>BSBN01000596.1:3960000-8760000 GCA_027924645.1 Cunninghamia lanceolata
TCAACATGTATCTAAGATACATTGTTATTTGCATGTATATGTTATGCTTTTGGTCTCTCGGGTTGTTTTATTCATCGGGTTTTAAACCCTATGATATATGGCATACTTTAATGTATTCAATTCTAGACTCGATGACATTTTGTGGTGAAATGTATAAATGTGGAGAAATCCGCAGTTGTATTCTGTATATTACAACTCTTGTATTAGAAATACAAATGCAATATATACATGAGTGAATTTCAAAATAAGTTAAAAGTGGTGTATAAGGCTGGGGACATTCTTATTTGTATGATTAGATACATTGTTTTTCACATACTTTTGATACAAATGTGGAGCCAGACTAGAAAGGAAAATTCAATTGAGTCTAGAAATGAAAGTGAATGCAAATGTTTATATGTATTGTTGTATGTATAACTGCATGTCTCTTAGATACAAATACAAAACTGGACATGACTAGAAAAATGAAATGAAATGAATTTTAAGTGGAGTCTGCATTTGTATATTTGGATGCATGTATTAGAAATACAAAAAATGAAAAGTGCATTCACGGATCTGAACTCAGTCTTAAAAATGGAATAAAGTGCATTTGTTCATAAGGCAAGGCAACATCACAAGTCTTTGTATATTTTGATGGATGTATATGATATGCATGAGGATATACAAAGGATTTATAGACAAAACCTGACGTAATTAAAAGTTTGAACATTGTATACATCGGGTGGGGTCCACAAGTATGTTTGGGATACATGAAAATGATATACAGAAAAGTGATACAAAAGACTAAGATACAACGCTAGATTCAAAAGTAATTGCAATCTATTTCATAAACCCGCTGGAGTCCAAGTTTGTGTATTTTGATGAATGTATAAGATATACATAAGGATATACAAAAATTAAGAGAGAGAAACACTAATGTACATAAAAACTTGTCATGCATGTATGTGAAATACAAGCAGGAAAAGTGCATGTATGTGATATGCAAAATTCAAAAGTGTAGAGAATTAATGTATACAAGATTCAAAATATGAACTAAATGGGAAAGTAAAATGTAGATTGAATTGTATGCTTTAACTACTGCATTTAATGCACACCTACCACTAAAAACATAAATTTGAAGAAGTAAAAGGAGAATTCGATTATGTTAATCTTTACAATTGCATTCAGAGTTAAGTTGTAGAGAATTTTATAGAGCTAAGGTAAAATGCGATTCAAAGGGTGAATTGAAATTTGAGAATGGTAGCTGGGTTGAACTTGAATAGTAAATTTCTTATCAACGTGCTTAAATTCAACAAGTTGTGAATACAAGTATGTTTCTAAAACCTCATTAGTATTTTACGAAATATGATTACAGAATTAATTACAGTAATTACAGTTGAATAATAGAATGGTTTGAAATTAGTTAATTATTGTAATTCAATGTGATTAAATCATAAATTAAATACAATAGGAAAATATGTCTCATTCAAGTGAAAAGAAAGCTTAGGGTAAAAGTTAAATGGTAAATATGCATGGTAAAAACCCTAGTAAACATAGACATGGTTGTAAAAAAATGTATATCTTTTCAGGATGCTACCAAAAGGAAAGAAAGTGGAGAAGGTGGCTGAAAAGGATGAAAAGAAAGACACCAGAGCCAAGGAAGAATTTGCAGACAGAGGTTACCATTCGAATATATACTGTACATATAGGGCACTGGATACTAAAATTGGAGATTTTGACTCTAAGGAGATATTGAACAAGATCTAAGAGCCTGGTACGACTTTGGCCATTGAAAACATTTGGGATGTTGGGTTGTACAAGGCTACAAGATTTCCACTAGCAATGGATGCTAGAGACCTAGTTTTTGAGTGCTTACAAAGGTATGATTTTACTACTAGGGTAAAACATAATGGAGTGATATTCGCAGGCTTGTCTATAGAGGGGATAGCAGAAAATTTTGGACTGAAGACAACTAGAAAAATGAAGTAGATGTAGGAAAGTACTCTGATGATTTTAAGAAGAATGAGACAGGCTATAAAAGTTCAATATTTTTGGATGGTTTTCTTCAGATAAGAAGTCAAAAGTAGCTTCTAAGGTACCTAAGACTCTGTACAGGTTGGATTTCAAGGAGGAGATGTATATCATGATTACATTACTGAGCAAAGTAATGGGGTTGGAGGATGCAGCTTCATTTGGGATTTGGATGTTTTCAATCATACAATTCATTAGGGAAGAAACAGGGGATGTGCATTGGGCTTCAACAATCAGCAATGTAATTTATGCACAAGCCTTAAAATTCAAAAAACATAAGATATTCTTTATGTCCTCATACATTGTTTACTCCTGTGCTACTAAGATGCAATTGAATGGAATACCAACGATAGGCACATTTGGAAATGAGCCAGGACAAAAGTTAGTATATGATCATTACCCTAACCTACAAGCACAAAATGGAGGTAAGAATTAGATAAGGGTGAATGATGTGTTTTTTATGTATCTGGTGAGGATTTTGACAAGAGAAAAAGATGGAAGGTTGTCTGAAGTAGCCAAGAATAAAATCACATTGCATAGTGCTTGGTACATTCAGTTCTCCACTTTCACATATATTAGAACTGAGGAGTTTAAGGTCAAACCTTTTAGACTACCAAGATACCCATCTGACAAGGTAGTATTGCTGGAGTTCACTAGACAAATATTAGATGTATATACAATGTATAAGGCTCAGTGTAATAGGGGTAACATCAAATTCCCCTTTGTTATTGGAAAGTATCAATGTTTTAATGATGATGTGGCCAAAACATCAAAGGTTGAATTTTTGTATTATGGTTTTCCAATGTTTGATCTAGTCAAACCTTTTGATCCTTTCAAAAGGATTCAAAACTTTATAGATAAGAAGTATAGGCATCAACCTCACATTAAGGACTTTTGGGCAGACTGTGACAATGAAGCTAAAGTGAAGAGGAGATCTCATCAAAGATTAACTCTTGATCAGATGAGAACATTGTGGGGAATTGAAGTGCCCCAAGAGATCAAGGATGATGATGAAAACACCTTGCATACAGATTATGATAGCACAAAGGAAATTTTGACTGAGCCAGATTGGAATCAATCTGAAGAAATTTCAATAGATAATGTCTCAAAGTTAGTATTTACATACTCAGATATATGGATAAAAGAAAGAATAGAAGAGTTGAAAGAAAAATGAGTGACAATCACTTACCCAGGCAAGAAGGGTAAGAAGAGAAATCATGACAATGAGAAATATTTTGATGATTTTTTGAAAAGAAAGAGGCAAGTGGTGGAAGCTAGAATAGTAAAGGCCAACACAAGAGCCACAATAATGGACCCCTATGCATTAGGGATAATAGTTGCTATACCTATAGGGACATTCATATCATCCAAGGAGGGAACCTCTACATCCATTGCAGCTGCTTCAACAGAGAAAGCTACATTACATGCAGAGGTGATATCACGGCCACCATCAACACCTATAGTGCTTGTGCAAAAATCTTGACAAACACCTTTGGAGACACCCATGGCTGTAAAACAAACCCAACAAGAGAAATTGTAGGGATTTATCAAGGTTAAACAAGATATGGCTGAGGAAATGACAACAAAGACATCTACTGCCCAACCATCAACTACAGAAAATATAGAGGTAGTAGACGTGGATCAAATTGAAGATGTAGAAGGAGATGAAGAAGAAGGTAAAAATAAAGGTAGCAATGATAACCTTGAAATCAACAATGATAACCTTGAAATTAGCAATGAGGAAGGAGACAAACAAGCACCTAAATCTCCTCTCCTCTCCAAGGAGTCAATAAAGAATATTAACATAATTGATCCTTTTGAGAGAATGGTGCCAAGAGATCTCATGGAAGAGGTCAAGGAAGCAACCCATGAAATATTGAGGAATCAAGCCAAGGAAGAAGAAAATGTGGACATGGAAAAGGTACAAGATGACCAAGGAGAAGCCAATCAAGAGAATATACCTACAGATGGGATGGAGGAACAAGGAGATGATCAAGGATAGGATACATCACAAGGGGTTCCTAATCCTGAGGTACCCCATGAGGAAGAATAGTAGAATGCAGAAAATGTCCAACCTCCACAACAATAACAACAACAAAAACAAGTTCCACAACAACAATAACATCAACAAGAGCATGAACAAAAAGAAGTGCTCATAGAAGGGGCACAACTAAATGAAGAGGCCACAGATACAAATAAGGAGGTGCCAGCTTGGTTGGAGTCTAAGGTGAGATAGGATACAACAGTCGAAGTGGCACCAATTGATATCAAGACCTTGTTAGCCAATGAGGCCAGGAGAAGAGGTAGAAGAAAGGATAGAACTATGTTGGCCATAAAGAGGGATTCCTCTGGTGGTAGGATTGTGTAGATAGCAATTCCCCAAGTTGATCAGGAGAAAAGAGAAATTAGTGTTGAGGAGTGCAAAGTGATTAGTGTGGATCTTGATCACATGAATAGGGAGTAGCACATTGAAGAGTTAGAAGAAATGGCTGAGTTCACTACAAGCAGATTGAGAAAAGATAAGCAAAAAATAAGGAATTTAAAGGGGTAAATTTTCCAATATGAACAATTCATTCAAGGGATATTTGATCCCACACAAAATATGCTAGAATTAGCTCTAGATTTAACTATTCTTTCTAAGGAACAAATAGAAGGAATAGAGAATAAAAAGCATGAGGCTAGTATGCTAGAGGATTAAATCATTTATTCAAAAAGGAGAAGAGGTAATAAAAATTTCCATTGGCAATTGGAGCATCACCATGATCAAGTGAAATAATTGTGCACACATCATGCAAAAGTGCCAAACAAGAATAAAATAAAATAGAGATGAATTAAAGAAGCTCAAAGATTTGGAAGGACATACATAGTCCTTGGTGAATGAGGTTATTATGACCATGCAGACTGTATTTCAGGTCCCTAAAATGAAGATGGAGCTAAAATATGAAGAAGGGATAATGAGGCCTTATTTGGCCAATATACAAGAATTGGAAAATAATGTTCAAGTTTTGTTGAAGAAACATGTGAAGATGGTGGAATATCTGGTTAAGCATCCATGCCCTCAAGTTCAAGTATTTGATGCAAAGACAGATATAAAAGAATTCAAAGGTAATTTTCAGCCCTGCATTGATGATCTTGTAAATGATTTAGATGAGGAAGAAATGGAAAATATGGTGAAACTAAGTGCTAAGATCAGAAAATATCACAAGAGGAGAGAGAATAGGGAGAACAGAGCCCAGTCATTGAAGACCAACATTGAAATGTAGTAGTACCCCTGGGATGCATCTCAAAGAACTAGTTGTGCCTCCATATCTACCTTAACTACAAAGTTTACACAATACATGAGTGATAAGAACAAGGATATGCAGATAGAGGATGACAGTGATAGTGACTAGGTTGTTTATTTACTATTTGTTACATGCTATATTTTGTTATAATTTTTTAGTGTACCTGGTCAAGGTAAAGTCAAATATGTTAAAAGATTCTAAAGGAATCTTTATGCCTGATAGAATATTCTTTAAAATATTTTGAAGTGACAGTTGGATGGGAATTTGAAATTGAACTGTTGGTAGTTTAGCAGGGGATTTTGAGCTTATGTAAGGGGCTTTAATATATATATAGTTCTTTACAGATGGCTTATATAGAAAAAGCAATGGAAAATTTACAATAGAAGTGATTTGTGAAAATACCTTGAGCATAGGATTTAGATTAACATTTTGCCTGTGTCTACAGTGGAGAGAATGTGGAATGTCCTGTTTTCTTTCTGTATCTAGAAAATGTCTATAAGATTGCTTTAGTTTGCTGATACTTTCAAAGGCTTTGAAGTTAGAATATATTGTAAATTGAAATGGCTTTCATATGTTAAAGAATACAAACATCTAATTGATGCATCTATTCTAGATTGTAATTAGATTCAGTTGTTCTTTGATATATTTCCTTTGATAATTATAGTTTTGTATGTTGAATTGTGATATTTCTCTAAAGAAACATACTTGAATTTAACTCCTTTGAAGTGTTACAACTAATCAAACTTATGTGCATGAGTAGCAGAGAAATAATTCTTACAAAATCAAGTTTCTAAACCTTATCTTTTGACTTTTCTTATCTAATCTTTAAATAATTAGCATGCACATAGTCATTTGAAGGAGATTGTTACTGAGTCAAATAAATACTTGTGAATTACAAATATCTTTAATAGTTTTCATATAAATCTAAAGAACAAAGTATGTTTTCAGTGAAATTCATGGAACACTTTGGAGTACAATGGCAAATACATGCAAAGGATCACTAATCATAGTGTAATTTGTATTTATTTACAGAGTATAAGTAAATATAGCCAATACACATCCCTTAAATTGTGTGTAAGGCCCCTTGAACAAATAGCTTCACATCAAACATTGAGTGAGTCCAACACAACCATGACCTGGTTAACATAGACTTGGAATTGAGAAATATTTCTAATAGTTCTCCATATTCTTCAAGGTAAGACAAGATTCTTTGTGAATTTTATCTATTGTTATGCTGAATAAAATCATCATCAACAAATCCTTATATGATGTTCTTCAAATATTATTAAGTGCTAATTTGATCACTCTCCAATCCATCAATTGGATCCTAACAAACCACTTTTGAGGACATATAATGAAAAAACATTTTTATAAATTCCATAGGGTTAATTGTTATTATACTCAATCATGCATGGGCCCCAAACACAAGATACAAGACCTTATAGATAAAAATATGATCAAGTTTGAAGGTGTCAATGATAATGGAAAATCCTTTGGATGCACCTAAAAATAGTCAGTTAGAAATTTACACAAACCCCTATCCGAATCATACAAATAATCTTGAGGTACATAATAATACACATATGGATAATGTTGAAAATGAGGATATATCATATGAGCATGCTTTTGTGGGGGCTAGATTGAAACTAATGCGATGTCTTCCTCTCCTCCTACTTCTTATGTAATTACATTTTTTACTGAGGAGACCCCACAACATAATTATTATGATCAATTATACATACTATGTAGTTTAAAATGCACATAACCTACTCAATTTCTTATTGATCTAGCATGTCAATATAATATATAGACTAATGAGTTTTTATTCCCTAACCATATTAGAAATCAATATTATGTGTTAGGATTTATGTGCCATCTACAAGTTGTAAATCGTATCATTTTACATGGTTCCAAAATCCTTTGAAAGTGTCTCTAGGCACTTAGGTTGTTATTGGAAATTAATTTATAATATTTAATCCCACATATTATTTGTAATACACTCATAAGGAAGGAAGGGTCCATCGACAGTGGTAAAGATTACTTGTGGAGAAAAAATAATTAATTAAAGTTCTACCGACATGGGAGTACTTGGGAAAGAGTGGATGACTATTGAGTTCTGATCTTGTATCTTTTAGAATTCACCAAGTTGGGTACTTGGGAGAGAGAGGACAATTACTTTGTGGACATCCTAAGATGTGTCTTTGGCATCCCCAAAGTTGGGTGCTTGGTGGAGTGAGGAAATAGATTATCGGGATGTATTTGTGATGACCTTTCACATTCCAGGAGGTAATCCAAAGGTTGGGAGCATTGGAAATGGAAAAAGGCATTTTGGGTGCCATCTTTGATGGTTTTATCTTCTCTTGTATTTCAATAGGTCTATAAATTGGTCCCTTAGAAAGTAGTAAAAGGTGAGGAATAGAGAGGAATAGAATAAATAGGTTGAAGAGGTTGTAGGAATGGGATAAATATTTGGATGTGTTGAGATTATTCATAGGTACATATGTGTTTCCAGAATGGAGGCAAAGAGGAGAATGAGAAGTATGATTGTATTGTAATCTTGATGTCAAAGTTAATACATGGTTGACCTCACTTCTTGGTGGAGTTTTCTATTGCAAGGTTTTCTCCACATAAATCGCATGTTATGTGATACAATAATGGTGTTTGCTTATTTTTCTATTTGTTAATTTAGTTCCACTAAATCTCTTCATGGTAATTCTAAGATTAAGAACACTGAATTTTAGATTTGCATACAAATAACACATTTCCATATTGTAGTAGTATAAACCTTGTATCTCACCAATTGGTATCATGGCTTGATAATGAATCTTTGATGTTAAACCATTGAATTAGAGATTTAAATTTCCCAATAGTATGTACATTCTAAGATTTCAATGAAGATGACTAATAGAATCTTGATCAACACATGGATGTATTATATTGCAATTAAAAGTTGGATATGAAGAACTGTCATTTTTTTTCCATGTCATACCACCATCTGATAGGTTTGTTATATTACTTGGATGACCATGAATTAAACAATGTAAATACATACCTTCCATTTTACATCAATATATTAAATGTGTATTCAAGTACTATGTTTGTCACTAATGTTCATCATTATTTCTTATAAATCTATGAATTTATAATGATTTGATAAGTTAGTGGTTAAAGAGGTCTTCCATATAAAAGGAACTTTAATAATCAAACAAAATTCTTATCTTTGAAAACTTTTAAGACTTCCATTCAAAGGTCATTGTGTGATCAACTCAAGGCCATTGTCAAGACAGTTAGTAGTCTTCTTATCTAGACTTTAAAAATAGGGATCTATTTTATTAACTTGTGTCATATGGTGTTATATTTAAGGGAAATCCCTAACTCATTTACATCCAACCTAAGGAACACCAAACATCCACCCATAACATGGAGAGTATTCAATAAAGCATCAGTATTGCATCATAATATATTACACTAGTATCCTAGAAATCACTACATTTCATCTTGTTGTCTCTAATCATTTGTATTGAATTATTGGATCACCAATAGGGGCTTGACCAAAGGAGAACATTTCTTTCCTAGAAAACTCCTTAACAATGCCTATCAATAGTGCTCCTTTCTGAAAGGAAGCTAGGTGTGCGGAAAACGCTTCCTACACTAATCTATTGAGGAGAGGGCTATGCAAATTCAAATTTATCCTAACTATTACAGCAATGTTAAACCATTAGCATAAGATAGCGCAGCAAAACATAAGACCCAGAAAGAAGACAAAAGAAGAGAGATAAAGATTTACGGTGGGGAAAACCCTTATTAGGTGAAAAACCCCACACTTAGAAACCTGCACAATGTATTAACAAATCTGAAAGAATGTTTATAGTACACTTGCAATGCAAGCTTCAATGGTCTTTGACACTCGTGTTTGGAGTCAATCCAGAAGCATAACAGTACATGTAAACTTGTGATACAAACTCCATCTCCAAACACCTGTATATATAGAGAAGTAGTACAATGGAGGTAGCTTGTAGAGCAAGTCACACAAGGAACTCGTCCAAATCCATGTGGCCCAATTTCCAAGGCCATAAAACATGTGTATGACACTTGTAAGTGATTCTCTTTCATCCCTTACAACCCCCCAACTTGGGCACCCCAAATTTACCCAATTAAGGTATGACAGATGCTCTTACAATGTCATAAAATCTGTCATATATGACAACTCTTACAATTGTAAGAGAATCTATCATAACTGTCTATTAATAGCAAATTCTCTTATAACCTTGTCATAGCCAAACTTGGGTGCCTACTTCCCCATGCAAGATGCTTTCAGACACTTGTCTTCACCTATCATACAATCTTCCATTTCTGGCCCTTACATGTCATAGATTTTGTCATAGGAATCTGTCATAACTCTTATGCATCATAAACCTCTTACAACACCCGAAAGATGCCAACACATGGAAAAACTCTTCTACCACAAGGTGGAATGCCTATCTCCTCATATGAGGACAAAAAATACATGTGGTCACCTTCCATGTAGGATGACACATCACCATGCCAACTCCCACAAAGTGACGAAATAGGATTTGCATCTAAAATACAATAATAGGCAAAAAATAAATACAATTAAATAATAAATGCTAGAAACTTGCAAAGGTTGAGACATCTTGATTCCCAACATTCTCCCACTTGTCGAACACCTTTCAAGAGCCAATGGAAATAACAGGGTTTAACTGTTATAGGCTGAGAGGCCCATAGACTCTGAACACCATCTGAACTTCTCTGTGCTCACTGGTTTCATCAATGCATGTGCAACATTCTTCAAAGTATCTACCTTCTCCAAATTTACCTTTCCATCCTCAACCATGTCTCTCACAAAGTGAAACTGAACATCAATGTGCTTGGTTCTAGCATGGAAAGTTAGATTCTTTGCAAGGCAAATTACACTCTGACTATCACAACTGATCATGATCTGACCTGCATCAACACCAATATCTGAACATAATCTCTTAAGCCAAATGGCTTCCTTACAAGAATGAGTTGTTGGCATGTACTCAGCTTCTATCGTGGACAAAGCAACAACTAGTTGTCACTTACTCATCTAACTAATAGCACCACCAAATAGTGTAAACACATAAGCACTGGTGGATCTCCTACTGCCAATGTCACCTGCCCAATCTGAATCCACAAATCCATGAATATCAACAGAATGTGGAGGTCCTGAAACACTACCATGATATCAAATGGAATACTCAGAAGTACCCCTCAAATATCTGAACACTCGCTTAACTGCATCCCAATGAACTCGTCTAGGATTAGCCATAAATCAACTAAGGACTCCCACTGCTTGGGCAATGTCTAGTCTTGTGCAGACCGTAGCAGACATCAAACTGCCAATAGCACTAGCATAAGGTACTTTGCTCATGTCCTCCACCTCACTAGGAGATTTTGGACAATCCTTAATAGACAACTTTGTCCCCAAGGAAATAGGAACACACAATGGTCTACAATCTCCCATGTTGAATTTGTCCAACACGGTCTTAACATACTTCCTCTGACTTAACCAAAGTTTTCTGTTAGTTCTATCTCTTCTAATTTCCATTCCTAGAATGTACCTGGCTGCCCCTAAATCTTTCATTTCAAACTGAGCTGACAACTAAGATTTAAAATCAAAAATCATATTCTTACCCTTCCCAATGAGTAACATATCATCAACATACAGTGCAACAATGAGAATACGATCACCATCAAACTTATAATAAACATAGTGATCCGATTTTGATCTCACAAATCCAATTGACAACACAAAGGCATCAAACTTCAAGTACCATCTCCTAGGGGATTGCTTCAAACCATACAAAGACTTCTTAAGTTTGTAAACCAAATTTTCATTACCTTTTACCATGTAATGCTCTGGTTGTGATATGTAGATTTCCTCCTCCAAGTCACTGTGAAGGAAAGCTATCTCCACATCCATCTATTCTACCTCCAAGTCATAAGCTACTGCGAGAGACAACAGTAATCGAATGGATGTCAGCTTTGCAATGGGAGAGAAGATCTCACCATAATTTATACCCTCCACTTGTGAATACCCCTTCGCAACCAATCTAGCCTTATACTTCTCAATACTGCCATCTACACCATTCTTCTTCTTGAACACCCATTTGCATCCAACAGTTTTCCGTCTAGGAGCCAAAGGCACCAAGTCCCAAGTTTGATTCTTTTCCAAAGAAACCATTTCTTCCTCCATGGCCTCCTTCCAGGAACCTGCATCCTTCATGTCCAAAGCTTCTTGATATAGTTCTAGGTTCATCATTGTTAGTCAGCAAAGCATACGCACAACTAGAATCAAGCAATGTAAAACCAAACCTTTCAGGTTGCTTCCTTATCTGTGTAGACCTCCTCAAGAGCTAAGGTTGAGGTTCAGCTTCTTCTTCTTTTGAGCTTTCAGAGATGCTAGAGCTCTCCTCATCATCAGGTCCAACATTGTCTTTCTATTCAGTCTTCTCAGGGGTGAGAGGAAACTGAACAACATCTTCTTTCTTTTCTTTTTCTTCTAGATGCAAAATAGTGGAAGAAGGTGTAAGCTGTCTGAAGATGACACTTCTGCTATACAACACTTTTTCAGCCATGGGATCCCAAAGCTTGTATCCTTTCACACCAATACCATAGCTGATGAAGATACACTTAACAACTTTGTTCTCCAACTTTGACCACTTCTCCCTAGGCACATGTGCATATGCCTCAACCAAAAACACAAAGATGCCTTACTGAAGGCTTTCTACTAGACCACACCTCCATGGGTGTCTTTCCAACAAAAGCTGATGTAGGAGATATGTTTACTAGATAGCAAGCAGTGGCAATAGCTTCAACCCAAAACTTTTGTTCTAGACCAACTCCACTAAGCATACTCCTAGCCTTCTCCATCAATGTCCTGTTCATCCTCTCTACAACTCCATTTTACTATGGTGTGTATGGATTTGTCTTATGTCTTTCAATCCCAAGTTCCTTGCAATACTTATCAAATTTTGTAGAACAAAACTCACCACCATTGTCAGTTCTCAAACATTTAATCTTTTTACCAGTCTGATTTTCAGCAAAGGCTTTAAACTCCTTAAACTTGCTATAGACTTCAGATTTTCTTCTGAGAAAATAAATCCATGTCCTTCTACTATAATCATCTATAAAAGATACAGAGTATATAGATTTTGATAATGAAGGAACATTAACATGACCAAACACATCAGAATGAATGAGGTCCAACACACTAGAAAACTTATGAGAACTTGAATAAAACTAAACACGGTTTTGTTTTCCATAGATGCAATGTTCGCAAAACTTGAACTCAAGAATACAATCATCTAACCCCTCAATGAGGTTCTTATTTTTTAGGGTGCACAGACCCTTCTCACCAATGTGGCCAAATCTCTTATGCCATAACATTGTCTTTTCTGCAAGAAGTTTAACTTCTAATGCACGATTACAACCATCAGGACTAGAAACAACATATTTCTTCACTGCTCATTCAGATGGTGGGGATGAAGTGACTGCTTCCCTCTTCCTTGAGTTAGAAGAACTATTGCATTGTGTAATGCATGCCTCCAGTTGAAACTGAGTACCTCTCTGAGTACCCTTAGCAAGCACCATAGATCCTCTAGTCATCTTGCATCCTTCTTTCAAAAATACAACCTACACACCTACATCATTCAAACTACTTACAAAAAGTAGGTTCTATGCTAAGCCTGGGATGTGCATAACCCCAGAGATCTCCTTCACTCAACCATCAGGGAATTAGATAGAGACTCTTCCACGACCAATGATCTTCAGATAAGAGTCGTCACCCAGATAAACCTTTCCACCATAGAACTCCTCATACTTAGTGAACCAGTCTCGATGTGAGGTCATGTGGAATGATGCACCAGAGTCAATTAGCCACACATCATCAGATGCATGGGTTGCTAGGGCTGTGATGAAGGCATCATCGTCATCTTTTGATTTGTCAAAATCTAAATCAAGAGCTTTCTTCTTTTTCTTCTTCTCCTCTTTGCATTTCTTTCGGAAATGCCTGATCTTGCCACAGTTCCAACAAAGAGCCTTGGACTTTCCAAGAGATTTGGATCTCTCACGGGATTTGGATCTACCCTTCTCAGCTTTCTTGTCCTTCTTCCCTTTCTCCTTGGGTCTTCCACGAACTACAAGGGCTTCTTTGGCTACCTCAGAAGACTTTCTCTGCATCTCTTCAGATAACAGCGAAGAAACCACCTCTTCCATTTTGAATGTGGATGTGGTGCTTTCGATTTCCATGACAAGATGATCCCATGAGTCTGGCAGAGAACAAAGCAGGGTCATACACTAATCCTCCTCCTCCATCTTTACACCAATAGATGTTAATTGTACAACTAGCATGTTAAAGGCATTCATATGCTCAGCCACAGATCCTCCATCCTCCATTCGAAGAGAATACAACTTCTTTGTCAGGAAAAGTTTATTGACAAGGGATTTGGCTTGATACACATCCCCTAACTTCTTCCAAAGGCGTTTTGCAGTAGTCTCCTCATAGACATTTAACAACACAGAATCGGCAAGACTAAGTCTTATGAGACCCTTATCCTTCTGATCCTTGAGATCCTAGTCAGCTTGTGACATTGCAGCTAGTTTAGTTCTGTTCACACTTTCCCAAAGGTCTCGGTCAACCAACATGTCTTCCATCTTGAGCTTCCATAGCTCAAAATTACTGTCATTAAACTTCTCTACTTCAAACCTTCCTAATGTCATCTCCTTGCTGCTATAAGATACAAAATACTCTGCACAGACTCCCACTCAACCTAAGATTAGCTTAAAAAACCCCTACCCAAGAACTAGGACCAAAGGTGATCAAGCTCTGATACCAACTGAAAGGAAGCTAGGTGTGTGGAAAATGCTTCCTACACTAATCTATTGAGGAGAGGGCTATGTAAATTCAAATTTATCCTAACTATTACAGCAATGTTAAACCATTAACATGAGATATTGTAGCAAAACACAAGACCCAAAAAGAAGATAGAAGAAGAGAGACAGAGATTTACGGTGGGGAAAACCCTTATCAAGTGAAAAACCCCACACTCAGAAACCTACACAATGTATTAACAAATCTGAAAGAATGTTTACAATACACTTGCAATGCAAACTTCAATGGTCTTCGACACTCATGTCTGGAGTCAATCCGGTAGCATAACAATACCTATAAACCTGTGATACAAACTCCATCTCCAAACACCTGTATATATAGAGAAGCAGTACAATGGAGGTAGCTTCTAGAGCAAGTCACACAAAGAACTTGTCCAAATCCATGTGGCCGAATTTCCAAGGCCATAAAACATGCGTATGACACTTGTAAGTGATTCTCTTTCATCCCTTACAACCCCACAACTTGGGCACCCCAAATTTACCCAATTAAGGTATGACAGATGCTCTTACAATGTCATAAAATTCGTCATATATGAAAACTCTTACAGTTGTAAGAGAATCTGTCATAACTGTCTATTAATAGCAAATTCTCTTACAACCTTGTCATAGTCAAACTTGGGTGCCTACTTCCCCATGCAAGATGCTTTCAGACACTTGTCTTCACCTGTCATATAATCTTCCATTTCTGGCCCTTACATGTCATAGATTCTATCATAGGAATCTATCATAACTCTTATGCGTCATAAACCTCTTACAACACCTGAAAGATACCGACACATGGCAAAACTCTTCTACCACAAGGTGGAACGCCTATCTCGTCATATGAGGACAAAAAATACATGTGGTCACCTTCCATGTAGGATGACACATCACCATGCCAACTCCCACAAAGTGATGAAATAGGATTTGCATCCAAAATACAATAATAGGCAAAAAATAAATACAATTAAATAATAAATGCTAGAAACTTGCAAAGGTTGAGACACCTTAATTCCCAACACTTTCAAGTAGCCAATTCTAGACATCAAGGCAAGCAAGTTCTAAACAACAAATCAAGTAGGATTCAAATTTGTGAGTAAAATTTAGACCCATTTCCATAGGTGTGGAAACCAGTTCTGTAAGTGCATAATTGAACTAGAACAATAGATGAGAAAATCAATGACACAAGTAAATTACTCTAATAATTTCTATTGATGCTTAAATTTGTAGGTTAGTCACCAACATGGGAAATCCTAAGAATGCAGGACTTGTCTCTTAAGATAACCTCTAGATTTTAAAGAAGCTGGGTCTTCTCTATGGGGTTTGAGAAAAGGGAAGAAAAACAAGATTACAGATTAAATCCTTGAAACTTAGTCTTCTAAGGTGGTACGCCGAGAATGTATATTGAGATTTAGATCAAGAACACAATGATTAAATCCTTAAACATTTACTGCCAAGCTAAAGAGTATGATGCATGATTAACAATAACAGAGAATATATCACAGATTTATCAAAGGCTCAATACAAAACAAATGCAAGAAAGATTTAGAAAGACACCATAACATGCATAAAACAACACTCTCTTCATTAATGGTTGAGAGAACAAAGTACATAAGGCAAGATGCATAGATTACAATATTCAATCCTTCCTGAGAGGTATCTGTTAAGGCAAATGATATTTTTCTGGTCTAGCAGCTAAAGCAACTCAAAAATCTCTTTTTTGTGTCTAAATATATCTCTCTATAAAAGAACATATTATTTATAGCATACAATGAGGCTCTAAGACTCTCCTATGATTGTTGAGCTCTTAATCACCTGGCTACCAGCATCTTCAATTAACTGATGATTTAGTTATCAGCCCATGTGATGTGAATCTCCTCTGGATTTTGGGTCATTATTTTCCTCCTTCTATTGCAACTGACTTCATGAGTCTCAGATATTATGGATTATCCCACCTTTTGCTAAGTTTTATTGGCCAATGATGCAACAAATATGAGACTTCAAACACAAAGTCTAACCTCCTATGCTGTTAGGATAGATGGCATCACCCGCGGCCCTCAAAAAGACTTAAAAGGTAATACATGGCGGTCCCATGCTCCTCAAGCAAGAACTGTTCAAAAAGACTCTTCAAACAAGCACGGTGATGACATGTGGTGTCTCCCACACTCTCTAATATATATTAAAATCATGGACCCCACATATACATGTGACAGACTCTGCAACACTTAAGAGATTAATCAAAAGAGGCTCAACAAAAGACATGTGGCAAGCTCCACTAATTCCAAAATGAGACACAAGGCAAACCAACACTCATTTAACAAAACTTCTCAAAAGTTTCCCCTCAAATGCCCATCGTTGCGACATGTGGTAGCTTCCATTGGAAGTTAAAATCTTATAAAGGGAACTCAAAACAACATGTGGGTGTCGACACTTGGCGCTATTTGCACAGACTCAATCTTTACAAAAAGAGATACCAAAATAGGATGTGGACACTAACATGTGGCATCCTCTATCATTTCTTCTTATGCTACCAAAATAAAACCCAGTGGAGACATTTGGCATATTCTGTGACTCCCTCAAAAGACTCTTAAAGGATTTTAATACCTTTACCTTTAGACTCCGTATCACTAATACTTTACCATGTAGATCCTTCGCACTCCTTAAGAGATTCTTTCCTCTACTGACCCTTCAAATGAGTGTCGTTACGCCACTTGTCACATCCCGTGGCCTCAAGACTCTTTCCTCTGTATCTACCCAATACTTCATACATATATGCAAAATGTAGAGTTTTTACTCTATAGTTCTTGGCAACTCACATGGGACTCTATACCTGCATAGAGAGAACCCAAAATCTTCCACAAAAAGAACAAAACCAAAATTGAGATCCACCAGGAACTTTAGAGTTTTTATAATGCATCCTAAGAATTAGACCACTCTACATCGGTTAGGTACTTCCTCTTCTAAAGAGCTTGGAATGCTAGATCCATCTTGATTATTTCTTTGTGGGAAAATTTTTGGAAACTTTGTACAACAACATGTAGTTGAAACTCCAATTGAGCCATTAGGAGAAGAATTGATTCTACCTCTGCAACATAGGATGAATCACCTAGATTCTAAAAAATTGTCTGATTATTCTACTTCAAAAATATCAGAGCTTTAATCTAGTCTATCATCAAGACCATGCTATTGTTTGGGAATGGTGAGCATAGTCCTAATTGGACCAGATTCTCAATGTGTCCCTTCATCCCTTTGACTCCTTCCTTCAACATATTTAATAGAGTCTTACATTTTGTAGCAACTTTATTGCAACTTAGGATTTAATTCACCTTTTCTGCTGCTACCATTCTATTTTTTATCTCTGCTACCTATAAGATTTCATTAGGGGCATCGTAGAACTTTTGGAGAAAAAGTTGAGAATCTGAAACCTTTAAAATAGAAACTGAAGATAAAATTGCTTCGATAGAAGACTCCACCCTCTCACATAGTTGTTGAGCATTCAAAAGGAACTTGAGGGCTGGCTTCAACTATGATACATCATTAGAGATTCTTTGCCAAGATGAAACATACAGTTCCTTAACCATTGTTAATACTCCAACATTCTAGGGCCATTGGCTAGGTTCTAGAGTCAGCTGCTTCACTTTTTGTTGTTCAACTAAAAATTGGACTTGCAAAATACTTCCCTGATCCCTCTCACCCTTAAGACTCTTCTAAAGTTGAGACACTTCCTGAGCCCTATTATCACATTTTTTCTCTAAGAGAGCCTTCTCTTCTTCCAGTGCACTCACAACAATTTTGGTTTGTGCCAATTCATATTACAGTTCAATCACCTTCATTTGTGATGCTTGATAAACCTCTTGAGACACAATAGCCTTGATATTCTTATTCAATTGATTAATCTCCAGGTCTTTGGCCTTGATCTCTATAGAGAGGTGATCTATCGTGGATGTAGTCTTAGCCAAATCTACCTCCACCTTCTATAATTTTCTAGTGACCTTGAGATAGTATGTAGTCACTACCACTAAAGTTTCATTCATTAATTCCACCTTATCCTATGGTCTAAATTGGGTTATATCCATGGCCACAACATTCATTGTGTAGTCCTCTAGTCTCATTTTCTTAAGAGGCTTGACTATATTAGGATTCTTGTGTGTTATAGTCAAGGATTGCTAGGTAGTATCAAACAAGGATCTCATTTGAGGAGCGGCAAGAGTTTTGCCTTCTTTTATTATTTTCTTCTCCCTTCTTGCCTCTCTTGCCTTCTTGGTAGCTTCTAATTGGCTTTGAAAAGAAGGAGGCGATGCAATTAAGCTACCAACAAAGGGAAAGCCTTGGGGTAAGCCATAAGGTATGGTAGTCATTATTTGTTGGCTCAGGCCTTGTGACTATGTGATTCTCCTTGGAATTGATGGGGAAAGACTGGTAAACTAAAGGTTTGGGGAATAGACAAAGATGTGGAACTAGGAGGAGGTGAAAAAGATTGCAAGGGCATA
The DNA here is from genome assembly GCA_027924645.1 of Cunninghamia lanceolata. NCBI lineage: Eukaryota > Viridiplantae > Streptophyta > Pinopsida > Cupressales > Cupressaceae > Cunninghamia > Cunninghamia lanceolata. The sequence goes on from BSBN01000596.1 coordinate 3,978,695, forward strand.
GTGGATGTGGTGGGAGATATGGAAACTTGAGGCATCTATGTAGCCAATCCCAAAGAAGTAGAATGAGGAGAAGAAGAAGGTAAATATACACTTACTTGTCAGGCTGTCGTGGTTGTAGGAATTTGCTTCTGTGGAACTTCTTCAAATATTTCCTCTTCCTCTTCTTTATCTAAAACTAGTTTGTGCTTCCACTTCAAGAGTCTAACTATTGGGTCATCAGGTGTCTTCTGTCATTGCTTACTGCATTGAAATGAGTGATTCATGTGAAATTGTTGCTGCGGGGTCCGCAAATGTCAAAGCTATTTGGACCTTGTAAGCTGGCTGTTGTGTAGCCCTTTCTTTCTCAATAACACTGAGAGAGTGTGACCATGTGGTTAGTTAGGGTCTTGCTCAGTATTTCTTCTTTTGACCTTTCATACTCTAGGAGATTGCTTGTATCTAGGCTTGAGACTAGGGTCATATGATCATCATCACACAACTTCTCCCACTTCTCATCTGACTCAACTTTATCAAAGGTCTTCTTGGGCTGAGTGATCTCTTGTCTATATTTCCAATATGCTAAGATCTTGTCATCACTCCATCCTTTCTTAATTAAGGTCTGCCTTAAACAATAACCCATCTTCTTCTTTGGATCATAATCTCTAATAGGAGTATAGAATGTCTCCCATGGTTTAGGGGCATCACCAGGAATATTGCTTAATTCTATATAGACATCTGGGGTATCAGCTCACGGTGATCTCCTTTATTCCCAGAATGGTTGGCTTTCATGGATGAAGGTAGCATGCACCTTATTATTTATGAGCCAAAAAGCCAAAAAGTTGTCAGGGTTGTATTTCCACTGATCCTACATCATGACTGGCCCATAATTTGCTAGCTTTTTTTGTAAAAGAGGCTTTGACTCTCTTCTCATGATTGTTATTCCACCCTTATTCCAAGGGGTGTCATAGAACTTATTTTTCTTCTTTTTCTTTCTAAAATGATTATCAATTATTGATAATTGGCGAGCCAATTCTAGGGCCAAGACTCTATAAGTTAGGATCTTTGGGAGCAAAAAGGGCTCACCTGTAAAACCATTGAATCTAATCACTATAAAATAGGCTCCATAAAAATAATCACAAGGAATTGGGGAGTTTTTGATGAGGCCTCTCACTCTATTGGTCATTCTATATGAAATCTCCTCTAAGTCCAATTGTTCATATATGGGGTCAACAAAACATTGCAAATTCATATGGGTTAGAGGTTTCAGACAATACATGAGTCCATGCAGACACAAGAATAGTCTTCCCATCATCCACCTCTAAGTCATACATGTTCAAATGTATATACTATTGGAATATCTGGTTTTGATATAGAATCAAATGGGAGAGGTATGATGAATACCTGAAAGATTGTATATGCTTGAAGTTAGCTAATTAATCATAGAGGGCATAGGCAATGTGTTCTAAAAAATCAAACTTATACTCTTGAGCCTTTGTGACCTTCATGAGAAGAAAAATAGCCCTAAATTGCCAATCATGCACATTCGCGTCTTCATCTTGGTCAAAGATAAAGGCTAACATTGAGAAAGCATATTGTACATATGTGTTTAGCAAATGCCAAGCTAGGGGTACCAATGGCATTTGAGTATTGTCTTCATCGAGATGCAGCTCTAGGTTTAATAAAATTTTCTTGTATTGCACATTCTGCCAAACATTTTGCATCTTAGCCACATCGTAAACATTGGCACTCTAATCATACAGTATACCCAGCATATCATGAATTTCCTTTGGGGTAATGTGAAGCATAAAGTTATTCATCTAAATAGTTGCAGTTGGGGCATCAAAACAAATTGAACATAGGAAAATTAACTCTAGATAGGAGTGGACATGCAGAACCATGAATTGGGCTAGATTAGAAGTCCAAATCCTCATACCAAAACTTTTGTCCTTGCCTTGTTTCACCTAGATAAGGAATCTTGGATGCACCCCCTCCCTTAGGTTCTTTAGATTATTTAAAATTCTAGGGTTGAATACTCCATTTGCATAGTCTATTACCTAGGAAGAGTCTACGGCTTTACTTTTTTCAAGATCTCTGGTTTTTGATAGGTTAACCCTAGGCCATGCTTTGGCTGAGGCATATGGTTTACTCTTTCTCCATCTTTCAGGAAAATCAAAAAGACCATCTTGCTCATTGCCCCTTGAAGATTGACCTTTATCCACCATTTCTACAATTTCTACTTGAGCTTAACTCTTGCACAAGAATTTTGAAGACTCAGGCTCTTAGAAGGAATTATGTGACAACAATATGATAATGAAGAGTAGAGGCATCTTTTAAATCTTTGACTCCAATAGGAATTAATGTTGTCCATTAATGACCATCACTTCTCATTAAATGAGTCTAATAATACATATTGAAATGGCATTTATTGGATACTTTAGATCTTAAAGAAAATCTTTCATTGACTCATCATTAATATGGTGATCCTTTTAAAATGATTGGCCATCATCCTAGACTTACAATTCTTTACTAATGGCTCTACCGAAAAGACACCTAAGAGGTTTATGAGCTATAGACACATGTTTGAAGAACACTTATTTGAAAAAGTAGGGAAAAACAAACTTAAAAATGAAACAAAACATAGGGAAACTATGCTAACTATGATATAGGGGCAATATTAACTTCTATGTGAAGTGTTTAAGAAAGATCCCATTGACAGGAATCCCCAAAGGTTCTCCTTTCATAGTCTCTAGTTCATAAGCATTATGCTGCTTAAAGGCACGAATATTGAAGGGGCCTGTCCATAATGAATCAAACTTGCCATGACGGCCTAGCCTTGAATCCCTTTCATCCCATTTGAAGACCCAAGAACCAACCTCAAAATCTAGTTTAGAATTTTTTTGATCAAATGAAACTTTTCACAATTTTCTAATGATTCATCAGATATTCATGGCCTAATTCCCTCTTCTCTTGCAATTCTAATAGTTCCCAAAGCCTCACATGCATCGAACCATTTTCTTCAATTTCTTGTTGCAAGTATGGGTTTAACCGGTGTTGTCATTGATGTCAACATACTCATGTTGCATTCATGAGAAGGATTGGATGAGTTGTGTGCTAAGGATATTGAGAAAATTAGTTTCAATCAGGAACAGTGAAGAACAATGATGATAACAAGGTAAAAGTCTAAGATAGTTTGCGGATAAGAGGATACGGTTTAAAGGGTTTGCAGATATAAGTCTTGAGATGATCCAGTCAAGTTTTTAGAGGTCCGCATGAAGATCTAAAGAAGTTATGGTCGCTCAAGTAGAACCAGCTCCGCTAGGTGTCCAAAGGTAACAGAATGACACAGATAGGTCCGGTGAGGTCTGGTAATGCATTATCCCATCCTGTAGATTTGGGAAAGTGTTGGGGAAGTCTGTGTGGTGTGGTAACTCATTTGGTTCATGGTTTGAAGATCCACAAGTATCTATTCCTTTGTGATAGTAATGCCAGACTGTGTTCTTGAGGTTCCGGATGAAGAAGAGAAGGATTTTAGTAAGTAGAGGAAGTACGGATGTTCTTGGTGTCTCAGGCAAGTTTGTGGAGGTCCTTGGATCATACTCAACTCATGTCTATGGTCCACATTAGAATTAGGGTCCCAAAAATGAAGAATAACTTCTAGATGATGGTGTTCTTTCTATGACTGGCTGACCGGATGAATTATACATCTTGCGGGTGTCTTTGTGGATGCTTGCCGACTTAGATGTTTGTTTCTAAGTTGATGTCATGTATAAATCAAGGATTGTAAAGTCATTTCAATGATGAATGTGTGGAGATGAGTGTGTGGTAGCGAAGAGAAGAGCGAAAGGCAGAGCAGAAGGTTTCAGCTTAAATGGAACTGACTCAAGCATGGTGAAGATGCTATTTACCAGTTCAAGTATGTGATACTTATTCTTTTGTAGACAGTGTGTCTCCTGTAGGTAGTGAGCCTCTTGTGAGTAGTGTGCTCAGGCAGTGAGCCCTAATTGGCATGTGCCATTTTTGTTCTTTCTATTCTTCTAACAGAGAATATTATCTTGGGTTAATCACCCCGTGGTTTTTCCCTTAATCAGGTTTTCCACATCAAAATCTTGGTGTTATGTGTGTTAATGTGTATCTGCTCTTAACTTGTTGCATTATGCTCTCATGATTGATTTACTTTTATGCTTATGTGGAGTTGAGTATTTGATTTGGAAGAAAGTTTTGACAACTGATTCACCCCCCTCTCAGTTGTCTACCCTAAGTCTAACAATTGGTATTAGAGCTAAGTTCCTCTGAAAGGAGCTTAACTGCTTGAGGAGATCCAGGATATCATCCTACAAGAAGGATAGTCTGAAGTTTGATGGAACTAACTTTGCTCTTTGGAAAGGTCGCATGAAATGTCACTTGTAGTGTATGGGATTTGCTTACTAGTCCATGGTTACAAAATCTTATGTACCTCCACAAGGTGGTTTGACAACCCTAAATGAAATCACAGATGTTGAAAATAATCTACAGACCAAAGAGGCTCTCTTAAGTGCATTATCTGACTTAGAACTCTCAAATGCTATTGATCTGCCAACTGCCTTTGAGATTTGGAATAAACTGGAACTTTTGCATGAAGGAGACCAGTATGTTAAACGTACAAGGTTACAAAGTCTAAAAGGGAAATTTGAAAAACTAAAAATGAGAGATGATGAAAATATTACCTCTTTTATGCCAAGAGTGAATGAGCTGGTTTGTGGAATTAGAAATGCAGGTGGAATCCTAAGTGAAGAAGAGATTGTTGGCAAAGTTCTCAAATCCCTTCCTGGTTCTTATAAAATCAAGGCTTTTGCAATCGAAGAATTCAGAGCTCACACAACAGTCACAAGAGATCAATTGGTTGGTAAGTTGGTTGCTTGTGAAATGGTTGAGTTTGGAGATGATCCTCCAAAGACTGAATCTACATTCAAAGCCAGTGCCTCTATAAAAGGGAAACAAAGGTTTGATCTAGGAGAAAACTCTTCAAGGAACCTATCATGGTATGAAAAAGCAAGAAGACTTGGAAGAAGAAGAAGCTGAAACTGCTCATCTTGAAGCTCTTATTGCAAAAAGACTGCCAAGAGGATCTAGTAAGTATGAAGGGAAATTACCTTTCAAGTGTGTTAACTACAACAAAATTGGTCATTTTGCCTCAAAATGTCTGGAAAGATTTTCAAGACCAAATCCTAACAGATCAAGATTTCAAAAGAATTGTTATTATGTTCATGAAGAAGATGATAATGAAGGAGTAACAGATGATGAATCAGAGACAGGAAACAAATCCGGTAATGAATGGGTGTTTATTGCCATCAAAGAAGAGGAACCAATATCCTCTGTATCTGTCAATCATGAAGTTGAAGAAAAAGCTCTGGCTGCTCAAGTTGAAGCAAAGGATGATTGGGTCATTTATAGTGGATACTCTCACCATATGACAGGTGACAAGAATAAGTTCTTAAATTTTGAAAATTATGAAGGAGGAATTGTAAAGTTTGGAGATAATTCTACTGGCAGAATCAAAGGTAGAGGAACTATTTCTCTTGATGGAAAGAACAAAACCGGTAATGTACTATATGTTGAAGGATTAAAGCACAATCTTCTCAGTGTTGGACAACTGGTAGACAAAGGCTATGATCTCAGATTCAGGAATAGAAAATGCAAGATCTTTGAAAGTTCCAAAATAGAGATTGCATCCGGTACCCAAACAAAAGGTAACATCTTTCACTTGGTTGGTACTGGTAAAAGTTGTTTATTTGTTCAAGTTGATCAGAGTTGGTTATGGCATAGAAGAATGTGTCATGTGAACTTTGATAATATCATCAAGATAAGCAATACTCAGGTTGTAAGAGACCTTCCAAAATTGGTAAAAACTACAAATAGTTTGTGCAAACAATGTCAGTTGGGAAAACAAAGCAGAATCTCATTCAAAAGTAAGGAACAATCTTCTACCGGATTATTAGACTTGGTTCATACTGACTTATGTGGTCCGGCAAGAATCAGGAGTGTGCAAGGTGATAGATACTTCATGTTGCTAATTGATGACTTTTTCCGGATGATGTGGGTAACCTTTCTGAAAGAGAAATCAGAAGCTCTTGAGAAATTCAAAATATTCAAGGCTATGGTGGAAAATGAGACTAAATTAAAATTAAAAATGTCTGAGGTCTGATAGAGGTGGAGAATTCACATCCAGTAAGTTCATAAACTTCTGTCAGAAACATGGAATAAAGAGACAATCATCTGCCCCTAGAACTCCACAGCAGAATGGAGTTGTTGAGAGAAAGAACCGAACCATCCAGGAAGCATCCAAGACCACGATGATGGAAGCAAATGTTCCTCAAATCTATTGGAGAGAAGCTGTCAACACTGCAGTCTACACTCTCAATTGAGTTCAAATTAGAAACTATACTGGTAAGACTCCTTATGAACTCTAGTTTGGCATTACTCCCACTATGAGATACTTCAAAAATTTTGGTAGCAGATGTTACATTAAAAGGGATGAAGATCTAGGAAAGTTTGATGCTAGAAGTGATGAAGGAATATTCTTGGGTTATTCTACTCAAAGCAAAGCATACCGGTGTTACAACAAGAGACTGAGAAAGATTGTAGAGAGTGTAAATGTGAAGGTTGATGAAGAAATTGAAAGATCCTCAAGAATTCATGAGTATGATGAAGATGATCAAAATGGTGTTTAGATTCAAGGTATCCAAGCCTCTTCTGAGAAACAAAGTCAAGTTGATCCGGTAAGACAAGAAGAAGAGATAAGTCTCAATGAGTCTGATCAAGAGTTAGAGGTGCAAGAAACTCCCAAAATTACAAGGTATGTAACTCTAAACCACTCTGAAGACCAGATCATAGGTGACAAAAGCAAAGGGGTGCAAACAAGGAGAAGAACTACTCAAAATTTAGATGAGTATTGTCTAATTTCAAAGATTGAACCTAAGACAATAAATGAAGCCTACAATGATGAAAACTGGACTAAGGCAATGGAGGAAGAACTAATGCAAATTGAGAAGAATCACACTTGGGATCTTGTTACCAGAAAAGAAATAAAAATGTGATTGGAACCAAATGGGTCTTCTAGAACAAATTGAATGAAGCCAGTGAAGTGATCAGAAATAAGGCCAGATTAGTTTGCAAAGGTTACCCTCAAATAGGAGTTGATTTTGAAGAAACTTTTGCTCTAGTGGCAAGAATTGAAGTAGTCAGATTATTTCCTGCATTTGTTGCCTTCAAGGATTTCAAGGTGTATCAGATGGATGTCAAATCTGCCTTCCTAAATGGTAATTTGGAAGAAGAAGTGTATATTGAGCAACCAGATGGATTTAAATTGTCTGATCATAGTGACATGGTCTATAAATTAAAAAAGGCACTGTATGGACTGAAGCAAGCCCCAAGAGCCTAGTATGAAAGATTGGATAAGCATCTCTTGAAGATTGGTTTCAACAAAGGTACTACTGACAGTAATTTGTATTTCAAAATTGATCATGAAAATATCTTAATTGTTGAAGTATTTGTTGATGATATCATTTTTGGAGAAAGAGATAGTATGTGTAAAACATTTGCAAGTCAAATGAAAAGTGTTTGAGATGTCAATGCTTGGAGAAATGAATTTATTTTTGGGTCTACAAATTACTCAAACAAAGAAAGGAATCTTCATTTCTCAGTCAAAATATGTGAAAGAATTGTTAAGGAAATTTGGGATGGAAGACTCAAAGCCAATGAACACTCCAATGGCAACCAGATGCAAGTTGAGCAAAGATGATGACTCTCCCAAAGTTGATCAGACAAAATATAGGTCAATGATTGGAGAACTGTTGTATCTCATTCAAACTAGACCAGATATAATGCAAGTTGTTGGTCTTTTTGTGAGATTCTAGGCTGATCCCAAAGAATCTCATGTCATGGCAATCAAAAGGATTTTTAGGTATCTAAAAGGAACAGTTGAGTATGGTCTGTGGTATCCTAGAGATCATGATTTCTCTCTTCATGCATATACAGATGTAGATTGGGCGGGAGATGTGGATGACCGAAAGAGTATTAGTGGTGTAACATTCTTTTTGGGAAAAATATTGGTTTCTTGGCTAAGCAAACAAGAGGCAATATCTCTGTCTACAACTGAAGTAAAATACATTGCAGCAGTAGGTAGTTGCACTCAAGTCTTGTGGATGAAGCAGATGCTAAGAGATATTAAAGTAGAATATGAGGAGCCTATCACAATTTTTTGTGATAATTCAAGTGCAATAAATATTTCTAAGAATCCGATGTTGTATTCTAAGACTAAGCATATATCTATCAAGTTTCACTTTCTGAAGGAGCAAGTGAACAAGGATGAAGTTAGATTAAAGTATGTGCCCTCTAAGGATCAGATTGCAGATATCCTTACTAAACCTCTTCCCAAGGACTCTTTTGAGTATCTCAGGGAGAAGTTAAGGGTTATTTCCCCTCCGGTGATGAATGAGGATGCATTGATGTGCATCATTTTGGTGGATATCATAGTCATATCTTGTGATATGAATTGATGATGGGGAGCTGCTACTCAGGGGGAGCAGTAGGTATGATTCTAAAGTTGCAAGTATGATTCATTTGCCATTGATGTCAAAGGGGGAGAGAAGACATGTGAAAAACAAGTGGTTGATGATCAAAGGGGGCGCAGTATAGGAAGAGAAGACATGTGACTAGTTGTTGGTGATAGGGGGAGTTGTGATAGTAAGGAGAAGTTCTTGTCTTGATAGTTTTTCACATCATATGTTGCCATCAATGACAAAGGGGGAGATTGTTGCAAGTATGGGTTTAACCAGTGTTGTCATTGATGTCAACATACTCATGTTCCATTAATGAGAAGGATTGGATGAGTTGTGTGCTGAGGATATTGAGAAAATTAGTCTCAATCAAGAACAGTGAAGAACAATGATGATAACAAGTTAAAAGTCCAAGATAGGTTGTGGATAAGAGGATGCGATTTAAAGGGTTTGCAGATATAAGTCTTGAGATGATCCAGTCAAGTTTTTAGAGGTCCACATGAAGATCTGAAGAAGTTATGGTTGCTCAAGTAGAACCAGCTCCGACAAGTGTCCAAAGGTGACAGAGTGACACAGATAGGTCTGGTGAGGTTTGGTAATGCATTATTCCATTCTGTGGATTTGGGGAAGTGTTGGGGAAGTTTGTGTAGTATGTCAACTCGTTTGGTTCATGGTTTGAAGATCTGCAAGTATCTATTCCTTTGTGACAGTAATGCTAGACTATGTTCTTGAGGTTTTGGATGAAGGAGAGAAGGATTTCAATAAGTAGAGGAAGTGCGGATGTTCTTGGTGTCTCAGGCAAGTTTGTGGAGGTCCTTGGATCATGCTCAGCTCATGTGTATGGTCCGCATTAGAATTGGGGTCCCAGAAATGAAGAATAACTTTTGAATGATGGTATTCTTTCTGTGACTGGCCGACCAGATGAATTATACATCTTGCGGGTGTCTTTGTGGATGCTTGCCGACTTAGATGTTTGTTTCTAAGTTGATGTCATATATAAATAAGGGATTACAAATTCATTTCAATGATGAATGTGTGGAGATGAGTGTGTGGTAGCGAAGAGAAGAGCAAAAGGCAAAGCAGAAGGTTTGAGCTTAAATGGAACTGACTCAAGCATGGTGAAGATGCTATTTACCAGTTCAAGTATGTGATACTTATTCTTTTGTAGACAATGTGTCTCATGTAGGCAGTGAGCCTCTTGTGAGCAGTGTGCTCAGGTAGTGAGCCCTAATTGGCATGTGCCATTTTTATTCTTTCTATTTTTTTAATAGAGAATATTATCTTGGGTTAATCACCCTGTGGTTTTTCCCTTAACTGGGTTTTCCACGTCAAAATCTTGGTGTTATGTGTGTTAATGTGTATCTACTCTTAACTTGTTGCATTATGCTGTCATGATTGATTTACTTTTATGCTTATGTGGAGTTGAGTATTTGATTTGGAAGAAAGTTTTGACAACTGATTCACCCCCCCTCTCAGTTGTCTACCCTAAGTCTAACATTTCCATCTACTTAATTAACTGCAAGGCAGGAATCTCTATTGACAGAGGCATTACTGCACTTTTCCCCTATACTAGTTTATAAGGAGACATTTTAATCACCTATTTTGGTGTGATTCTATCATCCCATAATGTTGCATTGAGGTGCTTATGTCATTCCCTTTGATGATCTATTCCCATTCTTTTTATGAGTCTGATCAGACTCTTATTTGTTGACTCTACTAGACCATTCCCTTATGGATAATAATTGGATGAAGTATTCAAATAGATGCCATTTTTCAAAGAAAACTCAGATAATCTTGATCCTAAGAATGCCTTAGCATTATCAGATATAATAGTGTGAGGGGGATTGAAATGAGTAGTTATTCCTTTGATGAAATCTAGAATAATCTTCTCAATGGCTTCTTTCAATGGGATAGCTTCACTCCACCTAGTAAAATAATCCGTCGCAGTGAGGATCCACTTATGTCTTGAGCTTGAAACTGGATTAATCATTCCTATGAAATCCAACCCCCACTAAGAAAAAGGTTCATCTACAATTATTGGACTCAAAGGTAGAGTTGCATTTCTCCTTTTACCAACATAGAACTGACATGTTTGACATTCCTTAACCATTTTATGGCAATCAAAAATATTGAAGGCCAATAATATCCTGCTTGAGTAATCTTAATAGTAGTAGTATTCATAGAAAAATGTCCCCCTGATGCCCCATGATGCAATTCATGCAATATCCTTTGATCCTCATCTTTTTCCACACACCTGAGTAAGATTCCATCAAAATTCTTTCTAGAAAGAACATGATCTATCAAGATGAAATTAGATCCTTGTTGTCTGTAGTATCTTTTCTTTTCGGGGGAGAGCATCCTAGGGAGTTGACCAGTCTCCATGAATTGTATCATGTCACTAACCCAAGAGTCTAGATCTTCTTCTTGTACTTTTAGTATAGTCTCTTCTTCATCTTCTTTAATTGTTGATGCTTTTGTTTCTTGAGCAATATATTGGCAGAGTCCTCTTCCTCTTACCAATTTAGTGGGCTTTACATCCACATCATATTCTAAAATCTTAGTTATCCAATTGGCTCTTTTCTTAGTGATTTCTCCTTCCATAATGTATTCTCTAACACTTGAATGAGCTACCAGTATCAAAATCTTATTTCCTATCACTAAGTGTCTAAATTGTTTTAGTCCTTTAACTATGGCATATGCGTGGTTTTCAACAAAATTGTACTTGGATTCATATTCCTGCAATATTCTAGAAAAGAAAGCAATAGGATGTTCTCCTTCTTGTTCTTTCCAGGTTAAGATAGCTACTATGTTGTATTCGCCCCCATATACATATATTATGAAGTCTTTAGAAAAGTCTAGATTATGCAGTATGGGGGCAGTATAAATTGCCTTCTTTATATTTTCAAAAGCTTGTCTGCCTTCGGCTGTCCATTTAAAATTTAGATCCTTCTTCAACATTAGAGTGATAGGTCTAATTAATCCTGCAAAATTAGATATAAATCTACTAACAGAGTTAATCTTCCCCAAAAAATATTGCATTGCTTTCTTGTTGATAGGTAAAGATAAATCCATTATTGCCTTAACTCTATCTAGGTCAATAGAGATTCCATCTTTTGAAATTATGTGTCCTAGTAACTTTCCTTGAGGTACTCCAAACACACACTTCTTAGGGTTCAAAGAGATCCCAAATTCTTGACACCTTTGGAAAATAGCCTCTAAATGGTCAAAGTGATCATTAGCATTTTTGTGAACACAGTCAAATCATCTAAATAGATCAGAATGATCAAATTTATTGGCCCCTTGAACGCTATATTCATAGCACATTGAAAAGTTGCCCTAGCATTTGAAAGCCCAAAAGGCATCTTTGCATATGCAAAGGTTCCCCACTTGGTGGTAAAAGAGATCTTATATAGGTCCTCCATGGCCACCCAAATTTGATTGTAACCTAAAAAACCAACCAATAGAGAAAACCTTTATGAACCAACTACAGTTTGCAAAATTTGTTCCATTGAAGGAAGTGGGTAGTAATCTTTCAATGAAGCTTTGTTTAAATCTCTGAAATCAACATAGAGTCTAATTTCCCCATTCTTCTTCCTTACCAGTACCAAGTTAGACACCCATGTTAAGTTCTTAATTGGAAAAATTATTTTAGATTCTAATAGCTTCTGGAGCTCTTCAGCCATAAGTGAGTTAATCTTGGGATTCAGTGGTCTTTGTTTCTGATGTATAGGTTTTGACCCTTCCGTGAGTTCAATAGTATGTTGGACTATGTCTCGATTGTAACCATGAAGATCTTCATAAGTTGAGACAATTACTTTATCATATTATTTGTTACATAGAGATATCAGCCTATCTTTTTTCTCTTGAATAGTAACATTGCCTACTTTCAGCTTCCTTCCTTCACCAACCTTAGTCTCTGAATAGTCATCTTTGTTTTCTACAAACTTCCTTTTGTGTAAACTTGCATCATTAGGTTCAAAAAGATTCTCCAACATTATTAACCCTCTTGGAAGCTTATTTGGTTTTAGTTGCATTATATGATCATCGTATGCCTCTTCAATTTTAGGTTGCAATTGATCTATAAATTCCCCAGATTGCTACAAAAATAAGAGAATCTAATGGTCATCTTCAAAAACCTACCAATTATCTCCATTATCAAGAATGGCATGGTAGATGATAACCTTGATTGCCTCTTCATTGACCAACAGATCTTTAGTTGGGTCCAACTGAGATCCAATCTAGGCCATTTTGTCTGCTTCAGTATTTTGAGATCTTGGTATGACCTTTATGTTGAAGGCATCAAAATCTTCAATTAAATCCCATTTTTGGTTGTGATATGATCTCATTCTCACATTCTTTGTCATAGCCTTTTCTCTGATCTACTTCACTACCAATTCTAAGTCACCTAGAACTTTGAAATTTCTTACACCTTTTCTTTTAGTGAGAATCAGGTTGTGCACTAGAGATTTGTACTCAGTTTCATTATTGGTGCAAGAAAAATGGAAGCATAGGGCTCTGAGGATCTTCTCCCCTTTTGGTGAAGCAAGGTAGATGCCTACTCCAACACCATTCTAGCTTTTGGCTCCATCAAATTTTAGGGTCCAAATCTTAGAGTCTTCATCAGAATCCTCCCCTTTCATATTTTCTTGCACCATTACCTTAGGTATCTATTGATCTTCATAAAAAATAACATATGTTCCTGTTATGTTGAAAAATGTCCCCTTGGGTGCTTTTCCCTCTTAAGGTTTAGCTCCTAGGTCTTGTTTATGCATTTAGGACATCTTTCATGATTTTGATGACTCCCAATGAGAAAACCCTAAAGTATTATGGCAAATAGGACTTAGGGGATGCACTTGACATGACTCCTTCCTGAAATAGGGGGGAGGACTTGGGTCCCTGTGCCCTAGTCTTGCCTTATTTTAGGTCAAGACCAATCTTAGAGTGTCAGTTTATGACCGTTATTTAGGTCCTATGCCGGCACTGTAAGTTTGAGTTATGAAATTCTTGGCGAGAATATTTGTAGTTACATATATAAGAATGATTAATGATTCATTTGTAAACTAGATGGAAATTGTGAACTTTATGCATTCTTGTGATTAGAGCATTCAAAATATTCATTGTGTGGCAAAGTAGAGCATTGTTCTTGTGTTTGTATTTGCATATTTAGCATCCATCTCCTCATGGCATGAAGAATATCTTCCATGAGATCTTCACTACAAGGTGATATCAATTATGTTTTCAATCAGTTATCATTTGGATTTTGCCTCTATCCCATAGGGATACTCACTCTTTATCTGACAATAGTGTTTGGAAGACTTGAATGTCTTTCCAAGGCTTGACTGAGGAAAGCCTCTAAACACCACAACTCCCAACCCATTTTTCTATGATTGTAGGTTACAGGCTATAGGAGCAAAAAAAGTGGAGTTAGAAGAGAGCAGTGCAGACTGTCAAAATTGCAGATCAATGAAGAAAATAGGGACCTAGAATCAGGCGCCCACTCATTAGTCCTCCGTATCCCGCAATAGGAAAATCTCTGGAACAACAGGAATAGGTTGCAGACAAGATTCCTAGATCCTAACAGAAATGGTGGCATTGGACTAGGGAACCCACTCATTAGTCTCCAACTTCTCCATTTTCTGAACTTCAAAATCTAGTATGCATTTGATTGTCATTTGATACCTCTATGTGCGAGCATTTTCTGTAATTTGACCATTTGCTTCCGACTTTGTATAATTAGGGTTTTGAGCATAATTGGACTTAATTAAACAACTAAATCACACAATTCCAATCTTCTCCTATGTTTTGAGTGACTAAAGGCCTATATTAGACTCCCTACTTGGTTGAAGTCCTTGAATGTTTAGTGGAGAAATGAGGATTTATACAAACTAGCAAAATCAACACTAAACTAAATCCCCCTCATTTTTTCATATTAAACATTTTGGTGAACCTATGTTTTTAATAAAGTTTTCACATTTTTGAGTGTTGTGATGTAGATTTATATTCATTTCATTCATTCATATCATTGTTCATCTTATTGCATTTGAAAAATTACAAAAAAAAAAAAAAATTTGAAATTTTTTACAAAAAATGGCATTTTTAGCTTGCATTTTCAAATGATTTGAATTAGTTGGCATATAATTTCAATAAATTTCTATAATTATCATCAGATCTGATTTAAAATATATAAATTGTTCATTCATCATTCATTTAGATTGCATTTTCACGCTTAAATTGTTGAAAATTGTTTGAAATTGTGCATTTTTCCATATAACCTAGTTTTGCATTAGCTAGGGTCTATAGTCAAAATCTTGTTTCTTATTTTACTACCCTTTTAAAACACTCATTAGGACTGATTTCTAACTATAGTGTTTCATCATAGTGATTTGCTTGCAAAATTTCATGCCTAGGGTTTGAAAACCTTGATTTTTCACTAGATTTTTGCCTTATTGTCTCTCTAGATTCGCACCATATGTGTGTTGTAAAGGATTTTTATGCATTAATTGGAATTTATTAGGGTTATTATCTTCTTCCCCTCCTAAAATTCTTTACAACACCTTTTTATTGGGCTCTTACAGTGGAAAATTGGTGAAAATTACATATTTTAGCTATATTTTCCCTAGGGTTTGACCTTGATTGGCACTATAAGCATGTTGTGACAGATTTTTTGGCATTATGTGGCTATTATTACTTTTATAATTTTCTTTCAATCGTCATTTTCCTCACAACACCCTTTGTAATACTCTTTTGCATTGAAATTTGGTGAAAATTTGCATATTTTGACTATATTTGCACTCCAAGCATGTTGTGATGGATTTTATGGCTTTAGGTGACTGATATTACTACTTTAATCTTTTTCACCTCCTAAAATTATTTACAACACCCCTTTTATTTGGTCTTTGCATTGAAAATTTGTGAAAAATTGCATATTTTATTGTATTTTCACTAGGTTTTCACTTGTCATCACTATAGTTTGCATCAAAAGTGTGTTGTGAAGGATATTATTGATTTATTGGACTCATATCAAACATATTATTCTCTACCCCTGATCAATTTCCTTACAACACTTTTTCTTTCACTTATTAGCATTGAAAAAAGTTGAAAAAATCAAGCATTTTAGGTCATATTCATACATAGTTTTGCACTTGTTCTTTAAATAGTATTAAAAATATTTTAAAATCTGATCTGAAGTTCATCTTAGATATCTTTATTTTCAGATATTTCACTCATATTCAAGCCTACATTCATTGATAATCTCAAAATTTTGCTTCATTTCGTATCTTTTTGTGAAAATTGGCACATTTGTTAAAACACACATTGTGTATTTCAACACTAGGTGTTTATACACTTTGTTTACATCTCTTGGTCAAAACCTCTAAAATAATAAATTGGATCTTGCTGTGTATTTTTACCTATTTCCTTCAAATAAGTTCTTTGGTGTGAAATCGCCCTAGTTAACTTGCCTTGTTATTTACTTAATTGATTGTGAAATTTGTGAGTTTTACTATTTCAAGACCTAATTTCCTCAATTTTTTCATCATTTAGTAGTGACGACTTCAATATGTTAGATGAAGCACTAGATGACTTTATCTCTATTGGACATTCCATTATGGCACCTATTGCTAAAATATGTGATTATGACATAGAAAATGATTCCTCCTATGAAGATATACCAACACAAGAGGATTAAATCATCGACACATTCTTAAACATCACCCTACCCTCTTTGGAAAATGAAACACCAGTGGATAAAGGGCTCCCTCTCAAGAAGGATTCTTCATGGATAGAAAAATACTATTCACCTAATGATCATATGGTGCATGATACCTCTATGCATAATCCATTAGATCTTACACCTATGATTGAAAACTCAAGAACCTTCGATGAGAATACTATGGATAGCTCTATTCATCCTAACAACACCATACCTTCATCTCATCCCAATGCTCTTCCTAACCAAATGTAGCATTAGTGGATGAGAAAAGGTCTCTCACATTAAATCATTTAGGGATAGATGTTGGGTATAATCAAGAGGAAAACAATGTTAATTCAAGCTTTATTAATAGACTTTGTAGCAATATTCTTAAGATGATTGTCTGAGGGGCACCTAGTGTATCCTCCTCCTTAAAGCCAGTGATTACGGTTCAAGGTAGACCTGAGGATTACATCTACAAATATGCACAACAAATTTCTCAATCGAGTCAAGGTGTTCAAAATGTGTTACAACAACCACACCACAATGTGATTTCTCACACATACAACACCCGTAATAACAAGCAAAGTGTGAAGGGTAAAATTGGATAATCAAATGAATAATAAAACCTAAAACATCAATGGAATGTGTAGATAAAAAGGAAATTTAAAATAAGAAATGAGATACTTACAACCTTTTACCTTACGATTTCCATTGCTCGCCTATTCTTTCTTGATCTTTCGGTAATGAAGATGGCCCTCAGGAAGCTTGCTTCCTTGCTTCAATTCCTCAAGATGATAAGGAGAAATGGCTAGGATACTTGGTGTGTTAAAGATGAGCTTTAACACACTATGAAATGGATAGATGATGAATGGTATGGAAATGGGGGTGCTAATGGTGCGCTATAGTTTCTGCAGCATAAGTTTACTTGAAAGTTGGATATGAAATGAAGAGAGAGGATTGTATTTATAGAGTTGTGACAAAAGATCAATGGTAGAAAACAAATAATAAGATCAACAGAGGAGAATGTTAGAGAGAATGTGTGCAAATAGAAGGACATGTGTCATTCAAAAAGGAGCTTTGTTGAGTTAACTACTTTTTTCATGAGAATGAATTTTTATTTCTTAATCTAGAATATATTTTTCTAATTTAAGAGCTTTGTTGATAGCTTTAAATCAGTTAACTCAGCTTTTGCTTTTGTATGACAAGAAAAATTTAGTTTTAGAAGATATTGAACATTTTTTAGAAGATAAGAAAGCATAATTAAATAAATAAATTTATTTAATTACTTGTAGATAATTTGGAAGAATAAATAAAATATTAAATATATTTTATTTTTTTAGAGATTTAATTTAACTAAATTTGCATTTTATTTAAATTTAGAAGAATGGATGATTTAATTAAATAATTGAAATTATTTAATTATTTAGAAGAATAAAGTTGCTATAGATGAAATTTATTAATTAAATAAATGTAATTTATTTAATTAAATGGGAGGAAATAAATCAAATAAATAAATTTATTTATTTATTTATTGATAGAGGAATATGAAGATGAAATAAATATTTAAAATATTTATTTAGGTAGAGTCATGTCATTTTTAGGTGTATACACAAAGTAAACAAACACCGCATGTGTCTATCTCTCTTTCATGTTCTCAACTTATACTCCCTCCACCACCTCATCTTACTCATAAAAGTGGTCAAGAATATAATCTTGTTGAATAGCTTCATGCTACTCTAGCTAAGAACTCTCTTTGGTATTTGATACAAACTTCACCTACATACCATGGAATGCTCCAAGAAGCTTTAAAAAGGTGATTGTCCCATCTACTGCTAAGAATAATGATGTAGCAGTCGTATTGGATAGTATGCATGCAACAAAAATAGATATTCTCTTTCAACCACATGAATTACCATCAATTGAAGTTTAAAACCAATATGATCCACTTATGATCTTTGTCACAATAAATAAAACATTGGTAAAAAAAGTTATGATTGACAATAGATCAGCTCTTAATGTTTATAGCATTGACCTACTACACAAAATTAAGGATGACACATCAAACATCAAACCAAATAAACTTAGCATTCGTGGCTTTGATAATCATTGTAGTCAATCACTAGGTACTATAACCTTACCTGTAAAGGTGGGTCCTGCAATTCTATCTACTCGTGTTCATGTCATGCCTCATTCTTTATCTTACAACATGATTCTTGGTAGACCTTGGATTCATGCATTGGGGATAGTTCCTTGCACCCTAAATCGTTCAATAAAATTTATATTCAATGATAAACTTCATACTATTCATGTTGATCCTGAACTGGATAACTGTTTATATATTGAAATGCAAAAACCAGTTTACAATCATATGAGTTTAAATAATTTACAAGGTGCTACATCAATGCCTCTTGCCATGAAAAGTGTTGTGTGTGACTCTACACCATCGAATGCACTCTTTGAAGATGATTGGGGCTCATTAGATTTTAACTGTTGTAGTATAGGGGAATATAAAATTAATAGCCTAAACACATCAAAAGTAGTATCGATCTCACCTAAGCAATCTTTTGAAGCACCAAAGAAACCTAAAGTCCCCTTGGTAGAAAATAAAAACAATACTCTCACTTATACCACAAATTACAAGACCTATGAGGCTTCACTATTCCCTAAAGAAATGACATCCCTCTATGGTCAAGGATTTAAAATCTTTATAACAATTATGAATATGTACCTAAGGGGTGTGGTGTAAATCAATGAGGGATTCGAGTACCTATAGAATCCACTTCAAGACATTACTCAAGTGGCATTGGATATAATCATTTTAAAGAAAAGAAAGCCTCTCATTGTCCTAAATTTAATGCTAATATAATATCAACAAGACCAAAGAAATATGTGAGATATCCTAAGCTGAAAAGCCACACTCATTGTAGCCAATATTATAATTACTCTCAAAGGTGGCCTCTTCCTAGATATATATGTTCTTAACATTTAGATGAATCAATTAAGTATTTCTAACTCTTTACCTCCATGATGTGTTTCCCCCATGATGTTTTATGTGTTGTTTAGGCCTCTTGGGATGACCCTTGATTCTCTTGTAAGGTCCAGGATACTGGGAGACCGCCTCTATTGTGAGCCTTCTATTTGTATCATCATTCTTCTATATTGTTTCTCCTCTATTTTCACTATTGTGTGTTGTGTCTTATGGACATAGCATTATGGTTGGTGACTTGGGGGCACCCTCCTACATGACTATCCCTAAGACACTTGTTTCTTGTCTCTTGATTTATTGTTTCCCTTCCTCTAGTGATTGTATCTAGCGAGAAGATAACAAAAAATGTTCATATTATACTGATGCGGACCTAGCGTCCCTTTAGCGAGAAATAAAAATTGGACTTAGTTCCTACATGATGATGGGGTTGTATATATTATCCAATGATTGGCTAGTAGAATCACTCCATGTGATCTTGATGTTGTCTTATCACACTTACAAAACAAAACAATACTTTTGCTCCATGCACTTTGTCTATCTTGAATCTTGCATTCCTTAGTTCTCTAGGCATTATTGTTTATCATGATTATATGGACACTAACACTTTTCTTGCAGGGATGTGTTTGTGGGAACATTTGGAAATTGTAAAGTACATGTCACCTCTAGGGGGCATGGGTTTTGAAAGAGCTCATGTTCCCTTGTGTGTTTTCTTCCTACCTTAACGTGCTTGATATCGATAGTTGATATCAACCACCTTAAGGTGGGGGCATATATAAGGTAACCTGTCTATTCTAGATGTTAGCAATGTGCTTGTTCTAAGGTGCAATCTTAAAGACTAGAGACGATGAGTCCCTCCTACACTCTAAGGTTTGTTTGAAATCTATTGTAATCATTTAAGCCCTCTGTGGAGGTAGTGATGGTGTATTTCTCATGGAGAATGCACATCCTGTCATTTTCAAAAGTCCTCTAGAAAGGTGGGGAGTGGTTCTATGACTAACTCAACCCTTAAGCCTGTCTTCAGTGATTGTTGTGACAAAGTCCAATCATTAGTGTGTGCCTGTAAAATGCCTGAGATAGTGATGAACCTAGAAATAGGAACACTCCATCACTTATCTACCATGTTTTCTATGTGTCTTCCAAGTGTGTGTGTATTATGTGTTTGTTTCCAAGCATAGTCTTAAAGATTGGTGGCAATGATTCCCTCTTATGCTTTGGGATTTTTATGGCATGCTTGATTTGTATGGCATGTTTGGCATGTGTGTTGCCCCATATGTTGTCTTAACGACTGGTGGCGATGAGTCCCTCCTACATTATGGGTGGTGTGTTTACTTTCCTTGTACTTGCATCTATATTTCATATATGAAAAGAAAAAAAAAGAAAATCATTATTGTCTTCATTGGATTCATTGTATTCATTGTGTTTTATGTGTCTTCAATGTTGTATTCTCTATGTTTTGTGTGATTGTAACTGTCTTCTATGTGTTTTGTGTGCTTGTTATTGTCTTCTCTATGATTGGTGTGTCTTCTCCATCCTTGGCGCCGTGTTTATTGACTATACTTTAATGTATCTATTGGCCTTGCGTTCATACATACATTAAAGTGGGGGCTAAATGTAACATCAAAAAATGTCCCCTTGGGGGCTTTTCACTCTTAAGGTTTAGCTCCCAGGTCTTGTTTATGCATTTAGGACATCTTGCATGATTTTGATGACTCCGGATGAGAAAACTCTGAAGTTTTATAGCAAATGGGACTTAGGGGATGCACTTGACATGATTCCTACCTAAAATAGGGCAGAGGACTGTTGCAAGTATGAGGTGAACCAGTGTTGTCATTGATGTCAACATACTCATATTACATTGACAAGAAGGATTGGATGAGCTGTGTGTTGAGGATATTGAGAAAATTAGCCTCAGTCAGGAACAGTGAAGAACAGTGATGAGAAGAAGGCAAATATATTGGATAGGTTGAGAACCGGAGGATGCAGATTAAAGGGTTTGCAGATATGAGTCTTGAGATGCTTCAGTCAAGTTTTCAGAGGTCCACATAAAGACCTGAAGAAGTTATGGCTGTCTATGTGGAACCGGTTCCGGCAAGTGCTTAGAGGTGACAGAGGATCACAGAAAGGTCCGGTGAGGTCAGGAATTATACAATCCCAATCTGCGGATTGGAAAGAGTGTTTGGGATGTCCTTGTGATGTGCCATCTCGAGTTGTGTATGATTTGGAGGTCCGGAAGTACCTCTTGCATTATGACAGTGGCGACAGACTGTGTTCTTGAAGTTCCGGATAAGGAGGATAAGAGATTTCAGTAAGTAAAGGAAATGCGGACGTACCTAGTCATTCAGACAGGCTTGTGAAGGTTCTTGGATCATGTTGAGGTTGTGTTGTTGGTCCGCATTGATAATGTATGATTTGAAGGTCCGGAAGTACCTTCTACAGTGGCGACAGACTGTGTTCTTGAAGTTCCGGATGAGGAAGACAAGAGATTCCAGCAAGTAAAGGAAGTGCGGATGTATCCGGTCATTCAGGCAGGCTTGTGAAGTTTTCTAGATCGTTTTGAGGTTGCGTTGTTGATCCGCATTGATAGTAGAGCCGGGAATTGAAGTTATTCTTCCGGATGAAGTTCTTGCTTTGTTTAGCCGACCGGATGAGTTGTTCATCTTGCGAATGTTCTTGTGGTGGCCGACCGGATGTGTTATTCATCTTGCGGATACTCTTATGATTGTTTGCCAACTTAGATGTTTGTTCCTAAGTCGATGTCTTGTATAAATAACGGTTTGTGAGTTCATTTCAAAGTGTGGTGTCTGTGGATGAGTGTGGCATAGCGAAGAGAAGTGCGAAAGGCAGAGCAGAGGTTTTTGGGCTTAATTGGAACTGATCCGGACATGGTAGAGATGTCATTCTCCAGTTCAAGACTGTGATTTTTATCACTCTGTAGACAGTGTGTCTCCTTGTAGGCAGTGGGCCTCTTTGTGAGCAGTGTGCTCGGGCAGTGAGCCCTAATTGGCATGTGCCATTCATTCTTCTTTATTCTTCTAACAGAGAATAATTCTTGGGTTAATCACCCCGTGGTTTTTCCCTTAACCGGGTTTTCCACGTCAAAATCTTGGTGTTCAATGTGTTGATACTTATCTGCTCTTGTGTTTATGTATTATGCTTTCATGGATGATTAATTTATATGCTGCTAACTAACAACAAAGAATCAAATGTTTGAAAAAGAAGAAGTTTTATACAACTGATTCACCCCCCCCCCCTCTTAGTTGTATGCCCTAGATCCAACAAGGACTTGGGTGCCCGCACCCTAGTCCTACCCTATTTTAGGTCAGGGCCAATTTTGGAGTGTCGGTTTATGATTGTTATTTAGGTCCTATGTCAACACGGTAAGTTTGAGTTATGAAATTCTTGGTGGCAATGTTTGTAGTTACATATATAAGAATGATTAGTGATTCATTTGTAAACTAGATGGAAATTGTGAACTTTATGCATTCTTATGATTAGAGCATCAAAATATTCATTGTGTGGTAGAGTAGAGCATTGTTCTTGTGTTTGTATTTGCACATTTGGCATCTATCTCCTCATGGTATGAAGAGCATCTTCCTTCCATGAGATCTTCACTACAAGGTGATATCAATTGTGTTGTCAATAATTTATCATTAAGATTTTACCTCTATCCCACAGGTATACATACTCTTTAATTGATAACGGTGTTTGGAAGACTTGAATGTCTCTCTAGAGCTTGACTGCTCGCAAGCCTCTAAACACCACAACCCCTAATGCATTTTTCTGTGATTGCAAGTTACAAGTTGCAAGAGCAGAAAAAGTGGAGTTGTAGGAGAGAAATGTAGATTGTCGGGATTGTAGATCAATGAAGAAAATAGGGACCTAGAATTGGGCGCCTGCTCATTAGTCCTCTAGATCCTGCAATAGGAAAATCTTTAGAATAGTAGGAACAAGTTGCAGACAAGATTCCTAAATCCCATCAGAAATGGTGGCACTAGACTAGGGCTCCCACTCATTAGTCCCTGACTTCTCTATTTTCCAAACTTTGAAATCTAGTATGCATTTTATTGTCATTTGATACCTTTGTGTTTGAGCATTTTCTGTAATTTGATTATTTGCTTCTGAATTTGCATAATTAGGGAGTTTGAGCATAATTGGACTTAATTGAATAACTAAATCACATAATTCCAATCTTCCCCTATGTTTTGAGTGACCAAAAGCCTGTAGTAGACTCCCTACTTGGCTGAATTCATTGAATGTTTAGTGGAGAAAGGAGGATTTACACAAACTAGCAAAATCAATTCATGCCCTAGTTTGCCCTTAGTACAAGTTTAACGATAGGATGCCTCCTCAGGAGATTGGATGGGAAGAAGGTAGGAGTGAGATGGACAATCTCATGAAGAAGAAGGTGGAAGAACAGGTTAGGATGGAGCAAAACAAGACATGGTTCAGAGGAACAGATAAGAGAAATAGTCACAGTTGTCACACAGTTAGCTATGGTTCACTTGCTATATATAGGAGCTGGGTCCACAAGTCCTATTCATTTGCACACTTGTCCTTAGTTGATTGGTTTTGGAGAGCTTAGGAGAGCAGAGGAGCTAGAGTTGTCGATAGAGAGATTGATATTCTGCATGAGCACCGATTTGAGTGAGTCTAATGGTTTGATTGGCTAGCCGAGGCAAGACAACCAGTATGCAGTTCGATAAAACTCGCTAAAAGTCATTTATTAGGTCAATAAATGCCTTGAAAAAAAAGATAGGACAGATGTTGTGAAGTCACACATATGAGATATCTTATGGCGCATATGATAGTTGTGTGCATATAGGCTAGGAACTGGAGCATCCATTGGGGAATGGCGCATGTGACACTAGAAGCGGTGCATATGCCAAAACAATGCATACACGTCAAGGATTGGCACATTCACTATGAATCGGCATATATGATATGAATCGGTGCATTTGCCACCTAGATCAGTTCATTTGTACTAGGAAAATTAGTTGACTTAACAAAATTAACCCAGTTGGCACCTTGATCGATGCATCAATTGATAAGCGATCTTCAAGATTGACGAGAATCTAGTCAAGAGATGATATGTTGTTTTGATTAATTTGATATTGTAAGTCAATGATAGAATAGTTTGACTACTTTGAGTAGCTTTACTTGGATATGGATTTCTTTGACGCTAGCTTTGCTTGATTGCAAGAGGATATCTGGGATACCCTGATGTCACGAGAGCAGTTCCCTTTGTTGTTGTTGCAGCGGTATATGTTGATAGAGATGGACTGCGAGGCTCTTGGTGCTATGGGTCTATATTACATTTGTTTCATGCCTGAGGTTCACATGAACTACAGGTTGTTGACTGCAGTGGTGGAGCAGTTCCACAGCAAGGATGGTACATTTCATCTACTGACTGGGGAGATGACTATCACTCTAGAAGACGTGTATAGGATTTTGTACCTCCCTATTGAGAGAGAGTTGGTATAGTATGAGTCATAGCATGACGCTGGATTGGCTAAGTGCAAATGGGGGTTCGATGACCTAGAGTTGGTTGAGGAGATGATTTTGTGGTAGGACATTCATGACTGCTATGACTACTTCCTGGGTATAGTGATGGGACTGATCGATGGCATAGTATGCCCGATAGGAGGTCACATGGATTTCTGATTGGCTGGGGGAGGGTGCTGGAGAATATGATCACTTATGGTACTTGGTATGCAAGGGGTGTGTGCGTGCTAGCACACTTATACAGGGATATGCACCAGGTAGTGTATCACAGAGGGGCCAGCTTGTCAACAAGTTTGTCTCTATTATAGTTTTGGTTATGGGAGCACATAGCTATCACTTGGTCGATATGTCTTTTTTATAGGCAGAGGGGTGAGCCCTACAGCTATGGTTATGCAGGCGTGATTTCCCAGCACATGCTGGGAAAGCTCAAGTATTGGAGACATGCGTTGGATAATGTTGATCTAGTTATTTGGCGCCCATACCTAGACTACGAGGTATGGGAGGATGAGGCTAATGAGTTGCCATACTGCTTTCAGATGCGGTGGCTCATTAGTAGGATGAGGTACATACTAGAGTGGCAGATTGTTAGAAGAGTGCAGTAGCAGTTTGGTCGAGTACAAGGTAGGCCACAGGGGAAGGCATGCTTTGCGAGGACCCATGCAGAGAGATACAGAAGGGGTCCTGTGGCATCTAATGAGGAGGCTTTGGTAGATTTTTGGTAGATTCCCCATGCAGCTTGGTCTATATGGAGGGATATAGTAGATGCGAGTATGACACCTGACTATAAGGAGTGGTTCACCGCTCATCCATTCCCTAGATATTTAGCACTTGGAGAATTGGCTCCTCGTATAGATGAGGAGGATTCAAATGATGAGGGTGGAGCTGGTAGGAGGAGGTGGCGATAGACGAGGGGGAGAGGAGATCAGGGAGATGATGGAGGAGATGGAGGAGGAGGAGGAGGAGGAGGAGATGGAGGAGATGGAGGAGGAGGTGGCAGATCGAGATAGAGGAGGAGGTCTGGGGAGGGGCCTTCGGGTAAGCAGGTAGTTGGGCAGCAGTAGGCTGCAGGGCAGGTACCAGCACAATAGGTGGCACCGTAGAGGCAGATGTTGCCACCACAGTAGGTGGTATAGTAGTAGGTATAGGGGCAGGGACTAGCACAATAGGTGGTACAGGGATAGGGACAAGTAGGGTAGGCTCCATAGCCTGACTTAGCAGTAGGCTATGGTTGCATTACAGGGTCAGATTAGGCAGTTGAGAGCCCATCTAAGAGTAGCAGAGTCACAGAGGGATGTAGATGCAGGACAGATATCATAGATATCTAGAGAGTGAGACGCAGCCTTAGCTAATGTGTGAGTGATGAGGGCAGAGAGAGATGCAGCTATGGCAGCCATGGGTACAAATGGTACTTATAGCTTTTTGATTTCATAGGTGTAGCAAGCACAGAACAGCTAGCCCAGGTACAGGGTGAGCTTGCTAGAGTGCAGGCTTAGGCTCATTATTATAGAGGTTTATACCATGGGGCAGTGTCGGCAAACCAGTGTGTGCCTAGCTACAGGAGTCAGTCTGTGGCTAGTGGATCCTGATTTGTTGCATTAGTGAGAGGCCCACAATAGTCAAGGGGAGATAGAGGAGAGGGCAGTGCAGGGAGCAGTGCTCCACGATAGTAGGTTTAGATAGATTTGGACACTTGTACTAATTGTTAATCTGATGTACACATTTTTTATGGCTGAGATAGCCTGTATATGTACTATTTTTCCCTGAGACATGTATCACTATCTTTTTGTACATTGTATACATTACATGACATGACTGAGATATGGATAGATATTTTGATATGTTGCACATTTGGACATGTTTTTATGCTTTATATGATGATGCAATTATTGATGTTCTATAGGCATATGTTCTATGTGTATATGTTATGGATGCAATCTATCTTATGATGTTTTGTATATGTGATGCATACCAGTAGGATGATTTGATATGTAAATGTAAATGTGAAATGGTATTTATGCAGCTCTATGTATATTTGCCTATGTTTTTGAATTTTTGATATGATATGCAGATGCACATGTATGTGGATGACCTAATGCACTTATTTATGTATGCAAATGATTTAATCATGTGAATGATTATCTCAATGTGATATGACATGTAACCTATGCTATGTTTTTGATATGTCCAAATGTACTCAATCGACACAGAGATGATATAGATAGGCAAAAGAGAATAAATGAAGAAATACAGGCTTTCATTTGATATACTGCAGGATTTTCTTATTGCATGGTTGATATGGATTTCTAGATATGGGATGGATGTGGATTGTCATCTTGATATTGCAAGTATGTTGCTTTCATCATTGGGTACTTTTTGTTTATTTTCTCTTTTTAAAATGTTGTAAGGAAATACAAGCATCTAAGTATAATTAAACCAAGATGACCTGAGTATTCCTTACGTGGATTTTCATATGGAAAGTTGATACAAGCATCTAGTCAAACTTGAATCTAGATGACCTGAGTACTTGCATTTCAATAGACAAGGATTGCCCCTTTTCATGTGTAGACCTCTGAAGTCCTTGATGATCTTTTGCTGATCATGTCGTTAGACAAAAGTCATCACATTACTAAAGTTTAATCCACAAACAGTAGACAAAGAAAAAGATTATGCCCCCATCATAGCATCTCTAGCTTTTGGCATCCTTGAGTATCATAAGAAGACAGAATGACAAAAATCCAAGACTTTGTTAAGTTAACATGTTCACAAAAGTATTCTTGCATTAGATGTGTCTTTTTGACATAATTGATATAGAATCAGTGTGAGTGATTCGGTATGGTTCTCTGCCTTGGACAGGTTGATGCTTTTGTGCCAAGATGTTTGTTGGGAAGCTTGCTTTGGTGCAAGCGCTCATCTAGTGAAAGGGTACGGATGTGGATAGAGAGAAGGACAGATGACGAGGTAGGGAATGGATGGGTAGTAGATCCTTGGGGGTGCATTGATAAAGGCCTTGCCTACATGATGATGTAGAGGCAACGTAGTTTGGTGTGAACCCTGTGATACTGAGATATGGACTGGATGAGACACGATAGGGAACATATATGGACTAGATATGGATCGAATGATACTGATGACAAGGAAACACCAAAGATAGGTAGATGCATGGGTGATAAAGAATGGAACGGGTAGGTATGGGGATGGGCAATAGTGGATAGAATAAATCAAGGGTGTGATCTCCAAGGACTATGTCACATAGGAATAACTCAAAGCTTACGACGAAGGACGATGAGAGGATAATGAAGGATTTGTGTGGTTTTGGAGGGATAAGGTATGTCAAGAGACATCTAAAACATTTGTCAACATTGTGCCCCCAATCTTTATCAAGGTTAAAAATAGAGGAAAGAAAGATTTAGGATGGATGGACACAACAAGATAGGTATGTAATGGATAGAAATAGGAGGATAGGATAGGAAATAGTATGGAAGGAAGCTAGTAGGGGAAAAGAAATATACTAATGAGACAAGGTGCCCCAAGTGAAGGTGACATAGGAGACCAACTTTACACATGACACCTTTTCTCTAGGTTTTCATCATGGTACTTATCCAAGGCGCCTGTTTGCCAAGTTTTCACCATTGGATGAATGGATTTTTCTTTACTCTTTTTGATTTTGATTTTTTTTTTTTGACATTTTTAGATAGAAGAAGGTGGATATGGATAAGGAGAGACTCAAGTATCTAGTTCCTTGAAAGGTGATAGTCCCGCTAGATGGATGTTGTTGCATGGACCATGTCTAGTGTGCTCATAGATGTTGGTAGGGGATTGCATGAAAGTGAGATATGGAGAAGGTAGATATTGGATAATGGAAGGTGCAATAGCGGATGATGATGCAGAATAAAGAAAGACTTATGCAAAGATGGAAGGAAGGTTTATGCAAAAGCATGGACCATAGGATGAGGAAGATATGTAGGATAGTAGTGGAAGGGAGGGGAGATGGAGTTATATGGAAGTGTTGTGGAATAGAAGGAAACCATGACCAACGGTTGCACATACCATGATAAATATTGAAGCTGATGATACGAGTGTGGTGTGGGAAGCAATGAAGATTTTTGTTTGGTAGATGAATGATATAGGCATTTAGGGACCCACATAGACTTATTATACTTCTGATTCTTGTTTGTCATGTGAGATGGAAGGATTTGATACTTGTGGATGGCATGGGAGAAAGTGGATGGTTGGGATGCTTTAGAGGTGGATGCCTCATTTGACTTGATGGATTTTTGCTTGGGTACCCAGACCATTTTGCTTGTAGATTGTACCTGTGAAAGTATGGGCTTGGGTATATGCAACTTTTGTGTAGCTTCTGAGATAATTATTTGTTGCTTGCAAACCCACACCTTTTTCAGTTTGGCATTAAGGTGTGTGGGTGTATGTAGCTTTTGAGATGGATTTTTTTTATTCTTGGCTTTTGTATCTTAGGTCATGATGACTCTTAGGATTTTTGACTTTATAGGTAGAGGCATCCAGATTTGTGCTTTTGAATCCCCTGGGGATGGTGGAATTGAGGTTGGTGGAAGCTCGTTGTTTAGACAACATGTACATTTGTTGGCCATGATTGGGATATTTAGAGTATTTATAGATGGATGGATAAGGTGTTGGAAGAAGTGGTGGTAAAATGCATGGAGGGATATTAGGAGTTGGAAGTAGCAAAGGTAGATTGGATGGTGAAAGGTGTATGGTCACATGCTCTTGACAATTGTATGATGATGGAGGTGGAATGGCCACATATGTTTTAGGGATATGATAGGGTTTGTGATGGAGAGTGGTGGACTTAGGAGGAGTGGAGGAAGTAACAACATCTTTGGATTGTTCATCTTGGGGTATGTATCCAAGGCCATATGAGGGTGGAGGAACTTTGACATGGATAGGTTCCAAAATACCTTGTTCATGAATGCCTAAGCCTTTACCTTGATAGTTCATATTCTGGAGTATGTGGTGGACCATAGGATTATGTATAGGTGCACTAGCAATGAGTTCCTTATTGGATGAGGAAGGTGTGATAGCAGATAATGGTTGTTGGTATTCTAAGGAAGAACATTCATGCATGAAGGTAGTAAGCCCAAGGATATAGGACAATAGATTTTTAGCTTGGTCAATAGTGGATGGTGAAGGATCACTAGCAGCTTGATCATCATTACGCTCTTTAGGATCCAAGTTATTAGGTTGATCATCCATGTGCACTTGGAAGGAAAGTGTCTCATCAAGGGAGGTGGAAGTTGTTGGATCATGGATAGGACTAGATGGAAGATGGATAGGAGTAATGGAGGTTTCTTGCTCATGAATGGGTATGGGATCAAGTTGTTCCTGTGTAGGTTGTTCATCAATGATAGTATCTTGATCATAGAAAAGATATAAGTTATGGATGGGTATGGGATCAAATCGTTCATGGAAAGCTTCTTCATAAAAGATAGTATCTTGATCATAGAAGAGATATAGGTTATGGATGGATTGGAATTGGATTTCTTCTTCATGTATAGGATCAAGTTGCTCATGGATAACTTCTTCATAGGGATTATCTTGATCGTGGAGGAGATATATGTTATGAATAGATTGGAATTGGATGGGGGTGCTTTGATCTTGATTTAGACAAAGGGTGGATGTTTTCACATGCTCTAAGGTGTGCTCTTAACATAACTCTTGATGTGCTTGAATGGAAGTGGATAGCTCTTGGAGAGGCTTGACATGTTCTTGATGGTTATCGTCATGAAGGTACAATAGCGCTCGACTTGGGTTCATGGTAGGAGACTCTTCGATAAGCTCAAGGGGTTGAGGATCACATGAAGGGGTTGTAGGATTTGACATGTTATTGGAAGAATCTTTGGTAAGGTCGAGGACTAGAATTTGAAGGCATGGTTGACTCTCTGCTAATAGTCCTTGGATCACATCCTTTGTAGGTGTAGGAGTACATGGGTGAGGTAATGAATGGATGGATTTGGAGTTTTCCATAGCTTTTCTTTCTCTTTTAGGCTCGTAGAATAGTCTTTGGAGCCAATCATCATGGAATTCTTTGGGCAGTTTTGAGCTAGGAGTAGGATTAGTATGCTTTGGGCTATGCGCTCTGGGAGATGGTGAAGGAGGTCTAGTAGATGGGGTGGTATATGATTTCCAACTTGAGGTGGTGCTTGCCTTGTCAATAGTATCATTAAGACGGGAAAATGATGTACAAGTTTAGGGCAACGCATAGCTAGTACTGGCCTGTTCAGCTTGCAAGATTGCCATTTTGTTACATCCCTCCTTTTGGAAACAATTATGCTATTTACTTTCTTGCAAATTTCAGTAATTTAATGTGTTGTGAATGAAATGGAAACTGACGACTTATTTTACTAAGTTGTTATATGAAAATTGTGGAATCTAGATGATATTGTAGACTAAGTGTTTTTATAATAAATGCAATGATCTTTGAATATATTATATTTGGATCATAGATGCTTTGACCACAAAATTGTATGCGAGTTTGTCGATGCAGGAACAAGTGGACCGTGTTCGACGGAAGAGAAAGTATCTTCAAGAGAGAGTATAGACTCTGGAAACTAACGAAAGGTGTTTTCCACTGAGATCGCCAAACAGGCAGTTAAATCTTGAAACCAACTAGTTAGTCTTGTTGTCGGTTGGCATTAGTTAACTAGAAGTCGATGTCAAAGGATAAAGTATAACATCTGAGTCGGAAGTCGTCTTGTAGAATCTTGGAGTTGTCGATGGCGTCGTAAGTCCATAATAGCAAGTCGACTTAGTTAGACGTATACTATTTCCGTTTATAAGTATTTAATGAATCCTCTCATGGCGAAAATTGTAAATCTTGTCTCGTAGTCAAAAGATACGAGAAGTTGGCTTTGTGTGTCTAACGGTGTAAGAGCTCGTTTGTGTTACGACCAATCTGACACGATTGTCGTAAAACGCGTTGAATGTTTGTTGTGAATTTATTCTTTTCCTTTTCGGCCAAAGAGTTGCACTAGACACTTCTTAAACGTCGTCTTGTCAAGTTTAACCTCACTTTTAGCTTTTTGATGCTTTGTGTTCGAGTAAGTTTGGTCAACGAAGTCTTCACCATGATTGGATTTGTCTCAATGAGTTAAACGTTTATCATGGTAATCCATGAACCTTTGGGCCTATGCATGTCATCATAACGCGTGTCATTATGCAGACAATTGTGTGATTTTGAGATGCCAAGCGTGTTGTTCACCTTGCGAGAATGGCTTAGATTTTATGCCAAGTATCCTTTTCTTTCCTTCATAATTTTGTTGACCGTTAAGTGGTGCAACGTTATTAAAACCTTTTCCCATTCCTATCCTTATGTTTAGCATCTTTATGAAAGCATAGAATTCTAAATTCACCGTGGGCGTGAGTGAGAGCCAGCTCAGCGGATGTAATAGAAGTGGAATGGATGATTTAATGCCCAAGCTGCCTCATCAATGAGGGAGTGAAATCATTGGTGTAACTATTTACTTTACGCCAGTTATTCTCTCTTCATTTCAGAGGATGAGGCAACGGTTTTGCTGTTGTTCTAAAACGTGTTTCCTTTACCTCAGGCATCGTAGAAAATGGTTATGACCTTCTTCGTGGACAGAAGGAGTGGAAGGGGAACGTGGTCGCGAGTTTTAGTGAGAGAGTTTCCTTCGCAAAGGGGACAGAGAAAAGGAGTAGCCGTCGTTAAGGGAGATATGGCAGAAAGAGCTGCGTAGGAGGAGGAGATCGGTGGACGGGAATATGTTTTTAATAAAAAAAGAAGTCATTTTTATTGTGCAGGAGGGATAGAGTCTGAGATGGTAAAAAGGGAAGTCATTTTTGGGATGGCAGAGAGCATAGTCGTGGGAGAGAGAAGGAACGGTTTGAAGAGATATCCACGGGGCAGTTAGAACTGCGGGGTGCAAAAGAGATTCTGCGGGTAGGTAGAAGGAAGTGGAGGAAGTTGTGTTCGACGGGAGGAGAGTATATCATGGGATAGAGGAAGAACTACGAGGAGGGTAGGAAGATAGTTTTTGAGAGGTCGCGGAGTAAGTAAATGAAACAGGAGAGAGTTTTAGAGAGTAGGGAAGAAAGTAGGAGAAGTAAGTACGATAGTTTCTGAAGTTGTTAATGCTGTGTGAAGGGAAATGGCTGTGTAAAGAGAGCACAGCTGTGTAGAAAGTGACTTTGTCGAGAGGGAGAGTAAACAAAGTTGCTCGCTGTCTTGAAGAGCAGAAGCGAAGGGCAGAGTGAGAGATCGTGATTGGCAGAAAGGAAGAATGAGGAACTTGTTTTCGTTCTGAGTAGTGACTAGCCAGAGGAGAAAAAGAATTTGACATAGCAATCCTTATCTTTGTCAAAAAGGTTCATTTTCTTCTTCCCTTCTATTCTTTTCTAGTTAGATCAGTTAAAGTGTTTCTATGGTGTGAGAATAGATAGGTGTCGATGAATCGAGTGTGAAGACAATGTCTTCTACTGCGAATCTATGTAAGGTGAATCTTTATAAATGCTTTACTACTGTCTTAAGACCATAGAAATCTCAGAAACAATAATGCTACCGTTGGATACTATTCAAGAAACTAAGAAATAGATCATTATCTTTCATGATTAATGTCGTATTATGATAGACCATAGTCCTTAATGTGCTCTCATTTAAAGAATAGTCACTGTATGATGCAAATGTGAGCTGCAAACTTCAAGCCGTCGGTAACAACGTAAAATATTAAGAGTTTCCTTTAAAAACTGGGATAACCACGTAAAACCACTCGAGAGTACTTGAAACAATAGCTGCATTGCGAGAAATCACGTTGCTCCACGTGCGTGATGTGTGGGAGATTAAAACCATAGAATTAAATGCATGTGCGACGTAAACTTTAATGTGCTTGATAGCCGAAGAGGTTATTGCAACTAGCTTGAGTCGTTTCTGTCTTTTATCTTTTGTTAGAGGTCAACCGTGTGTGTGGGTCACCTCTAAGGTCATATGAAAGAGATCGAATCTTTTATTATTATATTGTGTGATTCTTACCTCAATAACTTATGCAAAATTAATTGACTTAAAAGCGAAGTAGGGAGTTGATGTACTTGTGTCGTAAAACGTCATGCTTTTATGACGAGCATGTAGAGCGGAAAACCTGCATGTGGAATTTAGATTACGTTGCATGTGACAACTCTAGTTTCATTTTGTAAACCTTATGAGTCTAGAGCCTCTGAATTCCAAGATAACGGGAATATGTATTAGATACTTGAGTGTGTTGTGCAAACATGGGAACTGAGTAAACGATTATGAAACCACTTAGGAGTGGGCGCTTATAAACAATGTTTTTACGTGAAAATGTTTTTTTTTTTTAAACTATGAACTCGGGATTAGAGTAAATGTTGCGCCATGCGCTACTACAGGAGGAAATCCAAAATCCTTGAGGTTATCAAGGTCGTCAATTAGTTCAAATTAAACAAATTGGGAAACTGTAGGATTTCGACCAGTTCAAGTCGAGTAGGGTGGGTGAACCAAGTTCATGCATTTTAAGAACGCTATTAAAATACAAACCCTTTGGCCAAGGTGGTGTACTATCCTCAAGTGCATCGAACGTTCACCGTAACTGGATGGCGTTTCTTGTGGAGTGTCGTGCATGACTAGAGGGTATCTAGGGATCTGTACGATAACAAGACACATAGGTTACAACACCAGAGCTCAGATGGCAAACACCGATGGTTATCCTAAGTCTATCCTCTTGAGTAGGGTAGGGCCACTTCCGGTTAGGAAGGAGTGCGGGAGACCGACGGTCTGTGGTTGGAGGTTAAGCTCCTTGAAGATACTTTCTCTTCCAAATACTGAGGAATGCCGAGTCTTGAATGTGATGGTTCGACAATCGAGATGCGTGAAAATGGTATGTTTCCAATATTTAATGTTTCAAGTAAAATTCATTCATTAGAAAACAAATAGTTTTATGTATATCATTTCTTTGAGTTTAATGAAAATGAAATCATGTTATGATAAAATGAAAAATGTTGTATTGGTTTATAGATGAGTGACTTTTGTATTTGCTTACCTAGTAAAAATAAAAATTACCGTTATGAAAACTTAGTTAATTCTTGTCATTATGGATTTGGATGTTACATATGGTATCAGAGCTAACTAGGTTCAACACTAGGGCTGATGAGTCCACTAACCTAATTAGGAAATCATCATTATGCAGGTAGCTAATGATTTGGTTTATTGTGCTAGGATGGCATACACCAAGAGAACCGCAAGAAAATCCTTCGCGGGTAAGAAGTGTTATCTGCAAGCTAAGCAGAAACAACTTGCGATGGTCAAGACCATAGAGAAAACCAATGATGAGAATGACATTTGGCTTGATGATGTGGAAACCTTAGCCAATGCAATGTCACGACTTAAGCGAGTGAGGAGAGAACTCCTAGAGGGAGCAGCGATGGCGGTTCGAACCATGATCGACCGTTGCTCCTGGATTGAAACTGATAGTGTACCTGCTAGTGTACCTGAGATTGTACCTAGTACTATACCCATGATCACTAGAGATCCACATATAATGCCTAGAGCTGAGATTATTGAGTTATCTTCTGATAGTGAGTCTGAGGGGTATACACCTCGTGATTATGTGTCGGACAATGAATCCGAAGGTTACACTCCACTAGATAACACCATGTAGAAACATGAGATTTGTCTATCTCTAATGATGTTGAAACAATTTTGCAAAATGAATAAAGACAAAATTTTGGTGTGAGAACAATTATGATTATGATCAAATGTTGTGTTCTTTTGATGGCGTTTAATTTAAAAGGCGCGAAACTGATTAGTATATGTTTAAACAGGTGTGAGATTAACTAGCATGGACCAATCAAGGTTTAACGAGGGGGAGGATCGGGAAGGTCATAACTCTCAGGAAAACTCCACTGACAAGTTGGATAGGATTCTCAACATGCTCACTGAAACCAAGGAAAGGTTGAACAAATTAGAGAGGAAAATAGATGAAACTGGTAACACATAGGGTGGAAACGAGAACTCACACTTCACGAGCAAGAGTAAGCATGGGGAAAATGGCACGTCAAGTGAACATCCTGATGACAGTGAAGCCCAAAGAAGAACCAAGGATAAACTTGCCTTAGAGTTATCTAAGGATATGAAGAAGGTAAATCCTCCAAAGTTCGATGGAACAAAAACTGGAGATGCAGCTGAAGCATGGTTGATGGAGATGGAGAAATATTTTGAGATCAGAAACTACTTTGAGGTTACTAAAGCTGTGTGGGGAGCCTATCAGCTGTCTGGGGAAGCATCCACTTGGTGGATGAATAAGAAAATGGAGTTGGAATTAAGTCCCTTGAAGGTAACATGGGATGAGTTCGTGGAACTATTCCGAAAATGGTGGTTACCACAGTTGTATTTTGATCAGAAGCTAACGGATTTTCAAAACCTCAGGCAAGGTGAACTATCTGTAGTCGAGTACGCAGAAAAATTCACTAGGCTACTGAAGTATGTTCCCCAATACCAGAAGGACGAAAGGTTTCAAATCAGAAAGTTCATCATGGGACTCAATCCTCAGATCGGCGGTGAAGTGGAGGTGCATGGTCCAAGCACAATGGATCAAGTTTATGAAAAGGCAATAAAACAGGAGCAGAAGATTAAGTCTATCTCCGCTTACCGTGATAAGAAACGCAAGAAGTTTGATAAGAACTTCAATGATCAGTCTTTTAAAAGGAAAAATGATAAGGGATATGGAATCAGGAGGTTTGATAAGGGAAATCGAAAGAACCAAGGAGGATTTGGTAATGAGCGCAGAGGCGAAGATTTTAAGAGAAATGCAAATTTTAAGAAGAATGGTGATTCTGCAAGTAGGCCATCTGAAAAGCGAGGACCTATAGGAGGATGTTTCTCTTACGGAGGAGATCATTATGCCAACTGTTGTCCCAACAAGAAGCCAAATGGGAGGCCTAGGAACACGGAGCTTCCTTCCCAACAGGAAGCCTTTTAGCAAAGGATTCATGCCGCTCTTGACAATCAGCAAGCAGAGTATCAGATCACTCCTATTGAGATGACAGGCACCTTATTTGGAGTTCCTGTTTCTATTCTATTTGATACTGGTGCAACAGAAAATTTTGTGTCACCTAGAGTTCTAAGTAAATTTTCTAGAAAAGCTGGCTGTATGTCAAAACCTTGGACAGTAGAATATGCAAATAATTCAAAGGCTCAGGTAGAGCAATGTTTGTTCGAAGCTAGGATTGATGTTCTAACTTCACCACTGAGGCAAACTTGTACGTAGCGCCTTTAGGGTCCTACGATGTTATCCTAGGAATGAGCTGGTTGTGGAAACATCGAGCCAAAGTAGATTGTTTTCATAAAACCATTGAGTGTCTGGATGAGATGGGCAAAACTGTAAATCTCCAAGGAATTCAAAGGGAAATAAAGGTTAGATCCATTTCTTCAAAACAACTGAAGCGGGCTAGGCGAAAGGGGTGTCAACTTTTTGCAATTAAGATGGACATAGTAGAGGAAACCTTAGAGAAGCAATCTTTTGAGGAAAGATATCCATTTCTGTGCAACTTTAGTGACGTATTTCCCGAGGAGTTACCTGGCTTGCCTCTGAGGAGAACATTTGACTTTGGTATAGATATTAAACCAGGATTAGAGCCAATCTCTAAAGCTCCGTATCGTATGACTACCACTGAACTTATGGAATTAAAAGCTCAGTTGCAGGAGCTTTTGTCTAAGAATTTGATTAGGCCAAGTGTATCACCGTGGGGAGCCCCGATTATCTTTGTCAAAAAGAAAGATGGAACTCTCAGGCTATGTATAGACTATAGGATGCTTAATAAGGCAACTATAAAGAATAAGTATCCCTTGCCATGAATTGATGATCTATTTGATCAAATGCGGGGCGCAGCGGTCTTTTCCAAGATAGATTTGAGATCTGGTTACCATCAGTTGAGATTGAAAGATGAAGACATTCCCAAGACAGCTTTTAGAACGAGGTATGGTCATTATGAGTTTACGGTGCTACCGTTTGGATTAACCAACGCACCTGCTGCTTTCATGAATCTCATGAATAGTGTATTCAGAGATTGTCTCGATAAGTTTGTACTAGTCTTCATTGATGATATTCTGATCTATTCCAAGGATGAAGAGGAGCATACATGACATCTTCAAATAGTCTTGCAGCGATTAAGGGAGCATAAGTTGTATGCGAAACTCTCCAAGTGCACTTTCTTTCAGAAAGAGGTACAGTATTTAGGGCACATAATATCAGCCGATGGGATATCAGTTGATCCGGCCAAAATAAAAGCTATTATGGAATGGCCTGAGCCTACCAATGTGTCAGAGGTACGAAGTTTCATGGGGTTGGCAGGGTATTACAGGAAATTTGTGTTGAATTTCTCAAGCATTGCTAGTCCCATTACCTCATTACAAAGAAAAGGAAAAAGGTTTGTTTGGACGGATGAATGTCAAAAGGCTTTTGACTTGTTAAAAGAAAATTAACAACCGCTCCAATTCTGAAAGTTCCTGATCCTGAGGGAGAGTTTGAGGTTATCACTGATGCCTTGGGGGAAGGCTTGGGAGGTGTGCTTATGCAAGATGGCAGGGTAGTAGCCTATGAGTCAAGGAAGCTGAAAAACTATGAGCAGAACTATGCTCCTCATGACTTAGAGATGGCAGCAGTGGTTCACGCCCTTCAGATGTGGTGACATTACTTGTTGGGAAGGTCTTTTATTTTAGAATCTAATCACCAAAGCCTTCGCTACATATTCACACAACCTAATCTCAATGCAAGGCAAAGGAGATGGCTGGAACTAATATCAGATTATGACTTTGAAATTTCTTATATCAAGGGCAAGGAAAACTGAGTAGCAGATGCCTTAAGTAGAAGAAGGCACATAGCCTCTATAATCTCCATACATGCTAACTTTAAAGATTTAGTATTGCAAAACTTATCTGGGGATGAGTATTATGAACAAGTGAAACAGGCTCTGCACCTAAACCCTAAGGACCCAAGATATGACGGATTCAGTTTTGAATCCAATGGATTGCTGAGATTCAAGGGAAGAATTTATGTCCCTAATTCAGTAGAACTTAGAAACCTTGTGTGGAAGGAAGTTCACTGTGCTCCTTACTCTGGACACCCTGGTGTAACAAAACTGTTTGCTGATGTCAAGCAGTTATATTTCTGGAAGGGAATGAAAAGTGATGCTGCAAAGTTTGTAGCTAGTTGTTTGGAGTGTCAGAGAGTGAAGGCAGAACACCAACATCCTGCTGGGTTGTTGTACCCACATGATATTCCAGAATGGAAATGGCAAGTTATTAGTATGGATTTTGTCCAGGGGTTGCCAATGTCTAAGAATAGGCATGATGCAATATTGGTTGTTGTGGATAAACTAACCAAGGTTGCACATTTCATACTAGGAAATTTGACAGATGGAGCACACCTGTTGGCTCAAAAATTTGTGCAAGAAATTTTTAGATTGCATGGGGTACCTGAAAAGCTAATATCCGATAGAGATGCTCGGATAACTTCACGGTTTTGGCAAACCTTATTTTTTGCATTAGGGACTAAACTGAATGTAAGTACTGCTTATCATCCTGAAATTGATGGTCAGACAGAAAGAGTGAACCAGGTATTAGAAGACCTTTTGAGAATGTATTGCATGGATCAGCAATACAGATGGGAGGAATATTTACCTCTTGTCGAATTTGCCTATAACAATTCCTATCATTCTGCCATTAAGATGGCACCATTTGAAGAATTATATGGAAGGAAATGCCAAACTCCTATAAGCTGGGATAAGCTGGAAGATAGGATAAGCATTGGACCTGAAATGCTTGCTGATACGGAAGAAAAAGTTAAAGTGATTAGGAAGAGATTGGCAGAAGCCAATGACAGGCAAAAGAGTTATGCAGATCGCAAGCGAGTGCCTAGACACTTCTCTGTTGGTGAGAAGGTGCTTTTGAGGGTGAAACCCCAAAAGAGTTCTATAAAGTTTGGTAAATCTTCAAAGCTGGCTCCTCGTTATGTCGGACCTTTCGAAGTTCTTGAGATTATCAATCCGGTTGCCTACAAAGTTGCTCTACCTCCAGCCTTGTCTAAGATGCATAATGTCTTTCATGTTTCATATTTAAAGAAATATTTTGTAGGTAATAACCACATCCTTAACTGGAATTCCTTACAGATGCAAGAACCCGGGGTGGTTGTGATCGAGCCACTCAAGGTGCTCGAAATGCGTAAACTTCGTTTACGTAATCGAGAAGTTTTGTAATGCAAAATACAGTGGGACCAATATGGCGAGGATAGCGCCACTTGGGAAGACTACAAAGACATTTATCAAAGATTTCCAAAACTTTTTAAAGACATTAATGTAGCATTATAGAAAGATTTGATTTAAGTTTAAGTTTTTGCTTGATAAACTTAATCATCGGGGATGATGATTTTTAAAGGGGAAGGATATGTTACATCCCTCCTTTTGGAAACAATTATGCTATTTACTTTCTTGCAAATTTCAGTAATTTAATGTGTTGTGAACGAAATGGAAAATGACGACTGATTTTACTAAGTTGTTATATGAAAATTGTGGAATCTAGATGATATTGTAGACTAAGTGTTTTTATAATAAATGCAATGATCTTTGAATATATTATATTTGGATCATAGATGCTTTGACCACAAAATTGTATGCGAGTTTGTCGATGCAGGAACAGGTGGACCGTGTTCGACGGAAGAGAAAGTATCTTCAAGAGAGAGTATAGACTCTGGAAACTAACGAAAGGTGTTTGCCACTGAGATCGCCAAACAGGAAGTTAAATCTTGAAACCAACTAGTTAGTCTTGTTGTCGGTTGGGATTAGTTAACTAGAAGTCAACTTCAAAGGATAAAGTATAACATCCGAGTCGGAAGTCGTCTTGTAGAATCTTGGAGTCGTCGATGGCGTCGTAAGTCCATAATAGCAAGTCGACTTAGTTAGACGTATACTATTTCCGTTTATAAGTATTTAATGAATCCTCTCGTGGCGAAAATTGTAAATCTTGTCTCGTAGTTGAAAGATACGAGAAGTTGGCTTTGTGTGTCTAACGGTGTAAGAGCTCGTCTGTGTTACAACCAATCCGACATGATTGTCATAAAACACGTCGAATGTTTGTTGTGAATTTATTCTTTTCCTTTTCGGCCAAAGAGTT
The DNA here is from genome assembly GCA_027924645.1 of Cunninghamia lanceolata. Classification (NCBI taxonomy): domain Eukaryota; kingdom Viridiplantae; phylum Streptophyta; class Pinopsida; order Cupressales; family Cupressaceae; genus Cunninghamia; species Cunninghamia lanceolata. The sequence goes on from BSBN01000596.1 coordinate 4,019,557, forward strand.
GCACTAGATACTTCTTAAACGTCGTCTTGTCAAGTTTAACCTCACTTTTAGCTTTTTGATGCTTTGTGTTCGAGTAAGTTTGGTCAACGAAGTCTTCACCATGATTGGATTTGTCTTAATGAGTTAAACGTTTATCATGGTAATCCATGAACCTTTGGGCCTATGCATGTCATCATAACGCGTGTCATTATGCAGACAATTGTGTGATTTTGAGATGCCAAGCGTGTTGTTCACCTTGGGAGAATGGCTTAGATGTTATGCCAAGTATCCTTTTCCTTCCTTGATAATTTTGTTGACCGTTAAGTGGTGCAACGTTATTAAAACCTTTTGCCATTCTTATCCTTATGTTTAGCATCTTTATGAAAGCATAGAATTCTAAATTCACCGTGGGCGTGAGTGAGAGCCAGCTCAGCGGATGTAATAGAAGTGGAATTGATGATTTAATGCCCAAGCTACCTCATCAATGAGGGAGCGAAATCATTGGTGTAACTGTTTACTTTATGCCAGTTATTCTCTCTTCATTTCGGAGGATGAGGCAATGATTTTGCTGTTGTTCTAAAACGTGTTTCCTTTACCTCGGGAATCGTGGAAAATGGTTATGACCTTCTTCGTGGACAGAAGGAGTGGAAGGGGAACGTGGTCGAGAGTTTTAGTAAGAGAGTTTCCTTCGCAAAGGGGACAGAGAAAAGGAGTAGCCGTCATTGAGGGAGATATGGCAGAAAGAGCTGCATAGGAGGAGGAGATCGGTGGACGGGAATATGTTTTTAATAAAAAAAGAAGTCGTTTTTACTATGTAGGAGGGATAGAGTCTGAGATGGTAAAAAGGGAAGCCATTTTTGGGATGGCAGAGAGCATAGTCGTGGGAGAGAGAAGGACTGGTTTGAAGAGATATCCACGGGGCAGTTAGAATTGCGGGGTGCAAAGAGATTCTGTGGGTAGGTAGAAGGAAGTGGAGGAAGTTGTGTTCGATGGGAGGAGAGTGTATTGTGGGATAGAGGAAGAACTATGAGGAGGGCAGGAAGATAGTTTTTGAGAGGTCGCGGAGTAAGTAAATGAAACAGGAGAGAGTTTTGGAGAGTAGGGAAGAAAGTAGGAGAAGTAAGTACGATAGTTTCTGAAGTTGTTAACACTGTGTGAAGGGAAATGGCTGTGTAAAGAGAGCACAGCTGTGTAGAAAGTGACTCTGTCGAGAGGGAGAGTAAACAAAGTTGCTCGCTGTCTTGAAGAGCAGAAGCGAAGGGCAGAGTGAGAGATCGTGATTGGCAGAAAGGAAGAATGAGGAACTTGTTTTCGTTCTGAGTAGTGACTAGCCAGAGGAGAAAAAGAATTTGACACAACAATCCTTACCTTCGTCAAAAAGGTTCGTTTTCTTCTTCCCTTCTATTCTTTTCTAGTTAGACCAGTTAAAGTGTTTCTATGGTGCGAGAATAGATAGGTGTCGACGAATCGAGTGTGAAGACAATGTCTTCTACTGTGAATCTGTGTAAGGTGAATCTTTATAAATGCTTTACTGCTGTCTTAAGACCATAGAAATCTCAGAAACAATAATGCTACCGTTGGATACTATTCAAGAAACTAAGAAATAGATCATTATCTTTCATGATTAATGTCGTATTATGATAGACCATAGTCCTTAATGTGCTCTCATTTAAAGAATAGTCACTGTATGATGCAAATGTGAGCTGCAAACTTCAAGCCGTCAGTAACAACGTAAAATATTAAGAGTTTCCCTTAAAAACTAGGATAACCATGTAAAACCACTCGAGACTACTTGAAACAATAGCTGCATTGCGAGAAATCACGTTGCTCCACGTGCGTGATGTGTGGGAGATTAAAACCACAGAATTAAATGCATGTGCGACATAAACTTTAATGTGCTTGATAGCCGAAGAGGTTATTGCAACTAGCTTGAGTCGTTTCTGTCTTTTATCTTTTGTTAGAGGTCGACCGTGTGTGTGGGTCACCTCTAAGGTCATATGAAAGAGATCGAATCTTTTATTATTATATTGTGTGATTCTTACCTCAATAACTTATGCAAAATTAATTGACTTAAAAGTGAAGTAGGGAGTTGATGTACTTGTGTCGTAAAACGTCATGCTTTTATGACGAGCATGTAGAGCGGAAAACCCGCATGTGGAATTTAGATTACGTTGCATGTGACGACTCTAGTTTTGTTTTGTAAACCTTATGAGTCTAGAGCCTCTGAATTCCGAGATAACGGGAATATGTATTAGATACTTGAGTGTGTTGTGCAAACATGGGAACTGAGTAAACGATTATGAAACCACTTAGGAGTGGGCGCTTATAAACAATGTTTTTATGTGAAAATGTTTTTTTTTTTGAAACTATGAACTCAGGATTAGAGTAAATGTTGCGCCATGCGCTACTACAGGAGGAAATCCAAAATCCTTGAGCTTATCAAGGTCGTCAATTAGTTCAAATTAAACAAATTGGGAAACTGTAGGATTTCGACCAGTTCAAGTCGAGTAGGGTGGGTGAACCAAGTTCATGCGTTTTAAGAACGCTATTAAAATACAAACCCTTTGGCCAAGGTGGTGTACTATCCTCAAGTGCATCGACCGTTCACCGTAACTAGATGGCGTTTCTTGTGGAGTGTTGTGCATGACTAGAGGGTATCTAGGGATCTGTACAATAACAAGACACGTAGGTTACAACACCAAAGCTCAGATGGCAAACACCGATGGTTATCCTAAGTCTATCCTCTTGAGTAGGGTAGGGCCACTTCCGGTTAGGAAGGAGTGCGGGAGACCGATGGTCTGTGGTTGGAGGTTAAGCTCCTTGAAGATACTTTCTCTTCCAAATACTGAGGAATGCCGAGTCTTGAATGTGATGGTTCGACAATCGAGATGCGTGAAAATGGTATGTTTCCAATATTTAATGTTTCAAGTAAAATTCATTCGTTAGAAAACAAATAGTTTTATGTATATCATTTCTTTGAGTTTAATGAAAATGAAATCATGTTATGATAAAATGAAAAATGTTGTATTGGTTTATAGATGAGTGACTTTTGTATTTGCTTACCTACTAAAAATAAAAATTACCATTATGAAAACTTAGTTAATTCTTGTCATTGCGGATTTGGATGTTACACATTTCTTGTTGTAAGACTTGGATTTGTTGAGAAATTGCTATACAATCTTGGGGCGATGGACCTAAGTTTATTTGCAATTGTAGATATTGGAGTGTTTGAACAATATATTCTAATTGGTTTACCATCTCTACAGAAATTGACACAAGACCAGAAAAGCTTACTGTGATAGATACGCAGCTACAAATGTGCAGTTTTAGAATGTTTTTGTAAAATTTTTGACACGTTTTGCATCTTTTTTTTGTTTTTCTGGAAAAAATTTCTATTTTTTGGTTGAAAACTTGGTCTTTTCTTGAATTTTGTTTTTCAATTATGGAAAAAGACACAACAAGCACATAGAAGTTTTCATGAATTTTATCTTTTGTTATTTTTTTGTATTTTTGGACTTTTTGACACAAGAACAATTACAATCTAGGCTAGAAAAGATAGAATTTGTTGAATCCCCTAGCTATGCATATTCAAAGTGTGTATCTCTAGGATCTGGTAGCACTGACTCCCCTCCACAACACTCACTTCTCACATATACCAGATCTAGGTTTCCTTAGGCTTGTACCCCCACTGAACCATAGGATTGTCCTTGCTAACTCTACTAATAATCACATGAATTGGGGCTGCTTCAAAGGTTCCACCTTTTGTGTCAACAAATAGGGGTTTTTGGTATACTAAACAAGTGGCTAAGTAGTCAAGGCAATTGTTTGAGTGGTTACACGTAAGGCAGTGCTACTCTTCGTTATGAAGTCTCCTAGCCTCCAGGGGTTACACCTTGGAGGGTTTTGGGGGAGGTTGGCTATCGGTGTAACACAACAGCACTCATTGCAGGAAGCTTTCACCTCAAGCATAGTTTATTTAAAGTGGATCAGTAGGGCTTGGCTTTAACCTATTTCCACTCAGGGTCATTCCCACTTGGACAGGTGGGCATCCAAGGGCAGGCCCCTCTTAAAGGTTATACACAAGGAATAACAAGTCTAGCGTTCTAGTCACCTAATAAAGGGGAGAGCATAAGCCTATTGTCATTCAATAGACACAAAAGATAGTGATTAATCCAAACCTATTTAAAAGGAAAAAAACTAAATGTGCTATCTACTTGGGCATTCATGCATTTGTTAACTTTGAAGTGTTTAAAGATGGAAATGGTTCATTTTCGTTTGTGAGATAGCAATAATGCAAAGATAGCAGTGGTTCAGTGACTATCCTCCTAGTTAAAGAATATGTGCGATTTGCATGCATGCATTTTTTTTTACTTTTTCCCCTAATTAATCTAAGATGAATTAATTAATGTAGCTAAATGATCTATCTAGCCCCTAATCCTGTAAGACAAACGTTAGCATAAAATCCTAAAACTATAAGAAATCCTAAAATTAGAATGAAGATCAAGTGCATTGCTTATCAGTCTGTATGCACCAAAATAGAGACTATAAGCACAATTTTACAAATGTGCTAAGATAGATGTCAAAAGTCTAGGAAGAATAGATAGAAGCATCATTTCTACATATGTGTCACAAGAAAGTATGTAAGCACCATGACGGAGGGTATAATCCCTTACAAATGAATGGAATGTGTAGATAAAGAGGACATTTAAGATAAGAAATGAGATAATTACAACCTTTTACCTTACAGTTTCCATTACTCACCTATTCTTTCTTAATCTTTCGGTGATGAAGATGGCCCTGAGGAAGCTTGCTTCCTTGCTTCAATTCCTCAAGATGACAAGGAGAAATGGCTAGGATACTTAGTGTGTTAAAGATGAGCTTCAACACAATATGAAATGGATGGATGATGAATGGTATGGAAATGGGGTGCCAATGGCGTGCTATGGTTTCTATAGCATAAGTTTACTTGAAAGTTGGATATGAAATGAAGAGATAGAGGATTGTATTTATAGAGTTCTATGAGCGAAGATCAATGGTGGAAAATAAATAAGAAGATCAATGGAGGAGAATGTTCAAGAGAATGTGCGTGAATAGAAGGACATGTGTCATTCAAAAAGGAGCTTTGTTGAGTTAACTACTTTTTTTATGAGGATGAGTTTTTATTTCTTAATTTAGAATATATTTTTCTAATTTAAGAGCTTTGTTGATAGCTTTAAATCAGTTAACTCAGCTTTTGCTTTTGTATGACAAGAAGAATTTATTTTTAGAACATATTGAAGATTTTTTAGAAGATAAGAAAGCATAATTAAATAAATAAATTTATTTAATTACTTGTAGATAATTTGGAAGAATAAATAAAATATTAAATATAATTTATTTTTTTGGAGATTTAATTTAAATAAATTTGCATTTTATTTAAATTTAGAAGAATGGATGATTTAATTAAATAGTTGAAATTATTTAATTATTTAGAAGAATAAAGTTGATATAGATGAAATTTATTAATTAAATAAATGTAATTTATTTAAATAAATGGGAGGAAATGAATCAAATAAATTTATTTATTTATTTATTTATTGATAGAGGAATATAAAGATAAAATAAATATTTAAAATATTTATTTAGGTAGAGTCATGTCATTTTCAGGCTTATACACAAAGTAAACAAACACCGCATGTGTCTATCTCTCTTCCATGTTCTCAACTTATACTCCCTCCACCACCTCATCTTACTCATAAAAGTGGTCAAGAATATGATCTTGTTGAATAGCTTTGCGCTACTCTAGCTAAGATCTCTCTTTGATATTTAATACAAACTTCACCTACATACCATGGAATGCTCTAAGAAGCTTTAAAAAAGGTGATTGTCCTATCTACTACTAAGCCTAATGATGTAGCAGCCATATTGGATAGTATGCATGCGACAAAAATATATATTCTCTTTTAACCACATGAATTACTGTCAATTGAAGTTTAAAACCAATATGATCCACTTTTGATCTTTGTCACAATAAATAAAACATTGGTAAAAAAAGTTATGATTGACAATAGATCAGCTCTTAATGTTTATAGCATTGACCTACTACACAAAATCAAGGATGACACATCAAACATCAAACAAGATAAACTCAGCATTCATGGATTTGATAATCATAGTAGTCAATCAATAGGAACTATAACCTTACCTATAAAGGTGGTTCCTGCATTTGTATCTACCTTGGTTCATGTCATGCTTAGTTCTTTATCTTACAACATGATTCCTGGTAGACCTTGGATTCATGCATTGGGGACAATTCCTTCCACCCTAAATCATTCAATCATATTTATATTCAAATATAAACTTCATACTATTCATGTTGATCCTGAACTAGATAATTGTTTACATATTGAAATGCAAAAACTAGTTTACAATCATATGAGTTTAAACAATTTACAAGTTGCTTCTCAATGCCTCTTGCCACAAATAGTGTTGTGTGTGACTCTACACCATCGAATGCACTCTTTGGTGATGATTGGGGCTCATTAGATTTTAATCCTTGCAGTATAGGGGGATATAAAATTAATAGCCTTGACACATCAAAAGTAGTATCAATCTCACCTAAGCAATCTTTTGAAGAACTTAAGAAATTGAAAGTCCCCTTGGTAGAAAATAAAAACAATACTCTCATTTATACCACAAATTACAAGACCTATGAGGATTCACTATTGCCTAAAGATATGACATCCCTCTATGGTCAAGGATTTAAAATCCTTTATAACAATTGTGAATATGTATGTAAGGGACGTGGTGTAAATCAACAAGGGATTCGAGAACCTATAGAATCTGCTTCAAGACATTACTCAAGTGGCATTGGATATAATCCTTTTAAAGAAAAGAAAGCCTCTCGTCATCCTAAATTTAATGCTAATACAATATCAACAAGATTAAAGAAACATGTGAGATATCCTAAGTTGAAAAGCCACACTCATTGTAGCCAATATTATAATTGCTCTCAATGGTGGCCTCTTCCTAGATATATATGTTCTTAACATTCAGATGAATCAGGTAAGTATTTCTAACCCTCTACCTCCATGATGTGTTTCCCTCATGATGTTTTATGTGTTGTTTAGGCCTCTTGGGATGACCCTTGATTCTCTTGTAAGACCCAGGATACTAGGAGACCGCCTCTATTGTGACCCTTCTTCTATGTGTATCATCATTCTTCTATATTGTTTCTCCTCTATTTTCACTATTGTGTGTTATGTCTTATGGACATAGCATTGTGGTTGGTGACTTGGGGGCACCCTCCTACGTGATTGTCCCTAACGCACCTATTTCTCCTCTCTCAATTTATCATTTCCCTTCCTCTAGTGATTTTATCTAGTGGAAAGATAACTAAAAATGTTCATATTATACTGATGCGAACCTAGCATCCCTTTAGTGAGAAATCAAAAATTGGACTTAGTTCCTACATGACGATGGGGTTGCATATATTATTTGATGCTTGGCTAGTAGAATCACTCCATGTGATCTTGATGTTGTCTTATCACACTTACAAAACAAAACAATACTTCTACTCCATGCACTTTGTCTATCTTGGATCTTGCATTCCTTAGTTCTCTAGGCATTATTGTTTATCATGATTATATGGATACTAACACTTTTCTTGTAGGGATGTGTTTGTGAGAACATTTGGCAATCGTAAAGTACATGTCACCTCTGGGGCGCATGGGTTTTGTGGGAGTTCATGTTCCTTTGTGTGTTTTTTTCCTAGCTTAACGTGCTTGATATCAATACGTGATATCAACCACCTTAAGGTGGGGGCATATATAAGGTAAGCTTTCTATTCTAGATGTTAGCAATGTGCTTGTTCTCAGGTGCAATCTTAAAAAATGGTGGCGATGAGTCCCTCATGCACTTTGAGGTTTGTTTGAAATCTATTGCAATCATTTAAGCCCTCTGTGGAGGTGAGATATCACATCCTTTTCTTAATCCCTTTGTGGAGGAACGGATGGTGTTTTTCTCGTGGAGAATGCACATCCTGTCATTTTCAAAAGTCCTCTACGGAGGCAGGAAGTGGTTATGTGACTAACTCAACCCTTAAGCATGTCTTCAGTGATTGTTGTGATGAAGTCCAATCATTGGTGTGTGCCTGTAAAGTGCCTGAGATGGTGATGAACCTAGAAATAGGAACACTCCATCGCTTGTCTGCCATGTTTTCTGTGTCTTCCAAGTGTGTGTATTGTGTGTTTGTTCCCAAGCATAGTCTTAAAGATTGGTGGTGATGAGTCTCTCTTATGCTTTGGGATTTGTATGGCGTTCTTGATTTGTATGGCATGTTTGGCATGTGTGTTTCCCCATATGCAGTCTTAAAGTTTGGTGGTGATGAGTCCCTCCTACATTATGGGTGGTGTGTTTACTTTCCTTGTACTTGCATCTATGTTTCATATATGAAAAGAAAAAAAAAGAAAATCGTTACTGTCTTCATTGGATTCATTGTATTCACTATGTTTTACGTGTCTTCAATGTTCTATTCTCCATGTTTTGTGTGATTGTAACTATCTTCTCCGTGTTTTACGTGCCTGTTATTGTCTTCTCTATGATTGGCATGTCTTCTCCATCCTTAGCGCCGTGTTTGTTAACTGTACTTTAATGTATGTATTGGGCTTGTGTTCATACATACATTAAAGTGGGGGCTAAATGTTACATCAAAAAATGTCCCCTTGGGGGCTTTTCACTCGTAAGGTTTAGCTCCTAGGTCCTATTTATGCATTTAGGACATCTTGCATGATTTTGATGACTCCCGATGAGAAAACCCTGAAGTTTTATAGCAAATAGGACTCAGGGGATGCACTTGACATGATTCCTACCTAAAATAGGGTGGAGGACTTGGGTGCCCATGGCCTAGTCCTACCCTATTTTAGGTCAGGACTAATTTTTGAGTGTCAGTTTATAACCATTATTTAGGTCCTATGCTGACACGGTAAGTTTGAGTTACGAAATTCTTGGTGGGAATGTTTATAGTTACATATATAAGCATGACTATTGATTCATTTGTAAACTAGATGGAAATTGTGAACTTTATGCATTCTTATGATTAGAGAATTCAAAAAATTCATTATGTGGTAAAGTAGAGCATTGTTCTTGTGTTTATATTTGTAGATTTGGCATCCATCTCCTCATGACATGAAGAGCATCTTCCTTCCATGAGATCTTCACTACAAGGTGATATCAATTGTATTTTCAATCATTTATCATTTGGATTTTGCCTCTATCCGATAGGGATACACACTCTTTATTTGAAAATGGTGTTCGGAAGACTTGAATGTCTCTCTAGGGCTTGACTGCTCACAAGCCTCTAAACACCACAACCCCCAACACATTTTTATGTGATTGCAGGTTACAAGTTGCAAGAGTAGAAAAAGTGGAGTTGTAGGAGATTAGTGAAAACTGTCAGGATTGTAGATCAATGAAGAAAAGAGGGATCTGGACTTGGGCGCCTGCTCATTATTCCTCCGGATCCTACAACAGGAAAATCTTCAGAATAGCAGGAACAAATTGCAGACAAGATTCCTAGATCCCGTCAGAAATGGTGGCACTGGACTAGGGCTCCCACTCATTAGTCCCTGACTTCTCCATTTTCCAAACTTTGAAATCTAGTATGTATTTTATTGTCATTTGATACCTCTGTGTCTGAGCATTTTCTGTAATTTAATTGTTTGCTTCCGAATTTGCGTAATTAGGGTTTTGAGCATAATTGGACTTAATTGAATAACTAAATCACATAATTCCAATCTTCCCCTATGTTCTAAGTGACCAAAGGCTTGTAGTAGACTCCCTACTTAGCTAAATTCCTTGAATGTTTAGTGGAGAAAGGAGGATTTACACAAACTAGCAAAATCAACCCTAAACTAAATCCCCCTCAATTTTCCATATTAAATACTTTCCAAGCTAGTAGAGTCATAATTTCCATAGGGGTCACTCTACATCATAGATAATAGCTAATTATCCTCTTCTTCCCTTTCATCATGTGTAGTCCATTCTCCTATTTCTTCCACAAAGACTCTTTCCTCTCTATTGATCATAGCATGGGATGCTTCAAACTTTGATGTTGGTTCCTCAGTAATGTGCTCCTTAGACAAAGGTTCAGATAGTACGTTCATCTTTTTATCATATTTAGTCCTTAAGATTAAATGTCACCAATCTAATGACATGTACCCTTGAATCATGGTAGTGCAATCTCTATATAGACATAAACTAAAGACAGGGGGAATATCAATGATTTCTACATCCTACAGGACAGTTATGTTCAGGAAAGTATACAACTATAATGGGAGTTGTTTGATAATGCCTATGGTCTGGATTGACTTTCCATCTAATTGCATGACTCCTTTGGCTAGTGGTTCATACTTTATCTTCAAGGCATCTACTATTTGCTTGGGCATGACTATGGCGTTGGCACCTGAATCTATCATGGAATTATGCAACAACTTCTTCCCTACTATTAGGGTCAAATAAAAAGGATTTGGCTTAGTCTTACTCACCTCTTCCTTGGTATTCACTAGAGTGAACATTTCATGTGATTGGGCTTCTTTGAATTGAACTTTCCTTTTATTAGCTTCTCCTTCTTCGGTGTTTGTAGCTTTAGGCTCCCCTTGAAATTATATAGCTTCTTGTAACAACAATGTCTATTTAGGAATGGCTAACATATCCCATAAGAATACATTAGCATGAGCCTTCTTCAATTGTTCTACCATATTCATGGGCCCTAATGATTGTTCGTTATGGTAGTAGGGGTACCTTTTCTTCTCCACTCCTAGATTAGAGACTCCCTGATTCTGAGTTGTCATTGACACCTCTTGTCTTGGTGTGGCAATCTCTCCTTCTTGCTCAATAGACATCCCTTGCATTTGCACTATTATTGATGCATTTTGAACACCAAGTGATTGGTATGGGCAAGATTCAAAAGATGAGGCAGCCTGGCATTCCATTCTTCTCTACTTTTCTACCTTCTATTGCAAATTACCCCTGGGGTAGTCTTTGGGCATATGTGCATTATTACAGAGAAAACATCATGCATTTACTTCATCAGCCATATTATTTCATCCAGGAACCATTTCCCTCCCTAGATTAGCTTGAATAGTTTCTAATGGTGTGGGTATAGGGACAAGATGATTAGATGGCTATGCAAAGTTTGCTCTTTGTGGGCCTTGATACTGATTTGACTAATATGGAGGTCTATTTCCTTGAAATCCCTAGTAAGGAGGTTTTTGATAGGAGGTTTGTTGCTTCTTGAGGTTAATAATTTCATTAGAAAAGGTTCTAAGAATGCTCTTAACGTCATCCATTTTAGATGGGGAAGAAGAAGGAGCTAGGGCTTTAGGTCTATGGGATGTAGGAAAAGTATACATAGAAATAGGAGGTGATGAAACATTAGGGGCTTCTTCTGGGAGGCGAATTGATATTTCATGAAATATGGGCATGGGGGTCTTGGAGGTAACTTCCCACCATCTATAAGACTATTCTCAGCTCTAATAGCTAACTCATATGCTTCAGGTAGGGTCTATCCTCCCAAGGACTGAATCATGACCGAAATATCAGAGTTGAAAGCCTTAAGGTAGAAAACAATTGGCATACCTGCACAGGGTCTTGTAGCAACTAGAATCCTTTGCCAAGTCTTCTAAAATATGGTGTTGAAATCAGTAATGGCTTCTTGGGGAACCCTCTTTATGGTGATCAGTTTCTATAAGAGAGAAGATATGTCTCCCTTTTCACTAAATCTTTCAAAAAATGCATCTCCTAGTTGATCCCAAGTCCCAATAGAATTAGTTGAAAAAGATTGGTACCAATCATGGTCTCTCCCTTTGAAAGATGTGGCTAAAAACCTCATGGCAATATTTTATTTTGTAACATAGTCCAATGCACATACATTAGCCACATCCTATAGCTACTCAGTTGGGGTCTTAAAATCCTCTCTTGAGAACTTGGGTAATGCTTTCAGGGCATTTGTAGGAATTGGGTTCCATGTATCTGGAGGTGCTGGAAGTATAAGTGGGAATTTGTAAGAATTGAGCTCTTAATCACCTGGCTACTAGCATCTTCAGTTAACTGATGATTTAGTTATTAGCCCATGTGTTGCGAATCTCCTCTGGATTTTGGGTCACTATTTTCCTCCTTCTGTTGCAACCGACTCCGCAAGTCTTAGATATTATGGATTCTCCTTCCTTTTGCTAAGTCATATCAGCCAATGGAAAAATAGATACAAGCCTTCGAACACAAAGTCTAATTGCCTATGGTGTTAGGATAGATTGCATCACCCGTGGCCCTTAAAAAGACTTAAAAGGTAATACATGGCAGTCTTGCACTCCTCAAGGAAGAACTGTTCAAAAAGACTCTTCAAATGAGCGTGGTGATGACACGTGGTGTCTCCCACACTCTCCAATATCTATTAAAATCATGGACCCCACCTGTACATGTGGTAGACTCCATAGCACTTAAGATCTTAATTAAAAGAGGCTCAACAAAAGACATGCGGCAAACTCTGCTAATTCCTAAATGAGACACGCAGAAAGCCCACTCATTTAACAAAACTTCTCAAAAGTTTCCCCTCAAATGCCTACCATTGTGACACGTGGTAGCTTCCATTAGAACATACTTCCATTATAAAGGGATCAAAATGGGATGTGGACACTGACACGTGGCATCCTCCGCTGTTACTTCTTATGTTGCTAAAATAAAACCTAGTGGAGACATTTGGCATATTTTGTGACTCCCTCAAAAGACTCTTAAAGGCTCTTAATACCTTTACCTTCTCTGTACCACTAATATTTTGCAACTTGGAGCCTTTGCACTCCTTAAGAGATTCTTTCCTCCATTGACTCTTCAAATGAGCACCACTATGCCACTTGTCATGTCCCACGGCCTCGAGACTCTTTCCTCTGTATTTACTTGATACTTGATACATATGCAGAATGTAGATTTTTTACTCTACAATTTCCAAAGCACTAACAAATTTTTGACATCTACCATAAAATATCGTCATCAAGTTTAGAGCTAAGTATGATTGCTTTTATTTATTTAAATTGAGCATTTACTTTGATAACATTATCAATCCTAGCTAATTAATTCTAAGTGTATTTATCAATTGTTGTTTCTTATTTATTTACACTAGATTAGTTGGAAAATGTTAAGTTATTTGTTTTCCTTTTTCCAAATCCAATAAAAATGAATTACATTGATAAAAAATTTGGTCCTTCACTAATATGACCATGTACTCTAAAAGTAGAAAATAAATACAACAAGACTAAGAAATATATGCGGAGATGAAAAGTGCCTACTTGGAACTTTTTCCTCTTGTTTAGCACCTACTCTTAACCCCTTTGTTTCAATAAAAACTGCAATAACCTTTTTATGACTATTTGGAACTCAAGTTGTTCCTAACCTCATAACCCACTTCGCAATCAACTTTTTAGACCATGAACACCTTAGTTCTATTTGAAATCCCCTTCATTTGATCTCTTTGAACTTTACATTACCCATAGTTGCATCCCCAACATTCATCTGAACCAAATTTTCTAATTGTGAAACTTGCCTTTTTTCACTCCAATTTATATCATCCTTTATGTGTGTCCAAATAGTAAAAATGGCCACGTAATTGTTTATATAAAAGACAAGGAAAATTACATAAACAAACACAACTTGCACATATAGCTAACAATATAGTAGGAGCCATATTTCTGAGAAAATCTTATAACTTAAATACTATACCTCCCTGACTACACACACACTCACTCACATAGATACTAGAACATAATCACCTAGACATTCTACACATTTTCCAAAGATCCAATCCAAATGTTTGAAATCCTTTATGGGGCTTGATTTCTACTAAAATAATCTCAAAATTCTCCCTTTCTTAGTAATATGCTCCTTAGACAAAGGTTCAGATAGTATCTTCATCTTTTTACCATATTTAGTCCTTAAGATTAAATGTGACCAATCTAATGACATGTACCCTCCAATCTTGGCAGTGAAATCTCTAGATAGCATAAACTAAAGATAGGGGGAATATCAATGATTATTACATCCTGCAGGACAGTTATGTTTAGGAAAGTATACAACTATAATGGGAGTTGTTTGACAATGCCTATGGTCTAGATTGACTTTCCATCTAATTGCATGACTCCTTTGGCTAGTGGCTCATATTTTATCTTCAAGGCATCCATTATTTTCTTGGGCATGACTATGGTGTTGGCACCCGAATCTATCATGGAATTATGCAACAACTTCTTGCCTACTATTAGGGTCAAATAAAAAGGATTTAGCTTAGTATTACTCACCTCTTCCTTGGTATTCACTAGAGTGAACATTCCATGTGATTGGGCTTCTTTGAATTGAACTTTCCTTTTATTAGCTTCTCCTTCTTCGGTGTTTGTAGCTTTAGGCTCCCCTTGAAATTATATAGCTTCTTGTAACAACAATTTCTATTCAGGAATGGCTAACATATCCCATAAGGATACATTAGCATGAGCCTTCTTCAATTGTTTGACCACATTCATGGGCCCTAATGATTGTCCATTATGGTAGTAGGGGTACCTTTTCTTCTCCACTCCTGGATTAGAGACTCCCTGATTTTGAGTTGTCATTGACACCTCTTGTCTTGGTGTGGGTATATAGGGAGCTTGAATTGAAATCCCCCTAGTCATCTCATTAGGATTGACTTCAGGCAAATCCACCATCCTCCTCTTTGACCTATTGTAATAATCAAACTATACTAGAGGCTTCTTGGAGGTTGATGCTTCATTTACAAACACTAATTCTTCCTCCTCGATCCATGAGAATAGCGCATGTTCTAGGGCAATCTATCCTTCTTGCTCAATTGACATCCCTTGCATTTGTGCTATTATTGTTGCATTTTGAACACCAAGTGATTGGTATGGGAAAGATTCAGAAGATGAGGTAGCTTGGCATTCCATTCTTCTCTGCTTTGCTACCTTTTGTTGCAAATTACCCCTAGGGTAGTCTTTGGGTATATGTGCATTATTGCAGGGAAAACATCATGCATTTACTTCCTCAGCCATATTATTTCGTCCAAGAACCATTTCCCTCCCTGGATTATCTTGAATAGTTTGTAATGGTGTGGGTACAGGGACAAGATGATTAGATGGCTATGCAAAGTTTCCTCTCTGTGGCCCTTGATACTGATTTGACTTATATGGATGTCTATTTCCTCAAAATCCCTAGTAAGAAGGTATTTGATAGGAGGTTTGCTGCCTCTTGAGGTTAATAATTTCATTAGAAAAGGTTCTAAGAATGCTCTTAATGTCATCCATTTTAGATGGGGAAGCAGAAGGTGCTAGGGCTCTGGGTCTCTGGGGTGTAGGAAAACTATACGTAGAAATAGGAGTTGATGAAACATTAGGGGCTTCTTCTAGGAGGGGAATTGATATTTCAGGAAACATGGGCATGGGGGTCTTGGAGGTAACTTCCCAGTGTCTATCAGACTATTCTCAACTCTAACAGCTAACTCATATGCTTCGTGTAGGGTTTGTCCTCCCAAGGACTGAATCATGGCTGAAATATAAGAGTTGAAAGCCTTAAGGTAGAAAACAATTAGCATACCTACATGGGGTCTTACAGCAACTAGAATCCTTTGCCAAGTCTTCTAAAATTCGGTATTGAAATCAGTAATGGCTTCTTGGGGAGCCCTCTTTATGGTGATCAATTTCTATAAGAGAGAAGATATGTCTCCCTTTTCACTAAATCTTTCAAAAAATGCATCTCCTAGTTGATCCCGAGTCCTAATAGAATTAGCCGGTAAAGATTGGTACCAATCAAAGACTCTCCCATTGAAATATGTGGCTAAAAGCCTCATGGCAATATTTTATTCTATAACATAGTGCAATGTGCATACATCAGCCACATCATGTAGCTATTCAGTTGGGGTCTTAAAATCCTTTCTTAAGAACTTGGGTAATGCTTTCAGGGCATTTGTAGGAATTGGGTCCCATGTATCTGGGGGCACTGGAAGTAAAAGTAGGCATTTGTAGGAATTGAACTCTTAATCGCTTGGCTACCAGTATCTTTAGCTAACTGATTATTTAGTTATTAGCCAATGTGTTGTGAATCTCCTCTAGATTTTGGGTCGCTATTTTCCTCCTTCCATTGTGACCAACTCCGCAAGTCTCAGATATTATGGATTCTCCTTCCTTTTGCTGAGTTGTATCAGCCAATGGCAAAATAGATATGGGCCTTTGAACAGAGAGTCTAACCACCTATGGTGTTATGATAGATGGCATCACGCGTGGCCCTTAAAAAGACTTAAAAGGTAATACGTGGCAGTCCTACACTCCTTGAGGAAGAACTGTTCAAAAAGACTCTTCAAATGAGCGTGGTGATGACACGTGGTGTCTCCCACACTCTCCAATATCTATTAAAATCATTGACCCCACCTATACATGTGGCAGACTCCACAACACTTAAGAGCTTAATCAAAAGAGGCTCAACAAAAGACATGTGGCAAGCTCCACTAATTCCTAAATGAGACACACGGTAAGCCTACACTCATTTAACAAAACTTCTCAAAAGTTTCCCCTCAAATGCCTACCATTGTGACACGTGGTAGCTTCCACGAGAACTTAAAAGATTATAAATGGAACTCGAAACAACATGTGGGTGCCGACACTTTGCGCTATCTGCACAGACTCAATCTTTGCAAAAAGAGATCAAAATGGGATGCGGACACTGACACATGGCATCCTCCGCCGTTACTTCTTATGTTGCTGAAATAAAACCCAGTGGAGACATTTGGCATATTTCGTGACTCCCTCAAATGACTCTTAAAGGCTCTTAATACCTTTACCTCTGATATTTTACCATGTGGAGCCTTTGCGCTCCTTAAGAGATTCTATTAAGAACCCGTGTTTAACCCTTCTCTTTACTTTGTTAGTATTTTTTTGTTGGACGCATATGCTTTGTAGTCATCCCATGAGTATATTGTATTATTCCACATTCACGGGAAGTAATAGTTGTTTAGATTAGACTTAGTATATAAGTACGTGTTGAGGCCAATGATGGCATCCACGAGTTTATTGTATTGAGCTTGCTCAAAGGAGGTTGCCCCCTCAAAGTGGCATGCGATCAATAAATTCCTTGTGTTCTACTATTTCTATTATTTTGTACATTTTTCATTATATTGTTGCAAGAGGTTCCTCGCATCTGGTATCAGAGCACTTTCTTGGGTTCGCTGGGTGGAATTTCTACCAAATATTTTTTTGCAGTGGCCTCCAGGCACTGTGATTATTGCAGTAGTTCTTTTTTCTTTGCATCTCTATTGTTCATTTCAATTGCAGGTTTGGATTAGGGAATAATCCCTATCCGCTTAACTGTGGGAAGTGCCTGGGCATAGCCCTAAAATTCATTGTGAGGAGTACCATAGGAAACCTGAAGTAGCTGGCCCATTGAGAGGACCTACCAGTGAAAAGGGCAACGACCCCTACCTGATTGACTAGTTCCTATCCATGAGGTAAACCAAGAGCTGTCGTTTGCGGCAAAGTGGTTATTAGTTTTACCTAAGCCATGGAGTGAGGGGTACTACCCCAATATGCAAGCCGTTAGACAACATTGGTAGCTGAGTGAATCCCCTGAACCTTTAGGAAGCTAAACATACCTAGGGTCCATATCTATTGCCAACTGACAAATCATAGATTGCATGTCCAGAGCCGTTGCAGATCATTTTTTCACCATATCTTCCTTGCTTTAGCTCTGTTTCCTCTAAAAATTCACTGGAACTGCTAAAATCTCATTCTGCATATTTCCTTCCTTGAGGACCCTATCCCAAATTCCACTTATCAAAGCTAGAAATCCCACATTTGTCTATTTTTAGGGTTTCCATAACTTCTTCGATTCTCACCCAGTCACCTCCAAATTTTGCCATAGTGTTCATTTCCTATTTTTTCTCATTTGTCCCTCTTGGACAAATTTTCCCATTCTTTCACCTTGCTTCTAAAATCCCCATTATTTGCTTCCCCATCCCTCAAAAAGTGTCCAAAACCTAGTCAAACCCCAATTACCCATAAGAGTTTTTCCCAAATCCAAATTTTCCTTTACTAAAAAAGTTTCCATTTTTGTTTTTCTACCCATTCCCCCCCCCAAAAAAAAAACACTCCTAGTTATGGTTGTCACCTGCGCAGGAGCAAAAAATATGGAGGATGAACTTGCAGCCCTCAAGACTAAACTCCAAGATCTGGATGAAAAAATTCTTGGCCTTAATCTTCAACATTCAGCCATGAACAACAGATGGTGGCCAGAGTCTTCTGCAGACACTGGGTTCTCTTCTTCCAGCAATTTTCATGGGCCGAAGCTTGGTTTTCATCGCTTCAATGGTGATGATCCAACTAGATGGATATACTAGGCAGAACAATATTTCAGTCTGCATAATACTTTTGATGTCAACAAAGTTCCACTTGCATCCTTTCATTTGGAACATGAAGCCCTTCAATGGTTTCATTGGTACATCAAGGCTCATGAAGAGCCAAAATGGATAGATTTTTGCAAACTCATTTTGCAACGATTTGGCCCTAGTACTTTTGATGACTTCATAGGAGCACTCACTAAACTTCACCAAAATGGCACTGTGAGAGAATATCAGACATAATTTAAGAAACTGGTCAATCGCACAGAGGGATTGTCTGATGAATTCTTCAGGAGTTGTATTGTCAGTGGTCTAAAGGATGCAATCTAATCTAAGGTTAAAATGTTCCTTCCCAGCACAATGATGGAAGCCCTAGGGTTGGCTATGTTGGTAGAGGACAAGATCATAGCTCAACAGCACTCCAAATCCACTTTTGTTCTATTCAGAAATATGGTTTCCCAAAGACCTCTAATCACGCCAGCTCCTAAAACAACTCCTATCAAGCATTTGTTTGAAGTAGAGATGCGGGCACGTAGAGAAAAAGGGCTTTGTTATAATTGTGATGATAAATTCACTCAGGGACATAGATGTGTTGAGTAAAAGCTCTATCTCTTGGATGTGGATTCTCTGCCTGCAATTGAAGTTTATGAAGATGCTTAGGATATAGTAGATGATTAGGTCCACATTCAACAGCTGCCTGTTGACCCTCCTTCTCAGGACAACCACCTAGAGATCTCTCTCCATGCTATAGTGGGAGTTACCACCCCACAAACCATGAGGACCAAGGGTTACTTCAAGAAGTTCTATCTTACAATACTCATTGATTCTGGTAGCACTCATAACTTTATTGACCCTTGGATCGCCAAACAGGCTGATTGTTTTGTCCATCCTTGCTCCAGCTTTGAAGTCATGATTACCAATGGGGCCACATTACCTTGCAAAGGGAAGTGTCACAATGTGCATATCTCTATTGGAGATTATAACTTGCACTTCGACATGTTTGCCTTGCCCTTAGGTGGATGTGATGTTGTTTTGGGTGCTCAATGGTTACACACACTTGGACCCATCTTATGGGATTTTGTTGAACTTTGGATGCAGTTTTCAAACAATGGGCAAAAACACACATTGAAGGGCTTACAACTAGGGTCTCTCAGCATCATCAGTTCACATTGCATGGAAGAGCTCCTTAAGAAGAATTTGCATGGTGTCATTGCTCAGCTCCATTCCATTCATATGCAACCATCAGCGGTCTCCACTACTCCTTCAGATCTATAATGAATTTTGGATAGATATGCATGTGTCTTTACTGAACTGGTTGGATTGCCACCTTCACGACCAGAGGACCATCATATTCAACTCCTTCCTGGAAGCATTTCTCCTAACATCAGGCCCTACCGCTACCCATTTCACCAAAAGACAGAGATTGAGATGCTCGTTCGGGACTTATTGAAGCAAGGTATTATTCGCCCTAGTACCAGTTCCTTTTCTTCACTAGTTCTTCTTGTCTAGAAAAAATATGGGTCATGGTGCCTTTGCATTGACTTCTGAGCACTTAATCACATCACAATCAAGGATAAGTTTCTGATTCCTATTGTTGATGAGCTTCATGGCGCTCATTTTTTCTCCAAGTTGGATCTTCGTTCTGGGTATCACCAAATTTAGGTTCATGAGGATGATATCCCTAAAACAACTTTTTGCATGCATGATGGCCACTATGAGTTTTTGGTCATGCCCTTTGGAATCATTAATGCTCCTTCCACATTCTAGGCATTGATGAATAAAATATTTCAGCCCTACTTGTGGAAATTCATTTTGGTCTTCTTTGATGATATCCTCATTTATAGTAAAACATGGGCTGAGCATCTCCAGCATCTGGATCTTATACTGCAACTTCTCTCTGATCATCATCTCTATGCAAAATAGTCTAAATGTGTTTTTGGGCAGGAGGAAGTGGAGTATCTCGAGCATATTGTTTCAGCCCAAGGGGTTCGAGTGGATCCTGCAAAAATAGATGCCATGAAAAATTGGCCGCATCCTCAAACACTCAAGAGCCTCTGTGGTTTTTTGGGACTGACTGGCTACTACCGCAAGTTTGTCAAGGATTACGAGAAGATTGTAGCTCCATTAATAGCTCCATTGAAAAAAGATGCTTTTACATGGACACATGCTACTGAGTGTGCATTTGAAAAATTGAAACAAGCTATGTGTACTACACCTGTTCTAGCTATGCTAGATTTTTCCAAGACCTTCACTATTGAGAGTGATGCTTGCGGTAATGGACTTGGTGATGTTCTCCTTCAAGATGAACATCCCATTGTATTCACTAGCAAAGCCCTTTCAGGTAAGAATTTAGTAGTCTCTACATATGAGAAGGAAATTATGGCTATTTTGCATGCAATACATAAGTGGCGGCCATACCTATTAGGGAATTATTTCTGCATCAAGACTGATCACTAGAGTCTGAAATATTTATTGGAATAATAGGTCTCCTCTCCAACACAATAGAAATGGGTTAGCAAACTCATGGGTTATGACTATGAGATCACTTACAAGAAGGGTAAGGATAATATTGTGGCAGATGCTCTTTCTCACACATTTGATGACCAAGCTTCTCTTTCAGCTATTTCTATGCCTGTTCCAAATTGGTTGGAATCTATCTAACAGGGCTATGTCAATGACTCTTCATTATCTCAAATCATCCAATAGTTGGCCAATAACCCTTCTGTTGTACTGCATTACTCTTGGGATGGTGCTTCTCTGAGATACAAGGGCCGTCTGGTGCTTCCCCAGAGCAAAGATCTTCAATAGGCTATCTTCTATGAACTCCATGCTTCTCCATCGGCAGTGGGTTCCTCAAAACTTATGAGCGGGCACGACGTAACTTCTTTTGGAAGGGAACGAAAAGGGTAATTCAATAGATGATGGTTGAATGTGATACCTGCTAGCGCAACAAGGGTGAAATAACACTCCTTCCTGGATTGCTTGAACCCTTTCCCATCCCTACATGGATTTGGATAGATATTTCTATGGATTTCATTGAAGGGCTCCCTAAATCTGGAGGGAAGACAGTGATCTTGGTTGTGGTTGATTGCCTCTCCAAATATAGTCATTTTTGTGCCCTCAGCCATCCCTATACCACCTCCTCTGTCGCACAGATTTTCATGGACCAGATCTTCCGTCTTCATGGAATTCCTTCTTCCATTGTCTCAGATCATGATGCAACTTTCACCAGTCATTTTTGGACAGAACTATTTCGCCACACTAGCACCAAACTGAAGATGTGTTCAGGGTATCACCCACAAACAAATGGTTAGATTGAAGTTATCAACAAATGTTTGGAAACTTATCTTTGTTGCTTCACCTTAGAACAACAATATCAGTGGGCAAAGTGGCTCCCTCTCGTTGAATGGTGGTATAATACCTCCTACCACACCGCATCTAAAATGGCTTCATATGAAGCAGTCTATGGTCAAGCACCACCAGTGCTCCTTCCATACACCCCTAACAGTTCACCAATTCAGGCAGTTGACATGGTTCTTCGAACCTAAGATCAGATTCTTCGCATTTTGCAAGACAATCTTCACATGGCAAAAAGTCGAATGAAACAACAAGCCAATCAGTACCATTCTGAGCGCACTTTTCAAGTAGGTGATATGGTTTTCTTTATCTACAACCATACAAGCAATCCTCCCTGGAACTCAAAGGGCATCATAAGCTAGTTCCAAAGTTCTATGGGCCATATAAAGTTCTTCAGAAGATTGGGTTAGGTGCTTATAAATTGGAGCTTCCTTCTTCTCGCATTCATTCAGTATTTCATGTCTCTTGTCTAAAGAAAGTTCTTGGCACCAACATCAGAGCACAAACTGTTTTACCAAAACTGGATAACGAAGGATCCATCATTTTGGAGCTGGAGGCAATCCTTGATAGGCGCACTCGTCAGCTTCATTCTCGATCCATCATAGACGTATTAATTCAGTGGCACGGAATGCAACAAAAGGATGTTACATGGGAACCACTCCTTTAGCTTCAACAACAATTTCTACATCTAAAGCTTTAAGGACAAAGCTTTTCTAAGAGGGAGAGGATGTTAGTAACCCGTGTTTAACCCTTCTCTTTACTTTATTAGTATATTATTGTTGGACGCATATGCATTGTGAAGTTGTCCCGTGAGTATATTGTATTATCCCACATTCATGGGGAGTAATAGTTGTTTAGATTAGACTTAGTATATAAGTATGTGTTGAGGCCAATGAAGGCATCCACAAGTTTATTGTATTGAGCTTGCTCAAAGGAGGTTGCCCCCTCGAAGTGGCCTGCGATCAATAAATTCCTTATGTGTTCTGCTATTTCTATTATTTCGTGCATTTTGCATTATATTGTTGCAGGAGGTTCCTCTCAGATTCTTTCCTCCGATGACTCTTCAAATGAGCACCACTACACCACTTGTCATGTCCCGTAGCCTCAAGACTCTTTCCTCTGTATTTACCTGATACTTCATACATATATACAAAATGTAGAGGTTTTACTCTACAATTTCTAAAGCACTAACAAATTTGTGACATCTACCATAAAATATCTTCATCAAGTTTAGAGCTAAGTATCATTGCTTTTATTTATTTAAATTGAGCATTTACTTCGATAACATTATCAATCCTAGCTAATTAATTCTAAGTGTATTTATTGATTGTTGTTTCAATTATTTATTTACACTAGATTAGTTGGAAAATGTTAAGTTATTTGTTTTCCTTTTTCCAAATCTAAAAGAAATGAATTACATTGATAAAAAATTTGGTCATTCACTAATACCACCATGTACTCTAAAATATACAAGAAGACTAAGAAATATATGCGGAGATGAAAAGTCCCTACTTAGAACTTTTTCCTCTTGTTTAGCACCTACTCTTAACCCCTTTGTTTCAATAAACACCGCAATAACCTTTTTATGACTATTTGGCACTCAAATTGTTCCTAACCTTATAACCCACTTCGCAATCAACTTTTTAGACCATGAACACCTTAGTTCTATTTGAAATCCCCTTCATTTGATCTCTTTGAACTTTACACTACCCATAGTTGCAATCCCAACATTCATCTAAACCAAATTTTCTAATTGTGAAACTTGCCTTTTTTCACTCCAATTTATATCTTCATCCTTTATGTGTGTCCAAATAGTAAAAATGGTCACGTAATTGTTTATATAAAAGACAAGGAAAATTGCATAAACAAACACAACTTGCACATATAGCTAACAATATAGTAGGAGCCATAGTTCTGAGAAACTCTTATAACTTAAATACTATACCTCCCTGACTATACACACACACTCACATAGATACTAGAACCTAATCACCTAGGCACTCTACACATTTTCCAAGGATCCAATCCAAATGTTTCAAATCCTTTATGGGGCTTCATTGCTACTAAAATAATCTCAAAATTCTCCCTTTCTCAAGATAATCCCCCAAAGGTGCCTACAACACCTTCCTATCCAAATATCAAAGATTTCTTGTAGGTGGTGAAGAGTGTAAAATTGCATAGGACCAACTCATAATTGAAGGTCACCATTGTGGTTATACAACCACCACCACACCAAAAGGGATAGAACCATGTGCAATCACATGCATACATAAAGTTCTATGGACATCCAAGTTCAAATTTTGTTATTCCCCTTCCAATACATCCAATTTTAAGCTAATCTAATCTACGATTAAAAGGTTGAGATCAAAACAATGAACAAATCTCTATCAACCATCAAAATTAGTCAAAGAAAGGTCATAGAGTGTAGAGTTGCAAACAACACTACCATGCAAAACAACACACTACTACATATAGTCAGATCTTATTTTGTACATAAGTCAAGTAGAAGATCCAAAGATCAAATAAAATTCAGATTCAACATCATACACAAATTGTGGCAACCAAACAAACACCCTCTAGATAATGAGTGAACTTTTTAAACCATATTTTCTCATATCAATTTTATGAACCACCTTTAAAGAGGAACCCTTTCTCCCTCTAGAAACTAAAATCTCAAAAAAGAAACAAATTAAAAAGGATTATACTTATTATTTTCCTTTTTATTTACCATGGGGAGACTGAACCACATACATACACACATATATATATATATATATATATAATCTGTTGGCCAGAGATACAAATTAGCTGTAAATTACAAAGAATAAACAAATTACATTGATAAAATGTTTGGCCATTTGCCAATACCACCATGTAATCTGAAAATAAAAAGTGTACACAAGAAGACTAAGATCACACGTATGGTTGTTATATACAGGCCATGTCTCTCGGTCATGCTATGAATACAGCTTATTGAAACAAATCTCTTTCAAAAGAACAAACAAAAGAATAGCCCAACAGATAAGCATTACTTTTGAGTATCTATGTTTGATAGAAACATGACTTGGGGAGATGGTTGCTAACAAGGATGGCGTTTTATCAAGTTTGTGCAGATAATGTCTGAGCATGAACTACAAGACGCCGTCCCAGTAATCGTTATCCTCGTCTAAGCGTAATTCTTGCCATGCCCAAGCTGACTGTTGCTGATTATTTGTGCTTAATTCTGTCATCATGCAGCTGATGTTGTTGGAGTTATTGTCACTGGTATTATTAGCAGTACTGTTATCGGGGAAGTCCAGAAGCAGGCCTGCCAAGCCCTGTAGGTCTGCAAAGCTAGAGGAGTCCTCATGGGTGGGTTTCGTGCTTTCTGTTTGGTTTCTGATCATATCATTAGAGGAAGAATCATGGGATCTGGCAATCCCAATTCCATCAGCTGAATTGCCTTCCTTGTGAGTAAATCCATCCGGGTGATCAATGTTAAGCTCATCAGAGTTGCAACCAGAGCAAAAGGATGAAACTGGGCTTAAGGTTAACTGGGAACTTGTATCAGTCAATGAAAAGACACTCCCTAGATTATGATCTAATCCATGGGGGTTCTCACTATTGTTATTGTTATTCCTAGTGTTATTAATAATGGCCTCCTTTCTGAAAGCCTTGCCTGCTTCTGAGTTCCAAAGCCTCAAGAAAATATCAGTGGGTGCCTTGGAATTGGCCTCTGCATTATTATTTCCCATCAACTTACTGTTAGAACAGGAAGATGAAGATGAGAGGATTGAATTTCTGGACAGCCTTGCTTCAGCTTCAAGCCTTACAATTTCCCACTGAGACATGTGCCTCATCAGGGCTGAAGACTGAAATCCCGGTAACCCATTTGCAGTGGGTATCTCAGATTTGGGTGCATGGGTGGAAGGATCCAGTCCCATTCGCAACAGCTTTTTTTTCAGGTGAGTGTTCCAGTAATTCTTGATCTCATTGTCAGTTCTCCCTGGTAGCTGTGAAGTTATTGTAGACCACCTGTAGAGATTCAAATATATTAAAATTATCAACACCAACTTGTCATTCCAGCAGGTAAAACTAACAAACAAGACTTCTAAACGAAGTAGTTACACCCATAAGCAAAACTAGCAACACATTTAAATGTAGTATGACACAAAATAGCCAAACTGGCCAGCAACTTAAATGTAGTATGACACAAAATAATCAAACTGGCAAACAATTTTTAGTACAGTTCTTGCCTCTTAGCTGAAGAGGTGTGCTGGGGCTTCCTGCCCCTGCTGGGCCCTTCCATAAAAAAAAAAAAAAAAAACAGCAACCACACCTTTTTAGTGCAGTAATTACGCAAGTCAAGCAACAGCATCTCTAGTACAATTGTGAGGGCAAAATATACATCATCTGACGAAGCTACATCCATGGTTTTATTAGTGTTTTTACTACCTGTTGCCTAGAATTGCATGCAGCTGAATGATACTTCTTTCTTCTTCTGGTGAAAATGGGCCTCGCTTAATGTCAGGTCGCAGATAATTACACCAACGCAGGCGGCAACTCTTCCCACACCGAAGAAGCCCTGTGCACATACACATTGCATATATTCACAACATACATACATAGGGGTTTCTAGTTGAGGAAACCCCTAACTCTTATATGCACAAAGATGTAGAAAAACATAAATCTACGTATATGTTACGAGTATACGGAGGGACCGTGTTATTGTTGCGAGTATATGGGGATTTGCTGTACTGTGTTTTTGCACCTCATCTATAGTTTAAAAAATGGACAAAACTGACAAAATCTGTATATATTTACTTCATCAACCAATGAGTATTTATCAAATGCAAATGATCTTTTATGTGGATAATTACATATTTTACTCGAAATGAAATCAACGCAATATTACATATGATATACAGACCAGCCTGTTCGGGAAGAGCCCGCCAGTTTCCATGGCCATTTTTCTGAATATGCTCTACAAGAGCCTTGTCTTCGTCGGCTGTCCAGGGCCCCTTTTTCAGGCCCTTTTTCTCACAACAAGGGGCTCTACCCATTACTGTTTTGTTTCTTTATTGCTGCAGCAGAATAACTTAGTCTGAACAAGGCAGGGATTTCAGGCAATCAAAAATCACCTTACAAGAAGATAAGAATGCAACAAATAAGACTGACATATATTGACCAGCAAGGCCAAACAGGATGGAGTGGTCCAACAATATTAACTATAGCCCAAGTCAAGGCCATTGCTAGGGCATCAATGCTGCCGATTTCTAGGCAAAGAGCTTCTGTGTACGTGTTCCATTCCGCAAGTGTGAAGAATGAACCGAGACATTTAAGCCTTTTAATTGTGGAGCAATAGTATCATTACAGACAACCAAGGCACGTATTTATCTTACCTATTAATTTATATTTCCGTATAACGACAGATGCAATGTATTAATGTATCTAGGGCTATAGATCTCACATCACTATCTAGAGCCCATGCATAATTCTTGTGTTTTTTTTTTATAACCCAATTTTACAGATTTAACATTTACCATATGGCTTTGCATCATCCAGTGAAGGTTATCGTACATCCTCCTAATCTCTATAAAAACACATAATCTCTATGAAAACCAATTAATGTGTTTGTTTAAATTCTTACTTCTTTATCTATTTCTTTAATGGCTTCCAGAAGATCCTTAATAGCATCCTCCTGGTCATGACAAGCGAGTGGGAGAGTTCGCAAATTAACAACACTTCTTCGAAGTGACTTCACCCTACCTCAAATTGTATGCAAGAGATACGGAGATTATTGCTACCGCTGTAATTAACCAGCACATATTTCCTTGTCAATGTCTATGTGGTCAAGTAGGCCCCACCAAATCATAATGTCATTGCCAGGAATGACAACTAAATATTATCCACTCATCACTAGAATATTCTATCTAGATTATTCTTCCACCCAACACTTCCAAACACCTACCGAGCAATCAATATGACCAAAATTACAGATTCAAGCTCCCAAGGAACACATCTACCTATGTAATATCTCTCATTGATGACTTTTTTTTCCACATATTATTCTTTTATATGTTATGAGATAGATATTGTTATCTATGTAATATCTTTCATTGATGATATTTTCATATATTATTCTTTTGTTATGTTATGAGATAGATATTGTCGTTTAGTGAGTGTTTAAGTATTTGAGATTATTGAATGTCATGTTCTAAAATTGTATAAGCCTATGGTGTATATATTGGTTGAGTGAATGTGTGTATGTATAATTTCGTTGTTCTAGATTGGATTACTACTACCTAACAAAATGCTACTAAGGTATGTGGAATTTGTAATATTTTTAATAATTGGGATAAGGTGAAACAAGGTTTGGTTCATGATGTATGTAAATGTCTAACATTAATTATGAAGCAATAAACATGTATCAATAATTACCAAAGACAATTAAAATCAAATAGAATAAATATTAATTAGAATTATTTTATTTTCAATAAAATAGAATTAGTCAAATAGAATTCACTTGAAAAGTGCAAAGATTTCTTTATACATTGTGAACAAACTTTATTTAGAGATAAGTGGAGTAATTAAACAAAGAATACATATTCGTTTAATATTAGAGTAAAAGTAAAATCCAATTTAAAATTAGATTGAAGATAATTATTGATTAGAAACAGATATTAATTAAATATTATATTTATGATATTTAGAGCTTATTTAAGAATTGATTTATTAGATATTCTTGAATGGTTAGTGAAAGTAATTTAATTTTTTATAACTAGGGTTTCTTAGAGAAGAAAGCACATGAGCTTTGGGTTTGAATTATTATAAAAGCATAGAGAACCTTAGAGAATGGAAGACACTTTGATTTTAATCATCAAATAGATTTGAGGATGAAAGGAAAATTGTAGCAATGTCAATTATTTCCACATAACCCTCATGAGAGAAAAATATGCAAAACAAGTAATTAAAATCCATCATGCAAAAGAATAACAAACATACCACAAGATAACATTAGATGCACCCCTGGGAAAAGCCTCTCAAGGGAAAAAATCAACCTCTAAGAGACCCACAAAACTTAATGTATTATCTTCATGAGCAAGATTATAATACACTTAGAGAGTCTCCATGATGAAATTCTTCTCTAGCATCAAGTACCCTAATTGCATTCCTCCATGTGGACATGTAAATGAGAACCATGTAGCCACACATCTTAATCCATGCTTCCTCCAATCACATATGCAGCCTACAAGACATAAACATTCCATCCTTAGCCAACAAGACAAAGGTTACACCAGCCAACCTCAACAACTAATGTGCTTGCTTTTATAGAACAAGATTGTGTAAAACCATTAAGTGGAATTACATAAAACCATGTGCCTCAAAACCATGACCCCAAAATTAAATATTTCTCCAATGTCACATACAACATACAAGTGTCCCCAAGAATTTCTAACTCATTTGGTATCCACATCTCTAAGATGCATCACAATTAGATATTTATTTTATAGTATTAGCATTATTATTCAAGGTGTACAACACATCTTTTCCCAACATTTTCCCACTTGTCATATGCCTTCCATAAGGAGTAAAAAGTAAACTCAATCATCAAGGGATCAATCTTTATAGCCAACATGTGCCATCAAAACATCCGCTTGAGTAGCTGCCAAGAACTCATCAATGGTTGGAATAGTAACCACAGATAATTGCTAACACATCCAACTAACCATACCTCAAAGAACAAGGTATACTTATCATAACAAGTATACCTTATGCCATCAACACATCAAACCAAATCCATGATCACAAGTCCCTGTATATACACTATCCTACACCGAGAGGTCCTCCAAGATAATAACAAATAGACATGTGACAAAAACATGAATACTTTCAACACCACAATATAATGAGAACATCCAACAAAGGACACCTATACAACTTGGAAATCCCACTACATGGTTAATGTCAAATCTAAAAATGAGAGCAAAGAATCCAAAAGTCCACCAATAGCACTCTCACATAGAATGGTGTGGCTAATGTCTTCAATATCATCTAGTACCAAAGAACATAAGAAATGATCTACAAACCTACAAACTAAAATATTACAACATAACTCTCTCACCACTAGTCTCCAAAACTCTACCAAGTTCTCCACATCATTGAATAAAAAGATTAAAGAGATTTCATAGTGTTACTAAAAAATAATGAATTACAATAACAATAAATGACCATAAGCATAGTGACCACAATATCTTCATGCAAACCTCAACTCTAATGTCATGTGAACATGAATCTGTAGGAAGAAACAATTGATCATAGAAAGAAAACTTGAAAATCATAACCATGTAACATGTCTTACCAGCACCTATAAGTTCTCTAGTTGTGACAAGTGTGATCTCCCTCCCAAAGACCTTAAATAGAAAAGCCTCCTCAACATCCAATTGTTCAACCCCAAGGTAAAACATAACATATATTAATAAACAAACTAGGATGTAAGGTTCCCAAACCAAATAAAGATCAAACCAACAAACATCCATTCCCAAAAACTATGGAATAAGCCTAAAATCATCTTCTACACTCCTTAAAATTGTCTTCATAATAAGCTCATATGCATAATGATACTTGAGAGAAAAATAAAGTATGCTATTCAATCTTCAAATAAGTCTTATAGAACTAACATACATATCTCAAGAGTACTCATTCCATGAGAAGACAAATCAAAGAAAATGTGTTTAAAAACAAGGTTGGAAATACGTATAAGATGATTCATCCTTGAGAGGACCAAGAGTGGGGAATTAGATTTCTCCTTTGAGGATGGACCATGCCATAATGACTCTCTTCATGAACAATTGCCTTAATAAGTCCATGTTGAACTCACCTCCAACTCTAGGAGTGAGCTCCTCAATCTTCCTACTGAAACCTCATCAAAGAGTAACCATATTCTCACATGATCTTTAAGAAACAAGAGATCTCTAGCCTTACCCAAGTCTATCCAATATCCATGAGCACCCAACCGATCATTCCATGCCAGCTAAACTCCAATTGCAACACCACAATACCTAGAAGCTCCAAGACAAAATGGTCATTGCACTCGATACTAGAATATTGTCACAAATCACTATCAAAGCTCCAAATGCATAATCAAGAACTCATCATGACATCATGATCTATATATCCTCAAAATAAAATAATATGTCTCTAATAAACATATTTGTATCTAAGAGCACCTATATCATGCCAAAACTCTAATGTGTACTCAAGAGTCCACCATGGCACAATAAAATCCATCATCTAAATCAAGGATTATCTATCAAACTAAAAAATCATAATTGACACCTCAACCAAAGACTCTAAGAGGTGTCCATGGTAACAAGATGCTACAAACCCCATGAAGATAAGTGTCTCGTGTCAATAAAACTAAAGATGCCAAAGAAATCTCACTACATATTGGAAACAAAATCCAAGAGCTCCTCCATGATACCAACAACCACTACAAAATACAATCTATCACCAAGTGATGATCAATATCACTACCAAACCTCCCATTGAATTATGATACTAAATTACACATGGCATTGCGATAACCATCTCCTAATTGAGGATCACCCATGGCCCTCACACAATCAAAATACTCAACTACAACACCAATAGCTTTAGAGGATAAATTAGAACCATTCTCTCCAAACCAAAAAGATAAACTACCACCTATAATCTAGGAAATAGTCCATCACCACCAATAATGTATCTACATAAAAAAACCATGCCATGCCAAAGATCTAGGCATATAAGAACCTCCAAGACACCATGATCACCATCTAGTGTACTTACATCAAACTCGCACTAAATATCACATGCCTATAGAATAGTCAATAACAATAGGACCCACAATATAATTGTCTCAGTAACACCATCTCTCTACCTCACAATAACACATATACCAATGAACCAAGTGACTAAGAAAGGAAACCCAATAGAATATGCATCAACACTAAAAGATCTATGGGTATAGATTGCCCACATATGAGTTATCTATGCAATTAGTAAGTATCAATAGCCTATAAAACTACTCAACTCGTAGATCTCATAATGTAATACACAATTTCAACAATACACCAATAACCTTATTAAACATAGGCAACTAGAGATACTCATGTAGGTTATCCATGACTCAAACACAACCAAGGAATCTAAAAATAACTCTATATAAATATAAGTGAACAAATTGCATATCAACACTCCCAAACCTAATCCATTTTGATGTACTTAGAAAATGTTCTTCATCATCTCTAAGAAGTCCAAAAATGGAAAATTTGGGCACATGATATGAGTATCGAATTAGTGAGAGTGAAATGAGCTTCTAGGTAACATTTTCTATCACAAATAGAAAATATAGAAAAACTAATGATATTTCGATGTAGTACTTAGAAAGAGCTTTCCATTCACTATAAGAAGTTGAAATTTTGACTTACTAGGTGAAACTTATGCCTCCCAAAAACTTTTTTCTATATTATGTGCATTCATAAATAGTCCTAGTGGTTGCATGTTGGCAAGAGGTCAACGCAATTGGTGGTTGGCTAGTGGTGATGGTGCATGAGCAGTTTTGGCTGGCTACACTAGTAAAGGTGGTGGCAGCTTAGTGGAGCAAATTTGGGTAGCTATTGAGTGGTTAGAATTGGTAGAGGTGGTTGGTGGGTGGCCAAGTGGTGGATGTGTGGAGTTTGACCCACTAGAGATTTAGCCCCTTGTGGTTGGTTGCAACCAGGGGCTAGCCCCCCATTAAACTAGGTGCTTAAACCTAGATGGAAGTCCCCTACATGACTAGAGGCTATTCCCCTCGAAATAATCTTTGCACCCTCCTGGTGACATCAACCAACTTGACCTTCCTCTATTGGAAAACATTTTTTATATTTTTTAATTCTACCAACCATACCCAAGTGGTTTAGACTTTGTGTAGCACTATTTTTATAGAATATGTTGACTATAACAATGAATAGCATTGATGGTACAATCATATAGACCATATAGTTGTATGGATCTATACAAGCTACACAAAAAATTTCTATGCCCAAATTTCTCCATACCCCCAAAAATAACTTGAGCTTTTTCTCCAAAATAGGTCGAGTTATATGTGGATACATAGATTTTTTGGATATATAGATTTTTTGGCCTTTTGGATCCAATAGTGAGGTTTTTTTCTAGGATGTCATTTACATACTTTACCTCTATACCCCTAAAAAAAATGAACCTAATCAAAAATCTATTTGCCAAAACAACTCAAAACCCTAGTTCTAGAACAACCTAGATCGACAACACATGAAAACCTTAAAAATACATTTTCTTGTTTTTGGCAAGACCATGGATTCAACTGTGCATAAGAATATACTAATACAAAGGATTAACAACTAGGAATATGTTTCCTCTTACAACCTAAGAACCAGGCTCAAATACCAAATAAAAAATGTAACAATATAAATCATTTCACATAACCCTCAATGAGATAAAAAGATGAAAAAAAAATTATTTAGCATCCACCATGCAAAATAATAACAAACATACCACAAGATAATGGTAGATGTACCCCAGAAAAACCCTCTCAAGGGAAAAACTTAGCCTCCAAGAGACCCACAACAACTTAGTGTATTATCTCCATGAACAATATTATAATATATGTACACAATCTAGATGTAAGTCTTGTAAAGCATCAAGCATCCTAGTTGGATTCCTCCATGGGAATAGGTAAATGAGAACCATGTAGCCACACATCCCAATCTATACTTCCACCAATCACATATGCAACCTACAAGAGATGATCAATCCAACCTTAGCCAACAAGCCAAGGGTTACATAAGACAACCTCAAGAACTTCTCACATGCTTGATTTTATAGACAAGGATTGCACAAAACAACTAAGTGGTGTTACATAAACCATGTGCCTCAAAATCACATGAGCTCACTAAACCATGGTCCCAAAGTTAACTATTTCTCTAATGTTACATACAACAAACAAGTGTCCCCAAAAATGTCTAACCCATGTGGTATCCAAATTTCTAAGAGATGTCACAATTAAATATTTATTTTTATAGTATTAGCATTATTATTATGCAAGGTGTACAATACACCTTTCCCAAATAGAGGAGAAATGAAGGAGATTTGTTTGTGAATTTTGAAGAGCATTTCTAGAGAAATCTTCAAGTAAGGGTTTAGTATCAAATTCAACAAGGAATTCAATTTAGCATTGAAATTTTAGATCTTGGTCATGTCTTTCACATAGGAACATGTTTCTGGTTTGGGTTTAAAGTATATTTGAGCTATATTTAAATTGGAATGGTTGAAACTATGTGAATAATTTATATTTCTAGAGAATGAAAACTAGGAAAGAGCATCCATGGAAGCTACTGATTTAGGGAATCTATGTGCAAATTGAATATAAGGGTTTTAGGATTTATTATATTGAGTTTGAATTTGATTAGATTAGAAATTGAAACTTATACATGAAACCCTAGTATTAATGAAACTAGGAAAGAGAAAATTAAACCTTAGATATCAAAATTGAAACCCTAGAATTAAGAATTACATCTAACTTCAATTGCATGAATAAACCTATATGATTGTATTAAGATTATGAAATACCTATTTAATTAATTAGACCATGTGTTGTGGCTTCAATTTGATGAATTTACTTCCAGGAATTGTGTTTTTGGGAAAAAAGAGAACTAGCTTTGGAATTGTGACCAATTGAATCCTTTCTACTCAATGATTTATGCATTTTAGGATTGTCAAGTCTTCTTAAAGTTGGCTAAGGGTTTGGGATAAATTTAAGTCTAAAATATTCTTAAGAAGCATACTTTGTAGGCTCACGAGTGTTTGATTTTCTAGTTTCTTCTTATTGAAATCTACATTTCAAGCCCTAATTATATAAGAACCTGGAAGAAATCTATCTAAACTATTCTACAAAAAATAATAAAATATTCTTTGTGCCCCGATCAAGGCTATCTAGGTAAGGGAAAAACCCATAGGGTAGGGTCAAATGTAAGACCCAAAGGGTCATACCCATTCCCCATAGTTTCTAGTCAAAATTTTATGTTTTGTTAGCCTTGGTTGTATATTTTTTAAGTAAATTATTAAATATGGTTGTCATAAAATAGTGTAACATCAAAAATTGCATACCCTTGTAATTTCATGCTACATTTTGCACTAACTTTGATGTCCACTCCCTTAGTACATTTCTATGTTCATTTTAACCTTGCCTTAGCCATTTCCTCCCATAACCACACATATGTTATTGTGTTGTCTTTAAATCCTATTATGTGTATTTTTGTGAAATTCTATTTTAGTGCATTATTTATCTCATTGTCCTATGGTATTTCATGTGACCAGGAGCTAGAGTCATTTGGACTCTAGCACTTAGCATGGATGTTTGTGCATTGTGCTAAATTCCCATGCCTATGTTGCACCAAGTAAAAGTTGTTAGGTGTTACTGGCCACCTTTGACAACAATTCAAGAATATTGTAATGTCTCTTTGCCTCCTATGTAAAGTACTAAACAATTTCACAACATAGTTACTGAGGTAAAATCCATATTTAACATCAAGTGAGTAAATTAAGGTAAAGACTATAACATCATCATGAAAAAGAGATAGCAAAATTATCCATTTATTTTAAACAAGATTCCATTCACAAAATTGTGTTCATAATCAGACTCGATACAAAGCATCTTTATGAATTCAATTACAGAGCTTTCAAATAATAATTGTACAATTACATATGTCACTTTTTGCCTTTCATAACATTTGAATTTAGATACAAGTGTACAACTGTCATCACTCAATGAATCCTAAATCAGTCCTCGACTGCCATCAACCAACTGGCCATCTGCTATGTCGAAGGACAAGAACATGGTTCAAGCACTTTTTCCACCCAACCACGAAGCTTGCGCTTCCTCAGTATCCTTCAAACTGAAGGATACCTGACCTTGCTCAAAGGACCTAGCAACCTGTAAACAAGTGCAGGGTGGAATTCGGTGTGTGCCTATCAATTTACATGCATTTCTATCATGAATGCAACATCTCATCAATAGGATATGGTAGGGAAAAATATAAATATAAACACTAGGCAATCAAACCATTTACAACAATGGTACATATGTCTATTTCAACATCACAGTTGCTTTGGCCAAAGCATTAACCATTAAAACGGTGTGTAGGTTTTGAAAAAGAAAACCTACTTCCCTATTATTCCATACTCGAAACCCCTCCCAGAAGGCAATCTTTCCAAAAACAAGTATTAACATGTGGATAACACAAACAAAAAAAGAAGATAATGGTCCTATGCACTTTCAATCGCAATTTTACAGAAAAATAAAACTTCCAACAACACCTTTCTACGGTAAAATACCTCGTTTTATGCATTCAGGAGTACAGGGAAAAGATATTTGTTTCAGATGACTTCAAACAGTTATATGTTTTTTCCACATAGCTAAACTTGATATATGTAGCATAGATCGATTTACCCAATTTTATCTGAGTTGCTTTCTTATATTTGTTTAAAAAAGAAGTTTGAACATGAAGACTATAAAATGCAAGGTATAGATATAATTTTATAGGTAAAAGATTTAACAAGGTCTTTCCAAAAAGTTGTATAAGTTAACTATACATTTGTCAAATTCATTAACTACAAGTATATCGGTCTACAAAATATTAATTCTCCATTTAATTTTAATTATATAAAGGATGCCTATCTATATGTGCTTTAAACGATCAACCCTCATAGGATAAGAATTCTAATAAATATTAAAAAGGATATCATTTAAAATTAATATTATATTATTTGCAAGCTAAGATTTATATTATTTTGAAGGTAAGATTTCTTAAAAACAAAATAGGAATTCTAAAATCTTTAATCAACATGTGAGGTCAAGTAAAAAAAATAAAATAGAATTAGTGATCAAGTAATATTCTACAAACTATATCGTAGTCTGTAAGGAAAAATTGGAAAATGATTAATAGAACAAGGAGATACCTATGATAATTCTAAACTATGAGATATCTCCATTAAAAAGGCAAAGGGACTAATCATAACATGCAGACCGAAACTTGTTTTTAATCTAGGCTATTCATAATACACAAGGTTGAAAGATACTTAAGGTAAATCATTTGAGGAGGCCGTCGAAAGGCACAAATACAGAGAAAATAATGAAAATAGGTCAATACAAGGTTTACGGAGATGACATTCAGTTTGGAAGTAACATTTTGTAGAGGTCGATCTTACTGGAAAGATCATAATTCTTGACACAGATAACAAAAGAAGTAAAATCCGTTATGGCATCCCATTGGCCGACAAGCTGTTCTAAGTTGTAAGAAATAAAAAGACTTTTAATTTATAATAGAAACACTACCTAGGCTAATCTAATGATGGCCGATTACATAGTTACATCCCACCGGATAGTAGGACCAATTAGTCAAAGAGAGGAGGTCACTGAATGACAGGGAAAACTAAGAATAAAAGAAACATTTCAAGAGGCCAAACAAGACTTCCGCTCAGGTAATGGAGGACATCAGGTAGTTGAATTCACAATGGAAATAAGATCTCAGAAGACTATAGGTGAATCTCATTTGATGAGTTGGTTGCAGTGAAAAAACTAATCCAATTAAAGATAAAAGGAATCAACTATGAGATAGTCTAAATCCAAAACAGGTTAGACAAAGATTGAGATTGACATAAAGCACCAATGTTGCACCAAGTAAATCTAGCACCTACAGGTGGTTGAGTTAAGAATACAAAGATTGATAGTTTAGATAGGATCAAATCTCATCAGCTAAGAGTAGTTCAATAACATAAAGGATAGAGGGTGATCTGAGGTACAGTGATTTCATTACCAGTCAATCCATGACACTGGAAACTATTCAACAGGAAAGGAAAAAAATGAAGCCATCAAAAAGCAACATAAAGAGAATGATCCAGATCGATCCAGATTTATTCATACAAATACCATAGTAATTCTAAAGAAAAATATGCAGTTTCTGATGCTCTCTCAGATCACTCCTCTTCTTCTCGTGCTTATATCTTTTTTCCTTTCTTTGCTTCTGTGCCTCCTTCTTGGAGTCTATCTCCTTTTATTATGTGTGCAAAACCTAATTTATTTCATGCAATTGTTTTTGAAATAAGAGTTTCCTTTAATGCATGTTTTCACATGCTAATTTTTTTTTATATTTATAACTTCTTCTAAAAATTCCCAACTATATATATATATAAACGTAATTATATATAACTATCAATGTTTATTCCAAATTACTAAAGAATAAAAAGAATACTTAAATTTTTATCATAATTTAGTTTTTATAATAATTACATATTATTTGATTTGAAATACCTTAGAATATGAATATATTAATTACAACGCTCTACTACTTATTATATATTTAAGATTGTTGATATGAGTATAATCAATAAGTTAACTGGGTATATTACATGCATTAGGCATTTATATTTTATTTTGAAAAAGTGATAATTTTAACTCTATCTATTCATTTAGATCAAAATGTAATACTAACTTCTTGTCCTTGTCATAAGAAGGTATCGTACTTCAATTAAAGACAAAACAAGACAATCGACATTTTTTAGGCAAGGGAAAAATCAATAGACATCCTTTGAAACAACATGCAATGCAACGTTTATTGAAACAAACATGAAATCTATGTGAGTGTGTGTCTGGAACACCAGTTAAAA
This sequence comes from Cunninghamia lanceolata, assembly GCA_027924645.1. Taxonomy (NCBI): domain Eukaryota; kingdom Viridiplantae; phylum Streptophyta; class Pinopsida; order Cupressales; family Cupressaceae; genus Cunninghamia; species Cunninghamia lanceolata. The sequence continues at coordinate 4,057,991 of BSBN01000596.1, forward strand.
CCCAATACATGTTTCCAAATAGCTAGGTCCCCTCTACCTAAACCATGCTCTTGTCCTTCGACAAGACCTGCTGATAATCACACTCATACCACTATTAATAGGTTAGTCCCAAAATATAGCCGAAGCAATTGCATCTTAAACCAATATTACATCTCTAGCAATTTATCCAACTTAAGTTCAATGGTTTTTATGCATTTAACCAAATCAAGTAAATGTGAAAGTATGAGACATGACATCCTTCCCCAGTTGGAAGAGACATCGTCTCGATGTCTTATTACATCAAACAAAACAATAACGTATCAAAATAATAAAGTATCATCCTCTGAGTATCAAGTATCTCTAATATGCATGTAATAAAAACATCTATGCTAATTTCCCAAACATGGAAAAGATCTATTAATATTTGAAGCATCCTCCCAAGTGGCACTGTCCACTGAATACTAGTCCCACTAGACCTTATATTGCACTATGTCTCTATTACGCAACTTAATGTTACACTTCTCCAAGACTCGAATGGGCTCCACTAGCACCACTCCTGGACCCTATACCTACAGAGCATGCTAATCAAGAATATGCAATACATTAGGATAATAAGGTTTGAGTAACGACACATGAATAACATTATGGATCTTGGTGAGAGCAGGTAGAAGAGCAAGTCTATATGCAACTAGATTGATCACTTCTAGAACTTCAAAAGGTCCTACGAATCTTGGAGCTAGTTTGGATGCCTTGCCAAACGAAATCAAACTCTTATGTGGCTTGACCTTTAAAACCACTTTGTCACCCACTGAGAATTGCCTAAAAGTCCTATTCTTATCTATCTATCCGAGGCTTGTTTCAATTTCTCTTTTATTAACCTTATCTGATCTTCCATTTCCTTTAATATGTTAGGTCCAAATACTATTTGATCTTCAACCTTGTCCCAACTAATTGGAGTTCTACACCTATGCCCATAAAGAGCCTCAAATGGTGCCATCCCTAAAGATGCTTGGTATGAGTTATTATATGCAAACTCTACCAATGGCAAATATTCCTCCCATTTGTACTATTGGTCCATACAGTACATCCTCAGAAGGTCCTCCACTACTTGGTTGACTCTCTCTGTCTGACCATCTCTTTTAGGGTGATAAGTTGTGCTAAAGTTCAACTTAGTCCCCAATGCTACATTAAGTGTGGTCCAAAACCTAGAGGTCATGCAAGTGTCACGATCTGAAATGATCATCTCTAGCACTCCATCTAGTTGAAGTATCTCTTGTACAAACTTCTTTTCTAAGGTCAACGACCCATCTAAGAGATTTCTAGGAATGAAATGAGCCACTTTTGTCATTTTGTCCACTAGCACTAAGATGATATCATGCCTATTCTTTGACATGGGCAATCCCTGAATAAAGTCCATGCTAATCACATGCCATTTATATTCTAGAACACTATGAGGATATAGAATTCCTGTAGGATGGACATGTTCTGCCTTTACGTGTTGACACTCTAAAAATTGAGCGACAAACTTAGTTACGTCCTTCTTCCATTGTCTTGGTCACTCTTGGGTGTCTAGAATATGGTGCACTGTAGATCTCTTCAAGAACCAACTTTCTCATCTCACCTGAATCTGGAATATACATTCTCCCCTGATATCTCAAAATCCCATTTGACTTTATCACATACCAATCAAATCGATGATCTGTGGGGTCTATTTCTAATGCATGTTTAACCCGTTCATAGTGCTCATCTCCTTGCAAGTTTTGAATTACTTTCTATTTCAGATTGGTTCTAGTAGTTACCATAGCATCTAGATGTCATCTCCTTCTAAGAGCAACTACTACCCTATTCTCTTTTCCTTTTATGTACTCGATTCCAAAATCATACTCGCTAAGGAATTCTAGCCACCTTCTCTATCATGCATTGAGATTAGGTTGGGTGAAGATATATTTGAGCCCTAGATGATTTGTCTTAAGCTCAAATTGTTTACCCAAGAGATAGTGCCTCCACATTTGGAGTGCATGAACAACGGTGAATAATTCGAGATCGTGAGGTGCATAGTTTAACTCATGTTGTTTTGGTTTCCTTGATTCATATGCTACTACTTTCCCATTTTGTATCAACACTCCTCCCACACATTCACCCGAAGCATCTGTTATCACTATGAAATGACCATTTGGATCAGGTATGGTCAAAATAGGTGTTGTTCTGAGTTTCTCCTTCAACAACTTAAAAGATTGTTCAAATTTATCTATCCAATCAAATTTCTTACCCTTCTTCTATAACAAAGTTATGGGTGTTGTAATTGTCAAGAATCCTTCTACGATTTTTTTATAATATCCTTCCATCCCCATAAAACTTCTAACCTTAGTCACAGTCTATGGTGCAGGCCATTCCATTATTGCTTTGATCTTTTCAAGATCTACCGCTATCCCATCTGCTGAAATTATATGGCCAAGATAGTTCACTTTACTCTGGTAGAATGTGCACTTAGATAACTTGCCAAAAAGTTTTCTCTCTCTCAAATGCTGAAAGACTATTCTCAAATGTCTTTCATGCTCCTCTATTGATTTTGAATAAATCAGAATGTCATCTAAGAAGACCAACACAAATTCATCAAGACAATTTCTAAACACACTGTTCATCAAGTCCATAAAAGATGTTGGTGCATTAGTTAACCCAAATGGTACTATTATGAACTCGTAGTGGCCATATCGTGTTTTGAATGTTGTTTCAGAGATATCCTCATCCTTAATCCGTAACTGATGGTAACCAAACTTAAGGTCTATTTTGGAAAATACCTTTGCACCTTTCATCTGGTCGAACAACTCATCTATCCTTGGAAGAGGATATTTGTTCTTGATAGTTTCTTTGTTGAGCATTCTATAATCAATGCACAACCTCAATGTTCCATCCTTCTTCTTTATGAAGATTACTGGTGCTCCCCAAGGTGACACACTAGGTCTGATAAACCCCTATTTTAACAATTCTTCTTACTGTGCCTTAAGCTCATATAATTCCATTGTTGTCATTCGGTAAGGTGCTTTAGACTGTGGTTCTGTTCCTGGGATTAGTTTAATAGAGAAGTCAAATTCTCTTTTAGGTAGTACTTTTATCAATTCATCAGGGAAGACATCTTTGAATTCTCTAAGAATAGGATATTTGCCAAGAGATGGTTCCTAATTATCTACATCTCTTATCTTCACTACATAGATGGAACAACCCTTTCTTTTTGCCTTTTTCAACTGCATAGCTAAAATCTGTCTTAGCTTAAGGGGTGTTCTGGATCCATGAATCTCTACCCAATTCCCAAAGTCATCAAGGCATTTCACTACTTTCTCTTCACAATCTACTAAGGACTTATGTTCAAATAGCCAATTGATTCCAAGAATCATGTCATAAGATCCTAGAGGTGTAACATAGAGATTGACTTGTGTTTGGAAAGTAGGAATATCTAATTCACTACATACTAGACATGAATCTACTCTTTTCTCTGCATTGTTACCATACTGCACCATCTAAGAATTTTCCATGTGTCCAGGTTTTATAGATAACTTAGCTACAATCTTAGGATCAACAAAACATTCTGTAGCTCCTATATTAATTAAAATAGAAACTGGAAGGCCAAAGAGCTTACTAGACTTCTGAATGGGTGTAGCTTGGAAATCCACTTGATGATGATCTACAGCCGCATGAATTTGATGTTGAGGAGCTCCTTGTCGATTTCCATTTCTCTGATTCTCTATTCGACGAGGACATGCACTAGCATAGTGCGCTCCTCCACAAGTATAACATCCATCTGTGGGTCCTCTATGTCTAGCTAGCATGTCTCTCCTATTATTATTACCATTGTTGCCATAGTTACTCTCTTATTATTATTTCCACCTTGGTTCCCATTGATCTTATCCTAATAGTTATTGCCTCTTTTAAGATTCTGTATCTGATGGTTACTATTTCCTTGGTTGCTACTATTACCCTGATTGTGATTGTCACTCTGAAACCTTTTATTCCCATTCTTCACATCTCGACTCTTATGGTAATTAGCTATCTTCTGTAGTTTTTGTTCCTATTTAGTATCTTTTTCAAACATGTCATCCATGGCCAATGAATTATGAATATCCACCTCTGACCCAATCTGTGGCCTCAATCCCAAGATGAAATTACGAATCCTAAACCTTTTGTCAAGTTGATACTGTGGAACATACTTCAATAGGTGAGAGAATTTCTCCCAATATTGTGTCACTATCATACCTCCTTGAGTGAGGTTTTGGAATTCTATCATTATCTTATCAAAATAAAGTTGTGGCAACCACCTCTTCTTGAAAAGCTTGAGGAAGCGATCCCATGTGACTTCTTCTAGTAACAGTTTCTTTTCAGCCTTCTCGTTATCCCACCTAGTCGGTGCTTCCCCAGTAAGCTTGTAGGATCCTCGTATAGATTTAGTTTCATCAGACAAGTCACAAAGATCAAAATATTTTTCCATATCAATAATCCATGCTTCTGCTCCATCACCTATAGTCTTACCATCAAACTTAGGAGGGGTAACCTTTTTGAGATCCTTTCCTAGCTCCTTAGCAATTCTATTTTGATTGTTCCCATTCACTTCACCCTCAAGACTTCTATTTTCTTCTATCCTTTCCTCATCTCGATTTCCCCTTATTCCTCTGATTTCCTATTCCATAGTGTTCATTCGAGTCCCCTGCTAAGTCAAGAGAGTTCCATACTGATTCAAGAGAGCTAGGATTCAAGTCAATTAGTTATTCTATCCATCATTATTCTATCCAACATTGTTATTATTGTTTGCCTCATTTCTGTTTCCTTCATTATTTGGGCATCTTTATTTCCTGCATTAGTGCTAGGATTGTTCACAACATTGGCTTCTTCATTGTTTCTAGTATTTAGGTCACTGCTAGATCCTAGGGTTGCTACCCTACGTCCAAAGTTTCTAGTGTTCATGATGAATTATCTGCATAGAGTTTACAACTTTTAACATAATGGTCCAAAAAGACCTAGAGTAGAACCATGGCTCTGATACCAAATGTAAAGTACTAAACAATTTCACAACATAGTTAGTGAGGTAAAATCCATATTTAACATCAAGTGAGTAAAGTAAGGTAAAGACTATAACCTCATCATGAAAAAGAGATAGCAGAATTATCCATTTATTTTAAACAAGTTTCCATTCACAAAATTGTGTTCATAATCAGACTCGATACAAAGCATCTTTCTGAATTCAATTACAAAGCTTTCAAATAATAATTATATAATTATAGATGTGGATTTTCCCCTTTCATAACATTTGAATTTAAATACAAGTGTACAATTGTCATCACTTAATGAATCCTAAATCAGTCCTCGACTGCCATCGAGCAACTGACCATCTACTATGTCGAAGGACAAGAACATGGTTCAGGTGCTTTTTCCACCCAACCATGAAGCTTACGGTTCCCCGGTATCCTTCAAACTGAAGGATACACAACCCTACTCAAAGGGCCTAGCAACCTGTAAACAAGTGCAGGGTGGAATTTGGTGTGTGCCTATCAATCTACGTGCATTTCTATCATGAATGCAACATCTCATCAATAGATATGGCAGGGAAAAATATAAATATAAACACTAGGCAATCAAACCATTTACAACAATGGTACATATGTCTATTTCAACATCACAGTTGCTTTGGCCAAAGCATTAATCATTAAAACAGTGTGTAGGTTTTGAAAAAGAAAACCTACTTCCCTATTATTCCATACTCAACACCTGGGTAAGTGCAAAAAGATGGGGGGCCAAAAAGTGGCCAAATGGTTTAAAAAAAAAAAATACATAATGCAAGCATGTTATGGGTTGGTAATGACGAGCCTAAGGCTCGTCATTACCAAACCATAATGCGAGCGTGTTATGAACTACTATAAATTATAAAAGGCTTGTCATTTCACTTCATTTCTATTTTTCTCCTCTATCCCCGCAGCTTCCAAACCCTAGGAAGTGCGCTCGCGTTTTAGAAAAGCCAATTCAACACCAAAATCTTGCTGATTCATCGCCAAAATGCCGCCACAACATCGAGCATGCCAAAGGAGTGAGTTTTATTTATTTTTTTGTTTGAATTTGCTTCTAAATAGGTAGGTTTGAGTTGTTTTTTGATGTATATTTTGTTAATTGTCAAGAAATGTTAATGCACCTCCTCCTCCTCCTCCTCAAAATCCACAAAATCCTGTAGAACAACAACCTCCTCCATCCATTCCTCGACATGCCCTTGGAACACAAGAAAATATAATGGGGCAAATTAAAAACAACAAAAAAGAAATTAAGGATATAATTGCAAGGTTGAAAGATCCTTCCACTTCAACCTTGCATAGGTCCACGCTTGCTGAATCTCTTGAATCTATGTTATCAAATGTAGATTCAATTAGCAAGCAAATAACTAGTTAGACGGATAAGAGGAGAGAGTTTAGAGATTATTATGCAAACAAGCTATCATACCAAGATGTGAAAAAATTACAAATCACAAAATTAGACTTGTGTTTGATTTTCACAAACCCACAAACAAATCAACCTCCACCCATTACATGCAAGAGGTTCCCTATCCATTAGTGCAACAACTAAGTGATAAGGGACAATTTTGGGCAGAGGTGGTGGATGGTTTTTGACCATCCTCCATGCAATAATAATAAGGTCCCACAATACTTTTTGAGGAAACTCTACTGCGAGTTTGTCCTCAATAAAGTGCCAAACTATTTTGATATGCGGGACTTCCAGGGTAGAGGTGAGGGGTCAGCACAAGATAGACTAGGGGCATGTCTTGACCCACAATGGGTAGTGAGACAAGTAATCAGCAGACCAGCCCATGAGCATATTTCTATCCCTTCCATTGTGAAGGAGAGTGTTGACGTCGATACACTTTAGTCCATTAGTGCCTTGACCCAGAGCATCATAGAGCATGCCGGTCCTGCAGCACAAAGTGGGTTGGGAGATAATGCAAGGAGTAGGGTCCCACCCCATGCTTGTCAAGCTTGCAAGTCAGCCTATGGTTATGACCTCATAGATAGTCAGGATGCAGGTGTACAGACTACATCTGCAGCTGAGCAGATGGTGATGACAAATACCCTCCTGAGTGAGAATTTTAGCCTTGATACTCAGGTAAATATTAGCAAGTTTATTGAATTTAATTTATTAAATTTCATTTTTGAAATGCAAGATTAACTAATTTAAATTGATGATTTTAATGAAATTTCAGGGTCATAGCGTCGATGCAGTTTTCAGTGGTTCTCCACCTGTATTTTACACTAGATCATCTATTGTCGGGGTATGTAACTAGTAAACAATTATAAATATTACATGTGAATAGCATTGTTATATGAATGGTATTCTAATATCTAATTTTGGATGTTGAATAGGTTAATATTGCAGATTTCATGACAACCCCTGCCAGCGGTGGTGGACTTCAAAGCTTTACGGAGGTAATAAATAAATAGTTTAATGAATGAATTGTACTTACTAATTTTTTGTATGTGACTTGTGTGCTTTATTGTGTGTACTTCCATGTTTAGGTGAACGTGTGTGTATGTTAGGAGCCATGATTTACATCACTATTATATTTTTTGTAATTAAATAATGTTGTTTTATTTTTAGATGATGTAGGTTGCGAAGACACCTCCCCATGTTCATAGGGCAATGGAGCATGGTGTGGCCTCTGTAATTCATAGCTCCATGGCATTGACAGGGGTATGAGGCAGATTAGTAAATTTCAATTTACATTCATTGTTATAGTTGTCTATTTTTGAAAAATCAAAAGATTATTGATTTGAAGTTTAATTTCTATATGGATGGTTTCTATAGGACATGACATCACCACGGCCTATTCCTTCTATTGAGGCAAGTGAAGAGACAGATTATATGTTAACAGTAAGTGATTATTTTGTTAAATGTTTCATTTTTTATAACATGTAATTTCTATATATTAATGTATATACTTTTTATTGTAACAGCTAAAGATGTAGGAAGAACTAAATAGAAGAAGCAACCCTCGGGTTCGTAGTAGACCACCCACATGCGCGTCTCCATCCCTTAGAAGATCAAAGGCCGCTCGTGATCTATTCTCTTCACCATCCATAGGGGAATGCCTTTTTATTGTGTTCTTTTGTTGTATGCCTCTATGTCATTTGTGGACATATATTTTGTATTGTATATAGTTGACATTGTATGCCTATATGGCATTCTTGTAAGCCTATATGGCTATTTTGTATATATGTTATACTTATATTGACAGATATTGATGTATGCCTATATGGATATTTGGTTAATACAAATCTTTTTTTATTGATGTCATCCATACTTGCATTATAAATCCACGTTTGAATGGATATTTGTAGATGGCTACTTCAAATATTTAAAGTCCAATTGTATTACATAGGATGTTTGTTGATCCAATAAGCTAGCTATTGTTATTCAAGTATCACCTAAACCTCATTTTGGAACTAAAAGATAAAAGTTGTATTTAAAAAAAATGAATCATCATGTTGAACAAAAAATATTAATATTCTTTATGAGTAGCATACAATGTCAACTATAATACAAAAAAATGAATCATCATGTTATTCTTTATGTTTGAGATCTTGATAATGACTAAGTCTGGTAGCCTGATATCCTAAAACACTAGGATGAATATCCAAGTCAATAGGATGATTACGCCTTGAGAAAATGTCATTAAGATGAGCGCCTAAAGGAGACTTTCTTAAACATTCAAACATTGAGCAACAAGCATGAAGGGTTAAGGCACAATTTACAACTCATAAAGCCTCAAAAGGGCGCCCAACTTGGAGAGAGCATTCATTTCAGACAAGGTGCCCATTGACACTTGTTCCACCATAAAAGTGCGGCTAAGGTGGAAGGAGAACAAGCCTCTAGTAAGTGAACGCACCTATTGTCTAAACCACTTCATTATGGTGCCCTAGCATGAGGAGTATATAAGTCAATAGGAATTGGTACCTATAATGAAAATGAAGGACTAAGTGGCATTTTCAATAAGAATCAATTCACCTTGAGCTTTCAATAAATACATCAAATTGAGCCCCATAAGCCTAGGCGCCCTTTACCTTCAAAAGAACCTTGTATTGGCGCCTTGGAGGAAATCAACTTACAATGACAAGTCTTGGAGGTTTCTTATTTTGGATCATGTCTTTTGAGATTAACTACAATGATTGAAAGTTAAGATGAGTGGAAAGAACCTATCTTGAACCTTAGGCACCCTTCATGTAATTTCCCACCATCATGAGCGCCTAGATCTAAGGAGTGAGTGAAGGATCTTAACATCAAGAAGCATGTTATCAATCAACTTGGAGAAATCTTTGACAATAATTATGTAGCTGCCAAGGAAACACCACATTCATTCATTCATGCCAGAGAGTTAAGATGGAAGTAATCACTGCCAAGGAAACACCACTTCAAGAGGTAGCTGCTCCAAGAGGTCACAACAAGATATATTTCAAGTCTTCTTCATCAATGACATCACCAGTTGCATCATGTTCGAAGACTTCCATCTATCACTTCAGGTTCCATTCATCTTCAAGTATCAACTAGATTCTTCATCAATCATCGCTTCAAGATCAGCATGTAGCTACTCCAAAGGAACTTCTCATCATCATCAAGCATTCCAAAGACATCCATTCAATTTCAAGTCCCTCTGATACATTCAAGCCTCCTTGAGAAGTCATCTACTTCACATATAAGGGAAAGTATTATAATCAATATCTACACTTCAAAGGACCTTTCAAGTTGGAACACTTCTTCATCAAACATTCAAAGACATCCATCCAAGCTTCAAGTTCTTTCACAATCTTCAAGTCCAGGAGAAATTCTATCTAGTGAACTAATTAATTGGCGCCTAGGAGGAAAAGACCTTAAAATTACATTATTGAGTCAACACTTTAGAAATTGAGCCATTCCTAGTCAATTGGAGTCATAAAATATCAAATACAAAGTCAAATTGGGCTTAGGCGCCCCTTCATGTAATTTCCCACCATCATGAGCCCTTAGATCTAGGAAGATCATCCAATTGCACCTAGGAATAAGATACAAGTCCAAGACCTCAAATTTGAGTGCCTAGAAGTGTAATGGATTGAAGAAGCTACATTGGTGCCTAAAGGTAAGTTGTATCTAATGACATCACCTAATTGAGTGCCTAGGAGGTATAAAACTTAACATTGACATGAGGACAAGCACTTAGTAAAGGAGAGTTTCTCAAACATTTAAACATGTGAATGAAGTCATAGAAATGCACTAAGTCATCTAGGTACCATTTTCGCCTTGTGTACCCTTACATTTGTGTCTAAGAAGAAGTTGCTTTAGTTCATTGGAGTGTTTGAGTATTGAGGATTTCTTAGCAATGCCTTGCAACTTTACACCGCCTCTTGACAATTTTTGGGGCAGCAGAAAACTTTTCACCACTGGCAAACATCTTAAAGATATAAAAAACTGAGAGAGGTTATTGTAGAGGCACTCTACGTGATCACGTTGCCTCAGACAAAATGTTTTTAAGTGACATAGTTTTTGAGTAACATTCATCAAAGATTGTTGCCTTTTTGCACTTTGGACTCTTCAGGGATATCGTCGGTACAATGTAGCTCAGACTGTTTCGACATGTTTGGGTGAAAAAAAGACTATACCTAGCGTAAATGTACCCATCTAGATGCGTTGGAATAGTCAGTTTGGTCTCATTAGGAGCAGGATGAAAGTTACTCCCCTTTGCAACTTTACACTGCCTCCTTTTGATGATTTTTGGGGCAGCAGAAAATATTTCACCACAGGCAAATGTCTTAGAGATATAAAAAATTGAGAGAGGTTATTATAGAGGCACTCTACGTGATCGTGTTGCCTTAAATAGAATTTTTTAAGTGACACAGTTTTCAAGTAACATCTCATCAAAAATTGCTATTTTTTTGCACTTTGGACTCTTCAGGGATATCGTCGGTACAATGTAGCTCAGATTGTTTCGACATGTTTGGGTGAAAAACAAGACCATGAATAGCATAAATGTACCCATCTGGATGCGTTGGAATAGTCATTTTGGTCGCATCAGGAGGAGGACAAAAGTTACACCCCTTTGCAATTTTACACTACCTCCTTTTGATGATTTTTGGGGAAGCAGGAAACCTTTGACCATGGGCAAATGCCTTAGAGATATAAAAAATTGAGAGAGGTTATTTTAGAGGTACTCTACGTGATCGTGTTTCCTCAGATGAAATATTTCTAAGTGATAACTTTTGAGTAACATCTTGTCAAAGATTGCTGCCTTTTTGCACTTTGGACTCTTCAGGGATATCGTCAGTACAATGTAGCTCAGACTGTTTCGACATCTTTGGATGAAAAATAGGACAATGTCTAGCGTAAATGTACCCATATGGATGTGTTGGAATAGTCATTTTGGTCACATCAAGAGAAGGGAAAAAGTTACACCCCTTTGCAACTTTACACTGCCTCTCTCTGATGATTTTTGGGCCAGCAGAAAACATTTCACCATAGGCAAATCTCTCAGATATATAAAAAATTGAGAGAGGTTATTGTAGAGGCACTCTACATGATCACGTTACCTTAGACAAAATGTTTCTAAGTGACACAGTTTTTGAGTAACATCTCGTCAAAGATTACTGCCTTTTTGCACTTTGGACTCTTCAGGGATATCGTCGGTACAATGTAGCTCGGACTATTTTGACATGTTTGGGTGAAAAATAGGACCATGCCTAGCTTAAATGTACCCATGCGGATGTGTTGGAATAGTCATTTTGGTTGCATCAGGAGTAGGATGAAAGTTACACCCCTTTGCTTCTTTACACTGCCTCCTTCTGACAATTTTTGGGGCAGCAGAAAACCTTTCACCATGGGCAAATGCCTCAGAGATATAAAAAATTGAGAGAGGTTATTGTAGAGACACTCTACATGATCGCATTGCCTCAGATGGAATGTTTCTAAGTGACACAGTTTTTGAGTAGCATCTAGTCAAAGATTGCTTCCTTTTTACACTTTGGACTCTTTAGGGATATCGTTGGCACAATGTAGCTCAGACTGTTTCGACATGTTTGGGTGAAAAACATAACCATGCCTAGCCTAAACGTACCCATCCAGATGTGTTGGAACTATCATTTTGGTTGCATTAGGAGTAGGAAACTAAAAATGCAAAAGTTGCTTTATGCAACTTGACAACATTGACACTTTTTTGCAACATGACTCAAAGACTCAAACTAACCCCAAATGACTCAAAGTGACTTAAAATCACCTTGATTTTAGCACCCAATGTACATTATAGATGTCTAGGAGCTCCTTGTCATTCAAACATCTTAGATGAGTGCCTAAGAAAGGAAAAAACTCTAAGTTTCATCATCATGAGTGCCTAATATCAAGAGACTTTAATGGCTCAAACATTAGCATGGAGTCCTAAGGCACATTTCATGTCTCCTTTCATCCATTTTGGTGCCCTTATGTAGATTTTTCAACTTGATTTGGTGCCCTGTATGTGAAGGAAGATCTAAAGGCATGAAAGTGGATGTCATTTTGCAAGAGTTTGGATCATCAAAATTGAAAGAAATAAGTCTACTAAGCTTGGGCACCCTTGGTCTTCTTTTCATTCATTATGAGTACATTGGGAGAATGGTATTTAGGTCATCATCATGATTGGGTGCCCTAGATCCAGAGTGTTGGAGAGATCATCAAATGGTGTCTAGAGGAAGTAGGGTGAGTTATGAGTTTGGTCACATTAGGAGGACACCAAAAATGCATAACATGATGATGTAAAAATGTGTATATGTGTAAAAATGCAGGAGGAAATCAAAAAAAGATAAACCTTACAAATTAATGTGCATACTTACAACTCAATGTAACATGACTTTACAAAATCAATGTGAATACTTACAAATTAATCCAATGAACCATCCGGGTCTGCTCTACTCTTTATTGTGTCAAGTATTGCTTCATAGTCAGACTCACGCACCTTCCACAAGATTTTGTTCAAAGGTCTACCTTGATACTTTATCAAATGTACATTGGATGCCACGACAAGGTTCGAGTAATGAAGAATCTTCCGATGTGTGTCAAAGTCTTGGAACAACCAAATATTAACACTCTTATGTGGGTACCTTCTAAGCCATGTTCCAGTAATAACCATTGAGCCTATAGGGTATTCGATGTTTTCCCCATCTGTAACAGGGGCCTCCAATTTTTTTTTGGCCTTAACACAACAACATAAGTAATAATCTGTTCCCTCTTCATTATCTTCATCTGCAATAACTACATATACGTGCCTTACATTGATATGTGTAGCAAATTAGATGAAATTAGTCAACATTACAAAAACACTACAAAGTAAGATGACATTACCTGGTTGAACTAGATGAAATTAGATGCATATACGTGCCCTATATTACCTGGTTGAACTAAATCTGATATGTGGTCAAAGTCAACTGATGATTCCATCTGTGTTAGTTCCAGTGCCGTCGGGGGTCGATACGTGTCAAGTGGGCTAAGATAACTTAACTGCCATTCGTCAACCCACTCCTTTGACTCGCACTCATCCCAGACTTGAATTGTATAGGAAGAACAAAAGCATGACATCTTTCACATATGGATACTCCATGAACCTGTAATTGAGCTTTTGAAAGAGTGCATCTCATTTGATCTTGTCAGTGTACAACAGTCCTCATATGGTGCAATATTAGTATCATCTATCAACCAAAAAAATCTATGAACTGAAGACTTACCTTCATTACCTAGACCCATGGAAGCATTACACCACTCGATAATTAATTTTGCATCTGCCAACTTTGCATTGTCTTTATACTTTAACTCTTCTCATGCTATGGCTCTTTTGATACATGCTCCTACACCATCATGCTCCCCCTTTCCATGCCCGGCCTCACAAAAGTTTCACATATGCTGAATACCTGTAAAATTATGCCTCCTACTCAGCCAATAGAAATTATGTGAGTTCTTGAATTGTGATGCACAATTATCCTACCATATGATATGCTGACTGAATGATATGCCCCTTCTAGCCAAATCATTGTAGAACACCTGAAAGAAACCTTGCACGAACTCCATAGAATGTGTACGATCATCACTAATATAGAAATTATACTCCCTTATGATCTTTCTATCATCCTCTGTACTATCATTTGCATGAATGAATGCATTGTGCACAAATATAGAAACTTTTGTGGAGTTGTAATATTGTGATTGCACCTCATGCTGTCACTGTAGACTATAGTTCTTTGCAAAGTCGATGACTAAAACAACGCTACCAACTAGAAATGTGTCCTTGCATAACTTGAATTGCAAGTCCAACCATCGAGCTCTATGGGCATGTCTTGCATACTCATACATTATGCTCTCATGAAATATAGGCATAAACTAATACACTAGAATCTTTTCAATAACCAATTCACACCTCTTTGCTTCTTTACCATCTTTTGTATTGTATGCCACTGTTTTATACTTGCCAAACTCTACTAGTTTGTTTCCAACCACATGTGTTCTTTCCATATGTTCACATATTGGCAAGTGTTGCAAGCCACCGCAAGAATGACATCTGCCATCCAAGCATAATTTCTTGTAGAATATTTGACCTTCCTCTCTTTCACATAAAATTCTTGATATGAAGTCTCTTGAAGATGTTGGTGGGGCACATATGGCATAACCCTATAAATCATTGTTAGTATGAATATCTAAACATATAGACCTATAAGCATCAAAATAGTTAGGAAATTCAATATGTAATCTACAACAACAAGTAGTGCATGTGTTATTTATCTTGACATAGAAAGGTTTTAGCATTTCAAAATATCTTTGACAAATTTTAATTTGAGGATACTTGTCTAGAAATTTACCATAAAACTATGTTTGAGTCTCATCCAAAAAATGCTTTGGATGTGGCTCACGGTTCTGACTACCAATTCTCCTCGTTACCACATCCCTTTGATTCAGAGATACCCTTGTGTAATTCTTCCAAAAGTCTTGAATTAGTGATCTCACAATTGGTTTATCTTTTCGTGGTAGTCTCCCCGAGAACGCCCATAATTCATTGGCACTTGTGTCTTGAATTCTTTAGCGTCTTCCAATGGCTCTTGATAAAGTTTTCCTATTAATTCTCAATTCTTGACTCATCTTTCTAATGAGATGAGATTTCCTTGTTTGACTACTTACTATAGTCGATGTAATCACACGCCGTGTTGCATTACTATCTTTTGTGCATGAGGTGTTACCCACACTCTCATATGCACTCATTAGATTCTTGACAATAGATTTTTCACTTGAAGCCTCTGATGTTCTCAACCCAAGAATCTTCATGATGGACCTATACTTTATACTTCACATCATTTCAATGAATAGTTGACATCTTACAGTCTCATTTAACTTTTCAAAGAACAATCTCCAAATCTTATGAGCATATCTTCTACAAGTACGTTTTGGAATCTTACCTTCCATTGGATGCAAAATATTCTCATCAATATCAATCAAATACTTTGGCTTTCTATGCAAAATTCTAGGTGGTGTTAAGTTAGGTAAATTCATTTCAACATTAGGAATTTCATCAATATTTAAATGAGATGGGCTAGATGGCATACCTTCGATCGAAGATCGAATAGATGACATACCTTAAGGTTGAGTTGGGAACGATGGCGTACCTCCTTCATCACATGTGAGTGATGATGTACTCTCAACTTGAGATGTGGTAGATGGTGTCCCTACATGTTGACTTGTGGTAGAGGACATGTCTCCAACTATGGTATTCAAATCTCTCGTAGCACGAAGTTTTTGCATTTGTTCTTTTTGTGCTACCAATACCATATCTCTTTGTGATGGTTGTGGTTCCTCTTCAATTGGAGTGTCTTCATTTATCATGTTCAATTTCCTCTTCTCACGAAGTTCCCTCATAGCCACTGCTTTCTTTGCATTCTTAGCTTCCATCTTTTCCTGTGTTGGTTTAATTCTTGATCGTTTCCTCAGCATGATGGAGAATTTGTCTGTAGCATAATAAAGAGACCAATATTACTTCTTAAGAAATGAATACAAGATAATAGTGGGATTGTATTTTTATTATGTTGTAAGGATTTATTCTTGTATAGTTTGATATCATGGTATGTTAAGGTCTATTTATTACACATAATTATTAAAGAGCCCAAGTGTAGAAAATATACATGGCATCATGTGAGATTGTAGGCTACTTTCTTGATTAGGAATGTGTCTATTTTAAACATGTATGATAAAGCATGATAAAGTAATTCAATCCGAATTAAGGAAAATGTAAAGAACATGCATGTAAAGACTTGACATACCTAAAAAATGAAGATTTGAATGGAGAGAGTACCCAATTATGTAGTGTTTTTTTCTTCTTGCATCAAACTCCTCAACAATTTGAGTTTTTCACCACTTGTGTCCCTTTCAATGTTAAATTGAGTAACACTCAAATATAATTAATAAAAACAATACTATTAACCAATCTATAATGTTAAATTCCTAAATCTGAATCACAATTAACATTGCAACACTACAAAAATTGAAACTTGAATAGATATATATAAAACTTGGTGTGAAAACTATGTTATTTCCTCTTTCTCAAGTTGGCAAAGCAAAAAATGTGGTGGAAAGATCATGCAAAGGTGGCACAATGTGTCAAATGTGCATGTGAACTTCCCAACAACATGAAACTACTTCTTTTTTGTCAGAGCACGCGTAAAATCAGTATGAAAATAGAGCATGTGGGCTTGGATCATGGGGGTCAACACTTTTTTACCATTTCTATAGCAAGACAGAATGCGAGCGTGTTATAACGCACTCACATTTTGTCCTGCAATAGATTGATCACATCCTATGCATTATCTTCCTTAACACTAATCCCTTGAACCTCAACCCTCAACCCTCAACGTCAAACCGTAATCCCTCAACCCTTAACTCTGATCCCTCAACCCTCAACCCTATCCCTAAAACCTAAACCCTAAAGCCTCAACCCTCAACGTCAAATCCTAATCCCTCAACCCTTCACTCTAATCCCTCAACTCTAAACCATATCCCTAAACCCTCAACACTATACCTTAAACCCTAATCCCTCTACCCTCAACCCTAAACCTTATCCCTAAACCCTGATCCCTCAACCCTCAACCCTAATCCATCATCCCTCAACTCTAATACCTCATCCCTAAACCCTAAATGCTATCCCTATTCCTAAACCCTCAACAGACTCGATACTATACCTTAAACCCTAATCCCTTATCCCTAAACCCTCAAACCCTATCCCTAATCCTTATACCCACCACACTCTACTTTAACCCTAATCCCTCAACCCTCAACCCTATCCCTAAACCCTTGACCCTTGAACCTCAACCCTCAACCCTCAACGTCAAACCCTAATCCCTCAACCCTTAACTCTGATACTTTGACTCTCAACCTTATCCCTACACCCTAAACCCTAAAGCCTCAACCCTCATCATCAAATCCTAATCCATCAACCCTTCACTCTAATCCCTCAACCCTAAACCCTATCCCTAAACCCTCAACACTATACCTTAAACCCTAATCCCTCAACCCTCAACCCTAATCTGTCATCCCTCAACCCTAATCCCTCATCCCTAAACCCTAAATGCTATCCCTATTCCTATACCCTCAACAAACTTGATACTATACCTTAAAACCTAATCCCTTATCCCTAAACCCTCCAACCATATCCCTAATCCTTATACCCTCCAAACTCTACTTTACCCTAATCCATCGACCCTCAACCCTATCCCTAAACCCTTGACCCTCGAACCTCAACCCTCAAACCTCAATGTCAAACCTTAATCCCTCAACCCTTAACTATAATCCCTCAACCCTCAACCCTATCCCTAAACCCTAAACCCTAAATCGTCAACCCTCAACCCTCAATGTCAAATCCTAATCCCTCAACCCTTCACTCTAATCCCTCAACCCTAAACCCTATCCCTAAACCCTCAACACTATACCTTAAACCCTAATCCCTCAACCCTCAACCCTAAACCTTATCCCTAAACCCTAATCTCTCAACCCTCAACCCTAATCTATCATCCTTCAACTCTAATCCCTCATCCCTAAACCCTAAATGCTATCCCTATTCCTAAACCCTCAACAAACTCGATACTATACCTTAAACCCTAATCCCTTATCCCTAAACCCTCCAACCCTATCCCTAATCCTTATACCCTCCACACTCTACTTTAACCCTAATCCCTCAACCCTCAACCCTATCCCTAAACCCTTGACCCTTGAACCTCAACCCTCAACCCTCAATGTCAAACCCTTATCCCTCAATCCTTAACTCTAATCCCTTGACCCTCAACCCTCTCCCTAAACCCTAAACCCTAAACCCTCAACCCTCAATGTGAAATCCTAATCCCTCAACCCTTCACTCTAATCCCTCAACCCTAAGCCCTATCCCTAAACCATCAACACTGTAGCTTAAACCCTAATCCCTCAACCCTGAACCCTAAACGTTATCCCTAAACCCTAATCCCTCAACCCTCAACCTTAATCCATCATCCCTCGACTCTAATCCCTCATCCCTAAACCCTAAATTATATCCCTATTCCTAAACCCTCAACAAACTTGATACTATACCTTAAACCCTAATCCCTTATCCCTAAACCCTCCAACCCTATCCCTAATCCCTCAACCCTCAACCCTAATCCGCCATCCCTCAACTCTAATCCCTCATCCCTAAACCCTAAATGCTATCCCTATTCCTAAACCCTCAACAGACTCGATACTATACCTTAAACCCTAATCCCTTATCCCTAAACCCTCCAACCCTATCCCTAATCCTTATACCCTCCACACTCTACTTTAACCCTAATCCCTCGACCCTTAACCCTATCCCTAAACCCTTGACCCTCAAACCTCAACCCTCAACCCTTAATGTCAAACCCTAATCCCTCAACCCTTAACTCTAATCCTTTAATCCTCAAACCTATCCCTAAACCCTAAACCCTTAACCCTTAACCCTCAACCCTCAACGTCAAATCCTAATCCCTCAACCCTTCATTCTAATCCCTCAACCCTAAACCCTATCCCTAAACTCTCAACACTATACCTCAAACTCTAATCCCTCAACCCTTAACCCTAAACCTTATCCCTAAACCCTAATCCCTCAACCCTCAACCCTAATCTATCATCCCTCAACTCTAATCCCTCATCCCTAAACCCTAAATGCTATCCCTATTCCTAATCCCTCAACAGACTTGATACTATACCTTAAACCCTAATCCCTTATCCCTAAACCCTCCAACCCTATCCCTAATCCTTATACCCTCCACACTCTACTTTAACCCTAATCCCTCGACCCTCAACCCTATCCCTAAACCCTTGACACTCAAACCTCAACCCTCAACCCTTAAAGTCAAACCCTAATCCCTCAACCCTTAACTCTGATCCCTCGACCCTCAACCCTATCCCTAAACCCTAAACCCTAAAGCCTCAACCCTCAATGTCAAATCCTAATCCCTCAACCCTAAACCCTATCCCTAAACCCTCAACACTATACATTAAACCCTAATCCCTTAACCCTCAACCCTAAACCTTATCTCTAAACCCTAATCCCTCAACCCTCAACCCTAATCTGTCATCCCTCAACTCTAATCCCTCATCCCTAAACCCTAAATGCTATCCCTATTCCTAAACCCTCAACAGACTCGATACTATACCTTAAACCCTAATCCCTTATCCCTAAACCCTCCAACCCTATCCCTAATCCTTATACCCTCCACACTCTACTTTAACCCTAATCCCTCGACCCTCAACCCTAAACCCTATCCCTAAATGCTCAACACTATACCTTAAACTCTAATCCCTCAACCCTCAACCCTAAACCTTATCCCTAAAACCTAATCCCTCAACCCTCAACCCTAATCTATCATCCCTCAACTCTAATCCCTCATCCCTAAACCCTAAATGCTATCCCTATTCCTAAACCCTCAACAAACTTGATTCTATACCTTAAACTCTAATCCCTTATCCCTAAACCCTCCAACCCTATCCCTAATCCTTATACCCTCCACACTCTACGTTAACCCTAATCCCTCGATCCTCAACCCTATCCCTAAACCCTTAACCCTCGAACCTCAACCCTCAACCCTCAACGTCAAACCCTAATCCCTCAACCCTTAACTCTGATCCCTCGACCCTCAACCCTATCCCTAAACCCTAAAGCCTCAACCCTCAACATCAAATCCTAATCCCTCAACCCTTCACTCTAATCCCTCAACCCCAAACCCTATCCCTAAACCCTCAACACTATATCTTAAACCCTAATCCCTCAACCCTCAACCCTAAACCTTATCCCTAAAACCTAATCCCTTAACCCTCAACCGTAATCCGTCATCCCTCAACTCTAATCCGTCATCCCTAAACCCTAAATGCTATCGCTATTCCCAGACCCTCAACGGGATCGATACTATATCTTAAACCCTAATCCCTTGACCCTCAACCCTATCCCGACACCCTTAACCCTCAAACCTCAATGTACTCAACCGTCAATGTCAAACCCTAATTCCTCAACCCTTAACTCTGATCCCTCAACCCTTAACCCTTAAAACTTGAACCCTAAAACCTATCCCTACATGCTGGACACTTGACACTATATCTTAAACCCTCATCCCTAAAGCCTCAACCCTAAATCATTAAACCTTCAACCCTAAACCCTATACCTAATCCCTCTACCCTCGACACTCTTATTTAACCCTAATCCCTTTACCATTAACCCTATCCCTCAACCTTAACCCTCAACCCTCAACCCTCAACTCTCAACATTAAACCCTAATTCATCAACCCTAAACCCTAATCCCTCAAACCTAAACCCTATCCCTAAACCATCAACCCTCAACATTATACCTTAAACCCTAATCCCTATCCCTCAACCCCTAACCCTTAAAACTTAAATGCTATCCCTACACCCTCAACACTTGACAGTATATCTTAAGCCTTAAACCCTCATCCCTAAAGCCTCAACACTTAATCCTTAAACCTTCAACCCTAAACCCTATCCCTAATCCATCTACCCTTGACACTCTACCCCTAACCTCGACATTAAATGCTAATCTGTCAACCCTAAACCCTAATCCGTCAACCCTAAACCCTATCCGTAAACACTCAACCCTCAAGACTATACCTTAAACCCTAATCCATCAACCCTAAAACCTAATCCCTCAACCCTCAACCCTAAACACTATCAATAAACCCTCAACCCTCAACACTATACCTTAAACCCTATAAGAAAAGCTTTGTATATGGTACATCCACAGTGAGTAATTAACAGTTGAAATCAGAAGGATGATCATTATGAGAAAATATTTGCATTGGGGTACATCTATGTTTCTTGTCCACCTCGCACTTAGGGAAGGTGTATTGTTATGAAATAGGCAAATAATCTCCCATTATTTACTAGCTCTATCCACAAGAACTACTAAACTATACCTTAAACCCTAATCCCTCAACCCTAAACTTTCAACCCTAAACCCTATCCCTAATCCCTCTACCCTCAACACTCTACCTTAAACCTAATTCCTCGACCCTTAACCCTAAATGCTATCTGTAAAGCCTCAACCCTAAACCCTAATCCCTCAAGGTCCTAAACTCTAATCCCTTATCCCTAAACTCTAAATCCTATCCCTAAATGCTCAACCCTCAACCTTAAACCTTAATCACTCAATCCTTATCCACCGGGCTCTCCTCCCCTATCTGGCTCACTCCCATCTCTACCCTACTCTGCCCTCAACACTATACATACATACATATAGGCATACATAGATACATATAGGCATACATAGATACATACATACATATAGGCATACATACATACATATATGCATACATACATACATACATACATACATACATACATACATACATACATACATACATGATTGATAGCATTGAACATAAAAAAATTTAAGGGGAACATAACGCGAGCACGTTATAATGCGCTCGCATTATGTGAAACATGACAAACAATAGATTTTTGCAAAAAAGGAAAAATGCAAAGAAAAACATAACACGAGCACGTTATAACGTGCTCGCATTATGTCTTGCTTTGGGAATCCCAAGCCTTGGGCTTGGGATTTGCTTTGGATTTCCAACACAAAGGCTTGGAGTGCCTTTTGAATAGTCACAGACGTGGTTTTCCATATTCTTCAAGATTTCACATAATTTCGTCCATGCTAACCCTCAGATTTGCACGTGTTTCAAGGTGAAACAAATTGAACACTTGGGTAATGTTAGTCTTTCTCTCAGCTATTTGACGATGTGATTTTTTTCACATTTTAATAATGTTAAGCCTTTCATCTTTAATTTCTTTTGTTTGTGTGTCCGTTTTTGGGCAAAAACCACTATTTGGTCTTTTTTTCATTGTAAATTAACTATTCATTGAAATTTCAAAAAAATTACATATTTAGAAACTAGACTCCATTCTACAAATATTAAAAAAAGAAAAAAATGATTTTCAATTAGTTTTCAAAATTTATAGGGCTAGCACAGCCAAAATTCTATTTTTTAGGATGTGTTCACTTTGAAAATTAGTAAAAAATCAAATATTCATCAAAAAATTATCAGAAAAATCAGACATAAACTACATGCTAGTAGCTAATTTCTCACCAAAGCAATTTTAAAAATACCAAAAAAAAGTTGACCTTTTGAGGGAGCCACAAAACATGCTATGTTATGTTTTTTTGACAGAAACAAAACCAATTTCTGTGGCTCCCTCTTTTGAACCCCTTAATCTATGCCATTTAAAAAAAAAAATAGTAGTTTAGAAAGTAGACTTGAAGCACTACGAACATTGTTTTGGTTGCATCTCCAAATTTTGAGTGTAACTATGCTCAATTTCTCATTCAAGGCTAGTATTTCCTGATTTCAAAAAAAAAATGGCCACTTAAGACCCCTTTTTGCCCCCCATCCTCTTGCACTTACCCACCTATCCTGGAAGGCAATCTTTCCAAAAACAAGTATTAACATGGATGACATAAACCAAAAAAGAAGATAATAGTCCTATGCACTTTCAATCGCAGTATTACAGAAAAATAAAACTTCTTTCAACACCTTTCTATGGCAAAATTTCTCATTTTATGCATTCAGGAGTACAAGGAAAAGATATTTGTTTTAGATGACTTCAAACAATTATATGTTTTTCCACATAGCTAAACTTGATATAAGTAACATAGATCGATTTACCCAATTTTATCCAATTTTCTTTCTTATTATTTTTTTAAAAGAATTTTGAACATGAAGACTATAAAATGTAAGGTATAGATATAATTTTATAGGTAAAAGATTTAACAAGGTCTTTCCAAAAAGTTGTATAAGTTAACTATGCATTTGTCAAATTCATTAACTACAAGTATATATCAATATGCAAAATATTAATTCTCCATTTAATTTTAATTATATAAAGGATGCCTATCTATATGTTCTTTAAACGATCAATCCTCATAGGATAAGAATTCTATTTTTTTAAAAAAGGATATCATTTAAAATTAATAGTATATTATTTGCAAGCTAAGATTTCTTCAAAACAAAATAGGAATTCTAAAATCTTTAATAAATATGTGAGGTTAAGTAAAAAAAATAAAATAGAATTAGTGATCAAGTAATATTATACAAACTAGATCGCGATCTATAAGGATAAATTAGAAAATGATTAATAGAACAAGGAGATACCTATGGTAATTCTAAACTATGAGATATATCCATTAAAAAGGCAAAGGGACTAAACATAACATGTAGACCGAAACCCATTTTTAATCTAGGCTGTTCATAATACACAAGGTTGATAGATACTTAAGGTATATCATTTGAGGAAGCCATCGAAGGGTACAAATACAGAGATAATAATGAAAATAGGTCAATACAACATTTACAAAGATGACAGTTAGTTTGGAAGTAACATTTTGTAGAGGTTGATCTTATTAGAAAGATTGTGATTCCTGACATAGATATCAAAAGAAGTAAAAGTTGTTATGGCGTCCTCTTGGCCGACATGCCATTTTGAGTTGTAAGCAATAAAAAGACTTTTAATTTACAACAAAAATGCTGCTTAGGCCAATCCAATCATGGCTGATTACATAGTTACATCCCACTGGATAGTAGGACCAATTAGTCAAAGAGAGGAAGTTGCTAAATGACAGGGAAGACTAAGAATAAAAGAAACATTTCAAGAGGCCAAACAAGACTGCCTCTCAGGTGATGGAGGACATCAGGTAGTTGAATTCACAATGGCAATCAAATCTCAGAACAATATAAGTGAATCTCATTTGATGAGCCAGTTGCAGTGAAAAAACTAATCCAATTAAAGATAAAAGGAATCGACTCTAAGATAGTCGAAATCCAAAATAGATTAGACAAAGATTGAGATCGACATAAAGCACCAATGTCGTGTCAAGCAAATCCATCGCCTACAGGTGGTTGAGTTAAGAATACAAAGATTGGTGGTTTAGATAGGATCAAATCTCATCATCTAAGAGTAGTTCAATAACATAAAGGACAGAGGTTGATCTGAGGTACAGTGATTTCATTACCAGTCAATCCATAACACTGGAAAGTATTGAACAGGAAAGGAAAAAAATGAAGCCATCGAACAAAAACATAAAGAGAATGATCCAGATCAATCCAGATTTATTCATACAAATACCATAGTAATTCTAAAGAAAAATATGCAGTTTCTGATGCTCTCTCAGATCACTCCTCTTCTTCCTATCCTTATATCTTTTTTTCTTTCTTTGCTTCTATGCCTCCTTCTTGGCATCTATCTCCTTTTATTATGTGTGCAAAACCTAATTTCTTTCATGTAATTGTTTTTGAAATAAGAGTTTCCTTTAATGCATGTTTTCGCATGCTAATTTGTTTTTATATTTATAACTTCTAAAAATTTCCAACTAAATATATATAAACGTAATTATATATAACTACCGATGTTTATTCCAAATTACTGAAGAATAAAAAGAATACTTAAATTTTTATCATAATTTAGTTTTTATAATAATTACATATTATCTGATTTGAAATACCTTAGAATATGAATATATTAATTACAACGCTCTACTACTTATTATACTTTTAAGATTGTTGATATGAGTATAATCAATAAGTTAACTGAGTATATTACATGCATTAGGCATTTATATTTTATTTTGAAAAAGTGATATTTTTAACTCTATATATTCATTTAGATCAAAATGTAATACTAACTTCTTGTCCTTGTCATAAGCTGGTATCGCACTTAAATTAAAGACAAAACAAGACAATCAACATTTTTCATTCAAGGGAAAAATCAACAAACATCCTTTGAAACAATATGCATGCAATATTTATCGAAACAAATATGAAATCTACATGAGTGTGTGTGTGGAACACTAGTTAGAACCCAACACATGTTGCCAAATAGCTAGGTCCCCTCTACCTAAACCATGCTCTTGTCGTTCGACAAGACCTGCAAACAATCACACTCATAGCACTATCAATAGGTTTGTCCCAAAATATAGCCGAAGCAATTGCATCTTAAACCAATATTACATCTATAGAAATTTATCCTCAACTTAAGTTCAATGGTTTTCATGCATTTAACCAAATCAAGTAATGTGAAAGTCTAAGACGTGACATCCTAGAACATATTTCTTTGACCCTGTTGTCTCATTTTTCCCTCTCTTAATGCAATTTTGAATCTTCTTCCATTCTCGAGAAAAAATCTATTGCGAACTCTACCTTTGGCTCTGCAACTTTGTGAATCTTTGTGAAGCTTAGCTCTCATTTTGATATTTTTTAGCATCTTATTGTGTTTTCTCAAGGACCTCTTGCAGCTGTGATATTTTGTGCATGTTCATGTGAGATCTTTGGGGATTTTGTGACTTCCTTCATGGGGTTTTGTGAGACCATTTCTTGTTGGGTCAATCTACTTCAATTGGGAAATTTGCACCTCCATTAAATAGGTGATTGAATTTCATATTACTCTCTTTTATTTTTCTTTTTTGTAGTGTAATCCATTGTTGCTAGTTGCATTGTGTGGTTACCTCATCTTCCTTTCTCTTACACTAGTTTTCTCATTTGGGTTTTGAGTAGATTAGTTTTTATTCATTTCATTTGTAAAATATATATTGTCACTGTTGTTATTCCATTCTATTTGTACATAGAAAGTAGTGGCACACACTTCTCTTCACAATTTTTCATCTTGGCTGTCCATGGAGGTCAAAATACCAAAATAGGGGCTTGACTTGAAGGAAAGCCCCTAAGCAACCCAAACCATTCTTCTTTTTCGTGTAGGATTAAAAGTTTGAGTTGAGAGCTCCATCCTTCATTTCTAGTTTTGTGATCTCTCGGCCAAACCCTTCTATTTCCTTGTCATTTATCTTGTTCATTTCAAGTTTAACATATATTTCTTTTTAGTTTTGGTTTATTTTTATCCCCTGGAGATTACTGGGTTGGTTTTTTTTTTATGTTGTATTGTATAGGTGACTAAAAGTATACTAGAGTTAGAACTTCTTATTTTTTATGCTCTCAAGACTACACCACAACACATAAATGTCCTCATGACACACTAGTATCCCTAGTAGTGGCCTCCATCTTCTGACACCAAGTTCCAAGTCATACTTATCATTTTCTATTATGTGCTTAAAATTTCTAAATTTTGTTCACAACATTTCATTTACAATATTTTATCAATCTTTCTCTATCATTCAAGTAGTTAGTTTAGTTTCCCTTCATATCGTTTACTAAAAAGTGGGTCTATTGATGTTAAACTCTATCTAGACAAGTAGATAGCAAAAAACTAAACAAGATCCTAGTGTAGTTGTTGTGAAAAGTTCCCTTGGTTAATACATTTTAATCACTTGGTGTAATTTTTCTACTCTACATTTTGGTGAACCTAACATGCTTTAAAGTTTAAAACATTTTCTTCAACACTTCAAACAATAATGTTTTTCTCATCATAGTTGGTTGTGTGTTGTGAGGCTAAAACTTGGTTTATGAGCTTCACGACCCAATCATCTCATTCAGATAATAGTGTTCATAGAAGTTTACACCACACTAACATGGCCCATTTAGGTGTTCCTAGAACTTGAATCAGTTCAACACCATATTTTTGAAACTTCTCTTATGATATTACTATCACAACTCTCCCTTCTCTATCTTCTTTAATAACTATTTCGATGACTAGTTATCATGATGCCGATGCATCTTTTGACCACAAGGATGCATTAGGTAGTGTTTCACCAAAGAAAATCCATGAGCTAGACCACCATTTGGTAGAATTCTAGGATCACCTGCATCATGAGGACCTCTCTAGAGCTTCTATTCCTTTGGTTGATGCTCTTCACAATATGTTAACAAATCACCCTAATGGTGTTAACTTACTATGTGGTATCACCCATATCATGCATACTGATGTACCACCATTAGTGAGATATTGTTTGGTACCTCAAGACTCTCATTCAAATATCACAGGTAATCAACTTTTTGTTCCTATGGTAACTTTATGCACAAAAACATTCACATATTAACATATGGCTACTAGCACTGCACAACATAGAAGTGTATGTGCTAGCTTGTTTGGAGGCACTGTGAACCCCATTAACTATTATGGGTTTGTTCTACACTCATGTCCCTTGTAGTTACTTTTCCTACTAGTGCCCTTGGAGCCTCTAAGAAGTTATAGCCTCCACTTACTTTTTCTCCTCTTTCTGTGTCTGTGCATACTACTGACCCTGTCATTAACCAATTTCTCAAAAATGTTGATCCTTGCAATAGTATCTTTCTTCTCTATCCACATCATCTATGAAACCACTTATTCCCACATATTATAGATGTAGTGTGTTATCACTTTCCATTCTTTATACCCCCTTCCCTCAGGGATTTGAGGCACCCTGGTTTAGAAAGTATAATGGGAAAGGTGATCCCTAGATGCACGTATCTAACTTCACTACCTTTTGTATTGATTTAATTTTTAGGATGCGTTGTTAGAAAAGATATTCATGTGGTCATTGAAGGACACTACACTGAATTGGTTCTTCTCTCTACTTGATCATTGTATTGTTTCTTTTGAACAAATGGTTAATCAATTCTTACAACACTTCCAAGCCAACATTGGGCCTGTAACATCATAAATTGTGTACAATTATTTGTAGGCACAATTTCACTATGTTTAGCTCCCCCCTTTAGTGATCACAAACCTAGTCCATTTTTAGGTCCACCTTAAAACCCTTTTTTGACCCCATTTATAGAAAATGTCATGATTCCAATTAAAGTTTCACCATGACCCTAAGAAATAAATGGAGATTTAGAGTTAGCCCTCACATTAAGAGCGGACTTGAGCCTTGAAAAGACCCAGGGCCTAGGGCGTCCAAGCGCTCTGGTCCCTCTTGTGTTTAGGGATGCAATTTAAGGGTACAATTTAGCTTTGATGTTGTTTAGGTCGACCCTAAATTCAAATTTATTTCTTGGCACGTTATGTCAATATTATAATTCAAATTACTCTTTTCTATAGCCTTGTATAAAAGTAAGTGACTTCCCTCATTTTAAAACTAGATGACAAGATTAATTTTGATGTTAAAAAGTTCTCTATTGATATTGCTCTCTGTGCTATTATGTTATTGCGAGTTTTTGATCAAGTGGAATTCTACTTTGCTCTTGGAGAAGATTTGTATGAAGGCTAGGAGATGAGATCTTGAGTCTATCTTATTCATTCCTAGGCTGAAATACTTTTGATGATTGGGAGAAGGGTTGGAACCACCAACTTGAGTTTGTCTTGAGTACCCTCCAAGGGTATGGTCACATCACCTTCTTATTCAACAAACCTTCCATGAGTCTTGGTCCTTAAGGTAAAGTTGTGAGCTTCCTTGAGTGAATCATCCTTGATATCATTCCTTCCTATTTTCTTGAGTCATATATGATTAGGGTTTGATATTACTTGATGAGATCTTGCATGTCACCACTCATACTTAGGGTTTCTAAGCACACACAACATCTAGATTTAATCTTGGCTATCTGTGAGGTAGGAATATTGAAATAGGGGCTTGACTAAGGCAAGCTCCTATATAGACAAACATTTTCCCTTCTTTCTTGTGTGTAGATCAGAAAAATAGGTTTCAAGAGATATAAGTTTGGAAGAAGATAGATGTTACAGGTGGAGACCCAGTGAAAGTTGTAGTTTCTGTAAACCCTAAAAAATGCCTAGGGAACCGAAGTGCCCTAGTCTTGGGCATTTCTGCTATTAGCTCCAAGTTCCAAACTATTCCTTCATCTTTGTTCAATTAGTTTTCCTTATTTCATTTTCAATAGTTTTTGTAGCTCAATCTTTCTCAATTAGGGTTTTGATCTTGTGCCCTAGCTAGATTGGTTAAATTTGGTTTGCCACTCATTTATACAACAAGGAGGTAGAACCCCTATAGTTTGTCTCTCCCTCAAGGGTAGAAGCTAAGCTCAGTTTGTGTCTTAGTGTTTGTAGAAGAGAGTTTGACTGAATTTAACTCCTAAGGCTAGATTATTCTTTTCCTCATAACATTTTGGTGAACCCAACTCTTCTTACACTCCTGCATCCTTCTTCATTCCTAATTTTTTTTTCTATTATAGATCTAATTTAGATTAGGTGTATTCATCATTTTCTTGATTGGATATAGTAAGTTTTGCATTTAAATTCATCATTAGGGTTACAAAATCCTTGTATTTCATTAAAAGATAGCTAGTCTTAAACGTAGGGTTTGTAGATTAGTATGTTATTTCAGATCTTATTAGCATTATTAGGTGGATTAAAGTGAGTTTATTTGTTGTACTTTATCATCCTTTGTCTTTAGTGCATGCTTTGAATTTTGTCATTTGAAATTTTGAAAAATAAGCATTTGTTTTAGATTGAAAATAGTCTAAGTTTGTGATATTGTTTACAATTCATGAAATTAGATCCTTGTAGTGCAAGTTAGATTTCTAACCTGATGTTTAGATCTGATTACAACTAATTTTGATATACATTCTTGGGTCATCCCACAATACCGTGTCCTACTTTTTGGCCAAAGTAGGACATTGAAATCAACATTTTTAACCAAATTTTTACTTTCTGACACCTATAGCAACTAAACCATTAAGAATTTGAAGATGATATGAACTAGTGATTTTTGAGATATTTTGTGTAGATTCTAAATGTATTTTTAAAAAAATTTAAGAAGTAATCTGTGAATTTTTTTATGTCACTTTTAATAACTTATTTTTTATAGTTAACATTTTTTAAAAGTGACATTTATACCATACATCATAGTTTTTTTTATAGAAATGGTCAAATTATAAAATTTTAAACATAGATTTGTAACATTAATATCGAGTGCGCAAATATTTTTTCATATTTTTTGTTACATATATTTTTTTATTAATTCTTGAAGTGAGATTAATTATAATCCAAACATAGGTTTATACCATACAACATAACTTTTTCTATATGTATCCAAATTAAATTGGTTTTTTTTGTTGAAACAAGTACATCAATACCTATTGTGCAGATATTTTTTATAATTTCTTTCTTTTTTTTTTATTTTTCCACGTGTGTGG
This sequence comes from Cunninghamia lanceolata, assembly GCA_027924645.1. Lineage (NCBI taxonomy): Eukaryota > Viridiplantae > Streptophyta > Pinopsida > Cupressales > Cupressaceae > Cunninghamia > Cunninghamia lanceolata. Next base: position 4,088,525 of record BSBN01000596.1, read on the forward strand.
AATTAGAGATCTTGATATTTGGTGAAAACATATGTTCACTAGAAAATAGAAAATAAATATATTAATCAAATGAAATATACTCAAAATCATACTTTTTAGAAAGCTTATATTAAAGGCTATATAATTACAAAATAGAATTTCTAAATGACTTCATTTGATTCCCCAATAAGTGAGGCAAAATAGATTTTTTGGCAGCATTTTGATAGGTGCAGAGGAGACTCCATTGAGGTTGTGATTAAGACTAGGGGGTTCTTTCAATGGGTTTTGATCTAAGGGGTTTTTATCTAACCCCCTTCAATTAAACACCTTTAGATGGAACCTCTCAGGGATTAAATCATTAATTTTTATAAAAAATATGTGATTTCAGACAAAAATCAGGATGGCCCAAGTTTGGGACTCAGTATTGTGGGATCACCCTCTTTAGTCATACATCTTGCTTTCATTCATGTATATTGATTAGGGTTACCTAAATTTTCATTTTATGGTAATTCTATCTTGGAAATTGATAATTTTAGAGTATGTTTTTAGCTATTTGTTGGATAATGTAGTTAAAGCATTGATGTTCATAGTTTGGTATATTTCATATTGTGCATAAAGAAACTTCATTTCATTCCCTCTTCTTTACTTTATCATTATAAAGTTTGAAAAGGTAGAATATACAGCTATGTCAGATTACTTTATTCAATATTTTAATGCATTTGATGAGCCATTTAGTAGTGATGATTTTGACACGTTAGATGAAGCCTCAGATGATTTCATCTCTATGGAATAGTCCTCCATGACTCCTAAATCATTTCTATTTCAAAGAATAATCAATACAATATGTTTTCAGTTCTCCAAAAGAACCTGAGAAACCTAAAATTGTTGTGCATCTTCATAATGATACTCCTCAATCATCTATCATAATAGGAGGTTCTCTGAAAACACCTAAACCTCCTGGTTATATTTTCAATTATACAAAACAAATCATTAGAAATAGTCCATTCAATCAAAATGTATCGCAGCAACCCATACATCATGAAGTTGCTCACGCATATAACACTAAAACAATAAATAAAAGAAACAAATACAATTTGTTCCTGCTTCTCTTCAACCTTCTCAACCTATTCTTCCTCAAGCACCTCATCTTCCTACTCATAATGGTAGAGACTATGATCTTGTTGAGTAGATCCGAGCTACTCCAACAAAGATCTCTCTATGGGAATTGATACAAACATCACCTACATACAACAAAATGCTCCAAGAAGATTTACAAAAGGTTATTGTTCCACCTATTGTTTAGCCGAAAGATGTAGCATCTATGTTAGATTGTATGCATGTGACAAAATCAAATATTGTATTTGAACCACATGAATTACCTCCCATAGAAGTTCAAAACCAAAATGAGCTTCTTATGATATTCACCCTCATTCACAATATGAGAGTTAGACGTACCATGATTGATGGTGGATCAGGACTTAATGTCTATGGAATAGACTTGTTACATAAAATCAATGCTGATACCTCTCTCATTAAACTAGATAAATTCAACATTCATTTATTTGATAATGTTGGTAGGCAATCATTGGGTACTATTACTTTACATCTTAGAGTTGGTCCTATGACATTGCCTAACCTTATCCATGTCATGCCTAATTCTCTTTCATATAATCTTCTTCTTGGTAGACCTTTGATCCATGCCATGGCGGCAGTCCCATCTACCCTTCATCGACAAATTAAGTTTGTTCATAACAATCAGCTCCATACAATTGAAGCTGATAAGACTATGGAAAGTTGTTTACAAACTAAGGCTAAAAATAGTCAATATTTTAAGCCCTTTTCTCTCACTTATCCTCTTTCTAAAATCAATTCTTCACCCTCTCCTAAGGAGGTTATTGTAGTCTGATTCACCTTTGAATACACTCTTTTGTGATGATTGGGGTTCGTTAGACTTTATACCTACCTTTGTAGGGGAGTATAAAGTCTCGTTGTCAAAATGAAAAGTTCTAAGGTGGCATCAATTTCTACACCTACATCACCAAACATTTATTTGAAAAGTAGTGATGATATCACTTACTCTTATACTACTAAATATAAGACCTATGGGTTTCCTCCTTCCTCTTTGAAAATGGCATCTCTTTATGGTCGAGGTTTTCAAATTCTCTCTCAACATGGATACAACGGTAATGGTTATGGTATAACAGAGAAAGTATTAAAGTCCCTTTGGAGGCTAATCCACATTACTCTTTTTTTGGACTTGGATATCATCCTTTAGAGCCCACCAAAGCCTTTCGTCGTCCTAATCTAAATGTCAACACAATTTCATAATCCACACTTAAATGGGTATATCTAGAATTGATTGATATAAATTGTGATTTTCAAGATATTCCTTTGGATACTTTTTCAATAGATGAAGCTTTGGCTGAATTATTAGGAGCTTATAATTACTTGCCTCATTACCATCATGATCATGGCATTCCTTATTGTTGAAATGTCGAAGCATACTTTGGGAAGGACTCTTGTTTATCTGATGATACCTTGTCATCTCATGGGTCACCTATAGAATCCCCTCATCCTCCTAATATTCAAGACCACAGTACTCTCATTAATGGGAAGACTATCAATGTTTTGATGGATAAGTATGACCCTAAAATAGTCATCCCTATTGGAAATTGTCTCAAAATAGAAGAAAAATAAGAACTATCATCTCTCCTACATGAATATTTTGATCTCTTTGCTTGGACATATTTTGATATTCCCTACATAGATCCTCACATGGTAACACCTAATATTGTCATTCATCCTATCATGCCTGCATTTCCCATGTGGTCATGACACACAACACATGTGTCATGTTCACATTTGCCATCTAGTCATGGCATGAATTATGAAAAACTTTTCTACCTATCCCTAGGAACCCCCTCGCACGCATCTGCATGCTCGGTGGCAATACGCTTAAGGCGTAAACATGTCAACATAAACTGGGGAGGTGCATTTACCCACGTAGTCCCCTGTGTGATGATAGCTGTCTAGGGGGTATGCAATATGAAGTGTGTCACTTTAGGGGTTAGAATGGTTTAATCATAACCCTAAGTTTCCTATGTGTGAAGATGATTCCATCAGCTTCGAAACCTATCTCTAACTCCAGTCAAAATAAAATTGAAAAAGGATTAAGAAAATGATGGAATTGATGGTCACATGATTAAATTGGAATGATGGAATAAGAGCTAATAAAATAACATAAAAATTAAACCCTAGAAATCTAGGAAAAAACTGATAGCATAACGTGTTTTCGATAAACACACTAAAAATTTTAAAATAAAATGCCAATAAGAGATTAAATAAAATTTAAGAATAAGAATTTAAATTAAAACTTAAGAACAAATTCAAAATGACTTAAAATAAAATAAATATCCTGCCAAGGTCGAATAAATCGACCTTGCATAAAAAGGTTAAAATTTCAAAAATAAAATAATAATTAATGACAAGACATCACATAAATTCAAAAGAAAAAAAATTGAGTCCATTATTAAATATAATTTTGGCACTATATTTAATAACTAACTTGGAAATCTAATAGAGAAGGGAGGAGAGTTTAAATAACTCTTCCCATAAAATAATGTTTAATTAGATAGACAATTTAAATGATAGAAATCACATAAGGAACAAAATAAATTAATTGACCCAACTAAAAGGAATTTAAAACAAGGGGAATTTTCTTCCTAATTAAACAAAAATTAACTCCCCAATTTAAAATGAATTCACAAGGAATTAAAATAAAAATGCAAAGCCCTCATTTAAAATTCAAACAAATTAAATGAAACTCCAAGGTTAAAAGAACAAGGGCAAAAAAAAAGGTAAATTTAAAAATAAGAAATAAAACCATCTCCTCACATAAAACAATCCTCTCAAATAAAATATTGCTTTCTAAATGGAGGACCCCTAATCCAATTTAAAATTGTATTTCTAATGGAAACCCTAATAGCATTTTAATATTCCTCTTTGTTTTGTTGCCCTAATTTCATTATCTCATTTCTTCTTGTTTTCTTTTATTTTGTTATCCTTCTTGTCTTGTAGGGTTTCTTCACAATGGCCTGGAAGCCATTAAAGCTCCCTCACAGAAGTCTACATGCAAGGTTACTAAGAGTTTCATTGTTATTGTGTATTCTGAATATATGCATGTTTATTTATTTATTTTAAAACTAAGAGACTGAAAATAATGCATATATATATAAATGCCATCAGCAGGTTTAGTAGGGTTTGAAAGGGGGTTAGGGGAGTGAGTGGGACAAATGACAGCCAAGTGAGGGTGGAGCGGAGGAATCACGGGTGGCGCTGTCAGTAGGGTCGAAGGCAGCGTGATTAGAGGGGGCCGCAGGAGAGGTTCGGCAGAGCGGAGTCTGAGGAGTTGGGGTTCTAGCAGAGTGTTGGGCGAAGGGAGGTATGCAGAAGTCACGGCAGAGGTTGGTGCTATATAAGATTTAAGTGATGGGTGTGGGTGGGGGTTTCGACACCCTCCCCACACCCCTGTGGTGTAAATAATAACAGCCGCGGGGTTTGTGGTGGTCGCCGCCCACCATAGCCACACTCAACACATTTTTTTTTTAATAATGTTTTCTAATTAAAAATAGTTTGCTCTCCAACATAGTCCGCCGGATTTTTTTGATCACAGTTTTTTTTGTTAAAATATTTTCATTTTAAAATATATATATATATATATATATATATATATATATATATATATACATATATACCTAGGATAATACATACAGTCCATATAGAAATAACATAGTATTTATATCTCTTCTTCACATTGTATATAAATATATATGTATACACAATATATATAAGTGTATATACATATATTATACACAGCAAAAATGTATTAAATAAATTTTCTTTTGTATTTGACACAGTATCTTTTTTTTAAAGGGAAGAATAGCAAAATAGATTATAAAATTAGTAACCAAACCAATATATTTATATATATTTATATATGTATATACACATGTATATATATATATATATGTATATATATGTGTATATATATATGTGTGTGTGTGTGTGTCTATATATATATATATATATATATATATATATATATATATATATATATATATATATATATATATATATATATATATATATATATATATATATATATACATACATTGCACTTACTTTCACAAAGCAATAGTATAAATAGAAGTAATACTAACTTTCAGATTTACACATAAAATAAATCAATATCACTTTTTTTGTTCTTTTTTTTTTTGAGGCATAATATACTAAGATATGCATTTTATATGAGTTTTCCTTTTAACAGTTCAACTTCCAAACCAACAACTAATAAACTAAAATTTCAAAGCCATTTAACATAGAATAATTTACTAGAATTTTTTTCTTCTTTCCTTGGATGCAATAGAAAATTCATTTAATAACATATATATATATATTTGAAGGGAAACATGACAACAACAAAGAGTATTTTCACATACATTTCTCATAGCAAAAACTCACAACTTATAGGATAAATAACATTTTATTTAAAATAAAAAATATGTTTCTCATACAACATTTATTACAGCCAAACCCATGGTAAAAATAACTAATTAGATTTTACAATAGGGCCACAAGGCCATGGCTCAAATAGCCAACAACAAAGGAATATAGTAACACAAAAATGGACTTCGCAAAAGCTCCATTTCCTCATTTAAACACTTGCAAATAAAACTCAAGAAGAGAACAACCCAGCCAGTTCAAAATGCCCTCCTCCCTACCATAGACCTACAAGACCCCCGAGCTAGGGAGGTAGGGATTCACACGGGTGCAACCACTCAACAACAAGTATCAAAACATATCAACACAAAAACAACCCCAAGGATAAACACATAACTCAACTCATGAAAATGAGTTTGATGGGGGTAGGGAATGGACCCCTCTACTTCAAAGGCCACCCAAAAATACTAAACACCAATCTCATGGCCTCAAGCCAAAAATCTCCAAAATCACAACTCTCCAAATATCACAAAATAACCTCCATGGCACTGTTGCCATTCAAATAATCTCCACAACAAATAAGAAGCCCTCAAGGCATAAATACACAAATATGGGAGTGATTTCAAGGAGGTTCCTTTCCCCTATCCCAAACAAGTTGAGCCTTACCTCTAAATGGAGGTGCTCTTACCATACTCCCATCCCACACACAAATAATGAAACAACAACCAACAAAACACAAACACAACACAATAAATAAGCAAGGGTGAAGAAACATAGTTCATGAGGCTTACCTTCAAAACCCTATAATGGAAGCACATTTGGAGATGAGCTACAACCTTTCCCAATACTTCCAATCTCCAAGACTTTCTCTAACTTTCCCAAAATTCCTCAAAAATAGAGAGAAACACCAAAATACAAGAAGAACCCCACACTCCTCAACAAGAGGAGATAATATAGGCCATCAATTTTGGCCTAGAGGAATGAGAAGGTGACACTTGTCACCTTCTCCTTCCTCCTCCAATGCCACTTGCAAGGGAGAGGAAGTGTGAGGGTGACAAGTGTCATCCTCTAATTCCATCTCAAACCTCACCTTATCCACTTGTGATCTCACACATGTGTGAGAGGACAAGTGGTGAGGTGGCATTCCCATTCAAACCTCCAAGAGGATAAGGGATACCATATGGCATCCTCTTATTCTCTCAAAGAGCCATCTCCCTCCAAGATGCTCTCACACGTGTGTGAGAGTCTTGGAGGAAGATCCCACACACTTGGGAGTCTTGGAGACCTCCCAAGTCCTCCTTGGGAAGGGATTCCCAAACTTTGGGAAGGGAGATGAGTCTTTCCCAAAGCATGACTCATCTCCCACCTTGTCTAATTTCAAATTTCGTCACTTTGATTAAACCATAGTTTAGAGTGACCAAAAGTGAGTTAATCCAAGGTTTAGTTAGTCAAAATTGACCCTAGACCCATGGGTAACCACCTAGGGTAGATTTTGGGACACTAAGGTTCACCAAGGGGGTCATAAATCCACTTTAAATGGCCTCAAAAATTAAAAAACAATTACCAAGTGGTGTAAGTCAATGAAAAATATAGAACACTTAATATTTATTAATTAAACAAAGGGCCACTAGGTCAAAATGATAAAAAATTATATCAAGCACTTAAATCAACACTCAATTTCAAACGTGATCCTCATCCCTCTTGGGAATGGATTGGTTTCACAGGGAATAACATAGTGTGAATTCTATCTCCAATTTCCTGTGGCTTGGAAATGTAAACCTGCACATCTCGATCAAGTGTCAATCATATCATGATAATCATAGCCAAAGCAACTGGAATTAAATTCACACCATAGAATACAACAATAATCATCAATAACATAATTTTGAATTAAACTGCATTTTTCAATCACATGTCCAATAGTCAACATCACATAAATAACTAGAAATCTCATCACAAGCATCATCAAATATATATCTAGTATGTCAAATCACAAAATAGCATCAAATATGATCAAATCGAATCACATAAGTCTAATCAATGTGCTTTCAAATCAGGAGATATAATCAAGTCTACATAATGAAACCATAGTCTCTAAAAGGTCTGATAATGTCATCAACAAAAATGCATAATGATCAAAATAAGGAAAAATAATCAACCTCACATCCTCCCCCCTAAGACTAAACTTCCTCCTAGAAGTCATCAAAAAGGTGAGGATAGAGTGCCCTCAAACTAGCTGCATCCTCCCAAGTCGTTGTGTCCTCATAACAATCCCACTGGACTCTAACCTCGAAGGCCCAGCATCTGACAAGCCAATATTCGAATTAGCTCCAAAGCCAATTGCCCATCTGTCTCTACCTGTAGAGCACTCCAGTCCAGTACATGAGATAAATCAGATATATATCACCTCAATACAGAAATATGAAAGACATCGTTGATATGTGATAGGCTAGGTGGCAATGCTAGATGATAGGCAACTGGTCCTATCCACTCCAAAATCTCAAAGGGTCCTACAAACCATGGTGCGAGCCTAGAGCCCTTTCCATAATGGATTAGACTCTTGTGTGGCCGCACTCTAAGGAATACCCTGTCACCCACTGAGAAGTTTTGATCAGTCCTTTTAGCATCGGCATACTTCTTCTGTCTATCTTGTACCTCCTGAAGTCTCTGCCTAATTAGTGTGACCTGCTGCTCCATTTCCTGAACTAACTCTAGGCCAATGGCAACTCTGTCCTTTATCCGATCCCAACTCAATGGTGTCTTGCATGGTCTCTCATATAAAGCTTAGAATGGAGGCATACCCAACGAGCTGTGATGCCCATTATTATAGGCAAACTCAACCAGATACAGATACTCCTCCCATCTAGACTGATGGTCCATAACATACATACGAAACATGTCCTCCAACACTTGATTCACCTGCTCTATCTGTCCATCTGTCTCGGGATGGTAAGCAGAGCTAAAGTTGAGATGTGTGCCCAATGCCTTCTGCAAGGCTCTCCAGAATGCTGAAGTGAACACTAGATCCCTATTAGAAATAATGCGGTGAGGTACTCCATGTAATCTCACAATATCATCTAAGAATACTCTCGCCACTGCTGGTGCATTGTACGTTGTGCATACAGGTGAGAAATGCACCACCTTGGTCAACTTGTCAACTGTCACCATGATGGCATCATGGCGACGCAAAGACATAGGAAGACCAACAATAAAATCCTTGGAAATATTGTCCCATTTCCACTCAGGTATCTCATGTGGGTATAGAAGACCTGCTGGATGCTGATGCTCTCCCTTGACCCTCTGGCACTCAAGGCATCAAGAAATAAACTCTATAATATCTCATCTCATACCCACCTAATGGTACAACTATCGTAGGTTAGCATGCATCTTCTTCACCCCTGGATGTGCCACATATGGTGCTCTGTGAGCCTCTGATAACACTACAGTATGTAGGTCACCTATGCGGGGTACATAGATGCGTTGTCGATGACAAAGTAACCCATCTGCCTCAAGTGAATACCCTGCACACTTGCCCACAAGGGCCTTCTATGAACTGGTCTCCTGTTGCACTCCAAGAAACCACTCATCCTTTGGCAAATGCTGAATAATGCGTCCTCTCAGGTCCACACTTAGAGTCAAGGTCAAGAGCTCATGGCACCTCCGACTCAATGCATCAGCAACTGCGTTCTCCTTCCCTTTGATGTAGTGGACATCAAAGTCATACTCGCAAAGAAACTCCATCCAACACTACTGACGGGCATTCAAATTCGGTTGTGTAAAGATATACTGAAGACTATGGTGATCTAAATGGAGCTCAAAGCGATGACCCAATAAGAAATCTCTCCAATGAACTAGAGAATGAACCACTACCGCTAACTCCAAGTCGTCCGTGGGGTAGTTTAGCTCATGGGTCTTGAGCTTTTGCGACTCATACGTGATCGCTCTACCACCCTGCATAAGTACAACTCCCAATCCCTCAAGTGATACATCCATGCAAACCATAAAATCTACTGCAGGATCAGGAACTACTAAAATGGGAGTGCTGGTGAGACGCTCCTTGAGGACCCTGAAGGCCCTCTCACACTGCTCAGTCCATAGAAAACTCTTCCATTTCCATTGAAGGGAAGTGATGGGGTGTGCTATCTGAGAAAAACCCTCAACAAAGTGATGATAATAACTAGCTAACCCCATAAAACTCCTGACCTCTGTCACACTAGTGAGTGCTAGCCAATCCCTGATAGCCCTAATCTTTGATGGATCTATTGAGATTCCATCACCAGATAGGATATGCCCCAGATACTGAATCTCTATCCTGAAAAATGCACACTTTACCAAATTCCCATAAAGATTTTGCTCCCTCAGACATTGTAGAACCTGACGAAGGTGCTTCTCATGCTCCTCTGTGGTCCGTGAATAGATCAAAATGTCATCAAGGAAAATGATCATGAACCGATCCAAATAGGTACGGAACACCCCATTCATGAGACTCATGAACACTACAGGGGCATTCGTCAAGCTAAAGGGGACCACAGTGAACTCATAGTGGCCATATCGAGTCTAAAAGGCGGTCTTATGGATATCCACCTTTGTTATACGTAGTTGATGATAACCAGACTTTAGGTCAATCTTAGAGAACACCCTGGTTCCCTGCATCTGATCGAAAAGATCGTCAATCTTGGAAAGAGGATAACAGTTCTTCACCGTCACCTTATTTAACTACCTATAGTCCATGCACAATCGAAGAGACCCATCCTTCTTCTTCACGAAGATGACAGGAGCACCCCAAGGTGAAACGCTTGGTCGGATGTACCCCTTCTCGAGCAAGTCCTCCAACTATAACTTAAGCTCTGTGAGCTCATGTGTGGTCATCCTGTAGGGTGCACGAGACAGTGGCTCAGCACCCAACACTAAATCAATGTGAAAGTCTACCTCACGATGGGGTGGCATCCTCGGTAACTCTACTGGAAACACATCAGCAAACTCTCTAAGGATGGGATGATCATCCAAGGATGCCTCAGGCTCATCATCTGATCTGTCACTCATGATGATGGCGAACATCTGGAAACCCTTCCACATGCAGTGCTTAAGCTGCTAAGCGGATATCATATGCACTGTTGTGGGCTTCTACATGCCCACAATCTCAACTGATGTACCGTGATCGTTTAAGCAGCTGATCGCCTTTCGGCAATAATCTAGCTTGGCTTAATGAGCCGCAAGCCAGTCCATGCCCAACACCACATCATAGGATCCTAATGTCATAACTCTAAGGTCACATACTGTGGTAAAGGGTCCCAAAGAAATCTCCCAGTCGTGGACTAAGGCATTTACTGTCATCTTGGCCCCTGAGGCCAACTCAACCACCCACCTATCACCCTACTTAGAGGCCACCTGCCTGCAACGTTCCACTAACGATGGAGATATGAAAGAGTTAGTAGCACTAGAATCAAAGAGAATAGAAATGGGGATACCCCCTATCATACCTGATGTCTCAATCACTGACGCTTGCAAATCAGCCTGGTGGTTATCAACTGCTGCAAACATATGGTGGGATCTACCCACATCTCCAATAGTCTGCTCGGATTCTCCTGCATGAGGCTATCCCCTGCTGTAAATCCCTATGGACACTCTCTGGCTAGGTGTCCAGCTCCACCACAAACATAACAAGGGCCCCTAGCCTGTACCTGTCTAGTGTAAGTCCTAACAGACATGATATTTCCACAGTCCATGATTAGTAATATGTAGCTTTTGGAAGAGACTGTGTGTATCTTTTTAAGATCGACGTTTCGGATCACACTCCATGATCCATCATCAGGATGAAGAGAAGAGTATTAGTAAGTAGTAATTGTAGATTGGGTTCCTTAAAAAGAGAGGGGAAGTGAGGGCACGGAGTTTAACTGAAGGGGGAGAGAAACAAGAGAGTAATAGGTTCACCCAAACCAATCACAAGGATTCCTAAAGATAGAGAGTAAGAAACAATAAGGAAAGGAGGAATTGAGATCAAGTAGAGAGGAAAATAAAATGTCAACACAATGTAATATACCAACTTACATGATTTAAAATTTAAAATTTAAAAATTTTAATTATAGAGTGCAAAATTTAGTAAATGTATAAGAGGTAATAATTTAATAACTTACATGATTTAATATGTCAACACCATGCAAGAGTTCAAAATTAAAAAATTTTCATATATAAGAGGTAATAAGAAAATGTGCACGCAAAGGTATAAATGCAAGAGAATATATATTAAATTATGAGTGATTATATTAATGGTAGGTGAATAAATATATAGATACATAAGAAAAGTATGGTAAGTAAATTGCAAGAGGTTAAAAGGATATAAAAAATAAGTAAAACATAATGATAGAATAGATGTGTGAAAGGCAAGATTAAGGATGAAGAATAGTGATATAAAGGCACAAATACTTGATACATTTAATAAGAGAAAATATATCTATCGATATGGAAATAAGAACATGACATATCTAAGCAAAAAATACAATTACCAATCATATTTAATAGGTAAAAATTGGATGTGCCTGGATATAATAGAATAGAAATGTAAATTAAAGTATAGATAAAATATTAAGACTAGTGTGTAAAAATATGAATAAATAGAGCGAGGGTAAGTGAATAAAAGGATACAAATAACATTACAACCCAAAGGAAGATGGAAAGGTGATAAAACATGTAGGTCCTAATATATTTATAAACATATAAATAACAATATATTAGTACGTAGTAGAAATATATGGAAACGAATAGTATAATTAATATATTATAGAAATAATAATAACTATAATTATGAGATGCAAGAATAAATAAAGAGTCTAACTAGATAATTAAATCTATGATTATAGAAATATAAATGATTTATCTATGAAATATGTTCACATATCATATTAATAGGAAAAAAAAAGAATAGGAGGAAATGAAATAAAAATGGTTAGGTAAGGCAAGAAGAGATGTAACCATGATAAACATGTGGGCAGGAGACTTAAAGGTGGAGAGACAATGTAAGAGGTGAGAAACTTATAGATAAAGGAAAACATTCGTATGGGTGAAGAAGTGGATAAAATTGCCAACAAGAAGAAAAAAGCACTCAAGAATAGAGAAATTGATCTAAAAATAATGAGAGTAACCTAGGTACGAAGTGTGCCATACTTAACCAAAAGAAAAGAAAAACATCAAGCAAGACGGAAAGAGAGGGGGGATCAAGAGAGAGATCGACGATTCGAGAGAACGGGAACAATGACATAGATTAGAGTAATGGAGAAGGAAGAAAGGAAAAACCTAGAGGGAGAGGAGAGGGTGAGATGGGGGTTCACCCAAACCAATCACAAGGATTCCTAAAGGTAGAGAGTAAGAAACATTAAGGAAAGGAGGAATAGAGATCAAGTAGAGAGGAAATTAAAATGTCAACACAATGTAATATACCAATAAAAACCTATCAAAGAGTTGAAATTTTTTAAATTTCATATATAAGAGGTGATAATAAAATATGCGCGTAGAGATATAAATGCAAGGGAATATATATTAAATTATAAGTGATTATATTAATGGTAGGTGAATAAATATATAGATACATGAGAAAAGTATGGTAAGTAAATTACAAGAGGTTAAAAGGATATAAAAATAAGTACAACATAATGAAAGAATAGATGTGTGAGAGGCAAGATTAAGGATGAAGAATAATGATATAAAGGCACAAATACTTGATACATTTAATAAGAACAAATATATCTATCGATATGGAAATAAGAACATAACATATCTAAGCATAAAATATAATTATCAATCATATATAATAGGTAAAAAATGGATGTGCCTGGATATAATAGAATAAAAATGTAAATTAAAATATAGATAACAAATTAAGACCAGTGTGTAAAAATATGAATAAATAGGACAAGGGTAAGTGAATAAAAAGGATACAAATATAAATACAACCCAAAGGAAGATGGAAAGGTGATAAAACATATAGATCCTAATATATTTATAAACATATAAATAACAATGTATTGGTATGTAGTAAGAATATATGGAAAAGAATAGCATAATTAATATATTATAGAAATAAAAATAACTATAATTATGAGATGCAAGAATAAATAAAGAGTCTAACTAGATAATTAAATCTATGATTATAGAAATGTAAATAATTTATCTATGAAAATATGTTCACATATCACATTAATAGGAAGGAAAAGAAATAAAAATGGTTAGGTAAGGCAAGAAGGGATGTGACCATGATATACATGTGGGCAGGAGACTTAAAAAGTGGAGAGAAAGTGTAAGAGGTGAGAAACTCATAGATAAAGGAAAGCATTCATATGGGTAAGGAAGTAGATAAAATTGCCAACAAGAAGTAAGCACTCAAGAATAGAGAAATAGATCTAAAAATAAAAGTAACATACACACGAAATGTGCAATATTTAACAAGAAAAGAAAAACAACAAGCAAGGAAGAAAGCGGGGGGATCGAGAGAGAGATCGATGATTCGAGAGAACGAGAACAATGACATAGAATAGAGTAATGGAGAAGGAAGAAAGGAAGAACCTAGAGGGAGAGGAGAGGGTGAGATGGGGGGTAGGGGGTGAAGGGGGGTCAAGGGAGGGGGGGAGGTGGCAAGAGTCAGGAGAGAGGACTTGCGGGGAGTCAGAGGAGAGGTACAAGGGTCAAGGAGGGGGGAGTTATGGGAGAGGTACAAGGTTGAGGAGGTGAGTCAGAGGAGAGCATAACTTTTCATTCACAAAGCAAGTGGTATAAGGTAGGATAAGAAGAAGAAGGAAGGAGAAAGGGTAAGAAGATAGAGAGGGGGGAGGAGCATCGGAGATAGATCAGGATGGATGCAAGGAGGAGGGAAAAGGGGGGGTGGAGGAAGGGGAGGAAGGTGTTTAGTTTTTAAGGGAATTTAAAAGAGGGTTCCAAGTGTGGTTCAAGTTCCAACCATTGTCTCTATTGAGATTGATAGGGTTATTCCTAATGAAGATAGCCTCTTTGAGTTTCTGTTTGAAGAAGTTATCTTCTTTGGCAAGGACATGGGTATCCTCAAGGTGAATGTGGTGCTTGGTGCTAGAGCTGCGGTCTGCAAGGGCCGATTTTGTTACCCTTTCATGTCTGATATCTGCACAGTGCTCTTTGATTCTCATGCAGATAGATCTGCCTGTTTCACCAATATAAGGGGTGCCACAAGGGCAATCAATTTTGTAGACTCCTAAGTTTGAGAGAATGTTTTTGGAGTCTTTGGTGGACGGGATAAGGTTTCTGATGGTTGAGCAAGGTTTGAAGGTGCACCGGAGCCCTTCTTTGCGAAGGATTTTAGCAATTTTGTTAGAGATGCCTTCAATAAAAGGTAGGGTGGCACCAAAAACAACCTCGGTGTTGCTAGTGTCAGGTTTGGAGTTAAGGCAGGTTTGGACAAGTTTAAAAGCTCTCTTGATGTGCTTAATGCGGTATCCATTAAGTTTGAAAACTTTGGTTAGGTGCGACAGTTCAAGGTTTAAGTGTTCATTATCGCAGATGCAAAAAGCCCTCGTTGCTAAAGTTTTGAGGACACTAACCTTGTGGGAGGGGTGGTGGTAGGAGGAAGCATGAAGATAGAGGTCAATGTGGGTAGATTTCTTGAACTCTTACATTATGTTGACATATTAAATTATTACCTCTTATACATTTACTAAATTTTGCACTCTATAATTAAAATTTTTAAATTTTAAATTTTAAATCATGTAAGTTGGTATATTACATTGTGTTGACATTTTATTTTCCTCTCTACTTGATATCAATTCCTCCTTTCCTTATTGTTTCTTACTCTCTATCTTTAGGAATCCTTGTGATTTGTTTGGGTGAACCTATTACTCTCTTGTTTCTCTCCCCCTTCAGTTAAACTCTGTTACCTCACTTCCCCTCTCTCTTTTTAAGGAACCCAATCTGCAATTACTACTTACTAATTCTCTTCTCTTCATCCTGATGATGGATCATGGAGTGTGATCTAAAATGTTGATCTTAAAAAGCTACACACAGTCTCTTCCAAAAGCTACATATTACTAGTCTAAGTCCTACTCGACTGCTGTTGTCCTAACCTACCATTGGATCCCTATGAGCCCCTATAAGACTGTTGCGACCTCACGGGTCTAGCAGGTGGTTCCTGCTACCTCTAATCTCTGCGTAGGCCCTGCTACTGCCAACCTCTATTATGTTCCCCATGTGCCCTCTGCTGTGTCCTAGCTCTCTGCTGCTGCTGTGGCTGCTGCTACTGTGATTGCTGCTACTGTGGGGCCTAGGAGGTAAGGGTACGAAACTAAATCCTAACATATGAGGTGGTTGTGATGGTCTGTGGAAACTCTGCTGATGTTGCTGCTGTCCATGATCCTCAAACTAAGGGCATGAACTCTGCCCTCATCTCTGAATCTCCTCAGTGATATATGCCTTCTCAGTAGCATCACTCAAAGTCTGGGGGTATGCCATACGAACAGGCCCTGCTATACTATGGTTCAGTCCTCTGATAAACTTATGAACCAGGAGTTTCTTGTCATGGAGATACTCCGCATATCAGGATAACTTAGTAAATCTACCCTCATATTATGCCACTATAAGTTCCCTCTGCTGAAGGTCATGAAAGTCGTCTATGTGATGCTGCTTGTAGTGATCTGATAAGTATCGCGCATTGAAGTGCTCAATGAAGGTCTCCCATGTGAGAGTGTCTAATGAAAGGTGATGCTTGCACTCCTTAGTGTGCCACTAGGTAGCTGCTACATCTCGCAATAGGTGTATTGGTACATGAGCCTTCATGTTGCCCTTGTAAGGATGAAACGCGAAGCATTTGTCAAAGCTAATGAGCCAAGCCTCTCCCTCAGCTCCCTCGATGGTCCCGACAAATATAGGAAGGTTCAACCTCAATAAATTCTTGATGGGATCTCCTCTGTCCATGTGCCCTCTGATAGGCTCATCTGTGTAATAGTCATAAGGCCTATGAACAATGTGCTCTACTTGTACTACCTCATCACGCCTAGCATGATGTGGAGGGCTCCTGCTACGGGCCCTGTTGGCTGAACCAACCTCCTCTGCCATCGTCTCTGGCACCTCAACATAAGGCTCCACACGTGGTGCCCCTCGCAGCTCAATGTGGGGCTCCACACGTGGCTCAACATGGGACTCATCTTGTGGCTCCATGCATGGCTCCATGAGTGGCTCCTCTCGTGGATCCTCATGGGGCTCGACACGTGGCTCTATGCGCGGTTTAGCTACAGCCTATGGAAGCCTCTCTAAAACTACCTGTAAAGCCTGTAATATCTATGGCCCAATATCTGGTAGGGCTGGTGGTGCCTACGGTGCCCGTAGGACTGGTTGATCCTATCCCTCAGCTGAAGAGTTAGTGTGCACCTTGGGGGTGGAGTGTGGTGAGACTGTGCTCACCGAACTTGTCAGGGAGGCATCCTACAAAAATAAGGTAACCACAAATTAATCAAAGTTGTAGAAATAATAATGTGCCCTAAACAAGCCCAGTGTTTAAACTTAGGCTCTAATACCAAATGTCATGCCCGCATTTCCCATGCAGTCATGACACACAACACACATGTCATGTCCATATTTGCCATGTGGTCATGACACGAAATTTGAAAAACTTTTCTACCTATCCCTAGGAATGCCCTCGCACGCATCTGCGTGCTCGGTGGCAATACGCTTAAGGCATACATATGTTAACATAAATTGAGGAGGTGCATTGCCCCACATAGTCCCCTATGTGATGATAGCCATCTAGGGGGTATGCAACACGAAGTGTGTTGCTTTAGGGGTTAGAACGGTTTAATCCTAACCTAAGTTTCCTAGGTGTGAAGATGATTCCGCCAGCTTTGAAACCTATCTCTAACTCTGGTCAAAATAAAATCAAAAAAGGATTAAGAAAATGATGGAATTGATGGTCACATGATTAAAGTGGAATGATGGAATAAGAGCTAATAAAATAACATAAAAATTAAACCCTAGAAATCTAGGAAAAAACTGACAGCATAATGCATTTTCGATAAATGCACTAAAATTTTAAAAATAATACACCAATAAGAGATTAAATAAAATTTAAGAATAAGAATTTAAATTAAAACTTAAGAACAAATTTAAAATGACTTAAAATAAAATAAATATCCTTCCAAGGTCGAATAAATCGACCTTGCATAAAAAGGTTAAAAATTTGAAAATAAAATAATAATTAATGACAAGACGTCAGATAAATTCAAAGGAAAAAAATTGAGTCCATTATTAATTATAATTTCGGCATTATATTTAATAACTAACTCAGAAATCTAATAGAGAAGGGAGGAGAGTTTAAATAACTCTTCCTGTAAAATAATGTTCAATTAGATAGATAATTTAAATGATAGAAATCACACAAGGAACAAAATAAATTAATTAACCCAACTAAAATGAATTTAAAACAAGGGGAATTTTCTTCCCAATTAAACAAAAATTAACTCCCCAATTTAAAATGAATTCACAAGGAAATAAAAAAAAAATGCAAAGCCCTCATTTAAAATTCAAACAAATTAAATGAAACTCCAAGGTTAAAAGAACAAGGGCAAAAAAAAGGTAAATTTAAAAATAAGAAATAAAACCATCTCCTCACATAAAACAATCCTCTCAAATAAAATATTGCTTTCTAAATGGAGGAGCCCTAATCTAATTTAAAATTGTATTTCTAATGGAAACCCTAATAGCATTTTAATATTCCTCTTTGTTTTGTTGCCCTAATTTCATTATCTCATTTCTTCTTGTTTTCTTTTGTTTTGTTCTCCCTCTTCTCTTGCAGGCTAGGGTTTCTTGACAATGGCATGGAAGCCATTAAAGCTCCACGAAAGTCTACATGCAAGGTTACTAAGAGTTTCATTGTTATTGTGTATTCTGAATATATGCATGTTTATTTATTTATTTTAAAATTGAGAGACTAAAAATAATGCATATGTATAAAAATGGTATCAGCAGGTTTAGCAGGGTTTAAAAAGGGGGTTTGGGGAGTGAGTGGGGCTGACGGCGGCCAAGTGAGGGCGGAGCGGAGGAATCACGGTGGCGATGTTAGTAGGGTTGAAGGCGACGTGATCAAAGGGGGTTGCGAGAGAGGTTCGGTGGAGGGGAGTCTGGGGAGATGGGGTTCTGGTGGAGTGTTGGGCGAGGGGAGGTATGTAGAAGTCACAGAGGAGGTTGGAGCTGTGTAAGATTTAAGTGATAGGTGGGGAGGGGGGTGTGGGTGGGGATTTCGACCCCCTCCCCACACCCATGTGGTGTAAATAATAATAGCTGTGGGGTCTGTGGTGGGCACTGCCCACCACAACCCCACTTAACACATTTTTTTTAATAATGTTTCCTGCTTAAAAATAGTTTGCTCTCCAACACAGTCCGCCGGATTTTTTTGATCACAATTTTTTTTGTAAAAAGATTTTCATTTTAAAAATATATATATATATATATAACATATATATTATATATATACATATATACCTAGGATAATACATACAATTTATAAGAAAATAACACAGTATTTATATCTCTTCTTCACATTGATGTATATAAATATATATGTATACACCTGTATATATATATATATATATATAGCACTTACTTTCACTAAGCAATAGTATTAATAGAAGTAATACTAACTTTCAGATTTACACATAAAATAAATCAATATCACTTTTTTTTTCTTTTTTTATATAGGCATAATATACTAAGATATGCATTTGATCTAAGTTTTCCTTTTAATAGTTCAACTTCCAAACCAGCAACTAATAAAATGAATTTTCAAAGCCATTTAACAGAGAATAATTTACTAGAATTTCTTTCTTCTTTCCTTGGATGCAATATAAAATTTATTTAACAACATGTGTGTGTGTGTGTGTGTGTGTGTGTGTGTGTGTGTGTGTGTTTGAAGGGAAACATGACAGCAACAAAGAGTATTTTCACATGCATTTCTCACAACAAAAACTCACAACTTAGAGGATAAATAACATTTTATTTAAAATATAAAAGATGTTTCTCCTACAACATTTATTATAGCTAAACCCATGGCAAAAATAACTAATCAGATTTTACAATAGGGCCACAAGGCCACTGCTCAAACAACCAACAACAAAAGAATATAGTAACACAAAAATGGACTTCACAAAAGCTCCATTTCCTCATTTAAACACCTACAAATAAAACCCAACAAAAGAACAACCCAGCCACTTCAAAATGTCCTCCTCCCTACCGTAGACCTGCAAGTGGGTCACCCCCGAACTAGGGAGGTAGGGATTCACATGGGTGCAACCACTCAACAATAAGTATCAAAACACATCAACACAAAAACAACCCCAAGGATAAACACATAACTCAACTCATGAAAATGAGTTTGATGGGGGTAGGGAATGGACCCCTCTACTTCAAAGGCCACCCAAAAATACTAAACACCAATCTCATGGCCTCAAGCCAAAAATCTCCAAAATCACAACTCTCCAAATATCACAAAATAACCTCCATGGCACTCTTTCCATTCAAATAATCTCCACAACAAATAAGAAGCCCTCAAGGCATAAATACACAAATATAGGAGTGACCTCAAGGAGGTTCCTTTCCCCTACCCCAAACAAGTTGAGCCTTACTTCCAAATGGAGGTGCACTTACCATACTCCCATACCACACAAAACTAATGAAACAACAACCAAAAAAACATAAACACAACACAATAAATAAGCAAGGGTGAAGAAACATAGTTCATGAGGCTTACCTTCAAATCCCTATAGTGGAAGCACATTTGGTGATGAGCTCCAAGCTTTACCAAACCTTCCAATCTCCAAGACTTTCTCTAACTTTCCCAAAATTCCTCAAAAATAGAGAGAAACTCCAAAATGCAAGAAGAACCCCACACTCCTCAACAAGAGGAGATAATATAGGCCATCAATTTTGGCCTAGAGGAATGAGAAGGTGACACTTGTCACCTTCTCCTTCCTCCTCCAATGCCACTTGCAAGGGAGAGGAAGTGTGATGGTGACAAGTGTCATCCTCCAATTCCATCTCAATCCTCACCTTATCCACTTGTGCTCTCACACATGTGTGAGAGGACAAGTGGTGAGGTGGAATTCCCATTCAAACCTCTAAGAGGATAAGGGATGCCATATGGCATCCTATTATTCTCTCAAAGAGCCATCTCCCTCCAAGATGCTCTCACATGTGTGTGAGAGTCTTAGAGGAAGATCCCACACACTTGGGAGTCATGGAGACCTCCCAAGTCCTCCTTGGGAAGGGATTCCCAAACTTTGGGAAGGGAGATGAGTCTTTCCCAAAGCATGACTCATCTCCCACCTTCTCTAATTTCAAATTTCGTCACTTTGACTAAACCATAGTTTAGAGTGACCAAAAGTGAGTTAATCCAAGGGTTAGTTAGTCAAAATTGACCCTAGACCCATGGGTAACCACCTAGGGTAGATTTTGGGACACTAAGGTTCACCAAGGGGGTCATAAATCCACTTTAAGTGGCCTAAAAAAAAAATTACCAAGTGGTGTAAGTCAATAAAAATTATACAACACTTAATATTAATTAATTAAACAAAGGGGTACTAGGCCAAAATGATAAAAAATTAAATCAAGCACTTAAATCAACACTCAATTTCAAACGTGATCCTCATCCCTCTTGGGAATGGATCGGTTTCACAGGGAATAACATAGTGTGAATTCTACCTCCAATTTCCCATGGCGTGGGAATGTAAACCTGCACATCTCGATCAAGTGTCAATCATATCATGATAATCATAGCCGAAGCAACTAGAATTAAATTCACGCCATAGAATACAACAATAATCATCAATAACATAATTCTGAATTAAATTGCATTTTTCAATCACATGGCCAATAGTCAACATCACATGAATAACTAGAAATCTCATCATGAGCATCATCAAATATATATCTCGTATGTCGAATCACAAAATAGCAACAAATATGATCAAATCAAATCACATATGTCAAATCAATGTCCTATCAAAATTAGGAGATATAATCAAGTCTACATAATGAAACCATAGTCTCTAAAAGGTATGATAATGTCATCAATGGAAATGCATAACGATCAAAATAAGGAAGGAAAAATAATCAGCCTCACACATCCTGATGCTAAACTAGTTAAACAAAAGATACACAAGATAAATCATGAGGTTGCATTGTTGGTCAAAGCTAATACAGAGAAGGATTTACAAGCAGGCTTTATCTTCCCTATTGACTATGGGTAAAGTACACATTCCATAACAAAAGCTACTGAAGTAAACAATCCATTTATTTACATCAACTCATGTAAAAAGATAGATCTCATAAACATTAATCAATAATATCCTTAAATCTTACAAATCATGTGCTTAATCTAGGTATTAGCACTATAAAGAATATACATGTCTATTTGGCTTTCTTGCCATAATTCATCCAAAGATAGTTACAAGATACAATAATCATGTACAATATAAGAAATAATAAATCAATTAAACTCTCTAGCTGCCATGAATCCACATGGTCCTCTTGCAAGCCAAGAGATGGGAACATGGCTCAGACATTTTTCTGCCCAACCATGAAGCAATTACACTTCCCTGGGACCCTTCATGACATGAAGGAAACCTGGCCTTACACAAAACATCTAACAACCTGGAAATAACTAGAAGGAGGGAACACCCAATGCAACCTGAAGTCTAATGTGCAAATCTAAATAATGATATGCAAATTGTCTCACAACAATATGTGGCAGAGATATATAAATAAAGTTTTGCTAGACAAATTTTCATCTATTTTAATGAATCCCCAACTTGGCCAAGCAAAGAAAATAGTTTAAGGTCAAATCTTGAAAAGAGGAAAAGCCATCTCTGTTATTCCACATTCGACATCCTAGCCCAGAAAGTAACCCCAAACACACATAAAAGAGAAACTACTTTCCTTTCAAAGCAAACTAAATCTTTTCTTTTAGACAATCAAAATGAATTATCTTTCAAGCAATAATTCTAAGAGAAAACCTTAAGCATAGGTTTATTCAAGATGCATAAATAAGACATAAACTAAAGATAACTCATTCCATTCTTAATCACTCCAAAGAATCTTGTGTCTAGATCTTTTATCACATACTTTTGCCTCTAAGATACCACTATACATTCAAGTTACTTTTGCCCAATCACTAGATTACATTCACACAATAATTCTAACAAAGAGTTGCATTTAATCATTCAAGATACATACATAAAGAAGAAATCTGGGTATATTCTTAATCATTATTTCATTCATAATCTTACCATATAAATCTAGATCTTTAGCTTTTATGACTGTACACATTTTATAATTCCACTCAATTAAGTTTGCAACAGGGATTTAAGAAGAATCATACTTTCTAGCAATTTATATAAGATGGGCATAATAAACAAGGTTATCATTTAAAGGGATATTCACTCCCTAAGATTGAACAATGTTTTGCAAGAGAATACTAAAGCCCTAATCTTGAAGGTATAAACCACTAGAATATTTTTATATAATCACATATTTGAAAACATAAAGGACAAGTCTAGTACTATAATAAATCAGTCAAGCATCTTAATATTGCAAGGTAAGGTTGTTGTAATAGTCACATAGGTGATCACAAAAATAGCTACAAGAATCTAGAGAAAGTAACTATAGGAACATAGTCTGCTACAGGAGACAGTCTACTACAGGAACATTTTGCTATGAGAGAATAAATTGTGATGAGAAAGTTCTATTGTGATAGGAAGAAAAATGATAGTGATAGAAGAATTTAAACTTGTTGCGATAGGAATAATAACAAGACAATGACAGGAATAACATCTTCTTTGACAACAGTAAATAATAGCTACAAGAACTTTATTTACACAACCTAAATACTCATAGCATACACACATATTGCTTACTCATCAGGAAAGTTAGTTTTGCAAACCATAGGGCAATACAGTACAAAATTGATTAAATGGCACACACACAGGCCGATCTATCTAAATAGTGGTGGTTTAATTTTCAAAGATCATTTCAAAACTAAAGAAGGCTGTTTAATATAAAAGGCCTAAAAGTTTTAATAGAAAACTGCCCAATCAAGTGTAAGTTGTTTGGCATAAAAAGAGGCCGACTTACCATAAGATGAGGCTGATTTTAATTAGACAGAAAGACAATTTCCTTAGAAGGATTATGTCATAAAAGAGAAGAAGAGGAAAATGCAACCTAGTCAAAATACATCAATTAGTTTTAAGATGGTTGCTAGAAAATATCTATAAAGACCACTGCATACTAATGGCTGCTCCAGTAGCTTAAGTGCTAAAGGACAAAAAGAATGGCCATTGAAAAAGACAAGAACTAAGAAAGGCAATTTAAAGAACAATGAAGATTGACTAAAAGAGATTTCAACCGATCGCAAGAAATTGAAAAATGAGAATTAATATTCTACTCACACAAA
Source organism: Cunninghamia lanceolata (assembly GCA_027924645.1). NCBI lineage: Eukaryota > Viridiplantae > Streptophyta > Pinopsida > Cupressales > Cupressaceae > Cunninghamia > Cunninghamia lanceolata. The sequence goes on from BSBN01000596.1 coordinate 4,112,451, forward strand.
TCTTGAATTCTAAGCTCTAGCATTTTTTAAAATGACCAATCATTCATTTATCCATTATGAATTTAGGCATTTATAGCATGAATATAAACATGCTGAATCAATTTATTTGAAAGAGAAGAACCTATATGCTTTGTCACCACGCAAAGCCTTTGATCAGTCGTTGTGTGAAGTCAAAACAAGAATCCTCTCTCTCCATGCCCTCTTCTCTTCTTTATTCTTTCTGTCACTGAATAATGTTCTTTTTCCCTTTTCTATTCTCTATTTTAAATCTATCCCCCCTCTTAAACTTTTAAACTTGGTATTTTTAATTTTAGATCTAGCCTTTTATTTAACTCCAGTTTTATTCCATTTACATGCCTTTTTTGGCGTTCAAACACAACACATTTTATTACAATAAATAAACTTACTGCCACTCTAAATTTTGTATGACCTAATATCATTAATTATAAATCTCTATTTATATTATAATATTTTTAATATCATATACTTATCTTCAATAATACTTCTTTATTTAAGCCTAACAAAGAATATATTTATATTTATTAATCAACTTATTTATATAAAGAAGAAAACACTTTTATTAATAAAAATCACATTATATGTTATAATATTTCTTTTTGTTAATATATTCTTGAATTAAATAATATATTTTAAATATTATATTTTTATTTTAAAACCTATTAGATATTGTTTTACAAGCAAGGGTTATATATATATATATATATAAACTCTTTTAATAATCAACAAATAAATTAATTTGAAAACAACTCATATTTTTCATTAAATCTAAAGTTGAAGAAAATATAATTATATGACTAACTTATGCATTTAAATAAACATACTGTAGCAACAAAATCTCATTTCATCTAATTATTAAGTATCAATCACATTCATTCACTATATAAAATGATCAAAAAAGACTAGCAACCACATAATGATGCACAATAAAACCTTTCAATAATGTAATATGATATGAAACTACGTGAGTGTGTGCGTGCATCAAATTTTATCCATCCCATCAGTTCTTGCCAAGTGGCTAGAACATCTCTACCTCAACCATGTTCTCATCTTCGACATTTCCCTGCACTTAGTCACACTTATATTTTCATTAATAGGTTAGTTCCCCAAAGTCATAGCTGAAGCAAAACAAAATATACATCCATAATCATACCAGTAATATTCATATTAAATCAACTTTAAAAATCATGCATTTGTAACATCCATGACAATTACTTTCACACATGCAGAATTACTCATAGTAAATCAATCATAGTAAAATGTCCAATGATCTAATTTATAATAAAGTTCAAAAATGAGATGTGACATCATTCCACACTAGGAAGAGACATCATCCCGATGTCTTATCACACACATACTAAAATAATAGAAGTATATAATTATAACAAGATCAAGAATCAATAAAGTACCATATTTCATTCTTGATCTTACCATATAAATCTAGATCTTTAACTTTTATGACTACAATCATGTTTATAATGCCACTTAATTAAGTTTGCAACATGGATTTAAGAAGAATCATACTTTCTAGAAATTTATATAAGTTGGGCATAATAAACAAGGTTATCATTTAAAGGGAGATTCATTCCCTAAGATTGAACAATTTTTTGCAAGCGAATACTAAATCCCTAATCTTGAAGGCATAAACCCGTAGAATATTCATATATAATCACAGATTTGAAAACATAAAGGACAAGTCTAGTACTGTAATAAATCAGTCAAGCATCTTAATATTGCAAGGTAAGGTTGTTGTAATAGTCACACAGGTGATCACAAAAATAGCTACAGGAATATAGAGAAAGTAGCTATAGGAGCATAGTCTACTATAGGAGACAGTCTACTATAGGAATATTTTTCTACGATAGAAAATAAGTTACGATAGGAAAGTTCTACTATGACAGGAAGAAAAATGACAGCAATAGGAGAATTTAAATTTTCTGCAATAGAAATAATAACAAGATGGCTATAGGAATAATAACTACAGTGACAATAGTAAATAATAACTACAAGAACTTCTTTTACGTAGCTCAAATGCTCAAAGCATACACACAAACTGCTTACTTATCAGGAAAGTTAGTTTTACAAACCATATGGTGATACAGTACAAAATAGATTAAAAGGCACACACACAGGCCAATATATTTAAACAGAGGTGGTTTAATTTTCAAAGATCATTTCAAAACTATAGAAGGTTGTTTAATATAAGAAGCCCAAAAGTTTTAATACAAAATGACCCAATCAAGAGTAAGCCATTTGGCATAAAAAGAGGCCGATTTAGCATAAGATGAGGTTGATTTTAATTAGACAGAAAGGTGATTTCCTTAGAAGGATTATGTCATAAAATAGAAGAAGAGGAAAAGGTAGCCCAGTCAAATACATCAATTTGTTTTAAGATGGTTGTTTGAAAATATCTGAAAAGAACACTGCATACTAACGACCGTTGTAGTAGCTTAAGGGCCAAAGCACAAAAAGAATGGTCGTTGAAAAAGACAAGAACTAAGAAAGGTGATTTAAAGCACAATGAAGGTCGACTAAAATAGATTTCAACCAGTCGCAAGGAATTAAAAAATGAGAATTAATATTCTATTCACATAGATCCTGAATTTGAAGCTCTAGCATTTTTAAAAATGACCAATCATTCATTTTTCCATTATGAATGCAAGAATTTATAGCATGACTATAAATAGGTAGAATCAATTTATTTGAAAGAGAAAAACTTGTATCCTCTATCGCCACATAGAGCCTCTAATCAGTCCTTGTTGTGTGAAGTTAAAACAAGAATCCTCTCGCTCCATGCCCTCCTCTCTTCTCTGTTCTTTCTATCGCTGAATAATGCTCTTTTTCCCTTTTATGTTCTCTATTTTTAATCAATCCCCCCTCTCCTAAACTTGGTATTTTTAATTTTAGAGCTAGTTTTTAATTTAACTCCAGCTTTCTTCCATTTGCATGCCTTTTTTTGGTGTTCAAACACAAGACTTTTTATTAAAATAAATAAACTTATAGTCGCTCTAAATTTTGCATGACCCAATATCATTAATTTTAAATCTCTATTTATAATATAATATTTTTAATATCATATACTTATTTCAATAATACACCTTTATTTATGCCAAGCAAAGAATATATTTATATTTATTAATCAACTTATTTATATAAAGAAGAAAACACTTTTAATAATTAAAATCATGTTATACATTATTATATTTCATTTTGTTAATATATTCTCAAATTAAATAATATATTTTAAACCTATCAAAGATATTGTTTTTCAAGCAAGGGTTATATATATATATATATATATATATAGAGAGAGAGAGAGAGAGAGTTATATATATATATATAAACTCTTTTAATAATCAACAAATACATTAATTCGAAAACAACTCATATTTTTCATTAAATCTAAAGTGAAATAAATTATAATTACATGACTAACTTATGCATTCAAATGAACATACTGTAGCAACAAAATCTCATTTCATCTAATTATTAAGCATGAATGACATTCATTCACTATATTAAATGCTCAAACAAGACTAGCAACTGCATAACGATGCACAATAAAAGCTTTCAATAATGCAATATGATATGAAACTACATGAGCATGTGCATGAATAAGATTTTACCCATCCCATCAGTTCTTGTCGGGTGGCTAGAACATCTCTATGTCAACCATGTTCTCGTCTTTGACATTTCCCTACACTCAGTTGCACTTATATTTTCATTAATAGGTTAGTTGCCCAAAGTCATAGCCGAAGAAAACAAAATGTACATCCATAATCGTACTAGTAATATTCATATTAAATTGACTTTAAAAATCATGCATTTATAACATCCATGACAGTTACTTTCACACACGTGGAATTACTCATAGTAAATCAATCATAGTAAAATATCCAATGATCTAATTTATAATAAATTCCAAAAATGAGATGTGACACTACTTGCCTTTGATCTCGAATATTGTGGATGTCACTAAATCTGACAATCGTAATCAAATGTGTAATCATTTTCTAGATTTGAATAAAGTATCTTTGAGGGATGGCTTTACTCTTCCTAATATTGATATGATTTTTTATTCTACCACTGGACATGTGTTACTCTCCTTTATAGATGGTTTCTCTGGTTATAATCAAATATTCATCAATCCTCAGGACCAATATAAAACAACTTTTATAAATCTTTAGGGAACATTTTGTTGGTGATGCAGATCTTACACCACAATACGACTAAGGGTCATAACTAACTTCATAGGAGGAAAGAGGATGTAGAGGATGGTAGGGCAAATAAGACATTAGGCCTCTATGGGCCTGACTACTCCATTGGTCTTCTTACTATACTTGACTGTCCACTCATTCTCCATGGTTTCAAGACTACACAACAACACCACTTATGGGTTCATATACCTAGGCTCTTTGTCAAACTTTTTAGGGACCCTAGACCTTCTGTGATTGACTGTCCCAAGCTCACAAAACCATCAGAATGCTTAGGAGGTACCTCCTTGTACCACTTCCTTCACAACTGCCCCAACTCCCTTGTAGCCCTCTAGAAAGGACTATCAAGCAATATCTTTTGATACTAACCTCCAAACAAGACTATTAATATCTTTTGAGTACCCATTATCTTGTCCTTCAACATATCCAACATGTACTATGGAGTCCTTTGGAACACAAACCTCTAATCTTGACTATACCAGGTTCCTACTAGGCCTAATTAGGTCAATTTTACAAACAAAGTGCTCACAAACTTCACTCCAAATTTCCAACCTTTGTTTCAAGGTACCCAATAGGTTTTAAATAGGTATATTTCACAAATTTTTGGGGTCCAAGGTCACTCCAAGGTATTTCATGGTCAAATCTTCACTCCACCAAAGCTAGTTAGCTAAACACATAGAGCTATTAGGCCACAATGGCTCCAAACACCCACTTGCTTTTGTTCCCTGCTCTTGCACTCAAAACCCATTAGAGAACATGCCATCCTAAATCCATTCCATCTATTTTGGGGCTCTAACTTGGATGGGTTAGGAATCCTTAAACCTCATTAAAACCCTCAAAACAAGGGTTAGAGAACAGTCTACACAAAAATGGCTATAAAATGCCTACACTTTGATGAAAATCCCTCCTACCAAAATAAAATGAAAGGTAATAACCTCCCCTACACCATTTTGATCAACTATGTCCTTGACTGTACTATATGAGCAAGTACAGGATCAAGAAATAGTAGGAGAATAGTAAAAAGATAGAAAATTTAGAAAAAATAGGGTAGCAACAGTATTCTCCTTATTTTCTCCATTCCAAGTTCATTAATCTATAATACCATGACATGAGAGAGGTCTCATCTTTATGTTTTCCATGAATTCCTCTATTACCAAGCTCCCAAATCGTGCGAAAAGGCTTAAAAAAAGCCTAAAACTGACTGTTTTTACTAAAAAAACTAACTGTCTAATAATAGACTGATCTAGTTTTGTTGCCCTATTTTTTCTGAGATTTCTATCTTTTTACTATTTTCTTGTTGTTTCTTGATCCTGTACTTGCACATATAGTACAATCAAGGACATAGTTGATCAAAATGGTGTAGGGGAGGTTCTTACCTTTCATTTGCTTTTGGTAGGAGGGATTTTCATCAAAGTGTAGGCATTTTATAGACATTTTTGTGTAGATTGTTCTCTAACCCTTGTTTTGAGGGTTTTAATGAGGTTTAAGGATTCATAACCCATCCATCTACGTTAGAGCCCCAAAATGTATGGAATGGGTTTAGGATGGCATATTCTCTAATGGGTTTTGAGTGCAGGAGCAGGGAACAAAAGCAAGTGGGTGTTTGGAGCCATTGTGGCCTAATAGCTCTATGTGTTTAGCTAACTAGCTTTGGTGGAGTGAAGATTTGACCATGAAATGCCTTGGAGTGACCTTGGACCCCCAAAATTTGTGAAATCTACATATTTACAACCTATTGGGCACCTTGAAATAGGGGTTGGAAGTTTGGAGTGAAGTTTGTGAGCACTTTGTTTGTAAAACTGATCTAATTAAGCTTAGTACGAACCTGATATAGTCAAGATTAAAGGATTGTGTTCCAAAGTACTCCATAGTGCATGTTGGATATGTTGAAGAAAAACATAATGGGTACTCAAAAAGCCATTAATAGTCCTATTTGGAGGTTAGTATCAAAAGATATTGCTTGATAGTCCTTTTTAGAGGGCTATAAGGGAGTTGGGGTAGTTGTGAAGGAAGTGGTACAAGGATGTACCTCCTGAGCATTCTGATGGTTTTGTGAGCTTGGGACAGTCAATCAAAGAAGGTCTAGGGTCCCTAGAAAGTTTGACAAAGAGCCTAGGTATATGAACCCATAGATGGTGTTGTTGTGTAGTCTTGAAACCATGGAGAATGAGTGGACAGTCAAGTCTAGTAAGAAGACCAATGGAGTAGTCAGGCCCATAGAGGCCTAATGTCCTATTTGCCTTGACATCCCCTACATCCTCTTTTCTCTTGTGAAGTTAGTTATGACCCTTAGTGGTATTGTGGTGTAAGCTCTGCATCAGTTTTCCACGAATGCCTCCATTACCAAGCTCCCAAATCATGGGAAAAGGCTAAAAAAGCCTAAAACTGACTGTTTTTACTAAAAAAACTAACTATCTAATAATAGACTAATCTAGTCTTAGAAATTTTGCAGAATCCACTAAAGAAATGGCCTAAACTAGGCCTCCACTACATGACGACACCTACAGAAGGCTTTATTACATTATTTTCAAAACATCATTTAGTCTCCATGACACAAAATTCAAAAAATTGATATCATGGACCTCCTAGGTGCACTGCACCATTTGGGTTGTCAGGCCATTAGGATTAAAGAATGCTAACTTGTGACTTATCAATGGGTTATGACACTTATCTTTCATTATTTCATGTATTACATCTTAGAGGATTACATTGATGATATTCTGGCCAAACCTATTTTGCACTAGGATCACGTCAAAATTCTTGATCAAATCTTTGAGTGTATACATAGATACAACATGCACCTAAATCCTCAAAAATATGTCTTTGGTGTTGATAGCGGAAAGCTATCAGGATTCATTGTTTCACATCATGGTATTGAGGTAGTCATGAAAAATATTGATGCCATTGTTAACATGCCACCTCCTAAAAATGTTTCACAACTTCGTAGTTTACAAAGGAAGATTCAAGTTATTCATCAATTTGTTTCACAACTTGTAGATCAGACTCTTCCTTTCACACAACTACTTAAGAAAGAATCTACCTTTAAATGGGATAGTGATTGTTAGAAATCTTTTGATGATCTCAAAAGATATCTTGCCAATCTGCTTATATTACAACTGGCCATCTCTAGATGACCATTCATTGTTTACACATTGACATCCCCTAATGCTCTCGCAACTTTGTTAGCACAACATGTTGACGATGGCAAAGAATGTGTTATTTATTACATTAGCTGAATTTTTCTCTATTATGAAATGCAATACACTGCGATAGAAAGGCAATGCCTAGCTCTTATTTTTGCAACATAAAAAATGAGACATGATCTCTTAAATATTGAAATTAATGTAATTATTAAATTTGATCCTTTAAATCATATGTTTGCTAAATCATATCTTTCAGGACACTTAGCAAAGTGGGTTATGTTGTTAATGGAATTTGATCTTAAATTTACCTCTCAAAAGGAAATTAAAGGGCAAGCATTGACCGACCACTTAGAGAAAGCTCCTTCACCATTTACTATTTTGAATTAAGAATCTTTCCCTAATGATCAAATCCTTTCCATGGATATTGATGATAAGTGGAAATTATTCTTCGATGGTTCTAGATGTCAAACTGGCTCCAGTGCTAGTGTTATACTAGTCCCCCCTTTAGGTAAGCCAATTCCTCTATCTTACCATCTCAACTTTCTATGTACCAACAACATTGTAGAGTATGAAGCCATTATTGCTGGTTTACATGTTGATTTGACTCTAAACATTAATCACATTTCAATATTTGATGATTCTCAATTGATCAAAAGACAAGTCATTGGATCTTATCAAGCAAAGAAAGATAAGTTAGCTGATTATCAAGACTTGGCTAAGTATCTTTATTGAAGAATTTCTCATCTTACTCAATCGACACAATTCCATGAAAAGATAATCGACATGCAGATGCGATGGTAAGTGTTACTTCCCTTCTATCCCATGACAATTCTTTAGGGGACTATCAGTTTATTATCTATAATCTTACAATACCTTCAATAATCCCTGAGATTGCCTTTTAAGAGAATGGTACTCCCATATATTTCAATATTTGTGTGATGGTACCTTTCCTGATCTAGCATCCAGAAGCACTTGGATTCACATACGCAAACTTGCACCGTGGTACATCATCTTATCAAATGTTCTATATCAATAAAGCTATGAATGTGTTCTCCTTTAAAGCCTTAATAATTCATAGATCTTGATTGCCCTAGAGGAGGGACATTTAGTTGCCTGCAGAGGACATTTCGATAGGAGATTTCTTGTTCAAAAATTGCTTCATATGGGTTTACTATTTGAAATACATGGAACAAGATTCCTTTGCCTTTGTCAAAAAGAGCCCACAATGTCAACAACATAACAATCTCATTAGAGCTCATGTCTAAGAACTTCATTCTCAGGTTTCACCTTGGCCATTTTTCATGTGGGGCTTGGATCATATTAAAATTTCTCCTCCTTCTTCTCAAGGACACACTTTTATAATCATAGCTACCGATTGCTTTACAAAGTGGGTCAAAGAAGTTCCTCTCTGATCCACAACTACTGATGTAATCTATTGTTTCATTCAAGATAACATAATCTCTTGATTTGGTATTCCTTGTACTTGGTTTATGACAATGGTGTTTCATTTAAGAACAAAGACGTGAATAAATTCCTTGAAAGATATCATATTCAACACTGCTTCTCTATGCCTTATTATCCCCAATCAAATGGACAGGTGGAAGCTTCTAATAAAATAATTAGGTTAACTCTTCAAAAAATTGTTAACAAACATCAAAAAGATTGGCATACTCAATTATCATACACATTATGGGCTTATTGAACAAGTTTTCATATGGCTATAGGTACTACCCCATACAACCTTGTGGATGGTGCCAATGTGATTATGCCTTTGGTGTTAGAAATTCCTTCATTGCAAATTTCTCTCAAGGGCATCCTCATCAAAAATACTCAAAGGGAATTATGATATCAATAACTTGAAATGCTTGACAAACAACATATAAACATTCTCAAACATCTTCAAGGTCATCAAAAGTCTATGCAACACTCATACAATGAATGTGTTATTCATCATTCATTCAAGGTTGGAGATCTTGTACTCTATGAAAATCAGTGCAATCTCAATGCACCTTTTGATAAAAAATGGAAATTTAGCCTGAATTGGTTAGGACATTACATCATCATTGAAGTCTTCAGATCGAGTGCATATAGACTTGCTGATATGCATGGTATACCTCTTAAAGGACATATGAACACTATTAATTTACATAGATATTATGCTTAAATTTAGTTTTTCATTTGTATGCTATCACTTTCTTTATAAAGCAAATGTTTGGTAGATAGTAAATGCAAATTTTCTATTTCATTATTTGTTGAATAGTCTCGACAAAATATATAGTTTGTCTTGATTCATTAGAGTAGTTTTCTTATTTTAGAGAATTACTTAGTTGTTAGCATATAAAATGGTAGATGTGCACCATGTTTAATATTCATTGTTAAATCTAATCTAACAATGTTACAATGCTATTTGATTGGATCACAAATGAATTATTTCACCATGTGTATACATCTTGTTTACAATATAACTAATTATATGTGTGTTTTCATTAGAACATGTATCATTTAAATCATTATTGCATTTGTTAAACAATTACACATAGTTGTTTACACAAATCACTTTAGCATTTAATTTTGTTGAAATCACAAGACAACTGAGAGGGGGGTGAATCAGTTGTCACAAAAATTTAACCACTTATAAATATCAACACATCAAATTCTTAATCATTGTTATTAAGATTAACCATGAAAGCATGAAACAAGAAGCTCAACACAATAACACATGAGACACCGCAATTTTAATGTGGAAAATCCCATAAGGGAAAAACCATGGTGGGTGTTAGCCCACAAAAATAAATAAGTTATAGCAATACCAAAAATTGGAGGCTCTCATTGCCCAAAATGCTCACTACAAATGTTAGGGCTTAGTGCTAAGATCAACTTACTGCCAAGGGGTGGTTCACTACCAAGGATTGGTGAACTGATTCGATAGCATCTACTTCATGCCTAAGTTCAGTTCCATTGAAGCACAATATAACACCTCTGCTCTGCTCTTCTTACACCTTCACACTATCTTTTTATTTTCACACAAGGACATCTTTTTCACAACTACAGTACATGCTTTTATACAATTCATCAACCTTGGAATGTACATCAAGGTCAACATTACATTCATCAACCATTGGAACAATCTCCAAGATTAGCATTACAAACATACATAGAAATAGGTCTGGATCTAAACAAAATTTTCTAAGGTAAAGATGTATGTAGATCATGTTATGCCTTAGCTGGGACTCAAATGCAATCTTACACGTCATGACATTCTTCCACAATCTTGAATGTATCTTTGCAAGTAATGAAAACAACCAAGTTGACCAAGACTAGTGTTAACATTAAGTCTTCTAAGAATAGTCTTCATCTATGATCCAAATTTCTCTTTGTAGACCAATCCAAAGGTAGGAGCATGAGCAAGAGACATCCACAAGCACATTGTAATCACCAGGAACAACCGCACCATCTCTAATCACTCTGTCAAGATAATTCTTCAAACTAGAGCACATGAACAACATTGTTAGCTACTATCATAAGGAAAAGATTGCATGTGGACCACCAAATCATGAACCATTAGAGTTGAAGGCACTTATCATCATTACTAACTTGATTCCAGAACTGCAGACTGAAATACTTAATTGCGAGGAATGCAGAGCATAATACATTCTCCTTGTCACCAGTGAATGTACAAAAAAAGTAGTTTTCACTCTGGCGAAACATAACTCACTCAAATCTTCATACCAGAGGGTCAAACTTGGAACATAGAATCTTCAGACATGCCTCTAAATAACTTCCAATTTGTAGATGAAGATATTCATTCTACAAGAAATACGAAGCAATCTACTTGACTGTTATGTTGTATCAGGAATACTTATTATCTTCAACACTTAACTCATTATAGGCAAGCATCAAAATAGGAGTATAGTTGACACCAATGACAACACAGATATGTTGATATCAATGACAACACTGATTAGATACTTGCAACAATCTCCCCCTTTGTCATTGATTGCAACATATGATGTGAAAAATTGTAAAGACTATCAAGACAAGATACTCCCCCTTTCTTTTTACACATCTGCACTCCTTCTCCCCCTTAAGTTTTTCCCATGATTTCTCTCCCCCTTTGACACCAATGGAAAAGGGCACATACTTGGACTCTACTACTCTAATCAAATTTCTCTTTCATGAATACTGTAATACTTACTTCTCTTTGTCAGGAACACATATCAGGAACACTTGCTACTCCCCCTGAGAGGTAGCCCTCAAAACATCAATCCAGATCAAAGAATGAGGCTTTGGACTGTTGGCAAGAGACACTATATGGATTCATGGTTGTTGTCATTGATGGCAACAAAGGTCATCCCACATATCCGCAAGTCATGATATGTCTCTACCGGAAGTCAGATTAAAGATTGTTGTGGTCCGGTGAACAAGAACAGAGCATGTGGCAAGGTCCGACAGATTGGTCCGGATCTCTCAGAGGAAGTGTCTTGGTGCAGTGCGGATCTGGGGAAGTCAAGAGGACTATCTTGAGTGGTATATTCCAAGGATTTAGCCTCCGGAGATGGACAAGGAAAAAGATATGAATAGTTGAGTACCGGATTCCTGAGAGACAGTGAAAACAGAGGAAGAACTGACTGACAGAGTATCAGACTACTTTCCGGATGTGTTACAAATGATGATAAAGGTTGTGGAGGCATGAATCATGTTTGGCCGACATAATTGATGATATCTACAAGTATATGCTTGATCCGCATTGCTTGGTGAGCAAGGATTCAGTCGACAGAACTAAGTTTGTAAGAAACTAGACTGTTCCGGATGCCGACTAGAAAGGTGATGAAATTACTTGTGCGGATATATATAGAGGATGGATTTAGTTGTGAAAAAAGTGAAAGTGCAAGTATATGCGAACAAGTCCAGAGCAGAGCAGAAGTAGCAAGAAAGATCCGGTATGTGAAAGGATAGCAGACTAAAGAACAGAGGAAAGATGAAGTGCAGCAGATCAGTGTACTGAACCTAACCGGAACTGAACTCCAGCATATGCAGATGCTTCCAATCAGTTCAAGACTGTGATTCTTATCACTTTGTAAGATAGTGTGTCTTCTTGTAGGCAGTGAGCCTCTTGTGAGCAGTGTGCTCGGGCAGTGAGCCCTAATTGGCAAGTGCCATTTTGTAACTTTCTATTCTTCTAACAGAGAATAATTTTTGGGTTAATCACCCCGTGGTTTTCTCCCTTAACAGGGTTTCCATGTCAAAAATACTGTGTCATGTGTTTCTTATTTCATGGTTATGTTTTTATGTTTGATTCAATGCTGCATTAATCATAAGGAAGTTCAGATAGAGAAATAATTAGGATAACTGATTCACCCCCCCTCTCAGTTATCAACAATTGGTATCAGAGCTAAGTTCCTTCTAATAGAGCCTAACAGCTTGAGGAAGATCTGGGATTTCAAATGGATGCATATGGTTTAAGGGAGCAACTCAAGACTGCTCTTGAGGATCTTGAACAGTCAAATTCTGAAGTCAGTGAATTAAAGGAAAGACTCAAACAGGCTGATGAATTCATGAGAGAATTAAAAGACAAATTAAGTCTCTCTATGAAAAAGAGAAAGGAGCTGCTTCAACAGTTGGCAAGACAAAGTGAAGAAAGCAATACAAATGAAGAATTGACTGAGCAAACCAAGTTATGTGAAAAGTTATCAAAAGAAGTCATTATGTTAAGACATGAAATGGAATCAGGAACTATAAAGTTCACTCAAGAGATTGAAGAAAAAAGAAAGGCTGAAGACAATCTAAGACAATCTCTTAAGGAAAAATCAGAAGAATGCCACCAGATGGATAGGATTATCAGACATCTTGAATCTGATCTTGAAGATGCCAAAGATAATGAAGAAAAACTTGAGGATCAAATTACCTCTCTCAAAAGAGACCTTCAAACAGCAAATGAATATAAAGAGAAATTCAAGATAAGTTCTGCTCAACTTGAAGTTCTTCTTGGAAGTCAAAAGAGGACAGATGACAAGTATGGTTTGGGATATGAGAAAGGAGAAAGTTCCGGATCCGGTCAGAGGAATCTTGGATCAGAAAATCCAAGGAGCAGGCCTAGAAGACCTCCGGTAAGACAGCCAAATGCTCAAAGATATCCATCATTCAATGGATACTGCCACAGCTGCAACCACTTTGGTCACAAAGCTAATCAGTGCAGAATGAGAATAAATCAGATTAATTCATCCTTCTCCGGACAGTGCTTCAACTGCAAAAGGTATGGACACAAATCCCATGAATGCAGAATTATGCAAGAAAACAAATCATTCAAAGGTAGATGCTTTACATGCAATAGAGTAGGTCATATGGCTAATCAATGCAGATCAAGGGGATATCAGTCAAATATGCAAAGAAATGTTATTTGCCAAATCTGCAATAGGTCCGGTCATAATGCTAAAGTCTGCAGAAACAAGAATCAGGACAAAAGAGGTCCGGTGTATAATCAGAATCAAGACAAGGGTAAACAAAAGATGAATGCGGATGAAGTTAGGAATCAGATGAGCAAGATTTGGGTGAAGAAAAGTTCAGAGAATGTAAAGGTTGGATCCGCACCAGACTCTGGTGCTGATATTTCTTCCGAAAATTAAAAAGTGAGCTCAGGCTCAGGGGGAGACTCAAAGAAAATTCTGTTCCCCCAGCCAAACAAGTGGTGCCGGATGTGGCACAAGATGCGGATCAAAGGGTTTGTAGATATGAGTCTTGAGATACTTCAGTCAAGTTTTCAGAGGTCCGCATGGAGTTATGAAGAAGCTGTGATCGATCAAATAAGACCTGTTCAGGGAGATGCTCCGGTATGATAAAGGATTACAAAAAGGTCCGGAGAGATCCGGAAGTACACGATCTTGTTTTGCGGATTGGACAGAGTGTTTGGGATGTTCTTGTAATATGTTACCTCGATTTATTTATGATTTAGAGATCCGGATGATATTCAGTGATCAGGACTAATCCGGGATACTCCAAGCTGTCCAGACAGGGCAAACCGGAACAATGCAGGTGAAGCATTTATTGCAGACAGATATTAGGGTTTGCGGAGCAATATAAGGGATTTCTCAAAGGACATTTGCTCATTCTGCACTCGAGAAGAAGCGAAAAGTGGAGCTCTGCAACAAGGTTCATCAAGCACACCAAGGATCTCCTGCCGAAGCTATTGCATAAAGAAATCAATCCAACCACTCCGTGCAAACCGAAGGCGCATAAGGTATTCTCCCTTTTTCATTACCTCACTGCAAATCTTTGAAGAATGGCTACTCCAAACATAGTTAAGATCTCTGATAGACCTCGCCCCTCATTCAAGAAACATCCCTACAAATCATTGGAGGTAGATCCACTAGGAGCCTTCTCTAGTGTTCCCCACGGAGTTTTACATACCGAAGACATTAGGGTTTACATACATGCAAGCATTGAAGAATTTGGGGAATTCAAATTAAGAGACCTCTATCACAAGCAACTGATAGACAATACTTTTGAGCTTAAACCAGAGTATAAGGGTATCCAGAAGAAACAATTTGAGCAATTTATTCATTTCCCCAGCTTTGAAGAAGATGAATGGGTCCGGTATGTACTGAGCAAGATGCATGACAACTTTCTATGGCTGGATAGACCCTGTAAGATCACAAAAGAAGCAATTAGGGCAGTAACCGGTCTATACTCTTCCGGAGGGGTACCTATCCTCAAATCTGTCAAGAACAACATTGTAACAGAGGCCACCGGATCAAAATTTGACAAGAGGGCAATGACCATTGAAGATATTTCAGATCCGGATATCAAATATGCATCAATGATAATAGGATACAAGATCTATCACTCTAGCAGGGAGAATTCTGTATCCGGAACTGTAATATACACAGCCTATGAAATGCTAAGAAAGAATGCAGAATATGATCTTTGTGAACTACTGCTAAGCCAATTAATGGAAAACATACAGAAAATCAAGAAGGATAAGAAGAATTCCTTTAAGTATGGTACTCTTATTGTATGCCTATTCTTCTACTTCATGAATGAGCTACCCGGAACAAGTGGATGGGTATGGCAGAATGACAAACCTGTTGCAGTCCAGATAAGAGACTATTTGCATGGACTTGGGGATGCAAAAGCGAGAAATACAGCTCTATGGGGATACTTCAAAAACTTTCAGAGCATGATGCAAGCAAGAGAGAGAATTCCCCAGTCTCTCATTGAGAAATACAAGGACTCAGTGTGCTTTATGGTTGACACTGATCAGTGCCTAATGGAGGCAGTGGAGCCAAGGACTGTCTGGATCATGCCCATGGGGTATGAAGTTGATGAACAGATAGTGGAATTGCATGTTCAACACATGCTAAGTCAGCCCAAAGATCCTAAGGCAGAAAGGTTTGGAACCTTTGAGGAGCTGAGTGTAAAAATACATGTAGAACTCAGGGAACCTGAGATTAAAAGAAAAGTAAGAAAAGAAGTAGAGCACATTGCTCAAGGCCTAGGCATCTCAAAAGAGGCACTTGATGCCAGCCGGGAAAAGAGGAGGAAGGCTGAGGAAGAAGAGAAAAGTAAAGAAAGTGCTCCGGTTGAAACTCCCACCCGGACCAGATCATCAAAGAGATCTGCACCTTCCACAACCAAAAGCTCAAAACCGGAAGTCCAGGCATCCGGTAAAAGATCCAAGACAAAAGCATCAAGGGCTTATGAAAGCCAAAAGGATGAAGAGGAAACAGAGTCAGATGAGGGTGTAAAAGAAATAAAGAAGCAGAAGAAGAAAGGATCCGGTAAACCCTCCACAGGCCAAGACAAGGATGAAATGGCAGAGGTATCTGTTGAAAAGCCCACTCTGTCTCTAGATAATGTAATCAAGTCAGTCACGGTGGATGGAAACCTTCAACCAATGACTGAATCTTATGATGACTTCAGTGAGGCTGACCAAAAGACTCTGCAGGAAGCCACCATCAAATATCTGAACATATATAATAAGGCTTTCATTGAGATCATATCTCTTATTCCCAAAAGCCTAGAAAGGGAATTGGAAGTAAGAAAGAACAATGCTCATGCCAAAGATCTTGAGATCCGGGAGCAGATAGCTATTCAGCTATATCCTCAAATTGATCCCAAGACAATGAACATGATCTTCAAGGACTGCAAAGATGAGTTCAGAAGTAAAGCCAGGATGAATCAGCTCATGCTTGGTGAGACTGACAAAGTGGCACAAGAGACAGAAGAGATCCTCCGGAAGGCCTTCAAAAGGTTCAATCTTCCTGTTGTAGAGGATTTAGGTACAGAAACAACTGCAGATCCGGAATCATCTGTTCCGGAAGAAGTGGGCCCCGAACAGACAAACATCTCTCCTCCGGTTTCTCCTACAGTCTCCAGATCCAAAGAAGAAGAGGAATTACAGGAGAAGGAAGCAGTGGTGAAAGACAAAGAGGTTGACAGTTCTAAGACTGCAGAAGAAAAGAAACATCTGTCTCCGGCAAGAGACACTGCACAAACTGTTCAACAATTTTTGAGCAAAGAAACTCTAGAGATTGATGAACCGGAGCTTCTAAAAGGCCCATTTGATTTTGACTCTCTCTCTCCGGTACAAACAATGAAGATAGCTTCATTTGCAAATGCCAAGGCAAATGAAAAGCTCCTGAAGTCTCATATGGAAGACTGTGAGTTGATAGAGGCTGCTTCCGGAGTACTTGTAAAGATCATGCCATCAATCCAGATAGATCCGACAGCCTCCACTTCCGGTAATCTAAAAACCTTAGTCAGCAGTGTTGATACACATTTTGATTCTCTAGAAAAATCAGCTGAAGAGAAGGTCCGGAAGGAATTTTTGGATAAGAGATTTTCTGAAATATTAGAACTAATCTCTAAAGATAGGAAGATTGTTAGCATTGGAATAAAGAGCTTAGAGAATGCTCTTAAGGATGGCGGTGACATCTACAAATTTTGTATATCTTGGTCAAAGGCAACAGCAGCAATTGACAAGAAAATAAAAGAGGAACAGGACAAGCTTCAAAGCTTATCTCAAAGTTTTGATCCTCTCTCTTCCTCCATAATAAATCAAGAATGTCAGACTATTGCAGTCTTAAATGAAATAAAGAATCTTGAGAAGGAAAGGAAGAACATCACCAACCGGATGGGAGAACTTAGAAGGATTATAATCCCTAAGTTGGAAACTATGCATGAGGCCATCAGTGATGCCCAGACCACCGCCCAAACAAAAGATCTGACAGATCTCAAGCGGGCAGAAGCTTTTGCATTTTTGTTGAGTGGTCACATTTCAATTTTGGACAGAATGAAGCTAAGTTGGGCTACTGAAATGGTTCAACTGCAGACATCCTTTGCAGACATTCTACAGTATATGTGAGTATGTAAATATGCGACTATATATAGAAAATTTTTGAAAATTTTGGTATGCGGACCCTACCCTTTTCCATTGATGTCAAAGGGGGAGTGAGGAGCAGTGAAAAATGAGGAATCCAACTCAGGGAGAGTTCCGGAAATTGTATATAAAGACAGAGCATCAGCAAAGGGGGAGCATAGTGTAAACACTTAGTCATTTTTCACTAAGTGTTGCCATCAATGCCAAAGGGGGAGATTGTTGGCAAGAGACACTATATGGATTCATGGTTGTTGTCATTGATGGCAACAAAGGTCATCCCACATATCCACAAGTCATGATATGTCTCTACCGGAAGTCAGATTAAAGATTGTTGTGGTCCGGTGAACAAGAACAGAGCATGTGGCAAGGTCCGACAGATTGGTCCGGATCTCTTAGAGGAAGTGTCTTGGTGCAGTACGGATCTGGGGAAGTCAAGAGGACTATCTTGAGTGGTATATTCCAAGGATTTAGCCTCCGGAGATGGACAAGGAAAAAGATATGAATAGTTGAGTACCGGATTCCTGAGAGACAGTGAAAACAGAGGAAGAACTGACTGACAGAGTATCAGACTACTTTCCGGATGTGTTACAAATGATGATAAAGGTTGTGGAGGCATGAATCATGTTTGGCCAACATAATTGATGATATCTACAAGTATATGCTTGATCCGCATTGCTTGGTGAGCAAGGATTCAGCCGACAGAACTAAGTTTGTAAGAAACTAGACTGTTCCGGATGCCGACTAGAAAGGTGATGAAATTACTTGTGCGGATATATATAGAGGATGGATTTAGTTGTGAAAAAAGTGAAAGTACAAGTATATGCGAACAAGTCCAGAGCAGAGCAGAAGTAGCAAGAAAGATCCGGTATGTGAAAGGATAGCAGACTAAAGAACAGAGGAAAGATGAAGTGCAGCAGATCAGTGTACTGAACCTAACCGGAACTGAACTCCAGCATATGCAGATGCTTCCAATCAGTTCAAGACTGTGATTCTTATCACTTTGTAAGACAGTGTGTCTTCTTGTAGGCAGTGAGCCTCTTGTGAGCAGTGTGCTCGGGCAGTGAGCCCTAATTGGCAAGTGCCATTTTGTAACTTTCTATTCTTCTAACAGAGAATAATTTTTGGGTTAATCACCCCGTGGTTTTCTCCCTTAACAGGGTTTCCACGTCAAAAATACTATGTCATGTGTTTCTTATTTCATGGTTATGTTTTTATGTTTGATTCAATGCTGCATTAATCATAAGGAAGTTCAGATAGAGAAATAATTAGGATAACTGATTCACCCCCCCTCTCAGTTATTTCTCTTTCATGAATACTGTAATACTTACTTCTCTTTGTCAGGAACACATATCAGGAACACTTGCTACTCCCCCTGAGAGGTAGCCCTCAAAACATCAATCCAGATCAAAGAATGAGGCTTTGGACACCACTGGACTAATGCATTCTCATGCATCTTAGTTCAGAGTAGGAGGGGTAATAACCCCTAATTTTTCTCTGAGATACTCAAAGGTATCCTTAGGTAGAGGCTTAGTGAAAATATCTACAATATGATCCTTTGTGGACACATATTCCATCTTTACTTCATTTTCTGTCACCTTCTTTCTTAAAAAGTGATACCTTATTGATATATGCTTTGTTCTTGAGTGCATCACTGGATTCTTTGAAATGTTTATGGCACTTGTATTATCACAAAAGATTGCAATTAGATCTTTATAGACAAATCTTATATCCTTCAAAGTCTTCTTCATCCACAACACTTGAGTGCAGCAACATGTTTCTACAATATACTCTACTTCTATAGTAGACAAGGAGATTGAATCTTGTTTCTTACTCAACCATGAAACCAATCTATTACCCAAGAAGAAAGCGCCCCCAATTGTACTCTTTCTGTCATCAACATCTTCGGCCCAATCTACATCTGTATAAGCATTGAGAGTGAAATCATTATCCTTTGGATACCATAAGCCATGATCTAATGTGTGTTTCAAATACCTCAAGATTCTCTTAACTACCATCACATGTGATTCTCTAGGATCTTCTTGAAATCTTCCCACAAGACATACTACATGCCATTATATCAGGTCTACTTTGAGTCGGATAAATTAATCCTTTAATCATAGATTTGTACCTCTTATGATTAGTCTTAGGTGATTCACCAATTTTTCTTAATTTGTAGCTAGTCACCATGGGAGTGCATACTAGTTTGGAGTCCTCCATCCCAAACTTCTTCAATAACTCTTTCACATACATAGACTGAGAAATGAAGATTGCTTTATCTGATCGAGTGATTAGCAGGCCTAGAAAGAAATTCATTTCACCAAACATAGACATCTCAAATTCATCTTACATTTCTCTTGCAAACTTCATGCACATACCATCATTTCCTCCAAAGATAATATCATCAACAAATCTTCAGCAATTAAGATTTGATGATCATTGATTTTGAAATAGAGATTGCTATCAGTAGTGCCTTTACTAAACCCTAATTACAACAAATATTTGTCTAACCTTGCATACTAGGTTCTGGGGGCTTGCTTCAAACCATACAATGTCTTCTTCAATTTGCACATCATATCACCTTGTTTTGATAAGTGAAACCCTTCTGGTTTCTCAATATAAACTTCCTCTTCCAACTCACCATTCAAGAATTCTGACTTCACATCCATATGATACACTTTGAAGTCTTTGTGAGCTACAAATGCCAAAAATATTTTGATTGCTTCAATCCTAGACACTGCAGCAAAAGTCTCTTCAGAATCTATTCCTTCAATTTGAGAATAAACTTTGCACACAAGACTTGCTTTGTTTCTTAAAACTTCTCCATTTTCATTCAACTTGTTCTTGAAAACCCATTTAGTTCCAATGACATTTTTATCAACAGGTCTAGGAACCAATTCCCAAGTTCGATTCTTCTCTATCTACATCAGTCCTTCTTCCATGGTTTTTACCCAAATTTCATCATTGCAAGCTTCATTCATAGTTTTTAGTTCAACCTTTGAAAGAAAACATTAATTTACTTGTTCTTTTGCATCTCTTTTCCTTGTCAACACCCCTTTGCTTTTGTCACCTATAATCTAGTCTTTAGAATGATTTATCATTAAACATACCTGGGAGTCTTAACAGTACTTTCTAGAGCCTCTTCTTCATCCTGATAGCCTTCTTGCTCAACTTTTTCTTCATTCACTATAGTCACAATTTCATCTAGTTCATAGCAACTCAGATATGATTTTCTTTCCCTACCTTCATCCACCTTCACATTAGCACTCTCAACAATATTTTTTAGTCTCTTATTGTAGAACTGGTAGGCCTTACTCTTGGTAGAGTAACCAAGAAAAATTCTTCATCACATCTAGCATCAAACTCACCTAGTTCTTCATCTCTTCTCATATAACATTTACTTCCAAAAACTTTGAAATAGTTCACTATAGGAACTCTTCCATACCATAATTCAAAACAAGTTTTAGAGTTGTTACCTTTGACTTGAATTATGTTTAGGATGTACACAACTATATGTATGGCTTCTCTCTAGTTTAATTTCAGTAGGTCAACTCCCTTTAACATAGTCCTGACAGCCTCTTGAACTGTCCTATTCTTTTCTTTCAACAACTCCATTATCCTGAGGAGTCCTAGGTGCAGACAACTGTCTCTTTATCCCTTGTTCTTCACATAAAATATTGAATTCATTTGATGTGAACTCACCTCCTCTATTAGACCTCAAGCATTCGATCCTCAATTATAACTCATTCTCAACCATTGCCTTGAAAACTTTGAACTTGTTTAGGGCTTCAGATTTTTCTTTTAGAAAAGTGACCCAAGTCATTCTAGAATAATCATCAATGAGTAGCATATAATACCTATCACCTTGTAGACTTCTTGTTCTGGTGGGACCAAAAAGATCTATATGTACTAGCTCTAGCAGTCCAACAAAAAATTGTTCTTTTCTTTTGAAACTTGTTCTCATTTGTTTTCCAAATTGACACTCCTTGCAAATGGTGTTTGTTGGATTCACAAGTTTAGGCATATCTCTCATAGCATGTGCATAACTTATCTTCACCAAATTGTCAAAATTGATATGATACATCCTTCTATGCCATAGCCAACTCTCATCTATCTGAGCCAATAAATAATTATCATCAGTTCCTCTTAATTGGTAAATGTTACCTCTGGTCTTCTTACCAATAGCAATCACTGTTCCAAAGCTATCCATGATCTTGCACCCATTGTATTTGAATCTTAGATCATAACCTTTATCACACATCTAACCAACACTCAAGAGATTATGCTTTAAACCCTTCACATATAGGACATTATCAGTGTTGTGCTTTCCATCAAAAGAAATAGATCCCTTTCCACAAATCTTACTAGCTACATTATCTCCAAACCTAACTAGTCCTCCATCATACTTTTCCAAACTTAAAAACTTACTTTTGTAAGTGGTCATGTGATGTGAGCATCCATTGTCAATAATATATTCAAGCTTATCTTTCTCAACTTGAATAGATAAAGTACTTTCTTCCACTAGTTTTTCTTCCTTCTCATAGCTAGCATGATTAGTAGACACATGTTCTTCTTTAATTGCAATAAAGAAGCATTCATTTGAACTAATACTAGCATCATCAGTTTCATCATTTGTCACACCTTCATCATCAAGATCTCTAACATAGTAGCATTTATTTGGAACCCTAGGTCTGCTCTCAAATCATTTTCTATTTCTTTTAATTCTCTCAAGACATCTAGAAGCATAGTGACCAACCTTACCACATGTAAAACATTTGAAGGGTAATTTGCCTTTGAACTTACCAAAACCTGTTTGCAGTCTATCAACAAAGTTGGCTTCAATTTTATCAAGCTCATCATTAGGTTCCACCTTGTACTTCTCTACTTTAGAGATCATCTCTAAAGTACTAGATTTGAAAGCAGTTTCAACCTTTAGCAGGGCATCACCAAACTCTCTCATCTCAAAGGCTATAAGCTTTCCAAGCAACTGATCCTTAGTGACATCTTGCACTGTCATTACTTCTTCAATTGTAGCTACCTTGTGATTGTATGACTTAGGTAGTGACCTAAGAATTTTGATCACAACTTCCTTCTCATCAATAGTTCCTCCCATACATTTTATTCCATTGAAAATTTTATCAACCTTTTTCATGAAAGTAGTTATGTTTTCATCTTTGTTCATTTTTAAACCCTCATATTTCACTTTCAGGCCCTACAATTTGGCACTCTTTACAGAATAATCTCCTTCATACAATTTTTCTAGCTTTTCCTAGACTTTATGAGTAGATTCCAGATCCATGACCTTTGTCAACTCAGTGTTAGATAAGGCACTCAATAGAGTATCTCTAGATTTTATGTTCAACTCATATTCTTTGCTTTCATCTTCAGTTTGCAAACCATTTTGAGGTAAGGTATACTTTGTCTCTATCACTTTCCACACTTTATAACCAAGACAAAGGAGTGATGAAATGCCATATTGGACCACTAGGAGCTTTATCCTCGCTATCCACTTGCATCTACCAAGTAATGGACAAAGTGTCTCCTAAGAAGCTGTGGGGTGGTAGAGTGGAGAAACCACCCTCCACTTCATGGGCTCATGTGGCAGTTACCCTACATCCTTGGTATGCAAGAAGATCAAAACTTATCTTTGTGTAACTCTTTTCATTATTTCATTGATTTTTATTCTCAATGCTAGGTTGGGTGATGTTTTTCCTTCACCCTCTGGCATTCTATACATGTAGCTACAAAATTTACACCATCCCTCTTCATTCCTTTCCAGAAATATAGGGGTTTCACATCAACAAGTAACTTTATTACTCTAGGATGTCAAAAATATGGTGCAGAATGAACCTCCTTCCACACCATATTCCTTAACTCTACAAAGTTAGGTACATACATCCTTCCTTTAAACCTTAATAACCCATCCATTTCAAGGTTAAATCCATCGTATCTTGGATTATGGGGGTTTTCCACAAGGGCATGTTTTACCTGCTTGTAAAACTCATCTCCCTTAGATTTCTGTAGTACTTGATTCCTAAAATTAGAATGTATAGAGATCGTTGAGGAGATGTGTCTTCTCCTACTTAGGGTATATGCCACTTGATTTTCCTTTCCTTGAATATATTGAATCTCAAAGTCATAATCCGAGATGAATTCCAACCATCTTCTTTGACAAGCATTTAGATGTGTTTGAGCAAACAAATATTTGAGCCATTGATGGTCTATTTTCAGCTCAAAGGGTTTCCCAAGCAAGTATTGTCTCCACATTTGTAGTGCTAGTTCCAAATCATGTGGGGCATAGTTTTGCTCATAAGTTTTCATATTTCAAGATTCATATGCAATGACTTTTCCATCCTAGACTAGTAGATCACCTAAGCCTTCTCCTTAGGTGTTGGTGATGACTACAAATTGACCCTCTGGGTGAGGTACTTTCAAAATTGCTGTTGAAGTCAGATTTTCCTTCAATAGGTCAAAGGTCTCCTGGTACTTTTCTGACCACTCAAATATCTTTCCTTTTCTTTGTAAAGAAGTTATAGGGTATACAATTTTTGAAATTTTTTTGACAAACTTCCTGTAGCAACCTGCAAGGCCCATGAAACTTCAGACCTCATGAACATTCCTAAGTATAGGCTATTCCAAAATAGCATTATTTTTTGTTTGGTCCATAGCTATTCCCTTAGCTAAAATTATGTGGCCCAAATATTGTACTTCCTTCTAAAATAAAGTATACTTAGGGAGCTTGCCATATAGTTTATGCTCTCTTAACCTCTGAAGAACAATCCTTAGATGTTGAAGGTACTCTTCTTCATTCTTAGAATAGATTACGATGTCACCAAGGAACACTAGGACAAATTTTTCTGAATAATCTCTGAACACAATGTTCATTAGGTTCATAAATGTTGCCAGCTTTACTAGTCC
Source organism: Cunninghamia lanceolata (assembly GCA_027924645.1). Taxonomy (NCBI): domain Eukaryota; kingdom Viridiplantae; phylum Streptophyta; class Pinopsida; order Cupressales; family Cupressaceae; genus Cunninghamia; species Cunninghamia lanceolata. The sequence goes on from BSBN01000596.1 coordinate 4,137,116, forward strand.
AAAAAGTAGGACAATAAACTAATAATGCCTATATTTATGTTGAAGGCTATTTTATGGATGTCCTCATCCTTTAACGTCAATTGGTGATATCCAGACTGAAGATCAATCTTCGAAAACATGGTTCCACCTCTCATTTGATAAAAAAGATCATCGATGTGAGGCAATGAGTATTTACTCTTAATTGTTGCTTTATTCAACATGCAGTAATCTATGCATAACCGCAAGGTGCCATCTTTCTTTTTCACAAATATAAGTGGTGCTCCCCAGGGTGACAAACTAGGTCTAATCAGTCCCTTATCCAACAATTCCTATAATTAAGCCTTTAGCTCCATTAACTCTATGGTGGTCATTTTGTAGGGAGCTTTAGAGATAGGTTCTGAACCTGGAATAATATCAATAGAGAAGTCAAAGCCTCTTTTAAGAGGTAATCCTGATAGCTCATCCAGAAATGCATCCTCAAAATCTCTAAGAAAAGGATACATGCCCATATCTAATCTCTTTTGATCTATGGACTCTTTTTTCCCAACTTCATTGAGTTTTTGAGATTCATAATACATTAAATCATCTTGGAAATTTGTTTCCTTAGACTCATTTAGTTTTTCCATTTTGACAGTAAAAGTTGGCATCTCTTTCTTTGAGCTCTTCTCATTTGTAGGGCAGAAATTTGTCTTAGTTTGACTTCCATAGGGTTCCCTTGTAGAAAACCCTTGTTTCCTAAGTCATCAAGACATTCTATTGTTTTCACATAACAGTCCACTTTGGCTTGATGTCTCCATAACTAATTTATTCCAAGGATAACATTGTATGAGCCTAGTGGGGCTACATAAAGATTTACTTCCATGGAGAAACTTAGAAGTTCAACCCTAGCCTCAAATAAACATTGCTCGACCTAAGCCTTGGTTTGATTTGCATATTCTACTAACCATGTGTTTTCCATGAATCCAACCTTTCTAGGAATTTTACTTACAATTTTAGGGGAAACAAAACATTTGGTAGCACCAGTACCAATCAAAACTAAAATCAGAATACCAGATAAAATACCTGTAGTTTCAATGGGAGTTATTTGGTATTCAGCTTGCCTGTTGTCCAAGGTGGCATGAATGCATTGCTGGAATGCCACCTACTGAGAGGGTAGAGGGTTTCCTCTTGGCTATTCTCCCTACACCTTGTTAGGACACTAGTTGGTGTAATGATCTTTGCCACATGTGTAGCACCCTCCCACAGGTCCTCGTCTCTCTTGCAGTTTCCTAGAATTGTCTCCAATTCTCTTGGAGTGATTATTTCCCTTTTTCTCTCCTTTGGACTCAATTTGCTTATGCTTGGTCTCTTGATCATTTTTCTCTCAAAAATCTTGCTTTCTCCCGTTTTTCTTAGATTATTGAGACAATTGGGACCAATTATATCTCTTTTAGTTCCTTTCTATATAAGCTGACATAGCTTCCAGTTTTTATTCCTATTTGATGGCCTTCTCATAGACCTGGCCCTTTGAAGTAGGACTGTGTACATCAACCTTGCCCCCAATTTAGGCATTCAATCCCATTATAAACTTCTAAATGTAGAATCTCTCATCGTATTGGTACTGTGGCACATACTTAAGCAGATGAGTGAACTTTTCCCAATATTTATTTATAGATAAATTAGTCTATTTCAGATTCTAAAAATCTATAAGCTTCTAGTCATAGAACAACTGAGGCAACCATCTTTTCTAAAAGAGTTCCATGAAGCTATCCTAGGTAAGGCTTGTGGACCTCAAACCTAGTTCCATCTTTTTGTTCATCCACCATGTGGATGCTTCACCTTCCAACCAGAATGCTCCTCGAACTGCTTTAGTGATCTCATTATATTTTCTAATTTCAAAATACTTTTCCATTTTTGTAATCCATGCCTCCATGGCTCTCCACTTATGGATCCATCAAATTTGGGAGGCATGACCTTTTGGGTCATCCCACAATAATAGGTTACACTTTTTGGCCAAACTTGACATTGAAATCAACATTTTGAACTAAATCTTCCCTTTCTAACACCTATAGCCACTAAACCATTAGGAATTCGTAGATCATGCGAACTATTGATTTGTGAGATTTTGTTTGTAGATTCTGAATATATATATTTTAAAAAGTTGGAGTTAAACTGTAAATTTTTTTGCATCTCCTTTGATAACTAGTTTTTAATAGTAAACAACATTTTTTAAAGTGATGTGTATTCTGTAGCACATAAAATTTTTTTACAAAGGATAAAATTCTGATTCTTTTGACTTTATATTGGTAACACTAATATATAGGGCATGCATTATGTTTCATAATGTTTTGTTGAATATTTTTTTTAATTAAGTTTTGAAGTCAAACCAATTATAATTTAGACATAGGCATATTCTGTGAAACATAACTTTTTCTGTATGTATCGAAATTTATGTTTTTTTGTTGAAACAAGGACATCAATACCTAGGGCATAGATATTTTTCAAAAAACAATTTCACTAATTTATTAATTTTCCATGTGTGTAGAATAGAGAACTTGATGTTTGGTGAAAAACCTACATTCACAAGAAATAATAAATAAATATAATAATCAAATTAAATATATTTAAAATTATACTTTTTGGGAAACTTATAATAAGAATTACATAGTTATAAAATATTAATTTTAAATGAATTCATTTGATCCCCCAAAAGGTAAATCAAAAGGGGTATTTTATTTGCATTTTGATAGGTATAGAGGGGACTCCATTATAGGTATGGTTTAAAACTAGCTGGGTTCTATCTAAGGAGGTTTGAATCTAAGGGGGTTTGATCAAATCCTCTTCAATTAAAATCCTTTAAATGGAACATTTCAAGGCTTAAATCATTATATTTTCTAAAAATATTTGATTTTAGCAAAAATTAGGATGTTCCAGAAAGTGTAACCCATTATTGCGGCAACACCCTTTTTCATGTCTCGGGACAACTCCAAATCCATATGGCTTCGTCTATCCTCTTCTTGTCTAGTCTTGGAGTTATTTTCTCCATGCTCACTTTGGGTGGTGTCATTATGAAATGCCTCATCATAACCCCCATCATAGGCATCCTACCTGGGTCCTTGTCGACCCTTGACCTCCTATTTGAGAGTTCCTACTCTCGCTCTTGTGTCTTGAAGAAAGGAGATGATCCAATCAAGTTTAGATTCAGAGTGCCCTGAAGGTTGCCCTTCATCCTGGCTATCTCCCATCTTGGTTCTTATTTGAACCTTTGCTGCAATCTACTTCTTCCTAAAGTTTGTAGATTAATCAAGGATTAGTTTTCTATATCACAAAATCCATTCTTAACATAAATCTATTCTCATTCATGTAATCCTTAACAAGAAATGTAAGATTTGTCACAATTTTGTTCTCAATTGCATTATAATTTTCCATGGATTACATATAATCCTTCTCAAAATTACAAAATTTTGTTTACACCTTGCTACTACAAGTCATTTTTAGTTTGGGATAACTTCCAATGTTCATTTCTCAACTTTGAGGTTTATCATTTAAATTTTAGGAGGTGGATGTACACGCGGGTACTCTTCTACAACCTCCTTGGTTACATCAGAAACCTTAGGATTGCTTTTCAAAGCCAGTGCTTTAGGTACAGAGGGTTCTGCTGATGCATTATTTGAGCTAGGAGTAGTGTTGCTAACTATTTTCCTCAACTCCTACTTGATTCATTTTACAAAATCAACGAAGGTCTCCTCATTAGTCAACCATGCTCCTACTAAATAACCAGTCTTTTCCAGTCATTTCATTCTTGAGGCTCACTCCCTCAAGACCTTTTGATAACATAGGTGTTGTGATGCCCACAACACACCCCATTTTACCCTTTAGCAAAATGAGGACCCCTGTTGTGGCTTTTGCTTTTGGCTGGTGTAGATTCTATTTGTTTGGCAGTATAGGTAAAATGTCTTGGATGCTATAAATTTGAGTTTCACAATGCTTGGTGACAAATGGTTGTTATCAATAGAATCTACATGAAAAATAAGCTAGGGTTGCCTTTTGAACCATTTAAAAATTATGTGTATTTTGAGAGTTATGCTTGTTTCTGTGAAAAGTCAACGCTGGATCCATTGTTGGTCAATGTGTATTTGATATCCATTGTCATTTGCATGTATTTTTATGCATTTGGTTTGTCAGGTTATTCTATTCATCGTGTTACAAAATCACTTGTGTTAATGGTTTAAGAACTTATGTAGATCTGGACCTGATGACATTTCAAGGTTAATTGTATAAACATAGAAATCCGTAGTTGTATTTGTATATTACAACTCATGTATTAGAAATACAAATGCAAAATATACATAAGTGGATGTAAAAAGTGAATTCAAAATGATGTATAAGGTCAGGGATGTCTCATTGGTATGCTTAATACATCAATTTTGATATGTTTTTTGATGCAAATGTAGATCTGGACCCCAAAGTAAAATTTAATTGAGTTTTGAAAATGAGGAGTGAATGCTCATCTTTGTAGGTGTTGTTGTAGGTATAACTGCATGTATCTTATATACAAATACAAATCCAGATGTGATCCAAAAAAGTTAAACAAAATAAATTTTAAGTAGAGTCCACGTTTGTATATTTAGATGCATGTATTAGAAATACAAAAGGTGAAAGATGCATTTATGGATTTGAATCTGATGTAGGGACTTCCGAAGATCATAACTTTTGACTTGGATGTGGGTTTTCTACGAGATTTTATGGGTGGATATGCTATGAGGTGGAAAGTGGTTTTGCAACAAGCTTTGGTGGGTTGGGCCCCATTTTGGCACTTTTTCGGGGCTTGAAACTTTCATCTTGGCCCTCAAAATAGCAATTTAGTGTTTTTTTCTAGTTTTTTCTAGATTTTTAAAAAGTTGCTTTTGTAATAAATCGAAACTCATGTTTTGAATTTAGAATATTAGTTGGCATTTCATACTACCCTAGTTTTAGGAAGCTTTTGGGAAAAAATAAGATTTTCAAGATATGATTGTAAAATTACCTAAAATGGCAAAATCTGACAATTGTCAAAATCTGCCAAAAAAAGGTAATTTTTTGTTTTTTTTTGTTTTTCTTGGATATAAGAGAGTTTTCTCTCATTATAGTGGTAGAGTTGATGAATACAAAGTTTTTTTATGTTCCAGTCTTTAATCTTTTTCTCTCACATGATTAATGGCAAAATTGTATTGAGTGTATGTTGTGTGCTGCATCAGAATCCAAGATTAAATGATGAATAAAGGGTGGTCACTCATAACAAAGGTTTAAAAAGTCAACATCATGAACATTTGTATATGCACATGTATATGATATACATGACAATACAAAAAATGAATTATATGCAAAACCTGATGCGATTAAAGGTTTGAACATTGTATATTGTGTGTGTGGTCCGCCTGTGTATATTTAAGATGCATAAATGCAATATCCAAAAAAGGGATACAAAAGACATAGATACAAAACTGGACTTGAAACTAACTCCAACTTGTTTTATAAAACACAATAGAGTCCGAGTTTATATATTTTGATGATTGTATGAGAGATACATGAGGATATACAAAATAGAATATACATAAAATAAGAGAGAAATACTAAAGTACATTAAGACTTATCGGGCATGCTTTAGTGAAAAGTGCTTGTATATGATATACAAAAATGTAAAAGTGCAATTAACCAATGTATACAAAATTCAAAATATGCATTAAACAGGAAAGGTAAAACATAAATTGAATTGTATACATTAACTACATCATTTAATGCATAGCTACCACTGAAAAACCTAAATTTGAAGAAGTAAAAAGGAAATCTAATTATGACTAATTTCACAGTTACATTCAGAATTTAGTTGTAGAGCATTTACAGATCTAAGGTGAAGTGCGATCCAAAGGTGAACTAAAATTTGGAGATGGTTGCAGTGAGTTGGAAATGTAAATGGATCTTGTCAACATAATAAAGTCAACAGTTGTGATTTAGGTATGTACCAAAAGACTCTTGTGATTAACGGAATATGATTATGATAATTTTATAGTAGTTGTAGTAAGGTAATGGAACATGTTAAAATTAGTTAATTATTGTAATTCACTGTGATAAAATCATAAATTTAAACATAGTAAGGTAAATATACATAATTCAAAAGAAAAGAGGCTTAGGGTAAAATGGAAAATGGTAAAAATGTGAGGTAAAACCCTAGAAAATGTAAAACATAGTTTTTAAAAGATATTGTATTTGATAGGATGGCACCCAAATGAAAGACAACATTGAAGGTAGTTGGGAAGGAAATGAAAATAGAGGTGAAGAAGAAAGAAGTAGTTAAAGAGACATATCCACACAAAGGATATAATTCACAATATACCCTACCAGCAAAATGGTAGTTGACACAAGGATCAGGGACTTCGATTCTGTTACACTTCTACAGAAGATTAATGAGCTGGAAGCAACTTTGGCAATGAAGAACATAATGGATGTAGGGTTATATAATGTTGTAGGATTCCCACTGGTGATGGAAGCTAGGTATCTGGTTATTGAATGTATCCAGAGATATGATATGAATTCTAAGAAAGTGATATAAATGGGGTGGTGTATGCAGATTTATCAATTGAGGGCATTACTAAAACTTTTGGCTTGAAGATTACAGATAAAATGAAGGAGATAAATGAAGAACAATATGCAACAGACTTTAAGAATAATGAAGGAGCGTGCAAAAGTGCTATATTCTATGAATGGTATCCTTCAAATAAAAAGCCAAAGGTAGCAGTATGAGTACCAGAAACTTTATATAGAATTGATTTCAAGGAGGAGATTCACATATTGATTACTTTATTGAGCAGGATAATGGGACTAGCAGATGCCAATAAGTGTGAACCATGGATGTTTTCAATGATCAAATTTATTAGAAAAGAGACAAGGGCAATTCATTGGGCCTAGGCAATCAACAATACTATTTTCAAATAGGTCATGAGATGGAATAAGAATAAAATGTTCTTTATGTCCTCCTATGTAGTATATCCATGTGAAACAAACATGCAATTAAGTGGAATCCCCAGAATTGGTACATTAGGAAGTGGGCCAGGACAAACACTTGTGTATGATCATTACCCCAACCTATAAGAGAAGAATGTAATGTAAAACCATGTTAGTGTGAATGATGTATTTTACATGTACTTGGTGAGGATTTTAGTAGGGCATAAGGAGAAAAGATTATTATAACAAGCATGAAATGCCATTAATTTACACAGTGCTTGGTATATTCAATTTGCTACTTTTACCCATATCAGAACACAAGGATTCATGGGTGAACCCTTCATATTACCAAGATATGCAACAGATAAAATGATATTGTTGGAGTTCGCCAGGAAAATATTGAATATTCATCAAATGTATAAGACTAAGTTTGGCAGAGGTATTATCAAGTTCCCATTTAGCATTGGTAGATACATATGTGTCAATGAGGAATCATCTAAAGTATCAGAGGCAGACCTACAATATTATAGTTTTCATAATTTTGAATTAGCTAGGTCTTTTAATCCTTTTGTAAGGATACATATATTTGTGAAAAAAAAATTTAAACACCAACCCCATATTGGAGACTATTGGGCTGAGTGTGATAGTGAAGCAGAGGTAAAGAAAAGAGCTTATCAAAGATTGACATTAGATCAAATAAGGACATTGTGAGTACTAGAAGTACCCCAAGAAATAAAGAATGATGATGAAATTGTGTTACATGATAGCTATGACATAAATAGGGTGGCTAAAGAATTCATTGTACAACCAGATTTGACTCAGCTTGAAGAGGCTTCCATTGACAATATATCAAAATCAGTAATGGCACTCTCAAACTTATGGATTAAAGAGAGAATCATAGAATTGGAGGCCAAAGGTATAACAATCACTATCTCAAAGAAGGGTAAAAAGAGAAGTTTAGAGGTTGATGATAAATTTGATGATTTCTTAAAGAGAAAAAGACAAATAGTGGAAGCAAGAATAGCTAAGGCAGATACAGGAGCTACACTATTGTATCCCTATGCATTAGGGGTAACTGTGGTCATTGCTTTAGAGGTTGTCACATCTACAAAAGGAGAAGCATCAAGTGCAATTGATCTAGTAGGGTAGACTCCTAAACAATCACCTGTAAATGTGAAACAAGACCCAATTGTTCAAACACCGAAGGTATCTCAGTAAACACCCATATATACAAAATAGTATAAACAAGAGAAAGTACATGGGTTTATAGAAGAAGGGGTACATGGATTTATAATGGTCAAACAAGAAATGACTAAGGAGATGATAGAAAAGACATCTATGACCAAGCATCCATTAAAGAGAATATAGAAGTACTGGATGTGGATAAAATTGAAGATGCGGAAGATGATGAAGAGGAAGGTGAAGATGAGATAGTGATGACAGCTTTGAAATGAGTAGTTAAGATGAAGAAGATAGGAAAATACCTAAATCATCTCTCATGCTAGGAGTATTGGATACTGGGGTATCACGACAAGTTACCACATAATCCATACAAGATGTGGAAATGATGGATCCTTTTGATAACTTAGTGCCCAAGAACATCACGAAAGAAGTTAAAGAAGTAGCTAAGGAGATATTGAGAAATCAGGCTGAAAAGAAAGATAATACAAACATGGGAAAGGTACAAGATATTCAGGGAGAGGCTAATCAGGAAAATATGCCTACAGTTATGATGGAGGAACAAGGAGATGATGAAAGACAAGATACACCTCAAGAAGTTCATAATCCTAAAATACCCCATGTTGAAGAACAACATAATGTAGAGAATGTCCAACAAGGACATCAACCTCCTCAACAAGTACCTCCACAATAGCAGCATGATCAACAACAACAAGAGCAAGAACAAGAAGAAGTAATCACAGAAGGGGCTCATGAAGAGGTAGTTAATGAGAAAGCTATAGAGACAAATATGGATAAAGTGGTGCCATCTTGGCTGGGATCTGGAGTAAGACAAGACGTAGCAATCCAAATAGTATCAATTGATATTAAAAGTTTGTTAACTAATGAGGCTATTAAGAGAGGCAAAAGGAAGGCTAGAACCATGTTTGCCATATAGAGGGATCCCTCTGGTGCCAGAAATGTACAAATGGCAATTCCTCAAGCTAATAAAGAAAATGGGGAAATAATTGTTGAAGAATACAATGTTATAAGTGTGAATATTAGCCATGTCAATAGAGAAAAACACATTGAAGAATTACAAGAAATGACTAAATTCACTGCCAATTGAATGAGAAGAGATGAGAAAAAAATGAAGGATTTGAAGGGTCAAATTGCCTAGTATCAACAATTCATTCAAGGTATATTTGATCCTACACAAAGTGTACCAAAATTATCTTCTAATTTGACTATTCTATCTAGAGAACAGATTGGGGAAATAGAAAATAAGAAGTATGAAGCTAACATGTTGGAGGACTTTGTCAAGGCATTTATTCATAAAGGAGAGGAAGTAATAAAAATTGCCATTAGCAATTGGAATATTACATTGAATGAGAAAAATAATTGAGCTAACATAATACAGAGATGCCAAGAAAGAAAAAAGTAGAATAGGGATGAGTTGAAGAAGCATAATGGTTTGGAAGGACATACATAGTCCTTGGTAAATGGGGGTGTCATAACTCCACAAGTTGTGTTTCAAATCCCAAAAAAGAAGATGGAGCTGAAGTTTGAAGAGGGTATACTTAGGCCCTGTCTTGTTAATGTGTAAGAATTAGAGAAGATTGTTTAAAATTTGTTAAAGAAACATGTGAGGATAGTTGAACATCTAGTTAAGCATCCATGTCCTTAGGTTCAGGTATTTGATGTAGGCATAGCTATAAAGGAATTTAGGGACCACTTCCAGCCATGCATTGAAGATCATGTGAACTAATTAAATGAAGAAGGAATGGAAAGGATGATGGAACTAAGTGCCAAGATTATAAAGTATCATAAGAGGAGAGAAGATAGAGAAAATAGAGCACAAGGATTGAGGACAAGTGTTAAAATGCAGTAGTACACCTAGGATGCTTCTCAAAGAACAAGTCATGGATCCATATCCACCATAACTGAAAGATTTACACATTACATGAGCAAGAAGAAAGGGGATATGCATATAGATGATGCCAGGGATAGTGATTAGGATGTTTTGTTCACTATTTGTTTCATGTTGTACTTTTTTATGATTTTGTACTAGTGAATGGTCAAAGTAAAGTCAAATATTTCAAAAGATTCTAAAAGGTGTCTTTGTGCCTCAGAGAATATTCTTTTAAGATATTTTGAGTGACAGCTAGCATCATGGGCCAATCTTTATCTACCGTTGATATGATATTTGGAATTTGGATCGTTGTTGGTTTCTGTGACCATAGCAGGGGATTTTGAGCCTATATAAGGAACTTTGAGTTGTATATTTTAGTACACATGGCTGATATGGAAGAGTTACTAGAGAATTTGCAAGAGAAGTGATTTTTGGAAAATACTATGAGCATAGTGAGTTGAATTAGCATTTTGCCTATGTCTGTAATAAGGAATATGTGGAACATCATGTTTCCTTACTATATCTATAAAATGTCTGTAAGTTCTGGTGATTTTGTTGATGTATTCAAAAAGTTAAGGTCATGAAATATTGTAAATGTGAAATAACTATCATATATCAGTAAATGTAAATATTGAATTTATGCATCTATTCCAGACTGTCACTCAATTTATGTGTTCTTTTGATATATTTCCTTGAAGATTGCAATTCTATATGTTGATTTGTGAAATGATCTGGATTAACGTATAAGAGTTTATGTGTTTCTGAATTGTCCAAAGTTATCATAATTTGTCTACATGAGTAATAGAGCATCATATTTATTTAAGATCATGTTTCTTAACCTTATCTTTTATCTTTCTTTTTACTAGTAGTTTAAATAAATAGCCAAAACATAGTCATCTAAAGGAAATTGTTAAATATTCTAGTAAATACATGGAAATGCTAAAGATCTTTAATGGTTTTCATAAAGTCTGAAATATAAAGTCTATTTCTGTAAAGTTCATGCAAAGTTTTTCTTGAAAGTTATAAATATTTGAAAAGAATCCATCTCTTTAGAAGTATTTTGAGTTTATTTGCATAGAATGAATGATAATTTCTAGTAATGAACATTTAAATCACGTAAGGCCCCTTGAACAAACAACTTCATATGGAACATTGAGTATGTCCAACACAACCATGACCTAGTTACCATAGACTTTGAATTGAGAATTATTTTCTAAATATTCTCCATATTCTTCAAGATAAGACAAGTTATTTGTGAATTTATCTCACATTGTATGTGTATAAAAACCACATCAATAGTAAAATGGCACTAGAAGGAGGGCCTGATAGGATTTAAAGTAAGTTTTGTGCAAACTAGATAATAGCACTGGTCAGACGACTAGGTCTAGGTGAAATCCAAGGGATATTTTCTTACAATTGTCTGACAAATGATAAAAAGCTATAAATAATCCTTTAATCTCAAGTCTTAGGATTTTTTCAGGTAGGGAGTTCATCACATACTCCTCCAAGTCCAAGTTCACATTTGATTATACCTTACATAGTGACTCCTAATGTTTCTGCGTTTAGACCATTGAATTTTGGTCTAAATCTTCATAATCAACCAAAATTTGGATTAAATCTACCCAGAGGTCCTGTCATGGCATTCTTAAATGTAGATTCACCTATACACTTTATTGCATATCATGAGATGCCAAAGAATTCAGACAAGATATGTCCTAAGTATCAATTGCATTAGGACACAAAAGACCACATCAGGATCTTCAAAGAAACTTGATTCAGGGCAAGGTTGGCACATGAATATGTGGTATGTAGATTATTTCCTTTCACTTTCAATGAAGAAGCTTATAGATGGTATTTTAATTTGCCAAATAATCACATCACAATCTAGGAAGTTATGGAAGAAGCATTCCTATCTAAGTTTAGGGGTCTAGTAGAGCCAACATCTACGTATCATAGATTGGCAGAGATTAAGAGAAGTGAAGGAGTGTTTATAACTACATTTAATGATTGATTTAAAAAGTCTTATTCAAGCTTAGTTGCTCCTTATACTGTAAATGATGATGCAATATTAGAAATGCACTATGTTGCTTTGGATCCTTTAATGACAATGTTTGTCAAGAGACATGTACCTGCAGTAATGGACTTGTCAGGAGCATATAAAGAAGTAGTGAAAATTAATTAGGAGATGAGACACACAAGCTATGGCACTTTAGTAAGCCTAGGAAATGTTGTAGTGCCCAATCAAATGCAACAATTGAATGGTGCTTTGATGCATCATACTCCAATGTACAATTCAGTTCCTACTCCTACACCAGTATACGATCTTGTCCATACTCATGTTATAGTTCCATACATGGGCCATATTGCCAATGATAACTAGTTCCATAGCCGCCATTCTTCCAAGCTCCTCAAGATACATATGTAGCTAAATACCAAGAGGACAAAGATGAGTTAAAAGAAATTATTTCCCACCTGAGAAAGTTGACTACTGAAGTGACTCAGTTGAGGAATAATAGTTTCTATGATCAAAGTCCTCAAAATGCTACTCATCAAAACCAAGGACAAGGATCATAGAATAGAGGCCATAATGGAGACAATAAATCCTATGGAAATGATAATAGGAATTCAAATCAGCCTAGACCCCCTAGAGTGTGGAACACTAGACCAAATATTGGTACTCTGGCTTCTCCATTTGAGAATCCAGACAATCAAGAATCTAAATGATCTACTAGGATACAAGTAGAAAATGTAGCCCTTAAGAATTGGTGTAGAATCCATAATACTAGTGCTCATACTGAATTTGATTATCCATAGTTCCACTTAGCTGGTAGTATCTTCAAAGTAGAGATACATACCCCTACATCTAAATTCTTGATTCCTAAATGAAACAAGATATTGCCTTCGGGATACGAATCAACCATGGTCTTGGAAAGTTTTACTTTCCCATAAAAATAAGAAGAAGATCAGATAGAAGAGGATGAACCATATTATTGTGAAAGTTTATATCCCAAATCAGCCCTAGTGTTAGAGACTTTCCAGTTTCCCTTTGAAACTGAGAATGAAGTGCAAGGTGAGTCAAATGAGGTTTAGACATTTCAACAGTCCCAAAGGAATCATACTTACAACTTGAGAAGAAATAACAAACCTGGAGGTCCTTTCACTACTTCCACACCTCCAAACAATTACAATACACCACCTGATCTGCATTCAAGTAATAATCCTCTGCCTCCTAAAGTAAATCAGTAGGGTACTAGTACTGTAGCCTCGTCAAAAGCTTAGGTAGGTAAATCAGCACCTAATGAAGCTTCTAAATTGATGAATTATTTATCTAAAGAGATTAGGAAGATAAAACTTAATGTTCCTTTGTATGAATTATTGAAAAGTCTAGGAGTGAGAACTGCATTTATGAAATCCTGAGATGAATCAGGTCCCAGAGAAAATGTAGTATAGGTCTAGATAATCTCCTCCTTTCATGTTAACTTTAAGGATTTTTGGAAAAAAACTTACATAATTACATGGTAGATTTTGGAGCTTCGGCTAATGTCATGCCATTGGGAGTGTGTAAGACTTCAGGACTCACACCTACTAAGTCAGCCAAGGTTGTAACTCAACTAGATAAATCTGAGGTAAATGTGGTAGGAGAGTTGATGCATATTCAAATGCAATTAGCCTCTGAACCTAGGGTAAACCAATATATTGACATTTAAGTGGTAGACATTCATGTGAACTATGATATGTTATTGAGTAGAGATTTGTCTAAAACTCTAAATGGATATATGGTGACTGACTTTTCACACATGTGGTCGCCTTGGAGAGGCATTCCTAACAAGATTAGGATTGAAGAAGAACTAAAGATGAAACATATGATAACTGAGTACAATAGAACAAATGAAGTATTGTACGCTATAGTAGAAGCAAGTGTGTATAGAAGAAATTCTAGCCTTCAATTTTGAAGAGAAATCTGTTAATAAGGGAACCAACATGCTTGTTGAGTTTGACCATGATTCTTCTGATGAAGAAGAAAAATTTGTGAGTGCTTTCAACTGAATCATAAATGAGCAAATTCAAAAATGTATTCAATAAGGGACTTGCATTCAGAATGTTTTATGCAAATGATGGTGCAGGGTTCACAAAACTACACATTCTGAAGAGGATTGTGGGATATGTAGGGAAATAATTGAGTGTCAACATAGAAAATGCATGACACAAAGTGAAAATTGAGAGAGCGGACTTGATGCTGATAGTCATAAGTTGTTACATAGTGATGTTGGTGCCATAACAAAGGATTCAACTGGTTCTACAAAATCAATAATTGATAAACATTTGATCACACATAGGCTCGTAGAAAATGTCACAGTACCTATAGGTCAAACAAAAGTGCATCAAAATATACATGCTCTTACAGGACCTAAGATACTTTTCATTAAAACAAGAAATCTAGTGTGGAACAAGAATAACATGTGGATTTTAAAGTGTGATGGATTGAAATCCAAACAAGGAGTAGGGGCAGGAATAGAGCTTATTGATCCTAATGGTAAGTCATATTTGGTAGCTTTTAGATTACAGTTTCCCTATACTAACAATGCAGTTGAGTATGAAGCATTAGTACATGGATTAGTAATGGCCATCAAGAAGAAGGTGAAAGTCCTTCAAGTTTTGTCTGATTCTGAATTGGTAGTCAGGCAAGTTAGAAAATTATATGCATGTAATTTTCAAAAAAATGGTAAGTTATAGGCATAGAGTTTGGGATTTGATAGAGTCTTTTGATGCTTTCAATATTATACATATCCCCAAAGAGTTAAACCAATGTTCAGATGAATTAGTTGTTGCAACTAGTACTCTTGAACCATTAACTTTGTTTTATCCTAAACATTATCTGTGCTCATTTTGTAGGATGACCCCTACGATACTTGTTCGTTTCATAGCCTATAGCTATAAGCATGTATTTCAAGGAAGATCTTTGACCTCATACGTGGTCTTCTAACTCCTAAGAATCTACTTGAGTATCTCCTCAGCTTGGTTTCTTGAAGTTTGTGAGAATTAAATGAGTGAGTAAGCTTGTCAAACTAAGTGAGTTTGATAGTTTTAAGGAGTTAGAGAAATTTTTCTTTTGCAATGCAAGGGTGGTGAAATTCACTGTCGTTACATTTTTGGGTTTTAAGTTTTACATGCAAGAGCGGCATTTTTTTCCCGCTATTGCATATCATGTTTTGGTTGACCTAAATGCAGGGTAGCAATTTTCACTGCTCATGCATCTCAAAGTTCACACTAAGTGCATTTAATGCACTGCATGTGAATGTTTAGTGAGACTTTTGATATGTTTTAAACACTTTTATTTCTCATTTTATTTGTGTCTTTCCATCTTTAAGTCTTTTCTGAATGTCTGCAAACCCTCAAAGTTACCTCGCATGTGCATTGGATTGGATTTCTCAAAGATTTGAGTCATATTTTTGTCAGTTCTTTCTCATCATTATCAATCGGTAAGCTTCTTATTCCTTTTTTCTTTATGCACTAGGGTTTGCTTGTTTCAATTTGTTTATTCTTACTTTTGTTTTGTGATTTCTTTTTCTGAATCATTCTTTTGTCAGTGGCATTGGTTTTCAATTGTTGTGTTGTTAGAATCTCTAAGAAATCATTTTTTATCCTTCATTCCCATCATGTTGTGTTTAGGGTTTCATTTTTGTTTCATTTTGAGATCTTTACGTTTGTTTTTGTCCACCTGTGTGGTCAGTGATTTTTTCCATGTTTTTCATTGTTCTGTGTTAAGGTTTAAATGTTTTCTTTTCTACCTTCACACTTTCATGTTTTGCCTTACATGTAAGGGTGGAAAAATTAGCTGCCCAAACACAATTCCCAAATGGTTCCCATATGTATGGGCGGTGATTTTCACTGCCGATGCATATGGTGTTTTAAACCAAATGCATGAGTGGTGAAAATCACTGCACATGCTATTTCCTTTTGTTGTGTCACATGTGTAGGGGTCGCAAAATTCGTTGCTCATACTCATGTAATTTTGTAAATTACAAATTGTTAGTGTTGATCTACCCTTAAGCTGTAGATTTACCCTTCACATGCAAGCATGGCAAAAATCACCGCCCGAGCATAAGTGAACTTCCTTCAAGATGCAAGAAAGGGTTTTTTTACCACCCAAACATATTTTGCAAATGCTTCTCCCATATCTAAGAGCGGCAATAATTGCTGCCTTGACATAAAATGTAGTATACCCTACCTACAAGGGTGATGCTTTTTGCCACCCGTGCACTCACTCCTTTGTAATTTTCTAACACTAGCAAATTTTCCAAGCTACTATCTATAGCCTGCATACACTTCATTCTTCACTTCAAATTGTTCTCTAGCCCCGCTAAGCTCGCATTAATGATCATGATTTCCTAACACAATGTAGTTTCCTCATGTATCACATTTTCCCTAACACTACAGCATCTTACTGATGCAATTGCACTAGCAAGATTACCAAGTTATCTTGTAGTGCCCCTCTAGTTTCACCTTGTATGTGTAGGTGGTCAGACTATGAAGCATGAAGATGAAGGTAAAATACTCAGAATACTTAGGGTATGTTAGATAGGTTGAAGGTAGGTTTACTATTTTGATGTAGTTGATGACATTCATTGATGGTTATTATGATCACACTGTTGATGTTTATGATTAATACATTATGCTTATGATGTGATCATTTATGGGTTAATTAATTATGTAGATTAGTTTAGTATGTGATTTATGTGACTATTTGATGATGTGTTATCAAGTTGTTTATGAACTTGGTTAATGTGGATATTTTTGATGTGTTTTGTGAAGGGATAGTGTAGTATTACTCATGTTGAGTACCCTACTATGCTGGGATTCCCTGTCCCAGTGTGCATGTTGGATGATTATATATATGTTGTATTCGACACTTTTGTTTGATGCAGGATTGCAGGTACCAGGTATCAACTCCACCTAAATTGGCAGGTTTGAGTGTGCCTTTACACTAATGGATAATGTGGATGGGAGATAACATGGGGTTCCCTCTATTAGCCAATGTCTTTAGTTTGTCATCATCCATGTATTTCTAGTCATGGGTGTAGTTGTCGCTCAGTTGGTACTTGTCCTCGGGGGTTGGTCATCCTTTGGTATGTGGTTGTTATTGTTTGTTTATTGTAGTTTAAGGTTCATTTTATTGAACTTAGTGACCAAGGTATTAAGTTGTTGATTATAGTCATTTGGTTCATTTTATAGAATAAGTGATCTATGTGTATAGATGTGTTGATGTTTGATCATTGTGGTTATATAGTCAATGTGTATTTATTGGATATTTATTAATTGTTATAGTAATAATAATAAT
Source organism: Cunninghamia lanceolata (assembly GCA_027924645.1). NCBI lineage: Eukaryota > Viridiplantae > Streptophyta > Pinopsida > Cupressales > Cupressaceae > Cunninghamia > Cunninghamia lanceolata. Next base: position 4,154,464 of record BSBN01000596.1, read on the forward strand.
AAGTTTATATATATACATCAATATTAGTTATTTAATTAATGTAGAAGATTGAGAATATTAATTAGTTGATTTTTACATTAAATTAAATTAGTAGCTTTGAAAGATAAGAATAATAATAATATTGTTATATTTAGTACTTTATTGATTTTATCTGACATGAGAGATTTTATTTTGTTTTTCCATTAATTTATTGTTGGAGTGGGTTGTCAGAAATTTGAAAATATTCCTGTTAGTGGTGTTATGAATGCAATTAATTTTGGGTTGTGGAGATCTCTAATAGAGAGAATGGTGATAGTGGGTATTAATTGTTTTGTCTATTTTGGTTTTGGGAAGATTATTTGAGGAGGGAGTTCTTAAAAAAGAGTCACAAAAAGATTTTTGGGGAAGAAAAAAATTTGCAGAGGAAGAAGAGGAGAAAGAAAAGAGAAATTTAAACAAAAGAGGATTCTAAAGCAAGTTTCTGGGTATGTTTGATTGTGTCTCTGTGTGTGAAATTCTTTATTTATGTGATCATTTGTTGGTCTAGAATTCAATTTCCCTTGTTTTCATAGTAAGAAGAGTATTCTCCCTTCGATTTGTTTTCTTTATATTCAAAATATCCTATCGCCTTCAAATTTGCTTGTGACTAGGTTCAACCAGAGGTGGGTCGAATGTCTCTAGCTTCAATCCATATGCATATCCATTGGAATCAATTGATGCCTTTTGTATCTTTTCAGGCCTATCCTAATCTATCCAACAACTTCCCTTGAAACAATGATAACCAAAAAGCAATGTATTAAATTGATCTATTCACATTTCCCTTTAGTTTCCCTTAGAACTTAAATTACTTCCTCAAATCTAGATTGCAACAGATATGTTTACCTAAGTTTAATCATGTAAACCATTTATCTCCTTAAATCTAGCAATGTGCTTCACTCACCTGAATTATTTACTTTAAACCATCTATTTGGTTATCCTCAATCATGCAATTGATATACTCGCCTAAGTTATTGCTCTGGAAGCTGATTTTTTTTGTAATATCTACAAAAAAATTTTTTAGATACACACCAAAATTATGGGCAAATGGCTATTTTCCTTTTTCATGGGTTTTAGCCAGATAACCTTTTTAACCACAGCAACCTGTAAATCTTTACAAAAAATCATATAATTCAAATTGCATTTATATCTATTTCACCTGCAAAGAAAATGATTTTTCCTTGTGCTCTTTCATAGCAATCAGATGGCCTCATTTGAGGCATTTTGTCATCAGCTTAAACCTTTTCTTGATTGCTCTTTTTATGATGATTAAACTCTTGAAATGTTAACCTAATAGAAATCATTTCTCCAGTGAACTAATTCATATGGGATGCCCCTACAAACTCTCATCGTTGGCATCCTTTAATCTGTATCCAACTTCAAGCATAACCAACGCCATCTTCTATCTCAGGTTTGTTAATCATGGTTTCTGTAATGCCTGATCATCGAACCCATTTAAAAATTTAATAAATTCATCAATCTTCTTTACCTCGGTTAACTTCTTAAGATGCATGTTGAATAAAAAAAACCAATCCTAATTAAATCTTGACATTAATCGATTAACTTCCTTGATCGGTCGTTGTTCCTATAGCAACTTAGCACCCTAACTCTCAATTAGTTTCAGACCAAACATTTTCTTTTATCCTTCCACATTTTCTTGAGAGCAAATGATGTTTCTAACAATGTTGGTGATCTATTTAGCAAGTTACCTAGCAACATTCTCTTATAATTACAATTATTAAGGAATCGTTATAGGAAATTCTCAAAATCGACTATTATTTTTGTGTATAGCATAAGTGAATAATTTTATTAAGAGTTGGAAGATTAAAGGGAGTTCATTAAAACAAAATTTTATTATATTAATTAGTGCATTGTATCAAATTTAGTTTTTCAACCAAAGTGTGTATCCAATAAGATTAGTAGTATTTTAGAAAATGTAGATAATTTTAGATTTTCTAAACCCACTGATCTTATAATTTAATGTGAGGTGATGTAGATTATAATATAGATTATAAGAATTATAATAGTTAGAATCCTAAATTTTGACATTTAGAATCAATCAAGTATCTCCCACTACCATTGATTATAGTAAAGTTGAATAGACATAGAATTCACGATTTTAGTGTTTTAAACTAACATAGTTAGTATTATGATAAATATATTTGGTTGTAGTTAGTTAAATTCCTATAGAAGATTGTGTCTATTCTATGGCCTCTTCTTATCTTTTAAAATATAAGGTTAATGAATGTTGGTGAGGGGTAACCATATAGTTTCTAATCTTGAAATTAGAGTTAGAAATATGGATTAGATAGTAGGGATATACCTTGGTATGTTGATTTACATCTTTAGAAACTCAAATAAACTTACTTGAATCTACAATTTAGGTCAGTGATGTAGATAGATGGTTTTAAATTTATATTTGTCTATAGTATTATTATAAATAATATCTTTTCAACATTTGTTGAATTCTATTTTTAAGGAAAATTTAGAGGAAAATAATATTTATAATGGTTTAAACTCTAATAATCTTACAACCCTATTTCCTTGCATACTTATATGTTTATAGTATTTTTATTAATGATTATAAGTAAATTGCATAGATAATTCATTTCTTAACCATGTTTAGGTGGATTAGATAAGAAGATGCATTTCTTATTAGCTTAGTGAGTAGACATTATATTAAGTTATATAGTATAAAATGTTTAGCATTTAACTCATATACTTTCTAAAGATTTAAATGGGTGATTAGTTTTAATCTACTTTATGATCAGGTTTATGTTTTTATTATGCAATTATTTTGAATAGAAATCACAAAGTTGTCAAGAATATTCATAAGATCCACATTAGTGTAGAAAGAGGTTTAGTCCAATAACGGGCAGTATCTTGTTTGACTGAATTTTCTGTTGGTAACCCTTTCAAGTTATTATTGTTCTGCATTGTTGGGATAAAGCTATCTTATGTTGTTAGATGATTTATTATGCTTGGAATAAGGTTACATTCATTAATACCATTATTAGTGCATCAGATCATATGTCACATTTGTGGTTTTGTTATTGAAGTATTGATGAGGGATTTTGGTGTATGATGTGTTTTGGAAGTGATTGTGATGTGTGACCATTGCATTTTAATGGTGTCATGCATTGTGTTATTTGGGGAAAGTGCTTTCCAAAGGCCTAGGTGGGTGTGATTGTGTGGGGGTTGGATTTGTGTGCACCTTGCAAGTTGAATGAAATGTATTCTTGAAATATGGTTTCTTATTCATGTTGGTATGATACATGTGCAAGATGGGTAATGCCTTGCTCAGAGTACCTATTCTTGTGGTTTTGTCTTGAACTCATGTTGATTTCATGTTCGGGATGTGGTTGTAGAGTCCTTCTTGAATGTTGGGGTTCATTATTGTTTTGAGCATGGAATAAAATATTGTGTTGGTTTATGAAATTGGTTGAAATTTAGGAGCAAGATGACCCATGCCTTGCTCTAGTTTCATGTTGTTTATGGTTGTCATGACTATTTCAAATGGAAGTTTTGGGACAATGATTCAAGAGTTGGTCCTTGAGATATGATTTGTATGAAAGAGGATAGATTCCTTGCAATTTCATTAGCATGCATGCCATCTTTGTGATTTCTATTTTTTATCTGGATAGGGATACTAGTGGTATGTAGGAGAGTGTCTTTTATGGTGGGGTTGGTGCCCAAAGTGGCTACCTAGATAACCCCACGAAAGTTGTAATCAAGTGATAACATAATAATTAACCTAGATGGGTTGGATAGTTAAACACATAATAAGAGAATTATGATGCCTCACCCATGCCTATAGCATTTTCTTAGGCTAAGGATGAGATGAGAAAGCCTGGTTGGCAAGATTGACATCCTTGTCTTCATGAGAGGATGTGTCGGTTCTGCATGTGTCACCCTATGGGGCCGATGCCTAGAGAGAGACTACTAGGATAACCATAGATGGGGTCCAGTTTCTAGAGAGATAGCCAAGATAACCCATGCTAGGACCATGCGATGATAATCTTCCTAATGTAGCTTAGTTACTTCCTTTTTTTATCTTCTGATGTTGCCTCTAGAGTAGTGTTAGCCATTGTTGATCTATGTTTCTGTGTCGATTTTGTATTTGCTTATTTGTACCTTGTGATCTTTGACTTAGTGGAACCTCATTGTTATCTCCTAGCATAGAGGGTGGACCTCAGGGTTCCACATGGTCAGGTGGTTGTGCTTTATTCCATTGCTTTTCTGGCATTGTGGCTCATGTGTAAAGAAGATGTATCTCTCTTGATTCCAGTTTTGCACTTGTATCAAAGACAAACATTTGTACTATTTGTATTTAGATCTTTTGTATCAAAAGAAATCCTTATGTAATTGATGTATCCAGAAAGAGAGCTTTTGTATCACTGAAACTATGTAATTCCTCTTGTAAGATATACTATTTTGTACTTGTAATCTTAATGCAAACTTCTTGATGTATTTGGATGTCGTAATGAAAGATGTTAGTTGGTGTATTTGAGTAAACTATGTATGTTGTTGGTTGTAGTTATATTTAAATAATGCAGCTATGTAATCCCTAGAAATGTTAGTTTAACTTGTTTCTATTAGACCATGTTATGCTTTGTTATTACCACTTCTATAGAAAAAAAATATTTCACCCTTTTTATTTCTTAGTTAAACTTATCTTTAGGGTTGCATGGTGGGGCATTACATATACTTCTCTACCAAAGGTGCTCATCTTACAAATGACTGACCCATCACCAAAGAAGGCCAAAGTAATGAAGTACAAGTATCGAGGTGTTTTTCTTGTCACTTCAGTCATATCAAACATGGTTGAAATACAGGACAGAGATTGGTCATGTTGATATGGCCAAATTTGTGGAAAGGACAAAGTCAGATAAACCTAGCCACTACATGCAAAGGATTATAAAAAGCATAATCCATTTAGTTGCTTCTTTTTCCATTGCTGCACATAATATTGAATGTGTTCTCCAGGTTGCTCATTTTTATAATAAGGATAACATGACAATGGTGGATTCTCATGGAAAAGTGATTATAAGACTAGATGCAAAGTTCATGGATAAGGTTTTCATGTGTCCTAGTGCAGAAGATGTTGCAGAGCTAGATTATTCGATTACATAGAGGGAATATGATAAAGATGTTGAAAAAGCTAAAAGGGTTATCAATACTAAATGGGTGAAAAATACTAGGCCAAATTATCCAGATGGCCTAAGAGTTTTGTCAGGAGTGACTTTGTAGAGGAGGTTAGTGACTTGATAACTCTTCTCAGTAGAGTTAGAGGTCTACCTTTGTCTTCTACCTTCCATGAAGGGATTTATCCTTACATCAAAATCATACTTAAGGAAAAATAGAATATTTTTTGGGGTGAATAGATTAGCAATGCTCTTCATGAGAAACTGATTAAGATGTCAACTACTTCCAAGTTCTATATGACATCATATCTTGTATATGCAACTGCTTCAATGAGAATCTTTCCAATTTTGACATTTGAGGGAGATCAAAGGGTGGTGCCAGTATACCAATACTATCCTCAGCTAACTCTGAAGGGATCTATACATCATTTTAGAAGAGTGAATTATGATGCCTTCTTTGCAGTTTTCATGTGTCTATTTGATCCTCAATTAGAATAGAGAAGGGTTTCAAATGAAGCATGGATAGTTGTTAATGATTTTGGTTGTTTATATCTTTAGTTCCCAACTTTTACCTATTTAAGAGTTGGTTATTATCAAGGTTATCCTTACATGTTGCCAAAATTTACAACTGATAGGATTATCTTGATGGAATTGTGTATACAGATGATTGTAGTGCACAATAAACAAATGGAGTTGAAGAAGCCTGGATTTAGGTTTCCTATTGAAATTGGTAGGTGTTCTGTAGCAACTGCTTCAAAAGATAAGGCAATGGAAATTGAGATGCAGATGGTTGGGCCATGAAACAGTTCAAGGAAGACGCAAATTTGACTATCGGGGAGTGAAAGATAAGATTAGGAGGAAAATTCAATTTCATGAGCCAATGGTGGAGGATGTTTGGGCAGATTTGAGACCTAAAGAAGATATCAGGAAACTAGACTATAGCAGGTTGACTTTGAGTCAAATTGAAGATTTGGGTTTGGCTGATATCCTTGAGGGGATGGTTGATAATGAAGATGTTTTAAGTCCTAGGTATGTAAATGAGCAAGTTTCAAATTCTCCTTTGCCTTCTATGTTATAATTAAAGAAAGAAGTGACATCATTGAGAAAGAGGTTTGAGCTTATCATGGCCAACACTCATATATGGCTTCAAAATAAAGGAATTTAGCTGAAAGACTTCATCACTAGCTTTGAGGAAGAAGTTCTTGAATAAACTGAGAAAAAGGTTGAAATAAGAACTAAACACAAGAGTGATGCTCCCAATACTTCTAAGGTTCCTAAGCCTAGAATAAAATTTGTATCAAAAGGGGATAAATCTAAGGTGACAAAAGAGGAGTCTATTGCTAAAGAGATGGAAATAGAAGGGTAAAATACTAAGGAACCTATTGTTGAGAAAATGGATACTGAAGAAAGGTCTACAGAGGAAAGAGAGGATGAGTGATAAGTAATGGAAAAAGATGAGCAGGAACATTCATAGGATATAACTATGTCTACACCAAAATACATGTCATAGGAGACTCAAATCTCTTCTTCCCTACCTACTATGTTTGTTTCAGATTCTTTACCCATTCTTTCAAAATCTCCATTGTCTCCCATTGTTGTTTAGTCTTCTAGCTCATTACCATATTCTTTTAAGATGATTTTTGATAGTCCTAAGGTTGGTTTTGAAGCTGCCCTTTGTTCTTCAGGGTCTATTCCGAGCTTGTCTTCACCCTCCTATGATATTGGTGATTCTACAATTTTTGAGCATTTTGTTTTAGTTGCTGAGTAGGTTGTTAATGTGGATGTACCAGGTGGTATATTTACAAACACTCCTCCAATTGTCACTACTACAAGTGTGAGTAGAATTCCTTCTACACTAGCAATGGAGTTAGATCCAAATGTGAGTACATTAGTGCTTCCTCCATGGATTTCAACCTATACTCGTAAGAGGATAAAGTAGGCCATCTCTCTAGATGACTTTGACTTTGGAAATCTAATTCTAGTGAAGGAAAAGACACAAAAGAAGCCCAAGAATCTTTCTCAGCTACTAGAAGACAAAGGCCACCAATATGTAGAGATTGCTCAGCCACCTTCAGATGCGACTATTGATAATTTCAGCATGAGTGACTATTCTATTTCTAAGATTGAACTTGGGATGATCACACATGAAAGTGCCAAGGCTGATGTTAAGTCTATGCTCAATTCCATGATTCTAAAATTTGATCATGAGAGGGAAATGAAGGAGCAATACAAAGCAATGACTAAGTAGTTGGCCATAGTGGTGAGAAAGATTACTTTGACATCTAAGTCAATAACACCCAATGTAATCATTGTGGAAGAACCTGTTATTCAGAGGGTAGAGAAGACTCATGTCAAAGGGAAAGTGGTTGAAGAATACCTTGAAAAAATGCATGCACAAGGAGTGTCTCTTCTTACTAGTACAACTGAGAAGAGAAGTATAATGGAAAAGATAAGACCTGAAATGAATGATTTAGTGGATGTCATTTCCCAAGACATTCAGTATATAGATAATAGTTTTGAGAAGTGGACTGAGATGAAAAAGTTGAAGATAAAAACTCTGATATCAATTGGTATTATTTCAAATCATGACTCTTATGTGGAAACTAAAGTGTCATTGATTTATCGAAGTAAAGTTTTGAAAGAGTTGATCAAAGACTTGGAGAGTGCTAGGGAACTTAGTGAAGAAAGTGATGTTGATCTTCTACACAAACTGGAGGAGCTCCCATACAAGTTGACATCTAAAGATCATCATTTTCTTCCTGCTAATGAAATGATTCAAGAGTTTTAGAATATGTTTCAAATGGAGTTTGAAGACAAAGCTTTATCAGTTGCCTCTCTAGACAATATTCTGGATAATAAGGTAACACTGGATAACCTGAAATCCAAGTTAACCAGTCACGAAAAGGTGGCCACAATAGTGAAAGATGCAACAATCAGAGCTCGAGTAATTTTAAAAACACTATTAGTCTTGATAGCTTAGGGATGAAAGCAACATTCACTATGTATGATGCTTATCTAAAGAATAATGGGGATGCAAGTTGATGCAAGTTTTCATGCCTTAGTTTATTTTTTGTATTTTCATATGTACTTTGTTTGTAGTTTTGGACACTTTTACATGTACTTTTTCCATATGTAATTACATGTAAAAACATAGGAAGTCCCAAATAAATACGGACTCCTTTATTGAATAAGTCAAAGTAGTTTGATTTTCCTAGATTATCCCATGGCCTCTCACTATAAATAAAGAGGGGCTCTATTGTAATTTTTATGTTTTGTCTATTGAAGCAAAGTGCTGCCATTTTGAAATGAAATTTGAGACTTTGAGCTTATTTTGTAAATTAGTTTTCAAGCAATATTAAGAAACAAGTTGGCATCCAATCTTTGTCTTGGAGCAAGTTTGTAATGTTATAGAATTGTTATTATGTCCTATCTATTACATTATCTTGTATGAATGTTTGAATTGTGAGCATGGAAATCAAGTGTTAGGAAGGTGATTCAAATCTAATTTTGTAGACTTTGTGCTGCCATATCATATTGGGAATTTTTGTTTAAGTTTGTGAATGAGAAGTAACTTGAAGACTTTGGGCTGCTCTCTATTATGAAATCTTTCATTTTCAATTGGCATAGGAAGCAATGAGAGAATTTGTGTTTTCATGGGTTTCTTGGTGATTAGCATATGCTGGTATCATTTAGTTATTCTTTTGTGTAACTTGATTAGATATCAAAAATTATTGTTCCGAATTGGTATTTTGTAATTCTTTACATATTGTAAGCTTTGTGAAATTATTATTTTGAATTGTAAACATCTATTCTGAAATAAGAGAATAGGATGATATGGAATCAGTCCTAGGATAGTTTTTAGTATAAATAAGTTTAGATAGTTATTAGTTAGTATTTGACAATAAAAGGGAGCCTCAACTTGCTGAGAGGAGAGATAATATCTCACTACACTATGGTTGATATAACCATTTTGCCTTTAGTTAACTACAAACAAAATATTCACTCAACACTTTGTTAGGATTGAACAAATTTCAAGTAAAAATAATTTCTATTCCAAGTATACCTAATAATGTGACAAATTTTCAAGTATTTAAAGGTGACCAATAGATCCTTGATTTTATAACAAGTCATAATGTCATTGCATTGTAGATAATAGATGAACTGAAAGGAAGTTATGTGTTCGGAAATTGTTTCCTACACTCATCTATTAAGGAGAGGGCTATGCAAATTAAAATTTATCCTAACTATTATAGAAATGTTAAACCATTAACATGAGATATTGCAGCAAAACACAAGAACCAAAATGTAGATAGAAGAAGAGAGACAAAGATTTATGGTGGGGAAAACCCTTATCAGGTAAAAACCCCACACTCAGAAACCTGCACAATGTATTAACAAATATGAAAAGAATGTTTACAATACACTTGCAATGCAAGCTTCAATGGTCTTTGACACTCATGTCTAGAGTCAATCTAGCAGCATAATAGTACCTGTGAACTTGCAATACAAACTCCATCTCCAAGCACCTGTTTAAATAGAAAATACAAGTTAATTTTGGGCCTTTCTTGGAATGGACATCCAACATGGCATCTTGGACCCAAACCCATGCCTAAGGACACTTGGTCAACATTGTAGAATGTATCTGACACTTGTCCACAACTCTTATCCCAAAGAGGTCACCTATTTCCAAAATGGGCTATGATAGATGCTCTTACGACACTTACGACTGTCATAGAATCTATCATAGGGGTTACAACTTACAGTTGTAAGAGAATTTGTCATACACATGCTATAAATAGCATATTCTCTTACAACATGTCATATTCGACCTTGGGGTGCCCAAATATGCCTCATTCAAAGATGCTTCATGACACATGTCATCACCTATCTTACAACCTTCTATTTCTGACTCTTACATGTCATAGATTCGTCATAGGAATCCATCATAGCCATTTTGGTCAAACATTCCTTACACAACATGGAGGATGCTAACACATGGAAGAATATTCCTACCACTAAGTGGGATGCCTATCTCCTCATGTGAGGAGAAAAATACAAGTTGTCATAATCCATGTAGGATTGACACATCATCGTGCCACATCCCACAGCATGACAATATGGATTTTCTAAATATTTACAACATAGGCAATTAAATAATAAATAAAAACATTACAAATGCAGAGAATTACCAAGGTTGAGACACCTTAATTCCCAACATTCTCCCACTTGTCAAACACCTTGTAATAGCCAATAGAAAAACAAGATTTAACTGCTATAGGCCGAGAGGCCCATAGACTTTGAACACCATCTGAACTTCTCTCTGCTCACTGGTTTCGTCATAGCATTTGCAACATTCTGCAAAGTATCCACCTTCTCTAAATTTACCTTTCCATCCTCAACCATGTCTCTCATGAAGTGAAACTGAACATCAATGTGCTTGGTTCTAGCATGGAAAGTTAGATTCTTTGCAAGGCAAATTACACTCTAACTGTCACAACTAATCGTGATCTAACCTATATCAACACCAATATCGAAACACAATCTCTTAAGCCAAATGGCTTCCTTACAAGCATGAGTTGCTACCATGTACTCAGCTTCTGTCTTCGATAAAGCAACAACAGGTTATCACTTACTCATCCAACTAATAGCACCACCAAATAGTGTAAACACATAAGCACTGGTGGATCTCTTGCTGTTAATGTCACCTACCCAATCTCAATCCACAAATCCATGAATATCAACAGAATGCAGAGGTCTTGAAACATTAGCATGATAACAAATGGAATACTCAGAAGTACCCCTCAAATATCTGAACACCCGCTTAACTACATCCCAATGAACCTGTCTAGGATTAGCCATAAATCGACTAAGGACTCCCACTACTTGGGCAATGTCTAGTCTTGTGCAGACCATAGCATACATCAAACTGCCAACAACACTAGCATAAGGTACTCTGCTCATGTCCTCCACCTCACTAGGAGATTTTGGACAATCGTCAATAGATAACTTTGTCCCCAAAGAAATGGGACAAATAATGGTTTGCAATCTGCCATGCTGAATCTATCCAACATGGTCTTCACATATTTACTCTGGCTTAACCAATTTTTTGTGTTGGTTCTGTCTCTTTTGATTTCCATTCCTAGAATGTACCTAGCTGCCCCTAAATCTTTCATTTGAAACTGTGTTAACAACTAAAATTTAAAATCAGAAATCATATTCTTACCCTTCCCAATGAGCAACATATTATCAACATACAGTGCAACAATGAGAATATGATCACCATCAAATTTAAAGTACACATAGTGATCCAATTTCAATCTCACAAATCTAATTGACAACACAAAGGCATCAAATTTCAAGTACCATCTCCTAGGGGATTTCTTCAAACCATACAAAGACTTCTTAATTTTGCAAACCAAATTTTCTTTACCTTTCACCATGTAATGCTATAGCTATGACATGTAGATTTCTTCCTCCAAGTCACCATGAAGGAAAGTTGTCTTCACATCCATCTATTCTACCTCCAAGTCATAAGCTGCTACAAGTGACAATAGGAATCAAATGGATGTCAGCTTTGCAATGGGAGAGAAGATCTCACCATAATATATGCCCTCCACTTGTGAATACCCCTTCACAACCAATCTGGCCTTATACTTCTCTACACTGTCATCTGCACCAATTTTCTTCTTGAACACCCATTGGAATCCAACGGGTTTCCATCCTGGAGGCAAAGGCACCAAGTCCCAAGTTTGATTCTTTTCCAAAGAAGCCATTTCTTCCTCCATGGCCTCCTTCTAGGAACCTGTATCCTTCATATCCAAAGCCTCTGATACAGTTCTAGGTTCATCACTGTTAGTGATTAAAGCATAAGCACAACTAGAATCAAGCAATGTAAAACCAAACCTTTCAAGTTGCTTTCTTAATCATGTAGACCTCCTCAAGAGATGAGGTTAAGGTTTAGCTTCTTCCTCTGAGCTTTTAGAACTGCTAGAGCTCTCATCATCATTAGGTCCAAAGTTGTCTTTTTGTTCAGTCTTCTCAGGGGCAAGAGGAAACTGAACAACATCCTCTTTCTTTTCTTTTTCTTCTAGCTGCAAAATAGTGGAAGAATGTGTAAGCTCTCTGAAGATGACACTTCTGCTATATAACACTTTTTCAGCCACGAGGTCCCAAGCTTGTATCCTTTCACACCAACACCATAGCTGATGAAGATACACTTAACAGCTTTGTTCTCCAACTTTGACCGCTTCTCCGTAGGCACATGTGCATATGCCTCACAACCAAAAACACGAAGATGCCTTACTAAAGGCTTTCTACCAAACCACACCTCCATGGGTGTCTTTCCAACAAGAGCTGATGTAGGAGATCTGTTTACCAGATAGCAAGTAGTGGCAACAGCTTTAGCCCAAAACTTTTGTTCTAGACCAGCTCCACTAAGCATACTCCTAGCCTTCTCCATCAGCGTCCTGTTCATCCTCTCTGCAACTCCATTTTGTTGCAGCGTGTATGGAGTTGTCTTGTGCGTTTCAATCCCAAGTTCCTTGCAATACTTATTGAATTCTGTAGAATAGAACTCATGACCATTGTTAGTTCTCAAACATTTAATCCTTTTACTAGTTTGATTTTTAGCATAGGCTTTAAACTTCTTAAACTTGCTATAGACTTTAGATTTTCTTCTGAGAAAAGAAATCCATGTCCTTCTACTATAATCATCTATAAAAGATACAGAGTATATAGATTTTGATAATGAAGGAACATTAACAGGACCAAACACATTAGAATGAATAAGGTCCAACACACCAGAAGACTTATGAGAACTCAAGTAAAACTGAACACAGTTTTGTTTCCATAAATGCAATGTTCGCAAAAGTCAAACTCAAGATTACAATCATCTAACTCCTTAATGAGGTTCTTATTTTTTAGGGTATGTAGACCCTTCTCACCGATGTGGCCAAATCTCTTATGCCATAACATTGTCTTTTCTATAAGAAGTTTAACTTCCAATGCACGATTACAACCATCAAGATTAGAAACAACAGATTTCTTTACTGCTCATTCAGATGGTGGGGATGAAGTGATTGCTACCCTCTTCCTTGAGACAGAAGAACTATTGCATTTTGAAATGCATGCTTTCAGCTGAAACAGAGTACCTCTCCTAGTACCCTTAGCAAGCACCATAGATCCTCTAGTCATCTTGCATCCTTATTTCATAAAGACAACCTGCACACCTGCATCATTCAAACTACTTATAGAAAGTAGGTTCCATGCTAAGCCTGGGATGTGCATAACCCCAGAGATCCCCTTCACAAGACCATTAGGGAATTAGATAGAGACTCTTCCATGACCAATGATCTTCATATGAGAGTCATCACCCAGATACACCTATCCACCATCGAACTCCTCATACTTAGTGAACCAGTCTCGATACGAGGTCATGTGGAATGATTCACCAGAGTTGATTATCCACACATAATCAGATCCATGGGTTTCTAGGGCTTGTGATAAAAGCATCACCATCATCTTGTGATTTGTCAAAATCTGAATCAGGAGCTTTCTTCTTTTTCTTCTTCTCCTCTTTGCATTCCTTTCAGAAATGCCTAGTCTTGCCACAGTTCCAACAAAGAGCCTTGGAATTTCCAGGAGATTTGGATCTACCCTTCTCAGCTTTCTTGTCCTTCTTCCCTTTCTCCTTGGGTCTTCCACGAACTGCAAGGGCCTCTTTAGCTACCTCAGAAGACTTTCTCTGCATCTCTTCAGACAACAGTGAAGAAACCACCTCTTCCATTTTGAATGTGGATGTGGTGCTTCTGATTGCCATGACAAGATGATCCCATGAGTCCGGTAGAGAACAAAGTAGGGTCATACACCAATCCTCCTCCATCTTTACACTAATAGATGTTAATTGTACAACTAGCATATTGAAGGCATTCATATGTTCAGCAACGGATCCCCCATCCTCCATATGAAGAGAATACAACTTCTTTCTCAGAAAAAGTTTATTGACTAGGGATTTGGCTTGATACACATCCCCCAACTTCTTCCAAACGAGTTTTGCAGTAGTCTCCTCATGGACATTTAACAACAAAGAATCAGAAATACTAAGTCTTATGAGACCCTTAGCCTTTTGATCCTTGAGATCCTAGTTAGCTTGTGACATTGTAGCTGGTTTAGTTCTGTTCACACTATCCCAAAGGTCTTGGTCAACTAACATGTCTTCCATCTTGAGCTTCCACAGCTCAAAATTACTACCATTGAACTTCTCTACTTCAAACCTTCCTGATGTGCCTGCCATCTCCTTGCTGCAATAAGATACAGAATGCTCTACATAGACTCTCACTCAACCTAAGATTAGTTGAAAACACCCCTACCCAACAACTAGGACCAAAGGTGATCAAGCTTTGATACACACTGAAAGGAACCTAGGTGTGCAGAAATCGCTTCCTACACTAATCCATTGAGGAGAGGGATATGCAAATTTAAATTTATCCTAACTATTACAACAATGTTAAACCATTAACATGAGATATTGTAGCAAACCACAAGAACTAGAATGTAGACAGAAGAAGAGAGACAAAGATTTACAATGGGAAAAACCCTTATCAGGTGAAAAACCCCACACTCAAAAACCTGCACAATGTATTAACAAATCTGAAAGAATGTTTACAATACACTTGCGATGCAAGATTTAATGGTCTTTGACACTTGTGTCTGGAGTCAATCTGGCAGCATAATAGTACCTATGAACCTGTAATACAAACTCCATCTCCAAGCACCTATTTAAATAGAAAATACAAGGCAATTTTGGGCCTTTCTTGGAATGGGTGTCCAACATGGCATCTTGGACCAAAACCCACACCTAGGGACACTTGGTCAACATTGTAGAATGTGTCTGACACTTGTCCATAGTGCCCATCCCAAAGAGATCGCTTATTTCCAAAATGGGCTATGACAGATGCTCTTACGACACTTATGACCGTCATAGAATCTGTCATAGGGGTTACAACTTACAGTTGTAAGAGATTCTATCATACACATGCTAAAAATAGCATATTCTCTTACAACATGTCATATTCCACATTGGGGCACCTAAATATGCCTCATTCAAAGATGCTCCATGACACATGTCATCACCTGTCTTACAACCTTCCATTTTTGACTCTTACATGTCATAGATTCGTCATAGGAATCTGTCATAACAATTTTTGTCAAACATTCCTTACACAACATGGAGGATGCTGACACATGGCAGAATATTCCTACCACTAAGTGGGATGCCCATCTCCTCATGTGAGGAGAAAAATACAAGTTGTCATAATCCATGTAGGATTGACACATCACTATGCCACATCCAACAACATGACAATATGGATTTTCCAAATATTTACAACATAGGCAATTAAATAATAAATAAAAACATTACAAATGTAGAGAATTACCAAGGTTGAGAGACCTTAATTCCCAACATGAACAGGATAGACCAGAAGTATCTTGGGATCAGGAAGACATCATTGACTTGAAAAGTAACTCTTTACCAAAAGGAGTTATTGAGTTAGAAAAGATATTTGACTTTGATGGAGTTGTTATATAAAGAAACCTTCCTAAAATAGATGGAGGTAAGTGTGATCCTTTTAACCTAGGTACTGACAAGGATCCTCAAAATGTGTTAATTGGTAAGACTTGTTCCACTAAGTTAAGAGATGATATAATTGGTTTATTAAAAGATTATAAACATGTGATTGTGTGGACATATGAGGACCTTAAAATGTATGATACATCTATCGTAACCCACATGATTCCATTGAGACCAAGAGTGAAGCCATTTAGGCAAAAACAAAGGCTAGTAAATGCCATATTAGAACCCTCAATCTTTGAAGAGGTCAAGAAATTGTTATTCGCAAGGATAATTTTTCCTATGAGACATTCTACTTGGGTAGCTAACCTAGTGCCTGTGAGAAAGAAAAATGGAGATATCAGACTCCGTGTTGACTTTAGGAATCTTAATAAGGTATAAGGAAAAGATAATTATACTTTACCTCCTTTAGATGAAGTTTTACAGGTAGTTAATGTTTCTAAGATGATGTCCTTCCTTGATGGATTTTTGTGTTATAATCATTTTTGGTAGATAATGAGGATAGATTAAAAACCACGTTCACATGTAAATGGGGAAATTATGCATATAGAAGGATGCCATTTCGCCTAATCAATGTAGGGGCTACATTCTAAAGATCCATGGATATTGCTTTTCGTGGATTAGTAGGTAAATACATAGTGATTTATGTGGATGATCTGAAATTTTTTTCTAAGAATAGGTCTAACCATGTAAATGATTTGAGAAAAGTATTGCAGAGATACAAAAAATATTGTATATTATTTCTGAAAATGGCATATTATAAACTACTAGGGTATATTATTTCTAAAAATGGCATTTCCATTTATCTATATAGAGTGGAAGGGATTAATAAATTACAGTTACCTAACAATAAGAAGGAACTGAAGTTATTTTTGGTAAGATAAACTTTGTGAGGAAATTTTTTACTGGTTTTGCTAAGATAGTACAACCTTTGAATGATATACTCAAGGAGGATGCTCAAATAGAATGGACACCAGTAGCCAAGGCAGTGTTTAAAGATATAAAGGAAGCTATTGTCAATGCCCCAGTATTAACCAATCCAAATTATACTAAACCATTCTTCATTTATTCTTTTGCATCTGAACACTCATGTGCAACAGCCTTAACACAAAAGGGTGAGGAGAATGAAGAAAAGCCAATAGCATTTATGAGTGCTCCACTTAAAGGTGTAGAGTTAAAATACTTAGATACTAAAAGGTAGTCTTTTGCCTTAGTGAAGGTAGTGAAGAAGTTCAAGCTTTACATTCTAAGAAGTCAAGTTAAAGATATTGTGCCTAATGCTATAGTAAAGATGTTACTAATACAAAATGAGCCAGGAGACAAAAGAGTGAAATGAATCACTGTGCTACAAGAATTTGATTTGGAAATCATTCCAATGAAATTGGTTAGAGGTCAGGCTTTAGTTCAAAATATAGCTAATATAGAACCCAAGATTGTTCAGCAACAATATGTTGTGCATACAAGTACTACAAGTGGATGGCATGATGATCTTAATTTATTCATGATATTAGGAAAATATTCCAATCACATGAAATCATCTCAAAGAAGGGCACTAAGGTTGAAAGCTCAGAAATATATGATCCAGGGAGGTATACTATTCAAATAGAATCATGAAGGGATATATTTAAGATGTTAGAATAGAGAGCAAGTTGATAAAGTGATGTCAAAATTACATGATAAATATGGGACAGTTCATGGATCTCATTTGGCCACCACACATAAGATCTTAAGGGTAGGGTACTACTAGCCTACCATGTTCAAAGACACTGAAGAACACATCAAATGTTTCCATATATGTCAAACCACTATGGATAGGGTAAGAAATATGACTTAACCATTGCAACTTGTGATAGAAACTAGACTATTTGCACAATGGGGCCTAGATTTCATTGGAGTCATTAACCCTCCATCTTCTGCCAGACATAAATTCATTCTTACAGTGACAAACTATTGCACTAGATGGACAAAGGTAACTTGTTGTAAGTTATCTACCATTGAGGTTGTGATCAAATTTATAGAGCAAAACATCATAACCAGATTCAGAGTACCCTATGCACTGGTATGTGACAATGGCCTTGCATTTTCTTCTTTAAAGTTTTCAAACTAGGCATTTGAGTATGATATTGTTTTAAAATTTTCATCAAATTATTATCCACAGGGTAATGGGTTAACAAAATCTACTAACAAAATTTTGTTAGATATCATTAAGAAATTGATTGCTAAAAACCCTAGGGAATGGAATACCTTATTGAAATATGATTTATGGGTTGATAGAACAAAAGTTAAGGCAGTGTTGGGAAATTCACCATACCATTTAGTATATGGTATAGATGCAATTTTGCATGTTAACCTAAGAATCCCAACCTGGAAGTTTGTTCATGATTACTTAGGTTTCGATTATCAAAGAGAAGTTAGGTTAGTTCAATTGCTACATATGGATGAGAAAAAGAATCAAGCCATAGATAAGTTTGCAAAACATCAAGCAGTTGTAAAAAGATGGTTTGATAAAAGAGATAGAGTCAAAACATTCAAAATCTCAAACTTGGTCTTATGCTGGGATAAAGCACATGAGAAAAAGGGAAATCATGGGAAGTTTGATAAGTTGTGGATGGGTTCACTCCAGATCACTGAAATTATAGGAAACAACACATTTAGGTTGAAGACTTTAACTAGTGAAGATATTCCATTACCTGTTAATGGCCATTATCTTAAACATTACTTTTAGGCTTAAAAGTGTTGAGCTGACTCTTACTGTGTAATATGTTGTAAACATTGTATAGTTTTGTCGCTTTGGTTTGTGGTTTTGTTTGTGGTTTTCTATTTGTTTGTTTTCTATTGTGTGTTTGTTGTTTGGGTGTGTCTCTATTTGTGCGGATCTTCATTTCAATTTTGTATATACAGGAGTAGGCTATAATTTTAGAAAACAATAGAATTTATAGAACTGAGAGAACCATTTGAAATTTATGTATAAGTTGTGACTTTTATAGATGTAGTTTATTTGTTTGTTCTTTTTAAGATTTTATTCACCATAAGCAAAATTGAAACATTCAAGGAATCATATAAATACATATCTTAAGATTTGATGAGGAGCCTATCAGTGAGAAAAGTGCTATCGGCTACTTTAGATTTTGCTTCACTGATATGCCGATGACTTTTGTCTTTGGTGAGACTCTACACTATCGGCAACCATCATTTTGTTAATTTTGATACACGGTCAGTTTCTCTCTTCACTGTGACCCTTATCATCGGTGAACACTTACCAACTTACGTTGATGCACCAATGGACTGACCACTCTTCGACGCAACTTCAACCTTCGGTGAACTTCCTTTTTGTGTCTCTAATACGTTAGTCACTCTGATCACTCATCAGCCAGATGAATGCTATCGGCCAAACCTTAAGATCTCTTACCACTAGCCTATTTCTCCCTGATGGACCTCCGTCGGTATCACTTATCCCTTATCGCCCCGATGTAACTACAACAAATTAGCATTTTCCTTCACGGTTTCGGCAAGACATACATCTATTGGTGGAGCCAAAAATTATCAACCTGATACTCCGATAACATCCTCTCTTTGCTATTATCCAGAGTCCTTTAGGTCACCAGAACTTATCTCTTTGTTGGCCCAATCCAACGACACCACTAGTGGTTAGTGATTGTCTTTGGCCACGACTCTGCGATAGCGATATGTCGATAGGGTTGTCAACTCTCACATAGTCTGATCTATACTCTATGCCTAGCACATAGAGATGCTAGGGCATGCTACTATGCACACTCCTCAGTTTGGAACATCTGCCCTGCCAAACTAAAGAAAGGAAAAACAAATAGAAATATGTATAGATTGATTCCATTTCATTGAGTTCTTTGGAAATCCACCAGTGGAATGGTTATCGACTCATCTTCAACAATTTAGACTAAACTATTTCAATTGCAGAGAACATAGAGCTATTATGAACAGTTAGGAAATATTTATGACACAGATCAAACATAGAAGATGATGGACAAAAGTTATTATTGCTTAGTTGATTTCTGAATCATAATCTTCAAATCTACAGAACCCCCCTCTTGGTTGCTCCTCTATGCTTTTATTAAGCCAGAGTTGGAAGATCAACATTTGCTCAACAGTTAGGGAAGGCCAACTACCCTAAATCCCAACCGACTCCTATTGACCTTTTTGGATTCTATTAGATACAAAATGTATCCATTATTTGCCAAATGGAATACAAAGACTTCTAGGTTTTTAGAAAACAAAGCATGAACAAGATGACATGGCCAAATAGGCCTTATTTCAACATAGTAGATTTTACTATAGTGCCCCTACACCAAGATTCTAGGAGTAGGTTTAGGGAATAGTGGACACTTGCATTAAGTGAAAAATCTAAAGGTTTTCCTTTGCTACCACTATAATCTCCACCCTACATATCATTAACAGGATTCTACTATATGTTAAGCATGAGCTTTATTGCAATATCAAAAGTATTAATGATGAATACAAAATAATGAATGATAAAAAAAGAAATCATTTGAAAATAAATGAGGACTATGAGATAACTCCACTAGGGCTATGGACACTTGTTGGCATTGGGGCTCTATTTGGGGAGATTATAGTGATAACCTTGTCAGGGCTATAGACACCTGACTGGTAGCAAGGCTCTATCCAGGTTGGCTTAGAAGGTTAAATAAATCTATGTAGTTTAATGCAAATAGTTGTTGTTTTCTAAGTCTAATCCAAAGAATAGGAATGAATCAATTGCACACTTAAATTCCTCCAAATTTTCTTATGATGTTAGTGATTACATTATGCTAGGATAAAGCAGCATCTTGCATATAAGGAAGTTGGAAATTTATGATTTATTTCATTTTGTTCCTTGAGTTCTATTAAATTTGGTTGTTTTATTTGTTTGCTAGTTGTTGTGATGTTGACAACACACCCCATTTTACCCTTTATCAAAATGAGGACCCCTGCTGTGGCTTTTGCTTTTGGCTAGTGTGGGTTCTGTTTGTTTGGTAGTATAGGTAAAATGTCTTGGATGCTTGAAATTTGAGTTTCACAATGCTTTGTGACAAATGGTTGTTATCAATAGAGTCTACATGAAAAATAAGCCAAGGTTCCCTTTTGAACCATTTAAAAATTATGCATATTATGAGAGTTATGCCTGTTTCTGTGAAAAATCAATGCTGGATCCATTATTGGTCAACATGTATCTAATATACATTATCATTTGCATGTATTTGTTATGCATTTAGTCTATCAGGTTATTGTATTCATCATTTTCTAAAATCACTTGTGTTAATGGTTTAAGAACTTATGCAAATCTGGACTTGACGACATTTCAAGGTTAATTGTATAAACATAGAAATCTGTAGTTGTATTTGTATATTACAACTCATGTATTAGAAATACAAATGCAAAATATACATAAGCAGATGTCAAAAGTGAATTCAAAATGATGTATAAGGTTGGGGACATCTCGTTGGTATGCTTAATACATTGATTTTGGTATGTTTTTTGATACAAATGTAGATACGGACCCAAAAGTAAAATTCAATTGAGTTTTAAAAATGAGGAGTGAATGCTCATCTGTGTAGGTGTTGTATGTATAACTGCATATATCTTATATACAAATACAAAGTCAGATGCAATCCAAAAAAGTTAAACAAAATGATTTTTAGGTAGAGTCCGTGTTTATATATTTAGATTCATGTATTAGAAATACAAAATGTGAAAGATGCATTTGCGGATTTGAATCCAGGATTAAATAATGAATAAAGGGTGGTCACTCATAACAAAGGTTTGAAAAGTCAACATCATGAACATTTGTATATGCGCATGTATATGATATACATGACAATATACAAATGAATTATATGAAAAACCTGATGTGATTAAAGGTTTGAACATTGTATATTGTGTGTGGGGTCCACCTGTGTATATTTAAGATGCATGAATGCGATATACAAAAAAGGGATACAAAAGGCATAGATACAAAATTGGACCCGAAACTAACTCCAATTTGTTTTATAAAAACACAATAGAGTCCGAGTTTGTATATTTCGCTGATTGTATGAGAGATACATGAGGATATAGAAAACCAAATATACAAAAATGAAGAGAGAAAATATTAAAGTACATTAAGACTTATCAGGCATGCTTTAGTGAAAAGTCCTTGTATATGATATACAAAAATGCAAAAGTGCAAGGAACCAATGTATACAAAATTCAAAATATGCATTGAACGGGAAAGGTAAGACACAAATAGAATTATATGCATTAACTACAACATTTAATGCATAAATACCACTGAAAAACCAAAATTTGAAGAAGTAAAAAGGAAATCTAATTACAAGTAATTTCATAATTACATTTGGAATTTAGTTCCATAGCATTTACATATCTAAGGTGAAGTGCGATCCAAAGGTGAACTGAAATTTGGAGATAATTGTAGTGAGTTGGAAAGGTAAATAGATGTTGTCAAAAGAATAAAGTCAACAGTTATGATTCAGGTATGTACCAAAAGACTCTTACTTGTGATTAACAAAATATGATTACGGTAATTTACAGTAGTTGCAGTAAGGTAACATAATGGGTTGAAATTAGTTATCTACTGTAATTCATCGTGATAAAATCGTAAATTTAAACACAGTAAGGTAAATATGCATAATTCAAAAGAAAAGAGGCTTAGGGTAAAATGGTAAATGGAAAAATGTGAAATAAAACCCTAGAAAACATAAAACATGGTTGTTAAAAGATATTGTATTTGACAGGATGGCACCCAAATGAAAGACAATAGTGAAGGTAGCTCAGAAGGAAACAAAAATAGAGGTAAAGAAGAAAGAAGTGGTTAAAGAGACATTTCCACACAAAGAATATAATTCATAGATATACCCTACCAGTGGAATGGCGGTTGACATAGGGATCAGGGACTTTTATTCTATTACACTTCTACAAAAGATCAATGAGCCAAGAGCAACTTTGGCAATGAGGAACATAATGAATGTAGGGTTATATAATGTTGCAGGATTCCCATTGGCAATGGAAGCTAGGGATTTGGTTATTGAATGTATCTAGATATATGATATGAATTCTAGGAAAGTGATATACAATGGGGTGGTGTATATAAATTTATCAATTGAGGGCATTGCTAAAAATTTGGGCTTGAAGATTACAGAGAAAATGAAGGAGATAAATGAAGAACAATATGCAGTAGACTTTAAGAATAATCAAGCAACATGCAAAAGAGCTATATTCTATGAATGGTATCCTTCAAATGAAAAGCCAAAGGTAGCAGTTTGAGTACCAAAAACCTTATACATAATTGATTTCAAGGAGGAGATTCACATATTGATTACTTTATTAAGTAGGATGATAGGACTAGCAGATGCCAGTAACTGTGAACCATGGATCTTTTCAGTGCTCCAATTTATTAGAAAAGAGATAGGGGCAATTCATTGGGCCCAGGCAATTAGCAATACTATTTTCAAACAGGTCATGAGATGGAATAAGCATAAAATGTTTTTTATGTCCTCCTATGTAGTATATTCCTATGCAACAAACATGCAATTACATGGAATACCCAGAATTAGCACATTAGGAAGTGGGTAAGGACAAACGTTTGTGTATGATCATTACGCCGACCTACAATTGAAGAATGTAATGCAAAACTATGTTACGGTGAATGATGTATTTTACATGTACTTGGGGAGGATATTAGCAGTGGATAAGGAGAAAAGTTTATCTGAATAAGTAAGAAATGCCATTAATTTACACAGTGCTTGGTATATTCAATTTTCTACTTTTATCTATATCAGAACATAAGGCTTCATGGGTGAACCCTTCAGATTACCAAGATATCCAATAGATAAGATGATATTGTTGGAGTTCACTAGGAAAATATTGAATATTCATCAAATGTATAAGACTAAGTTTGGTAGAGGTATTATCAAGTTCCCCTTTAACATTGGTAGATACATATGTGTTAATGAGGAATCAGCTAAAGTATTAGAGGCAGAGCTACAGTATTATAGTTTTTAGAATTTTGAGTTAGCTAGGTCTTTTGATCCTTTTGGAAGGATACATAAATTTATGAACAAGAAATTTAAACACTAGCCCCATGTTGAAGATAATTGGGTTGATTGTGATAGTGAAGTAGGGGTAAAGAAAAGAGATTATCAAAGATTGACATTAGATCAAATAAGGACATTGGGAGTACTAGAAGTAACCAAATAAATAAATAATGATGATGAAAATGTGTTACATGATAGCTATGACATAAATAAGGTGGCTGAAGAATTCATTGCAGAACCAGATTGGACTTAGCCTGAAGAGTCTTCCATTAACAATATATCAAAATTAGTAATGGCCCTCTCAAACTCATAGATTAAAAAAAGAATTACAAAATTGGAGACCAAAGGTATAACAGTCACCCTCTCAAAGAAGGGTAAAAAGAGAAGTTTAGAGGTTGATGATAAATTTGATGATTTCTTAAAGAGTAAAAGACAAATAGTGGAAGCAAGAATAGCTAAGGCAGATACAGGAGCTACACTATTGGATCCCTATGCACTAGGGGTAACTGTGGCCATTGCTTCAGAGGTTGTCACATCTACAAAAGGAGAAGCATCAAGTGTAGTCGAGTCAGTAGGGAAAACTCCTGAACAATCACCTGCAAATTTGCAACAAGACCCAATTGTTCAAACACCACAGGTATCTCAGCAAACACCCATAGCTATAGAACATACCCAACAAGAGAAAGTATAGGGATTTATACAAGAAGGGGTATAGGAGTTTGTAATGGTCAAACAAGAAATGACTGAGGAGATGATAGAAAAGACATCTATGACCAAAGCATCCATTAAAGTTAATATAGAAGTAGGAGATGTGGAAGATGATGAAGAGGAAGGTGAAGATGAAGGTAGTGATGATAGCTTTGAGATGAGTAGTGAAGAAGAAGAATATAGGAAAATACCTAAATCATCTCTCATGTTAGGAGTACTAGATATTGAGGTATCATGATAGGTTGCCTCTAAACCTGGCTGCAATGGAAAGGATGATGGAACTGAGCACCAAGTTTAGAAAGTATCATAAGAGGAGAAAAGATAGACAAAACATAGCACAAGGATTGAGGACAAGTGTTGAAATTTAGTAGTACATCTGGGATGCTTCTCAAAGAATAAGCCATGCATCCATATCCACCATAACTAAAAGATTCACACATTACATGAGCATGAAGAAGGGGGATATGCAGATAGTGGATGGGGATAGTGATTAGGATGCTTTGTTCACTATTTGTTTCATGTTGTACTTTGTTATGATTTTGTACTAGTGAATCATCAAAGTAAAGTAAAATATTTCAAAAGATTCTAAAAGGCATCTTTATGCCTAAGAGAATATTCTATTAAGATATTTTGAGTGATAGCTGGCATCATGGGCCAATCTTTATCTACTGTTGATATGATATTTTGAATTGGGATAGTTGATGGTTTTTATGATTGTAGCAGGGGATTTTAAGCCTATATAAAGAACTTTTATTTGTATATTTTAGTACACATGACTGATATAGAAGAGTTACTAGAGAATTTGCAAGAGAAGTTATTTGTGGAAAATACTTTGAGTATAGTGAGATGAATTAGCATTTTGCCTATGTCTGTAACAAGGAATATGTGGATTATCATGTTTCCTTACTATATCCATAAAAACATCTATAAGTTCTAGTGATTTTGTTGATGTATTCAGAAAGTTAAGGTCATGAAATGTTGTAAATGTGAAATGACTATCATATATCAGTAAATATAAATATGGAATTTTTGCATCTATTCCAGAGTGTCATTTAATTTATGTGTTCTTTTGATATATTTCCTTAAAGATTGCAATTCTATATGTTGATTTGTGAAATGATCTAGATTAACATATAAGAGTTTGTATTTCTAAATTGTCCAAAGTTATTAGAATTTGTCCTCGTGAGTAACAGAGCATCACATTTGTTTAAGATCATGTTTCTAAACCTTATCTTTTATCTTTATTTTTACTAGTAGTTTAAATTGATAGCCAAAACATAGTCATCTAAAGGAGATTGTTATATTTTCTAGTAAATACATGGAAATGTTAAAAGATCTTTAATGATTTTCATAAAGTCTAAAATATAAAGTCTGTTTCTGTAAAGTTCATGCAAAGTTTGTCTTGAAAGTTATAAATATTTGCAAAGAATCCATCTCTTTAGAAGCATTTTGAGGTTATTTGCATAGAATGAATGACATTTGCCAGTAATGAACATTTAAATCACGTAAGGCCCCTTGAACAAATAGTTTCACATTGAACATTGAGTAAGTCCAACACAACCATGACCTAGTTACCGCAGACTTGGAATTGAGAATTATTTTCTAAATATTCTTCATATTCTTCAAGATAAGACAAGTTATTTGTCAATTTATCTCATGCTATCCATTTTCTATTACCTTCTTTTTGGGTGTTGTTCTAATTCTTGACATTCTAGCATAGAACATCCAAACATTAGCATCTGTTAATGTTGGATAAAAATCATCAAGTAGTGATCTCATAGGTCCATGTATTGAACCTGGTATCTCTAATACCATATGTAACATCACATTCCATAATGCCCATTAATTAACATAAGTATTCATCTTAATTAAGAATTAGAATATGATGGAACCATGTAAAAGTTTCTAGGTTCTTGCAATTTTTGTTATGTCTGGCACTATCATGTTGAATAGGTATTTGGCCTAGGGTTTTTTCTTCCTAAAAGACTGTGAATAGTATCCCTTAAACCCTAAACCCTTGTGTTATTTGGTCATGAGTGGTGAAATTTACTTTTGTTCTATTTTTAGGTTGACCACCTATAACCTATTGCTTAGTTCTTTAAGTATCATGTTATATCTTGAGATACATTATTTACCAGCCCCTTGCCATGCAGTTTACCGCCTCCAGCCTGTGCGCAATATTTTTCAAGTATGTCGAAGTATTTTACATATTTACTTTTTAGTGATCCCCTGGCCCCCTCATTCCTAGTAGACTAAGGTTGTTTTAAAAGGATATATTGAGGGTTAGCTCCCACTAACTTTGTTGACAGGTGGTACATGTTGATTTGTTTTTGTCATTCCGTCGATGATAAAATATTGAGAAAATGATCACCCATGGAACTGTGGAAAGGTGCCATATGGCAAGAGATATTTCCTTGACTGCAACAAGAAGAAGTGGTGGGTCCCAACTACTACGTGGGGACTTCTCAATGGCCTCTGCCATTCTGCCAAGCTTCATAAAGGGATCCCACCCAACATCTATGGAAAGGTAAAAAATTGACATATGGCATTTGTGTTGCATATTGAGGTCCAGGTGGAGAAGGGCATGCCAAGTTGAGTGCGCTTACATCTTTCTGTCATTCCGCTAGGTTATGAATTAGTGTGCCCCACTGGACTATGGAGTGGTGGAAAACTACCACATGGCAAGGATGGTGTAATTTTGACAGTGTGCCATTTCTGGTAATTATCAAGAAATAATGAGAGGGAAAATCTTGGTTGGCCTAGTAAACATAGCATGACATGTCAAGTGGGGTAAAATATTCAAGACTGATCATGGTCATCCAATCTCTATGAGTGTTGCATAATCTGATGACGGATATTCAAATCTTAGAAAACCAAATGATTCTACAAATCTAGTTCGTGCAAGATGGAATGATAGCGAACATGACTGATTTTTTCCCCAAATTAATAGTGATTCTTATGTAGCTCACGCCCCAATTCTTCTATGCTTTCCATTTCAAACATTTGAGATGTTGAAGCATTGAGGTTGGTAATTGCTGTGACATCCCTGACATTCATTTTAAAAGTTGGATGTGTGAAACAATTTGCTAATTGGCATACTTCTTGTCTCATACATTTTTCTATTCCTACAAGGGTTTTTTCTTTCCTTTCTTCTCTTAAAATTATTTTGAAGGCTAAATGAAGAATCCTTGAACAAGGAAAAGAAGAAAACCCTTGTCTTTGTCTCATTATTTAAAAATGGCTCCCCCTAAGGCCCAGTTTCTGTCCACATCCCAAAAATGAGCCCTGCATGAGGACCTCATAACCCAACTCCCTGGTTCATGTGCACAAATATTAAATGTCAATGGCCTAGAATGCAAGGATGGATTAGTCGATAAATATTTTGAGTGTAGGGATGCAGAAATCCCTATACCTAGTTGGTCATTATTTTACCACTGGTGGAGTGAAAGAAATGGTCACTCACCATTGTCAAATGTATGGATGTGGGACTTAGGAAAGTTGGTAGTCACTAATGTGTTTGAAGATATTGAACTACTCCTAGCCATGGCCTCTCATTATGATGAAATAGATAAAGTAATTAGGTCTGCAAATGGAGGTGTTTTGGTGGCAATTAATAAGGATACTATTGCCACAGTCTTTGGGCAAAATTTCATTGCTTCTACAATAATTGATATAGATAAGTTCAAGGCACTATACACAAAGGATAGGAGTAGTTACAGAACCATATATCTACCTAGGTTTAGGGAGAAGGTGCCAGATGGTAGATCAATTAAAATTCCAAAAAATGAACAAGAACCCTTCAGATTAGACACTTTTGAGAGTCACTTTGCTAAGACATATTATGCACTCTATCAAGTTCTAGGGGATGACAAGAATGAAAGAATCCCCATTGCTTATACATACATGACTGCTAACATTCAACATCCATCGCAAACTATTCAATTTGATTTTGCTTCTTATCTGGCAACACATATACATGATGGACTAGTAAAAATGAAGAGTAAGAAGAAACTAGTCAAATTTCAATGGTATTCATTGTTGTGTCACATGTTCTTGCATCAGGGGAAAATAAAGATAAACTGGAGCCCTAAGTTAATGATCAATCATGTTGACATTATGTGGAATTTACTACCAATCCAATTCTAGACTCATATATGGGACAAAAATGATTCCAGTTCCAATTATACGTTCTTCAAAGACCATTTGGTGGTCATAGTATTGAGATAGTTTCAGGCAAATATAACAAGAATCCCAACCACGTTGTTGAATTTCCTTAGACCTGCAATAAGGATGCCTGCTTTAGATATTAAGCATAATTGGGGAGACTTCTTCCTTGATGAGGAGTGCACAGTTTTGAGAGTTTTATGATACCCCTATTGGTCCTCATGTTTTCCCCAAATATGTGCCACTAATGTTTGGTTTCTTGGAGGTCATTTGGCAATTTGGTTGAATCAGAAAGGATTCACCTTGCAGGAAAGAAAAAAGGATCTTTCTTCCCTTACCTAGTAGCTTTTTCTAATTTTAGAATGAACAGGGAATGATTTGTTAAGTTGAATGACAAATTACTTATTTTTAAGATGAAGCAAGAGCATGTCAGATTCCTTAATCCTGAGGGTTTCATAAATAACATCAGAAGGGGTATCAATAGCTCTTCTATTGCCCATTAGGTGTTTTTACCTGAAGATGTTATTAGGAATTCTAATACTGATGAAGAATTTAAGGTGAATAGGACAAAATGGGCTATGTACATGAAATATGATGATGCAATGAGAAAGAAGAAGCCTTCTTACATGGGAATTTACGCACAAGTTGCTGACCCCATCAATAGAATAAAAAATATTTTATCACATATTGATGAATTAGTTGACATACAAGATAGAAAGTCTGATGAGATCAACGGAGAAGAAAGGCCATCATGCCCACCCCCTGCTAGCAATCAGTTAAGATTACTTTTAGGAAAAGAGTCAGGAAGGAGGAAGTCAGAGAACAAGCTCCACAAACCCTTCCATAGACTCAACTTACTTTATCTCTTTTACCAGCTCCACAAGTATCTCCCCCTCCTGTGCTAGTAATTGAATTGGATTATCCTCATAGGAAATCATATCCAAAGAGGGGGAAAATTGAACAGGGCCCCTTAGTTGTTTATGTGAATGATGATGAAGAAGAAATGGAGATCACCAAAGAGGAGATACAACATAAATAGCCTTCACCTAGAAGAGGTGAACCTAAGGAGTTTCCTTTGAATAGAATCACTGCCATTGCTATTCAAGGAAAGGACAATTTAGATGGCATGAGGGTTATGGCTTGTAAAAATTTCATAAGTGATGATGACTTTGTTAACTCTAAAGAGTTTTCTGAGTTCTTATGGAAGAGTAGGAAGAGTGAGTATGAAAAGAGATTGGAGGAAATGTCTCAATTTCCTCAAGAAAATCAAGAGCAAGTATCCATTAGGATACTCACACAGATGAAGGAGGAGGTTAAGGATATCACTCTAGAGCAAGTTGGAAAAATAATTAGAGATAGTGGAATTTTATTTCTTCCTGAGTGGGATATAGCTTCTACTATTGTTCTAGATACTGTAAGAAGGTAGGATTAGAAATGTTTTCCATACAAGAAGAGGCCGAGGTTGAATTATCAGGAGTTGGGTTCAATCCAAAATGGGAAACCTTAGCTATTTGGGCTTTGGGCCCTAGTAGTGATAAGCCATCGGTGGTAGAACCTGATACAGATCTAAAGGGTCAGCTAATAGTCAAAAGAGCATTTGAAACCCCTTCTCTAGAGGCATCTAAGTTAGTAGTAGAAGTTGCAAAGTTTAGTAAGGTAGCCACTAATGCCCTTTAGAAAAAGTATAATGAATTAGAAGATGACCATATGTATTTGTTGCATGAATATAATAAGTTAAAGGAGAGGGGCATCCAGCAGCAACAACAAGAATAGCAAGCCTCAACATCGTCCTCACCACAAACAATTTTAGAAATAAAAGATTTAGTTCTTCTATTTTTTTACCCCTCTTCCTCATCAAAATTTGTACTTGAAAAGGAGAATGAATAATTAAAGCAACAAATCAGTGCTTTTGAACAAATTTTTGCAAGTTCTATTAATATTTAGCAGAAAGATAATTGGCTTATTATTTCAAGTATTTTGGGATTAGTGATGGATAAGATTTCAGACAAGGTTGTTAATATGCACAAGTGCTACTCTGACTTGTCACAAGTCATTAAGAGAATAGCTGAAGATAAAGGACAAATAATGCCTTTGTTCAATAAATGGATCCCAAGGATTGCTTCTTTACTAGGTATTTATAAGGGATCAAATCATGAACCCAATGCTCCCAAAGAAATTAGACAAATCTACATGGTAGCAAAAGAAGCAGGGGAGTCACATTCATTTATAAATCACCTCGAAGAAAAGGCATTGAAGTTGATTCAAAATTTTGATAGTGATGAAATTAGAGTGATCCCTGTGATTAAGTGTAATGCCCCGCCATGCAACCCTAGAGGTAAGTCAACTAACGCAATAAAAAGGCAGAAGTATTTTTTTTTTGGGTAATAGAATTAACAAATTATAACATAGTGTGATACAACAAGTTAACTACATCTCTAGGGATAACATGACTGCATTAATGAAATTAAGCAATAACCAACAACATACATAACTCATTCAAAACATGACTACATTACTGTTGATGATTGTTTTGATGCAATCATAACAATAAGTTAAAATTCACATGACATGAACTGTAACTATACTTGAAAGACAAGAAGGAATCATTTGGTGATTCAACTAATCCCAAGTCTACAATGGTTCGGTTGGTCAAGTTCAGTTGGTCAATGTGAAGCTGTAATGTTCAAGGGGCCTTACGTAGTTTAGGTTTATTTTGTGGTTTACTGGACTAAGAATATGCAAAGAGGTCATAGATTTCAACAAGTATCCTGTTCATTTGCATACAAGTGTTACTGGGCTGCAGGTTTCAGAGGATTTTCTTGGATTTCTTGCAGCTTTCTTCTTTATCTGTTTATGAAAACTATCTACTTAGACTCTGTCATGCATGCTTCTTCAAATTTGAGACAATTTCCTTTGGATTTCTACGTTTTCAGCTAAATATTTCAGATGGGTTGGGAAAAGTTAGAAAGATCTAATCTACACTTCATCTAATCTACCGAAGGATCTAATTGTTTCTGTTATCCACTATGTAAATACCACAGTAGTTTGATCAAATCCACAGTAAAAACCCTAAATGTAAGTTCTGAGCATTTTCACAAACATACATTTAAAATTGCAAGCTCTCAAAGAAGATATTTCAAAATACAAAGAAGGGCAGGAGAACACTCAGAAGATAGATGCAGAACTCCAGATTCTATTGTATTAGAAACGAATAGCCATACATGATTTACAATGTAAGAATGACTCTTAGTTTCATTGATCATACTACAGAGAACTTACAAGCTTTATAGATACAGTAAGACAGCCAGACATTCCACACACATCTTACTGCAGACAAACAGGCGACCTCCTTCTTCTACTTCTAAACTATGCTAACTTGCTGTGTTTTCCTAAAATCTTGTTGTAGGCCCTAAAAATCCCTGTTGTAGCCCCTGTTGTAAAGTATTACAGTGTAGAGAGGCACAATATATAACATTTTGATTGTCCTCACTACAGCAAAAACCTAACTGAACCCCTGGTTCAAACCTCTGGTTACAGCAATAAATACAGGTGAACCAGTTCTCAAAAATATCTCTGAGCAGGGTCAAATCTGGGCGAAATATTGCCCCTTCTGAGAAGTTCCGGCAGCTGGGCAATAACTTCTATTTGTCTGTTGTAGTAACGCCGCCAGCTGCAACCTTGTTCTTTACTTGAATGGCTTTGACTTTCGCACTTCATCCTTATCTTCTTGCTCCTGAGATCAGATCTTCTGCCTCCATGAAGTCACTGTGTTGACCTTCCAGCTGCTTCCTCAACTGCAAGCCTGCAAGACAAGACAAGCAATAAGTTTCACATTTATCACATAAGCAGCAGGAAATTAAAATAACCGTTTAAATCCAGGTGACAGCGCAAGATTGAGAAAATCAGATCCAAAATCCGCTCAAAACGCGTCCAAAATGAGCTCAGACTGCTCAAACTTGATTAGGTCAACTATCGCTGACTGAAAAATGCCAGAGGCGCCCAAAAAAAACACTTTAAAATATCCACCGCCTCATTTCCCGCCCATCGGCATGATATTCGCTGTCGGTGCGTCAAAAAACAGGTTGTGCATATACTTCATCATCATGATATTCCGCTTCTGCATATCAGAGAAAAGAACAACATCATCATGATCATCATGTTGAAGAAGAATAGGAGGATATGAATATAATCATGCTGCCGAGGAAAGGAAGATGATGGTGACGTCATCATGATATTCGGGCTTCATTGAAATGCTAAGGATGACGTCATCATCATGTTCGGTTAAGATCAGGGGGATATTTGTGATATCGGGTCACCTAAGGAGCATGATCAGGATGATGAAGTGAATATGACCCCTTCGCGGCCAAGGTAACCCTCTCGAGAAAAATCAGCATGATGAAGATCATCATCATATTTGCTTTGGTCGAACTTGGAATAAGACGTCATCATCATATTTGGGAACCGGATCGTGCTTCGGAAAATATCCTGTTGAAGGGAAAAAATGATGATGATGATGATCATCAGGATATTTACTTCTTCGTTTATTAGATCGGGATGACGTCATCATGATATTCGGAGCCTTCGTTAAACTTGATCATGATGTCATCATGATATTCGGAGCCTTCGTTAAACTTGATCATGATGTCATCATGATATTTCGCCAACCGGATCATGTTTGGGAAAAAATCCTGCCGAAGGGAAAATGTGATGATGATGATCATCAGGATATGTGCAAAAGGTTGTATTTCATTGGCAGGAGGACTTGGCGAAATATCGGGCGTACAAACAAGATCATGATGATCTTGACAATATGACAGGATAAAAATATGATGATGACGTCATCATCATATTTGGTTTTCGGAGCACAAGGATGAGTTGGTCATCATGATATTTGCGCTAGGGTGATATTACAAAATATGATGATGCTGTTGAGAAATGTAATATCGGCTTCTTCTTAATAGATAGGGTGATCATCATGATATTACGCTAACCGGAGATCAGGAGGATATGAAGATGATGATCCTCTTTCTCGAATTATCATGATGATGATTTCAGCACTTGGCGAATTTCGGCAAATGATCCTCGTGAAAGATCAGGGTGATATGAAGTCGTCATCATCATAATTCAAATCTTCAGCAAATATCATGATGATGACCTTGCGATAGGTTTATAGCATGTGTATGCAAATATGCCGATGATGAATTTTTCTAAGTCTGGGTGATCAGCATGATAATATAAGATCAGGTAATGTTGAATTATCATGATGATGCTTGCGATACAAAAGACCACTCGACGAGGAACTTACCTTGACTTAAAGTTGATGTCATCATGATATTCGAACCTCAGGATATTATCGGGGGGGCGTTCAAATATGATGATGATGATGCTCTTCAGCAAAACCAAGTTTATAATATATGACGCTCCTAAGAAATCATGACGCTGATGATGCGCCCAAGGCCTTTTGACGGGTAAAAAGCACTACCACCCAAGATTGACGTCCGGATGTTGCGACTGCATGATTTTTAGCGGGTGATAGACCAAGATCATGATGATCCTGTCAACATGACTTAGGATATAAAAATATGATGATCCTCCTGCGAATATCAGGTTTGACCAAGACTTTGACTGTGCATAACTTCCACATATGGATGAATTTTCAAGTGAAGTAAAAGGCAAACCTACATGAAATTTGAAGCTCTTTCAAAATATGAGGTCACAGAAACAAAATATGAACTTTGACAAACAGACCTCATGATGATGACCTACCTTATCATATATCATGATGATGATGCACCTGACCTTCATTTTTACCAGACCGCCAGGAAGCAGAAAAAAACACAAGCAGAAGCAAAAAGCAAGACATCAGCAGGGGTCCCCATTTTGCTAAGGAGCATAATGGGGCGTGTTGTGAATCATCACAACAACTAGCAACCAAAACAAAACAATTAAATTCAGAGTGTTCAAAGAAACTAGGTGAAATGAACTCATAACTTCCAACTATCTTTCCTGCAAATTACTATTCAGCTTGAGACTCAAAGTGTTCAATAAAGATGCATGAATTTCCATTTTCAGTTTAGTTGTGTGCATGTGATTAATTATCCTCATCTTGAAGATCGGTTTAACAAACCAGTGACTGACATTAGCCTACGTAGGTGAGGATATTCCCTCATAGCCGACCGGATAGAGCCTTGCTGCCAGCGAGCGTCTATAGCCCCAGCAAGGTTATCGTTACAATTCTCCTAAGTAGAGCCCCACTGCCAGCGAGCGTCCATAGCCCCAGTAGAGTTACTTAGATGGCTTAATCTGGATTTTCAGTATAATCCGCTTTATTCATTTATTTATTTATTTATTTGTTTTCTAATTTTGAAAGATGTCATAAGATATAGCAATTTGTAACTTCATGATGCAAGGATTGGGCACTTGCTGAAATTAAGCTGAGAATTGTAATGGTAGCAAGGGTGACCTCTGATTTTTCACCTAATATCTACACTGGTAGGTTCAACAAACCCAAGGATTTTAGGTGTGTCATCGTGAGAAACCTGCTTCGAATTCTCAATCACATTTATTGAATACGAAACTTCAGAAGATGAACAACTCTCTACATTCATGACAGTGACAAGTTATGTGTAAATTGCAAATGGTTAACCTGAATATCCTAAATTATATACTGTTTTGAATGGTTGCTAGTTCTGCTCCTTAATACTCTACAGTAAAATAAAGATCCCTGCTGAGGAGACAACAAACAAACCAGACAAACAGGCTGTACAAACAACAAAAGAAAAGAAAAAACTGTACAAACAGAAAGAAACGAAAGGCAAAACAAACAGAAGACAAGCTATACAAACAACTAACCTAAGAAGAAAACAGCAAAAGAAGACCACAAAAACAAAAACAACTACCCTACCAGACTATATACCAGCCTCTCCAAGGCAAACTGAAACCCAGGAAAAAGACCCAAGAACACCCCTACTTGCATATTTCTTTAGGTTGTGCAGGAGTAACAGGGTACTGGTGATGGTTCTCATCCTAGCAGATTTATCTTTGAATTCTGAAAGAAATTCTGATATTCTAGATTCATTGTGTTTATCAGAATAGCTCTTAACTAGTAACTGAGGCTGCTCATCAGGTTTATGATTAATCCATATGCATGTCTTATCTCTTGAATTTCCATAATCAAAATAGCATTTATCACTGTTTACTAAGGAAAGGAAAGAGACAACCTGATGTGCCTTTAGCTCTGTGGAACACACTTGTTTATTAGTAGCTGGCTCTTCATTTAGCTCTGCATTTTCATTGCCCAGCTCTATGTTCAGTCCTTTTTCAAGTCGAAAGATGAATGACTCTAGATGTATCATTTCTTCATCTTCATCCAGCTTTGTTCCTTCATCCTGGATGTTCAGTTTATCCTCAAATTTAGCACACCTCTCAATGTTCTCATTAGTTTCCTGCACATCAGCACTTAAGTAAGTATCTTCATCATCATCTGATATACAGAAATTAATCATTTCTAAATCACTTGAGAGTAAAGGTGGGACGACATCTTTAGATTGACAGGAGTACTCCCCTGTTTTATTTTCAACATAGCATGGGGGTGATGTCTGATTATGCACAGCAGCTCCATGATCTTCTGTATTTTCAATTTTCAAAAATTGTTCATCAACTGACTCACATTTATCGTCCAGTGTGGAGTCTGCTTCTATTAACCTGCAACAATCATCACATGATTCCTGGAGAGAGATCTTATTATCCTTTATTCCTAGCATTGGTTCCATCTTTGTATCCTCTACACATTTAACGACCGTTGCTGCTGCATCCTCCTGTCGCTCAATAATCTCCGCACTTCCTTGCCAACTTTCAGCCTTATACACATCTGAGAGAGAGATTAGTCCTTTCAAATATAAATCTAATCTTGTAAGAAAAGATAGACAATTAAGCTCACCATGCTCTGCGGACTTATGGATCCTACACCTATTTTTATATAACTTACATTGGACTGGGAGGTTGTATGTAACGCACTCTTCCACCTCTTGTCTAATGGCATGACCAAATTTGTCTATGGCATTGTTTTCCTCATCTGAAGAATTTCCGTCAGACTCAATGAATAGTGCTGTTCTATTGCTGACACACTTCTTTCTAATGTTTAACATCATAACCTCTTCAATCTGCATCCCATTGTTGGTAACTCTATAGACACCTGGCTCAACAGCAGCATATAAGATTTCATTAGTTCGATTATACTCTGTTATCATATGTCTCATTCTGGGCTCTGCCTCTATTCTGATCTGGTTTGGGATGCCTCTCCATGGTAACCACATGTGTGAAAAGTCAGTAGCCATATATCCGTTTAATGTCTTGGACCAATCCCTACTTAGCAACATTCCATAATTTACGGGTATATCCACTACTTGGATGTCAATGATTTGGCTCACCCTAGGGTCTGAAGCTAATTGCACTTGTATGTTCATGAGTTCTCCTATCACGCTAACCTCGGTCTTATCTAATTGCGTGACAACCTTGGCAGATTTGGTGGGAGTCAGCCCGAGAGTTTTACATATTCCTAAGGGCATTACGTTGGCTGAAGCACCAGAATCTACCATGCAATTGTGTATATTCTTCCCACACAACCTAACAGTTAACAAGAAAGGTTGAGTATCCCTCTTATCCGTATGTATTACTACATTTGTATTGGAAGGCTGCTCAACTTTCTTACCTTTCTCCTTAGGTGGTGAATCACTACTAGGAATAGTTATATCAGCAGACACCTTGTTTGTCATGGATGTATCCAGGGATTTTAAAAAAGCATTTCTGATCCCTGGGGTCTTCAATAAATCATTTAGAGGTATGCTGACCTTCATTTTCTTTATTTCCTCTGATAAGTAATTCATTAGTCTTGTTGTCTCTACTGCTTCTGTCTTACTTGTTTGATCCTTTTGCACTGCTGTTCCGTTATTTGTGTGCTGACTAGCTTTAAGTATGGCAGGATTGTTGCTAGCATTCTGATCTGGGGGTGTATTAATGTTATTCGGAGGAGTGGAAGTGGTGAAAGGTCCTCCCGGCCGAGGGTTGTTCCTCAAATTGTAGGTGTGGCTTTTATTTGTCTGTTGAAAGGCCTGCACCTCCTCTATTTCATTTAATATCTCGTTTTCAGATTCAAAAGGAAACTGAAAAGCATTTAACACAAAGGCTGATTCAGGATAAAGACTTTCACAACAGTATGGTTCATCCTCTAGCAATTCATCCCCCTTCTCTTCTGCAGTTGCAAAGGTAAACGTTTCTAAGACTAATGCTGTGTCATATTCTGAGGGTACTACCTCATTACCCTTAGGAATGAGAAATTCAGAGGTAGGAGGCTGTACGTCTACGTTAAGAATACTAGCTGCCAAGTGGAGCTGTGGACAGTCGTGCTCAGCATGGGTATTGGTATTGTGAAATCTGCACCAAATTTTGGGTGCTGTATTGGCCATTTGTATGTTATTTATTTGTTTTGCACCATGATTATCTGTATTCTCAAAAGGAGAAGCCAGAGTACCGTTGTTGGGCCCAGTGTTCCATGTCTTGGGTGGCCTAGGTTGATTTTGGTTCTTATTATTATTGCCCCAGGTCCTATTATCTATCACTGGCCCCCTATTTTGCATTGGTTGCCCCTGACTGGGGCCTTGATGCTGATTGTAGTTTTGGTTCTGATTGTACTGCTGATTTTGATTGAGATTATAATTCTGATTTTGGCCTTGGTTGTGACCTTGAGGTGGATTGTAGTTTTGGTTGCTTCTGCCATAGAGATTCTCATTTCTTAGCTGTGTCACTTCGGTTGTTAATCTTTTCAAATGTGCAGTAATCTCTTTGATGTCTTCCCTATCCTCTTGTGCTTTTGCCACAGTTACATCCCTAGGAAGTTGGAAGAAAGGCTGACCATTATTTTGACTGTTATTGGAAGTACTAGCCGTGTAAGGAGTTATAGCCTGGATTGGAGTAGGGTTATACACAGGTGTGTAAGAAGGAACCGGATTTATTAGTGGAGCATGCTGCACAGGGACTCCATTCCATGGGTGTGCCTAATTCTGCACCCCAAAATTTCCTCCAAATGGACTGTAGGTTGTATGTCTCATTTCTTGGTTCACTAAGGCTGCCTCTTTATAGGCTTTGGATATTGAATCTATGTCAGGTTTCCTTTTGACAAACATGGCAGTTAAAGGATCCAAAGCAGCATAGTACATAGCCAACAAGGGAGCATCATCTATGGTATAAGGGGCTGCTAGCCTAGAATAGGCCTTTTGAAATCTGTCATTGAAATTATCAATTAGCTCTCCCTCACCTCGTTTTATAGCAGCCAACTTATGATACAAAGCACAAGGGTCAATGGGTCCTCTAAATCTTGACATAAATGCTTCTTCCATAAGTGCCCAGGAAGAAATGTAACCATTGGGTAAGTTTACGTACCAGCTAGAGGCCTGCTCATTAAAGGTGTAAGGAAACAACCTACACACAACATCCTCGTGCTCTATCATAGCCCTAAAACATGCTTCCTTAAATATTCTAATATGATCTTCTGGGTCTTGATGCAACTGGTATTTGGGACATATCTTTTCCAAATTTTTTGGCATGTCATGATAATCATTGAAGAATATGGGAGAATTGACATCAAAATAAGCCATTGCAGGTGTTTGAGCTTGACTTGTACTTGCAGAAATACCTGGATTGATTGGTGGATTAGGATTTAGAGGAGGATTAAGACCTCCAGGAGTGCCTGAACCAAGATTTAAAGATCTGAACAGCGATCTGTCAGGACTTACAATACTACGGATGTTAAAAGGTGACCCAGGAGGTGTTCCAGATGAACTTCCTGCTTGCGATATCTTTGGATTCCAAATTAAAGGGCTTTTACTTCGCCTTGTATCAGGTAGTTGCACAAATATATCTCCTGAACTGGACCTAGACCTAGTCACTCTGTTACTGTCGTTAGCCAGTTTGAAATGAAACCTAACTCAGGCAGGCCCTCGTTCTAGCGCCAGAAAACTGTTGATGATTGTTTTGATGCAATCATAACAATAAGTTAAAATTCACATGACATGAACTGTAACTATACTTGAAAGACAAGAAGGAATCATTTGGTGATTCAACTAATCCCAAGTCTACAATGGTTCGGTTGGTCAAGTTCAGTTGGTCAATGTGAAGCTGTAATGTTCAAGGGGCCTTACGTAGTTTAGGTTTATTTTGTGGTTTACTGGACTAAGAATATGCAAAGAGGTCATAGATTTCAACAAGTATCCTGTTCATTTGCATACAAGTGTTACTGGGCTGCAGGTTTCAGAGGATTTTCTTGGATTTCTTGCAGCTTTCTTCTTTATCTGTTTATGAAAACTGTCTACTTAGACTCTGTCATGCATGCTTCTTCAAATTTGAGACAATTTCCTTTGGATTTCTACGTTTTCAGCTAAATATTTCAGATGGGTTGGGAAAAGTTAGAAAGATCTAATCTACACTTCATCTAATCTACCGAAGGATCTAATTGTTTCTGTTATCCACTATGTAAATACCACAGTAGTTTGATCAAATCCACAGTAAAAACCCTAAATGTAAGTTCTGAGCATTTTCACAAACATACATTTAAAATTGCAAGCTCTCAAAGAAGATATTTCAAAATACAAAGAAGGGCAGGAGAACACTCAGAAGATAGATGCAGAACTCCAGATTCTATTGTATTAGAAACGAATAGCCATACATGATTTACAATGTAAGAATGACTCTTAGTTTCATTGATCATACTACAGAGAACTTACAAGCTTTACAGATACAGTAAGACAGCCAGACATTCCACGCACATCTTACTGCAGACAAACAGGGGACCTCCTTCTTCTACTTCTAAACTATGCTAACTTGCTGTGTTTTCCTAAAATCTTGTTGTAGGCCCTAAAAATCCCTGTTGTAGCCCCTGTTGTAAAGTATTACAGTGTAGAGAGGCACAATATATAACATTTTGATTGTCCTCACTACAGCAAAAACCTAACTGAACCCCTGGTTCAAACCTCTGGTTACAGCAATAAATACAGGTGAACCAGTTCTCAAAAATATCTCTGAGTAGGGTCAAATCTGGGTGAAATATTGCCCCTTCTGAGAAGTTCCGGCAGCTGGGCAATAACTTCTATTTGTCTGTTGTAGTAACGCCGCCAGCTGCAACCTTGTTCTTTACTTGAATGGCTTTGACTTTCGCACTTCATCCTTATCTTCTTGCTCCTGAGATCAGATCTTCTGCCTCCATGAAGTCACTGTGTTGACCTTCCAGCTGCTTCCTCAACTGCAAGCCTACAAGACAAGACAAGCAATAAGTTTCACATTTATCACATAAGCAGCAGGAAATTAAAATAACTATTTAAATCCAGGTGACAGCGCAAGATTGAGAAAATCAGATCCAAAATCCGCTCAAAACGCGTCCAAAATGAGCTCAGACTGCTCAAACTTGATTAGGTCAACTATCGCTGACTGAAAAATGCCAGAGGCGCCAAAACAAAACACTTTAAAATGTCCACCGCCTCATTTCCCGCCCATCGGCATGATATTCGCTGTTGGTGCGTCAAAAAATAGGTTGGTCGATATACTTCATCATCATGATATTCCGCTTCTGCATATCGGAGAAAAGAACAACATCATCATGATCATCATGTTGAAGAAGAATAGGAGGATATGAATATAATCATGCTGCCGAGGAAAGGAAGATGATGGTGACGTCATCATGATATTCGGGCTTCATTGAAATGCTAAGGATGACGTCATCATCATGTTCGGTTAAGATCAGGGGGATATTTGTGATATCGGGTCACCTAAGGAGCATGATCAGGATGATGAAGTGAATATGACCCCTTCGCGGCTAAGGTAACTCTCTCGAGAAAAATCAGCATGATGAAGATCATCATCATATTTGCTTTGGTCGAACTTGGAATAAGATGTCATCATCATATTTGGGAACCGGATCGTGCTTCGGAAAATATCCTGTTGAAGGGAAAAAATGATGATGATGATGATCATCAGGATATTTACATTTTCGTTTATTAGATCAGGATGACGTCATCATGATATTCGGAGCCTTCGTTAAACTTGATCATGACGTCATCATGATATTTCGCCAACCGGATCATGCTTGGGAAAAAATCCTGCCGAAGGGAAAATGTGATGATGATGATCATCAGGATATGTGCAAAAGGTTGTATTTCATCGGCAGGAGGACTTGGCGAAATATCGGGCGTACAAACAAGATCATGATGATCTTGACAATATGACAGGATAAAAATATGATGATGACGTCATCATCATATTTGGTTTTCGGAGCACAAGGATGAGTTGGTCATCATGATATTTGCGCTAGGGTGATATTACAAAATATGATGATGCTGTTGAGAAATGTAATATCGGCTTCTTCTTAATAGATAGGGTGATCATCATGATATTATGCTAACCGGAGATTAGGAGGATATGAAGATGATGATCCTCTTTCTCGAATTATCATGATGATGATTCCAGCACTTGGCGAATTTCAGCAAATGATCCTCGTGAAAGATCAGGGTGATATGAAGTCGTCATCATCATAATTCGAATCTTCAGCAAATATCATGATGATGACCTTGCGATAGGTTTATAGCACGCGTATGCAAATATGCCGATGATGAATTTTTCTAAGTCTGGGTGATCAGCATGATAATATAAGATCAGGTAATGTTG
Organism: Cunninghamia lanceolata; assembly: GCA_027924645.1. Taxonomy (NCBI): domain Eukaryota; kingdom Viridiplantae; phylum Streptophyta; class Pinopsida; order Cupressales; family Cupressaceae; genus Cunninghamia; species Cunninghamia lanceolata. The sequence continues at coordinate 4,196,898 of BSBN01000596.1, forward strand.
AATTATCATGATGATGCTTGCGATACAAAAGACCACTCGACGAGGAACTTACCTTGACTTAAAGTTGATGTCATCATGATATTCGAACCTCAGGATATTATCAGGGGGGCGTTCAAATATGATGATGATGATGCTCTTCAGCAAAACCGAGTTTATAATATATGACGCTCCTAAGAAATCATGACGCTGATGATGCGCCCAAGGCCTTTTGACGGGTAAAAAGCACTACCACCTAAGATTGACGTCCGGATGTTGCGACTGCATGATTTTTAGCGGGTGATAGACCAAGATCATGATGATCCTGTCAACATGACTTAGGATATAAAAATATGATGATCCTCCTGCGAATATCAGGTTTGACCAAGACTTTGACCGTGCATAACTTCCACATATGGACGAATTTTCAAGTGAAGTAAAAGGCAAACCTGCATGAAATTTCAAGCTCTTTCAAAATATGAGGTCACAGAAACAAAATATGAACTTTGACAAACAGACCTCATGATGATGACCTACCTTATCATATATCATGATGATGATGCACCTGACCTTCATTTTTACCAGACCGCCAGGAAGCAGAAAAAAACACAAGCAGAAGCAAAAAGCAAGACATCAGCAAGGGTCCCCATTTTGCTAAGGAGCATAATGGGGCGTGTTGTGAATCATCACAACAATTACATGATCTAACTAACAGTCATTGTTTGTTCTAAATCTGAGTGCACAAAATAGATACACTCATGCACAAGTTGTAATTTCTACCCCAGAAAATCTTAGTGATTAACAAGAATGAAATCATCGAAATAATAGAAACAATTTACAAGATTAAACTTAATAAATTTAATATTACATAACGATGTATATCAATATTCATCAAATATGAAATGTAAGGTACAACTTTTCAATTAAAATTGATACACATTTATACGCCATTACCAATACTACCAGATAGTCATCTATTCGCCAAATGGGAAGGTGCCTCCTTAGCTCTAGAATCCTGCATGACTATAATTCTCAACTACACATCTAATAAAACATTAGTCCTTATAATTCAAATATCAATTACATCATTGACAAACCTAAGGCCCTAAGGGGCCGACCTAATGTCTCGGGGGCTAATGGCCTTGCCTATGTACACATAGCGCAGAGACTTCGTAGTTCGGGATAACTGATGTTGCAACCATAAGGTTGCCTTAGTTACATTGACTCACAAGGGATTAACACATAACATTTTCTAGAGAGAACAAGCAACCATTATATTTATAAATTTCTCTCACAAGATATAATAGAAAAATTAAACATCCTAATCATCCTTTAATATCAAAAGCATAAATACCGAGAAAATTATCTAAATAACAATAATTGATAAAACAAATAGTCATCTTATAAGCAAGTTTCAAGATAATAAATATGATATAGCACTTTTCTCAAGTATTACAAGATTTACAAGTTTTACAACATTGCATGCAAGGTTGAAATTCAATTACTGACTAAGGTAAGGTAACTATGATGAAATCAATGGTCATTCTAAAAGAAATCAATAATTCCAAAATAGACATCATTCCATTCATAGGAAACTTAACATAAAGATTTATCCATCTCGTTAAGTTTTGTAAATTTTAGCTCAAGCAAAGTAAGAAAAGACAATTTTATACACCAATCTATTAACACTTAATTATTGCCTAATTAGAATTCATAGGAGTTCACTTCATTTAAATTGAAACCACTAAGGTAATTCTTCACAACATTAGATATCTACCTGAATATTTCTGAAACTTCAAGGAACTACCACACATATTTCCTCAAATAAGCATACTCATACATTAGTCTACATCCATTCTCTATGCCACTAATACTCTTTGTACTTAACTTGATAACCCATCATGAAGGTCTTACCAACGTTAACAACTTATAAGCAAGAGTCAATAACATTACACTTAGATGCATTTAGCCCTCTTCTTTTTTTTTTTTTAGTAGACACAACGTTTATAAACAAATATAAAATAGGATTGAAAGCTTGGTTAATCTAACTTATATTTACATACTAACCTTAGATTAAATACTTAAGTGGGAAACTTTTACAAGACATAACTTTACTATTCATCAATTGAGATTGAGAAATATTAATCCTGTGTTTCCCCTTAGGAGGCTAACTTCCTATACACTTTCCATACTTAGACTAAGTTGATATATTTATTTATTTATTTATTTTCTAAATATCACAAGCCTATTCTTTCCATACCCATCTTCACACAAAGCTCCCACAAGATAAGGAAATTGGTATGTCATCCTACTCAAGGTTATAGAAAGAGAAACTTGTAATGATTTAAGCATTATTGCATGTTTTCCCCTTGAGATCAAAATAAAATCTAGGTTACAAGAATAACGGTTCCTTTGTTTTCTAAAATCATGATTTTACTCAGTGGAGACTGCTTTATAGCAGACCGAAAGTCTAATTTTAGAAATTAATAAGTAGAATTATTACCCAACATATTTCAACCTTGTTACAATACTTATTTCATTTCTTATTTAGTGTTCTAGAAAAGTACTTACATCATCATCATCATTATAATAATAATAATAATAATAATAATAATAATAATATCAATAACATTAATAATAAACTAGAATCCAAATAATAATAACTTACAAGGTATACTCTTATGAAAGAATATTTTTTTTAAAACAATATATTTTTTTTTTTTTATCATTTCCTGTTTCCTAACTGGAACTAGAAGATACCTTAAAAAAAGCATATATTCACATATAAATAATATTTTCTTAAAAAGAAAGATTTGCTCTACCAATGGAAAGAAAATAGCCATCAGCTATAAATAAATAAAGAAAAGAGAAACATCACTATAAAAGAAATATGTCATGAGTTCTAATAAAATCTTAAGCAATGCTAATAGTCAGTTATGTAAATTTGACTAGATTGATATCATATTCCCTTGCATCTACAATATTATTAAAGCTGTGTTTGATTATGGATCAAGCGGTTATAGAGAAGATTTATAGCTGTGATAAGAATAGAAAGAGATCTTTATAGATTTTATCCTCTAATGCTGTTTCAATGCATAACAACAGTGATATTCTCAGCGCGTGATAGACTTAGACTCATATTTATTTTCAAGAAGGAAGATAATATAAGAAACACTTCCAAGATCTCAGAAACTTCCACAATTTTCTTTGCTAGGTGGAAGCCGATGGTGCTAAGGTGGTAGGTCTAGGACGTCCATCAAATCATAAGGGAATTTTTTTTAAAGATAAAATAGATGGGTCTGCGTTGGTAGACATACATGTGAAATATGGACACACAGACAAGGCATGGAAACTACTTGACATAATTTCTCAAAGAGAGGTCATTCATGAAATGCAATGATCGTAGGATATGTACAAAATGAATTTGTTACAAAACTTTACTTTCTTTTTTTTTTTTTGATATTTCAGAATCAAACATCAGCGGAATATAATGTGTCATTTTTAATTTCTTCAACTAAAGCTCAAATTCTAACTTCACCTTAAACTCTTGCTCTTTCTAATCATAACAATATTCCTTTTAAAAGCTCCTACACTTAGAGGAAGTTCAAGGGATACGCCGTTAAGAACAGATGACAAGTTCACATAATTTTTTTATGGTGTGAGATAATTTTCTAAGCTCTATAATACTCACTCATGCCTGAAAGGAGACGTTCAGGTACAACAATTACTTTAGCATATGAACTATTTGACAGAATGTCTTATATAGAAATGACATGCATCATTAGCAAATCACGCAAAAGAATAGTTGCTTAATAGAATGTATCAAAATACTACCAAATCTCTAGGTGCAATGACCGTAGGTTATGCACAAAATGGTTTGCTAGAAAAGGCGTTAGAGACTTTCAAGTACAAGCAATTGGTAAGTGAAGAGCCATCTATCATTCACATGCATAGCAGAACAATACACTTATCAATAGATTACTGTAATTATAAAGATATATAGATACTTCAGAATGGATATTGCTTTCTCACCAACAAATAATGGAGGTGTCTAAGTCTGGTCCTATTACTCTTGTTGATGCATACCCTGACTCTAGAAAAGGTATGATCATCTACTCAAGGCACAAAAGGATATAAAAACCCAATCAGATGTAGCACCCATGGATAAATAAACACAGAGCAGAAGCAGACTGACATACATAGCTTACTCCTCCATATAACCACGCTTACCCTAGATGAATGCTAATCAGGAATTTCAAAACAAGGTAATACAAGGTACAGATGACAATCATTCTAATAAAACTTTACTCAGACCAGAGGAAGAAAATAAGATGCAGACCAACATAGAACATATTCTAAGCAACATATGCAATTAAATCTTAGCATAAAATACTAAGAGGGAGGTACCCGATTCTGCATGTATTCCTCTATAGTATGATCTCCTCCTCCTATCTACTTCCATTCCTCTCCGTTTCTATTATCTCCTCCTCCCATCAGATCCCCCCAACGCCAGGAGTATCTTCTGATTTATTATGAGTATTCCCCTAGAAATTAACGTCGGCTATCTCAAAATAGGCTGACTGGTTGTGGAAACAGAACTATAACAGTTAGCCGTTTCTTAATAATTGTGTCTCATCCCCTTAGAATAGAAAATTTGGCGTAGACATTAATTAAGTGCAATGAATGCTACACTGTTACTCAATTACATAAGTAACAGAGATTAAACAAGGAATAGAAGCTAAAATATTCTTCAGTTGCTTCATAGATTCATAACAAAGGATATATATAGAGAATAAACGAAATAGATAGTTTAATCATCCCAACAATTGACATTAGATTGAGGGATTTCATATCCTATTTCTATCCCTTACCAGTTGACACTTCCAATCTTTTCCCATCTTAAAGAATAATTTACTGGTATGAAAATTATAGCTATTTCTTCTCATTGTAGAATCAAAAGGTAGACAGATGCTAATTAAGATATGCATAGGAACTAATACAAAAAATAGAGGCAGTTGGTTCCAAGGATGAGAAAGTGTGATGTAAAACATGCCCACTGTTCAATGTGGGAAAAAGGGGCTTGTACCTAATCCATGAACAACATAAAACTGTATAGATAGAAGGATTGAAATTGCTTGCACTTGCAATGAATAAACATGTCTATCTATGCCTTACAACTAGTTTATGAACTTATAGAAACTTCATGAGGCTTTCCAAAAGAAAACTTACTCCATGTCAATCAATGTCAAGTAACTTATCTATCCATAAGAAGATTAGTGAAACCGATGGCAATATAATAGCAGAATATCAAAGAGTATCAGATCAAATATCACCAAATGATCATAATAGTGTAAAATATATTTATGGGAGATATTGTGCATACCAGGAGGATATCACAGAGAGCATTCGTTGTGCTCACTTAAACCTGTAAATATCCCTATTATTTTATTGTCATCTCCAGATTCAAAGCCAGCTACCTGCACATCCACAGTGAGAATGGGGGGGGCACTACATTAAGTTGGATGATGGTAATATCAAGACTTGCCAATAATGGATCCTTTAATTCAGTAATATTATTCCAACTATTTCTTTCTTTATCTGCGAAGATGACAAGGTTGACATTCCCTTGTTCAGAAGAAGTACCAACAAATTATGGGATTCTTGTCAACTTGTAGTGGATTTCACAAGGGAAGTTGAATCAACTATAGCCAAGTACAACAATAAATATATGTCTTGTGTGAATAATACCATCACCTTTCAATGGCCAACAGAGGAACAATACAAGGCCTAGGATGAGAAATATAATGACTTGCCTAGCATATGAAGTCTTGAGTATTGTTATTTGTTCCTTTCTCAAAATTGAGAATATACTTCTATGAATCTTTTGTTGTTAACAAAAGGGATATTCTTATTTCCAAATTTTGAGTATATTTTTCCTGTAGTGGTTTCCTTTTTGACTTCTTGTGAGTCATGAGGTTTCTTAAAAGGGAAGCAATTAGAATGAAGAGAGTGGAGATAGGTCGGTAGAGTTTGTTATCACATTTCTCAATGCACATCTTCCAAGACAAATTGTTTTATGGCTGCACATGTAACAACTTCTGCTCATATGAAAATATTTGATCATAATCAGTGATCTTTGTTTCTGATTGATGTAAGTTTATCAAATGTAAATGTGACATCTATGTCTAGGTCTGAAGCTTGTTTTGCTCCCTTGTTTCTATAAAAGGGAATTTACAACCTATTGATAATGATCTTGGAGAAATTATTATAACACAACACATTATCATAATTAGGAATTTTTCTAGTTCAAGGTATTTTTTGAGAATGGAATCACTTGTACTTGCAACTATTAGGGTAAACTATACTAGCACATCATTTTGAATATATTGTCAAAGTCCAGACTATATTATCTCCTACAGTTGTGTCTTTTTCTATATTTCTAAATATAAGTTGATCAAGTATCAATTTTATTCATCTTCATAGTCTTTCCTCTGCAAGCATATCTTTTCTAGATGGTTGTTACTCAAAGAGTAAATTTAATTCTTTAAGGAAAATATTAGATATAGTAGATGTATGCAGGGATTAGCAAGTAGAATTAGTTTTGGACTAATTTGAAGGTGTAATGGTGTAATGCATCATTGCACTATTTTGATGTAGGAGCATCTAGTGGTGTAAGGGCAATCTTGCATCACCCAAAAAGAAGTTAATTCAAAATAATTGTAGTTGTTTTCATTTCTTTCCATAATTAGTGTTTCTGGTTCCATAATATCCAGAATAATGATGTAGGACTTTTAATTTTTCCAAAACTGCTAAAAATAGCGACCTACCTATTTTGGAAAGTGTACCTGCCATTTTAGGAAAGTTTGCATTTGGGCAAAGAACAAAAACTTACAGAAAGTTACGTAACGGAAATATAAGAACTTTGGCAAAGGAATCTGGTGCAGGAGCACCTACCTGACAGCTGGCCTCCATGAGGCAGTTAGTTTGTTTTAGGTCTGGTTGATGTTTCCAAGAAGGTCTTATAAGACCAATGCATGTAATAAGGTCATGTTGACCATACTTTACTATTTTTAGCTAGTTTGTTATGACAGCTGTTATGATGTATGTCTGGTTGGATCTCCCAGCCACCTGGAGAGATTTCCCAGCCACTTGGAGTCGAGTGGTAGTACTCGCAGGAGATCCTATTTATACATGCGGATCGGTTGGTATTGCATATCATCGATCAGAGATCAGACTTTGTGAGAGTGAGACAGAGTACTGTATTGCATCTTTTGAATCAATAAAGATCCTGTTTGTGTTTATTTTCTGTTTGATCTCCATTGTGAAATCGATTTGTTGTTTTGGTGGTTACATGGATTCGCTGATCCATTCCACCGGTTGATTCGTCGAATCGGTGGAATGGCTATGTACAGTAGTTTAGGATTTAGTTTGCATTTTGTGTTTGTTCATGTGCGTGTTTGCAGGATTGCAGTCGAGAGGTGTTGAGAACCCTAGCATGGGTATGTGCTAGGTCGTGCTAGTTGTTAGAGTCTGGAAGGTCGTCCAGAAAGTAGATCGGGTCGTCCCAGGAGGTTCGGCGGATTGAAATTCGCTAAGGTTGGAAAATCCATCACAACGGCATCATCAGGATATTTCTGTGTAAATCCTGCAGTTACTTCGGGCGTCATCCAAGTAGATGGAGAAGAGCATGATGCAGTCATTTGCATAAAGTGAATGTGCGTCGGGGTGATCATCATCAGGTGTTGCCGAGGAGGAGCGTATCAGCATAAGGTAGAAGATCGGGTTGAGAAAACCATCGCGGGCCGAAAATGTTAAGTTTGGCCGACAGCAGGATATTGAAGGAACTGCATGTGACGTCATCGTCATCAGGATAATCGTCATCAGGATATCGGGGTGACGTAAGCATCGAAGGAAAGGTGCGTGAAGTTGAGTATCATCATCAGGATATATGGGAGGAACAGATTGTTTTATATCCTGCTGATGAACATGATGTTGAACATCATGATGCTGCAGATAGAGGTTGGCGGTAAGGTGAACAGTGAACGTTAGGAGGATGTTTGCGCTTGCCGACTGTGATGATGCTGCTGACAGACGAAAGGATGAAGGTTTGTCTGTAGGAGGATATCGGTCGGTAGGGGAAATATGATGATGATGATGAAGGGTGTTAGACATACATGCTGTATGTCAAGGTTTTAGTGTGGATGCCTCTGCATCATAGTGGTATCAGAGCTCAGCAAAAGGTCTGGGCTATTGTGTGTTGATTCTGTCACCGAAAGGGCAGAAGTAGAGTTGATTCTGTCACTGAAAGGACAGAGGTAGAGAAGTGAGAGGTTGACAAAATGCCTCCGAAAGGTAGTGGTACTGCAAGGGAATTGCAGGAAATGAAGGAAAAACATACCAGAGAGATGAGGAAGATGAAGGAGCTTGCTGAAGCACTTCAAGCCAGGCTTGTAGCCTTGGAGAAGAATAAAAAGAGGGAAGTGGACGACAGTGAGTCTGAAGAAGATGAAGATGCTGTTGAAGAGTATGAAGAGGTAGCTGAAGATCTGGATGCTGAAGACTAGAGATTTGCAAAACTGTTAAAGGCAGTGCAGAGTGATAAACCTAAGGTAAAGGTTGATGTTTCCAAGTATAATGGAAGTTTGAATGAAGATGAGTTACTAGATTGGATTGCTGCACTTGATAATCACTTTGAATGTGAAGATGTTGCTGAGGATCAGAAGGTAAAGATTGCAAAGACCAAGTTAGGAGGTCATGCTTTGGTATGGTGGGATTATGTACAATCCGAGAGAAGGAAACAAGGGAAGTCAAAGATCACTTCATGGGATAAGATGGTAGCAAGGATAAAAGGTAAATTCTTGCCTAGGGATTATGAAATTCAGATGTTTAAGAAGCTGCAATTTTTAAGGCAGAAGGAAATGGATGTGAAGGCATATACTGAGGAGTTTTATAAGTTCAGTATGAGATCTGGTCATCATGAGAATGAGGTAGAAAAGGTGGCTAGGTACTTGGCTGGTTTGAGATTGAACATACAGGATGAGTTAGTTTTAGCTAACCCTAAGAGTGTGGAGGATTGTTACCAAATGGCAATCAGGATTGAAGAAAAGATGAATAGGAGACAAGATAAGTCTATGAGAGGAAGAGGCAGCAATATGAGGGGAAAAGGAGCAGCCCCTACAACAAGGCAAACCAATGAGGGTCCAGAAGACACTGGTAAAGGACAGGGACAGTCTGATTTCAGAGGTGGATGGAAAGGTAATAGAGGTAGATTTGGAAGTGGTAGAGATTCTACTACATTTTCAGGAAAGTGTTACACCTGTGGAGAGTTTGGTCATCCATTTTTCAAATGTCCAGAAAACAAAGGTTCATCATCCAGACATGATAGAATGAATGACAAGAAAGTACAACTTGTGCAAGAAGAGAAAGTAGAGCAAACAGATAGAGCTTCTGAAAGTTATGGATATCCTGAGGAGGGAGAAGCATTGATGCTCAGGAGAATTAGTTTGCAGACATCAAAGGATATGATGCAAAGAAGAGCTCTTTTCAAGACCACATGCAAGAGCAAAGGTAAAGTATGTAAGGTTGTCATTGATACTGGTTCAACAGACAACATGGTATCTCAGGAAATGGTGGATAAACTGCATTTGGAAAGGATTCCACATCCACACCCTTACAAGGCATCTTGGGTGAGTGATAGTCAATCACTTTTTGTCTATGAACAGGCATATGTGGATTTTCAGATTGGAGCATATCATGATAGAGTTTTGTGTGACATTTTGCCCATGGAATGTTGTCACCTACTGTTGGGTAGACCATGGCAATTTGATAGAAGGGTACTGTATGATGGGTATGCTAATACCTACACCATCAAGAAAGATGGGAAAACTATTATGTTGATGCCATTGCAGGAAGATGCTGCAGCACAGGGGGCAGCCAAAATCATTTTAGTGGGAAAGAAGGAGTTTGTGCAGAAGCCTATAGGAGCAGGCATAAAGGCAGTTGAGGACACTGCAGGGAAATGAGTTGTTAAGGACAACAAGTTGAAGAAGGTTTCAGTTTTGACTGACAGAGGTCAGCAGCAGGTTCAGAAATAGGTTTGCAAACAGCAACCAGTTGAGAGGAATGACAAGGATGTTGTCATAGTTGGGACTATTGTTTGTCCTATAAAGGTTGAAAGAAAGACAGAGTTGAACATTGCAGAAGTTCAAGAGGTAGTTCAGACAGAGGTTCTGGTCAGACAACCCGACAAACACAAGGTATGTGAGAGAAGGGCCTACATTGACAGGCATGAGGATTTACTTGCAAGAAAGCAAGTTACAGTTCAGAAGTCTTGGAGCCACCAAGAGACAGCAGAGGATAAAGCTGGAACAGGTCAAGACACTACAAAGGCAAAGTGTAAAGGTGGAGGACTTCCACAACCAAACTCATGGGACATGAGTTCTTTTCTGTTGGGGAGTATGGTGCAGGAGCACCTACCTGATAGCTGGCCTCCATGAGGCAGTTAGTTTGTTTTAGGTCTGGTTAATGTTTCCAAGAAGGTCTTATAAGACCAATGCATGTAATAAGGTCATGTTGACCATACTTTACTATTTTTAGCTAGTTTGTTATGACAGCTGTTATGCTGTATGTCTGGTTGGATCTCCCAGCCGCCTGGAGAGATTTCCCAGCCGCTTGGAGTCGAGTGGTAGTACTCGCAGGAGATCCTATTTATACATGCGGATCGGTTGGTATTGCATATCATCGATCAGAGATTAGACTTTGTGAGAGTGATACAGAGTACTGTATTGCATCTTTTGAATCAATAAAGATCTTGTTTGTGTTCATTTTCTGTTTGATCTCCATTGTGAAATCGATTTGCTGTTTTGGTGGTTACATGGATTCGCTGATCCATTCCACCGATTGATTCGTTGAATCGGTGGAATGGCTATGTACAGTAGTTTAGGATTTAGTTTGCATTTTGTGTTTGTTCATGTGCATGTTTGCAGGATCGCAGTCGAGAGGTGTTGAGAACCCTAGCATGGGTATGTGCTAGGTCGTGCTGGTTGTTAGAGTCTGGAAGGTCGTCCAGAAAGTAGATTGGGTCATCCCAGGAGGTTCGGCGGATCAAAATTCACTAAGGTTGGAAAATCCATCACAACGGCATCATCAGGATATTTCTGTGTAAATCTTGTAGTTACTTCAGGCATCATTCGAGTAGATGGAGAAGAGCATGATGTAGTCGTTTGCATAAAGTGAATGTGCGTCGGGGTGATCATCATCAGGTGTTGCCGAGGAGGAGCGTATCGGCATAAGGTAGAAGATAGGGTTGAGAAAACCATCGCGGGCCGAAAATGTTAAGTTTGGCCGACAGCAGGATATTGAAGGAACTGCATGTGACGTCATCGTCATCAGGATAATCGTCATCAAGATATCAGGGTGACGTAAGCATCGAAGGAAAGGTGCGTGAAGTTGAGTATCGTCATCAGGATATATGGGAGGAACAGGATGTTTTATATCCTGCTGATGAACATGATGTTGAACATCATGATGTTGCAGATAGAGGTTGGCGGTAAGGTGAACAGTGAACGTCAGGAGGATGTTTGTGCTTGCCAAATGTGATGATGCTGCTAACAGATGAAAGGATGAAGGTTTGTCTGCAGGAGGATATCGGTCGGCAGGGGAAATATGATGATGCTAACAGTGTTAAGGGAAATATGATGATGATGATGAAGGGTGTTAGACATACATGCTGTATGTCAAGGTTTTAGTGTGGATGCCTCTGCATCAGAATCAGGCAAAGATCATTTGTGAGCTGAAAAAGATATTAAAGTTTTTATTTTCTGAAAAGCCCTTGAAAATTTTTGAAATGAGATATGAGGCACTAAAACATCCCATAACATCCCAAAAAGTTGACAAAAATCCATTTACGTATTTCTAGTGTCATAGTTCACATTTCAAGCTTTCCGGTGCTTAAAGCTATTCGTCAATCGGACACCCGGACAAAAGTTATGCTTCTCGGAAGTTGACCTACTTTTGGAGGGAGTTGTAAATTTTAAAATTTAGCTAGAGACTGCCAAAAAGTGCTATTTATGACTATTTTGGGTACCCTGGGTGGTAGTAGAGTTAAGGGGCAAGTGTGGAGTCAAGAATAGGTGGGAAAACAAAAACCCTAGCTGATTTGGGGTTACAGAATGCAGAAGATTCTAGAGTCTTGGGGTGGGGAAAGCTGTAATGTGTTGTAGCCAGTAGAGGATTCATCCTCTAATTGTAATTGAGCTTCTATAATGTAATGAGTTGCTTAGATCAATAAAAGAAAGTTTTATTTTCTGTGTTCAATTTTTGTTGTTGTGTGTTTTGTGATTTACCCCCTTCATCATATTTTTATATGAGTTGGGAAGGCATTGTTACACTTAGTTTCATTTATATTTTGTTTTGACTCTATGACCCTGAATTTAGGCACTGATCTCTTAGGAATATTGTTCTCATTCAATCTCCCCGATCATTTATAAAATCAAAGAACAATTTCATTTCTATATTTCATGTTAATGTTTGTCTATTTACATGTTCTTTTGGAAAGAATTGTGTTAAAGATTAAGAATCTAGCTCATTACTTCACTATATTAGTAATTCTTTAAGCAATATAGAAAGAACATATCTATTTAAAATAGTGTTTTGAGAAAGTATTGGGGAACCCCTAGTCAAAAAAACCATTTAGGAACACCCTCCTTGGTCTTACGAGGAAAAGGATTGAAAACCCCTTTCCTCTTTGTTAGCCAATCCCTCGAGATAGATCAGTTATTAGAAATGACTATTTTATAGATCTTTTTTCCTTGAGACCGGGTTGGGAATTTAAAACAACCAATAGATTGGTGACTCTACTAGGGACTTTGTCTATAAAGTTCTAACATTAGTGCAATAGTTTGTCATGGGTTTTTAGAGTTTGCATAAAATTTATTTTCATTATTATCCCTTGAAAAGGGTGGCGACTTTGATAATGTTTTCCTTACCCATAGTGATAAGGAAAATTACTCTTAAGAAAGACGTGTGTCTATATGTTATTCCGAAAATTATCATATAGTGCTATTTAGTAGAGAAGGATAGACCCATTGTTTAAACTAACAATCTTCATTGGCTATATCATTTCTCTAACATGACTAGTAATTTTGTTGAGATTTCTAACCCCTTGCAAGGTAAATATGTATTGAAGAAGATCACAATAGGGGCATCCTAATAAATCCCTAACTTGGGACCTTGTTGCTCAAAATTGGAGAACTAAGGAATCAGGTGAGTACACTCCCCCTCTCATTTGTGATCTCATGACATTTGTTGTGCCTCTTTTGGGTGATAGTATTGATAATCTACAAATGAGGGAAGAAAGAAAAGAGCATAGTATTATATATGCAAGTAATAATGTTCCTAAGGGTCAAGTTGATTCCGATGGTGATGAAATATTTTATGAGGAACCACTTCATGTATCACAAAATAATAAGGTCACCCCCTTGAGAGAATCCCAAGTAATCCCTATTTAACACACTTTGGAGTCTGTGATTGAGACACCATATGTAAGATTACATTCTCCCAAGATAGGAAAGGCTAAATCTATCAATGCAATTGAATGCCCATAGGTAATTGTTTAATCTTATTGCCAATTGGAAAAATAATACCCTTCTTTTAAAAAAATATAACCTAATCTTATAAATATATGTGGGCCCCTTTAAAACACATAATAAATTTAAAAAATGTTCTTAGAGTATCTTTTTTGGGATATTATTAAAGTGATGAAAATTCAAAAAAAAATTTATTAAAAAGGGAGAGGTGTATAATCTAGTTTAAGTGCCTTTAGGAGGGAATGCTAACATAGCCTTTGGCACAAATCAGACAAATGAAGAATTAGATAAGGAGGTTAGGGAGTTGACCCTTAGGGTAGCTAGGATGGAAACATTTAAAAGGAAAGAAGAGTTACTTCTAAGATTACAAACTATGAATAAATGAAGTGTTGTTGACAATAGTGGTACCCTTGGTGCATCCATGGAATGTAGGGCACAAGTAAGTGGCCAAATACATAATGTTCATCAAGATCCTCTAATCTAGCTCCAAATGAATAACCTTGTGTCTTCCATCCATGCGAACCAATTTCAGGCTCCTCCTCAAAATCCATATGCTAGAGAGGCTAGACAGAATTCTCATCCAAGACAAAGGGGGATACATAACCAAACCCCTCTTGTAATGCCTAATGTAAACCTCTAGCCAAATATTCAAAACCTATATATACCACAGCAACCAAATTTTCAAAATTGTCCAAATCCCCCAATAAATCTAGGTAACCAAGGAGGGAAACCCTTAATAAATCCTTTTGTTAGAAGACGAATGGTATCAGCTAGATATAGGCAGATTGATTTTATTGGTATACCAGGATTTCCAAACCTTATTAAGAACACAGTGAGAAATGTTGTCCCAAGGCTTGTTGGAAATAATGCAATATCTAGTGAGGATCACCTAAGGGCATTCATGAATGTGATGGATGACTTTGAGGTTGAATGTGAGGATGTAACAATGAAATTATTCATACAGTCCTTGACAGAAGATGTAAGGGAATGGTATAGAAGCCTACCAGATTCCAGCATTAATTCTTGGATAGACTTTAAGAGGATTTTCAAGGAACAATATGGGGATAACATTGACCCACAATTCATTGTGAATGAATTTACAAGCATTCAAAAGGGATTCAATGAAAATGTCCATGATTTCAATGTAATGTTCTTGAAGGTGAGTAATAAGATCCCTCCTTACTTAAGACCAAATGATCCCATGTGCTTGGTAATTTACCAAAATGCATATGATCCCAAGATGGGATATGAATTAAGGAATAGAGAGCCTCAAAATCTCACGGATTCTTTCAAAATAGCACTACACATTAAAAATAACAAAAGAGCATCTAGAAAACTTCTAAGAGATGTGATGTATGAATCACCCCACAAAATAGAGGACAAAGTAATAAGGCTCCTATTGCTGTAGAATATGATAAATTATGGAAGGAGGTCAAGGAAATAAAGAACTCTATGGTAAGAAACGATAAAAGTATCCCTAGTGATAGGCCTCCTTTTGCTAGACAAGAAAAGATGCCAAGGTTAACAGATCAACCCTATAACACAAATTAGTGAGATGGAAAGCCAATCCCTCCTAATGATAGGGGAGATTTGTCTAAACAAACCCCCAAACCTCTAAGGAAAGGAGTGCACGCTATAGATGAAGACCTATGGTGTTTGTTGTGCCAAGCTCCCCACTCTTCTACTTCAAGTGTTGTTCCAATATCTATGACTAACAATACAACCCCATATGAGGAGTACTAGGAGGGGGATGATTATGAAGACCACAATGTGAATATGGTTTTTAACCATGAGTGTATTATTGAAAATTGTGTCACTTTTGATAGTGAGTGCTTTGAAAATGAGGTTACAATAGAAAAGGGAAAGTTGATTAAGCAAAAATCTATCCCAAATATAAGAAAAGATGATGATTGTGTTCTTCAGTTGAATACTAAGGACACTGAAATCCAATTAAGAAGACCCTCTACTAAGGAAATTAAGACTTTGACTACTTCCAAGATTTCTCAAGTTAAAAGTGATTACAACCTAAGGAGTAATAACCAAGGAGAAAGTAGTACGAGGGGAAATGTAGGAAGCATTTTTATAAAAGAAAAGAAAAATCTCTCCAACCCCAAGAGAGAAGTAGAATCTTTGGGAAAACTTAAGGAGGCTGGGGGAAAATGTAATCCACATCATAATCCACCCCCTAAAGCAAAAATACCAATATAAAAGGACAATTCTAAGAAAATCCCTACTAAACAAAAATCTGGTAAAAATAACTCATCTCAAACCCTTGCAACAAATACTAATACAACTTGTACTAGTATAGTGCCCAAATATGTCTCATTGGACATGGCCCACATATTTATCTAGATAAGAGTGATAGTCCCTTTGTTAGAAATGATGAGGATACCTGAGCATAAGAGTAGGGCTATGGCTGCAAGAAATGATGCAGTCCCTGATATAACTGGGGTGGCCAATGAACATACTAAGTTGCCTGAAGAAAAGAAAGTACTCTCCAAATATGTTAAGAAGTGAGTGCCAAGATACCAAAGGTCTATCTAGGAACCACTTTATGAAAATGTCCTTCCCAACTAGACCCTTTCTTTATCACTCTAATGATACAATGAAGATTTGTAATAAAAATATATGATTAACTCAGGTGCCTCTGCAAACATAATGCCATTAGGAGTCATGGAAATCTTAGGCTTACAAGTAACCAAGACCTATGGGAAATGCTTTTGCATGGACTCCTAAGAAGTCCCAATCATTGGAATTATTAAGGATATCAGTTTCAGACTTGCAGTGTGACCACATAAGGAATATAAAATGAATATTACTAGGGTGGACATTCCTCCTATGTATGGGATCCTGTTGTCAAGAAAGTGAGCCTCTACTATGGGTGGTAGAATCTAAATGGATTCATCACATGCTATGATCCCATTGGATGGTGAAGAAGTAAGACTTGATAGAGAAAAAAAATGTCCCCAAATAATAGATGGCATCAATGAAGAAGGTGATCAAGTATACTTCCTAGATGTGGCTATAGACAATTTTAAAATTGAGGGCATTAAGAGTGATCAGGATAGTTTAGTAGATCATGGCCTTGAATCAATTTCTAATAAGGAAGGATTGTGGTTTATGTAGTTTGATGGGGCATGCTCCAAGGAAGGTTCTAGAGCAGGAGTAGTTCTTATTTCTTCTTTAGGAAAAACATTCAAATCATCCTTTAGATTTGGTTTTACATGTACTAACAATGTTTTAGAGTATGAAGCCTTGCTTACAGGCTTAAAAATGGCTCTTAAGCATGGAGTTAAAAAGATCAGAGTTTTGGGAGATTTTGAATTGGTAGTCTCATAGGTCAGATCCAAATATGCCTCTAAAAATAAAAGGCTTAGACAATAAACAAATGCAATCTAGGATACCAATGAAGAATTTGATGCTTTTTCTATTGATTGGGTGGAATGGAGTAAGAATGTTATGGCTGATTTCTTGGCTAATATTGTAGTCAAATCTAAAGATATCACATTAGCAGTAATTCAAGGGTAGAGATACTAACAAAACCCTCTATTCCTGATAATATTCATCATTGACAGATTTTCAATGATGACTAGGATATTTACAAATTCATGAACTACATGGATGAATACCATGCACAAAAGATTGATTTCAAGAGTTTTTGGAAACAGTAGATGGCAAACAAAATGTATTTGGAAATGGGATTATCCAGTTGAAACCTAGTTCATGTTATAAAAAAGAATGGAGATATCAGGCTCTGTGTTGATTTTAGAAACCTGAATATGGCATCATTAAAAGATATTTATTCTTTACCTAATATGGAGGCCATGCTACAAAAGGTAACTAGCTATGAGCTCTTGTCTATGATGGATGGTTTCTTAAGATATAACCAAGTGATGGTTAAAGAATCTAAGAAATATAAAACTACATTTACTACTCCATGGAGAACATATGTATACATTAGCATGCCCTTTGGGTTGACTAATGTAGGAGCTACATTTCAGTGAGATATGGATGTATCTTTTTCTAACCTCATAAATGTAATAATGGTACTATATTAGGATGACGTGACTACATATTCAAAGAAGGAACAAGATCACTACTCTCATTTGGAGAGAATTTTTGAGAGATGCATGAAATTTGGCATTTCTCTGAACCCAAAAAAAATGTGTGTTTGAGGTGATAGAGGGAAAGCTCTTAGGCCAGATAGTGTCTAAGGAAGGAATTAGGATTGATCTAAAGGGGGTTGTTGCTATTGAAAAGATCCCAATACCCAAAAGTATTAAGGGAATTCAGTCTTTCTTTGGGCAGGTCAATTTCCTGAGGAGATTTATTACCAATTTTACAGAAACCACTAGACCAATATCCAAAATGCTGAAGAAAGGGGAGGATATTGATGGAATGATGAACTAGTGAATGCTTTCAAGAATATTGGTGTAGGAGTACCAAGGGCTCGGAGCCCATGTATATACTGCACATTTTTGGTGGGATGTGAAATTTTCTTATCGTTGCATTTTGGCGTGATGTGGTGAATTTTCTAATAAGCCTTGGCAGGAAGAAGTTTTTACTTATCCAAAGTGGGTCATCGGTGTGAGCCTTGGCATCAGGCTGAGGAAATAATCGTGAGCCGACAGTGTATCATCTCACCGATTAGGGTGATAAACATCAAGTCTCACCGATGTGGAGTTAGCCGAAGACATCGGCGTGAGTATAAGTATCGGGCTGAGGATTTAATCGTAGGTCGATAGTTGAAGGTCTTACCGATGTGTGATGTCCATCGGCATGAGGGTGGTCATCGGTGAAGCCTATGGTTGTGTCTCCGATCACTTGGTGTTACCCTGATGGAGTGGTAAAGGTTGGTGAAGGACATCGGCATGAGAATCACTATTGGTGAAGGATGTGGGTGTCACTCTGATATTAATTGTCTATCTGATGAAGTGTTGTCGAGGCTTGTCATTGGTATGAGGCTTGCTATCAGTGATGGCTGTGAAAGTCACTCTGACAGCTATGTGTTACTCCGATGGAGTTGGACGTCGGTGCAAGGATTTCTATCGGCGTAGCAGAAAGTGAGCACCAAGCAGTCCAGACCCTTGAACAGAGTGAGAAGGGTGGGCAATAGGCTCAAAAAGTTATGTGCCATTTAGGCAGTATCTTGGAAGCAGTGAGGACAAGGTATGTGTCCCACACCAAGCAGAAAAGTAGAGTTTTCCATCTCTGCAAAGAGTGTGTCTTTTAGCACTTTGAATTGGTAGGAAGGCTAGTGTTGTCAAACAGTCTTGTACACCTACAGGATGCAGAGCATGCAGCCTAGAGTCCTCCCTATCAAATTGGTATCAGAGCGGTAAGATTTGGGTTATTCCTAGATAGGAATAGAAGAGTTGTATGTCATCACCAAGGTCAAGTGAGTCTATAGGTTCATCCAAGAAAATGGTGACTAATGCAGAGTTAGCAAAGAAAGTTGAAGATCAAGAGGAGGAGAATAGACTCCTACAAGAAAGACTAGCAGAAATGGAGAGTAAGTTAGGTGTAATGTTGCAAAAGACTGAAGAAGTCATCCAGCGAGTTAAGTATTCTGAGGATAAAGGGAAAGGTGTGTCTATAGAAGATGAAGAGCCCACACCTGATCCTAAGTTGGAAGAAGAACCTGTTGGTTTTTCTTCTGAATCAGCATTAGGGTTTGCCAGTTCTAATGCACAGGTAGATTTAGCCAACTGAATACAGGAGGTTGTGTGAGCTCCTCCCCTTCACTTCTGGTTCTGCCACACCAAGGGGGGTGTCCCTATTTGATAAAAGTATGACCTTGACTAGCTCAATGACAGAAAGATATAACTTGACAACAACAGGCAGAATAGTCTCAAATAAGGACTAAGATTTGTATAACAAATCACAAGGTTGGCAACATTCTTGGACATATATGTCTGGTTGGGTATGAGAGTACGCAGGGATCCTAATCCTACTCCTACAACTAATAGGCAGAAGGATGAAAACGTTTGATTTGATGTTTGGATGCAAACCTGGACCTGGTGTATAACCTCAACACAGAGCTAGATTGGTGCCTATCCAGGTCTTGGATTCAGTAGACATACACCTATGAATGATCAGCATGAACAACTAAAACTGGATTTCAGGGGGATACATATGATACCTGCCTTATAGATATCTCCCAATATAGATTTTTAAGCTATCTATACTTATGGCATCCCTATTGCAGTATACCCTTCCCAATATTCAATCTGAAAATAGTTTAATCTACCCCTTGAGCAGAAGTTAAAAGATTAAACATTCAACACAGGAATTCTATGTTCTAGAATCTTAGACATTCCTTGAATACCTGGACTCAGAAGAAAGATACATGCAAGACTGGAGATAGAATTAGCACAACACATGCAAACATAGCATTATTCATATAAGATTGACCATGAAATCAGTGGATTCATGCAAAAACGTACAATAGGAGATACATAAACTCACAAGTTTTGCTGCACAGAGCAACCAAAACCAGTTGTATCTTATTACAGAGCCAAAATGTCCAGTTTTCAACAACCACAAAAATGGTAACACCGTCTGCCTATATTGGCCAGAAAGTGTACCTATAGCAACTAATTACATGACAAAATATCAAAATTTGCCAGATACAGATCCTTCAAAGGAATGGCACTCAGAATTTATCAATGCAGTAGGCAGGAGAGTTGACAGGGAGGCCTCGAGCCTTGCGCCACCGTATGGAAGTCCTCATTCACAATCGAGAAGTTTAATCACTTGTACCGTCACCCATATCCCTGCTACAGTCACCATTGATGGCTCAACCACCCGCAGCCATCGAGAAAACAGTCGCAGCAATCAAAATGAAGTTCCCACCAAAAAGCGTTTACCACAAGTTTAAAATAATGCAGGGAGATTAATCCCACATGCATGGTGCAGAGACCACCTTAGTAGTTTAAAAGAATAGTCACTTGCATAATAGGTGTCGAGCGCTTTTACCACGCTCGACACACACTCCTTCACCCAAAAGTCCATCACCCAGACCCAGGCCATCGGCCAACTCCCAAATCCTCCTACCGATATCAATAATCTAGCTGATGACCACAAACTACACTCTGCACCCCCGTCGGCGTGACTCCCTCCATCGGAGCATCCAAAAATCCTCTGGCCGACCTTAACAGTCTCGCTAACTGTTTCACTACATTCCCCTCATCGGCCAGAGACTGACCATCAGGCTAACTCTCCAGACTCCCACCGACAATACGAGTCTCCCCAATGGCCACCAAAACATACTTCGTCGGCTAGACAACAACCGTCAAGCTAGCCCAAAATTCCCTTGCCGACATACTAAGTCATCCTGATGGTTCACTCCAAACATGCCCGTCGCCAAGACATAGACCATCGGCATAACAGAAAAGATGCTCACCGACAACACAACTCATGTTGATGGACCCTGGCCTCCTCCTTCCGTCGGTGTGACATACACCATCGGGCAAGCCAAAAACTCTTCAGCCACTCGCACAAAGTCACACCTATGCTCGTTCCAAATCCCTCCATCGGCAATATCAACACTATCGGCCAAACCCAAAGCTCCCCAGCCGATGGACCAAACTCTCACCGATGAAGTCTCCACATTCCTCGCCTGTCGGTATGACCAAAGCCATCGGCGAACAATAAAATGCCTACACCGATAGAACTTGTCACCTCGATAGACACATCCTCCTTGGTCCCATCGGCCAAGCTCCCCATCGTTGGCACAACTCAAAACACTCATGCTAACAATACAACACACGCCGATAACATCCATCGGCCAAACACAAATGAAACCTGCCGACGATGAATATCACACCGATGGCATTTCCATCAGCCAAACCAAACACATCAGAGGGAACAAAAAATAGCTCACCGATGATGCCGATCACTCTAATGAACCAAAAACATAAAGCTCTGAACCTTTGAACCATGAACTGGTTCAAACGGATGGTTCAACTGAGAAGTTCAATGCTGAATGGAGCACTTCAAAAAGAACATTTGCCAAACACAAACACAAAGCCTTGAACCGTTGAACCATGAACCAAAAGGGTTCAACGCAGTGGTTCAAAATGATGGTTCAATCATAATCTGAGCACTCAAAAAGAAGTTTCACCAATAGAGAAAGTCACAGCGATGAACAAGGAAACTTAGGGCCCAAAAAGAAAAAACCCTCCAACATATGCACTCAGATCCAGACCAAAATTAGTGCCAACACTGGCTCTGTTTGGGGACGTGCAGGTGCAAAACTATAGCAAGGACCTCAGAATCTTTGGTTTCACAGATTGGGCCATATCTATTGGGCAAGAGAGTCGATCATTGCACCAACCTGCACAAAAACTATATTTTTAGTCATCACTTGGGTGGCCCCGGGTAGCCAAAAAGGAAGAACCAAAATTTTTTTCTGCCAAATGCCTGATTCCAAACTGAAAGATCCCAATCCCAACTGAAAAGATTGGCATAGTTTGCCCATAAGGTCATCTGCTCAATTAGATATTCCACCATTTTTGACATCTTGCCACTTGTAATACTACATCTGTCACTTTGTATTTCAAAATCAAACATGCAACCATACATGCTAAAAAATCCTTCAGCATTAAGCAACATATGCATGTTATACTCTTCAGATGGTACATCATACTACTCTTGGTAGTCTTCATCATTTATCTGGCTACTGCACACCATTAGGCACTCATCCGGCTGATCCAAAAACTCAAAATACTTAGAAAAAATGAGACCCCCAATATCTACTGATATTGAAAACAAATCCTGATCCACACACCCAATGTTGCACATATCTAAACCAAGTGATGATGAACATCCATTATTCACAGTTTGCAAATCCACAGTATCTTCACAAGAACTGAAGATATCTAATTCATATGTCCCCCACTCACAAACTGATGTAACACCAAGGTCAACAGTCTCCTTATATTCATCATCATCCTCAAAAAGAGGATTAATCCTACACCACTAAAAGTCAAGATTCACAGCATCAAAGGCATCTGTAGACTCATCATAGAGGGGATTAACACTCACTGCAAAGGCGTCTGCTTCTTCTTCATGATACTCCAATTCTTCTTTAGTACTATCAGATCCAGGGTCATAAGAAGAACAAACCTGATCCATGAATTGATCATGGATATCATTTCTATCAACTGATTGCCCCATATACAAGATTTCTGCTATTCCAATGCATTCTAAAGTTGAGCTATCTGCATCATTCTCCATCCCTTTAATACTTCCTGATGAAACTGATACTGACTGTTGATCCACATGATCACAACCTTGCACAACTGGATCATTTAAACATGATGGCTCTTTGATAAGGGCTGGTATGTAAATATTACTTGAAAAACCATTGTTTTCAACTTCATTTGTTGGGCAAAACAAGACATCCTCCTTTATAACAGAAACATCATCAACTTGAAATGATGCAAAAACTGGGACAACAGGGGTGTGAATACTTTGACATTCATTGTCAACTCCTGAATTAAATCTTTCATTAATATCGGGGGCTGCAGGACAACAAAATTTTTTAGAAAAATAACCCTTTTGTATTCCATACCTCCAATTGTTTTCAATATCTATTGCAAACTGATGTGCCTGATGCAATGTGGTGGGCTCCTTGTCTCTTAATCTGTAACTCATTTTCTTATCAAAAGCTCCCCAATAGACAACTAAGCACAGTGCATCATTAGGTCTCATGCATTCTGGAATTCTATTCAATGCCCTCATAAATCTGAGGTTAAAGGCTGGGATCAACTCACCTTCTTCAATATGGATGTACATAAAATTACTAATAACTGCATATTCAGAGATTCTTTCACCATATTGTACTAGAAATGCAGATTTAAACCATGCCAAGAGCTGACAGAGTGAGCTGGAAGGTAGGAAAACTAGTCCCTTGCATCTTCATCTAGAGATTGAACAAATAATCTCATAAACACATCCTCATGGTCAATCTCAAAGTCATCTATCACATTCATAAACTGCTGCAAGTGTCTCTCAGCTGATTCATCCTTTATACCATTAAATTTAGGCAAAAAAATTTTGATTTTAGGTGGAAGAGCATTTGGATAGCCACAAATGCCACTGAAATTTATGGGGTTATATATGTCTATGTTGAAACTTCTTTTATTACATTGTTGGGACTGACTACTATACATTTTTGCACTTGACACTTCACAAGGGTGCATAGGCTAATAATACATCCTTTATGTTTTTGCAACCCTCCTCTCTACTCAGATTTTCTACAAACAATGACTTTAGGCACTCAAAATTTAGACTATTTTTTCAAACTTTCCTAAAGTCCTTTAAATGAGTCTTTTTAGGAACATTGCATGCCCTTTGAAATACAGAATAAGTTCTAATAAAAGCATGCAAGCTCTGCTTTCACCAATGTTTCCCTTTTAACCAGTGCTATCTCACCAAATAGGGAGTCTGTCAAACAATATGAAATACCTAGATATGTTGCAGGAGCTGCAAATTCTTCTCTAACTGATTTTGTTCTTTTATCAGGTTCTTTGATGCAGAGTCGCCACCTCCTTGAAGAGGAATGAGCTTCAAACAAGCTGAAGCTGCAAATTGATTTCTTTCTTTCTGGGTCATCCACTAGCAGAGTCACATTAACAACCTTTTTCTTTGCTGCAACAAACACATCCAGGCCTAATTCTTCAATCTCGTAGACTCAAACTTTCATGGATATGACATTGATCTCCCCAGCAGAGTCGCCAATTTGTTGGTGACTCGGATGGGCACACAGATATTTCACCAGGGAGGATAAAAATAACAATTTTCAAATCACCATCCCCAGTAGAGTCGCCATTTTATTGGTTTTTCTTCTGAATCAGCATTAGGGTTTGCCAGTTCTAATGCACAGGTAGATTCAGCCAACTGAATACAGGAGGTTGCGTGAGCTCCTCCCCTTCACTTCTGGTTCTGCCGCACCAAGGGGGGTGTCCCTATTTCATAAAAGTATGACCTTGACTAGCTCAATGACAGAAAGATATAACTTGACAGCAATAGGCAGAATACTCTCACGTAAGGACCAAGATTTGTATAACAAATCACAAGGTTGGCAACATTCTTGGACATATATGTTTGGTTGGGTATGAGAGTACGCAGGGATCCTAATCCTACTCCTACAACTAACAGGTGGAAGGATGAAATGGTTTGATTTGATGTTTGAATGCAAACCTGGACCTGGTGTATAACCTCAACACAAAGCTAGATTGGTGCCTATCCAGGGCTTGGAGTCAGTAGACATACACCTGTGAATGATCAGCATGAACAACTAAAACTAGATTTCAAGGGGATACATATGATACCTGCCTTACAGATATCTCCCAATACAGAGTGTTAAGCTATCTATACTTATGGCATCCCTATTGCAGTATACCCTTCCCAATATTCAATCTAAAAACAGTTTAATCTACCCCTTGAGCAGAAGTTAAAAGATTAAACATTCAACACAGGAATTCTATGTTCTAGAATCTCAGACATTCCTTGAATACCTGGACTCAGAAGAAAGATACATGCAAGACTAGAGACAGAATTAGCACAACACATGCAAACATAGCATTATTCATATAAGATTGACCATGAAATTAGTGGATTCATGCAAAAACGTACAACAAAAGATACATAAACTCACAAGTTTTGCTGCACAGAGCAACCAAAACCAGTTGTATCTTATTACAGAGCCAAAATGTCCAGTTTTCAACAACCACAAAAATGGTAACACCATCTGCCTATATTGGCCAGAAAGTGTACCTACAGCAATTAATTACATGACAAAATATCAAAATTTGCCGGATACAGATCCTTCAAAGGAATGGCACTCAAAATTTATCAATGTGATACGCAGGAGAGTTGACAGGGAGGCCTCGAGCCTTGCGCCACTGTATGGAAGTCCTCATTCACAATCGAGCAGTTTAATCACTTGTACCGTCACCCATATCCCTGCTACAGTCTCTATTGATGGCTCAACCACCCGCAGCCATCGAGAAAATAATCGCAGCAATCAAAATGAAGTTCCTGCCAAAAAGTGTTTACCACAGGTTCAAAATAATGTAGGGAGATTAATCCCACATGCATGGTGCAGAGACCACCTTAGTAGTTTAAATACATAGTCACTTGCATAATAGGTGTCAAGTGCTTTTGCCACACTCGACACATGCTCCTTCACCCAAAAGCCCATCGCCCAAACCCAGGCCATCAGCCAACTCCCAAATCCTCCTGCCGATATCAATAGTCTGGCCGATGACCACAAACTACACTCTGCACCCCCGTCGGCGTGACTCCCTCCATCAGAGCTTCCAAAAATCCTCTGGCCGACCTCAATAGTCTCACTGACCATTTCACTACATTCCCTTCATTGGCCAGAGACTGACCATCAAGCTAACTCTCTAGACTCCCACCGACAATACGAGTCTCCCCGATGGCCACCAAAACATACTTCGTCAGCCAGACAACAACCATCAGGCTAGCCCAAAATTCCCTTGCTGACATACTAAGTCATCCTGATGGTTCAATCCAAACACGCCCGTTGCTAAGACAGACCATTAGTGTAACAGAAAAAATGCTCACCGACAACACAACTCACGCCGATGGACCCTAGCCTCCTCCTTCTGTTGGCGTGACATACACCATCGGGCAAGCCAAAAACTCTTTGGCCAATCGCACAAAGTCACACCGATGCTCGTTCCAAATTCCTCCATCAGCGATATCAACACTATTGGCCAAACCCAAAGCTCCCCAGCCGATGAACCAAACTCTCACCAATGAAGTCTCCACATTCCTCGCTTGTCGGTATGACCAAAGCCATTGGCGAACAACAAAATGCCTACACCGATAGAACTTGTCACCTCAATGGACACATCCTCCTTGGTCCCATCGGCCAAGCCCCCCATCGTCGGCACAACTCAAAACACTCACGCCAACAATACAACACACGCCGATAACATCCATCGGCCAAACACAAATGAAGCCTGCCGACGATGAATATCACACCGTTGGCATTTCCATCAGCCAAACCAAACACATCGGAGGGAAGAAAAAATAGCTCGCCGATGATGCTGATCACTCTGATGAACCAAAAACATAAAGCTCTGAACCTTTGAACCATGAACCGGTTCAAACAGATGGTTCAACCGAGAAGTTTAACGCCAAACGGAGCACTTCAAAAAGAGCATTTGCCGAACACAAACACAAATCCTTGAACTGTTGAACCATGAACCAAAAGGGTTCAACGTGGTGGTTCAAAATGATGGTTCAATCATAATCTGAGCACTCAAAAAGAAGTTTTGCCGATAGAGAAAGTCATAGCGATGAACAAGAAAACTTAGGGCCCAAAAAGAAAAAACCCTCCAACATCTGCGCTCAGATTCAGACCAAAATTAGTGCCAACAGAACCATTCTTGAAAGCTTTGAAAGCAATGAGTGGTAAAATATTGGAAGGAGTACCACTTTTCAGTGGGAAAATGGACCCAAATTTGGTCATGGAGTGGATAGAAGGACTTGAAAATCACTTTGAATGTGATGGTGTAAGCGAGGCACAGAAAGTAAAGGTGGCCAAATCTAGACTCAGGGGAGCTGCCTTAGCCTGGTGGAAATTTGTGCAGACTGAAAGAGCAAAAGAAGATAAGAAGCCCATAGCTACTTGGAAGGGAATGGTAGCTAAAATTAAAGAAGAATATATGCCAGAAGATTATGAAATACAGCTACACAGGAAGAGACA
This sequence comes from Cunninghamia lanceolata, assembly GCA_027924645.1. Taxonomy (NCBI): domain Eukaryota; kingdom Viridiplantae; phylum Streptophyta; class Pinopsida; order Cupressales; family Cupressaceae; genus Cunninghamia; species Cunninghamia lanceolata. The sequence goes on from BSBN01000596.1 coordinate 4,224,210, forward strand.
AAATCTGAGACAAAAGGAATTAGATGTCAGTGCATACATTGAAGAATTCCAAAAGCTATGCTTAAGGTCCAAAGTAATGGAGGATGAAAGCATAAAGGTAGCAAGGTACCTTAATGGTCTGAAGTGGAATATACAAGAAGAAATTAGTTTGTTGTGCCCTACCACAGTGCAAAAATGCTATCAGCTGGCACTGAAAGTGGAGGAAAAGAATAAGAGGAAACAAGACTCAAATAGCAGAGGAAGAGGAAGAGGCAGAGATAACAAAGGACATAGAGGAGGTTTTGGTGGAAGGAATGCTAACAATAGATCCCAAGTAGAATCCAAACTCACAGAGCAGAGTGGGGAGTCAAGTGGTAGAGGAAACCACAGAGGAAGAGGATCTAACAGAGGAAGGTCAGGAGGATCAGGCAGAGGATCCTATTTCACCAACATGAAGTGTTACAACTGTGGTAATCTAGGTCATCCAGCATATAGGTGCCCAGAAAAGGCCACATCCTCTTCTCAAGGAGGTGATAAGAGGAATCACTATGTCCAAGACAATGCATCCAACAACCAGTTACCTGAGGTCAATCTGAACTCAGAAGATGGAGAGAACCTGATGATAAGGAGAACCTTGATGAAGGAACCAGTAAAGTCTGAACCAAGCCAGAGGAGAGCACTATTTAGAATCAAGTGCAAGATTTTGAATAAGGTATGTAAAATTATCATAGACTCAGGATCTACTGATAATATTATTTCTGATGAGGCAGTTAGAAAATTGAATTTGAAAAGAATTACTCATGCAAACCCATATGGAGTCACATGGTTGAATAAAGGTCAACATGTGGTAGTGAATGAACAAAGTTGGGTAGAGTTTAGTATAGGTGGCTATAAGGATAAGGTATTATGTGATATACTACCCATGGATGCATGCCATCTCTTATTGGGCAGACCATGGCAGTATGACCGAAAGGTAGTACATGATGGTGAGAAGAATGCCTATTCTTTTCAGAAGGATGGTGTCACCTATATAATTCAGTCATTGGAGGATGAAGATGCAGTTCAGACAAAGAGTCCTAATATCTTGGTTGTGAGTGGAAAAAAGTTTTTGAATACTCTTAAGGAAGATGGTATTGGTTATGCCATCATAGTAAAACCAAAAGAAGGACAACAGGATAAGAAGACAGAGATTCCCAAAGAGATGCAGCCTATACTGGAGAAGTATAAGGGCATAATCAGTGATGGTACACCAGCCACATTGCTTCCACAGAGAGCAATAAGCCATCAAATAGACCTGATTCTAGGGGCATCTTTGCCAAACAAGGCACCTTACAAGATGACTCCAGATCAGCACAAAGAGATTTCTAGGCAAGTGCAGGAGTTGCTAGATCAAGGATTGATCAGGAAGAGTATTAGTCCTTGTGTAGTGCCCACAGTGTTGGCACCCAAGAAAGGAGGATCATGGAGATTATGCATAGATGCCAGAGCCATAAACAAGATAACTATAAGGTATAGATTCCCAATTCCTAGAATTGAAGATCTCATGGACTGTATTGGAAAAGCAAAGTATTTCACCAAGATAGACCTGAAGAGTGGTTACCACCAAATAAGAATCAAGGAAAGAGACGAGTGGAAGACAGCCTTCAAGACCACAGAAGGACTGTATGAATGGCTTGTTATGCCATTTGGTCTATCAAATGTACCCAGTACCTTTATGAGACTCATGAATGAAGTCCTAAAGGATTACATTGGTAAATTTGTTGTTGTTTTTCTAGATGATATTCTAATTTTTAGTTAGACCAAGGAAGAACATCTAGAACATGTAAATACTATTTTGCAAAAATTACATGATGAACAACTAACCATCAATCTGGAGAAGTGTGAATTCATGAAGCAGGAATTGGTATACCTTGGTTTTGTGGTGTCCCAGGGAGAGTTGAAGATGGACAAGTCCAAAGTAGAAGCCATATTGAGCTGGCCTACTCCCAGAGCAGCCACAGAGGTGAGAAGTTTTCATGGCTTAGCCTAGTTTTACAAAAAGTTTATCAGAAATTTCAGTGGAATATTTGCACCCATGTTGGATACAATTAAGGGTGGAATGAAAGCAAAATTTAGATGGACACCAGCTGCAGATAGAAGTTTTGAAAGATTGAAGAAAGAGGTAGCAACACAACCTATTTTGTTGTTGCCCAATTTTGATAAGCTATTTACTATTGAATGTGATGCAAGTAATATAGTTGTAGGAGCAGTGCTAAATTAAGAAAAAAGAAAACAGACCTGTAGCCTTTTTCAGTGAGAGGCTGAATGAAGCAAAGAGTAAGTACTCTTCGTATGACTTAGAGTTGTATGCTCTAGTCCAAGCATTGAGGAAGTGGAGACATTATCTCCTACCTAAAGAATTTGTTGTCTACACAGATAACCAAGCTCTGAGTTTTCTAAACTCACAGGATAAGTTAAGCAGCAGGCATATCAAATGGATGGAGTACCTACAATCTTATACCTTTACAATTAAGCATAAGAAGGGGCAGCTAAACAGAGTTGCAGATGCTTTGAGTAGAAGATTGCTCACAGTGCAGGAAGTGCAGTTGAAGAGCATTGGAATTGAAGATTTCAAGAATCTTTACCAAGATGATGAAGATTTTGCTGAGGCATACAAGGTATGTCAAGATTTTGAGAATCACTTTCACAGTGAGTTTGCAGATTTCACCTTACAGCAGGGATTACTATTCAAAGGTGGACAATTATGTGTGCTAAGAGGATCTATGAGAGAAAATCTCATACAGGAGAAGCACAATGGTAGTTTGAGTGGCCATTTTGGTCTTAATAAGACACTAGAGCTAGTCCAAAGGTTCTATTATTGGCCAAGGATGCATAGAGACATCAGAAGGTATGTAGAGCAGTGTATCGTATGTCAGAAGGCCAAGGGAACCACTTCAAATGCAGGACTGTACCAACCCTTACCCATTCCTTCAGGCCATGGGAATGTATAAGTATGGATTTTGTAGTTGGTTTGCCTAAGACTAAGACTGGTTATGACAGCATATATGTAGTTGTGGACAGGTTTAGCAAGATGAGTCATTTCATTCCCTGCAAAGTGACTCATGATGCCAGTCATATAGCACACTTGTTTTTCAGAGAAGTGATCAGAATTCATGGACTTCCAGCAAGTATTGTGTCTGACAGAGATGCTAAATTCATGGGGCATTTCTGGAAAACATTGTGGCAGAGATTGGGGACAAATTTGTCATTCAGTTCAGCATATCACCCACAGACAGATGGTCACACAGAGGTGGTAAACATGACATTGGGCAACCTGTTAAGGTGTATAACCAAAGAATATGGATAGAGTTGGTATCTTGTCATTCATCAGGTAGAATTTGCCTATAATGACAGTGTGAATAGGACTACTGGTAAGAGTCCATTCGAAATAGTCTATGGAATGCATCCTAGAGGTATATGTGAGCTCAGAAATATGGGAAACATGGAGAACAGAAGTGGACATGCAGAGGATTTTGCACAATCCATGAAAGAAGTGCATGAGCAGGTGAAGAAAACCTTGACAGAGAACACATAGAAGATCAAAGACAGAGTAGATGCCCACAGAAGGGATATTCAGTTTGAGGTTGGTGATCTGGTTATGGTGCACTTGAACAAAGCCAGAATGCAGAAAGGCATGCCAACCAAACTGCAGATGAGGAGAATTGGTCCTTGCAGAATCTTGAACAAGTATGGTAACAATGCATACAGAATTGAATTACCAGAAGATTTGGCAATCTCACCAGTGTTAAATGTCGAAGACCTGGTGCAATACAGGGGTCCTCAGTTAGCAGCAGATGGATCCATTTCAGAGAAGGAACAGACAGCAAAAGATGTGACTTTGCCACTAAAACCCAAACTATAGGCAGAGAGAATACTGGATTCAAGAGTACAAAAGCAGACCAGACATGGCGTCTACATGGAGCATTTGGTCAAATGGAAACAGTTGCTTGAAGCAGAAGCTACCTGGGTTGCAGAGTCAGAATTCAAAAAGAGGGGCATTGATTTTGCCTCATTGTCACCGGAGGTGACTTGACTTGTTCCGCACAGGGGGAGTATGGTGCAGGAGCACCAAGGGCTCGGAGCCCATGTATATACTGCACATTTTTGGTGTGATGTTGTGAAATTTTCTTATCGTTGCATTTTGGTGTGATGTGGTGAATTTTCTAATAAGCCTTGGTGGGAAGATGTTTTTACTTATCCAAAGTGGGTCATCGGTGTGAGCCTTGGCATCGAGCTGAGGAAATAATCGTGAGCTGACAGTGTATCATCCCACCGATCGGGGTGATAAACATCAAGTCTCACCGATGTGGAGTTGGCCGAAGACATCGGCATGAGTATAAGTATCAGGCTGAGGATTTGATCGTAGGCCGACGGTTGAAGGTCTTACCGATGTGAGATGTCCATCGGCATCAGGGTGGTCATCAGCGGAGCCTGTGGTTGTGTCTCTGATCGCTTGGTGTTACCCCGATGGAGTGGTAAAGGTTGGTGAAGGCCATCAGCATGAGAATCACTATCAGTGAAGGATGTGGGTGTCACTCTGATATTAATTGTCTATCTGATGAAGTGTTGCTGAGGCTTGTCATCGGTATGAGGCTTGCTATAGGTGATGGCTGTGAAAGTCACTCCGACAGTTATGTGTTACTTCGATGGAGTTGGACATCGGTGCAAGGATTTCTATTGGCATAGCTTTAAGGCTTTAGGCCGATGCACAGTGGTCACGCCAACGGAGGATGAAGACTTGGTATTGGTGAGACAAGGGACTATCGGAGTTCATGGTTGAATGTTGGCTGATAGTTTGGGGTTGTGCCGATGGGGGTAGACAGGGGTCGTCGGTGGCAAAAGTGCTGACAATAGTTTGCTAAGCCGTCAGATATATAAACTGCAGTGTCCAACTTGAACGGGTGTATGTGGGACTAAAAGTTCTCATGAATGCGAACTGTCAAGTGGTAGTTGGACAGAGCGTAACCGAATTTCTGGGCAGTTGGAATGAACAGTCGTTTGCATGAGAATCGATGAGATTGCAAAAGCAATTTGGGGATCGATGGGAGTCTACGGATCACACAGGCCATCGGGAAGAGATGACACATCAGTGGAAGGACTTCGGGACAGACCGATAGTTGTTTGTCACACCGATAGCACATAACTGAACCGACAGTTGGAATACCAACCGGTATGGAAGTTGAACCATCCTGTAACGGACATGAGTAAATACATAAGATGTAGCATTCTTTCTGTAAGGAGTTCAGAAGGAGAATCAAAGAAGTAAATTTTGATGTGTGAAGCATTTTGATGTAATCAGAATTTTTGAACAGAAATAAAATACAGCAGTTCGATCATTAGTATATTCTGTTCTGTTTTCACTTTATCATTCTGAAGTAGATTAGTCTTTTTTGTTTCTGCTATTTTGTTTTCTTTTGCCAGCCATGACTCTGTTTTGATGATTCTTCAAATCCCATTGTACAGTATGGAGGTCATCAAACAGAGCCATGCTCTTTTTTTGTTTTTCTTTTGTGGGGTGGTTAGATCGCCAGCTAGAGGCAATGCATGCTTGTTCTAGGCGAGCTCAGTGAGGAATCCGGCTAGATAAACAAGTAGGAAAATAGATTTGCAGGGGTGGAAAAGTAGAGAGAAAGAAAGTGAGCACCAAGCAGTCCAGACCCTTGAATAGAGTGAGAAGGGTGGGCAACGGGCTCACAAAGTTATGTACCATTTAGGCGATATCTTGGAAGCAGTGAGGACAAGGTATGTGTCCCACACCAAGCAGAAAAGTAGAGTTTTCCATCTCTGCAAAGAGTGTGTCTTTTAGTACTTTGAATTGGTAGGAAGGCTAGTGTTGTCAAACAGTCTTGTACACCTACAGGATGCAGAGCAGGCAGCCTAGAGTCCTCCCTATCAAATATCAAGGGAGAAATCAAAGAAACCTATGTATTGAAGTCTCCTAATTTTTCCAAACCCTTTCAGTTGTTTTCTTTTGCTTATTTCCATAATATATCAGTTGTTTTACTATAGAAAAATAATGAAGGTTATGAGCAACCCATTTCATTTTCTAGTAAATCTCTCCAAGCTACAGAGTTAAAATATGATATAACTGAGAAATAGGCTTATGCTCTGGTAAAGTTTGTTAAGAATTTTAGACCTTATCTGGTAGGGGCAACTATTGTTGCTTATGTCCCAACAACTATTGTCAAAGATGTCTTTACCTAGCAAGAAGTAACTGGAAGAAGATGCATATGGATTGATAGGATCCAAGAATTCAATATTGATATTTAGATTACTAATCTAGTAAGGGGACAAGGATTAGAAAAACTTATGGCTAAGTTAAAATTAGAAGCTAATCAAATAAATACTATTGAGATTTAGAAGATAGTTGTTGATTGTGACATGAACTCTGAATGGTATAGAAATGTTGTTCACTAATTACAGAATATGTCTTTCATTGACAAAATGATTGAAAATAAAAAAAGGATAGTAAGGTTACAAGCTATAAAATATGTGATGATAGAGGGTCAACTTTGGTGGAGGAATTTTGAAGGTATTCTACTCAAATGTGTAGACACTAACATGCATCAGATGTCTTAAAGGATATCCACCATGGTGTGTGTGGAGGCCATTATATGGCCAAGACAATAGCCCATAAAGTCCTTAGTGCTAGATATTTGTGGCCTACTATTTTCAAGTATACTCACCAAATGGTCTGAAGTTGTGATGCTTGTCAAAGATTCTCAAGGAAATTGAGATTCTCTAGAAATCTTCCCCTCAAGCCCATAACAGTGGAAGCTCCCTTTCAACAATGGGGAGTAGATTTCATAGGGGAAATAAGTGAGAACTCAAGTGGAGGACATAGCTAGATTTTAGTTGCCACTGATTACTTCACCAAATGGATCGAGGCTATTCCTACCAAAAGAGCAACTAGTAACATTGTGATTGATTTCCTAATGAATAATGTCTTGACAAGATTTGGAGTGCCTATAAAAATAATCTCAGACAATGCAATGTGGTTTAGGTCTTAAGAATTCACAGATTTCTGTAGCCAATATGGAATTTTAATTTCTTATTCTTCCCCATACCATCCTCAAGGTAATGGATAGGCTGAATCAAGAAACAAGAGCTTGATGAAGATTATAAAAAGAATCATTGAAAAGAACAAGAAAGTTTGGGATACCAAATTAAAACTTGTTGTTTGGGTTGATAGAGTAACTATAAAAAATGTCATTGGTAAAGCCCCATTTGACCTAGTGTATGGCTTGGATGCAAGATTGTCCATAAATAACTTACCACCTATTTTCAAGTTCATTCAGGAGCATGATGATGACATTTCTGATGCCATGCAAAATAGGATCAGTTAGGTGACTCAGCTAGATGAAACAAGAAGGCTAGATTAATAGAGAAACATCAAATTGTAGTAGTAAGTCAAGAATCTGCATGACAAGAAAATAGTTGAAAGGAAATTTTAGATAGGGGATATGGTATTACTATGGAATACTAGGCCTCAAGATAAAGGAAAACATGGCAAATTTCATGCCCTTTGTCTTAGGCCATATTTGATCAGCTATACTCATGGTGAAGACTCCTATTTCTTGAAAAATTTGGTTGGAGAATTACATGAACTGCCAATGCATGGACAGTTCTTGAAATCATACTTTTCATAAGTTATGAGTGTTTTCCATGCACATTGTATTTTATCCTCTTAGGTAGTTCCCTAATTTAGTTTTTGTCCTTTGGTTTCTTTTCTTTTTTGTGTTGTGGTCTACTTCTCCAGAGTTCTTCTTTGATCTTGCTCTATTTAGGTTGAACAGACATCCCCAACTAGAGCCACTGATGGAACCATGTAAAATTTTCTCAGTTCTTGCAATTTTTGTTATGTTTGGCAATGTCATGTTGAAGAGGTCTTTGGCCTAGGGTTGTTGCTTGCTAAAAATACTATGAATAATAGCCCTTAAATCCTAAACCCTTGTGTTATTTGGTCATAAGTGGTGAAATTTACTTTTGTTCTATTTTTAGGTTGACCGCCTATCACTTGTTTCTTAATTCTTTAAGTGTCATGTTATGTCTTGAGATACATTATTTACCGACCCCTTGCCATGTAGTTTACCACCTCCAGCTCATGCCCAATATTTTTCAAGTATGTCAAAGTATTTTACATATTTATCTTTTAGTGATCCCGTGGTCCCCTCATTCCTAGTAGACTAAGGTTGTTTTAAAAGGATATCCCAGGGGTCAGGTCTCGTTAGCTTTTTTGATAGGTGGCATGTGTTGATTTGTTTCTACAAATCCACCAATGATAAAATATTGGGAAAATAATTGCCTACAGAACTATGGAAAGGCATCATCTGGCAAGAGATCTTTCATCAACTCCAACAAGAAGTGGTGGGTCCCAACTGCTACATGGCAACTTCTCAATGGCCTCCTCCATTCTGTCGAGCTTCATTGAGGGGTCCCACCAAACATTCATGAAAAGGAGAAAAAAGACATATGGCATCCGTGCTACATATTGAGGTCCATGTAGAGAAGGGTATGCCAAGTTGAGTGCGCTTACATATTTTTGTCATTCCAGTGGGTTATGAATTAGTGTACCTCGCTAGACTATGGAGTGGCAGAAAACTATCACGTGGCAAGGATGGTGTAATTTTGATGGCATGTCATTTCTAGTAATTATCAAGAAAAAATGAGGGGGAAACTCCTAGTTGGCCCAGTAAATGTAGCATGACATGTCAGGTGGGTCAAATCTTCAAGATTGATCATGGTCATCTAATCTCTACTAGTGTTGTATAATTTGATGACGGATATTCAAATCTTAGAAAACCAAATGATTCAACAAATCTAGTTCACACAAGATGGAATAATGGTGGATATGACTGATTTTCACCATGAATTAATAGTGATCCTTATGTAGCTCACGCCCCAATTCTTCTATGCTTTCCATTTCAAACATTTGACATGCTAAAGCATTGAGGCTGGTAATTATTGTGACATTCCTGGTATTCATTTCAGAAGTTGGATGTGCGAAACAATTAGCTAAGTGGCATACTTCTTGTCTCATACATTCTGATGTTCCTACTAGGGTTTTTTCTTTCCTTTCTTCTCTTGAAATTATTCTGAAGGTTGAATCAAGAATCCTTGAACAAGGAATGGAAGAAAACCCTCACCTTTGTCTCATTATTTAAAAATGCCCCCCCTAAGGCCCAAGCTCACTTCACATCCCAAAAATGAGCCCTGCATGAGGACCTCATAACCAAACTCCCTGGTTCCTATGCATAGAGATTAAAAGTCAGTGGCCTAGAATGCAAGGATGGATTAGTCAATAAGTATTTTGAGTGTAGGGATGCAGAAATCCCTATTCCTGGCTGGTCATTATTTTACCACTAGTGGAGTAAAAGAAATGGTCACTCACCATTGTCAAATGTATGGATGCGAGACTTAGGAAAGTTAGTAGTCACTAATATGTTTGAAGATATTGAACTGCTCCTAGCCATGGCCTCTCATTCTGATGAAACAACTAAAGTAATTAGGTATGCAAATGGGGGTATTTTGGTGGAAATTAATAAGTAGATGATTGCCATAGTCTTTGGGTTAAATTTGGCTACTTCTATAGTAATTGATACAGATAAGTTCAAGGCATTATACATAAAGGATAGGAGTAGTTACAAAACCATATATCTACCTAGGTTTAGGGAGAAGGTGCCAGATGGTAGATCAATTAAAATTCCACAAAATGAGAAAGAACCCTTTAGATTAGACACTTTTGAGAGTCACTTTGATAAGACATATTATGCACTCTATCAAGTTCTAGGGGAGGACAAGAATGAAAGAATCTGCATTGCTTATACATACATGGCTGCTGACATTCAACATCCATCTCAAACTGTTCAATTTAATTTTGCTTCTTATCTAGCAACACATATAGATGATGGACTGGTAAAAATAAGGAGTAAGAAGGAACCAATCAAATTTCAATGATATTCATTGTTGTGTCACATGTTCCTGCATCAGGGGAAAATAAATATAAATTAGAGCCCTAAGTTAATGATCAATCATGTTGAAAATATGGGGAATTTACTACCAATCCAATGCTATACTCATAAATGGGACACAAATGATTCCAATTCCAATTATAGGTTTTTGAGAGACCATTTTGTGGTTGTAGTATTAAGACAGTTTCAAGCAAATATACCAAGAATCCCAGCCACATTGTTGAATTTCCTTCAACCTGCAATAAGGGTGCCTACTTTTGATATTAAGAATAATTGGGGAGACTTCTTCCTCCATGAGGAGTGTAGAATTTTGAGAGTTTACGATACCCCTGTTGGTCCTCATGTTTTTCCCAAATATGTGCCACTAAGGGTTGGTTTCTTGGAGGTCATTTGGCAATTGGTTGAATCAGAAAGGATTCACCTTGTAGGACAGAAAAAAGGATCTTTCTTCCCTTACCTAAAAACTTTTTCTGATTTCAAAATGAACAGGGAAGGATTTGCTTAGTTGAATGACAAATTAGTTATTTTTAAGATGAAGCAAGAGTATGTTAGATTCTTTGATCCCTAGGGTTTCATAAATAACATCAAAAGGGGTATCAATAGGTCTTCTATTACCCATCAGGTGTTTTTCCCTAAAGATGTTATCAGGAATTCTAATACTGATGAAGAATTTAAGTGAATAGAACAAAATGGGCTATATGTACATGAAATATGATGATGCAATGAGAAAGAAGAAGCCTTCTTACACAAGAATTTACCCAGAAGTTGCTGACCCCATCAATAGGATTAAATAGATTTTATCACATATTGATGAATTAGTTGACATATAGGATAGCAAGTTTGATGAGCTCAAAGAAGAAGAATGGCCATCATGCTCACCCCCTGCTAGTAATTAGTTGAGATATACTTTCAAGAAAAGAGTTAGGAAGGATGAAGTTAGAGAACAAGCTCCACATGCCCTTCCATAGACTCAACTTACTTTATCTCTTTTACCAGCTCCACAAGTATCTCCCCCTCTTATGCCAGTAATTGAATTGTATTCTCCTCATAGGAAATCATCTCCAAAGAGGAGGAAAATTGAACATGGCCCCTTAGTTGATTATTTGGATGATGATGAAGAAGAAATGGAGATCACTGAAGAGGAGATACAACATAAAATGCCTTCACATAGCAGAGGTGAACCTGAGTAGTTACCTTTGAATAGAATCACTAACATTTCTCTTCAAGGTAATGACATTTTAGATGACATGAGGGTTGTGTCTTGTAAAACTTTTATAAGTGATGATGACTTTGTTAACTCTAAAGAGTTTTCTAAGTTCTTATGGAAGAATAGGAGGAGTGAGTATGAAAAGAGATTGGAGGAGGAAATGTCTCAATTTCCTCAAGAAACTCAAGAGAAAGTATCCACCAAGATACTTACACAAATGATGGAGGAGGTTAAGGATCACTCCAGAGCAAGGTAGAAAGATGATCAGAGATAGTGGAATTTTATTACTTCCTGAGTGGGATATAGCTTCTGCTATTGTTCTAGATACTATAAGAAGGTAGGATCAAAAGGTGTTTTCCATAGAGGAAGAGGCTGAGACTACATTATGAGGAGCTAGGTTCAATCCAAAATGGGAAACCTTAGCTATTTGGGCTTTGGCCCCAACACTGATAAGACATTGGTGGAAGAACCTGATAGAGATCTAAAGGGTGGTGTAATAGTCAAAAGAGTATCTAAAACCCCTCCTCCAGAGCTATCTAAGTTTGTAGTGGAAGTTGCAAAGTTTAGTAAGGCAACCACTAATGCCCTTTAGAAAAAGTATAATGAATTAGAAGATGACCATATGCATTTACTGCATGAATATAATATGTTAAAGGAGAGGAACATCTAGCAGAAACAACAAGAACAACAAGCCTCAACATTAGCCTCAGCACAAACAATTTTGGCAATAAAAGATTTAGGTCTTCTATTTTCTAACCCTTCTTCCTCATCCAAATCTGTACTTGAAAAAGAGAATAAAGAACTAAAGCAACAAATCAGTGCTTTTGAAGAAATTTTTGCAAATTCTATTGATAGTCAACAGAAGGATAATTAGCTTATTATTTCAAGTATTTTAGGATTATTGATGGATAAGATTTTAGACAAGGCAGTTAATATCTGAAAGTGCTACTTTGATTTGTCACAAGTTATTAAGAGAATAGCTGAAGTTAAAGGACAAACAATGCCTTTGTTCAATGAATGGATCCCAAGGATTGCTTCTTTACTAGGTATTTATAAGGGATCAAATCATGAACCCAATGCTCCAAAAGAAATCAGACAAATCTACGTGGCAATAAAAGAAGTAGGGGAGTCACAGGTGTTTATAAATTACTTCAAAGAAAAGGCATTGAAGTTGATTCAGAATTTTGGTAGTGATGAAATTGGAGTGATCCATGAAATTAAGCTAGATGATGGTAATATCAAGCCTTTCCAATCATGGATCCTTCAATTTAGTAATATTATTCCAACTATTTCTTTCTTTATCTACCAAGATGACAAGGTTGACATTGTTGGAGTACAATCAACACTTAGAGCAGGGGCATGAATCAGTGTTGTATCAAAGCAAGTTATTTACTTCTTGTAAAGGATAAAATTTGGATGTTAGATTTTTGGTAGTTTTTGTGTATATCCTCCTTTCACCCTTACATTCAAGGACCTAGGGTCGAGTTGCAATGTACTATCATACCCTAGGTCACTATTGAGATGTAGGGAAACATGGATTTTTATGATTTGATTGACAATTTCCTTCTCTTATGTTCAATTATGCCTTAAAACCATAATTATGCAAATACGATAGTAAACAGATGAATTACGAAAAATGCTTCTGTAGAAAGATGTAAAATATCAAATAACTGTGCACCTATTTTCGAGGTCTAAAGGTGGAAAAGTCAGGGACTAAAGGGTGGGTGCCTAAGTCCAAGGCCTTGCTGTTTGTTGAGATCTGGAAATAAGGTCTGAAACCTATACATGTTGTATAAGATATTTTCCCATTGCAAGACTTTGAGGACTAATGAGCAGGCCCCCAACTCTAGGGAGTCATTTTCTTCTCTGATCTACAATTCTAACAGTTTGTTGTACCCTCCTGCAACTTTACTTTATCTGCAACTACAACCTATAACCTGTAATCATGAAAACTTTGGGAGGGGGTTGTGGTGTTTAGAGGCTTTCCTTAGTCAAGCCTTGGAGAGACATTCAAGCCTTCTGAACACCGTTGTCAGATAGAGAGTGCATTCCTTGGGAGGCAGAGGCAAAAACCAAATTATAAATACTCAATCATAATAGATATCACCTTGTAGTGAAGATCTCATGGGAGGAAGAAGCTCTTCATTCCATAAGGAGATGGATGCTCAAATCTGCAAACACAAATAGATAGACAACACAAATTTGCTCTTGCAACACAATGAAAGCATTGAATCACCTTTAGAACACAATAGCTTGCTAGTAATCATCTAGTTTACAAATGAATGCCTAAACATGCTTTTATATGCAACTACAAACATTCCCACCAAGATTTTGTAAATTCAAACTTACCTTGTCAGCCTAGGGACCAAATAACGGTCATAAACCAACACTAGAAAATTGGGCCTAACCCAAAATAGGGCATGACTAGGGTGTGGGCGCCCAAGTCCTCCCCCCTATTTTGGACAGGGTTAGGTTCAAGGGGTCCCCCTAGGTCCCATTTGTCATGATACCGAAAGTTCATTCCATCAAGATGTTGAATTATGATGCAAGATGTCCTAAATGCACACTAGAGACCTAGGAGCTAAACCTGTTGAGGGAAAATCCCCAAGGGGAGATTTTCCAACATTACACTTATCAAACTTGAAAAAAGAAAGTGAATAAATCAAACTAGAGAATATGCTTTATCAAATGAAGGAGTCAACTACTAAATGTCCAAGCATGTAGGACAAATGAATCACACAAAAGTTAGGACCATGACTCAATAGATTTCATGAGTGGAAAACCCTCATAGGGATGAAAAACCACTCAAAACTACCTCACTAGATTAAACAAAATGTCTCACTCACAAATACAAAACAATGCCTCATTGGCAACAAACAAATCTCACTAATCATAGAAGCCTCACTGGCTACAAGATGCCTTATTGGCTGAATGTGAACATGAACATTAGAATGAAAAAATGATAATTTAGGGGTTTTCCCCGATTCACTACATTACACCAAATGAATTAATCTTCTTCATCAAACTATAAAGTCACTCATCATAATAAGAAGCAAGATACATTAATATATCTCCTTACAGAACATGTTGGTCTTTTCTGAAAGCAACTTCATAACCTTATACCTTGGATACTTCATTCAAACATAGTACAATCTCCACATCAGGACTTATAATATGAAATCAATAATGATGCAATGTATATAGGCCCATCTCTCAATTTTTCAACACATGGTCTGAAACCCTAAGAAACCCCTCTTCAAAAACTCCAAAAATTAGTTTTTTTAAATCATCAAAACACTGTTTGTATCTTATCTCTGTAACAAACAAACCCTATTACCTTGAAATATTTTCTATCTCAAAGCCCTACATAATACTTCTACTTACAATACAAGAATTGTTCTTAATCAATCTTCAAAATGCACCTTCCTTAAACACACTTTATGACTCTTTCACTCTCTTTGCAGCAATCACTTGATTCAAAAATCTATAGTAGATCTTTTAATTTCTACATGTTCTTATTTCTGGTCCTTCTGCATATAAACTCCTTTCTATACCTCTGTAACCTTCAATATATCTCTACAACTGTCATGCCTTAGAAATACATGGTCTCATACACTCTTTTCTCTCATGACTACATCAAACCTACTTTTTTCTTCACTTTGATTATAGATACAAAACTATTAAAACCATATCATTATATGTATTCATCATGTAGGTATAGCTCACACCTCACCTATAAACCAAGTTTCATCTCATTTTCAATCACACCGACAGAGATTTTAATTTCCCTAGCCTTCATATTCTTTTTCTTATCCAAACAGGAAGCTAAAGAGTCTTCTTTGAAAAATAGCCTGTCAAATTTACCTTTGCTGAATGATTGTTTGTTTTTAAAACAAATTTAAAACAAGACTGTCAATCTACTCCTTCCCACCTTCAAACCTTTAAAGGAAAGCCATTGATTTTATTTTACCGCTCGCATTCTTAAAAACAAACCGGTTTAGTACGTAACCTAGGTTATATGACCAGTTAATCAACATTGAAGAAGACCTCCAACCAATCACTTTAAGTGACTTCACCCATGATCACAAGTCAATGTTAAATCATAGTAAAAGTAACTACTCTATTATGATAGGTTAGGAAAGGCTTAGACTTAGGTTTTAGGACTAGGTTTTAGCAATTAGGACCTAGGTTTTAATCATAGTTTTTAGGGCTTAAAACATTCAATAATAAACCCTAGATTCCACATAGATCCTAAACACACAATATTCACCATATACAAACTATGGGAGAGGAGACAAAAGAAATAAAAACTTAGGAACTTTAGGTTTTAGGGTTTTAGCTTTGTACATCCTTTAGGTTAGGTTTTTAAACTTTCACAAACCCTAAAGAGATTACCATCATATTATATACCCCTCTAAAAGTCTCTGAAATAGATGATAAGAAATCCTAATCCTCAATGAGTGGAAACAAATCATTTTGAGGCTCAAATGACAATGTTCAAAGATAATGATTCTCTAGTCTCTACCCTTAACAAACATGCTTTTAACCAACACCCTTTCACTTTCACATCCTGATCCTGAAGAAACCATATGAAGGCATCCTCCAAACTCCTTTAATATTTGACATGAACTACATAACATGTCAGCATGAACATCAAACATTATGAAGCAATTCTCTTGACCTAATCTCCTTTAAGGCATAATGAACATGATCAAGAAATCACCATCACCTACTTTCTGCCTTATCACTATCATTGAAGCACATCATCCTGCTACACCAAACCATATGGAGATGACAAACACTATGGAGCACAACTTGAGGTCTCTCTAAGAAGCACACCTTAAAGCATCTTAATCCAAATGGGAGCATCTCATCTTTTACTACATTTGTATATATGACCACAATGAGCCTAATGACATCAATCAAACTGAGAACTCAACAAGAAATGATTCTACTATGAATATCAAGGATTGTACTGTGAATAATGAAAACTATGCATCATAACAATTAATCATGACATCAACCACATCAAGCATGACTCCAATGAAGAGTCTACAACATCCAATCACTGATATACCTTATACAACATCCATGCATCCTCATGAAGTCACTATGTCATCCAACACTCTAGGTCATCCAACCATGTTATCCAAAAGACCAACTTCAAGAAAGACCTCTCTCATGCATGAAGCATAGAAACCAATCACTCAAACTATCACAACATCTAACCTAACCCTTTTTGACATCAATGACAAATTGACCATCAATCTCCCCCTTTGTCATTGATGGTAAAACTTTAGCACTCCACTCTCTTACTCTCCCTTTTTGTCATCAGATCACAAAGGCTAGCATGCTCCCCCTGATAACTAGGCATCTATTACTGGGTATTAGATCATTTGTTGTCATGGCAACACTAAATCTCACTATCTTGATGTCCTTCCATAGATTTAATTAGGACATCATCAAGAAGACATGAAATTTGTACACCATGTTCATATCACACTGTACTCATCAACATTAGCAAAGAACTGTAACAAAGAGGATTTCTACAAGTCCCTGATCATTATAACAAGTTCATGCCAAAATAAAATGCTCTGTCACTGTAGATATAAAGGTATGTTAAAGATCACTCTGCACCATCTGTACCACACATAAAAGTTTGTTGGCTTGCACACACAAAGATGCAAAACTGAAATCATTGAGGTCTGCTCAACACATGAAGATCTATACTACAAATCACATGTTTGCACAACACTTGAAGGTTTGCACACCATCAAACTACAAGAAATCATTGAGGTCTACACTTCATTTGAACACAAAGATTTGATTACCAAATATGGAGATCATTGTAGCCTATCACTACAATATCAATGTCTTCCTTGATACCCATAGTCCATACATCTGATTTATTGGATATACACTCTTCTCTTGATTATGGGATTCCCCTATTAAAAAGAAGTACTAGCAAATTATGGGATTCCTGTCAACTTGTAGTGAATTTCACAAGGGGAGCTAAATCAACCGTAGCCAAGTACAACAATAAATATATGTCTTTGGTCAATAATCTCATCACCTTTTAATGAACAACAGAGGAACAATACAAGTCTTGGGATGAGAAATGTAGTGACTTGCCTGACATATGAAGTCTTGAGTATTGTTCTTTGTTCTTTTCTAAAAATTAAGAATATACTATTATGAATTTTTTGTTGTTAATAAAAGGGATATTCCTATTTCCAAATTTTGAGCATATCTGTCCCATAGTGATTTCCTTTTTGTCTTCTTGTGAGTCACCATGTTTCTTAAAAAGGAAGGAATCAGAATGAAGAGAGTGGAGATAGGTCGGCAGAGTTTGTTATCACATTTCTTAATGCACATCTTCCAAGGCAAATTGTTTTATGGATGCACATGTAACAACCTCTACTCCTATGAAAATATCTTATCATAATCAGTGATCTTTGTTTCTAATTGATGTAAGTCTGTCAAATGTAAATGTGACATATTTGTCTAGGTCTAAATCTTGTTTTGTTCCCTTGTTTCTATAAAAGGGAATTTAGGACCTATTGACAATGATCTTGGAGAAATTATTGTAACACAACACATTATCATAATTAGGATTTTTCTACTTCTAGGTGTTTTTTGAGAATGGAATCACTTGTACTTGCAACTATTGGTGTAAACTATACTATCTCATCATTTTGAATATATTTGTCATAGTTCAGACTATAAATCATCTCCTACAGTTGTGTCTTTTACTATATTTCTGAATACAAGTTGATCAAGTATCAATTTTATTAATCTTCATAGTCTTTCCTGTGCAAGGATATCTTTTCTAGATGGCTTTTACTTAAAGAGTAAATTTAATGCTTTAAGGAAAATATCGAATATAGCAGTGTTAAGGGAAATTTGGATCAACAATGAATATGCAATATAATCAATATCAAGTTACCCAAAACTCAATGAAATGGTGAACTAAGAAGATTCAATGAAATAAAGAAATGAACAACAAAGCAAACCTTCCTTAATTTGAAACTTCCATTGATTGCTTATCACAATCGTTCTTGCATGTATGAAATAGGCCCTCAGAGAGTGCACTTCCTTGCTATGCTTCAAGAATGTCAATTGGGAATGGCAGTGATATTATCGCAATGAATAGGAGCTTCACAATGATGGTAGTAATGCGTAGTAATGAATGTGATCACAAGCAATGAAGGAATTGGTGCCAAAGTCGCACTGTAATTTCTGCAGAGTAACGATACTTAAAGCTTGGATGATTGAAATGGAAGAAGAAGGTTACTTTTATAGACTTCGGAAAGAAGAGATCAACAGTATAGAAGACTTGAGAAGATCAACGATTGAGAATAGTTGAGGAATGTGCAACAAATAAGAAGAAGACATGTGTCTTTCTTTCTTTTGCATGAGAGGAGTTATCAAGAATAGAAGAATGAGTTAAAGCAATTAAAAGAATATAATAATCAGTTAAGTGATTTAAAACAAGAAGGGATTTGCATGAGAATAAGAAGATATTTTTCTTTATTAAATATTAGGAATATTTAATTGCATGTGCATATTTGATTGAATTATATTTAGAGATAACTCAATTTAGAAAAAAAAAGCAACTTAAATAAATAATTGATTTATTTAAATTTAGAGAAGATATTATTGGAAGAAATAATTTTTATTTTTATTTTTTTAACAAAAAGTGGCAGAACCACTAAAATTGATTAATAAAAAGAAAGTTACAAAATGCCAGATTCAGAAGAGGCATACCGGCAAGAAAGAATCGGCAAAGAAAACCTCTGGTTATAGCCTGAATTTATCGAGAATATACATAAACAACTCAAAAACATGAGTTGGTCCAATCGAAAAATATGACTAAAATCTTGCCAGAGAGTTTCTAGTATTTTTAAAATGAAATTACAGAGCAACTGGCATATACAAAAACCAAAAAAGAAACCACTGGAGGCAAAAGCATGAAGAAGATCCCCATTAATCTGCTATCTCTATAACCTGCAGGGCATGATCCTCAACACGATCATCATCTTCTACAAGCTAAGGAGGAGGCACATAATTCAATAGAAATAGCAGAGCATGAAACACTTCCAAAACCTTATCTGCCAGCTGATTACCCAATTCAAGCCTATGACAATGAATTGAATTTTGAAAAGAAATGACATAGTTGTTGCAGAGGCCATGAGAGAACGCACTAAAAAGGCAATTATTGGAAGAAATAATTAAATAATTGATATTATTTAATTTAGAACATTTCTGGAAGAATTTAGAAGATATGAAAGGATTTAAATAAATTTGATTTGATTTATTTAAATTTGGAAGAATGATTTGATTTAATTAAATAATTAATAATTATTTAATTGTTTGGAAGAATTTAATTAAATAAAGGATTTTTATTTAATTTTGACTTTAGAAGAGGTAATTAAATATTTTGATATTTAATTAATTTAGAGGAATATGAATTGAATAAATAAATTTGTTTATTTATTTATTGATAGAGGAATTAGAAGGGAATAAATATTAAGAATATTTATTTAGACTGAATCGCATCATTTTTAGGCGTATACATTTTGCCCCTCTTTGATGTAATGCAGTTTACAGCGTTTCTTCAAAGAAATCAATTGTTGAATGATAATACATGCCCCAGTTTGCTCTTGGTACAGGTTTAGCGATAGGATGCCCCCTCGGGAGATTGGACAAGAAAAAGGCAGAAGGTGTGAGACGGACAATCTCACGAAGATGAAGGATGAAGAATGAGCTGAATGATACATGATACAAGATATAATGATAACACGCACAAGCAAGTATGCACAAATGATATAAGAACAAACAAGGTATTGCCCCTATCAAGCAGTAAACCAATGATATATTGATAACAATATATGACAGTGTTGTCATGGTGGGGAACAATATATCCCTAGACCAACACGACAGGCATGTTGTCATGGCAGGGAAAGATAGATCCCTAGAGAAACATGAAGGATAGTGTCTGGTTTTAGGAAATGAAACATGTTGTGTAAGACACGTGTGTTGGTCTGATTTCAACAATGTTACATCCTGTATAAGACAATTGATTGATTAACTCATCAAGTTGGTTTACGACCAGACAAGGATCAAGACCACTGATTGTGATTGGATCATTTGACAAGATTGACTTGACTTGATTGGTATGGCTTAAGGATATAATTGCATGTGGATCATTGCTCAAATTGACTTGGACAAAGATGAAAGATATGATGATAGATAGAAATTTGATTGATAGAAGAATGACTCAATAGAAGGAATCACAAGCTTTTATAAACATTGATACTCTGCGTTGTTGGATCGTTATTGCATGGGGTACAATATGGATTCTTTGTGGATGTGAATGGTATGGATGCTTTGTGGATGCTTTGTGGATGTGAATGGTTTTTTTGACATCTTGATAGTGCAAGTATTTTGAAGTGCTTATTTCGTCATTGGGCTTTTTTTTTTTGGTACTTTTCTGAATGTTGTAAGTTAATACAAGCATCTAAGTATAATTGAACCTAGATGACCTAAGTATTGGTTACATGGATTTTTCTTTAGCAAGTTAATACAAGCATCAAGGTATAATTGAACTAAGATGACCTGAGTATTTCTTGCGTATCAACAGTCAAGGATTGCCCCTGTTCATATTAGACCTTTGATCTCCTCGATGATCTTTTGCCGATCATGTCTTTAGACAAGGCCTCACATTACTAAAGTTTAATCCACAAACAACAAACAAAGAAAATAATCATGCCCCCATCCTAGCATCTCTAGCTTTTGACATCCTCGAGTAGCATAGAAAGGCATGATAGCAAAAATTAAGACTCTATATTTTTACCATGTTTCCAATCCACAAAACATTTTTTCATTTAGATGTGTTTGTTTCTTGCCATAATTTGGGTAAAATCATTTAGAAGGCCTTAGGTGTTTTTTTACTTTTCTTTGGATAGGTTAATGTCCTACGCATGATTTCTTCTTGAAAAGAGTGGGCTTTGTTTGCACTTGCTTGCCTGGTGAGAAGATTCCACAATCTTTATTGGTGAGATAGACCCTAAGGGACTAACCTAGTGCCTCGGGGGCTCATTGCTAAATGGCCTTACCTACGTGACGACGCAGAGGCAACATAGTTTGGGGTTGACCCTATGACCTAAGATATGGATCGGATGAGACACGATATGGAACAGATATGGATCAGATATGGAATAGATATGGATCAGACAAGACATGATATGGATCAGATATGGATTAGATATGGAACAGATATGGAATGGATAAGACATGATATGGAATAGATGATACCGATTGTAAAGAAACAACTTGCATAATATCTGAATATAATAGAAAATATGCTGCAAATACTTGATAATAATATGCCACTTCGAGGGGGCAACCTCCTAATCCACTTCGAGGGGGATACCTCCAATACTCTTCAATAAGAACACAATACTCAATATGATGATCTAATAAGACTCACTACCCCTATATATACCTATTTATGCCTAGGATACCACCCAGGCCAACCTAAACAACTAAATACCAATATACTAATGATAATATGACTTAATTAAGAGTTAAGATAGCCACAAGCTGACTATTCATAACCATATACACTATAGAAGTAAGGGCATAACATGCCCCCCACCTTTACAAAAGCATTGTCCTCAACGTTGATCAATTGTGGTAGTTTCTTCATATAATCTTCATCATCCCATGTGGCAACTTCAACTAGAAGATATTTCCTTGATGTTCTCAGCTTATTCATGTGTGTTTGGAAAATTAACTTCAGCTCCAAGATGTGTCTTCCCTTTGCATCTAGCTCTTGATGGTGATGAATGTGTTCTTCCTTTACTTGAACCTTTTGATGTGCCATAGAGGAAGAGGTGAGGAATAGTACATGGTACCCTTGGATTGGATGAATAGATTGACTAGGAAGTTCTTCTTCTTTCACTTCTTCTTCATTGGCTTTTTCTTCTTCTTCTTCTTCTTCTTCTTCTTCCACTTCTTTTTGTTCTTCTTCTACTACTTCTTCCTCTTTTGCTACTGTTGTTGCTGCTTCTTCTTCTTCTTCTTCTTCTTCTTCTTCTTTTTCTTCTTCTTCTTTGTCTGCTTCTTCTTCTTCTTCTTCTTCTATTGTTGTTGTTGCTGCTTCTTCTTCTTCTTCTTCTTCTTCTTCTGTTGCTATTGCTTCTTCTTCTTCTTCTTCTTTTGCTTCTTCATTTTCTACTTCTTCTTTTGCTTCTTCTCATTCTTGGTTGCTTGAGACCTCCTTTCCTTTTGTAGAATCCTCTTCCTCCACATCTTGGTGTTGTGACTGCTTATGTTTAGAAAATATCTCCAAAATTTTCTCAATATCACATGACTTAGCCAACCTTTTCATTTGGTCACCCATAATGGACAAGATTTCACCTTTCATCTTGCTATTTTCTTTATGAATAAGTTCAAGTATATTTTCATATTCTTTTTGATCAACATCCTCATTTTCCACCTCCTCCTTGCCTAGAGTTTTTCCCGGTGTGGTAACATTCTTTTTGCCCCTTGTTGAAGGACCCGTCATGATTGGAAATAATAATTTTGTAATAAATTACACAAAACAAATCAAATCAATCTAAAATTTTTACTGTAACTTACCAGGGCCAAGATTCTCACTTCCCTAAAAAAATTATGATGAAATTCAAAATTGTGCAGCCTGGAGAGAGAAATTGGTGGAAACCCTAATTTATAAATAATTCCCTTTATTCTTCTCCAATTGTTCTCAAATATGGACTGTAGCAGCTTCACTGTTATATTGAAAAATCCACAAAAAATATTTCAGAGATTCAACAAAATAAGAGAGATATATGTTTTTCAAAAAATAAGGGCAGAAACACTAATTCTGCTATAACTCACTTAATTTTGCTCCAAATACTCTAAATTTTGTCTTGTAGGAGCTTCAATATGTTCTTCAAAAACCCTTTTAAAATCAGAAAAAAATTCACCAAAATTTGAAAGTTATATGCTTTCCAAAATGACCTCCAAATTAGAAAAAAATTGCCTAGTTTTTGTCTTCACGGTGCCAAGATCATGCTCTGATACCACTTGTAATGAAACAACTTGCACAATATTTGAATATAATAGAAAATATGCTGCAAATACTTGATAATAATATGCCACTTTGAGGGGGATACCTCCAATAGTCTTCAATAAGAACACAATACTCAATATGATGATCTAATAAGACTCACTACCCCTATATATACCTATTTATGCCTAGGATACCACCCAGTCTGACCTAAACAACTAAATACCAATATACTAATGATAATATGACTTAATTAAGAGTTAAGATAGCCACAAGCCAACTATTCATAACCATATACACTATAGAAGTAAGGGCATAACACCGATGACAAGGAAACACCACGGTTAGGTAGATGTACAGGTGATAAAGAATAGAATGGGTAGGTATGAGGATGGGCAATAGTGGATAGAAGGAAACAAGGATGTGATCTCCAAGAACTATGTCACATAAGAATAACATGCCCCATTGTAGGTAGAATACTTAGGTTTTTTCATGACAAAGCTTATGATGATAGGAGAATGAGAGGGTAATGAAGTATTTGCATGGTTTGGAGGGATAAGGTATGTCAAGAGATATCTAAAACATTTTTCAACATTGTGCCCCCAATCTTTATCAAGATCAAGAATAATGGAAGGGAAGATTAGGATGGATAGACTGGACAATATTGGTAGGATAGGATAGGAAATGGTACGGAAGGAAATTGATAGGAGAAGAGTGATATGTTAATGAGTTAAGGTGCCCCCAAGTGTAGGTGACATAGAAGATCAACTTACACACGATGCCTGTTCACCAGGTTTTCATCATGGTACTTATCCAAGGCACCTGTTTGCTAGATTTTCACCATTGGATGAAGGGATTTTTCTTTACTTTTTTCTCTTTTTTTTTTGAACATTTGGATAGGATAAGTAGAATGGATGAGAGGGCCTCAATGGCCAGGTTCCATGAAAGGTGATAGTCCCACTAGATGGATGCTGTCACATGGACAAGGTCAAGTGTTCTCATAGATGTTGGTAGGGGATTGCATGAAAGTGAGATGGAGAAGGTAGATAGTGGATTATGAAGGGTGTGATAGTGGATGATGATGCAGAATACAGAGGACTTATGCAAGGATGGATGAAAAGTCTATGAAAAAGCATGGACTATAGGAATAGGATGAGGAAGATATGTAGGATAAAAGTGGAAGGAAGGGGAGATGGAGGTATATGAAAATGTTGTGGAATGGAAGGGAATCATGACCAACAATTGTACATACCATGATAAATATTGAAGTTGGTGATGGGAAAGTAGTGTAGGAAGCAACGGAAACTTTTTCTTGTGGATGAATGACTTAGGTATGTAGGGATCCACATAGACTAAGTATTTTTCTGATTTTTGCTTGTCATGTGGGATGGAAGAATTGGAGAATTTTGGATGGAATGGGAGAAAGTGGATGGTTAAGATTCTTGAAAGGTAGATGCCTCATGTAACTTGAGGGCTTTTTACTTAGGCACCCAAACCATTTTCTTTTAGATAGTACTTGTGAGGGTATGGGTTTGGGTGTATATAGCTTTTGTGCAGCTTTTGGAGCAATCATTTGTTGGATGTGGACCCACACCTTTTTTAGCTTGGTGTATAGGTGTGTGGGTGTATACAGCTCTTGAGAAGGATGCTTCTTTAATTCTTGGATTTTATATCCTAGGTCATGAGGACTCTTAGGATTTTTGACTTGATAGGTAGAGGCATCCAGATTTTTATGGTTGAATTCTCTTGAGATGGTGGAAGTGGAGTTTGAGGAAGTTTTTTGTTTAGACAACACATGCATTGGCTGGTCATGATTGGGATTGTTAGAGGATTCATAGATGGATGGATAAGGTATTGGAAGAAGTGGTGGTAAAATGCATGGAGGGATGTCAGGAGTTGGAAGTAGTGGAGGTAGATTGGATGGTGGAAGGTGTATGGTCACATGCTTTTGACAATTATAGGATGATGGAGGTGGAATGGTGACATATGTTTTGGGGATATGTTAGGGTTTGTGATGGAAAGTCGTGGACTTTAGAGGAGTGGAGGAAGTACCAACATCTCGAGCTTGTTCACCGTGGGGTATGTATCCAAGGCCACATGAAGGAGGAGGAACATTGACATGGACGGGCTCCAAAATACCTTGTTCATGAAGGCCTAAGCCTTTACCTTGATAGTTCATATGTTGAAGTATGCGGTGGATAGCAGGATTATGTGTAGGTGGAATACTAGACACAAGTTCTTTATTGGATGGAGACAAGGAGATAGAGGATAATGGTGGCTGGTGTTCTATGGAGGAATACTCATGAATGAAGGCAGTAAGACCAAGGACATATGGTGGGGGATTTATAGCATGGTCGACAGTGGATGGCGGAGGATTATTTTTGGTTTGATCTTCTACGCTTTCTTGGGAGGCAAGAGTCTCATCAAAGGAAAAGGAAGTTGTTGGATCTTGGATGGGATTAGATGGGGTTATAAGCTTAGGACCATGGAATGCATAAATTTGGATAAGATGATCATCATGGCATGCTTGATCATAGATAGACTCGTGATCATATATGGGATCTTGATCATAGATAGGATTTAGCATGATGGAATTAAGATGCTCTTGTATAGGTTCATCATCAATGATAATATCCTGATCATAGAAAGGATAAAGGCCATGGAGAGGTTGGAATTTGATCTCTTGTTCATGTATAGGATCAAGTTGCTCATGGATAGCTTCTTCATCAAAGGTAGTATCTTGATCATAAAAGAGATATAGATTATGAATGGTTTGAAATTGGATTTCTTGCTCATGTATAGGTATAGGATCATTGAAAAGATAAAGGTTATGTAAGGGTCAGATGGGAGTGCTTTGATCTTGATTTAGACAAGGTGTTGATGTTTTCATATGTTCTAAAGCATGCTCTAGACATAAATCTTGGGTTGTTTGAATTGAAGTTGAGGTAGAAGACTCTTGGATAGGGTCTTGGTCAACAACATGAAGGTGCGGCGGACCTTGACTTTGGTGCATGGTAGGAGGTTCTTCAGTATGCTCAAGGGGTTGTAGGTGACATGACGGGTTTAGAGTAATGGACATGCTTGAAGGTTCTTTGATAAGGTCAAGGACCAGAATTTGGGGACATGGTTGACTCTCTACTAGTAGCCCTTGGATCACATCATTGGTAGGTGTATGGGTAGATGAATGAGGTAATAGATGAATGGGTTTGGAGTTCTCCATAGCTTTTCTTTTGCTGTGTAAATCTGGAAAACATCTTTCCCAAAAATCATCTGAGGCTTTTTTGGCTATCCATTTAGAGCTCGGGGAACTCGATGGCAGTGTTAGTCTAGGATTGGTATGCTTTGGGATATGTGTTTTAGAAGATGGTGAAGGAGGACTAGTAGATAGAGTGGTATACAATTTCCAACTTGAGGTGGTGCTTGCCTTGTCATGAGCATTATTAAGATGAGAAATGGATGTATGAGTTTGGGGCGAGGTGTAGCTAGTACTGACATGTTCAGCTTGTAAGATTGTCATTTCTTATTGTATGACTTGGAGTTCTTGAGTAATCGCTATACAATCTTGGGATGAGGCATCGAAGTCTAATTGCTCTCATAGGTATTGGAGTTCTTGAACAATTACTTCTAATTGTTTTGTCATTTCAACAAAAACTGACACAAGACTGAAATGGGTACCTAGAAAACTTGAAATTTTTCTTTGAAAAGATGTGGAAGTACTCATTGTTATTTATGCCCAGAACCATATGCACAGCAGCAGAGGATACAAGCGTAGAAAGTTGACACAAATATGCAGTATTGGTAAAAAGCATATGTACAGTAATAGGTGATATAAGCGCAGCTAGTCAGTACAAATGCGGAGCCAGTCGAAACAAATGCGCAATAGAAAGTGATAAAAGGGAAGCTCTAGATTTTTTCAGTGTTTTTGCAATTTTTTGGCAATTTTTCTGATGTTTTTGGTTACTTTTGTTGCAAGATGGTCTCTTTGATCTGATTTTATAAAATTATGGCAAGAAGATACAACAAACACAAAGAATGTTTTTATGTTTTTTATTTTTTTGTGATTTTTTTGACTCTTTTTGGACTAAAAAAGAAAAGTAAGTACAATCCTAGGCTTCAAATGGATTATAGGAGTTTTTGGCCACTAGAACAAAGGATGAGTAATAAAGCCAACCGTTCGAGTGGTTATACATGTGGTAGCACTACTCTCCGTTATGGAGTCTCCTAACCTGCAAGGGTTGCGCCTTGGAGGGTTTTGGGGGAGGTTGGCTATCGGTATAACACAACTGCACTTGTTGTTTGAAGCTTTCTCTCCAAACACAATTTATTTATAGTGGCTTGGAAGGGCTTGGCGTCTAGCCTATTACCACTTAGGGTCGTTTCTACTTAGATGAATGGTATCCAAGAGCAGGCCCCTCTAAAGGAAAAACACATGCAAAAATGATATGTCTGGCATTTTGATCACCTAAGATAGGGGAGAGCATAGGCTTGGTATCATGCCCAAAACATAGAATACAGTGGTTCTTTTCCCCTAGTTAAAATGAGAAAAACTAGATGAGCTATCTACTTGGGAAAGCATAGAAATTTGTTAACTTTGAAGTGATAACAAGATAGCAATGATGTGTTCACTTTTATCCTAGATAGCATGAATTGTTAACTTTGAAGTGAAGATTGAGATAGAAATGGTTTAGTTTTACATAGATAGCAATGATGAGTTCAATTTTATCCACGTAGCACGAATTGTTAACTTTGAAGTGATGATCGAGATAGCAATGGTTCAGTTTTACCTAGATAGCAATGATGATTTCAATTTTATCCAAGTAGCACAAATTTGTTAACTTTGAAGTGATGGTCGAGATAGCAATGGTTCAATTTTACCTAGATAGCAATGATGAGTTCAATTTTATCCAGATAGCAATCAGTTGTTAACTTTGAAAAGATAGCAATATAGCAATAATTCAATGATATGAAAGATAACAATGATTCAATTACTAACCCTCCTAGTTAAGACTATGTGAGATTTGCATGAGCATCGATTTACTTTCCCATTAGAAATTGAAGTGTTTGGCATTCATGTCCATTGTCCCTTAAGAAAGCAATATGTTCCTAAGACTTAGTGTGATATAGTTTTTAATTATTAAATGCTCATCCTACATGAACATGTTAGGAAAACCTATTTTCTTTGTTTGAGTAATAAGAGGCTGCAAAAGGTTGATTAGTTCCACCAAAAACTCAATAGTTAGCATAAAATCAATTGAACCAAAAGCGCTTAACTTGTTAAGTGAAAAATGAGCAATTTAAAAAAAAAATGATAATAATGATTAGGTACACTAGATTGGATATTATGATCAAATTCTACATGAAATTCTATGTAATTTTAAAAAACAATTCGTGAAAATTGAATAAATTTTGCACAAGTTATGATCGTTTGAAGTTTTGCAAATAAGGGTTGACTTTGACTGAGTGTACCTGACAAATATGATAAAATTGCCTTAAAATTCATTCACCATAGAAAAGTTGGGAGAACCAGCTTTCCGACACCACTAGTTTCATGAAAATTCAAATCTTTATGCAAAAGATATGTTCGATTTCGTGAAATTGCTAAAAATAGGCAAAAAAAAGTAAGCATGGGCTAAAAATAGGGACACATATTGAGATCTATTTTTCTCAAAATTTGTGCCCTTCCTACAAAAACTAAGAGATACCCAGCTAGGATTTTGATGTTTTAGACAAAACCCAGAAATCATTTGAGCTAAAGTTACATAGATATGCCTGATTTCTTGAAATTGCTAAAAATAAGCCAAAAAAAAGTTAAAAAAAACACAAGCTAAAAATATGGACATGGATTTGTGATCTATTTTTCTTGCAATCTGTGCACTTTCTACAAAAAGTAAGAGATACCCAGATAGGGTTTTGATGTTTTCGACAAAACCTAGAAACTTTTTGAGATAAGGTTACACCATTTGAATGCTCAATGCCTATTCTCTCAATCCTCATGTGTGGGAAACCTCAGCACAAAAAACTCAGTTTTTTGATTAAATCGGGGCAAGGCCCTACGATGGGTGCCAAAAATGTTAAGGAAAATTTGGATCAACAATGAATATGCAATATAATCAATATCAAGTTACCCAAAACTCAATGAAATAGTGAACTAAGAAGATTCAATGAAATAAAACAATGAACAATAAAACAAACCTTCCTTAATTTGAAACTTCCATTGATTGCCTATCACAATCATTCTTGCATGTATGAAATAGGCCCTCAGAGAGTGCACTTCCTATGCTTCAAGAATGTCATTGGGAATGGAAGTGATATTATCACAATGAAGAAGAGCTTCACAACGATGGTAGTAATGCGTAGTAATGAATGTGATCACAAACAATGAAGGAATTGGTGCCAAAGGCGTGCTATAATTCTTGCAAAGTAACGATACTTAAAGCTTGGATGATTGAAATGGAAGAAGAAGGTTGCTTTTATAGACTTGGAAAAGAAGAGATCAACGGTATAGAAGACTTGAGAAGATCAACGATTGAGAATAGTTGAGGAATGTGCAACAAATAAGAAGAAGACATGTGTCTTGCTTTTTTTTGCATGAGAGGAGTTATCAAGAATAGAAGAATGAGTTAAAGCAATTAAAAGAATATAATAATTAGTTAAGTGATTTAAAACAAGAAGGGATTTGCATGAGAATAAAAAGATATTTTTCTTTATTAAATATTAGGAATATTTAATTGCATGTGCATATTTGATTGAATTATATTTAGAGATAACTTAATTTAGAAGAAAAAACAACTTAAATAAATAATTGATTTATTTAAATTTAGAGAATATATTATTGGAAGAAATAATTAAATAATTGATATTATTTAATTTAGAAGATTTCTGGAAGAATTTAGAAGATATGAAAGGATTTAAATAAATTTGATTTGATTTATTTAAATTTGGAAGAATGATTTGATTCAATTAAATAATTATGAATTATTTAATTGTTTGGAAGAATTTAATTAAATAAAGGATTTTTATTTAATTGACTTTAGAAGAGGTAATTAAATATTTCGATATTTAATTAATTTAGAGGAATATGAATCAAATAAATAAATTTGTTTATTTATTTATTCATAGAGGAATTAGAAGGGAATAAATATTAAGAATATTTATTTAAACTGAATCGTGTCATTTTTTAGGTGTATACAAGTAGATGTATGTAGGGATTAGCAAGTAGAATTAGTTTTGGACTAATTTTAAGGTGTAATGGTGTAATGCATCATTGCAGTATTCTTATATGAGTTGGGAAGGCATTGTTACACTTAGTTTAATTTATATTTTGTTTTCACTTTGTGACCCCAGATTTAGGCATTGATCTCTTAGGATTATTATTCTCATTCAATCTCCCCAATAATTTATAAAATCAAAGAACAGTTTCATTTCTGTATTTCATGTTAATGTTAGTCTATTTACATGTTCTTCTACAAAGAATTGTGTTAAAGCTTAAGAATCTAGCCCATTACTTCACTATATCAGTAATTCTTTAAGCAATATAGAAAGAACATATATGTTTAGAATAGTGTTTTGAGAAAGTATCGAGGAAACCCTAGTTAAAAAACTGTTTAGGAACACCCTCCTTGGTCTTACAGAGCCTAAAGTGTAGAGGAAAAGGATTGAAAATCCCTTTCCTATTCATTGGCCAATCCCTCAAGTCAAATCAGTTATTAGAAATGGCTACTTTATAGATTTGTTTTCCTTGAGATCAAGGCGAGAATTTAAAACAACCAACATAATACATCATGATTATCCAAATCATAGTTAAACAAAAATGAATCATTTTCATTACACTAATTAAGCCTGTTATTCTTTACTAGAATATAACAAAACTTTAAATTACAATATCCAATTACATCTCATTAGTGAATATCCTTGCCTATGCATGTACAAAGCTATGCTCGAGGCATCAAATATCAATTATAGATATTAACTGACTATCAAGTCATTTAATAAAAAAACACTACATCTAGAACTCTTGACATCTATCTTCACAAGCCTTGACTTATCTCATGCTTGGGAAGGAGAACATCATCCGAGTGTTTTTCCTCAAACCATAGACCGACAGTCCCCCGTACAACTTCCTAGCTGGAAGCATCCTTACCCTTCACGAAAGGTATAGATATAAGGAACCATTAGGGTTTCCATCTGAGTATTTGGTGTTGTGTCCTTCCTAATGTCTCTCGGTCACACAACTATAGATTAACTCTAACTATGCATGACACTACTAGAGACATTAGGCCATTTGGAACACTATGGACTGACAATGCATGCAGACACAAATGAATTACTTTGGCCAAAGATTTACATACATGTATGTTATGTAATGAACGTCATCATATGTCCACCACCCTGACTTGACTTAGAAGCTGTCTCATCCTACAATATGTTTAATTTGACCTCTCTCTAGGTCTAGTAAAGGTGGGTTTAGTTCAATTCATAGTCCATTACCAAGATGATCGACTCTTATCTTAGGAGTACATCAAATATAATAGGTTACTTTCACAATGAGGAACCTGTGACTCCTCATCATTCTGTTCTATTTTTAAACATGATAATAGTCAAAAAATGTTTTCCAACCTAGTTCTTCCCCTGGTTCACAGTTTCAAAGTGATCAACCATATAGGTTATATTCAAGATCATAATAACATGGGTTTATATTGCCTTAGCCAATTAATATGGTCTTAATAATAGACATTAACTCATATACCCATGTGATATTTTAATGTTAAATACTCCCTTCATATAGTTTGGTCACAAGTAAAGAAATTATTTTGATTTACATTATAAAATATAAGACTTAAATTGATTAAGCTTTCCATCTCATGATGTTATCAGTAACAAGAGGAGAATCCTATCTATTATCCTAGCATGCATGGAAATCTACCTTTGAGTCGACAATATCCTCTCTATTAACTTTCATATTTGAATCCTCCTTTTTTGTTGAGGGGTCGATATATATACTACATTTGGTTATCCTAATAACCCCTCAATAGCAGTCAAGTTATATTCATGAAGTTTCCATGAATGTATTTAAGTGCTCTTAGCATGTTCAAAGGTTAAAATTTTCAAAAATATTATCATAACAATTTGAGATTGGTACACTGACAAAATGCAGGCTAAAACCTTCAAACATATATCTTACACAATAGTTTTAAACACCATATCTCATGAGCACTATCAACTCGAGCTCATCATAGGATCTTTTACGTCATCATTAAACTATTATCAACTATGCCATATCGACACTCGACATGGTGTTTGCTATAGTGAGTTTTGGGCTTGGCCTTGAAGGCCTCGAGCAATAATTTAATCATATTAAATACAAAGCTTGTAATGTATTTTATTGGCACCCTTGAGGGCCTGGAGTAAATCTCTGAGTAAATGCATTATCAAGATTATACAACAGTAGTAAAGACCTCGAGGGTTGATAATTAAGGATTATCATATTGATAACTACATCCTAAGGGCCTCAAACGATATCCATAGCAAACATAAGACTTGATTGTCGACACAGTTGACCCCAAATAATAGTGAATTATTACTATTTAACATTCAAATTAATGTAAGTCTTTACAGACCTTGAATATTACCTGAGAGAGTTTGCTTAGTATTTAAGATGTAGTCTATCATTTGCCCTTAACATCGTGCCAACTTCTTATGGCCTTTGACAACAATTTTTAGCTAACTATAAATCACCCTCTTCTTGTTCTTTTTCTCCAGTGCTGAGAAAAACAATCAATGAAATAATGAAAAGACTTATAGAAAGCTATGTTTCGATCTTCTTGCATGTTGAGGATATAGGGTAACTATCACAGGAGCCCACAAAGTGGAGGGTGGTTTCTCCACTCCACCACCCCATGGATTCCTTGGAGACACTCTGTCCATTACTTGCTACATGCAAGTGGATAGTGAGGATAAAGCTCCTAGTGGTCCAATATGGAATTTCATCACTCCACTAACCATGGATGATGTCAGCCAATACACATATCACATAAACATATTAATATTAACATGGGGATTGATATAAAGTTTAAATAGTTATATCTTAATAAACTTTCCATACATCTTCATGATGTATGAAGATACTTATAACAACCAAGATGTCATCATACGACATCATCACCAACATGGTGACACAATCAAAATGTGACATAGGGGTCAAGCATTGATCTTCCTTCTTCTCTATAAACCCTAAGCATATTATACCAAGAATAATAGATTCATAATCCTAGTTTGGGAATAAATATAGAAGCAAGAAAGTACTCCACCACTTGGAGAGACTATTTCTCAACTCACTTTGACATTTTAAGAATTTCATTTGGTGAAGTTGACACAAACATTGTCAAAATAACTCAATCAACAAGATACACAAAAATAAATTGACTAGAAAAGAAAAGATGTGACTCACACCAAATTACAAGGGTTCATAAAGACATAAAATTGGATACTCATATGGTGATTGGACCCATTTCCCCACACCTATTTCTTCCTCCCAGATGATACTCTCTTTATGTCTTCAAAGGAAGATTCATTTCCTATTCACACTCACCATCATAAAACCATGATTAGTGCATCATCATCTAATTCTCAATTCATAGTAATTAAATATTCATATGAACATGTAATTTCATATCTAACTATCATTAGTCAGTATTGATGTAATCAATGCTTAATTTAGATATTTTCACAACATCTAATCATTGAACTATGGTTAATTATCATGATTACCACACAAAAATAAGATTAAGCTAAATCATAAGTTGGGATGTAACAATATGAAGAAAGAAGATGAATTGTTTTGATCTGGGGAAGTAGCTAAACAGAAGTAGAAGATAGAGTAGAGAATGGGAGAAGATACAGACCAGTAGACAAAGAAGAAGAAAGGAGAAGAAGACATGAAGGAATGATGTATCTTTTGTAAACCTAGCCTACAGCCTAGCACATGAGAAGCCCTAGAGGCATATGTAATGAGGCTTGAGATTATAATATAATGAGAAGTGGTCTTTGAAGGTTGGGTTTTTCCCTTTGAGGATTTTCCCAGGATATATCTTGTGTCATGTGTTTATGAATATTTCTTATCATTCTATTATTAGTTGTATGTTTCTGTTGCATCTTTGTTATGATCATGGTGTTGGTTGTTTAAGGATGCAAGTATGGATAGTCCTTCATTGGACTTTCCACCCTTGACTACATCAAGTGGTATTAGATCTGGTTGTGAATCTATTGGGATGGTTGCAAATCTAGTGGGATGATTGTGGATCTGTCATGAAGGAAGAATGTGTTGGAAAAAAGTGTGAGACCCTAGATTGTAACAAGTGTCACCACTGAAGGAAGATCAATACAAGAAAGATCCAGGTAAGCTTTCCACATTAATTTGTTTCTATTATTTTTTTCAATGGGGAAGACTAGAAAGAGAATGAATAAAGAAAATGAAAACCTAATGTGTGAGAAGGATATTCTGGAATAAGAATTAGTAAATGTAAAAAGGAGGAATGAAGAATTAGAAGAAGAGATAAAGTTGTTTGATTAGGTCAAAAAGAGTTTTGAAGAATTGGTAGAAGGATTCAAGTTCTTTGAGAAGGTGGAAAAGAGGAGAAGAGATCTGGAGGAAAATTTGGAAGAGTTGAAAAAGGAAAAGAGTATACAAAAGAGTGAAATATTAGGATTGAAAGAACACATTAATTAATTAGATCAGTCACTTGTAGTATGTAAGAAGGAGAATGAAAGTCTATGATCTAAGCCTAAAATTTGTGATGTTCCTTGTGATACTAATGATTTGTGTGATAATACAAAAGCTTCTTTGGAAGGTGAGATTGAAGATAATAATGTAACTTAATCTGCAATTGTTGATGGTGTTGACAAAAATGGTTCTCTAAACAATGTTGGTTACAAGATCATGAAAAAGATGGGATGTGAAGGAAAAGGATTGGGAAAGCATTAGCAAGGAATTACAGAGCCTATTGAGCTGGAGATGAGATCAAGAAATGAAGGCCTTGGATATATCAAAGGTAATGAAAATAAGGATGTTGTCAAAAGTTCAAGCAAATCAACTCAGGGAAGGAAAGGTATGCATTGTTATTATTGTAATAGACATGGGCATGGAAATGAAATGTGTTGGGATTAATACCCTTGTAAGTTTTGTGGATTAAGGAATTACTCTAAAAAGATGTGTTGGAATAAAATGCGGAGGAAAAATCCTATGACAACGTATATGTAGATGAATTATGGATGGATTGATGGACCAGAATGGAAATATGTTACATAAGTTAGCCAATGTAATCTGGCTGACTTGATGATGATTGGAAAGGTTGTGGATGATATAAATAAGAGGTTAGGGAACATTTCTATGTAGTGGACAACATCATGAAGATACGAATGATCAAGATGAGTTATTATGATCTGAAGAAGTAGTAGAACTGAAGCAAAGGATAGAGTAGAGAATAGAAGAAGTTGCAAAGTAGAGATTTGATAATTTGACAATGAAGATCATGCAAAAGAGTTGTTATATGGTTTATTTGTAATCCCTGGGCTATGGCCTAGTACTTGTAAAGCCATTGAGGCATGTGCAATGTGTTTTGAGATCTATATATATATATTGGCCTAGGACTTGTAAAGCCCTTGAGGCATGTGTAATGTGTTTTGATCTCAAAACACACACACACACACACACACACACACACACACACACACACACACACACACACACACACACACACACACACATATATGAAGGATGAGCTTTGAAGGATGGGTTTTTCCCTGTTAGGGTTTTCCTAGGATAAATCTTGTTTTATGTGTTCATGAATATCTTTTGCCTTTCTATTAGCTTCCATTACATATCTGTATGATCCTAGTGTTAATTGTTTAAGGATGCAAGGTTGTATAGTCCCTCACTAGACCCTCCTACCTTGACTAGACCAAGTGGTATTAGAGCTGGTTTCAAATCTTCTAGGCTGGTGGTGAATCTGATAAAGTGTTGTGGGAAACCTTAGAAGTAACAATTGTCATCCCCAAAGAAAATCAAGGTAGGAAAGATTTAGTAAGTTTTCAAGTTCAGTTGTTTATCTAATTTGTTTCATATGGGGAAGATAGGAAAGAGGATGAAGAAATAAAATGAAACCCTAATATGCAAAAAATATATTTTCAAGGATGAATTGTGTGAAATCCAAAAGTACAATGCAGAATTGTTGGAGAAGATGAAAGATCTTGGAGTGGACAAGTTTGAAGCCCTAGAAGAAGAATTGGAGAATGTAAAAAGTAGAAGTGAAGACCTAGAAGCAAGGCTAAAATTATTTGAGGATGTTGAAAAGAAATTTGCAGAACTAGAAGGATTTAAGTTGTTTTATAAGGTTGACCAAAGGAACAAAGATCTAGAAGATAGTTTGGAAGAATTGAAGAGGGAGAATAGTTTGCAGAAAAATCAAATATCAGACTTGAGAGAACAAGCTAATCAGTTAGAAAAGTCACTTATAACATGCAAAAAAGAGAATGAAAATCTAAGATCTAAACCTAAACTTTGTGATGTTTCTTTTGAGACTAATGATTTGTGTGATGACGCAGAAGTTTCTTTAGAAAGTGATGATGAAGATGACACTGTGACTAAACTTGGAGTGGTTGGCGATGGTATTGGTTTCAAAATCATGTAAAGAATGGGATATGAAGGACAAGGATTGGGAAAGCATCAGCAAGGAATTATAGAACTTATTGAACCAATAATAAGGTCAAGAAGTGAAGGCATAAGATATGACAGAGGTAAGGACATTATGAAAATTTCAAACAAATCAAATCAAAGAAGAAAAGGTATATATTGTTTACATTGTTATAGGAATGGACATGAAAAGGAATTGTGTTGGGATCTACACCCTTGTAAGTTTTGTGGACTAAGGAATCATTCTGAAAAGACATGTTGGAATATAATGGGAAGGAGAAAATCTATGGCAAGTTGTATACATAAGAACTATGGATGGATTGATGGACAAGAATGGAAAAATGTTACTTGTATGTTCAGAGGGAGGTATAGAATGAAGTATTCATGTGTTGGATCAGGATGCAAAGAAAGAACTTATGAGAACAATAATTCAAACTACAGAGAGAGAAATGATGGGACTCATAATTCTTATCACAGTGAAGGATACCAGAGGAATGAAAGAGGATTTTCTAGAAGAACATGTTTTCAAATTTGGAGGAGAAAAGAATCAAGCAAGGAAAGTCATCAAGAACCAGTTACCAAAGAAACTGATAAATGAGAAACAATAAGTAATTTAGAGGATGAAAAGCCTATTGATATAGAGATGATTTGTATGGAAGAAGAAGATGTTGGATTTAGGACAAACAACTGAGAGGGGGGGTGAATTAGTTGTCCAAAACTTTCTTCTAATTAATCACTTAAATCCTTTACTTAATTTAGCAGCATAATGATAAATCAATCATGGAAACATAATACAATAATTCAAGAGCAGAAACACATTAACACATAAGACACCAAGATTTTTGACGTGGAAAACCTGGTTAAGGGAAAAACCACGGGGTGACTAACCCAAGATTGTATTCTCTATTAGAAGAATAGAAAGAATGGAATGGCACATGCCAATTAGGGATCACTACTCATAGGAGGCCCACTGCCTATAGGAGACACACTGTTTACAGAATAATAAGTATTACATACTTGAACTGAAGAATAGCATCTTCACCATGCTTGAGTCAGTTCCATTTAAGCTCAATACTTCTGCTCTGCCTTTTCACTATACTCCTCTCTACCACACACTCATCTCCACAAGATTCTTTTGAAATGACCTCACAACTCCTTATTTATAGAAGACATCGACTTAGGGATAATCATCCAAGTCAGCATACATTACAGAGAAAATACATACATACAACATGACAAATTACAAAAAGACTTCACGCAGATCAACACATTGTCAACCACAGAGATCTAAGACTTCAGTCTTCCTTTAGGAAGATGCCATTCTTCATAGAGCATCTTCAAGATCATATGTAGGATGTGTAACTCATTTCGTCGTCCAGACTTAGGAAGAACACCATCATTCATATGTAATTCTTCAATTATGAGCTCAATCTTCAATGCAGACCACCAACATGAACTGTACACAATCCAAGGACCTCCACAAGCTTGCTCGAATCACCAAGAACATCCACACTACTTCTGCTTACTGAAATCATTCTCTCCTTCATTCAGAACCTCAAGAACACAGTCTGTCATCACTGTCATAATGGAATAGATGCTTGCAAACCTCTAGACCACAAACTAATTGAGTTGTTAATTCAAATTGACTTCCTAAAAACTCCACCAAATCTATAGAACAAGATATTTCATTTATGGATCTCACCGGACCTATCTATGTGACTCTGTCACCTTTGAACACTTGCTAGAACTAGTTTTACTTAAGTGGCCATAACTTCTTCATATATTCATGTGGACCTTTGAAATCTTTACTGGATCAACTTAAGACACATATCTACAAACCCTTTGATGTGCATCCTCTAATACTTATTTTACTTGGCATCTTTACCTCACTATCTTCACTGTTCTTCTCTATTCCTGATAGGGCTAATTTTCTCAATATCCTCAGCACACAGCTCATCTAATCCTTATCATTAATGCAACAAGAGTATGTTGATATCAATGACGACATTAGTTAGGCCCATTCTTGCAACAATCTCCCCCTTTGTCATTGATGGCAACATATGATGTGAAAAACTGTTTTAACCATCAAGACAAGAACTTCTCCTTACTATCAAAACTCCCCCTATCAACAACAACCATTCACATGTCTTCTCTTCCTTTCTGCTCCCCCTTCGATTAGAAATTAGTTTTTTTTCACATGTCTTCTCTCCCCCTTTGACATCAATGGAAAAGGGCATATACTTGCATCAATTCAGAATCATACCAGCTGCTCCCCTTGAGTAACAGCGTCCCAAACATCAATCTGGACCACAAGATATGACTGGGAGATCCACTGGACTAATGCACATTAGTGCACCTTAATTTAGACCCAGAGGGGTAATAACCCCTAACTTCTCCCTAAGATACTCAAAAGAGTCCTTAGGTAGAGGTTTAGTAAAAATATTTACAATCTGATCCTTGGAAGGCACAAACTCCAATCTGAGTTCATTCTTGTTCACTTGCTCTCTCAAAAAGTGAAATTTGATGGATATATGTTTGGTCTTTGAGTGCAACACTAGATTTTTTTATATGTTATTTGCACTTGAATTATCACAGAAGATTGTGATAGGTTCTTCATACTCCACTTTGATATCTCTTAGCATTTGCTTCATCCATAATACTTGAGTGCAACTACCTGTTACTACAATATATTTTACTTTTGGAGTGGACAAAGATATTGCCTCTTGTTTCTTGCTCAGCCAAGAAACCAATCTCTTCCCTAAAAAGAATGCTCCACCACTGTTACTCTTTTGGTCATCCACATCTCTTGCCTAATCCACATCTATATATGCATAAAGAGAAAAATCATGATCTCTGGGATACCACAATCCATACTCAACTATCCCTTTTAGATATCTAAAAATCCTCTTGATTGCCATGACATGAGATTCTCTAGGATCAACTTGGAATCTAGCAACAAGACCAACAACATTCATAATGTCAGGTCTAGTTTGAGTGAGATACAATAGCCCTCCAATCATTGACCTGTATGTTTTATGATCAACCTTAGGAGAGTCATCATCTTTGCTCAATTTACATCCAGTTGCCATGGGAGTATTCATTGGTTTTGAGTCTTCCATCCCAAATTTCTTCAACAATTCTTTCACATATTTGGTCTGAGAAATGAAGATTCCTTTCTTTGTTTGAGTGATTTGCAGACCCAAGAAGAAATTCATTTCCCCAAACATGGACATCTCAAATTCACTTTTCATTTGATTTGCAAAGGTTTTGTACATACTATCTCTTCCTCCAAAAATGATATCATCAACAAACACTTCAACAATGAAGATCAATCAAGATATTTTCATGATCAATTTTGAAATACAAATTACTATCAACAGTACCTTGGCTGAAATGAATCTTTAAAAGATGCTTATGTAATCTTTCATACCAAGCTCTTGGGGCTTGCTTGAGTCCATATAGTGCTTTCTTCAACTTGCAGACCATATCACCATAATCAGACAATTGAAATCAATTTGGTTGCTCAATGTAAACTTCTTCTTCCAAGTCACCATTCAGGAAGGTAGACTTAACATCCATCTAATATACTTTGAAATCCTTGAAGGTAGCAAAAGCAAGAAATAGTTTGACTGCTTCAATTCTTTCCACCAGAGCAAATGTTTCTTCAAAATCAACTCCTTCTACTTGGGAGTAACCCTTGCAGACCAATCTCGCTTTGTTTCTGACTACTTCACCATCTTCATTCAATTTTTTCTAGAAGACCCATTTGGTTCCAATCACATTCTTATTTTTAGGTCTAGGAACAAGATCCCAAATATGATTTATCTCAATTTACATCAGCTCTTCCTCCATTGCTTTAGTCCAATTTTCATCATTGCAAGATTCATTCACTATCTTAGGTTCAATCTTTGAAATCAAACAATACTCTTCTAAATCTCAAGCAATCCTTCTTCTTGTTTGTACACCTTTTCTTTTATCACCTATGATTTGATCTTCAGAGTGATTTAGTCTTACATACCTGGGAACTTTGGGAGTTTCTTGCACTTTTGATTCTTGAATAGGTTCATTTAAACTTATCTCTTCTTCTGATTTACTGAATCGGTCTAAATCTAAATTTCAGAGGGAGCTTGGACTTCTTGAACAAAAACATCATTTTGATCATCTTCATCATATTCATAAAACCTTGAGGGTTTTTCAATACCTTCATCAACCTTCACATTTGTACTTTCTACAATCTTTCTTAGTCTCTTGTTATAACATTGGTATGCTTTGGTTTGAGTAGAATAACCCAAGAATATTCCTTCATCACTTCTAACATCAAATTTTCCTAGATCTTCATCTCTTTTAATGTAACATTTGCTACCAAAGACTCAGAAATACCTCACAGTGGGAGTGATCCCAAACCAAAGTTCATAAGGAGTCTTACCAGTATTGCTTCTGATTTGTACTCGATTGAGAGCATAGATTGTAGTGCTTACAACTTTTCTCCAATAGATATGAGGAACATTTGCTTCCATCATCATAGTTATAGATGCTTCCTGGATGGTCCGGTTCTTTCTCTCCACTACTCCATTCTGCCATGGAGTCCTAGGAGCAGACAACTATCTTTTTATTCCATGTTTCTCATAGAATTCTATGAACTCACCGGACGTGAATTCTCCACCTCTATCAGACCTCAAACATTTTAATTTTAATATGGTTTCATTCTCTACCATAGCCTTGAATATTTTGAATTTCTCAAGAGCTTCTGATTTTTCTTTCAGAAAAGTCACCCACATCATCCAGGAATGGTCATCAATTAATAACATGAAGTATATATCACCTTGCACACTCCTAATCCTTTCCAGACCACATAGGTCAGTATGAACTAAGTCCAATAATCTGGTAGAAGATTGTTCCTTGCTTTTGAATGAGATTCTGTTTTGTTTTCCCAACTGACATTCTTTACAGAAACTATTTGTAGGTTTTACCAATCTTGGAAGATCTCTTACAGCCTAAGTGTTGCTTATCTTGATGATATTTTCAAAATTCACATGACACATTCTCATATGCCACAACCAACTCTGATGAATTTGAACAAATAGACAACTTTTACCAGTACCAACTAAGTGGAAGATATTACCTTTTGTTTGAGTACCGGATGCAATCTCTGTTCTGGAACTTTCAAAGATCTTGCATTTTCCATTTTTGAATCAGAGATCATAGCCTTTGTCCACCAACTATCCAGCACTGAGAAGATTGTGCTTTAGACTTTCAACATACATCCTGGTTCAATTATACCTAGATGCTTACATATTTTCTTACAATATAATAAACACCCACTGATGAAATAAGCACTTCAAAATACTTACAATATCAAGATTGCAAAATCCACTTGCATTACATATCCATAACATATCCAATTACATTCCATATCCATACCCATACCATATGCAACTGTATTTCATAGCCGTATCCATATCCCATGCAATAAAGATTCTATGTAGAGTATCAATGTTTACAAACAAAGCTTGTGAGTCATTCTTGTATCAATCAACTTTCTATCTATCATCATATCTCTCATCAATAGTTCTATTTGTTAGTCCAAGAAATGATCCAAATGCAAGTCTATCCTTAATCCATACTGATCAAGTCAAGTCAATCTTGTCAAATGATCCAATCAAAATTAGTGGTCTTGATCCTTGTCTAGTAAAAAATCAACTCAATCAATTATCAAGCAATTGTCTTATATAGGATGTTCCATTGTTGAAATTAGATCAACACACGCATCTTACACGACATGTTTCATTTCCTAAAACTAGACATTATCCTTTGTGTTTCTCTAGGGATATATCGTTCCCCACCATGACAACACTATCGTATATTGTTATCAATTAATCAGTTGGTTTACAGCTTGACAGGGGCAATACCTTGTTTTTTCTTGTATCATTTGTGCATACTTGCTCACTTGCTTGTGTGTGTTATCATTTTCTCTTGCATCATGTATCATTCAGCTCTTTCTTCACCCATTTTCTTCAAACCTAACCTTATTCATCATAAAATTGTCCATCTCACACCTTCTTCCTTCTCCCCGTCCAATCTCCCGAGGGGGCATCCTATCGTCAAACTTGTACCAGGGGAAAACTAGGGCATGTATCATTGTCAGACAATCTTTTTCTTTGAAACAACGTGATAAAACACTGCTTCAAAGAGGGGCAAAATGTATACACCTAAAATTGACTCATGTTGAATTAAGTAAATATTTTAATATTTATCTTAATTCTTATTTTCTTCTATCAATTAAATAAATATTCTAAGTTTATTTGATTGATTCATTATCCCATAATTAAATAAAATAAATTTATTTAATTAATCCTAAATTCGTCTACCCTAAGTCCTAATTCCATAAATCCACCTCACCAATCCACCTTACTTTTCCACCTCACCATGTTGTACATGTAATTAAATATTCTAAATATTTAATTAGCTAATATTCCCTCACCCACATGTCCTATTTATCCTCTAGTCAAAATTAGTTAACTCATCAATCAAATCTATTAACTAATTAGTCATTTGAGTTCACTAATCAATCAATTCACTTAACTGATTAGTCAATTCAGTCAACTCCTCAATCAATTTTGTTAACTCTTCAATCTATTCTGTTAACTCCCCTCTTGCATAATGGAGCTTGGACACTTGTCCTCTTTCTATTCGTGCACATTTCTTAACTGTTCTCAACTGTTGATCTTCTTATTTCTTCTCAACTATTGATCTCTTCTCTTCTAAGTCTATAAATGGAAACTTATTCTTCCATTCCTATAATCCAAGCTTTAAGTATTGTTACTCTACAGGAATTACAACACGCCTTTGGCACCAATTCCTTCATTGCTTGTGATCACACTCATTACTATGCACTACTATCATTGTTGTGAAGCTCATCTTCATGGCAATATTATCATAGCCTTTCCCATTTGAACATCTTGGAATTATAGCAAAGAAGTGCACCTTCTGAGGGCAATATTCATAGACAAGATCATTTGCAATAGGTGATCAATGGAAGCTATGAATTAAAGGAGGTTTACTTTGTTGTTATTCATTGTTTATTTGAATCTCTTTTGTTCACCATTTCATTGAGTTTTGGGTATCTTGATATTTGATATTATTGATTATTCTCTTGAATCCAATTTTCCCTTAACAATCATAAATTCACTCCTCTCATAGAGTCTATTCAATCTTGTAGAAGTTCCTAAACAAAAGTTAGTGTAGTTTCCACCCATTCATCCCCTTGACACTCACAAACTATTAAATCCTTCTTATGACCCAAAGGCCTTTTATTAGTTTCACCGTGTTCCAAGGCATGCCACTAAGAGATGTCTACATCTTAAACACATTGTTCAAGACTACATTGATTTGAGCATTATCCAAGTAGCTAGTTTTAATGATAAAGGAAACAAGTCTATTGCTCCACCTAACCAAAACTTATAGATCTACACAAATCCCATGCTACACTATTCATCTAACTTCATTGACCTTCTATTCTCATCCATGGTGCTAGATATGATGGTTGATGTTTCCTCTTCTTCCTTCTTCACCGAAATGATAGGGA
This sequence comes from Cunninghamia lanceolata, assembly GCA_027924645.1. Classification (NCBI taxonomy): domain Eukaryota; kingdom Viridiplantae; phylum Streptophyta; class Pinopsida; order Cupressales; family Cupressaceae; genus Cunninghamia; species Cunninghamia lanceolata. Next base: position 4,268,754 of record BSBN01000596.1, read on the forward strand.
TGGTGAATGTTTTCTCTTACCCGACTTGAGAGTGTCTTGTTCCCAAGCCTATTATTTCTTTCTCCCCTTTTTATGTCCCTATGAATGTATATGAAGGTCCTCTATACATTATTTTCAAGGTCAACAGGAAACCCATAAAGGGTGTTGTAATTGACCTTTCTTACATGGTAAATGTTATTATGGAGGAATTTCTATATATACATGAGGTGTATAAGGACATGTATGAGGAATCTGAGGTCTATATACAGTCTCATGATGGGATGTCCTATCTTACCATGGATTTGATTACCCTTGCTATCTAGGTTGGACCCAAGACCCTTGATGTGCCTTTCTTGATCATTCCTAGCTTGGATCATTTTTGTTTGAAGCTCAGCCACCCATTGCTCACTTCTATGAGAGTGGTCTCATCTGTAGCCCATAAGTGTCTAAAATTCTTGCATGACAGTGTAGTTCACACAATCTTTCGTAGCAGATTTAAGCCTCTCATCATTTGTGGTAACTTTTCCTTAGACTACTTTTGGCCAACCTTGATAGAAGCCTCTTTGATTGCATAAGAACTTCTTGTTCTTATTGTAATATAAGTTCAAAACTATTCAAATATCTTAGTTATCTAGTGTCCCTTCCTCTTCTTCTCCTTTGGCTACTTCTCCCTTGACATGTCTTCCTTTGGAGGCTTCTATTGTTCCTTCTACTACCCCATTATTAGTTAAAGGAAAGAATCTTGTGTAGAGTGTAGCTCCTCATTCCTGCACCCCTTGTTTGTACTCGATGGTCCCACCTCTAGTCTCATACTTGACACCTAGAGGTTAACAACCCATACAACCTTATGTACTATATGTTCCTTTGATTTCTTAGCCTTCAGTGGTTGCTTCGATGAAAGCAACCCTTGTTGATAGGTCCCCCCTTCTCCTTTGATTTCTTAACCTTCAGTGGTTGCTCTTGTTCCTCCTACTTCTTTGGTGGCATGAGAAAAGAAACCCTTCTTATTGGATCCCCTTCCTCCTCCTATATTTTCCCAACATCTAGTGGTTCCTTTTATTCCTCCTCCTATCCCTGAGGGAAGAGATGTAAAGGAACCCATGTTGGAAGACCCTTGAGCTCATTTAGTAGAGGCTCTAGCTCACACTTGACACAATTAGCTTGTGAGAGATCACAAGCATCATCGACATGCCACAACTTGAGAGTGTGTTGTTGATGCATAATCTCTCCCCATGTGTCCTTCTCCTATGTAGACACCACCTAACCTTGCCCCTCCTTTGGAGCCTCAGCCTCCTCTTTCCCAACCTCAGCCTCTCACATAAATAACCCCTTCCCGTCCTCAATTGGATGTAGATGAATGCCACCCTAAAAGGGTGCAAATAGTATTAGCTCCTCCTTTTGAGGATCCCATCCTCCCTTCCATTCCTAACATGCCATCCTTCTTTGATCCCTTGGACATTCCTAATGTCAGTGTCATTTCTAGTGCCACCCTCACTACTCTCATTCCATTCCATTGCATGTTCCATGTGGTCTTTCATGGTATCCTATGCCTTGCCACCATAGACATCAATATTCCACATCTACCACCCAAACATAGGCCTAAGCATTACCCTACACCATCATTTCATAAGACAAAGTGCATGTCACCATCCCCTCCACATTTGATCTCCTGTACATTATTTCTTCCAAATGTGGAGGATGTTTCTCCATCTATGACTCTTAGTACTTGCATTTCTATTAACAACACTGACATGCGACATTTGGTTCAGTATTCTAACATTTATTCAAATGATCCCCCCCATGGAATGAATCTTTGAGTTGGTTATAGATATCCCCTCATTGTCTATGATTTTCACACAATTGTTGACAATTTTCTCTACCAGTGCTCAAGAGGATCTTGCTCCTACTACTAATCATCTACATTTGGTTATAATGGAGTCCACTTATACCAGTGTTAATGTGGTCCCTCTATTATCACTTCCTGCATCCCATTATGATAGTCAATATTGGGACATGGATGACCTAATGATTCTCAACCCATGAGGGTTGTACCCTCATTCCATGTGTTTATATGTGTTTGCATACTTGTTTGTGATGTTTCCCCTCATGAACATGTTTTATATGTTTTTTAGTTCATACTAGAGGACCCACAATGCCCTTGTAGACATGTGGATACGTGAGTAAAGAAAATATTGTAACATTCTTTTATCTATTTCTAAATTCTTCTATGTGTGATATAGTAGGTTATTTCAACATTTTGGGGATGATGCAAAGAACTAGAAGATTTATCTTCCTTCCATGTTGACCCAAAATTTTTATTTTTATTTTAATTTCCTATGACATTCTTCCTTTGTTCTTGTAGTTCTATGTACTTAAGGAATGCTGACAATTATTTCAGTTGTCCCTTGACAATTCCCTTCCTAGAAATGCATACAAACCCCAAAGCACATAGATCCCTTTGTGATTTTTTGTGATGTTTTTTGTTTTATGTGACATGTTTCTGTTTCTTAGTGTCATACCATGCTTACACAAATATTTTGTGTATCATGCTTGCAACATCACTTTTGTTGCACCCCCTTGGGGCACCTTCTTTTTCTCAATACATTTTTAGGAACATATCTTCTCATATAGACATGTTTCCTAAAGCTCTCTTCCCCTTATTCTACCTTAAAAATCAATTGCATACTATTGATTTATGCAAATATTTAAGGTGGGGGCATACTTTTATGCTTTTAATTTTCACACACCACATTGATGGTACTCTCCTTGAACAATACACTATTGGAAGCATTTGTAGCTTGTGGTCCTAGGCATACGCACTTTCTTAGACTGACCACCATTTTCAACTACCTTTTCAACACTCTTTGCAAGTCACCTAACATTCTAGTTTGTTAGTCCTTGTGTCCCACAAGAGTTTGGGTATAGCTCCTAGCTCTCATAGTGTGCTATCCCTAGAACCATACTTGGCATCCTTCTAGCTCTCATAATGTTCTAAAAATGCCCCTTTTGCATTACGTCCCTTTTTTTCTTGTGTGTGACTTGTTTTAGATTGTTATAGACTTTGTATAATGTGTATTAGATTATATGTTTTGCTAACCTTGATGTTTAGGCAAATCATATCCAATCTAATCCTTTTAGCATAGATGTTATATATGTAGTTCTGACATTTCCTCTTATGCAAGTTTTTGTTGGCTAATATTGTGGTTTTGTGGGTTCTCAACCTAGGGGCTTCATTCTTCCACTCAAAGAATTCTCTACAACCTCTACAATATCCTTTCTAAATTAATATTTATGGTGTTTTCTTTTCTAATTTAGAGTAGCATATCACCTAGATTTATAAGCCTGATAAAGTGGGGGATAAATGTAACATAAAAAAATACATTCCCTTGCAATTTCACACTATTTTTTGCACTCACTTTGGTGTCTGCTCCCCTAGTATGTTTCTAGGTTTATTTTAGCCTTTTCTTACCCTTTTCCTATAACCACACATATATTGTTGTGTTGTGTTTATTCCATAGTGTGTATTTTTGTGATATTTTTTTAGTGCATGGTTTATCTCATTATCCTATGGTGTTTCATGTGACTAAGAGCTAGATTCACTTGGATGCTATTGCTTAGCATGGACATCTACACATTGCGCTAGCATCTGGTGCCTATATGGCACCAAGTGACCATTTATGGGCATTACTAGTTACCTTCAACAACAATTCAAGATTCTCGTAATGATTCTAAACCTCTCAAAATGTCTTTCTTTGACCTTATTCTCTCATTTTTCCTTCTCTTAACGTAATTTTGAATCTTCTTCCATTCTCAAGAAAAAATCTCTTTTGAACTCTACCTTTGGCTCTACAACTTTGTGAATCTTTGTGAAGCTTTTCTCTCATTGTTATCTTATGTAGCATTTTATTGTGTTTTCTCAAGGACCTCTAGCTATGATATTCTGTGCATGTTCATGTGAGATCTTTGGAGATTTTGTGACTTCCTTCATGAGGTTTTGTTAAACCATTTCTTGATTGTTCATTCTACTTCAGCTAGGTAATTAGCACCTCCATTAAAAAGGTGATTGAGTTTCATATTACTCTCTTTTGTTTTCCTTTTTATAGTGTAACCCACACTTTCTAGCTGCATTGTGTGGTTACCTCATCTTTCTTTCTCTCTTTAAATCTATTGCACTAGTTTACTAATTTAGGTTTTGAGTAGATTATTTTGTATCCATTTCATTTGTAAAATATTTATTGTCACTATTGCAATTCCATTCTATTTGTACATAGAAAGTAGCAACACACACTTCTCTTCAAGATTTTTCATTTTGGCTACCTGTGGAGGTCAAAAGATCAAAATATGGGCTTGAACTAAAGGTAAGCCCCCAATCAACCTAAATCGTTTCTTCTTTTTTCTTGTAAGATTAAAAGTTTAAGTGGAGAGCTTCATCCTCAATTTATATTTTTGTGATCTCTTACTCAAACCCTTCTTTTTCCCTATCATTTCTCTTGTTCATTTCAAGTTTATCATATATTTCTTTTTGGTTTTGGTTTATTTCCATCACCTAGAGTTTACTAGGTTGGTGTTTTTTGCTTTATGTTGTGCTATACAAGTGACTGAAAGTGTACCAAAGATGGAACTTTTTTTTTCATGCTTTCAGGACTAGAGTGTGATGTGTAGATGTCCTCATGATTCACTGGCATCCCTAGTAGTGGCCTCCATTTTCTGACACTAGGTTCCTTCATAATTATCATTATCTGTTCTATGCTTAAAATTAATGAATTATGTTCACAACATTTCATTTACAATATTTTATCAATCTTTCTCTATAATTCAAGAATTTAGTTTAGTTTTCCTTCATATATTTTATCACAAAGTGGGTTTGTTGATGTTAGTATGTCTAGAGAAGTAGATAGAAAAAAACTAAACATGATGGACTGGTGTAATTGTTATGAAAAGTTCCCTTGGTTAATACATTTTAATCAAGGTGTAATTTTTCCTATTCTACAAATAGTAATTTCTTAGTGAAAAGTGGTGTTTGGATGCATGGAATGTAAGATTAGATGGCTATCTAATCCTACCTAAGACATAATCATGATTTTTTTTATTTATGAGTTCTTGAGGGTTCTATGGTTACTTGTTTAATAGTAATTAATGGTTTGTGTATATTATGTGTGAGTCTATGGGCCTTAGTACAATATTAATTCCTATTCTATAACTTCACTTGAGTATGATGGATTTGTCTCAAGTGAAACCTATAAGGTCATGTTCCCCAGATACTAAGCTAGAGATGGTTCATCTTTCTATCTATACATATTGCATCACATCACATGAGGTCATGGTTGTTGATAAATTAATCCCGATGTAAATGACTAATAATATATGAGATTAAGAGATTTTAAGATTGGATGATCAAATATAGTTATGTTTTTCCTAACAGTTCATTTAGTAGTACATAGGAAAACATGAAATCATATGCAAACTACATACACATGAGACACAAGGTTTTACATGGAAAACACTTATGAGAAAATACCCACCAACAAAGGGACACATTACAATTGTATTAATTAGGAATAGACTCCAAATATAATTAGTCTCTTTTACATGTATCTCAATATATAGAATATAACATACAACCTCCAATCATGCTTCACAACATTACCACACTTTTATGTAATACCACACCATCATCCTATTCCATTTGCATCATAGACAAGAAGGAAAGTGTAGACTTTCCTAGAATCCCAATCATGTTTACACTCTAACTTCTAATGGAATATCAATTGTCACACTTGACCATATATTGATTTTACCATGTCATCATGCTACACATAATATCAAACTTGACTTCTTCAAATGAATAATACTTGCATATTCCTAGCATTGGCACACATATTTTGTCAAAGGTTGTTGGCTAAAACACTTGAACTATGTACATATCTTTTTGCACTACATAAATTAATCTAATGGCTGAAAATAAATTTACACATTTTCTAGAAAAGAATTCACACATAGAATTGAAACACACGTGCATAAATTAAAATTGGAAAATTAAAACATATTTCCATGAATTAAAAATGTAGAAATAAAACTAAGCAGTTGTTGCGCTACAAATCTAATCTAACGCATTCAAATAAATAGTAATGCTAAAAATTTTTTATATAAAACTAATATAATATGAAAAAATAAATAAATACCAAATGTTTTCCTATTCCTTGAGATGAGTAGTCTGCTCCTCCCTTGGAGTTGGACCAAAATCATTCACCCAACTTTATGCTCAATGCTCCATATTTTTATTTCTTTAAAAAAATATTATAAATTTTCTTCTAAAACTATTGTTGTTGGAATACAATGGACCACTGAGAGGGGGGTCAATCAGTAGTACAAAAAACTAGGTCACTCAATAATCAAAAGTGATTAATTCAAACATTCCAAGGCACTTAAAGAACTATAAGACCATACAAAATGCACCATAACACAAGTATGTATGTGGAAAACCCTAAAAAGGTAAAAACCACTAAGTGAAGTGTTGATTGGGTTTGCCTAATCAATAAAACTTCACAAGAGAATCACTATTGGGTCTCACTAACCAAATATCATTGATTACACTTTGTTTTGGAGCACCAACTCCAATTACAAGAGAAATAAAAACACAAAGTACTACTCTATTTACAATGTCATCATAGGTTACAAATGGATTTTGTCACTATATCACTCAATCACCTCAATGTGAAGATATTCAAAAAACCCTTCAACACTCTCTCTAGATCCATGAAGACACCCAATACTGCATCTATTTGCTCACCACTCTCCTTTCTTTACTCTGTTTGCATACATAACAGGACTCCCCCTTTTCTTCACTCACTTATGAAAATAATATTTATTCAAAACTCCATTAATAGCCTCACACAAAAATTTCTTGATTTACCCATATCATCCAACCTCAGATTACTCAGGGACACAAGATTAAAACTACATTTGAAAACTACCAAATCACAAGACAATAGATAGTTACCAAAAGTGTTAAAACTGTTTGCAATGAATGATATGGGTCACAACCCATCAATTTCAATCCAATGAGGAACAACCGTTACCTATTTGAAAGCTAACTATTGATCTCAATATTCACACCAATGAGAGGTTAAAAGTGCACCGTTGATGAATGTTTTGGCACCTTTGTTTCCAAAAGAACCTTCATCAGGATGGAAGGCACCGGTCACCATTAGGGTGAGTGGTCGTTCATTCCACAGGAATGATGACTTAAGTTATTACTTAAGTCAGAGGTGACCGGTGACTATAAGTCACCTTTAAAACATAACAAAAGAAACCCGTCATAAAAGCAATTGTACGTTTAAGTGCTTAGGGTTTTAGGTAGTCCTTTAGATTTTTAGGGCTTTAGAATTTAGGAATTCAATTTGTCAAACTCTAGAATATGAAAACCCTGACAAACATAAACCCTACTTATCAAACCAAGCAACAACATATGTTGCAGAGAATGGCTTCTTAGAAAGATGCAGAGCAAAAGTTGTAAACCAATAATAACATCCTTTGATCTTGAAGAAACCAAACCTTCATAACAAATGCTCTTTTTAATCTCCCAGCTGCAATGACAAGGATGTATGAACATCACAATACATCTATGACACAACAAAACCATGACAATCATTCATCTACTCACCCATTCATACAATAACAATCTAATGACAAAAATGAATGACTAAATTTAACACCACAATGCATATATATTCTTGACAATCAATCATGTAGACATCAAAGTGCATGACTGCCTCTCAATGCTTTATGAATGACTCATGTGTTTACCTCCTCTGTTTACACATCAAACCAATCAACTATATTCTCCATTTTTTAACAAACTCTAGTAGACCTTTGACATCAATGACAATATTGCCAATAATCTCCCCCTTTGTCATTGATGGAAATCCTTCTCAATAGATCTTGAATCTCACCCCCTTTGACATCAAGGACAAAGGATGAGTAGACTGTCTAATTGCTCCCCCTAAGACATAGCCTCTATCAAACTAGGGATAATGATTATGCCTTGAGCTGCTCCCCCTATCTGACATTCTCCTTTTTGATAGATTGGTTAATCCTTGGACACTGATGATCATGTCATGTTGTACTTGTCTGCCCTAGCATCTTGATTACCTTGTCACTACAAACTAATTGATATAGTTGACACATATACTGGGACACATTTGATACATACATTTCAACCATACTATCACTACAAACAAATATATGCAAAGAGATTTCTTGTACCAACAAATATTGTGAATGCTTCGATATAAACACACATAACATTGTCATGATACAAACAAATCACTGGATACTAATCATGAGCATTTAACACAAAAAAATGTCATGCTGATTATGTAACACACATCTTGAACATGATCCCAACCCCATGATGACTATGACTGCTCTATCATTCTCACTGTGACTAAGATGTGATATGTCCTGACTGAGAAAAGAATGTACTTACTATGTACCATGGATTAACACTTCACATACTGTTAACTAACACTTCATATACTATCACTCTAACACACATATGAAACTTCATATACCTATACTGAGACAAGTCATATACTGATGAAATATTGTCATCAATCACTCCATTATGAGTTATACACTGAGAAGACACCTATAATGAATAGTGTCAATCAAACACTGCAACATCTAATGCATTGTTCCATTCCACTATTCCAAATCAAACAAACACTATTATGACTGATAAAAACAATATCTGATACAAATTAAAGATCAACAATCAATGATACAAAATTAGAGATCAACAATTAGAGATCATGACAGATATTCCAAATCATTTACTTTACTCCAAGCTAATGGATTCCTGAACTCCATTTTAACACTTTTTTCTCTCTCATCATGTTGACCTAAATCTTGATGTCGTTCTAGACCTTCTCTATCTTTTACAAACCCTTGACAAGTTAATGACACAAAAAATATCTTGAGGTTGACTGTAGAATATATGATATGCAAATCCCTCAAAAGAGAACATGCAGGCTTATCAAAAATCAAGGATATAAGCTTTACAACTTACTCTTTAAAGCTTTCACATTACCCCAACACTGTCTTGGCATTGTTTTCACTCATTTTTTCCCTTTCTATGATGATGAGATCTCTCTTTCTATAGGCTTTCTTCTTGTTTGAGATGTCCCTATCCTAGGTATCTTTGTCTACCCCTATCATACAAACCTCTTTCTCAAACTCTTTCTTGACAACACTACATTTTACACCTCTGTAACTTTTTTTCTACCCTCTAACTATATATTGATCACAATCTCAGCAGGGTTTCATGAAATCTAATCTCAATACATCAAAGATCTCTATCTGCTACTTTTTATCTCTATATAATAAAATTATTGCAAATGTTTCTCTATCCAATGTATGCACTATCTCCATTAGTTGTAACTCTACAAGCCTACAATAAAAGATATCATAATCTACATTTAGGTTTTTAGTGTGTCTAAGACCACTATCTTCTATTCTCGATAGATCTCTGGTGATTTTGTAGGGTTTGATAGTCCCATAATACCTCTAATAGAGTTGTAGGTCATACATGAGATTTACAAAGCATTGTGTAAACTTCTAAATGGCTTGACAAAAAAAAACATTGAGGTACAGATCTGAGACTACCTACTTTTCTTTCAAACATAAATGACTGCACCAACATAACTAATTACTCTCAAAAATACTTATAGAGTCAAAATGTCCATTAATATGTTCATAAAGGATTGTGTTGGATAACACATGATATTCATTATTTTGTTCTCACTGTGTTACACCTTTGTGTATAGTGTGGAAAGGTCCTTGAGAAGGTTTAAATCATTGTTCACTGTCCTAAAATTTGATGGTGTCAAGTCTTCACTCTACTTCACTGTATGAATACATTTTCCATTCTCATACCACTATCAAGACTTGTTCAAGGTTTCTAGCACTATCTACTAACTTTTGTATCAATCTTTCTTATGTTTTGGCACTATCTAGTCATTTCACTATTGGCACTGCTTACCTCATGTGTCACAGTCTAGTGTCAAACTTCATCACCATTGATAACCTTCAAAAAACCCTTATATACCCTACTTCCTACTATCAACTTGTTCTATGATCCTTCAACATCTCTTAATGTGAAGTTCTCAAATTCTTTATAACGTTGTTTATACTATTCTTAGACAACTTTGATATCATTGTTTCTTTGTTTCTATGATAGTCCTTAAGATGTGAGTGTTCCTTACATTTCTTGGATCATATTGTAGAATGTTTCTTCCAATGCCTTGGTCATCATTATCTCAGACCTCTTCAAGTTTCCACTGTCTACAAGGATCTTTCACTACTCTAATTGAAACACTACCACTTAAGCTCTTATTAGGTGATTGTTTCATGCTCATCTTTGTCACTCAAAAAATACTTATACTTTCTAAAATGGATGCACTTGAAGTGATTTACTCTTTCTCATTGTTTAGTCAAGGTCTACACACTATTTTCTTTAACAATGTCTTTATTACTGTATTAGTTAGAGCACTATTTGTTGTCTCTCACTATCACTGCTGAGACACAACCTCTTTGTCTTCTCCATGGGGTTGAATGATAAGGTAATGATTAGCTCTCCCTAAACTCATGCTACTCCTTATGTACTTAGAGGTGCCTCTTGTGCAGTATGCACAAGCTTAGGTTCTTTCTTCTCTTGCTCTTGTTTTCTTCTCCAGACTTTCATAGGTTCTTTCTTTTGCTTGGTCAGAGTATCTATCTTTTTGTTATGTCTAGATGGTTCTATTAACCTACTTCTACAATATTGTGCTCTATGCCAAAAGTTATTGTATTTATAGCATATGACCTTGTAACCAACCAAATGAACAAAAGAATTATAGTTTCTTGGAAATCCAAAACCATCATTTCTCACTTGTGTACTACAATCTCTTGCAATATGACCAATATGGTTTCATTTATAACATAGGATATTACATCTTCTATTTGACAACTCATAAGAACTCTTATTCCAATCAAATTTTCTTGCATGCATCTAATAGTCTATTTCTCTATGATCAAACTCATGACAAGAATAGAAATAATCATGAAAACAATTTTAAAACCTAGTGATTTGATGTTGTCCCGAATGGAAAGATCTTTCTAAATTTGTTCTTGTTGACTTGTGGAGGAGTTATTTCCTTTTGTGAAGCATGATTTTCCTTCTTCTTGCTTCTTTCACTTTTGATGGGGGCTTCAGTTGAATCTTCTTTATAACCAAGTTCTGTCTTATTGAAAGGTGATCCTTTCTTATCTAATATCTCATCTAAACATTCAATGTTCTTTTCAAATTGAAGGTTCTTGGTCACCTTGGAGGATGTCTCTTCTAGTTCCTTTCTCAAGGAAACTATCTCTAACTCATACCTTTCACAATCTACCTCTTTTTCCTTGAACTAATTAATTACTTCTCCTTCTATTTTCTTAACTTCTTCAAATTGTACCTTTAAATCCATGATCATTTTTTTTGCTTCTTCAAGAGCTGAAAGTGCTTCGGCCTTGGATTCCTTTTCTTGTTGAAGATGCAACTTTAGTCTTGAGTTTTCTTTTTTAACTTTTTCAACCACATTGTAAGCATAATAAAGTTCTTTAATATCTACTTCTTCATCATCCTCTAGATCAGTTTTGACCTCTTCTTCTTCATATGAATGTCTCCTTTCTTTGTCATTATTCTCAACCACAAGGCTACCCTTTCTTTCAACAGATACATCACGTCTTATGTTAATTGACATGTTTGTTTCATGCCCCAGCTTATCATTTGATTTGATTGGTGCTTGTTGAACACCATTTTGCTTAGCACTTCTTCTCTTATTTCCTTTTATTTTTGCCATAGTATTCCACTACCAAGATCAACCCAAGTTTATTAAAATTTTGCAAGGAATCTACTGCAATGATACCAATTGTTGGAATATAATGGACCACTAGGAGGGGAGATGAATCAGTGGTACAAAAAACTAGGTCACTCAATAATCAAAAGCAATTAAATAAAACATTCCAAGGCACTTAAAGAACAATAAGACCATACAAAATGCACCATAACACAAGTATGTATGTGGAAAACCCTAAAATGTGAAAAACCACTAAGTGAAGTGTTGGTTGGGTTTTCCTAACCAATCAAACTTCACAAGAAAATCACTATTGGGTCTCATTGATTACACTTTGCACTAGTAGAATTTGGAAAATAAATGGCTACATGACTAAAATGTTTAGTCACAACAACTAAAAATGACTAAATTCTAATCATTTTTTGCAACACAACTATAAATGACTAATTTGATCATAAGTGTAAATTTAAGTGGAAAGTAATAAAAAAGAAAGTGAAAGCCTTAGTTTTTTTTATCATCATAAGTGACTAATTTGATCATAAGTAGAAAGCAATAAAAAAAAAACTAATTATTTTCTAGGGTGCCAAATAATTTTAAAAGAGAATTTTCATTTCATTTTTGGGGTGCCAAACAATTAAAAAGAAATTTAGTTGAAGTTTATTGAGTGGGCTTTTTAGTTTGTTGGTTGGAAGAAGTCTAAAGATTTTTTTAGACATGGCATAGAACCAACAGTTGGTTGCACCATAATCTATCCATGTTGTTGAGAAGATCTAGGATAAAGGCATGTTGAGTTTTCTCTAAAGAAACCTTTCTTTGTTGGATTTGAATTCATCCACACTACAAAGATTCACAAGGGTTTTGAGGATAGATCATGCTAATATTTGAGCTTTTCCTGGAAGCCTTCATCCTCACATATTACCAAGTATAATCTATGCCATTAGGATTTTTAGTTTTGTTTTATGTTTCAAGGAAGATCTTTCTTGTCTCTTTTTGTTTGATGATGACCATTTGAAGATTTGCCATGATTGTCTTATTTTTTTTGCTAAATGTACCCTTTTCTACATCGTGTAACTATCTAGGTTGACTCTTTACAATCCATACTTGTACCATGTTAAAAGGAATCTTAGTATTGAATGATTTGATGTGGTTGTCTATTGTTTCTTCTTGCCATGAATATCAAGGCATGGAATGTCAATGTAACTCAAAAGTTCACTATGGAACTTCACAAAGTTACAAGATAGAAACAAAAAAGAAACATAGAAAACCTTTATCTTTGGCCCTATTTCTCCTCAAAAAATGTGAATAAAAGAAGGAATCTCTTTGCACTTGGCACAACACAATAGCTTTGCTACAAGCCTTCCACTGTGACCTTAAATCTCCCATCATAATTAACTCATTGTATTCATTAGTAACCATGCAAACTTAAGGAATGACAAGCTTGAAAACCTCTAAATGTAGACTCTTTTACCTATATTTGTAGACACTAAAAATGAAAGAAGTGCCCATCTGCACATTGTACCATCTTGTCCAAATAAAAATTCCATGTAACAACTCTCACATTCAATAATCTTAGCCACAACAAGGTATTCCACATTTCCACTTCTTTCTTTTGTTCCACTGCCTCCATCTAACTTGCACTAGTTTCAGTATAGCCTGCATCCCAAGAAGAAATACCATAACCCCCTGTTGCTCCAAAATTTAAATTGATGCAAGATCCTCTTGAAGGTATAATCATAACATTTTCTTGCCCCAATCTACTCATTTTCCATGCTCAAATATCTTACCTCTTGTGAAATTTTAGTCTTAGCTTTTTTTTTCATGATTCACAAATCAAGTCATGGGGGCATTTTTAAAAGTCTATTTTATAAAATCCCAATACTCATACATAACTCAAAGACTTTATAGACTTTATGAACACTTCAATCTTTATTATCAGGAATCTCACTAGGTCATGAACCTCATAAAGTTCTAACTCCTCTCTATTTGCAAGTTCAAAAGTTCATGAAATGGCCAACCTCCTGACGCCTCTTATTGTTGGTAAGGTTGAAATTTTTTTAACATCACTCTAATAGTTCAAAAGTTCATAAGAGCTCTAATGGCCTAACTTTGAATTCATTGTCAAAGGTTTTTAAAACCCTAGAACTCTCGATACGTGGTTCAATAGTTCTAGTTTTTTGTGACTTTATGACTCTCCAGTAGATTCCCAGTTTTCAAACTGTCGCTAGCTCATTTGATTATCTGTACAACATATCATGAGAATGTCTTCTCAGGAGTTATAAAATGTGAACTCAATCTTAAGACTTGTTTCTCAAGGTACAAAATCAATAATGCATTAATTACCTCTTAAATGACAAGTGTAATGGATCTCACTAAGGTGGTAGCACAGCATCAACAACTTAAAAGTCATCATTACCTATTGGCATAATTGAATCAGCTTGTCTATAGAGAAAGGTGGTGGTACCTCTGAGTTTAGTTTTTTTTTTAAAATGGGACTTCCTGCAAGTAATGAGACTTGGGATGGTGAACCCATGCCTATCTTGCAAACCGATTTGAACTAGCTCGAAGAAGAATAGATTGATATCATCTCCTAGTTGTGCACAGTTGTGTGGAAAGAGAAGACCAACTATGCTAAATATCACAAGGTAATATTTGTTCTAAAAGAAGAAGAATGCGCTAAATTACATAATCTGTTTATGGAAATACGACTAGAATTAGGAATTGCCCCCATACCTGGGGTAGTCTAATGCCACTTGTTTGGCATGCATGAAATCTTTTTGTAATTAGTGGTGGTAACCAAAATTTTGATGTAATGTAACTATTTCCGTTTTGAGGTCACTTTCTTAATAGCGGTTACTTAGAGGACCGTTACAGATAGTTACAATATATTTTTGGGTTTTAAAAAACTATAAAGGGAGGAATTTTGGGGGGAGGAGATATCTTTTCGGGCTATTCAAGACGGGAAGAACAATCCAATTTTCTTTTTCACATAGTTTTTTTGTATAGGGGTATGGAGGTTTTAAACTCATACTTTGCATTTGGGAAATAAAGGAGATACTTCAAATCTATACATTTGTTAATATTTTCTTTTGATTGCAAATGGACTTTGAATCTTTGTTATCACTTTCAAATGTATCTTTTGTTATGCTATATTGTGTGGGTGTTTATTTTTATACATCTATTGAAAGGGGATGTATTGTTCATTTCTTCTTGGGTATTGTTCATGGGTGAGGGATAGATGAACTGGGTGTCATTTGTTCGCATTCACTTATTTCTAAATAATCTTTTGCATATATTTTATTAGTTAGGAATAGGTGTTACCTTGCCTTTTCTACTTTCTGGTGAAAAGCATACCATGTGCTTACATTCATTGTATATCATAAGAGGGAGCTATACCTCAAATATTCAGAGGAGAATTACCAATTCAATGGTAATTCCTCCAACTGTTAGTTACATTTTGGTTCTTCATTTCAGGCATACTGAGTCATTTTCACAATTATCTTGGAAGGACAATTCTGTTAACCAACACCCTCAACTACCATTTGTATGTGAAAACCTTGCCACTGAAAATTTGACACTATTTTCATGAGAAGTGCTTGAAGAGAAATAATTGTACCCCCTAGCTATTTACTATCATTGAAGTAAAGCCCCCACTTAGTGCATGACCTTGGTCATAGTGTGTTCATTCAAAATAGTTGTCATTGTTATGACTAGGAGTTTTCTCTTATCTTTGACTTCTTACTGAAGAATTGATTCCCACCCTTCTTATTCATAAATTTTTCTTGTCCTTACAAACATTGTACATATATTATGAAACCATTAAGCACATTCAGAATACCTACACTACTTCATGTCCATATACAAGACTCATATGAATCATCATAGTGATTGTTATATAAGCTTCACAAGCTACATACCATACAACTCATACAAACTTATAACAACGTTTCTCAAGTGAGTACATGAGAATGCATCACCAAAAGTAAGCACATGCATTGAATATATTGTGAGCTTTTATGAGTTGGTTTTGACAAGAGATTTTACCTTTTCATGTGTTACTTAGATCACATAAATTCTAGATTTGAATGTTTATGCATGCCACGAGTCTTGATTTTTAGCACACATGGCACATTTGATAAGCTCAACCACTATGATTTAAGTTGTTGTAAATGTTCTTGATTTATTCATTTATGACCTATGTACCAAATTTTAAGGATATTTCTAATGTGCCTTAAGATCTAGGCTCGGGCAATCTGAATTATCTCTATGTTAAAATCAATTATTAAAAATTTGAGAATTTGGAATTAAAATCTAAGGTGTTGGGTTCATACAAAGTATAGCTTGTCATGTCAACCTATTGACATAGGGTTCATGTCATATGGGAGATCAAAAGAAATCCACATCATCATTATGGTCATCACTAGTTAAAACAACAAAGAGAGCCAGACAACATGTTTATTGCAGGCAAAATTTGGGTTTAAATGCATGAAAATCCATGTGTTACTTGTCATGAAAATTCTATGTTTAAACCTTTAGCAGGCCCCAAAAGACTGATTGCCAAATTTGTTGATGTCAAGGAACACATGGAATCAAGTGATTTATATATGGAGAAGTAATGTCAATTAATCTAAACTTGTGTAATTTGGCAGACTTGAATAGACCTGCGCTGAAACTATACATTTTGATTTTCAGGTTGTAAAGAAGACAATTCAAAAATTCTATATGTAGCTTCAATGTTGTGAGATCAACATAGTAAATTATGAGATGTAATTTTATATCATGGACATTGGAAGTTTATCTTTTGTCTTTTTCAATTTAGTATATATAGTATTCCAAAGATAGTGCAAGGAAATGGTATAACTGTGCCATTTAATTTGTAGTTGCTCATGTTGAATGAAAGGATACATAGCTTGCCAAAGCTACGTGCTGCCTTGGTAAAGGCTAAGGAACATCTTAACAGGCTCCCTAAGGATACACCATATACAAAGTTTGAGCATGAGTTATATCAATAGTATTCATTTTTTGTACATAGTATTGTTGTGTGAGAAGAACTTCTATTAGAGTTTATCTGAGGATGTACACAGTATTGTTGTATGAGAAGAACTGATTGAGCCTTTATGACTATCCTCAACACTATCTTCTTTAGGATGAAATTGCCCTCTCAATCTATTGGTGCTCAAATCAACAAATTACAAAACCCTTAGAAAGATATGCCAAGTCTTATGATAAGGTTTTATATGTGAATTTGGCCAACTAATAGAATTAATCAAATTGATTAAAATTCTCTACACTTTAGGCTCTGTTTGGCCTAGGTGGGTGTACCTTATATTCACCAAATAATTATTAGGCTTTAAATATGTTGGTGACTTTAGAACAGATTAAGGAATTTATATAATTTTGGCAATTAAATCATCCACTTCACTTAATCCAATCTAGCATATGATTTGGATTAATTTCATTTATAAATATTTAAATCCTATTCCTAAAATAGAAAATTAAAATTGGATTTTTGAAAATATATACAAGGAAATGATTTTCACAAGAGATCAACTGGTGCATGTTCTTGGGTTATGGAGTCTTTATTCAAAAAGATTTGTGCTTCCCTTTTAGTCATAACTCAATTTGTTTGGCAATTCAAGGTCTATGACTTGCACAGACATGCAAATATGTAAATTCTCAAATTATTCTTTAACGATCCAATTAACCTTCTCAGGTTACTGTGATTCACCTATAGGATTTTATTCCTTTCTCGATGGAGCCCAATAAACAAACCACATGAGAAACAACAAATGTATTCTAATAAATCAAAAATATACTTGATATATTGATTTGAATAAAAAAATAAAACTAAGTTGGAGACAACCAAATAAATGTTAATAATTGAAATCAAAAAACAAATGAGAACTAAAAGTTTAGCACCAGAGAAAAGCAACGTTTGTATTGATTAGCTTTAAAGAATAGGTTGTGCAATGTCTCTTTCAAAAATCAAAATTCCTAGAGCGAGCCCATAAGGTCTTGGATTCCCTTTTATAGATTCAAGGGAAGCAACAAGCTTCAAACCTCTCACATTCAAAATGGATCTATATTCCCAATGCTTGACATTCATTATAATTTTTTCACTTTGATAAGTCTAAATTAGACTTTCAAGCACATTTTGGAATACATTATAAAAACATTAAAAACATAAAGAGACAAAAAGGAGAGCATCCAAGATGTGGTGGTGCTATTTGATGCCATCATATAGCTCATTACTCCTCTGCACCAAAACCTATGCTGCTTATCAATCTGCAAGATACATGCTCTTCCATTGAAAAATTGCAAAATCAATAGGCCATTTGTAGTTTTGAATCTTGAGCAAGTTAGCTTGGTGATCCTTCTATCTTTTATCCAGTAGAGCTTTGGCATCCATAAAAAATTTCTCATACCCAACATCCAAGGCAATCACTCTGTCCAAAATCATGTTGAAGCTGATGATGTTGACATCTCCATTCTTCTTCAAAATGTCCATGATTTGACATATTGTTTGACCAAACTCCACTCTCCATGCATCAAGGATATTGATTTGCTTGTCTTCTGACATAACTGAGGGGATAAACTAATGCTTAAATGTGGCAAAGACTTAATTTTGGCCTACAACTTTTGGCCTTCACTGTTGGCATACTGGTACTCCTCCAAGATCAATCCAATCATCTTTTCTATAGGCTTCAAAGCTGTAGGGGCCTCAAGATTTGTTTGCAATACTTTACAGAGAATGGTTGAAGTGTGGTGTGAAGGCTGACATCTTGATACAATGGGTCCAAAATAGAAAAAATCACTTTAAGCTGCTCCATGGCCTGAGATAAGGAGGAATAGCAATCATTCACATTTCCTAGCTTATCAACAACCAACTTCATTCTATATTCCAATATTTTTTCAAAAACTTCAAGAACTTTCAACTTTACCTCTTATTTTGTCATTTCATTTTGTTTTCTCAAATCTTCAATTTCCTTTTCAAATTTCAATTTCAATGCATCAATCTCTTCTATTGTCACTGTGGCATCACTTGTTGCTTTTGGTATAGGGGGTTGATATGGTACAATAGCTCGACTTTGAGAAGAACTCATATATTGAAATTGCTTTCTCAAATTGACATTCTTAAGGAACAATCTATTTACTTCATCATTTATTTCCTTTTGAGTTTTCTCATAATCATGTACTCTTTGTTCTAATCTTTTTACAACAGCATGAGTGAACATGGCAATATGGACAATGAGGCTAGATGCTTTTGTTGCTAATGTATCTTATAAATTTTTCACCACAACTAAACCCCTCATCTCTTGCACAACATCGAGCAACCTTGGTTTTCTTGTATTCTTTTGTATGGCCCAGATTGCAAGAATCTCTATTTTTGGGTTGAAACCACACACACTAATGCCATCCTCATGATCAAATTCAGAAACCAGTTTTGGACTTTCTTGGCTTCTGACTTGGTCAAGAAAAAAGACCCTTTCAACTCAACGCCAGGAATGATTAGTGTATACGCCTAAAAATGAAACGAATCATCCTGAATAAATATTCTAAATATTTATTCCATTCTTCTATCAATTAAATAAATATTCTAAATTTATTTAATCAGTTCACTGTTCCATAATTAAATAAAATCTATTTATTTAATTAAAATTCTTCTAATGTCCTACATAATTAAATAATCCTAAAATTATTTAATTAATCCAAATTCCTCTATCTTAAGTTCTAATTCCAAAAATCCACCTCATACTTACACCTCATTTTTCCACCTCACCTTGTCCACCTCATCGGGTTGCACATGTAATTAAATATATTAAATATTTAATTACTTATTTTTCCCTCACCCACATGTCCTATTTCTTCTCAAATCAGAAGTTAGTTAACTAATCAATAAAAAATGTTAACTAACCAGTCAATTGAGTTAATCCCTCAATCAATTCAGTCAATTCCATAATTCATTTTTCCAACTAACTAATCAAGTTTGTTAATTGATCAGTTAAAGGAGTTAACTCTCCAATCAATGTTGTCAGTCCCCTTTTTCATGATGGAGATGAGACACTTGTCATATTTCTACTAGTTGCACATTCCTCAACCATCCTCAGCCGTTGATCATCACACTTCTTCTCAACCATTGATTCTCATTCTTCTTAGTCTATAAATGAAACCTCATCCTCCCATTCCATTCATCCAGGTTATTTGTATTGTTACTTTGCAGAATTCTACCCACACGCCTTTGGCACCCCCAATACAATCTACTTGAGATTACCATTTGCTTTGAAGCTCTACTTCACAACATTACCTATCAACACAGCCATTTACTACCGACATCCTACAACACAGCTAAAAGAGTGCACTCACTGAGGGCCTACCTCACACCAACAAAGGACGGTTGTAATAGGCAAACAACAAAAGCTTTGGAATAGGGAAGGTTTGCATTGTGTTATTCATTGCTCTTTTCATTTAATCTTTCTTGTTTTCATTATTCTATTAATGTTTGAGTTTATTATTGTTAAATTGATTAATCTAGATTTTACCCTAACATTTTTGGTGCCCCACCATGGGGCCTTTGCCCCTTTATCTCATCAAAATCTGAGCTTTGTTGAAGATAGGTTCCGTATAGGTCACGCACAAGCTACTTCAGTGCATTTGAGCATTTGTGCGGCACATATACCTATTTCGTCAGCGCATTTGTTATTCCTGCGCATCTGTGCTTTGATACTGCGCTTCTACACACTGTTATGGTACATATGTTATTCCTGTGCATCTGTTCGTTCTTACTGCACTTTAAAACACTGTTCTGATGCATATACCTTCTTTCACGGTGCATATGTTCTTTCTGCGCATATACGCTCTGTTTCAGCGCATATGACCTCTGATACGATGCATTTACTAATTCTACGCATTTTTTACATCCTACAGTGCATCTGTTATCCTGCAGCACATATGTTGAATCCTGTAGCACATATGTTACATTCTACAGCGCATATGTTACTTCCTATAGCGCATCTATTTGGTAGTGAATTTTAGAAACGTTGTTTTCTTCGCCAAATGCTCTATTTTTCATGAAATCTAGGCAAATTTGTACTCAAAATTTATGGAAATGCCCCCTCGGATGCAATGGTGATGTTAGATTTGAGCTAAGAGATCATATACATACAATTTTATCCAAATATTTACAAACTAGGGTTAGAAAAATGTAAATTTCTGTTGACTGTTTATGTGCATGCAGTCTCTGAAGTGGCGCTTCTGTAGTAGGTAGTGATTTTAGGATTTTTTAGAAGATTTTTGCTAACGCTAACATCTTTACAAGAATACTCTAGATTTGTTTTGTAGGTTAGGCCACTGGTTTAGACTCATCTAGCTGCATTTACTAAACTCACACTTCAATTTATAAAAGGACAGTAAAATGAATGTTCATACAAATTCCACATAGCCTTGATTAGGAAAAGAGTAATTGAACCATTGCAATATCTACATAATGCTATCTTCCATAGTTAGATTATTGCTATCTTACAAATGGTAATGAACAATGCTATCCTTTTAACCACTTCAAAGTTAACAACAGTGTGAGTGCACAAGTAATATTAGCTCATTTAGTTTTTCTTCTTTTAACTAGGTTGGATTAATCAGTGTCTTCTGTGCTTGACAAATAATAATAGGCTTATGCTCTCCCCTTTATTGGGTGACCAAAATGCCAGACTTGTCATTTTGCTTGTATAACCTTTAGAGGGGCCTGCCCTTGGATGCCCACCTGCCCAAGTGGGAACGACCTTGAGTGGAAACATGCTAAAGCCAAGCCCTACCAATCCACTTAAAATAAATGTGCTTGAGGTGAAAACCTCCTGCAATGAGTGCTGTTGTGTTACACCGATGGCCAACCTCCCCCAAAACCCTCTAAGGCGTAACCCTTTGAGGCTGGGAGACTCCATAACAGAGAGTAGTGCTGCCACATGTGTAACCACTCGAACGGTTGCCCTCATTAAACACCTCTTGTTCTAGTGGCCAAAAACCCTTGTAATCCATTTCTAGCCTAGGATCTTTGTGCTTGCTTTTGTTTAGTTTAGTCCAAAATAGAGTCAGAAAAACCACAAAAAAACAAAAAAAACTATAAAATATTCTTTGGGCTTGCTGTGTTTTCTTACTGTTAATTCATAAAATCATATCAAGAAGACCTTTTTTCGAGCCAAAAATACCAAAAACGACAGAAAAACTCTAAACAAATTACAAAAAAGTCAGAGTTGTGCATCCATTCTTTACTCCTGTGCATTTGTGTTGACTAGCTACGCATATATTTAGACCTACTGTGCATATACAGACTGTTGCTGCGCATACATTTTCCACCAGTACGATGCATATACTGCGACTTCCTACGCATCCAAACTAGTAAGCTCTTCCAGTCTTGTGTCAATGGCAAACCAACTAGAATATATTGGTCAAAAACTCCAATATCTACAATTGCAGATAAACTTAGGTCCCTCGCCCCAAGATTGTATAGCAATTTCTCAACAAATCCAAGTCTTACAACAAGAAATGACAATCTTGCAAGCTAAACATGCCAATACTAGCTACGTCTCACCCCAAAATCGTATATCCTTTTTCCCATACTCATGACAAGGCAAGCACCACGCCAAGTTGGAACTCATATACCACCCCATCTACTAGTCCTCCTTCACCACCTTCTAAGACACATATTCCAAAACATACCAGTTCTACACCAACACCACCATCTAGTTCCTCAAACTCTAAATGGATGACCAAAAAAGAATCAAATGAGTGGTGGGAAAGAGTTTTTCCAAATTTATACAACCAGAGAAAAGCTAGGGAGAAAGCTAAATCCCCTCATTCATCTACCCATACACCTACAAAGGATGTGATCCAGGGGCTACTAGCAAAGAATCAACCATGTCCCCAAATTTCAGTCCTTGACCTTACAAAAGATGCTTCCAATAACATGTCAAATCCTACAACCCCTTCATGTCATCTGCAACCCCTTGAGCTTATCGAAAAACCTCCTACTATGAACCAAAGTCAAGGTCCATCAAACATCCATGTTGTTAACCAAGAAGCTATCCAAGAGCTATCCACTTCCATCCAAGAAGACCAAGAGCTATGTCGAGAACACACCTTAGAGCATGAGGAAACATTAATCCCTAGTCTAAGTCAAGATCAAATCACTTTCTTGCAACCTATCCATAACATGTATCTTTTCCATGATCAAGATGATATCCATAATAATGAACCTCTCCATCAGCCACTTGATCCTATCCATCTCCCAACACCTATACATGAGAAGGAAATCCAATTCCGTCCCATGCATAACCTTTATCTTTTCTATGATCAATATACTATCTTTGATGAAGAAGCTATCCATGAGCAACTTGATCCTATACATGAGATGCAAACCCAACTCCAACCCATCCATAACCTTTATTTATTCTATGATCAAGATATTCCCTATGAAGCAAATGTCCTTGAACAACTTGATCCCATACCCATTCGTGAGCAAGAAGCCTCCATTTCTTCTATCCCTCTTCCATCTAATCCCATCCATGATCCAACAACTTTTGCTTCCTCGGATGAGACACTTGCCTCCCAAGTGCACACGAATGATCAACCCAATAACTTAGATCCTAAAGAGCATAATGATGATCAAGATTCTAACAATCCTTCCATCCATTATTGACTGAGCTACAAATCCGTCGTCTTATATCCTTGGGCTTACTACCTTCATGCATGAATGTTCTTCCTTAGAACACCAACAACCATTATCCGCTATCTCATCTTCCTCATCCAATAAGGAACTCGCTGCTAGTGCACCTATACATAATCCCATGGTCCACCACATACTCCAGAATATGAACTATCAAGGTAACGGATTAGGCCTTCATGAACAAGGTATTTTGGAACCTATCCATGTCAATGTTCCTCCACCTTCATATGGCCTTGGATACATACCCCAAGGTGAGAAATCTCAAAATGTTGGTACTTCCTCCACTCCTAAGTCTACTACTTTCCATCGCAAACCCTATCATATCCCCAAAACATATGTCACCATTCCACCTCCATCATCCTACATGTGTCAAAAGCATGTGACCATATACCTTCCACCATCCAATCTACCTCTGCTACTTCCAACTCCTAATAGCCCTCTATGCATCCTACCATCGCTTCTTCCAACACCTTATCCATCCATCTATGAATCCTCTAAATATCCCAATCATGGTTGACAAATGCACATATTGTCTAAACAAGGAGCTTTCACCAACCTCACTTCCACCATCCCATGGAGATTCAATGACCAATATGTGGATGCCTCTACCTATAAAGTCACAAATCCTAAGAGTCCTCATGACCTAGGATATAAAAGCCAAGAATCAGAGAATTATCCATATCAAAAGCTGCATACACCCACACACCTCAATACCAAATTAAAAAAAGTGTGGGTCCCCAAGAAACAAATAATTATCTCAGAAGCTACACAAATGCTGCATACACCCAAACCCATACCTTCATAGGTACTATCTAAAAACAAAATGGTTTGGGTGCCTAAGTAAAAATCCCTCAAGTTACATGAGGCATCCACCTCTCAAGAATTCCAACCATTCACTTTCTCCAATTCCATCCAAAAGTATCAAATCCTTCCATCCCACATGACAAACAAAAATCAAAACAATGCAATGTCTATGTGGGTCCCTAAAGGCCTATATCATTCATCCACCAAGAAAAACTCTCCATTGCTTCCTACACCACCTTCCCATCATCCGCTTCAATGTTTATCACAGTATGTGCAACCGTTGGTCATGGTTCCCTTCCATTCAACAACACTTCCGTATAACCCCATCTTCCCTCCCCTCCACTACTATCCTACATATCTCCCTCATCCTATGGTCCATGCTTTTGCATAAACCTTCCTTCCATCCTTGCATAAGTCCTTCTGTATTCTGCATCATCATCCACTATCGCACCTTCCATAATCCACTATCTACATAGTCATATCTCACTTTCATGCACTCCCTTACCAACATCTATGAGCACACTTGACATAGTCCATGCGACAACATCCATCTAGCAGGATTCTCACCTTTTAGGGAGCTAGATGCTTGAGTTTCTCCTTTCCATATCCACCTTCTCCTATCTAATTATTCAAAAAAAAAAATCCCTTCATCCAATGGTGAAAATCTAACAAACAGACGCCTTGGATAAGTACCATGATGAAAACCTGGCAAGCAGGCGTCATGTGTAAGTTGATCTCCTATGTCACCTACACTTGGGGGCACCTTGTCTCATCAGCATAGCACTTTTCTCCTACTAGTTGCCTTCATACCATTTCCTATCCTATTCCTCTATCCATTACATACCTATACGGTCTAGTCCATCCATCTTAATCTTCCATTTCTCTATTTTTCTTGATCTTGATAAAGATTGGGGGCACAATGTTGACAAATGTTCTAGATGTCTCTTGACATACCTTATCCCTCCAAAACCACACAAATCCTTCATTATCCTCTCATCCTCCTCCTTCGTCTTAAGCATTGTCATGAAAAATCCTCCGTATTCTACCTACAATGGGGCATGTTTTTCTTATGTGACATAGTCCTTGGAGATCACATCCTTGTTTTCTTCTACCTACCCTACCATTGATCCCCTATCGCCCATCCATCTGCCTATCCGTGGTGTTTCCCTTGTCATCAGTATCTAGCATTAAGGCTATCCAAAATTCTGGGGTTGTATCCTGTCCATAGTGTCAGCCTAGCATAGCCTTTGTCATCAGTGTTATTTGTTCCATATCTAATCTATAGTTGTTCCATATCTGTTCCATATCTGATCCATATCTATTTCATATCTGATCCATAGTTGTTCCATATCTGATCCATATCGTGTCTCATCCGATCCGTATCTTAGGTCCATCAGGGTTCTTCCTGAACTACGTTGCCTCTGCGTCGTCACGTAGGCAAGGCCATTTAGCAATGTGCCCCCGAGGCACTAGGTCAGTCCCTTAGGGTCCATCTCCCCAATAAGGATTGTGCAATCTTCTCACCAAACAAGCAAATGCAAGTAGAACCTGCGCTTCAAGTAGAAATCTTGACTATGAACATCTTAACCTATCTAAAGCAAAGCAAATACCCAAGGTCTTCTAACTGATTATATCTAAATTACAGCAAGAAAAACACATCTAATGGCAAGAATGTTTTGTGGATTGAAATCATTGTTAAGTTATAGGGTCTTGATTTTTCTTATCATGTCTTTCTATGCTACTCAAGGATGCCAAAAGATAGAGATGCTATGATGGGGGCATGATCAATTTCTTTGTTTATGGATTTCACTTTAGTAATGTGACACCTTGTCTAAGGACATGATCGGCAAAAGATCATCGAGGACATCAAAGGTCTAACATGAATGAGGGAAATTGATGCAGAGCTTTCACAAACTAAAGCATATGAATCCGGTTCAATCACCCTTTCGGCACCTACAAGACCTTTATAGAAGTCATCAGCAAGACTTTTCCCAATATCTCACCGAAACAATCCCCCTCTTGTCTATCGTTAAGACATCGCCTATCGGCAAACCCCTTGAATCTCCTATCGACGCTCTCCCTCACACCGATGCTTATAATCTTCAACCGGTGATCGCCGGTCCTGGTCACTTCCTCCAACGGTCACCACCCTTGACCAAGTTGCCCATCGGCAACACTTGGACTGTCGGCCCAGCATTGAATTCTTTGATCGATACACCCCTCTCTCGCCGATGACTTCTCTCTATCGGCGAGACCACTAATTGTCGGTGCCACCTTTCTTCTTTCTGCCGACGGCATAACTCACTCCGATGGGCTACCCAGACTCCCCAGAATATACAAACAAAATATATATGGCACTATTCACATACAAAGCACTGTGCGAGATACAAGCGCTATATACAAGCGC
Source organism: Cunninghamia lanceolata (assembly GCA_027924645.1). Lineage (NCBI taxonomy): Eukaryota > Viridiplantae > Streptophyta > Pinopsida > Cupressales > Cupressaceae > Cunninghamia > Cunninghamia lanceolata. Next base: position 4,295,533 of record BSBN01000596.1, read on the forward strand.
CGGACCCGAAATCGGTATTAAACAAGGTTAAATCCTTGTATATGCGGGCTTGTATATTGGTGATATACAATGATTTTATACAACGCCGGACTCGAAGGGATTATCAAATGGAATTTATTGCTTGTATAATTCACGTTTGTATGTCGCGATATACAAGGCAATATACATTGTGACATATACATGCAGAACTCAAAGGCAAATTTGAATCTGATTAATTGCTTCTATATTGGTGATATACATAGGTTTTAAAGGCAAAGGGACTTAGCCGAATGAACAATGAATGGATATCGGCAACACTCAAAATCCTTACGCCGATGCTTCCTTCATCGGCGACACAGGTGGGAACTCACGCCGATGTCTCCAAAACTTACATTTCAGACTTGAATTAGCTCCCGACCTGGACAGTGATACATACACAGATACTAAGGAGGGATACACAACCTATTCACCCTGTAAATGTAGTGTATACATACTAAATGACAATTCTCCCTAGAGGATTTCCTGCAATTCCTAACCTTCCATACCCAAAATGAATAACCAAAAATAGGGAAATTAATCTACAGATCCATTCCACTGATTTCCCAAAAATCTGCCAGTGGAATGGATTTATTCAATTCGACTCCAAATGCACAAAATTAAATTATATACAATTTCTACACAGAATGGTCCATACAGCATTCAGAATCTAAAAAAGGAAAACAATTTAAAGAACTTCTATTCCTCCTCCTTAATGTTTCAGAAATACATTTCAACTATTTTTCTCCAAAGGACAAAACACACAACACACCACCCCCTCACTGCTCTGCTCCATTCCATATTTATCTTTCCCAACGTGAGGGACTGACATTCTCCTCTGTTTCTGGGATTTGAGCTTACCAAGATTATAGGTGAAAACTCCTAATTAATTATATGACAACTGTTTTGCATGGGACAGACAAAATTTTTAAGGTTAAGACACATTTGTTTAGCCTTCCCTTAATCTAACTTGTCTAGAAAGTCAAGTTTGGAGTTTACAAACATAAAATGCCCATACAAAATGTTACATTAGAAAATGCTATGAGGTAGCATGAAATGTCAAAAAAAAACATATTAATGTCTTTTGCATATTTATATTGTCTATGGGGTGCTCCTGCACCATACTCCCCCATTTGAAAAGAACTCATGTCCCATGAGTTAAGGCTTTGACTGAATCCATCTGTAGTTGCTGTCTCATATCTGTCTCCTGATGTTGGTGTTGCAAATCTCTGAGCTGCAACTTGCTGCCAGGGAGGCCAATACTCATGCCTAGCAATATAGGTTCTCCTCACACCTTGCTGATCATTGCTTCCTACCATCATCTCTGTCTGATCATGGATAGTGGGAACCTCCTTTACTGTTATGACAGAATGTGTTGGTCTTTCAACTGTTAGAGGACAAACAATAGTCCCTATTAACGTTGCATCCTTGCACTCCCAATCAGCCTGTGGCTGTGGACAAACCTGCTTCTAGATCTTCTATTGATCCATCTGATCTTTGTCAGCCAGAACTAAAGTCTTCTTCAAACTGTGATCTCCTCTCCTTGGAATATCCTCAACTTTTTGTGACTCTGTTGTAGGTATCTTCACAAACTCTTTCTTACCTACCAAGATAATTTTACCTGTCTTTTCTTCTTCAACATCTTCCTGCAATGGAATCAACACAGTAGTCCTCCCATCTTTCTTGATGGTGTATGTGTTAGCATATCCATCATACAATGCTCTCCTATCAAATTGCCATGGCCTACCCAAAAGTAGGTGACAACATTCCATGGGCAATATGTCACACAAAACTCTATCCTGATAATTCCCAATCTGAAAATCAACATATGCCTATTCATACACTAAAAGCGATTGACTATTACTTACCCAAGAGGCTTTGTATGGATTTTGATGTGGAATTCTTTCCAAATTCAGTTTATCCACCATTTCTTGAGATACCATATTATCTGTTGAGCCAGAGGCTACTACTACCTTGCATATTTTTCCTTTGCTTCTGCAAGTAGTCCGAAAAAGTGCTCTCCTCTGCATCATCTCCTTGGATGTCTTCAAGCTGATTTTCCTTAGCATCAATGCTTCGCCCCCCTCAGGGTATCCACAATTATTAGGAGCTCTATCTCCTTTATAAGTGTTTGAACTCTGCACACTTTCCTCTAGCTTCTCTTCCTGCACAAGCTGTACTCTCTTGTCATTTGTTCTATCAACTCTGGATGATGAACCTTGTCTTTCTAGACATTTGAAAAATGGATGACCAAACTCACCACAGGTGTAACATTTTCCTGAAAAGGTATTAGAACCTCTTCCTCCTCCAAATCTGCCTCTTGTACCTTTCCATCCACCTCTGTAATCAGACTGTTCCTGTCCTTTACCAATGTTTTCTTGACCCTCATTGGTTTTCCTTATTGTAGGGGCTGATCCTCTTCCCCTCATGTTGTTGCCTCTTCCTTTGTTACTCTGCTCTTGCCTTCTCTTCAGTTTCTCTTCTACTCTCAGTGCCACTTGGAAACACTTGTCTACAGTTTCTGGTGTTAAGATGGTGATCTCATCTTGTATGCTATACTTTAGGCCATTAATATACCTGGCAACTCTTCCTTTCTCATCCTCAGCAAGTCCACATCTTAGGGACAATTTGTGAAATTCCTCTGTATAGGTGGATACATCCATATCCTTCTGTCTGAGATTCTAGATTTTCCTGTATATCTGCACTTCATAATCTGCTGGTAGGAACTGAGCCTTGATCCTGTCTACCATCCTACTCCAGGATGAGATCATGTTCTTACCACTCTTCACCCTTTCCCCCTAGGTGTAGTTCCACCATGTGAGTGCAGCACCTTTCAATTTCGTTTTAGCAAACTTGACTCTCCTATTCTCTGGTACCTCCTTGTACTCGAAGTAATTGTTCAAAGCCTCGATCCATTCGATGACTTCTTCTGCATCCATCTTTCCACTGAACATCAGAATCTCCATTCTCAATTTGGATGACCCCTTACCGAGCGATTTGATAGCCTCCAGAAATTGTTTCTGATCTGCAGATATTTCTGTCTGTGTCGAGGTCATTTCCTCTTCTCCTTCTTCTTCTCCATCAGACTCCTCATCTGTTTTCTGGCCTTTTCCTAAGGCTTTCAATTCAGCTTGGAGTGCTTCCTTGACTCCAACCTTGATCAGTTCCTCCATCTCCTTGAACCTCTTGGCCACTTCAGTGGTCATCCCCTTTGGAGGCATATTACTAGCCCCTTCTTTACCTTCTGTGTCTGACATAAACACTCTCAGACTCTGTCAATACCTCTATCGACCTTTCTCTAGCTCTATCTTCTTAATGACAGAATCAATACACAAATAGCCCAGTCCTTTCGCTAAGATCTGATACCACTTGATGTAGAGCTTTCACAAACTAAAGCATATGAATCTGGTTCAATCACCCTTTCGGCACCTACAAGACTTTTATAGAAGTCATCGGCAAGACTTTTCCCAATATCTCACCGAAACAATCCCCCTCTTGTCTATCATTAAGACATCGCCTATCGGTGAACCCCTTGAATCTCCTGTCGACGCTCTCCCTCACACCAATGCTTATAATCTTCAACTGATGATCGCCAGTCCTAGTCACCTCCTCCAATGGTCACCACCCTTGACCAAGTTGCCCATCGGCAACACTTGGACTGTCAGCCCAGCATTGAATTCTTTCACCGATACACCCCTCTCTCACTGATGACTTCTCTCTATCGGCGAGACCACTAACTGTCATTGCCACCTTTCTTCTTTCTGTCGACGGCATAACTCACTCCGATGGGCTACCCAGACTCCCCGGAATATACAAACAAAATATACATGGCACTATTCACATACAAAGCACTGTGCGAGATACAAGCGCTATATACAAGCGCCGGACCCAAAATCGGTATTAAACAAGGTTACATCCTTGTATATGCGGGCTTGTATATTGGCGATATACAATGATTTTATACAACACCGGACTCAAAGGGATTATCAAATGGACTTTATTGCTTGTATAATTCGTGTTTGTATGTCGCGACATACAAGGCAATATACATTGCGACATATACATGCAGAACTCAAAGGCAAATTTGAATCTGATTAATTGCTTGTATATTGGTGATATACATAGGTTTTAAAGGCAAAGGGACTTAGCCGAATGAACAACGAATGGACATCGGCAACACTCAAAATCCTTACGCCGATGCTTCCTTCATCGGCAACACAGGTGGGAACTCATGCCGATGTCTCCAAAACTTACATTTCAGACTTGAATTGGCTCCCGACCTGGACAGTGATACATACACAGATACTAAGGAGGGATACACACAACCTATTCACCCTGTAAATACAGTGTATACATACTAAATGACAATTCTCCCTGGAGGATTTCCTGCAATTCCTAACCTTCCATACCCAAAATGAATAACCAAAAATAGGGAAATTAATCTACAGATCCATTCCACTGATTTCCCAAAAATCTGCCAATGGAATGGATTTATTCAATTCGACTCCAAATGCACAAAATTAAATTACATACAATTTCTACACAGAATGGTCCATACAGTATTCAGAATCTAAAAAAAGAAAACAATTTAAAGAACTTCTATTCCTCCTCCTTAATGTTTCAGAAATACATTTCGACTGTTTTTCTCCAAAGGACAAAACACACAACACACCACCCCCTCACTGCTCTGCTCCATTCCATATTTATCTTTCCCAACGTGAGGGACTGACATTCTCCTCTGTTTCTGGGATTTGAGCTTACCAAGATTATAGGTGGAAACTCCTAATTAATTATATGACAACTATTTTGCATGGGACAGCAAAATTCTTAAGGTTAAGACACATTTGTTTACCCTTCCCTTAATCCAACTTGTCTAGAAAGTCAAGTTTGGAGTTTACAAACATAAAATGCCCATACAAAATGTTACATTAGAAAATGCTATGAGGTAGCATGAAATGTCAAAAAAAAACATATTAATGTCTTTTGCATATTTATATTGTCTATGGGGTGCTCCTACACCAGAAATCCTTGTTTGTTGAAATGCAAGGAACACTCAAGTCATCTAGATTCAAGTTTGACTAGATGCTTGTATCAAATTGCTAAATCAAAATCCATGTATGTAGTACTCAGGTCATCTCGGTTCAATTATACCTAGATGCTTGTATTAACTTACAACATTTCAGAAAAAGTACCAAAAATAAATTGCCCAATGATGAAAAAAAGCACTCCAAAAGCAAAACATACATCCTATATCCATATACACATCCATACATCCATATCCCATGCAATAAACGATCCAAACAATGTAGAGTATCAATACAAATAAAATCTTGTGAGTCCTTCTATTGAGTCATTCTTCTATCAATTAGTATTCCATCTATCATTGTGATCCATTCTTCTCAATTTCAGTCAACCTGAGAAATGATCCAAATGCAGGTCCATCCTTAATCCATACCAATCAAGTCAAGTCAATCTTGCATAAATGATCCACTCACAATGAATGGTCTTGATCCTTATCTAGTTGTAAACCAACTTCATCAGTTAATCAATCAATTGTCTTATACAGGATGTAACATTGTTGAAATTAGACCAACACACATGTCTTACACGACATGCTTCATTTCTTGAAGCCAGACACCATCCTTCTGTTGATAACTGAGAGGGGGGTGAATCAGTTATCCTAATTATTTCTGCTTTCTGAACTTTCTTATTAATCAATGCAGCATTAATTCAAACAAGAAAACATAACCATGAAGTGGAAATACACATGACACAATATTTTTGATGTGGAAACCCTGTTAAGGGAAAAACCACAGGGTGATTAACCCAAGATTGTATTCTTTGTTAGAAGAATAGAAAAACAAAATGGCACTTGCCAATTAGGGCTCAATGCCCGAGCACACTACTCACAAGAGGCACACTGCCTACAAGAGACTCTCTGTCTACAAAAAGGAGTGTTATACAATACTTGAACTGATTGGGAGCATCTATAAATGCTGGAGTTCAATTCTGGTTAAGCTCAGTACACTGATCTACTGCACTTCATCTTTCCTCTTCTCTTATGCTGCTTTCCTTTCACATACCAGACCTTCCTTACTGCTTCTGCTCTACTTTTCTTCTTTTATTCACACATCACTTACAACAACAACACCTCTCACAACTAAATCCATTGTGTGTATATATCCATACAAGTAATTTCATCACCTTTTTAGTCGGCACCCGGAATAGTCAATCTTTTCACTAATTCTGATCTGTCAGCTGAATCCTTGCACATCAAGTAATGCGGATCAAGTATATACTTGTAGAAATTATTAATCATGTCGGTCAAACATAATTCATGCCTTCATAACCTTTACCACCATCAATGACACATCCAGAATAACATCTGATGTTCTGCCAGTCAGTTCTTCCTCTGTTCATACTTTCACTCAGGAACCCGGTACTCAAGTATTCATATCTTTTTCCTCATCTATCACCAGAGGCTAAATCCTTGGAATCTATCACTCAAGGTAGTCCTCTTGACTTCCCCAAATCTGTACTTCACCCAGATACTTCCTCTAAGAGATCCAGACCTGTCTGTCAGACCTTGCCACATGCTCTGTTCTTGTTTATCGGACCATAACAATCTTCATTCTGACTTCCGGTAGAGACACACCATGTCCTGCGGATGTGTGGGATGAACTTTGTTGCCATCAATGACAACAATCATGAATCCATATAGTGTCTCTTGCCAACAATCTCCCCCTTTGGCATTGATGGCAACACTTAGTGAAAAATGACTAAGTGTTTACACTATGCTCCCCCTTGGCTGATGCTCTATTTTTATATATATATTCCAGAGCTCCCCCTTAGTTGGATTCCTCATTTTTCACTGCTCCTCACTCCCCCTTTGACATCAATGGCAAAGGGTAGGGTCTGCATACCAAAATTTTCAAAAAATTTACTATACTTAGCCGCATAAGTATATACATATGGAATACTTACATATACTGCAGTATGTCTGCAAAAGTTGTTTTCAATTGGATGAGTTCTGTAGCCCAACTTTACTTCATTCTATCCAAAATTGAGATGTGACCACTCAACAAAAATGCAAAAGCTTTTGCCCTCTTGAGATCTGTTGGATCATTGGTTTGGGCGGTAGTCTGAGCATCACTTATGGCCTCATGCATGGCCTCTTTGGGACAATTATTCTTCTAAGTTCACCCATCCGGCTAATTATGTTCTTCTTTTCCTTCTCAAAATTCTTTATTGCATTTGTGATTGCAATAGTCTGATACTCTTGATTTACTATGGATGAAGAGAGAGGATCAAAACTTTGAGACAAACTTAGTAGTTTATCCTCTTGCTCTTTTATTTTCTTCTCAATTTCCACTGTTGCTTTGGACCAGGAAATACAAAATTTGTATACTTCACCGCCATCCTTAAGAGCATTTTCTAAGCTCTTTATCCCAATACTCATATTTCTCCTATCATTAGTGATTAATCCTTGTACCTCTGAGAATCTTTTATCGAAAAACTCCTTCTAGACCTTTTCTTCAGCTGATTTCTCTAGAGAATCAAAATGTGTATTAACACTGCTGACTAGAGTTTTGAGATTACCAGAAGAGGATGCTATGGGATCCTTCTAAAAAGTTAGCATGATCTTTTCCAAAACTCCAGATGCTACCTCTATAAGCTCACAGCCTTTCATGTGAGATTTTAGTAGCTTCTCTTTGGCCTTTGCATTGGCAAATGAAGCTATCTTCATTGTTTGCATCAGAGATAGAGAAGCAAAGTCCAAAGGCTCTTTTAATAGGTCCGGTTCATCAATCTCCATAGCTGCTTTTGTCAAAAAGTTCTTGATTGATTCTGTAGTGTCTCTTGCTGGAGACAAATTTTTCTTTTCTTTTGCAGTTACTGAACTATCTTTTGGAGCTTCCTCTCCTTGTACAACCTTTGCACTGACATCCTCTTTTTCCTTCACCTCTGCTTCTTTCTCCTTTACTCTTTCTTCTCCTTTGGATCTGGAGTCAGCAGGGGAAACCAGAGGACTGATGTTAGTCTATTCATGGGCAACCTCTTCCTTTTCCAGAACAGAGGATTCTAAGTCCATAGCTGTTTCTGCACCGGTATTCATAACTTCTTCTGTTATTTTCTCAGAAGACTCTCCTACAACACTTGTGGTCGAGGGATTAGTACCCAAGTCCTCTATAATAGGAAGCTTAAATCTTTTGAAGGCTTTCTAGAGATCTCTTCTGTGTCCTTGGCAACCTTGTTAGTCTCACCAAGCATAAGTTGATTCATCCTTGCTTTGCTCCTGAATTCATCCTTGCAGTCTTTAAATACCATGTTCATTATTTTGGGATCAATTGAAGGATATAGCTGAATAGCTATCTGTTCCCAGATCTCAAGGTCTTTTGCCATGGCATTTGTCTTTCTCATTTCTAACTCCTTTTCTAGGCTCTTAGGAATAAGAGATATAATTTCAATGAAAGCCTTATTATAAATGTTCAGGTACTTGACTGTAGCTTCCTGCAGGATCTTTTGGTCAGCTTCATTGTAATCATCATAAAATTTGGCCATTGGTTGAAGGTTTCCATCCACAACAACTGATTTTATTACACTTTCTAAAGACAAGGTGGGCTTTTCAACAAATTCCTCTGCCATTTCTTCCTTGTCTTGTCCTGTGGAAGGTTTATTAGATCCTTTCTTCTTCTGCTTCTTTATTTCCTTTACCCCTTCATCTGATTCAGTTTCCTCTTCATCCTTTTGACTTGCATAAGCCCTTGTGGCTTTTGTCTTTGACCTTTTCTCTCCTTTGCTAGATGCCTGAACTTCTGGTTTTGATGTTTTTGAGGTTTTGGCTGTGACAGGTGTAGATCTCTTTGATGATCTGGTCCGGGTTGAGGTTTCTACCAGAGCACTTTGCTTGCTTCCCTTTTCTGCCTCTTTCTTCTCTTCCTCAACCTTTTGTCTCTTTTCCCTATGGGCATCAAGTGCCTCCTTTGAGATGCCAAGGCCTTGGGCAATATGTTCTACTTCTTTTCTCACCTTCCTTTTGATCTCTGGTTCTCTGAGTTCCACATGAATCTTTACACTCAGCTCCTCAAAGGTTCCAAAACTTTCTGCCTTTGGATCCTTTGGCTGACTTAGCATGTGTTGAACATGCAGCTCCACAATCTGTTCATCAACTTCATACCCCATGGGCATGATCCAGACTGTCCTTGGTTCTACTGCCTCCATTAGGCACTAATCAGTATCTACCATAAAACAGACTGTGTCTTTGTATTTCTCAACAAGAGACTGGAGAATCCTTTCTCTTGCTTGCATCATGTTCTGAAAGTTCTTGAAGTATCCTCATAGAGCTGTATTTTGTGCTTTGTTATCACCAAGTCCATGCAAATAATCTCTGATTTGGATAGCTACTAGCCTATCACTCTCCCACACCCAGCCACTAGATCTGGGAAGCTCATTCATAAAGTAGAAAAACAAGCACATTATTAATCTACCATACTTGAATGAATTCTTTTTATCTTTCTTTATTTTTTGTAGATTCTCCAAGAGTTGGTTCAAGAGAAGCTGACAAAGATCATAGTCTGCATCCTTTCTTAGCATTTCATAGGCAGTGTATATGGCAGTTCCAAGTACAAAGTTTTCCCTACTAGAATGATATATTTTATATCCAATGATCATGGAGGCAAACTTGACATCTGGATCAAAGATGTCATCTATTGTCATTGCTCTTTTGTCAAACTTGGATCCGGTAGCCTCACTCATAGTTTGATTCTTCACAGATTTGAGAACAGGAATCCCATTGGATGAGTGTAATCCGGTAACTGCCCTGATGGCATCTTTTGTGATTTTGAAAGGTCCATTTAACCACATGAAGTTGTCATGTATTCTGCTCAAAATGTACCTGACCCATTCATCCTCCGTAAAATAGGGGAAATGTATGTATTATGCAAAGTGCTTGTTCCAGAGGCCCTTGTATTGGGGTTTTAGCTCAAATGAATCATCTAACAGTTGTTTGTGATAGATATCTCTTAGTTTGATATCCCCAAACTCTTCAACATTTACATGTATATAAACCCTAATATATTCGGTGTGCAAAACACCATGCGGAACACTGGAAAATGCACCTAGGGGATCTACCTCCAAGGATTTGTATGGATGTTTCTTAAATGTGGGGCAAGGTCTATCAGAAATCTTTACTATATTCAGAGTAGGCATCATCAAAAGATTTGCAGTGAGATATTGAAAATAGAAAATACCTTTTGTGCATTTCGGTTTCATGGAGTTGGTTGGATTGATTTCTGGATGTAATGACTTCTACAGATGATCTTCGATGAACTTGAGGAATTTTGTTGCAAAGCTCCACTTTTTGTTTCTTCTTGAATGCAGAATGAATAAGTGGTTAATGAGAAAACCCTTATATTGCTCCGCAAACCCTAATATCAAGTTGCAATAAATGCTTGACCTACATTATTCCGGTTTGGCTTGTTCGGATGACTTGAAGAACTAGATCAACCCTGATATTTAAAGATCTTGCGGATCTTCCAAATCTTAACCACAGTTTGTTTGGATGCTACCCTTATGAACCCTTCAGTCTGCAAGTCTTCTTGTGCATGTTTTGGCACCAATTGACTAGCTGGGGGAACAAGGTTTTCTTTGTGTCTCCCCCTGAGCCAGAGCTCACTTTTTAATTTCTGGAAGGAATATCAGCACCAGAGTTTGGTGTGGATCCATCCTCTATATTCTTTGTACTTTTCTTCACCCAAATATTGCTCATCTCACTTTTAACTTCATCCGCATTCACTTTTTGTTTACCCTTATCTTGATTCTGATTATGATATACCGGACCTCTTTTGTCCTGATTCTTGCTTCTACAGAATTTTGCACTATGACCGGATCTATTGCAGATTTGGCAAACAACATTTCTTTGCATATTTGACTAATATCCTTTTGATCTACATTGATTAGCCATATGACCTATTCTATTGTATGCAAAGCATCTACCATTGAATGATTTGTTCATTTGCATATTTCTTCATTTATGAGATTTGTGACCATACCTTTTGCAGTTAAAACACTGTTTGGAGAAGGATGAATTATTTTGATTCATTCTCTTTCTGCACTGATTAGCTTTATGACCAAATTTGTTGCAGTTGTGGCAGTATCCATTGAAGGATGGATATCTTTGAGCATTAGGTTGTCTTACTGGAGGTCTTCTAGGCTTGTTCCATAGATTTTCTAATCCAAAATTCTTCTGACCAGATCCAGAGCTTTCTCCTTTCTCATATCCCAAGCCACACTTGTCATCTACCCTTTTTTGACTTCCAAGAAGAACTTAAAGTTGAGCAGAACTTATTTTGAATTTCTCTTTATATTCATTTGTTGTTTGAAGATCCCTTTTGAGAGAGACAATTTGCTCATCAAATTTTTCTTTATTATCTTTAGCATCTTCAAGATCAAATTCAAGATGTCTGATAATTCTATCCATCTGGTGGCAATCTTCTGATTTCTCCTTGAGAGATTGTCTTAGATTATCTTCAGTTTTTCTTTTCTCTTCAATTTCTTGGGTGAACTTCATAACTCCTTATTCCATTTCATGTCTTACCATAATGATTTCTTTTGATAACTTTTCACATAACTTGGTTTTCTTAGTCAGCTCTTCATTTGCATCATTTGCTTCACCTTGTCTTGCCAATTATTGAAGCAACTCCTTTCTCTTTTTCATAGAGAGACTTAATTTGTCTTTTAGTTCTCTCATGAAATCATCAGCCTGTTTGAGTCTTTTCTTTAATTCATTGACTTCAGAGTTTGACTGTTCAAGATCCTCAAGGGCAGTCTTGAGTTGCTCTCTTAAACCATATGCATCCATTTGGATTCCCAGATCTTCCTCGAGCTATTAGACTCTGTTAGGAGGAACTTAGCTCTGATACATTGTTGATAACTGAGAGTGGGGGTGAATTAGTTGTCCTAATTATTTCTACTTTCTGAACTTTCTTATTAATCAATGCAGCATTAATTCAAACAAGAAAACATAACCATGAAATGGAAATACACATGACACAATATTTTTGACACAGAAACCCTATTAAGGGAGAAAACCATGGGGTGATTAACCCAAGATTGTATTCTCTGTTAGAAGAATAGAAAAACAAAATGGCAATTGCCAATTAGGGCTCACTGCCTGAGCACACTGCTCACAAGAGGCACACTGACTACAAGAGATTCACTGTCTACAAAAAGGAGTGTTATACAATACTTGAACTAATTGGGAGCATCTACAAATGCTGGAGTTCAGTTCCGGTTAAGCTCAGTACACTGATCTGCTGCACTTCATCTTTCCTCTTCTCATATGTTGCTTTCCTTTCACATACCGAACCTTCCTTACTACTTCTGCTATGCTTTTCTTCTTTTATTCGCACATCACTTACAACAACAACACCTCTCACAACTAAATCCATTGTGTATATATATCTGCACAAGTAATTTCATCACCTTTCTAGTCAGCACCCAGAATAGTCAATCTTTTCACTAATTCTGATTTGTCAGCTGAATCCTTGCACATCAAGTAATGCAGATCAAGTATATACTTGTAGAAATCATTAATCATGTCAGTCAAACATAATTCATGCCTTCATAACCTTTAACCATCAGTGACACATCTGGAATAACATCTGATGGTCTGCTAGTCAGTTCTTCCTCTATTCATACTTTCACTCAGGAACCTGGTACTCAAGTATTCATATCTTTTTCCTCATCTATCACCAGAGGCTAAATCCTTGGAATCTATCACTCAAGGTAGTCCTCTTGACTTCCCTAAATCTACACTTCACCTAGATACTTCCTCTGAGAGATCCAGACCTGTCTGTCAGACCTTGCCACATGCTCTGTTCTTGTTTACCGAACCACAACAATCTTCATTCTGACTTCCGGTAGAGAAACACCATGTCTTGCGGATGTGTGGGATGAACTTTGTTGCCATCAATGACAACAATCATGAATCCATATAGTGTCTCTTTCCAACACCTTCATGTTGCTCTAGGGATCTATCATTCCCCACCATGACAACACGCCTGCTGTGTTGGTCTAGGGATATATCGTTCCCCGCCATGACAACATTGTTGTATATCGTTATTAGTATATCGTTGGTTTACTACTTGACAGGGGCAATACCTTGTTTGATCTTGTGTCATTTGTGCATACTTACTTGCTTGCTTGTGTGTGTCATCATTCCATCTTGCATCACATATCATTTGACTCTTTCTTCAACTGATTTCTTCATTCTAACCTAGCTTCCCTTTGTCTTCATGAGATTGTCCATCTCACGCCTCCTACCTTCTTCCCATCCAATCTCCCGAGGGGGCATCTTATCATCATTAAACTTGTACCAGGGGCAAACTGGGGGATGTATCACTATCAGACTATTTAATCTTTGAAGCAACACTGTAAACAACATTGCATCAAAGAGGGGCAAAATGTATACACCTAAAAATGACACGAATCATCCTAAATAAATATTCTAAATATTTATACTATTCTAAATAAATATTCTAAATATTTATTCCGTTCTTCTATCAATTAAATAAATATTCTAAATTTATTTAATTAGTTCACTATTCCGTAATTAAATAAAATCTATTTATTTAATTAAAATTCTTCTAATGTCCTACACAATTAAATAATCCTAAAATTATTTAATTAATCCAAATTCCTCTATCCTAAGTTCTAATTCCAAAAATCCACCTCATACTTACACCTCATTTTTCCACCTCACCTTGTCCACCTCATCGGGTTGCACATGTAATTAAATATATTAAATATTTAATTACTTATTTTTCCCTCACCCACATGTCCTATTTCTACTCAAATTAGAAGTTAGTTAACTAATCAATCAAAAGTGTTAACTAACTAGTCAATTGAGTTAATCCCTCAATCAATTCAGTCAATTCCATAATTCATTCTTCCAATTGACTAATCAAGTTTGTTAACTGATCAGTTAAAGGAGTTAACTCTCCAATCAATGTTGTCAAATCTCCTCTTTCATGATGGAGATGAGACACTTGCCATATTTCTACTAGTTGCACATTCCTCAACCATCCTCAGCCTTTAATCATCACACTTCTTCTCAACCATTGATTCTCATTCTTCTGAGTCTATAAATGAAACCTCATCCTCCCATTCTATTCATCCAGGTTATTTGTATTGTTACTCTACAGAATTATACCTGCGAGCCTTTGGCACCCGCAATACAATCTACTTGAGATCACTATTTGCTTTGAAGCTCTACTTCACAGCATTACCTATCAACATAGCAATTTACTACCGACATCCTACAACACAGCTAAAAGAGTGCACTCACTGAGGGCCTACTTCACACCAGCAAAGGATGGTTGTAATAGGCAAACAATAGAAGCTTTGGAACAGGGAAGGTTTGCATTGTGTTATTCATTGCTCTTTTCATTCAATCTTTCTTGTTTTCATTATTCTATTGATGTTTGGGTTTAGTATTGTTAAATTGATTAATCCACATTTTACCCTAACAATTAGCATATTGCTATTTAGGACCATTTTCCTTGCTTCTTCTAGACTCACATTTTTTTCATCTATCTTCAAATCTTTACAAGTTTGTGTGACAATCTCCTTATGTTGTGATTCATCAACACCCATTTTGTTTATTACCACCTTTTCATTAAACTTTCATTTTCATTTTCAACCAGAAGTCCTTAAACTCTAGAGTCTTGATAAAGTCATCATCTTCAATAAATCTCATTGATGCCATAGTTTTTTCATCTTCCTCCAATTCTAGTTCACCTTGGGTCTGTTTATCCATTCTAGCCTCAGGCTTGTGTGCATCTATCTCTTGGCCAACCAGTGGTTGATCAACTTCTTCATCACCCAAGTGCTTAATAATATTGGCCACATCTTCAGTGTCCCTAACTTCTTCAGTCATTTCATAAGGAACAAGTGGAGGCTCACCTTCAGTTCTCTACCTTTTCAATGAAGGGGATCCAGGAACATGTGGATCTTGTACTGACATAGCATCAAGGGCAGGCTCATGAATTTCAATTCTTGCAGACCTCTTCATTGGAAGCTTGGTAGACTTATTAGGCTACTTCCCAGACTTGCCATAGATACTCTCAAAATTATCAATTATCATATCAATCCTATTCAGAGGATCATGGGGATTCTACTTCTTCTCATATTCAATGTTCTTCAAGATTTCCCATTTCCTTTTCCTTGAATAAACTTCTTCAAAAGTTACCAAATTTATTATCACATCCTCATCAAAAACAATTTGATGGGATATCCCCATTTTTGTCAAAATTATTTTCCTTACAAAATTCATGTGACCCTCAGGGTCATAGATTCTGTTAGTTCTAGATTTTGAAGAATATTTTGTCTTGAAATAGGCCTATAATTCCTCAAGAGTGTCTGAGCCAATTGACCAATCACCAAATATAGTGACATCAGGCAAAAACATGCCCTTTTTCTTCTTTTCCATCACCTCTTTTTCCATCCACATAATTTGCCACATAAATTCCAAGAACAATATTCTATCTGATACAAGCTTTAGCAATTTATGGGGTACTTGGGGATAGCCATACACTCTGATGATAGTGTGATCAGACAAAAAGAACCAATTAGAATAATTATGCTTATGACCTTGATCTGGTTTATGTGCAAGTGGCCTCAGCATCACCATGACCTCCTTGGTCAACCTGGGAGACCGATTTCCAAGAGAGGTCATTATCTTAACAATAAATTCATCATGAAATATAATGTAATCACCAGTATGACAAAATGAGTCCCACTTATAACACCAACACTGAGTAGGCATCCTCTGTCCTTCTTTAACAATCATGCTCATGTCCATTCTACTTGACCATTTCCTCCTATTCTGATACAAAATTAGGTGGCACAACAAAGAGTAGAACCTAAATTCCAAGGGTTTCTTACCCTCCCTTACATGCAAGAACCCTTCATGTAGTTTCTTCTCAATGTATGATGCAAAATCATACTCAATATTTGCTTCTAGGTTCTGTATTTAAATGGCCATCATCATCAGACCGATTGGTATTCTTCCCTCAGCATCAATTCCAAAAACTCGGCATAATGCGAAGTAGGTTATCTTTAAGTACACAACAAATTCCTCCATAGGGAAAGGCTCAATAGCATTGGATGAGATGTCAATCTTTCTATTGTTGGCCTCCCTTTTCATGTATATTGGCAATTCATATCTCCTCAGTGTTTTTCTCAAGCTTCTATATTCTTTCTCAATCCTCTGTAGGTCCACTTGAGTGAGAGCTTGTTTGTTCAGCATAAAACAATCCACAATGGCATTTCTATCAACTGCTACCAATGGTTGTCCATCTGGCAACCTAACTATTTTTGTGGTAGAATGGTAATATTGTGTTAGGCCCTTAATTAGTTCTACATGTACAAATACATTCAGGACCACTAATTTTAAAAAGTCCAGTTTCCATGGGTTGCCTACTGGTCCTAGACCATCTTTGTTTTGGCAGAAGTACCATGACAAGTACCACCCAGAGATAGGGATTACAAGATCCCTACATGCCTCTTCAGCATCCCTAAACACTTTCTTCTAACCTTTGTTTAGGGAATTGGGCAATAATTCTAACAGGGACTATTGATGTGGTCTCTTTTTGGGGGCCAAAGGTTCATTACTCTTGTTGGCAGACTCGGGCTTCTTGGGTGTCATTTTAGCTACTTACGCAAACTATGGCTTTGAAATCTAAATTACAGCAGGAACAACTAAAAAACAAAGCACAAAATATTCACCAATTTCTTGCAAGGAGTGCAAAGATGAACTTACCTAGTCAATTTAAAGCTTATAGAGAGCACACTAAGCTAGATAGCATCCTCTCCAAATCAAGTCTATGATCACTAGAATGAGCAAATATTGATAAATCCTCAAATTTTATTGTGCCAAGAAATTCATCATTACTATGGTTCATGCCACAAGATCATAAAATCTCAGCATTCAATTCATTTCAAACATAGGCCCTTGATTGAACTAGATCTAATGGCTAGATGAGATGGCAAAGATATATTGTATTTCTTGATAACCGCGGCCCTGCAATAAGTTTATTTGCCCATTTATTCTTTTACCATATTGCTGCAGGACCTGCCCCTACCTGCTGTAGGATTGTGGAAAGCATCTAGTTTGTCCCCTTCCTTTTATTGGTACCCCACTAGTATTTGATTTGGTCATCACGAGATTGTGGTAGGTATATGCTTTCACTTTCCCAGTTTACCGCCTTACCGCAGATACCCCTTGGAACTATTGTGGGGCTATGGTAACTAATTCTATCTTTATTCCTTATTACCGTAACACCACTGGTATCCTTCCAAGCTGCCACAAGACCGCAATATTAATCCTTACCACCTGTCTCTATTTACTGTGATGCCACAATAATATGATGAAACCTCCATGGGGGTGCAATAGCCTTCTTAAGTTAAGCATTTCATACCACCAAGTCGTCATTCGATTGTGTGTACCTTGCAGGGTTGCGATAGACATGATTTATGCTCCTCTCTCTCCTACACAATTGCCAAATCATTGTGAATGACCTACGGGATTGTGCTAAGAGACAAAAACACACAGATAGTTAGGAGCAATCAAAATTTTCTTAGAATGTTTCTAATATCAAACCATGGGAAATAAATGGAAAAACCATTTGACAAGAATGTGGAACATGAGATGGGTTTATGAATAGAATGGACTCTTGTAGATTTTGGAAGGGTCCAAACACAATAAATAATGGAACTATATGTTTTGAAGAAAATTTTCACCTTCCACTGTGCCTTTCTTATCATTGTGATCTCTCCTTTGGTGCTACTGTCACTTGAAGATTAATGTCCTCTATATAATGAAACTTCTAATAGTGCATTGTCATTATGGTTGATCATGCATTCTACTCTTTGAAAGTTCCCTATTGTCACAAATTATTCTTACCCTACATCATAAGCACTTCCATCAACATTGTTCTTCATGAAGACTCTAACAATGCCTTGGAACTGTCATCTATTAAGTTTTGAATTTATTCTTCTATGACTATCTTGTGGACTGTGATTCAACCCCTTGTCATTGTCATATGAATGGCTACTATCACTTGTGATTATTGCAGTCCATCTTATTTAACTCTATCCTTGTTGATCATGAATTGTCTACTAACAACTCACTATCTTGTGTGTCTTTAAAGTCATTCACACTTAGCTCATAGTGAGGTATTTGTTTTAGTGCTCATTTTCATATCCTAATGGAGTCATGATCTTTGATAAGACCTATAGGTGTGATTATATAAATGCACCATAAGGACTACCCTCCAGGTCCATACTGTGTATTTGGTTGAATATTATCTTATGGACTATCCTCTTTACCATCTAACTGTATTCCTAAGGACTATCCCACTTCATGTAAACCTCTCTTTCCCATGACCAACACCTTGAAATTGACTGTGGCAGCTCCTTGAGATATTGTCCATGCACTCCTTAATACACTTGTAGGTTGTCCTATTTTGAAACTTTGTGGGATGGAAATATTTATTAGTTTACCATATTGATTTGAAGATAATGAACCCTTGACAAGATTTATGATGTTCTACAAGCCCTCTTGGCTGCTTAGTTAATTTTGTTTATGTATCTTTTAAAGTCTATCATACTACCCTATCACTGTTATTATTAATTTCAATGGCCCCTTCATGGTTATGCCATGGACTATCATTGTTTATTTGAATAATCATGACTGTGATCTCCTTTTGGGAATCTATAGGAAAGTGTCATGCCTTACTTTGAAGTCCATTTCCTTAAATCTTTTTTCTCTACTCGTTGCTCCTATCCGAGGGCTTGGGGTCTCCTTTTTCTCTTTTCCCAATACATAGCTTGAAGTCTTGTATGCTGATGTGCCATAGACTCCTTCCAATTTGGGTAGTAGACTCCATTTTGTGAGAATGAATGGTCAATAAGAGTCAAAGTTTGATACTACTCCAATTGACCCCAAAAAATAGTTCATGTACCTTGTCCATGGTACCACATTTTGCATACATGTCTACCAGGGAAGTTGTAACTACAACAAATGACAAAATTCTTCTATCCTTTATGTTTGATGGATGTCCATACCCTATTCCAAACCCTCCCATTTTGGCATAGGCACAGAGTATGCTGGCAAAGGTTGTCAAATTTGGCTTTACACCTTCTAAATTGCATTTGCTTGAAAGTTTCTAAAGCCTTTTCAAAAAATCCATTTTGTGCATATCCTGCAACCATGGCATTCCATGAGATGACATCTCTTTGAGGCATTTTGCCAAATAGTTCACATGCCTTGTTAATGCTTCCACATTTTGTACACATGTCTACTAGGGTAGTTGAAACTACAATATCTAATAAAATTCCTCTATCCATTACTTTTTGATAGATACCATACCTTGTTCTAATGCAACCATTTTGGCACAAGCAAGAAGAATTTTGGCAAAGGTTATGGAATTTGGCTTTACACCTACCAATTGCATTTGCTTAAAATTTTGTAAATCCTTTCCAACAAATCCATTTTGTGCATATCCAGCAATAATTACAGTCCAAGAGATGACATCTCTTTGAGACATTCTATCCAACTATAATATCTGACAAAAATCCCCCTCCTGCTCACCCACACGGTCTTTGGTTGGTCTCTGTGGGAATGTGAGGAGAAAAGTAAGTCCATCGCTCTCTTACAACACATTTAGGTTTTTCTTGAGGGGATGTAGTGTTCACTTAGACTACCTCCCACAAGCTCGCAGATTTGAGTTGCACTTCTAAGTTTTACTTTCATACCATTGTCTCTTCTAACTTTAGTTTCATGTCACTATCTTTGAGTTGCACAATGAGTAGGTTTTTTTGTACATTATCCTTTTTGAGAAAATATTAGGGATTCTAGTATACTTTACTATGCATGCATTGATGACTTATTTGGTTCTAGTATTCTTTCTATTTGTTACAGTGGATATTTATGCATCTCTCATTTGTTTTTGTAGCATACTATACTAATCTCTTGTTAGCCCATTGGGTGTTGAAGCAATTGGAGATGGATTATGAATATGTTGGCAATGAGGAGGTGATTCATTTTCTTGTCTTCTATGGAAGAGTTATGAGTTAGGTAGAGGGTTTAAGGAAGTCTTTAGATTCTCTTCCTCTTGATAGTAATCACCATGCTATAGTCTAGATTTTTGGACTCTGAAGAAGCTTATAACAGGTGCATGTCAAACTATTCAAGGGCCTTTTCCACATTGGTAACCACAAGTATATGCATTCACTGTCATTGGATATCTAATGCTAAGAATAAATACAACAGATCCAAATTACCTATCCCCTATTTCAGTTTCCAAATTCTAACAATATCCTAATTGCCTTATGGTAACAGTGGCCTAACAAGGCTAAAATAGTAGCTATTAGAGATAAGGACAGTTTATTGCTACAGGTAACAATTCACAGTGGCAGCTTATGAACTAGAGCAAGTTGGGTGCATGAGATAGGATCTCTACAAAGATGACAATGTGATCTTCAACTAGGATAGTGAGCTCCATGGGATAGTCAAGGATTTGTGAAGAAGACATCTATGAATGTCTTTGTGCTTTGACTATGCTCAGTAATACTCAAAAAATTAGTTTCTTGCTCATTTTTTGAGCTATGTATTGTAACCATGAAGGTTTTTTAGCAAAGAGAAAAGCATTGTAACATATTTTCAGATCTGTATGCTATTTGTAAGAATTTGTTATCAATAAAACAAGATTTTTTACCTTCTCAAAGTTGTTTCATTGTGAAAGCTTCAAAATATACTACCAAATATACTAATGACTAAATGCAAGCTTCAAAATGACTAAATATACTACTAATTGACATCAATTAATAATTAAATTGACTAAATATACTACCAATTGACAAAAATCAGTGAACAATGAATAAATATGACTAAATATATGACCAATGTTAAATCATTGAATAAACATGACTAAATATACTACCAAATTGATCAAAATAATTATAAAAATTAATGACTAAATACACTATCAATGGACATAAATTAGTGAATAAAAATGACTAAATAAGTGACCAGTTAACAACAATCAATGACAAAATTAATGACTAAATATATCAGTGAAAAATAAATGACTAAATAAGTGACCAGATTACATCAATCAATGACTAAATCAATGACTAAATATAGTACCAAATTGATCAGTCAAAACAACCAATAAATGACTAAAAATGGTTTAGTCATCAATTTGTTCATGTTATAAATAATTGGTAATAAACTACTAATGGTCATGTGACCATGTTTGGTCATTTATAAGTAGTTTTAAGTAGTTTTTTTAGTAATATATTGTTCTTTTTGTACTAGCGTTGTTTAGGAGCACCAACTCCTTATCACATCAAGAGCACTAACTCCAACTAAATGAGGAGCACCAACTCCAATTACAAGAGAAATAAAAACATAGAGTACTACTCTATTTACAATGTCATCATAGGTTACAGATGGATTTTGTAACTCTCTCACTCACTCACCTCAATGTGAAGATATTCAAAAACCCCTTCAATGTTCTCTTTAGATCTATGAAGACACCCAACACTGCGCCTATTTGCTCACCACTTTGGTTTCTTTACTCTGTCTGCATACATAATAGGACTCCCCCTTTTCTTCACTCACTTATGCAAATAGTATTTCTTGAAAACTCCATTAACAACCTCACACAAAAATTCCTTGATTTACCCCTATCATCCAACTTCAGATTACTCAAGGACACGGGATTAAAACTACATTTTAAAACTACCAAATCACCAAACAACAAAAAATTACCAAAACTATTAAAACTACTTGCAATGAATGATATGGGTCACAACCCATCAATTTCAATGTAGCGAGGAATAGTAATTACCTATTTGAAAGCTCAATGTTGATCTCAATCTTTGTGCCAATAAGAGGATAAAATTTCACTGTTGATGAATGTTTTGGCACCTTTGTTTTCAAAAGAACCTCCGTCAAGATGGGAGGTACCTATCACCACTAGGGTGAGAGGTCAGTCATTCCACGAGAATGATGACTTAAGTTATTACTTAAGTCATAGGCAAATAGTGACTATAAGTCACCTTTAAAACATAACAAAAAGAAACCCATCATAAAAGCAATTTTACTTTTAAGTTCTTAGGGTTTTAGGGATTTAGAATTTAGGACTTCAATTTGTCAAACTCTAGAATATGAAAACCCTAAAAAACATAAACCTTGCTTATCAAACCAACCAACAACATATGTTGTAGAGAATGGCCTCAGAAAGATGCAAAGCAAAAGTTGTAAACCAATAATAACATCCTTTGATCTTGAAGAAACCAAACCTTCATAATACATGCACTTTGTAATCTCCCAACTACAATGACAAGGATGTCTGGACATCACAATACATCCATCACACAACAAAACCATGACAATCATTCATCTACTCACCCATTCATAGAATAACAATCTAATGACAACAATGAATGACTAAATTTACCACCGTAATGCAGATATAGTCTTGACAATCAATCATGTAGAAATCAAGGTGGATGAATGCCTCTCCATGCTTCATGAATGGCTCCTCTATTTACCTCCTCTGTTTACACATTGAACCAATCAATTGTCTTCTCCATTTTCCAACAAACTCCAGTAGACCTTTGACATCAATGACAATATTGCCAACAGTTGTATCTTTACTATTCTAAAATCTACTAAAAAAACTTGTTTTCCTTAGAGTTGGGAGGTTCATTTATACAATGAAGATCTTCAACCAACTCAACAAATTAGTGGAAATCATCGCACTAAAATAGGTTTACACTTGTCTTTCACATTCCTATGATAAAGAAATAACTTCCTTTATTATGTCACTTATCTCTCCTACTCCTATGATAAAGGAAATAACTTCCTTTTTTTTCTACATTTCTACTCCTATGCTAAAGAAACAAATTCTTTTACTCTCTCTATTATTCCTATGCTAAAGGAATTCCTTTATTCTTTCATTATAAATTGACAACTTATCCACAACCTTTTAAGAGAAAGGGTTGGGTATATTTCTATTTATTTGCTAATTTTATTATATTTTTCTATTTTAAATGCAATAACAATTCATCTTAAACTTGTTATCAAAAAATATTGAGAGAATTCTAAATCCAAGGATTGGACCAAATCATGAAGTTGGAACATTTTAAAGTTGCTAAAATAGAGTTGGAGTGCTCTAGAGTTGGCTTTGGAGGTGATTTTGTAATAATTTGGAATACTCTGACATAGATTGAAATAAGGTTGAAACACTTTGAGATTGATTTTGCATCACTTTCAAAACATATTGCATTCTATTTTCTAAAAAATATTATAAAATGTTAGCAATTAGATTGCAATAGACATTTAGAAAATAAACCAATAGATATTTTATAATCTATTTTGAATAAGTTATCAATTCTTAAAATTATATCTAAATCTACTTTTAATACTAATTATTAGGAGGGAACAAATGTTATTTTATGAATTTAGATGCAAATTTTTTTGGTCTCAGCATTGGTTAAGAGCAGGATTAGTATAAAGATTAAAGTTTGACTTTATTTGAAATTTTTGGATGATTAAAGGGGAAATGATAATGATGGTTTTGGGAATCTCTAAAGCTTAATAGGGACAAATTGTACTAGACAACTTTTAAGACTCCTTACTATAAAATTGAACAAGAGAAAATCACTAACAAAAATTGAAGGATGGACAAAATGAAATACATGCTTTCAAATATAGTTTTATCTTGATTTTAAACTTTTTTGATTATTTAATTTTTAAAAATATATTTAGATATAATATTTCTCTAGATGAAATACATTAACCATTTCACTTAATTCTTCTCTATCCATGGTGCACAAGAGATAATCTTTATTTCCAACATCTTCTTTAACAATGTAATGTCATATCAAATTTAGTCTAAATTGTTTTCCTTCACTAGCTCATTTTTAATTATATTGTCAATTTTGAGTACAAGATATCTAACTTTGAATGGTCTTGGAATGACCTTATTGTATTTCTTTCTCACTCTTACAAGATACAAATCATGCCTTTGTACTACTCTTACCCTTCTTTCATCAATCATTTCTAGATCTACAAATATGATTGCATAATACTTTTCATTATCTAAAAGGCCTTGTAAAGATACTCTTAGGCTATTTAATTCAACTTCTAAAATAAGGACTACTTTTGACAAAATTTTAAGGGCATACGGAATTGTTCCTATGAGTTTTTGCACATTGGTTCTATAAGCCCATAAGGTAGGATACAATTGTAAAATCTAGTTTATTTTGGAGTCTTTCATAATTTTGATCAAGATTACTTTAAAAGTTTTATTTGTTGCTTCTTCTTGTCTATTTCCTTGAGGATAATATGCTAATATTGAGTTATGATTGATGCAAAATATTTCACATAACTCTCTCACTTATGGGTTATTAAATGAAGAAGCATTATATATGGCAATAACCTATGGAATTCCAAACTTGTAGATGGTTTGATTTAGAATGAACTTTGTGATTAACATCCCCAAAATTGTTCTTAAAGGCAAAGCCTCCACCCATTTGGTAAAATATTGAATAGCCATTATGATGTACATGTGTCCATCTATTGAGGGTGGGGAGAAATTTACAACTAGGTCCAATCTCCATGTAGAGAATGGCCAAGGAGTGACAATTGGTTGAAGGTATCCTATGGGGGTATGATGAGCATGCATGTATATTTAATATTTTTGGCATCTTTTCACAAATTTGATTGCATTTCTAAACTAGGACAAAAATATCATAAGCAATGGATTTTTCTAGTAGTGGCATAACCATCAAAATTTCCCCCACATATTCAACTATGACATTCTCCCAAGATCTTATGTGCCTCTTCCTTGTCTACACGTTGAAGCAAATTTCCATCTAGAGATTTTGATATAACATATCATTGATCAAAATTTACCTTGTATCTAAAACATGTAATCATATTTTTCCTAAAGGGGTCATAGAAATAAAATGGTGAGAAGATTTCACAAGTTACACCATTATTACTAGAATTCAAAACACAAAATAATATAATACATTATTGATATTTTTATTGATTTACAATGTATGATGCAAATTCTTAGAAAGCATTGCATTCTTGTGTACAACCACCAAAACTAACTTCCATACTACCTAACTCCCAACTAATCATTCTAACTTATTTAATTATTTATAACTATTAACTAACCAAACATTTTATTTATTATTATATACTAAGGATGTAATAATACCAACATCCCCCCTTATTACATTAATCTGAACAAAGGATAGAACACTACATGGACTGAACACAATAGCCCATCTAGAAACTTGACAAAGCATCTCCACTAAATCTCCTTTCTCACCCAAGACACACCAAACTAAACCAATCAAAAAATGTCATGACTATAAAACCTAAAAATTCTCTATACCACATGAGAGAACATTATCCCATCCTCCATGCACAATGAGAGAACAACTCTCCTCCAAGAGTCCATCACTCCTCTGAGTGTATCAAAATCCCTCCTCTAGTGCCTACATATGAGAGAAACTCTCCTTTGAGAGTCTACTTTCCTATGAAAGTGTCAATATCACTCCTCCAATGTTATGAGAACTAAATCCCTCCTCTAGTCTACAAAAGGAACTAAACCAAAGTGTATACACTAACTCCACCCTATTTTAGAGATTACACTATCCACAAGTACTACCAAGAATTTCCAAGCCCCCTCTTGCTCCATGAAGGGAATAGATTGAAAATGGTGCTTCTCATGCAAAATATCATCTTTGAGTGAGAAGCTAGCTCAAGATCATAATGTACCTCCTACATCCAATGCCTCCAACCTCCAATGTGAATCTGTTAAACTTTATTCACCTAATGCCACATGTGAGCCTCTGAAAGCCCCATTAGGTGTGCCATTGATAGTCCCAAGAAAACAAGCAGTATATGTGGCCATGATCAAAAATAAAATTGACAAGGTGTTGGATTCGACAAAAAATACACTTTTTAAAATATAGTGTAAAAAATGCTTGTAACTCGTTATGATTATGTTTACAAAAAATTGTGTTTGTTTCCAAAATACTTATTAATCTTATAACTTCAAAAGCAAAGCACAACCTTATCTATCCAATTTAGACTAAAATATTATGTATCCTTATATTAACTCTTAAATCAAAGCACTCATATCCTTTTAATATTACATATCAAATCCTTCAACTCACTTCATGCAAGATTAATATTTAAGTTATCAAACCCTTTTTTACCAGTCTTAAAAACCACGCAATATAAATTTTCAACTCCAACATAAATTTCTGATTAAACTACCAAATAAAAAAATATCATACAAGTCCACAAAAATCTACAACATATGGAGCATGGCCATTGGAGATCACAAACTACATGTATTTGAACTCTATTTCTTCCAATCCTAAAGGCTGTAACTTTGGAGACAAATGCCACTTTTTCTACATATCAAACTTTCAAATAGACTATTCATAATCTTCAGAGTTGTTCATGTTGAATCTCCATGGAATATAAATACTTGTTGGTCATAACAGTATAAATCCTTTATTGTGTTGCTTGCTAGAGTAAATTCTAAAATCAAATAGCAAGACATTAGCATAACCAAACATTTAACAAGTTATATTCTATGACTTGTTAAGGATCACTCACTCATATGTGTTTAGGAACCACTTCATATAATCCCCCTTGGTCAATTCACCATTCACTATAATAATATTTTTTAAAAATTCTCTGTCTATTGCATATCTTACTCTTCATATTCTAGAAAGGAAGGTTGCTTCATTACATCCAATGGTAGATCTCCTACAACTTCTTCTCTTTGCACTATAAATATGGTCTTCTCACAATAGTATTCTCCTTCCATGGTTTATAAATAGGAGCAGAAGAGAACAAATTTGGATTTCATGTGCTCTAATATTTATAACCAAAACAAATGCTTCTTCATTCCATTTACACAGGCACAAGATGATAATGCTCTAATACCAAAATAAAATGGTGATAAATTGGACAAGTTACACCATTATTACCAAAATGAAAAACACAAAATAATATAATATATTATTGATATTTTTAGTGATTTACAATGTATGATGGAAATTCTTATAAAGCATTGCATTCCCATGTACAACCACAAAAACTAACTTCCAAAATACCTAACTCCCAACTAATTATTATAACTTATTTAATTATTTATAACTATTAACTAACCTAACAATAGTTTTATTTATCATTATATACTAAGGATGTAATAATACCAACACATAGTTGACAATGTCCCTATACTAATAAGATGATGCATACTTTTCAAGGTCCACTATATTGATTCCTTTATTAAGGAAATCCTCACTTATCAGTTCACTATGGGAAGAAAGGTTGTTGGCTAACCAGTTAGCAATCACCTGCCCCTTGATGGATTTCTAGTTAACATATGTTAACTCAAATTCACATAGTAAGTTCAAGAATCACCAACCCTTCTTGACAACATTAGTTGTGTTAGGAAGGTTTATAGTGATTTGGATCAGATGATGACTCATGTTTCTTAATTTATCTTGTAATGACATAACAATCATGTGGTTGAAGACTATGGCCAAATAATCCTTTTCCTCTTAGGTCTAATTCTTCTCATAGTCCAACAAAGTGCAACTAATAAAGTATATTGCTCTTTCTCTACCATCATCATCTTCTTAGGCCAACATGCATTCCACTAATATTTATATTTCTTTAAAATAAAGAATGAAAGGTTGATCTTGTTTGGGTGGCATAAGTGTTGGAGGAGTGAGGAGAAACTTTTTCACTTAATTTAAAGCATTTTTGAGAATCCATAGTCTATGTTATCTTAGCATCCTTGTTAACCATTGGTTGATTAGGTGTATAAGGTCATGTCTAATATAAAGCATCATATCACACCCAACTATCCTAAGAAGGTCCTTACTATTGGTTATTTGGTTGGAGGGGTGGCATATAATACAAATTTACTTTGGCTAGGTCAACATTGATTCCTCATAGACAAATGATAAAGCTGAGAATTCTAGTGGTTGCTTTAAAGACACATTTCTCTGAATTAAGTCTGATGTTATATTTGTGTAGCCAAGTAAAAATTATTCAAAGATCATCCACCTGTATTGACCTTTTCTTAGATATTGTGAGTAAATTAGCCACATATGTCTCCATTATTTTATGAATGAGGTTATGAAAAATATGATTCATTGATCTTTGGTAGGTAGCCCCTGCATTATTTAGCCAAAATGACATCACCACATAACAAAAGGTTCCCCAAGGAATAATGAATATGATTTTCTTCTAATTAACTTTTGTAATATAAATTTGATTAAAACTTGAGAATCCATTCATGAGGGATAATTTTTTATATCCAGTAGTTGAATCCATAATTTCATCTATAGATAGGAGGTGAAAATCATCTTTAGGACAAGCTTCTTTGATATCCCTAAAGTTGAGGCATATCCTAATATTTCTATTTGTATTAAGCATTGGGACTATGTTTGAGACCTAGTGCAAATAGTCCACTAGTTTAATGAATCCCACATTTAGTAATTTCTTCAAGTCTTATTTTACCATTTTGATAACATGGGGTTTCATGGGCCTCATCTTCTACTTTATTGGTTTTGCTTGAATCTTTATTACTAGATTGTTCATAATAGTACTTGGGTCTAAAATAGGCATATCTATCACACATATGGTTCTTAAGGTTGTCATTGATGTCAACACTATCATGGATGTGTGATGGTGTTCATGGTTGGATGGTATGCCCTATCCAATAGAGAAGGTATTGTTCATGGTTGGATGTCATGTCCTATCTATTAGAGAAGATACAGTTCAAGGTTGGATGTCGTGCCTTGATCAATGTAGAGTCGAGTATGAGGACATATTAATATGGGAATTAGAAGCACACAGATGATCAAATGTGTTACTGATGTTACTCATGGCCTAATCCAAGTTTCATGATGATTGGATCATTGGAAGAGTGTATTGTAGTTTGAAGGTAGTGTTGAAGACAATTGCTATATGGAAATAGAATGCTCTGCATTCCTCCGCATTTGTAGTTATGGCTATGTAGTTCTTGTTGGAAGCTTTCCGGTGTTGTCATTGATGTTAACCCCTAGCATTAGGGTTGTTAGAAGCTAGTGCTTTCAATAGTATCAAATTATAGTTTATTCATGTTGAGAAGTGTTTGAGGATGCTGAGAAGGTGTTTTTAGTGTTGCTAATGTAGATAGTTCACTTGGTTTCCAAGTGCTTTTGAGAAAATTTGAATAAAAGAATAGGTAGTGTCATAGAGGTGTGTTCAGTATTGTGATCCACAATTCTTCATGGTTGAATATATGCTTGTGTGGTTTGGAATAAATGATTAGAGGTGTTTAGAGGTACTACATCTAGAGTTTCAAGTTCTGGATCATGTGGCAGTAGAAGATTTGTCTGACAGAGTGTTTGCCTATGAAGAAGGTTGTCTGGGAGAAAGGAGATTGCTCTACATTTCTCTGCATTGATGTTTCTTGTCTTGTGGATCTGGGAATGTTCTTATATTGTCTATATCTACTTTCCCTTGAAGTTTCTAGTGTTGGGTTGCTCTGCAAGTTCCATTCTTGTGTTGGAGTTCAATGGTAGTGCATCCTGATGCACAAGATGAAGGCATTCTTTGCTTCAAATGGTTGTGGTAGTGTTGCAGAATATTTTGATGATGTTAAATATTATGGAAAGATGTGTGGATGTTGTGGAGTTTTTCTTTGTAGTCTGCATGATGTTTTTGGACTTGGAGAGGCATGTGTGTGGTTTCTTATAGTGTTATCTCAAGTTTGGCCGACCTAGCATGCCTATACTATTTGTAGAGATACCTCATGGATTTTGGATGAGATGAGCAGCATGGTGATACATATTTGGGTCCCAATTAACCCTTGGCATGGTCCACCTTCACTTTTTTCCACCACAGAAGTGTTTGGTGCTGACCTATTTTAGTGTTGCATGGTTGAGGTGCACACATTTCATTAAGGCCGACCTAATTGAGATTGTTTTAGGTCATGGATGGTATAAATGCAAGGTGAAATTTGAGTAGAGGTGGTGAAGAGGAAAAATATGTGAATGTGATCAAGGGTGGTGAATTGAGTGAGAGCTTAAATTCTTATGACTTCCAGATGTAGTGAGTAGAAGGTGTCTACATTTTAGTCTGCTTGAAGTTACTGAAGGCAGTGAGTCAAAGGTTGCAGATGGCATAAAGTTACAGTGGTGGATTTCTCTTGTTGGCTTGAGATAGTGAATATCTTTGTAACAATCTTCTTCTAATTCTCTTTCTTCTGGATAGTGAGTCCTTTTGGTAGTGAGCCTTTCTCCTTCTAGGCAGTGAGCCCTTGGTAGTGAGCCTACTTGTATTCAGTGTTTCTATTCATATATATGTTAGCTAATCCTCACCATTGTTTTTCCATTCTTGGGTTTTCCATGTAGATCTAGTGTTCTTATGTGTTTAGATGTGTTTGCACTCATGCTTTATATGTTTACATTATGCTAGTGCATAATAAGAGTTTGAAGGTTGATAAGGGTTGAAATGGTATTAAGGGTTAATGCTTTAATGTACAACTAATTCACCCCCCTCTAAGTTGTCATGTGTATCTAACAATTCTACTATTATGTTCAAGGTACGGTGAAGGTGTTAAATCCAGAGTTTCAGATCATTTGTTCTTCCACTGAGAAAGTTAAGCATGATAGAGTACCGACATGTGTTCTAGTAGAGTAAAGAAATGTTGAAGGTTTGTTGGAATGCTTCACATTCCTTTGGAAGTGGATGATTGAATTTGTAGTTTTGTGGACATGTTTATGGATGTGCATTACATGCTTCCTTACAATTTCAAGTCTCTTGGTGGTTCACAAGCTCAGTGTTTCAAATGACAGCATGTTGCAGTGTGTTCTAGATGATTTATCATTACAGATTTCATAGTTGAAGATGTGCGAAACAAATCTTCGATGTGCAAAAGTAAAGGGGTTTTTGGAGATGTTGTATGAGTCATGTAGACTCATATAGAAGAGTTTCATGAAGATCTTTATTGTTTCTAGTGCCACACAAGATTTTCAAGTTGTTGTGGCCATTATGCTTCAAGTTTCATATGTTTTTCTTAAGGTTGTCCTATTTTCAAATTAGTGGAGTGTGTGGATGTAATTCCTTGGTGTTTGAAGCTATGAAGGATGTTTTGGACCTAGTTAAGAAAGTGTTGGTGTCCGTAAGGCATAGGTCTTCTGCTGGTGTAATGTGTGGTTTTGTCTAGGACCTATCTTCTACACATTTCATGTTGTGTATTGTTTGGCCAACTTGTAAATATTTTTTTCATATTGTCTCTGGCCAACAAGCAATATAATCAATGTAATATCATGTATAAATTATAAATCAAATTAAGTTAGGCAAGGTATGATTGCAAAGTGATTGATAAGGCTCGCATGCAAATAAATGCATGATGATGTGCGATTGAAGGAGAAAGAGCAGAAGTTATAGATGCCATCTTGATTCATCTTGAAGACATATTTGTGATAGTGATCAAGTGTAAAGTATGCCTAACTAATATGATCATCAGAAGGAAGTGTGAAGAGGTAGAATTGCAATCATCAAAGGTCTGAGTTTCAATGTCAATTTTCAGACTGTGGAAGGACTATCATACTATAATCTTTTGTAAGTGTGTTCTCAATTTAGGGTGTAGTAGCATCCTTGGGAGTGACCCTAAATAAAAGTCTTCAAGGAGTAGAAGCTTCCTTGGGAGTAACCCTAAATTAAAGTTTTCAAGGAGTAGTAGCTTCCTTGGGTGTAACCCTAAAACAAAGTTATTATTTTTGAGCTTCATATATTGTGAGTTAATCCTCACTATGGTTTTACCCTTGTAGGGTTTTCCACGTATATTTGGTATTATGTTTTCATGTTTATTATGTTAATCTTTTAGGTTCATGTTTATTATAAGTGAAAATGTGTGAAAGATGGAAGATAATGTTAAAGGCGTCCAATCAAACCCTCCTTTCACAATAACATTCAAGGACAACAATCAAGCCAAGTCACTACAAATGGAGAGGGCTTAGCTGTAGGTTGATGTCACTTAGGAGTGATATGGAAAGATGGATTAGATTGATAGATATGTCAAACCCTAGATTCAATAAGCCTCAAACCCAAATTGTAATGAAATCTGGTACAAATGAACAAAATATGACAGATGATCACACAGGAAGGCACTAAATATAGATTAGAAACATACCAAGACTCAAATTTTTATAGGTGAATACTTTGGGGACAACAGGGCAGGTTCCCAAGTCCAATAGGGTAGTTTTTCTATAGATCTGGAATACTGAAATGTGTAAGACTGCAACCTACTTTAGAGTTTCCAGAAATACCATTTGGGAGGACTATGGGGCAAGCACCCTAGTCAAGTAGGGTTGATTCTATGCACTTTTTTCTCAGATCCTAAATCTCTATCCTCTACTTTTCTTCTCTACAACTCCACTTCACAAAATCCTGCATCTGTAACCTACAATCACAAAGAGAGGTGTTTGGGGGTTGTGTTGTTTAGGAGCTTGCCTCGGTCAAGCCCTGAAATGACATTCAGTTCTTCCAACACCATTATTAGATATAGTGTGTGTCCTTGGAGGAGAAAGGCCAAATAAAATGATGAAATAGATTGATTGAAACATAATTAGTTGTCACGTTAGAGGTGAATCCCTCATGGAGATGAAGATCTTTCACACCATGAGGAGATGGATTGATGAAGCCAAATTGCAACAAATAAACACATTAACAACACAATTCTGCTCTACAACATAATGAATGCTTTGAAATCCCTTAGCTCAATATCACAAGTTTGCATTATCCATATAGGTCTAAATGAAGTCATAAATTCACTTATATATGCATTCCCACTAACTTTCATAATTTAAATTCAAAAGGTTGACATAGGGAGACCTTTTTAAAGGTACTATACTGACATACTAAAATTTAGGTCCCAACAAATTAGCCTAGACTAGGGTGTGGGTACCCAAGTCCCAAGGCTAATTTGAGTCATGATTAAGCATTTAGATTGGGCCCCTAAGCCCCATTTAACATGGGTTTCAGGGGAAAATGTTTAATGAAATTAAGGGGACCTAGGAGCTAAACTAGGAGGTAAAAAGTCATAGGGAAACTTTTTACAACATAACATTTATCCCCCACTTTAATATATGTATGATCTTATGATTCCATACATGCATTAAAGTATGGTGAAAAACACATTAAACACACCAGGCACATAAAGCTAAGGCATACACAAAGATTGAGGAACTATGTCTAGCCCCCAATCTTAGGTAAGCACTAGAAAACACATGGAAGACACACAAGACACAATGAAGATAGTAAGAAGCACACAAAACATGGGGAATATAGTGGAAGCATGTAATACATGATGAAGACATGAGAGAAATCACACAATACATGAAGAATACATTGATATAACATTAAAATAAATCCTAAACTATGGGGTGGAGGGGGCTCATCGCCACACACCTGGGGGAAAACACACCAAACAAGGACCCAAATGTGGAGGAGGCTCATCGCCATGTGCCTTTAGACCATACTTAGGGGAAGAAACAACAAACATGCAAGGAAAACACATGGAATACATGCATGCCATATAGTATGACATAGACACACTATACGTCTTATACACGGAAAACACAAGCAATGGAAGGAGCTTATTGCTAAGTCCCACCATCTATAACATGCCAAACACACTTAAGCCATGCTACCACAACTGCCAAAGACATGCTTAAGGGAGATGACTCAAGATCCAACCCCACCTCCATAGAGGACTTTGTATAAAAGGATGTGCACTAGCTCAAGAGATACACCATCCTGCCTCGCGATGAGGGATTTTTTGTAAAAGGATGCACACTAGCTCAAGAGATACACCATCCTGCCGCACGATGAGGGATTTTTTGTAAAAGGATGCACACTAGCTCAAGAGATACATCATCTTGCCTCATAGAGAGGGATTTCTTGCTTTGCATGTAAAAAGATATGCACTTGCTCAAGAGATACACTATTTCACCTCATGGATAGGGCTTACAAATGTGCTTTGTCATTGTCAAAAGATAATGAGACAGAAACCATTATATATGCCCCCATCTTAAGGTGGTTGATACCACTTTCCAATATCAATCACATTAAGGTAGAGTGAAAACACACAAGGGAACAAGAGCTCTCACAAAGCCCATGCCTCCAAAGGTGACATGTGCCATGATCACTGAATATTCCCAAAAACACATTGATAAGATATGCTAAGATAATCAACACGAGATAAGTTTAGAACATCTTACTCTAAGATAATAACAAAGTCAAATCATGAAAGCTATGCATGTACTAGATCACATCCAAGAAACCAAGGCTACACTTATGGGTTTGAATCTAAGTATAGTCATTGGGCTTATACTATAGGTACCTCAGAACTGAGTGTAACAACAAGGTGAGATACAAAACAATCCAAAGTGCATGGAGCAGTTGCATTGCAAAGGTTTGTTAGAAGAGATAATACAACATGATGCATCACACAGAGTGATTCTACTAGTCAAGCATCAGATATATATATAAACCCCATCTTCATATATGGACTAGGTCCATTTTTGCGTTCTCGTTGAAGGGACACACGGTTCATATCAATATATGTTATTTTCATCATCCGCTAACTAGGTAGAACCAATGAAGAAGTAAACAATAAAAATGAGAGAGGAGAAATAAGTGCCTTAGGACCACCATGTACGAGGATGCCCCCAAGATATCAACCACAATGCTATTCCCCTAGGGCATGAGACATAGCAATAAAATAGAGGAGAGAAGGATAGAAGAATGATGAAACAAATAAAAGAATGGTCACAATAGAGGCAGTTTCTCAGTATCCTTGACCTTACAAGAGTATCAAGGGTCATCCTAAGTGACCTAAACATAAAACAACACAGGGAACACAACACAACACAACACACACACACACACACATATATTAATTTTATCTAAGTAGAATTCAGATTTGTGAGCATAGGTTAGAAAGTTGATCCATCAAGTGTGACAAATTTTGTGAGAAATTCATACCTGATTGATTTTTATTTTTGGAATGATCATGTAGTGCATTTTTCTTGAGACCCTGTATGTTGATAGTATTTTGTTTCTTATAAGAAGTATAATCATTGTTATTTCCCACTAATGATAGTTGCCTTATTCTTTTTTGACCCTTTGATTTCTTATTCTGATTTTCTTTATGAAGGATTCTTTCATGATGGAACTGTAAGCACAAAAATCATGCACAACCTCCATGAGGACCCCTATGATGATTTTAATCCTTGTCACGTACATGTAAGCATGAGATAATGTCCTCTAAGCAGAAAACCTCTTGAAGGTGTGTCTTCTTTCTTGTCTTGTGTTGTTTCCTCTTTATCATTTTCTCTCTCTCCCCATTTTTGACGCTTTTCGACACTTTTGTAACACTTGCTGATTTGCTTTTTGTAAGCCTTTGACCTTGTTCCTAAGCCTTGTGAGCATCTTATAGGTGAGTTTTCACCTTCCCCCTTGTTGTTCTCAAAATCATCTATGCTTGTTTTTGTAGACAACCCCTATGAAACATGTCTATTTTGTAGCCTACACTCTAAGTTCGCAAATCGAGACAAGCCTTCTTGGCCTCGTACGAAGTCCTTTGACATCATAGAATAGCTTATGACAATCCTCTAGGTTGATTCCTCAGGATTCGTGAAAATCAACTAAGTCGTAAGCTTGTCAAAATATCAATTTTAATCACTTTAGGGTGTTAGTAAATTTTTAAGTCTTTATGTGCAATGTCAGCAACATCTGCCGCTCTTGCATACTTTTCTATTTTTATATGTAAATTCGGCCAAAAATACCACTTTTGCATGCTAGTCTTGTTTTTAGTTAGACATGTCTGAGTGACGATTTTTTCCACCTTTACATGTTGCATGTGGATGACACATGTCATGTCGGCTATTTTCCCTGACCAAGTAAGATCTTGTGAATCACAAAATTTTAGTGGCATTTATGACCACTTGTGTTGATTTTAAGATCTCATCTTAACCTTTTAAATTGTTTTAATTCATTTTATTTAGTTTATTTTTCATTCCTCCAACCTTCTAACCAACTAGTAGTTTCTTCTTGAGGCTGTTGGATTCACGCAAATTTTGGGTTTCCATGAATTTTAGTATTCAGGGTTGTTTTCAAGTTTACGTTGGCTTTTCCAGGTATGCTAATATTTTTATTCTTCTTTTGTTATTATGAAGTTGTTATTTGTTTAGATTTCTTCTTTTTACGAATCATTTTTCCTTTAAGAGTTGTTTTTATGAAACCCTAGATTCACCAACTTTTAACTAAACAAAAACCTAGTTCTTCTAAATCTTGTTTTCTAAAGATTTAGAGTTAAAAGAAACTGGTTTAAAATTCATGTTTAGTCGGCTTATTTCACCATTAGTATCAGACTTTCTGTTTGTGTGTAGTGGCGGCAAAATAAGCCACCCCTACACGAAATTGATGCATGTTTAAGATTTTACCCACTAGTGTTCGAGCGGTCATATTCACCACCTTAACATGTAAACTTACAAACTTTAGTTTATATGATGAGTCGGCAAATTTTACCACTTGTGTACTTGATGCTTCATCCCAAGGTGTATGGGTGGAAAATTTTATCGCCCTTACATGAATCAAACATCTTCCCTATCCTACTAGATTGGCAAATTTCACCGCTCACACATAAACTTGCAAATCTACCCCTCATGCATAGTCAGTAAAAATTGCCACTCGGACATGAAAATGTTTCCTCAATATGCAGGGTCAGCAAATTTTTCTACCTTGACACCTACCAACTATCCCATACATGCAAGGGCAGCAAAATTTGCCGCCCGTGCATTCACTCTCTCAATTTTTTCTAACTCTGAGAGATTTTAAAATTTACTTTCCCGAGCCTGCTTTCCTTTGTTTTTTGACCTGCTTGTGCTCTAGCTCTTTCAAGCTTACCCCCATAGTCATGATCGTCGACATGCAATTTTCCCAGATTACCAGTATTTCCCCTAATTGCATGATCATGGCTTTTGTTGTAGTTTCTTTTGTAGATTTTCTCTCTTCATCAACACAACTTTCTAGTGTTGTTTTTTCAAATGACTAAGCTGTCTCCAAAGAAGTTGAAAGCAATGAAGTATAAGTATCAGGGTGTTTTTCCAATCACCTCAATTACCTCCAATATTGATGATATTCGTGATACAGAGATTGGCCATGTGGACATGGCTAAGTTTGTGGAAAGAACTAAGTTTGATAACCCTAGTTCTATGATGAAGAAGATTGTTGATAGCAATATTCACTTGGTGTCATCTTTCCCAGTGGCAGCTCATAATACAAGGTTTGTTTTGTAATGTGCTTAGTTCTACAATAGAGGTGCTAGAGTAGTGGTGGATACGAATGGCAATGTGATCATCCGATTGGATTTGGAATTCATTGATAAAGTTTTCATGTGTCTTGCTACTATAGAAGTTGTGAAACTAGATTTTGCTGAAGCTTAAAAAGAATATGACAAGAATTTTGAGAAGGCTAAGAAGATAATTAACACCAAGTGTCTTAAGACTTCAGGGCCAAATTTGTCTAAGTTGCGAAGAAACTTTCCCAGAAGTGGTATTATTGAAGAAGTTGGTGATCTCACTCTTCTTAGTAAGATAAGGGAGCTGGCTTCTTCCTCTATTTTCCATGAATGGATGTACCCTTTTACCAAGGTTATACTTCAAGGAAAGCAAGCCATCTTTTGGGGTGAACAAATCAGCAATGCTCTGCATGAGCAATTAACTAAGGTATCCACTACTCTCAAATTCTATATGACTTCCTACCTTGTGTGTATAGCAGCCTTAATGAGGATCTTTCTAGGTTTGACATCTAAAGGAGATAGGAGAGTGGTTCCTGTGTATCAATACTATCCTCAGTTGATGTTGAAAGGTTCAATTCATCATTTCAGGAGAGTAAATGATGCTTTCTTCGCAGTGTTCTTATGTCTTTTTGACCCTCAATTAGAGAAAAGAAGAGTTTCAGATGAAGCTTGGTCAGTTGTGAATGATTTTGAGTGCATGTTCTTACAATTTTAGACTTTCTCATATTTAAGGGTTGGATTTTTCCAAGGCTATCCTTATATGTTGCCCAGATTTCCTTCAGATAAGCTTGTTCTGATGGAATTATGTAGGAAAATGATTGTCATACATAATAAGAAAATGGAACTCAAGAAACTAGGTTTCAGATTTCTAGTTGAAATTGGCAGATACTCAGTGTCAATTGTAGCAAAGGCCAAGGTGATGGATGTTAGCTGCCGTTGCACCAAAAGATTGACCTATTAATGCCTGATACAACCACTTGATTTAACAAGCATGGGCGAAAACCACCGCAGCACAGTGCTAAACAAGGAGACCAAGGGCCACACCTTGCAACAATCACCCTCCTAGTGCAAGCATGGGGTTTGAATCTGTGACCTCAGCTCTGATACCAATTGTTAGTTGTCGTTGCACTAAAAGATCAACCTATTAATGCCTGATATAACCACTTGATTTAAAAAGCATGGGAGGTGGTTAAGCCCTTGTTGCAAACCACTGCAACGCAGTGCTGAACAAGGAGACTGAGATGTAACTAGTGACCATGAAATAGTTGAAACGAAGACCAAGGTTTGATTACATGGGTGTAAAAGACAAGATCAAAAGGAAGACCCAGTTTCATGAACCAACGGTTGAAGACATCTGGGTGAACTTAAGGAAAAAAGAGGATATCAAAAAATTGGACTATAGCAGATTATCTCTAGAACAGATTGAGTATCTAGGTTTAGCTAATATTCCTGAAGACCTGGTGGATGATGAAGAGTTGATTGATCCTAGGTATAACATTGAATGGATTGTTGATTCTCCTCTTCCACCTATTCAATGGTCTCAGAAAGATTTGAACATATATTGGCTAACACAAACAAGTGGTTAGAAGGTAAGGGTATTTCTTTGAAAGAATTCCTTACTAGATCAGAGACTGAAGTCCAAGAACAAACAGACAAGAAGGTGGAGAATAGTTCAAAGAATAAGAGTGGCATTCCCTGTTCTTCTAAGACACATAAACCTAAGATCAAATTTGTGTCTAAGAAGTCAAAGGCTGTAGAGAAAGAATCTAAGGTAGAAGAAATGGAAACTGAGAAACACAATACTGATGGAGGTTGAAAATAGATCAATAGAGGAGATAAGAGAAGAACAAAGGGATAAAGTTATATCTCCACAGAAGAATGTACCATAGGATACTAGAGTCTCTTCTCCTTTGCCTAACATACTTGTTTCAGTTCCTCTATTCGTTTTACCTACCATCCTTGCTTCACCTATGAACATCCCATCTTATGAATCTCCATCACCCTCAAAAATAATTTTTGATAATCCTCAAACTACTTTTGATGATGTTCTTTGTTCTTTTGGGTCCATTCCTAGTCTGTCCTCCTCATCTTTTGATATTGGAGATTCTTCAATATTTGATCACTTTGTATTGGGTTCTGAGCAAGTTTCAAATGTGAATGTGTCAAGTGCAGTGTTTACTAATACTCCACCTATTGTTTCTACTTCTAGTTCTAGTACAATTCTCATAACACTGACAATGTAACTGGATCCGCCTAAAAGAAAGAAAAAAGCCATCTCTCCAGATGACTTTGATTTTGGTAAGCTAGTGCCTATTAAGGCTAAGACTCCAAAGAAGCCAAAAATTCTTTCAAGAGTACTGAGAGACAAAGGGCACAAATTTGTGGAGATTGCAAGGCCCCCACAGGATGCTACCATAGAAAATTTTAGTATGAGTGATTACTCTATTTCTAGAATTTAGCTAGGCAAAATAACAAATGAGAGTGCAAATACTAACATGCAATCGGCAATGGATATTTTGATTTAGATGTTTGATAAAGAAAAAGAGATGAAATATCATTATAAACCAATGGTAGAACAATTGATTGTAGTGGTAAGGAAGATTACTTTGAATTCAGAATCAGTGACTCCTGAGGCCATTTATGTTGAAGATCCTATCATCCAAAAAGCTGAAAAGACTCACCTTAAGGGAAAAGTGCTTGAAGAATATTTGGAAAGGATGCACACATAGGGAATCTCTTTTCTTATAGAGCTAGCTGAGAAAACAAGCAAAATGGAGAAAATCAGGGCAGAACTTGATGATTTGATTGATGCTATTTCTCAGAATATTGAGCATTTAGAGTAGAGTCATAATAGGTGGGTAGAAATGAGGAAGTTGAAAATAAGTGCTTTGATATGAATTGGTGTTATTCCAAATCAGGATTCATATACCGAGACTAAGGAGGCATTGACATATCAGAGTTGTGTGTTGAAAGATCTGATCAATGACTTAGAAACTGCAAGGAAGCTAAGTGACCAAAGTGATGTTAGTCTCTTACACAAGTTGGAGGAGCTTCCATGCAATTTGGTGTCAAAGGATAATCAATTTCTTTCTGCAGAAGAGATGACCCAGGAATTTGAGAATATCTTTCAGAAGGAGTTTGAGGACAAAACATTTTTAGTAGTTTCCATGGATAATATTCTTGATAACCAGTTAACTTTGGATAATCTAAAGGCCAAGTTAACTAGCCATGCAAAATCAATTACCACAGTCAAAGATGCAATAGTCAGAGCTCGGATGATTTTTAGGAACACAGTCAGTCTAGATAGTTTGGGGATGTAAGTTGTGTTTACTATGTATGATTGCCACATGAAGAAAGAAGGCAGTACAAGTTGAAGTAGCTTTTTCATCACTTAGTTTATTTTCTATTTTTTAGATGTACTTTTGAAATAGTTTTGGACATTTTTACATGTACTTTTCTCATATGTAATTAAATGTAAAAACATAGGAAGTCCCAAATAAAAAAGGACTCCTTTGTTGAATAAGTCATAGTTAGTTGTTCTTTTCCTATTTTTGCTCTCGGTTTCTCCTATAAATAAAGAGGGCCCCCATTGTAATGATCATCTTTTAGTTATTGAAGTAAAACTCTGCCAAATTGAAGAGCATTTTGAGACCTTGTGTTCAAATTGTAAATCATATTTTATCAAGTGAATAGAAAAGAAAGCGATCATTCAATCT
The DNA here is from genome assembly GCA_027924645.1 of Cunninghamia lanceolata. Taxonomy (NCBI): domain Eukaryota; kingdom Viridiplantae; phylum Streptophyta; class Pinopsida; order Cupressales; family Cupressaceae; genus Cunninghamia; species Cunninghamia lanceolata. The sequence continues at coordinate 4,336,745 of BSBN01000596.1, forward strand.
TTGTATTGGAATAACTTGTAGTATATTGCAAAGTGTTCTTATGTCCTTTTCCTTATGCTATCTTATCTACTTGATCAAATTGTAGTGTGAGTGTGGATAATTTGGGAGATATTCTAAAGCTGATTTTGGAAACTTTGTGCTACAACAATTATCTTTAGTTTGTGATTTTATGTTTTGAAGTAAAAGATATTGTAAAGACTTTGAACTACTATTATCTTTTGTGATTGTATGTTTTGTCATAGTATTCAGTGAAGACTTTGAGCTGCACCTTATCCTACTTGGTTCTAAATTGTAAATCAATAAAAGGAGTAATGATAGACTTTGTGCTCTCATGGGTTTCTTGGTTATTTCGATTTGTATTGTGAAAGTACTCTTTTTTATTGTAAACATCATTTTTGAAAAAAGAGAAATGGATGACATGTTTAACCCTAAAATTAGTTTTTAGTGTAAATAAGTTTGTAATAGTTAATAGGGATCATCCCCTTGCTGAGAGGAGAGATTTATCTCGTTACACTGTGGTTGATATAACTATTTTGCCTTTAGTTAGTTGAAGACAAAATATTCACCCAACACCCCTATATTTTTCATCCTCTACACCTCCTATAAGCCTTCTAGAGGTCCTCCCTATCCATCTCCAACTTTTAGTTTTTAATTTCAATCAACCAATCCAAATCTTCCCCTATTATTTCCAAATCTCCCTTGGGAGATCCTATGATGCAAGTGGATATTTGGATTCTTGCACATGATTGACATGTTTCTAGAGGTAGAACTCCTCCTTTTTCTCTCTTCTACCATCTCCCATCATGTAGTTCCTCCAAAAACCTACTTTTTTCCTAGATCTCCCCCAGGGTGACCCTATCTCATTTCCAGTCATGGAAAAACTTGAGTTTCTCACTCAAAATGGCTCTGCTTTCACCTGTTTTTCTTCTAGTTCACATGATTTTTTATTCCTAATATGGAGTTGACTATTTCATGCACCCACACATGCATAATTAACTCCATTTGATCTAAAATTAATAACTCAATCAATCTCATGCATCCTTTCAACTCCAATTCTTCTTCAGTGATAAGCTATTATTAATTTATCACTCCTTAGTTAGCTGAGTTCACTAGGCAATCAACCTAGTTCACTCCCTAATAAATCCTTGTTAACTCATCATTCAATTGAGTTTACTTATTTATCAACCCCCTTCTTCCAACCTATAAATACCCCCTCCCTCAAGAAGAAAGGGAGGCAAATTCATTGTGTACACAACTCTTGCCAGTTTATACTCTCCAAATCAGCATTCTAATGCTCTCACAGGATGAAGCTGCCTTTTATTTTATTCATTATTCAACCAAGTATCACTATGCTACTTCAATCAATGCCATTGTGCTCATCCAAAGCTCACATTGGGCTCTTTCAAGCTTCAACAAGATTCTTTTTGCTTCTCTGTGTCATCTTGTCATCAAGAGGTCTTCCCACTGCTTCAAGAGGATTTGAGGTTGCCAACATTAAGGATTTCTTAGGGTAGTGGAGTCACACAAACCTTAATTCTTTTAGGTTCCATTATTGCTTTAATCAATTGATAATAATTAAAAAATCAAAATTGCTCTTAGGAATAGTAAATCTTTTCTTTTTCCTTGATATATTAGATCTTGCATGTTAGAATAATTGTTTTCAAATTCCTAGATCTAGACTATTTGTAGAAGCGTTTTCCCTTCCTAGATTAGATTATTTCAAAATAGCCAAAAACAAAAAAAATAGATTAAAATTAAATTAGGAAAAGATATATTAGATTGCATTTCATATTTCAATTATTAGAATAGAAAAATCTCTTTATTTCTATAAAATACTTAAAAAGCACAAAAAAATAAGTTTGTATTTCATTTATCTTTGCATGCATATTGAAACCCTAGAAAAGATAGATAACTTGCAAACCCTCGATATCATCACAAGGTAAAACATGATTAAAACAATTCAATCAAACCCTTGATCACATCACTAGGTAAACACAAGTCAAAGCATAACGAAACCCTAGGTCAACTAAACCATATGTCAAAACCCTAAATCTAGTTAAGGTTGGTCATTACACATTTATCTCTATCTTGGCTCATGAATATGCCTACAAGTAAGAGGTGAATGGGTGAGGGCTATCCTCAACAAGATTGAGGAAATCAATCAACGACAATAGTAGGAGATGTTTACTTTACCACAACAAGATCAATTTGTCCTATTATTGATAGAAGAACATAGACAACTTCAAATACAATGAGAACTCATTCAACAAATTGAAAGACAAGAGGACATAAATGAAAGTAACTACTTACTGACACAAAGGTGGAATAGAAGAAACCCCAATAGGAGAAGAGAAACTAGTGACCCTTCAGTTCATAGGGTTATCTCTATAACAACTACCATCAAACAAAACATTCAACTTAGCACACAACAAAAAAGGCCATAGAACTTGTCAACCCTCTGCGCAAAGTCCAGCTCTCCAAAGAGCCAGATCCTGACCATGTATCACCTCCTCTTAACTAGCTACTTCCATGAGAGTGACAGTGACGTAGCAGATCGCCCCATGGCAAGGATGGAAGGGTCTGTGTGCATGCCAAAATCTAACCCGACAGTCCTAAGCAACTAGTGTCACAATTTTGAGCGTACATATTTTGGTGAACCTAACAAGAATCACAAAATCTTTTGGTTTTGTAGTTTGTGTTCCCATTTCAAACGCTTCAAAACATTTAGCAAAAGCTTACAAAAAATTCACAGTATTCTTCATAGCCTCTTTAGCCACTTCGGCTTCTATTGCCTTTGTCATCATCTATTCCATTTATTTCATGGTGCCTATGGCACTGCCAAATATGATGGAACCTGACTTAAACCAATCAAATATTTCCTCAAAAGAACCAGAAACTCCTTCCTTTGATAGGTATGTGCCACCCCATCCTGATGCACCAATCACCAATTGCTATTATTATGAAGATTCAGATTATGAACAAGATCAAAGAGAATCTAGGTGTTCTCTATCTTTCAATAACCCATCTTTGGAAAACAATCCATCCATACCAAATGTGTCACATAAATCTAGAAGGATAAGGTTGGAAATACATTGACTTGATCAACCTTCCACAAGAACATCAAGTACTCATCTTGATGAGGAAGAGAAATGATTAGAAAAACATCTACAAGAAGCAAAAGATGCTCAAGAGGCATTGAGAATTGCCTTGCGAGAAGAACAAAGAGAAAATGTTGTATGAGAAGAAGCATATCACCATGAAAATACTTGAAGAGAAAATCCTAGAAATGAAGAACTACTCCTGCAGACTTAATTGCAACTCTAGTGCAAAGGATTTGAATCTTGGAAGAAGAGCAAGCTGCTCCTAAAAGAAGGCAAAAATCTCATGAACAAGACCAGGGGGCATCTCAAAACCCCCTACCTCAACTGCTATTCACAAAATGCCAGTAACGATACATGTCTGAATGGGAATCCTCATGTTCAGAACAATCTAAGAAATCCAACAATGGGTTATCAAAACCCACCCACAAGGTTATTTCTATCAACCCCACAATCTCAAAGCATCTTCCTAGGAACATATCTTGAGTATTTGAAAGAACCTCTGTATCAAAACATAAGGAACATGTAGCTACCTTGGCCATTGCCAGATCTCCCAAAGTTCAAAGGAGAAGGAGATCCAAACTCCCACATTAAATCCTACACCACAGAGATAAGAGAACTCATTCCCTGGGATGGAATTGGAGCAAAAATCTTTCCAAAATCTCTTGAAGGCATAGCTCTAGATTGGTACTATCTCTTATTGGAAGCTTTAATTCACTTGTTTAGACAACTAATTAGAGAGCTTGTCATGGCATTTGACATGAACAAACTCATTAAAATAGGGATTAGAGAATTCCTCACAATGAAACAGGAGCCAAATGAATCTATGGCCCACTTTGTCACTTGATGGAGGCAAGTCCTTTAATCCTCGACTAGTTCCCCGAACATGGATCACCAAGAACTATGCGACCTCATCTTACATGCCCTTAACAAGGGCATGAGAGAAGACATTCAAATCAACCCCCAATCAAGAAAGTAAGAGATGATTACAATGAGAGAGATTACTATCATTCTAATGTAAATGTCATAGACTAACCTAGGAACAACAAGTACTACCCTAGGGACAATTACCAAAATTGGAACCTCAATGGAAATAGGAACGGAAACAATGGAAGATATGAAAAATCCCCATACGAGTTCAATCAATTTTGGTCTTTTCATAGAACAAGGGGGCACAGTACAAAATCTTGCAGAGAATATAATAGATTCATAGCAAGGCTATCAGAAGACCAGCAACGTTTGTTCATAGAGATGTTCTTGAACCCACGAGAGGTCACACCAGATAACAAGGATACAAGACAAAATCAAGCTCCAATAACTCCACAAAATGCAAACATGGGAATCTATCAAGACCTATTTACCACATATAAAGACACAGAAGCAACAAACCAAAACAAAATAGCTCAAGGTAGTAACCATGAAGTCCCACCGCAACTAGGATAAAAAGGAGAAGCTAGGATGATGGGACTAGTTGAGATTATGCACAATGAAGGAGAAGAGGAAGACCATGGGAATGAAAAAGAACAAATAGAAGCATATGGAGGTATCATTTTAGTAGTGGAACTCATACCATCTATAATTGGACCTTATGAACTTATAGAAGATTTAAAGAAGACATATGCTCACATTTCATTCATAGACTTGCTCAGGAACTCCCCTTCACATCGCTCATTGTTACTAAAAGAAATAGGTCTAAAATACCTCAACCAAATTACACCACCACCTAGTGAGAAAATCAATCATGTGGACTAGACATCAGTCCACCAAATTCAGAACTCAAAGATCCAAGGTTCTTCTTTAACTTACAATAGATGCCTTTCAAGGTAGAATTAACCAAAAAATGAGACCCTACACTGTATCTTCAATTGTGGATCTGTGATACTTGCATCATGCAAAACTTAATCGATGATGGGACAATAGTTAACATAGTTCCATTCTCCCTATTAGAGAGGATGGGCTATGGAAACACTAATATCATCGCTTCACGAGATACTCTAAGTGGGTATGATAATCTAATGGCTATCACCATAGGTAAGATTACCCTTCCACTAACCTTGGGACTTAAAACCATTCCTACCACATTCTACATCATAGACAAAGACATGGGATATAATTTGATTCTTGGAAGATCGTGGATACATAGGATGAATGTTGTGCTATCTACATTATTTTAGGAAGCTTGATTCTTACATTTAGGGAATGTATACGTCGCAAAGGGAGATCCAAGACCTTTCAACATGTTGAAATCAAAAAAACCAAACAAACGTATAGGAATCACCATAGACTATGAACTCCCTACCAAAAAATTGACCATCCCTAATTCTACACCTCAATCGATATGTATTAAACAAATGGAAATCCCAGAAACGACCATATATGCTGCAAAGATCAAAACTTCAGAGAATTATGCATTGTCAAAACAAAAGGAAATGATTCCCAAAGAAAATACAATTGAGATCATGGAATGGATAGAGCGGGATGGACCACTCCAATTCCCCCTAGAGGTACTCACAATCAACATCCCAAAGGCCTACAAACTCTTCCCTTGCATAGGAGAAAAACTGCATAGAACTGAAGGTCCATTGTTTGAGACAACCACATTAGATTTGAGAAACACAGACCCACACGCTTTCTTAGATGTTGAGGAAGACATAACAGAAAGTTATAGTCAATTGTCACTATTAAGTAAATCATGTGTCCCTAAGACACTAGAAGAAACATAATCTTATGAACCTCTCACACCAATAGAGGATTCATATCAACCATTGACACCCATGCAGGAGGTGCATTCTATTGACAACGAGTCAACTACTGTCATAGGAATGCTACCTAAGATGTTCATGGTGTCTCAGCCGCAAGAGAATCCAACCACCTCTACCTCGGTTCAATTAAATGAACTTGGGAAGTAGGAAGCACCTCTAGTACAAATCAAAATGGTTGAAAAACTTCCCAATGAAGATGAAGAAAGAGAAGGTACTTTTCATAGAGAATGGAAGATGAGAGTGTCAGTTGGCATTGATGACCCTGTCATTTTTGAAATGCAAAAGAGTTACATCAGATATGCCATGGACATTAGACTAGAACCTGTAAGCACAAAAAACACGCATAGCCTCCACAGAGACCCCTATGATGATTTTAATCCTTGTCAAGTACATGTAAGGGAGAAATAATGTCCTCTAAGTATCAAACCTCTTGATGATGTGTCTTCTATCTTGTCTTGTGTTGTTTCCTCTTTGTCATTTTCTCTCTCTCCCCACTTTCGACACTTTTCGACACTTTTGCAGCACTTGTCGATTTATGTTTTTTGAGCTTTTGACCTTGTTCCTAAGCCTTGTGAGAGTCTTGTAGGTGAGTTTTCACCTTCCCCCTATGTTTTTCACCCTTTGCACCCCCTAGAAGCCTTCTAGAGGTCCCCCTATCCATCTCCAACTTTTAATTTTTAGTTTCACTCAACTAATCCAATTCTCCCCCTATTATTTCCAGATCTCCCATAAGACATCCTGTAATGCATGTGGTGATTTGGATTCTTGCACATGATTGACCTATTTCTAGAGGTAGAAATCCTCTTTTTTCTCTCTTCTACCATCTCCCTATTAGATCTAGGGCACACAACTGAGAGGGGGGGGTGAATCAGCTGTATAAAACTTGCTTCAATTTCAAACACTTGAATATACTTTGTTAGTTAACAGCATATCAATTAACCATTCATCAAGGCATAAAGCAAGAACACTGGAGCAGATAAACATCAACACATTAGACACCAAGATTTTTGATGTGGAAAAGCCAGTTAAGGGAAAAACCACAGCGTGATTAACCCAAGGATTATTCTTTGTTAGAAGAATAAGAAAAATGGATGGCACATGCCAATCAGGGCTCACTGCCTGAGCACACTACTCACAAAGAGGCACACTGCCTACAAGAGACACACTATCTACAAGATCATAAGTATTACAAACTTGAACTGGAGAATGATATCTTCACCATGTCTGGATCACTTCCATTTAAGCCTGAGACACACCTGCTCTGCCTTTCACTCTTTCGCTATACCACACTTATCCACTTCACCACACACTACAAAATGAATTCACGAACCTTCATTTATACAAAGCATCGACTTAAGAACAATCATCCAAGTCAGAAATCAACCACAAGAACATTCGCAAGACAAATAACTTATCCGGTCGGCCAGTCTAAGCAAGAACATCTTCATCCAGAAGAACTCATCTGGTCAGCCAACAAGAACATCTCCATCCGGAAGAATATCTTCAATTCTAGGCTCTACCACCAATGCGGACCAACAACACAACCTCAACATGATCCAAGACCCTTCACAAGCTTTCTTGAATGACCAGGTACATCTGCACTTCCTCTATTCACTGGAATCTCTTCTCTTCCTCATTTGAAACTTCAAGAACACAATCTATCGCCACTGTCATACTGAAACAAGTGCTTCCGGACCTCCAAATCATGAAAAAATTGAGAGGACACATCACAAGGACATCCCAAACACTATGTCCAATCCGCAAGATAGGATAATGGACTTCTGGATCTCATTGGACCTCTTTGTAGCACTCTGTCACTCCAGAGCATCTCCCGGAACCGGTTCTACTTGATCAATCACAACATCTTCAAATCTTCATGCAGACCTCTGAAAAATTAACTGGTTCATCTCAAGACTCATATCTACAAACCCTTTAATCCGTATCCTCTGATCCTCAACCTATTGAGTACTTTTGCCTTCTTCTCATCACTGTTCTTCACTGTTCCTGATTGAGACTAATTTTCTCAATATCCTCAGTACATAGCTCATCCAATCCTTCTTGTCAATGCAATATGAGTATGATGACATCAATGACAACATTGATTAACCTCATACTTGCAACAATCTCCCCCTTTGTCATTGATGGCAACATATGATGTGAAAAACCATCAAGACAAGAACTTCTCGTTTCTGTCATAGCACCCCCTATCAGCAACAACTCTTCACATGTCTTCTCTTCCTTTACTGCTCCCCCTTTGATCATCAACCACTTGTTTTTCACATGTCTTCTCTCCCCCTTTGACATCAATGGCAAAGGGCTCATACTTACAATTCTAATACATCAGAATCATACTAGCTGCTCCCCCTCAGTAGCAGCTCCCCATCATCAATCTGGATCACAAGATATGACTTTGATATCCACCGAACTGATGCACATCAGTGCATCCTAGTTCATCACCGGAGGGGCCATGACCCCTAACTTCTCCCTGAGATACTCAAAAGAGTCCTTGGGAAGAGGTTTAGTAAAGATATATACAATCTGATCCTTGGAGGGTACATACTCCAATCTGACTTCATCCTTGTTCACTTGTTCTCTCAAAAAGTGAAACTTGATAGATATGTGCTTAGTCTTAGAATGCAATACCAGATTCTTAGAAATATTGATTGCACTTAAGTTATCACATAAAATTGTGATAGGCTCCTCATATTCAACTTTAATGTCTCTTAGCATCTACTTCATCCATAAGACTTGAGTGCAACTACCTGCTGCTGCAATGTATTTTGCTTCAGTTGTAGACAGAGATATGGCCTCTTGTTTCTTGCTTAGCCAAGAAACCAACCTTTTTCCCAAAAAGAATGCTCCTCCACTTGTACTCTTCCGGTCATCCACATCTCCTGCCCAATCTACATTTGTGTATGCATGAAGAGAGAAATCCTGATCTCTAGGGTACCATAGACCATACTCAACTATTCCTTTCAAGTACCTAAAATTTTTTTTGATTGCCATGACATGAGATTCTCTGGGATCAGCCTGAAATCTTGCCACAAGACCAACAACCTGCATTATATCTGGTCTAGTCTGAGTGAGATACAATAGTCCTCCAACCATTGATCTATACTTGGTCTAATCTATCTTAGGAGAGTCATCATCTTTGCTCAACTTACATCTGGTTGCCATAGGGGTGTTCATTGGCTTTGAATCTTCCATTCTGAATTTCCTCAACAATTCTTTTGCATATTTGGTCTGACAGATAAAGATGCCTTTCTTTGTCTAAGTAATTTGCAAACCCAAGAAGAAATTCATTTCACCAAGCATTAACATTTCAAATTCACTTTTCATTTGATTTGCAAAAGTTTTACACATACTGTCTTTTCCTCCAAAGATGATATCATCAACAAATACTTCAACAATCAAGATGTTTTCCTTATCTATTTGGAAATATAGGTTACTATCAGCAGTACCTTTGTTGAAACCAATCTGCACAAGATGCTTATCCAACCTTTCATACCATGCTCTTGGGGCTTGCTTCAAACCATACAGTGCTTTCTTCAACTTGTAGACCATATCATCATGATCAGACAATTGAAATCCATCCAGTTGTTCAATGTATACTTCTTCTTCCAAATCACCATTTAGGAAGGTAGACTTGACATCCATTTGATATACCTTGAAGTCTTTGAAGGCAGCAAATGCAAGAAATAATCTGACTGCTTCAATTCTTGCCACCGGAGCAAAGGTCTCTTCAAAATTAATTCCTTCTATTTGAGAGTAGCCTTTGCAGACCAATCTATCTTTGTTTCTGATTACTTCACCAACTTCATTTAGTTTGTTCCAGAAGACCCATTTGGTTCCAATCACATTCTTGTTTCTAGGTCTGGGAACAAGATCCCAAGTATGATTTTTCTCAATTTGCATCAATTCTTCCTCCATTGCTTTGGTCCAGTTTTCATCCTTGCAAGCTTCATTAATTGTCTTAGGTTCAATTTTTGAAATCAGATAGTATTCATTTGAATCTTAAGCAATTCTTCTCCTTGTTTGTACCCCTTTACTTTTGTCACCTATGATCTAATCTTCAGAATGATTTAGAGTTACATACCTTGGAACTTTGGGAGTTTCTTGTACTATTGTTTCTTGATTAGGGTCATTCAAACAAACTTCTTCTTCCTGATTCACCAGATTAGTCTGAGTTTGAATTTCAGAGGAGGATTGAGCTCCTTGCACCAGAGAATCATTCTGATCATCTTCATCACATTCATAGAATCTTGAGGGCTTCTCAACTCCTTCATCAACCTTCACATTTGTACTTTCTATCATCTTTCTCAATCTTTTATTGTAACACCGGTATGCTTTGCTTTGAGTGGAGTAACCCAAGAAAATTCCTTCATCACTTCTAGCATCAAACTTTCCTAGATCTTCATCTCTTTTGATGTAACACTTGCTACCAAATAATCTGAAATATCTCACAGTGGGAGTTATACCAAACCAAAGTTCATAAGGAGTCCTACCAGTATTGCTTTTGATTTGAACTCGGTTAAGAGTATAGACTATAGTGCTGACAACTTCTCTCCAAAACATCTGAGGAACATTTGCTTCCATCATCATTGTCCTGGATGCTTCCTAGATGGTCCGGTTCTTTCTCTCAACTACTCCATTTTGCTATGGAGTCCTAGGAGTAGACAACTGTCTCCTTATGCCATTCTTCTCACAAAAGTCTATGAATTCATCGGATGTGAATTCACCACCTCTATCAGACCTTAGACATTTTAGTTTCAGTCTGGTTTGATTCTCTACCATAGCTTTGAAGATTTTGAACTTCTCAAGGGCTTCTAATTTCTCTTTTAGGAAAGTAACCCACATCATCTAGGAATGATCATCAATCAATAACATGAAATATCTATCACCTTGCATACTCTTGATTCTTGTTGGACCACATAGATCAGTATGAACTAATTCCAATAATCTGGTGGAGGACTGATCCTTGCTTTTGAAAGAGACTCTGCTCTGTTTACCTAGCTGATATTCTTTGCACAAACTATTTGTAGGTTTCACCAATTTTGGAAGATCTCTTACAACCTGAGTATTGCTTATCTTGATGATGTTATCAAAATTCACATGACACATTCTTCTATGCCATAACCAACTCTAATCAACTTGAACAAACAGACAACTTTTATTAGAACCAACTAGATGGAAGATATTACCTTTTATTTGAGTACCGAATGTAATCTCAGTTCTGGAGCTTTCAAAAATCCTGCATCTTCCATTCTTGAACCAGAGATCATAGCCTTTGTCTACCAACTGACCAACACTAAGAAGATTGTGCTTCAATCCTTCAACATATAGTACATTACTGGTTTTTCTCTTTCCATCAAAAGAAATAGTTCCCCTACCTCTGATTCTGCCAGCAGAATTATCACCAAATTTTACCATTCCTCCTTCATACCTTTCCAAATCTAAGAACTTATTCTTGTCACCTGTCATATGGTGAGAACATCCATTGTCAATAACCCAATCATCCTTTTCTTCAATTTGTGCAGCCAAAGCTCTTTCCACAACCTTATGATTGACAGATTCAAAGGATATTGGATTTTCTTCCTTGATGACAATAAACACCCATTCATTTCTGGATCTATTTCATATCTCTGATTCATCATCTGTTACACCTTCATTATCATCTTCTTCATGAACATAATAACAGTTCTTTTGGAACCTTTGTCTGTTAGAATTTGATCTTGCAGTTCTTTCCGGACATCTTGAGGCAAAATGACCAATCTTATTGCAGTTGAAGCATTTAAAAGGTAACTTTCCTTCATACTTACCGGATCTTCTTGGCAGTCTCTTTGCAATGAGGACATTAAGATGAGTTGTTTCTGCTTCTTCCTCTTCCATGTCTTTTCTTGCTTGATCATACCATGACAGCTTCCTTGAAGAGTTTTCTCCCAAATCAAATCTTTGTTTGCCCTTCACATAGGCACTGGCTTTGAATGCAGATTCAATCTTGGGGGGATCATCTCCAAACTCAATCATTTTAAATGCAGCCAGTTTGCCAGCCAATTGCTCTCTTGTGATAGTTGTATGGGCTTTGAATTCATCAATGGCAGCAACCTTGATTTTGTAGGCAGTTGGAAGGGATCTGAGAATTTTGCAAACAATTTCATTTTCATCCAGAACTCCACCAGCATTCCTGATTCCACAAACTAGCTCATTCACTCTTGGCATAAAGGTAGTGATGTTTTCATCATCTCTCATCTTCAATCTTTCAAATTTCCCTTTCAGACTTTGCAAGCTTGCACTCTTAACAAACTCATCTCCTTCATGCAGAAGTTCCAGTTTGACCCAGATCTCATATGCAGTTGATAGGTCAATAACATTTGAGAGCTCTGAATCATTCAATGCGCTTAGAAGAGCTTCTTTGGTCCACACATTGTTTTCAACATCTGTGATTTCATTCAGTGTTGTCAGACCACCCTGTGGAGGTACATAAGCCTTTGTGATCATGGAAAGGTATGCTTTTCCCACACATTCCAAGTGACATTTCATGCGACCTTTCCAGAGCAAGAAATTGGTTCCATCAAACTTCAGACTATCCTTCTTGTATGACGACATCCTAGATCTCCTCAAGTGGTTAAGCTCCTTTCAGAGGAACTTGCGTCTGATACCAATTGTTTGATCTAGGGCACACAACTAAGAAGGGGGGGTGAATCAGTTGTATAAAACTTGCTTCAATTTCAAACACTTGAATCTACTTTGTTAGTTAACAGCATATCAATTAACCATTCATCAAGGTATAAAGCAAGAACACTAGAGCAGATAAACATCAACACATTAGACACCAAGATTTTTGACGTGGAAAACCCGGTTAAGGGAAAAACCATAGGGTGATTAACCCAAGGATTATTCTCTATTAGAAGAATAAGAAAAATGGATGGCACATGCCAGTCAGGGCTCACTACCCGAGCACACTGCTCACAAAGAGGCACACTACCTACAAGAGACACACTGTCTACAAGATCATAAGTATTACAAACTTGAACTAGAGAATGACATCTTCACCATGTTTGGATCAGTTCCATTTAAGCTTGAGACACACCTGCTCTACCTTTCGCTCTTTCGCTATACCACACTTATCCACTTCACCACACACTAAAAAATGAATTCATAAACCTTCATTTATACAAGGCATCAACTTGGGAACAATCATCCAAGTTGGAAATCAACCACAAGAACATTCGCAAGACAAATAACTTATCCGATCGGCCAGTCTAAGCAAGAACATCTTCATCCGGAAGAACTCATCTAGTCGGCCAACAAGAACATCTCCATCCGGAAGAATATCTTCAATTCCAGGCTCTACCACCAGTGCAGACCAACAACACAACCTCAACATGATCCAAGACCCTTCACAAGCTTTCCTAAATGACCAGGTACATCCGTACTTCCTCTATTCACTAGAATCTCTTCTCTTCCTCATCCGGAACTTCAAGAACATAGTCTACCGCCACTGTCATACTGAAACAAGTGCTTCTGGACCTCCAAATCATGAAGAAATCGAGAGGACACATCACAAGGACATCTCAAACACTCTATCCAATCCACAAGATAGGATAATGCACTTCTAGATCTCACCGAACCTCTTTGTAGCACTCTGTCACTCCGAAGCATCTTCCGGAACTGGTTCTACTTGATCAATCACAACTTCTTCAAATCTTCATGTAGACCTCTGAAAACTTAACTGGTTCATCTCAAGACTCATATCTACAAACCCTTTAATCTGCATCCTTTGATGCTCAACCTATTGAGTACTTTTGCCTTCTTCTCATCACTATTCTTCACTGTTCTTGATTGAGACTAATTTTCTCAATATCCTCAGCACACAACTCATCCAATCCTTCTTGTCAATGCAATATGAGTATGTTGACATCAATGACAACACTGGTTAACCTTATACTTGCAACACTCCCATCATTTGGTTCCTCCAAAAACCCTTTTTTGCCCGAACCTCCCCCAGATGACCTAGGGTCACCCCTCAAGTGACCCTACTAGCAAAAGGGGTGACCCTATGGCACTTCCAACCATGAAAAAACTTTAATTTCTCACTCAAAAAAGATTTGTTTTCACTTGTCTTTCTTCCAATTCACGTGATTTTTGATGCCTAATATGGAGTTGACTATTTCATGCACCCACACATGCATAATTAACTCTATTTGATCTAAAATTAACAACTCAATCAATCTCATGCATCCTTCCAACTCAAATTCTTCTTCAGTGATAAGCTATTATTAATTTATCACTCCTTAGTTAACTAAGTTCACTGGGTAATCAATCTAGTTCACTCCCTAATCAATCCTTGTTTACTCATCAATCAATTGAGTTAACTTCTCAATCAACCCCCTTCTTCCAACCTATAAATACCCCCTCCCTCAAGCACCAAGGGAGGCAAATTCATTGTGCACACAACTCTTGCCAATTTTTACTCTCCAAATCAGCATTCTAATACTCTCACATGATGAAGGTGCCGTTTATTTTATTCATTATTCAACCAAGCATTGTTACACTACTTCAATCAATGCCATTGTGCTTATCAAAATATCTCATTGAGGTCTTTCAAGCTTCAACAAGCTTATTTTTCTTCTTTCTATTGTCTTGTCATCAAGAGGTCTTCCTGCTACTTCAAGAGGATTCAAGGTTGCCAACATCAAGGATTTCTAAGGGTAGTGGAGTCACACAAATCTTCATTCTTCCATTTTCATTTATTGCTTTATTTAATTGACAGTAATTAAAAAATCAAACTTGCTCTTGGGAATACTAGATCTTTCTTTTTCCTTGATAGATTAGATCTTGCATGTTAGAATAATTGTTTTCAAATTCCTAGATCTAGACTATTGTAGAAGTAATTTCCCTTCGTAGATTAGATTACTTCAAAACAATCAAAAAACCAAAAACATAGATTAAAATTGCATTAGGAAAATTCATACTAGCTTGCATTTCATATTTGAATTATTAGAATAGAAAAATAATCTTTATTTCCATAAAATACTAAAAAAGGACAAAAACAAGTTTCCATATCATTTAGCTTTGCATGCATATAGAAACCCTAGAAAAGATAGACAACTAACAAAACCTCAATACCATCACTGCGATAAATAATTCAATTAAACCCTTGATCATATCACAAGGTAAACACTAGTCAAAACATACAACCAAACCCTAGGTCAAAACCTTAAGTCTAGTTAAGGTTGGTCATCACACATTTACCTCTATCTTGGCTCACAAATTTGCCTGGGAGTGAGAGGAGAGTGGGTGATGGCTATCCTCAATGAGATTGAGGAAATCAATCATGAAAATAGTAGGAGACATTTAATTTACCACAACCAGATCCATTTGTCCTCTTATTAATACAAGAACAAAGACAACTCCAAATACAATGAGAACTCATTCAATAAATTGAGAGACAATAGGACATAAACATAAGAAACTGCTTACCCACACAAAGGTGGAATAGAAGAAACTGCAATAGGAGAAGAGAAACTAGTGACCCTTTGGGTCATAGGGTTATCTCAACAACAACTGCCATCGAACAAAACATTCAACTTAGCACACAACAATAAAGGCCACAGAACTTGCTGACCCCTCTCCATGAAGTCTAGCTCTCCAACGAGCTAGACCCCCACCATGTCAGCTCGCCTCCTCCTAACTGGCTACTTCCATGAGAATAAGATTGATGTGGTGGATCACCCTATGGCAAGGAGGGAAGGGTTCATGTGTGTGCTGAAATCTATCAACCCTAGACAACTAGAGTCACGATTTTGAGCATATATATATTGGTGAACCTGACGTGAAATTACAGAATCTTTTGGTTTTGTAGTTTGTGTTCCCATTTCAAATGCATCCAAACATTTAGAAAATGCTTCAAAACATTTTCACTTTATTCTTCACAGCTACTTCCATTACTTCAGCTTCTATTTCCTTTGCCATCATCCGTTCCATTTGTTCTATCGATAGGTATGTGCCCCCACATCCTAATGTACCAATCACTAATTGCAATGACTATGAAGATTCATATTATAAAAAGATCAAAGAGAATCTAGGTGTTCTCTATCTTTCAACAACCTAGCTTGGGAAAACAGTCTGGCCATACCAAGTGCTCCACATAAAGCTAGAAGAATAAGGTCAAAAATCCATCGACCCGATCAACCTTCTACAAGCACATCAAGTACTCATCTTGATGAGGAACTCAAATGATTAGAAAAACATCTACAAGAATCAAAAGTCACTCAATAGGCATTGAGAATTGCCTTGCAAGAAAACAAAGACAAAATGTTGCACAAGAAGAAGCATATCACCATGAAAATACTCAAAGAAAAATTCCTAGAAACAAAGAAACACCTAGAGCTGCTACTCTTGCAGAATTAATCATAACTCTAGTAAAAAAGATTAGAATCTTGGAAGTAGAGAAAGCTACTCCCGAAAGAAGGAAAAAATCTCATGAACAAGACTATGGGGCATCTCAAAATCCCCCCTAACTCAACTACTATTCATGAAATGCTAGTAATGATACATGTCTGAATGGGAATCCTCCTATTCAAAACAATCCAATAAATCCAACAATGGGTTATTAGAACCCACCTACGAGGTTATTGCTATAAACCCCACAATCTCGAAGTGCCTTCCTCGGAACATATCTTGAGTATTTGAAAGAACCTCTAGATCATAACATAAGAAGCATGCAGCTACATCGGCCATTACCAGATCTCCCAAAGATCAAAGGAGAAAGATGTTTGCAAGATACACTACTATACATGACATGTGTTGTCATTGATGGCAAATAAGTCTATCATACACATCCACATTACATAATTTGTTCATACCGGAAGTTAGAGTGAAGATTGGTCTAAGTCCGGGTAGTCAGAAACAGAGCATGTGATAGGGTCTAGCATCTGCGTCCAAATCTCTCTGGTGGTAAATCACAGTGTGTTTCAGATCTGAGAGAGTGATAAAGATTGCTAGGACTATCTAAATCTAAAAATTTAGCCTCCAGTGATGAAGGATTCAAAAGTTATAAGCATTTGAGTATTGGGTTCCAGTTAGTCAGTATAGTCAGAAGAAGAATAGGCTAACCTAGTATTTGATCTTGGTCTGGATGAAGAAAAGTTGTTGGTTAAGCAATTTGTGATAATCAGTTGTATTGGTTAGCATGGTTGATGATTTGAGAACACAAGTTTTTGGTCCGCGTTGTTGATTGTGCATGGATTCAACCGACAGAGTAGAGTTCTTAATAAATTTTCTAAGTTTTCTTGAAGTCGACTACAGTTGATTGAATTTCTTGATGTGAATATATATAGCTGATGGATTCAAGTGTTTTGATGTGTGTGTGTGATGTGATGATGGAGTAAGTACGAAAAGGGAAAGAAGAAGTATGAAGGTGAAGATCTAAGCTTAGATTATGGCCAAAGAGTGAAACAGGGTAGAGTAAGGATGAAGTGTGTAAGATCAGTATTTTGTGCTTAACCGAAACTAAATTTTTGCATTGGTAGATTCTATTCATCAGTTCAAACATTCTATAATCTTCTTGTAATCATTTCTATAGGTAGTGAGCCCCTTGGAGGAGTGAGCACTAGGTAGTGCACCCTGAAGGCATGTGGCTTCCCCATTTATAATACTTTTAATAGAGTATAATTTCTTGTAGGTTAACCCCCACCATGGTTTTTCCCTTAACCAAGTTTCCACATAAAAATCCTGGTGTTATGTGTGTTTCAGCTCATGTGTTGTTGATTTATGCTTTCATGGTTATATCATTAATTTGTTAATAAGTGATAAAGAACAAACATTGATGCAAGTGTTAAAGTTTTGTGACAACTGATTCACCCCCCTCTCAGTTGTCTGCCCTAATTTCAATAATTAGTATTAGAGCCTAGTTCCTTAAAAGAAGTTTAATAGCTTGAGGAAGATCTAGGAAGGTGTTTTCAATGGGTTCATTCAAGTATTCTAATGGTATCTAGGAACAACTTAAACTTGCTTTAGAAGATCTTGATCAGTCTAGAGCAGAAATTAAAAAACTGCAAGAGAACCCTAAAGATGCTGAAGACTTCATTGAGACCTTAAAAGAAAAATTGAGCAAATCTAATGAAAAGAGGAAGGAGCTACTTCTTCAACTAGGAAATTAGAATGAAGACAATGACATGGATGAGGCCCTAAAAGAGAAGACAAAGGAATGTGAGAAGTTATCTAAGGAAGTTGTTGTCCTAAAACATGAGATGGAATCTAGGGTGATGAGGCTAACTGAGGAAATTGAAAAAGAAAGAAGACTAAAGAAAAACTGAATCAATCTCTGAAAGAAAGAAAAGAAGAATGTTGCAGATTGGACAAAATAGCTGGCCATCTAGAATCTGATCTACATGAAAGCAAGAACAATGAGGAAGAACTTGAAATACAAGTTGTCATTCTCAAACATGACCTAGAAGTTGGAAATGAATATAAAGAGAAATTCAAGATAAGCTCACCTAAACTTGAGGTGTTGCTTGATAGCTAGAAGAAGGCAGATGATAAGCATGGTCTAGGATTTGAGAAAGGTGAAAGCTCTGGATCCGGTCAAAGAAATGTTGTTATAAGAAATCAAAGAAGGAATCCTAGAAGACCTTTGGTAAGACAACCTAATGCTCAAAGGTATCCATATTTCAATGGAACTTGTTTCAATTGCAATAAATTTGGTCATAGAGCTACTCAATGTAGAAGTAGAGTGAATCAAAGTGGTCCATCCTTGTCTAGTCAATGCTTCAATTGTAAAAGGTATGGTCATAGATCTAATGATTGCCAAAGTATGATGATAAATTACTCTAACAGCAGAAGAAATGTCAATTCTTTGAATGGATACTATTTTACATGCAATGGATTTGGACACATGGCTAATTAGTGCAGATCAAGAGGAAATCAAGTAAATAAGAAAAGAAATGTTGTGTGCTTTAATTGCAATAGATCTAGTCATATTGCAAGATTCTGTAGAAGTAGGAATAATGATAGATAAGGTCTGATAAACAAAAACTAAAACATGCAGAGACAAGATAAAGGCAAGGGTAAAGTTGATGTGAATGTGGTCCAAAATGAAATGAACAAAACATGGGTAAAGAAAGATGGAATAAATGAAGGGAATGGGTCTACACTAGAATCTAGTGTTGATAATTCCTCCAGGAATTGAATCAGGAGCTCTGGCTCAGGTATTGAAAATCTAATCCCCCTGCTAGTAAGTGGATGCCTGAATCTGGCACAATGAATGAAAATAGAGAGGCCTATTGCAGATCTATTGAAGCAAATTCTGGAAGAAAAGAAGCAAATGTGATTGATTGGGGAGCAATTGAAGATTGACTACATACAAAATAAGTGTAACCAGATGTATTAGAGTAGATCATTTATTACAATGGAGAATTAGGTTTTGTGCAGCATAAAAGGTCATCCTTTCATCATTTGGATCACTTTGCATTTAAAGAGAGCAAGCAGAAGAGTACCTAAGCTAAGATTTCAAAGATTTGAAGTGCAACAGATGAATTCATTAGCTAACGCTAATTCCATCGAAGAAAAAGGTATTTTTCTATGAATCTTTGAACTTGTGATCTTTCGCAATGGCTACACCATTGGTTGTTGATATTACTGAAAGGCCCTAACCCAAATTCAAGAAGCATCCACACAAATCAGTAGAAGTCAACTCATTAGGTGCCTTTTCAAATGTTTTCTATGGTGTATTGCATGTTGAAGATATTAGGTCCTATATTCATGCGAGCATAGATGAATTTGGTGACTCAAGGTTTGTCAATTTGTTTAAGAATCATCTAAGGGTGAAATTCACAGTCTTAAACCTGAGTATAAGGCACTGCATGATAAACATTTCATTCAGATTATAGGGTTTCCATCCTTCGATGAAGATTAATGGGTCCAGTATGTTTTAATCCATATGCATGATGAGTTTATGTCGTGGTTAAACTCATCTGGTGGACTGCCCGTATTGAAATCAGTAAAAAATCAAACTGTAACTAATACTACCGAAACTCAAGGTTTGACAAAAGGGCAATGACTATAAATGATATCACTAGTCCGAATGTCAAATTTGCTTTAATGGTGATTGGATATAAGATTTATCATTCCAGCAGGGAAAATTTTGTATCTAGTACAGCTATCTATGCAGCTTATCAGATGTTGAGAAAGAATGTTGATTATGACTTGTGTGAGTTTCTACAGAACCAACTGATGGAAAATTTGAATAAGGTTAAGAAGGATAAAAAGAATACCTTCAAATATGGTACACTAGTCTTGTGTTTGTTCTTCTATTTCATGAATGAGTTACCCGGAAAGAAAAGCATGTGTTGGACCAATGATAAACCTATTGCAATACATATAAGGGAGCACTTGAATAGTATTGGAGACTCCAATGCCCAAAGGAGTGCTCTTTGGGGATTCTTCAAGAAATTTTAGAACATGATGCAATCAAGGGAAAGAATCCCTACATCTATGGTTGAAAAATACAAGCATATAGTTTATTTTATGGTGGATACAGATAAGTGTTTGATGGAAGCAATTGAACCAAGAACTGTGTGGATCATGCCCATGGGGTATGAAGTGGATGGAAAGGTACTTGAGCTGTAGGTATAACATCTATTTAGCCAACTTATGGATCCTGTTGAGGAGATATTTAGAACATATAAAGAAATTTCACTAAAACTACATCTTGAATTCAAGGCTAATGAAATCAAAAGGAAAGTAAGGAAAGAAGTTGAACAGTTGGCTGAGAATCTAGGTATTACTAAGGAAGCTATGAGACAAAACAGGGAAAGGATAGAAAAAGTTGAGTAGGAGAAATAGGACAGAGAACAGAGAAGTGTTCCTGTAGAATCCTCCTCCACATCAAGGACTACTAGGAACTTTGTTGTTGCCCCTGTTCCCCCAAAATCTGCCAAACCTAAGAAACCAGAAGGCAAATCATCTAAAAAAGAAGGGAAAAGGGTAAAAACTAAGGCCTCCTAGACATAAAAGCATGAAAATGATGAAGAAGAAACTAATTCTGATGTTGAGGTAAAATATTTGAAGGCCTCAGGTATAAAAGCAGCCAAGGTATCTAAGGAGAAGCCCTCCGGAAGAAAAAAGATTAGCAAGAGGCAAAAGACTGAAACATATGTTGAGAAGCCTACTCTTTCTGTGGAAGATATCAAGTCAGTCACTATAGATGGGAACTTAAAGCTAATGATTAATTTTTATGATGACTACAGTGATGTTGATAGGAGGGTTTTGGAGGAAGCAATAGTTAAATATCTAATTATCTACAATAAGGCCTTAATTGAAATAACTTCTGAAATCCCAAAAAGTTTTGCAGATATTCTGGAGTTAAGAAAAGAAAATGCAAAAAGTAAAGACATTGAGCTTAGGGAGCATGTGCTAATAAAATTGTGCCCTCCAATTACTCCAGATCAAATGAACATGATATTCAAAGAAGTGAAAGATGAATTTAGGAGTAAGAAAGGAATGAATAAACTCATGCTTGGTGAAATCGATGAGATAGTAAAAAATACTCAGGAGATTCTTCTGAGTACATTGAAAAGGCATAATCTTTCCATTATTGAAGAAGAGATTGATGATGGGATTGATTCTTGAATTCTAGATGTTGAAGAATTAAACATCAATGAGCAGCAAACCGAGATAGATGACTCCTTTGTTCCGAAAGATGAAGCAATAATCATAGAAGATACAGAGATGAATGTTGAACGAAATGCTCAAACTGAAGATGATTCATTGAAGAATAAAGAGCATGAAACAAAAGAAGCTAAGGACCAAGAAGCAGAAAAGGCCAAGGACAAAAATGAAAAAGAAGAGATTGCAAAGGTTGATGAAGAGCCCAAGTAGGACAATTTGGTTGATAGTACTGATAAGGATCAAATAGATACATCAACATTTTGGGCAAGAGACACTACAGAAGTAGTGAAAGAAATTTTGGAAAGAGATAAACAAATTGAAGAAGATTGGGAAATAATACAAGGTCCAATCAATTTTGATTCCTTATCTCTGGTGCAGAAGATAAAATTGGCCTCTATTGCTGAAGCCAAGGCAAGAGAAGATATCTTAAAGTCTCACATAGAAGATAGTGAGTTGCTTGGCCTTGCATCTGGGATTCTAGAGAAAATCATGCCAACATTCAAGAAGGACTCATTTGCATCCCCCTCCAGTCAATTGAAGAGTTTGATAAATTTTGTAAGTACTCATTTTGAGTCCCTTGAAAAATCTACAGAGGTCAAGGTTAAAAATGAATTCAATGATAAAAGTTTTGATGCTCTGAAAGGGATGATTGCATTAGATAGAATTGTTTTACCAGTGTAAAGAGTATTCAAAATGCTCTTATAGAAGGAGGGAATGTATATAAATTTTGTTTATCTTGTCCTAAAGCTATAGAGGACATTGAAATAAAAATAAAGGAGTCTAAGGAAAAATTGTCAAGTGTATCCCAATCTTTTGATCCTTTGATAGTATCAGTGATGAGCTGAGAATTTCAAACAATCAGCTTGATTGAAGAAATAAAGAAATTGATGAAGGAAAAGGACAACATTGAGATAAGGATGTGTGAGCTCTAGGGATTGATTTCCCCCAAGTTGGAAGCAATGCTCAATACCATGACAAAAGTCCAATCTATTGCTAAGTCAAGTGATCCTATTGACTTCTAGAAAGAAGAGTCTCAAGCAATCTTATTTAGTGGTCACATCTCAATTTTGAACATCATGAAGAAGAGTTGGGACAATGAGTTGGCGTTATTGAAGAATGTCTTTGGTGATGTGTTCAAACTTATGTAAATAAGTCATAGGGTTGTTTGTATATATGCCCATGTACATAAAATTTTTGGTGAATTTTGGTATGCGGATTTTGTTGAGTTTGATGCTTAATTACAAATATTGGAACTACTAGACCACAAGGCAATATTTACATTTGGCTATAAAGTTGTATTGCATAAACACTCCATTGTGGAGGAATGTGAGATTATGGAATTGTTACAACCAAAAAGTCTAGCCTTTGCCATTGATGTCAAGGGGGGAGAGGAAAGTAGTGAAAAATGAGTAATCCAACAAAGGGGGAGCATCAGAGAATAGTGAAAAGCATAAGTGTACAAAGTAAGGGGGAGTTGTTCCGACACTTAGTCATTTTTCACTAAGTGTTGCCATCAATGCCAAAGGAGGAGATTGTTGGAAAGAGACACTACTATGCATGACAAGTGTTGTCATTGATGGCAACTAAGTCTATCTTACACATCCACATTACATAATTTGTTCATATCAGAAGTTAGAGTGAAGATTGGTCTAAGTCTAGGTAGTAAAAATAGAGCATGTGACAGGGTCCAGTATCTAGGTCCAGATCTCTCTGGTGGTAAATCACAGTGTGCTACAGATCTAAGGGAGTCATAAGGATTGTTAGGACTATTAAATATAGAAATTTAGCCTCTAGTGATAAAGGATTCAAAAGTTATAAGCATTTGAGTATTGGGTTCTAGTTAGTCAGTATAGTCAGACGAAGAACAAGTTGACCTAGTATTTGATCTTGGTCTGGGTGATGAAAAGTTGTTGGTTAAGCAATTTGTGATAATTAGTGGTATTGGAAGACATGATTGATGATTTGAGAACACAAGTTTTTGGTCCGTGTTTTTGATTGTGCATGGATTCAATCGACAGAGTAGATTTCTTAATAAATGTTCTAAGTTTTCTTGAAACTGACTACAGTTGATTGAATTTCTTGATGCAGATATATATAGTCGACCGATTCGAGTGTTTTGATGTGTGACTATGATGTGATGATGAAGTAAGTACAAAAAGGGTAGGAAGAAGTACAAAGGTGAAGATCTAAGCTCAAATTATGGCCAAAGAGTGAAACACGGTAGAGTAAGGATGAACTATGTAAGATCAATATTTTGTGCTTAACCAGAACTAAATTTTTGCATTGGTAGATGCTATCCATGAGTTCAAACATTTTGTAATCTTCTTGTAATCATTTCTATAGGCAGTGAGCCTCTTGGAGTAGTGAGCTCTAGCCAATGCACCCTGAAGGTATGTGTCTTCCCCATTTGTAATACTCTTAACAGAGTATAATTTCATGTGGGTTAACCCCCACTGTGGTTTTTCCCTTAATCGGGTTTCCATGTAAAACTCCTAGTGTTATGTGTGTTTCTACTCATGTGTTGTTGATTTATGCTTTCATGGTTATATCATTAATTTGTTAATAAGTGATAAAGAAGAAAAATTGTTGCAAGTGTTAAAGTTTTGTGACAACTGATTCACCTGCCCCTCTTAGTTGTCTGCCCTAATTTCAACAAAAGAGATCCAAACTCCCACATTAAATCCTACACCACAGCGATAAGAGAACTCCTCCCTTGGGATGGGGTTGTAGCAAAAATCTTTCCAAAAACTCTTGAAGACATAGCTCTGGACTGGTACTATTGCCAACCAGAATCTTCAATTCACTCATTTAGACAACTAATTAGAGAGTTTGTCATGGCATTCAACATGAACAAACTCGTTAAAATAGAGATTAGAGAATTTCTCACAATGAAATAGGATCCAAATGAATCCATAGCCCACTTTTTCAATCGATGGAGGCAAGTCCTTTACTCCTTGACTAGTCCCCTGAACATGGATCACTAAGAACTATGCAACCTCTTCTTACATGCCTTAAACAAGGACATGAGAGAAGACATTAAAAAATTGCCATACAAATCCTATGAAGAAGCATTGGAAAGTGCTTTGAGGATTGACCAAGTGGCCATTGATAGTGGTAGAAAGGTTTATGGGTCAAATGGAAAGTTGACAAAGGAATACATAGGAAATGATGCCTCTATCATTAAGAACCTTAAAAACAATAGGAGTGTAAGCATAGACGGGGTGACAGGTCAACTCCCAATCAAGAAAGTAAGAGATAATTACAACAAGAGAGATTACTATCCTCCTAATGTAAATGCCATAGACTAACCTAGGAAAAATGGGTAGTACCCTAGGAACAATTACCAAAATTGGAACCGCAATGGAAATGGGAATGAAAATGATGGAAGATATGAAAGACCCCCATACGAGTTCAATCAATTTCATTCTTTTCATAGAACAAGGGGGCACAGTATAGAATCTTGCAAATAATATAATAGATTCATAGCAAGGCTACCAGAAGACTAGCAATATTTGTTCATAGAGATGTTCTTGAACCCATAGGAGGTCACACTGGATAACAAGGATACAAGACAAAATCAAGCTCCAATAGCTCTGCAAAACACAAACATGAGAATCTATCAGGACCCATTTCCCACACGTAAGACATAGAAGCAACAAACCAAAACAAAATAGCTCAAAGTAGTGATCCTAAAGTCCCACCGCAACTAGGACAAAAAGGAGAAGCTAGGATGATGGGATTAGTCAAGATTATGCACAACAAAGAAGAAGAGGAAGACCATGCGGATGAAAATGAACAAATAGAAGCATACAAAGGTATTGTTTCGGTAGTGGCTAGCTCCAATAAGACCTTATGACCTTATAGAAGATTTAAGGAAGACATATGGTCATATTTCATTCATTGACTTACTCAGGATCTCCCCTTCACATCACTCAACGTTACTAAAAGAAATAGGTCTAAAATAGCTCAAACAAATTATGCCACCACCTAGTGAGAAAATTAATAATGTGGACTACAACATTAGGCCACCAAATTTAGAACTCAAAGATCCAAGGTTCTTTGACTTACAACAGATGCCTTTTGAGGTAGAATTAACCAAAAAAGGAGACCCTGCATTGTATCTTCAAGTGTGGATCTACGATACTTGCATCATGTGGACCTTAATCAATGATGGGGCAGTAGTTAACATAGTCCCTTTCTCCCTATTAGGGAGGATGGGCTATGGACACACTAATATCACCATTTCATGAGATACTCTAAGCAGGTACAATAATCTAAAGGATGGCACCATAGGTAAGATTACCCTTCCAGTGACCTTCGGACCTAAAACCATTCCTACCACATTCTACATCATAGACAAAGACAAGGGATATAATTTGATTCTTGGAAGGCTGTGGATACATAGGATGAAAGATGTGCCTTCCACATTGTTTCAAGAATCTTGATTCTTACATTTAGGGAAAGTATACGTCACAAAGGGAGATCCAAAACCTTTCAGCATGTTGAAATCAAACACACCAAACAAACATATAGGTATCCCCATAGACTATGAACTCCATGTGTATAGGGATAAATCATGATCGAATGATAATCAAAACAATGAAATAATCAACAATTCAATCCTATAACATCAAGATAATGATCTAAGCAAATAACCCAATAATCAAAAAATAATGAAATCTTTCACCTAGATTGTGTTGTTTCTTGGTCGAATGTGGATTGCTTCATAAATTGTGAAACCATGTTTGCAACAAGCGGATGTAGATTATGTTTGTGCTTCAAAAGATCGATGTGCTCAACGATCTGATGTATGCTCAATGCACTGTAGGGATGCCTGAGAATAAATGATCAAAGAGGATTTGTTATGGAGACAAGGGGGGTTTATATAGGTTTCAATGAAGATTGATCAATGGTCAAGAAAATCCAATAGAATCAAAGGATGAGATAAATCTAGAATTCATGATAAATGTACACCTAACATGTGTCACACAAAAATCTATTTTTGTTTAACTACTTGATTTGGGAATGACAAGGAATAGACATGAGATAAAATTAGATTTCATAAAAATAGAAATTGCTTTTCTAATTTATTAGTTGGTGATAAAAACAATAATAACTAAGTCAATTAACTCAACATGTAATTTGCTTTTTGCATGATTTGAGATAAATTAAATAATAAATTATTTAATTCTGATGTGCATGATCAACAAGATTTATTTTTAGAGGAATTGGAAGATAATTGAAATTAAATAAATAAATTTATTTAATTGTTTGTGCTTGATGGAAAATATAGAATAGATTTGAAGATTTAAATAAAGTAAACAAATAAATTGATTTAATTTATTTTGCATAATGAAGGATAAATAAAATATTTGATTATATTTTATTTTTAGAAGTGATTCAATTTAAATAAATTTGAATGATTTATTTAAATTTGGAAGAATAATTTGATTTAATTAAATAATTTAGAAATTATTTAATTGTAGATAAGAGGATTTAAATGATAAATTGATTAAATAATTAATTTATTCAATTTGATGTGGATTTGAATTTTGAAAGATGATAATGATTTAATTAAATAATTGAAATTATTTAATTTTGGAAGAATAAAGTTGATTTTGATGAATTTTTTTTATGGGTAAAAGGTCGAAGCCATTGATTTTGATGAAATTAATTAAATAAATACATTTATTCAATTAATGTTGAAGTTAGGAGATTTGGAAGAATTTGATGATTTTGATGAAATTAATTAAATAATTAGATTATTTAATTAATGTTGAAATGTACATGATTTGATAAAATGCAAGTGATACGATGACATGGTCATTTTTGGGTGTCTACATTTTGCCCCTCTTTGATGCAATCCAATTTATAGCGTTGTTTCAAAGAAAATGATGATTGAAGACATGATACAATTTTGATGCTCTAGTGTAGCTAGCTACCCATGTGTAGCTAGCACAAGATGCCCACTCGAGAGTAAAGACATGGAAGTGACAGAAGAACTAGGTTGACGCTTGACTAGAAGATTTTTTGGGATAAGATAGATGAGGTTGGATAGAGGAAAGACTGACACGATGGAAAATATGGATTAGGGGTGGGAAGACATAGGGCAGGGACACTATAAATATGGTCCAAGGGTCAAAACACCTCTTTTGCACACCTAGAGTTGTCAAAAGTTAGAGCCTTTTGCCTCCTTGCTTAGTTGAGTGTCCTTACTTAGAGTGGTTTGAGAGCTTGCAAATATGTTGATTCCTATGCATAAGCATTGGGTGGAGCATGTGCAAACTTACGAGAGACCAACGGGCGTGTTGGGACTAGTAAGTGATTGAAAACCCTGCTTGTGTTTTGAAGTTTTTAGGTCTTTTCTAGGGTTTTGAATTTTTTTTGCCAAAGGCCTGGTGTTTAGGTTCAACACCTTTAGTGCTTAGGAAAGCACTTTTAGTGCAACAAAACCTCTTTGGCACATAGTGTTGTGCCTTGGGTTAAAACTCGGTGCTTTTGGTTGTGCAGTCTGTGATACAATGCTTTTGGATGACGTCGTAATGCTCTTGGTAGTGTAGCTAAGTGCCTCGAGTAGGTCAATTCAGTGCTTATTATTCAACCTTGGTTAAAAAATGTGGTGCGTATGCAAAGTAGTAAAGTGCCCTGGGTAACTCAGGCAAGTACCTTCGGTTAAAACTAAGTGCTTTGGGTATGTTTGTTTCTAAGTGCCTATGCAAAGCAGTAAAGTACTTTTGGTGGCATAGTGAAGCACTTTAGGAATAATAGTCCAACACCTTCATAGCACAGTCTAGTGCCTTTGGTCCAGTAAACTTTTTTTCCAACTACCTTAGAAAAATAATAGCAAAATCTTAGCAAAATCTCAAACAAATTGTCCTAGTGCATCCCATGGTAACCACTAGACTACAACAATCTATGAAGGCTAAACAAATTGCCCCAAGGAAGTGTAAATTGCCTCCTCATACACCTCAACCAAGCCAATCCAACATGTCTCAAAAGGGTACTCCAAAAACAACAATGGATAGACCAACTAATTTCCAAAATAGGTTGCATCATGACCATCCACTGATCTATAAGAGAGTAATGTTCCTTTGGTAGATGTAACTCAATTCACTACTGGCATGCCTCATGATTTTGTTACACCTAGTTATACCATGCTTCAAGTCCCATCTCAAGAAGAGAAAGACTTTCAATAATGTCAATCCTCTCAAGAATATAGACATGACCTAGATGAAATTATGCAAGATCCTCAATCCATAGCTAGATTTGACAAACTCCTTAGTGAGAACCAAGATCATTTCTTTCTCTTACTAGCAGAACAAGGAGCCAAATTACCCCAATATTTTGATCTATCCAATCTTAAAGAGCGAAACAAAACCCATAACGCTATAACTGTGGTCTAAACCATGTCAACCATAACCACTCCCATACCAGAACAAAGCTCACAAGCGAAAATGACTAAACCTTTTGCCTCTCAATATGAGAATCCTCTTTATCAGAATCTAACAAAAGAAAGACCAATATCACCACTCATGACTCCTAGGGAGATCTACACAACCAACAAGAGACTCTACAACATCAAGTAGACTTAGCAGAACAAGTTGCTCTAGCTGGATCAAACACACAACAACCTCCTATCATATCCCAAGCACTCACATCAATCACAAATGGAACATTGGCTACCCCATCATGAGACAGTTTTCCACCAAATTACAATCTGGGAAACACTTATGTATCCATGCAACAAGGGTCTCAACTGATGCCACCCCCAATATCATCAAATCTCTATATCACTAAACTAAGTAGTGTCATGCAACCACAACATTCTTCCACACTAAATCTTACCTATCCCTATCTTAATCAACCCCAACCATCACAAAAACCATCTACCTATGTCCCTCCACCACAAAGATCTTCCATGTTCAACCTAACCCACACCTATCTCAACCCTCAAAACACTAAAAACCAAACTTCATATGGCTATGTTCCACCATCGCAACCAAAA
The DNA here is from genome assembly GCA_027924645.1 of Cunninghamia lanceolata. NCBI lineage: Eukaryota > Viridiplantae > Streptophyta > Pinopsida > Cupressales > Cupressaceae > Cunninghamia > Cunninghamia lanceolata. Next base: position 4,366,282 of record BSBN01000596.1, read on the forward strand.
CCAACAAACTTTAGCTTTCCTCCATAGAATTCTTTCTTTACACCACCTCCACAATACCAATGACAACACTCATATCTACAACCATCTCAAAGTCAACATTGTTACCTAGCACCACCCCCATCTCCCCAAAATCAAAACAACCAAAACCAACCCAATCCAAACCCAACATATGACACATGCCACCCCAACCAATCATATGACCCTTATAACACCGATACCTATGGCTTCTACTATGATCTTCCCTATGGGAAACAACAACCAACTCTAGTACAATAGGAGATGTTTCCAACACCTCCAACAACTATGGAGCTCAAACTTGCTGACGTTCAACAACAACTAGCTGATCTAACATTTGGCCACACCAAGAAAACCTTCTCTTTGGAAGAAGTTTGTCCTTATCCATTTGATTGGTCATTGCACATGATCCCTTTTCCTCCCAACTTCAATATTCCCAAATTTGATAAATACAAGGGAAGAGGAGAGCCAAAAGACCACCTTAGAGAATTCTATCTCACAAGTTTAGAGGTTATACATAATGACACATATATCATGCGCCTCTTTCCTTGTAGTCTTGGAGGTCAAGCTATAGAATGGTTCTTGCATCTACCTATGGGAATCAAATCTTTTAATAAGCTTGCAGAAAAATTTGCCACCCATTTCTCCTATAATACAGAACATGAGGTATCTATGACTGACCTATGCAACAGTAAACAAAAAAATGGGGAAACTCTCATCTCCTTCCTTCAAAGATGGATACAAATGGCTAGAAAATTTCCATTCAAAATACCCAAAAAATAGCTTGTTAGCATGTTTGTGCAGAACCTTAACTAAGAATTGGGTTTCCATTTACAAATACTTAGTGCTACAACCTTTGATGAAATTACCTATAAGGGCATCAACATCAAAAAATCCCTCATTGCTAAAGGTGTGGTCAAAATCTTCAAACAAAATAAAGACAATGCACCCCAACAACAATCAAAATGATAAACCCAAATTTTACAAAAAAAGAAAAACTTGGTCAATGATGGTGTGGTGGATTCCAAACATGTCCATGAAAGGAAGCTACATGTGTAGAAAATGCTTCCTACACTAATCTAATGAGGAGAGATGAGTACAAATATTTTTTAATCTTTATAGTTACATCAATGTTAACCCACTAACAAAGATATTACAGCAAACACACACACAAGAATGTAAGACAGAAGAAGAGAGAGACAAGATATACGTGGGGAAAACCCTTACAGGTGAAAAACCTCACACTCCAAAACACAACTCAAATGTATTCCGTAAACAATGAAGATTACAATACAGTCACAGAGCCAATGCTCTTGTAGGAGTCTTCGACACTCATATCTAGAGACAATCCGACAACATAACAGTACCTGTCGATCACATAATACATCTCCTCTCCAAAGTACCTGTTTAAAAAGAAAATATAAGACAAAAATGGCTTTGTCTTGGGATGGGCATCCAACATGGCCTCATGGCCCAAAACCCATCCCTATGGACACTTGTCCAACATTGTAAGATGTTCCTAACACTTGTTAAGTCACCCCATCCCAAAGAGGTTGGGTAATCACAGATGCTCTGATGACTCTTATGACTGTCATAGAATCTGTCATACTAACATTTCTTACAGTTGTAAGAGAATTTGTCATCAATAGGCTATAAATAGCATATCCTCTTACATGTCATAACCCTCCTTGGGGTACCCAAAGATGCCTTTTTCAAAGATGCTTCTCAACACATGTCTTCACCTATCATAGAATCTTCCATTTCTGACTCTTAATGTCATAGATTTGTCATAGGAATATGTCATAACTATTTTGGTCAATATTCCCTTACACACTATACAAGATGCCAACACATGGAAAAATATTCCTACCACTAAGTGGGATGCCTACCTCCTCATGTGAGGACAAATTTACATTTGGTCATCTTCCATGTAGGATGACACATCACCATGCCAACTCCCACAAGATGACAACATAGGATTTGCATCCTAATTACACAATAGGCAATAAATAAATAAATACAATGAAATAATACAAGGAATTACCAAGGTTGAGACACCTTAATTCCCAACATTCTCCCACTTGTCGAACACCTTGTAAGAGCCAATGGAATTAATAGGATTTAACTAATATAGGCCGAAAGGCCTATAGACTTCGAACACCATCTAAACTTCTCTGTGACCACTAGTTTCGTCAATGCATCCACAACATTCTTCAAAATGTCTACCTTCTCCAAATTCGCCTTCCCATCCTCTACCATGTCTCACATGAAGTGAAATTGTACATCAATATGCTTTGTTCTAGCATGGAAAGTTAGATTCTTTGTCAGGAAAATCACACTCTGACTATCACAACAAATCATAATTTGTCCTGCATCAACACCAATATCTAAACACAATCTCTTAAGCCAAATGGCTTCCTTGCAAGCATGAGTTGCTACCATAGACTCATCTTCTGTCATGGACAATGCAACCACAAGTTGTCTCTTACTCATCCAACTAATTGCACCACCAACCATTGTGAACACATATGCACTGGTGGATCTCCTACTATCAATGTCACCTGCCCAATCAGAATCCATGAATACAAACAAAATGTGGAGGTCCTATAACATTGCCATGATAACATATGGAATACTTGAAAGTACCCCTCAAATATCTAAACACTTGCTTAACTGCATCCCAATGTACCCATCTAGGATTGGCCATAAATCAACTAAGGACTCCCACTACTTGGGCAATGTCTGGTCTTGTGCAGACCATAGCATACATCAAACTACCAACAACACTAGCATAAGGTACTCTGCTCATGTCCTCCACCTCATTTGGAGATTTTGGACAATCATTAACAGACAACTTTGTCCACAAAGAAATAGGAACACACAATGGTCTACAATCTGCCATGTTGAACCTATCCAACATGGTCTTCACATACTTACTCTGGCTTAACCAAAGTTTCTTGTTAGCTCTATCTCTTCTTATTTCCATTCCTAGAATGTACTTGGATGCCCCTAGATTTTTCATCTCAAACTGTGCTAACAACTAAGACTTCAATCAGAAATCATATTCTTACCATTCCCAATTAACAACATATCGTCAACATACAATGCAATAATGAGAATATGATCATTGTCAAACTTGTAATACACACAATGATCTGATTTTGATCTCAGATATCCAATCAACAACACAAAGGCATCAAACTTCAAGTACCACATCCTAGGAGATTGCTTCAAACCATACAAAGACTTTTTCAACTTGCAAACCAAATTTTCTTTACCTTTCTCTATGTAATGCTCTATTTGTGACATGTAAATCTCTTCCTCCAAATCACCATGAAGGAATGTTGTCTTCACATCCATTTGCTCGACCTCTAAGTCATAAGTTGCTACAAGAGATAAGAGGAACCGAATAGATGTCAGATTTGCAATGGGAGAGAAAATTTCATCATAATCAATTCTATCCACTTGTGAGTACCCCTTCACAACCAGTCTAGCCTTGTACTTTTCAACACTACCATCTGTACTGAATTTCTTCTTGAACACCCATTTACATCCAACAGGTTTATGTCCTTTATGAAAAGGCATCCAGTGCCATATTTTATTCTTTTCCAAAGAATTCATCTCATCTTCCATGGCCTCCTTCTAGGAACCTGCATCTTTCATGCCCATAGCCTTTGACATAGTTCTAGGCTCATCAATATTAGTAAGCAAGGCAAAATCACAACTAGAGTCAGGCAATGAATAACCAAACCTATCAAGTTGCTTCCTTGTTCATGTAGACCTCCTCAATGGCTAAGGTTGACGTTTTATTTCTTCTTCTAAACTTTCAGAGATGCTAGAGCTCTCCTCATCATCAGGTCTCATAGGGTCTGTTAGTTCAGTCTTCTTAGGGGTAGAAGGAAACTAAACTAAATCTTCTTTCTTTTCTGTCTATTCTGGGCATAAAACAACTGAAGAAAGTGTTAGCTCTATTAGATTCAAGACAGACAACTGAGAGGGGGGGTGAATCAGTTATCTCAAAACTTTCTCTTATTAACCACTTAAATCCTTCTTGTAATTCAACAGCATAATAATAAATCAATCATGGAAACATAATGCAACAATTCAAGAGCAGAAACACATTAACACATATAACACCAAGATTTTAACATGTAAAACCTGGTTAAGGGAAAATCCATGGGGTGACTAACCCAAGATTGTATTCTCTATTAAAAGAATAAGAAGAACAAAATGGCACATGCCAATTAGGGCTCACTGCTCGAGCACACTCCTCACAAGAGGTCCACTACCTACAAGAGACACACTATCTATAGAATAATAAATATTACATACTTGAATTGAAGAATAGAATCTTCACCATGCTTGAGTTAGTTCCATTTAAGCTCAATACTTCTACTCTACCTTTCACTTTCCTTCTCTCTACCACACTCTCATCTTCACCAAGATCACTTTGAAATGACTTCACAACTTATTTATACAAGACATCAACTTTGGGATAATCATCAAAGTCGACAAACTTTACAGAGAAAATAAACAAATACAACTTGACTTATTACAAAAGACTTCATGTGGATCATCACGTTGTCAGCTACACAGATCTAGGACTTCAATCTTCTTTGAGAAACATGCCATGCTTCGCAGAACATCTTCAAGATCATTCACAAGATGTGTAAATCATCTGGTCAGCCAAGTTTAGGATGAACATAATCATTTGGAAGCAATTCTTCAACTATGAGCTCAATCTTCAATGTGGACCACCAACATGAACTGTGAAGAGAATTAATGTCTCAAGTTACTGCTTGGAACCTCATTCATTCATTCATTGGTTTTCATCATCGTTCATTGACAAAGATTGAACTGTCAGTGAACTCTTAAACTTCGTTCGTCGGGTTCAATGGTTCATTGGGTTCTATGATTCAACCTTTATGCATTGGATACTTCGGTGAAGGTTTGAACTTCGTGAGTCAGGTTCATCAGGTACATCGAGTTCAATGGTTCAACTGATATGCCTTGGATACTTTGGTGAAGGTTTGAACTTTGTCCGACTAGTTCCATAGGTTCAACCATTGGTTCGATGGTTCCACAAGTTCAATGGTTCAACCATTGGTTCGATGGTTCCACAGGTTCAATGGTTCAATCGATGGTTTGATGGTTCCACAAGTTTAATGGTTCAACTGATGGAGATTGATGGTTTGGACATCAGTAAGAAAACTATCATCAGTGATGTTTAGAGATATCTCTCCGACTGCTAGTGTCTTTCTGATGGACGATGAATGGTAAACTCGTTGGTCTAGTTGTCATATGTGTCGACAGTCAATGTTCTTTTGGGCATGTATATATATTACTGCTACGCCTGATATCTGATGCATGTGGGACTAATGTTTCTCACGAATATGTGAACTGTTAGGTGACAGTTACACGATGGTTGGGACAGTGATGCTGAGTTAGTTGAAACAAGCAGTTAGGGCAGAAGTGAAAATAGTTTTTTATTTGCTCTTGAAGGCTGTGGTTTATATAAAGATTTAGAGAGCTTGTCATGCTGGATGAAACGATTCAATTATACAACTTTTTCTATAGATGTACAGATGTAAGAAAACATTTTTTTGTATAATGGTAGGGAATCAATATCTAAGCAATTGAGCTGGGATCTTTATTGTAATTATTCAGTTTACTGTAAAAAAGATAGTCTCTCTTGTGGTGGTGGGTTTTTTACCTGAAAGGGTTTTCCCACATAAATCTGGTGTCATTCTTTGTTGTTTGGAATGTTATTCTATTTTTCTGGTGTGTTTATCTATAGTTTTTAAGTTGAAGTTTACCTGTCTACATTATCCCCTTTGAATTAACATTAGGAAAGCTGTATCTCGCACCTCTACTTTCCTTACAAGTGGTATCAAAGCATGCCCAGTTGTGTTATCCTTGTTGGTAGGTTGGGTTTTTTGTGTTAGTTCAGTGAGTGGGAGTTCTATAGAGGTCTATTCTGTTAAATAAGATGGCAAGTACATCAAGAAAAATAGACATTGAAAAGTTCAATGGCACAAACTTTGAGTTGTGGAAGATTAAGGCTAAAGATTTGCTGGTCGACAAAGATCTTTGGATTGCTGTGTCTAGGGTTAAACCTACAAGCATGAAACAAGAAGATTGGGACCTAGCTAACAGAAAAGCTAGAGGACTGATAAGATTAAGTCTTGCGGATTCTATTCTATTGAACATCCATGAAGAGAAGTTAGCCAAAGATTTGTGGAAGAAGTTGGGAGATATTTACCAGGGCAAGTCCTTGGTGAATAAACTGTTCCTCAAAAAAAAGTTGTATTCTCTGAAGATGGATGAAGGTGCATCTGTAGCAGACCATTTGAACACATTTAATCTGATTGTTGAATAGTTGATGTCTGTAGGTGTAAAAATAGAAGAGGAAGACCGCTGTATGCTTCTATTGTGTTCCTTACCTGACTCATGGGATCATCTTGTGATGACTATTGGAAGTACAACAACCACGTTTACAATTGAAGCAGTTGTTACCTCATTGTTATCTGAAGAGATGTAGAGGAAATCTTCTGAGACAGCCAAAGAGGCCCTGTTTGTTCGAGGTAGATCAAGGGAAAAAGGCAAGAAGAAGGACAAGAAGTCTAAATCCAAATCAGAGGGGAGATTGAAATCTCCTGGTACAAAGTCCAAGGTGAAGTGCTGGAATTGTGGGCAAAAAGGACACATCAGAAGAGACTGCAAAAAGGAGAAAAAGAAGAACTCTTCTGACAACAATTCTTCTCAGAGTGATGTTGATGCCTTCATTGCTTCCTTGGCAACACCTGCATCTAAAGATGTGTGGCTGGTGGATTTAGGAGCATCTTTTCATATGACATCTCACAAAGAGTGGTTCATAAAGTATGAACCATATGCTAGTGGGAAGGTGTTCCTGGCAAGTGATTCAACACTGGAAATTGTTGGCCGAGGACGAGTCAGAATCTAGTTCTCGGATGGCAGGATAAAGGGAATGAATGGAGTATTACACATCCCAAGTCTGGCTCAAAATTTATTTCTGTTAGTAAGCTTAATGATGTTGGTGTGCAAGTTACTTTTGTGAATAGTGGTTGTAAGATGACTAGAGGTTCTATTCTACTGGTAAAGGGTGAACACATTGGAACTCTGTATAGGTTAGATGCTAAACCAGTGTGCTGTAATAGTGTCTCTGCAAAATCTGAAAAAGCTACTATTGTAACACATGATGCAAACTCTATGGAAGTTAAACTTCTTGCAGAGAAAACAATGCTCTGGCATCATAGACTTGGTCACATAGGTGAAAAAGGTTTAAAAACCTTGAAAAACAAAACCCTGGTAGATGGCCTGATTGATTGTAATCTGGAATTTGATTTCTGTGAACATTGCATATATGGAAAATAGAACCGTGTTACATTTTGCTCTAGTTCTCATAAATCTTCTGGAGTTTTGGACTATGTGCATTTTGATGTTTTTGGTCCAATTGATGTTCCTTCTCTATCTAAATCAAGATACTATGTGTCATTTATTGATGATTATTCAAGGAGGGCATTTGTATATTTTTTGAAAAATAAATCAGAAGTGTTTAGTCGGTTTAAAGAATTTAAAATCTTGTGGAAAATTAGACTAGTAGAAAAATAAAATGTTTGAGAACGGATAATGGTGGTGAATATTGCAATGCGGATTTTGATAAATATTGTGTAGATCATGGTATAAAAAGTCATAAGACTACACCTTATACTCCACAGCAAAATGGAGTTGCTGAAAGGTTGAATAGATCATTGATGGAGAAAGTAAGAAGTATGTTGAGTTATGCTAGTCTTGAACAAAGGTTCTAGGCTGAGGAAGTTGCTACATCTTGTTACTTGCTAAACCGTTCTCCTACTTTAGCATTGGTTGATAAGATGCCTATGGAAGCATGGTCTAGAAAGAAGCCCTCTTTGAGACATCTTCATGTCTTTGGCTGTGAGGCATATACTCATATTCCTGAGGTAAAAAGGTCTAAACTGGATTACAAGGTAGTCAAATGTATCTTTATTAGTTATGGAGTCAGTGTTAAAGGGTACAAGCTTTGGAATCCTAAAACTGAAAAAGTAATTTACAGCAAGAATGTAATTTTCAGAGAGCTGAAACCTTTGGTTATTGATCCTTTGTCGGAGAAGACAGAAAAGAAGAAAGAAAAGATTGTTGTTAATATTCCTCTAACTCCTATAAAAGAGGAACAACAAACACAAAGTGTAGTTGATTCAAATGTGAGTTCAAGTAGCTCTGAAGATTCAGATCTAGAGCAAGAACCTGAACCTACACCTCAACCATTGAGGCGGTCTACACGTGAAAGAAGACAACTAGATAGGTATGGATTTTTAGTACTTGATTCAAGTTGTGCCTATGCTTTACTGACTCATATTGATGAACCTAGGACTGTGAAAGAAGCTATTAGTTTACCTGATTCAAATTCTTGGTTGGAAGCCATGGATAGTGAAATGTCACCATTGGAGAAAAATGGAACCTAGGATCTAGTGCCCTTGCCTGAAGGTAGAATACCGGTGGGCTGTAAGTGGGTATTTAAAAAGAAATATGGTTCAGATGGTAATGTTGATAAGTACAAGGCAAGACTGGTTGCTAAGGGGTATTCTCAAAAGGAAGGTATTGATTATGGAGAAATCTTTTCTCCTGTAGCTAAGCTGACATCCATTAGATTTCTTTTGCCACTTGCAGTAGCGTATGACTTTGAAATTGAGCAAATGGATGTGACAACAACATTTCTTCATGGGGACCTTAAAGAAGAAATTTATATGTCTCAACCAAAGCATTTTGTGGTAAAAGGTAAAGAACATCTGGTATGTAAACTTTAAAAGTCTCTTTATGGTTTGAAACAGTCTCCCAGGGTATTAAAAATTTGATACGTATGTTTTATCTTTGGGATATGTGAGATCTAAATGTGATCATTGTGTCTATTATAAAACTGATGGTGATCGGATTCTTATAATTGAACTGTATGTGGATGACATGTTGTTCATTGGCAATGGTAAGGGAATGATCTCAGAATTGAAATCTCAGTTGTCTTTGAAATTTGAAATGAAGAATCTGGGGGCAGCTAAGTACATTCTGGGAATGGAAATCAAAAGGAACAGGTCTAAGAGAAAGCTTTGGCTTAGCCAGAGCAAGTATATTACCAATGTTGTTGATAAATTTAATATGTCTGATTCCAAACAACTAGTTGTTCCAGTTTTGCAGGGAATGAAACTATATGTTGAAGATTGTCCAGAATCTTTGAATGAAATTGATGACATAAAAAAAGTGCCTTATGTAAGTGTTGTTGGCAGTTTAATGTACGCAATGGTCTGTACCAGACCAGACATTGCCCAAGCAGTGGAAGTTTTGAGCCAGTTTATGGTGAATCAAGGCAGATCACATTGGGATGCTATGAAAAGAGTTATGAGGTATTTGAAGGAAACTTCTGATTATACTATTTGCTATCATGGAAACTCAATTGGATCTCAGAGGTCTATAAGCATTCAGGGTTATGTTGATTATGATTGGGTAGGGGACATTAATAGTAGAAGATCCACCGGTGGATATGTATTCATGTTAAATGGTGGTGCTATCAGTTGGATGAGCAAGTGGCAAGCTGTAGTCACTTTGTCCACAACAGAGGCAGAGTACATGGCAGCTACTTGTGCATGCCAAGAAGCTGTTTGGTTGAAGAGGTTGTGTTCTGATGTTGGTTTTAATGCCGGGAAGATACAAATACACTGTGACAGTCAAAGTGCTATATGTTTGGCAAAGAATACTACATTTCATGCTAGGACAAAACATATTGATGTCCAATATCACTTTGTTCGTGATATGGTGGAAGATAGGAAGGTGAAGCTGGAAAAAATTAACAATTTGGAAAATGTCACTGATGCCTTAACTAAACCAGTGAGCACGGTTAAGTTCAAATGGTGTTTAGATGAAATGGGTCTTCAAGCCCATAATTTTCTGTAATCGAATGAGGATTACAAAGTAGCAGTAATATCTTCACCAAGTGGGAGATTGAAGAGAATTAATGTCTCAAGTTACTGCTTGGAACCTCATTCATTCATTCATTGATTTTCATCATCGTTCATCAGTAAAGGTTGAACTGTCGGTGAACTCTTGAACTTCATTCGTCAGGTTCAATGGTTCATCGGGTTCAATGGTTCAACCTTTATGCATTGGATACTTCGGTGAAGGTTTGAACTTCATGAGTTGGGTTCATCAGGTTCATCAGGTTTAATGGTTCAACTGATATGCCTTGGATACTTTGGTGAAGGTTTAAACTTTGTCTGACTGGTTCCACAGGTTCAATGGTTCAACCATTGGTTTGATGGTTCCATAGGTTTAATGGTTCAAGCGATGGTTCAATGGTTCCACAGGTTCAATGGTTCAACCAATAGAGATTGAAGGTTTGGACATTGGTAAGAAAATTATCATCAGTGATGTTTAGAGATATCTCTCTGACTGCTAGTGTCTTTCCAATGGATGGCGAATGGTAAACTTGTTGTCTAGTCAGCATATGTGTCGACAGTCAATGTTCTTTTGGGCGTGTATATATATTACTGCTACGCTTGATGTTTGATGCATGTGGGACTAACATTTCTCATGAATATGTGAACTATTAGATGATAGTTACGTGATGGTTGGGACAACGATGCTGAGTCAGTTGAAATGAGCAGTTAGGGCAGAAGTGAAAATAGTTTTTTATTTTCTCTTGAAGGCTATTGTTTATATACAGATTTAGAGAGCTTGTCATGTTGGATGAAACAGTTCGATTATACATTTTTTTCTATAGATGTATAGATGTAAGAAAATAGTTTTTTGTATAATTGTAGAGAATCGATATTTGAGCAATTGAGCTGGGATCTTTATTGTAATTACTTAGTTTACAGTAAAAAAGGTAGTCTCTCTTGTGGTGGTGGGTTTTTTACTCAAAAGGGTTTTCCCACGTAAATCTAGTGTCATTATTTGTTGTCTGGAATGTTATTCTATTTTTCTGGTGTGTTTATCTGTAGTTTTTAAGTTGAAGTTTACCTGTCTACATTATCCCCTTTGAATTAACATTAGGGAAGCTATATTCCACACCTCTGCTTTCCTTTCAAACTGGACATAATCCAGAGACCTCCACAAGCTTGCCTAAATCACCAAGAACATCCACACTACTTCTACTTACTAAAATCACTCTCTCCTTCATCTGAAACCTCAAGAACATAGTCTGTCATCACTGTCATATTGGAATAGATGCTTGCGGACCTCCAAACCATGAACCAATTGAGTTGTCAATTCATATTGACTTCCCAAACACTCCACCAAATCCATAGAATAAGATATTTTATTTCTAGATCTCACTAGACCTATTTGTGTCACTCTGTTACTTCTAAACATCTGCCAAAACTAGTTTTGCTCATATGGCCATAACTTCTTCAAATCTTTATGCAGACCTCTCAAATCTTTACTGGATCACCTTTAGACACATACCTACAAACCCTTTGATGTACATCCTCTGCTCTTCATCTTAGCTGGGATCTTTACTTCACTATCTTCACTATTCTTCTTTGTTCCTAATAGGACTAATTTTCTCAATATCCTTAGCATACAACTCATCCAATCCTTGACATCAATGCAACAGGAGTATGTTGACATCAATGACAACATTGGTTAGGCCCATACTTGCAACAATCTCCCCCTTTGTCATTGATGGTAACATATGATGTGAAAAACTATTTTAGCCATCAAGACAAGAACTTCTCCTTACTGACTGACATAACTCCCTCTATCAACAACAACCATTCACATGTCTTCTCTTCCTTTACTACTCCCCCTTTGATCTGCAACCACTTTTTTTTTCACATGTCTTCTCTCCCCCTTTAACATCAATGGCAAAGGGCACATACTTGCATTACTCAGAATCATACCAACTGCTCCCTTGAGTAGCAGCTTCCCATCATCAATCTGGACCACAAGATATGACTGTGAGATCCACCAAACTGATGCACATCAGTGCACCTTAATTCAGAACTGGAGGGGTAATAACCCCTAACTTCTCCCTGTGATACTCAAAAGAGTCCTTAGGTAGAGGTTTAGTAAAAATGTCTACAATATGATCCTTGGAGGATACAAACTCCAATCTGACTTCATTCTTGTTCACTTGCTCTCTCAAAAAGTGAAACTTGATGGATATATGTTTTGTCTTTGAATGCAACACCGGATTTTTTGATATATTTATTGCAATTGAATTATCATAGAAGATTATGATGGGTTCCTCATACTCCACTCTGATATCTCTTAGCATTTTCTTCATCCACAGTACTTGAGTGTAGCTTCTTGCTGCTACAATATATTCTGCTTCTGTAGTGGATAGAGATATTGCCTCTTGTTTCTTACTTAGCCAAGAAACCAATCTTTTCCCTAAAAAGAATTTTCCACCACTAGTACTCTTCTTGTCATCCACATCTCCTGCCCAATCTGCATTTGTATATGCATGAAGAGAGAAATCATGATCTCTAGGATACCATAAACCATACTCAACTATTCCTTTCAGATATCTAAGAATCCTCTTGATTGCCATGACATGAGATTCTCTAGGATTGGCTTGGAATCTAGAAACAAGACCAACAACATTCATAATGTCAGGTCTAGTTTGAGTGAGATACAATAGTCCTCCAAACATTGACCTGTACTTTTTCTGATCAACCTTAGGAGGGTCATCATCTTTTCTCAATTTACATCCAATTGCCATGGGAGTATTTATTGGTTTTGAGTCTTCCATCCTAAATTTCTTCAACAATTCTTTCACATAGTTGGTGTGTGAAACAAAGTTTCCTTTCTTTGTTTGAATGATTTGCAGACCCAAGAAGAAATTCATTTCCCTAAAAATGGACATCTAAAATTCACTTTTCATTTGATTTGTAAAAGTTTTACACATACTATCTCTTCCTCCAAAAATGATATCATCAACAAATACTTCAACAATCAAGATATTTTCATGATCAATTTTGAAGTACAAGTTACTATCAGCAGTACCTTTGTTGAAACCAATCTTCAAGAGATGCTTATCTAGTCTTTCATACCAAGCTCTTAGGGCTTGTTTGAGTCCATACAGTACTTTCTTCAATTTCCAGACCATATCACCATGATCAGACAATTGGAATCCATCTGATTGCTCAATGTAAACTTCTTCTTCCAAGTCACCATTCAGGAAGGTAGACTTGACATCCATCTAATATACTTTGAAGTCCTTGAAAGTAGCAAAGGCAAGAAATAATTTGAATGCTTCAATTCTTACCTCTAAAGAAAAAGTTTCTTCAAAATCAACTCCTTCTACTTGAGAATAACCCTTGCAGACTAATCTGGCTTTGTTTCTGACTACTTCACCATCTTCATTTAGTTTATTCTGGAAGACCGATTTGGTTCCAATCACATTCTTGTTTCTAGGTCTGGGAACAAGATCCCAAGTGTGATTTTTCTCAATTTGCATCAACTCTTCCTCCATTGCTTTAGTCCAGCTTTCATCACTGCATGCTTCACTTACTATTTTTGGTTCAATCTTTGAAATCAGACAATACTTTTTTGAGTCTTGAGCAATCTTTCTTCTTGTTTGAACACCTTTACTTTTATCACCTATGATCTGATCTTTAGAGTGATTCAATCTTACATACCTAGGAGTTTTTGAAATTTCTTGCACTTCTATTTCTTGAACAGGTTCATTCAAACTTATCTCTTCTTGTTGATTCTCTGTATTAGTCTGGATCTGAATTTTAGAGGTGGCTTGGACTTCTTGGATCAAAACATCATTCTAATCATCTTCTTCATATTCATAAAACCTTGAGGGTTTTTCAATACATTCATCAACCTTCACGTTTGTACTTTCTGTCATCTTTCTCAATCTCTTGTTATAACACTAGTATCCTTTGCTTTAAGTACAATAACCCAATAATATTCCTTCATCACTTCTAGCATCAAATTTGCCAAGGTCTTCATCTCTTTTAATGTAACATTTTCTACCAAAGACTCTGAAATACTTCATAGTGGGAGTGATGCCAAACCAGAGTTCATGAGGGATCTTAGCAGTATTGCTTTTGATTTCTACTCATTAAGAGTATAGATAGCAGTGCTTACAACTTCTCTCTAGTAGATCTGAGGAACATTTTCTTACATCATCATGGTTCTAGATGCTTCCTAGATGGTCTGGTTCTTTCTCTCCACTACTCCATTCTGCTGTGGAGTCCTTGGAGCAGATAACTATCTTTTTATCCCATTTTTCTCACAGAATTCTATGAATTCTCTGGATGTGAATTCTCCACCTCTATCAAACCTGAGACATTTTATGTTTAATCTAGTTTCATTCTCTACCATAGCTTTGAATATTTTGAGTTTCTCAAGAGCCTTAGATTTCTCTTTCAGAAAAGTCACCCACATCATCTGGGAGTGGTCATCAATTAATAACATGAAGTATCTATCACCTTGAAAACTTCTGATTCTTTCTGGACCACATAGATCAGTATGTACTAAGTCTAACAATTCGGTAGAAGACTGTTCCTTACTTTTGAATGTGACTTTGTTCTGCTTACCCAACTGACATTCTTTGCACAAACTATTAGTAGGTTTCACCAGTCTTGGAAGATCTCTTATAGCCTGAGTGTTCCTTATCTTGATGATATTATCAAAATTCACATGACACATTCTCCTATGCTACAACCAACTTTGATCAATTTGAACAAATAAACAACTTTTGTCAGTACCAACCAAGTGGAAGATGTTACCTTTTGTTTGAGTACCAGATGCAATCTCTATTCCAGAACTTTCAAAGATCTTACATTTTCTATTTTTTAATAGGAAATCATAGCCTTTGTCCACCAACTGTCCAACACTGAGAAGATTGTGCTTTAGACCTTCAACATATAGTACATTACTGGTTTTGTTCTTTCCATCAAAAGAAATAGTTCCTCTACCTCTATTTGCTAGCAGAATTATCACCAAATTTTACAACTCATCCTTCATATATTTCCAAATCTATGAACTTATTTTTGTCACCTGTCATATGGTGGGAGCATCCACTATCAATGACCCAATCATCCTTTTCTTCAACTTGAGTAGCTAAAGCTCTTTCTACCATTTTGTGATTGACAGATTCAAAGGGCATTGGATCTTCTTCCTTGATGGCAATAAACACCCAGTCACTTCTGGATTTGTTGTTTGTCTCTGATTCATCATTTGTTACTCCATTATTATCATCTTCATGAACATAGTAACATTTCTTTTTGAATCTTGATCTATTAGGATTTGCCTTTGAAAATCTTTCTGAACACCTTGAGGCAAAATGACCAATCTTATTGTAGTTGAAACATTTGAAGGGCAATTTTCCTTCATACTTACTGGATCCTCTTGGTAGTCTTTTTCTAATAAGGGCTTCAAGTTGAGTAGCTCTTGCTTCATCTTCTTCCAGATCTTTTCTTGCTTTTTCATACCATGATAGTTTCTTTGAGGAGTTCTCTCCTGGATCAAACTTTTGTTTGCCTTTTACAGAGACACTAGATTTGAATGCAAATTCAGTCTTGGGGGTGTATCTCCAAACTCGTCCAATTCAAATGCAGCTAATTTTCCAACCAATTGATCTCTTGTGATATTTGAAAAAGATCTAAATTCTTCAATAGCAGCAACCTTGTATTTTTAAGGAGGTAGGGATCTGAGAACTTTGGTAACAATCTCATCTTCATCCAAGATTCCACCAGCACACCTAATGCCACAAACAAGCTCATTTACCCTTGGCATAAATATAGTGATATTTTAATCTTCACTCATCTTCAGATTTTTAAATTTTCCTTTCAAAATATGTAGCTTGGCACATTTAACATGCTTGTCTCCTTCATACAGAAGTTCTAGTTTTTCCCAAATCTCATATGCAGTTTTTAGATCTATAACATTTGTTAGCTCTGAATCAGATAAGGCACTTAGAAGAGCTTCTTTAGCCCGAAGATTGTTTTCATCATCTCTAATTTCATCTACGGTTCTCAGACCATTCTATGGAGGAACATACTTCTTTGAATCCATGATCCAATATTGCATTCCCATACATTGCAAGTGACATTCCATGTGGCTTTTCCAAAGAGTGTAATTGGTTTCATAAAACCTCAGACTATCCTTTTTGTAAGAAGACATCCTGGATCTCCTCAAGTGGTTAAGCTATTTTGGATGAACTTAGCTTTGATACCAATTGTTAGATTCAAGACAGACAACTGAGAGTGGGGGTGAATCAGTTATCTCAAAACTTTCTCTTATTAACCACTTAAATCCTTCTTGTAATTTAGCAGTACAATAATAAATCAATCATGGAAACATAATGCAACAATTCAAGAGAAGAAACACATTAAGACTTATGAGTCCAAGATTTTAACGTGGAAAACCTAATTAAGGGAAAAACCATGGGGTGACTAACACAAGATTGTATTCTCTATTAAAAGACTAAGAAGAACAAAATGGCACATGCCAATTAGGGCTCACTACCTGAGCACATTGCTCACAAGAGGCCCACTGCCTACAGGAGACACATTGTCTATAGAATAATAAATATTACATACTTGAACTAAAGAATAGTATCTTCACCATGCTTGAGTTAGTTCCATTTAAGCCCAATACTTCTACTCTGCCTTTTGCTTTCCTTCTCTCTACCACACTCTCATCTTCGCCAAGACCACTTTGAAATGACTTCACAACTTCTTATTTATACAAGACATCAACTTTGGGATAATCATCAAAGTCAACAAACTTTACAGAGCAAATACACAAATACAACTTGACTTATTACAAAAGACTTCATGCAGATCATCACGCTGTCGGCTACACAGATTTGGGAATTCAATCTTTTTTGAGGAACATGCCATGCTTCATAGAACATCTTCAAAATCATCCGCAAGATGTGTAAATCATCTAGTTGGCCAAGTTTAGGAAGAACATCATCATCTAGAAGTAATTCTTCAATTATGAGCTCAATCTTCAATGCGGACCACCAACACGAACTGGACATAATTCAGAGACCTCCACAAGCTTGCCTGAATCACCAAGAACATCCACACTACTTCTGCTTACTAAAATCACTATCTCCTTCATCTAGAACCTCAAGAACATAGTCTGTCATCACTATCATATTGGAATAGATGCTTGCAAACCTCCAAACCTCCAGACCATGAACCAATTGAGTTGTCAATTCACATTGACTTCCCAAACACTCCACCAAATTGTAGAACAAGATATTTTATTTCTAGATCTCACCGGACCTATTTGTGTCACTCTGTCACTTCTGAACATCTACCAAAACTAGTTTTGTTCATATGACCATAACTTCTTCAAATATTCATGCGGACCTCACAAATCGTTACTGGATCACCTTTAGACACATATCTACAAACTCTTTGATGTACATCCTCTGATCTTCATCTTAGCTAGGATCTTTACTTCACTGTCTTCATTGTTCTTCTTTGTTCTTGATAGGACTAATTTTCTCAATATTCTCAGCATACAACTCATCCAATCCTTGATATCAATGCTACAGGAGTATGTTGACATCAATGACAACACCGGTTAGGCCCATACTTGCGACAAGCTCTCTAAAAATAACACTTCTGCTATACAACACTTTTTTAGCCACAGGATCCCAAAGCTTGTATCCTTTCACACCGACACGATAGCCAATGAAGATACACTTAACAACCTTGTTTTCTAATTTAGGTTGTTTCTCCCTAGGCACATGTGCATATGCCTCACAACCAAAAACATGAATTTGTCTAACTAAAAGCTTCTTACTAGAACACACCTTCATGGGTGTCTTACCAACGAGAGCTGATGTAGGAGATCTATTTACTAGATAGCAAGCAATGGCTATAGTTTCAGCCCAAAACTTGTGTTCAAGGCTTGCTCCACTAAGCATACTCCTAGCCTTCTCCATCAATGTCCTATTCATCCTCTCTGTAATTTCATTTTGTTGTGGGGTGTATGGAGTTGTCTTATGTCTTTCAATCCCTTTCTCTTTACAGAACTTATCAAACTCTACCAAAAAAACTCACCACCATTATCAATTCTCAAACACTTAATCTTTATACTAGTCTAATTTTCAGCAAAAGCTTTAAACTCTTTAAACTGACTAAAGACTTCAGTCTTGCTTCTGATAAAATAAACCCATGTCATTCTACTGTAATCATCTATGAAAGATACAAAGTATACATATTTGGAAATTGAAGGAACATTAACAAGACCAAACACATTAGAATGAATAAGATCCAATACACCAGAAGACTTGTGAGAACTAGGAGTAAAATTGAACATGGTTTTGCTTTCCATATACACAATGTTCACAAAAGCCAAACTCGAGATTACAATCATGTATCCCCTCAACGAGGTTTTTATTTTTTAGGGTTCTAAGACCCTTCTCACCAATGTGGCCATATCTCAAATTTGATAACATGTCTTTTCAGCAGGAAGTTTAGCTTCCAAAGCATGTGCACTACCATTAGAATGTGTTACAATAGATTTCTTCACTGCTCATTCAAATGGTGGGGATGAAGTGAGTGTATCACTTTTCTTCGAATCAAAAAGAACTATTGCATTGTGAAGTGCATGCCTCTAGCTGAAATAAAGTACCTCTCTGGGTACCCTTCACAAGCACCATAGATCCTCTAGTCATCTTGCATCCATCCTTCGACAAGACAACCTACACACCTGCATCATTCAACATACTTACAGAAAGAAGGTTTCATGCAAACTCTGGGATGTGCATAACCCCAGTGATCTCCTTCACTTGTCCATCAGGGAATCAAATTGAGATTCTTCCATGACCAACAATCTTCATATGAGAATCGTCACTCAGGTACACTTTTCCACCATCGAACTCTTCATACTTCATGAACTAGCTTTGATGCGAGGTCTTGTGGAATGAAGCACCATAATCAATCAACCACACATCATCAGATGCATGGGTGCCTAGGGCCATTATGAAGGCATCACCATCATCTTGAGATTTGTCAAAATCTAAATCTGGGACATTCTTCTTCTTTTTCTTTTCTTCCTTGCATCCCTTTTAGAAATGCCTAGTTTTGCCACAGTTCCAATAGAGAGCCTTGGACTTTCTAGGAGATTTGGATCTCCCACGGGATTTGGATTTGCTCTTTTTCCCTTTCTCCTTTGGTCTTCCACAAACTGCAAGAGCCTCTCTGGCTACCTTAGAAGATTTGCTTCACATTTCTTCAGATAACAATGAAGATACCACTTCATCCATTGTGAAAGTGGATGTGGTGCTTCCAATAGCCATCACAAGATGATCCCATGAGTCCAAAAAAGAACAAATCAAGGTCATACAATGATCCTCCTCCTCCATCTTCACACCAACTGATGTCAATTGTGCAATTAACATGTTGAAGGCATTCAGGTGATCTACAACAGATCCTCCATCCTCCATCTTAAGAGAATACAACTTCATTCTCAAAAGAAAATTGTTCACCAAGGATTTGGCTTGATAAACATCACACAACTTGTTCCAAAGGTCTTTTATTCTCTTCTCTTCATGGACATTTAACAAGATAGAATTAGCTAAACTGAGTCTTATGAGACCCTTAGCCATCCGATCTTTGAGATCCCAATCAGCTTATGCCATTGCAGCTAGTTTTACACTAGATATGTTTTCCCATAGGTCACGATCAACAAGCATGTCCTCCAACTTATGTTTCCATAACTCAAAATTAGTGCCATTGAATTTCTCCACCTCTAATCTTCTAGATGTGCCTACAACCTCTTTCATGTAACAAGATTACATAATATTCTATAGAAAGCTCCCACTCAACCTAAGATTAGCACAAAAAACCCCTACCCAATAATTAGGACCAAAGGTGATCAAGTTCTGATACCAACTGAAATGAAGCTAGGTGTGTGGAAAACTCTTCCTAAACTAATCTAATGAGGAGAGATGAGTGCAAATTTATTTTAATCTTTATAGTTACAATAACGTTAACCCACTAACAGAAATATTGCAGCAAACACATACACAAGAATGTAAGACAAATGTATTCTTTAAATAATGAAGGTTACAATACAGTCATAGAGCCAATGCTCTTGTAGGAGTCTTCAACACTCATATCTGGAGACAATCTGGCAGTATAACAGAACCTGTCAATCACATAATACATCTCATTTCCAAAGCACTTGTTTATAAAGAAAATACAAGGGAAAAATGGCTCTATCTTGGGATGGGTGTCCAACATGGCCTCATGGCCCAAAACCCACACTTTATGGACACTTGTCCAACATTGTAAGATGTTCCTGACACTTGTCAAGTCACCCCATCCCAAAGAGGTTTTCTATTCCCAATTTGGGTAATGATAGATGCTCTTATGACTCTTACGACTATCATAGAATCCATCATACTGACATATCTTATAGCTATAAGAGAATCTATCATAAACATGCTATAAATAGCATATTCAAAGATACTTATTGACACATGTCTTCACCTATCATAGAATCTTCTATTTCTGACTCTTACATGTCATAGATTGGTCATAGGAATATGTCATAACCGTTTTGGTCAATATTCCCTTACACACTATGCAAGATGTTGACACATGGAAAAATATTCCTATCACTAAGTGGGATGCCTATCTCCTCATGTGAGGACAAATTTAGATTTGGTCATCTTCCATGTAGGCTGACACATCACCGTGCCAACTCCCACAAGATGACAACATAGGATTTGCATCCTAATTACACAATAGGCAATAAATAAATAAATACAATAAAATAATACAAGGAATTACCAAGGTTGAGACACCTTAATTCCCAACAATCCAAACACTATAGACACCCCTTAATCTTTCATCTAAACAAGCCCAACCTCAACAACAATAACAACAAAACCAAAACTAACAACAATGAGAACAAGTGCAATCTCAACAAGATTACCCTCCAAGGCGTAAGTTCACTCCCTTGGGAGAGTCTATAGAGTCGGTTCTAAAGAAACTTGTGCAAAATGGACTCGTCATGTTACCAAACTCTCCCCCATATGGTGAACCTGCATTCAAACCCACATGGTACAAAGACAATGAATATTGTGAATACCATAGGACTAAAGGACACAGAACCATATCATGCATGAAACTCAAGTACATGATCCAACGCCTTATCGATAGAGGTGATGTCACTTTTAATGTACCCCCTAGTCAAAACACCAACAAAGATCTCAACATGTATAAGGAGCCATTCCCTAACCATGGTCAAGGTCAACATCCTAATAAAGGTAAAGGCATTAACAAAGCTTCTACTTCCTATGACTCTATTGTAGGACATTTTGAAGAAAGTCATGTTTTTACCCTCACTATCAAAGGCAAATCTATGGATTTCACAGTCACAACTCATCGTGGTCATGTCACCCTTCCTGGTCCTACAACCAGTCTCCCAATCCAATCTGATTACAATCTTGTAAAACATCTAGGGAAAACCCCTACATAGATCTCTATTTTGGACCTTCTATGGTCATCACCCGCACATAAAGTTGTGCTTGAAAAAGCCCTACAAGAGTATTTGGTTCCTAATAACATAGTGGTCATAGATTTCCAAGCTATAATAGGTAATATTGCATCACCTTACAATGTGGTCTTCTCTAAAAAGGACCTGCCATCTCATGATCCATGTCATAATGATGCCCTTCACATTGAAGTTTTCATCCATAAATAAAAGATCAAATGCATACTTATAGATGGTGGTGCTAGTCTCAATATCTATTCTCTCTCAAGTTACTCAAATAGTTGGGATACTCTGAGGATCATGTCAACATTGATCAAAGCATAACAATCAAGGGATATGATGATGCTAAGTGCCATTCAAAAGGTGTTATCCACTTGCTTATACAAGTAGGCCCCATCATGCTTGAAACTAGGTGCCAAGTCTCAACATTGAGCTACCATATAACATTATCTTAGGACAACCATGGATCCATGCCATGAAAGTTGTTCCCTCCATGTACCATCAATCTCTCAAGTTTCCATTTAATGGTACAGAGATTACTATTCCAGAAGACCCTCATCCCTTTGCATTATGTCATGTCTTGCAAGGCAATTATAAGAATTGTAACCAAGCACCAAATAATGACAAAGCCCATGAATCCCCACTGTATGTCAATTCTAAAAATATGAAAAAAACATCTGAAGTTGAACCTAATCCTAATCTTATTCCTGAAATCAAAGATGAAATCCATGACATAGGCTTTGGTGAATATGATATCTCAAAATCTTGTTGTGTAGGGCAGATGCCTTTATCCCCTAAATCTTATGGCCAACTGCCCATAGCCAAAGAAACTAAGAAAGTGGCTATTCACCCTCCAACATCCCTAACTCAATTCAAAGAGGGAAAATTATTGGTAGAGGAAACTATTGAAGCATCTCATCTTGGCTCTACAAAGAGAGAGAACCAATCACCATACCAGTTAAACAATATGGCAATGGCCTAAGAATTGTCAAAAACATGGGCTATAAAGGTAAAGGTGGCCTTGGGAAAAATAATCAAGGAGAAATAGAACCCATTGTTGTGCAAAAGAAGCTAGACAAAAAGGGGTTATGATATGGTAAGAAGGTACCACGCGCCTTGGACATCAAGGGCATTCTAGACAAGGTGGCACAAACTTCTCTCATAGATTTGATGTCTAAAGAGGATATCATTGATGACCCCTACCTCTATATGACTGACCTATTCACTGAATCCTCCATATTTATGCTATCATTTGTATCCTTCACATCGACCACCAACACCCAGATTGTAACACTTGTCTACCTTGAACTTATCGATTGGGACCAACAAGGGTCCCCTATTCTAGATGTTTTTCAGAATTATGAAGCTATTGCAAAATTCATGGGACTCTGGGATAGTATCCCTCTTGATGATCATAAAGCTAGTTTTGTAATGGAACTAGATCCAACTGCTTATTTTGGTCAAAATTTCAAATCCTCCAGTCACAAAAATAAAAATAAAGAAAGATCTCTAGGTGAAAACCACACTGTGGCACCTCCTGATCAAAAAATAGTAAAAAAAAGGATGTATCCAAAGGTGAAATCAAACTGTGGCACTTGAGGATGGAGGATTTGAACTTCCCCTACCATCTAAGTATCAAGAGAAATCAGCTCTCCTAGTGAAAGATTCTACAAAGATAAATCTTGGTACAGAGCAACATCCTAAAACAACATTCCTTGTAGCATCATTATCAGAACAAGAGCACGAGAATCTTACCAACTTCTTCTTACAAATAACCATCAACTTTGCATGGACCTATGCTAATATGCCAAGGTTAGACCCTTCGCTAGTAGTTCACTATCTCATAGTTGATCCAAAAGCTAAACCAGTCAAACAAAAACTAAGAAAGATGCACCCATAGATAGCTCTCTTGGTGAAAGTTGAAATATAGAAGTTGCTAGATGCAAAATTTATCAAACCTATTGATTATCCAAAATGGGCCTTAAACATTGTACCTAAGACTAAATCAAATGGGGGCATCTATATGTATCCTGACTTCAGAGATCTTAACAAAGCATGTCCCAAAGATGACTTCCCATTGCCAAACATTGATCTCATAATGGACCTGACTGCTGGCCATGAAATGCTTTCTCTAATGGATGGATTTTTTTTTCTATAATCAGATAATGATTACAGATAAAGATCAGCATAGAACAACTTTTACTTGTCCTTGGGATACCTATTGTTGGTGCGTCATGCCATTTGGTCTTAAAAATGCAGGAGCAACCTATCAAAGAGCAATGACAGTGATATCCCATGATCTCTTTCATCACATCATGGAGGACTATGTGGATGATATACTAGCAAAGTCTTCTAGGGTAGATCACATATAGGTTCTAGGCCAAATCTTTGACAAACTTGAAAAATATCAAGTAAGAATCAATCAAAAGAGGTGTGTCTTTAGGGTAACCTTAGGAAAACTGTTGGGGTACATTGTATCTCATAGGGACATTGAATTAGATCCAACAAAAGTCAAGGCTAATGTAGAGATGCCTCCACCAAAGAATCTGAAAGCATTAAGGAGCCTTCAAGGAAGGTTACAATCTATTAGGTGGTTTATCTCATAGCTAGTGGATAAATGTCAACCATTTCAACACTTGCTCTGAAAGGATGTCTCATTTTGATGGGATGATAAGCGTCAAGCAACATTTGATCATCTCAAAGAATATTTAGCTACACCTCCTATCTTGGCACCACCAGTTATCGATAAACCTTTGATCTTGTACATCTCCACTACAACAGTAGCCCTAAGGGCTCTTCTAGCATAGCATGCTAAGTCAAGAAAAGATCATACAATATATTATATTATTCAAACCTTGGTGGGTTATGAACTCAATTATTCACCTATGGAAAGAGCTTGTTTAGCATTAGTGTTCACTTCCAAAAAATTATGGCATTATATGCTAAGCCAACACACAAATCTGATAGCCAAAATTGATCCATTGAAATATCTCCTAGCAAAATCAGTCCTCATAAGCAGACTAGTTAAATGGATCATGATCCTTAGTGAGTTTGACATTAAGTATGTGGATTGTAAAGCAATCAAGGGACAGGCCCTAGCAGATCAACTAGTAGAAGCACCCATGACAGATGTACATCCTATGGTATCTGACTTTCTGGATGAGAATCTCTTCACTCTTTCTACCTCAGTAATGTGGAAGTTGTATTTTGATGGTTCCTACACACATGGATTAGGGGCTAATATTCTTTTTATCACACCTCAAAATGACTATATCCCAAAATCATATCGGCTTGCATTTCCTTGCACTAACAACATAGCCAAGTATGAAGCACTCCTCATAGGGCTCAATACAGTAGTTCAATGGGACATCAAAGAACTAGAGGTATATGGAGACTCAAAACTAGTCATTCAAGAAGTCACGAATGAGTACCAAACAAAAGATGAAAAGTTGGTCCCTTTCAAGTAACTAGTGGATGCCTACAAACCACACTTTTCTAGCATCACTTTTTGAGCAAATTCTAAGAGAGCATAAAAAAGATGCAGATTCTATGGCTTATGTGGGGTCACTTATAGACATGCCTACAAACATACAGAAATGTGAATTCTTGATTGAGAAATTGTTGATACCAGCCGTCGATGTTCCAACTATTGAAATCATCTGTGAACTTGTTGGTCCCAATTCCCCATGGTAAAAAGATATCTATGACTACCTTAAACATGGTAACTTTCCCTTTGAGCTATCCACAACCCAATTCAAAACCCTTATCTGTCAATCCTCTTGTTACACCATTCTAAGTGATACACTATATCTCTGGAGTCTTAATGGTATCCTCTTACGATGTCTTAATGCGGAAGAAGCTGATGCCACCTTAAGAAACATACACAAAGGTGTCAATGGCATACATTCTACTAGTCTTAATCTAACTAAAAAGATAATCTGAACAGGGTATTATTGACATACATTAGAACAAGATGCTTTGTACTTTGCTAAGAAGTGTCTACAATACCAGTAGCATGGAGATTTGATTCACGCACCATCTCATGGACTACAACCTATGACAACTCCATGGCCTTTTTCACAATGGCGTCTCGACCTTATAGGACAAATCCACCCATCCTAATCTAATGGCCATAAATTTATCATTACCACCATTGAGTACTTCATGAAGTGGGTCGAAGCCATTCTCATGACTTATATCCCCTACAAGCAAATAGCCAAGTTTCTCCTTGACTACCTCATTTGTCAGTATGGTATCCCCCAAGCCATTGTCATAGATAATGGGAGACCATTCAAGAATCAAGATGTCCATGCCTTGTGCACCCAATAAAATATCCAACATCACTTTTTCACTCCATACTATCCACAAAGTAATGGCCAAGAGGAGGATTCCAACAAAACTATTCTAAAAATCCTCAAGAAAATGGTCAATGAAGTTGGTCGTGATTGGCACCTACAACTCAATCCCACCCTAGGGGCCCATCATACTAGTATCCGAACACCAATTGGTGCAACACCCTATGCCTTGGTCTATGTCTCTGAACATTTTACCTATAGAGGTCAAGATCCCATCCCTTAGAGTATCCATGTAGAACCTGATTGATAGAGAGGAGTATCACACTTCCAAATTAGCTTAGCTAGAACTACTAGATGAGAGGCACCTTGCCGCACTTAATCATATCCATGTCTATCAAAACTACCTTCAGTGCAACTATAACAAGAAGATCAAATAAATATGGTTTCAAGTTGGTGATCTTGTCTTAAAAGAAAATTAGAGAAATCAAGAAGATCAAGAAAAGAAGGGCAAGTTTGAGCTTAATTGGTTAGGACCCTTTGTTATCATAGAAGCATATGGGTCAGGAGCTTATACTTTAGTAACACTTGAAGGCATTCATATAGATGAACCACTCAATAGTGTTCATCTTATTAAGTTCTTTGACTAATCCTTAGAGTATCCATATCAAAAAAATTAAATAAAAATAAAAACAAAAAACAAAAACAAAAACAAAAAGTAATACATCCTCTAGTGAAAACCTAGTAAACAAGTGCCTTGGATAAGTACCATAGTGAAAACTTGGCAAACAAATGCTATGTGTAGAGTTAGAATCCATCATCTATCAAGTTTTGTTCATTCCATGTCCATTTCATAATAAAACTTCATCCATCCATCCATAATAAAACTATTTGACCTGTTTACATTTCCATTTCCCTATCTAGAATAGCTTGGAAATTTGTCAATGTCCATCCTCATCATCCCATGTCAGTTATCACTTGTCCCATGTCATTCATCACTTATCCTAAATCAGCTTATCCTATATCAAGTTATCCCATGTCTCATCAGCTCATCCTATTCTTGAGTGCTTCAGGATTTAACTATGTATGAGTTTCTTCATCAACGTTTCAGATCACACTCCATGATCCATCATTACAAAAAATAGAGCCAAAGAAGAGAATGCATCATGGAGTGTGATCTAAAATGTTGATGAAAAACTCATACATGGTTAAATCCTAAAGCACTCAAGAATAACATTATGGACTATGGAAATCTGATAGCTATTAGCTCATCCTATGTTAGCTTATCCTATGTCAAGTTATCCCATGTCAGTCATCACTTATCCTACATTAGCTTATCCTATGTCAAGTTATTCCATGTCTTCTCATTATCCTATGTCAAGTTACCCATGTCTCATCAGCTTATCCTATGTCAAATTATCCTATCATCCATCATTATCCTATGTCAAACATCCATAACAACACCTCTACCAGAATGGGGGCAACTCTTTCCTTAACCTAGGTCTAGGAATGGATCCTTGTTCATGGTATGAAAGAACACTTCAAACCAAAAAAAGAAAAAAAAACATCAACCATCTCACCAAAACCAAAACACTTCATCCTATCCTACATCATCACTCCAACCAGAACTACATATCATCTCACCTCAATCTTAAGGTACCTCGATCCCATGGATATGGGTATGTAGGTAGTCTAGCATATGAAGGAAGTTTCTAGTACTTAGGTACATATGATATCATCATTTCCCCCACCCAAGCTCAAACACCTTAACCCACTCATCACTCTATCCAAAACTACATATTATCATTTCATCTTTCATCGTAATGTGCCTTGACCCCATGGATACAGGGTATGCAGGCAGTCTGGAATACGAAGGATGTATTGAGTACTCAGGAACATACAATTCATCATTCTTAACCCATCTCAATCCATTGACATTCCATCTTTCTAGCCTTCCATTTATCAAAATCCACTCACCTTGACTTGACTAACTCAAGCAGGAAAACAACAAACAAATGCATCCTTTCCAAGAAAAAGTCCTTAAACAAACCTGAAGCAAAGAAACTTACTTTCAAAGCCGTATGTTGTCCTACATATCAATTGCCAGCATCTTCTACATCAAATAATTGTCTTATACAGGATGTTCCATTTTCGAAACCAGACCAGGCATCTTATATGACATGTTTCTTTTCCTGAAACCAGACATTATCCTATCAATAGATCAACACCCTTTAATGGATATATCTTTCCTACAATAAGGTTGTTATCTATTAAATCTACCCAACCAATCCCATCTATCCTGAGCAACCTCTTTGGAAAGAGAATATGTTGGTTGTATGTTTACTTTGTAAGTTAGTCAATTTGCATTTTGGTTTATCTTTTTGTCCTTTTTCCATTACCTATTCAAGACTACCTTGATTTATCTATATCATGGTTTGTTGTGATGCAGTATGGATTGGGGGCATAGTCATTGCTTTTGTGTGCCGTGTTTGAGGAATGATCTTTAGTATCTTTCTTAGCAGCATATTTATTTTGTGTTACAACCTAGCATCTTACATATTAATATTCTTCTTGCATTTATCTATTGAAGTTTATTTTATGTTCAAGACTATGGCTCATTCACATATCCAACAAGGTTATATTATGTCTAGGGGATCTAAGTTCAAACCGCTTGCTTGCAGAGTCAATGTCCATGCACTAGGATATCATAGCTTCATGGTCTTTTATACCTTGGTGGCAAACTATCCATGTGCTGTATCAAAAATAAGGATTGCTATTTATAAACATTTGTGAAACCATTTCAACAAGTTATCCATTTACCCATCCATTTATCCAAATCATCATATAGTTTTTCAAGCAAAGATCGATCAATAGTCTTTCTATCATGTTTTATTCTATCTCCACTTTCTTCTATCTATTGTCCAAGTCTTTCACATACCTGCATCACCATATGTCAGCCTCCATCTATCCAACCTCATCTTTCTCAAACATAATCTTCTAGTCGAGCTTCAACCCAGTTCTTCTATCGCTTCCTTGTCTTTCCTCTCGATGGGGCATCCTATGCCAGCTACACAGGGGCAACTAGCTACACAGGGGCAGCTAGCTACACTAGGGCATCAAATTTGTATCATGTCTTCAACAATTGTTTTCTTTGAAGCAATGCCATAAACTACATTGCATCAAAGAGGGGCAAAATGTAGACACCTAAAAATGACCATATCTTCGCATCACTTGCATTGTCATTTATTCTATCTAATTACCTGCATTTCAAGATTAATTAAATAATCTAATTATTTAATTAATTTCATTAAAATCATCAAATTCTTCCAAATCTCCTAAATTCAACATTAATTAAATAAATCCTCTTTATTTAATTAATTTCATCAAAATCAACTTTATTCTTCCAAAATTAAATAATTTTAATTATTTAATTAATTTATCATTTAAATCCTCTTATCTATAATTAAATAATTTCTAAATTATTTAATTAAATCAATTATTCTTCCAAATTTAAATAAATCATTCAAATTTATTTAAATTGAATCTCTTCTAAAAATAAAATAAAATCAAATATTTTAGTTATACTTCATCATGCAAAATAAATTAAATCAATTTATTTGTTTAATTTATTTAAAATTTAAAATCTATTTTATGTCTTCTATCATGCAAATTTCTTTTTTATCTTCCAATTCCTCTAAAAATAAATCTTGTTCATCATGCACACAATTAAATAATGTATTATTTAATTTATCTCAAATCATGCAAAAAGCAAATTACAAGTTGAGTTAATTGACTTAATCAATATTGTTTTTATCACCAACTCATAAATTAGAAAAAGGAATTTCTATTTTTATGAAATCTAAATTATATCTCATGTCTATTCCATGTCTTTTAGCCAAATCAAGCAATTAATTCAAACAAAAATATCTTTCTGTGTGACACATGTCAGGTGCACATTCATCATGAATTCTAGATTTATCTCATCCATTGATTCCATTGAATTATCTGGCCCGTTGATCGATTTTCATTGAAACCTATATAAACCCCCCTCATCTTCATAAACAATCCTCTTCGGTCATTTAACTTTTTGCCTCCATACAGTGCATTGAGCATACATCACATCGTTGAGAACCTTGAACACATTGAGCACTTTGAGAACAAAAACAATCTACATCTACTTGTTGCAAACATGGTTTCACAATTTGAAGAGCAATCTACAATCGACCAAGATAACAATACAATATAGGTGAAAGCTTTCATTGTTTTTGTTATTATTCATTGATTATTTGGTTATTTACTTAGATCATTATCTTGATGTTATAAGATTGAGTTGTTGATTATTTTCATTGTCTTGATTATCATTCGATCTTGATTTTATTCCTATACACATTCTGACCAGAAGGCATTGGATTGTGATACCAAAGGCATTGCACTAAGTTGCACAAGCACGGTTCTGTGATGCAAAAGCACGCTACTGCACCAGATCAGACAAACTCAAGATTTCATCAAAAAATGAGATTAAAAAGATGATGTCATGATTATAATATGCTCTAGAATGATTGATAAAGCTATGATCTATAAGGAATGATGAAAAATATGATAAGTTAGACCATACAAATCACAAAACTAATCAGAAACCCTAAGTATCCAAAGGTACTATACTGCTATGCCAAAAGTGCTAGACTGTGATACCAAAGGTACTGCACTGTGCCACCAAAGGCACTTTGCTATTGCCTGAAGGCACTATGTTGTAGACCAGAGGCACTTTACTATGCTGCAAAGGTGTGTTTCTGTGTTCGTCTGCATGTTTCCATACTGTACTTCAAAAAAGTAAATTTTCTAAAGAAGAATAGTGATTAGTGGGTCCCACCGAGCATGCCAGAATGTGTATAGGAATAAAATCGAGATCGAATGATAATCAAAACAATGAAAATAATAAACAACTCAAACCTATAACATCAAGATAATGATCTAAGTAAATAACCAAATAATAAATTTGTTGTTCTCAAAATCAGCTATGCTCATTTTTGTACACAACCCCTACGAAACTTGTCTGTTTCATAATCTACACTCTAAGTTCACAAATCAAGACAAGATTCTCTTGGTCCCATGCGAAGTTGTATGGCATCCTAAACTAGTTTACAACATTCTCTCAAATCGATTCCTGAATATTTGTGCAAGTCGATTAGGTTGTAAATTGACCAAAATATCAATTTTGGTCATTTTTGGGGTGTTAGTGAAATTTTGAGTCCTTATATCCAAATTCGGCCAAATTCACTGCTATTGCATGTCTTTTTGTCCACTTGTGTTATGTCAGCAATTTCTGCCACTTTTACATAGTTTTTCATTTTCAACATGCTCAAGCGGCACTTTTTGCCGCCGTTACATGTTCCTCACCAAGAAGCAAATGTAGAGTTGGCAGTTTTTACCGCTCTTGCATTTTTGTAAAGCACGTGTCATGTCAGCTGAAATCACCACCTGAGCAAGATCTCCAAGATCATGAACTTCAAGTGGCATTAATGGCCACTCATGCTAACCATTAAGGGCTTGTTTTTTAAGCTTTTTAATGTATAAACTCGTTGTTTCTCATCATTTCTTTTCTTCTAAAACCTCCCAATTGATTAGTAAACCCTTCCTCAAGCTACTTGATCGCGTCGACATTGGATTCAAATAGATTTCGACTCGTCGCCATCACATTTAGGGTTTTCATTCCTTTTGACTGGTAAGTCCTCGAATCATTATTTTTTTATTTGTTTTCGTTTAGGGTTTTCTATTTTTCATTCTTTGGAGTCATCAAACCTGTGTTTCCTCTGAATTGTACTGAGGCAAATCGTCCCCTTCTTCATTTTTATTTCTCGAGTGATTTTTGAAACCCTGGTTGGTAAACATTTCATCGGTGGATTTTGCCAATATATAGGAAATAACCTTTTGGTGATTAGTTAGAGATTATTGCTGCTCAAACATGTCCATGTGTAGTGACGATGATTTTCACCACCCGCATTTTTTCCATGAACTTGAGCAAATACGAAGTCGGCATTTTTTGTTGCTTATGTGTTTAAAGCCTTATCAAAATACAAGTGTTGGAGTGGAAAAAAAATGCCGCCCCTTCACAAAAACCTTGAAAAAAACCCATATACAGTATCAGCATTTTTTGCCACCTGGACATTTGCGAATTCCCCATATTACCTGCATTATCGGCAAAAAATGCCGCCGATGCATAACACTTGCAATTTCCTCATTACTTGCAGTGTCGGCATTTTTTGCCACTCTAACATATAACCATTTTTCCTGTAATATGTAGTAGCGGAAAATTTTACCACCGATACACGTACACAATATCCCTCACATGCAAGGGTGGCAAATTTTGCCACCCATGCAAACATTCTCTCAAATTTTCCTAACTTTGGGATATTTTCAGTTTTGCTTTTCCAAGCCCACTTTCCTCCATTTTTGTTTTTTGGCCTGCTCACACTCTAGCCCTTTCAAGCACATCTCCATATTCGTGATCATCGACATACAATTTTCCTAGATTACTAGTATTTCCCATAATTGCATGATCATGACTTTTTTTTTGTTGCAATTTCTTCTGTGGATCTTCTTTCTTCATCAACATTCTTCTAGTGATAGCTTGTTCAGATGACGAAGTTGTCTCTGAAGAAGTCGAAAGTGATGAAGTACAAATATTAAGGTGTTTTTCCAATCACCTCAGTTACTTCTAATGTCGATGACATTAGAGATACAGAGATTGGCCATGTGGACATGGCCGAATTTGTGGAGAGAACCAAGTCAAATAATCCCAGCTCTGTGATGAAGAAGATAATTGACAGTAACATTCATTTGGTATCATCTTTCCCAGTGGCAGCTCACAACACATAATTTGTCCTTCAGTGTGCTCAGTTTTACAATAGAGATACTAGGGTTGTGGTGGATGTAAGTGGCAATGTGATAATCAAACTAGATCTTGAGTTCATTGATAAGGTGTTTATGTGCCCTCTTGCTACAAAAGTGATAAAGCTTGATTTTGTTGAAGCAAAAAAAGAATATGACAAAAATATAGAGAAAGCAAAGAAGGTAATCAATACTAAATGGCTCAAAACTCCACGGTCAGACTTGTCTAGGTGGCCACGGAGCTTTCCTAGGAGTGACTTTATAGAAGAAGTTGGTGACCTGATAACTCTTCTCAGCAGGATAAGAGGATTGGCTTCTTCTTCACTATTTCATGAATGGATGTATCCTTTCATCAATGTAATACTCCAAGGCAAACAAGCCATCTTCTGGGGTGAACAAATCAATAATGCTCTACATGAGCAATTGACAAAGGTATCTACTACTTTCAAATTCTACATGACTTCTTACCTGGTGTATATAGCAGCCTCTATGAGAATCTTTCCAGGTCTAACATCAGAAGGAGATAGGAGGGTAATCCCTATGTATCAATACTACTCTCAATTAACATTGAAGGGTTCTATTCATCATTTCAGGAGAGTAAATGATGCTTTCTTTGCAATATTTTTGTGTCTTTTTGATCCCCAACTAGAACAAAGAAGAGTGTCAGGTGAGGCTTGGACAGTGGTAAATAATTTTGGATCCATGTTCTTACAGTTTCCTTCTTTCTCATACCTAAGGGTTATCTTTTTCCAAGGTCATAGCTATATGTTGCCGAGATCCCCCTCAGAGAAACTTGTCTTAATGGAGTTATGCAGACAAATGATCATCATGCATAATAAACAAATGGAGCTCAAGAAGCCCAGTTTCAGGTTCCCAGTTCAAATTGGCAGGTATTCAGTATTAACTATTGCAAAGGCTAGGCCCATGCAAACTAAGATGCAACTTGTAACTATGAAGCAATTCAAGAGAAGACCAATGTTTGACTACAGAGGCATGAAAGACAAAATCAAGAGGAAAACCCAATTCCATGAACCTATGGTTGAGGATATTTGGGTAGATTTGAGAATAGAAGAAGATGCCAGGAAGTTGGACTACAGTAGGTTATCTCTTGAGCAGATTGAATATCTGGGACTTGCTGATATTCTTGAGGATCTAGTGGATGATGGAGAATTGGTCAATGACATATATAACATTGAACAGGTTGCTAACACTCCTCTCCCTCTAATCCAATGGTCTCAAAAAGAGTTGACCTCTTTGAGGAAAAGATTTGAGCCTATATTGGCAAACACCAATAATTGGCTAGCAGATAAAGGAATTACTTTGAAAGAATTCCATACAGGATCAGAGACTGAGATCCAAGAGCAAACAAGTAAAAAGGTGGAGAATAGGATAAAGAACAAAAGTGATGTTCTCTTTTCTTCCAAAACACATAAGCCTAGAATCAAGTTTGTGATGAAAAAGTCAAAAGTTGTGGAGAAAGAGTCTGAAATAGAGGATATGGAAGTTGAGAAATAGAACACCAAGGAGCCAGCCACTGTAGAAATGGAGGTTCAAGATAGGCCTACAGATCAACAAGAGGAGGAAGCTTGTACCCACAGGAGAATGTACAATAAGAAATGGGAGTCTCTTCTCCCTTGCTTGACAAACTTGTTGCAGTTCTTGTGTCTGTTTCCCCTATTGATATTCCCTCTTCTGAATCTCCCTCCCCTTCCAAAATAATTTTTGACAATCCTCAAAACACTTTTGAAGATGTTCTTTGTTTCTTAGGGTCCATTCCTAGTTTGTCTTCCTCATCTTTTGATATTGGGGATGCTTCTATTTTTGATCACTTTGTAATGAATACTAAACATGTATCGAATGTAAATGTAATAGGTGTAGTTTTTACTAACACTCCACCTATTGTTTCCACTATCAGTGCAAGTGCAATTTCGGTGACACCAATAATGGGGACAGACCCTAATGTGAGTACTTCTATGCTTCCACCATGGTTGTCAGCTTATACACCGAAAAGGAAGAAACAAGTCATCTCCCCAGATGACTTTGATTTTAGTAAGTTGGTACCTGCGAAAGCAAAGACCTTGAAGAAGCCAAAGATTCTTTCAAGAATGCTTGAGGACAAGGGACATAAATTTTTGGAGATTGCAAAACCTCCATAGGATGCAACCATGGAAAATTTTGATATGAATGATTACTCTATCTCTAGAGTTGAATTGGGCAAGATAACTCATGAAAGTGCCAAGAATGATATTCAGTCAGCAATGGACATCCCGATTCAGAAATTTGATAGGGAGAAAGAAATGAAAGATCACTACAAAGCAATGGTTGAACAGTTGACTACAGTGGTAAGGAAAATCACTTTGAATTCAGAAGTAGTAACTCCTGAGGCCATTTCTGTAGAGGACCCTATTATCCAAAAAGAAAAAAAGACTCATCTCAAGGGAAGAGTACTTGAAGAATATCTGGAAAGGATGCGCACCCAAGGAATCTCTCTACTTATGGAGCTATCTGAGAAGATAGATAAAATGGGGAAAATAAGAGTAGAACTTGATGATCTCATTGATGTTGTTTCTCAAGATATTGAGCGCATAGAAAAGAATCATGACAAATGGGTGGGGATGAGAAAACTAAAAATAAGCACTCTAATATCAATTGGTGCCATTCCTAATAGGGATTCTTATACAAAGACCAAAGAGGTATTGATATATAGGAGCCATGTGCTTAAAGATTTGATCAATGACCTTTAAACTGCAAGGAAACTCAGTGAACAAAGTGATGTCAGTCTTTTGCATAAATTGGAGGAGCTACCTTGCAAGCTCATATCACAAGATAACCAATTTCTCTCTATAGAAGAAATGGTTCAGGAATTTGAAGATATGTTCCAGAAAGAATTTGAGGATAAAACATTTTCAATGGCCTCTATGGACAATATTCTAGACAATTAGTTAACTTTGGATAATCTGAAAACCAAGTTAACTAGTCATGCAAAATCAGTCACCAAAGTAAGAGATGCCATAGTGAGAGCCAAGATGATTTTTAGGAACACAGTTAGTCCAGACAGTATCAGGATGCAAGCAGCTTTCACTATGTATGATGGTCACATGAAGAAAGATGGCAATACAAGTTGAAGCAGTTTTTCCCTTAGTTTATTTTCCATTTTTCAGATGTATTTTTGAAACAATTTTGGACATATTTACATGTATTTTTTTCATATGTAATTACATGTAAAAACATAGGAAGTCCCAAGTCAATAGGACTCCTATTTTTGAATAAGTCAAAGTAGTTAGGTTTTTCCTAAATTTTCTCAAGGCCTCTCCCTATAAATAAAGAGGGCCTCTATTGTAATTTTTATCTTTTAGTTATTGAAGCGCAACTCTACCAAATTGAAGATCATTTTGAGACTTTGTGTTCAAATTTTAAATCAAATTTTATCAAGTGAATAAGAAAGCAAGTGATCATTTGAACTTTGTGTTGAAATAACTTGTGGTGTATTGGAAATTGTTCTTATGTCCTTTTCCTAATACGATCTTATCTATTTGATCAAATAGTAGTGTGAGTGAGAATAATATGGGAGATGTTCTAAAGTTGATTGTGGAGACTTTGTGCTACAACAATTATCTTTAGTTTGTGATTTAGTGTTTTAAAATAAAAGATATTGGAAAGGCTTTGAACTACTATTATCTTTTGTGATCATATATTTTATGGTAGTTTTTAGTGAAGACTTTGGGCTGCACCTCATTCTACTGGGTTCTAAGTTATAAATCAGCAAAAGAAGTAATGATAGACTTTGTGGTCTTGTGGGTTTCTTGGTTATTCAATTTGTATCAAGAAAGTGCTCGTTTATCTTGTAAACATCATTTTTGAAAAAAGAGAAATGGATGATATGGTCTCACCCTTGAATTAATATTTAGTTTAAAGTATTTTGTGATAATTTATAGGGAACCTCCCCTTGCTAAGAGAAGAGATTTATCTCATTACACTGTGGTCGATATATCCATTTTTCCTTCAGTTAGTTGAAGACAAAATATTCACCCAACACAATTAATAATAAAAAAATAATGAAAGCTTTCACCTAGATTGTATTATTATCTTTCTCAAATGTAGATTGCTCTTGAAATTGAGAAACCATATTTTCAACAAGCGAATGTAGATTGTGTTTGTGCTCAAAGTGTTTAATGTGCTCAAGGTTCTCAATGATGCGATGTATGGAGGTGAAATCTTAAATAATTGAAGAGGATTGGTTATGAAGATGAGGGGGGTTTATATAGGTTTCAATGAAGATTGATCAACGGTCCAGATAATTTAATGGAATCAATGGATGAGATAAATCTAGAATTCATGATGAATGTGCACCTGACATGTGTCACATAGAAATCTATTTTTGTTTGAGTTAATTGCTTGATTTGGCTAAAATACATGGAATAGACATGAGATATAATTTAGATTTCATAAAAATAGAAATGCTTTTTTTTAGTTTATGAGGTGGTGATAAAAACAATATTGATTAAGTCAATTAAATCAACTTGTAATTTGCACGATTTGATATAAATTAAATAATAAATTATTTAATTTTGTGTGCATGATGAACAAGATTTATTTTTAGAGGAATTGGAAGATAAAAAAAGCAATTTGCATGATAGAAGACATAAAATAGATTTGAAGATTTAAATAAATTGATTTAATTTATTTTGCATGATGAAGTATAAATAAAATATTTGATTTTATTTTATTTTTAGAAGGGATTCAATTTAAATAAATTTGAATGATTTATTTAAATTTGGAAGAATAATTGATTTAATTAAATAATTAAAATTATTTAATTTTAGAAGAATAAAGTTGATTTTGATGAAATTAATTAAATAAAGAGGATTTATTTAATTAATGTTGAATTTAGGAGATTTGGAAGAATTTGATGATTTTGATGAAATTAATTAAATAATTAGATTATTTAATTAATGTTGAAATGCAGGTGATTAGATAGAATAAATGACAATGCAAGTGATGTGAAGACATGGTCATTTTTAGGTGTCTACACTCCCTACCAACAAATTGACCGTCCCTAATCCTACACTTCAATCAATATGCATCAAACAAATGGAAATCCTAGAAAAGATCATAAATGTCGTAAAGATCAAAACTTTAAAGAATGAGGCATTGCCAAAACAAAAGGAAATGGTTCCCAAAGAAAAGACAATTGAGATCATGGAACGGATAGAGTGGGATGGACCACTCCAATTCCCCCTAGAGGTACTCATGATCAACATCCAAGAGGCGTACAAACTCTTCCCTTTCATAGGAGAAAAACCACACATAACTAAAGGTCTAGTTTTTGAGACAACCATGTTAGATTTGAGAAACACAGACCCGTACACTTTCTCAGATGCTGAGGAAGACATACAAGAAAGTTATAGTCCATTGTCACCATTAAGTGAATCTCATGTCCCTGAGACACTAGATGAAATAGAATATTATGAGCCTCTCACACCAATAGAAAATTCATATCAATCATTGACACCCATGGAGGAGGCGCATTCTATTGACAACGAATCAAATAATCCCATAGGAATGCTACCTAGGATGTTCATGGTGTCTTAGTGCAAGAGAAGCCAACCACCTCTATCTCGGTTCAATCAAATGAACTCAGAGAGTGGGAAGCACCTCTAGTACAAATCAAATTCGTTGAAAGACTTCCCAATGAACATGAAGAAAGTGAAGGCACTTTTCAAATAGAATGGAAGATGAGAGTGTTAGTCGGTGTTGATGACCCTATCATTTTCAAACTACCAAAGAGTTATATCAGATATGCCATGGACTTAAGACCAAAACCAAATGGGAGGAAAAGTATAAGCTTTGTCCCTCCCGATGAGAAAGGGAGCCACAAACTCCCCTTGAGTTCTTCCAATTTTTGCAAAGAATCCACGAGAGACTAGATGTGAAAATCTACATGCAAGAATAATTCAACCTGCTAGCAAAATTATTAAATTGTAATGGAGTCCTATATTGTACCCCTTCTCATCAAAAATCCTTTCGAGACTTACTTTGTCTCACACTACCAAGAGAAACCACCAAATTGGTAACCATAGAATCAAACGACAAACCCTACAGAATAGGAGAACTCATCCTAAGAAGAGGTAGCACAAAGAATAAAAAAATAAGATGAAAAAGAACGTATTCAGAAGGTTGGAAAGGTCCTTACATGGTCAAAAAAGATGTCAAAAATGGTGCCTATCTCTTGTGTACAATGGAGGGAGAGGACTTTGGAAAAATAATCAATGCCTTTCACCTCAAGAAATACTATGTCTAAAAACTGAAAAAATCATAAAACATAAAAAATATAAAAATGATCATAAAAATTTAAAATGTCAAAAATAATTGCTTCTTGCATTTTAGTTTCATTTTGTTCATCTTGCATTACAGTCAGTGACTTGATCTTATACTATTTTCTTTTCAGTAACGAGTTTAATGTTACCTAGATATGTGTCATCCTTTTAGGACCCAGAGATCCCCATGTTTCACACTCACCATTATCCCCATTTCATTCCCAGTGATTCAAATCAAAGCCTAGCTCCTAGCTTTACACTGATCCTAGTCTTAATAAGCCAAGATGTTAGGTCTAAACAAAGTCAGTATTCAAACCCACGGTGTCCAAAGGAAGCTTCCATGTAGACCTTCCCAATTCTTCCCTAGTAGTAGAGAAGTCCAACCAGACTACAAAAACTTTAGGTGGTGCTCAACCCCTTATCTTTCCTAGCCAAAAATGTTGGGAGGATCAAAACTTTGAAGGAAGCAATCTAAAATTCAAGTGAATAAAAAAATGAGTGATCAAAATAAGAGTATGAGAGATCAAATTATTGCATATCAAAGTTCCAAAAGCATTAATTTCCTGAAAAGTCAAAAATCCAAAAAAAATGAGAAAAATCAAGTGAGGAAAATACAAAAAAAAAGTGAAAAGCAAAAAAAGAGAGATACAAAAAAAGAGTGAAAGAGAGTAGATTGTTGAATGTCCGTACTCCTGGGTGGGGATAAGTCTAATCTTGAAGCCTCAAGGGTGACATTCTAATAGAGAAAGAAAGGTACAAAGCACACATATGCACTAGCTGAGCAATGCCGAGGGTCTAGTAGTCTCTAGGATCATCTTATACCTAGGGAACCTTGTTCTTTCCTATTTTATCCTTTACCCTGGGTCTACCTTGCTTGCCATCTATGATCTAAGTCTAGTGAACACCTATAAAATTTGTTACTTATCTAAGTTGAAATCTTATCAGATTGTCTTATCTAGATAAGGATCGATGTTTAGCCTTTAGAAAAGCCCAAAATTAGAAATGCTACATTTTCATTCCCACTCCCCACTCAAGTTTTAAAATCATATCTCACAGCCTTGATTAGGTCTCTTATATCAAGACAAATTGCAATCCCTTAGATTGAAAATTGTATTAAAGAGCAGTCACATTGTTTGTTCCACATTGCATTCATACAAAAATTAGAAAAAGTGTCACAAAGCAATAAAATCAAATGTCATATCTCATGACATTCAGTAGAAGTAAATGTTTCATTTTAGCATTTCTTGTGTTCCTGCATTATCATATCATAAACTGCATCTCATACATATGCCATAAAAAATGACAAAAACATGTCATCATTATCATACTTGCATCGCTAAAAGAGTTGAAGAGGTCAAAAAACATAGTAAAAAAGTTCCCAAACCTCTAAAACATGCACAAGAGATGAGTACAAATCCAATAGGTGAAAACCATAAAAGGATAAACTTTCATAGATACATTCAAATTTTTTCATACCAAGAGTATCAGAGAGCTAGGACAAAATACTCTCAAAGGATGTAGAGGCTCCCCATGCAAGGGGGCATGATTTCAAGAAAGGAAGTCAAGGTTGATTCCCTCCAATGAAACCCTTAGGACTTTGGCTCCTCTGTCTACGAATACCACTCGTCGCTCCATGAGATCGATGGGAGAGAGGCATCCTACTGTGAGCATGTGATTGTGAAGACCCCACCATATTAGCATCTTGTCATCCAAAACTAAGACAATCCATCTCAAAGCACCTGATTCTCACCTTTAAGGGTGTGAATATTGGCCTTCAAGTCTGCATTCTCTGACATCCATGGTAGACAGGAGAGAAAATGTTTGTGTCGTCCAGCAGTAGGGGCATACTAGGATCATCTAAAAAATGGTCTTGATTCATCCTAGAGAAGGGAGAAGCCAAGCCAACATTAATCTCATTAACAAAATCCCTAGACTCTCTGACATTACCTGAAAAGGTAAATCGAAAGAGAAAAACATGTCAGTTCCCCATGAAAATAGAAAGGATGAAAGTGCAAAAAATAAACAAGAAAAACTCACGTGGATCACCCAGCTACCAATCAGGGTCAAAATGTCGCATCACCTCATCTGAAT
Organism: Cunninghamia lanceolata; assembly: GCA_027924645.1. NCBI lineage: Eukaryota > Viridiplantae > Streptophyta > Pinopsida > Cupressales > Cupressaceae > Cunninghamia > Cunninghamia lanceolata. The sequence continues at coordinate 4,407,401 of BSBN01000596.1, forward strand.
GATGAGGTTAGGGAACAATAGGAGAACCCTTAGGGATCTCAGGTGCATCATCTACATCATCGATAGCATCAAGACCCTCATCTTGTCCATCCTTAGGTAAGCCCTCATCTGATAAATCATCATCATTAGGAACATAGTCCTCGTTAGTAGACTTTGAATCCATAGCCACAATGAGAGATCAGGAAGGAATCCCTCTCCCTCCCATCTATCCTCCTCTGGGAACTCTATTAATGAAGACTCCATGATTCAAAGGAGTCCAAACAACTGACCTCTGGCCAATCTCACCCATCTCCAGAATAGTCCTATAGCAACTAGACACTAGGGGAAACTCCTTGGGGAAGTCCTTGCTGAACTACTGTGAAACACGCTCAACATGATGGTCGTCAACTAGACCATTATGGTCTAAAATCTTGGATACTACATGACAATACTCTTTGACCTCACCATCATGGGCCCAAGATCCCTCCATGTCATGATAAGGATCAAAGATCATATCCTCATCTATAAGAGTACTGACAATGGGTAAAGAAGAATCAAAGTGAACCACATGCATCCATCTAGATGCTCTCAGCAAACATCTATCTGGAATTGAAATAAGCTTCTTATAGGGCCTAATGTGCTCAAATATCCATGTCATAACCAAAGAAGAGGCTAAAATCTAGAGCCCCTTGTCATGAAATATGATAGAAGTCCCTGTAGACCATGGCCAAAATATCTGGTCTCTAAGCATAGACCGTGCCCTTGTCAATACCACAAATGATGGGTGCCCAACACCATCTCAAATGAGTCAAGGACCTGTCTTCTGATAGCCTTGATGTAATCAAATCGATCAAGAATCTCCTTAGAAGTGGGATATGGAGTTGAGGCACAAAAGTGATATGGACTCCTATTTGATCCCTGGGGCGACTAACCCCCATGAACTCTACCCAAGATGCCTTGTCCTTGAAGGATTCGCTAGCTGGAAGGACTAGAGGATGTCCTCTCACAGGAACTCCAAGTATACAGTAGACATCAAACAGATTGATGGTCCACTCTCTAGAGATCTGTGGGAACTTGAATGTGTTTATGTCTGCATCCCAACAGGTTATAATATAACAACATATACGGGACACATGGTGGATAACAAGCAAGTGACAAACTCTAGCCAGACCTGCTTTCCTCAAAATAGCATGGTCCTCACTACTTAGTGAAGTGAACATCCCTGAGAGCCACCCCTGCTCTTGACAGGCATTCCATTAGATACACATGTCCTGTAAGATCAGAAAAGAACTTTAGATTAGATCCCATAAACTCATAAAATCCCTAAAAATCATAAAATTGCAAAAAATCTTACACAAAAAAATGTATAACCTCTCAAAATTGCAATAAATAGGTGAATGCAATAGTCAAAACAATTTAGATCAGAGGGGTATGGAAGGAAAGAAATAATAGGGTCTTCAGAGACAGTTCAATTGATATTAATCAACTCTCTGACTCCATTGTTCATTCCATATAAGAAAGTATTAATATGACCAAATTTGGGAAATCAAAATCTCTTCCTTTAGAGCATGAACTAAAATGCAATAAGCAGTGGGGCATTACACAAAATCTTGATAATTTTGATTATCAAAAGGAAAACATAAGGAAACACACAATATGGAGAAAACCACAAACAAGGTGGGTTAAGTTAAACTTTGATAGCTATAGATTCTAAAGGTAACCTGGGGCCTTCATCAGTGGGAGGTATAATAAGGGATGATAAGGCAATGATGATTGAATTTTATGTTAAGGCTATGGGTATTGCTTCTAATAACTTGGCAAAAATTTATGCTCTATGATGGGGTATTCATAAAATTTAGACTTATGGTTTCAAGAAGGTTGTAATTGAAAGAGATTCAAAAGTAGTTCTAGCCCTAGATACTAGGTTTGGATACACCCCTTGGATGCTAAGAGATTATCTCAAGGACATTAAGAATGTTATTTCTGATATCCCCGATATCTTGGTTCAGCATTTATTTAGTGAAGACAATGATGTAGCAGATAAACTTGCTAATCTAGATATCAATAGGGTTGGAAGTTGGTCCACATTTGCCTTAGCTGATTTCCCTCATAGTCTACAAGAAATCATTCTTAATGAAGCTACAAATACAAGTTAAAATGTTTAATTATGAGAGGGAAGGTTGTCCTAGCATTAAACATTATGGTTCAAAGGTTGATACGCTAATGTTTGGAATTAAAGGTTTCTTATTTCATAATCTTTCAAAAATGATGGAAGATGCTAGCAATAAAGACTTGGCAATTATTGCTATTCATGTTGAGGATCAAGAGCATTTGAAGAGACATATAGAGTACTGTGAGATTACTAAGGAAATAATTATTAGGCACTCCTTGGTTTGTGCAAACAAGGTTATCTTGTTGATTATTCATGACATTTGTTGTCATTTGAATACGAGCTTTGAGATTCATCCTCTTAAGGTTTGCAATGTGAAGATAGATATTTTCTTGATAATCTCCCATTGTGTTGTTATTCTTGTCCATTGTGCTATTATTAGTGGGTTTCCTAACATTGTTGTGTTGTGCAATATGGGGGGTTAGCTTCTGAGAGTGGAACATGTGTTCTATGCAAGTCTCAAAAAGAACCCACAAGTCTGGAGTATCTTTGAGGAAGGAGGGATTGGGAATTATGTTCGGGTTCTTCAGGGTCATGATGAGTCGATCTCTGCAATTTGTGAATTCATGGAGGAATAAGGAAGTGAACGTAAATAGGTTTAAATTCATAGTTACAAAGGAGCTTGTAGCTGAGGCAACAAGACTTTCTCTTGATGGAAGAAAAGTGTAGAGGCTTGTAAATGGGGATTACAAGGATTTTATGGAAAGTTTCTTGGAAGGAATAGAGAGTTTAACTAGACATCAAAATAATTACCAAAGGAAAGACCTCCCAGCCCCTTGGGGTATGGTTTCCTACCACCTTGTGAAGTACATCACGCTTGAAGGCTGATTTGAAATGGTGTATGGCTACCACTTCCTATTGCTGGACCACTTGAGGCATGGTAATTTCATAAACTTCCTATTTTTCATTTTATCTTCTTTACAAAGAAGTATAATGAAAGGTGCAAACCCCCCTTTGCACCAGGGGTTGATACTCATGTTGTATGAGTTTGACATTATGCTTAATCCTTCCATTCCTAGGAATAAGTGTGGTAAAAACAAATCTCAGTTTATGAAAGGTAAAATTACTATAAACCCTAGTTGTGTGGATGATAACCATAAGAAGGATAAGACTATGAAAAAGAAAGGTCCTCACTCTTATAAAGGAAAAGACATTGGTGTCCCTCATACCCCTCTCAAACATGCTAGTAAGAAAACCCTTCAAGATAAAGATTCCCCAGAAAACATTTTAATGTCTCTAAGGGAAGATTCAGGGAAACCTTCAAAAAAAATTTGTAAGAAAACTAAAACCCTCAAAATTAGGTCTGAGGCTGCTAAGATTAACCTCTCTGCTAGGTTCATAGATAAAGAAGAGAAACCCAAAATGCACAATATTGGGTTTGAAAGGAGGTCCACAAGACTTGTTAAAGTGCAAGAAAAAATAGGGGATAAGAAAAATAATAACAATTTGAAGGAAACCTCTATGGAGGAAATAAACCTAGACTCTGAAAAAGAAGAATCTATTAGTGATTATCAGATAGAGGAAGATGAAAATCACAATAATGACTATGAGGAATTAGAGAATACTAATTGGGATGCCACTGAGGTTGAGGAATAGGCTGAGATTAAGGATAAACTAGAGGATGGTGAGGGTGCCAAAGAGGATCTATGTCAAGGGTATGAGGATATCAATACTAATGTTGTGGAGGACACTTATTGTGAGGACCTTCAAGCTCATATAGGAAACTTTGAAGATCAAATTAACTGTCCTAATAAAAATGATAATTTACAGCACAATGCAAAATTGTAGAATCTATTTGAAAGGATGGATAAGCTTGAGGGGTTCTTTAACAAGCGGGTCAATTGTACAACTTGTGAGGAAAGCTAGACTAATATGTATGAAATGTGTAACATGTTTCAAGTTAGAATTGATAAGATGGAAAAGGGCATGAAAGATCTGGTTAATACAACTAATAATATCTTGACAAATACTATGGAAGAAGTTCAGATCACTAAGACTCAGCTGGAGAAAAGAAAATACTTGTAGGAAAAAGACCAAGAGACTGATAAGAGGCACAAGGCGGACAAGAATCATATATCTTGGGAGGAGGTTCTGAGGAAAATGAAAAATGATTGGCATAACACTAAATTGTAGTTTAGTTTTGTGTTTATGTGTTATTGCTCGTGTTGTTCTTTTGCTATTTTCTGTCTATCTTACTATGTTGAACATTATCCTAGCATCGATGGTTATAATCAGGAATATCTGTCTGTTACTTACTGGACCTAATACTTTAACCTCTGTTTCTTGGTTATGCATCCCTGGGTTGACAAGGGTTATTATCAGGGATGGTGTTGCTAACTTTATAGGGATGTTTTTTATTATGTTAATGAAACAATAAGACTGATACTATGTTGGCTCCCTAGTCCTATTGGGTTATTATAAGGGAGGGTCTTTGTTGTCCTATGATTTTCTTGTGATCCACTTTTTGTATGGGACTAGAACCCCTTTTCCAGCTTAGCTTAATAAAAAAAGTTAGATCAGAGTGCAACAAGTGTCAGAAAATATGAAATTTTAGTCAAAATCAACCCAATAGGATCACCCCTGGGCGACCCGGATGTTCTACAAGATCTCCCCTGGGTGATCCTGTTGTTTTGCAAGATCTCCCCCATGTGACCTTGATGTCAGACAGGATCTCCCCCAGGAGACCTACTTGACAAAAGGGGAAACCCTAGAGGGAGATCCCTCAAACTAAAACTACTCTAAAAACTTCATTCCTCAGTCGATTTCAAAAAAGGAAAGACATATCCTACTCTAAATGATAAAACATAGACAATACAACAAGAAGAATTGACAAAAATAGAATATTTCAAAAGATTTTTCACAAACTTCAAACTAGGGTTTAGAGAAGGGTTATTCACTATTTGCATACCCAATTCTCCATGGCTAAAGAAGAGGTGTCCATCTTTACAATCTCCTCGACGATACCTTTCCAATGACTACTCACATGATCAATTTTGTCATCATTTCACTCCAATCTCACAATTTGACTTGCTTTATTTTCCCTTAGCTTAGTTTCATTTATGCATTTTTAGATTAGTTATTTTCTTTTATGCATCTCTTTCATGTGTCATTTTGCGTGAATTCATTCCTACAGGTCTAAACTGACAAAAGCAAACAACTAGTTAAACTCAAACAATCCATGGTAAGTTCATCATTTCAGTTTTCATTATTCATTTTGATACATTTAAATGCCAGACTAATACTAGTTATTGCAGGTACAATTGGGAGAAAATTGAAAATAGATAAGGCCTAGTTCAGGAATGGTACCTACCTTTCATGTAGACTACTGTCCCAGAGGGGGCAAATATGTAAGTACAAAAATCACGTACAGCCTCCACGAGGACCCCTATGATGATTTTAATCCTTGTCACATACATGTAAGTATGAAATAATGTCCACTAAGCATCAAACCTCTTGATGGTGTGTCTTCTTTCTTGTCTTGTATTGTTTCTTCTTTGTCATTTTCTCTCTCTCCCCATTTTCGACGCTTTACTACACTTTTGTGACACATGTCAATTTGTGTTTTCTGAGCTTTTGACCTTATTCCTAAGCCTTATGAGCATCTTGTAGGTGATTTTTCACCTTCCCCCTATGTTTTTCATCCTCTGCACCCCCTAGAAGCCTTCTAGAGGTCCCCTTATCCATCTCCAACTTTTGGTTTTCATTTTCACTCAACTAATTCAAATCTCCCCCTATTATTTCTAGATCTCCCTTGGGAGATCCTGTAATGCAAGTGGAGATTTAGATTCTTGGAAATGATTGACATGTTTCCAGAGGTAGAATTCCTCTTTTTTCTCTCTTCTACCATATACCATCATGTAGTTCCTCCAAAAGCCCTTTTTTGCCCAGATCTCCCCTAGGTGACCTAGGGTCAACCCTACTGGCAAAAGGGGCGACCCTGTTGCATTTCCATCTATGAAAAAACTTGAGTTTCTCACTCAAAAAAGTTCTATTTTCACCTATTTTTCTTCCACTTCACATGATTTTTGATTCCTAATATGGAGTTGACTATTTCATGCACCAAAACATGCATAATTAACTCCATTTGATCTAAAATTAACAACTCAATCAATCTCATGCATCCTTCCAACACCAATTCTTCTTTAGTGATAATCTATTATTAACATATCACTCCTTAGTTAATTGAGCTCACTGGGTAATCAATCTAGTTCACTCCCTAATCAATCCTTGTTAACTCATCAATCAATTAAGTTAATTCCTTAATCAAACCCCTTCTTCCAACCTATAAATACCCCCTCCCTCAAGCACAAAGGGAGGAAAATTTATTTTGCACACAGGTCTTGCTAGTTTTGCTCTCCAAATTAGCATTCTAATGCTCTCATAAGATAAAGGTCCCTTTTATTTTATTCATTGTTTAACCAAGCATCATTACACTAGTTCACTTAACACCATTGTACTCATCAAAAGCTCACATTGAGCTCTTTAAAGATTCAACAAGTTTCTTTTACTTCTTTGTGTTGTCTTGTCATCACAAGGTCTTCTCGCTGCTTCAAGAGGATTTGAGGTTGCCAACATCAAGGATTTCTGAGGGTAGTGGAGTCACACAAATATTCATTCTTTTAGGTTCCTTTATTGCTTTATTTAATTGATAGTAATTAAAAAATCAAAATTGCTCTTGGGAATAGTAAATCTTTATTTTTTCCTTGATAGATTAGATCTTGCATGTTAAAATAAATGTTTCTAAATTCCTAGATCTAGACTATTTGTAGAAGCAATTTCCCTTCCTAGATTAGATTACTTCGAAACAATCAAAAACCCAAAAACATAGATTAAAATTGCATTAGGAAAAGTCATATTAGCTTGCATTTCATATTTCAATTAATAGAATAGAAAAAGCATCTTTATTTCCATAAAATACTAAAAAAGTACAAAAATAAGTTTGCATATCATTTAGCTTTACATGCATATAGAATCCCTAGAAAAGATAGACAACTTGCAAACCGTCGATACCATCATGAGGTAAACTACAATAAATGATTCAATCAAGCCCTTGATCACATCACAAGGTAAACACAATTCAAAACATACAACCAAACCCTAAGTCTAGTTAAGGTTGGTCATCACACATTTACCTCTATCTTGGCTCACGAATGTGCCTAGGAGTGAGAGGAGAGTGGGTGATGGCTATCCTTAACGAGATTGAGGAAATCAATCCACGACAACAACAGGAGACATTTACTTTACCACAACAAGATCCATTTGTCCTCTTATTAATAGAAGAACAAAGACAAATCCAAATACAATGAGAACTCATTCAATGAATTAAGAGACAAGAGGACATAAATGAAAGAAATCGCTTACCCACACAAAGGTGGAATAGAAGAAACCCCAACAGGAGAAGAGAAACTAGTGACCATTTGGGTAATAGGGTTATCTCTAAAACAACTACCATCAAATCAAACATTCAACTAAGCTCACAACAACAAAGGCCACAAAACTTGTCGAACCCTCTCCACGAAGTCCAACTTTCCAATGAGCTAGACCCCTGTCGTGTCTCACATCCTCTTGACTGGATAATCCCATGAGAGTGAGAGTGACATGGTGGATCACCCCATGGAAAGGAGGGAAGGGTCCGTGTGCATGCCAAAATCTCACCCGACAGCCCCAAGCATCTGGAGTCACGATTTTGAGCATACCAAACCAAATGTGAGGATAAGTATAAACTTTGTCCCTCTTGATGAGCCAAGGGAGCCACAAAATCCCCTTGAGTTGTTCTAATTTTTGCCAAGAATCCGAGAGAGACTAGATGTGAAAATCTACATGCAAGAATAGTTCGACTTGTTAGCAGAATTATTAATTTGTGATGGAGTCCTATATTGGAACCCTTCTCATTAGCAAGCCTTTTGAGACTTACTTCATCTCACACTGCCAAGAGAAACCACTGATTTGGTAATAATAGAATCAAATGACAAACCCTACAGAATAGGAGAACTCATCCTGAGAAGAGGTAGCATGGAGAATAAGAAAAGAAGATGAAAAAAGAGCATTTTTAGAAGACTAGAAAGTTCCTTACATGGTCAAAAAAGATGTCAAAAATGGTGCCTATTTCTAGTACATAATGGAGGGAGAGGAATTTGGTGAAATAGCCAATGCCTTTCACCTCAAAAAATATTGTCTAAAAACCAAAAAAATCATAAAACATAAAAATACAATTTTTTTTTTTTTTTTAAATGTCAAAAATAATTTGTTTCTTGCATTTTAGCATCATTCTATTCATCTTGCATTAAACAGTCAGTGACTTGCTCTTTACTATTTTATTTTCAGTAAGGAGTCTAATGTTTCCTAGATATTGGTGTAGGAGCCCCCCATAGACAATATAAATATGCATAAGACATTAATATGTTTTTTACACATTTCATGCTACCTCATAGCATTTTCAAATGTAACATTTTGTATGGGCATTTCATGTTTGTAAACTCCAAACTTGACATTCTAGACAAGTTGGATTAAGGGAAGGGTAAACAAATGTGTCTTAACCTTAAGAGTTTTGCTGTCCCATGCAAAACAGTTGTCATATAATTAATTAGGAGTTTCCACTTATAATCTTGGTAAGCTCAAAGCCCAGAAACAGAGGAGAATGTTAGTCCCTCACATTGGGAAAGATAAATATGGAATGGAGCAGAGCAGTGACGGGGGTGTGGTGTGTGTTTTGTCTTTTGGAGAAAAAACAGTCAAAATGTAATTCTAAAACATTAAGGAGGAGGAATAGAAGTTCTATGAATTGTTTTCTTTTAGATTCTGAATGCTGTGTAGATACCCTGTATAGTTCATTCTGTGTAGAAATTGTATATAATTTAGTTTTGTGCCTTTGGAGTCGAATTGAATGAATAAATCCATTCCACTGGCAGATTTTTGGGAAATCAGTGGAATAGACCTGTAGATTAATTTCTCCATTTTTGGTTATTCAATTTTAGGTATGGAAGGTTAGGAATTGCAGGAACCCCTCCAGGGAGAATCATCATTTAGTATGTGTGCACTACATTTACAAGGTGAATAGTTTGTGTGTATCCATCCTTAGTATATGTATATGTATTGCTAGTCAGGTCAGGGTCCAATTCAAGCCTAAAATGTATGTTTTGGAGACATCGGCGTGAGTTTCCTTCTGTGTCACCGATGAAGGAAGCATCGGCATAAGGATTACCATCGGTGAAAAGGAGAAGGGTGGCACTGATAGACAAAAGTCTTGCCAACGGTGGAGCGGGTGCCAGGTCTATCAGCCTGACCAAGGGCATCGGTGAAGAAGAGTTGTGCTAGCCTGATGCGGAGGGTCTCACCGATGATCGACTTAGCTGAAGACATCAGCGTAAGAAGGTATATAAGCGTAAAGTTTTGAGTGGTAGCCGATAGTTTATGTTCTCGCCGATCGGGGAGATCATTATGGAGTGTCACCGATGAAAGATGTCAGCGTGACCAAGGGCATCGGCGGAAGAGATAATATCTTCGCCGAAAGGTTATGTCTAGGCGATGGAGATGTGGCGTCGGTGAGAGTGGAGAGAATTGTTGCCGATGGTTGAACCGCCTGATTCAAGTTTTGTCGATGGTTGAACCATCTGATTGAACCGGTTCATCGGTTCAATGGATTCACGGTTCAAGTGAATGGTTCAAGACAACGGTTCAATGAAATGGTTCAAGGCAACGGTTCAATGAAATGGTTCAAGGCAATGGTTCAAGCGAATGGTTCAACCGGAAAGTTAAAAGTCTCACCGAAGGAGAAGCGGGAGTTAGATGCTCATTGGAGTGAGAGTGACGGGGTCTGGCCAATGGAAGGCTCATTAGAGAGAGGTAAGGATTGGCGAAGGAGAATTTAGCTTGCCCAATAGAATAGTGTCTTGCCGATAGGCAAGAGGGGGATTGCTTCGGTGAGACATTGGGAGAAGTCTTGCCAATATACACTATAAAGGTCATCTTGTAGGTTCCAAAAGGGTCTTTGAACTGGTTTATATGCTTCATTCTGGGATAGGCTCTACATTAAGTGGTATCAGAGCTCAGCAAAAGAACTGGGCTATTTGTGTATTGATTCTGTCATTAAGAAGACAGAGCTAGAGAAAGGTCGACAGAGGTATTGACAGAGTCTGAGAGTGTTTATGTCAGACACAGAAGGTAAAGAAGGGGCTAGTAATATACCTCCAAAGGGGATGACCACCGAAGTGGCCAAGAGGTTCAAGGAGATGGAGGAACTGATCAAGATTGGAGTCAAGGAAGCACTCCAGGCTGAATTGAAAGCCTTAGGAAAATGCCAGAAACCAGATGAGGAGTCTAATGGAGAAGAAGAAGAGGGGGAAGAGGAAATGACCTTGACATAGAAAGAAATATCTACAGATTAGAAACAATTTCTGGAGGCTATCAAATCGCTCGGTAAGGAGTCATCTGAATCAAGAATGGAGATTCTGATGTTCAGTGGAAAGATGGATGCAGAAGAAGTCATCGAATGGATCGAGGCTTTGAACAATTACTTCAAGTACAAGGAGGTATCGGAGAATAAGAGAGTCAAGTTTGCTAAAATGAAACTGAAAGGTGCTGCCCTCACATGGTGGAACTACACCCAGAGGGAAAGGGTGAAGAGTGGCAAGAACATGATCTCATCTTGGAGTCGGATGGTAGATAGGATCAAGGCTCAGTTCCTACCAGCGGACTATGAAGTGCAGATATACAGGAAAATCCAGAATCTTAGATAGAAGGATATGGATGTATCCACCTATACAGAGGAATTTCACAAATTGTCCCTTAGATGTGGACTTGCTGAGGATGAGAAAGGAAGAGTTTCCAGGTATATTATTGGCCTAAAGTATAGCATACAAGATGAGATCACCATCTTAACACCAGAAACTATGGACAAGTGTTTCCAAGTGGCACTGAGAGTAGAAGAGAAACTGAAGAGAAGGCAAGAGCAGAGTAACAAAGGAAGAGGCAACAACATGAGGGGAAGAGGATCAGCCCCTACAATAAGGAAAACCAATGAGGGTCAAGAAAACATTGGTAAAGGACAAGAACAATCTAATTACAGGGGTGGATGGAAAGGTACAAGAGGTAGATTTGGAGGAGGAAGAGGTTCTAATACCTTTTCAGGAAAATGTTACACCTGCGGTGAGTTTGGTCATCCATTTTTCAAATGTCCAGAAAGACAAGGTTCATCATCCAAAGATGATAGAACAAATGACAAGAGAGTACAACTTATGCAGGAAGAGACGATAGAGGAAAGTGTGCAAAGTTCAAACACTTATAAAGGAGATAGAGCTCCTAATCATTGTGGATACCCTGAGGAGGGCGAAGCATTGATGCTAAGGAAAATCAGCTTGAAGACATCCAAGGAGATGATATAGAGGAGAGCACTTTTTCGGACTACTTGCAAAAGCAAAGGCAAAATATGCAAGGTAGTAGTAGACTCTGGCTCAACAGATAATATGGTATCTCAAGAAATGGTGGATAAACTGAATTTGGAAAGAATTCCACATAAAAATCCTTACAAAGCCTCTTGGGTAAGTAATAGTCAATCACTTTTAGTGTATGAACAGGCATGTGTTGATTTTCAGATTAAGAATTATCAAGATAGAGTTTTGTGTGACATATTGCCCATGGAATGTTGTCACCTACTTTTGGGTAGGCCATGGCAATTTGATAGGAGAGCATTGTATGATGGATATGCTAACACATACACCATCAAGAAGGATGGGAGAACTATTGTGTTGATTCCATTGTAGGAAGATGCTGAAGAAGAAAAGACAGGTAAGATTATCTTGGTAGGTAAGAAAGAGTTTGTGAAGATACCTACAATAGAGTCACAAAAAGTTGAGGATATCCCAAGGAGAGGAGATCACAGTTTGAAGAAGACTTTAGTTCTGGCTGACAATGATCAGGTGGATCAACAGAAGATCCAGAAGCAAGTTTGTCCACGGCCACAGGCTGATTGGGAGTGCAAGGATGCAATCTTAATAGGGACTATTGTTTGTCGTCTAATAGTTGAAAGACCAACACATTTTGTCATAACAGTAAAGGAGGTTCCCACTGTCCATGATCAGATAGAGATGATGGTAGGAAGCAATGATCAGTAAGGTGTGAGGAGAGCCTGTATTGCTCGGCATGAGTATTGGCCTCCCTGGAAGCAAGTTGCAGCTCAGAGATTTGTAGCACTGAGATTAGGAGACAGATATGAGACAGCAGCTACAGATGGATTCAGTCAAAGCCTTAACTCATGGGACATGAGTTCTTTTCAAATGGGGGAGTATGGTGCAGGAGCCCCCCATAGACAATATAAATATGCATAAGACATTAATATGTTTTTTACACATTTCATGCTACCTCATAGCATTTTCAAATGTAACATTTTGTATGGGCATTTCATGTTTGTAAACTCCAAACTTGACATTCTAGACATGTTGGATTAAGGGAAGGGTAAATAAATGTGTCTTAACCTTAAGAGTTTTGTTGTCCCATGCAAAACAGTTGTCATATAATTAATTAGGAGTTTCCACCTATAATCTTGGTAAGCTCAAATCCTAGAAACAGAGGAGAATGTTAGTCCCTCACATTGGGAAAGATAAATATGGAATGGAGCAGAGCAGTGATGGGGGTGTGGTGTGTGTTTTATCTTTTGGAGAAAAAATAGTCAAAATGTAATTCTGAAACATTAAGGAGGAGGAATAGAAGTTCTGTGAATTGTTTTCTTTTAGATTCTAAATGTTGTGTAGATACCCTGTATAGTTCATTCTATGTAGAAATTGTATATAATTTAGTTTTGTGCCTCTAGAGTTGAATTGAATGAATAAATCCATTCCACTGGCAGATTTTTGGGAAATCAGTGGAATGGACCTGTAGATTAATTTTTCCATTTTTGGTTATTCAATTTTAGATATGGAAGGTTAGGAATTGTAGGAACCCCTCCAGGGAGAATCGTCATTTAGTATGTGTGCACTACATTTACAGGGTGAATAGTTTGTGTGTATCCATCCTTAGTATCTGTACATGTATCGCTGGTCAGGTTGGGGTCTAATTCAACCCTGAAATGTATGTTTTGGAGACATCGGTGTGAGTTTTCTTCTATGTCACTGACAAAGGAAGCATTGGCGTAAGGATTACCATCAGTGAAAAGGAGAAGGGTGGTGCCGATAGACAAAAGTCTTGCCAACGGTGGAGTGGGTGCCAGGTCTATCATCCTGATTGAGGGCATCGGTGAAGAAGAGTTGTACTGGCCCGATGCGGAGGGTCTCATCGATGATCAACTTGGCCGAAGACATCGGCGTAAGAAGGTATATCGGTGTAAAGTTTTGAGTGGTAGCTGATAGTTTATGTTCTCGCCAATCAGGGAGATCATTATGGAGTGTCGCCGATGAAAGATGTTGGTGTGACCAAGGGCATCGATGGAAGAGATAATATCTTTGCCAAAAGGTTATGTCTGGGCGATGGAGATGTGGTGTCGGTGAGAGTGGAGAGAAGTGTTGCCGATGGTTGAACCGCCTGATTCAAGTTTTGTTGATGGTTGAACCGTCTGATTGAACTGGTTCATCGGTTCAATGGATTCATGGTTCAAGAGAATGGTTCAAGACAATGGTTTAATGAAATGGTTCAAGGCAACAGTTGAATGAAATGGTTCAAGGCAATGGTTCAAGTGAATGGTTCAACCTGAAAGTTAAAAGTCTCGCCGAAGGAGAAGCGGGAGTTAGATGCTCATCGGAGTGAGAGTGACAGGTTTTGGCCAATGGAAGGCTCATCGGAGAGAGGTAAGGATCGGCGAAGGAGAATTTAGCTTGCCCGATAGAATAGTGTCTTGCCGATAGGCAAGAGGGGGATTGCTTCGGTGAGACATTGGGAGAAGTCTTGCCGATATACACTATAAAGGTCATCTTGTAGGTTCCAAAAGGGTCTTTGAACCAGTTTATATGCTTCATTCTGGGATAGGCTCTGCATTAGATATACATCATCATTTCAAGACCTAGAGATCCCCATGTTTCACAATCATCATTATCCCCTTTCATTTCTAGTGATTCTAATCAAAGCCTAGCTCTTAGCTCTACACTAATCCCAGTCTTAATAAGCCAAGATGTTAGGTCTAAACAAAGTCAGTGTTTAAACCCACGGTGTTCAAAGGAAGTTTGCAAGTAGACCTTCCCAATTCTTCCCTAGTGGTAGAGAAGTCCAACCAGACTACAAAAACTTTAGGTGACACTTATCCCCTTATCTTTCCTGGCCAAAAACGTTAGAAGGATCAAAACTCTGAAGGAAGCAATATAAAATTTGAGTGAATAAAAAAATGAGTGATCAAAATAAGAGTATGAGAGATCAAATTATTGTATATCAAAGTTCCAAAAGCAATCATTTCATAAAAATCAAAAATACAAAAAAAATGGGAAAATCAAGTGAGGAAAATACAAAAAAAGTGAAAAGAAAAAAAAAGAGAGACAAAAAAGAGTGAAAGAGAGAAGATTGTTGAATGACCGTACTCTTGGGTGGAGATCAGTCTAAGCTAAATGCCTCAAGGGTGACAATCTAACAAAGAAATAAAAGTACAAAGCACATAAATACACTAGCTAAGCAAAGCCGAGGGTCTAGTAGTCTCTAGGATCATCTTCTACCTAGGGAACCTTGTTCTTTCCTATTTTATCCTTTACCTTGAGTCTACCTTACTTTCCATCTATGATCTAAGTCTAGAGAACACTTATAAAATTTTATACTTGTCTAAGTTAAAAGCTTGTCAGATTGTCTTATGTAGATAAGGATTAGTGTGTAGCCTTTAGCAAAGCCCAAAATCAGAAATGCTCCATTTTTATTCCTGTCCCCACTTGAGTTTTAAAATCATGTCTCACAGCCTTGACTAGGTGTCTTATATCAAGACAACTCACAATCCCCTAGATTGAAAATCATATTAAGGAGTAGTCACATTGTTTGTTTCACATTGCATTCATGCCAAAATCAGAAAAGAGTCTCAAAGCAATAAAGTCAAATGTCATATCTTATGACATTCAGTAGAAGTAAATGTTTCATTTCAGCATTTCTTGTGTTCCCACTTTATCATATCGTGAACTCTATTTCATATATATCTGCCATAAAAAATTACAAAAACATGTCATGGTTATCATACTTGCATTGTTAAAAGAGTTGAAAAGGTCAAAAAACATAATAGAAAAGTTCCAAAACCTCCAAAACATGCACAAGAGATGAGTACAAATCTAATAGGCAAAAACCATAAAAGAATAAGCTTTCATAGATACATCTGAGTTTTACATACCAAGAGTATCAAAGAGCTAGGACAAAATGCTCTTAAAGGAAGTAGAGGCTCCCCTTGCAAGGGGGCATGATTTCAAGAAAGGAAGTCAAGGTTTGTTCCCTCCAATGGAACCCTCAAGACTCTAGCTCCTTTGTCTACGAATACCACTCGTCACTCCATGAGACCTATGGGAGAAAGATGCTCTACTATGAGAATGTGACTGTGAAGGCCTCACCATACTGGCATCTCATTGTCTAAAACTAAGACAAGCCATCTCTTAGAGCACCTGATTTTCACCCTGAAGGGTGTGAATCTTGGCCTTCAAGTCTGTATTCTATTGACATCCATGGTAGATAGGAGCAAAAAAGTCTATATGTCACCCAGCAGTAGGGGGCATACCAGGATCATCTAAAAAATAGTCTTGAGTCATCCTAGTGAAGGGAGAAGTCAAGCCAACATTAATCTCATGAACAAAACCCCTCCACTCTCTAACATTACCTGAAAAGGTAAATCAAAAGAGAAAGACGTGTCAATTCCTCATGAAAGGAGAAATGATAAAAGTGTGAAAAATAAACAAGTAAAACTCACATAGATTACCTGACTACCAATTAGGGTCAAGTTGTCGCATCACCTCATCTGAATGAGGATATTGGGGAACACCAAGAGGACCCTTAGGGATGTCAAGTGAATCATCTGCATCATTGGTAACATTAAGACCCTCATCCTGTGCATCCTCGAGTAAGCCATCATCTGATGAATCATCATCATTAGGAACATAGTCCTCATCAGTAGACTCTAAATCTACAACCACAATGAGAGATTGGGAAGGAGTCCCTCTCCCTCCCCTTTGTCCTTCTCTAGGAACTCTAGTGATGAAGACTTTTGGAGTTAAAGGAGTCCAAAAAAGTGACCTCTGTCCAATCTCACCCATCTCCTGAACAGTCCTATAGCAAGTGGACACTGGGGACAACTCCTCAAGGAAGTCTTCGTTGAACTGATGTAAAACACGCTCAGCATGATGGGCCTCAACTAGACCATTATAGTCTGAAATCTCGGATACTCCATGACAATACTCTCTGATCTCACCATCATGGGCCTAGGATCCCTCCATGTCAAGATAAGGATCAAAGATCATATCCTCATTGTAATAGTAGCGATAGTGGATAAAGAAGCATCAAAGTGACCCACATGCATCCATCTAGCTGCTCTCAAAAAACATCTATCTAGAACCAGAATAAGCTTTTGATAGGGCCTAATGTGCTCAAATATCCATGTCATAGCCAAATAAGAGTGGCTAAAAGCTAGATCCCCTCATCATGAAATACAATAGAAGTCCCTATAGACCATGACCAAAATATCTAGTCTCCAAGCATAGACTATGCCTTCCTCAAGACCATTAATGATGGGTGCCCAACACCAGCGCCTTAGAACTAGGATAGAAAATTGAGGCACAAAAGTGAGATTGACTCATGTCTGATCTCTAGAGCAACTAACCCCCATGAACTTAGCCCAGGATGCCTTGTCCTTGAAGGACTCGCTAGATGGAAGGACTAGAGGATGTCTTTTCATGGGAACTCCATGTCTATGATAGACATGAAACAGAATGATGGTCCACTCTCCAAAGATCTATGCGAACTTGAATGTGTTTCTATCTACATCCCAGTAGGTCATAATATCACATATTATACGGGACATAGGGTGAATAAAAGGCACATGACAAACTCTATCCATACCTACTATCCTCAAAATAGCACGGTCCTCATTACTCAGTGAAGAAAACATCCCTGAGAGCCACCCCTGCTCTTGGTAGGCATTCCATCAGAAACACATGTCCTACAAGATCAGAAAACAACTTTAGATTAGATCTTGTAAACTCATAAAAATCCCTAAAAATCATAAAATTATAGAAAACCTTACACAAAAAACCATATAACCCCTCAAAATTACAATAAACAAGCAACTATAATAGTCAAAACAAGTCATATTAGAGTGAAACAAGCATCATAAAACATGAAATTTTATTCAAAATCAAGCAAACAGGGTCGCCCCCAAGCAACCCAGATGTTCTGCAGGATCTCCCCCAGGCGATCCTGTTATTTTGTAGGATCTCCCTCAAGCAACCTTGTTGTCAGATAGGATCTCCCCTGGATGACCTGCCTGAAAAAAGGGGTGACCCTAGAGGGAGATCCCTTGAACTAAAATTTCTCTAAAAACTTCATTCCTCAATTGATTTTAAAAAACAAAAGACCTATCCTACTCTAAACGACGAAACTGAGACAATGTAACAAGAAGAATTGACAAAAATAGACAATTTCAAGAGTTTTTTTCACAAACTTCAAACTAGGGTTTAGAGAAGGGTTATTCATTGTCTGCATACCTAATTCTCCACAACTGAAGAAGACGCATCCATATTTATGATCTCCTCGATGATACCTTTCCAATGACTGCTCACATGATCAATTCCATCGCAGTTTCACTCTGATCTCACAATTTGACTTGCTTTGTTTGCCCTTAGCTTAGTTTCATTTATACATTTTTAGATTAGTTCTTTTCTTTTATGCATATCTTTTATGCATTCTTTTGCATGCATTGATTCCTACAGGTCAAAACTAACAAAGGCAAACAACTAGTCGAACTTGAATGATCCATGGTAAGTTTATCATTTAAGTTTTCATTATTCATTTTGATACATTTAAATGTCAGACTAATACTAGTTATTGTAGGTACAATTGTGGGAAAATGAACAAAAGGTAAGGCCTAGTTTAGGAATGGTACCTACCTTTCATGTAGACTACCGTCCCCGAGGGGGCAAATATGTAAGCACAAAAATCATGCACATCCTCCACAAGGACCCCTATGATGATTTTAATCCATGCCATGTAAATGTAAGCATGAAATAATATCCTCTAAGAAGCAAACCTCTTGATGACATGTCTTCTGTCTTGTCTTGTGTTGTTTCCTCTTTGTCATTTTCTCTCTCTCCCCTTTTTTGACGTTTTTCAACTTTTTTTGACACTTTTGTGACACTTGTCGATTTGCATTTTCTAAGCTTTCAACCCTTTTCCTAAGCCTTGTTAGCATCTTGTAGGTGAGTTTTCACCTTCCCCCTATGTTTTTCATCCTCTGCACGCACTAGAAGCCTTCTAGAGGTCCCCCTATCCATCTCCAACTTTTGTTTTTCAGTTTCACTCAACCAATCCAAATATCCCCATATTATTTCTAGATCTCTCCTAGGAGATCCTGTGGTGCAAGTGGAGATTTGGATTCTTGCACAAGGTTGACCTATTTCTAGAGGCAGAACTCCTTTTTCTCTCTTCTATCATCTCCCATTATGCAGTTCCTCCAAAAACCCTTTTTTCCCGTATCTCCCTCAGGCGACCTAAGGTCACCCCTCAGGCGACCCTATAGGCAAAATGGGCAGCCCTATCACATTTCTAGCCATGGATAAACTTGAGTTTCTCACTCAAAAAAGCTCTATTTTCACATGTTTTTCTTCCAATTCGCATGATTTTTGATGTCTAATATGGATTTAACTATTTCATGCATCCACACATGCATAACTAACTCCATTTGATCTAAAATTAACAACTCAATCAATCTCATGCGTCCTTCCAACTTGAATTCTTCTTCGGTGATACGCTATTATTGATTTATCACTCCTTAGTTAGTTGAGTTCAATAAGCAATCAACCTATGTCACTCCCTAATCAATCCTTGTTAACTCATCAATCAATTGAGTTAACTTCTCAATCAACCCCCTTCTTCAAACCTATAAATACCCCCCTCCCTCAAGCACAAAGGGAGGCAAATTCATTATGCACACAGCTCTTGCCAGTTTTTACTCTCCAAATCAGCATTCTAATGCTCTCACAGGATGAAGATGCCTTTTATTTTATTCATTGTTCAACCAAGCATCGTTACCCTACTTCAATCAATGCCATTGTGCTCATCCAAAGCTCACATTGAGCTCTTTCAAGCTTCAACAAGCTTCTTTTGCTTCTTTGTGTCATTTTATCGTCAAGAGGTCTTCCCATTGCTTCAAGAGGATTTGAGGTTACCAACATCAAGGATTTCTAAGGGTAGTGGAGTCACACAAATCTTCATTCTTTCAAGTTCCTTTATTTCTTTATTCAATTGATAGTAATTAAAAAATCAAAATTGCTCTTGGGAATAGTAAATCTTTTCTTTTTCCTTGATAGATTAGATCTTGCATGTTAGAATAAATGTTTTCAAATTCCTATATCTAGACTATTTATACAAGCAATTTCCCTTCCTAGATTGGATTATTTCAAAACAACCAAAAACCAAAAAACATACATTAAAATTGCATTAGGAAAAGTCATATTAGCTTGCATTTCATATTTCAATTATTAGAATAGAAAAAGCATCTTTATTTCTATAAAATATTAAAAAAGCTCAAAAAATAGGTTCACATTTCATTTAGCTTTGCATGCATATAGAAACCCTTGAAAAGATAGATAAATTACAAACCCTCAATACCATCACAAGGTAAAACACGGTTAAAATGATTTAATAAAACCATCAAGATCACATCACAAGGAAAGCACAATTCAAAGAATAGCCAAACCCTAGGTCAACTAAACCCTAGGTTAAAACCCTAAATCTAGTTAAGGTTGGTCATTACACATTTATCTCCATCTTGGCTCAAGAATGTGCCTAGGAGTAAGAGGTGAATGGATGAGGGCTATCCTCAATGAGATTGAGGAAATCAATCCATTACAAGAGCATGAGATATTTACTTTACCATAAAAAAGATCCATTTGTCCTCTTATTAATAGAAGAAAATAGACAACTTCAAATAAAATGAGAACTCATTCAATCAATTGAAACACAAGAGTCCTACATAAACAAAATTAATTACTTACCCACACAAAGGTGGAATAGAAGAAACCCCAATAGGAGAAGAGAAACTAGTGACCCTTCGGGTCATAGGGTTATCTCTACAACAACTGCCATCAAACAAAACATTCAACTTAGCACACAACAACATAGGCCATAAAACTTGCCAACCCATCTCTATGAATTCTAGCTCTCCAACGAGCCAGACCTATGTTATGTCTCGCCTCCTCTTGACTGGCTACTTCCACGAGAGCAAGAGTGACGTGGTTGATAACCCCATGGAAAGGAGAGAAGGGTCCATGTGCATGTTGAAATCTGACCCAATAGCCCCAGGCAACTGGAGTCATGATTTTGAGTGTTTAGGAATGATATTCTTTCCATTTTGATAACTTTTCTTGCATAATGTTATTTTGTCAAGGTTGCTCAAAATATGTATATGGTGCATCTTAGTTGTCTCCTGATCCTTGGAGGGATAACAATGTCCAGGAACCTTAGCATAGATACCTTTTCCTCATGGACGAGGTGAATCTTCAACCTTCTCCTTATCCACTTCTATCATGCCAATTATTTCATCATAGTCAAGATAATCATTGTCAGTCTGCTCCATTGTATTTTGTTCTACCATATTGTTGTCACTATGCTTACGAAAAGGATTAGTGAATATTTTTAAATTTTGATTCAGAGGGGCAATTGATTTATTTCCATTGTCATTCGTGACAGTTACCTATATTATGTTAGAGTCGATGAGGTCTTTAATTTCATATTTAAGATGCATACATCATTCAATGTCATGTCCTATCGAGTGATGGTACTGACAAAAGGCATTAGCATCAAATAATGGTCATTGTATCTTGTTGCTATCAAATAGTTTCATAGGAGGAAGCTTCGGAAGATTGTTGCTTATTGCTTGATTCAAAATTGATTGAAGAGAGTCAGATAATGGAGTAAACTGTTGATGTTGTTATTTGAATTGAAATGGTGTCCATTTAGAATTATTAATGGCAGACACTTGTAACTAAAAATTATTTGAATGTTGTCCATTGATCTTGATGAAACTCTTGTTATTCCTCTTAAGGTTGTTTTGAGAAGGTCAAGCTATGGATTTACCAACTTGAGCCAATGCATTTTGATTCTCATATTGACTAGATGAAAGCTGGTAATCATGAAGAGCTATGCATAAATAATTAAAAGAGTTAGACTTCATCAAGAGGATTTTGTCATGGATGTTAGGTTGTAAATTCATAATGAATACCTTTTGAAGATCTTCATCTTTAATGGGGTATTGTATTTGTGAGATAAGACCTTGATATAGACTAATGAACACTATTAATTTCTCTTTCGAACCTTGTTTACAATGAACCAAATCAATCAAAGAGACTATAGGTCCAATGTTTACTTGAAAATGTTGTAAGAATTGATCAAATAGCTATGAGAAGGAGTTTATTGAATTAGGAGGTAAAGAGAAAAACCATTCCAAAGTAGTATCTTTGAGAGATCATGGGAAGAGTTTCACTATCAAGTCCTCTTTAAAGAAGAAATCACTACACATCGTTGTGAATGCTACCACATGAGTATTAGGATTACCTTTACCACCATACTTTTCAAAGTGAGGAGTCTCAAATTTTTTAGGCATAGGATTTCTAGGATTGCATAGGATAAAGGGGTACAAGCATGATAAGATGGTAAAGTAGGTTGAGAGGAATTAATCAAATTTGTCACCTTTTGTTGTAAAGAGGCCATGCCTTGTAAGAGTTGGTTTAAAAGGGCATCATTCAGTGATACAGTTTGTTGTTGAGAAGAATTAGAAGCTGTGGTCATGAAATTTTGAGGTGATTGGTTATGAGTGGTAATGAAAGGTGGTTGAAAAAAATTGTAAGTGAGAGGTCATTGAGTATAAGTGAAATGGAGAGCTGGCTGAGAGTGATTATTCATATAGGAAGACACCATAGGTGCTAGGTTTTGATAATTGAATCCCATAGTCTTGTAATTTTATGAATTAGTACCATTAGATATTCCCATGCTAGTGGTAGCATTACTACAAGCTTGTGTATTAGTAGTGAGAATTGATGATGTGAAAGTGGATATTCTGGTAGTCAGTATAGGTGTCGATACCTGTGTATGGTTTGGTGATTACAGATTGTTATTCATGCAATCAATCACTATCATAATGTTGTTACCCACTATATGGGCTATCCCATGAAGTGTGTTAACACCATCTTTTCCTTCTTTTAATAACTCTCTTAGACTATGCACAATGGGTACAACCTCTTCAACTATCCTTTCTTTTTCCACAAATGCTTGAAAATCAACTAGTTCTTTATCAAGCTTGTTAATTTGTTTATCAGATACATGTGTTATCACATCAATTGGATCTTGGAAAACATGAAATTCTTGTTCTTCCATTATAGTGGGAGGAGGTATGATATCTTGCAAAGTTTGTGTTTCACCTTTTGTAAAGTAAGTGTTTGTATACGCCTAAAAATGACACAAATCATCCTAAATAAATATTCCAAATATTTATTCCATTCTTCTAGTAATTAAATAAATATTCCAAATTTATTTAATCAATTCACTATCTCACAATTAAATAAATTCTATTTATTTAATTAAAATTCTTCTAAAGTCCTTCACAATTAAATAATCATAAATTATTTAATTAATCCTATTTCCTCTATCCTAAAGTTCTAAATTCAAAATTCCACATCACCTTTACACCTCACCTTTTCCACCTCACCTTGTCCACCTCATCAGGTTGCACATGCAATTAAATATATTTAATATTTAATTACCTTATTTTCCCTCACCCACATGGCCTATTTCTTCTCCAATCAGAGGTCAGTTAACCAATCAATCAAATCTGTTAACTAACCTGTCAGTTGAGTCAAATCCTCAATCAATCCAGTCAGTTCCACAATCCACTCTTCTAACTGATCAATCAATTCTGTTAACAGATCAGTCAAGTCTGTTAACTCTCCAATCAGTTTTGTCACATCCCACCTTTCATGATGGAGCTGGGACACTTGGCACGTTTCCACTGGTTGCACATTCCTCAACCATCCTCAGCCGTTGATCTTCATATCTTCTCTCAACCGTTGATTCCTATTCCTCCGAGTCTATAAATGAAGCTTCATCCCTCCCTTCTAGTCATCCAGGCTTTTGACATCGTTACTCTGCAGAAATATCACCAACGCGCCTTTGGCACCCATTTGTCATCCTCAAGCTTGAGATCACCATTGTTGCATTAGAGCTCACCTTCATTGCATATCACACCATAGCCATTCACCATCGACTTCCTCAAACCGCTTTAAAAGATTGCACTCTCTGAGGGCTCATCTCATCTACGAAGGGACGATTCGTGATAGGCGAACAACAGAAGTTTCGAAACGGAAGAGGTTTGCTGTGTTCGTTCATTGCTTTGTTTAATCTTCTTTGTTTCTCTATTCTGTTGATGTTTGGGTCATCTATTATTCATTTGATTGATGCACTATTTTACCCTCACATTTTTGGCGCCCACCATGGGGCCGTTGCCCCTTTATTTCACCATTTTTGAGCTTTTTTGAAGGCAGGTTCCGTACAGGTCCCGCAGAGTCACGCACAGGTTCTTTCGGCGCATCTGTTCATTTTTACGGCGCTTTTGAAGACTGTTACGGTGCTTTTGTAAAACTGTGCATTTGTTGACTGTAACTACGCTTTTATAGACTGTTGCTGCGCTTTTGTTGAAACTGCGCATTTGTTGATTTTTGCTGTGCTTTCATATAATATTGTTGCGCATATGTTAAAACGGTGCATCTGTTGTTTGTTATGGCGCTTCTGACGACTGTTGCTGCACATACATTAAAACTGCGCATCTGTTCATTTTAACGGCGCATATGTTCATTTTTACGGTGCATTCGTTAATGCTGCGCTTCTGTTGATCACTTCTGCACATCTGATCACTGAAGCTGCGCATTTGTAACTGGCTCAGGTTTTGGTACTTTTCTAGAGTATTTTGCTAACGCTAACCCTTTTGCAGGT
Source organism: Cunninghamia lanceolata (assembly GCA_027924645.1). NCBI lineage: Eukaryota > Viridiplantae > Streptophyta > Pinopsida > Cupressales > Cupressaceae > Cunninghamia > Cunninghamia lanceolata. The sequence continues at coordinate 4,431,681 of BSBN01000596.1, forward strand.
GTTTGCTGGAGTGGTTTTGCAGGTTAGGCTCGGGTTCAGTTACATGTAGTTGCATCTAACTAGCTCACATTTCATTTTCTGGGAAAGAGTAAAATGGTGGTTCATTACAAATCTTCATCTAGTCTTAATTAGGGAGGAAGTAACTTGTTTATTTCATGCTTGCATTGCAAACAAACTTCCAAGTTATTGCTATCTAAGACTTAAAATTGAACTCACAACTGCATTTTGAAGTTAAAATGAACCATTGCTATGTCATGAGACCTGAATTTCAAAGTTAACAATCTCGTGCAACGTGGACTTAAAATTGAACTCACAACTACTTTCTGAAGTTAAAATGAACCATTGCTATATCGTGAGACCTGAATTTCAAAGTTAACAATCTCGCGCAACGTGGATTTAAAATTGAACTCACAACTGCTTTCTGGGACTTAAAATTGAACCACTGCAATATTGTCGAAATCACTTCAAAGTTTTGTTTGACTAGCTTAGCCCATTTAGTTTTTATCTTTTTAACTAGGGTGGATTAATCAGTGTATTCTGTGCTTGCGAATGACAATAGGCTTATGCTCTCCCCTCTCCTGGGTGATCAAAGTGCCAGACTTGTCATTCTACTTGTTTAACCTTTAGGAGGGGCCTGCCCTTGGATGCACGCTTGTCCAAGCGGGAACGACCCTGAGTGGTAACAGGCTAACGCCAAGCCCTACCAAGCCACTTAAAATAAATTGTACTTGAGGTGAAAACCTCCTGCAATGAGTGCTGTTATGTTACACCGACGGCCAACCTCCCCCAAAACCCTCTCAGGCGCAACCCTGTGAGGCTGGGAGACTCCATAACGGAGAGTAGTGCCGCCGCACGTGTAACCACTTGAATGGTTGCCCGAATTACAAACCTCTTGTTTTAGTGGCCCAAATCCCTTATAATCCATTTCTCGCCTAGGATTTTGTACTTGCTTTTGTCCAAAATAGAGTCGAAAAACTACAAAAACAATGAAAAACTACAAAACATTCTTTGTGCTTGCTGTGTTTTCTTGCTAAATTAATTCATAATATCAGATCAGGAAGACCTATTCCAGCCAAAGAATACCAAAAACAGAGAAAAATCCCAAAAATTTGCAAAAAAAAATACCAGAACTGCGCATATATTTGTTTCTGTGGTGCATATACAGAGACTTGTTGCGCTTTTGTACCGACTTGCGGCGCTTTTATACCTTTCTGCTACGCATATACACTGTTCTGCTGCGCTTTTACAGCGACTTGCTGCGCATATACGCTGACCTGCTGCGCATATACTTTTCTGCTGCGCATTTGCGCACTGTTACTACGCATACATACCTCACCAGAGCGGCGCATATACAACGACTTACGGCGCATTTATCCATTTTTGTTGCGCATCTGTTTCAGCGCATGTATGATAGTGAGCATCTGCCCTATTTTTGAGAAATTTTCGTCAGCTGTTCAGAGTACCCATTTAAGCCTAGTTTCATTTTCCGAGGTCAGAATCAACCTTGCAGTCAGTTTCCATCCATTTCACCCATTTCTCTCTCTTTCGACGGTCGTCCCAGTCACCTTCTGTCCTAGTCACTCTTGCCCCAACGTCATTCTGTCCCATACCGATTCAACATAGGTCCCTCTTCATTTCATTCATGAATTCACGTAAGCCTAGTAGGTCACAGTACCTTTTTCTAGTAGTCTTGTTGAACGACTAAGCCCTACACAGTGAGACTGGTATCGACTACCCTTGCTAGTGGCTAGAGTCTTGTGTCAACTGTCTTACCTGAAGTCATTGAGCGAGAGAACCCTTTGTCCAAGTCTTGTCCTAGGTATCCCATTCATTACAATCTTAGTCGGCACCTCGCCAAAATTTCCCATCCTAGTCCATTTCATCCCACCCCACCTTGCATGGTTCTTACTCGATCCCAATACAACAAGCTAACTGAAATGGCCGACTCTTCCGATCACATCGCCCCACCACGCGATGATGATGAAGAAATTTCTCGTGAAGAATTAGTGGCACACATGCAAGATAGCAAATTCCAACGCCTAGTGGAGAAAGTGCTCCTTGAGGACCCCACCAAATATTTCCATCATCTTGCTAGTCTCGGAATCAAACTCCCCGCAGACTTTGACATTAACTCCATCATGGAAAATGCAGACAATGAACGTGAGAGGGACACAAACGACACAGTCCCAAATGTACATGAAAGAGGCACAAATGACACGGTCCCCTAGGCCAATGAGAGAGGAAAACAACACATAGATCAACATGCTCCTATGGCAGATGTGAGACAACAAATCGAGAGTCTAAAGCTAGAAATCTCCAACCTTAAGATCGGCACCAGTTCCAAGAACTACTCCTTGGAAGATATAGCACCATACCCCTTTGACAGAAATTTGGTCATGAAACCATTCCCCTTTCAGTTCGGAATCCCGAAATTCGACAAATACAAAGGGAACCGGGACCCTAGAGATCATATCAGGGAATTCACTGCAGCATGTTTAGAAGTAGCTCATAACGAGACCTACTTAATGAGACTGTTCCCAAGATCTTTAGGAGGTCAAGCTATGGAGTGGTTCTCACGTCTTCCACCAGGAATCAAAACTTTTGATGAACTTGTCAATAAATTCATAATGCACTTCTCTTACAACATAGAACACGAAGTATCTATGCTAGACCTATGCAACACCAAACAAAAAGGTGGTGAGTCTTTCGCCACCTTCTTACAACGATGGAGACAACTAGCTAGCAAGTGTTCTTACGACATGCCTGAGAAACAACTATTGGAAATGTTTGTCCACAATTTGAATCCCGATCTTAGCTATCAGATTCAGATACAATGCCCTACCTCATTCACCAAAGTCATCGAAATGGGGCTATTCATTGAGAAAGCTATGATTGCTAAAGGGACTCTCAAGCTCTACAAGGACACACCTCCTTCCAATTACACAACTGACAAGTCAAAGTTTTGGACCAAGAACAAGAATGTGGTCAACGATGGAGTAGTGGATGCCAAGGCGGCAGCCCCTAAACAACAACCCATCTTCACTCTTAAGGAAGAAGCAAATAACGGTGCACTCAACAAGCCACCCCCTCGAGAATCTAGACCTTGGTTCAATTCAAATCCAAGGAGAAAATTCACGCCGTTAGGAGAATCTCAAGAGTCTGCTCTCAGGAAGTTGTTGGCTAACAATGAAATTTCTCTACCGCCAACAAGTGACTATGAGCCTATAGTCAAACCTCCCTATTGGAAGGACACAGACTATTGCGAGTATCATCGAGGAAGGGGGCACACAACCAATAATTGCATCCGTCTTAAGATCGTCATACAGGATATACTGGATCAGAATCAGGGAGGGACACAACCGCATACCTCCAATGAATCTCATGTGGCCTACCGGGATCCTCTCCTAAACCACAACCGGCCGTATAACAACAATCACAACAGTGGTCACAATAACAACAATGGTTACAACCACAACAATGGTCACAATGGCAACAACTCCAATAGCCATAACAATAATGACAACAATCGCAACAGGCCAAACCAGAACAGTGGGTCGAGTAATGCTAACTATGCAAGCGTTCCCTTTGAGTACACCATTAACTGCATTTCTGAGCACGTTCCGCAAGTCAACGTCATATCCCCCAACCAACAACCAGGACCTAACGGAACTGGTTGTAGTATAATTACCTGCAGTGGTAGAGTCACGATCAACACCACTCCTCCAAGGTCGTCGCCATCTCCGTCTAACCCCCGCCCATATAATGTCATCGACCAATTGCAAAAGACTCCGGCCCACATTTCTATATTGGAGCTCCTACGTCTATCTCCTTCTCATAAGGAGATTCTTGAGAAAGCCTTAGTGGAGACTACTGTCCCCACTAACCTAGCCCAAGAAAAGTTTCAAACCATGGTGGGTAATTTGACATCCTCCCCTTCCATATCATTCACGGAACAAGATGACCTTTCCATGTCTCAACCCCACAACACTCCTCTACACATTGTCGCATTCGTACACAGGCACCGCATCAAGAGGGTTCTCATTGATGGGGGTGCTGGTTTGAATATTTGCACTTTGAAGCTAGTCCTTGCATTGGGGTTCTCTGAACAGGCGGTGGATCCGCGGAGGAAGATTACCATAAAGGCCTATGACGAGGAGGAACGCACCACAAAGGGCACGGTTGTCCTACCTATTCAAGTTGGGCCGGTAATTAAAGATGTGGTGTGCCAAGTCCTTGATCGGGAGCTTGCTTACAATATTCTGCTAGGGAGACCATGGATCCACGCCATGAAAGCTGTCCCCTCCACCTACCATCAATGCATAAAGTTCCCACACGATGGCAAACAGGTCACCATACACGGCGACCCCGATCCCTACCAACACTGCAACTCTTTCCAAGCTAAACCTGAATGCGTCATTCCCAACAATAGAGCCCATATCTCCCCTACTCCGCCACAAGACCATACTGCCGAAGCTTCCTCTTCGCAGCCCAAACCTATGAAAATCACCATAAAAGAAAATGGCATGGGGAAATATCAGATTGAGCACAGCCTCAACCTTGCAAAAATGCCCTTGTCTCCTCGCTCCTTTGGCCAGCCCAAGCATCAACCCAGGCATTTTCCAAAGCCCTCTGCTCCTCCTACCACTCCCGCAAACCCCTTTGTAAAATGGGGGACCTTATCCGATGAATCAGAGGAGCGAGATCTCTTGCAATGGCTCTATGCCGAAGACGAAAACACATCCCAAGATCCACCCAGACTCCCTACAGAGCTCTATGGGCGAGGTGAAACCATCTTGCATAGGATGGGATATGAAGGACAAGGCCCTATCAGCCTCAGAAAAGAGGGGATCATCAAACCTATACAACCCTCTTCCTCCTCTTCGGCTAGAAACACGACTGGCCTAGGCTACAAAGGTAAAGGTAAAGCCAAAGAAAATGCCTGCCTAGTGGAGACAATTCAAACACTCCAAGTGGATAGTGACGCAGATTCAGATGATTCCAATCAGTATGAATGGGACAAGCTGACAGAGTACTCCTACGATGACAAGGAGATTGACACTATCCAAACCCTTAGCCCATATCATGAGAGACAAACGCAACGGGACAGACCACTGGAGTCTGATTTGCCCCTCCCTGAGGTTATGGCTCTCGAGGAAAGTATAAATTCCATTGCGATAAACAACCTGGAAGAAAGTACCACCCAGAACACTACCCCCACCTGTGCTCCTAGTATTTCCATCCACACTATCAACGAATCAGGTCTTTCATCTGACTCCCTTCCCCTCTTACACCCTGAGCTTATTGACTGGGACCTGCAAGGGACCCCTCAATTAGATGTGTTCCAGAACGATGATGCCTACATTGACTATATGGGACTTAGAGATCATTTACCAAAAGGAGATCATAAAGCCGGTTTTGCTATCGAACTCAATACTGTAGCTTACTTTGGGGAGGGTGCCAAGCCTTCTAGTTGCAAAAATGTAAAGATCAAAAAAGGATCTGATGGTGAAAACCGCCATGCGGCAGTGTCAGATCATAAAACAGTAAAAAGAAAGGATGTATCTGAAGGTGAAAACCCAACTGTGGCACCTGACGATGGATTGCTTTACACCCTCCCAAGTGACATGTATCAAGAAAGGTCACAGATCGTGGTAGAGCCAACAGAGCCAGTGAACATTGGAACCGAAGAGCAGCCTAAGATAATCCACTTTGCAAAATCTCTCACGCCGCCTGAGAAAACCAAGTTTGTACCATTCTTTAAAAAGAAGAGAGGCAGCTTTGCTTGGTCATATGCCGACATGCCAGGTTTGGACCCAAACCTGATTCTACATCACTTGCCATTGGATCCAGGGGTGAAACCCGTAAAGCAAAAACTGAGAAAAATGCATCCCCATATTGCCCTCCTGGTCAAGGAAGAACTCAAGAAATTGTTAGACGTGGGGTTCATCAGGGCCATTGATTACCCTGAATGGATATCAAACATCGTGTCAGTGTCTAAACCAGATGGCAGGGTTTGACTATGCAACAATTTTAGAGAATTAAACAAAGCATGCCGCAAGGATGACTTTCCCTTGCCTAACATCGATATCATAGTCGACCTCACGGCAAGACATACAATGCTGTCACTAATGGATGGATTCTCAGGGTACAACCAGATCAAAATAGTACTAGAGGATCAGCACAAAACTGCTTTCACTTGTCCTTGGGGTACCTTTTGCTGGAATGTCATGCCATTTGGGCTGAAAAATGCAGGTGCTACATATCAGCAGGCCATGACAACTATATTTCACGACATGATGCATGTGACCATGGAAGATTATGTTGACGACATCTTGGCAAAATCACTCACTAGGGACTCACACCTGGACACATTAGAGAAAGTCTTCCAACGGTTGGATCAATTCCAAGTAAAACTGAACCCTAAGAAATGTGTGTTTGGGGTCACATCAGGCAAGCTGCTAGGCTTCATCGTGTCAGCAAACGGCATAGAGGTAGACCCGGCCAAGGTCAAAGCAATCATGGACATGCCTCCGCCCAAAACTCTAACACAGTTGAGATCCTTACAGGGCAAGCTACAGGCCATCCGCAGGTTCATCTCACAGTTGGCCGACAAGTGCCATCCTTTCAGCCATCTCCTACATAAGAACGTTCCATTTAAATGGGACGAGCAGTGCGAAGAAGCATTCAACAAGCTCAAGGAGTACCTCATGAATCCTCCTATACTCATGCCTCCGATCCAAGGAAAACCTTTGATTCTCTACATATCTGCTACACCTACTGCTCTTGGGGCTCTCCTAGCGCAGCAAGACTATGAGAACAAGGAAAGAGCTGTGTACTATATCAGTCGAACCTTAGTGGGCTACGAGTTGCAGTACTCACAGGTGGAACGTTCATGCCTTGCGGTGGTTTTTGCCTCACAAAAACTCCGACACTACATGTTGGCGCATCCTGTCAAACTCATTGCCAAGATCGACCCACTAAAATATCTTCTCAGCAAAGCAGCTCTCACAGGTCGACTAGCCAAATGGGTTATGCTTCTTAGCGAATATGATTTAGAGTATGTGGACAGAAAAGCCATCAAGGGGCAAATCATCGCAGACCAACTAGCTGAGGCACCATTACAGGACACTTCACCAATGCAGTTTGAGTTCCCCGATGAGTCTTTATTCACTCTATCTGCATCTCCTTGGAAACTCTACTTCGACGGGTCTTACACCAACCATGGATCGGGGGCAGGTATCTTGTTTATCACTGCCCAAGGTGACACAATTCCAAAGTCCTACAGGCTGTTATTCCCATGCACTAACAATATAGCAGAATATGAGGCTTTGGTAATTGGTCTCAAGAAATCCAGGCACTATGTGTCTATGGTGATTCTCAGCTTGTCATAAACCAGGTCAACGACGAGTATCAGACCAAAGATGAGAAGCTCATCCCATACAAGCGAATGGTCGATGACCTCAAAGAACATTTTGGGACCATCTCATTTGAGCAAATACCCAGGATAGAGAACAAAGCAGCCGATGCAATGGCGACCATAGCCTCTCTCCTTGAGATACCTGAACAGGAGTCACGGTATGAGTTCTTAGTAGAAACAATTCGACAGCCGGCTTATGATCTCCTTGAAACCCATTCCATTTGCCACCTAGTAGGATCTGATTCCCCTTGGTACGGTAAGACCTACACTTACCTCAAAGACAATATCCTTCCTTTGGACCTCTCTTCCAACCAAAAACAAACTTTCATCCGACAAGCCTCCCGTTACACCATTATCGCCAATACCCTTTACCGACGTGGTCTAGATGGTACTTTACTCCATTGTCTAGAACAAGAAGAATCTATAACTGCCTTGCGAGACGTGCATGAAGGGATCTGCGGAACACACTCCAGTGGTCCTTCCTTAGCTAAGAAACTCATGCGTTTGGGTTATTACTGGCCCAATATGGAAATGGATTCATATCAGTTCGTCAAAAAGTGCAAACAGTGCCAGATACATGGGAACCTGATTCATGCACCTGCTCAGAAGTTGAGACCTCTAACGACACCCTGGCCCTTTTGCCAGTGGGGACTAGACCTCATGGGAAAGATTCATCCGCCTTCTTCCAACGGCCATAAATTCATCATAACCGCCACTGAGTACTTTACAAAGTGGATTGAAGCCGTTCCCTTATCAACCGTCATAGGAAAGCAAATTTCCTCTTTCATTCTGAATTACATTATCTGCCGATATGGCATCCCTTCATCCATCATAATGGATAACGGGAGACCTTTCAAAAATCAGGATGTCCAGGAACTTTGTGAATGTTTCAAGATCCAACATCGCTTCTCCACCCCATATTACCCCCAAGGTAACGGCCAAGCTGAGGCATCCAACAAAACCATTCTGAAAATCCTAAAGAAGACTGTCAATGAAGCTGGTCGCGATTGGCACGTCCAACTCAATCCCGCTCTGTGGGCCTATCGAACCAGCATACGCACTCCCACAGGTGCTACACCCTACACCCTCGTCTATGGTTCCGAAGCCATCCTTCCTATTGAGGTTGAACTCCCATCCCTTTGGGTGTCGTTGAAAGGTCTCATATCAGACGAAGAGTACAGAGTCTCCAGACTGCAAGAGCTAGAACTGCTAGAGGAACGGCGCCAGAAAGCTTTTGACCATCTCAAAGCCTATCAACAGATGATGTCAAGAAGCTACAACCACAAGGTTAGACCAAGATGCTTCAAGGTTGGGGACCTCGTCCTAAAAGAGAACCCTCGCAACCAGCAGGACAGAGACAAGAAAGGTAAGTTTGAGCCTAACTGGCTTGGCCCCTATGTAATTGTAGCGGCTTACGGATCGGGGGCATATCAGTTGGCCACATCAGAAGGTGAGTTGTTTGATGATCCAATCAACAGCATGCACCTTCGCAGGTTCTATACCTAAGAGAACCCCAATGCAAGGGGGCACAATAAAATCAAAAAAATCAGCAAAAGTTACAAAGAGAAAATACAAAAAAAATTGAAAAAAATAGAAAGCATGCAAAAAAATCGTCCTTTGGTGAAAACCTGGCAAACAGGTGCCTTGGATAGGTATCATGATGAAAACCTGGCAATCAGGCATCATGTTACTTTCTAGCTTCTCGTGCAAATAAAAGCAAGTGATGAAAACCTGGTAAACAGGCGTTACTTGTGACAACCCGCGTTCTCCATCTTTGGGAATCCAATCACCTTGAGTCCATTCTCCCTCTATTTTCCCCATTCGACCCATATCCATCCCACAATAAACACTTGACAGTTACCTATCGTGGCTTGATACTCACCTTGTGGCCTTGTCGACCAAGGTTTTGTCCCATATCGTCTCCTCGAAGTGAGCCTAGTGTAGTGTCTCTCGTCAGTGTCTGTGGTCCGAATCCATGAACTATGTCGCCTCTGCGCCATCACGTAGGCAAGGCCATTATTCTAATGCGCCCCCAAGGCTTCCATATCTCCCAAGGTCCCATTCGTCTCCTCTCTTGTCTTCATTCTGGTCGTCTTTCTTCTAGTCCATCCACGGTCCATTAGGGTTTACCCTGAACTACGTTGCCTCTGCGTCGTCACGTAGGCAAGGCCATTTAGCAATGAGCCCCCGAGGCACTAGGTCAGTCCCTTAGGGTCTGTCTTCTCACTAAGGATTGTGCCATCTTCTCACCAAGCAAGCAAATGCAAGCAAACACCCGCGCTTCAAGCAGAAATCTTGACTATGAGCATCTTAACCTATCCAATGCAAGGCAAATACCCAAGGTCTTCTAAATGATTTTATGCAAATTAAGGCAAGAAATAAACACATATCAACACAAATATGCTTTTGTAGATTGGCACCTAGGGTTAAGTTACAGAGTCTTGATTTTTGCTATCATACCTTCCTATGCTACTCAAGGATGCCAAAAGCTAGAGATGCTATGATGGGGGCATGATCACTTTCTTTGTTTGTTGTTTGTGGATTAAACTTTGGTAATGCGACGCCTTGTCTAAAGACATGATCAGCAAAAGATCATCGAGGACATCAAAGGTCTTACATGAACGGGGGCAATCCTTGCTTGTTGAAACGCAAGAAGTACTCAGGTCATCTAGATTCAATTTTGACTAGATGCTTGTATTAACTTGCTCAATTACACTCCATGTAAGCGATACTCAGGTCATCTCGGTTCAATTATACCTCGATGCTTGTATTCACTTACAACATGTCAGAAAAGTACCAAAAACAAAATGCCCAATGATGAAATAAAGCAATCTAAAAGCAAAGCATCCGTCCTATATCCATACACCCATCCATACAAATCCTCATTATTCAAAGTATGCAGAGTAACGATATCAAGTAACGTTCCTAAGTCATCCTTTCGCAACCATTCCTCTATCCATCATGTCATTCTTCTGTCGATAGAGTACATTTGGACATCACAAAAACAAGGCATATAGGAACATATCATATCATTCGTAGAAACTAGTCAGGCACATGATTAGGTTAGTAGAATGCACCATCCAATGCATTAGGTCACCAATACATTTGCATCACATCTTAATCTTAAAAGCCCAGAAAATCAAACAACATAGCTAAGTGCATCACATATATAGTTACATCACCACATAGTACTCAGGTTACAAATGCATACATTCAAAGCATTACATCATATAAATATCCAGTAGCATCTCACATATCTATACAGCATCATAACATAGAAATCATGTTCCATACACACATCTGCATTAGCTCATTTACACACCACATATACAGCATCATAACATAGAAATCATGTTTCATATACATACATTTGCATCATCACATAGACATCATATTAACTTTGCATTCATTTGTCACAATAGATCATATAGACATCATATAGCAGCATATCAAAGTATTTCTCATATAGCATCATATAAACCATCTAACTATGCAATAGAATCACATCATGCAATAGAAGTAATCATCTCATAAACGCATGCAATAGATACACAAAGCTGCATCATCATCCATACTATCATATACAAAGAGGTCCAAATGTACAAAATCATCATCTCTCTCAAAATCACAGTGTCATATACAATATGCGTCTAAATAGACAGTGATACATGTCCCAAAATGTACAAAATCTGATCTCTGACTACCCCTGCTGCTGTGGGCCACCACTGCCAGCTCCTGACTGCTGAGGTCCCATGACAGATGCCCCTGACTGGGATGGACCTGCTCTGTGAGCCACCCCAGACTGAGTCCTGAAACTCCTTGCCCTCTGGCTTGACGCCACGGCACCATGGTACAAGCCTCGGTAGTACTGTGCCTGCTGCTGCACTCTGGCTAAGTCTGTCTGCGCCTGTGCCAACTGCGTCTGCAACTGGCCTACCTGTGCCTGTGCCTGCTGCACCTGCCCAACTAGAAACAAGCTCGCTGCGTCTGTACCCATGGTGGCCACTGCTGTGTCCCTCTCTACTCGGATAAGGCGTACCCGGGCATCGGCCATGTCTCGCTTGCGAGTCAAACCAGCGATCACCGCTGCGTCTGTATCTCACCTCCTCTCCACTCTCCTCAGCTATGCCTACAGCTCTCGCACCTGTCCCCTCAGACTGGCTATAGTCCTGTCATGTGCCTCACCCTGCACTGGCCCCTGTGCTGCCTCTGCCTATCCTAGCCCCTACTGCTGGGGCACCTGCTGCTGTGGCACCTGCTGCTGTGGCACCTGCTGCTGTGGTACCTGCTGGGGTGGTGGCATCTGTGCCTGCTGCTGCACTTGCTGCGGTACCTCTCCCTGTCCTGGCACTGCCTGCCCAGCCCGATCTATCCTCCTCCTCTGCCTCGGCCTCTCTGCAGCCCGGCCACCCCGTCCTCGTCCTCCTCTAGCGGCCCTCCGCCCTGGGCCAGCCTCTCCCTCCTCCTCTGAGTCCGCCTCGTCAATACGAGGCACCAGCATGCCAGGTCCTGAATATCTCGGGAATGGATGTGCAGTAATCCAGTCCTCATACTCCTGTGTAATCCCCGCATCTGCTATCTCTCGCCTCATGTCCCATGCCACATAACGCAACTGCTGGAACTCTGCCAGAGCCTTCTCATAAGAAGCCATCGGCCCCCATCGGACCCTCTCTGCATGTGTTCGTGCAAACATGGCCTATCCCTGCGGCATGCCCTGTCTCCTGCCGAACTGTCTCAGTACTCGGCCCACCGTCTGCCTCTCCAAGATGTGCCGTGTCTGGCCTATCAACCACCTAGTCTGAAAGCAAAAAAGGCAGCTCATCTCCCTCATCATCCCACGGCTCGCAGTCCAGATACGGTCGCCAGACGACCGCATCTATCCCATCCAACGTATGCCGCCAATACTCTAGCTTCCCCAGCCTGTGCTGGGAAATCACTCCTGCATAGCCATAGCTGTATGGCTCTCCCCTCTGCCTAGCAAAGATGCATATCGGCCTGGTCACCGCTATGTGCTCCCACAGCCAAAACTGTAACAGCAACACCCCAGCCGATAGACTCGTGCTGCGGTGGTACACCACCTGATGCATGTCGTGGTATAAGTGGGCTAGCACGCAAGGTCCCCACGCATATCGGGTGCCCTCAGTCACCATCCGCTCCATGATCCTGCCCCATCCAATAGGGAACCCATGCTATCTCCTATCCGGGCATACAACGCCCGCAATCAGTCCAGCTACAATCCCCGGGAAGTAGTCGTAACAGTCATATATGTCCTGCCAAGGGATGACCTGTCCCACCAGCTTGGGATCGTCAAATACTCGCTGACACTCGGCGAGTCCCGCGTCCCGCTGTGCGTCGTACTCCACCAACTCGCCTACCACGGGCAAGTGCAGTATCCTATAGACGTCCTCCAACGTCACCGTCATCTCTCCAGTGGGGAAGTGGAAGGTCCCGTCCTCGCTGTGGAATCTCTCCACGGCAGCTGTCAACAGTCCTCGGTTCGCCCGCACCTCGGGCATAAAGCAAACGTAATCTAAGCCCATGGCACCAAGCGCCACTCTATCAGCCTCCGTCAGCATATGTCTTTGCAATAGAGGCATAGGGAACGTCTCCCTCGACTGCAACGTCTCTCGTATCTCCTCCTGCAAGCACGCAAAGCAAGGCATCAGTCTCAAGCCGCATATACCATACTCAACATATCTATTGAACTATATCAACTAAACTTAGCATTTCAAATTGATCAAAACAGCACACTACATCTCTTGACTAGATTCCTGCAATCTCAGAGATAGCTCATCGATTCTTGCGTCAAATAGGACGCTAATCGAATCAATTTGGCTAAGTAATTTGCCATCTCAAGCAAATGCGCCACTACAGGTGGTAAATGCGCCATTTCTGGTATATGCGCCGCAAAAACCAACACCTGCGCCGCAAAAATGCATATGCGCCGTTATAACACATGCGCCGTAGAAATTCACGTATGCGCCGCTAAATTACGGATGCGCCGCAGTAAGTCACATATGCGCAACTTTAACAAATGCGCTACTACATTTCACGCATGCGCGGTGAAAATACAAAAGCACCGCCCAATTACGAAAGCGCCGCCAAAATGCACAAAAGCGCAGCTTTCACGCATGCGCCGCCGAAACCGGCATATGCGCCGCGAAATTACAAAAGCGCAGCTTCGCGAGGCATATGCGCCGTTCTACGTTTCGGCGCATTCATTTCACCTATTTTCTACGAGCATTTATGACACCTAAACTCGACCCTAGGAGAAATTTTTCGAAGCACATACCGGGGGTCCTGCCTCTGCTGGCCGCCCGAATCGTCAGACTCGCTCGAATCGGTGCTCCTCGCGTGGAATATCTGCTGCTCTGGCCGCCATGCTGCTCTAAGTTTGCTCTAAGCTCTCTTTCTCCAATCCAGATCAACCAAGTGTGTAAATGACTATTCTTGGGGACCCAGCTCCTATTTATAGCCTCCAAACCCTAATTCTGGGTAGGTGATGACTGTGACTACTTCCCGTGTCTATTTTTCCTCCCGTTTTCTTCCCGCATCCCTGCCCACGTCCCTTTTTCCTCCAACTTATCCTAACCCCTTCCTCGTTGTGAGATCGTCCGTCTCCCAAACTTTCACCGTTTTTCCCGTCCAATCTCTCGAGGGGGCATCCTATCGTCATTTAACCTGTACCAGGGGCAAACTGGGGCATGTATCATCATTCAGACTATCAAATTCTTTGAAGCAACGCTGTAAACTGCATTGCATCAAAGAGGGGCAAAATGTATACACCTAAAAATGACACAAATCATCCTAAATAAATATTCCAAATATTTATTCCATTCTTCTATTAATTAAATAAATATTCCAAATTTATTTAATCAATTCACTATCTCACAATTAAATAAATTCTATTTATTTAATTAAAATTCTTCTAAAGTCCTTCACAATTAAATAATCATAAATTATTTAATTAATCCTATTTCCTCTATCCTAAAGTTCTAAATTCAAAATTCCACATCACCTTTACACCTCACCTTTTCCACCTCACCTTGTCCACCTCATCAGGTTGCACATGTAATTAAATATATTTAATATTTAATTACCTTATTTTCCCTCACCCACATGGCCTATTTCTTCTCCAATCAGAGGTCAGTTAACCAATCAATCAAATCTGTTAACTAACCTGTCAGTTGAGTCAAATCCTCAATCAATCCAATCAGTTCCACAATCCACTCTTCTAACTGATCAATCAATTCTGTTAACAGATCAGTCAAGTCTGTTAACTCTTCAATCAGTTTTGTCACATCCCACCTTTCATGATGGAGCTGGGACACTTGGCACGTTTCCACTGGTTGCACATTCCTCAACCATCCTCAGCCGTTGATCTTCATATCTTCTCTCAACCGTTGATTCCTATTCCTCCGAGTCTATAAATGAAGCTTCATCCCTCCCTTCTAGTCATCCAGGCTTTTGTCATCGTTACTCTGCAGAAATATCACCAACGCGCCTTTGGCACCCATTTGTCATCCTCAAGCTTGAGATCACCATTGTTGCATTGGAGCTCACCTTCATTGCATATCACACCATAGCCGTTCACCATCGACTTCCTCAAACCGCTTTAAAAGATTGCACTCTCTGAGGGCTCATCTCATCTGCGAAGGGACGATTCGTGATAGGCGAACAATAGAAGTTTCGAAACGGAAGAGGTTTGCTGTGTTCGTTCATTGCTTTGTTTAATCTTCTTTGTTTCTCTATTCTGTTGATGTTTGGGTCATCTATTATTCATTTGATTGATGCACTATTTTACCCTCACAGTGTTCAATGGATTTTTTTATGTAGGTACACTGTTTCTATCAACAGCACTAGAACCCATTAATCTAAGGCTTCTTCTTCATAAGGCATTTGTTTTAGGGTAGCAAGTTACAAGACTCAATGAAAAATTTTATAACACACAATGCACTACTAAAAGAAGTAATTAATGATATTACTAAGATATATGTATGTTGAATTACACAATGTGTAATTGCAAAAGGTGAAAGTTTCAATGCTAGTATGAAATATTATCCAACACTACACTTAAAAATAAAATTTGAATGAATGTTGAAAATGAGTAGCAAAATCTGAAAATAAAATTTTGACTACAAACCGTAGTTTTCGCAAAAGACTAGGTTATATGAGAAATGCAACTTTTTAAGCAAAACCCTAGCAAATGAAGCTTTTAAATGCAAAATTTTATATGAAGCGATGATGAATTACTATAACAAATATTAGATCTGATGCAAAAAATTAGAAAATTAAATCTTTTTATGATATGTGCAACACAAAATCTGCAAAACTATGTCTTGATACAAGCCTAGAATGCTTGTTTTTTCAAAAAAAATCAAATGTATGCAAAATTTTTCAATGCAAGTTGATAAATATGATATGAATGGATGAAAATACTGATTAAAACACTTAGAAATGTACAAGTTCAATAAAAACATGGGCTCACCAAAACGTTATAAGTGAAAATGTGGGAAAGATGGAAGATAATGTTAAAGTTGTCCAATCAAACCCTCCTTTCACAATAACATTCAAGGACAAAAAACAATCCAAGTCACTAAAATGGAGAAGTCTCAACTGTAGATTGATGTTACTTAGGAATGATATGGGAAGATAGATTAGATTGATAGATATGTCAAACCCTAGATCAAATAAGCCTCAAACCCTAATTGTAATGAAATTGAGTACATACGAACAAAATATGACAAATGATCACATAGGAAGGGATTAAATACATATTAGAAATTGATGCAAGAGCATCCCTGGTTCAAGAGCAATCTTGCATCAACCAAAAACATTTACATTTCATTTTATTTTCTTTCATTTTCCAATTCATTCCAGCTAGTTCAGTCACTAGCAATTTCAGTATTTTGGTTTGCATTCTACCGCAGTTTCAATTTAGACCTTGTGGCACTAGACTTATCATATAGACACATTCATGCACATCATATCCAAAATTTAGATCATTTGGATCAAGTACCAGAAAGATATTGCTATCATAAGATTGATTATTTTTCTCAAAGCAAAGAACCCTGATAGGCTCAGACAATCAACTAAAGGAGAAGACTTGCTGAGCATTTCATGACTTGTGGAGCTAAACAACACATCATTAAATTAACTTTGGATCATGACTAACCTTCCCTGAGAGCCACATGCTATTCCACTCACTTATGGAGGATTCCCATCTGTTTAGGTCTGACCTATCCATGTACACACATTACATCTCTTTCATCAAAGTTTGTAATCATCCTTGGTTGATGCGAAGGATTTTTGTGATCCAAAAATGATATATATTCATGTAATAGACACCTAGCAAGTCAGTTATTAATAGTTCATAGTTTGATAGTTTGAATTCTTTTGTAAAATGACTTCAAAGCTATATCTTGCACATATATTGTAACTAAGGAATCAGTCTTGTGAGCCCTAATTGTAAGCCCATACGTTGCCAGCCTATTTGCATTTTGAATATATGATATACTAAATGAATGAATCTACATTTGTGTCCTATCTTTGAGTTGTTTCTATTATGTTTACTCTTGTTGTACGGTCTTGATTGTTCACTTTGTGGACCCTCTTAACCATGATTGCACAAAGTGGTATCAGAGTGAAGTTTGAATCCTTTCGAGAAAAGTGAGAAAAATTGGCAAAGGAATTCCATAAGATCTTGTTGTGAATAGATCACCAAATATGAGGCAGACAACTTGTGTTGTCAACCAATCACTGATTGTGAGGCACTTGTCATATTGTAGCCTGATCACCGAATTTGAGGCAGTTACACTTGATCCGAGAAAGAGATGCCACAAAGGAGAATACCTATTGTTGGTACTATGGCTAGACAAATGGATGAGATGATGGAAATGATGAAGACAATGTGAGTTCACTTGGATGTTGTTGAAGAAGATAGGCAAAGAGGATTAACACCTCGACCTAATGTTGAAAGTGATGATGATGAGGAATTTCAATCCGCTAATCAAAATAGTGAAACCCTAGGAGAAGAAGAAAAAGAATTAGATCAAGTCAAGATGTAGTGATCTATTTCAATGATTGGGAAAATACCTAGAGTTGATGTACCGAATTACACTAGCAATTTGAATCCTTGGGAGCTGATTGATTGGGTAAATGACCTAGAAGAATACTTTGAGTATAAAGAAATTGAAGATATAGAGAAGGTGAAATTTGTAAAAACATATTTGAAAGGACATGCTATTATATGGTTGAAACAAGTTCAGTTGGATAGAAATAGTAGAGGAAAAGAGAGGATTACAAAGTGGGACAGAATGGTGACAAAATTGAAGAACTAGTTTATACTTGCTAACTATGAGTTGGAACTATTGAAGAGATTGCAAAACCTGAGACAGAAGGAGAAATCTATGGAGTACACTGAAGAATTTCATAAGATGATCATAAGAACAAGACATAGTGAAGCAAGCAAATAGAAAGTGGCTAGATACATTGATGGACTAAGATTGAACATTCAAGAAGAACTGAGTTTGGTGAGAATGACAATATTAGAAGAAGCATATAAGTTTTCCTTGAAAGTTGAAGAAAAGTTGCACAAGAAGCATGAGAAAAGATAAAGAGGTAGAGGAGGTAAATTTCAGAGAGGTAGAACATTTTCTGGAGGAGAGAGATCATATGAGGAGCAGAACAGACAAGAGAGCACATTTAAGGAGGACAGAGATAATAATGCATACCAAAGTGATGACAAAACTTTCTACCACAGAGGAAACCCTAGTTCATACCGGAGTGAGGGATATAGAATAGATGGAAGAGGACTTGATAGGAGAACATTTAGAGGAACCTATTTTATGTGTGGAGTTAATGAACATAGAGCATTTGAATGTAATCAAGGGAGTACAAGTAAGAAGACAGAGAATAGTGGAAGAGAAGCCTATGTGCAAGAAGAACCTGTTGGATCACCTAGTTTAGTTGGTAAACCTAAGAAGGGAGAATTACTTGTCATGAGGAGAGCACTATTTCCAAAAGAGACAAATGAGGAACCACCACAGAGTAAAAGTTTGTTTAGAACCAGATGTAAATCAGGAGGTAAATGTTGTAAAGTTGTAATTGATAGTGGTAATTTAGATAATTTGGTTTTAGAGGAAATGGTGACTAACCTAAAGTTGGAGAGATTGTAACACCCTAAGCCATATCAAATAGCATGTATTCAAGATGATCATAAGGTACTGGTGAGTAAACAATGTTTAGTGAAATTTCATATTGGATCTTATCATGATGAATTATTGTGTAATATTATGCCTATGGATGTATGTCATATATTGTTGGGTAGACCATAGCAGTATGATAGGAAAGCTATACATGATGGGAGAAAGAATACATATACTATAACATCAAATGGAAAGGGAATTACTTTGATTCCTTTAGAAGATGACCCTAAGAGTGAAGTATGTGGGAATGCTAGAATCTGTTTGGTTGATGGAAGGAAATTGCTAGATGGTTTGAGTCATGAGAATATGTGTTATGCTTTGATTCCTAAGAAGCCTGAAACCCTAAAGACAGAGACCAAAGAATCACAATTGGAGGAGATAACTGAGTCATTGATAGAGTATGAAGACATCATATTAGATAATATACTTGAAGGATTCCCACCAATCAGGAGTATCAGTCATCACATGGATCTTATACCTAGAGCTAGTTTCCCTAACAAAGCAGTACATAGAATGACACTCACAAATAATGAAGAATTAAATCGATAGATACATGAATTATTGAGGAAATGTTTAATCAAAGAAAGTTTGATCCCTTATGCAGTACCTACAGTGTTAGCATCAAAGAATGATGGAGAATGGAGAATGTGTACAGACTCTAGAGCAATCAACAAGATCACAGTTAAGTATAGATTTCCTTTGCATAGGATGGATGATATTATGGATTATTTGAGTGGAGCAAAATATTTTACAAAGATAGATTTGAAGAGTGGATATCATCATATCAAAATCAAAGAAGGAGATGAATGGAAGACTGCTTTTAAGACAAATGAGGGATTTTATGAGTGGTTAGTGATGCCTTTTGGATTCACAAATGCACCAAGTACTTTCATGAGATTGATGAATGAAGTTTTGAAGAAATTTCATGGGTAAGTTTGTTATTGTATATTTGGATGATATTATGATTTTTAGTAAGACAAAAGAAGAACATTTGTGGCACCTGAGACAAGTATTGTAAAGGTTGAGAGAAGAGAAATTGTTGATAAACATCAAGAAGTGTAGTTTCATGAAGGAAGAATAAGTATACTTGGGATTTTTTATTTCTATGGAAGGATTGAAAATGGACCCTAAGAAAGTGAGAGCAATTGCTGAGTAGCCTACACCTAAGAGTATTAGAGAAGTTAGATCATTTCATGGATTGGCTAGTTTCTATCGAAAGTTCATTAGAAATTTTAATTTAGTATGTAACCCTATGACACAAATAATGAGAGGTGATAGAAAGGACTTCAAGTGGACATCAGGAGTAGATAAAAGTTTTGAATTAAGAAGAAAGTGACAGAGAAACCTGTGTTGGCATTACCAAATTTCAATAAGGTATTTCAAGTAGATTGTGATACAAGTGGAAATACAATAGGAGTAGTGTTAAGTCAAGAAGGTAGACTTGTAGTATATTTTAGTGAGAAGTTGAATGATGAAAGGAGAAGATATTTAGTTTATGATTAAGAGTTCTATTCCATAATTCAAGCTTTGAAGAAGTGGAGACATTATTTATTGCCTAAGAAATTTTTGTTGTATACAAATCATCAAGCTTTGTAGTATTTGAACAGTCAAGGAAAGTTGAATTAGAAACATATGAGATGGGTAGAGTTCATGTAGATTTATACATTTGTACTGAAGCATAGGAGTGGAAAATCAAATAAAGTTGTAGATGCCTTGAGTAGAAGAAGGAACTTGCTGACAGAGATGAGAGTTGAAGTGTTAGGTTTTGAGGAGTTGAAGAACATGTATAAAGAAGATCTTGATTTTGTAGAACCTTGGAAAACATGTAAGGAACCTGTTGTGACATATAGGAGTAAGTGGTTGGACTATTTATTCAGGAAGATATGTTGTTCAAAGGAAACCAGTCATGTACACCTAGGAGTTCAATGAGAGACAATTTGATCAAAGAGAAGCACAATGGTGGATTGGTAGGACATTTTGGCATTGATAAGATAGTAGCTTTGGTAAGTGAAAATTACTTTTGGCCTCGTATATAAGGATGTAAGGAAATTTGTGCAGAGTTGAGAGACCTTGGGAAGACATTAACATGGATTTCATAATGGGATTGCTAAAGACAGAGAGGACATGATTCAATATTTGTAGTGGTGGATAGATTTTCAAAGATGGCACATTTCATACCTTGTAAGAAGACAACTAATCCAGTTCATGTAGTTGACCTAGTTTTCAAGGAGATTGTGAGATTGCATGGATTGCCTAAGGGGTAAGTACAAGAAGATGAGTTCACTTTTTGGCAAAAAAGTGGAAGTGTTTTTCCTATTTTTCAAAATTTGTCATACCTGGAGTGACAATTTGAAGCACTTTTACATAAAATATTAAGATGATGTAAAAATAAGAAATGTAGGATTTTATTTTTAGTTTTCAAATATGTAATTTTTTCTAATACCCAGATGACGCAAGTTGGTGTTTTATTAGATGTACAAAAAGTCACCTTTTAAAAGTCCCCTATTTTTTGCAAAAGCAAGCATGTGTATGACCAACATAATTTGACCTAAATTAATGTATTTTTCTAATTCCTTTTGTGGAAAGATTCTCACAATGTTGAATTTTGGTCACGATATTTTTTTGTAATTTTTTGATAAATACATTTTTTTATTAATTTTTTAATGGCCCTAATTAGGGTTTTTTAAACTCGTGTACGACCAACATAATTTAAGCTAAACTAATCATTTCATCAAAAAAAAAATTCATCATGTAGAGAATGATGTCTGGTTTAGTCAGACATATTTTTTTTTCAAGAAACTTTCAAAATCAAAAGTTATTAAAAAAATAGTAAACTATGTTATCTCAAGTTTATGATTTAGTTTGTTTTGAAAATAAATAATAAATAGAAAATTATGTTCAATAGTAGAAAAACTACATATTTGAAAACTAGACTTTTAGATCTATAATGGGTTTTAATTTCGTTAAAATATTCTAAAAAAAAAGTCGTCAGCCATAGTGGTGAAACTAGTTTTTTCTCTTGCTATTTTCATGGTCTCCTAGTTGCAGGTCCAAAGCTAAGGCTTGGGTTTCCAAGCATAAAACCAATGCAAATTGGCAGGTTTGAAATTTCAAAATTTTAGAAACAGGTACCCATTATAAACTGGTGCCCGTTCATAACGGGTGCCCATTATAAACAGGTACCTGTTTTAAAAATAACGGGTACCCATTTCTATAAAATAAAAAAAATTAGCCATAGGCATGTAAAAAAATAAAAAAATACTTTTTGAAAATGGGTACCCATTTTATAATGGAAATGGGTAGTTGTTTTGCTTCAGGTGCCCAATCCTAAATGGGTATCCATTTTTTTCAAAATGGGTACCCATTCCAAGCGACATTTTTCATCTGCGAGAGACTTCCGTGAAATGTATACTCAACTTCTTGCTTTAACCCTAAGAGCATAATTACAGATAGAGATACAAGATTTCTTGGATACTTTTGGAAGAAGATAAAGATAGACTTGAAGTTTAGTTTAACATTTCATCCACATATTGATGGACGGACATAGGTAGTAAATAGGGTTTTGGGAAACTTGTTGAGATGTTTGATTGGAGGAAAGGTAGGAAGTTGGGATTTGATTCTATCACAAGAGTTGGCATATAATAATTCAGTGAATAAGAGTATTGGAAGAACACCATTTGAGATTGTGATAGGAACTAACCCTAGAGGAGTAGTAGAGTTGAGAGACATTAGTATGGAAGATAAGAGGAGTGAAAAAGAAAAAGAATTTGCAGGACACATGGAGATAGTGCATAATCAAGTTAAGAAGCATTTGGAGGTGATGAATAGTAAGTATAAAGAGCAAGCAAATGAGAAGAGGAGACACAAAGAATTTTTAATTGGAGATGAAGTGATGGTGTACTTGAGAAAAGAAAGATTTTCAGCTGGGACATATAACAAGTTGAAGATGAAGAAGTTTGGACCATGTAGGATACTCAAAATTTTTGATTTAGGGAATCCATATGAAGTGGAGTTACCGGAGATATTGGGTATATCACCTATTTTCAAGATTACAGACCTATATCAGTATCATGAAGTAGAATTTAGTGACAACATTGACGACAATTTGAAGAAGTAGTTATGACAATAAGCACCAGAGCACATTGAGGACATCTTGGACAATAGAGTTGGATGCAACACCATTTAGGAAGACAATACAAAGAATATCTTTTGAAGTGGAAAGATAGACCAAAAGAAGACACATCTTGGATTTCTCAGGCTGAGGTGGACCATCTTGATTTTCCTCCAGCCCCAGCAAAGTGTGGGACTCACTTTTTCAACAACCCTCGATGTCTGATGCAAGAGCATCCCTAGTTCAAGAGTAATCTTGCATCAACAAAAAAAGATTACATTTCAGTTTGTTTTCCTTCATTTTCCAGTTCAGTCCAGTCAGTTCACTCAATAGCAGTTTTAGTATTTTCCTTCACATTCAACCATAGTTTTAATTCAAACATTGCGGAGTTGGACTTAGCATCTAGACACCTTCATGCACATCATATCCAAAATTTAGATCATTTGGATTAGGTACAAGAAAGATATCACTATTAGAAGATCGATTGTTTTTCTTAGAGAAAAGCATCTAACCTTCATTGAGATCCGCACACTATTCCATTCACTTACGGAGGATTCCATCTGTTTAGGTCTGACCTATATGTGTACACACATTACATATCTTTCATCAGAGTTTGTAATCATCCTTGGTTGACGTGGAGGATTTTTGTGATTCGAAGATGATATATATTCTTGTAATAGATACCTAGGAAGTTAGTTAGTAATAGTTCATAGTTTGATAGTTTGAATTCTTTTGTAAAAGCACTTCAAAGTTGTATCTTGTGCATTTATTGTAACTAAGGAATCAGGCATGTGAGCTCTAATTGTAAGCCTGCATGTTGCTAGCCTATCTGTATTTTGAATCTATGATATATTGAATGACTAAATATGCATTTGCATCCTATCTTTGAGTTGTTTCCATTGTGTTTACTCTTACTACATGGTTTGGACTGTTCACTTTGTAGACCCTCCTAGCCATGACTGCACCAGAAACATACCAAGACTTAGATTTTCAAAGGTGAAAACTTTGGGGACAATAGGGCAGGCGCCCAAGTCCAATAGGGTAGTTTCTCTATAAATATGGAATAGTGAAATGTGTAAGACTACAACCTACTTCAGAGTTTCCAAAAATGCCAATCGAGAGGACTACGGGGCGGGCGCCCTAGTCTAGTAGGGTTGATTCTCTACACTTTCTTCTTAGATCCTGATTATCTATCCTCTCCTTCACTTCTCTACAAATCCACTTTGCCAAATCTTACACCTATAACCTGTAATCACAAACAGAGTGGTTTGGGGTTGTGGTGTTTAGGAGCTTGCCTTGGTCAAGCCCCAGAAAGACATTCAAGTCTTCCAACATTGTTGTTAGATAGAGTGTGTGTCCTTGGAAGACAGAGGCCAAATCAAATGATGAAATAAATTGATTGAAACACAAGTAGATGTCACCTTAGAGGTGAATCCCTCACAGAGATGAAGATCTTTCACACCATGAGGAGATGGATTGATGAAGCCAAATCCTCAACAAACAAACACAATAACAACACAATTATGCTCTACAACATAATGACTGCTTTGAAATCCCTTAGCTCAATATCACAAGTTCATATTATCCATCTAGGTCTAAAATGAATTCATAAATTCACTTATATATGCATTCCCGATAAGTTTCCTAATTTAAATTGAAAAGGGTGATAGAAGGAGACCTTTTTAAAGGTCTTATGCCGACATCTTAAAATTTAGGTCCTGACAAATCAGCCTAGACTAGGGCGTGGGTACCCAAGTTCCAAGACTAATTTGAGTCATGATTAAGCATTTAGATTGGGCCCCTAAGCCCCATTTAACATGGGTTTCATGGGAAATTACTCCTAGATAATTTTTAAACATGCATAATGAAATTAAGGGGACCTAGGATCTAAATTAGGAGGTAAAAATTCATCGGGAAACTTTTTATGATGTAACAATGTTAATGCTTCGATGCTTAAGTTTTAATCTACCCCAGAGAAGTTGAATTTTGTTTAGATACTGATTCACCCCCCTCTTAGTATCCTGGTGTGTTCAACAATTGGTATTAGAGCCAAGTTCCTCTAAAAGAAGCTTAACTACTTGAGGAAGTTCTGGGATGGCACTTAATGGATCGAACAAGATACCTAGGTTTAATGGAACAAATTATGCCTTTTGGAAGCTAAGGATGGAAGCCTATATCAATTCTCTAGGGTCTGGTGTTTGGGACTCTGTCAAGTCCGGTTACAAAGTTCCTACTGCTATTCCTACAGACACAAATGAAGTCAAGTTGTATGATAACAATGCCAAGGCAAAGTTTTATATTATGAGTTGGTTAGCTGATTCAAAACTTTCAAAGGTTATGAGTTGCAATTATACTAAACAAGTTTGGGTTAAACTTGAAACCATTTATGAAAGAGATAAGAAAGTAAAGCAAGCCAAGATGCATATCTTCAAGAGTAGATTTGTGAACCTAAAAATGTCAGAGGATGAAGACATTGCTAGATATATGCTTTGGGTGAATGAAGTGGTCAATGGCATCATAGGTCTTGGTGGCGAAGTGAAAGAAGATGAGATTGTGAAGAAGGTTCTGAGATCTCTTCCCAAATCATATAGTCATAAGGTATCTGCTATTGGGGAGAATGTGGACTTGGATTCATACACTATAGACAAATTGTTTGGTTCCCTTCCTGCCTTTGAAATGAAAGAGTTTGACAGTGATGCTCCAAAGAAAGAAGTTGCTTTCAAAGTCAGTATGAAGACAAAGGAAGAAGTTGCTGATGAAGATGAAATCTCTAATGATGTTGAAGAAAATTTTGTGAGAAGACTGGAGAAAGGTACTAACAAATACAAAGGTAAGTTACCTTTCAAATGTTTCAATTGTGGAAAGGTTGATCACTTTGCTTCTAAATGTCCTTTTAAAGAATCAAGGGGTAGTAACAAAAGATACAAGTTCAAGAGAAGTCATAAAGAGTAGTTATTCTTCAGAAGATGAGGATCATGATGATTCAAATGATGAAACACTTTTCATGGCCCTGAGTGTTGGTGACAAAAAGGATGATATTGGAAAATGTGAGAAGACTGATGCCTTGCAAAGAAATAAAAACATGAAAGATCAATGGTTGTATGGACTGCCTTTCATGCAAAAGAAGAAGCCAAGGCTTAGGTAATTGATAGTAGATGCTCAAATCATATGACTAGTGACAAGAAGAAGTTTATTAGCCTTGAGAAGTGGGATGGTGGTGCTATCAAGTTTGGTGGTGATGAGATAGCACAAATTTGTGGAAAAGGTCCTATAACTATTGATGGGAAGAATAGGACTAATGATGTTCTCTATGTCAAAGGGCTAAAACACAATCTTCTTAGTGTTAGTCAGATGTGCAACAAGGGCTATAATCTCACCTTTCATGCCAAAGGCTGTGAAATTAGTAAGGCAGGATATGGAAAACTAGTTGTAGAAGGTATCAAAACATATGGTGATATCTATCATCTAAAGGAGGTAAATGGAAGAAGATGTATGTTGGCTCAATCCGGTGAGTATTGGTTGTGGCATAAAAGAATGGGACACAACAATTTTGATAATATGGTAAAGATTAGTTCTACTCATGCAGTGAGAGACATGCCTAAGATAATCAAGCCTACAAACACAATATGTAGGGAATGTCAAATGGGAAAGCAAACAAAGACAAGTTTCAAAAGAAAGGAGTATTATTCTTCAAAGCCATTGGAGTTGATTCATACTGATCTATGTGGCCCTATAAGAGTAAAAAGTCAACAAGGTGAGAGGTACTTTATGTTTCTTATTGATGATTACTCTAGAATGACTTGGGTTACTTTCTTAAGAGAAAAATCAGGTGCCCTTGATAAATTTAAAGTGTTCAAAGCTATAGTTGAGAATGAAGTAGATGCTAAGATCAAATGCTTGAGGTTTGATAAAGGAGGTGAGTTTACTTCAAATGAATTTTAAACATTTTGTGAAGATCATGGTATTAGGAGATATCTATCATCTCCTAGGACCCCTCAACAAAATAGGGTAGTGGAAAGGAAGAATGGGACTATGCAAGAGATGTCTACAGCAATGATGAAAGATGTAGATCTTCCTGATATGTATTGGAGGGAAGAAGTTCACTATCATTCCCTAGTATCCTTGAATATGGTGGGCCAATCATAACCCTCCCTCAAGATCTTATAAGTATTTTCTAGATGGGAACCATGTGCTACCCCATACTTGTCATGTAGCTCTAGCAACACCTTGTTTGCTTCATCTCTATTCAGACATCTCAAGTATATTCCCTCATGGCCTTTCCTGAATAAAAGACCTCCTTGTACCATGTATCTTTCAGTTTTGATTTTCAAAGATCTCCTTTAAGAATACTTCATCTGTTTAGGATACTTTCCTGATATAAGAAATGTGGTAAGATCATTGTACCACCTTGGTGTATTGCTTGTGTTCACTACATACTACTGTTTCACTAGGTTAGGGTCCGTATTGGCTATGGTTTGCACCAAGGCCTAACCTCTGACTAACTTCATGAGAATGATTTTCATGTCGAACTCTTGTAGAATTGTTATCCATTTTTGTCATTTTCTCCCCTTGCTCATTCTACATCAGCAACATCTTCACTGCTACATCTAGAACTATGGCTTTTATTTGACTTCTTAGAATATAATGTCTAAACTTCTTGATGAAGGAGGTAAATCATAAAACACACAATAATAGAAATTGTACATAGAAAATAGAATGATATTTTATTAATATGGGAAAAACATTACAGTATAGAAGCTCAATTACAATCAAAGGATGAATCCCCTACATGCTGCAGCACATTACATCTCCCTCTTTCAAGACTCTCAAATCTTCAGCCTTCTGTAACCCCAAATCAACAAGGGTTTGTAATTTCCCATCTTTTTTTGACTCTACAACTTCTCCCTTAACTCTACCCTCTAAGGGTTCCCAAAAATGGTCATATATAGCCCTTTTTTGGTTGCCACCAGCTTAATTTCAAAATTTGCATCTCCCTCCAAAAATAGATCAACTTCACAGGGCCGTAACTTTCGATCCGATCATTAGATTTTCAATTATAATACCTTTTTAGAAAGCTCTTGAAAAGACACTTGTGCAAAAGTAGTACCTAAAGGTAGACTACTTGGGCTTCCCACCAAATTTTGGGCCCATCCGGAGCCTCTAAGTGCCTCAAATTTGACTTTGAATATTTCAATAGAATTTTTGGAATTTAAAATTTTAATATCTCACAAATGACAAATGATATTGAAGTGATTTCTTCACCATTAGCTTCAATTCACCATTCTAGAGGTCCATGTAAGATTTTGTATCCAACCGTGTACAAATGCAAACTTACTAAAAATAGTAACCCTGCGAAATTTATCCCTTATTGAAAAGAAACAACATTTTTTTTTTAGTTGATGCAAGATTGCTCTTACACCCTGGATGCTCCTACATCAGACACCTAGGGTCATTTAAAAAGTGACCCTATCACTTCTCATGAGTTAGAGGGAAACCAAAACAGTTAACCTCAGTCTCAGATAACCATGATGAATCTTCAATAGGCCTTCCTTTCCATTTCACCAAATATTCTGTATACTGCCTATTTATTGTACTCTTACTCACACGGATATCCAGAATGCCCTCTATATCCACCTTCTCTGAAGTAGATGTTGGAATGTCCCACTGTGTTCCTTTATCAAGTCCATCATCATGATACTCTATCAAATCTAAAATGTTAAACACTAGTGAAATATTGATGTCATTAGGTAACTCTACCTCAAATGCATTTCTTGAATCATGCTTCTTCAGGATTCTACATGGTCCAAATTTCCTCATCTTTAGCTTATTATATGTACCAACTAGAAATCTTTCTTTTCTCAAGTGAACCATGACTACATCACCCTCCTAAAACTCCTTATGTCTCTTCTTCTGATCTGCCTTAGCCTTATATTGAGAATTCATCTTATGGATATGCTTTCTTACCTCTTCATGCAAATTCTTCATGTGCTCAGCAAAATTTTTAGCTTCGGCACTAATCTTCTCCCCCTTATCCATCCTCATTAATTTAGAAGTAGTTCTTGGGCTACTCCCATACACAACCTGGAATGGAGATGTACCTGTGCTCTTATTGACAGAATTGTTGTAAGGAAATTCTACCTATGGTAAAATCAAATCCCATCCCTTGGGCTTATCTCCTACTAAGCATCATAGCAGGTTACCCAAATTCCTATCCACCACTTTTGTCTGTCCATCAATCTATGGATGGTGTGCAGAACTAAACTTCAAATCTATCTTCAACTCCTTCCACAATGTCCTCTAGAAATAACCAACAAACTTGGCATCTCGATCTGAAACTATGCTCTTAGGCAGACCATGTAGTCTCACCACCTCCCTGAAAAATAATTCAACAATATGAATAGCATCATCAGTCTTCTTGCAAGGAATGAAATGTGCCATCTTCAAGAATCTATCCACCACCACAAAAATGGAATCATGTCCTCTATGTGTCCTTGGTAAACCAAGAACAAAATCCATACTAATATCATCCCATGGCTTCTCTAGTACAGGTAGTGGCTGATATAGACATGTATTCTGACTTGTTCCTTTTACCATCCAACACACTCTACAACTCTACACAAATTTCCTCACATCTTGCTGCAACTGTGGCCAATAATAATTTTCACCAATAATAGCAATGGTCTTATCTTGACCAAAGTGTCCAGCCAATCCTCCACTATACTTCTCCTTAATTAGGTTCTCTCTCATGGAACTCCTTGGAATGCACAACTGGCTTCCTCCAAACAACATGCCATCTTGGATTATGAAATCCAACCATTTCATCCTGTCCAAAGTAACAGGTTCCAAACAAGCTTTCCAAGCCTCTGTAAAATCTAGATCTTTAGTATACAAACTTTTGAGTTCATCAAACCCAACAACCTCTATCTTCATTTCTGTCAACAAATTTTGCCTTCTACTCAAGGCATCTACAACTCTGTTGGACTTCCCACTCCTGTGCTTCAAAACAAAAGTATAACTCCACAAAAACTCAACCCATTTTAAGTGCGTTTGATTTAACTTTCCTTGACTATTAAGATACTGCAAAGCCTGATGATCAATATATAAAATAAACTCTTTTCACAACAAATAATGTCTCCATTTATTCAAAGCGTGAACTATTGCATAAAACTCTTGATCATAAATAGAATACTTTTTCTTTGCATCATTAAGCTTCTCACTAAAATAGGCAATGTGCTTACCTTCTTGACTCAGAATAGCTCCTATACCACTACCACTAGCATCACAATCTACCTGAAATACCTTATTGAAATTTAGAAGTGCCAAAATAGGTTCTACGAATTTCTGCTTCAATGTATCAAAACTCTTATCTACTCCTTTAGTCCATCTAAACTCTTTTCCATCCCCTCTCATTGTCACAGTTAGGGGTGTACAAATGCTACTAAAATTCCTAATAAACTTTCTGTAAAAACTTGCCAAACCATGAAAAGATCTTACCTCAAAAGCACTCCTTGTCATAGGCCATTCAATGATGGCCCTCATCTTCTCTAGGTCCATCTTAAGGCCTTCCTCTTAGACAACAAATCCTAGGTATACCAACTCCTTCTTTGCAAAACTACATTTCTTTAGATTGATCAACAACTTCTCCTCCCTCAGCTTCTCCAAAACTCTTCGAATATGCATCATATGTTCATCCCAAGTCTTACTAAAAATCAAAATATCATCTAAATAAACAATAACAAAACTTCCCAAAAATTCTTTCAATACCTCGTTCATGAGCCACATGAATGTGCTCGGTGCATTGGTTAGCCCAAATGGCATGACTAACCACTCATACAAACCTTCCTTTGTCTTGAAGGTTGTCTTCCACTCATCTCCTTCTCTGATACGGATCTGGTGATACCCACTCTTCAGGTCAATCTTTGTGAAGTACCTGGCTCCACTCAAATAGTCCATTATGTCATCCATTCTTGGCCATGGAAACCTATACTTGATCATGATCTTATTGATGGCTTGAGAATCTGTACACATTCTCCATTCTCCATCTTTCTTTGGTGCTAGTACTATAGGTACTGTACATGGACTTAGGCTCTCTCTTATCAGTCCCTTCCATAATAGCTCTTGAACTTGTTTGTTTAGCTCTTCACTCTCTACAGGAGTCATTCTATGGGTTACCTTATTCGGCAAAATAGCTCTTGGTATCAAATCCATTTGGTGACTTATCTTCCTCACTAGTGGTGAACCTTCTGGTACCTTATTAGAGATAATATCCTAAAATTCTTCCAACATATCTAAGACTTCTGCTAGTACATCTTCACATTTCTCTTGACTAATCTTAGGAATCAATGCAAATGAATGACGCTCATGCTTCATACCCTCCAAAAACTTACTACCATCTACCAAGCAAATTCTGGTAGTACTACATACCTTTTCTTCCACCTCCTTCAAGGGCTTCAACTTATGATGAAATCCATCCTTTGTTAGGGAATATGTTTTTGCACAACCATCATGGACAACACTCCTATCATACTGCCATGACCTCCCAAATAGCATATGGCATGCATCCATTGGTATGATATCACACAACACCTCATCATGGTAGTCTCCAATCTTGAACTTCACTAAACACTGCTCATTGACCAAAGCTCTATGGTCCTTCTACAACCATGCAATCTAATATGGATGTGGATGCTTCCATCTTGTCAACTTCAACTTCTCAACCATCTTTTCTAAAACAAGATTATCATTACTCCCACTATCAATAATAATATCACAACACTTACCTTCACATTTGCACCTTTGTGGAATAAACTCTTCCTTTGATTGGGTTCTTTCTCCTCATTTCAGCATCTTCAGAGCACTCAGATTGTACATCTTCATCTACATGTGTAACTCGTTCATTACCTTTAGGTCTTCTATTCATCCTTGATGTTGCAGACACTGGTATGCTTGATGCCCTTCTTCTCCACATTGGAAACATGTTCCTCTAAAACCTCCTCTTCCTCTTCCTCTTTGCTCACAATTATTCTGGTCACAAGGGTGGTACGTATTATCTCCTCTCTGATTTCGATTGGTTCCAGCTTCTTCACTTTTCTTTGGATCTTTATTTCGGCCTCCATAGGGTCTTCCACCAATCCTTCTGCCTTGACCTCTTCCCCTTTTCTTGCTTCCAAACTTCTTATTCAGCTTCTCTTCCACCTTCAGGGAAAACTAGTACGCATCTTCTATGGTGGTCATTCTGACCACGCTCAACTCTTCTTGAATACTTGGCCTCAACCCATTAATGTAATAGGCTACCTTCTCCTTGTTGGCCTCTCCATGGACTATCTTGATAGTGATCTTATAAAAATCTTCTATATACTCTTTAACAGACTTGTTACCTTGCTTCAATCCTTGTAGCTTCTTCAACAACTCCATCTCATGGTCCACAAGAATGAATTGCTTCTTTAATTTCTCCACCATCTGATCCCATCTGGTAATCTTTGCTTTTCCTCTTCTATTTCTCTCTAACTGGACCTCCTTCCACCAAATACTAGCATGGCCCTTCAAATTTGCCTTTGCAAACTTGACCTATTCTGGGTCTTCCACATCTTCATACTCAAAATACTCCTCCATATCATTGATCCAATCAATAAGTTGTTCTAGATTTAAATCTCTAGAATAGGTAGAAACTTCAATTCTGTAGAATAGGTAGAAACTTCAATTCTGGGCCTCTTTTCGATCTTTGAAATGACCCTCAACAACCTAACCTCTGTAGGATCTCCCACAACTTCTTGTTCTTCCTCAGATAGCTCTTCTTCAACTTCATCTTCACTTTCCTCTCTCCTTCTTGGCTTGAACCCTCTTCATAGCTCCTCTTGCAATGCATCAATTTGTCTTTGCAAGGATCTAAAACCCTCTTCCGTCAAAGCATTCCTCCCACCACAGTTTCTTCATGGAGGCATCTTGATCTTTGTAGTAAACCCACAACCTCAGTTCCTGGTGCAAACTACCTCACAGTCGGTGATCTGTCTACACACTCAAGAACCCTTTCTCTGATACCACTTGATGAAGGAGGTAAATCATAGAACACACAATAACAGAAATTAGACATAGAAAATAGAATGATATTTTATTAATATGGCAAAACATTACATTATAGAAGCTTAATTACAATCAGAGGATGAATCCCCTATAGGCTGCAGCACATTAGAGCTCCCTCTTTCAAGACTCTCAAATCTTCATCCTTTTGTAACCCCAAATCAACTAGGGTTTGTACTTTCCCAGCTTTTTTTGACTCTACACCTTCCCCCTTAACTCTACCCCCTAAGGGTTCCCAAAAATGGTCATATATAGCCCTTTCTGGTGGCCACCAGCTTAATTTTGAAATTTGCATCTCCCTCCAAAAATAGGTCAACTTTGCAGGGCCATAACTTTTGATCTGACCATTGGATTTTAAATTATAATACCTTTTCAGAAAACTCTCGAAAAGATAGTTGTGCACAAGTAGTCCCGCCAAATTTTGGGCCCATTTGAAGCCTCTAAGTGCCTCAAATTTGACTTTGAATATTTCAATTTTTGGAATTTGAAATTTTAATATCTCATAAATTACAAATGATATTGAAGTGATTTTTTCACCATTAGCTTCAATTCACCATTCTAAAGGTTCATGTAAGATTTTGTATCCAACCATGCACAAATGCAAACTTACTAAAAATAGTAACCCTACAAAATTTAGCCCTTATTGAAAAGAAACAACATTTTTTTTTGGTTGATGCAAGATTGCTCTTACACCCTGGATGCTCCTGCATCACTTCACTAATTTTACCAATGCAAAGGCATGTCTCTCAGTATCCAAGTATTTGAACTATGCATCCTTCAATGGGGTGCTCATGAAAGCAATAGGCTTTTCTTCATTTTCTTCCCCTTTCTGTGTTAGAGTCACTGCACATGAATGTTTTAATGCAAAAGAATAAATATAAAAAGCCTTGGTGTAATCTGGATTGGCTAGTATTGGAGCATTAGCAATGGCTTCCTTTATATCTTGAAATGTTGCTCTGGCTACTGGTGTCCATTCAATCTGAGCATCTTTTTTAAGCATCGCATTCAAAGGTTGTACTATCTCAGCAAATCCATTGATAAACTTTTGTACAAAGTTTATTTTACAAAAAAAGGATTTCATTGTACTGTAACTTGTTTATCCCTTCCACTCTATTGGAATCAATGGAAATACCATTCTCAGAGATAATATGATCAAGCAATTATCCTTCTATTACGCTGAAGACACACTTCTTTGGGTTTAAAGATATACCATACTTTTTATACCTATGTAACATTTTTCTTAGGTCACCTGCATGGTTAAACTTGTCCTAAGAAAACACTATCAAATCATCCATATAAATTACTATGCATTTCCCTATTAATCCACGAAATGCAATGTCCATGGCCCTTTGAAACGTAGCACCTACATTAACTAAACCAAATGGCATTCTTATATAGGCATAATTACCCCATTTACATGTGAATGTGGTCTTTAACCTATCTTCTATATCTACCAACACTTGGTTATAACTAGAAAATTCATCAAGGAAAGACATCATCTTAGCACCATTTACTGCCTGCAACACTTCATCTAATGGAGGCAAAGGATAATTGTCTTTCTCAGATGCCTTGTTAACATTCCTAAAGTCAACACATAGACTGATGTCTCCGTTCTTCTTTATTATAGGTACTAAGTTAGCCACCCAAGTAGAATGTCTCATTGGAAAAATTATCCCTACAGATAATAATTTCTTAACCTCTTCAAAAATCAAGGGTTCTAGCATGGCATTTACTGGTCTTTGTTTCTATCTAATTGGCTTCACTCCTAGCCTCAATGGAATCACATGAGTTATGATAGATGTATCATATATTTTAAGATCTTCATATGTCCATGCAATCACATGTTTATAAGCTTTTAATACAACAATTATATCATCCTTTAACTTAGGAGAACAAGTCTAACCAATGAACACATTTTGAGGATCCTTGTCAGTACCTAAGTTAAAAGGGTCACACTTACCTCCATCTATTTTAGGAATATTTCTTTGTCTGACCACTCCATCAATGTCAAAAATATTTTCTAATTCAATGACTCCTTTTGGCAAAGAATTGCTTTTCAAGTCAATGACATCTTCTTCATCCCAAGATGCTTTTGGTCTATCTTGTTCATCTATGATCTATGTTTCAAAAACATCATGACTAGTAATAAAATCTAGAATCCATTGATCACCCTCAAACACTTGAAAATTTGTTACATTATCAGGAATGTTTGGAATAGACACTAGTTCTAGTACAATTTTTTTAAATCTAGACAAAGTTAGGAGCTCAAGAGTACTAGTTGCAACTGCTAAAGCATCTAAACGTTGATTTAACTCCTTGGGAATTTATGTATGATATTAAAAGCATCAAAAGATTTAATCAAATCCAAAACACTATACCTATAACTTACCATTTTCCTAAAATTGCAGGCATACAACTTTCTGACTTGTCTGACTACCAACACCAAATCAGACAAAACCTAAAGAATTCTCACCTTCTTCTTGATGGCCATCACCAATCCATGTACTGATGCTTCATATTTAGCTACATTGTTAGTACAATGAAACTATAATCTAAAAGATACTAGAAAGGACTTACCATCAGGATCAATAAGCTCTATTCTTGCCCCTGCTGCTTGTTTAGATTTTGATCCATCACATTTCAAAATCCACATATTATTCTTGTTCTTTACTG
This sequence comes from Cunninghamia lanceolata, assembly GCA_027924645.1. Lineage (NCBI taxonomy): Eukaryota > Viridiplantae > Streptophyta > Pinopsida > Cupressales > Cupressaceae > Cunninghamia > Cunninghamia lanceolata. Next base: position 4,467,166 of record BSBN01000596.1, read on the forward strand.
GATTTCTAGTTTTTACAAGAAGCACTTCTTCTACCTCAAGTTTTGCAAGAGAATACATGTTTTTGCGTAGTTTCATTTGACTTATAGGTATTTGTATGGTTTCTATCAGTTTGAATGTGATATGATGTTTCTTTATTACAGATATTACACAATCACTTGAATCCTTGAGTTTGGCATCAACATTTTTGTGCAACAATGATTTATGATTGTCAATAATATGTCCATTCTCTTGGTTTTCATTTTGTGTCATGCATTTTCTATCTTGATACTTAACTATCTCCCTACATATCCCACAATTTTCTTCAAAATGTGTAGTTTTATGAATTCTACACCATCCTTTGCACAAAACATCCTAAATACTAGCCCCTTGCTGAAGGCATGTTTGAATCTCCTAATGCATGATTCTATTAAACATACTAACAGTGCTTTCTTCCTCATCAGAAGAATCACGATCAGATTCAACAAACACATTAGTTCCCCTACTAACAGGTTTCTCTTCAAAATTGAAAGCTAGGATTTCCTCCATCTGAACTCCTTTATTGGAAACTCTATACACACCTTTTTCTACTGCAGCACACAATACTTCATTTGTTCTATTGTATTTAGTTATCATATGCTTCATCTTTGGTTCAGCTTCTATCCTAATCTAGTTAGGAATACCCCTGCATGGCAACCACATATGTGAAAAGTTAGTCACCATGTATCCATTTAACTTTTTAGACCAATCTCTACTTAATAACATACCATAGTTAACGGGAATGTCTACAACCTAAATGACAATATATTGATTCACCCTATGATCAGAAGCTAATTGCATTTGAATATGCATAAATTCCCCTACCACATTAACCTCTAATTTATCTAATTGAGTAACAACCTTGGCTAACTTAATAGGTGTAAGTCCTAAAGTATTACATACTCCTAGTGCCATGACATTAGCCGAAGCTCCTGAATCTACCATGCAATTATGTAAATCCTTTCCAAAAATTCTCAAGGTTAATAGAAAAGGAGGAGATTCCTTCTCTGTGTACATTACTACATTAGTACTTGCAGGTTGTTCAACATTCTTGCTCTTATCTTCAGCTTGTATGTGTTTGCAATGATTATCTAAACCTACTAAATTCTCTCTAGGCCCTGATTCATCTAAGGATTTCATGAATGCAGTTCTCACTCCTAGACTCTTCAATAACTCATACAAAGGTACATTGACTTTTATCTTCCTAATCTCTTCAGGAAAGTAATTCATCAATTTGGAAGCTTCATTAGGCTCTTTTTTTCCTACCTGAACCTTTGACGATGCTGAAACACCAGCACCCAGATAATTATCCTTAGGAGGCATAGGATTATTACTTGGATGTCGATCAGGTGGTGTATTGAGGTTATTTGGAGGTGTAGAAGTAGTAAAAGGACCTCCAGGTTTGCTATTATTTCTCAAATTATAGGTATGATTCCTATGGGACTATTGGAACACTTGAACCTCATCTAGCTAACAGAACACTTCATTCTCAGTTTTAAAAGGAAACTAGAAGGTTTCTAACACTAGAGCTGATTAAGGATATAAACTTTCACAACAATATGGCTCATCTTATTCTATCTGATCTTCTTCTTCTTTTGTTGAGAATGTAAAACTTTCTAAGACCATGGCTGACTCATATCCTAAAGGTACTATCTCATTTCCTTTAGGAATCAAGAACTCAGATGTAGGAGTCTATGCTTCTACATTGAAGATACTAGCTGCCAAGTGAAACTATGGACAATCAAGTTTAGTATGTTCACTAGTATTATGAATTCTACACCAATTCTTAAGTTCTACATCTGCCATTTGTATCCTAACAGGGTGTTTAGACTCTTGATTATCTAGATTCTCAAATGGAGAAGCTAGAGTACCATTATTTGGTCTTGTGTTCCACATTCTAGGGGGTCTAGGCTGATTCAAATTCCTATTATCATTTCCATAAGTTTTATTGCTTCCATTATGGTCTCTACTCTGTGATCTCTATCCTTGGTTTTGATTCTGATTTTGGTTATGGTTCTGATTTTGAAGACTTCTGACATAAAAAACTATCATTCCTTAACTGAGTCATTTCAATTGTTAACCTCCTCAAGTGAGCAGTATTTTATTTTAACTCATCTTTTTCTTCTTGTACCTTAGCTACATATGCATCCTAGGGAGGTTTTAAGAATGACTGACCATTAACCTGGTTATTATTAGCAACACCACCTGTGTATGGAACTATAGCACGAGTAGAAACAAGGTTATATAATGGCACCTAAGTAGGTACTGAATGGAACATTGGAGTATGGTGCATTAAAGAACCATTCACTTGTTGCATCTAATTAGGAACTGTAGCATTTCCTAGACTCACTAAAGGACCATAAGTTGTTTGTCTCATTTCCTGATTGATTTTCATTGCTTCTTTATAATCCTTTGACACATTATCTACAACAAGTAGTTGTCTCTGGACAAACATTGCAATTAGTGGATCTAAAGTAACATAATACATTGCTAATATTGCATCAACAATTACAGTATAAGGAGCAACTAACCTTGAATAAGATTTTTGGAAACAATCATTAAAGTTGTTTATGAGTTCTCCTTCACCTATCTTGATTTCTTCTAACTTATGATACAAAGATGATGGCTCTACTGGACCTCTAAACCTAGATGAGAATGCTTCCTCCATAAGTGCCTAGCTTATAATGTGATTGTTAGGTAAATTCACATACTAATTGTAAGCCTATTCATTGAAAGTAAAGGAAACAACCTACAAACCACATCTTCATAAGCTAACCTTTCTCTAAAGCAGGTTTCTTTGAAAATCCTGATGTGATCCTTGGAATCCTAATGCAACTGATACTTAGGAAAAATTTTGTCAGGATTCTTTGGAATATCATTATATGCAGCAAAGAATATAGGTGAGTCAACATTAAAGTATGCCATTGTAGGACTTCTAGGTGGGATTGAACCAAAATTGGATGATTCAGAAGATTCAAACCAAAATTCAATAGTCTAAATGTAGAAACATTAGGACTTACTATGTTAGGTATAATCTAAGGCCATCTTGGAATTGGAGGTGTATTTGATGAACCTCCTATCTAAACTATTCTATGACTCAAGATCAAGGGATTCTTTATACCTTTCAATCTTTTATCAAGCAATTGTGCAAAAATGTCCCCTAGATTTGACCTAGACCTAGTTGTTCAACTAGTATTGTTAGCCACTTTACACAAATCTCACTTTAAATCCTATAAAGCCTTCCTTCTAGCACCAAATAACTATTGATGTATGTTTTTACACATGTACAACAGAGTTAAAATTCACAAAGGAACCTTAGTTGTCTTGGAAGATATGAAGAATTCACTAAGAATTCTTAATCTCAAGTTTCTGTATGGTCAGGTCTTGACCGTGTTGGATAGGTCAGTTGTTCGTTGTGAAGTTATTTGTTCAAGGGGCCTTACTTGACTTAAGTGTTATGTGATAACTGGATTTGTTCAATTTATGTAAATAACAACAAATTACATTGAAAAGAGTGGTCCTTTGCATATATTTACCACTCTTACAAAGCTTTACATGAATTTTAATAAACATGCTCTGTATTTCTAATTTCTATGAAAACTGCTAAAGATCTTTGAAATTCACAATTATTTATCTGAATCAATAGCAATTCACTTATGATAATTGTGTCTATGCTAATTATTTACTCTTTTGAGGAAAAGATAGAAAAGGTTAGAGTTAATAACAATGTGAAACGTAATAGAATACTTTGCTCCAGATGATTCATAAATCTACTAATCCTGAATCAATTCAATTGTAATTAAATCCACACATACAAATCCTGAGCAATATTAAAAATGTACATATGGAATTGCAATCTTTAAAAGATATATATACAAAATAATGCCTTAATTAGATAGCATTCTAGAATAGACATAGAACTCTGATCTTTTCACTCATTTCATATAAAGAAAGTCACTTCAATTTTACAATGTAAATATGACTTCAACTGAATTAATCAACATACAAAACTCACAAACGTAGTTATAGATACATCAAGGAAGAAGGACATTCCACACATTCCTTCATGCAGACATAGGTGACCTCTTTTCTACGCTACTAATACTGAAAGTATTCATCAAGAATCACTTCCTTTTGCAATCAAAAGTAAAACTATTGAATTAAAGTCTTATGTTGATTTTTACAAATCCCTGTGTAATTACAATACAAGTAGTAAGAGTCTTTATATAGGACAAACACCTTCCCTATGGCTACAAAACCTAATCAACAATCCATATTCAAATTCATAAGATCAATGGTGGAAAGATTTTCCCAATCATTCCTTCAAAATATCTCCTAAGAATATTCCTTTTGGCATAAAGCATGCCATTACGATCTTTTAAAACATTTGACCCTACTTGACCAAGTACCAATACAAAGAAAACATAACCAAATATAACATAAGACCAATAAAGAAACATAGTCTAGAATCACTATCACTGTCATCTTCTATCTGAATATCCTTATCTTTGTTGCTCATGTATTGCGTGAACTTTGTAGCTAGAGTGGATATAGAAGAATGACTAGTCCTCTGAGAAGCATCCCAAGTCTATTGTTGCATCTCAGTGCTAGTCTTTAATGCTTGAGATTTGTTCTCCCTATTCTCTCTTCTCTTGTGATATTTCCTAATCTTGGCACTTAACTTCACCATATTCTCCATTTCTTGTTCATCCAAATGGTTCACAAGATCATGAATGCAAGGTTGAAAGTTATGTCAGAATTCCTTAATAGTTGTATCTGCATTGAATACCTATACCTGATGGCATGGGTGCTTAACCAAATCTTCCACCATCTTTACATGCTTTTTCAATACACTTGAATATTATTTTCCATTTCCTGTATATTGGCCAAACATGGCCTTAGTATCCTTTCTTCATATCTAAGTTCCATTTTCATTTTGGGAACCTGAAATACCTCTTGCATTGTCATGATACCATCATTTAATAAGACCTAAGTATGTCCCTCTAAAGCCTTGATTTTCCTTAATTGATCATTTTTTGTCTTATTCTGTTTTGGTACTTTTGCCCAAGGTGTGCACAATTATTCATCTATGTCAATGTGACACTCCAATTGCTAATAGCAATTTTTATTACATCTTCTCCTTTATGAATGAATGATTTCACAAAACACTCTAGCATGCTAGCCTCATGTTTCTTATTCTTTATTCCTTCTACTTGTTCCTTAGAAAGAATGGTTAACTCAGGAGCTAACTCCAGTATATTTTGTGTAGGGTCAAATATCCCTTGGATAAGTTTCTCATATTGGGTAATTTCCCCTTTCAAACTCCTTATTTTTTGTTGATCTTTTCTCAACCTACTGGTAGTAAAATTGGTCATTTCTTGCATCTCTTCAATGTGTTTCTCTCTATTTACATGACCTAGATCTACACTTATCACCTTGTATTAATCTACACTTATTACTCCTTTCTCTTTTTCTACCTGTGGAATTGCTATTTGTACTGTCCTTCCACCAGATGAATCGCTCTTTATGGCAGACATTGTTCTGGCCTTTCTCCTACCTCTCTTCCTAGCTCCACTAGCTAAAAACATTTTGATGTTGACAGGTGCCACTTCAACTATTGTATCTAATCTTATTTCAGATTCCAACCAAGTTGGCACTTCTTTATTTGTATATGTGGCTTCTTCATTCAATACTTACTCATTAGCTCCTTCTATGAGCACTTCTTCTTGTTCATGCTCTTGTTCTTATTTTTGTTATTGTGGTGGTATTTGTTGTTGTGGACGAAGTTGTTGTTGTGGTGGAAGTTGTTGTTGTGGAGGATGTTGTTTTTGTGGAGGTACCTACTGTTCCGCCTCACCTAGAACCTCAAGATTAAGACCCTCTTGTGGTAAGACTACTCCTTGATCATTTCTTTGTTCCTCCATGTCTACATTCTCTTCTCCTTCATCTTGATTCTTTAGTATCTCTTGGGCTACTTCCTTGACCTCTTCCATGAGATCCCTTGGTACAATATTCTCAAAAGCATCAATGATTTTGATACTCTTCATTACTTGCTTGGAGAGTAGAGGGGACTTAGATGCTTGTTTGTCTCCCTCATCCTCACTGCTCATTTCAAGACTATCATTTGTGCCTTCTTTCTCACCCTCTTCTTCATCCTCACTTCACCTTCCACTATATCTTCAATTTGATCTACATCTACAATTTCTACATTTCCCTTAGTAGATGTTTGGGCAGTAGATGTCCTGGCTGTCATCATTCCTCAGCTATTTCTTGTTTCACCTTGATGAACCCCTGAAACTTCTCTTGTTCAGTTTGTTGTGTAGCTATGGGTGTCTCCAAAAGTGTTTGTTTGGATGCCTGCATAGGCACTACAAGTGTGGATGGTGATTGTGATATCACCTCTGCTTGTACTAGAGATTGTGTTGTTGATGCAGCTACAGCAGATAAAGATGCTTCCTTTGTGACCGACACAAATGTCCTTGTAGGTATAGCCACAGTTATTCCTAATTCATATGGATCCATCATTGTAGCTCCTTTTGTGTCATCCTTTCTATTTTGGCCTCAACTACTTGCCTTTTCCTTCTCAAAAAGTCATCAAAATCCTTCTCATTATCTTGACTCCTCTTCTTACCTTTCTTGTATGTAATTATTACTCCTTTTGCCCTCAACTCTTCTATTTTTTCCTTTATCCACATGTCAGAATATGTAAAAAATAATTTTTATACATCATCAAGAGAAATCTATTCAACTTGACTCCAATCTAGCTTAGTTAGAATTTCTTGGTACTGTCATACCCTATATGCAAGGTATTTTCATCATCATTTGTGGTCTCTTGGGGCACTTCAATTCTTGCCATTGTGACTCATCTGATCAAGAGTTAATCACTGCTGAGATCTCCTCTTTACTTCTACCTCAGTATCACAGTTGGCCCAAAAGTCCTCAATATGAGGTTGATGCCTATACTTCTTGTTTATAAAATTCTAAATCCTTTTGAAATGATCAAAATGTCTGATCAAATTAAACATAGAAAAACCATAATACAATAACTCAGCCTCTGATGTTTTGGCCACATCTTTATTGAAGCACTGATATTTACCAATAACAAAGGGAAACCTGATGTTGCCCTTGTTACACTGATCCTTATACATTGCATATACATCTAATATTTGCCTTGTGAACTCCAATAACACTACCCTCTCATATGGGTATCTAGGTAGTCTAAATGGTTTGCCCTTAAATCCTCCAGTTCTGATGTATGTAAATGTGGGGAACTGAATGTACCAAGCACTACGCAATGTGATTACACTCTTGGCCACTTCAAATAATCTTTGATTTTTCTCCCCTATTAATAACCTTGTTAAATACATAGAGAATACATCATTGACCCTTATCCATTTTTTTCCTACATTTTGTGCTTGTATATCTAGGTAATGATCATAAACCAAGGTTTGTCCTTGCCCACTCCCTAAGGTTCCAACTCTCTATATTCCATTCAGTTGCATCCTAGCAACACAGAAGTATACTATGTATGCTAACATGAAGAATTTCTTCCATTTTTCGAATCTCATGACCTGTGGATAGATGGCATTGTTGATTGCCAAAGCCTAGTGGACATATCATGTTTCTTCTCTAACATGTTGTATAACTAAAAACATCTAAGGTTCAAATGAACCTGCATCCTCCAACCCTATTACTCTATTTAGCAAAGTAATCATAATATAAACATCCTCTTTGAAATCTCCCTGGTATAGATTCTTAGGCACTTTGGCCGTTGCCTTCGGTTTTTTATCAAACGTGTACCATCCATAAAATATGGCACTTTTACACGATGTCTCCTCCTTCCTAAGACCTGCAGCATATTGTTCCACATTTATCTCCTTCATTTTTCTAGTAGTCTTCAACCTAAAAGTTTGTGCTATCCCCTCCACAGACAGATCTACAAATACCACCCCATTATGCATTACCTTCCTAGATCAAAAATCATATCTTTGTAGGCATTCAAAAACTAAGTCCCTAGCATCCATTGCTTGTGGAAAACCTGCAACATTATATAACCCAGTATCTCAAATATTCTTCATTGCTAATGGTGCATCAGATTCTCAAATCTTGCTCAATACCTCCTCAAAATCGAAATCCCCAATTTCAGTATCTAATGCCCTGTATGGACAATATATATTTGAATGATATCCTTTGTATGTGAACTCCTCTTTAGCTCTAGTTTCTTTCTTTTTGGTTTCCAACTATCTTCCCCCCTTTCTTTCCTTTTGGTGGTGTCCTGAAAAGATAAACATATCTTTTACAACCATGTTTTACGTTTCTTAGGGTTTTCCATGGATAATTATGTTGAACTTTTACCCTAAGCTCTTTTCATTTGAATCATGCAAATATTTTCTCATTGTGCCTAATTTATGATTTTATCCCATTGAATTACAGTTTTCAACTAAATTAAACTCATTCCATTATTCAACTATGATCATCGTATAAAATTCTGTAATCATATTCTGTAAAATAACAGTGAGGTTTCAGAAACATACCTGTATTTTGCAACTATTGACTTTAAGAGCATCGAGAAGAGATCTACCGTTCAAATTTTATACAGCTCCCATTCTTAAACTTCAAATCACTATTTGAATCACCTTTTACCTTAACTCCAGAGAACACTCTGTAATTCTTTAATGCAATTGTGAGAATTAACATAATCAAATTCCCTTTTACTTCCTTCAAATTTAGGTTTTTAATGGTAGGTTTGCATTAAATGCAGTAGCTAAAGTACATGATTCAATCTATGTTTTATTTTCTCATTTAATTCATATTTTGAATCTTGTATACCTTAGTTTTCTACACTTTGAATTCTGTATATCATATACATGCACGATAAATCTTTATGCACTTTAGTTATTTCTTCCTTTTACTTTATGCATATTAAATTTTGTATATCTCTATGTATATCTTATACAATCATTGAAATATACAAACTTGGACTCCAAGGGTTTTATAAAATAGATTTCAATTAATTTTGAATCTGACATTGTATCTAAGTCTTTTGCACTATTTTTCTTTATATCGCATTCATATATCTCAACCATACATATGTGGACCCCACCAGATGTATACAATGTTTAAACCTTTACTTTCATCAGATTTTTTGTATATAATCTCTTTGTATATCCTTATGTATATCATATACATGCATTGAAATATACAAAGAACCACAATGTTGCTCTATATTTCATTATGAACAAATACACTTTATTCCATTTTTAATAATAGGTTTAAATCTACGAATGCACTTTTTACCTTTTGTATCTCTAATACACACATCCAAATATACAAATATGGACTCCAATTACAATTTATTTTGTTTAAATTTTCTTATCACGTCCGGTTTTGCATTTGTATATAAGATACATGCAATTATACATACAACAATACATACAAAAAATATGCATTCCTTTTTCATTTATAGACTCAATTGCATTTTCCTTTCAGGTCTGGCTATGTATTTATATCAATAGAACATACAACAAACCCTATATTTAACATACAAACAAGATGTCCCCAACATTATACATTGTTTTGAACCTATTTTTAGCATCTACTCATGTATATTTTATATTTGTATTCCTAATACATGAGTTATAATATACAAAATGTAATTGCAGATTTCTCCACTTTTACACATTTTGTTGTAAAGTGTCGTTAGGTCCAGATTTGAATATTTTGGTTTAAGCACTTAAGATACATATTCAAAGGCACAAAAAAAGACTCTCTATGTCACAACATAATAACACAAAGCAATTCATATGCAAATAAATTTGTATATGAAATACAAATTTATTTAAACACTATATTTTCACAAAAACTTGAATATCTCACAAAATACAAGGAATTTCAGGTTGGTTCAAAAAGTGACCCTAACTCATTATTTATGTAGATTTCACTGGTAACCCATGTTTTCCTCTAGTACTGTACATTTTGAATTTTAAGTATTTCAAGCACCAAGTACATTTTCCCTTTACCACCAAGCAAGACCAAACCACAAGAAAGCAAAAGCAAATAGGGTCCTCATTTTGCTAGAGGGTAAAATGGGGCATGTTGTGAACATCACAACAACTAGAAACTAAATAAAATAACCAAATTCAAAACAATTAAGGAAATGAAATGAAATAAATGATAACTTCTGACTTCCTCACATGCAAGAATGTTATTTATCATAGAATGAATGTATTCAACATTGTATATGAACTTTCCAAAAGAATTTAGGTGTGTGCAATTGATTTATTCCCTCCTTTGGTAGAGTAAGAAAGTAGTAAACATTTTCATTAACCTACATAGTTTGGTTTAACCTTTTAAGCCAATCCTGGATAGAGCCTTGCTGCCAGTCAAGCGTTGATAGCTCCAGCAAGGTTATCGCCTATAATTCCCCTAGATAGAGCCCCACTACCAGTCAGGCATCCATAGCCCTAGTAGAGCTGTCTAGATGACCTTAAGAGAATATATTCTCTATTTTATTGATTTCTCAATATTCTATTGGTATATAAAGTATATCATTTCAACTCATTATTTGCACAGTAATAGGATCTACTGCATAAGGCTAGGAATTATAGTGGTAGCAAAGGCCAACCTTTAGATTTTTCACTTAATGTAAACATCTCCCACCCCTAGACTAATTCAAAGAATCTTAATATTTGTATTTATATGACTCTTTGAATGCTTCATGCTATAGCCACTGAATAAAATCCTTTCATAGATTGAACAAACAAACCACATCCATGAAAGTGACAACTTATGTATAAATTTCAAATGATTACCTGTATTTTCCAAATTTTACTATTTTTCAATGGTCACACGCCTGCTCCTGTATACCCTGAATCAAAATAAAGACCCCTAGTAAACAGAAACAAAAGCAGACTAACAAAACAAAACAACACCACCACAAAGAAAGAAAACCAAACAAACAACAAAAATAAGAAAAAAACAACAAAAGACTATACAACATTTACAATATGATACATAGTGATGTTTAGATTCACATTCTAAGCCTGAAAATAATGTTTGAGGTGTTGACCATTAACAGGTAATGGTACATCCTCACCAATTAGAGTTTTAAACCTAAATGTATTATCTCCTATGATTTCTGAGATTTGTAGTGGACCTAACCACATTTTGTCAAACTTCCCATGATTTCCCTTCTTTTCGTGGGCTTTGTCCCAGCATAAAACCAAATCTGATATTTTAAACATGTTAACCTTGGCTCTCTTATCAAAACACCTCTTGACCATGGCCTGATGTTTTGCAAATTTATCAATAGCCTGATCTCTCTTTTCATCCAACTGCAACAATTGAATCAACCTAACCTCCCTGTGGTCATCAAAACCTAGGTACTCATTTGCAAACATCCATGTAGGGATTCTCAGGTTGACTGGGAGTATGGGGTTAGTCCCATATACTAAATGATAAGAAGAATTACCTAATGTTTCCTTGACCTTTGTTCTATCTACCCATAAAGCATACTTGAATAGTGTGTTCCATTCCCTAGGGCTCTCAACAATCAACCTTTTCATAATATCTAGCAAGATTTTATTGGTTCATTCTGCTAATCCATTACCCTGGGGATAATAGTTTGATAAAAAATTAAGAACAATACCGTATTCAAATGCCTAATTGGAAAACTTTAAAGAAGAAAAAATAGGATCATTCTCACATACCAGAGAATATGGCACTCCAAACCTAGTGATGATGTTCTCCTCCAGGAACTTGATAACAACTTAAGTAGTAGAGAATTTGCAACATGTTGCCTCTATCCATCTTGTACAGTAATCAGTCACTATTAATATGAATTTATGTCCAACTAATGATGGGGGATAAATAACTCCAATGAAGTCAAGCCCCCATTGTGCAAATGGTCTGGATTCTATAACAAGTTGTAATTGATGGGTCTGATATCTTCCTCTATCTGCTATAGTCTGCCATGTATGGTATCTCTTGATGTGCTCCTCAGTATCTTTGAATATGGTGGGCCAACAATAACCCGCCTTCAAGATCTTATGTGTAGTTGCTAGATGAGAACCATGTGTTGTCCCATACTTGTCATGTAGCTCTAGCAACACCTTATCTGCTTCATCTCTATTTAGATATCTCAAGTATATTCCCTCATGGTCTTTCTTCAATAAAAGAGCTCCTTGTATCATGTATCTTTGGGATTTGATTTTCAAAGCTCTCCTTTGAGAATACTTCATCTATTTAGGATACTTTCCTAATACGAAAAATGTGGCAAGATAATCATACCACCCTAGTGTATTGCTTGTGTTCACTACGTACTACTATTTCACTAGGTTAGGGTCTGTATTGGCTATGGTTTGCATAAAGGCCTAACCTCTGACTAACTTCATGGGAATGATTTCCATGTAAAACTCTTGCAGAACTCTTATCCATTTTGCCCTTTTCTCCCCTGGGTCATTCTGCATTAGCATCATCTTCATTGCTGCATCAGGCACTATGGATTTTATTTGACTTCTCAGAATATAGTGTTTGAACTTCTTCACTTCTTTTACCAATGCAAAGTCTTGTCTCTCAGTATCCAAGTATTTCAACTATGCATTGTTCAGTGGGACGCTCATGAAAACAATAGGTTTTTCTTCATTTTCTTCCCCTTTCTGTGTCAAAGTTGCTGCACATGAATGTTCTGATGCAAAAGAATAAATATAAAAAGGCTTGGTGTAATTTGGATTGGCTAGTATGGGAGCATTAGCAAGGTTTCCTTTATATCTTGAAATGCTGCTCTGGCTACTGGCGTCCATTCAATCTAAGCATCTTTTTTAAGCATCACATTCAAAGGTTACACTATCTCAGTAAATCCAGTGATAAACTTTCTTACAAAGTTTATTTTACCAAAAAGGATTTCATTTCTTTCTTACTGGAAAGCAACTGTAACTTGTTTATCCCTTCCACTCTATTGGGATCAATGGAAATACCATTCTTAGAGATAATATGACTGAGCAATTTTCCTTCCGTTACCCCTGAAGAAACACTTCTTTCAGTTTAAAGATATACCATACCTTTTCCACCTCTGTAACACTTTTCTTAGGTTGTCTTCATGGTTAAACATGTCCTTAGAAAAAACTATCAAATCATCCGTATAAATTACTATGCATTTCCCTATTAATCCCTGAAATGCAATGTACATGGCCCTTTGGAACGTAGCACCTGCATTAATTAAACCAAATGGCATTCTTCTATAGGCATTATTACCCCATTTACATGTGAGTGTGATTTTTAACCTATCTTCTTAATCTACCAACACTTGGTTATAACCAGAAAATCCATCAAGGAAAGACATCATCTTAGCACCATTTACTACCTGCAACACTTCATCTAATGGAGGCAAAGGATAATTGCCTTTCTCAAATGCCTTGTTAAGATTCCTAAAGTCAACACATGGACTAATCTCTCCATTCTTCTTTCTTACAAGTACTAAGTTAGCCACCCAAGTAGAATGTCTCACTAGAAAAATTATCCTTGCAGATAATAATTTCTTAACCTCTTCAAAGATCAAGGGTTCTAGTATGTCATTTACTGGTCTTTGTTTCTGTCTAAATGGCTGCACTCCTAGCCTCAATGGAATCACATGAGTTATGATAGATGTATCATATGTTTTAAGATCTTTATATGTCCATGCAATCACATGTTTATAAGCTTTTAATACAACAATTATGTCATCCTTCAACTTAGGAGAACAAGTCTTACCAATGAACACATTTTGAGGATCCTTGTCAGTACCTAAGTTAAAAGAGTCACACTTACCTTCATCTATTTTAGGAAGATTTATTTCTCTAACCACTCCATCAAAGTCAAAAAACTTTTCTAATTCAATGACTCCGTTTGGTAAAGAATTGCTTTTCATGTCAATGACATCTTCTTCATCCCAAGATTCTTCTGGTCTATCTTGTTCATCTATGATCTATGTTTCAAAAACATAATGACTAGTAATAAGATCCAGAATCTGCTGATCACCTTCAAACACTTGAAAATGTGTTATATTATCATTAATGCTTGGGATAGACACTAGTTCTACTACAAATTTTTTCAATCCCAACAAAGTTAGGGGCTCAAGAATACTAGTTGCAACTGCTAAAGCATTTGAATGCTGATTTAACTCCCTGGGAATATGTATGATATTAAAAGCATCAAAAGATTCAATCAAATCCCAAACCCTATGCCTATAACTTACCATTTTCCTGAAATTGCAGGCATACAACTTTCTGACTTGTCTGACTACCAACTCTGAATCAAACAATACCTGAAGAATTCTCACCTCCTTCTTGATGGCCATCACCAATCCATGTACTAATGCTTCATATTTAGCTATGTTGTTAGTACAGGGAAATTGTAATCTAAAAGCTGCTAGAAAGGACTTACCATCAGGATCAATAAGCTCTATTCCTACCCCTACTCCTTGTTTAGATTTTCATCCATCGCATTTCAAAATCCACATATTATTCGTGTTCTTTACTGGATTTCTAGTTTTTACAGGAAGCACTTCTTCTACCTCAAGTTTTGTAGGAGCATACATCTTTTTGCATGGTTTTGTTTGACTTATAAGTATTTGGATGTTTTCTATTGATTTGATTGTGATTTGATGTTTCTCTATTGTGGATATTACACAATCACTTGAATCCTTTATTTTGGCATCAATAATTTTCTGCAACAATAATTTATGACTGTCAATAATATGTCCATTCTCTTGGTTTTCATTTTGTATCATGCATTTTCTATGCTGATACTCAACTATCTCCCTACATATCCCACAATTGTCTTCAGAATGTGTAGTTTTATGAATTCTACACCATCCTTTACACAAAACATCCTGAATACCAGTCCCTTGCTGAAGGCATTTTTGAATCTCCTCATGCATGATTCTATTAAACATACTAATAATGCTTTCTTCCTCATCAAAAAAATCATGATCAGATTCAACAAACACATTAGTTCCCCTACTAACAGGTTTCTCTTCAAAATTGAAAGCTAGGATTTACTCTATCTAAACTCCTTTATTGGAAACTCTATACACACCTAGTTCTACTGCAGCATACAATACTTCATTTGTTCTATTGTATTCAGTTATGATATGCTTCATCTTTGGTTTAGCTTCTATCCTAATCTCACTAGGAATACCCCTCCATGGCAACCACATATGTGAAAAGTTAGTTGCCATGTACCCATTTAATGTTTTAGACCAATCTCTACTTAATAACATACCATAGTTAATGGGAATGTCTACAACCTGAATGTCAATATACTGATTCACCCTAGGATCAAAAGCTAATTGCATTTGAATATACATCAATTCCCCTACCACATTAACCTCTAATTTATCTAATTGAGTAACAACCTTGGGTGACTTAGTCGATGTAAGTCTTAAAGTATTACATATTCCTAGTGGCATGACATTATCTAAAGCTCCTGAATCTACCATCCAATTATGTAAATTCTTTCCAAAAATTCTCAAGGTTAATAGAAAAGGAGGAGATTCCTTCTTCTCTATGTACATTACTACATTAGTACTTGCAGGTTGTTCAACATTCTTTCTCTTATTTAGCCTGTATGTCTTTGCAATGATTATCTAAACCTACTAAGTTATCTCTAGGACCTAATTCATCTAAGGATTTCATGAATACAGTTCTCACTCCTGGACTCTTCAATAACTCATACAAAGGTACATTGGCTTTTATCTTCTTAATCTCTTCAAACAAGTAATTCATCAATTTAGAATCTTCATTAGGCTCTATTTTTCCTACCTGAACCTTTGGTGATGTTGAAACACCAACACCTTGATAAATAGATTTAGAAGGCACAAGATTATTACTTGCATGCTGATCAGGTGGTGTATTGAGGTTATTTGGAGGTGTAGAAGTAGTAATAGGACCTCCATGTTTGCTATTATTTATCAAATTATAAGTATGATTCTTGTGGGACTATTGGAAAGCTTGAACCTCATCTGGCTAACACAACACTTCATTCTAAGTTTCAAAAGGAAACTGGAAACACTAGAGTTGATTCAGGATATAAACTTTCATAATAGTATAGCTCATCTTCTTCTATCTGATCTTTTTCTTCTTTTGTTGAGAATGTAAAAATTTCTAAGACCATGGCAGACTCATATCCTGAAGGTACTATCTCATTTTCCTTAGGAATCAAGAACTTAGATGTAGGAGTTTATGCTTCTACATTGAAGATACTAGCCACCAAATGAAACTGTGGACAATCAAGTTCAGTATGTATGCTAGTATTATGAATTCTACACCAATTCTTAAGTGCTACATCTAACATTTGTATCCTAACAGGTTGTTTAGACTCTTGATTATCTGGATTCTCAAATGGAGAAGCCAGAGTACCATTATTTGGTCTTGTGTTCCACATTCTAGGGGGTCTAGGATGATTTGAATTCCTATTATAATTTCCATAAGTTTTATTGTCTCCATTATGGCCTCTACTCTATGATCCCTGTCCTTGGTTGTGATTCTGATTTTGGTTATGGTTCTAATTCTGGTTCTAATTTTTAATATTTCTTCCATAAAAACTATCATTCCTTAACTAAGTCATTTCTATTGTTAACCTCCTCAGGTGAGCAATAATTTCTTTTAACTCATCTTTGTCTTCTTGTGCCTTAGCTACATATGCATCTTGGGGAGGTTGACATGATTGACCATTAACCTAGTTATTACTAGCAACACCACCCATGTATGGAACTATATCATGAGCAGGAATAGGGTTATATACTAGCACTTGAGTAGGTATTGAATTGAACATTGAAGTATGGTGTATCAAAGCACCATTCACCTGTTGCATTTGATTAGGAATTTTAGCATTTCCTAGACTCACTAAAGGACCATAAGTTGTTTGTCTTATTTCATGATTGATTTTCACTACTTCTTTATAAGGCTTTGGCACGTTATCTATAGCATGTAGTTGTCTCTTGATAAACATTACAATTAGTGGATCTAAAGAAACATAATACATTACTAATGTTGCATCAATAGTTATAGTATAAGGAGTAACTAACCTTGAATAAGCTTTTTGGAAATGATCATTAAAGTTGTTTATGAGTTCTCCTTCACCTCTCTTGATTTCTGCTAACTTATGATACAAATATAATGGATCTACTGGAACTCTAAACCTAGATAAGAATGCTTCCTCCATAAGTGCCCAGCTTGTAATGTGATTGTTAGGCAAATTCACATACCAATTGTAAGCATGTTTGTTGTTTTAAATGGAAACAACCTACAAACCACATCTTCATGAGCTAACCTTGCTCTAAAGTAGCTTTCTTTAAAAATTCTGATGTGATCCTGGGGATCCTAATGCAACTGATACTTAGGACAAATTTTGTCAGGATTCTTTGGCATATCATTATATGCAACAAAGAATATAGGTGAGTCAACATGAAAGTATGCCATCATAGGACTTCTAGGTGGAATTGAACCAAAATTTGGCTAATGTAGAAACATTAGGACTTACTATGTTAGGTATAATCCAAAGTGATCTTGGACTTGGAGGTGTATTTGACGAACCTCCTATCTGAACTATTCTAGGACTCAAGATCAAGGGATTCTTTATACATTTCTATCTTTTATTAGGCAATTATGCAAAAATGTCCCCTGGATTTGACCTAGACCTAGTCATTCGACTATTATTGTTAGCTAGTTTGCAAAAAGCTCAACTTAAATCTTATCAGGCCCTCCTTCTAGTGCCAAATAACTGTTGATGTATATTTTTACACATGCACAATAGAGTTAAATTTCACAAAGGAACCTTAGCCGTCCTGGAAGATATGAAGAATTCACTAACAATTCTTCATCTCAAGTTTTTGTATGGTCAGGTCTTGACCGTGTTGGATAGGTCAGCAGTTCGTTGTGAAGCTATTTTTTCAAGGGGCCTTACTTGACTTAAGTGTTATGTGATAACTAGATTTGTTCAATTTATATAAATAACAACAAATTACACTGAAAAGAGTGGTCCTTTGCATATATTTACCATTCTCGTACAAAGCTTTATATGAATTTCAATAAACATGCTCTGTATTTCTAATCTCTATGAAAACTACTAAAGATCTTTTAAATTCATAATTATTTATCTAAATCAATAGCAATTCACTTATGATAATTGTGTCTATGCTAATTATTTACTCTTTTGAGGAAAAGATAGAAAAGCTTAGAGTTAAGAACAATGTTAAACAGGATAGAATGCTCTACTCCACACATATCATGAATCTGCTAATCCTGAATCAATTCAATTGTAATTAAATCAACACATGCAAATCTTGAGCAATATCACAAATGTGCATATGGAATTACAATATTTAAAAGATATATATACAAAATACTACCTTAATCAGATAGCATTCTAGAATAGACATAGAAATCTAATGTTTGCACTCATTTCATATAAAGAAAGTTACTTCATTTTTACAATGTATATATGACTTCAACTAAATTAATCAACATAAAAATCTCACAAATGCAATTACAGATACATCAAGGAAGCATGACATTCCACATGTTCCTTCATGCAGACATGGGTGACCTTCTTTCTACGCTACTGATGCTCAAAGTATTGATCAAGAATTACTTCCTTTTGCATTCAAAAGTAAAACTATTGAACTAAAGTCTTATGTTGATTGCTACAAATCCCTGTGTAATTACAATACAAGTAGTAAGGGTCTTTATATAGGACAGACACCTTCCCTAAGGCTACAAAACCCAAGCAGCGGTCCATATTCAAATTCATAAGATCAATGGTGGAAAGACTTTCCCAACCGTTCCTTTTGGTGCAAAGGATGCCATTAGGATCTTTTAAAACATTTGACCCTACTTGACCAAGTACCAATATAAAGCAAACATAACCAAATATAACATAAGACCAACAAAGAAACACAGTCTAATCACTATCACTGTCATCTTCTATCTGAATATCCTTATCTTTGTCGCTCATGTATTGTGTGAACTTTGTAGCTAGAGTGGATATAGAAGAACGAATGGTCCTCTGAGAAGTGTCCCAAGTGTATTGTTGCATCTCAATGCTAGTCTTCAATGCTTGGGCTCTATTCTCCCTATCCTCTCTTCTCTTGTGATATTTCCTAATCTTGGCAATTATCTTCACCATATTCTCCATTTATTCTTCATCCAAATGGTTCACAGGATCATCAATGCAAGGTTGAAAGTTATCTCAGAACTCCTTAATAGCTTAATCTGCATCGAATACCTGTACCTAATGGCATGGGTGCTTAACCAAATCTTCCACCATCTTTATGTGTTTTTCAATAACACTTGAATATTATTTTTGATTTCCTGTATATTGGCCAAACATGGCCTCATTATCCTTTCTTCATATTTAAGTTCCATTTTCATTTTGGGAACCTGAAATACCTCCTACATTGTCATGATACCATCATTCACTAAGCCTTGATTTTCTTTAATTCATCTCTTTTTTGTTTTATTTTGTTTTGGCACTTTTGCCCAGGGTGTGCACAATTGTTCATCTCTGTCAATGTGACACTCCAATTGCTAATAGCAATTTTTATTACATCTTCTCCTTTCTAAATGAATGATTTCACAAAACTCTCTAGCATGCAAGCCTCATGTTTCTTATTCTCTATTCCTTCTACTTGTTCCTTAGAAAGAATGGTTAACTTAGGAGCTAACTCTGGTATATTCTATGTAGGGTCAAATATCCCTTGTATAAGTTTCTCACACTAGGCAATTTGCCCTCTCAAACTCCTTATTTTTTGTTGATCTTTTCTCAACCTACTGGTAGTAAACTTAGTCATTTCTTACAGCTCTTCAATGTTTTGCTCTATGTTTACAAGACCTAGATCTACACTTATCACCTTGTATTCATCTACACTTATTACTCCATTCTCTTTATATGTCTGTGGAATTGCTATTTGCACTGTCCTTCCACTAGATGAATCCCTCTTTATGGTAGACTTTGTTCTAGCCTTTCTCTTGCCTCACTTCCTAGCTTCACTAGATAACAAAGTTTTTATGTCGATAGGTGCCACTTCAACTGCTATATCTGCTCTTATTTCAAATTCCAATTGAGCTGGCACTTCTTTATTTGTATCCATGGCTTCTTCATTCAATACTTCCTCATCAACTCCTTCTAGGAGCACTTCTTGTTTGTTATTTTGTTCTTGTTGTTGTTGCGGTGGTATTTATTGTTGTAGAGGAAGTTATTGTTGTGGTGGAAATTGTTGTTGTGGAGGAAGTTGTTGTTGTGGAGGTACCTATTGTTCCTTCTCACTTGGCACCTCAAGATTAAGACCCTCTTGTGGTGAGTCTAATCCTTGATCATTTCTTTGTTCCTCCATGTCTACATTCTCTTCTCCTTCAATCTGATTCTTTAGTATCTCTTGGGTTGCTTCCTTGACCTCTTCCATGAGATCCCTTGGTACCATATTCTCAAAAGGATCAATAATTTTGATACTCTTCATTGCTTGCTTGGAGAGTAGAGGGGACCTAGAAGATTGTTTATCTCCTTCATCATCACTACTTATTTCAAGACTGTCATCTATGCCTTCTTTCGTACCCTCCTCTTCACCTTCCTCTACATCTATGATTTATGTGTTTCCCTTAGTAGATGTTTGGGTAGTAGATGTCCTAGCTATCATCACTTCTTCAACCATTTCTTGTTTCACCTTGATGAACCCCTACGACTTCTCTTGTTGAGTTTGTTGTGTAGACATGGGTGTCTCCAAAGGCATTTGTTTGGACTCCTGCATAGGCACTGCAAGTGTGGATGGTGATTGTGATATCACCTCTTCTTGTACTAGAGCTTGTGTTGTTGATGCAGCTACAGCATATGAAGATGCTTCCTCTGTGACTAGCACAAATGTCCTTGTAGGTATAGCCACAGTTATTCCTAATGAATATGGATTCATCATTGTAGCTCCTTTTGTGGTGACCTTTGCTATTCTGGCCTAAACCACTTGTCTTTTCCTTCTCAAAAAGTCATCAAAATCCTTCTCATTATCTCGAATATTCTTACCTTTCTTGTATGTAATTGTTACTCCTTCTGCCTTCAACTCTTCTATTTTTTCCTTTATCCACATGTCAGAATATCCAAAAACTGATTTTGATACATTATCAAGTGAAATCTCTTTAGCTTGACTCCAATCTGGCTCAATTAGAATTTCTTTGGTACTATCATACCCTATATACAAGGTGTTTTCATCATCACTTGTGATCTCTTGGGGCATTTTAATTTCCCCCACTGTGCTCATCTAATCAAGAGTTAATCACTCATGAAATCTCCTCTTTACTTCTACCCCAGTATGACAGTCAGCCCAAAAGTCCTCAATATGAGGTTGATGCATGTACTTCTTGTCTATAAAATTTTGAATCCTCTTGAAAGGATCAAAAGGTCTAATCAAATTAAACATAGAAAAACCATAATACAATAACTCAGCCTCTGATGTTTTGGCCACATCTTCATTGAAGCACTAATATTTACCAATAACAAAGGGAATCTTGATGTTGTCCCTATTACACTAAGCCTTATACATTGCATATACATCTAGTATTTGCCTTGTGAACTCCAATAACACTACCCTGTCAGATGGGTATCTAGGCATTCTAAATGGTTTGCCCTTAAATCCTTTAGTTCTGATGTATGTAAATGTGGGGACCTGAATGTACCAAGCACTATGCAATGTGATTACATTCTTGGCCACTTTAGATAATCTTTGATTTTTCTCTCCTATTAATATCCTTGTTAAATACATAGAGAATACATCATTGACCCTTATCCAATTTTTTCCTACATTTTGTGCTTGTATATCTGGGTAATGATCATAAACCAAGGTTTGTCCTTGCCCACTCCGTAAGGTTCCAACTCTTTGTATTTCATTCAGTTGTATCCTAGTAGCATAGGAGTATACTATGTATGATGACATGAAGAATTTCTTCTATTTTTTGAATCACATGACTTGTGCATAGATGGCATTGCTGATTGCCAAAGCCCAGTAGACATATCATGTTTCTTCTCTAACATGCTATATAACTAAAAACATCCAAGGTTCAAATGAACCTACATCCTCCAACCCCATTACTCTACTTAGCAAATTAATCATAATATAAACCTCCTCTTTGAAATCTCCCTGGTATAGATGCTTAGGCACTCTAGTTGTTGCCTTCAATTTTTTATCAGATGTGTACCATCCATAAAATATAACACTTTTACACGATGCCTCCTCCTTCCTAAAATCTATAGCATATTGTTCCACATTTACCTCCTTCATTTATCCAGTAGTCTTCAACCCAAAAGTTTGTACTATGCCCTCCACAAATAGATGTGCGATTACCACCCCATTATGCATTACCTTCCTGGATTAAAAATCATATCTTTGTAGGCATTTAAAAACTAGGTCCCTAGCCTCCATTGCTTGTGGAAAACCTACAACATTATATAACCCAACATCCCAAATATTCTTCATTGTTAATGGTGCACCAAGTTCTCGAATCTTGCTCAATACCTCCTCAGAATCAAAATCCCCAATTTTAGTATCTAGTGCCTTGTATGGACAATATATATTAGAATGATATCCTCTATCTATGAACTCTTCTTTAGCTCTAGTTTCTTTCTTTTTGGCTTTTCCAGCCATTTTCTCTACTTTCTTTCCTTTTGGCGGCATCCTTGAATGATAAACATTTCTTTTACAACCATGTTTTATGTTTCTTAGGGTTTTACCATGCACATTTATGTTGAACTTTTACCCTAAAAGCTCTTTTCATTTGAATCATGCATATATTTTCTCATTATTCCTAATTTATGATTTTATCCCATTGAATTACATTTTTTAACTAAATTAAACTCATTTCATTATTCAACTATGATCATCGTATAAAATTTTGTAATTGTATTCTGCAAAATACCAATGAGATTTCAGAAACATACCTGTATTTTGCAACTGTTGACTTTAATACCATTGATAAGAGAATTACCATTCAAATTCTACATAGCTCCCATTCTTAAACTTCAAATCGTTGTTTGAATTGCCTTTTACCTTAACTTTGTAGAACACTATAATTCTTGAATGCAATTGTGAGAATTAACATAATCAAATTCACTTTTACTTCTTTCAAATTTAGGTTTTCAATGGTAGGTCTACATTAAATGCAGTAGCTAAAGCACATGATTCAATCTGTGTTTTATTTTCCCATTTAATTCATATTTTGAATCTTTTATATGTTAGTTTTCTACACTTCAAATTATTTATATCATATACATGCATGATAAATCTTTATGCACTTTAGTTATTTCTTCATTTTACTTTATGCATATTAAGTTTTGTATATATCTCTATGTATATCTTATACAATCATCGAAATATACAAACTCAGACTCGAGGGGTTTTATAAAATAGATTGCAATTAATTTTGAATCTGGCATTGTATCTAAGTCTTTTGTACTATTTTTCTATATATCAGACTCATATATCTCAACCATACATATGTGGACACCACCAAATGTATACAATGTTTAAACCTTTACTTTCGTCAGGTTTTTTGTATATAATCTCTTTATATATCCTTATGTATATCATATATGTCCATTGAAATATACAAAGAACCATGATGTTGCTTTGTATTTCATTATGAACAAATACACTTTATTCCATTTTTAATACTGAGTTCAAATCTGTGAATGCACTTTTTACCTTTTGTATCTCTAATACACACATCCAAATATACAAATATGGACTCCAATTACAATTTATTTCATTTAATTTTCCTTGTTACGTCTGGTTTTGCATTTGTATATAAGATATATGTAATTATGCATACAACAATACATACAAAAAGTATGCATTATGTTGTGACATATTCCAACATTGCCCCATCAAGCATGGGGACCCTCGTTGTTTTTGGGTTTTCAGCTACTTCGCACATAAATTTCTCTATGAATAAAGTAGTTAGCAAGAATTTGAAGTTTCAAACTTGGCATATAGAAGAAGAGTGGGGTCCACTTGATATGTGAGCATTGAGTGAATTGCATCAAGCTTTGATTGGGTGATTTGTCCACCCAAGAGGATTTCTATTGATGGTTTACATGATACATAGTCATGCCAGAATATTCACTCAGGAGTTTAATAGGTCCACTAAGGCATGAGCAAATGTTTAATTTGCATTGATGGTGAGGCTCAGAGTTGATGATGGGTTTGAAAGGCAAAGCCAAGATTATGCACCATGTAACAAGGGCCCATCTAAACTCGTGGGCTTATGAGAGTGGAGAAACTAGGATAAGTAATAATCACTTGTGGCATTAATTTATGTAGAGTCACACTAGAGGCCTGTCTAAGTGGATATCATTGGTAATCGAGCAATTTGTAAGGAGTTTTAAATAATGCAAAAGGTTGTGTCAATGTCCATCTACGCAGACATTCTCAATCATCATGTATGGCATAGAGATGTTTTGAATATTGCAAGTCACGTCTGAGTGTCTGCTCATCCCATGAGTTCCACTCTGGGTAGACTTTATTTAACTAATGACATTATTTGTATTATGCCTTGAGAACCAAAATGCCTACCTCTGGCAAATTTTCACAATCCATTTGCAAAATGCATACTCATTTCAAAGGTCTGTTTCCAAAACACATGCTCATGATGTATTGTGTGACAGACTTTCATGATCCCGCTGCCATTTTTATATCATTCACATCGGAATGAGAAGTCTACCTAAGCACATCCTTAATCAGTTTGCAAATTATATGTGGAGCATCTAGGTTTTGCTCAGGCATTTTGTGGTGATTAATTTAGCGCCATCCACTCATTTCTTCAAACTCTAATTTAGGCCTTCTTTAATGCTAAGCATTGAGCGCCTGAAGATTCGCTCAGACACATGGTAGTAAAGACATGACAAATTTAGCATTGGTGCCTTGAATATCGATGACTTCACCTAGCATCTATAGTTTAGAAGAATCTTACACTTAAATATTTTTTGTGTTGTTGGCACAAAATTGTCTCCAGCAATATATTTGGCAATTCCCTGACACTGTCTAAACTTAGTATCATACAAACTGCTTGAGTGATAGTCTAAGGGGAGAGTGTATTCATTTTTTTTCGTTAGATGCAAATTGTAATCACTCTTACCATCTTGAGTGTTGTTTATGGTTGAAGTAAGGCCATGTATATCAATTCTCAATGCATAATATGTGCATATTCAAAATACCCACTCAAATGGTATCCACTGGATTTCCATCTCTCTACAAAAATTGATTTATTTTAGATGATATAGAAAGATTCGCCTCAGCATATCATTTGGTTTTCTGGAAAGGATGAGAATAGGAACATAAGAAGAGAATAGGCTCATTCTGTATTTCATGCTAGTTGTATTCATGCTCAAATACAAATCACCTATCAAGGTTTTGACGTGGGCAGATTGGAGTTGCATTTGTCGATTGAAGTTGTGAGGCCGATTATTTTACCTTCCTTATTTTGATCATTATGCATTTCAGTTGATGACATTATCAGACTTTTAGTGACTATGGTTTCATTATACAGACTTGATTTTTATCTCCTGATTATGATAGGACATTGATTAGACATATGTGATTCTATTTGATCATATTTGATGTTGTTTTGAGATTTGACATCTGAGATATATTATTGATGATGCTTTGTGATGAGATTCTAGTTATTTATGTGATATGGACTATTTGACATATGATTGAAAAATGCAGTTTAAGTTAGAATTATGTATCGATGATTATTGTGGTATTCGATTGTGTGAATTTAATTCTAGTTTCTTTGGCTATGATTTATCATGATATGACTGACACTTGATCAAGATGTGCAGGTTTTACATTCCCTAGCCATGGGAAATTGGAGGTAGAATTCACACCAATGTTATTCCCAGTAAAACTGATCCATTCCCAAGAGGGATAAGGATCCCATTTGAATTTGAATGTTGATTTAAGTGCTTGATTTAATTTTATTATTTTGGCTGTAGTACCCTTTGTTTAAATTAATTAATAATTAGTGTTGTATAAATTTTACTTGATTTACACCACTTGGTATTTATTTTATTTTTTGAGGCCATTTAAAAGTGGATTTTTAACCCCCTTTATGAACCCTAGTGTCCCAAAAGTTACCCTAGGTCGTTACCCATGAGTCTAGGGTCAACTTGGACTATCTAACCCTAGAATTAACTCACTTTTGGTCACTCTAAACTATGGTTTAGTCAAAGTGACGAATTTTAAATTTAAGGAAGGTGGGAGATGAGTCATGCCTTGGGAAAGACTCATCTCCCTTCCCAAAGTTTGGGAACCCTTTTCCAAGGAAGACTTGGGAGGTCTCCAAGACTCCCAAGTGTGTGGGAGCTTCCTCCAAGACTCTCACACATGTGTGAGAGCATCTTGGAGGGAGATGGCTCTTTGAGAGAATAAGAGGATGCCATATGGCATTCCTTATTCTCTTGAAGGTGGGAGTGGGAATGCCACCTCACCACTTGTCCTCTCACACATGTGTGAGAGCAAAAGTGGATAAGGTGAGGATTGAGATGGAATGGGAGGATGACACTTGTCACCCTCACACTTCCTCTCCCTTGCAAGTGGCATTGGAGGAGGAAGGATAAGGTGACAAGTGTCACTTTCTCATTCCTCAAGGCTAAATTGGTGGCTGATATTATCTCCTCTTGTTGAGGAGTGTGGGGTTCTTGCAATTTTGATTTTTCTTGCTATTTTGGAGGAGTTTGGGGAGAGTTGGAGGATTTCTTGGAGATTGGAAGGTTTGGGAAATCTTGGAACTCTTCACCAAACGTGCTTCCATTATAGGGCTTTGAATGTAAGCCTCTTAAACTTGTTTTCTCACCCTTGCCTATTTAATGTATTGTGTTATAGTTTTTGGTTGTTTTGTTGTTTGCATTGTTTTTGTTGGGATGGGAGTATGGTGAGAGCACCTCCAATGGAGGTAATGCTCAACTTGTTTGGGTAGGGAAAAGGAACCTCCTTGCATTCTCTCCCACATTATGTATTTATTCCTTGAGGGCTTTCATTTGTTGAGGAGATCATTGAATGGCAAGAGTTCCACAGAGATTATTTGTGATTTTTGTGGAGAGTACTGTTTTAGAGATTTTGGCTTGAGGCCATGAGCTTGATATTTTATCATTTGGGAGCCCTTTGAAGTTGAGGGGTCCATTCCCTACCCTCATCAAACTCATTTTCATGAGTTGAGTTTTGTGTTAAACCTATGGGCTGATTTTTATGTTATTGTGGAATGTTGCACCTGTGTGAATCCCTACCTCCCAAGCTTCAGGCTGACCTACTTGCGGGTCTACGATAGGGAGGAGAGCTTTTTGTAGTGGCTGGAATGTTCTCCTTTTGTTGTGTTTACTTGTAGGTTTTGACTGAAGAAATGAAGTGGATGAAAGCCCTTCTTGTGTGGTTCTAGTGGTAGTTTTATTGGTTGTTTGAGCCATGGCCATGGTGGCCTTATTGTAAGATTTGCTAAGTTTTTCCTTGCCTTGGAGATGGCTGTGGTGAATGTTGTAATGAAAACATTAGTTTTAGTTTATTTAAAAGTTGTTTGTTCCCCTTGTATGGAGTTGGTTTGTGTTGAGAAAGACATGAGTTGTTTTATTTTTCTGTCACATTCTTTTCAAGAGATATATATATGTGTGTGAATGTTGTTGAATTAAGTTTATTCCTTTCCATGAAAGAAAGAGAAATTGTATTTACATTTCTTCTATTATACTCTTTAAGTAAGAAATACATCTTAATTGTAGGATAATTTTTATTGCATAAAAGGAAAAAAAAAAGAGAGAGAAGTTTAAATTAAGTTTCTGTTTGTTGAGTTTATTTAATTAATTGTTGTTAGAAAGGTTAGATAAGTATGCTCAATTTGTCATATAGGATTATTTCAAAACAAAATATATCTCTATTTTTCTTTCTTTCGCACACAAAAAAAAGGAGTAAATGTTGGTTATCTAATTGTTATTCAGAAATGGAATATTAGTTTTCAAAAAAAAATATGAGGTTAGAAGTTGAAATCCTCTATCTTCACTTTGTTTTTGCACAAATTGAACAATGGGGGTAGCATTAAATAGAATGATTATTTTCCTTTTTGTAAGTCAAGCTAAATGTCAATTTCTATTTACTGTGTATAAACACAACATGTATTAAAAACTTGTTTATGCATTTGGTATGCATACATATACTTATATATAAGTATATATACATACATATACTCTTGGAGGTATATATATTTATATACTTATATGTATAAATATATGATATATATGTTAGACTGTATTTACAAAAAAAATGAGATAATTATTACTGTGAAATTTAGTTTGGACCGGTGAATCATTTGGAGTATATACATATTTATATATATACATATATATACTCGTGTGTATATATATATATATTTATCGAAGGATATTTTATTGCAAGAAAAAAGGGGTCGAAATTATACTATGGACGGACTGTGTTCTGGTTATAGTTTTTAGGTTTTAAAAAAAAAAGAAGAAAGGGAGGACTGTGGGCCACACCCACAGTCAAGGGTTTTCTCAAAGGAAAGGGTGTGGGTGCAGACACTGCCTCCCCCACACCCCCAAAATGCATCCGTCGTTGCCCCTTCACGGCCTCCAAAATCCCCACTGCTCAGCACTCCCCTCGTATCCCATAGTGTCCCCTTCACAGCACTCAGCACCGCGCCACTCCGCCCATGTCTGGCTCCTCTGCCAGCAGTAACCCCTTCCGCCGCCCCTCTACCTCTTCAGCCCTGCACTATGCAGTCAACCCTGCAATCACATACTTTAACCTTAACACTTCCTTTAATATCCTTAATGATATATATGAGATTCAAAAAAAAAAAATTATATGGTAACATTACCACTGTGTATACCTCCTAGAGGTATTCTATGGCTTCCCCACCATTCAAACCCTAACCTGCAAAACAAACTTGAGGAGAAGAAAGAAGAAATGAAAATAAGAGATTAGGGCTTTGAGAAAGAATAGAAAAGAGGAAATTAGGTCAACTTGCTATTAGAAAACAATTTTAAATTTATTAGGGCTTTTCTCATTTTGTTTGTGAGGTTTTTTATTTTATTCTTTATTTTAAACCTCCATTTTCTTTTTTATTGTTTTAATTTATCTTTTGAGATCTCTTTAAGTGAATTATAATCTTGAATGGGTTATCTTTTGCTATTTGAATTTTGGTCTCGTCAATTGAATTTAAATTTTTGGGGGAGATTATTTTATGTTTACTAGGGAGAATTTTTCCCTTGAGTTTATTTTACCTTAGCGGGATTTTTCTTTCGATCTTGTTGATTTTTTGATTTTATTATTATTATTTTACGGGGATAGTTATTTAAACTCTCCTTCTCACTCTTTTACATTTTTTTTGAGTTAGTTATTAAATATAATTGTCAAAATTGTATTTAATAACGGACTCGATTTTCTCCTTGGAAATTATTTGGTATCTCGTCATTTATTATTATTATTTTATTTTATTTTTGAAATTTTATTCGTTTATGCCAGTTCAATTTCTTTGACCTTGGTAGAATATTTACTTTGATATTTTATCTTATTTTTTAAAATCGTCTTGAAATTTATTCTTAAGTTTTAAATTAATTTTATTCTTTATAATTTTATTTAATTCCTTATGGGTGATTTATTTTAAATTTTATTTTGCATTTATCAAAAATGAATTATGCTGCCGAAATTTTGCTAGATTCCTAGGGTTGATTTCATGCACTGTTTTATTTATTTTTAATCCATTATTCCACTTTAATCATGCGCCATCTTCCCATTGTTTTACTTAAATCACTTTCGATCTGAGTTAAGTTAGGGTTTGATGTTGGCGAAATAATCTTCACCTAGGAAACTTAGGGTTCAGATTAAATCAATCTAACCCTAGAAGCAACACCCTACATGTCGCATACCCCCTAAATGGCTTTCACCATCATGGTTATGTTGACTTGTTTATGCCTTGAGCGTATTGCCACCGAGCACACATACGGGTGCGAGGGGGTTCCTAGGGATAGGTAGAATTTTTTTTCGTAGTTTGTGTCATGACCACATGGCAAATGTGGACATGACACATGTGTTGTGTGTCATGACCACATGGGAAATGCGGGCATGACATTTGGTATTAGAGCCTAAGTTTAAAAACTTGGCTCGTTTTGGGCACATTATTATTTCTGCAACTTTGATTAATTTGTGGTTACTTCATTTTTGTAGGATGCCTCCCTGACGAGTTCAGCGAGCACAGTCCCGCCGCACTCCACCTGCCGAGGTGCACACTGACTCTTCAGCTAAGGGACCGAATCAGCCAGTCCTACAGCCACAGCCAAATTTGTAGGCACCACATGTACCACCAGCCCTACCAGATATTGGGCCACAGATATTACAGGCCTTACAGGTAGTTTTAGATAGGCTTCCACCGGCCGTAGCAGAGCCACACATAGAGCCACGTGTCGAGCCCCATGAGGATCCACAAGAGGAGCCACGAACTGAGTCTCGTGTTGAGCCACGTGTGGAGCCTCGCGTTGAGCCAGGATGGGCACCATGTGTGGAGCCTTACATTGAGGTGCCAGAGATAGAAGAGGTTGCTTCGGCTGACAAGGCCCATAGCAGGAGCCCTTCACGTCATGCTAGGTATGATGAGGCAGTACGAGTAGAGCACATGGCTCACAGACCTTATGCTTATTATATAGATGAGCCTATCATGAGGCACAGAGATAGAGGAGATCCTATTAGGGACATATTGAGGCTGAACCCACCTACATTCATTAGGACCACTGAGGGAACTGAGGTAGATCCCTGGCTTATCATCTTAGACAGATGCTTCGCATTACATCCTTATGAGGGCAACACGAAGGCCCGTGTGGCAATACACTTGTTGCGAGATGCAGTAGCTACCTGGTGGCGCACTGAGGAGTGCAAGCGTCACCTTTCTTTAGACACCCTCACATGGGAGACCTTCATTGAGTGCTTTAATGCGCGCTACTTATCAGACCATTATAGACAGTGTCGTATAGATGAGTTCCATGATGTTCAGCAGAGGGGACTTACAGTGGAATAGTATGAGGGTAGGTTTATAGAGTTATCCCAATATGCAGAGTATCTCCATGATGAGAAACTCCTAGTGCATAAGTTTATCAGAGGACTGAACCACAGTATAGCAGGGCCTGTTCATATGGCAGACCCCCAGACTTTGAGTGATGCTGCTGAGAAGGCATATATCACTGAGGAGATTTAGGGATGAGGGAAGAGTTCATGCCCTCAGTTTCAGGATCGTGGACAGCAACAGCATCAGCAGAGTTTCCACAAACCATCATAGCCACCTCATAGAGGAGGATTCAGTTCCGCACCCTTACCTCCTAGGCCCCCATAGTAGCAGCAGCCATCGTAGCAGCAGAGAGCTAGGACATAGTAGAGGGCACATGGGGGACATAATAGAGGTTGGCAGCAATAGGGCCCGCACAGAGATCAGAGGCAGCAGGGACCACCTGTAGGACCCGTGAGGTCACATCAGTCTTATAGGGGCTCACAGGGGTCTACTGGTAGATCAGGATAGCAGTAGTCGAGTAGGACTTAGACTAGATAGGTATAGGCTAGGGGCCCTTGTTATGTTTGTGGTGGAGCCAGACACCTAGCTAGAGAGTGTCCACATGGTTTTACAACAGGGGGATAGCCTCATGCAGGAAGATCCGAGTAGACTGTTGGTGATGTGGGTAGATTCCACCATATGTTCACGATAGTTTATAACCGCCAAGCTAATTTTTAGGTGTTAGTGATTGAGACGTCAAGTATGATTGGGGGTAACCCCATTTCTATTCTCTTTGTTTTTGGTGTTACTAACTCATTCATATCTCCATCGTTAGTGGAGCGTTGCAGGCTGGTGGCCTCTAGGCAGGGTGATAGGTGGGTGGTTGAGTTGGCCTCATGGGCCAAGATGATAGTAGATGCCTTAGTCCATAAATGTGAGATTGCCTTGGGACCCTTTTCCACAGTATGTGACCTTAGAGTCATGACATTAGGATCCTATGATGTGGTGTTGGGAATGGATTGGCTTGCGGCTCATCGAGCCAAGCTAGATTGTTGCCGAAAGGCAATCAGCTATTTAGACGATCATGTCACATCAGTTGAGATTGTGGGCATGTAGAAGCCCACAGTAGTGCATATGATATCCACTTAGCAACTTAAGCACTACATGCGGAAGGGATGTCAGATGTTTGCCATCACTGTGAGTGACAGATCAGATGATGAGGCTGAGGCATCTTTGGATGATCATCCCATCCTTAGAGAGTTTGCCGATGTGTTTCTAGCAGAATTACCGGAGATACCACCCCGACGTGAGGTAGACTTTCACATAGACTTAGTGTTGGGTGCCGAGCCAGTGTCTCGTGCACCCTACAAGATAACCACACATGAGCTCACTGAGCTCAAGTTACAGTTGGAGGAATTGCTCGAGAAGGGGCACATCTGACCGAGCATTTCACCTTGGGGCGCTCTTGTCATCTTCGTGAAGAAGGATGGGTCTCTTCATTTGTGGAAGGACTACAGGCAGTTGAATAAGGTGATGGTGAAGAACTGTTATCCTCTGCCGAGGATTGACGATCTTTTTGATTAGATGCAGGGAGCTAGGGTGTTCTCTAAGATAGACCTGAAGTCTGAGTATCATCAGCTACATATCACAGAGGCAGATATCCATAAGACTACCTTTCGGACTTGTTATGGCCACTATGAGTTCACAGTGGTTCCCTTCAGCTTGATGAACACCCCTACAGTGTTCATGAGTCTCATGAATGGGGTGTTCCGTACTTATTTAGATCGGTTCATGATCATTTTTCGTGATGACATTTTGATCTATTCACAGACCGAGGAGGAGCATGAGGAACACCTTTGTCAGGTTCTATAGTGTTTACGAGAGAAGAATCTTTATGGGAACTTGGTGAAGTATGCATTTTTCAGGACAGAGGTTCAGTATCTGGTGCATATCCTATCTGGCGATGGAATCTTAGTAGATCCAGCAAAGATCAAGGCTATCAGGGATTGGCCAACACCCACTAGTGTGACAGAGGTCAGAAGTTTTATGGGGTTAACTGGTTACTACTGTCACTTTGTTGAGGGATTTTCTTGGATAGCGCACCCCATCACTTCCCTTCAGCAGAAAGGGAAGAGTTTTCTATGGACTAAGCAGTGTGAGAGGCCCTTTAGGGTCCTCAAGGAGCATCTCGCCAGTGTTCCCATTTTAGCAGTTCCTGATCCTGCAATAGATTTTATGGTTTGTACGAATGCATCACTTGAGGGATTGGGAGCCATACTTATGCAGAGTGGTAGAATGATCGCGTATGAGTTGTGAAAGCTCAAGAACCATGAGCTGAACTACCCCATGCATGACTTAGAGTTAGCAACAATAGTTCATACTCTAGTTCGTTGGAGATATTTCTTATTGGGTCATCATTTTGAGCTCCATTCAGATCATCACAGCCTTCAGTATATCTTTACACAATCGAATCTGAATGCCCATCAGTAGTGTTGGATGGAGTTCCTCTGCGAGTATGACTTTGATGTCCACTACATCAAAGGGAAGGAGAACGTGGTTGCTGACGCATTGAGTCAGAGGAGCCACGAGCTCTTGACCTTGACTCTGAGTGTGGACTTGAGAGGTTGAATTATTCAGCATATGCCAGAGGATGAGTGGTTTCTTGAGGTACAGCAAGAGATCAGTTCATAGAGGGCCCTTGTGGGCAAGTTTCCAGGGTATTTACTTGAGGCAGATGGGTTACTTCGTCAATGATAGTGCATCTATGTACCCTACGCAGGTCACCTACATACTATAGTGTTATCAAAGGTTCACAGAGCACCATATGTGGCACATCTGGGGGTGAAGAAGATGCATGCCGATCTACGACAGTTGTACCATTGGGTGGGTATGAGATGAGATATAGCAGAGCTTTTTGCTCGATGCCTTGAGTGCCAGAGGGTCAAGGCTGAGCATTAGCATCTAGCGGGTCTTCTATACCCACATGATATACCTAAGTGGAAATGGGACACCATTTCTATAGATTTTATTATTGGTCTTCCTATGTCTTCACGTCACCATGATGCCATCATGGTGACAGTCAACAAGTTGACCAAGGTGGCAAATTTCTCACTTGTACGCATGACGTACAATGCGCCAGCAGTGGTGAGAGTATTCTTAGATGATATTGTGAGATTACATAGAGTACCTTGCCGCATTATTTCATATAGAGATTTTGTATTCACTTCAGCATTCTGGAGAGGCTTGCAGTAGGCATTGGGCACACAGCTCAACTTTAGCTCCTCTTATCATCCCGAGACAGATGGACAGACAAAGTGGGTGAATTAGGTGTTTGAAGACATGTTTCAGATGTATGTTATGGACCATCAATCTAGATGGGAGAAGTATCTATATCTGGTTGAGTTTGCCTACAATAATGGGCCTCATAGCTCATTGGGTATGCCTCCCTTTTAGGTGTTATACAACAGGCCATGCAGGACACCATTGATTTGGGATCGAATAGAGGACAGAGTTGTCATTGGTCCAGAGCTAGTTCAGGATATGGAGTAGCAGGTCACATTGATTAGATAGAGGTTACAGGAGGTGTAGGATAGACAGAAGAAGTATGTCGATGCTAAGAGGACTGATCGGAGCTTCTCAGTGGGTGACAAGGTATTCCTTAGAGTGTAGCCACACAAGAATCCTATCCATTATAGAAAGGGCTCTACGCTTGCACCACGTTTTGTAGGACCCTTTGAGATTTTGGAGCGGATAGGACCAGTTGCCTATTGTCTAGCATTGCCACCTAGCCTGTCACGTATCCACGATGTCTTTCATATTTCTGTTTTGAGGTGATATATATCTGATTTATCTCACGTACTGGACTGGAGTGCTTTACATGTAGAGGTAGAAGGGCAATTGGCTTTGGAGCCAATTCACATATTGGCTCATCAGACATTGGGCCTTCAAAGTTGAGACCTGGACTAGGTTAGGGTCTAGTGGGATTGTTATAATGAGGTCACAGTGACTTGGGAGGATGAAACTAGTTTGAGGGCACTCTATCCTCACCTTTTTGACAACTTCCAAGAGGAAGTTTAGTCTTAGGGGGGGAGGATGTGAGGCCGATTATTTTACATTCCTTATTTTGATCATTATGCATTTTAGTTGATGACATTATCAGACTTTTAGTGACTATGGTTTCATTATCTAGACTTGATTTTTATTTCCTGATTATGATAGGACATTGATTAGACATATGTGATTTGATTTGATCATATTTGATGTTGTTTTGATATTCGACATTTGAGATATATATTTGATGATGCTTTGTGATGAGATTCTAGTTATTTATGTGATGTGGACTATTTGACATATGATTGAAAAATACAATTTAATTTAGAATTATGTATTGATGATTATTGTGGCATTTGATTGTGTTAATTTAATTCCAGTTGCTTCGGCTATGATTATCATGATATGACTGACACTTGATCAAGATGTGCAGGTTTTACATTCCCTAGCCACGGGAAATTGAAGGTAGAATTCACACCAATGTTATCCCCGATAAAACTAATCCATTCCCAAGAGGAATAAGGATCACGTTTGAATTTGAATGTTGATTTAAGTGCTTGATTTAATTTTATTATTTTGGCCTTAGTACCCTTTGTTTAAATTAATTAATAATTTGTGTTGTATAAATTTTACTTGATTTACACCACTTGGTATTTATTTTATTTTTTGAGGCCATTTAAAAGTGGATTTTTAACCCCCTTTATGAACCCTAATGTCCCAAAAGTTACCCTAGGTGGTTACCCATGAGTCTAGGGTCAACTTGGACTATCTAACCCTAAAATTAACTCACTTTTGGTCACTCTAAACTATGGTTTAGTCAAAGTGACGAATTTTAAATTTAGGGAAGGTGGGAGATGAGTTATGCCTTGGGAAAGACTCATCTCCCTTCCCAAAGTTTGGGAACCCTTTCCCAAGGAAGACTTGGGAGGTCTCCAAGACTCCCAAGTGTGTGGGAGCTTCCTCCAAGACTCTCACACACGTGTGAGAGCATCTTGGAAGGAGATGGCTCTTTGAGAGAATAAGAGGATGCCATATGGTATCCCTTATTCTCTTGAAGGTGGGAGTGGGAATGCCACCTCACCACTTGTCCTCTCACACATGTGTGAGAGTAAAAGTGGATAAGGTGAGGATTGAGATGGAATGGGAGGATGACACTTGTCATCCTCACACTTCCTCTCCCTTGCAAGTGGCATTGAAGGAGGAAGGAGAAGGCGACAAGTGTCACCTTCTCATTCCTCAAGACTAAATTGGTGGCCTATATTATCTCCTCTTGTTGAGGAGTGTGGGGTTCTTGCAATTTTAATTTTTCTTGCTATTTTAGAGGAGTTTGGGGAGAGTTGGAGGATTTCTTGGAGATTGGACGGTTTGAGAAAGCTTGGAGCTCTTCACCAAATGTGCTTCCATTATAGGGCTTTGAAGGTAAGCCTCTTAAACTTGTTTTCTCACCTTTGCCTATTTAATGTATTGTGTTATAGTTTTTGGTTGTTTTGTTGTTTGCATTGATTTTGTTGGGATGGGAGTATGGTGAGAGCACCTCCAATGGAGGTAATGCTCAACTTGTTTGGGTAGGGGAAAGGAACCTCCTTGAGGTCTCTCCCACATTATGTATTTATGCCTTGAGGGCTTTTATTTGTTGAGGAGATTATTGAATGGCAAGAGTGCCACGTAGATTATTTGTGATTTTTGTGGAGAGTGGTGTTTTGGAGATTTTGGCTTGAGGCCATGAGCTTGATATTTTTCCATTTGGGAGCCCTTTGAAGTTGAGAGGTCCATTCCCTACCCTCATCAAACTCATTTTCATGAGTTGAGTTTTGTGTTGTTGTGATTGATTTTTGTCGTAGAATGTTGCACCTGTGTGAATCCCTACCTCCCTAGCTCGGGGGTGACCCACTTATGGGTCTACGGTAGGGAGGAGAGCTTTTCGTAGTGGCTGGAATGTTCTCCTTTTGTTGTGTTTACTTGTAGGTTTTGACTGAAGAAATGAAGTGGATGAAAGCCCTTCTTGTGTGGTTCTAGTGGTAGTTTTATTGGCTATTTGAGCCATGGCCATGGTGGCCTTATTGTAAGATTTGCTAAGTTTTTCCTTGCCTTGGAGTTGGCTGTGGTAAATGTTGTAATGAAAACATTAGTTTTAGTTTATTTAAAAGTTGTTTGTTCCCCTTGTGTGGAGTTGGTTTGTGTTGAGAAAGACATGAGTTGTTTTATTTTTCTGTCACATTCTTTTCAAGAGATATATATATGTGTGAATGTTGTTGAATTAAGTTTATTCCTTTCCATGAAAGAAAGAGAAATTGTATTTACATTTCTGCTATTATACTCTTTAAGTAAGAAATACATCTTAATTGTAGGATAATTTTTATTGCATAAAAGAAAAAAAGAGAGAAGTTTAAATTAAGTTTCTGTTTGTTGAGTTTATTTAATTAATTGATGTTAGAAAGGTTAGATAAGTATGCTCATTTTGTCATATAGGATTATTTCAAAACAAAATATATCTCTGTTTTTCTTTCTTTTGCACACAAAAAAAAGGAATAAATGTTGGTTATCTAATTGTTATTCAGAAATGGAATATTAGTTTTCAAAAAAAATATGAGGTTAGAAGTTGAAATCCTCTATCTTCACTTTGTTTTTGCGTAAATTGAATAGTGGGGGTAGCATTAAATACAATGATTATTTTGTTGTTTGTAAGTCAAGCTAAATGTCAATTTCTATTTACTGTGTATAAACACAGCATGCATTAAAAACCTATTTATGCATTTGGTATATATACATATACTTATATATAAGTATATATACATACATATACTCTTGGAGGTATATATATTTATATACTTATATGTATAAATATATGATATATACGTTAGACTGTATTTACAAAAAAAAAATGAGATAATTATTACTGTGAAATTTAGTTTGGACTAGTGAATCATTTGGAGTATATACATATTTATATATATACATATATATACTTGTGTGTGTATATATATATATATATTGAAGGATATTTTATTGCAGGAAAGAAGGGGTTGAAATTATACTACGGATGGACTGTGTTCTGGTTATAGTTTTTAGGTTTTAAAAAAACAAAACAAAAAAAAAAGAAGAAAGGGAGGACTATGGGCCATGCCCATAGTCAAGGGTTTTCTCAAAGGAAAGGGGTGTGGGCGGAGGCACCTCCTCCCCCACATCCCCAAAATGCATCCGTCGCCGCCCCTTCATGGCCTCTAGAATCCCCACTACTCGGCACTCCCCTCATATCCCACAATGTCCCCTTCGCAGCACTCAGCATCGCACTGCTCCGCCCACTTTTGGCTCCTCCACCGGTGGTAAGCCCTTCTACTGCCCCTCTACCTCTTCGGCCCTACACTATGTAATCAACCCTACAATCACATACTTTAACCTTAACACTTCCTTTAATATCCTTAATGATATATATGAGATTCAAAAAAAAAAAAAATTATATGGTAACATTACGTCTGTGTATACCTCCCAAAGGTATTCTATGACTTCCCCACCATTCAAACCCTAACCTGCAAAACAAACTTGAGGATAAGAAAGAAGAAATGAAAATAAGAGATTAGGGCTTTGAGAAAGAATAGAAAAGAGGAAATTAGGTCAACTTGCTATTAGAAAACAATTTTAAATTTATTAGGGCTTTTCTCATTTTGTTTGTGAGGTTTTTTATTTTATTCTTTATTTTAAACCTCCATTTTCTTTTTTATTGTTTTAATTTATCTTTTGAGATCTCTTTAAGTGAATTCTAATCTTGAATGGGTTATCTTTTGCTATTTGAATTTTGGTCTCGTCAATTGAATTTAAATTTTTGGGGGAGATTATTTTATGTTTACTAGGGAGAATTTTTCCCTTGAGTTTATTTTACCTTAGCGGGATTTTTCTTTCGATCTTGTTGATTTTTTGATTTTATTATTATTATTTTATACGGAGAGTTATTTAAACTCTCCTCCTCCCTCTTTTACATTTTTTTTGAGTTAGTTATTAAATATAATTGTCGAAATTGTATTTAATAACGGACTCAATTTTCTCCTTGGTAATTATTTGGCGTCTCGTCATTTATTATTATTATTTTATTTTATTTTTGAAATTTTATTCCTTTATGCCAGTTTGATTTATTCGACCTTGGCAGAATATTTACTTTGATATTTTATCTTATTTTTTAAAATCGTCTTAAAATTTTTTCTTAAGTTTTAAATTAATTTTATTCTTTATAATTTTATTTAATTCCTTATGGGTGATTTATTTTTAATTTTATTTTGCGTTTATCGAAAACACATTATGCTGCCAGAATTTTACTAGATTCCTAAGGTTGATTTCATGCACTATTTTATTTAATTTTAATCCATTATTCCACTTTAATCATGCGCCATCTTCCCATTGTTTTACTTAAATCTCTTTCAATCTGAGTTAAGTTAGGGTTCGATGTTGGTGAAATCATCTTCACCTAGGAAACTTAGGGTTTAGATTAAATCAGTCTAACCCTAGAAGCAACACCCTACATGTCACATACCCCCTAAACAGCTTTCACCATCGCAGTTATGTTGACTTGTTTACGCCTTGGGCGTATTGCCACCGAGCACTCATACGTGTGTGAGGGGGTTCCTAGGGATAGGTAGAAAAGTTTTTTGTAGTTCGTGTCATGACCACATGGCAAATGTGGATATGACATGTGTGTTGTGTGTTGTGACCACATTGGAAATGCGAGCATGACAGAAGTTCTCTAAATATTGATCAAGTTTTATTTTCGCTAAGATTTGTATTTTTGGCCTTTCTTGAAATATAGTAGAGTAATTCAAAATTTGCCTATTCATTTTATACCGCTTACATTATGTGGTAAGTTTTGTCTTATGTGCTTTCTCTTTTAAGCATTATTCTATCAAACTAATGTCTGTATATTCGTGCAAGTGAGCAATGAGTATGAAGGATAGACAAGCACTGATGAGAAGTGACATGAAGGGAATGTGGCTAGAAATGAAGATCACATCGAAATGGTGAAATATCAATGACACCAATCTCAGGAGGACAAACATGGAAGAGATTCGACAAAACCTATACAAGTCCAATCCATCAGGTTTGATCAGGTGGATGTTGAAAAATGGGATTATTCAGGCTGCTTGCTTCCCTCCTGCAATGTTATGCCCAGACTAATGCTAGAATGTGCTAAGAATTATAATCATCAAAAGAGATGCATTGTGACCAAGAAAGGCAAGGCAATAGCTCATCTGAGAAAAGTGGCGATCGCAAAAGCTTTTGACATGCCTTCATACAAAACTACTACTTTCTATACAAAGGAGACTGCCTTGCAACTTTATTTGGCTGGACCTGACAAATGCATGGAGGTAATAAATAGCAGTAGGTTGATGCAACAAAGACCGCATGTAAGCAGAGTGCCTAAAAAACTTTACAAATCTGACTTCCACTGAGAAATCAATTATATGGTTGTATTTCTGAATCATATCATGAGTTGTCCACAATCAACAAATTTTGAGCCCTGGATGTTCTTCATTGAAGAAATTATAAGTGGAAAGAGAATGATAGATTGAGCTAAAATGATTAGCAGCAATATCGACGACTAGTTGAAGAGTTTGTAGGAGACAAAAAGATTTTATATGAGTTCATATGTTATATATATGCTTGCTAGAAACAAGAGTTAACCAGGACTGAATTGCAAGGGTAGAGTTGGAAAAAGAAATGGATAGTTTAAGGTTTATGACTGCTATCCTCAGTTGCACTTGTAGGCTATATCCCATTATAGAAGATTTAATGATGTATTTTCCATGTATATTGTCAGATTGATGCAGGGCAACACATGTAGGAGATTGTCGAAGGAGGCTATGAATTTTGTAGAAAAATATGGAAAGTGGTTTATTCAGTTTCCAAGATTCACATACATCCATATTGAGGGCTATTCATCATTGCCTCATAGGTTGCCTAGATACCCCACTGATAGAATGGTGTTGTTAGAGGGTACAAGACAGCTGATTGCATTTGACAAAGCTCAAAGAAAGAGAAAGAAGACTACAACAAAGTTTCCAATCAGCATCAAGAGGCTTGAGACTTGCATGTCATTACAGGTAGCTAAAAATTTAGAAGTACAGCTGCAAGCTTACAACTTGGTGTGTCACAATGATGCACGCAGTAACTTTGATCCATTTTCCATAGTTAGACAGAAATTTGGGAACAAATACGAGCACATACCATAGCTCGAGGATCATTGGGTGGATGTGTATGATGACATGGAAATAAGAAAGAAAGGGTGCTATAGATTGTCTTTGGATTTGGTCAGAACAACAAAAATAATCAACATTCCAAATCAACTTGAGGAGAATCACAAAAGACTTTCACAAAGTTTGTATGAAGAGGAGAGGGATAGACCTTTCACCATCAATTGGTTAGAATAGGAAGTCACGCACAATGATGATTTGATGATGCCTATTGTAACACATATAAGAAAATATGTAGACTTCCAAATTCGAAGGCTTCAGGAGAAAAATGTCCAATTTTACTTACAATTTGATGGAAGGAGTTAGTATACATCAACCTAAGGATACTTCAAGTAGTGAGTCAAGTAATGATTCCAGTTATTCAGAGGGTGAAGGTGCTAATCTGTATGAAGATATTCAGTCAAGAAAGAAAGCAAAGAATGATGATTCGAAGGCTGCTAGTACATCCTCAAGACAAGAGTGCAATAGTATAATAAATATTGAGGAAGATAAGGTGAGGCTTGATGAACATGTAGTTTTAGAAATACAAATTGATCAAGGAATCAAACAAGGTACTCAAATTGATGAAGTTATGTCAAAATCATCTAAGGAACAAGAAATGGTCATGATAGAAGTAGAAGCTAAAAATCAAAATGACAAGGAGTTGTATGAGTTTTATGAGGCTCTTCCTACTATTTAGCTGAAAATCAAGAGGAAAATTAGGAGGACTTGTCTGATCTACAACACTAGCTAAGGGTTCAGGTCAAGGAGAAGTCTATTGTTGAAAGAGAACCCATCCTTAGTTTGGAAGACTTGCTGAGCAAAGCCAAAACTGACAAAGGAAAGCAGAAAATTACTACATTCTTGAAGATCGCAAGAGACATCTCGGGGTCAAGGCAAGTGCATATTGCTGTCCCAAAAATTAGTATAGAGGTAGATGGTGGTGTTCTAAGTGGATATGACATCAATACTTTTGATTTGGGAACAGCCATAGTAGAGCAAGAGATAGAAGAGTTAGAAGATTTAGTTGCAGTCATCAAAGAAAGACTACGAAAGGAACAAGAACAAAGGATCTAGTTGGAGAGGGATAACTTGGCATTTCAGCATTATATTCAGCAATTGATGAGGCTAGTAAGCCAAGTTGGAGAGATGGTTGCACCACCTATGTTGCTTTCATAGGAGTCTATGGCACATTTGGAAGAAATGAGGTCTTCATCTCAAGTATTGCAGGATTGGGCAGTAGATTTCAAGATCAGAGCTGACAGATTCATTGATGAGATTGTAAGGTTGTACAAGGAGGCTTCTTCAATATTTGAAAGGGTTCAAAATGTTTTGGTTTCCTATGCCAAATTTAGAATTGTTACAGCAGAGGTTATGCCCCCGTTGAAAAGGTTGATTTATACTCCAATTGCCACATTGATAGATGAAGGAGTGATTGAACATGGTTCAGCATATAGTTTGCCTTCCTGGTATTGTGCCCTCAGCATTAGGGAGCAGATCCTTGGAAAGATTGAGAATGACAATACTTG
This sequence comes from Cunninghamia lanceolata, assembly GCA_027924645.1. Taxonomy (NCBI): domain Eukaryota; kingdom Viridiplantae; phylum Streptophyta; class Pinopsida; order Cupressales; family Cupressaceae; genus Cunninghamia; species Cunninghamia lanceolata. Next base: position 4,510,028 of record BSBN01000596.1, read on the forward strand.
AACAAGAGAAGCACTTCAGGAAATTTAAAACAAAATACTTGTTTCTATAAATCAGGTAGTGGACTCCAATGGAGAGATTGATGGGTACTTGCTAAAAGATAAAATGCATGCAAGGTATTATCAGCATACATAGGCTTTTTCTAGGGAGTTGTTGAATGATATTTGCACACTTTCCACTTTCATGGGCATGTTTTAGACATCCATGGCTGGTTGGGAGATGACAATTGTCAAATGCACAGAGGAGCTACAAATCATAGAATGCACCATTCAACCTCTACCAATTGTCCCAATGGAGGATGTTACACGTGTCATAACTAGATTTGTGGAGTTTACCACAAAAAGGAGAGGTCATAAATGTGGGCACTCCACTTAGTGAGTGTGTCATAAATGCAAGGTCTAATATTAGTAAATTTTGTAACCACTTGCCTATGTGGCACAATAAGGGCCCTTGATTCCTAAATTTAATCTTGGCCATCCATTGAATTTTGAGGCCTATATAAGCTGCATTTGCTCTCATTTGTAAAAGGGAGGAATGCTCTAAGAAATTGTTGCTCAAGATTCTGTTGAAATAAATACAAACTTATTGCTGAATTTTTCATGGTGATTTTGTGTTGTTTGAAGTGAATGCATGGTTTCTAAGTGTTCACTCATAGAATAAGATTAGTTTAGTTTGTTTTCAGCAATTTAGATTTATGTTTCATGGGAGTTGTTACTGTTGATTCATGTTTGGAGTTTCCATAGTTCACACCATTTATAATTTGTCGATGGCATATTGTAGTGCATGGTTAGTCTGAATCTTATCTAAGCTTAACTTTAATTACTTTGTGTTCATTTACCTTTATGTGCAGAAGTAATCTAAAAATCTTATTTTTCCCTTAGAAGATTGCATCACCTTTGTGTAGTTCTTTCCTCATGGCAAAGCAAAGTGTGGTTGAGATTCTAGTGAATCAGTGGTGATTGCTTGCATTTAGATTAGAGTCTTCTAAACCCATTTCTTTTTGCATTTTCTTTAAAATCTTGTTAGAATTAGGTTCAAGAGATTTCACTATCATATCCTAAATTATCACATTGTTAGACCTTCAAAGAAGCTATGTTACATGTTATCCAAGAGAAACAAGTTTCCTATTGTTGACCATTTATGCAAGTCCCTTTGTGTTAAATAGAAACTTATATCCTACTACTAAGTTATCCCAAGTCGCAACCCCAAAAGTAACTAATGAAGAACCTTGGAGTGTACTCATATGATTACTTAGCTTAGCATTTGAGGGATTTTGTTCAAGAAAGGATAGAGTACACCAGTATTTTATTCTGCATTATATGTGCAAGGAAAACACATCAACAAAATTGGCTCTAGAAGGAGGGCCTCTCTTGGAATACAAGGTTAGACACACTAGAGCGCATTGTTTCTTTCTCACCTAAAAGGCATTAGATGATTCTAAGGTCTACACCACAAACTTCAAAAGAGTTGGTTGAATTGGATTTCAATTCAAAGTCTAAGCACAATAAGAAGACAAATTCATCAAGTGAAGGATCACCTAGTGTAGAGGACATTGTGAATTTATTCCATACTCCACCATGAAATACAAGAACTGCTCAACCAAGTAATATACAAGGAGTTGCTCTAACAGTTCTGGCACAACAATAAAATATTTCAATGGCTTGGCTTCTAGAAAATGCTTCCCCTCTTGTTGCTTTAGCAAATTACCATGAAATGCCCAAGAGTCTTAAACAATTTTGCTCCAAATTTTAGGTCATTGATGTGAAAAGGACAACTGAGGAACATATTAAGATTTTTGAAGATACTCTTCAGAACAAAAGAATTGAGCATGAAGATGTAGCATGTAGATTGTTTCCTTGTTCACTGAGCAAAGACATATATTTTTGGTACATTCATCTGCCTACAGGTTCCATCAATAGTTGACAAAGACTGAAAAACACCTTTCTGGAAAAGTTTAGGATTCCTATCACTCCGTTGGAGCTCTACAAATAGTTCATTAATGTCAAGAGGCAAGAACATGAACCCATTAGTTCCTTCAATAATTAGTTTCACAAGGCATATACAAGGTTGCAAGCTCCATATAATGTTGATGATGCAATGGCGAGGGAGTATATTATGCAGCACTGGACTGCCTTACTTCCATGTATGTGAGGAGGGTAATAGTATCCCCAACTACTCTAACAGAATCCTATGCCGAAGCTATCACAGTGAATACTGAATTGGGCATGAATACTTAAGGACCACTTGATCATATAGGACATTTGTCTATGCTAAATCAGATTCAAGGAATCAACCAAGCTTTGACACAGCATACTCCTATAATGAATCTAATTCCTATACCTAGTAGTCAATTGGTGTTACATCCAGGTGTACCCATTTCACAAACTTCGCCAATGTAACCTGTGTACTTACAAGGGTCTTCATCCTCTACAAGGACTCAAGAAGAGAAGGATGAAATGAAAGAGATAATTGATCAAGTAAAGAGGTTATCTACTGAAGTTACTCATCTGAGAAATCAAAATAATCATTTACAAAATGTGCAAAGGAGCTTCCATGGAAATTAGAGGGATCAAGGAAATCAAAGAGACTAAGGAAATTATCAAGGTTATAATCAAGGATTTTGAGGAACAAACCAAGGATTCCAAAGACAAAACAAGACATGGAATACATCTCCAAATAATGGGAATGTTCCTTCTCCTTTGTAGAATACTTCAAATTTAGATTCCAGACTAGCAGACAAGGTATTCTTAGCTGAGGCAACTTTATCAAGTTGGTGTTGATTGCATAACACAAATCAACATTCTGAGTTGTAATGTATAGAGTTTGAAATATCTGCTGACATATTTCAAAAGGAGATGCAAAGTACACAAGCTCAAGATGCTCCTCAAGCAACAACAGGGTACGAGCTTGTTCCTACAACAAGGTATGATCAAGCCTTGATCATTGAAGACTTCACATTCCCTCCTATGATGGATTATAATACAATGGAGTCCAATGGAAGGTTTCCTCTAATGTTTGCAAATGGACCAATTGAAAATTCAGATTATTATCCTCCATTCAGTAATGACTTTCAAGATGAGGCAATAGGGGAAGTACAAGCATTTCAACAATCAGCTGGTAATCCACCCCTAAAAATGTATCAAAGAAATCATCAAGTACAAGATTCGTTAACCACATCAGTTCCTCCAAATAATTTTTAAACTCCACTGAATCCAAATGCTAGTAATAATCCAAACTTTCTGAAGGATTCACCAGAATATAGACAAAGGGATGTTGCACAAAGAGTCACTCCAACACGAGAAGTTCAGTCACAAGACACTCCACAAAGAGTCAATCCTTTGTGAAATGTTGTTGCAACAAATGATGAATTGAAGCATTTAAGCTTAATTGTCATAGAAGAATTCAAGAAAGTAAAGGTGGGCATGCCTTTGGTTGAACTGATGAGAATCCCTGAGATCAGAAACACAGTTCTGAACAGCCTGAATAATACATCTACTCCAAGGAATGTTACAGTAGGCCCTTTTAACTCATCCAATGTTCAGATTACACATGTTGTGGAAAGTGTTCTAAAGGGTGCTACTCCATCTATGAACTCAGTATGTATGGCTCAAGAACCCACAAAGGATACAAAAGAAGGAAGTATTGTTAAAAATGAAAAGATTGCAAAAGAACAAATTCCACCATTAGCTAATGTGGCAAAGAATGCACATTCCAAGTTACCAAATGAAAAGTCTGTAGTTTTCTATCAAGGAAGGGATGAGCCTGCCCCATTCCTATTATTAGTCCATATTTTTAGGAAGATGTTACATAATTGTTTAATGGATTTAGGAGCATCGAGCAATGTAATGCCACTTTCAATATGTAAAAAATTGGGTTTGATCCCTACTCAAACCACAAAGAAGGTTACATAGCTGGATAAGTCAGAAGTTCCTATGGTAGGAGAGTTGAATAATATACACATGTATTTGTCATCTGATCCAAGAATCCAGAGCTACATTGATATCTTAGTTGTTGATATCCCATGTGGATATGGCATGCTCCTGAGTAGAGATTGGTCAAGAAGATTGAATGGGTATGTAGCTACTGATTTCTCACACATGTGGCTACCATGGAAAGGAATCCCAAATCAAATTAGAATTGATAGTACTCCAAGATTGAAATTAATGATCATAGAATATGGTGAAGATAATGAGGTTTTGTTCTTAGAAACTGATTTGGGAAATTATAGGCCAAATATGGAATAAGTCCTTATGCTACAGGGGTCAAGAATAAAAGAAGTAGAAGAGAGTCAATGTAAGAAATCTTTTGATGAAACTAAATTTTTGCTAGATCACAATTATGAGTTTGCTTCTGTTGAAGGAGATGGTACATTTGAAAATTTCCAAAATTTTGTACTCAAGAATGTTCGGCAAGCAATAGAGTTGGGTTAGCAATCAAATGTCAAGGATCTATTATTACCTAACTGGTGTCGGATACACAGTTCTTTTCATTCTAAGTTTTCTTGTGCTATGTGTAAATTTGACTTAGAACAAGTATACAAGAGAGTCCCGCAGGCTACAAAACAAGAAATTTTAGAAGATAACCCTATAGAATTGCCCACCAAAACTGAAATAATTGAAAAACTTGAAAAGAGTGACAATCAACTGAAGAAAGATCCAATTTCACCAAAGACTCCCAAGAAGGGTAAGAAAAATGAAAATTCAAATAAATTTTCAATTGATCAATAAGGGAATCAAGTATGGACTTTACATTTTGATGGGTCCAAGTCAAAGCAAGGAGCTGGTGCTGGGTTTGAGTTGATCAATCCATTAGGTGAATCATTATTGGCTGCACACAGATTGCAATTTCCATGTATGAATAATGTTGTAGAATATGAATCATTAGTTCATGGATTACTGATGGCTATCAAGAAAGGTGCTAAGATGCTGCATGTCTATGGAGATTCAGAGGTGATTATCAAACAAATAAGGAAGAAATATGTTTTCCATGATAAGAGATTGAAGAGATATAGAAACCATGTTTGGGATTTGATTGAAAGTTTTGATGCATTTAACATCAAATCAGTTTATAGATCAAATAATCAAGTTTCTAATTCCCTAGCATATGTTGCAAGTTCACTTACACCACTTGCTATGAGTGGGTTAAAGAAGTTCACAGTAGAGTTGGTTTCAGTACCATCAATTCCTAATAATGTTACAAATTTTTAGGTGTTCAATAGTGATAAACACATATTGGATTTCATCACAAACTCTAGAGTTTTTGAGGCTCAAATCATAGATGAAGAAGATTTGGAGTAGGTAGAGTTTGATACGGAGGGTATCTTAAACTTGAATAATAATACAATACCACAAGGGATGATTGAGTTAGAAAGACTCTTTGATTCAGATAAATTGAGTGCATTAAGAAATCATAATATTCAAGGAGATAAATGTGAACCTATTAATATGGGAACAAATGGTCAAGAGAAGAATGTGCTAATTGGAAAGGTGTGTAGACCTAACGAGAAAGAGGGTATACTCAAATGCATGAAAGAATTTTTAGATATGATAGCATGGAGCTACGATGATTTGAAGACTTATGATACCTCAGTCATTACACACACCATTCCTTTGAAACCCAACAACAAGCCATTCAAACAATGACAGAGACCCATCAATCCACTTTTAGAACCACTGATATACAAAGAAGTAAAGAAGTTGTTGAACACAAAAATAATATTTCCAGTAAGGCACTTAATGTGGGTCTCCAATTTTGTTCCTATTCATAAGAAAAATGGGGAGATAAGGTTGTGTGTGGATTTCAGGAATTTGAATAGAACATCAGAAAAGGACAATTATCCACTGTTGTCATTAGATGAAGTTTTACAAATTGTAAACAGTTCCCAGATCATATCTTTCTTAGATAGATATTCAAGATACAACTAGGTGATGGTGGAACTAGAAGATAGATTGAAGACTACTTTCACTTGCAAGTGAGGAAATTATGCATATAGGTGAATGCCATTTGGGCTGATTAATGCCAGAGCAACCTTTCAGAGACCTATGGACATCACTTTTCATGATTTGATTGGAAAATGTATAATCATATATGGATGATCTCACAGTTTTCTCTCGTAGAAGGGAAGACCACATAGAAGATTTGAGAAAGGTATTTCAACGATGTAGAAAGCATGGAATCTCTTTGAATCCAAAAAAGTGCATGTTTGGAGTAACAGAAGGCAAATTACTGGGAGATGTGATTTCAAAGAAGGGAATTTCAATAGATCCAAGAAGAATAGAGGCTATTTCCAAAATTGATATGCCTACAAGTAAGAAGGAGCTGAAGTCATTATTTGGAAAGATAAACTTCATTAGGAAGTTCATTATAGGATTTGCAGAGATCATCAAGCCATTGAATGACATGTTGAAGAAAGATGTGAAGATAGAATGGACAATTCTTACAAGAAAAGCATTTGAAGAAATCAAGCAAGCTATTGCTGATGCTCTTGTTTTGATAGGCCCAGACTATACAAGGCCATTTTATCTATATTCTTTTGTTTCGGAGCATACATGTGTAGCAACTCTCACGTAGAGAAATGAAGAAAAGGATGAACACCCAATAGCCTTCATGAGCACACCATTGAATGATGTTGAACTAAGATATCCTAATGTGGAAAAGCAAGCTTATGCATTGGTCAAAGCAATCAAGAAATTTAGACATTACATTTTGAGAAGTAAAATATATGTCATTGTTCTAGATGTAGCAGTCAAGACCCTTCTTATGTAGAATGAATTTGAAGAAAAAAGAGGCAAGTGGGTCGCCACTATTCAAGAATATGATATTGAAATACAACTAATGAAGCTTGTTCAAGGACAAGGACTTACCCAAATAATTGCAACTGATGGACTAGGGTTGGTGCAACAAGTTTATACTCTTGAGGATGTATCCCCTGATGAGTGGTACAATGACATTATATATTATCTGCTAAATTAGAAATGTCTGATGTAGATGAATTCAAACTAGAAGAGAGCTTTAAGAATAAAAAGTCAGCATTTTATGCTCCAAGGATCAGTCCTGTTTCAAAAAAATCATGAAGGGATATATTTGAGATGCATAGGGAAGGATGAAGCTAGTTAGATAATGGAACATTTTCATAGCAAATTTGGAACATGTCATGGAGGTGGTTTAGCTACAGTACATTAGATTCTGAGAGTAGGCTATTATTGGCCTACTTTGTTTCACAATGCATATGATCATGTCAAGAGATGTCACACATGTTAGGTAGCTACTTCAAGGGAAAGAAATCCAACCATGCCACTTCATCCAGTGATCGAAGTAAGACCTTTTGCTCAATGGGGTTTGGACTTTATTGGTATGATTAACCCACCTTCCTCAGCACAACACAGGTATATTCTAACCACTACTGATTATTGTACCAGGCAGTCTAAAGCTCATGCATTAAAATTATGTACTTTTGATGTTGTGATTAAATTTCTTGAAGAAAATATTATCACTAGGTTTGGATGTCCACATGCACTTGTTTGTGAAAATATTTACTGCTTTTGGTTTGCATGATTTCTACTGCAGTGTTTGGCTTTTCTAGGGGTCCCATTTTGGGGTGGTATTTTCATTTCAAGCACATTTTGGTTGACTTTTTGAGGTAATACTAAGTTTATTTTGGGAATAAATATTGATGATGTTCTTTGAGTCAGAAGGTAATTTTCTTCAGTTTGTCTATTTGTTAAGGTTTGTACTTGACTCAAGAAGGGAATCATACATTGTATTTTGACATGGAAATCTTTGATTATATGTTTAAAATATTTAATCTTAAAATAAATACTTCTTGTTTTCTTTTGATAAACTTGCATCAGATGGATAGATCTATTGTGGACTCCATTGTTAGTGTTCAATGGCATGTTGCTTGCTTTGGGAGGATAAATTAATAGTTTAGAGTGACTTGAACTATTTTGAGATCTTATATCTTCTCACACTTTTAAAATCTAGAAGTACCTAAGTGAATCTTTGTGATCTCATATTAAGTGAAAAATCTAAAGGTCCACCTTTGCCGCCACCATAAGTCCACACCCAGGTGGCTGAGTTATCACGTAGTGGTACTGCATTGTACTCTACCAAGTAAAAGCTTGTTAAAAATCAAAATAAAAGAAAAAAGAAATGAAAAGAAAATCACAAATCACACAATATAACTTAGTTAGATGGACGATCAAGTAATCTTTACTGGGGCTATGGATGCTTGACTGGTAGTAGGGCTCTGCTCAAGTGGAATTATAAGACAAACCCATCGGGGCTATAGACGTTCGCTGCCAGCAGGGCCATGTCCAGGTAGTTCATGAGGTGTGTACTAATCACATAGCTTAATGTGGAGGAACTGAGGTGATCTTAGTTGCTGATGGATGGGAATGAACTCAATTGCACACACTTGGATCTTCAAGATGAGAATGGTTGTCCTAAGCTTTTGATTTTTACACCTTGATTAAGTTTTCATGTTTATCTAACTTGATATGTGGGTGTACGCGAGGATTTTGAAGTCTTGATTCTTTCTTATCTCTAGAACACTTGAAGAAGTTTAAAATGAAATTTTTATCCTATGAAACAATAGAGATGAAATGTCGTGATACAATTTATGACTCTTTTCTCCTTTTGAGTACATCTCTTAAACTAATGGATGAGCTTGAGGGGGTTATTTGATGATTTAGGGTTTTGAATGAGTCTTTATTCCTGAAATGTTCAAGAACATTTCTCTTGTGGAGTCACTAGATGTTGTGACATATTCCAACATCGTCCCATCGAGCATGGGGACCCCCGTTGTTTTTGGGCTTTCAGTTGCTTCACACCTAAAGTTCCCCATGAATAAAGTAATTAGTGAGAATTTGAAGTTTCAAACTTGGCATATATAAGAAGATTGAACTCTTCTTGATATGTGAGCATTGAGTGAATTGCATCATGCTTTGATTATGCAATTTGTCCACCGAAGCAGATTGCTATTGATGGTTTACACAATACATAGTCACGCCAGAATGTCTACTCAAGAGTTTAATGGAAGGTCTGCTGAGGCATGAAAAAATGTTTAATTTGCATTGATGGTGAGGCTAAGAGTTGATGATGGGTTTGAAAGGTAAAGCCAAGATTATGCACCATGTAACAAGGGCCCATCTAAACTTCTGGGCTTACCAGAGTGGAGAAATTAGGATAAGTCATAATCTCTTGTGGCATTAATTTATGCAGTCACATTGGAGGCCTGTCTAAGTGGATATCATTGGTCATCAGGCAATTTGTAAGGAGTTTTAAATAATGCAAAAGGTCATGTCAAAGTCCGTCTATGCAAACATTCTCAATCATCATGTATGGCGTAGAGATGTTTTGAATATTGCAAGTCATGTCTGAATGTTTGCTCATCCCATGAGTTCCGCTCCGAGTAGACTTTATTTAACTAATGACATTATTTGTATTACGTCCTGAACACCAAAATCTTTGCCTCTGGCAAATTTTCATGATCCATTTGTAAAATGCATACTCATTTCAAAGGTTCATTTCCAAAACACATGCTCATGATGTATGGTGCAATGGATTTTCATGATCCTGCTACCATTTTTATATCATTCATGTCGGAATGAGAAGTCTACCTAAGCACATTCTTGATCAGTTTACAAATTATATGTGGAGCATCTATGTTCTGCTTGGGCATTTTGTGGTGATTAATTTAGCGTCGTCCACTCGTTTCTTCATACTCTAATTTAGGCCTTCTTTAATGCTAAGCATTGAGCACCTAAAGATTCACTCAGGCACACGGCAGTAAAGACACAACAAATTTAGCATTGGTTCCTTGAATATCGATGAATTCACCTAGTACGTGTCTTTTAGAAGAATCTTGTATTTAAATATTTTTTTTGTTGTTGGCACAAAATTCTCCCTAGCGATATATTTGGCGATTCCCTGACACTGTCTAAACTTAGTATCATACAGACTACTTGAGTGATAGTCTAAGGGGAGAGTGTATTCATTTTTTTTCATTAGATGTGAGTTGTAATCACTCTCACCATTTTGAGTGTTGTTTATGGTTGAAGGAAGACCATGTCTATCAATTATCAACACACAATATGTGCATATTCGAAATACCCACTCAAATGGTATCTGCCAGATTCCCATCTCTCTATAAACATTGATTTATTTTAGATGATATAGAAAGATTCACCTCAGCATATCATTTGGTTTTGTGGAAAGGATGAGAATAGGAACATAAGAAGAGAATAGGCTCATTGTGCATTTCATGCTGGTTGTATTCATGCTCAAATACAAATCACCTATCAAGGTTTTGATGTGGGCATATTAGAGTTGCATGTTTCGATTGAAGTTCTTTAAATATTGATCATGTTTTATTTTCACAAAGATTTGTATTTTTGACCTTTCCTAAAATAGAACAAGGTAATTCCAAATTCACATATTCATTTTATCCCGCATACATTATGTGGTAAGTTTTGTCTTATGTGCTTGTCTTTTAACCATTATTCTATCAAACTAATGTCTGGATATTCGTACAGGTGAGCAATGAGTGCGAAGGATAGACAGACACTAATGAGGAGTGACATGAAGGGAACGTGGCCAGAAACAAAGATCACATCAAAATGGCAAAATCTCGGCGACACCAATCTCAGGAGGACCAAGATGGAAGATATTCGACAAAACCTATACAATCCCAATCCATCAGATTTGATTAGGCAGATGTTGAAAAATGAGATTATTTAGGTTGCTTTATTCCCTCCTGTAATGTTGTGCCTGAAGTTGATGCTATAATGTGCTAAGCATTATAATCATGAAAACAGATGCATTGTGACCAAGGAATGCAAGGTACTAGCTCATTTGGGAAAAGAGGTGATTGTAGAAGCTTTTGACATCCCTTCATACAAAACTACTACTTTTTGTACCAAGGAGACTAACTTGAAACTTTATTTGGCTAGACCTGAGAAATGCATGGAGGTAATAAATAGAAGCTGATTGATGCAACCAAGACCGCATGTAAGCAGATTGCCTAAAAAACTTCACAAATCTGATTTCCATCAAGAAATCAATTATATGGTTGTATTTTTGAATTGCATCATGGGTTGTCCTCAATCAGCAAATTTTGAGCCCTGGAGGTTCTTCTTCATTGAAGAAATTATAAGTGGAAAGAGAATGATCTGAAATGATCAGCAGCAATATCGATGATTAGTTGAAGAGTTTGGAGGAGACAAAAACATTTTATATGAGTTCATATGTTATATATATGCTTTCTAGAAATGAGAGATACCCAGGACTGAATTGCAAGGGGAGAGTTGGAAACGGAGATAGATAGTTCAAGGTTTATGATTGCTATCCTTAGCTGCACTTGCAGGCTATATCCCATTATAGAAGGTTTAATGATGCCTTTTCCATGTATATTGTCAGATTGTTGTAGGGCAACAAATGTAGAAGATTGTCGAAGGAGGCTATGAATTTTGTAGCAAAATACGGAAAGTGGTTTATTTAGTTTCCAAGATTCACATACATCCATATTGAGGGCTATTCATCATTGCCTTGCAGGTTGCCTAGATACCCCACTGATAGAATGGTGTTGTTAGAGGTTACAAGATAGCTGATTGCATCTGACAAAGTTCAAAGAAAGAGAAAGAAGACTACAACTAAGTTTCCAATCAGCATCGGGAGGCTTGAGACTTGCATGTCATTATAGGTAGCTGAAAATTCAGAAGTAGAGCTGCAAGCTTACAACTTGGTGTGTCACAATGATGCACACAACAACTTTGATCCATTTGACACAATTAGATAGAAATTTGGGAGCAAATATGAGCACAAACCGCAACTCAAGGATCATTGGGTGGATGCGTACGATGACATACAAATAAGAAAGAAAGGTTGCTATAGATTGTCTTTGGATTTGGTCAGAGCAACAAGAGTAATCAATATTCTAGATCAGCTTGAGAAGAATCACAAAATACTTTCACAAAGTTTGTATGAAGAGGAGAGGGATAAGCCTTTCACCATCAATTGGTCAGAACAAGAAGTCATGTGCAACGATGATTTGATGATGCCAATTGTAACACATACAAGAAAATATGTAGACTTCAAAATTCAAAGCCTTCAAGAGAAAAATGTCTAATTTACTTACAATTTGATGGGAGGAGTTAGTATACATCAGCCTAAGGATGCTTCAAGTAGTGAGTCAAGTAGTGATTCCAATGATTCAGAGGGTGCAGATGTTGATCTGCATGAAGATATTCAGCCAAGAAAGAAAGCAAAGAATGATGATCAGAAGGCTGCTAGTACATCCTCAAGACAAGAGTGCAATAGTATAATAATCATTGAGGAAGATGAGGTGAGGCTTGATGAACAGGTAGTTTTAGAACTACAAACTAATCAAGGAATCAAACAAGGTAATTAGATTGATGAAGTTATGTCAAAATCATCTAAGGAACAAGAAGTGGTCACGATAGAAGTAGAAGCTGAAAATCAAAATGACAAGGAGTTGTATGAGTTTGATGAGGAGGCTATTCCTACTGTTCAATAGAAGGGAGTTCAAGATGAAAGTTAGGAGGACTTGTCTGATCTACCTAAGTGGCTAAGGGATCGGGTCAAGGAGAAGTCTATTGTTGAAAGAGAACCCATCCTTAGTTTGGAAGACTTGCTGAGCAAAGCCAAAACTAACAAAGGAAAGAAGAAAATTACTACATTCCCAAAGATCACAAGAGGCACCTCGGGGTCAAGACAAGTGCATATTGCTGTCCCAAAAATTAGTATAGAGGTAGATGATGGTGTTCCTGTTAGTTGTTGTTGCACCAAAAGATCGACCTATTAATGCTCGATACAACCACTTAAGTTAACAAGCACGGGAGGCAGTTAAGCCCTTGTCACAAACCACTGCAGTGCAGCGCTGAACAAGAAGACCAAGGGTCACACCTTGCAACAATCCTCCCCATCGCAAGTACAGGGTTTGAACCCATGACCTTGACTCTGATACCAACTGTTCATTGTCGTTGCACCAAAAGATCAACCTATTAATGCCCAATACAACGACTTGACTTAACAAGCACAGGAGGTAGTTAAGCCCTTGTCACAAACCACCACAGCGTAGCGCTGAACAAGAAGACCAAGGGTCACACCTTGCAACAGTTCCAAGTGGATACGACATCAATACTTTTGATTTGGGACTAGCCACAACAGAGCAAGAGATAGAAGAGTTAGAAGATTCAGTTGCAGTCATCAAAGAAAGACTATGAAAGGAACAAGAATAGAGGATCTAGTTGGAGAGGGATAACTTGGCATTTCAACATTATATTCAGTAGTTGATAAGGCTAGTAAGCCAAGATGGAGAGATAGTTGCACCACCTATGTTTCTTTTACAGGAGTCTTTGGCATATTTGGAAGAAATGAGGTCTTCATCTCAAGCATTGCAGGATTGGGTAGCAGATTTCAAACTCAGAGCTAATGGATTCATTGATGAGATTGTAAGTTTGTACAAGGAGGCTTCTTCAATATTCGAAAGGGTTTAGAATGTTTTGATTTCCTATGCCAAATTCAATGTTGTTAGAGAAGAGGTTATGCCTCAGTTGAAAAGGTTGATTTATACTCCAAGTGCCACATTGATAGATGGAGTGATTGAACATGGTTCAGCATATAGTTTTCCTTCCTGGTATTATGCCCTCAGCATTAGGGAGCAGATCCTTGGAAAGATTGAGAGTGACAACACTCGAACAAGAGAAGCACTTCAGGAAATTTAAAACAAAATACTTGTTTCTATAAACCAAGTAGTGGACTCCAATGGAGAGATTGATGGGTACTTGCTGAAAGATAAAATGCATGCAAGGTATTTTCAGCATACACAGGCTATTTCAAAGGAGTTGTTGAATGATATTTGGACACTTTCCACTTTTATGGGCATGTTTCAGACATCCATGGCTGGTTGGGAGATGACAGTTATCAAATGCACAAAGGAACTGCAAATCATAGAATGCACCATTCAAACTCTGCCAAGTGTCCCTATGGAGGATGTTACACATGTCATAACTAGATTTGTGGAGTTTACCACAAAAATGAGAGGTCATAAATGAGGGCACTCCACTTAGTGAGTGCATCATAAATACAAGGTCTAATATTAGTAAATTTTGTAACCACTTGCCTATGTGGCACAATAAGGGCCTTGATTCCTAGATTTAATCTTGGCCATCCATTGAATTTTGAGGCCTATATAAGCCCCATTTGGTATCATTTGTAAAAGGGGGAATGCTCTAAGAAATTGTTGCTCAAGACTGCTGAAATAAATACAAACTCATTGCTGAATTTTTCATGGTGATTTTTTGTTGTTTCAAATGAATGCATAGTTTCTAAGTGTTCACTCATAGAATAAGATTAGTTTAGTTTGTTTTCAGCAATTTAGATTTATATTTCATGGGAGTTGTTACTGTTGATTCATGTTTGGAGTTTCCATAGTTCACACCATTTATAATTTGTCGATGGCATATTGTAGTGCATGGTTAGTCTAAACCTTATCTGAGGTTAACTTCAATTACTTTATGTTCATTTACCTATATGTCCATAAGTAATCTAAAAATCTTTTATTTCCCTTAGAAGATTGCATGACCTTGTGTAGTTGTTTCCTCATGGCAAAGCAAAGTGTGGTTGAGATTCTGGTGAATTAGTGGTGATTGCTTGCATTTAGATTAGAGTCTTCTAAACCCATTTCTTTTTGTATTTTCTTTAAAATCTTGTTAGAACTAGGATCAAGAGCTTTCACTATCATATCCTAAGTTATCACATTGTTAGACCTTCAAAGAAGCTATGTTACATGTTATCCAAGAGAAACAAGTTTCCTATTGTTGAACATTTATGTAAATCCCTTTGTGTTAAATAGCAACTCACATCCTACTGCTAAGTTATCCCATGTCGCAACCCCAAAAGTAACAAATGAAGAACCTTGGAGTCTACTCATATGATCACTTAGCTTAGCATTTTAGGGATTTTGTTCAAGGGAGGACAGAGTACGCCAGTATTTTATTCTACGTTGTATGTGCAAGGAAAACACATCATCACATTCCTTTTTCATTTATAGACTCAATTGCATTTTCCTTTCGGGTCGAGCTATGTATTTATATCAAAAGAACATACAACAAACCCTATATTTAACATACAAACAAGATGTCCCTGACCATATACTTTGTTTTGAACCTATTTTTGACATCCGGCCATGTATATTTTACATTTGTACTCCTAATACATGAGTTATAATATACAAAATGCAGCTTCAGATTTCTCCACTTTTATACATTTCGCCATAAAGCATCGTCAAGTCTAGATTTGAATATTTTGGTTTAAGCACTTAAGATCTACATATGCAAAAGCACAAAAAATACCTTCATATGCAAAGAAATTTGTATATGAAATACAAATTTATTTAAACACCGCATTTTCACAAAAACTTGAATATCTCACAAAATACAAGGAATTTCAAGTTGGTTCAAAAAGTGACCCTAACTCATTTTTTATGCAAATTTCACTGGTAACCCATGTTTTCCTCTAGTACTATGCATTTTGAATTTTCAAGTATTTCAAGCACCAAGTATATTTTCCCTTTACCACCAAGCAAGACCAAACCACAAGAAAGTAAAAGCAAATAGGGTCCTCATTTTGCTAAAGGGTAAAATGGGGCATGTTGTGAACATCACAACAAGACCCCTTATGAGCTTTGGTATGGAAGACCTCCCACTTTTAGATACTTCAAGATCTTTGCCAAAAAATGTTATATCAAAAGAGATGAAAAAGACTTAGGAAAGTCTGATTCAAGAAGTGATGAAGGAATCTTTCTTAGTTACTTAACCAGAAGCAACGCCTATAGATGGTACAACAAGAGGTTGGGAAAGATGATTGAAAGGACAAATGTCAAGGTAGATGAAGACCTATATCATATCTCACAAGAATCAGAGGACTTCAAATCTGATATATTTCCATGCATTGAAGATGAAAAAGAAGAAGCGAAAGAAGAAAAGGAACAAGAACCAGAGCAAGTGTCTAAGACTCTAGCAAAGTATGTTCAAAAGAACCACTTAGAATATCAATCATTGGAGATAAGAATGAAGGTGTTTTGACAAGGAGAAAGTTTTCTAAGGCACATGAGCAAGTAAAATTGTGTTTGTTATCAAAAGTAGAACCTAAAAACTTTGTTGATGCTAGAAAAGATGATGGGTGGATAAAGGCAATGGAAGAAGAATTAGATCAGATTGAAAAGAATTGGACAGAGGAATTGGTTCCGAGACCAGTCAATAAGAATCTCATAGGAACAAAGGGGGTGTTTCAGAACAAGCTAAATGAAGAAGGTGACATTCTAAGGAATAAAGCAAGATTGGTATGCAAAGGATACATATAAGTTGAAGGCATTGACTTTGAGGAAACATTTTCTCTAGTAGCTAGGATAGAGGCAATCAGGATGTTCCTTGCTCTTGCATCTCATAGGAACTTCAAGGCATATTAGATGGATGTTAAGTCAACATTTTTGAATGGATATCTAGAGGAAGAAGTTTATATTGAGCAACTAGATGGTTTCCAGATATTAGAAGACTCGGACATGGTATGCGGAATAAAGAATGCTTTGTATGGTCTCAAGCAAGAACCTAGGGCTTGGTATGATAGGATAGACATGTACTTATTTCAGTGGGGCTTCAAGAAAGTTACTATAGATATAAATCTTTACATCAAGGAAGAAGGAGACATGATTTTGATAGTTACAGTTATGTTGATGACATCATCTTTAGTGGAGATGAAGATATGCGCAAAAGGTTTGTAGAGGAAATGCAAAAAGAGTTTGATATGTCTATGATTGGTGAAATGTCTTTCTTCCTTGGATGTCAAATTTCTCAACTAGAAGGTGGTATCTTTATCTCTCAAGCTAAGTATGTCAAAGAGTTGTTGAAGAAGTTTGGTATGGAGGATTCAAAGCTAGTGAGTACTCCCATGGTCACTAGATGTCACTTGAGAAAGGATGATGAGTCTCTAGAGGTGGATCAGACTGTCTAAGATCTATGATTGGAGGATTGTTGTATCTAACTGCTTCTAGACCTGATATTATGCATGTAGTATGTGTGGTTGCACGATATCATGCTAATCCAAAGAATACACATGAGAAGGTAGTGAAAAGGTTATTTAGATACTTGAAAGGAACTCCAGGGAAATGACTTTGACTTAAATGCCTACATTGATGTTGATTGGGCTAGATGTGTTGATGATAGAAGAAGTACAAGTGGTGGTGCTTTCTTTTTAGGATCCAGATTGGTTTCAAGGTAGCGCAAGAAGCAAGATTCAATGTCCTTATCAATTGTAGAAGTAGAGTACATTGTAGTAGCATCCTATTGTACACAAGTGTTGTGAATGAAGCAAACCCTAAAGGATATCAAGGTATTGTATGATGAGCCTATTCCCATTTTGTGTGACAATACAAGTGCTATCAATATTTCCAAGAATCCAATGATGCATTCTAGAACCAAGCATATATTAATCAGGTATCACTTTTTGAGAGAGAAGGTGGTAGATAAGGAAGTGAAGTTGGAATATGTTCCAACAAAGGATCAGATTGCAGATATTTTTAGAAAGGCTCTTGCAAAGGACATTTTTGAGGATCTCTGGTAGAGTTTAGGGGTAATTTCCCCTCCTTCTTGCTAGATGTATAGTGGTGCATCTATCCAGGGGAGTTCATGTTATATCTTTTTCCTGGACTGATGGTGGCTACCTCTTAGGAGGAGTAGATAGTGGTTGCTGATGATAGGGGGAGTTTTTTTGCTACAAGGAGTCATGCTCTAAGAAAGAATGTGTAGGCATGTGGTCACTGATGAGTAAGGAGTGGTTTCCCTTAGTCCTTGATGTCAAAGGGGGAGAATGAGTAGGTATGTGTTGTCATCAATGCCAAAGGGGAAGATTGTTACACATATGGTTCTTAAGGTTGTCATTGATGTTAACACTATCACAAGGTTTTCATTGATGTCAACACTATCATGGATGTGTGATTATGCTCATAGTTGGATGTCATGCTCTATCCAATAGGGAAGGTATAGTTCATGGTTGGATGTCATGTCCTATCTAGCATAGAAGATACAGTTCATGGTTGGATGTCATGCCTTGGTCAATGTAGAGTTGAGTATGAGGACATATTGATATGGAAATTAGAAGCACAAATATGATCAGACGTGTTACTGATGTTACAGATGGCCTAATCCAAGTTTCATGATGATTGGATCACCAGAAGAGTGTTTTACATTTTGAAGGCAATGTTGAAGATAGTTACTATACAGTTGTAACTACGTTACTATGATGAATTGATTCTTAAGTTTTATTCTACTCCAGAGAAGTTGAAGTTTGTTTAGATACTAATTCACCCACCCCCCCCTCAGTATCCTGGTGTGTTCAACAATATCTACATATGTCCATGTGAACACATTGAAGAAATCAATGTGGAGTTCAATGTATTCCTCTAACTCTTCATCTATTAAATCGCTTCCTAACTTTAACAGTTTTTACCTTTCTAGTGTCCCTACATTGAGATCGATAGTATGCCTTATTAGTAATGGATGACCCTCTTCAATTTTTTGTGTAGTGGGAGGTAGGTCAGGGCTCTTATTGATGTGCAAGATTTCTAAATCATCTCAATAATAATCATTAGGATAGAGAAGAAACATGTATCCCTTTTGTGGTAAACTCACAAGATGCTCTCATACTCATGAAGGTACTCAAAAATGGATTCATTTTTCCATGTAATCCCTTATGGGGACTTCTACTATACATTTTGCATAACTAAGAATGTTTAGGAAGTCACCACTATCCAACAATGGTCCACCTCGCACCAAAATAATGAACTTAGAATTTTGTAATTGGGCATGAGGTGTGAACATTGTGGCTGAAGTAGCCATGGAATTTTCCATTCAATTTTCTTCTGTTGGTATGGATTTCATTGTAAAAATGTCAAAGAAGTGGACTAGTTTCTAAATATCATCTTTATAAGGATGTAAGTGTTATCATTTTGTTCCATAATTCTCTAAAATTTGATTAATTACTAATCGTGAATCACCAAAAAATGAGAGGTTTTAGGCCCCTAATTTCATGGCTAACATAATGCCCAATGATAGAACTTTATATTCAGTGATGTTATTGATGCAAAATAAATCTAGCCTATTTAGGAAAAAGGAAATATTAAATTCATATTGTAGAAGTGAGGACTAATCCAACCCTAGGTCCCATTTCATAGCTTGCTATGTCTAAATGGAGAATCCAAAAGTTACTAGGAGCTTGTGACATGGATTTTTCCCTTGGTTAATAATTTGAATTTAATTATTATATCTCTTCTTCTTTTTTCCTTTTGTTTCTTTGTAATTTCAACTATATTGATATGAATGTTTCTTATTGATTCAATTGAATAGATATTCACATCTTTGTTGAAAAGGATGGATGCTACACTAAAAGGTGAGTAAGGTTTCATCAAAGGAGGATCAAATGGGAACTCCTTTGTCATTTCTATATCTTTTTTGGGTCTCAATTAATTTTTAATTTTTTTAATGTTTCCTATTTTTCAAAGATTCTAATTCCTTGGTTAGTTTTCATGGTATTTTCCTTCTTCTCTTATTCCATCCTATAAACATTGAAAGGGTTGGTGTCTCCTTTGATAACATGAGTTTCACCCATATGAGAGAAGTGGATTTCTTGAAATAGGCTAGAGGAAATGACCCCCAAACTATGAATCCAAGGTCTCCCTAAGATTATTTTATATGAGGTTTCTTCGTTGATGGTGTGAAATTAAGTTGGAAGAGTTTTAGGACCTAACATGATTGGAATATTGACTTTTCCCATGGTTTGGATGTTTAGGTTATTGTGAATTCTAAGGGTGGAAGTATCTCATGTGATGTGCATTTTTTGATAACCTATTCTTTGAAGGAGAGAAAAGAGGAGCATATTGATTGCAGCCCTATCATCTACCATGATGTGTTTAGTGCAATTTTCATGAATCTGGACTTATAGGTAGAGGGAGAAATCACCCTATTTAGCTATGTCACCATTCAAGGTGAGATTCTCAAACATTAAATGTAAGATATTGTATTTTACTTGCAAAGGAATTTGAAAAAGATGTCCCAAATCTAGGACATTAAGGAGAGATCTTTTATGCATAGGAGAACCTCTAAGGAGATCCATTATTTGCAAAAAGTCTGAATCATTTGTGATGATAACTTGCTATCCTGATTCATGAGTGACATAGATTTCCTGATCTTTATCTAACTCTACGTGACTTAGCGTGTTTTCATCAAAAGTGAATTGGTGATTTTGCAATTGATTATTTTATTTATGTTCTTTGTTCTCTTAAGATAGAAGGGTGATCGTGAATTTTTGTCACTGATCATCAAAAAGTTTTGAGATGATCTTGTTAAAATTATAGCACACTTTTGTATCATGTCCCTTCATTTTGTGAAATAAGCAGCATGTGTCAAGGTCATAGGGATGACGATACGACCTGTGGAAATTCCTTTGCAGTTTTTGGAAGCATTTTCTATTTTTTTGCGGATGTTTAATGGAATTCGCATTCTTTTGATAGTCATTCCCATTTTGGTCATTAGTTTTTGTAGGGTTGTATTGGTTACCCTATTTGTCATAATATTACCATTGTTCTTCAAGATTTTTATAACAGAAAGGTTGCTTCAGTAGTTGTCACTATTTGGGAAGTTACCAATCATTTGTTTGCACTATAAACTTTTTGGTCACTATGAATAGTGGCTTGATCGATTGTTGCACTTTCTAAAGCTTCTTTATTAGACCTATATGGTAACTTTTGGACCTCCTCACTTTTATCCCTATTAAGGGCATGTGTAAAAAGAGGTTGCCAAGTTCTTTATGATCCATATTTGGGGCACTAGCTGATGAGAAGAGGACTTGCCTCCAATGTATTAAAAGTGTGCCACATATTCATTTGCATCTTTTTTTTGGGAACTCTTGAATTCCTATCTTGAGAAATTTGTTCATATTGAAAGCTATTATGAACTTACCTATGATTTGTTGGAAGTAATGTATGGAAGCCTCTAGGAGGTGATAGTACCAATCTAAACCAATTCCTTCAATATTCTTGGGAAATATCGTAGCTACAACTCCATTCCATGGGAGGAGTTCCCTCAGAACTATTATGTATGCTTTGATATACAAATTTGGGTCTCCCTATGCTTTCAATTTTGGTAACTCTAGGAGGGGACATGGCAACAGAACATTTCAAATTTTGTAATCAAGGTTCTTTTAAGTACTTTACATATGTTTATAAAAAATGGGTTTTAGGAAGATGGTGTTGTTCCTATGAACATTAGCCCCATAGATATGACTTGTTGATTTTGGATTTGGACATTTATTTTCTATCTAGGCATGAATGGGTACATTGGTTGGACATTGATACGTTGATATGCTAGGGGAGCCTGATAATTTTGCATTGAATAGACTCCACTACGTTGTTCAAAAGGTGAAACTATATCATTACTGGTATTTTGAGGATAGAAGTTCAAATAGGGCATTTTGGGTTTCCACCTAGTTTTTCTCAACCCTAACGATAAAAGGACTATCTTGCACTCTAAGTCTTTCTTCAGTCTTGTCTTCTTGGAGTTTTTTAGCACCTTCAACTTCTAGCATCCTAATCCAATAGACCAAGGTGGCTATAAGGTTTGTAGGTGTTACAACCTCTATCCTTTAAACTTATCCACCTTGTAGTGGGTTTTCTTATGATTGAGTTGCTCCATGTGTTTTCTCTTCCAAAATGTTTTCTAACAACACATGATGCATCATAGATGGCTCAACTTGATATGTGAGATGGAGGGCTTCTTTAGCCTCCCAAGATTCTTGTAAGTTTCTTTATAGGTGGCTCAACTCATTGTCCATTGGGTAGCTATTTCCCTATAGCTTGAGATAGGACAGTCGTGTTGATGTATCTTGAACCAAATAAGAAAGTTTAGCATGCTCTGCCTTGGTTGGATGATTGTATCTTGATTCCATGTTGGATTGTCAAAGGTCAAGAAGTTGTGGGGCTCTTATCTGATGCCCTCTAAATCTGAGTATTCATAATCATAGTGATTTGAAATTGGAGTGAATGGATCTAGTAGAATGTACCTATCAAATGATGGAAATATAGGTTCATTGAATGGGGATATTCCCCTAGGCTTTATCTAATTATGTCATATTATGGGGTGCAAAGAACACCATAAAAAAATGGAATGGATGAAAGAGAGAGAAATATGAAAGTAGAGTGGAAGGAACATTCAAAGACACAAAATTCTCACCCAAAAGGATTTTCTCTTTACTTTGGGTTCACCAAAATATGTGTTGTTTGAAATTCACTCAAGCTCACAGGAGTGAGTTAGACTCTAACATAGCACATGAACCATATCCTTGCTAAAGACACCTACCAATCACTCCTCATGGAAAAATCTATTCAAGTGGTGATGGAACTGAGGGGGTGTTCTCTTCTTAGGGAACCAAAACATTGTGGATTGTGGTTAGACTAATCACTTTATTGGCTTGTGAGCATAGTTGTTGATTTTTATGATTCTTGATGCTCCAATGTTGTTGATTGAAATGTTGGATTGCTATGGTTGTGATTTTTTTGAGACCAAGAGGGTCACTTGCTCTAAGTTTGTTTAGCTCATTCACTGGATAAAGGTGAAATGTGTGTAGTCTCCTTTATACTGAGTTTAATAAGTTCTTTGAGGAGCCTAAGTTATCTATTGTGAAGATCCTCTCTTCATCTTGTCTATTCATTTTGTTTTTGAATAATCCTTATGATTTCTTCTTATTCTTGGATAGTTTCCTTAGTGGTGCCTTCTTGAATGGGGAGGTTCTCCCTAATTTCTTCTAAGACTATTTTGATCCAATCTTCTCTCACGCTTGAGCATATTGAGTACTAAGTTGACAAGGTGGATACTTTCTTTCCATATCAAGTTGAATGTTGCATTTCATGCCTTGTGATGAGATCAAGAGATTTCCTTCTTGTTCTAAATGTTTTTGAATGTTTAATGAATCTCTAAATATACTTACACTAAATGAATGTAATATTTTTGTTCTTTTTCTATTTTTATATATGAACTAATTACTACTAGAAATTGAAATATGAATGTAGATCTAAATCAATTTTACTAAATGTAGTTTGTCTATGTTTTGGGGTTTTTTGTGTTTTGATTTTGAATGTAAACTATGCTAAGAAAGTAAATTGCAATTACTCTAAGAAAAATCAAAACAAATCTAAATCTAGAAATCAATGAACTCTAAACCAACCAAGAGAG
Source organism: Cunninghamia lanceolata (assembly GCA_027924645.1). Taxonomy (NCBI): domain Eukaryota; kingdom Viridiplantae; phylum Streptophyta; class Pinopsida; order Cupressales; family Cupressaceae; genus Cunninghamia; species Cunninghamia lanceolata. The sequence goes on from BSBN01000596.1 coordinate 4,533,326, forward strand.
AATAATCATGAATTTTACTTCCTCAAGGGCAAGAGGTGAGCTAATTACTACTAAAAAAAATTAAAGAACTTGAATAATTTGGGCACTAGTGCTAGGATTTTGTCCTCAAAGATCCAATAGCAATCGTCTCCTCCCCTATGTCAATGAGGTCCTCTTGACAACAAGAACAAAGACAAGGGAATGAGGAAATTGATTATGGATTAGAAGCAACAATAAAATGGAAATAAAAGGCTCACGAGGTCCTATACAAGCATATGAATGCTATGAGAGATGTTATTCGTAAGACTAAATTAAAAAAGAATACAAGAACAATTTTTAACCTCCCCTAAAATAATAGAGGAGTGGTGAATTTATAGGTATAAATTGAACACAATTGATTGAGGAGATAACTAAAATCGATTGGGAAGATAACTAGGTTTGATTGGGAGATCACAAAAGCTAAAGGCGATAAGATATATGAGTTATTGAAAGATTATTATGAACTAACTGGGAGTGAACAAAAGAGTGATTAAGAGTTGAGAATCAGTTAGGGGGAGTGATGGCCCATTTGTGCTTGAAGGAACTCTCAATCAAACACCAAAAATGGAAGTAAACTAGGTGGAACTAAAAGAAATCATGCATGCCAACACATGATAGGATTGCCCATTTTATCAGGTTAGGTCACCTAGGTGACCTTACAACTTAAGGGCGGGTGGACTAGGAGACCCTAGGGTCTCTTAAGTGACCCTATTGTTGAGGATTTGAAAAGGGTTATGTTGTGATGCTCACAACACGCCCCATTTTACCCTTTAGCAAATTGAGGACCCCTACTGTGGATTTTGCTTTTGGCTTGTGTGTGGTGGTATAGGCAAAAGAGTAGGTGTTGCAAAGGTGTTGAAAATTATAATACCCAGTGGATGGGATAGGGAAATTGAAGGTACTATGGAATTATTTGGGAAAAAATGATCAAGGTTTGTTTTTTGAAATAATTTAAAATTCCTTGTATTTTGTGATATATGATAGTTTTGGTAAAATGCATTGTTCTAGAATTTGCATGTTATATACAAATGTATTTGTAAATGGGGTCTTTGTATGTATTAAATCATGTGTTATCAGGTTTTGTATCTTGCATGATTGCATGCATTAGTCTAATGTTCAAAGTTGTGACATACAAACTGGACCCAATGAAATTCAACAGTTGAGTGTATAAAATGATAAAGTCCGTGCTTACATATGGGTTTTGTATGTATATTCAAAGAATTGAGTTTAGCATACAAAGTAGCAAATGTACATACGTGGATTTGAAATGAAAGTAAAATGAAATATAGGGAAAAAACTGAGGTAAACATTGTTTTATCTTAGGAACAAATCGCATTGCTTAGAATTTGAATATTGGGTACAGATGCATACAAAAGACCAATATTGGAAAGTGTAAATACTAAGTAAAACACATCAAAATTTGGTAATATTCATATTATCTATGAACATAAAGTGTACATTCAAAAGGATGTGTATCTATAGGCATCATTGTCTAAAGTCAAGTTTGTCATAGAAAGAGAGATGAAGTACTTAAAGAGTAATACAGAGATTAGGGATTTGCATAGAAATGTCCAAGTCAAACTACCTCTGCAAAATGACTTAACCAGTCAAAGTACTGTGTTGAATCCAACCCCTTAGACAAGTGTAGGAAATTGAGGCCAACTTGTGCCCAATAATAGTAGCGTGCTAACGCATGATCCGCCATGTTCATAAAAAATGGAAGTCTTTCATATTGTGCTCTAGGAATGGTAATTAGGGGAATTTCTGAAGCTCATGGAATGCCTACACCCAACTCTACTCCTAGGAGGATGTTGATATCTATAATTCTATAATCCACCTTGAAAATATCTTGAAATAGCAAGAAGACTTCTACTTTGTTCATGCTTAAATCCAACATAGAGGTGAGGAACAATGAGGCAATATCAGAATTAACTCTGTATCTATCCTCATTAGTTAGAAATTCTAGACCCAGTACCATCTTAATGGCTTCTAGCTCTAAATCATAGAAAATGGGATTTTCATACTGAATGATTAATCCTCTTAAACCAGCATATGGGATTAGACCAAGGAAGGTAATCTACCTCTTATTACTACAAAGACATATGGGGGTAGTCATATGTATAGTAATATAAGAACAGGCCAAAGAAGAATAAGAATTTTGTTCATAAGACAGACCATTAAATAGAAATTTCCACAAGTTACAGGGTTAATCGCCATTAATGGTGTTCATGTGAGGTTTGAATGATCAGGTTGTATGAGTTAATTCAAATGTGTTAGAGGTCTAATAGCGTTAATATCATTAATGTATCGGATTGTTAATCATGATTTATAGATTATGACATTAAATGCGAAGATACAGTACGGACAATGGAAGAAAAGAAAGGGGATCATTTTTATGAAATTAACATGCATGGTTGCATGTATTTGACATACGATACACTAGGTACAAATGCAAACTCGAAAGGAGGTTACAAAACAAAGGTTTGTATGTTTCTTTTGCATATGTTGCTTGTTGTATGTTACTAACATGCATGAATAGAAACACAATGGTGGAATTATAAAAGAGGTTAAAATCAGATGAAATAAAGGATAAGTCCGCATTTGCATTAAATGAAAGAGGTGTGTTTTGCATATATGGGGATATACAAGATCGAGGATGCATAGATACAAGCTAGAAGCAATGATGAGGTTAAAACAATTAAATGTTTGTATGATCCGCGACTTGTATATTACAATATACATCAAGAGATACAAAAGGAGATACAAACAAGGAAAAGGTAAAACTGATGGTGATTTTAAAGGTGGTCTAAAATAATTAAGGCTAGCACTTTTGTATGTATGAAAGATTGTATGCATACAAACCCAATATATAAGAGAGATAATGCATTATCAAAAGGATAAAGAAATTAAAGTAGAAAAGAATTCATCTTTTGTTTTTCCACTTGTATGTTAGATTGTATTTATTATATATACATTGCAAAACACAAAGGTGGAATATCAGGAGATACATCGTAAGGTACAAAGGGGATATGCAAAAAATTGAAATGCAAAAACAAAGAGCTAACGGATACAATGTTCAACATACAAAATTGAAATGAAGATGTAAACTTGAATGATGCATTAAATACAACATTTAATGCAGAGCTAACAATGAAGAATGCTAAATTTAAATATGTTAGGGTTAAAATAAAAGATTTTTTACTTTAATATTTGCACCTTGAAAGTTAAAATTGCAGAGGAAAAAGATTACCACACAGATTGAGCAAAGATTCAACAGTTGAACAGAATTTCATAACGGTACTGGCGCAGTTGAAATGGTAAAATAGGTCAACATTTATAGAGTTAAGATGGTAATGAAAATAGGTATGTACCTAAAAATACCATTACAAATGTTGTTCATGAAAAAATGTTAGTTATGAGTAATTTCATATGAAAATACAAATGAATGGTGAATTACTGTAGCTGCTTAGGGAAATTAGTAGACTGGGTTAGCTAACATGAAATCCAAAATAAGAAAAGACAAAGAAGGTTACGGTAAACATGAAAATGTAAAAAAATTCATGGTAAAACCCTAGGAAAAGGAAGTAAAACAAAAATTTAAATATGCAAGTTTTCATACTGGATGGCTCCAAAGCAAAAGAAGGTGGATACAATGGATGAAGACAAGATAAAGGAAAAAAAGGAAAGAAAAACAAGAAAATAAACCAAAAAGGAAGAACTACTAGTCTAGGGATACCTGTCTCTGTTTAGCACAAGTGGAGTTGCGACAGATACAAATATAGGTTGCTATGATGTAGAGGATGTCTTACAGAAAGTTACATCATTAGACGCTAGTCCTCATATGAAATGCATCTGGGAGCAGAGGTTATACAAGGTTGCAAGGTTCTCATTACCAATGGAAGCTAAAGATCTAGTTTTAGAATGTATAAACAGATACGACACAAATAATAGAAAGGTAATGCATGGAGAGCAAGTCATTGCTAATTTATCTACAGAGGGAATAGCTAGGACATTTGGTTTAGAGATCGAAGATAAAATGCTAGATATAGATATAGATCAACATATAGAGGATTTTATTAGCAATGAAAGAGAATGCAAGAGTACAATCTTCTATAGTTGGTGCACTACAGAGAACAAACCTAAGGCTATAGCAAGGGTACCAAAGAACCTCCATAGAATAGATTTCAAAGAGAAAATACATTTGATGATCACAATGCTAAGCAGACTGGTAGGGTTAAGAGATGCAATAAAGTGTAAACCATGGATGTTCACTATTATCCAATATATGAGAAAAGCAAAAAAGGAGGATGGGAAAATTCATTGGGCTAAGGCTATTAGCAATCCCATATGGAAATAGGCCATGTTATTAATGCAGAAAATGATGCCTTTTTATTTTTTATCTTATGTATTATATTCATGTGCAGCTAAAATCAAACATTACATAGATGAGATTAATAGGCTTGGGACCTTGGGGAATGGTCCAGATCAAAATTTAGTTTACGATCATTATCCAGATTTATAGGAGGATAATGCATTAAAGAAGTTTGCTCTAGTAAATGATGTATTTTACACATATATGGTGAGAGTTTTGAATGGAGATAAGGACAGGAGGTTGTTTGAAGAAGCATTAAGTACTATAGGCCCACACAGTTCGTGGTACATACAATTTCCTAACTTTACATATATCAGAACTAAAGGTTTTGATGGGAAGCCATTCATGCTGCCTCGGTATCCTTCAGATAAGCTAATTATATTGGAGTTTTCTAGGCAAAATTTGAATGCATTCAGGATATACAAAAGGAAGTGGGGTAGAGGAAATATCAAGCTCCCCTGGGCTATTGGAAGCTATTCTTGTTACAGTGAGGAGTAGCTAGTTATGCAGAGCAAGAGTTGAGATATTATGGTTTTGAAGAGTTTAAGCTAGCTAGGCACTTTGATCCTTTTCATAGGATTCAAGTGCACAATGATTCTAAGTACAAGCATCAAGTACACATTGAAGACTATTGGTCTAATTATAAGAATGAAAGGGAAGTCAGAAAGAGAGCTCATTAGAGGTTAATTATGGAGTAGATGAGGACAATGGGGGAGATCAATGTACACTTAGAAATTGAAGATGACAAGAAGGTGTTACACCACAGTTATGAAAATACAAGATTGCTTCCTATTAATGAACCTGATTGGTCACAACCATGGGAGACATCTTTGGATGTTGTGTCAAAGTCAGTTATGCTATTCTCTAAAACATGGTTGAAGGATCAGATAGAGGAACTCAAAGCTAAGGGTGTTGAGCCTACATTCTAGAAAAAAGGCAAGAAGTCAACAGAGGAAAGAAAGTCAACAAGGATATCTTATTTTGAAAAGATTCCAATGGAATTTTTATGCGAAGGAAAGATACTATGAAGATATTTTGGGGAATGGTTGGGAAAGGGTTCTCACCATTGATCTATAAAATTTGAATGTGGACCATTAGATTAATTTTGTAGCCGTAGTAGGAAGGAAGCTTCAAAAGTCTATATAAGAAGCTCTGCTACATGTATTCTATTACACAGGGATTTTGAAATTTTAGCTTAAGGTTGTAATTGTCAAGTTTTGTTGCAATAGAGAGGATGTTTCTTTTAGTTTTAGAAAGGAGTTCGCATGTGTCTGCATTAAGGAGTGTGTAGAATGTCCTATCTCCTTTATGTATCTGTCAAAGCGTTTGTAAGTTTTTTTGGTGATTTTGATCAATGCAACAAAAGTCATTATTACATTGTAAATTTTGTGTGACTTTATACTTCAAATAAAGGTAAACTTAGAATTCTGCATCTATTACAAAGTGTTTTCTGATTTAGACTTTTACTTGATGTATTGTTCTTTGAAAGATTGCAATCTCTTATGTATATTTGTGAAAAGGTTTAGGATTTTACATTTGTAGATTTGATTGTGTTGAATTGTTCAAGTTACTGTATTCTTTAGTACATGGATAACAGAACATTTAGATTCTATTTGGAATGTTATTTCTATTTCTAATCTTTCTAACTTTTCTCCAACAGTTGATAAATAATTAGCTGAAATGCAGTTATCTAAAGGAAATTGTGAAAGATCCTGTTAAATACATGGAAATGTTAATGATCTTTAATGATTTTCATAAATTCTGAAGTATCGAGTATGTTTTCTAGGAAATTTGTATAAAAGTTTGACTTGAAAGACATAAATAGTTGCAAAGAATTATTGATTTGAGAGATATTTTGAGATATTTACATGTAATAAGTGACAATTGCCAGTAATAAACCTTTAAATTGAGTAAGGCCCCTTGAATATAACAACTTCATAATGAACTGCTGGTCTATCCCACGCAGTCAAGAACTGACCATCTAGAAACTTGAGGTTGAGAATTACTAGTTAATTCTACATATCTTCCAAGACAGCTAAGGTTCTTTTGTGAATTTTAACTATGTTGTGTGTGTAAAAACTCTCATCAACAGTAATTTGGTGCTAGGACAGTCTGATTGGAATTGAGGTAGGATTTGTGCAAAGCTGGCTCATAATAGTGGTAGAGTGACTAGGTCCAAGTCTAATTCAAGTGATATTTTCATACAATTACCTGATAGAAGTCAGAATAGTAGTCCTTTGATCTGAAATCCTAGAATATCACATGTAGGAAGCTCATTAGGAACTCCTCCTGGATCACCTTTTAACATACATAGTATAGTGAGTCCTGATAGTTCTTCGATTAGATCATTAAATCTCATTTCTGGACCCCCTAGAAGTCTAAGTCCTCCTAGAGGCCCAAGCCCACCTTTAAATCTAGGTACCCCTAGAGGTCCTAGTCCACCCCGAGGTCCAGTCATGGCATACTTTGATGTCAATTCTCCCATATCATTTACTGATTACCATGAAATGCCAAAGAATCTTGAGAAGATCTATCCTAAATATTAATTACACTAGGATCCAAAAGATCAGATTAGAATATTCATGGAGGCTTGCTTTAGAGAAAGATTAGAACATCATGATGTAGTTTGCAGATTGTTCCCATACACATTTAATGAACAAGATTCTAATTGCTATGTCAACTTACCGAATGGTTATATCACTACTTGGGAACTCATGGAGGAGGCATTCTTGTCTAGGTTTAGAGGACTATTGGAACCTTCTACTTTGTATCACAAGTTGACAGCAATTAAAAGAGGTGAGGGAGAGCTCATAGACAATTTCAATGATAGGTTCCAAAAATCTTTCTCTAAGTTAGTTGCTCCTTATACTATAGCTCCTAAAGAAATATTGGCTATGTATTTTTATTCTTTAGATCCATTGACTACAATGTTTGTCAAGAGAAAAGTCAATATAGATACTTTATCAAAAGCTTACAAAGAAGTAGCCACTGTAAACTAGGAGATGAGATAAATGACGTATAATCCTTTTCTGAATGTAGAAAACCTTAGGATTCAGAATCAAGTATAGCCATGGAATGGTGTTCCCATGCACCATACTCCATTATTGAATCTAAATCCTACGTATACACCAGTGTATAACCCTTCTCCCATTCAAGCTATAGTTCCTTATAGTGGTAATAATACCAGTAACAATCAAACTAATGGTTAGTCTTTCTTCCAGCCTCCTCAGGATACATTTTTAGCTAAGGCACAAGATAATAGAGAGGAAATAAATGAAATTACTACACATTTAAGATGACTAACCACTAAGATGACACAATTGAGAAATGAAAATTTTTACGATAGAAATCTTTAAGGACAGAGTCAAAATTAGAACCAGAATAATAGTCAAGGTCAAGGTTCAAATCAAAATCAGAATCATAACTAAGGGCAAAATCATAATTAGGGACAGGAGATGCAAAGTAGGGGATATAATGGAAATAACAAAGCCTGAGGTAATAACAACAGAAATTAGAATCAGCCTAAGCCATCTAGGACATGGAACACGGGACCAAATAATGGTACTCTAGCCTCTCCATTTGAGAGTCCAGACGGTCAAGAGTTGAAGTAGCCAGCTAGAGTCCAAATGACTAATGTAGCATTAAAAAATTGGTGTAGGTTTCATAATACGAATGCACATGTTGACCTTGATTGTCCTCAATTTCATCTCACTGCTAGCATTTTTAATGTTGAGGTAAAAGCTCCTACATCTAAATTTCTAATTCCCAAAGGGAATGAGATAGTACCTTTGGTATTTGAGTCTACTTTGGTCTTAGAAAGTTTTACCTTCACAACTAGAGAAGAAGAGAATCAAATAATAGAGAACAAGCCTTATTATTGTGAGAACTTCTATCCAGAGTTAGCCCTAGTGTTGGATACTTTTGAGTTCCCCTTCAAAATTGAAAATGAAGTATTATGTGAACCAGAAGAGGTGCAGGATTTTCAACAATCCAATAAGAACCACACTTATAATCTGAGAAGCAACACTAAGCCTTGCGGTCCTTTCACTACCTCCACTCCTAATAATTTCAATACCCCTCTAGATTAGTATGCTAGTAATAATCCCACAATCTTAAAGGCTAATCATCATGGGACTGGTGGGACAATAGCACCAAAGGTTCAAGTGGGGAAAGTGGAATCTATGGAAATAGCAAAATTAATGAACTATTTATCCAAGGAGATAAAAAAAATTAAGGTTAGTGTACCTCTATATAAGTTATTAAGGAGTCCAAGGGTATCGATTGCCTTCATGAAATCCTTAGATGGATTTGTATCAAAGCAAACTCATGTTAACGTAGATGTTCATAGCAAAGATGCACAGTCCAAGGATAAAGGCAAGAAAACTGGCAACCTTCAAACACTATTGTTGCTATGTATGCAGAAAAGAAGGAAGCTCCTCCTTTTTTGTTAACTATTAGAATGTTGGGAAAGAATATACATAATTGCATGGTGGATTCAGGAGCCTTAGCCAATGTAATAACTCTAGGAATATGCAAAACTTTAGGGCTAACTCCCACCAAATCTGCCAAGGTTGTTACTCAACTGGACAAAACTGAAGTTAATGTGATAGGTGAATTAATGCATTTCCAGATGCAATTAGCTTCTGATCCTAGGGTAAGTCAATTTATTGATATCTAGGTCATAGTTATACTAGTTAATTATGGCATGCTACTGAGTAGGGATTGGTCTAAGACATTGAATGGATAGATGGCCACTAATTTTTCACACATGTGGTTACCGTGGAGGGGTGTCCCAAATCAGATTAGAATAGAGGCTAAACCTAGGATGAAGCACATGATTATAGAATATAATAAAACAAATCAGATATTGTATGCATCTGTTGAAGCAGGTGTCTATAGAGTGGCTAATAAAGGAGTGCAAATAGAGGAGATCTTGATGTTATATTTTAAGACAAAGATTGTTAGTAAGGAAATAGTTGTATTCATTGAATCAGATGGTAATTCTTCTGATGAAGAGGATAATCATGTAGGTAGCTTTAGTCAAATCATAAGACAGGAGATAGAAACATGCATTCAACAGGAATCTCCAATTCAGTGTAAGTTGTATAAAAGTTTGTGTAGAGTTCATAATATTCCTCATCCTAAAGAAAATTGTGGAATATGCAGGGATATCATAGAATATCAATATAGAAAATGTATAAATAGGATGGGATAGAAAAGGAAAGGTTTATTCCTAATAAACCTAAGCTGTATTTTCATGATGATACAAATGAGTTGATACAAATTTTGAATGAAGAAGTAACAATGAAAAGTGTTAATTGTTCTGACTTACAAACTAAAAATGCAAGTAGACCTACAATTCAGAATGAGATGCCTAGAAATAAGTATGTTGTTGCAAAATAGTCAATAGATAAAGTTAGCCATGTTAAGGTAAAAGGTCAAGGTCAAAAGAATAAGAGTGGCATTTGGAAACTAAAATGTGATGGATCTTAGTCCAAGCAAGGAGCAGGAGCAGGGGTCAAACTCATTAATCCAAATGGTAAATCATTTTTGGCAGCATATAGGTTACATTTTCCTTACACTAATAATGTAGCAGAGTATGAGGCTTTGATTTATGGACTTGTTATGGCTATTAAGAAGAAGGTAAGAGTGATCCGAGTATTTTCTAACTCTAAGTTAGTGGTCAAATAGGTTAGAAAATTGTATGCTTGTAATTACAAGAAAATGATTAGTTATAGGCATAGGATATGGGACTTAATTGAATCTTTTGATGCCTTTAACATTGAGCATATCCATAGAGAATTGAATCAAAGACCAGATGCATTAGCAGTTGCTACTAATACCTTAGAGCCTTTAACATTGTCAGGTTTAAAAAGATCCATTGTTGAATTAGTAAATGTACCAAGTATACCTAATAATGTCACACATTTCCAAGTATTTGGAGGAGATCAACAAATTGTAGACTTTCTCACTTGTAATGAGGTATTTGAAACTCAAATCATTGATGAACAAGAAAGACCTGATGTATCTTGGGATGAAGAAGACATAGTAAACCTAAAAAGTAACTTCTTACCCAAGGGGGTAATAAAGATGGAGAAGATTTTCAATTTTGATGGGGTAGTTATACAGAGAGATTTGACCAAAATTGAAGGGTGTATATGTGATCCCTTTAACTTAGGAGTGGAATGAAGTCCACATAATGTGTTAATTGGAAAGGCTTGTTCTGAAGAATTACGAAAAGAAATTGTGGGGGATTTTAAGGAGTATAAGCATGTAATAGCCTGGACATATGAAGATTTAAAGACTTATGATACCTCCATTATAACTCATGTAATACCTTTGAGACCAGGGGTAAAACCATTTAGGCAAAAGAAAAGGCTAGTGAATGCTATTTTAGAACCCCTAATCTTTGAAGAAGTCAAAAAGTTGTTGTCTGCTAAAATAATTTTTCTAGTGAGGCGTTCAACTTGGGTAGCAAATTTAGTACCCGTAAGGAAGAAAAATGGAGAAATTAGATTGTGTGTAGACTTTAGAAACCTAAATAAAGCTTCTGAAAAGGATAATTATCAATTGCCTCCAATAGATGAAGTACTACAAGCAGTGAATGGAGCTAAGATGATGTTATTTTTGGATGGATTCTTAGGGTATAACTAGGTTTTAGTCGACAAAGAAGATAGGTTAAAAACTACATTTACTTGAAAATGGGGTAACTATACATATAGGAGAATTCCTTTTGGTTTAATTAATGCAGGTGCCACTTTTCAACGGGCCATGGATATCTTATTTCATGGATTGTCAGGTAAGTGTATTGTCATTTACATGGATGATTTAACTATATTTTCTAAAGATGCATCCACTCATGCAGAAGATTTGAGGAGAGTGCTTAGAAGGTGTGAAAGGTATGGAGTTTCTCTCAATCCAAAGAAATGTTCATTTGGTGTGACAGAAGGAAAACTGTTAGGGCATATCATCTCTAAAAATGGGATATCCATTGATCCTGACAAAGTAGAAGGAATTAAAAATTTGCAATTGCCTAACAGTAAAAAAGAGTTGAAGTCTTTCTTTGGTAAAATTAACTTTGTCAGGAAATTTATTATAGGATTTACAGAGATTGTGCATCCATTAAATGTAATGCTAAAGAAGGATGCAAAAATAGAATGGACTCCAGTAGATAAAGCTGCATTTGAAGACATTAAAGAGGCCACTTCTGATGCACTAGTGTTAGCTAGTCCAAATTATGCTAAACTATTTTACATATACTCATTTGCATCCATACATTCAGTTGTAGCTACTTTGACACAAAAGGGAGAAGAAAATGAAGAAAAACCCATCGCTTTCATGAGTGCTCCATTGAAAGATGCACAGTTGAAATATTTACACACAAAAAGGTAGGTGTTTGCCTTAGTAAGGGCAGTGAAAAAGTTTAGGCATTACATCTTAAGAAGCCAAGTGAAATCTATAGTCCCTGGTACAGCGGTGAAAATGTTATTGATGCAAAATGAACCTGGAGACAAAAGAGCCAAGTGGATCACAGTATTGCAAGAGTTTGATATTGAGATTATTCCAATGAAATTAGTTAGAGGTCAGGCATTAGTACATACCATAGCCAATACTGACCCAAATTTGGTGAAACAATAGTATGTATTAAATGCTAATGATGTAGCATGTTGGTATGATGATTTAAACACATTCTTGATATCTAGAAAGTATCCAAACAAGATGAAGTCTTCTTAGAGGAGGCCCTTGAAGATAAAAGCACAAAGATATATGGTACAAGGAGGTCTTTTGTTCAAAAAGAATCATGAAGGTATATATTTGAGGTGTTTGAACAGAGTTGAAGTAGATAAAGTGTTGTTGGAACTGCATGATAAATATGGAACAGCTCATGGTTCTTATTTGGCGATGACCCATAAGATTTTGAGAGCTGGTTACTATTGGCCAACAATGTTCAAAGATACAAAAAACTATATTCAAAGTTGTCACACATGTCAAACTACGGTAGACAAAGGGAGGAATCAGGCTAATCCATTACAACCAGTTATTGAGTCTAGATTGTTTGCACAATGGGGTTTAGATTTCATTGGAGTCATCAATCCTCCATCATCTATAGGGCATAAGTTCATACTGATGGTGATAGACTATTGTACAAGGTGGACTATGGATTGAGGCAACATGTTGTAAGTTCTCCACTACCTAGGTGGTCATCAAATTTCTTGAAGAAAACATCATCACAAGGTCTAAAGCTCCTTATTCTCTGGTATGTGATAATGGACCTACATTTTCTTTAAAATTTTCCAAATGGGCATTTGAATATGGGATGGTTCTAAATTTTTCATCAAATTATTATCCTCAAGGTAATTGGTTAGTTGAGTCTACTAACAAAATCCTGTTAGACATCATCAAGAAATTAATTGTTAAAAATCCAAAGGAGTGGAATACATTGTTGAAATATGCACTGTGGGTAGATAGGACGAAGGTTAAAGTAGCCTTAGGAAATGCACCTTATCACTTAGTTTATGGGATTGATCCCATACTTCCAGTGAACTTAACAATACCTACTTAGAAATTTTCTAATGAGTATTTAGGATTTGATGATCATAGAGAAGCTAGGCTAGTCTAGATGTTACAATTGGATGAAAAAAGAGATCAAGCTATTGATAAGTTTGCAAAACATCAAGTTCTAGTTAAAATATGGTTTGATAAAAGAGAAAGAGTCAAAACATTCAAAATATCAGATCTGGTGTTGTGTTGGGACAAAGCACATGAGATGAAAGGGAACCTTGGGAAGTTTGATAAATTGTGGTTAGGTCCACTACAAGTTGCAGAAATAATAGGGGATAATACTTATAGGCTCAAAACGTTAACTGGAGAAGATGTGCCATTACCTATTAATGGTCAACACCTAAAACATTATTTTCAAGCTTAGAAGATGAATTAGCCCTACTATGTATCATACTATAAAAAATTGTATAGGGTGTGGGGTTTCTGGCTTTGTTGTTGTTTTGTTTTGGTTGTGTGTTGGTGTCTCTGTTGGTTTTTTTTTGGTTTTTTCTAGTTTGTTGTTTGGTTGGTTTGTTTGTTGTGTTTCCTTGGCATGGATGTTTGTTTTGATTTATGGTATGTAGGAGCAGATTAACAACCACTGAAAACAATAGAAAATTTGGAAAGTTCAGGTTAACCATTTGAAACTTATGCATAACTTGTTAGGACTCTCATGAATCTAAGGTGTTGTTTATCTTGTGAATGATTTTATTCAATAACTGTGAATTGAGTATTCAAGGAGGGTTTCTCACAATGACACACCTAAAATCCTTGGGTTTGTTGAACATACTAGTGTAGGTGTTAAGTGAAAAATTAGAGGTCACCCTTTCTATCATTGCAATTTTCAACTTAACTTTAGCAAGTGACCATGCCTTGCATCATGGACATACAATGATAATATCTTATGAATCTATATGCCATACAAAATTGAATAAAAAAAGAAGAGAGAAGGATTATACTGAAAATCTAATTTAAGCCATCTAATTAACTCTATCAAGGCTATGGCCACCTGCTGGTAGTGGGGCTCTATTTAGGAGAATTGCATTGATAACCTTATTGGGGCTATGAACACCTGTTGGGAGCAAGCCTCTATCTGGTTGTCTATAAGGGATGAAATCAACTATGTAGTTTAACACCAGTCACTAGTGTTTTCAACTCATCTTCAAGATAAGGATTATTAATCACATGCACACATTTAAACTGTATTGAAGATTCATGCACCTTATTGAAAACATTTAGTCCAAAATGAATAATGGTTCACTTACAAGGAAGTTGGAAGTTATGAATTTATTTCATCTTGTTTTCTTTAATGGTTTAAATTTAGTTATTTTATTTGGTTGCTAGTTGTTGTGATGCTCACAACATGCCCTATTTTACCCTTTAGCAAAATGAGGACCCTTGTTGTGGCTTTTACTTTTGGCTTGTGTATGGTGGTATAGGGAAAAGGGTAGGTGTTGCAAAGGTGTTGAAAATTATAATACCCAGTGGCAGGGATAGGGCAATTGAAGGTACTAGAGAATTCTTTGGGACAAAAATGATCAAGGTTTGTTTTTTGAAACAATTTAAAATTCCTTTTAATTTGTGATATATGATGGTTTTGGTAAAACGCATTGTTCTGGAATTTGCATATTATATACAAATGTATTTGTATATGGGGTCTTTGTATGTATCGAATCATGTGTTATCGGGTTCGTATCTTGTGTGATTGCATGCATTAGTCTAATGTTCAAAGCCATGACATACAAACCAAACCTGATGAAGTTCAGTAGTTGAGTGTATAAAATGATAAAGTCCGCGCTTGCATATGGGTTTTGTATGTATATTTGAAGAATTGAGTTCGGTATACAAAGTAGCAAATGTATGTACTTGGATTTGAAATGAAGGTAAAATTAATCTTAGGGCAAAAACTAAGGTAAACATTGTTGTATCTTAGGAACAAATTACACTGATTAGAATTTGAAAATTGGGTACAGATGCATACAAAAGACCAATATCAGAAAGTGCAATACTAAGTAAAACACATCAAAAATTGGTAATATTTGTATTATCTATGAACAAAAAGTGTACATTCAAAAGGATGTGTATCTATAGGCGTCATTGTCTAAAGTCGGGTTTTTCACAAAAAGAGAGATGAAGTACTTGTTTAGGGGAAATTTTGGATTTGTTAATGTTCTAGTGTTTAGATGCTTAAATCCTCCTTTCCACCTTACATTCAAGGATCTAGGGTCAAGTGACGAGAACTATCATAACATAGGCCACTTGTAGATGTAGGGAAACTTGGATTAAGGAATTTAATTATTAATTTTTCTTCTCTTATGCCCAATTAACCATTAAAACTCTAATTATGCAAATACAACAACAAATTGAAGAATGACAGAAAAAGATGTTGCAAATAGGAATAAAACATCAAATCATAGAATACCTTTTTTCAGGGTTTTGAAGCGGAATAGTTGGGGACACTGGAGTAGGCGCCCAAGTCCAAGGTACCTACTTTTTTGTGGAATCCGGACCTCCTTTCAACACTGATCAACCCTATAACGTTTGTTTTCAGAGATTTGCCCATGGAGGACACTGGAGCGAGTGCCCAAGTCCTGGAAGTGCTCCTTTGTCTAACTTTTCTTCAGATCCTGAATCCTTGATGCCTACCACTCCTTCCTACAACTCTAGTTTTCCCAAACGTGACACCTATAACTTGTAATCACAAGACTTAGTTTGGGGGTTGTGGTGTTTAGAGGCTTGCCTTAGTCAAGCCTCGGAGGACTCTTAAGTCTCCGAACACCATTATGAGATAAAAGAGTATGTGCCCTTGTGAGGCAGAGGCAAAAACCAAAGGAATCAATGATGAAAACATAATATTATGTCACCTTGTAGTGAAACCTTCATGGAGGAAGATGCTCTTCATGCCATCAAGAGATTGATGCTCAAATCTACAAATATCAACACACAAAACACACAAGTCTACTCTTGCAACACAATAGAAGCCTTGAATCACCTTGAGAACACATTAGCTTGCTAGTAATCATCTAATTGAAATATGGTTTACAAATGAATGCCTAAGTATTCTTATATATGTAACTACATGCACTCCTGCCAAGATTTTAAAAATCAAAAATTACCGTGTCAGCAAAAGGACCCAGTAACGGTCATAAACTAACACCTAGAAATTAAGGTTGCCCCAAATAGGGCAGGACTAGGGTGTGGGTACCCAAGTCCTCCCCCCTTATTTTGGGTAGGGTACAACTCAAGGGGTCCACCTAAGTCCAATTTGCCATGAAACCTAGGCCTCATTCCATCGGGATGCTAAAATATGAACTAAGATATCCTAAATGCACTCTAAAGACCCGGGAGTTAAACCTTATGAGGGAAAAGCCCCCAAGGGGACATTTTCTGACGTTACATTTAGCCCCCACTTTAATGTATGTATAAATGCAAGGCCAATACATGCATTAAAGTAAGGTCACAAACATAGCAAACACACCAAGCATAGGGAAGACACACCAATCACATAGAAGATAGTAATAGGCATGAAAAACATGGAGAAGACAGTTACAGTCATGTAGAACACAGAGAAGACAATCAATGCATAGAAGACACATTAATGCATGGAAGATAGAAATGATATCTTTTCTTTTCTTTTTCTCATATATGTGAAATGCAAATGTAAGTACTGGAAAGTAAACAAACCTCCCATAATACAGGATGCACTACCTTAAGGTGCAGGTCTCTGTATAAATGGGGCAACACACATGTAATACATGTAAAACCTCCCAAAATGTAGGAAGCACTACTCGAAGGCGCTGGTCTCTACATATGGGGCAACAAACATGCCATACAAAACAAGCACGCCAAACTACACACACTTGAAAACATGGAGAAAACATGGTAGACAAGCAATGGAGTGTACCTATTTCTAGGTCCAACATCTCAGGCACATTACAGGCACACACCGATGATTGGGCTCCACAACAATTGCCAAAACACACTTAAGGATTGAGTTAGTCACAAAATCAATCCTCGCCTCTGCAGAGGACTTTTGAAAATGATAGGATGATGCAATCTGCTCTGAGAAATACACCATCCCCACCTTCGTAGAGAGATTAAGAAAAAGGATATGCTCGATGTCCTGCCTCTGCAAAGGGCTTACATGATTGATTGATTGATTTCAAACAAGCTCAAGATGCACAATGCACTACTCTGGGACAAGTCTTTGCATCTGAGGTCAAACACATTGCTAACATCTATAATAGACAGCTTACCTTATATATGCTGCCACCTTAAGGTGGTTGATATCAAGCATCGATATCAAGCCGTTAAGGTAGGAAGAAAACACACAAGGGAACACCAACTTTTGCAAAGCCCATGCCCCCCAGAGGTGACATGTACTTTACGATCACTAAATATTCCCACAAACACATCCCTGCAAGAAATATGTTAGTGTCTACAACATCATGATAAACAACAAAATCAATGCATATGATTAACCACACAAAGAGCCAAGGTTATATAATGAATTTGAAGTTCGAGGATAACCATGGGCTATATCATGAAGCTCTCTGAATCGAGTATCACCAAGGCTAGATTCAAAGGCAAACAAAGGTACACAAAGCAGCAATATTGTTAAGGTTTGTACATGTGACAGAAACATCATGAAATTCACTATGCAGAAAGAATGAGTGCTTCCACTAGCCAAGCATTGGATAAGATATACAACCCCATCATCATATTAGGAACTAAGTCCATTTGTTGATTGCTCTCGAAAGGGAAACTAGGTCTGCATCAATGTAAATGCTTGTCGCCATCCGACCGCTAGATGGAAACACTAGAGGAAGGGAAACAATAAATAAGAGAGGAGAAATAAGTGTCTTATAGAGAATCACATAGGAGGGTGCCCCCAAGTCACCAACCATGACGCTATGTCCGTAAGACACAACACTCAACAATGAAATCAGAGAGAGAGAAATATAGAAGAATGATGATACAAATAGAAGAAGGTTGTAACAGAGGCGGTCTCCTAGTATCTTGAACCTTACAGGAGAATCTGAGGTCATTCCAGCAGGCCTAAACAACACATAACACATCACAGGGGAAGCACATCACGAGAGAGAGATAAAGGGTTATAGATACTTACTTCTAGAGTCTTCATAATATATGTTAGAGCTTGAAAACCTCTTGGAGAGGTATTCAATCATTTTTAATGCAAAATTTGAGTAGTTCTTATGAAAGTCTTGTTTGTTATCATATGATCCTTGTTCCTTAAATAGTAAACTTTCTTGGTTGACACGATGCTTTCTTTGGATTATTTATAGTAGACACATTCATGTTTGGTTCATTGATCTTGATGAAACTCCTATTATTATTCCTTTTAAAGTTGTTTTGTGATGATCCACCCAAGGATTGACCAACTTGAGCTGATGAGTTTTGGTTTTCATACTAACTAGATGAAAGTTGATAATCATGAAGAGCAGTGCATAAATGTTGAAAGGAGTTGTATTTAATCAAGAGAATCTTATCATGAATATCAGGTTGTAGATTTGTAATGAATATCTTTAGAACATCCTCATCTTTCATCTAATACTAAATCTGTGCATAAAGTCATTGATACAAACCAATGAATTCAGCCAACTTTTCTTTGGGACCTTGTTTGCATTGAACCAATTCAATTAGAGTGACTTGGGGTTCAATATTTCCTTGAAAATGTTGTAAAAATTGATCAATCAACTGTGAAAAGGAGTGTATTGGATTCAGAGGAAATGAGAAAAATCATTCTAAAGTAGTATCTTTGAGAGATCGCAGGAAAATTTTTTCTAACAAATCCTCTTCAAAACAAAAATCACTACACATAGCTATAAATGCTGCCACATGAATATTAGGATCACCTTTTCCACCATATTTTTCAAAGCAAGGAGTCTCAAACCTCTTAGGCATAGGAGTTCTCAAAATTGCAAAGGATAACAGATTATGGGCATGATATGTTGGTAGACTAGGCTGCGAAGAATTTGCCAAGTTTGTTACCTTTTGTTGCAAAGCAGTCATGCCCTATAAAAGTTAGTTTAGGATGGCATTATTGGGAGATACAATTTTTTGTGAGGAATTAGAACCAATGTGAGGAGGTGAATGAGCTTGAGATACTATAGGCAAAGGCTAAGAAAATGTTAATAGTAGTTGTCCATAATGATAGGTGGAAGATGGTTGAGATTATGTAATAGGTGGTTGGAAATGAGTGGAATGGATGGGAGGTTGAGAACAAGTATGCATAGAGGAGATCCCATTAGGACCCAAATTCTATTAATTAAATCATACAGCTTTGTAATTAGTGCCATTAGATACTCTAATACCAGTGGTAGCATTACTACAAGTGTTTACATTAGTTGTTAAGATCATTGACATAAAAGTGGATATTTCTGTAGTATGTATAGGTGCCAAAACTTGAGTATGAGATGGTGATAGAGTGTTATTTATTGTTTGCACACATTCAGTCACTAGCATGATATTAATTTGTACAATATGTGCTAGACCACAAATTGCATTAACACCATCTTGTCCTTCTTTTATCAATTCTCTTATATTATGAATTGTAGGGACAGCTTCCTCAACTATTCTCTCATTTTCCATGAATGATTGAAATTTAGCTAGCTCTTTATCCAATTTTTCTATTTGCTCATTAGATACATATCCTATTTCCTCAATAGTGTTATCGACATCATAAAAAGTTTATTCTTCCATTGTGGTTGGAGGATGTATACTATCTTGAACAATTTGAGTTTCTCCCTTTGTAAAGAAGTTGTCCAAAGTACCAACTTCTTCAAGAGAACTAGACCCCATTAATCTTTTACTTCTTCTCAAAGGGATATTTTTTTTAGGACAGTGTGTCATAAATCTTATACAGAATCATACAATGCACACACTAAGAGAACAAATCCTAGTAGAAGGATATGATTGATGGCCAAAATGCTTTATACTCTTTTCAATGCCAATGAATGAAACAAAGGACGTTGTAAGGATTTTGATCAAGGGAAGAATGTTATATGTCTGATACCAGTCCAAAACAGCAATATAATCACTCTCAACACACTATTGATGCAAATCCAAGATAATGCCAAGTCAAAATATAGTGAAAATATGTCAAAATAGGCACTTTTTTCACCAAAATTCAATGCAAAAGAGCATAACAAAGGGTGTTGTGAGTAAAATGATCATGGAAAGAAAATAAAATCAGTAATAACAGACACTTGGTTCCAAAATACCAAACACAACACAATTTTAGTGCCACTTAAGGTAAAACCCTAGTGAAAATATAGCAAAAATAGGCTATGTTTCACGGTTTTTCAACTCCAAGACCTAGAAAAAGGGGTGTTGTAAGGAATTTTAGGAGGTAAAACAAATAATATCAATAATATTAGTCACCTCAATCCATAAAATTGATCACAACATGCTTGGAGTGCCAACTAGGTCAAACCCTAGGGCCAAAATAGCTAAAATATGTGGTTTTTTGCAAAATTTTCACTACAAGAGCCCGATAAAAGGGTGTTGTGAAGATTTTTATGAGGTGTAGAAAATTATTACCCTGATAATAGAAAAATAATTCCAAAATACCTTTCACAACACACCTATGGTGCAAGTTTACAAAGTCGATAAGGCCAATTTTAGTGAAAATTGTTGTTTTTGAAGCCCTAGGTTTGAGATCTTCGAATAAAATCCTATGTGAATGATTTGAAATCTGAATTATGATGAAATTGACTTACTCTCAGATCTAAAAATGATTTTTGATCCTTATCATGCAAAATGCCCATGTAAATTTAATGAAAATGCATCAAAATTGCTAGTTTTGTTGAAATTTTCTATCTAAAAATTGAAATATTTTAAATCTAAATGCAAATTCACAGTAAAATGCAAGACTACAGCCAAATTAAAATTTGAATGAGCCTCTAAAATCAGTAGAAAAATCTAATAAAAGATTTTTCCTACTAACCCTAGATTTTGGAATTACTAGGTTATATAAAATTATCAAAATTTCCACAAAACCTTAGCAATTAAATGATAAAAATGCAATGCAAATTTCTAAATTTTTGACATTTTCTATAGTTTATATCATATTAGATGCACAAATCATGAATTAGGAAAATTTAGGAAGAAATGATGCAATTTAGTAAGCCAAACAATGTAATTTTTTTGTATTTTTCAAATTTTTCATTTTTTAAAAATTTTTCTCAATGCAATAAAATGAATGAATGAAATCAATCCAAATATAAAGAAAAACACTTATCAAGTTGTAATTTAAGTCCAAAAACATGGGTTCACCAAAACATTTAGGGGAAAATTGGATTTGTTAATGTTCTAGTGTTTAGATGCTTAAATCCTCCTTTCCACCTTACATTCAAGGACCTAGGGTTGAGGGACGAGTACTATCATACCCTAGACCACTTGTAGATGTAGGGAAACTTGAATTAGGGAATTTAATTATTAATTTTCTTTCTCTTATACCCAATTAACCATTAAAACTCTAATTATGCAAATACGACAACAAATTGATGAATGACGGAAAAAGCTCTTGCAGACATGAATAAAACATCAAATCACATAATACCTATTTTTAGGGTTCCAAAGAGGAATAGTCGAGGACACTGGACTAGGTGCCCAAGTCCAAGGTACCTACTTTTTCATAGAATCCATACCTCCTTCTGACACTGATTAGCCCTGTAACTTATGTTTCCAGAGATCTATTTGCGGAGGACACTAGAGTGAGCACCCAAGTCCTAGATGTTGCTCCTTTGTCTAAATTTTCTTCAGATCCTAAATCCTTGATGCCTGCCACTCCTTCCTACAACTCCACTTTTCCCAAATGCAACACCTGTAACATGTAATCACAAGACTTGGTTTGGGGGTTGTGGTGTTTAGAGGCTTGACTCAGTCAAGCCCCGGATGACACTTAAGTCTTTGAACACTGTTATCAGATCAAAGAGTGTCTGCCCTTGTGAGGCAGAGGCAAAAACCAAAGGAATCAATGATGAAACCACAATATTATGTCACCTTGTAGTGAAGCTCTAATGGAGGAATATGCTCTTTATGCCATTAGGAGATTGATGCTCAAATCTACAAATATCAACACACAAAACACACAAGTCTGCTCTTGCAACACAATAGAAGCCTTGAATCACCTTGAGAACATAATAGCTTGCTAGTAATCATCTAATTTAAATCTAGTTTACAAATGAATGCCTAAGTATGCTTATATATGCAACTACAAGCACTCCCACCAATATTTTAAAAATCAAAACTTACCGTGTCGACAAAAGGACCTAGTAACGATCATAAACTGACACCTAAAAATTAGGGCTGCCCCAAAATAGGGCAGGACTAGGGGACAGGCGCCCAAGTCCCCCCCTATTTTGGGCAAGGTATAGCTCAAGGGGTCCACCTAGGTCCAATTTTCTATGAAACATAGGCTTCATTCCATCAAGATGCTAAAATATGAACTAAGATGTCCTAAATGCACTCTAAGGACCCAGGAACTAAACCTTATGAGGGAAAAGCCCCCAAGGGGACATTTTCCGATGTTATAGTACTTAAAGAGTAATACAAAGATTAGGGATTCAAATAGAAATGTCCAATTTGAACTACCTCTACAAAATTACTTAACCAGTTAGAGTACTGTGTTGATTCCAACCCCCTAGACAAGTGTAGGAAACTAAGGATGACTCGTGCCCAATAATGGTTGCGTGCTAAGGCATGATCCACCATGTTCATAAAAAATGGAAGTCTTTCATATTGTGCTCCAAGAATGGTAATTAGGGGAATTTCTAAAGCTCATGGAATGCCTACACCCAACTCTTCTCCTAGGAGGACGTCGATATCTGTAATTCTATAATCCACCTTGAACATATCTTGAAATAGCAAGAAGACTTCTACTTTGTTCATTCTTAAATCCAACATAGAGGTGAGGAACCATGAGACAATATCAGAATTAACTTTGTATCTATCCTCCTTAGTTAAAGAAAGTATGGACCCAATACCATCTTCATGGCTTCAAGCTCTAAATCATAGAAAATGGGATTTTTGTGTTAAATGATTAATCCTCTTAGACAAGCATCTGAGATTAGACTGAGGAAGGTGGTCTGTCTCCTATTACTACAAAGACATATGGGGGTAGTCATATTTATAGTAAAATCAGAATAGGCCAAAGAAGAATGAGAATTTTGTTCATCATATAGACCATTAAATAGAAATTTGCACAAGTTATAGGGTTAATCACCATTAATGGTGTTCGTGTGAGTTTTGAATGATCAGGTTGTATGAGTTAATTCAAATGTGCTAGAGGTCTAATAGAGTTAATATCATTAATGTATTAGATTGTATTTATTATATATACATTGTGAAATACAAAGGTGGAATATTAGGAGATACATCGTAAGGTACAAAGGGGTAATGCAAAAAATTGAAATGCAAAAAGAAAGAGCTAATGGATACAATGTTCAACATACAAAATTGAAATGAAGAAGTAAACTTGAGTGATGCATTAAATATAGCATTTAATGCAGAGCTAACAATGAAAAATGATAAATTTAAAGATGTTAGGGTTAAATTAAAAGATTTTTTACTTTCATATGTGCACCTTGAAAGTTAAAATTGTAGACGAACAAGATTACCACATAGATTGAGTGAAGTTTCAACAGTTGAACAGAATTTTATAACAGTAACGGTGCAACTGAAATGATAAATAGGGTCAACATTTATAGAGTTAAGTTGGTCACGAAAATAGATATGTACCTAAAAATGTTGTTACAAATGTCGTTCATGAAAATAGGTTAGTTATGAGTAATTTCATATGAAAATGCAAATGAATGGTGAATTACTGTAGCTGATTAGGGAAATTAGCAGACTGGTTTAGCTAACATGAAATCTAGAATAGGAAAAGACAAAGAAGGTTAGGGTAAAGGTGAAAATTAAAAAAATTCATGGTAAAACCCTAGGAAAAGGAAGTAAAACAAAAAGTTAAATATGCAAGTTTTCATACATGATGGCTCCGAAGAAAAAGAAGGTGGATACAGCAAATGAAGACAAGATAAAGGTAAAAAGGGAAAGAAAGCTGAGAAAAGAAACTGAAAAGGAAGAACTACCAGTCCGAGAATAACCATCTCTAATTAGAAAAAGTGGAGTTACGACAAATACAAATAAAGGTTGCTATGATGTAGAGGATGTCTTATAGAAAGTTACATCGTTAGACACTAGTCCTGATATGAAATGGATCTAGGCGTAGGGGTTATACAAGGCTGCAGGGTTCCCATTAGCAATGGAAGCTAAAGATCTAGTTTTAGAATGTATAAACAAATACGACACAAATACCAGAAATGTAATGCATGGAGAGCAATTCATTACTGATTTATCTACAGAGGGAATAGCCAAGACATTTGGTTTAGAGATCAAAGATAAAATGTTGGATATAGATATAGATCAATATATAGAGGGTTTTATTAGCAATGAAAAAGAATGCAAGAGTACAATCTTCTACATCTAGTACACTATAGACAACAAACCTAAGGCTGTAGCAAGGGTACGAAAGAACCTCCATAGAGTAGATTTCAAAGAGGAAATACATTTGATGATCACAATGCTGAACAGACTAGTAGGGTTAAGAGATGCAATAAAGTGTGAACCATGGATGTTCACTATTATCCAATATATGAGAGAAGCAAAAAAGGAGGATGGGAAAATTCATTGGGCTAAGGCTATCAGCACTACCATATAGAAATAGGCCATGTTAAGAAAGTAGAAAATGATGCCTTTTTATTTGTCATGTTATGTATTATATTCACGTGCAACTGAAATTAGACCTTACATAGATGGGATTAACAGGGTTGGGACCTTGGGGAATGGTCTAGATCAAAAGTTAGTTTATGATCATTATCCAGATTTACTTGAGGATAATGCATTAAAGAAGTTCACTCTAGTAAATGATGTATTTTACACACATATGGTGAGAGTTTTGAATGGAGATAAGGATAGGAGGTTGTCTGAAGAAGCATTAAGCACTATAGGCCCACACAGTTCATGGTACATATAATTTCCTAACTTTACATATATCAGAACTGAAGGTTTCGATAGGAAGCCATTCATGCTACCTCAGTATCCTTCAAATAATCCAATTGTATTGGAAGTTTCCATGCAAAATTTGAATGCATTCAGGATATACAAAAGGAAGTGGGGTAGAGGAAATATCAAGCACCCCTGGGCTATTGGAAGGTATTCTTGTTACAGTGAGGAGGTAGCTAGTTATGAGGAGCAAGAGTTGAGATATTATGGTTTTGAAGAGTTTAAGCTAGCTAAGCACTTTGATCCTTTTCATAGGATTCAAGTGCACAATGATTCTAAGTACAAGCATCAAGTACATATTGAAGACTATTGGTCTAATTGTGAGAATGAAAGGGAGGTAAGAAAGAGAGCTCAGCAGAGGTTAACTGTGGAGTAGATGAGGACAATGAGGGATATCAATGTACCCTTAGAAATTGAAGATGACAAGAAGGTGTTGCACCATAGTTATGAAAATACAAGATTGCTTCCTATTAATGAACCTGATTGGTCACAACCATGGGAGACATCTT
The DNA here is from genome assembly GCA_027924645.1 of Cunninghamia lanceolata. Taxonomy (NCBI): domain Eukaryota; kingdom Viridiplantae; phylum Streptophyta; class Pinopsida; order Cupressales; family Cupressaceae; genus Cunninghamia; species Cunninghamia lanceolata. The sequence continues at coordinate 4,558,853 of BSBN01000596.1, forward strand.
TGGATGTTGTGTCAAAGACAATTATGTTATTCTCTAAAACATGGTTGAAGGATCAGATAGAGGAACTCTGTAATGTCCCCTTCTCGACACATGGTTAGTCCATCATGGAGTTCCTATGGGCTAGCAGTTTGGCTAGGAAACTAGGGTTAGTTTGGCTCTGGAAGTCTATGTTAGTGTTGAAGTTGTGGTTCGCTTTCAGTGGATCCAGTTGGCACCCTCGTGGTTGGCTCAGTGGCCTTTTGGTGGTTACTATTTTTAGTAAGTCTGGGTTTTATGTTGGTTCAGGATTTTCAGAGTTGGATCAGATGCATTTCATCGAGACCTTTCTGGTGTGCTAAAGATCATTGAATTCTGGTACCGTCTTCATATTTATTTTGAAGTCTGAAAATTTATTAATGTTATATTAATATGGACTTTATTATATTTTGTGGGAAAAGTGACTTTATAGAAAATAAAGACTTAATGCAAGTTGTGACCTTGGGCACCCATCCCTAGGCAACTAAAAGTTGTTTTTAAAAGACAAAGTCCCCTCTTGAAACCCAACACCCATCTTGGAGGGAGAATATAAGGAGTTTTGTGAGCTCATTTCATTTATGCTATGTTTATGATATTTCTGATTTTGAGCTCTACTAGGGTTTCATATTGTTTGGGGTTTGAGGATTCAAACCAGAGGCTCTTTGAGATGGAAACCTCCCTAAGTAACGGTATCCCATAGGTGTGAAAGATCACCCAACGGTGCCATTGAAGGTGGATGTATTCAACATTCACAAGTTGTATTTGGAGCTAACTGATATATCTTTGTTATTGATTTGTATGCTGAGATTGGAGGGTTTAGAGGTAGATTTTGTTGTGAGATCGAGGAGTTCTTGCTGTTGTGTTCTTTCCCTTGTTGGTCATACTTTTGAGGTACTTTTGAGGTAGGCCGTACCTTTTGGGGAGGTGATTTTTGTCAGTAGAACTTCATTCTTTCTGCTCTATACTTGGCATGCGGTTATTTCTTAATGGTACAGCAACAATAGAAGGAGTGCAGATTTGTTTTGGGCTTGCTTTCTACTGTTTATGCTTGGCTGGGTCGTACAACCTCACCTGGAGGGTTGTGGGTCTCATTGAGGGCTCACCTTTTGTTCTAGGTTGCTTTGATACTTCCCATTTGTGGCATCTAATGCCCTTTTCTCATTGTAAACCCCTGCATATCAAAGACTATCGATATATTTAGAGTTTGGAGTGCTTCCAGCCATACCCATTGTTGGTCCAGTTACAACATATGTACGAGGTTGCAAATCTCCATATGGGTATGTGATAGTAATTATCTATTGGCCATTATATTATCTAGGTTGTCATTAGTTTCTTTAGATTCATTGTATATTTTTGGGGTTTCTATTACATGCCATATATTGTATGCTCCAGCATCACACATCTGTAGGAAAATATAAAACCTCTTCTGCATCTTCTATCTAACTGAAAGACCACACAAAATTAATAATAAAATATCACACATGTAAACAATTTAAAAAATATACCAATGGGTACAGCACATTACAGTGGTATCAAAGCTATGATATTACCATCCTGTGAGGTTGAACAGACATGCAGTTGAAAGTGTGAACATGCAGATAAAAATGAAGCATGTACACTTTATGTTTGAGACATGAATCCTTCAGTATCTTCATCACATCCTTATAATACCAGGAGGAATAGGTTACAACAGGCAACACAGGTTTCACAACAAGTTGAACCAATAAATCCAACACCACCAGTATATCCATTTGATATAGATATAGAGGTAGAGGTTTCAGTTACTGAGGACGATTGGCAGGTCTCACAAACGGACCCCTTTTCCAATGAGCTTCCACTAGTTATAGGTCCTAAAGGATAGATGGGGGATAGAGAAGAACCAAAACTTAGTGCGCATTATATTTTGATTGCACTTACCTGAGAGCTGAGGGAGTCTCGATGAGAGATGGTAGAGGCACAGGCCAAGTTGATACATGCCATCAAACGGTTGTGTAATTGTGGGAAGAATCACCGTGATAGGAACAGGTACAATGGAGGTGATAGAAACAGGTACCAGGACAGTGATAGAAATAGACACGATGGAGGAGATAGAAATAGGAATGATGGGGGTGATAGACACAACGGTGATAGGAACCAAGGAGAATGGAATAATGGGGACATGAACTAGGATGACAGACACATGGACAAAGATGATGAGGATGAGGCATCGGTCACACACCAAAGGGCTTCGCAATTCACTACTGGAGATAGACTTGACATCTCTATATTTTCTCCCAAGAACCAAGTTCCTGAATAGGATCCCACACGAGAAAAGTTTTAGGAGGAGATTCTGAGGGACTGGAGAGCGTCCAGTGATGCTTTCAGAAATGAGATGACATTTGTTGAATATTATAAAATTAGGCTTAATTGTAAACCTCGTAGGGGAGGTAGACCTCAGAACCAAGAATTGCAAAGGAAAGTAAGTAAGATGAGACTTCCCTACTTCAATGGATCAGGTAAGACCACCACAAGAGCTTGGGTCTAGAAATTAGATAGCTACTTGCAAATCAGTCCCATGCCAGAGGAGGATGCCATTACATATGCAACTTTACACTTGGAGGGGACTGCTCACAAATGGTGGAGCAATGGGAAGGTCACACTGGGTCATGATCAGGTCACTTCATATGTGGAGTTGACAGCTAGACTGATCGACATGTTTGATAAAAAGGACCCAGAATTATAGTTTAAGGAGTTGACATAATTGAGACAAAGCGGATTGGTAGACTCCTACATTGCTGATTTCCAAGACATATCTGTTATGGTTCAAGATATTACTGAGCACAGATTGGTTGTTCTCTTCATTGATGGATTGCCAGATGAACTTTGTGGATGGGTTAAGGGATTTGACCCCCCTACTCTTCAAGAGGCCATGAAGAAGGCCTGGGACTTGGAATCATCAACATGGAGGAACAAGTTTCAATCCAAAGGACTTTTGCAAAGGAGGGATAAGGAGAGAGATAGGAGACCATTCCAGAAAGATGTGGGACAACCACATAAGAATTCTTCTAGGCTGGACAATGATCAGTTGAATGACTTGAGATGGAGGAAGCTCTATTTCCATTGTCAGGAGCCTTGGAATCCTAAGCACAAGTGTGCTACCCAAGGGAAGGCTAACCAATTAGAGTATTTTTCAGCCAATGAGTCTGTTGATTTAGAGCCCCATTCGGACTCCATTAAGAGGTTGAGGATATAGAATCGAAAGGCCTTGAGGAAGCATCAAATAGAGAGGATGATATGACCCTATCTACAATAGGTATCTTGAGTATCCCAAGGGAGGGATCATTTAGGATAAGAGGAGTATTGGGTGGGTAGCGATGTATTGAATTACTTGACACAGGTGCCACTCATAACTTCATAGATGAGCGCTTGGTTTCCAAGCGAGGGCTAAAAACTGAGGAATTTAAGGGTTTTAAGGTGAAGGTTGCGGATGGTTTCATACTCACCTTCACTAGGAGGATACCCAATCTATCAATCCAGTTAAACAAATACACTTGCCAATCAGAATTTTATATTGTCAACATGGGTGAGATGGATGTTATGTTGGGTATGTAGTGGTTGAATGATATTGAGGAGTTCACACTCAACTTGCGGATGATGGAAATGAAGTTTGAGGTGGATGGAGTTAGACATGTGCTCAGAGGCATTTCAGATGGTGGGTTGAGAGTTGTTCCTCTCAAGTGGATGGAGCGATTGATTTGTCATGAGCAAGTGGAGTGGGCAGAAGAGATTATGGTGATGCCTACAATAGAGCAACAGAAGCATACATATCCTCCTAACATACAGTCTATACTTACTAAACACACCAAAGTGTTTAGTGATATTCCACCAGGAAAACATCCTGATAGAGGTTTTCAGCATGTGATCAAGTTGGAGGAGGGTACTAAGCCAATAATAACTACACCTTACAAGCACCCCAAAAGGTATAAGGATGAGATCGAGAAGGCTATCAAAGAGCTTCTTGAGATGGATCACATTAGACCTAGTAAGAATCTGTTTGCATCATCCATGGTATTAGTGAAGAAGAAGGATGGGACTCTTAGAATGTGTATTGACTACAAGGAACTCAATAAGAAAACAATCAAGAATAGGTACCCAATTCCCATAATAGATGAGCTCATTGATGAGTTGCACGGGGCCTGTTACTTCTCCAAGATTGATTTGAGATCTGGTTACCATCAGATTCAGGTTAAAGATGAGGATGTGGAGAAGACAACATTCAGGTGTCATTATGGGGCACTTTGAGTTCCTGGCCATGCCATTTGGGTTGACCAATGCACCAGCTACCTTCCAGTCTTGCATGAACAAGGTGTTTAGAGAGTAGTTGAGGAGATTTGTGATGATTTTCTTTGATGATATATCAATTTATAGTAGGACATGGGAAGAGAATCTGAAACACATTGACATTGTTTTGAGCATCTTGGAGAGGGAGTCGTTATATGCCAAAATGTCAAAATGTGAGTTTGGGATGACAGAGTTGTTGTACTTGGGTCATATTATCAGTGCTGGTAGTGTGAAGGTAGACCTGGACAAGATTCAAGCCAAAGAATCTCTCATATCTTAAGGGATTTATTGGCCTTTGTGGGTATTACCGTAGGTTTGTGAAGGAGTTCTCTTAGTCAGTTTCTCCCCTTATAGATTTGACTTGTAAGGATGCTTTTAGTTAGACAGATAGAGCACAAGAGTGTTTTAACAAATTCAAACAGATCATGAGTACATGCCCTGTGTTAGATATACCTAATTTTAGCAAACCTTTCAAGCTACAGTGTGATGCCTCAGGTGAAGGCATTGGCATGGTGATCATGCAGGATAAGAACCCTATAGCATTTGAGAGTAGGAAGTTGAGGGGTGTGGAGAGGAGTTATAGCATATATGACAAGGAGATGTTAGTCATCATGCATGCATTGGCTAAGTTTAGACAGTACCTTGTGGGCAGCAAATTTGTGGTTAAGATGAATCACAACAATTTGAAGCATTTCCTTGGGTAGAAGGATTTGAATGAGAGGCAACAGAAGTGGGTTAGCAAGCTATAGGCTTAGAAGGATTTGTTAATGTTCTAGTGTTTAGATGCCTAAATACTCCTTTCCACCTTACATTCAAGGATCTAGGGTTGAGTGACGAGCACTATCATACCCTAGGACACTTGCAGATGTAGGGAAACTTAGATTAAGGAATATAATTATTAATTTTCCTTCTCTTATGCCTAATTAACCATTAAAACTCTAATTATGCAAATACAACAACAAATTGATGAATGATGGAAAAAGATCTTGCTGACAAGAATAAAACATCAAATCACATAATACCTTTTTTCAGGGTTCCAAAGTGGAACAGTTGAGGACATTGGACCGGGTGCCCAAGTCCAAGATACCTACTTTTTCACAGAATTTGGACCTCCTTCTGACACGGATCAGTCCTGTAAATTATGTTTTCAGAGATCTATCCATGGAGGACACTGGAGCGAGCGCCCAAGTCCTGGAAGTGCTCCTTTGTCTAACTTTTCTTCAGATCCTGAATCCTTGATGCCTACCACTCATTCCTACAATTCCACTTTTCCCAAATGTGACACCTATAACCTGTAATCACAAGACTTGGTTTGGAGGTTGTGGTGTTTAGAGCCTTGACTCAATCAAGCCCCGTAGGACACTTAAGTCTCTGAACACCGTTATCAGATAAAAGAGTGCATGCCCTTGTGAGGCAGAGGAAAAAACCAAAGGAATCAATGATGAAAACACAATATTATGCCACCTTGTATTGAAGCTCTGATGGAGGAAGATGCTCTTCATGCCATTAGGAGATTGATGCTCAAATCTGCAAATATCAACACACAAAACACACAATTCTGCTCTTGCAACACAATAGAAGCCTTGAATCACAATGAGAACACAATAGCTTGCTAGTAATCATCTAATTGAAATCTAGTTTACAATTGAATGCCTAAGTATGCTTATATATGCAACTACAAGCACTCCCACCAAGATTTTAAAAATCAAAACTTACTGTGTCGGAAAAAGGACCTAGTAACGATCATAAACTAACACCCAAAAATTAGGGCTGCCCCAAAATAGGGCAAGACTAGGGGTAGGAGCCCAAGTCCTCCCCCCTATTTTGGGCAAGGTATAGCTCAAGGGGTCCACCTAGCTCCAATTTGCCATGAAACATAGGCTTCATTCCATCAGGATGCTAAAATATGAACTAAGATGTCCTAAATGCACTCTAAAGACCCAGGAACTAAACCTTATGAGGGAAAAGCCCCCAAGGGGACATTTTTTGATGTTATAGTACTTAAAGAGTAATACAAAGACTAGGGATTCACATAGAAATGTAAAATTCAAACTACCTCTGCAAAATTACTTAACCAGTCAGAGTACTGTGTTTAATCTAACACCCTAGACAAGCATTAGAAACTAAGGATGACTCATGCCCAATAACAGTGGCATGCTAAGGCATGCTCCACCATGCTCATCAAAAATGGAAGTCTTTCGTATTGTGCTCCAGGAATGGTAATTAGGGGAATTTCTAAAGCTCGTGGAATGCCTACACCCAACTCTTCTCCTAGGAGGACGTCGATATCTGTAATTCTATAATCCACCTTGAAAATATCTTGAAATAGCAAGAAGACTTCTACTTTGTTCGTTCTTAAATCCAACATAGAGGTGAGGAACCATGAGGCAATATCAAAATTAAATTTGTATCTGTCCTCCTTAGTTAAAGAAAGTATGGACCCATTACCATCTTCATGGCTTCTAGCTCTAAATCATAGAAAATGGGATTTTTGTGTTGAATGATTAATCCTCTTAGACAAGCATCTGAGATTAGACTGAGGAAGACGGTCTACCTCCTATTACTACAAAGACATATGGGGGTAGTCATATTTACAGTAATATTAGAACATGCCAAAGAAGAATGAGAATTTTGTTCATCATACAGACCACTAAATAGAAATTTTCAAAAGTTACAGGGTTAATCGCCATTAATGGTGTTCCTGTGAGGTTTGAATGATCAGGTTGTATGAGTTAATTTGAACATGCTAGAGGTCTAATAGTGTTAATATCATTAATGTATCAGATTGTTAATCATGATTTATAGATTATGACATTAACTGTGGAGATACAGTACAGACAATGAAAGAAAAGAAAGGGGATCATTTTTATGAAATTAACATGCATGGTTGCATGTATTTGACATACAATACACTAGGTACAAATGCAAACTCAAAAGGAGGTAAGGTAATGTACAAAATGAAGGTTTGTATGTCTCTTTTGCATATGTTTCTTGTTGTATGTTACTAAGATGCATGAATAGAAACACAATGGTGGAATTATAATAGAGGTTCAAATCAGATGAAATAAAGGATAAGTCCTAATTTGCATTAAATGAAAGAGGTGTGTTTTGCATATATGGGGATATACAAGATCGAGGATACATAGATACAAGATGGAAGTAATGATGAGGTTAAAACAGTTAAATGTTTGTTTGATCCGCAGCTTGTATATTACAATATACATCGAGAGATACAAAAGGAGATACAAGAAAGGAAAAGGTAAAACCGATGGTGATTTTAAAGGTGGTCTAAAATAATTAATGCTAGCACTTTTGTATGTATGAAAGATTGTATGCATACAAACCCGATATACAAAAGAGCTAATGCATTATCAAAAGGATAAAGAAATTAAAGTAAAAACGAATTCATCTTTTGTTTTTGCACTTGTATGTTAGATTGTATTTATTATATATACATTGTGAAACACAAAGGTGGAATATGAGGAGATACATCGTAAGGTGCAAAGGGGATATGCAAAAAATCAAAATGCAAAAATAGAGAGCTAACGGATACAATGTTCAATATACAAAATTGAAATGAAGAAGTAAACTTGAGCGTTGCATTAAATATAGCATTTAATGCAGAGATAACAATGAAAAATGATAAATTTAAAGATGTTAGGGTTAAATTAAAAGATGTTTTACTTTCATATTTGCACCTTGAAAGTTAAAATTGCAGAGGAACAAGATTACCACACAGATTGAGCGAAGATTCAATAGTTGAACAGAATTTCATAACGGTAATGGCACAGTTGAAATGATAAATCGGGTCAACATTTATAGAGTTAAGTTGGTCACAAAAATAGGTATGTACCTAAAAATGCCGTTACAAATGTCGTTCATGAAAATAGGTTAGTTAAGAGTAATTTCATATGAAAATAAAAATGAATGGTGAATTACTGTAGCTGATTAGGGAAATTAGCAGACTGTGTTAGCTAACATGAAATCCAGAATACGAAAAGACAAAGAAGGTTAGGGTAAATGTGAAAATTAAAAAAAATCATGGTAAAACCCTAGGAAAAGAAAGTAAAACAAAAAGTTAAATATGCAAGTTTTCATAGAGGATGGCTGTGAAGCAAAAGAAGGTGGATATAGTAGATAAAGACAAGATAAAGGTAAAAATGGAAAGAAAGTAGAGAAAAGAAACTGAAAAGGAAGAACTACCAGTCCGGGAATACCCGTCTTTGATTAGCAAAAGTGGAGTTGTGACAGATACAAATAAAGGTTGCTATGATGCAGAGGATGTCTTACAGAAAGTTACATCATCAAACGCTAGTCCTAATATGAAATGCATCTGGGAGCAGGGGTTATACAAGGCTGTAGGGTTCCCATTAGCAATGGAAGCTAAAGATCTAGTTTTAGAATGTATAAACAGATACGACACAAATACCAGAAATGTAATGCATGGAGAGAAAGTCGTTGCTGATTTATCTATAGAGGGAATATCCAGGATGTTTGGTTTAGAGATCGAAGATAAAATGCTAGATATAGATATAAATCAATATACAGAGGATTTTATTAGCAATGAAGGAGAATGCAAGAGTACAATCTTCTACATCTGGTACACTATAGACAACAAACCTAACGCTATAGCAAGGGTACCAAAGAACCTCCATAGAATAGATTTCAAAGAGGAAAGACATTTGATGATCACACTGCTAAGCAGACTAGTAGGGTTAAGAGATGCAATAAAGTGTGAACCATGGATGTTCACTATTATCCAATATATCAGTGAAGCAAAAAAGGAGGATGGGAAAATTCATTGGGCTAAGGCTATTAGCACTACCATATGGAAACATGCCATGTTAAGAAAACAGAAAATGATGCCTTTTTATTTGTCATGTTATGTATTATATTCATGTGCAGCTGAAATCAGACCTTACATAGATGGGATTAACAGGGTTGGGACCTTGGGGAATGGTCCAGATCAAAAGTTAGTTTATGATCATTATCCAGATTTACTTGAGGATAATGCATTAAAGAAGTTTTCTCTAGTAAATGATGTATTTTACACACATATGGTGAGAGTTTTGAATGGAGATAAGGACAGGAGGCTATCTGAAGAAGCATTAAGCACTATAGGCCCACACAGTTCGTGGTACATACAATTTCCTAAGTTTACATATATCAGAACTGAAGGTTTTGATGGGAAGCCATTCATGCTGCCTCAGTATTCTTCAGATAAGCCAATTGTATTGGAGTTTTCCATGCAAAATTTGAATGCATTCAGGTTATACAAAAGGAAGTGGGGTAGAGGTAATATCAAGCTCCCCTGGGCTATTGGAAGGTATTCTTGTTATAGTGAGGAGGTAGCTAGTTATGTGGAGCAAGAGTTGAGATGTTATGGTTTTGAAGAGTTTAAGCTAGCTAGGCACTTTGATCCTTTTCATAGGATTCAAGTGCACAATGATTCTAAGTACAAGCATCAAGTACATATTGAAGACTATTGGTTTGATTCCGAGAATGAAAGGGAGGTAAGAAAAAGAGCTCATCAGAGGTTAACTATGGAGCAGATGAGGACAATGGGGGAGATCAATGTACGCTTAGAATTTGAAGATGACAAGAAGGTGTTACACCACAGTTATGAAAATACAAGATTGCTTCCTATTAATGAACCTGATTGGTCACAACCATGGGAGACATCTTTGGATGTTGTGTCAAAGACATTTATGTTATTCTCTAAAACATGGTTGAAGGATTAGATAGAGGAACTCTATAATGTCCCCTTCTAGACACATGGTTAGTCCATCATGGAGTTCCCATGGGCTAGCAGTTTGGTTAGGGAATTGGGGTTAGTCTGGCTCTAGAGATCTATGTCAGTGTTGGAGTTGTGGTTTGCTTTCAGTGGATCTAGTTGGCACCCTCATGGTTGGCTCAGTGGGCTCTTAGTGGTTACTATTTTTAGTAAGTCTAGGTTCTGTGTTGGTTTAAGATTTTCAGAGTTGGATCAGATGCCTTTCGTCAAGACCTTTCCGGTGAGCTAAAGATCATTGAATTCCAATACTATCTTCATATTTATTTTAAAGTCTAAAAATTTATTAATGTTATGTTAATATGGACTTGATTATATTTTGTGAGAAAAGTGACTTTATAGAAAATAAAGACTTAATGCAAGTTGTGACCTTGGGCACCCATCCCTAGGCAAGTAAAAGTTGTTTTTAAAAGACAAAGTCCCCTCTTGAAACCCAACGCCCATCTTGGAGGGAGAATATAACGAGTTTTGTGAGCTCATTTCATTTATGCTATGTTTATGATATTTTTGATTTTGAGCTCTGCTAGGGTTTCATATTATTTGGGGTTTGAGGATTCAAACCAGAGGCTCTTGGAGGCAAAAACCTCCCTGAGTAATAGTATCCCACAGGTGTGAAAGATCACCCAATAGTGCCATTAAAGGTGGATGTATTTAGCATTCACAAGTTGTATTTTGAGCTAACTGATATATCTTTGTTATTGATTTGTATGCTAAGATTGGAGGATTTGGAGGTAGATTTTGTTGTGAGTTCAAGGAGTTCTTGCTGTTGTGTTCTTTCCCTTGCTGGTCGTACTTTCTAGCTAGGTCGTACCTTTTGGGGAGGTTATTTTTGTTAGTAGGACTTCATTCTTTCTGCTCTATACTTGGTGTGGGGATATTTCTTAATGGTGCAACAATAGTAGGAGTGTAGATCTATTTTGGGACTAATTTTTGTTGTTTATGCTTGGCTAGGCTATACAACCTCACCTGGAGGGTCGTGGGTCTCATTGAGGGACTCATCTTTTGTTTTGGGTTGCTTTGATACTTCTCATTTGTGGCATCTAAGGCCCTTTGCTCATTGTAAACCCCTGCATATCAAAGACTATCAATATATTTAGAGTTTGGAGTGTTTCTAGCCATACCCATTACTAGTTCGGCTACAACATATGTACGAAGTTGCAAATCTCCATAAGGGTATGTGATAGTAATTATCTATTGGCCATTTTCTTATCTGGGTTGTCATTAGTTTCTTTAGATTCATTGTATATTTTATGGGTTTCTATTATATGCCATATATTATATGCTCCGGCATCACACATCTGTCGGAAAACATAAAACCCCTTCCGCATCTTCTATCTATCTAAAAGACCACACAAAATTAATAGTAAAATATCACACATAAAGGATTTAAGAAATATACCAACAGATACGGCACATTACAAACTCAAAGCTAAGGGTGTTGAGCCTACATTCCAGAAAAAAGGCAAGAAGTCAACAGAGGAAAGAAAGACAATGAGGATATCTTATTTTGAAAAGATTCCAATGGCATCTTTATGACAAGGAAAGATACCATGAAGATATTTTGGGGAATGGTTGGGAAAGAGTTCTCACCATTGATCTATAAGATTTGAATGTGGACCATTGGATTAATTTTGTAACCGTAGTAGAAAGGAAGCTTCAAAAGTCTATATAAGAAGCTCTGCTACATGTATTCTATTACACAGGGATTTTGAACTTTTAGCTTAAGATTGTAATTGTCAAGTTTTGTTGCAATAGAAAGGATGTTTCTTTTAGTTTTAGAAAGGAGGTCATCTGTGTCTGCATTAAGGAGTGTGTGGAATGTCCTGTGTCCTTTATGTATTTGTCAAAGCATTTGTAAGTTTTTATGGTGATTTTGATCAATGCAACAGAAGTCATTATTACATTGTAAATTTTGTGTGACTTTATACTTCAAATAAAGGTAAACTCAGAATTCTGCATCTATTACAAAGTGTTTTCTGATTCGGACTTTTACTTGATGTATTGTTCTTTGAAAGATTTTAATCTCTTATGTATATTCATGAAAATGTTCAGGATTTTACATTTGTGGATTTGATTGTGTTGAATTGTTCAAGTTACTGTATTCTTTAGTACATGGATAACAGAACATTTAGATCCCATCTAGAATGCTATTCTAATTCTAATCTTTCTAACTTTTCTCCAACAATTGATAAATAATTAGCTAGAATGCAGTTATCTAAAGGAAATTGTGAAAGATCTTGTTAAATACATGGAAATGTTAATGATCTTTAATGATTTTCATAAATTCTTAAGTATCAAGTATGTTTTCTAGGAAATTTGTATAAAAGTTTGACTTGGAAGGCAAATAGTTGCAAAGGATCATTGATTTGAGAAATATTTCGAGATATTTGCATATAATAAGTGACAATTGCCAGTAACAAACCTTTAAATTGAGTAAGGCTCCTTGAATATAACAACTTCACAATGAAATGTTGGTCTATCCCACGCGGTCAAGAACTGACCATCCAGAAACTTGAGGTTGAGAATTACTAGTTAATTCTGCATATCTTCCAAGATAGCTAAGGTTCTTTTGTGAATTTTAACTATGTTGTGAGTGTGTAAAAACTCTCATCAATAGGTTGTTCGATAATTGTGAGGTCCTAGAACTCAGTTCAGAGGTTGGAAAATATGGTCAAAGGGGGAGAAACACTGTAGACATGTCATCAAGTGAAATTACTAAGAGGAGTGTATTTCATATCTTCATGGGCCATAATTTGGACCTTTATATCATCATCAAACTACCATATTGGTCTATGCTCCTTTTCTTTACTTATAGAGTCTCCCCATGCAAGGGGGAATAGTAAGTAAGCTAATGAAATGTCAAGTGGAACAACATAGTTCATAAAGGCCTCCAATTCAACCATAGACCCTTTAGAGCTCCTCTCTTCCCACACAAGTACAACAAAAGTTCCAAATGATCAATTTTTACATATATATGTTTTTTTAAACCCCTTTTGGTAGGTTGTTCACGTCAAATGGAGCAAACAAAGGAAGTATCTCTAAAACCCCTACATTTATGGTCCAAATGTGAGACAACAGTATAGGTCCCACAAGCCTATTTTAGGAAATGATACCTGGCTTTCGTGTAGACTACCATACCTAAAGGGGCAAATATGTAAGTGCCTAAAAATGTATAAGCATATATGATATCCCAATGATGATCCAATGGTTTAGCTCACGATCCACATGATGTGAATGAGTATTCTTTCTCTCTACCTTTGTAGCCTTAATCAAAATGTCTAATTAGCTTGTAGGACTCTCCCTTATCTTTGCGTCTTCCTCCCTAGTCTCCTTTTCTAGCCTTTTACTCTTTGTTCCTTAAGAAAATATATTTTTCTTCTCCAATTCCATAGTTCACCCCAGTCTATTTGGGTTGCCCATGGGTGGCTTGCCATAGTAAAAGGGGCAACCTAAACCCTTGAAACAAGTGACCTTGTTATTTTAATTGATGCAAAAACCTTCAAGTTTCACTCATTTTCCTGCTATTTTTTCTCCTGATGAGAAACCCATTTGAGTTAGGATCCACCTACTCCCTGCTAACTCTTGCGTTTTCCCCAAATCATGCTCTTGATTGCCTAGTTAGCCTCCCCTAATTATGATCTTGATTGATTTCTTTCATCCTATATAAAGAAGCTCCCTACACATTCCAAAGGGAGGGATAATAAGAATTGGAGTCTAGTATTTTTATTGCTTTGCTAGAAGTTGAGTCATTGCTCGAGTTGCAAGTCCCCTTTAGAAGCCCTAAAGCCAACCCCTACCTCCATTTTTATTATAACCTCCAGGCTATCTCAACATCCCCATTGCAATGGTTTCTTCTATTCCCTTTGCACATAGCTTTCCATCCTATCACCTTTCTTCTATTGAGCAAAACACCCCGGGCGAGCCATTGAGTGCTTATTCAACACAATGCTTCTTAAGGTTTGATCATTTTGTTTAGAATAACTTCTTTTGAAAGTAGCTTAAATTAGATTTATTTGAATAGTTAGTTAATCTCAAACTTGCTTGAATTAGTGAGATTTCATCACTATATCATGGACTTAGAGTAGTTTGAGCTTTTTCATTGTTATTAGAATAAATTTACTTATGCAAGTAGTTTAGATTAAATTAGATTTCAACTTTGCATATGTTTTGGAAAGCCCTCAGTCCCAACACAAGGCACTTATCAAAAAAGTCTTCAATTCCAACACAAGGAACTTATCTAAAAAACCCTTCATTCCAACACAAGGCAAACAACATCCAAACCATCGCATTCAAAAATCTAAGAAACAAAAACAATTGATTACACTGCATTTAGATTACCCTAAGGTTGTTTAAATTGCAAGAAGTTAATTAGTTCACATTTCATTTTGAGAAAATACAAAAAATAAAATAGAATAGGTTTGCTTTTGCATGTATTAGATTGATTTATTTAGATAATTCATTTAAACTCTCAAGAACACAAAAAATAATCAAAAGCCCTCGATCACAACATGAGGCACAAAGGAAACAAGCTAAATCCAACATCCAATATTCAATAGACGAACTCAAACAATGAACGAGCAAAAGCACAACAAGGTCTCTTCAATGATTCACCCAACAACATCAAACTCCACCCCAATGCATAAACACCATAGTTTGCCACGAGAGGCTCCTTGCTAGAGAATTGAGTGGACTTGTTGATGCCACTCCAACTCCACACAGCTTTGCTACCATTTGCGACACTCCTTTTCCGCGAGAATAGAGCAATCGACCAAATTCTCCCCTCTTTACTTAACTTTTCCTATAAAAATAGAAGTGATTCAATGGTTCCTTTAGCAAAGGTATAGCACATGTGCTATCCGAGATCTAACTAATTTGCATGCTGCTTAGAATTTTAGACAACACAAGAACATGTAGGATTTTCCAAATTTGTGACTCTTTTAAACAAATTCGGAAGGATATATTATGGTGGATACAAGAAAATAAATAAAAAATGGGACAAAGGGTTTAAGAGCCCACCGTCATAATGATTAGAGGGACCCGCAGGCCTTGTAGCTTCCAGCAAACATAACATAATAAAATTTTGATGTTTTTTTGTATGATGTGAAAGAAATAAATTACTGCAGTGCTTTGCTGAATGGTACGAAACCTATATATTGTTTTTTAAAAGCTTTATCGTTAGAATATCTTGCTTGTTTGCGTTGCTTGCCACGTTTCAGTTAACCCGTATATATAGTGTGCATAAATTAACACCGAATCCACTCCACATTTAATTACATAGGTGGAAATGAAGAGAGTTTTGCCCGTGGATTCCAGTTTGTAATGTGTATTAATTTGAAAAGTAAGTTCCTTATTAAATGCCTCAATTTTTATGCTCCCCTATTGCCCACATTTGCGAGAATTCTTCACGACCGTGACTTTTGAATGCCCACCGTGTTTCATGCTCTTCCCCATCCTTAATGCTTTCATTCTTACAAGGAAAGCTTTCCCTCCGTATAACTTAATATTATGTTTCATTAATCTCACACTCAAGGGAGTTGGAGGGTTAGCAAAGTATATGCTTTCAAACAGCTCACTTCTTATTAAAAATGATCACATTAATAACTGAATTCAAGTTTACATGTGCAATTCCCAACCTTTAGCATACAAAATTTAAAAGTGATTTAAGATGTAATTTATGGAGGTTTGAGTTGAATCATTCACATTGGATGATGATGACGATGAATGTAGATTTACATGTGCCATTTCCAACTTTCAGCATTCAAATTTAAAGTGATTTAAGATGTGATTTATGGAGATTTGAGTTGTGTCATTCACATTGGACGACCATGACGATGATAATGATAGTAACAATTGTAATAATAGCATTTGTTTTGTTTTATGAGATATATATTTAAAAAAAATTAAAACTAGAAAATTTAAATGATAGCCGACATAATTAAAAAATAACATATATGTATCTAATATTTACTACACTTTTCAAATTAAACAAAACAAGAGAATGACCCAAATAATGAATGGTAGCTTTTCCAAAAGTAAAATTAAGAGTCACATACAAAAGTAAAATGGCACAATGTAGATAAAATAAAACTAGTATAGATATCTTAAATACATCTATCTAATCCTCACAATATCAATCTTGAGTTTTTTTTTTACATAAGAGTTATTTTATTTTACTTTAGAATTATTTAAGACTTTTTAAATTTTATTTACTTGTTTACTTTATTTTTATTAGAACTATTTTATTTTATTTGCATTGTTTACTTTATTTTTATTATAACTATTTAACAAGCCACCTCTCAAGCATCTTGAAGTGTGGGGAGACGAAGACCAAATCACATTGGTTTGGAATTTATGGAAAAATATACAAAAATTCAAAATCCATAGTCCAAATTGCACAGTCTCTATTGGCTTGGGCTTTGACACCTAGCCCACAACTTACAACCTACAAATCCCACTTGAACTTCTTGGCCAAACTTGGAAGACTCAAACTTCAATGTCTAACTTGTAATTTGTAGTTGGCCTTTGGAGTTTGAACTACATGTTCAACGTATAGGATCCATCTCCACTCTGAGACTCATCGAGAGACCTCCTTGGACTTTGTTTAGTCTGAGCATCCTCATGCACTTTAGCAATTCAGACTTCAGGGTCCGAGGAGAAACTTGTAGTTTAAACTATTGCAAGAAACTTTACAAAGCAAGGAAAACAAGCATACACGTTATGATCAATAGGGCATAACTCCCTTGTTTTGCATTTTGTTATAAAATGGTCTAGACCAAGCACTTAGACACTAATCCAAATTCCCCCAATTGCAAACATTCATTCTCATAATCAAAGAACATACAATCTTCTTCGAACTTGGGGTCTTTAATGCAAATTTTGTCAAATTTCCAAATGTCAAATTTAAAAAATGTAAGCATACCCTTTTAAACCCAAGGGCAATGAAAACATTCATTTTCAATCACATACAAAATTTAGAAAATTATTGCCATTGTTTCAGTATAAAATGCAATTCTTTCAAATGCATGTAATGAGGATTTTTGAATTGATTTCCATCAATTCAACAATCCATACAAACAATCTTTCCTACAAAATGAGAAGCCATTACACCCACTTAAGGTGGACATGACATAAATACAAGAAATTTAAGCACAAGGAAGCGAGAATGAAACCCTTACCTTTCACCCAAAACTACCACAAAGAAAGAGGTAAAATGTTGTCCCAAGGGAGGCTCCTTCGACAACCATATCTAATAAATACCTCCATAAATCCCATGTCAAAGATCCAAGGGATGCACCTACAAACCCAACACCTAAGAGTATCAAAAATCAAGACAAAGAGGAGGAGCAAAATGAAGCAAAGTCGCCTTCTCCCAAAATCCAACACCCAAATGGGCCTTTTCCTTATTTTATCCCCAAAATCATTTCAAAAGCCCATTTTTCCATTTTCCACAATAATTTAATAATTACTTTTATAAAATAACTTCTACAATTCTTTTCACAAAATAAGGTTATTTTAATTAAGTAATTCCAATACCATAATCAAGGGGAAAATATTCATTTTTTGTGGAAATAAATGACACGACTTTTTGACTAAAATATAGGTTCATTAAATCACCCAAAAAAATCAATTAAACACATCAAAACATTTGAAATTATAGTTTAATTCATTACCAGCATATATCCACCTTGCGAGCATAGAATAAATCTATAAAAAATAATTAAATTAATTAATTCACATAAATTGGGCAAACACATCTAGCAAATCTATGTGCTTCCACATGACTCAAGGATATGCAATCATTTGATTTGTATTTGGGCTCATAGGGCTGCACAAGACACATCTCATGGCTCAACTTCAAGTAAGATAGGAAACATGTAAAACATGATGCATTTTACCCAAGCTAACTATCTCTAATTTAATCACCACTATTGATAACCCACACTTGCACATTTAAGGAAAACATCAGGCACACCTATCTAATACAAAATAGTTGAAGCACAACATAAATATCCATGAATGATATAATATCAAAATATACATCCACTGGAATCATCTAATCACTAGCACAATTCAAATATAGAAATGTGAGATACATAATCATGATGCTAAAAATCCAAGCAAAAGTAGGATCATATATCATCATGACAATAGTGAAATCGAACACTACTCAATCCAACACATCAATACATGCATATAATCCATATACAAAATCTATACTCCTCGATGGTAATCCACATGAAAATCACTGGCAAGTATAACATAACACAAAAGTATAAAACGAGGTGACCATATACATATCCACATACGTGAATCCAATCATATGCTCCATACAGCTTAATGACAATACAAAATAATGTTATCAATAGTAAGTGCCTTAAATTGTGTGAGCTGACATGAAAATTTGATGATGATTTGGTGATCTAGCTCACAACCCTTGAAGGCGTGAATTATATCTTCTTACTAATATTTATGCTTGATGATGTCACCACTCAACCTATTTAGTCCCTTATACATCTTGTTCAACCCTCAAACGGAGTTTCAAGTCTTCACGCATATAAGAAATCCTTTTGTAGATTCTCAACTAGAGAGTCACCATAGAGACTCTAGGGTCACTAAGGTGACCTACACTTAAGTTGTAAGGTCACTTAGGTGACTTACATTTGCAAAAGAGGTGACCCTATTCTCAAAGGGGGTAACCTTATCATCTTTTGACATGCATGATTTCTTTCAGTTCCAATTAGTTTTCTTTTATTTTTTTCTCTTGATTGAGAGTATTCTCTAGTCTTGACTAAACCACTACTACCCCTAACTGATTCTCCTCTCCCCTTGATAGGTGTGTGCAAAAATATGGGGGACCAGAAAGTGGCCAAACCAATTTTTGGTCCAAACAAAAAATAATGTGCTCACATTTAGGCTCAATAATTACTGAGCCTAAAACACAAGCACATTATAATGTGAGCATGTTATAATGCACTCATGTTTTGAGCCCCTAAATATTAAAAAACATAGTCTATTGCCTCTCATTTTCACTCACAAATTCATTGAGAGATCCAAAATGCAACCAAAGGTTTTACCGCGAGCACATTTTGAAGAAATTTGAGGAGAAGCTACTCTACCACTATGCCTTCATACCATTTCTACACTCTAGTACATCATGCACAATCTCCATAGAGTTAACAAGTTGAACAAGGTAAGGTTTCCATGTTCTTTCTAAATTTGAAAATGAATAATTTGTTTTTAAATGTCTTGATTGAATTTTTATTTTAAATTTTCAGCCAATGAACCCCATGAAATGCCCCCAAACCCTAATCCACCAAATGGAAGGGATGATGAGATTTGAGGTGAAGAGGAGGCTCAAAACAACCCTCCTCAAACTCCTTCAATTCCTCATCATCCTCGTGAGACACAAGCAAACTTTTTAGGGTAAATTGAGGAGAAGAAAAGATAAATTGAAATATTAATTGAAACATTAAAAATCCAAATGCAAGTAATCCTCACTGGAGATCCCTTGCTACATCTCTAGAGTTGATTGTTTCTCACATCAATTTTTTGACAAGTCAAATAAACAAATAGGTTGATTATAAGGAGACTTGCTGGTAATACTATACGAATAAATTATCATACAAATAGGTGAAGAACAAGAATATTTTGAAATCTGATCTATGTCCCCTATTTGTTGATCCTATAAGTAATGAGCCATTACACGGGAGTTGTAAAAGTTTCCCCATTCATTGGTGTGTACATGACGGAATACTTAAAAACTTTTGGGATAGGTAGTGGATGGTTTTTAATGATCCTTCATGTAACAATAATGAGGTCCCACAATATTTTTTGAGGAAACTCTATTGCGAGTTCCTCAATGGCATTCCAAACTATTTCGACATGCCATATTTCTAGGGAAGATATGGTGGCTCTGCATAAGACATGGATGGAGCACATCATGCCTCGGACTATCTAGCTAGACCCTTAGCAAGGCCATCCTTTCAGCATATCACACTTCCTTCTACTTTGAAGGAGAGTGTTGAAATGGAGATGCTACCTTCTATTAGTTCCCTCACTCAGTCTTTACTACAACATGGTAGCCATCTTTCATAGGTTGGTGAGGGTGAGACTAGTAGGTATCATCGGTTCCTGCATCTTTTTCATTCATGTGGAGATTTGCGTGATTAAGGGTTCAAGGATGCTCTTGATATAGACATCAGAGAGGATGCTCCACACTTTCAGGACTCTGCCACATAGGAGCAGGAGCGGGCACGAGACACGTCCATATTGGATAATATTGTAATAACAAATGAGTTACTGGATAGGACCTTTGGTATTGATATTGTTATCACTAAGAATTGCACCCAATATCAAACCTAGTTCAATAAACCATGTGATACAATGGGAATAGGTTCAAGGTGTGGGACCTTGAAAACTAAAACTAAACCTCTAGATAAAGGGTTGGTTCCCTATCTAAACTAATCCTGGAAACTAAAACTAAGCCTTAGACTACTCTATCATTCATTAGGGAAAATGGTAAATAAGGTTAACTAAAAATGACATGTGTGGTGATGCTCTAAATCGATTTATGAGTACCTCTACTTGTTGGGAGAACACAAGAAACCTTTAGAAATGATAGAAAATCACACAACTTTCACCTAATATGCAACTTTCTCAGCATTTACATAAGTATTTTGCATGGAGGTAAGAAACCTACATAGCATATAACATGTAAAAGAGTGAGGGTGATTGGAGATCAATTATAGGGAAGAAAATATCAATAAGTAAATATTAACAACTCAGACTCACACAATATTCAGAAAGATTAATAGTATGAAAGAGGAAAAAATTAGTTCTTTATTGAATTCAAGGCTTGAGCAAGTTTTCTCAAAAACTTATTCAATGAACACCCAAATTAGTTTAACATTGCATAATGTGATTACAATCAACTGATAAGTTTTGCATAATACTCATGTGACCATTGCAAAGGTTAAGAATAGGCCTGAAATTATAAGGAAAATGATTCACAAGATAACTTCATTCACATCCAAATATACACAATGCAACAGGTATGATATAAGCAACAAAATACTAATTTTATTACTAAAAAGGCTATCATATAGCTATTTAAGGGTTCTTACAATATATTTTCTAAGAAAACATATAGACACTTCTTCTAAAAACTTAGTGAACAAATTATGGAATCTGCTACAAGGCGTCCCTCTTGCATACTTAATAGCTTGAGAGAATCTAGGGACTATTTCTTAGAAATAAATGACAACTTCTTGCTTTGAACAACCTAGTCAAACCTTCCTTAAGCACTAGAGGGCATCTTCCTAACTTTACTCCTTGAAAGACTCCTCTTATGGGCATGAGATGATTGAGCTAGTTGACTTCTCCAAATGCAAGACCTAAAAATACTCCTAGAAAGGTTGGCACCTCAGCTTCCACTCTCCTAGATGCTTGCAAAATGTGACAACTACCTCTAGTTTTGTTATAACCATTTTAACTCACCCAAAAAACCACTTCCGTGGTCATAGTGCATGTTCTTATGAATTTCAAAGAGCTTAGGACTCCTTGAGAGAGTGAGGGATGAGTTTGACTATCTCTAGGACTTTAAAACTACATTAGAAATAACTATTCCATACCTTCTTTAATCACTTCTGCATTTTCATCATATACAAGATCTTTGACATGGTCATTCAAGCTTGAAACTGCTCTTAGATTGATTATTTATGCTATTGGAGTCATACATTAATACCCATACAAATCCTTCTGGTGGACTCAAGACGCATTGACTGATAGCACATATGGGTCCATTTGACTAAGTTTGCAGTGGTTTATAGCAGATCTTCACATGCATATGCAGACTTCAAGAAGGTTTGACTATCAAAGTGCCCTGAAGACATTTATCAAACACCTCCAAACTTGAGTACCTACTGTGAGCAAGTAGAAAATGAACTACCTAAAACAAACTAAGATAACTTAATTCACTCCATTCATTAACCTATGCCACTTCAAGATTAGACTAAAGAGTAATACAAGTAAAACTATCCTAATTGCACCCTAATTAATCATGTAAAACCCTTGATATATCCTAATGATATGATTAGTGCTAATTGATAATGGATGTTAAGTGGTCATAAAGGAAACATTTCTTTGCATTCAATTGATCTACCAAAATGAGGGGAGAAAACTCCAATTTATAGATTTTTGGAGGTCAAGATGGAGGGCTGGGATTGATTATGGAGATCAAGGGCTCACATTTCTTGAGAGATCTCAAGCAAGGAGAGATTGACAAGTGTCAAGAGGGTATTGAATGAGAGGAGAGCTCCAATATTCAAGGAGAAATCAAGGGTGGAGAATGAAGGGTTGAATGGATGGATGGCTAAGACTAAGTAGATGGATGAGGTGTAAGGACTCATTTATGAAAAGATAAGGCTTGGATTTTGTGGATAATTAAAAAATAGGATGAGAGGACATGTGGAATTTTAAATTAGAGTAATAGTTCCACATGAAATTTTAAATTTGATGAATAGTGACACGTGGAGTGCGTGAGAGGACAAATGGGATAGTTGGAAGACTTTCCCATGCTTCTAAAGTACCACTTGTCATGTACATGCATGTACATGGAATGACAAGAGGACTTCTAGAAACATGGGGAGATGTAGTCCTAGGTTAGCCTAAATTAATCCATGTGCACATGATTAGGGGTGATTAATGATGATTACTAAAAGTAATAATAAATAAATAAAATATGGGATTAAATAAATAGATATATTAATTTAATTTTTTGGAGTGGATAGGAACTATAGTCTTTAGATAAATATTTGATATTTTATACTATAGTATCTAGGAAAATGAGGTGATTAATGATTGTTTGGTGACAAGATGGTATAGGAGAAAATATAACTTAAATAATTAAAAAACTATTTAATTAATATATGTGTAGGATGGAATGGATAATTGTTCAATTTTAGTTGATCAATTATGCAGATGAAGATGGGAAGTGGTGTGACTATTTTTAGATGTCTACATTTTTCCCCTCTTTGATGTGGAGGCATATCAA
This sequence comes from Cunninghamia lanceolata, assembly GCA_027924645.1. Taxonomy (NCBI): domain Eukaryota; kingdom Viridiplantae; phylum Streptophyta; class Pinopsida; order Cupressales; family Cupressaceae; genus Cunninghamia; species Cunninghamia lanceolata. Next base: position 4,582,030 of record BSBN01000596.1, read on the forward strand.
AGAAAATCAAATTTTAGATTTTTCCCCAGTCAACCGACGAGAAGAGAAATGATGGATGAGGTGATCCCCCTTGAGAGATTGATATAAAAATAAAAATATTTGTTCAAGGTAATTTCTTAAAAGAAAGAATGGGAATGACAAAATGATATAGGAGGAATAAATAAGATGGGGAGAAGAAAAATGAAAGAAAAAGGGTTACAAATGAAGGTCAAGGAGAAAAAATAGGGTGACAGGGTGAAAAATTAGGGCACAGAGGGAAAAATTAGGGCTAAGTAGGCTGTAAATAGTGCTTAGGGGGGTCATAAGCCTCATTTGTGCATTTTTAAGTTTAGAGAGTTGATTAGAGAAGAAGAAAGAAATTAGAGCAGATGGATGGTATTCCACAAGATGAGCATCGCGAGGAGTGCATGCAAGAGTTCTTGTGGCCTACAGCTACTGGCGAGCCAATAAGTGGTCCTTCCTTGCTTTGTGATTTGGGTTAGGGGGTAGGTTAGGGGTATTAAATGCGGGGTAGGTTAGGTTTAGCATAGGTGCTAAAGGGTAGGTTTAGCACCTAAGGGTTGTAGGTAGCACCTAAGTTGTTAGATTTAGCATTTGTACAATAGGGTAGCACCCATGTTGGTGATTAGTGCCCTATGGAGGTTTAGCGCCCGAGAGTCATTTTAGCACCTAAGGGGTGGCTTAGGAAAAAACAACTATTAGCACCTGGGTTGGGTGGATTAGCACCTATGCATGTTTAGCGCATACACCAAAAGGATTAGAGCTTGGGTTGAGGGATTTTCACCTACGCATGTTTAGCACATATGCTAGAAGGATTAGTGGCTATGGACTATGTAGCACTTAGGTAAGGCAGATTATCTCTTACACTAGTTTAGTGCTTAGAGTAGAAGGTTTAGTGCTTAGGATGGATTAGCACCTTAGATAGGGAAAATGGTGCCTACACTAGATTAGTGGCTAGACCAGCAAGATTAGCACTTGTGCGTGAATAGGATGAAAAACAAGCTATAAATCACTTATAAGAATTTACAAAGCATGTATGGATGGTTACAGAAGGATTTGGAGGTCTTGCAGTTGTAGGAGTGGTGACCGCCTACTATGGCATTGTTGCATCGACTAAGACAAATAGGACATTTCTAAGCATGATGGGATTGTAGTGGATTTATTACATTCCTGAGATATAGGCACACCAAACTATGATGACAACTTTGGTAGAGCGGTGGCATAGTGGGTGATGCACATTCTTGTTACCAATAAGTGAGATGACCATCACACTAGAGGATGTGTAGAGGATACTACAAATCTTGATTCACAGAGAGTGGGTCATCTCAGATCATGAGTGAGGGGTACCATATGTGAGGGTGGTGTTATCCTCGGTAGAGGTTCTATTGAATGAGAAGGAGATAGAGATGATGTCATGCCCACATTTCCCATGCAGTCACAACATGCATCACATGTGTCATGTGGTCATGACACGAAATATAAAAAATTTTCCGATGCTTCCCTAGAAACCCCCTCGCACGCATAAGCATGCTCAGTGGCATACGCTTAAGGCGTAAACAATACAGTTGTCAGCAGGGTAATATGCACACGTGCGTACACCCAAACACAAGAAGGCCAACAAGGGTGTCTTCGTGATGCAACTGACGTTGCTACAAGGGTTGAACTTACTAAGCTCCTAAACCCTAAATTCTGGAAAAATCTGATAGCATAATGCCTCACGAGTGTGAGTGGGATTTATTATACTAACACTAATCTTGGTCACGTGGTTTCCTGATTTAGGTTAATCTCACTAATTACTTTGGTACAACAATTGAGTAAGTTGATTGATCATTTTTCAACAAAGCACGATCATCTATTCTCCTTCACGTTTTCTAAAATTTAATATTAATGTCTCCTCCTTCTGATCTTAGCATTTTCAACAAATTCTGTTCATTTGCCCTCTCTGCCGTTTCTCTAAAATTTAATTTTGATTGTATTTCTATCACATTCCCTTTCCTGTTTTGTAAGGTTTCTTTATGTTTATCTTGCTTTTCTTCACGTTTTCTATCAATCAGAGTTATCACTGCATCCTTTACATTATTCCTAATTTCTTGGTAAACTAGATCAGTTCTCTATCAATCAGAGTTATCTTTGCATCCTTTACATTATTCCTAATTTCTTGGTAAACCAGATCACCTAAACATGACCTACTAACTTTGCTTGATGAAGTTCCCTAGGTTTTCGCTCAGGTTAAATTCAACGTTTGATTTAATTTTGATAATTAATTTATCCCTAATCGCGATTAACGGAGAGTTAAATCTTACTTAGTTCTCTTAGCCCATTTCAGAAATGCCATGCATTTTCTCCTCTTTGTTTTCACTTTTATTTTTCTTTCTTTTTGTCTCTCTTTTTCTCAATTGGACATTTACTCAAACTGACGTTTTCTCAATCTTCAGGTTTAGTTTTCAATGGCCTCATATGAAATGCATATGATGGCTTAATTGCATTTGTAAAGATACGCATATCTATATAAATGCAAATAAGCATATATAATATATATATGCTTATTTGCATTTATAATTATAGGTATATCTTTCTTTTCATTTTCTTGGTAATTTAAATGAAAATTATTAAACTCTGAAAATGCAATTCCCCTACAGATAAAATTCATATATATATATATATATATATATATATATATATATATATATATATATATATATATATATATATATATATTCCTTATTTAATCTATTTGATATGTGTATTTTTTTGTCCAAATAGAAATCCTATTCCTTTCTTTTACAAAACTCCTTTTTACAAAATTTATCAATAAATTATATATATATATATATATTATTTAAATGAGATTATAAAATTATTAGCAAATAATTAATATACATATATATTAATCATTTATTTTAATAATATATTTTATGTTTTTCATTATATAACCATGCATATTGTTATATTTCCATGTATTACTTCCTTTTGAATTCATTGGAGAACCCTAACCCTTATCTTTTTGTGTATTGCATTGGTTGTGCAGGGATGAGAAGGGCGGCAGCGGTGCTTGGGGCAAAGGCCACAATGGTGGTGGCATTGGGAGATGGGGGCCACAGACTGAGGGAGCATTGAAGGGGATGGGCGGAGGAAGGGCAGAGGTGTTCGCAGAGGGGGCCGCAGTTTACAGTTCGCAGGAGGTCTATGGAGGCACTGCAGAGGATGGGGTCACGGGGACCGCGGGGAGCAGGGATAGTGTGGGGTTCTTCCGCGGAGGGTACGCGGAGGCCACGCTAGGGTTAGTGTGCATACGAGGGTGTGGGGAGGGGGTGGAGCCCCCACCCACACCCCACTTAGTGGGGTGTGGGTGGGGGCTCCACCCCCTCCCCACACCCTCTCCTTTGGCAGCGGTGGGGGTTTGAGCCCCCACCACATTGTATAAAATTTCTTTTTTAAAAACTGACTGTGATTTAAAATATACAGTCGCTCTGTCATAATTTATCTAGAACACAACAACATTTAAAATTTGAAATTTAATAATATATATATACAATAAAAATCCCTTTTTTTTATACAACTCAATTTAATTTAAAATATATATATACAAAACATTTTCACAGTCAATTCAATTTCACAGTATTATTAATTAAACACACACACACACACACATAATATTTACTGTGAAATAATTTGTAGGCAGAATAATGAATTGATAATTATATTGAATTTTCTTACAATTTATTTTCAATGCAATTCAACAATGAAAATAAAAAAATTACAAATATAGAGTATTTTACAAGGATAATTTAATCTAATTTTCTTTTAATTAGATTTCATTTATTAGTCAAACGATTCAATTTAAACATAGTAAGCCTTTAAATTTAAGGGAAAGAAATTAATTTTATTTCAATCTATTCACAACAAAATTCAAAAGCATGATTATATCCAAAATTTCATTTCCTTCTCAAATAACAATTTACAACTTTCATAAATTTATTAAAATTAACATTTCCACTATTCCTTACAATGATTAGATTTTAACAAACTTTGTTTACAACAACAACTAGGTTCACAACTCTTCTAATAGGAGTATGAGGAAATAGACAATACTAATATCCTTTTAAAAAACAATTTCTTTTCCCTTTCTCATTTCAAAATGGTAAAACTTAATAAACAATAAAATTACAACTATCAACACAATAACGGAGGATTTTCTCACAACTCCAAAATACCAATTTTTACAACAATAGAGAGAGAATTTTCTCCTCTTGGCAATCAACAAGGATGTAGTCAATAACAAGTCCAAGCTCTTCTATAGATCCTTAAGAGTAAAGGAAAATAAAATATTTTCCAAGTCAAGTCATCTTCTCCAAGCTTCACATTAAGCTCCAAGAACCTGCATATCACACAAGGGGAGAAAACACCACTCAACTTTCTCTCCTCCCTACCGTAGACCGGCAAGAGGGTCACCCCCGAGCTAGGGAGATTTTCCACACACCTAAGGAATCCAAACCACTTCACAACAAGGCAAAACAACATCCCAAAACACAATTACACCCTTGGATAATTACACAACACAAACTCAACTAAAGTGAGTCAAAGAGGGGTAGGAGAGTGGACACACTCAACTCTAGAGTGCCACCCTTTCAAATAATATATCAACACCAATTTCTCATGGCCTCAAGCCAAACTAGTTAACAAAAATTTCAAGGAAGATCATATTTTAGCTCTCAAGCCATATATCAAAATTTCTCAAATTCACACAAATGCCCTCAAGGCTTTCAACATCCCAAAACAAGGAATGAACTTGAGGAGGATCACTCCTCCCCTACCCCACATTTGATGAGCATTTCTCCCAAGTGGAAGAAGCTCTGTTAACACCCCAATAAAAATTTCTCACAATAAAAATATTACAACACAAGAAAAAATGCATTTCACACATCCATCATGCAACAAATAGAAAATACAAAGGAAAGGCCTTGAAATCCAACCTTAAAAGGCCCTTTAATGGATGTAGTTGATGTAGAGCTCTTCTAAAGTCTCCTCCAACCTGAGCCACCAAACTCCCTCTCTCCTTTTTCTCCCAAAAACAATTTTCCAATAAAACAAAAATCCTCCAAAAAATTCAACAACCTTTCTTCCTATCCCAAGTGGGATTAAAATAACCCAATCCATGAGCTTAGAGGAATGGGGAGGTGACACTTGTCACCTCCTCACTCTTCCTCCAAACTACTATTGTGTCCCAAGGGATGGGTGTTGACACATGTCACTCACCCATCCCCAAAGTCTTCCTTACCCATACCACATGTCCTCACTTCAACACATGGGAGAGAAAAGGGGAGTTGAAGAGGGAAAGGATGACACATGTCTTCCCCTCCTTCCCTCTCATGAAGGACCACACAACTCCATGGGGACTCTCACCAATTGTGAGGGAGACTTGAAGTCAAGTCCTCCACAATTGGTGGATTTTGGAGTCATCCCTAACCTTGGGAATTGAAAAGGGATGGGCTTGAGTGTTGGTACCACTCATCCTATCCCTCCCATGCCTCCAAATTCTTCACTTAACTTCAGTGTGAAGTTGAGGTGACCATACGAAGGTTTATCAAGGGTTACCTAAATCAAAAGGGGCCCTAGACCCATTGGGTATAACCCAGGGTCAATTTTAACCTAGTTAGGACACCTAGGGTCAAGTTAAGACACAAGAAAAGGGTTTCAAAAATTTATAATTTAAAAATGAAATTCAAATACATTTCTTACAACACAAATCATAATTCAAATTTACAAGAGGGTAGACCTAACCCATTCAACCTCATGCAAGACAACATTACAACATTAAATCAAACACAAAGTTGATCTCGGTTCCTCGTGGAACCAGATTGGCTTTGCAAGGGATTACAACATAAGGTGTGGGATAATCTCCAGTATCTGTGGTTTTGTTAGAAATACCTATACACTCAATTTCAAAGTTAATTCCACATATAAATATCATAGCCGAAGCAAATTTAAAACATGCATTCCTAAAACATTCCACAGTTCTCATAAGCATAATGAAATCACATTACAATTTTATTTCTAACATAACCCAATTAGTTTTCCTGTAATGTAAACATCTATCTAACATCACCCAATTAGTTTTTCCTATAAAATAATAAAGTCTCACAGTTCGGAATCCGGGATCAACAATCCCACAAATATAAAAGTATCAGCAATAGTAAGGTAAATAGTCACATGAATAGAATGAAAAATGTAGGCGGTGGATGCAATGGAGAAGTTTTATGTGCTTTTGTTATTTGTAGCTTGCAGCTAATATCAGTTATACTGGTGCCTGATAAGTGGTTTCACATATTTGTTGTGGATTGGGGGATTGTGATGTGAAGGATGACATAGCATGGGATGGTATATGCACAGGGGTTGTGTGTGCTAGCACATTTATATAATGATATGGATGCTACTGTTTACAGATCTAGGGTGAGCCTAGGATGTAGTGTGACCTTGATCCACATATGGGCATGGGAGCACATTGCAACGACTAGGCCTATGATAGGATGTAAAGGTCTGGGAGACCTTTTGTGTACTATTATGACAATGTATTGCGACATAGTAGATTGGGGGACTTTCCATATTGGTGGTGAGTCATAAATAACATTTTGATGGTGACATGGAGGCCATGGTTGGGATGTGAGGTGTGTGGAGATGATGATGTCCATTTGGGATATGTGTAGAAACCATGGTATTTGATTGGGTGTACATAGCAGATTATCAATAGATACTTGCCAAATCAGGTGTTATGCCAGTTTAGTGTGACACAAATAGTTCCATAGGAGGAGGTAGTGTTTCCTAGTGTGACTAAGGATGCTCCAAGGATGGGAGTGCCAATTGACCCGTAGTTGATGATAGCATCTTTTGAAGCATTGGTGCCGATGGCATGGGATCTGAGGGAGGATGTAATAGAGGCAGGGACCACCATAACATTTGATGCATGGTGGGTATAGCAACATCCAATTCAACTGACAATTTCATAGGGACGGGGTGGTGGATGGGGAAGACAGGATGGGGATGATAGTAGTGATGAGAAGGAGGATGAGGTGATGGAGAGGAGCATGTAGAGGTGGAGGTGATGGATGTGGAGGAGGGTGATGGAGAGAGATTATAGGTGGAGCTAGCTCATGTATAGGGGCAAGTGGCATAGCTAGTACAGACACAGGGGCTGGTGGTACAGTTACAGGTGCAGCTAGTGCAGGTACAGGGGCATGTGGTGTAGCTGCAGGCACATGAGGCTAGATATCATCAAGAGAGGGAAGAGGCATGCAAAGAATTAGGATCATTGATGGAAAAGATTATTGGAGGATTCCAAAGTCCCCTAGATTGGGCCACACAATAGGTACAACACTATAGGACATTGTATGAGAGGGAGGTGCTAGTTGAGAGCATGGAGAGCTTTAAGAGCTAGTCAGGGACTTCATCCTCATGGAGGATAGCTCGGTTAGAGAGATTAGTACTGGGGACACCACAATAGCCTATGGGGCCACCTCCTCCTCCACTACCGGAAACAAAGACATTACCATCATAGCCAACAACATCAGAGGGGGGCAGCTCAACCTAGAGGTTGGTGTAGACATTTTGATGTGTATATGATATGCCTTAGAGAATATTTTATACTTTGATAGCTCTGTGGAGCCAATGTATAGATATTTTATCATGACCATTCTTTATGTATATATGAGAGGACATGTTTTGGTGGTGACATATGGATATTGTTATGTTTTATTGATGTTGATGAATGATGCATGATGTTGACATGATTTTGATATGATTACATGATGTTATGATATATGTAGATGATTCATATTTATGTGATGTGATGATGTTATGGAGGCATATGTGTGTGATATGATTAGTGTAGATGAAGTGTATGCATAGCTTATATGATGTAATGTATTGATCTATGGATGCTTTGTGGATTATAATGTGGATTATGGTTATGGATATGTTTTATGATGGTTTTGATGTGATGTATGTTATTAATTATGATGTTTTTTATTATAAATGGTTCATATATGATTATGCACATTTGATGGATTATATAGGTTATGATGTAGGTTTGATATGATGTACATTATGGACATGTTTTATGAATTATGATAAATGATATGGATTAGGATGTGGATTACGTGTGTGATTGGGATAGGGATTAGTATGATATGATCATTAGTGATGGAAGTTATTAAGAATTATGTATGATGTATGTATTATGATGGATTATATATGATGAACATTATGGATGATTTGGGCATGGACATGATGGTTTTCTTAGGAGATAGATGATATATAATAGTGTCAGGAATGTTTTTGATGAATGTTTAATGTATGTTTGTGGATTATGATGTGGATTATATGTGTGATGTCATAGATGGAAATGGATGATAATATGGATGATATGCATTGATGTTGTGAGGATGGTTTCATGACACAAATATTTTGAGATGGATTATGATGTGGGTGGATTTATTTTTGCATTGTGATGTTATGGATGCTTATGTTTATGTGATGGTTATGGATTATGGTTATGATTTATGGATTATGACATTATGGATGTATATATGGAGTTATTTTTTTTTTATTATGGTAGCTATGTATGGCTATGGATGTTTTTGATTATTCATGGATGTTTGGTGTATGTGTTATGGGGTGGAATATGCAGAGGTATACAATGAAATAGTTAACAATCTCACTTTCTAGCTTTGGATGGTTAGGATTATGATGTGGATTCGGAAAAGATGCTTAGAATAATACATATATATTATGGATGTAATATGCAATGATGTGAAAAATTGTAATGTGTAGATGAGGGATGTGTAATGGTTAAGATGACATATAATTGCCTTGCCTATATGCATGAGCAATGAAATGGAATAAGTATGCAACCGATGTATTAGACAATGTTGATTTGTGGTTGGTCATGATACATGGTTATTGAAAATGGTCATAGGGAAAAAATTAGATTAGGTGAGATGGATGACTATGCTTAGATGAAGAAAAAATATTGTGGGTGGATATGGAAAAGGCTAATGTGTAGGAATGATAGAGATGTGATGAAGATAGAATGGAGAAAGAGAGTCACATGGGGTAATTCAGACAGGGGGTGTAAATAGAGGATCTTGTCGGGACATTGGTCATAGGGTGTGGGTTTTCAATCCAAGCCCTTACGATGGAATGGCAAGGAGGGTAGGAAGTATGGAGACCTATTTGAATCTTGGAGCTATAAATGGATGGGTGGAGTAGGAGGATGATGGAATAATGGATATGGGGAATTTTGAATGCATTTGAAATATTGCATATGTAGTGAGTACTTATTTTAATATAGCATGAAACATTATGCACCTGGGTATAAGGAACCGAGGTGGCGATGTATTCCATGCATAGGACTTGAATCTACAAATAAAATGGTGACCTTATACATGGCCAACATAATACAATCTTGTCTCGATGTGTGAGGAAGAAAACTTAGAGCATAAGTCCTTAGTGCACATAAGGTATTGAATGGCCTTAGATATAAAAGGATGACTGGTATGCAAAAAACTATTCCAACACACACAAGATATGAATATTAGTTGGAGTAATAATAGCACCCAACAATGATTTAGGAGCGTCTAGGGTGTAAGAGCAATCTTGCATCAACCAAAAAAAATGTTGTTTCTTTTCAATAAGGGCTAAATTTGGCAGGGTTACTATTTTTTAGTAAGTTTACATTTGTGCATGGTTGGATACAAAATGTTACACAGACCTCTAGAATGGTGAATTGAAGCTAATGGTGAAGAAATCACTTCAATATCATTTGTCATTTGTGAGATGTTAAAATTTCAAATTCCAAAAATCCTATTGAAATATTTAATGTCAAATTTGAGGCACTTAGAGGCTTCGGATGGGCTTGAAATTTGGTGGGAATCCCAAGCAGTACCGTCTTTTCGAGAGCTTTCTGAAAAGGTATTATAATTGAAAATCCAATGGTTGGATCAAAAGTTATGGCCCCATGAAGTTGACCTATTTTTGGAAGGAGATGCAAATTTTGAAATTACGCTGGTGGCCACCAAAAAGGGCTATATATGACCATTTTTGAAAACCCTTGGAGTAGTAGAGTTAAGGGGGAAGGTGTAGAGTCAATAAAAGGTGGGAAAATAGAAACCCTAGTTGATTTGGGATTACAAAAAGCTGAAGATTCCAGAGTCTTGAGAGAGGGAGCTATAATGTGTTACAGCCTATAGGGGATTCATCCTCAGATTGTATTTGAGCTTCTGTAATGTAATGTTTTTCCCATATTAATAAAATATCATTCTATTTTCTGTGTGCAATTTCTATTATCGTGTGGTTTATGATACAAACTTAGAGCATAAGTCCTTAGTGCACATAAGGTATTGAATGTCCTTAGATACAAAAGGATGATTGGTATGCAAAAAGCTATTCCAACACACACAAGATATGAATATTAGCTAGAGTAATAATAGCACCCAACAAACATGACATACAAAAGCAATGATCATGCCCCATTCCATGCCCTTCATAACACACCAAGATATAGAAAGATTGTGGCAGTGGTGAAGGAACCATAGAATGAGACAAAAAGAAAAGATCAATAAGAAAAAGACCAATTGATCAAATAGATCATACATCCATCATATCTCTTGCCAAGAGTTGTGTGGAGTTAAGATTCTGCCTATTGTAGGAAGGATGCATTTGTAAGGAAGGGATTGATGATGATTTGGATAATTCATATGATAGGTGAATATATATGGAGGCAATATGCTAGGCTAAGAGTGATCTTGTTTCTTGTGATTTTGATGGAAGCTCAATGTTTTGGTAGTGTACGTAGTATGCTTGTTGTGTGAGTCTCAAGTTTAGGTGAGGATGGGTATGAAGTAGGGTGGTGGTGGATTGTTACAAGTATGTGCTAATCGGTGTTGTCATTGATGTCAACAAGCTTGTGTTGTCATTGTTGTCAATTATATCTTCTGATGAGGTTGTTGTTGTTTGATTAAGTTATCTTTCTAAAAGTGATTTGGTTGCTTTTTAGAGGTATTGAAGATGTTGAGAATATGCTTCTGTTGTTGGGTTTCCAAGTGCTTTTGAGAAAATTTGATTAATTATGGAAACAATGTGTTGAAGAAGTCTTTTGGCTTATATAGTTCTATTCAAGTTTTTGCTCCTCATTTCTTTTGTGTTGGATATTTGAGTATGCATATTGGATATGTTGTTTAGAAGTGTTTGAAGATGCTAAATCCATAATTTGGTGCTCCATATCATTGTACAGTGGAAGTTGTGTTCACCAATTTGAGAACAGTGCTTGACAGTGTTTGCAGTGTGTCTAGGACAAAGTATTTTGCTCCGCATTTCTCTGCAAAATATTTTCAGATGTTGAAGTTCTATATGTGTGCTTATAAAGTCTATATTTTCCTTCACCTCAAGTGGTTCATGTTTTGGTGCTCTGCAAGTACATTTCTTAAGTTATAGATGATGACAAAGCATGATATAGCTAGTTAAGTACTCCGGTGTGAAGTTTCTTTAGGTGAAAGATGTTGTAAAGGAATTTGTTGGTTTCAAGTGTTTGTGGATGTTTCTAGATCATGTTCAAGATTGGTGCATGATCCACATGTCATCGTGTGATTTTGAGGAAGCATGTATTTAAAATTTCATGGTGTTAACAAAGGATGGCCGACTTGGTTGTTTACACTATTTGTAGTTGTGCTTTGGTGAAAGTGAAAGCATGATGAAGTGTATAAGAGTTGATTTAGGTCCATGCTAAAGTGTGATGTGGTCTACATTTGTTCCCTTCCTCTACGGGAATGTTTAGGTCTAGACCTAATTTTGATTTTATGGTTTAAGTTGTGTTGCCGACCTTGAAGAATGTTTTCATGATTGGTGATTGTATAAATAATTGTCAATAAGTCGTGGATGTATGGTGCATGAGGGATATGATTTTTGTGATGCAAATTTTATTAGGGCAGTGAGAGCTTTCATGCTTTAGGCTACTAGATGTAGTGAGCAGAAGGTGTCTACTATTTTTAGTAATGCTATGAAGATGTTTTTTGTGTTGTGATGGATATTGAGCTTCATTGGAACTAAACTCCATGCATAGGTTAGATGCAACTATACCAGTTCAAATCCTAGTAGTGAGCCATTCTTCTCTTCTCTTCTTTCTTTCTCAATGGGTAGTGAGTCCACTTGCAGTGAGCATTCTCTCTTTTGGGCAGTGAGCCTTTGTAATTTGGTATTGCTACTACATTATATTGTGAGCTAATCCTCACCGTGGTTTTTCCCTTTTATGGTTTTCCACATAAAATCTAGTGTTATCTTGTGTGTGGTGTTGTTATGATTCAATTTCAGTTATTTTATTTTCATGCATAATCATCATAACATGTTTAAAGGTTAATTTGGATCTGGATGTTTGTAAGTGTTTGAAGTTTAGTTACAACTAATTCACCCCCTCTTCTAAGTTGTCTTGTGCATTCAACATGGATATGAGTAATTGTTTATTATGGATGAAGTGAGTGTTTTTTATAAGGGATGTGACAAAGCATCTATATATTATGAGGTGTGAAAGGTGGATAAGTTGGAAATCAAGCTCAAATGCTAGGGACAACCAGGGAGGTTGGAGACACCAGGATCCCTATGTAGAAATTTACGGAGTGGATGTGTTAGTGGGATAGATGGATAGGACTTGCAAGTATGTGGTTATGGATGGCATGGGGAAACAATAATCCAACACAAACTTCTAGTCTAGAAGCTGGAAATGGGATAAAGATGATCTAGTTAGTGAAGATGAAAATAATAGAAGGGGATGAATAATGGATCTAGTTTGATTCTACACATGATGCCTATGAGCAAGTTTTCATCATGGTACTTATCCAAGTCACCACAAGATGTGGTTTTCACCATAGGATGAATTATTTCTCTTTACTATTTTTGATATTTTTTCTTTTTTGGATTTTTTTGCATTTTTATGATCATGTTTTGACATTTTTTGTATTTTTTATGGGGTATTCATTGGCTCATGAATAAAACCTCTTGAGGTGGATTATGTTCATAGGTTCTTCTAGTTCCTCACCTTCAGGAGTGTTTAATAGTAAAGGAGAAGGGAGATGATGAATGCATGTATGTGAGTACACTAGATCAAACCCTCCTTTCACTACAACATTCAAGGACAAAATTGAGCTTAAGTCACTACAAGATGGAAGAGGACTTAGCTACTGATTTTATGCTCTTGTTTGTTAAGGAAAGATGAGATTCAACCAAGCCTTTTATCAAACCCTAAGGTAAGTATGAGTAAAACCCTAGTTATGAGATAACTATCTTGAAACAAACTAACGACAATAGCAACCTAGAATCTAAAAGTATAGAGAAGATCAGTAAGATGTCAAAACCTATCTCCCGAAAGTAGAGGTGTTGGAGGATGAATTTAGTAACCGTCCAAGTCTAGAAGTAAGAAACTGTTGGAGGTCAAAACTGAGAATATGTTGCAAATGATGCTTAGAAACTAGATCCAAAACCTGGAAGCCCAATAGACTAGGGCACCAATTGCCCAAGTCTTTTTAGAGAGATATTCTGGAATAGTTTTCAGATCCTGAAACTTTAATTCTTACACTGCCTTCCTGTAGCTCCACTTTTCCCAAAACTTGTACCTGTAACCTAAAAACAAGATGAGAAGAGAGGGGTTTAGGGGTTGTGGTATTTAGGGACTTGCCTTAGTCAATCCCAGGTTAGCATTCAATCTTTCCCAACACCGTTGTTAGAGAGAGCATGCCCTTGTAGGGCAGAGACTAAAGATAATCCAAATGTTGAAATGATTGAAATGATTCAAATATCAATGATGTCACCTTAGAGGTGAAGTCCTTAGGAGGATGAAATCTCTTCAACTCATAAGGAGATGGATGATGATGCCAAATCTACAACAAACACACAAATATGCAACAATAACACAATGAATGCATTGAATGCCCTTAGCTCCAATATCACAAGTTTGTAATATCCATATAGGTTAAACATGAAGTCATAAACTTACTTATATATTCTTTCCCTCTAACATTTACAAATTTAAATCATAAAAGCCAAAAAGGAGGAACATTTTGGAAGGGCCCAAGCTGACATGCCATTAATTAGCCCTGACCAATTAGGGGAGACTTAGGTGGTTGGTGCCCAATTCCAAGGGCCCAAATTAGGTTAGGGGTAAGTTAAAGGAGGTCCCAAGGGTCCAAAATGTCATGGGTGTTGGGCAATTTCCTTCAGTATGATCAATTAAAATTTATAATGAAGCAAATAGGACCTAGGAGCTAAACTAGAAGGTAAAAATGTTGCAAATATGTGCCTAATCGGTGTTGTCATTGATGTCAACATATCTTTGTTGTCATTAGTGTCAACTGTATCTTATTATATCAGTTGTTTAGAAGACTTGTATGTTGTGGATATTGAGAAAATTAGCCTCTCCAGAAGAAACAAGTGAGTTACATATCTCTTTGTCACAGACAGTGAAGACTGTGCAGTTTAGTGAAGTAGATTGCTCCGCATTCCTAGTGAGATGAATATTAGAGTCTATGGATTAAAGGGTTTGTAGAGGATTACCTAAAGTTGCTCCAGTTAAGATTTGAGAGGTCCACATGAAGTATTTGTGAAGTTATGGCCATTTGAGTAGAACTAAGTTTTGCAGTTGTTTAGAGGTGATAGTGGCAGGAATTTGGTCTGGATTGCTCCGCATTGGGATATTATGGTCTACGGATCTAGAGGTATGTTTGAGATGTTGGTGTGTATCCTCAACTCAAGTGGTTCAAGGTTTGGAGGTCTGCAAGAAATCTTTCTAGTGTGACAGTCATGACAATTGGTGTTCTTAAGTTCCCGGATGAAGATGCAAGTGTTTTTGGTGATTTGAGGTGATGTGATTGTTCTTGTTGATTTTATTGTGCTTGTGGTGGTCTCTAGATCGTGTGCCTATTGTGTTGGTGGTCTACATTGAGAATTGAGCTCGTGGTTGAAGATTTCTCCTTGAGTGTTGCTATTCTTTCTAGTCTTGGCCAACCAGATGCTTGGTGCGTGTTGCAAATGATCTAAGAAGAGTTCTATGGAGTGTGGCATATTGATCGAGCAAAATTTGAGTCCTAGCTATGTTTAGCTGATAGTGTAAAGATTTGTATGTAGCATTTTAAGTCTTGTGATTGCAATTGCATGTAATGCCTATCTTGGAGTATGTTCTAGATAGATGATTGTAAGGCTGACTTTGATGTTCATTCCAAAGTCAATGTCATGTATAAATAAGTGTTGTGAAGTCATGGAAATGTGTGGTGGTGAGCAAAGATGTGGATGTAGCGAGGAAGTGAGTAGGGGGAAGAGTAGAGGTGTTGTGTGCTTCAATGGAACTGAATCTTGCATGAAGAAGATGTTGTTTCTCAGTTCAACCTTTCAATGTTAACCTTGTGAATGTTCTTGTAGGAAGTGAGCCTCTTTTGAGTAGTGAGCTCTGGGCAGTACGCTTGGAGGCAAGTTCCTTCCCATTTTTCTATTCTTTTAACAAAGAATAAATCTTGTGAGGTAACTCGCACTATGGTTTTCCCTTAACTGGGTTTCCACGTAAAAATCATGGTGTTATGTGTGTTGATTGTGTTCTTGCTCATGTTGTTGATTTATGCTTTTATGGTTATATCATTAATCTGTTAATAAGTGGTAAAGAAGATTAAAAGCAACAAAAGTTAAAGTTTTGAGACAATTGCTTCAGCCCCCCCTCTCAGTTGTCTACCCTTATTTCAAAAATTGGTATCAGAGCCAGTTCCTCTAAAAGAAGCTTGACTGCTTGATGAGATCCAAGATGTCAACATACAAGGACAGTCTGAGATTTGACAGAACAAATTATTCTCTTTGGAAGAATCATATGGAGTGTCATTTGCAATGCATGGGTGATCCTTATTGGTTGATAACTAAGGATGAGTACAAGCCTCCAAAGAAAGGTCCTTCAACTCCAAATGAAATCAAAGATGCTAAAAACAACATTCAGGCTAAAGAAGCATTGTTGAGTGCCCTAACTAATACATAAATGACAAATGTCCTGGAATTGAAAAATGCTCATGAAATCTAGAAGAAGTTGGAAACTCCATATGAAGGTGATGCATATGTCAAATGTGCTAAGTTGTAGAGCCTGAAGGGTAGATATGAAAGTTTGAGGATGAGTGAAGATGAAAACATCATTTCCTACATGTAGAAGGTGAATGAACTTGTGTGTAGTATCATGTGTGTTGGTGGAAAACTGGAAGAATCAGAGATTGTTGGCAAGGTGCTTAGATCCTTACCTGCTTCATACAAGCATAGAGTTTCTACTATTGAGGAGATCAGGACTGTGACAACTATTACAAGGGATTAGTTGGTTGGCAAGCTTTTATCATTTGAAATGAGTGAGTTTGGTGATTCCCTTCCTAAATCAGAATCTGCTTTTAAGGCTAGTGTTTTTGGGAAGCAAAGGTTTGATCCAGGTGAAAGCTCTTCAAGAAGACTAAACAGATATGAGAAGGCAAGAAAGGAACTTGAAGAAGATGAAATGGAGCTTGAAGAACTTGAAGCCCTTTTTGCCAAAAGATTACCAAGAGGATCCGGTAAGTATGAAGGAAAGTTGCCTTTCAAATGTTTTTCTCGCAATAAGATTGGTCATTTTGCTTCAAGATGTTCAGAGAGGGTTTCAAAGCCAAACCCTAATAGACCTAGGTTTCAGAAGAAATGCTACTATGTCTAAGAAGTTGCTGATGAAAGAGTTATAGATGATGAATTTGATAAAGGAAGTACATCTAGAAATGAATAGGTGTTCATTGCTATCAAAGAAGAAAATCCAGTGCCTACCAAATCTACTAGCTATGTGAACGTGGAAAGTGCCTTGGCTGCTCAAGTTGAAGAAAATGATGAATGGGTGATTGACAGTGGATGTTCTCATCATATGACAGGTGATAAGAGTAAGTTTGTAAGTATGGAAAGATATGAAGGTGGAGTTGTGAAGTTTGGGGACAATTCAGCTGGTAGAATCCATGGCAGAGGATCCATCTCTCTTGATGGTAAGAATAACACTAATGATGTTTTGTATGTAGAAGGATTGAAGCATAATCTTCTCAGTGTTGGATAGTTGGTTAACAAAGGGTATGATCTCTGATTCAAGGATGGAAAATGTAGAATTTTGGAAAGCTCTAGAACTGAGATTGCATCTGATAAATAGACTAGAGGTAATATATTTCATTTAAGTGGTACTAGTAAAAGTTGTTTGATTGTTCAGATTGATCAGAGTTGATTATGGCATAGGAGAATGTGTCATGTAAACTTTGATAGTATTGTCACGATAAGTACTACTTAGGCTGTGAGAGATCTTCCAAAGCTTGTAAAACATACTAATAACATGTGTACAGAATGTCAGTTGGGCAAATAGAGTAGAACTACATTCAAAAGTAAAGAATAATTTTCAAGTGGATTGTTGGAACTTGTGCACACTAATTTGTGTGGTCCTGCCAGAATTAGGAGTTTGCAAGGAGACAAATACTTTATGTTGCTGATTGATGATTACTCTCAAATGATGTGGGTCACTTTCTTGAGAGAGAAATTAGAGGCTCTTGACTGATTCACGGTTTTCAAGGCTAGGGTAGAGAATTAGATTGGTGTGAAGATAAAGTGTCTGAGATCTGATAGAGGTGGAGAGTTTACCTCCAGGGAGTTTAATGTATTTTGTGAAAAGCATGGAATAAGAAGATAGTTATCTAATCCTAGGACTCCTCAGTAGAATGGAGTTGTGGAAAGGAATAACTAGACTATTCAAGAGGCTGCTAGAACCATGATGATGGAAGAAAATGTTTCACATGTCTATTGGAGAGAGGCTGTGAGTACTGCTATCTACACTCTTAATCGGGTGCAGATCAAAGGTAATACTGGTAAAAATCCTTATGAACTATAGTTTGGTAATGCTCCTACTATGAAATACTTTAGAGTTTTTGGTAGTAAATGCTATATCAAAAGAGATGAAGATCTAGGCAAGTTTGATGCAAGGTGTGATGAAGGAATATTTCTAGGTTATTCTAACCAAAGAAAGGCATACCGGTGCTTTAACAAGAGATTGAAAAAGATTGTTGAAAGTGCTAATGTCAAGCTTGATGAAATCAAGGAGAGACCTTCCAAGTTTTGTGGATATGAATCAGATGATCAAAATAAAAGTCCTGAAACTCAAAATCAGAGTGCTCTAGAGAATCCAGTGACTCAAGAAGCTAATACAAATGTTGAGGAACAAGTTCGAGCAGCAGAAGTTCAAGAAGATCCCAAAAATCCCAGGTATGTGAGGTTGAATCATTCTGAAGATCAAATTATAGGAAATATAAATAAAGGTGTTCAAAATAGAAGAAAAATTGCTAAAGAACAAGAAGAGTATTGTTTAATTTCGAAGGTTGAACCAAAATCAGTGAATGAAGCTTGTAATGATGAAAGTTGGGTAAAAGCAATGGAAGAAGAATTAATGCAAATTGAAAAGAATCATACTTGGGATCTTGTTCCTAGACCTAAAAATAAAAATGTAATTGGAACTAAATGGGTCTTCCAAAATAAATTGAATGAAGATGGTGAAGTTGTGAGAAACAAAGCAACATTTGTGTGCAAAGGATATTCTCAGGTAGAGGGAATTGATTTTGAAGAAACTTTTGCTCTAGTGGCAAGAATCAAAGTAGTTAGATTATTTCTTGCCTATTCTACTTACAAAGAATTCAAAGTTTACCAGATGGATGTCAAGTCAGCATTCCTAAATGGAGAGTTTGAAGAAGAGGTCTACATTGAACAATCAGAAGGTTTCTAGTTGTCTGATCAAGGAGATAAGGTCTACAAATTGAAGAAAGAATTGTATGGACTTAAACAAGCCCCAAGAGCATGGTATGCAAGATTAGATAAGTATCTGCTAAAGTTAGGTTTTAGCAAAGGTACAACTCACAATAATCTTTATTTCAAAATTGATCATGAACACATCTTGATTATTGAGGTATTTGTTGATGATATCATCTTTGGTGGAAATGAGAGCATGTGTAAAAGTTTTACTGATCAGATGTAAAGTGAATTTGAGATGTCCATGCTTGGTGAAATAAATTTCTTCTTGGGTCTGCAAATCATTCAGTCAGATAAGGGCATCTTCATATCTTAGTCTAAGTAGGTAAAGGAGTTGTTGAAAAAGTTTGGAATGGAGGATTCAAAACTAGTGAGTACTCTTATGATAATCAGATGCAAGTTGAGTAAAGATGATGATTCCCTAAAGGCAAACCAGAAAAGGTATAGATCAATGATTGGAGGACTGCTTTCATACTAGACTTGATATTATGAATACAGTTGGCCTTGTTGCTAGATTTCAAGCTAATCCTAGAGAATCTCATGTTGTAGCAGTCAAAAGAATTTTTAGATATATGAAGGGAACATCTGATGATGGATTATGGTATCCTAAGGGTGATGATTTCACTCTTCATGCATATACAAATGTTGATTGGGTAGGAGATGTGGATGAAAGGAAAAGTACTAGTGGAGGTACATTTTTCTTGGGAAAGATATTGGTTTCTTGGTTGAGCAAAAAGAAGGAGGCAATATCTCTATCTACTGCAAAGGCAAAGTATATAGTAGCAACAAGTAATTCTACTCAAGTTTTGTGGATGAAGAAAATGTTGAAGGATATCAGAATTATGTTTGAAGAGCCTATTACAATCTTCTATGATAATTCAAGTGCAATAAACATTTCAAAGAATCTGGTGTTGCATTCAAAGACAAAGCACATATACATCAAGTTTCACTTTTTGAGAGAGAAGGTAAATGAGAATGAAGTCAAATTAGAGTTTGTTCCTTTAAAGGATTAGATTGCGGATATCTTCACTAAGCCTCTACCTAAGGACACTTTTGAGTATCTTAGAGAGAAGATAGGGGTGATTACCCCTCCTGTTTAGAACTAAGGTGCACTAATATGCATCAATCTGGTGGAACTCACAGTCATATCTTGTGATCCAGATTGGTGTTAAGAGGATGCTACTCAGTGGGAGTAGTTAGTATGTTCTGAGTTTAGTTTGGTCTTGTCTAAGAAACAAAAAGGGTGAGAGATGATTGCAAATATGTGCCCTTTTCCATTGATGTCAAAGGGGGAGAGAAGAAATGTGAAAAACTTGGATGGAAGTGAGTAGTTTCTGGTGAAAGGGGGAGTAGTGAAGAAAGTGGTTGTAGGTGTGATAAGAGAAAGGGGGAGAAGTCCTTGTCTTGGTGGTTGAATCAATTTTTTACATCATATGTTGCCATCAATGATAAAAGGGGAGATTGTTGCAAATATGTGCCTAATCAGTGTTATCATTGATGTCAACATATCCTTGTTGTCATTGGTGTCAAATGTAACTTATTTTATCACTTGTTTAGAAGACTTGTATGTTGAGGATATTGATAAAATTAGCCTCTCTAGAAGAAAGAAGTGAGTTACATATCTCTCTATCAAAGAGAGTGAACACAGTGTAGTTCAGTGAACTAGATTGCTTCGCATTCCCAGTGAGATGAAGATCAGAGTTTGTGGATTAAAGGGTTTGTAGAGGATTGCCTAAAGTTGCTCTAGTTAAGATTTGAGAGGTCCACATGAAGTATTTGTGAAGTTATGGCCATCTAAGTAGAACCAGGTTTTGTAGTTGTTTAGAGGTGACAAAGTGGTCTCGATTGCTCCACGTTGGGATATTATGGTCTGCGAATCTAGAGGTATGTTTGGGATGTTGGTGTGTATCCTCAACTCAAGTGGTTCATGGTTTAGAGGTCTACAAGCAATCTTTCTAGTGTGATAGTCATGACAGTTGGTGTTCTTAAGTTCATGGATACAGATACAAGTATTTTTGGTGATTTGTGGTGATGTGGTTGTTCTTGTTAATTTCATTGTGCTTGTGGTGGTCACTAGATCATGTGCCTATTATGTTGGTGGTTTGCATTGAGAATTGAGCTCGTGGTTGAAGATTTCTCCTTAAGTGTTGTTGTTCTTTCTAGTCTTGGCTGACCAAATGCTTGTTGCGTGTTGCAAATGATCTAAGAAGATTTCTATGGAGTGTGGCATGTTGATCAAGGGAGATTTGAGTCCCAGCTATGTTTTGCCGACAGTGTAAAGATTTGCATGTAGAATTTTAAGTTTTGTGATTATAATTTCTTGTAATTCCTATCTTGGAGAATGTTCTAGGTAGATGATTGTAAGGCCAACTTTGATGTTCATTCCAAAGTTGATGTCATGTATAAATAAATGTTGTGAAGTCATAGAAATGTGTGGTGGTGAGTGAAGATGCAGCTATAGTAAGGAAGTGAGTAGGGGTAGAGTAGAGGTATTATGCACTTCAATTGAGCTGAATCTTGCATGAAGAAGATGTTGCTTCTCAGTTTAACCTTGTGAATGTTCTTGTAGGAAGTGAGCCTCTTTTGAGTAGTGAGCTTCGGGTAGTGCACCCAAAGGCAAGTGCCTTCCCATTTTTCTATTCTTTTAATAAAGAATAAATCTTGTGGGCTAACCTCCACCGTGGTTTTCCCTTAACCAGGTTTCCACGTAAAAATCTTTGTGTTATGTATGTTGATTGTGTTCCTCCTCATGTGTTGTTGATTCATACTTTTATGGTTATATCATTAATTTGTTAATAGGTGGTAAAGAAGATTAAAAGTAGCAAAAGTTAAAGTTTTGAGACAACTGACTCACCCCCGCTCTCTCAGTTGTCTGCCCTTATTTCAACAAAAAAGACATGTGTCTAGTTTTTACTCCATAAAATTTAGCCCCCACTTTAATGTATGTATGATCTTATGATCCATACATGCATCGAGGTATGGTCAAAGCACATCAATCACTTCAAACATATCCTAATTTTGAAGAATATCGCTATCCCCAAGCTTAGCAAACATAATAAAATACTTAACAATCACATAAGACATAATGAATACAGTAAAGAAGCATGCAATACATGAAGAAGACAATAAAAGCATGCAATACACAAATAAGACATGAGTACAGTCACACAATACATGAAGTATACATGAAGAGAAGACATGATTAAGAAATTACATATATATATGATGCAGAAGCATCCCTGGTTCAAGAGAAATCTTGTATCAACCAAAACATTTGCATTTTAGTTTGTTTGTATTTCAATTATTTCATTTTCCAGTTCAGTTCAGGCAGTTCAGTCAGAAACAATTCCAGCTTGTGGTCTAGTATTAGCATTTCACATCTTGCTGATCTAGACTTAGCATCTACATTCATTCATTTACATCATATCAAGAATTCAGAGCATTTGGATCAGTTACCAGAAAGATATCGCTATTAGAAGATCAACTGTTCTATTATAGTAGAGCATCCTAACAGTCTTAGCTAAATTAGTTAAAGCAGAAGGCTTGCAGATCATTCCTTGACTTGTGGATCCTAATGTCACATCATTCAATGATCCTTGATTCATGGCCGACCTTCCCCTGAGGTCCGCATGTTGTTCCATTCATTTGAGGAAGTGTTTTATGCATTTAGGTCTGACCTATCTATGAACATGTTACAACTCTTCATTGGAGTTTGTGAGCTTCCTTGGCTGACGCAGAGAAATCTATTGGTCTAGAAATGATATATAATGATGTAATAGATCCCTAGCAAAGCAGTTCTGGTCATAGTGATAGTTGATAGTTTGGGATTTGATGCAAAGAAGTTTCAAAGCTTTATCTTGTGCATGTATGTAATCAGGCCTGTGAGCCCTAATTGTAAGCCTGCTTGTTGCCAGCCAAATTGTATTTCAATTCTATGATATATGAAATGACCGAATCTACATTTGTTTCATTTCTTTGAGTTGTTTTCATTGTGTTTACTCTTGTTGCATGGTTTAGATACTTCATTCTGTGAACCCTCCTACCGTGACTGCACCAAGTGGTATCAGAGAGAAAGTTAAATTCTTAGGAGTGAATTGGCGAAGGGGATTCTATAAAGATCTTGTTGTAAGAAAATCATTGATCCAAGGTAGGTTACTAGTGCACAACTGATCACTGATTAAGAGGCAGTTGTCGCTTATAGCCTGATCACCGAATTTGAGGAAGTTTGCACTGTCATCGCAAAGAGTTCCTCCTATTGGTACAATGGCTAATAGAATGGATGAGATGATGGAATTGATGAGAACAATGTGAATCCATTTGGATACTATTGAGGAAGATAGGTGAAGATGATTGACACCTAGACCTAATGTTGAAAGTGATGATGAAGAAGAATTTCAATTTGTTGAACAAAATGGTGAAACCTTACAAGGTAATGAAGAAGAAGAATCAAATCAGGTGAAGATGTTGTGAGCTATTTCAAAGATTAGAAAGAGACCTAGAGTTGATGTGCTAAATTATACTGGTAACTTGAACCTTGAATAATTGATTGACTAGATAAATGACATGGAATAATATTTTGAATATGAGGAGGTTGAAGACCCAGAAAAGGTGAAATTTGCAAAGACAAAGTTGAAAGGACATGCTTCTATATGGTGAAAAGAAGTTTAGTTGGAAAGAAACAAAAGAGGCAAAGAAAAAATTACAAAGTGGGACCAGATGGTGACAAAATTGAAGAATCAGTTTATACATGCTGACTATGAGTTGGAATTGTTGAAAAGATTGCAAAACCTGAGACAAAAGGAGAAATCTGTGAAGGAGTACACTGAAGAATTTCATAAAATGATCATAAGGATAGGACATAGTGAAGTTAACAAGGAGAAAGTGGCTAGATACGTCAATGGACTGAGATTGAAAATTCAAGAAGAACTAAGCTTGGTAAGGATGACATCTTTGGAAGAAGCATATCAGTTTGCCTTGAAAGTTGAAGAGAAGCTGAATAAGAGGCATGATCAGAGACAAAGAGGTAGAGGAAGTAAATTTCAGAAAGGTAGAACCTTTTTTGAAGGAGACAAATCATATCCAGAGTAGAACAAGTTTAACATCCCATTTAAGAAGGATGATAGAGAAAATAATGCCTACCGAAGAGATGACATAAATTTTTATCAGAAAGGAAATCCTAGTGCATACTGGAATGAAGGATACATAAGAAAAGGAAGAGGATTTGATAAGAGGACATTTAGAGGTATTTTTTTAAGTGTGGAGGTGAAGGACATAGAGCATTTGAATGTAATCAGGGTAGTACTAGTAAGAGAATAGAAAATAGTAGAAGAGCAGCCTATGTTGAAGAAGAACTAGTTGAACTAAGCGAGCCCTATTCTATTGGTAAACCTAAGAAAGAAGAATCATTGGTGATGAGGAGAGAACTATTTCAAGTTGAGATAGATGAGGAACCGCTGCAAAGGAAAAGCTTGTTTAGAACTAGATACAAATCAAGAGGTAAGTGTTGTAAAGTTGTGATTGATAATGGTAGTTCATATAACCTAGTTTCAAAGGAGATGGTGTTTAAGATGAAGTTGGAAAGGTTGAAACACCCTAAGCCTTATCAAATAGCATGGATTCAAGATGATCATAAGGTATTGGTGAGTGAACAATTTTTGGTGAAATTTCATATTAGATCTTATCATGATGAAGTCTTGTGTCATGCCCACATTTCCCATGCAGTCATGACACACAAGTGTCATATCAACATTTGCCATGTGGTCATCACATGAATTACGAAAAACTTTTCTACCTATCCCTAGGAACCCCCTTGCACACGTCTACGTGCTTGGTGGTAATACACATAA
Organism: Cunninghamia lanceolata; assembly: GCA_027924645.1. NCBI lineage: Eukaryota > Viridiplantae > Streptophyta > Pinopsida > Cupressales > Cupressaceae > Cunninghamia > Cunninghamia lanceolata. The sequence continues at coordinate 4,606,722 of BSBN01000596.1, forward strand.
GGCGTAAACATGTCAACATAATTCAGGGAGGTACGTTGTCCAATGCAGTCCCCGCGTGATGATAGCCATCTAGGGGGTATGCGACACGAAGTGTGTCACTTTTAGGGTTAGAATGATTTTAATCCGAACCCTAAGTTTCTTAGGTGTGAAGATGATTTTGCCAGATTCAAAACCTAACCCTAACTCATGTCAAAATGAAATTGAAATAATGATTAAGAAAATAATGGCATGATGGATACATGATTAAAGTGGAATTGTGAAATAAAAGTTAATAAAATATCATAAAATAAAAACCCTAGAATTCTAGGAAAACTTTGACAGCATAAAGCATTTTCAATAATTGACTTAAAAATTTTAAAATAAAACTCCAATAAGAAATTAAACAAAATTTGAGAATAAAAAAATTTAAACTTAAGAACAAATTTAAAACAATATAAAATAACAAAATAAATACCTGCCAAGGTCAAATAAATCAACCTTGCATAGAAAGGTTAAAAGTTTGAAATAAAATAATAAAATAATTACATGACGCCAAAATGGATTTCAAATTTGAGTCCGTTAATAAATATAATTTCGGCATTATATTTATTAACTAACTTGGAATAATAGAGAAGGGAAGAGGTTAAAATACTATTTCCCATAAAATAATAGTAGTGTTGATAAAAAGATAAAATAATAAAATCACGCTAGGGAATAGAAAATAATTACTCCCATAAATGTGAAATTTAAAAATCAAAGGGAACACACTTCCCATCTTAGCAAAAATTAATCATTCCCCTTTTAAAATACAAATCACTAGACATTAAAACAAAAATGCAAAACCCCATTTAAATTATAACAAATTAATGAAGCACAAGAAATAAAAGACAAAGGCATAAATAGAGAATTAAAATAAAGAATAAAACAAATTTCCTCTCAACTCTCACAACCCTAACAATATTCTAATATTTTCCATTTGAAGCCCTAAACTTAGTTTATTAATTCCATAAGGCAGAAAGAGCCCTCATTTGCTGTCATTGTTTTTCTTTTTCTTTTCCATTATTTTGTTTTCTTCTCTGTTTTGTGCCGGTTAGGGTTAGAGCTTCCATGGCTACCATGGAGATGCAACCAAAAGAGTATTTCAGATTGATCACATTTGTTTTAACCCCTCTTTTTTTTTAGAAAAGTTGTAACTATACTCATTTATATATATTTTTTGTTTTGGATCTAAATCCAAAGAACACTATGTAAGAAATAATCTCTTTTTTTTTTAATGGGGATCTGGCAGGTAGAAGGTCATCAGAGGAGGCTGTAAGTCCAAGGTAACCGCCGCTAGAAGGAACACTGCCTGCATTCTAGGGGATGAAATGGAAGAGAGTAGAAGTGGTGGCCGCAAAGCGGAGGGAATGGGGAGTTTGGGGTGAAAGGGGGCTATGGGGAGTGTAGAAGTGGAGTGGGGGTTTAGCCATGGCGGAGATTTCGGGGAGCCCAGGGTCGAAGGTGGCGGAAGGGCTACGAAACTTGCGGGGAAGGGGGTGTGGGTGGAGGCACAACCTCCTCCCCACACCCACTATAAATGTCACGGCTGCAATAGTGAATGAAATGGGGGTTTGGATGGGCGTTGTCACCCATCTCAAACCCTAAACAATTTTTTTAAAAATATTTTTCTTTTGTTAAAATAGTTTACTAACAATAAAATACAGTCTCTCGATAATGGACTTTGATCTCTGTTTCTTGTAACATTTAAAACTCTACTCTGATATATATAAAAAATGTATTAACTATATATATACACTGATTTATATATATCGACAACTCAGAATATGTATATTCTCTATTATTCTATATATATATGTATATGCACTTATATATATAAGTGTATATATATTGTAATATATACAGAAAAAATAGAACTTCTATGTTTTCCTATAATTTTAGCATATACAAAGTAGTTAATAAAAAGGAAAGAACAACAAGTTAGATTTTTAAAATAATAAAACAAGCGTATATATATATATATATATATATATATATATATATATATATATATATATATATATATATATACCCATATATATGTATAAATATATATACCCATTGCACTTATTTTCTCAAAACAATGGTTTAAATAACAGAATACTAACTTTCTCATTAACTCTAATTTTTTTTTGATAAATCATAGAATTAGAGTGCTTCTGGATACAACTGTGTATGTTTTTGAACCAAAAACATAAACAGTTGTATCCAAAAGCCCTCTAATTCTACTGTCATGGACTGTGGAAAACTCATGCCTACAAATCATAGAATACTAAATTTTCATTTCTGTATCATAAGTAGATAACCTAGTATTAAATTTCTTTTTGAAACATAAATAAACAGAGATATACTTTTTTTTGAATGAGCTTGTAAGGTAAATATTACAACTTCCTCTAAATTTTCAATAACCTATATTCCTGAACAACAACTATTAACATAAAATTTCAAGCAACTTAACAGAAAATAAATCTCTTAAATTTCTATCTTCCTTTCTTTGTATGCAATAAAACTTATTCCACAACTAATGTGTATTTTCTTTCTTGAAAAGAACAATGACAACAAATATATATATTTATTTTTTTTGTAAGTAAACATGACAGCAAAAGATAATTTCTCATGCACTACTCAAACCACAACTCCACAACATAGAGAGTAAATAGCCTTTTTAAATAAAACATACAGAATGTTTACATTGTAACACTAATTACAGCCAACACCATGGGTAGAATAGTCTTGAACAAAATAAATTACAATAGGGCCACAAAGGCCATGGCTCAAACAACTAAAAATGTATGACCAAAGCAACACAAAAATGGACTTCTCTAAAGCTCTATTTCCTCAATAAGAACCTGCAAATAATACACAACAAAAAAGGAAACCCAGCCAGTTTGAAATGCCCTCCTCCCTACCGTAAACCTGCAAGTGGGTCACCCCGGAGCTAGGGAGGTAGGGATTCACACAGTTGCAACACACCACAACAAGCACCAAAGCAACAACAACACAAAAATCAACCCCAAGGATAAACACATAACACAACTCATGAGAATGAGTTTGATGGGGGTAGGGAATGGACCCCTCTACTTCAAAGGCCACACCAAAAATACCAAATACCAAGTCTTATGGCCTCAAGCCAAAACCTCCAAAACCACAACTCTCCAAATACCTCAAAATAAACTTCCATGGCACTCTTTCCATTCAAATAATCTCATCAAGAGATAAAAAGCCCTCAAGGCCTTAAATAACACCAAATATGGGAGTGACCTCAAGGAGGTTCCTTTCCCCTACCCCAAACAAGTTGAGCCTTACTTCCAAATGGAGGTGCTCTCACCAAACTCCCATCCCACACAAAAATGAAACAACAACCAATAAAACTACAAACACATCACAATAAAAATATGCAAGGGTAAAGAACATAGTCATGGATCTTACCTTCAAAAGCCCTATTATGGAAGCACATTTGGTTATGAGCTCCAAGCCTCTCTAAACCTTCCAATCTCCAAGAATCCCTCTAACTTCCCCAAAAATTGCTCAAAATAGAAAGAAAACTCTAAAATGCAAGAACCCCACACTCCTCACCAAGAGGAGTTAATATAGGCCTTCTAAATTGGCCTTGAGGAATGAGAAAGTGAGACTTGTCACCTTCTCCTTTATCCTCCTATGCCACTTGCAAGGGAGAGGAAGTGTGAGGGTGACAAGTGTCATCCTCCAATTCCATCTCAGTCCTCACCTTATCCACTTGTGCTCTCACACATGTGTAAGAGAACAAGTGGTGAGGTGGCATTCCCTTTCAAGCCTCTATGAGGATAAGGGATGCCATATTATATTATCTTATTCTCTAAGAGAGCCATCTCCCTCCAAGATGCTCTCACACATGTGTGAGAGCCTTGGAGGAATATCCCACACACATGGGAATCTTGGAGACCTCCCAAGTCTTCCTAGGGAAGGGATTCCCAAACTTTGGGAAAGAAGACGAGTTTTTCCCAAAACATGACTCATCTCTCACCCTTATCTAATTCAAATTTCTTCACTTTAACTAAACCTCAGTTTAGAGTGACCAAAAGTGAGTTATCCCAGGTTTAGTTAGTCAAAATTGACCCTAGACCCATAGGTAACCACCTAGGGTAAATTTTGGGACACTAAGGTTCACCTAGGGAGTCATAAATCCACTTTAAATGGCCTCAAAAATAAAAACAATACCAAGTGGTATAAATCAATAAAAAATATCCAACACATAATATTATTTATTTAAACAAAGGGGTACTAGGGCAAAATGATAAAATTAAACAAGCACTTAAATCAACACTCAATTCAAACATGATCCTCATCCCTCTTGGGAATGGATCAATTTCACAGGGAATAACATATGTGTGAATTCTATCTCTAATTTCCCATGGCCTGGGAATGTAATCCTGCACATCTCGATCAAGTGTCAATCATATCATGAATAATTATAGCCGAAGCTACTGGAATTAAATTCATGCCACTGAATACAACAATAATCATCTATAACATAATTCTGAATTAAACTACATTTTTTTTATCAAATGTCACATAATCTTCATCACATAAATAACTAGAAACCACATCACAAAATATTATCTAATATATCTCATATGTCTAATCACAAAATAGCATCAAAATATGATCAATTTGAATCACCATATGTCTAACAATGTCATATCAAAATTAGGAGATATAATCAAATCTGTATAATGAAACCATAGTCTCTAAAAGTCTAATAATGTCATCAACTAAAATGCATAACAATCAAAATAAGGAAGGAAAAATAATGACCCTCACGTCCTCCCCCCTAAGACTAAACTTTCTCCTAGAAGTCATCAAAAAGGTGAGAATAGAGTGCCTTCAAACTAGCTGCATCCTCCCAAGTCATTGTGACCTCATCATAACAATCCCACTGGACCCTAACATGGTCCAACTCTCGACCTTGAAGGACCAGCGTCTGACGAGGTAATATGCGAATTGGCTCCAAAGCCAACTTCCTGTCTGCCTCTACTTGTAGAGCACTCTAGTCCAATACATGAGATGAATCAAATATATATCGCCTCAATACAAAAATATGAAAGACATCATGGATACGTGACAGGCTAGGTAGCAATGCTAGATGATAGGCAACATGTCCTATCTGCTCCAAGATCTCAAAGGGTCCTACAAACTATGGTGCGATCTTAGAGCCCTTTCCATAACAGATTAGACTCTTGTGTGGCCGCACTCTAAGCAACACCCTGTCACCCACTGAGAAGCTCCGATCAGTCCTCTTAGCATCAGCATACTTCTTCTGTCTATCCTGTGCCTCTTGAAGTCTCTACCTAATCAGTGTGACCTACTGCTCCATATCCTGAACTAACTCTAGACCAATGGAAACCTTGTCCTCTATCTGATCCCAACTCAATGGTGTCCTGCATAGTCTATCGTATAAAGCCTGAAAATGAGGCATACCCAACGAGCTGTGATGCCTATTATTGTAGGCAAACTCAACCAGATACAGATACTCCTCCCATCTAGACTGATTGTCCATAACATACATACAAAGCATGTCCTCCAACACCTGATTCACCCACTCTATCTGTCCATCTGTCTTAGGATGATAATTAGAGCTAAAGTTGAGCTGTGTGCCCAACGCCTGCTGCAAGGCTCTCCAAAATACTGAAGTGAACATAGGGTCTCTGTTAGAAATGATGCAACAAGGTACTTCATGTAATCTCACAATATCGTCTAAGAATACTCTTGCCACTGCTGGTGCATTGTACACCATGCGTACAGGTGAGAAATGCGCCACTTTGGTCAACTTGTCGACTTTCACCATGATGGCATCATGGTGATGTGAAGACATAGGAAAACCAACAATAAAATCCATGGAAATGGTGTCCCATTTCCACTCAGGTATCTCGTGTGGGTATAGAAGACCAGCTAGATGCTGATGCTCGGCCTTGACCCTTTGGCACTCAAGGCATTGAGCAACAAACTCTACAATATCCTATCTCATAACCGTTCAATGTTATAGCTATCGTAGGTCAGCATGCATCTTCTTCACCTCTGGATGTGCCGCATATGGTGCTCTATGAGCCTCTGATAACACTACAATATGTAGGTCACCTACGTGGGGTACATAGATGTGTTGTCAATGACGAAGTAACCCATCTGCCTCAAGTGAATACCCTGCAAACTTGCCCACAAGGGCCCTCTGTGAATTGATCTCCTGCTATACCTTAAGAAACCACTCATCCTCTGGCAGCTACTAAATAATGCATCCTCTCAAGTCCACACTCAGAGTCAAGGTCAAGATCTTGTGGCACCTCTGACTCAATGCGTTAGCAACCACGTTCTCCTTCCCTTTGATGTAGTGGACATCAAAGTCATACTCGTAAATAAACTCCATCCAAGGCCGTTAACAAACGTTCAGATTTGGTTGTGTAAAGATATACTGAAGACTGTGGTGATCTAAATGGAGCTCAAAGCGATGACCTAATAAGAAACATCTCCAATGAACTAGAGCATGAGCCACTACTGCTAACTCCATGTCATGTGTGGGGAAGTTCATCTCATGGGTCTTGAGCTTTCACGACTCATACGGCTCCTAATCCCTCATGTGATGCATCCGTACAAACCATAAAATTTACTGTAGGATTAGGAACTGCTAAAATGGGAGCACTGGTGAGACACTCCTTGAGGACCCCAAAGGCCCTCTCACACTACTCAGTGCATAGAAAGCTCTTCCCCTTCCGCTATAGGGAAGTGATGGGGTGCACTATCTAAGAAAAATGCTTAATAAAGTGATGGTAATAGCCAGCTAACCCCATAAAACTCCTGACCTCTATCACACTGGTGGGTGCTGGCTAATCTCTGATAGCCCTGATCTTTGATGGATCTACTGAGATTCCATCGCCAGATAGGATATGCCCTAGATACTATACCTCTATTCTAAAAAATGCACACTTCACCAAGTTCCCATAAAGATTCCGCTCCCTCAAACATTGTAGGACCTAACGTAGGTGCTCCTCATGCTCCTCCTTAGCCCATGAATAGATCAAAATGTGATCAAGGAAAATAATCATGAATCGATCCAAGTAGGTACAGAACACCCCATTCATGAGACTCATGAATACTGCAGGGGCATTCGTCAAACCGAAGAGGAGAATAGTGAACTCATAGTGGCCATATCAAGTCCAAAAGGTGGTCTTATGGATGTCTGCCTCTGTGATACGTAACTGGTGGTAACTGGACTTCAGGTCAATCTTAGAGAACACCCTGGCTCCCTGCATCTGATCAAAGAAATCATCAATCTTGGGTAGAGAATAACGGTTCTTCACCGTCACCTTATTTAACTACCTATAGTCCATGCATAAATGAAGAGACCCATCCTTCTTCTTCACAAAGATGATAGGAGTGCCCCAAGGTGAAATGCTTGGTTAGATGTGCCCCTTCTCAAGAAAGTCCTCAAAATATAACTTGAGCTCTGTGAGCTCATGAGTGGTCATCTTGTAGGGTGCACAAGACACTGGCTTGGCACCTGGCACTAAGTCAATGTGAAATTCTACCTCATGACGGGGTGGCATCCCTAGTAACTCTATTGGAAACACATCAGCAAACTCTCTAAGGATGGGATGATCATCCAAAGTTGCCTCAGGCTCGTCATCTATCTATCACTCATTGTGATGGCAAACATCTGGCATCCCTTCCACATGCAGTGCTTAAGCTGCTGAGTGGATATCATATGCACTATTGTGGGCTTCTGAATGCCCACTATCTCAACTGATGTACCGTGATTGTCTAAGTAGCTGATCGCCTTTCGATGACAATCTAGCTTGGCTCGATGAGCCGCAAGCTAGTCCATACCCAACACCACATCGTAGGATCCTAATGTCATAACTCTAAGGTCACATACTATAGTAAAGGTTCCCAAAGAAATCTCACAGTTGTGGACTAAGGCATCTACTGTCATCTTGGCCCTTGAGGCCAACTCAACCACCCACCTATCACCCTTCCTAGAGGCCACCAGCCTGCAACGCTCCACTAACGATGAAGATATGAAAGAGTCAGTAGCACCAGAGTCACAGAGAATAGAAGTGGGAATACCCCCTATCATACTTGACGTCTTAATCACTGATGCCTGAAAATCAGCCTGGCGGTCCTGATCTACCAGTGGACCCCTATGAGCCCCTGTATGACTGCTGTGACCTCACGGGTCCCGCAGGTGGTCCCTACTGCCTCTGATCTCTACACGGGCCATGCTATTGCCAACCCCTATTATGTCCCCCATCTGCCCTCTACTGTGTCCTAGCTCTCTACTGCTGCTATGGCTGCTGCTACTGTGGGGGCCTAGGAGGTAAGGGTGCGAAACTAAATCCTCCCCTATGAGGTGGCTGCAATGGTCTACACAAACTTTGCTGATGCTACTGTTGCCCATGATCCTAAAACTAAGGGCATAAACTTTTCCCTCGTCCTGGTATCTCCTCAGTGATATATGCCTTCTTGGCAGAATCACTCAAAGTTTGGGGGTCTACCATGCGAACAGACCCTGCTATACTGTAGTTCAGTCCTCTGATAAACTTATGAACTAGGAGTTTCTCGTCATGGAGATACTCCACATATCGAGACAACTTGGTAAATCTACCCTCATACTAGGCAATCGTAAGTCCCCTTTGTTGAAGGTCATGAAAGTCGTCTATGCGACACTGCCTGTAATGATTTGATAGGTATTGCACATTGAAGCACTCAATGAAGGTCTCCCATGAGAGAGTGTCTGATGATAGGTGACGCTTGCACCCCTTAATGTGCCACTAGGTAGCTGCCGCATCTCGAAATAGGTGTACTACCACATGAGCCTTCGTGTTATCCTTGTAAGGACGCAACGCGAAGCATCTGTCTAAGCTGATGAGCCAGGCCTTTGCCTCAGCTCCCTCTATAGTCCTGATGAAAGTAGGAGGGTTCAGCCTCAACAAATCCCTAATGGGATCTCCTCTGTCTCTATGCCCTCTGATAGGCTCATTTGTGTAATAGTCATAAGGTTTGTGAACAATGTGCTCTACTTGTACTGCCTCATCATGCCTAGCATGACATGGAGGGCTTCTACTATGGGCCTTGTCAGCTGATCCAACCTCCTTTGTCATTGTCTCTAGCACCTCAACACATGGCTCCACACGTGGTGCCCCTCGCAGCTCATTGTGGGGCTCCACATGTGGCTCAACATGGGACTCTTCTTGTGGCTCCACACGTGGTGCCCCTCACAGCTCAATGTGGGGCTCCACATGTGGCTCAACACGGGACTCTTCTTGTGGCTCCACATGTGGCTCCTCTCGCGGATCCTCATGGGGCTCAACACGTGGCTCTATGTGTGGCTCAACTATGGTCAGTGGAAGCCTATCTAACACTAATTGTAATGCCTGTAATATCTGTGGCCCAATATCTGGTAGGGTCGGTGGTGCCTGCAGTACCTGTGGGGCCAGCTATGCCTGTCCCTCAGCTAATGAATCACTGTGCACCTCAGCGGATGTAGTGTGGCGAAACTGCACTCGTCGAACTCATCGGGGAGGCATCCTACAAAAATAAGGTAACAACAAATTAATCAAAGTTGTGGAAATAATAATGTACCCTAAACAAGCCTAGTTTTTAAACTTGGGCTCTGATACCAAATGTCATGCCCACATTTCCCATGCGGTGATGACATACAACACACATGTCATGTCCACATTTGCCATGTGGTCATGACACAAATTATGAAAAACTTTTCTACCTATCTGTAGGAACCCCCTCACACGCGTCTACATGCTCGGTGGCAATAGGCATAAGGCGTAAACATGTCAGCATAATTCAGGGAGGTGCATTGTCCCACGCAGTCCCCTATGTGATGATAGCCATCTAAGGGGTATGCGACACGAAGTGTGTCGCTTTTAGGGTTAGAACAATTTTAATCTGAACCCTAAGTTTCCTAGGTGTGAAGATGATTTCACCAGATTTGAAACCTAACCCTAACTTAGGTCAAAATGTAATCAAAATAATGATTAAGAAAATAATGGCATGATGGATGCATGATTAAAGTGGAATGGTGAAATAAAAGTTAATAAAATATCATAAAATAAAAACCCTAGAATTCTAGGAAAAAATTGACAGCATAACATGTTTTCAATAATCAACTTAAAATTTTAAAAATAAAACTCCAATGAGAAATTAAAAAAAATTTGAGAATATTAAAATTTAAACTTAAGAACAAATTTAAAACAATATAAAATAACAAAATAAATACCCTGCCAAGGTCAAATAAATCAACCTTGCATAAAAAGGTTAAAAATTTGAAATAAAATAATAAAATAACTACATGATGCCAAAATGGATTTCAAATTTGAGTCTGTTAATAAATATAATTTCGGCATTATATTTATTAACTAACTCAGAATAATAGAGAAGGGAAGAGGTTAAAATACTCTTTGCCATAAAATAATAGTAGTGTCGATAAAAAGATAAAATAATAAAATCACGCTAGGGAATAGAAAATAATTAGTCCCATAAATGTGAAATTTAAAAATCAAAGGGAACACACTTCCCATCTTAACAAAAATTAATCATTCCCCTTTTAAAATACAAATCACTAGACATTAAAACAAAAATGCAAAACCCCATTTAAATTATAACAAGTTAATGAAGCACAAGAAATAAAAGACAAAGGCATAAATAGAGAATTAAAATAAAGAATAAAACAAATTTCCTCTCAACTCTCAGAACCCTAACAATATTCTAATATTTTCCGTTTAAAGCCCTAAACTTAGTTTATTAATTCCATAACGCAGAAAGAGCCCTAATTTGCTGTCATTGTTTTTCTTTTTCTTTTCCATTATTTTGTTTTCTTCTCTGTTTTGTGCAGGTTAGGGTTAGATCTTCCATGTCTGCCATGGAGATGCAACCAAAAGTGTAATTCGGATTGATCACGTTTGTTTTAACCCCTCTTTTTTTTAATAGAAAAGTTATAACTATATTCATTTATATTTTTTTTGTTTTGGATCTGAATCCAAAGAACACTATGTAATAAATAATCTCTTTTTTTTAATGGGGATTTGACATGTAGAAGATCGGAGGAGGAGGCTATAAGTCCAAGGTAACCTCCGTTGGAAGGAACGCTGCCTGCATTCTAGGGGATGAAATTATAGAGAGTAGAAGTGGTGGCCGCAGAGTGGAGGGAACAAGGAGTTCGGGGTGAAAGGGGACTACGGGGAGCACAGAAGTGGAGCGGGGGTTTAGCCACGATGGAGATTTTTGGGAGCCCAGGCTCAAAGGTGGCGAAAGGGCTGCAGAACTCATGGGGAAGGGGGTGTGGGTAGGAGGTTGTGCCTCCACCCACACCCAAGGGTGTGGGTGGAGGCACAGCCTCCTCCCCACACCCACTGTACATGTCATGGCTGCAGTGGTGAATGAAATGGGGGTTGGGATGGGTGCCGTCGCCCATCTCAGAGCCTAAACAAAAATTCTATTTTTTATATATATTTCTTTTGTTAAAATAGTTTACTAACAATAAAATATAGTCCGTCGATAATGGACTTTGATCTCTGTTTCTTGTAACATTTAAAACTCTTCTCTGATATATATAAAAAATGTATTGACTGTTATATATATATACACACATTGATTTATATATATCGACAACCCAGAATATGTATATTCTCTATTATTGTATATATATGTATATGCACTTATTAATATATATATATATATAAGTGTGTGTATATATATATATATATAAGTGTATATATATATAAGTGCATATATATATATTGTAATATATATAGCAAAAATAGAACTTCTATGTTTTCCTATAATTTCAAAACAATGGCGTAAATAATAGAATACTAACTTTCTCATTAACTCTAATTTTTTTTAATAAATCATAGAATACTAAATTTTCATTTCTGTATCATAAGTAGATAACCTAGTATTAAATTTCTTTTTGAAACATAAATAAATAGAGATATACTTTTTTTTGAATGAGCTTGTAAGGTAAATATTACAACTTCCTCTAAATTTTTAATAACCTATATTCATGGATAGCAACTATTAACATAAAATTTCAAACAACTTAACAGAAAATAAATCTCTTAAATTTCTATCTTCCTTTCTTTGTATGCAATAAAACTTATTCCACAACTAATGTGTATTTTCTTTTTTGAAAAGAACAATGACAACAAATATATATATATATATATATATATATATATATATATATATATATATATATTTTTGTAAGTAAACATGACAACAAAAGATAATTTTTCATGCACTACTCAAACCACAACTCCACAACATAGAGAGTAAACAACCTTTTTAAATAAAACATACAGAATGTTTACATTGCAACACTAATTACAGCCAACACCATGGGTATAATAATCTTGAACAAAATAAATTACAATAGGGTCACAAAGGCCATGGCTCAAACAACCAAAAATGTATGACCAAGGTAACACAAAAATGGACTTCTCCAAAGCTCCATTTCCTCAATAAGAACCTACAAATAATACACAACAAAAAGGGAAACCCAGCCACTTTGAAATGCCCTCCTCCCTATCGTAGACTTGCAAGTGGGTCACCCCCGAGCTAGGGAGGTAGGGATTCACACAGTTGGAACACACCACAACAAGCACCAAAGTAATAACAACACAAAAATCAACCCCAAGGATAAACACATAACACAACTCATGAGAATGAGTTTGATGGGGGTAGGGAATGGACCCCTCTACTTCAAAGGCCACACCAAAAACACCAAATACCAAGTCTCATGGCCTCAAGCCAAAACCTCCAAAACCATAACTCTCCAAATACCTCAAAATAAACTTCCATGGCACTCTTGCCATTCAAATAATCTCCACAAGAGGTAAAAAGCCCTCAAGGCCTTAAATAACACCAAATATGGGAGTGACCTCAAGGAGGTTCCTTTCCCTTACCCCAAAAAAGTTGAGCCTTACCTCCAAATGGAGGTGCTCTCACCAAACTCTCATCCCACACAAAAATGAAACAACAACCAACAAAACTACAAACACATCACAATAAAAATATGCAAGGGTACAGAACATAGTCATGGAGCTTACCTTCAAAAGCCCTATTATGGAAGCACATTTGGTGATGAGCTCCAAGCCTCTCCAAACCTTCCAATCTCCAAGAATCCCTCTAACTTCCCCAAAAATTGCTCAAAATAGAAATAAAACTCCAAAATGCAAGAACCCCACACTCCTCAACAAGAGGAGGTAATATAGGCCTTCTAAATTGGCCATCTTAGTCCTCACCTTATCCACTTGTGCTCTCACACATGTGTGAGAGAACAAGTGGTGAGGTGGCATTCCCTTTCAATCCTCCTTGAGGATAAGGGATGCCATATGGCATCCTTTTATTCTCTAAGAGAGCCATCTTCCTCCAAGATGCTCTCACACATGTGTGAGAGCCTTGGAGGAATACTCCACACACTTGGGAGTCTTGGAGACCTCCCAAGCCTTCCTAGGGAAGGGATTCCCAAACTTTGGGAAGGGAGACGATTCTTTCCCAAAGCATGACTCATCTCCCACCCTTATCTAATTCAAATTTCGTCACTTTAACTAAACTTCAGGTTAGAGTGACCAAAAGTGAGTTATCCCAAGGTTTAGTTAGTCAAAATTGACCCTAGACCCATGGGTAACCACCTAGGGTAAATTTTGGGACACTAAGGTTCACCTAGGGAGTCATAAATCCACTTTAAATGGCCTAAAAAAAAAAAACAATACCAAATGGTATAAATCAATAAAAATTATCCAACACATAATATTAATTAATTAAATAAAGGGGTACTAGGCCAAAATGATAAAATTAAACAAGCACTTAAATCAACACTCAATTCAAACTTGATCCTCATCCCTCTTGGGAATGGATCAGTTTTACAGGGAATAACATATGTGTGAATTCTACCTCTAATTTCCCATGGCCTTGGAATGTAATCCTACACATCTTGATCAAGTGTCAATCGTATCATGAATAATCATAGCTGAAGCAATTGGAATTAAATTCATGTCACTGAATACAACAATAATCATCTATAACATACTTCCGAATTAAACTGCATTTTTCTATCAAATGTCACATAATCTTCATCACATAAATAACTAGAAATCACATCACAAAATATCATCTAATATATCTCGTATTTTTAATCACGAAATAGCATCAAAATATGATCAATTCGAATCACCATATGTCTAAACAATGTCATCAAAATTAGGAGATATAATCAAATCTGCATAATGAAACCATAGTCTCTAAAAGTCTGATAATGTCATCAACTGAAATGCATAATGATCAAAATAAGGAAGGAAAAATAATTGGCCTCACATCTTGTGTGATATTATGCCTATGGATATTTGTTATATCTTGTTGGGTAGACCTTGGCAATATGATAGAAAAGCTATACATGATGGGAGAAAGAATACATATACTATAACAACAAATGGAAAGAGAATTACTTTGATTCCTTTGGAGGATGCCCCTAAGAGTGAAGAGTGTGGAAATGCTAGAATTTGTTTGGTAGATGGAAGAAAATTTCTGGATGGTTTGAGACACTAGAACATGTGTTATGCCTTGATTCCTAAGAAGCCTAAAAAATTGAAGGAGACTGAAGAATCACAATTGGAGGAGATAAGGGAGTTGCTAACAGAGTATGAAGACATCATATCAAATAATGTGCCTGAAGGATTACCACCTATAAGGAGTATCCGTCATCAAATGGTTCTTATACTGGGAGCAAGTTTTCCTAACAAAGCAGTGCATAAAATGACACCACCAGAGAATGAAGAATTGAATAGACAGATACAAGAGTTGTTGAGGAAAGGTTTGATCAGAGAAAGTTTGAGTCCTTGTGTAGTACCTACAGTGTTAGCACCAAAGAAGGATGGAGAATGGAGAATGTGTACTTACTCTAGAGCTATAAACAAGATCATAGTTAAGTATACATTTCCTTTACCTACGATGGATGATATTATGGATTGTTTGAGTGGAGGAAAATATTTCACAAAGATAAACTTGAAGCGTGGATACCATCAGATCAGAATTAGAGAAGGTGATGAATGGAAAACTGCTTTTAAGAGGAATTAAGGATTGTATGAGTGGTTAGTGATGCCTTTTGGATTGACAAATGCACCGAGTACTTTTATGAGATTGATGAATGAAGTTCTGAAGAAATTCTTGGGTAAGTTTGTAATTGTGTACTTAGATGATATTCTAATTTTCAGTAAAACAAAAGAAGTACATTTGTGACATATTAGACAAGTTTTGCAGAGACTAAGAGAAGATAAATTGCTAATAAACATCAAAAAGCGTAGTTTCATGAAAGAAGACTCGGTATATTTGAGATTTGTGATTTTTGTGGAAGGATTGAAGATGGACCCTAAGAAAGTAAAACAATAGTTGAATGACCTACATCGAAGAGCATTGGAGAAGTTAGATCATTTCATGGATTGGCTAGTTTCTACTGGAAGTTCATCAGAAATTTCAATTTAGTTTGTAACCCTATGACAGAAAAAATGAGAGGTGACATAAATGATTTTAAGTGGACATTAGGAGAAGATAAAAGTTTTGAGTTGTTGAAGCAGGAAGTGATAGAGCGACCTATTTTGGCATTACCAGATTTCAATAAGGTATTTCAAGTTGATTGTGATGCAAGTGGAAATGCAATTGGAGCAGTGTTAAGTCAAGAAGGTAGACCTGTAGCATATTTCAGTGAGAAGTTGAATGATACAAGGAGAAGATATTTAGTTTATGACCAAGAGTTCTATGCCATAATTCAAGACTTGAAGAAGTGGACATTATGTGTTACCTAAAGAGTTTGTGTTGTATATAGATCATCATGCTTTGCAATATTTGAACACTCAAGGTAAGTTGAATCAGAGACATATGAGATGGGAAGAGTTCATGTAGAGTTATACTTTTGTGTTGAAGCATAGGAGTGGTAAATCAAACAAGGTTGTTGATGCCTTGAGTAGAAGAAGAAATTTGTTGACAAAAATGAGAGTTGAAGTGTTGGGTTTTGATGAATTGAAGAACATGTATGAGGGAGACACTAATTTTGTAGAACTTTGGAAAGCATGTTAGGAACCTGTTATGACAGATAGGAGTAAGTGGTTGGATTATTTCATTCAAGAAGATATTTTGTTCAAAGGAAGTCAGTTATGCATACCTAGAAGTTCATTGAGAGATAATCTGATCAAGGATAAACATAGTGGTGGATTGGTAGGACATTTTGGCATTGATAAGACAGTGGCCTTGGTGAGTGAGAACTACTTTTGGCCTCAGTACATAAGGATGTTTAGATATTTGTGTAGAGTTGTAGAGTTTGTCAAGTTGCAAAAGGGAGTAGTTAGAATACTAGATTGTATAAACCTTTTATAATACCAGAGAGACCTTGGGAAGATATAAACATGGATTTTGTAATGGGATTACCTAAGACATGGAGAGGACATAATTCAATATTTGTAGTAGTTGACAGATTTTCAAAGATGGCTCATTTCATACCTTGTAAGAAGACAACTAATGCAGTGCATGTAGCTAACCTATTTTTCAAGGAGATTGTGAGATTGCATGGATTACCTAAGAGTATAGTTTCAGACAGAGATACAAAGTTTGTTGGATGCTTTTGGAAGACACTTTGGAAGAAAATGAAGATAGATTTGAAGTTCAGTTCAACTTTTCATCCACAAATAGATGGATAGACAGAGGTAGTGAACATGAGTTTGGAAAACTTGTTGAGATGTTTGGTTGGAGAAAAGACCAAAAATTGGGATTTGATTCTTTCACAAGCAGAGTTTGCATACAATAATTCAATAAACAGGAGTATCAGAAGAACACCTTTTGAGATTGTGACCAGAGTGAATCCTAGAGGAGTTACAGAATTGAGAGACAATGGTATGGAAGACAAGAGGAGTACAAAAGTAGAAGAATTTGTAGATCATATGAAGACAGTGCATAAATAGGTGAAGAAGCATTTGGATAATATGAATAGTAAGTACAAAGAAAAAAATAATGAGAAGAGAAGACATAAGGAATTTGAAGTTGGAGATGAAGTGATGGTGTACTTAAAAAAAGAAAGATTTCTAGTTGGGACATATAACAAGTTGAAGATGAAGAAGTTTGGACCTTGTAAGAAACTCGAGAAATTTGATTCAGGAAATGCATATGAAGTGGAGCTACCAGAGACATTGGGTATATCACCTATTTTCAACATTGCAGACCTTTACCGGTATCATGAAGTAGAGTTTAGTGACAACATGGAAGAAAACTTGAAGAAGTAGTTACCACAACAAACACCAGAGCAGATAAAAGACATTTTGGACAACAAAGTTGGACACAACACTAGAGGAAGACAATACAAAGAATATCTTGTGAAGTGGAAAGACAGATTGGAAGAAGATTCATTTTGGATTTCTTAGGCGGAGGTGGATTGTCTTGGTTCTCCCCTAGCCCCAGTAAAGTGAGGGACACACTTTTTCAATAACCTGGATGTCTAATGTAGGAACATCCCTGGTTCAAGAGTAATCTTGCATCAACCAAAACATTTGCATTTTAGTTTCTTTGCATTTCAATTCTTTCATTTTATAGTTTAGTTTAGGCAATTCAGTCAGAAGCAATTCTAGCTTGTGGTCTGGTATTCGCATTTTGCATCTTGCAAATCTGGATTTAGTACCTACATTGATTCATCTACATTATATCAAGAAATCAGAGCATTTGGATTAGTTATTGGAAAGATATCACTATCAGAAGATCAACTGTTCGCTCAGAGCAGAGCATCCTAATAGTCTCAAGAAAATTAGTTAAAGGAGAAGGCTTGTGTATCATTCCTTAACATGTAGATCCTAATGTCACATCATTTAATGATCATTGGTTCATGGGCAACCTTCCCTGGAGGTCTAAACATTGTTCCATTCATTTGAGGAAGTGTTCTATGCATTTAGGTCTGACCTATCTATGAACACGTTACAACTCTTCATTAGAGTTTGTGACCTTCCTTGGCTGATGCAAAGAAATCTATTGGTCAAAAAATTATATATAATTATGTAATAGATCCCTAGGAAAGTAGTTTTGGTCATAGTGATAGTTGATAGTTTGGAATTTTGTGTGAAGGAGCTTCAAAGCTTTATCTTGCACATGTATGTAATCAGGCATGTGAGCCCTTATTGTAAGCCCACTTGTTGCCAGCTAGATTGTATTTGAATTCTATGATATATTGAATGACTGAATCTACATTTGTTACCACAATTAAACACCAGAGTAGATAGAAGACGTTTTGGACAACAGAGTTGGATGCAGCACTAGAGGAAGACAATACAAAGAATATCTTGTGAAGTGGAAAGGTAGACCGGAAGAAAATTCATCTTGGATTTCTCAGGTGGAGGTGGACCATCTTCGTTCTCCCCTAGCCCTAGAAAACTAAGGGACTCACTTTTTCAATAACCCTGGATGTTTGATGCAGGAGCATCCCTAGTTCAAGAGTAATTTTGCATTAACCAAAACATTTACATTTCAGTTTGTTTGCATTTCAATTCTTTCATTTTCTAGTTCAGTTCAGGTAGTTAGTTAGAAGAAGTTCCATCTTGTGGTCCAGTATTGGCATTTCAAATCTTATGGATCTAGACATAGTACCTACATTCATTCATCTACATCATATCAAGAATTTAGAGCATTTGGATCAGTTAGCGGAAAGATATCGCTGTCAGAAGATCAACTGTTCTCTCAGAGTAGAGCATCCTAACAGTCTTAGGCAAATTAGTTAAAGGAGAAGGCTTGTGGATCATTGCTTAACTTGCGGATCCTAATGTCACATCATTCAATGATCCTTGGTTCATGGCCAACCTTCCCCAGAGGTTCGCATGTTGTTCCATTCATTTGAGGAAGTGTTCTATGCATTTAGGTTTGACCTATTTATGAACACGTTACAACTCTTCATTGGGGTTTGTGACCTTCCTTGGCCAACATGGAGAAACCTATTGGTCTAGAAATGATATATAATGATGTAATAGATCCCTAGGAAAGTAGTTTTGGTCATAGTGATAGTTGATAGTTTGTGATTTTGTGCAAAAGAGCTTCAAAGCTTTATCTTGCGCATGTATGTAATCAGGCCTATGAGCCCTAATTATAAGCCTACTTGTTGCCAGCCAGATTGTATTTGAATTCTATGATATACTAAATGACTAAATCCCCATTTGTTTCATTTCTTTGAGTTGTTTCCATTGTGATCACTCTTGTTGCATGGTCCAGAAGATTCATTCTGTGAACCCTCCTACCATGACTGCACCAATATATATATATATATAATGCTAACTGAAGTAAAAAAAATACATATGTAAAGACACACAAAACATATACAGTGTGGGGAGGGACTCATCGCCACACAACTTTAGACCACACCACAAACACATGAGACACTCAGAGAAGACACGTAAAACACATAGAAGACACACGAAATACATGAGCACTGCATAGTATGACATAGACACACTATACATCTTATACACAACAAACTTGAATGACAGGGAGGAGCTCATCACTACTCCACTATCTAAAACATGCCAAACACACCTGACAGTTGAACTGCGCTACCACAACTGCCAAAGACACGCTTAAGGGTGAATGATTCAAGATCCAACCTCACCTTGCAATGAGGAATTTATATAAAAGGATGTGCACTAGCTCAAGAGATACAACTTCTCGCCTCGTAATGAGGGATTTGTATAAAAGGATTCACACTAGCTCAAGAGATATGCCATCCTACCTTGCGATGAGGGATTTTTGCTTAAAAGGATGTGCACTAGCTCAAGAGGTACACCATCCCACCTTGCGATGAGGGATTTCAAACATGCTTTATCAGTGTCAAAAGTAATCAAGTAAATACCATTATATATTCCCCCACCTTGAGGTGGTTGATCCCGCTTGCCGATATCAAGCACATTAAGGTAAAGCAAAAAACTCATGAGGGAAAAAGAGCTTTCGCAAAGACCATGCCCCAAAGTGACATGTGCCATGATCACTGAATGTTCCCACCAACACATCAAGATTAGTTGCTAAGATAATCAACAAGATATAAGATTTGGTTAGAAAATCTTACTCTAAGATAAAAACCAAATAAATTCATGAAAGCTATGCATAAATCATGTATTAGATCACATCGGAGACCAAGGCTACACTTAAGGGTTCAGAACCGCGTATAGCCATTGAGCTATACTACAGGTATCTCAGAATTGAGTGTAACAACAAGGTGAGATACAAAATGATCCAAAGTGTGTTGAAGCAGATTTAGAGTATTGCAAAGGTTTGTGACAATGAATATCACAACATGGATCACAACACAGAGTGATTCTACTAGTCAAGCATTGGATATATATATCAACCCCATCTTCATATATGGACTAGGTCCATTTTTGTTTTCTTTCTGAAGGGACACACGGTCTGTATCAATATTTGTTTATTTTCATCATCTATTGGCTAGGTAGAGCCACTGAAGAATTGAAACATTAAAAATGAGAGAGGAGGCAAGAGTGACTTTGGTTTACAACATGGGAAGATGCCCCTAAGACATCCTCCACAATGTCATGCCCCAAGGAACAACACACAAAAATAAAATAGAGGAGAGGAAAAATAGAAGAATGTAGAGACAAATAGAAGAATGGTCACAACAGAGGTGGTATCCTTGTATCCTTGACCTTACAAGAGTATCAAGGGTCATCCAAGGATACCTAAACAAAATTTAACACAACACGGGGGAGAACAACACAACACTATCAACATAAATATATCTAGGAGGAGGCCACTCTTGAGAGCAAGTGGAATAGGTGCTACATTGAATTTGGCTAAATGAGGGAGAAATACTTACCTGAGTCAATTGGATATTTTATGACAGACAATCCATGTTTATCATCACAAAATATATCATATTTAGTCTTGAACTTGTTGACATTGTATTAGCATTAGTACACTTATTCACTATCCCCTTAGTGGGTGGAATAGGTGAATTATTTTTCTTGATCTTGACATCCATCTGTAATGGATTTAATGTGAGAGACCTTTCCTTATCCACTAGTGCTTCATCTTTTGAAAGGAGAGCATAGGAATGAAGGAAGGTAAAGTGTTCTTAGGAGAATTGTTGGTGAGTATATCTTTAGTGATGTCCAAAAGGTTTGAAAATGTGACCAAAGGAGGACTATCCATGGTCTTCACATCCTTACTGATATCTGAGGGACTTGGGAATTCAACTAAAGGTGGAAGATTGAGGGTCATCACTTCCTTAGTAATATCCAAGGTACTTGAATATTTAACTAAAGGAGGAAAATCAAGGGTCTTCACTTCCTTAGTAATATCCAAGGTACTTGAACATTCAACTAAAGGAGGAAGATCGATAGGATGATCCATAGAGATGCCATGTACTATGGTAGAGATAGAGCTAGATGAGTGCTCATTATCTATCCATGGAGTGTTCTTCATTAGAGGGGTTCTTCATTCACTAATGATTCATCTTTCAACAAGAGAACATTGGAATGAAGAGAGGGTAGGGTGATGTTAAGGGATGTGTCAATGATTTCGTCCTCTATGGAAAAGTGTCCTCATAAGTGGGAACAACCATGGGAGAGATATCATAAGGTAAAATTAATTTACCATCACCTGTATTAGAGACTAGATCCAGGGGATGATCTTGGCCTTTAGCAATAGGAGTCATAGTAGAATGTCCAATAGAGATAAAGTCATCTAGGGATTCATCTAACATATTGAATTCATCACTACTAAATGAGGCATCATATTTATTATTATCTATGAATTTAGTGAGATCATCTAATATCGAAGGATATATTCCCATGAGAGTTATGAAGCTATCAAAATCGGATATGTAACAAAGGATTTCACATGTGAAACACATGGAAATGTCAATATCATAGATGTATGCTATTTGTTTCAATACTTGAGGATGCTTATTAGTGAGTTTGGATAAATTATCAATATCTATGATGTATGCAAACAAAGCTTCCAAAGATGAATAACAAAAAGCATCCATAATGAAAGTACAATAGAGCTTTTGCTCTCCAAATCACTAGTTGGAAGGAATTAGTTTTTTGAAAATTAAAAAACACACTAATTTCAGTACAAAAAAAGTCAATATGATGTCAAAAGTGTTGCACCAAAAGGAAATTGTAAATGATTTTAAAAGTTTGCTCAAAGAAGTATGAAGAGTGTTAAATCCCTTAATGTTGAAATACACAATGTGTAATTGCAAAATTTGAAATTTTAATGCAAAATTTGCACAATGAAGAAAAACTACAACTCAAAATCAGATTTGAATGAGTGTTTAAAGGAGAAGCAAAATTTGTAATAAGATTTTGTTTACTAACCCTAGCTTTTTACAAAAAACTAGGTTATATGAATAATGTAAGTTTTTAACAAAACCCTTACAAATGAGATATGAAAATGCAAGATGTGATATCATGAAATGATTAAGTTCTGTAATTTGTTTCAGATCTGATGTAAAAAATTAGAAAATTAATTGTTTCCAATGATATGCAATGAAAGGATGCAAAACTATGTCTTTGTGCAAGCCTAGAATGCTTTTTTAAAATTTTTTTCAAAATGTATGCAACTTTTTTTCATGTATGCAAATTGTTTTCAAATAATAATGATAAGTATGATATGAAGTAATGCACAATTTGATTTCAACACTCAGTAAGATGCAAATTATTTAAACACGGGTTCACCAAAATGTTTAATAGTAAAGGAGAAGGGAGATGATGAATGCATGTATGTGATTACACTAGATCAAACCCTCCTTTCAATACAACATTCAAGGACAAAATGAAGCTTAAGTCACTAAAAGATGGAAGAGGCCTCAACTATTGATTTTGTGCTCTTGTTTGTCAAGGAAAGATGAGATTCAACCAAGCCTTTTATCAAACCCTATGGTAATTATGGGTAAAACCATAGTTATGATATAATCAACTTGAAATAGACTAACAACAATAACAACCTGGAATCTAAACGTATAGAGAGGATCAATAAGATGTTGGAACTTGTCTCCCAAAAGTAGAGGTGCCGAAGGACAAATTTGGTAACCACCCAAGTCTAGAAGTAGGAATTTGCTAGAGGTCAAAACTGAGAATATGCTACAAATGATGCTCAAAAACTAGATCTAGAACCTAGAAGCCTAGTAAACTAGGGTGCCAACCACCCAAGTCTTTTTGGAGAGATATTCTGGAATAGTTTTGAGATCCTAAAACTTTAATTCCTATGCTACCTTCCTGTAGCTCCACTTTTCCTGAAACATGTACTTGCAACCTGCACACTAAACGATAAGAGAGAGGTTTTGGGGTTGTGGTGTTTAGGGACTTGCCTTAGTCAAATCCTAGGTTAACATTTAATCTTTCACAACACTGTTGTTAGAGAGAGAGTACCCTTGTAGGGAAGAGGCTAAAGATAATCCAAATGGTGAAATGATTCAAATGATTTAAATAACAATGATGTCACCTCAGAGGTGAAGTCCTTAAGAGGATGAAATCTCTTAAACTCATAAGAAGATGGATGATGATGCCAAATCTGAAACAAACATACAAATACAAATCCAAATCTACAACAATAACACAATGAATTACTTGAATGCTCTTAGCTCCAATATCATAAATTCACAATATCCATCTAGGTTCAAAATGAAGTCATAAACTCACTTATATATGCTTTCCCACTAGCATTTATGAATTAAATCATAAAAGATGACAAGGAGGAATATTTTGGAAGGACCCAAGATGACATGCCATTAATTAGCCCTAACCAATTAGGGGAGACTTGGGCGGTTGGTTCCCAAGTCTAGGGGATGAAATTAGGTCAGGGGTAAGTTAAAGGAGGTCCCAAGGATCCAAAATGTCATGGGTGTCAGGCAATTTCCTTTAGGATGATCAATTAGAATGTATAATAAAGAAAATAGGACCTAGGAGCTAAACTACGAGATAAAAAGGCATGTGTCCACTTTTTACTCCATAACAAGGAGTAGCTGAGCAATATGCTCCAAAACCATATTTAGAGACAACTATATAGGGACCCAACCAATTAGGTTTGAACTTGCCTTTCTTGTGTCATTCTTAAAGATTCCTTTGATTTTCTTTTAGGACCAAATCTCCTACTACAAATTCCCTTTCATAGATTTTTTATTGTAGGCTCTACTAAGCTTATTATGATATCCTTGGAGATGATTTAAGGTGTTAAGGCATCATTCATCTAGGGGATCTAGTTCTTACATGCGTACAACATGATAATCCTCCTCTGTGATGAGATTGCATAGAGAGACACGCAAGGAGGGAAGTTTGATCTCTATTGGCAAGATAGCTTTAGAGTTGAAGAAGAGGGACAATGAGGAGGCTTCAGTAGGTGTGTGGATGCTAGTGTGATATGCCTGATGAAAAGGATTCCATCTCTTGAACAATGATTTGTGAAGGAACCATCAAAGTAGAGTTTCCAAATAACTGTTTCTATTGTTGTAAGGATGGATTCATCTAGAAATTCGATAGTTAGAGGTTAGTGATCAATGAGAGGAGCTTCTGCAAGTTGGTCAGCCACAGCCCATCCCTTAATAGCTTTTTAGTCCACATATTCAATGTCAAACTCACTAAGTAGCATGATCCATTTATCCATTCATCCTATAAGAGAGGTCTTGGAAATCAAGTACTTGAGAGGGTCAAGTTTTGAAATGAGCTTGATAGGATGATGTAGAATGTAGTTTCAAATCTTTTGAGAGCTAAAAATGATAGCTAGGCATGCTCTTTCCATAGGAGTATAGTTGAGCTCATAGCCAACTAGAGTCTTGTTGATATAGAAGATAGCTCTTTTTTGACCAGTTTCATCATGTTGTGCTAGGAGTTCCCCCAATGCCACTGATGTTGCTAAGATGTACAATAATAGGGGTTTTCTTGGAGTAGGTACCATGATGACTAGGGATGATGCTAGATATTCCTTGATTTGAGCAAATACTTTATGACAATTATCATCCCACTTGAAGTCTACATACTTTTAAATTAGGTGGGAGAACGGTTGTCATTTGTCAGCAAGTTGAATAATGAATCTGTAGATAGCTTGTAGCTTACCTTGAAAAATGTGGAGGTTTTTCAAGGTCTTGGGTGGTGGCATATCCATGATAGCTGTCACTTTTGCTAGGTCAACTTCAATTCCTCAACGAGATACAATGAAACCTAGAAGTTTGCCTAATATAACCCCAAAGACACATTTATTGGGATTAAGGTGGATTTTGTATTCTTAAAGGCATTCAAAGATGTGAGAATTTCAAGATGTTCTACCCTTGTTACTGATTTACCAAGGAGGTCATCCATATAATATTCCATGATTTTACGTATCATGTTGTGGAAGATGGTAGTCATAGCTTGTTGATATGTTGCTCCTTAGTTTATAAGACTGAAGGGCATAGCCTGCCAGCAATAAGCACCCCAAGGACAAGTGAAAGCTATTTTGTGTTGATCTTTAGGGGCGATTCTGATTTGATTGTACCCAAAGAAGCCATCCATAAGAGATAACATTTCATGTCCCACTATTAGGTCAACAATGATATCAATGTTAGGTAGTGGAAAGTCATCCTTAGGGTATGATTTGTTTAAATCTCTAAAATCTTTGTAGACTTAGATGGCCCCAAGTTTCCTAGCAATAGGTACGATGTTCAAAACCCATTCAAGGTAATCAATAGGGTGGACAAAGCCCACCTTTAGAAGCTTTTGGAGTTCTTCTTTGACTAGGAAGGCAACTTGTGGATGCATTTTTCTAAGTTTCTCTTGATAGGTCTTGCATCAAGTCGTACAACAAGGTGATGAACCACTAATAAAGGATCTAGGTTAGGCATATCTATGTAGGTGATGAACAACTAATAAAGGATCTAGGTTAGGCATATCTGTGTAGGGTCAAGCAAAGACATCCTATACATGTTGTAGAATGACTAATATACAAATATTTTCTTCAGGTGTAAGACTTGCTTCCAGATAGGTGATCTTAGGTTATTCTTCAGTGCCAAGGTTGATCTTTTATGTAGCCTCAATGAGGATAGCCGAGTACTTTTTCCATTGTGGATGTATGGGGGGAAGGTTGAGTTCCTCATCTCCTAGAGCCTTGGAGAGGTTTTCACTAGGATATATGTCTTTATTTTTTTCTTTTATGTCCAATAGTGCCTTGGGGAGGTTTTCACTAGGGAAAATGCTTTATTTTTTGATTTTTTTATTGTGACTAAAGAACTCCCCCTATTCCCCAAAGTAAGCATTAGTATGGAGACAAAATTCATATCTTGAGATGCTACAAAATTCCAGGAATGCATTGATGGCCTCATCATTTTGGAACATGTCGAGAGGTGGTGGTCCTTGTTGATCCCAGGTGATAAGATAGGATGGAAAATTGGAAGTTCAATGACAAATATGGAATTATCAAGGAATAAGCAAGATAGATCAAGATCTTCATAGGAAGCTATAATGAAAGTCAGTGCAATGTTTTGAATATCAGGAGAGGATTTGGTCACATTTACCAAAGGTTCAGGAGGACCTTGGATTTTCATAGTGGGTAGTGCATATCCTAGGCCAAAGTACTTAGCATATGCTTTTGGTGATTCTGGTTCTATTAGGATAGGTTCAGTAGGTCATTGTTCATTGACACCAAGTCCCTTTCCATGATAGGGAATTTTGGTACACATTTGGTAAGGCACAAGATATTTTTTCTTGAGATATTTTAGGTTTCCTACTATTGTATTAGTCTCATCGTTATACAACCAATCACTTAGGGAATCTGTAATTTCTTCTTCTTCTTGGGAGACCTTTCCTAGAACAAAAGGGATTTTTTCATCTGACTTGTGGATTGGTTCTTAGACCTTTTTCTGTAGTTGGAGACCATGGGAATGGGGAGATAAAGGTAGCTATCCCACATGAAAGGTATTGTGAAGCTCATACTCACCACAAACTTTTTCAATGATCTTGACTTGGGATATGTGAGGGATTAGATTGGATGATGATGTGGATGTATAGGAAGGATTGGATGAAGTGGATGAAGTGTTTATTATGTTTTCCCCATAAGTTCTAGGACAATGGAATTGTCTATCATAGGTGACTTCCAAAGATTGACAATACTCAAAGGATTGTTGGTTAGCTGGAATAGTGACTTTGACGTCATTATGTGGAAACTTCAGACACTAATCATAAGTGGAGGGAATGACTTTCATGGCATGTAACCATGGTCAGCTAAGGAAAAGATTATAGGGAAGGTCAAGATCAACCACATGACATAAGGTGGGTTGTGTTATACAAGCCACTTTGATTGCAAGCCAAATGGTGCCTTCAAATTCTCACTTTGTGTTATCATAGACCTTGATGGAGATGATCAAGGGTTCTAAATCATCTGCTAAATACCCCAATAGTTTTATGAAATTTAGTGTACAAAGGTTCAAGATTGATCCATTATCCAAGAGGACTCATTTGACTTTATGGTTGGGGCATCACCTCCTATTTGTTGGTCAATTATATAAACAAGATTGGTGGGAGTGGCAATATGGGCACATGGATTATCATAGACCAAGTTGCTGGGATTACAGGCATGGCCCCATGGTTGATCATAAATGGGTGATGTTGTCTTGTCATGGATGAGTGACTTGAGTTTGTCTTGGTTGAAAGAGTGAGGGAGATGTGCTCCGTGGTTGATGAGTTGCTCAATAAATTTGTCTTTATGATTTTCAAGGAATTGATCAAATTTTTCATGTAACCTCCTCTCATTGAGAAAATCAATGAATGCAGGTGAATACACATGAATGGTTACAGAGGTTTCTCCCAAGGTATGTACATGGAAGTGGGGGACCAAAACAGGGTAAAAAGTGGCCACACTTTTTTTGAAAATAGTAAAAAATGATTTTGGATGAAAAATTGAAGCTATCTATGCTTGAAATTAGAAAATGTGATAACAACAAGATTTGTAGTGCTCGGAATTTAGATTCTAAACTACTAATTTTTTTTTTAAAAATGGAGGAGATTAAGAGGTCCAACTAGGGGGAGCACACAAAGTGATTTTGATTTTGTTAGAAAAATATAAGATAATACTTGGTGTGCTCCCCCTAAAATGTTGACTTTTTTTAAGTATTTCAAAAATCACTTCGGTGGAAAATTACCTAGCAGCACATAGTTTATGGCTGATTTTTATGATAATTTTTTAATGAATATATGATTTTTTATGAATTTTCAAAGTTGACACATCCTAAAAATTAGAAATTTGAGTGTTCTCCCCCCTAAATTTTTTGAAAAAGAATCAAAAATCATTTTTTTCAACGTGTATATAATAGAGTCTAGAATCTAAAAATGTATTTTTTTCAAATTTTGATAAATGAGTAAAAAATTAGACTATAAATACTAGACATAGGTTTTTTAAAAAAGGAACACATAAGAAAAAGAAATTCAAGATGTAAACCTTAATGTTATCAAATTTAAAAAATACATGGTTAGAAATCTGATAAAAAAATTCAAGTCAACTTGGCATTTTTCATATTGACATTGAAAAATGTGTAAACCTGAGGGGGAGCATGCTCAAAATTTGGTTGATTTTCTAAGTTTTGTTGAAAACATGTCATTGGCCTCCAAAAGGTACATCCAAACCTTAGGGTTGGGATTTCCCAAAGCAAGAAAAATGTGCCTGCGTTATAACGCGAGCACATTTTTAACTAGTTAAAATCCCTCTCCCATCTCTCTCTCTCTATCTCCTCTCTCCTCCGTCTCTCACTCTCTCTCCCCCCTCTCTTTATATCTCTCAATCTCCCCCTTTGTCTCCCCTATCTCTTTTCCCCTCTCTATCAATATCTCTCTATCCATCCCTCTCTATCCATATCTCTCTATCTCCCCTCCCCTATCCCTCCCTTTCTCCCCCTCTCTCTATCTCTCCCTCTCTATTTGTATCTCTCTATCTCCCCTATCCCCCATCTCTCTCTCTCTATGGCTTTCTTCCCATATCTCTTCCCCCCAACTCTCTCTCTCTCCTCCATCTCTCCCTCTCTCTCCACCCTCTCTCTATCTCTCCCTCTCTATCCCTATCTCTCTATCTCCACTCTCCTCCATCTATCCCTCTCTCTCCTCTCTTTATATCTCTCAATCTCCTCTCTCTCCCCTATCTCTTTCTACCTCTCGATCTCTCCCTCTCTATCCATATCTCTCTATCTCCCCTCCCCCATCTCATGTTCTCTCCCCCTTTGTCTATCTCTCCCTCTCTATTTGTATCTCTCTATCTCCCCACTCCCACATCTCTCCCTCTCTTCCTATTTATCCCTATCACTCTATCTCCCCTTTCTCCCATCTCTATCTTTTCCTCTTTATTTCTATCACTCTATCTCCTCTTTTCCCCATTTCTCTCTTTGCTTGTCTCTCTCCCCTTGTCTCTTTCTCACCATTTCTCTCCCCCTCTCTATCTCCCCCTCTTGCCCATCTCTCTCTTTCCCTATCTATCTCCCCTATCTCTTTCTCACTATTTCTCTCCCCCTCTATCTACATATCTCTATCCCCCCCTCTCTCTTCCATGTTTCCCCTCTCTACCATCTCTCCCTCTCTACCCCTCTCTCTAATTGTTGCCCCCTATTCCTATATCTCTATCTTCCCTCTCACAGACATCTCTTCTCCCTTCTCTCTCTCTATATCTCTCCCCCTTGTCTCTTTCATCTCTCTGTCTCCCCCTCTCTATCTACCACTCTCTATCTCTCCCTCTCTATCCCTATCTCTCTTTCTCCCCTCTCCCCCATCTCTCCCTCCCTCTCTCTCTCTCCCTATCTCTATCTCTCCATCTCTATCATTATCTCTCTATCTCCCTTCTCCCCCATATCTCCCTCTATCTCTCCCTCTCTCTACCTCTCTATCCCTATCTCTCTAGATCTCCCCTCTCCCCCATCTCTCCCTCTCACTCTCTATCTCTCCTTATATGTCTCCCTCTCTCTATCTCTCCTTATATCTCTCCCTCTCTATCCCTATTTCTCAATGTGCCCTCTCCCCCATTTCCCTATTGGATTGGTTATTCCCTTCTTGTCCTTGATATTTAGTTTGAACTATTAACTATATGAAGACAATTTCTAATGCCACTCTTGATATGGCTAGAGTGACTTGTTTTTTATGTGGATCATAGTTTCCTTACCCAAGATTTAATGCTTCCAATGCTTACATGCTTGAATAATAGCATAAATCTCATGATCATATCTTGGGTAGTTTTTTACTAACATAGTGAATGATTCACTATGGTATGCAACTAAATGGCCATGTTAAGTGATAATTGGTCCAAGTGCATATTATAATGCATCAGTCTTGGTCTTGAATGCTGATTGAAGATCTAGTAGAAAAAGGATTGGTACATATAACATAATATGCATTTGAAGTCTTTAAATGCTTTCCATTATCCCACTATCTACATGAACCTTGCTTTGGTCCACCTCTTGCAACCTAGTTGGTGCAGGAGCACCAAGGGGCTTGGAGTGAGCCCATATGTATATAACGCATTTTTGGTATAATGCTTTTGTTTTTAAATTAGGAAGGCGTAGGACTAATGCAAGCATAGGTTCATTTGATAGTATATCAAGTAATTTATGCATATACAAAGTGGATCCATCAGAGTATAAGCAAAGATAATGCATATTGGCGTGAGGTACATATCGGGAGATGGAGAGAATGTTAGGCTGATGTAAGAAGTCTTACCGATGGCTAGTTAATGATAGGCACATCAGTGTGAGATATGACATTGGCAGAGAAGTTAAAGGTGTCGCCGATGGGAAAGAGTTTGGCCGACGGGATAGGGCCAAGGCTCATCAGAGTGACTAAGGATATCGGCAGGAGAAGTTGAACATTGGCCAATGTTGAAAGTCACACCGACAAGTGTGAAGGGAAGACTCATCGGGGAGAAGATGGGTATTGGCTAGAGATAAGAGGACACCATTGATAACTAATGTCTTACCGAAGATAAAGCATAGTGTGGAGGCGTTGGTGAGAAAAGTGAGATCGGAGTGAAGTTTCTGGAGTGTGCCGATGGTGTTTGTCACATTGATGACAGTCAGCAAAAGTAAACTAAGTCAAAACTATGTTGGGCTCATCAGCAGGAAGTAAGCTATCAGGGGAATGAGATGTGATGATGCCGATAGGCATTGTTTCACCGACGACTACTAGCAAAAACAAACCATAGTAAGTAGACTGTTGGTTATTATAAAAAGGGATCAGGCTATTGTCCTAACTGTAGAAAGGATGCCAGTGATGCTAATGTGTTAGGCCAATGGAATGGCCAGGAACAACACTAATGTAAGAAACCCTAACTATCTAATAATGGACAAGGGTAGAAACTATAAAAGGCCAGATTCATTTTGTGAAGGGGTTCAGAAGCTTGGAATGCTGAAAATGTAATAAGCACTTTCATAGCAATAAAAAGAAAAACTTGGATTGTTTGATTCATTTGTGAAAATCTGTAGTGTACATATTTTGGTCTAAAATAGAGAGGTTTTCTTTCCTGTTATTTTTGTTTTTGTTTGTACATAATGGCTCTGGTTTGATGTCCTCACATATCCTCTATACAGTCATGGGGGGTTCATCAAGTAGAGTCTCTTTTTTTGTTTTTCTTTTTGTTGTAGTGAATGGAATGCTAGAGAGAGGCCATATGAACTTGTCCTAGGCGAGTTGTACTATAGCTCGACTAGGTATGCAAGTTGCAGTCTAAGAAGATAGGGGTGAAAAATAGAGTAGAAAGAATTGAGCCCCAAGCAATCAGAACCCTGGACCCAGAGAGGAGGGCTGATAATGGGCTCAAGAAGGCTAGAAGCCTTGGAGATTGGGAATCTTGGAAGCAGTGAGGATAAGGAAGAGTACCTCATACCAAGAAAGTAGAGTCTGTATTAGAAACAATAGACAAATAGGTCTTTCACCTCTGTAATAGATTGCTTAGGTTGTTTTAGACATTTTGGGGTAGAAAATATCTATGAGCACTTGAATTGGTAGGGAAACCCAGGGAAGGCATAGGTCTTGAAGTGTTGTGTCAAGATAGGTTTTCGAAACCCTTAGGTCTCCCTATCAAATTGGTATCAGAGCAAGTTAAAGATTTAGGCTATTCCTAGATTGGAATAGAAGAAGTTTTATGTCATCACCGAGTTCAAGTGAGTCTGTAGGTTCATCCAAGAAGATGGTGACTAATGCAGAATTGGCAAAGAAGGTTGATGAACAAGAAGAGGAGAATAGGCTCCTACAGGAAAGATTGGCAGAAATGGAAAGTAAACTGGGTGCCATGATAATAAAGACTAAAGAAGTCAGTCAGAAAATGAAAGATTCTGAAGGTAAGGAAAAAGGTGTGTCTATAGAAGATGAAGAGCCCACACCTAATCCTAAGATGGAAGAAGAACCTTTCTTGAAGGCCTTGAAAGCCATGAGTGGTAAGACATTGGAAGGAGTTCCTCTTTTTAGTGGAAAGATGGAACCTAATTTGGTCATGGAATGGATAGAAGGTTTAGAAAATCACTTTGAATGTGATGGAGTGAGTGAAGCTCAAAAGGTGAAGGTGGCCAAATCAAGACTCAGAGGAGCTACCTTGACATGGTGGAAATTTGTTCAAACAGAAAGAGAAAAAGAAGGCAAGAGACCTATAGCTACTTGGAAGGGTATGGTGGCTAAAATCAAAGAAGTATACATGCTCAGAGATTATGAAGTCTAGTTGTACAAGAAACAACAAAATTTGAGACAAAGAGAATTAGATGTCAATGCATACACCGAGGAGTTTCAAAAACTATGCTTGAGATCTAAGGTGATGGAAGATGAAAATGTAAAAGTGGCCAGATATCTCAATGGTTTGAGGTGGAGTATTCAAAAGGAAATCAACTTATTTAGCCCTACAATAGTGCATCAATGCTTTTTGCTAGCACTCAAGATGGAGGAGAAGGGCAAGAAGAAACAAGAATCAAATAGCAGATCAAGAGGAAGAGGAAATTATGGTGGTAGGAATGCTGATCAAAGACCCCAAGGAGAATCCAAACTCACAGAGCAGAGTGGGGAGACTAGAAGCAGAGGAAACTACAGAGGAAGGGGATCTAACAGAGGAAGATCAAGAGGATCAGGCAGAGGATCCTACTTTGCCACTATGAAATGCTACAATTGTGGTCAATTAGGCCATCCAACATATAGGTGTCCTGATAAGGGCACATCTTCTTCTCAAGGAGTTGATAAAAGAAATCATTATGTACAAGATGAAGCTTCAATTAGCAAGTCACCTGAAGTCAGTCTAGCCTCAGAAGTGGGAGAGAACATCATGGTAAGGAGAACTTTGATCAAAGAACTGGTGAAAGATGAACCAAGCCAAAGGAGAGCTTTATTCAGAATCAGATGCAAGATTATGAACAAGGTATGTCAAGTAATCATTGACTCAGGGTCTACTAATAACATAGTATTAGATGAAGCAGTTAGAAAATTAAATTTGCAAAGAATACCTCATTCAAATCCATACAGAGTCACATGGTTAAATAAAGGTCAGCATGTGATAGTCAATGAGCAAACTTGGGTAGAGTTTGGTATAGGTGGATATAAAGACAAGGTACTCTGTGATATCCTATCCATGGATGCATGTCATCTCTTGTTGGGCAGACCATGGTAGTATGACCGGAAGGCCATACATGATGGTGAGAAGAATGCATATTCTTTTCAAAAAGATGGTGTCACCTATAAAATTCAATCATTGGAAGATGAAGAAGTAGATAAGGCAAAAAGTCCTAATGTCTTAATTGTGAGTGGAAAAGAGTTTTTGAACACTCTTAAAGAGGA
Organism: Cunninghamia lanceolata; assembly: GCA_027924645.1. Taxonomy (NCBI): domain Eukaryota; kingdom Viridiplantae; phylum Streptophyta; class Pinopsida; order Cupressales; family Cupressaceae; genus Cunninghamia; species Cunninghamia lanceolata. Next base: position 4,640,558 of record BSBN01000596.1, read on the forward strand.
TGGTATTGGTTATGCTATCATACTAAAGCCTAAGGAGGAGCAAAAAGACAAAAAGGTAGTGGTCCCAAAAGAGGTACGGACTATACTGGAATAGTATAAGGACATCATTAGTGATGGAAAACCAGCAACACTACCTCCACAAAGAACTATTAGCCATCAGATAGATCTGATTCTAGGAGCATCTTTGCCTAACAAAGCTCCTTACAAGATGACTCCAAAACAACATAAAGAAATAGCCAGACAAGTGCAAGAGTTACTTGACCAAGGATTGATTAGGAAAAGCATAAGTCCTTATGCAGTGCCTACAGTGTTGGCACCAAAGAAAGGAGGGACATGGAGACTATGCACAGACCCCAGAGCTATCAATAAGATCACCATAAGGTACAGATTTCTAATTCCCAAAATTAAAGATCTTATGGACTGTTTAGGAGGGGCTAAATATTTCACCAAGATAGATTTGAAAAGTGGTTATCACCAAATCAGAATCAAGGAAGGTGATGAGTGGAAAATAACCTTCAAAACCATAGAAGGACTATATGAATGGCTTGTTATGCCATTTGGTTTATCAAATGCTCCCAGCACATTCATGAGGCTCATGAATGAAGTCCTGAAGGACTATATGGGTAAATTTGTAGTTGTTTATCTAGATGACATCTTGATTTTTAGTCAAACCAAAGAAGAGCATCTTGAACATGTAAATACTATTTTGAAAAAGTTACATGATGAACAACTAACTATAAATTTGGAGAAGTGCGAATTCATGAAGCAGGAATTGGTATACCTTGGTTTTGTGTTGTCTAAAGGAGAATTGTAGATGGATAAGTCAAAGGTAGAAGCCATATTGAATTGGCCTACTCCCAGAGCAGCAACTGAGGTGAGAAGTTTTCATGGCTTAGCTCAGTTTTATAGAAAGTTCATAAAGAATTTCAGTGCTATTTGTGCACCCATGCTAGATACAATCAAAGGTGGAATAAAAACAAAATTTCAGTGGACACAAGCAGCTACTAAGAGTTTTGAAATGTTTAAGAACGTAGTAGCCGCACAGCCAGTGTTAGTGCTGCCTAGTTTTGATAAGTTATTCACTTTAGAATGTGATGCTAGCAATATTGTAGTAGGGGCAGTACTCATCCAAGAGAATAGACCAGTAGCCTTTTTCAGTGAGAGGCTAAATGAAGTTGTAGACACCTAAAATTGGACTACTCTGCAGACTGATTTTCTCTACCTCGCACTAATCCATTCCCCCAATCTGCATGTCCGTTATGATCAATTAATTCACCCTAATTGATTCATTTAACTTTACAACCCTATCCTATTAATTGAATGAATATTCCTAATATTCATTTAATTGATTTATTCATTTTCCCTAATCCATGTTAATTAGGTTAATCATGCTTAAGTTAATTAAGAAAACACTTAATTAACCATGTCCCCCACTCATCCACTCACCTAAATATAATATTCAGATGTCTCCCACTCACTCCCAATCACTGAATATAATATTCAGATGTCTCCCACTCATCTCCAATCACTGAATATTAAATTCAGTTGTTGGGAGTGAGTGGGAGACATCTGAATATTATATTCAGGTGAGTGGATGAGTGGGGGACATGGTAGAGAAAATTAGTTTGCAGAGCAGTCCAATTTTAGGTGTCTACATTTGCCCCTCTTTGAGATGGTGTTGCGGCTAAGCAACATCATTTCAAAGAAGTTAAATCATAGAGATGGATTGGATAGAAAAAATATTTTGGTTTGGAAGAATAGGGTAAGGTTTGGGGATAATTGGTAAGGGTGATGCCCCCTTGAGAGGATAGGCGGGTGTGAGAACATGGTTGTGCTCTCGAAATGAATGGGACAAATTAGTTGAACTGGTCAGAGGATAAGTGGTGGGATGAAAGGATGATGATGTTTGGGAGATGATTGGTGGATGATCATTGTACTGAAACTGAATTTGAGTAATCCTAGGTTTGATATAGAAAAGTGGATATGTTCACCAAGGTATAGAAGACCAGGGTGATGATGTTTATCCAACATTTGCATGGACTAGACACGCAAACAAAGGGATGATCCCATGCATGCCCAAGATAGTACAACCTTGTCAAGATGAGGAAGGGGACTCATAGCATAAGCCCTTAGTACAAAAAAGGTATGATTAACCTTAGATGCATAAGGAGAACAATATGCTAGAACTAACCCTATGATCAATCAAGATATGAATACTAGCTTGGAGTAATGAGACCAACCCACAAGCACAACATACAAAAGCAAGACTATGCCCCATTCTAGATGTTTTTGCCACATACCATGATATAGTAAGATCAAGGTAGCTTTGATGTGATCGTCGAATAGGACAAAAGATAAAAATCAAAAACCAAAAGACCAACAAAACAAACAAGTAACCATTGTATCTTTTTCCAAAATGGATGATGATGTGATAGATTCTGCCTATCGTAGGAAAGATATATCCTAAGGCAGGGATTGATAGATGATGTGATGATGTTGTAAAAGTGGCTCAAGACATGATGGTGACAAGTTGTGATTGATGTTGATTTGATAGTTGATGATTTTGATTAAGGACAATGCTTTGATAGGTGATGCAATGCTTGGATCTAGTGTCATTTATTGTGGATAGATTATTTGTGATGACGATATGGGAGTGTGATGGAGAAAGTTTTATTTGTGTGATGGATAGATTATTTGTGGAATTTTGTGTTTTCTATTGTTTTGGGATTTTTTTTTGATTTTGTGATGTTTTTGGATTTTTTGGATTTTGTGATGTTTTTAGATTTTTGGATTTTTTTTGATGTTTTTGGATTTTTTGATTTGTGAAAAGGAATGGTTTATGATGATGGTTGCCTTGGATTTCGTGTGGATAGCCTTTGTGCTAAATACCAATGATAGGGGAACACCAAGTCTAGAGGTGAAGGTGATGGGGTTGGGATAGGGGGATTGGATAGTTGATTCATGATGGATGAATGGACAAGTGATAGGGATGTAGGTGAGATAGATGGAAGATAGGGATGAGTATTTTCTCCAAGGGCTAGGTTGCAAGGAATCATATGCCCCAATGTCTAAAGAATTTTGCATGATGGGCTCATGTGTGAATGGGTGGACTTTGCATGAGATGGATGGAGGAGATACTTTAAAAGGGAGTACGCTAAGAGGTTTCCAAAGCATGTTGTGGATATGTTGCCCCTTGTCTTTATCAAGATCTAAGGTGGGAGATATAGTTGAGAGACTGGATGGGGAATGATAGGATGAATAGGGGATGGTGAAAAGGAATATGATAGGATAAATAGGGGATAGTGGATAGGATGTGCAAAGGATATGATGGATGTGGATGAAGGATACCATTTTTCCCCCAAGTGTAGGGATGCAAAATGGATGGAGAAGGGATTACGCATGATGCCCACAAGGGGTTTTCATCAAGGTATGTGCCCAAGGTGCCACAAGGAATGGTTTTCACCATTGGTTGGATTTTTTTCTCTTTACTATTTTCTTGATTTTTTGATTTTTTTGTTTTTTTGACTTTTTTGATGGAAGGGGGACTCTAGCGTCTGTTTCCATAGCAAGGAGAAGATGGTCCCATGTTGGATAGCATTATGGATTATGATTGCATGGATTGTTGGAAGATAGGAGAAGATGGAAGGGATGGTGGATAATGGATGATGTGGACTATGCGGATTATGATGGGGACCATGCAAAAGCATGGACTAGAGGAATGTGACGGGGAAGATATGAAGGATAGTAAATGAAAGATGGAGAAACAGGGGTATGTGGGAATTGCAAGTGGTGGAGGGGAACCAAGACCAGTTGTGGCACACATCTTGATGTATTTGGAAGCTTGTATTTTGGATGTGGAGTTGGGAGTAATGGGGATCGGAATGGGAGATTATTGGATGGTTGATTTGGGGTTTTAGGGACCCAAATAGACTTAGACTTTGGGGGATTTTTAGATGGGGAGCAGGGTGTTTGGGGTTTTGGGGTGGATTGGGATGTGGATGCCTCATTAGAGTTGAGTGATTTTTGTTTAGGGACCCACACCATTTTTGTTTTTTCTTGTTCTTTTGATGGTGTGGGATTTGATAGCCTTTTTGATTTTTCAGGTTGATTGGAAGGAATAATATCCTTAGGCTTTTGTGCTTTATGAGTTGAGGCATTCAAATTTTTGAATCCCATGGATTTTGTGGAAGCTTTTGTTTGAAAGATGTGTGCTTTTGTTGGTCTTGATTGGCAATTTTATGGGGTTTATGGGTGGAGGGGTAAAAAGTGGATTTGTGGATAAATGGATAAGGAGATTTGAGAGTGGGGATATTAGGAGTTGGGAGGATGGGAGGATAAGAGGATTTGTGGATAGGGATGTTGGGAGTTGGTAGGATAGGAGGTAGAGTGGATTTGATAGGGATCTTTGGAGTTGGAAGTAGTTGAGGTAAATTGGATGGAGGGAGATGGATGGTCACATGCTTTTGAAAATGGTAGGATGATGGAGGAGGGATGGTGACATATCTTTTGGGAGTGAGATGAGATGCACCATGTTTGGGATTGGATGAATGGATTTTGGAAGGTGGGTGGATGGTATCGACATGTGTAGGTTGTTTGCCTTGAGATGTATAACCAAGGCCATGCAAAGATGGATGGAATGTGGTGTGGATGGGCTCCAAGATGCCTTGTTCATGAAGGCCTAAGCCTTTGCCTTGATAGTTCATGTGTTGGAGCATGTGGCATGCAATGGGATGTTTGTTGCTGTGGAAACAAGATGCAAGTCCATTATTTGTTGGAGATAGATAGGTGGTGGAAGGAAGTTGCTCGCCTCCTACAAGGAAGTCACCACGGATGAAAGTGCTTGTACCAAGTGGATAAGGGGATGGACTTGGGATGGGATTGGTAGATGGAGGTAAAGGATTCATGGGGGATGGTAAAGGGGTGGTAGAAGAAGGTGTTGTGGGATCACTAAGTTGACCAATAGATGGGAGGGGATCGGGGATGGGATTAGATGGGACGATTAGATCTTGATTAGGAGGCGGGGTTGATGTTTCAACATGCGTTGGATTTGATTCTTGACTTAGGTCATGTGTTTGAATGGAAGTGGAAGTGACTTGGATAGATGTGGGGGGTGCTTGGATGGATGTGATAGGTGCTTGGATGGATTCTTGAACATATTTTCATGATGGTTTTTGAGGTATGATAGGAGATTGTTCAAGCAGTTCGGTGGGTGTTGGATTGCATGAGGGTGTTTGATTCCTTGCTACTAACCAATGGATGGTATCCTTCATTAGTTTGTGGGTTAAGGAGCAATATAATGGATGGATAATGATGGCGGCGGATGTAGAAATAGGATTGGGATTGGATAGGGGAGTGATGGGATTAGGTTGTGGTGGTTCGTGGATGGGTGCAAGGATAGGGATTGGACTGGATGATGGTGTTGGAGGGTACTCTAGATTGGTATATCCCTTGTTAAAGGTTATTAGTTCTTGCCTAGGATAACTTGGACTTGCAGGTGCTTCGTGTTACAAAGGTGGATTTGGGCTCACTAGTGCTTGTTGGGGAGGCCATTGATAGTCGTTGTTGCCTTGTGGATGGGTTTGGTGGTATGTTGGAATGTTAGAATGAGAAATTGGATAGTGTTGGGGTGACAGTTGAGTTGTTGATGTGGCGTTGACATGATAGGGGGATGAATTAGGTTGGTATGAAGGAAGTTGATATGAGGTTGAAGGTCGATATGAGGGTGATGGAGGTTGATATGAGGTTGAAGATGAGATTGAAGGTTGATATGATGAGGGTTGATATGATGGAAGTTGGTATGAGGTTGATGGTGTGGATATGTAGGATGTTGAAGGTTGATATGAAGTGGGATAAGATGATGTAGGATTGGTTTGATGTGTAGATGGATATGATGGGATAGGTGCTAGGTATGATGGTTGTTGGACTTTGCAAGTGGCCAAGAGGTGTTGGATTTGATTTGAGAGGTATTGTATGTGTGAGGAGTTGCTTGTTTGACCTACTTGAATCAATCCTTGAATGCTTTGAAAGGTTCACTCCTCTAGAGGGGATTGGCTTGCACGCATGTGGTGAAGCATGTGAAGGAGCTTTTGGAGGTCCTCTAAGTTTAACATGGTGTCACAGAAGTGGTTAAATCTTAAGTCCTTTTAGGCAAGTGCTTGGTTATGATTTGACGATGATGTGGATTGGTTGGATGAAGTTGATTATGATGAAGGTGACTAGGATGTGATTAGGTTGGAGGTGGTTAAGAATGGGTGATTAGGATGAGTGTGATTGGATTTGAATGTGTTGGAAGGACTTGTCTTGTGTGTTGGATGTTTAGTTTGATTTGGCAATGTTTAGCAAATGATCACATGTACAAACAAGAATCACTCACACAAGACACAAGCAAATTTGAATTTTGAGTTTGAAGAATATGATAATGATTAACAAGCACACGTGTAAGACAAATCAACATGCCCTAATGCCTAGTTTGATGGGGTATGGCCAGTTAGGTTTGGTCAATGTTTAAACGAGGTTGACTAAGGACTTGAAATTGAAATCCTGTCACACAGCCAAGAGAAGGGGGTAACCCACCCTTCACCTTCACTTCCCAAAGGTAGAAAGTTCTTTGGGGCTTAGCCGAGAGTGACAGGATTCTGGTTTCAAAGAGGGTGTCTTTCAATTCAGCCTCGGATGAAGTCATCCCTAGGGGTGATGAAATCCCCTAGCAGGCCTCCTAGGATAGGGTAAACAAAAGCGAATCAGGTGAGGTGTTTTTGATCTCCAAGATCACCTTGCAGTGCGAGGAGAGAGCATACACACACCCACATGATTCACACTCACAGTTGATTTATTGACCTTAGAAAATTGAAATGTGATGAAGACAAATCAAGCAGTGATTCTTTTTAGTCCAATTTCAAAGTGTGATTGAAGACACTGATTTGTTTTAAGCCTAATTTCAATGTGATTGAAGACAATGTTCGTTTTAATGCCCAAACTGAAGTGTGTTTGCAATCAATGATTGAGAGATAAAGGGTGAAAGAGAATGCACCTGATTAAATTGTGGTCCAAATTGATGTATTTGCTGCTCCTGATGTTGCTTCCATCCCAAATGATCACCTGCAAGTCAAAAAATGACAACGAAGCAAGTAGACTAGCCAAATAGATTGTGATGCAAAAATTGATAATTTGATAAAATTTGATGAAAGATGAACTAATATGAGAAAAATAAGTGCATGAATAGATTCTACATGAAATTCTATGCGATTTGAAAAAAGAAATTGCGAAAATTTGATCAAAAATGCAAAAGATATGACGATTTGAAGTTTGAATGTAAGGTTGACTTCGACTGATAAAAAAAGGTAGGAAAAAGGCACTATCACCTGATGAAAACCTCATAACTATGAGGTGCTCAGAGTGCTCTTTTTGATGACTATTTGTTTGCACGATTTCACCTCCGTTTGCAAAAGTTATGGAAATTTGAAAAAAATAGCCAATTTCGGCATGTAGGAGGCACTAGAGGTTGGTTTGACTGTTTGATTTCAACTGCCAGTAGTTAGAAAGTCTGTTCACATGCAACAGTTAGCCAGTTGGCAGTTAGGGTTTTCCTATTGGCAGTTAGGTTTAGATGAGCCCACGGTCCTCCATATGACCGTGGGCTATCGAGATATAAAAAAATAAAAGGGGCGCCGAAAATCCAATAACCACTGTGTGTTGTTTTTTTTTTTGTCTGTTTTGGGTTGTTTGACGATTTGTGCCCACAGGTAGGGTTTCAAGGGAGGCGAGGGAGGGCGAATCAGAGGCGAGAATGGGCGGAGAGTGGTGTGGGAGGCAGTGGCTAGCGGGACGGAGGTCGGGGGCGCTGGAGAGGTGCTACGGAGAGCAGGTGGAGCAGAGGTGGTGTTGGGAGCGGGGAGTTTGGAGGAGGCCGCGTGGGGATGGATCGGGGTGGGAGCCAGAGGTTTGAGCGGTGGGCAGTGGTCAGGAAGCAGTGAGGTGGGAGGTATAAGGGTTGCGCGGGCGGCGGTGGCTCGACGGGCAGCGCACAGGGAGGTAGAAGCGGCGGACGGGGAGGAAGGGGGGTTAGGAGATGCAGGGGAGGCTTGGCGGTGTCGACCAGGTGGGAGGCGGTTTGGCAGCGGTAGACCGGGCGGCGACTGGGGCTTGCAGGGAGGCGACGGTTGGTTAAATGGTGGTGACCCGGTGGCAGAAACCCTTAAAAGCATGATTTTAAACCTGCAAATAGAAGATGTTAAACCTGCGAAATGAAAACCTCATGCAAGCATTAACTTCGACAGAAACCAGAGAAGGAACACCCCAGGGGTTGTAGGATCCATACGGTATGGATCCGTATGGTACGGCCTATGGCCCCTAAAAAATTTTAAAATTTTTTTAAAAAAGTATATCAAAGTTTATAGTCAAAATTCACAGAAACAGCATCCTGAGCACAAAAATGATGTCTGTTTTTGCTCAAAACACAACCTGCAACACTTCCTTACCAAAACTTGCATAATCTATTAGAAAAAAGAGATTTTGACAACAAAACCTTCACAAAATGATGAGTAAATTCAACACCGGGCATGCCAATGTAATAAGCGAAATCTGAATGCAGATAACAAACTAATCTAATGCAAACTAGAATGATTATACCTCCATTATGACCTCACAAATCCATGGTGGGAAGGAGATGCGCCATGTAGCTCCTTAAGATTGTTCCCGTGATCAGAATGACTAAATGTGGATTGCTCAAGTGTTCACAACACAATGCAAGATGAGAGATAAACTGATTTAGATGGAGATAGGGGATGATTGGAGTGATTTTGACAGAGGTTTGGTAAGATTAGAGGATTGAGACAGGATTTTGGTAGAGTTCTGATGCATGAAGAGGCTTCTAAAATGGCTTAGAGAGGGGTCCTATTTATAGGATTTTGGGGATGAGGATGGAGGGTCAGGATTCATCTGATCAGATCAAGGGCTAGGAATAAAAGCAAATATTTTATTCCTAGGGATTGAATTAAAAATTCCCATTTTGGGAAGAGTGGAGATGAGTGGGGGACAACTGAATTTAATATTCAGTGATTGGAGATGAGTGGGAGACATCTGAATATTATATTCAGTGATTGGGAGTGAGTGGGAGACATCTGAATATTATATTCAGGTGAGTGGATGAGTGGGGGACAAGGTTAATTAAGTGTTTTCTTAATTAACTTAAGTATGATTAACCTAATTAACATGGATTAGGGAAATGGATAAATTAATTAAATGAATATTAGGAATATTCATTCAATTAATAAGATAGGGTTGTAAGGTTAAATGACTCAATTAGGGTGAATTAATTGATCATAAGGGACATGCAGATTGGGGGAATAGATTAGTGCGAGGTAGAGAAAATCGGTCTGCAGAGTAGTCCAATTTTAGGTGTCTACGGAAGAAAAGAGTAGATACTCTTCATATGACTTGGAGCTCTATGCTCTAGTTCAAGAACTTAGAAAATGGAGGCATTATCTCATACCTAAGGAATTTGTTGTGTATACAGACAATCAAGCTTTGAGTTTTTTGAACTCACAAGATAACTTGAGCCATAGGCATATCAAGTGGATGGAGTGCTTACAGTCCTACACATTCACAATTAAGTATAAGAAGGGACAGCTCAACAAAGTAGCAGATGCTTTAAGTAGGAGGCTGCTCACAGTACAAGAAGTGCAATTAAGAAGTATAGGGATGGAAGAGTTTAGAGCTCTGTACAAAGAGGATGAAGATTTTGCTGTAGCATACAAGGTCTGTCAAGATTTTGAAAATCACTTTCATAGTGAATTTGCAGATTACACATTGCAGCAAGGATTGCTGTTCAAAGGTGGACAGTTGTGTGTACCAAAAGGATCCATGAGAGAAAATCTCATACAGGAGAAGCATAATTGCAGTTTGAGTGGACATTTTGGTCTGAATAAAACATTGGAGTTAGTCCAGAGGTTCTACTATTGGCCAAAGATGCACAAAGATGTCAAAAAGTATGTGGAGCAGTGTATCATCTGTTAGAAGGCCAAGGGAACTTCTTCAAATACTGGACTGTATCAACCATTACCCATTCCTTCCAGACCATGGGATTATGTAAGTATGGATTTTGTAGTTGGTCTACCAAAGACTAAGACTGGTTTTGATAGTATTTTTGTAGTTGTTGATAGATTCAACAAGATGAGTCATTTCATTCCTTGTAAGGTGACTCATGATGCTAGTCATATAGCTCATTTGTTTTTCAAAGAGGTCATAAGGATTCATGGACTACCAGCAAGCGTCATGTCTGATAGAGATGCTAAGTTCATGGGACATTTCTAGAAAACTTTATAGCAGAGGTTAGCAACAAATCTATCTTTTGTATCAACATATCATCCACAGATAGATGGCCAAACAGAAGTGGTGAATAGAACGTTGGGCAACTTGTTAAGGTGTCTGACAAAAGAATATGGACAGAGTTGGGATCAAGTCATTCATCAGGCATAATTTGCCTGTAATGATAGTGTGAACAGGACTACTAGCAAAAGTCTATTTGAGATAGTGTATGGAATGCACCCTCGAGGTGTATGTGAACTCCGACATCTTGGAGACATGGAGTATAGAAGTGGTCATGCAGAGGATTTTGCATAGTCTATGAAGGAGATACATGAATAGGTACAGAAGACATTGATGGAGAATACTCAGAAAACCAAGGATAGGGTGGATGCACATAGGAAGGATGTTCAGTTTGAAGTTGGTGATTTAGTCATGGTTCATTTGAACAAAGCCCAATTGCAGAAAGGGATACCAACTAAACTACAGATGAGACGAATTGGTCCTTGTAGATTCTGAACAAGTATGGCAACAATGCCTATAACATTGATTTATCAGCAGACTTGGCAATTTCACCAGTGTTCAATGTTCAAGACTTGGTACATTATAAAGGTCCTCATTTAGTAGTAGGGGAATCTAGTTCGGAAGCTACACAGACAGTGAGTGATGTGACCTTGCCACCTAAAATCAAACCACAGGCTAAGAGAATTCTAGGTTCTCGAGTGCAGAAACAGACTAGACATGGTGTGTATATGGAGCATCTGATCAAGTGGAAACAGTTGCCTGAAGTAGAGGCTACCTGGGTTGCAGAGTCAGAGTTCAAGAAATGAGGCATTGATTTTGCCTTGTTGTCACTGGGGGTGACTTGACTTCTTCTACGCAGGGGGAGTATGGTGTAGGAGCACCAAGGGGCTTGGAGTGAGCCCATATGTATATAATGCATTTTTGGTGTAATGCTTTTGTTTTTAAATTAGAAAGGTACAGGACTGATGCAAGCGTAGGTTCATTTGATAGCATATCAAGTAATTTATGCATATACAAAGTGGATCCATTGGAGTATAAGTAAAGATAATGCATATCGGCATGAGGTGAATATCGGGAGATGGAGAGAATGTTAGGCCGATGTAAGAAGTCTTACCAATGGCTAGTTAATGATAGGCACATCAGTGTGAGATATGACATCGGTGGAGAAGTTAAAGGTGTCGCCGATGGGAAAGAGTCTGGCCGACGGGATAGGGCCAAGTCTCATCGGAGTGACTAAGGATATCGGTGGAAGAAGTTGAACATTGGCCGATGTTGAAAGTCACACTGACAAGTGTGAAGGGAAGACTCATCGGGGAGAAGATGGGTATCGGCTAGAGATAAGAGGACACCACCAATAACTAATGTCTTACTGAAGATAAAGCATAGTGTGGAGGTGTTGGTGAGAAAAGTGAGATCGGAGTGAAGTTCCTGGAGTGTGCTGATGGTGTTTGTCACACCGATGATAGTTAGCGAAAGTAAACTAAGCCAAAACTACGTTGGGCTCATCGGCAGGAAGTAAGCTATTGGCGGAATGAGATGTGACGATACCGATAGGCATTATTTCACCGATGACTACCAGCAAAAGCAAACCATAGTAAGTAGACTGTTGGTTATTAGAAAAAGGGATCGGGCTATCGCCCTAACTGCAGAAAGGATGCCAGCGATGCCAATGTGTTAGGCCAATGGAACGGCTAGGAACAACACTAATGTAAGAAACCCTAACTATCTAATAACAGACAAGGGTAGAAACTATAAAAGGCCAGATTCATTTTGTGAAGGGGTTCAGAAGCTTGGAATGCTGAAAATGTAATAAGCACTTTCATAGCAATAAAAAGAAAAACTTGGATTGTTTGATTCATTTGTGAAAATCTGTAGAGTGTACATATTTTGGTCTAAAACAAAGAGGTTTTCTTTCCTGTTATTTTTGTTTCTGTTTGTACATAATGGCTCTGGTTTGATGTCCTCACATATCCTCTATACATTCATGGGGGGTGCATCAAGCAGAGTCTCTTTTTTTGTTTTTCTTTCTGTTGTAGTGAATGGAATGCTAGAGAGAGGCCATATGAACTTGTCCTAGGCGAGCTGTGCTATAGCCCGACTAGGTATGCAAGTTGCAGTCTAAGAAGACAGGGGTGAAAAATAGAGTAGAAAGAATTGAGCCCCAAGCAATCAGAACCCTGGACCCAGAGAGGAGGGCTGATAATGGGCTCAAGAAGGCTAGAAGCCTTAGAGATTGGGAATCTTGGAAGCAGTGAGGATAAGGAAGAGTACATCACATCAAGAAAGCAGAGTCTATACCGGAAACAACAGACAAATAGGTCATTCACCTCTGTAATAGATTGCTTAGGTTTTTTAGACATTTTGGGGTAGAAAATTTCTATGAGAATTTGAATTGGTAGGGAAACCTAGGGAAGGCATAGGTCTTGAAGTGTTGTGTCAAGATAGGTCTTCAAAACCCTTAGGTCTCCCTATCACTAGCTTAATGGTTGAGTCACTTTCCCAATATGGTGTAGGTGTTTATCCCAAGTCTTACTAAAGATTATGGAGAGGGAGATGGAGATGGAGATGGAGGGAGATGGAGAGGGAGGGAGGGATGGGAAATAGAAAGATATGGAGATAGAGACATGGAGAGGGAGAGGGAGGGGGGATGAGATAGACAAAGGGATGGATAGAGGGAGATATATAGAGAGGGAGATAGGTAGAGAGATATAGATAGATAGTGAGGGAGAGATAGAGATAGAGATGGAAAGATATAGAGATGGAGAGAGGTAGAGAGGGATATATTAAGAGATAGGGATGAAGAGATGAAGAGATGAAGAGATGTCTAAAGAGAGGGAGAGAGATTGAGAGGTAGAGGGATGGGGATATATATATACATACATATATATATATATATATATATATATATATATACATATATATATATTGAGGGAGAGAGATTGAGAGGTAGATAGATGGGAGAGAGATAGGGAGAGATAAAAATACATGAAAAAATGTGAGCATATTATAACAGGAGCGCATTATAACATGCTTGTGTTATAACATGCTAGTAGTTTAAACTAGTTAAAAACATGCTCCAATGGCCTCCAAAAATACATATCACATGATTCTTGGCCCACATGCTCTATTTTATTATTTGTTCTACACTTTTTCAAACATGCAAAAAGACTTTTGATGCTTTTAAGGCTCTCCAATGATTGGTTGACAAAATGGGATCACTTTTTGTTCTTTTTTTGATACAAAAGATTCCAATTGCATGTTTTTAATTAAAATTTGATATTAGAAATCATTTTTTTCATGTTTTGAGGAATTAACTAGTTTTTTGTCTTACATTAACAAAAAAATACTAATTGTGCATGTTTTGTATTGTAATTTGATAATTTATGATATATTAATTGTCTTCTTTTGACCTTTGTTTTAGATTGATATAGATTTTAACACCATGCCAAGGAAATGACTGAAAACTCAAAACATCAGAGGAGCGTGAAGCCAAGGATGCAAAGAACAAAGAGTGAATGAGATAACTTCATGCAAACAAGAAATAGAATTCCACAAATGAAGATCAACCATATTTTCCAATTGAATTGCATGATGAAGCAATCAAAAGAGAGAAAGAATTAGAGAAACAAAGGGAATGAATGCAAAAAATTCACACAAGTAGGAAATCAAATGTGGGAGTTGAAGGTATGTCATCTTTTCCATCTCAAATTGATAGTGTAAAAAATGTTCAATCACTGATTGAAAATGATGATGCATTTGCAAATGTGAATTTAGATGTTACACCAAATGATCAAATGTTAAATGAGAAATTGTTTTCTAATGATTCAAGTTTTCCATTGAGAACACCTATAATTTTGTGTTAAAACCGTAAGTTTTTGATTGAGATTGATGAGAAATGTGATTGATAATTTGAAACTAATGTAAGAACCTACTAAGATGCCACAAATAATGTAGAATTCCTACTCAAATTCAACACATCAATGAAACTAAGATAAATGCAATAAACATGAAATTATACCTTGTGAACAGATTTATCCCATGTCTTCCATTGTTTCCTATCTTCTCAATGATCTTGTTGGTGATTGATATTGCTCTCACAAGTTTACTTCATTGCTTTCCAAGATGACAAAGAGAGGAAAGGACTTTGTGGATGAATATACAATGTGAGTAAAACTATAATGCAAAGATGAGATAATGATATGATTGATATGAAGCCATTGATAATGCTATATATTTTGATATGAAACTAGATGAGATTATGAAGCTAATGCTAATGCAATGGGGGGCCAAAGGCATGCTTGATTGTTTGATAGAATTTCTATAGCATATAATTACTAAATGAGTGTGAGGAACTTGCTTTTATAGGCTAAGGATGAGCCAATTCCAAGTGGCATAAGATCCATGGTGGAGGAATGAGTCATGTGATGTGTACAGTAGAGATTAAATTGGTTGGGTTGAGAGAGATAAATGTGGAACATGTTCCTACTACGTTTACAAGGTAGAGGAATATGTGGAACCATAAGCCACATGTCATGATGCTCATGAAGACTAGTGAGATAAAAGTGGAAGACTATGAGAAGAATGTGGAGGAAGGACTCTTTAGTTGTTGGAATGTGAGAGAGAATATAGGATTTGGAAGACAAGTGCCTTTGACTATGGAGATGATTGAGAAATAATAGGACACATGTGGAGAAGAAATAGGGTACATGTTGAGAGGATAATTACTTAATTAAATATTAAGAATACTTAATTATTGGAGAAACATGATGAGGTGTCCAATGATGTGGAAGAATGACATGGATGAGTAATGGAATTTAGTCATAAGACTTTGACTTAGAGGAAATAATTAAATAATTTAGTATTATTTAATTAGATATGACATTAGAGGAATTAGGAATGATTAATTATTAGAAGAATATGATGAACGTGAATCACAAAAATAAATTAGGATATTTGTTTATTGATAGAAGGATAAGAATAAAAAAATATTAAAATATTTATTTAATTCGACACGAGCCATTTTTAGGTGTATACATTTTTCCCCTCTTTGAGACAATACATTTTATCATGTTGTTTCAAAGAATAAAAATATTCTGACTATGATACATGCCCTAGTTTTCCCATGGTACAGGTTTAATGATGATAGGATGCCCCCTCGGGAGATTGGTTGGGTTGGATTTGGTAAAAGGATGACAAACAATCTCATGACAATAAAGAATTGACGACACGATCCGTAGGTGAAAAATTTGGGTTATGGAGGATGGAAAATAGACGAAGAACATGGTATGCATGTGCAATGTCAAACACCTCCAATTAGGGTTCACTTGGCTATAAATAGTGATGCGGGGTCACTTTTCTATTCTTTTGCACTCTTGTCATTCGACGAGAGATTATAGGAGACCTAGTGCATAACAAAATAAAGTAGTCTGCGAAGATGCAATAGATTTTGATTGAGAGTCATAGGTTTGAGCAAATTTGATGATTTAGGTGGCCAACAGAGTACGGATGCCCAATACATATGCATTTAATTTTGGTCCAAGTGCATTAATTTCAATCAAAATCTAGGGTCAAAATTTACATTTTTGAATGCACAGGTTTATATTGAATGCGCTAAACCCCTTTTAATATGTGCTATTTTATTTTCATGCACGTCATTATTCTATATGCGTGGGACTGTTGTCTAAATGTAAACATTCACATAGATGCACTGGAACCCTAATTATATACTCACAAATGTTTATCAAATGCAAAAAATTAGCATATGAACTGATTCCTAGCTCAGATGCATGGAATCGTGTCATATGCGTGTATCTATTTATCATATGTGCCTAAATGTGATTGATAATTTGAAACTAATGTAAGAGCCTACTAAGATGCCACAAATACTCTAGAATTCCTACTCAAATTCAATACATCAATGAAACTAAGATAAATGCAATAAACATGAAATTATACCTTGTGAATAGATTTATCTCGTGTCTTCCATTGTTTCCTATCTTCTCAATGATCTTGTTGATGATTGATATTGCTCTTAGAAGTGTACTTCCTTGCTTTCCAAGATGACAACAAGAGGAATGGATTTTGTGGATGAATATGCAATGTGAGCAAAACTACAACGCAAAGCTAAGATAATGATATGACTGATATGAAGCCATGGATAATGTTATAGATATTGATATGAAACTAGATGAGAAATTATGAAGCTAATGCTAATGCAATGGGGGACCAAAGGCATGCTTGATTGCTTGATAGAATTTTTGCAGCATATAATTACTAAAGCTCTTGTGATGTAAAATGAGTGTGAGGAACTTGCTTTTATAGGCTAAGGATGAGCCAATTCCAAGTATCATAAGATCCATGGTGGAAGAATGAGTCATGTGATGTGTACGGTAGAGATTAAATTGGTTGGGATGAGAGAGATAAAGGTGGAAGATGTTCCTACTATGTTTACAAGGTAGAGGAATATGTGGAACCATAAGCCACATGTCATGATGCTCACAAGGATCAGTGAGATAAAAGTGGAAGACTATGAGAAGAATGTGGAGGAAGGGCTCTTTGGTTGTTGGGATGTGAGAGAGAATATAGGATTTGGAAGACAAGTGTCTTTGACCATGGAGATGATTGAGAAATAATAGGACACATGAGAAGAAATAGGGCATATGTTGAGAGGATAATTACTTAATTAAATATTAAGAATGTTTAATTATTGGAGCAACATGATGGGGCATCCAATGATGTGGAAGAATGACATGGATGAGTGACATGGAATTTAGTCATAATACTTTGACTTAGAGGAAATAATTAAATAATTTAGGATTATTTAATTAGATATGACATTAGAGGAATTAAGAATGATTAATTATTAGAATAATATGATGAACGTGAATCACATAAATAAATTAGGATATTTATTTATTGATAGAAGGATAAGAATAAAAAAATATTAAAATATTTATTTAATTTGACACGAGCTATTTTTAGGTGTATACATTTTGTCCCTCTTTGAGACATTATGTTTTATCATGTTGTTTCAAAGAAGAATTTTTTTTTGACTATGATACATGCCCCAGTTTGCCCCTGGTATAAGTTTAACAATGATAAGATGCCCCCTTAGGAGATTGGTCAGGTTGGATTTGGCAAAAGGATGATTGACAATCTCATGGCAAGAAAGAATTGACAACATGATTTACATGTGAAAAATTTGGGTTATGGAGAATGAAAAATGGACGAAGAACATGGTACACATGTGCAAGGTCAAACACCTCCAATTAGGGTTCACTTGGCTATAAATAGTGATGCGGGGTCACTTTTCTATACATTTGCACACTTGTCATTTGAGGAGAGATTATAGGAGACCTAGTGCATAGCAGAGTAGAGAAGTCAATGAAAATGCAATAGATTGTGATTGTGAGTCATAGGTTCAAGTGGATCTGATGATTTAGGCAACCAACAGACTACAAACCCTTGGTACATATGCATTTAATTTTGGTTGAAGTGCATTAATTGTGGTCAAAATTTATGTTTTTGAATGCACAGGTTTATATCGAATGCGCTGAACCCCTTTTCATATGCACTATTTTATTTTACATGCACGACATTATTCTATATGCATGGGACTGTTGTCTGAATGCGTACATTCACATAGATGAATTGGAACCCTAATTATATGAGCACAAATGTTTGTCAAATGCAAAAAATAGCATATGCACCGATTCCCAGCTTTGATGTGTGGAATTGCATCATATGCGCGTATCTATTTATCATATGCACCTAAATGTGATTGATAATTTGAAACTAATGTAAGAACCTACTAAGATACCACAAATACTCTAGAATTCCTAATCAAATTAAATACATCAATGAAACTAAGATAAATGCAATAAACATGAAATTATTCCTTGTGAATAGATTTATCCCATGTCTTCCATTGTTTCCTATCTTCTCAATGATTGATATTGATCTCAAAAGTGTACTTCCTTTCTTTCCAAGATGACAAAGAGAGAAATGGATTTTGTGGATGAATATGCAATGTGAGAAAAACTACAATGCAAAGCTAAGATAATGATATGATTGATATGAATCCATTGATAATGCTATGGATATTGATATGAAACTAGATGAGATTATGAAGCTAATGCTGATGCAATGGGGGGCCAAAGGCATGCTTGATTTCTTGATGGAATTTCTACATCATATAATTACTAAATCTCTTGTGATGTAAAATGAGTGTGAGGAACTTACTTTTATAGGCTAAGGATGAGCCAATTCCAAGTTTCATAAGATCCACAGTGCAGGAATGAGTCATGTGATGTGTATGGTAGAGATTAAATTGGTTAGGATGAGAAAGATAAAGGTGGAAGATGTTCCTACTATGTTTACAAGGTAGAGGAATATGTGGAACCATAAGCCACATGTCATGATGCTCACAAAGATTAGTGAGATAAAAGTGGAAGACTATGAGAAGAATGTGGAGGAAGGACTCTTTGGTTGTTGGAAAGTGAGAGAGAGAATATATGATTTGGAAGACAAGTGTCTTTGACCATGGAGATGATTGAGAAATAATAGGACACATGAGAGGAAATAGGGCACATGTTGAGAGGATAATTACTTAATTAAACATTAAGAATGTTTAATTATTGGAGCAACATTTTGAGGTGTCCAATGATGTGGAAGAATGACATGGATGAGTGTCATGGAATTTAGTCATAAGACTTTGACTTAGAGGAAACAATTAAATAATTTAGGATTATTTAATTAGATATGACATTAGAGGAATTAGGAATGATTAATTATTAGAAGAATATGATGAACTTGAATCACATAAATAAATTAGGATATTTATTTATTGATAGAAGGATAAGAATAAAATAAATATTAAAATATTTATTTAATTCGACATGAGCCATTTTTAGGTGTATACAAGAATATTCTAAAATTAATGGTTGATAAGATTCTTGATCATACTTGTAGAAGAAATGTGAATAAGATATGGACAATGTTTTTTCAAAACATAAGTGAAAATGGAAGATGTCAATTGTTTGTTGAGATGATGAAAAATCTTAAGTTTAGGCTAGTCATGAAGATTCTTGGCCTAAGAACATCAAGTGCTAATAGTGAAAAATCTATTGTAAGAAATCTAGTCAATGCATATCAAAGCATTGGTTTCGCCTCATGCACGAAAGATAGTAATGCTATTAACATGTCATTACATTAACTATTGTGAGAAATTAAACAAAGAAATCTCACTTGAGAAGGAAAACAAGTCAAGAACTAAATATAAGTATAAAAACATTGATGAAAGTAATTGGGAGATGTGAAAGAATTGATGACTTGAATAGAAATGAACTATGGGAATTTTCCAGTAGACTCCCATAGAAAGATAAAGCCATAGTTGAACCCTTAAAATCCCTACTTGAGGATTTTTGGAGAAATAACACAAGAGTATCTCCTAATCAAAGGGATGTTGTAAAAAGGAGAATTGGTTATCAAAATCATGAGCCACATCCAAAGAATTTTTTGGATATGACTCAAACATAATTTTTCTCAAAATTTGTAGAGACTTATCCTCAAGTTCAAATTACTCACAGGTATTTTTAAATGAAAAAACCATTTTATGTCAAAATAAATCACACACACTACTTGTTCTTGTAGAGTTCACATGGAATTTTCTATGCATTTTGATGTTTATTGACATATATGTATATCTTTGCATACTAATGTTGTTTTCCAAAAGTGTATGATAGAGGTTCCACCTAAATCGACAAGAGATTTCATTTCAAGAATTTTTTGTGAAATAATAGGTGGACAAATTTTTTATAAGACATCATGTTTGGATTAAACATGTGATAGTTGTGGTGGTTTGCAACATTTGAGACTTGTGTACACATGGAGAACACGTATGCAATGGGAAATGAATTAGTACCTTTTGAGAAATACAAGATAGTGGTATACAATCTAAAATATGGGAAAGAAGAAAAAAGATGTGAATTGGTGAGTGAAGAAATAACAATATTTGCATTTATGCCTATTTTTTTTGAAAATATATCTTATGAGTATGCAAGGCATACACACAAAGCTCGATGGTTGGACTTGAAATTCAAGTTATGAAAGGACACATTTCCTCTGCATATGATTATGTAAATTGTAGAATTTGTAGATAATTATACATTGCAACCACAAAATGAGGTTTAATCACAGTACTACAACTCCAATCAAGATGTTATATTTGTGTATATAACGTTCATTCATGCACCCAACAATACAAAGGAAGATAGAAAGATATTAATGGAGTATCATTTTTATATTAGTGATAATCACATACATTATACAGAGTTTGTGCAAGGGTTCTTTCAGATATTTTATGATAACTTTACTAGAAGGAACATGATGTTTGATCAACATATCATATGGTTAGATAATTGTGCATCACAATTTAAGAGTTAATTAATGTTCTATTGGTTGAGTAGGATACATATATTTAGTTGTGTTCAACATATATGGAATTACTTTGAGGCTGGGCATGGAAAAGGGGAGCATGATGGTGCTGGAGCATGTATTAAAAGAGCCTTAGTACAAGAAGAGTTGAAGTACAAAGACAATGCAAAGTTGATAGATGCAACTCTACAATGGGTCCAGGTAATGAAGGTAAGTCTAAAATTCATAGTTTTTTTAGTTGATAGAAGAAGCTAACATTACAAAATATGAAGATTGTTGTACAGTGATAGGATCAAGTGAGATCCACTCTTTTAAAAGCTCAAATGTAGCTTCGTGGACTATTCATTTAAGGAAGATGGCATGTTTTTGTTCATCATGTATAGATTTTACTTGGAATGACCGTGAGTCAAAAGAATGGGTAGATGAATGGTAGCTTTAAGCCCACTTGAGATGTATCAACTTTTAGAAGCACTAAAACTAATTCAGATGGAATCATCTATTGAATTTGACCATATTTTACATCTAGTTGAAAGAGGTATTAGAGACGCATCACCTATTGAATATTGATATATAATATATTATGATGGACAATGCTTTTTATCATTTATCTAGAATGATGAATAGTGTTTTTTGTGTAATTTAAGGCAGAGCATGTTTATGCAATTATTGCATATGAAGATAACAATGAGGGAATGTGTTATTATTTGTCATTTCATTGAGGCGAAAGAGAAATTTACTATAGATGGAGAAAACATCAAGTATCCTATAGGATTGGTGGTTGTTACTGGAACATGGCTTATAAGGTATCCAATGAAGAAGTTTTATGTGAGGTTGTTAGAGGACTTTGACATGCATAGGAAGATTCTTCATTATTCTAACCTTATTGTGGCATCAAATGTTTATTTGATAAAATATGCGGGTAGACCTTTGAATACAAATTTGTGCAAAGTTTGCAAGTCTGACCATGAAGCAATACTTGACACCATAAAGAGTAGAGAGGATCCACATGGTTTATTAGATTGAATCATTGGAATGATAGAAAGGTATGTTACATACAGTCATTAAGCTTTGTGATTTGATTACATTTTTCTTTACTATCCTCATTTCACCTTCTATATTTTTCACATTTTTCTTACCTTATTATATGTGCTCCCATCTCTTGGTTTTATTATACATCTCATGACTAAATGGCATGGTTGTTGATACATTTGGATATCCTCCATGGTCTTGATTGATGATTTGGTTTGATCAAACTAAGTATTGGTTTCTTGTGTCATGCTTTGAATGCTTTCATTTTACCTTTCAATCAATCCAAATTTAGTTTTGAGTATCCCTGCTTTACATTCAAATTATTATCAAACAACACAATACATTATTTAATCTCTTATCCTCTTAATCAAATAGTTTTGAGCTCCCTTTGTTTCCATATCCTCATATATCACTCTAATAATGTAGTCTTATGGGTTACATAGGCCTTAAGAGAACTTTTTTTATCATGGTCTTAAGGATTACATAGGCCTTAAGAGAAGTGTGTTTGCTCTAATATTTTCTAGATAGAAGAGCAACTGAAGTCAACATTATAGACTATTAGAATGAAGGATTGTCCTAACTAAATGACTTCATTAATGTTGTCATGTCACCAATCCCTACTAGAAATGCAACTATCAAGCCATCATTATGAATTTCCTAACATTCACTACAATCAATTCCTTGAGAACATCATGAATAGTCCTAAAACTAAAATTTAATGATCCTATCATACCTAGAATAGCCACACATAGGAAGATTTGCATGCATTGGAAAGATGCAAGGAGTGAAATTTTATATCCTACACCTCATGGGGCCAAATGAACTACACCAACACATCAAAGTGGGTGGGTGAATGATAAGAGGGGTATCGTTTCATGCCCCAAGTGGATGAATCATTCTAGGATACATGCTACTGACAATGTCCCTTAAGAGCCTTGAGAGGCAAAACATTCCAATCTTTGATGGGGGAGTTATAGGATTTTGTGACATCTATAAATGCTTTGTTTGGACCTACATATGCATGTGGGGTCCATCCACAATAACTTCTCTCAGTTTCTGCAAGCTCTGTTAGATTTAGGGCAGACGACTGAGAGGGGGGGTGAATTAGTTTTCTAAAACTTTCTTCCAATTAAACCCTTAAATCCACTTTATAATTTAGTAGCATGATAATAAATCAATCATGAAAACATAATGCATTAAATCAAGAGCAAAAACACATTAACACACAAGACACCAAGATTTTGACGTGGAAAACCCTATTAAGGGAAAAACCACAGGGTGATTAACCCAAGATTGTATTCTCTATTAGAAGAATAGAAAGAACAAAATGGCACATGCCAATTAGGGCTTAATACCTAAGCACACTACTCACAAGAGGCCCACTACCTACAAGAGACACACTATCTACAGAATAATAAGTATCACATACTTGAACTAGAGAATAGCATCTTCACCATGCTTGAGTCAGTTCTATTTAAGCCCAATACTTCTGCTCTACCTTTTGCTCTCCTCCGCGCTACCACATTCTCATCTTCACAAGATACCTTTGAAATGACTTTGCAACTCCTTATATAAGACATCGACTTAGGGATAATCATCCAAGTTGGCATACATTACAGAGCAAATACATAAATACAACATGACTAATTACAAAAAGACTTCACACGGATCAACACACTATCAGCCACACAGATCTGAGACTTCAATCTTATTTAGGAACACGCCAATCCTCATATAACATCTTCAAGATCATCCGCAGGATGTGTAACTCATCCTGTCAGCTAGAGTTAGGAAGAACATCATCATCCGAAAGTTATTGTTCAATTGCGAGCTCAAACTCCAATGCAGACCACCAACATGAACTAGACACAATCCAAAGACCTCCACAAGCTTGCCTGAATCACCAAGAACATCCACACTACATCTGCTTATTGAAATCCTTATCTCCTTCATCTGAAACCTCAAGAACACAGTCTATCATCACTGTCACAATGGAATAGATGCTTGCAGACCTCCAGACCATGAACCAATTGAGTTGTCAATTCACATTGACTTCCTAAACACTTTGCCAAATCCATAGAACAAGATATTTCATTTTCAGATCTCACCGGACCTATTTGTGTCACTCTGTCACCTCTGAACATCTGCCAGAACCAGTTTTACTTGAGTGGCCACAACTTCTTTAGATCTTCATGTGGACCTCTAAAATCTTTACTGGATCATATTAAGATATATATCTACAAACCCTTTGATGTGTATCCTCTAATCTTCATCTTAGGTAGGATCTTTAGCTCACTGTCTTCACTGTTCTTCTCTGTTCCTGACTAGGACTAATGTTCTTAATATCCTCATTACATAGCTCATCCAATCCTTATCATCAATGCAACATGAGTATGTTGAAATCAATGACAACACTGGTTAGGCCCATACTTGCAACAATCTCCCCCTTTGTCATTGATGGCAACATATGATGTGAAAAATTGTTTTGACCATCAAGACAAGAACTTTTTCTTACTAACACAACTCTCCCTATCAACAAAAACCATTTACATGTCTTCTCTTCCTTTACTGCTCCCCCTTTGATCAGCAACCACTTGTTTTTCACATGTCTTCTCTCCCCCTTTGAGATCAATGGAAAAGGGCACACACTTACAACTCCAACACTTTAGAATCATACCAGCTGCTCCCCCTAAGTAGCAACTCCCCATCATCAATCCCGACCACAAGATATGACTGTGATATCCACCGGACTGATGCACATCAGTGCATCTTAGTTCATCATCGGAGGGGTAATAACCCCTAACTTCTCCCTGAGATACTCAAAAGAGTCCTTAGGTAGAGGTTTAGTAAAGATATCTACAATCTGATCCTTGGAA
The DNA here is from genome assembly GCA_027924645.1 of Cunninghamia lanceolata. NCBI lineage: Eukaryota > Viridiplantae > Streptophyta > Pinopsida > Cupressales > Cupressaceae > Cunninghamia > Cunninghamia lanceolata. Next base: position 4,665,223 of record BSBN01000596.1, read on the forward strand.
GGCACAAACTCCAATCTAACTTCATTCTTGTTCACTTTCTCTCTCAAAAAGTGAAACTTGATGGCTATATGTTTAGTCTTTGAATACAACACCCAATTCTTAGATATATTTATTGCACTTGAATTATCATAGAAGATTGTGACAGGCTCCTCATACTCCATTTTGATGTCTCTTAGCATTTGCTTCATCCACAAAACTCAAGTGCAACTACCTGCTGCTGTAATATATTCTACTTTTGTAGTGGACAGAGATATTGCCTCTTGTTTCTTACTTAGCCAAGAAACCAATCTCTTCCCCAAAAAGAATGCTCCACCACTGGTACTCTTCTAGTCATCCACATCTTCTGCCCAATCCGCATCTATATATGCATGAAGAGAGAAATCATAATCTCTAGGATACCATAGACCATACTCAAATGTCCCTTTTAGATATCTAAAAATCCTCTTGATTGCCATGACATGAGATTCTCTAGGATCAGCTTGGAATCTAGTAACAAGACCAACAACATTCATAATATCAAGTCTAGTTTGAGTGAGATACAACAATCCTCCAATCATTGACCTATACTTTTTCTTATCAGCCTTAGGAGAGTCATCATCTTTGCTCAATTTACATCTAGTTTCCATGGGAGTACTCATTGGTTTTGATTCTTCCATCCCAAATTTCTTCAACAATTCTTTCACATATTTGGTCTGAGAAATGAAGATTCCTTTATTGGTTTGAATGATTTGCAAACCCAAGAAGAAATTCATTTCCCCAAGCATGGACATTTCAAATTCACTTTTCATTTGATTTGCAAAAGTTTTGTACATACTATCTCTTCCTCCAAAAATGATATCATCAACAAATACTTCAACAATCAAGATATTTTCATGATCAATTTTGAAGTACAAATTACTATCAGCAGTACCTTTGTTGAATCCAATCTTCAAAAGATGCTTATCCAATCTTTCATACCAGGGTCTTGGGGCTTGCTTGAGTCCATACAGTGCTTTCTTCAACTTGCAGATCATATCACCATGATTAGACAATTGAAATCCATCCGGTTGCTCAATGTATACTTCTTCTTCCAAGTCACCATTCAGGAAGGCAGACTTGACATCCATCTGATATACTTTGAAATACTTGAAGGCAGCAAAAGCAAGAAATAATATGACTGCTTCAATTCCTGCCACCGAAGAAAAAGTTTCTTCAAAATCAACTCCTTCTATTTGAGAGTAACCCTTGCAGACCAATCTGGCTTCATTTTTGATTACTTCACCAACTTCATTCAGTTTGTTCTGGAAGACCCATTTGGTTCCAATCACATTCTTGTTTTTAGGTCTGGGAACAAGATCCCATGTGTGATTCTTCTCAATTTGCATTAGCTCTTCCTCTATTGCTTTAGTCTAGTTTTCATCATTGTAAGCTTCATTCACTGTCTTAGGTTCAACTTTTGAAATTAGACAATATTCTTCTAAATCTTGAGCAATCCTTCTTGTTTGTACCCCTTTGCTTTTATCACCTATGATCTAATCCTCAGAGTGATTCAGTCTTACATACCTGGGAACTTTGGGAGTTTCTTGCACTTTTGATTCTTGAATAGGTTCATTCAAACTTATCTCTTCTTCCTGATTTACTGAATCAGTCTGGATTTAAATCTCAGAAGGGGCTTGGACTCCTTGGATCAAAACATCATTCTAATTATCCTCATCACATTCATAAAACCTTGAGAGGGTTGAAGCAATCTTGTTGCATATCTCTTTCTTTCTTCTTCTTGAATGCAAATGTGTGAATGATGAACAAAAGAACCCTTTTATTTCTGTGCAAACCCTAATTCCATATTGTAATAAATGCACAACTTAAGTCATTCTGGTTGCCTTGTTCTCCTTGTTTTTAGAGAGATCTTTCCAGATCATTGAGATGCACTTAGAATGATAACTTACAATGTATCTCCCTTTCTCCATTCATTCCATGTAACCGCAGATCCAAATATTTCAATTTTGAATCATACCAGATCTAACTGTGAAAATCTTGCTTTTGCTATATGACTATCAAACCGAATTAATCTTGGATGATTAACCTTTTCAAACTCCTTGCGGATCTTTCATATTTTTACCAAGGGTTATGTAGATGTTTCTCTGAGAGCCCTTTTAATCTACAACTTTCCATGTGCTAATTTTAGGCATTGATTGACTGGCTAGGGAAATTTGTTTCCCTTTGTGACTCCCCCTGAGCTAGAGCTCATCTATTTAGTTTCTGAAAGGAATATTAGCACTAGATTCTGGTGCGGACCCATCCCCAACATTTTCTATACTTCTCTTCACCCAAATTTTGTTCATCTCCCTTTGAACTTCATTCAATGCATTCACTTTTCCTTTTCCTTTGTCTTGATTTTGATTATGATGCACTAGACCCCTTTTGTCCCGATTCTTACTTCTACAGAATTTGGCAATGTGACTAGATCTATTGCAATTGTAGCAAATAACATTTCTTTGCATATTTGGTTGATATCCTCTTGATCTGCATTGATTAGCCATATGTCCCATTCTATTTCATGCAAAGCATCTACCATTGAATGAATTGTTTATTTGTCTATTTCTGCATTCATGAGATTTGTGACCATACCTTTTGTAGTTGAACTACTGTCCGGAGAAGGATGAGTTAACCTGATTCATTCTTCTTCTACACTGAGTTGCTTTATGACCGAAGTTGTTGCAATTGTAGCAGTATCCATTGAAGGATGGATATCTTTGAGCATTTGGTTGCCTTATTGATGCAGAGGAAAAGATCAACTTCACTTCCTATTGACAAAATTCATTACAAGGTGTTTCAAACCCACAATCTCATCACCAACCAAAGCCCACAACATAGTACCATTTTGTTTTTTTCTACTTCTCAAGCCCAACTAGACTTCACAAGGCCTTCTCCTATCTTAGGAATGTCAATTCAACTGAAATAAACATTTACCAAGGACTGTTTCATCATGCATGCAACCATCTCTTAGTTGACTGTCCAAAAATACTAGTAGCCTTGTTTTAAGAGACAGTCAAGCATAACTTTTACTAAAGAACCTTTGTCCAGACTATGATGGGTGTTTTGAGTACCCATTAAGGCATTCTAAAACATATTCTAAATTTAGTATGGGTTGCTTTGTAACGAACTGTCCAAAAATGGATTGCAACAGTGCTAATTAGGCCTATTTGGTCATGCATACACAAGGGCTTATTGGTTCTACAACCTCCAACTTAAAACACTCCCAAAACACACTTGGAATACATCAAAATAGGTCTATTAAAGCTTAAATATCCATCAAAAGTTTGTTCCCATCAATACTTTTAACAAACACTACTCTTGTATCTCAAGACTGTCCCAAAACACTATTTTTTGGACTATAACACAGAAAAACAGTCATAAAACCATGATTTTCTCTTCTTAAATATCTACCATGTGATTCAAAACTTCTCAAATATGGAAGAAAATGCTACCATAGTCCTTTCCACCAAGGATTAGCAACATGCAATGGACAAAAAGGAAGAAACACAGTTATCTTAGCTTGTTGTTTACCCAAAATCTGGGTTTGACTATTTTTACAAGAATTGACATATCTTACACAAAACAACACCAAAATGTATGAAACAAAATGGAAATGGAGGGTGACTGATAGAAATACCACTTACAACCAACTTGGCATCAGTCCTTTCCTGTACAAGGCCGTACAGTAACAGAAAATAGCAAATTTCTGTAGAAATGCCTAAAGAACAGTCTTCTTTACTGTTCCAATTCTTGAATTCAATCACCCACCAGTTTATAAAGGTTACAAGGCCTTTTTAAAGGCATTATACATGTCTTTTTAGTTTCTAACTTCCTAGGAATGAATCAAGACACAAAATGACCTTTCAAATTCCCAAAACTGTCTTTTTAGTAACTTGACTATTTTTTCCAATTTTACAAATTAGATGACAACTTTTACATTCCTTCCAAATTTGACACAAAACATTAAATATTGTCCTCCTAATGACCTAGACACATGAATAAATAATCAATATAACCTTGATACAATGTTGAAGCATTACAATTTAATCAAAATCAAAGATTTGTCTAGGACAACTTTGATTTGCCTAGGTGCTCCTGCACCATACTCCTCAGCATGAAGAAAACTCTTGTCCCAAGAGTTGTGTGGTATGCTTCAAATGAATTTTACCTCTTTATGTCTTCAACCCTAACTTGATGCCTCCTCTGCTTCCTCTTTGCTTTCCAACTATGACTCCTATTAATGGAGTTTGACTGACTGCCTCCAAGGTGCATCTCTATCATCAGAAGTCCACTCCTTCCTGCTACAACAACACTCCTGTCCCTCACCTGGGAGTCCTCTCTTGCCTCTCTCCCCAAGACTTTTGGTGACAACTAATGGACCATCTCCTCTGGCCCTCTTAACAGACCTTCCTGTCTGCTTACTGTAGTGAGTGAACTTGCACCTGCAACCATAAAACTTCACAACAAGAATCAGGTAGCAAAAACCAATGCTTACTCCAAGACCCTGGTGTAGATTGCCTCCTTCAGTGCTCTATCTACATGCTCAGAATCTTCTAAGCTCTGATACTAAAATGATGCAAAGGAAAAGATCAACTTCACTTCCTATTGACAAAATTCATTACAAGGTGTTTCAAACCCACAATCTCATCACCAACCAAAGCCCACAACATAGCACCATTTTGTTTTTTTCTACTTCTTAGGCCCAAACAGACTTCACAAGGCCTTCTCCTATCTTAGGAATGTCAATTTAACCAAAATAAACATTTAGCAAGGACTGTTTCATCATGCATGCAACCATCTCTTAGTTGACTGTCCAAAAATACTAGTAGCCCTGTTTTAAGAGACAGTCAAGCATAACTTTTACTGCAGAACCTTTCTACAGATTATGATGGGTGTTTTGAGTACCCATTAAGGCATTCTAAAACATATCCTAAATTTAGTATGGGTTGCTTTGTAACGAATTGTCCAAAAATGGACTGCAACAGTGCTAATTAGGCCTATTTGGTCATGCATACACAAGGGCTTATTGGTTCTACAACCTCCAACTTCAAACTCTCCCAAACCACACTTGGAATACATCAAAATAGGTATATTAAAGCTTAAATATCCATCAAAAGTTCATTCCCATCAATACTTTTAATAAGCACTACTCTTGTATCTCAAGATTGTCCCAAAACACTGTTTTCTGGACTATAACACAGAAAAATAGTCATAAAACCATGATTTTCTCTTCTTAAATCTCTACCATGTGATTCAAAACCTCTCAAATATGGAAGAAAATGCTATCACAGTCCTTTCCACCAAGGATCAGCAACATGTAACGGACAAAAAGGAAGAAACACAGTTATCTTAGCTTGCTGTTTACCCAAAATCTGGGTTTGACTGTTTTTACAAGAATTGACATATCTTACACAAAACAACACCAAAATACATGCAACAAAATGGAAATAGAGGGTGACTGATAGAACTACCACTTACAACCAACTTGGCATCAGTCCTTGCCTGTACAGGGCTGTACAGTAACAGAAAACAACAAATTTATGTAGAAATGCCTAAAAAACAGTCTTCTTTATTGTTCTAATTCTTGAATTCAATCACCCACCAGTTTCTAAAGGTTACAAGGCCTTTTTAAAGGTATTAGACATGTCTTTTTAGTTTATAACTTCCTAGGAATGAATCAAGACACAAAATGACCTTTCAAATTCCCAAAATTGTCTTTTTAGTAACTTGACTATTTTTTCCAATTTTACAAATTAGATGACAACTTTTACATTCCTTCCAAATTTGACACAAAATATTAAGTATTGTCCTCCTAATGACCTAGACACATGAATAAATAATCAATATAACCTTGATACAATGTTGGAGCATTATAATTTAATCAAAATCAAAGATTTGTCTAGGACAACTTTGATTTGCCCAGGTGCTCCTGCACCACTTATTAGAGGTCTTCTAGGCCTATTCCTTGGATATCCTGATCTAGAGTTCTTCTGATTGGATTCAAATCTTTCACCTTTCTCAAATCCCAAGCTATGCTTGTCATCTACCCTCTTTTGGCTTGCAAGAAGAACTTCAAGTTGAGCAGAGCTTATCTTGAATTTCTCTTTGTATTCATTTGTTGTTTGAAGATCTTTTTTAAGAGTGTCTATCTGATTCTCAAGTTGTTCTTGATTATCTCTATCTTCTTCAAGATTAAATTCCAGATCCCTGATTATTCTATCCATTTTGTGGTAGTCTTTTGACTTCTCCTTGAGAGATTGCTTTAGATTATCTTCAATTTTTCTTTTCTCCTCAATTTCTTGGGTGAATTTCATAACCCTTGATTCCATTTCATGTCTCACCATAATGACCTCTTTTGATAGCTTCTCACATAACTTGTTTTTCTTATTTAGATCTTCATTAGTATCATTAGCTTCACTTTGACTTGCTAATTGTTGAAGAAGTTCCTTTCTCTTTTTCATAGAGATACTTATTTTTTCTTTTAGTTCATTTATGAAGTCATCAGCTTGTTTGAGTCTTTCCCTCAGGTTATTGACTTCAGAGTGAGATTGCTCAAGATCATCTAGGGTAGACTAAAGTTGTTCCCTCATACCATACATATCCATTGAGATTCCCAGATCTTCCTCAAGCTGTTAGGCTCTGTTTGGAGGAACTTAGCTCTGATACCAATTGTTAGATTTAGGGCAGACAACTGAGAGGGGGGGGTGAATTAGTTGTCTAAAACTTTCTTCCAATTAAACCCTTAAATTCACTTTGTAATTCAGTAGCATGATAATAAATCAATCATGAAACCATAATAAATTAAATCAAGAGCATAAACACATTAACACACAAGACACCAAGATTTTGATGTGGAAAACCTGGTTAAGGGAAAAACCATGGGGTGATTAACCCAAGATTGTATTCTCTATTAGAAGAATAGAAAGAACAAAATGGCACATGCCAATTAGGGCTCACTACCTAAGTACACTTCTCACAAGAGGTCCACTACCTACAAGAGACACACTGTCTATAGAATAATAAGTATCACATACTTGAACTAGAGAACAACATCTTCACCATGCTTGAGTCAGTTCCATTTAAGTCCAATACTTCTGCTCTACCTTTTTCTCTCTTCCTCACTACCACATTCTCATCTTCGCAAGATACCTTTGAAATGACTTTACAGTTCCTTATTTATACAAGACATCGACTTAGGGATAATCATCCAAGTCAGTGTACATTATAGAGAAAATACATAAATACAACATTACTAATTACAAAAAGACTTCACACAGATCAACACACTATCGGCCACATAGATTTGAGACTTTAATCTTCATTTAGGAACACGACAATCCTCACATAATATCTTCAAGATCATCCGCAGGATGTGTAACTCATCCTGTTGGCTAGAGTTAGGAAGAACATCATCATCTGGAAGTTATTCTTCAATTGCAAGTTCAAACTCCAATGTGGACCACCAACATGAACTGGACACGATCCAAAGACCTCCACAAGCTTTCCTGAATCACCAAGAACATCCACACTACATCTGCTTACTAAAATCCTTATCTCCTTCATCCGGAACCTCAAGAACATAGTCTATCATCACTGTTACAATGGAATAGATGCTTGTGGACCTCCAGACCATGAACCAATTGAGTTGTCAATTCACATTGGCTTCCTAAACACTTCACCAATCCACAAAACAAGATATTTCATTTCTCAATCTCACCAGACCTATTTGTGTCACTCTGTCACCTCTGAACATCTACCAGAACTAGTTTTACTTGAATGGTCACAACTTCTTCAAGACTTCATGTGAACCTATAAAATATTTATTGGATCATCTTAAGACACATATCTACAAACCCTTTGACGCGCATCCTCTGATCTTCATCTTAAGTAGGATCTTTAGCTCACTATCTTCACTGTTCTTCTCTATTCCTGATTAGGACTAATTTTCTCAATATCCTCAGCACATAGCTCATCCAATCCTTATCATCAATGCAATAGGAGTATGTTGAAATCAATGACAACACTAGTTAGGCCCATACTTGCAACAAGCTCAACATCATTTGATCGTGAGGAGAGTGGATACATTCTTGCAAAATGCTTTAGTTTCATGTAGTGGAAAGGTGTAATAAGTGAAATTTTGCATCTTGCACCTCATGGGGCCAAACGGACTATGCCAATGCATTAGGGTAGGTGGGTGAATTATAGGAGGGGTATCTTTTCATGACCCAAGTTGCCTAATCATTTCAGGCTACACGCTACCAACAATGTCTCTTAAGAGTCCTAAGAGGCAAAAACTCCCAATCTTTGACAAGGTAGTTATGTGATTTTGTAACACTTGGGAATTGTTTTTTTGGACCTAAATATGCATTTGGGATCCATCCACAATAGCCTCTCTTAGTTTCTATGAAATCAACATCATTTGACTATGAGGAGAGTGGATGCATTCTTGCAAAATACTTTAGTTTCATGTAGTGGAAAGGTGCAAGGAGTGAATTTTTGCATCCTGCACCTTGTGGGGCCAAATAGACTATGCAAAAGTAATGGGTGGGTGGGTGAATGAAAGGAGTGGTCTCATTTTGTACCCCAAGTGGTTTAATTATTCTAGGCTACACACTACCGATAATGTCTTTTAAGAGCCCTGGGAGGCAAAAACTACCAATTTTTAATAGGTTAGTTCTAGGATTTTGTGACACCTAGGAATGTTTTGTTTGGAACTACATATGCACATCTAATCCATCCACAATAACCTCTCTCATTTTCTATGAACTGAATATTATTTGACCATGAGGAGAGTGGATGCATTCTTGCAAAATGCTCCAGTTTCTTGTAGTGGGAAGGTGCAAGGAGTGAAATTTTGCATCATGCACCTCGTGGGTCCAAACAAACTATGCCAACATGTTGGGTTGTGTAGTTGAATGCTAGGAGGGATCTCATTTCATGCCCCAAGTGGCCAAATTGTTTTGGGCTACATGCTACCAGTGAAGTGGTTTTGCTGGTAGTGTGTAGTTCATGATGATTCAACCACTTGGGGCACAAAATGAGACATCTCATAACATTTAACCACCCACACCAACACTTTGGTGTTGTCTGTTCGGCTCCATGAGGTTCAAAATGAAAATTATGGCTCCTTGAAACATTGAATTTTTGCATTCTGCATCTTGTGGGGCTGAATGAATAATGGAAACACATCGGAGTGGGTGGGTAAATGCTAAAAAAGGTCTCATTTTGTATCCCAAGTGGGAGAATCATCTCAAACTACACACTATCAGTAAAGCCACTTTGTTGGTAGCATGTATCCAGGAATGATTTGGCCACTTGGGGCATAAAAAGAGACCCCTCCCAGTATTCACCCACCCACCCCAATGCATAGACATAGTATGTTCATCCCCATGAGGTGCAAGATGTAAAATTTCATTCCTTTCACTTTTCCACTGCACGAAATTGAAGAATTTTACAAGAATGCATCCACTCTCCTCACAGTCAAACAATGTAGAGTTCATAGAAACCAAAAGAGGCTATTGTGGATGGACCCCATATGCATATGTAGGCCAAATGAAACATTCCCAAGTGTCACGAAATCCTAAAACTACCCCATCAAAGATTCACAGTTTTTACCTATCAAGGCTTTTAAGAGACATTATCGAAAGTGTGTAGCCTAGAATGGTTTAGCTATTTGGAGCATGAAATGAGACCCCTCCTAGTAATCACCCACCCACCCCAATGTATTGGCATAGTCCTTTCAACCCCATGAGGTACATGATGCAAAATATGGGTCCTTGTAACATTTGCCATAAAGATGCAAGGAGTGAATTTTTGCATTTTGCACCTCATGGGGCTGAACAAACAACACCAACACATTAGGGTGGGTAGATAAATGCTAAGAGAGGTCTCATTTCATGCACCAAGTAGCCAAATCATCCCAAACTACACGCTACTGACAAAGCCACTTTGCTTGTAGTGTGTAGTCCAAAACAACTTGACCACTTGGGGCATGAAATGAGACTTCTTGTAGTATTTACCTACCCACCCTAATGTGTTGGCACTATTTGTTTAGCCCCATGATGTGCAGAAAGAAACATATGGCTCCTTGTGTCTTTCCACTATATGAAACTAGCACTTTTTGCAAGAATGCATCCACTATTCTCACAATCAAACGATGTTGAATTTGTAGAAACTGAGAGAGGTTATTGTGGATGGACCCCACATGCATATGTAAGTCTAAGAGAGACATTCGTAGGTGTCACGAAATCCCATAATTGTCCCATCAAAGATTGGTAGTTTTTGCCTCTCAGGGCTCTTAAGAGAGATTATCAGTAGCGTGTAGCCTAGAATTATTCAACCACTTAGGGCATGAAATCAGACCCCTCCTACCATTAACCTACCCACCGTAATGTGTTGGCATAGTCCGTTCAGCTCCACAAGATGCAAGATCAAAAATATGACTCCTTGCAACATTTAGCATAACCATGAAAGTAGTAAATTTCTGCATTTTGCACTTCCTGGGGCTTAACAAACAACACCAATGCATTAGGGTGGGTGGGTAAATGCTACAAGAGGTCTCATTTCATCCCCCAAGTGGTCAAATCATCCTAGACTACATGGCACTGGCAAAGCCACTTTACTGGTAGTGTGTAGTTCAAAATGATTCACCCACTTGGGGCATGAAATGAGACCTTTCCTAGTGTTTACCTACCCACCTTGATGTGTTGGCATGTCCATTCTATTAGAACTTGTGAAAATCCTGTGGTCCTGGGTCTAACTTCCCCCATTTCTAAGTTTCTATTTGGTCTATATGGGTTGGGGTTTATCCTAATCAGTGTTTAGGGTTTATCAAAATGCATGAACCATCAAAGAAACCTAGTTTTTATTCATCAGCACCAAGAGTCCTTTCCTTTGTTGACTGGCCCTTTATGTCTAGGTGTTGCCATCTTACCCCTTGATGTCAAATTCATGTTAGCTATTCGACTTATGAATTATTATTTTTGTATCCTAACACCTAGTTGAATATGTTTTATGAAGTCTGTTGTGTTCATGCAACCTAGGGGGCCCCCTTTTTTAAAATATCTTTTGAGCATATGCGCATATGTTGCAACTTAAGTTCCCTCATCATATAATTCCTTTACATTGTGTTTATGATTCCAATGCTTCATGTCAAAAGTGTGATGTATGATACTCTTTCTTTATAGGTGTCTACTTCATGTTGCATCATGCAGGTTGTTCACATTGCTATTTGATATGCTGAAGGGTGGAAGCTATACACAATGTGCATTGGTGATTCAAATCTTCACCATGTGTCTTGGTCTTGGTTCATCGCATGAAGTCTTTATATCACAAAAGGTTTAGGGAGATCCTAATTAGAAATTATGACATGTGATGAGCCTTCTACGGGTATTATTAAGTCTTTTTCTTACTAGGTGTAAGGAGGAGCAGGGCATCATCGCAGTCTTCTACATCATTGTTTCTAATTTGCTAGTGTTATCATTAAATGCGATGTGTGATGACCATCCATATTGTTTCAGACCTGCGATATCAACGGTTGATTTTCAAACTGAGTATAGGGTATAGGGTGGTGGTGCATAGTGATCTGCATGCCATCGCAGTTGGTGGTTTTTTCAAATGTGTGATGATTTTTTCTTCACCGCCACTACACAAGGAAAATACTTGCAGGGAGATTGATGGGATGTAGACTTGATGGGATAGTTTTCTCATGCCATAGCAGGGTGTGAATTGGATTGGTGGTTCAAAGGGGTATTTGTCATAATCAAGGGGCTAGTCTTCGTTATCTCATATTGGAAATTGATAGTTCCAAACTATGAGAGATCAACATATTGCAGAGTGCTACCTCCATTCCCTTTTCTGGCAATGTTAGCAGGTTGTTGAAAGGTTTCTACTTAAGGTTAGCATGTAGTGGTACTGATCAAAATAATTGGTAAGGTGAATGGACATATCATGGTTATCTAGAGTGTGGGAGCTTTTTGAATCTCACTATAAATAAGCACTCTTGTTATCACCTTTTGTGCCATTTCTTTCTATAGAGATAAATATGGAGGTTTATTTTTTGGGTATGCTTAGCTTATTGTCTTGTTCCCTTGGATTTTATTCTATATTCTCATGGTTGGTATTATGTCCTTATAAAATTAAGAGATTGGAGGTCTTGCCCTAATGGATGGGAGGATTTGGTAAGATTGTGGGAGAATAAAAGAATCTATTGAATCACTATAAACTCTTCCCTTCTTGTTTTCATCTGGTTGTGAGCTTCAAGTTTCAAGATACTGACTCTGGTGACTCCCTATTCTTGTGGGTCCCCAAATTTTGCTTGAAGGTAGAGAGGCAGCATTGCTCTCTCTTCCCCTCCCTCGATGTCATAAGTTTTGATAGAACCTAAGCAACAATGGAGGGAGTGTTGTCTTCCTAGATGGGACAATTGGAAGTGGAAAATATGATGGCTGTTGCTTCCTCTTTACTTGGATTGTTGGTGTTGCCAAGACCAAGTATTAGTGGCTTCCTCTAGTTTCTGTCTAGATGGGGTGGTGGGGAACCTCCCATTGAAAGATGAGGAATCACTTGCCTATACCTGGGACTGGGCTTAATGGTGATATTTCCTAGATCATGTGCTTCCTTCAATGACTATCCTTGACAAGTATTCTTACTCCTTTATGTGTGGCTTGAAAGGTAAGGTAGAGGATGCTTGTATTGGGAAAAAGTATCTGGAAGGCCAAGGTGGTGGAAGTTGGAAGAGCATATGATGAAAAGCCACCTGTCATATCTTAATTTGTCCCCTCAAAAAAAGTAAGAAAGAATACAAGACAAAATTAGTTGCTCTTGTTTGCCTAAAGTAATGATTTGCTACAGAGGACGTGCTTTAGTGGAATAGAGGTGGTTGTTCTAGCACTATGTTGTATTCAGGATGTCAAATGAAAATGTGACATCTGTCATGTCCAAAATGGCTTGTAGCTTGTTTGCTCCTATGTTTCTATAAATGGGAATCTAGGGCCATTTTGCGAGAGAGGGTTTTTGTTTGGTCTCTTGGTAAAATGCTGATCTCTATGTAGTGAAGAAGAAGTCCTGCTTATTTCTAATGTATAGAGTCTTAAGTCATATGTTTTCTATTAGCTACTAGTCAGCATCAGTATCTATGTAAGAGGTATATGATAATTTTTTGAGAATAGTTGTCTCCTAGAATGTATGGTTTGTGCAAGTTATGAATTTAATATATCAAAGATAGTTTAATTTGTCTCCATAAATTTTTCTTATGGATGTATTTTTCTATGAATTGATCTTGTTCATAGAATGGGTTAAATGCCTTAATAGAAACATTAACTTGTATGAATATGTGTGAGGATAATATTACTATGACTACTTCTTAGAAGATATTTGATGTGATATTGTAAGGCAATGTCATAAATCTTTGAGATGTTTGAGTCAAATAGTGATTGTAGTTTTTGGTTGCATTCATTTTTGACTCTATACCCTTAGGATGTGACATTGATTTCCTTTTTCATATCTATGTTCTTTAGCACCAAGGTCAGGCATACCCCAACTCCCAATATTTTAATATCTATCCTTATTATATTCAGAGTAATGTTTTACCTTGTTTTATAGCTTGAGGTGTGTTAAAGGTTTGAACAAGTTTAAGCCACGTCTTCATATTTTAATATCCTTAAACACTTTAAAGTAGAACTTATCTACTATACTAGTACTTGTAGTAAATTGATTTAAGAGATAAACAAGTACTGTAAAGGGACCACCCTCCCAAGTTTTGTAGAGCCTCAAGTGAAGAGGGAAGGTTCTTTTTAAACTTTCACCTATGTGTTGGCTAGCCCCTCATAGTAGCTAAACATTGACAGTGGCTTTGTCATAGGTTATTTTGTGAGACAAGGTTGGGATTTAAAAATAACCAAAATGTTCAACCCCACGAGGTGCAGAATGAAACATATGGCTCTTTGAACCTCTCCACTACATGAAGCTGACACCTTTTGCAAGAATGCATCCACTATTCTCATGGTCAAACAATGTTGAGTTCATAGAAAATGAAAGAGGTTATTGTGGATGGACCCCACATGCATATGTAGGTTAAAAAGAAACATTCCCAAGTGTCACAAAATCCTAGAATTACCCCATCAAAGATTGGCAATTTTTTCCTCTTAGGGCTCTTAAGAGACATTGCCAGTAGTCTGTAGCCTAAAATGATTCGGCCACTTGGGGCATGAAAAGAGACCCCCCTATAGTTCACCCATCCACACCAATGGATTTGCATAGTCCATTTGGTGCCGCAAGGTGCAAGATGCAAAATCTCACTCCTTACGCCTTTCCATTGCATGAAACTAAAGCATTTTGCAAGAATGCATCCGCTATTGTCATAGTCAAATGATGTTTATTTCACAAAAACTAGGAGAGGTTATTGTGGATGGAACCCATGTGCATATGTAGGTCCAAACAAAACATTCCCATGTGTCATGAAATCCTAGAACTGCCCCATCAAAGATTGATAGTTTTTGCCTCTCAGGGCTTTTAAGAGACATTGTTGGTAGCGTGTAGCCCAGAATGATTTGGCCACTTGGGGCATGAAATGAGATCCCTCTTAGCATTCACCTACCCACCTCAATGTGTTGGTATAGTCTGTTCAGCCCCACGAGGTGCATGATGCAAAATTTCACTCCTTGCACCTTTCCACTGCATGAAATTGAAGCATTTTGTAATAATGCATCCACTGTCCTCAGGGGAAAATGATGTTGAGATTGCATAAATCAAGAGAGCTTATTTTGAATGGATCCCACATGAATATGTAGGTTGAAATAAAACATTCCCAGGTATCACAAAATCCTAGAATTGCCCCATTAAAGATTGACAGTTTTTGCCTCTCAGGGCTCTTAAGAGACATTGTTGGTAGCATGCAGCTTGGAATGATTTGGCCACTTGGGGCATAAAACAAGACCCCTACTAGCATTAAACCACCCACCCTAATGTGTTGGCATAGTTGGTTCAACTCCATGAGGTGTAGGATGCAAAATTTCACTCCTTGCACCTTTCCACTGCATGAAGCTAAAGCATTTTACAAGAATGTGTTAAATAGAAAAAAGTGATCTAGTCTAAGGAGTTAAACTATGTGAGGCCCATCTCCTTATATTTCTTTAGCTATTATGATTTAGACTATTGTCTGTGTTGTTGGATTACATACTTATTTTGGATGGAAAATTATGTTATTTTATTAGACATTATGTTGATGATACTTGGGACATTCATTATGATTATATTCTATGATTATTGTGGTTGAACTATATGATTTAGTTAAGTTCATTAAATGATTTTTTAGACTTTTATTATGTGAAAAGAAAATGCTAAAAGGAAATGATGTTTATGTGTTAGTAAGTTTATAAATTATTTGATTATGTGACTTTGATGAAAATTGATTATTTAAATAATTTTTGCTATGCATTATGTTGCTTTGGCTATTATTTATTATGACAAACTGATATTCAAAATTCAAGTGTGTAGGTGGGTGGTCAAGATCCTTAAGTGGATTTTAGAGACTCCACAAACCCAAGGTCAACCTAGTTAAGCCTAGCCTAACCTGGGGAAGGGGTCAATGCTAATTTGTGATGTAATGTTATTGTGGTCTTTTATTTTAATTTTTGTTTGGTTGTGTTAATTTTATTATTTTATAAATTTTTAATTATTTCATTTAGGTGATGAGAGAATATTTTAAATTATTTTATTTTTATCTTGTGGATAATGTTATTTTTATTTTAATTATATTTAAATTGTCTTTTGAGGTAAAAGTCATTTTTATTTATTTTATTGTAATTTATTTCCTTGTGAGATGAGGATAAATATTTTAATTTTATATTTTAATATTTTAAAATTTGGAGAAAGTTTATCTCCTCGTTTTATTTTTAGAAAAAGATGAGTTTTATGAGAAGAGAAAAAAAAAGTTGCTTTCTTTCTGCTTTCCTTCTTTTTGGAAGTTTGTTGAGTTTTATATATGGGGTATTTGGAGAGGGTTTGACTTTGAATACTTTTGTTTTCATTCTTATTTTTTTTATGTTGAAATTGATGAAGGGGGAATTGGAGAGAAAATAAAGATATTGATTTTTTGAATTGGAAGAAGTTTCTAGCTTGGTTTCACGAGAGGAAAATTTTTGAGCTCACCCTAACTTGGGGAGCTATTGTAATTTTATGACTTAGATAGTGATAATGATGTATTATGATGAGTATGTGGGTGATGGTACTTTGGAGGTATGAATTTGTATTGAGGAGGAAGTTTGTACTTATTGTTGGTTATGGGAGTATGGAGGCATGTGGAGATATGGGTGTGGATGATTATGATCCATGGAATAGCTGATAATGATATGGTGATATATTTTGATTATGTTGGTTTTTTCCCCAAGAGGGATGTTTATCCCCTTTCTCCCCATTATTAGATCTTGGAAAAGATCCTCGTTTGTGAGTCTATCCATGAGAATTTGTATGATTGTTATTTCTTTGAATGTTGTGTTTTGCATGTGATGCATGTGTTGTAATCCCAACTCCTACTCAAGGGTGAGATTTTCTTAGGTAATCCCTATGGTAGGGTGGAGAGTAGGACTTGGCAGCCAATTTTGGCCTTTGTATGTGTGCAGGTCAAAGAAAAAACTTAGTTTGCAAGTGGTTGGTTAAAAGTAGCCATTGAGGGTTTCAAGAAAAGGATAATGTGTTATGATGTTTTGGCAAGATTAGCTTGGAAAAGATCCCTAATGGGATTCTTATTTGTGTATCAAGAATTGTGAGAAAAAAATGTATTTGCAAGAGTGAGGAGACAAATTGTTCATTATGCATGTTTGGTTATTTTGGAATTGAGTTCTTTGTTCAATTGAAATACATATTGATTTTATTATTTTACTTGGGTTTGACTATTGGAAAAAAAAAGAAATTAGTTAAACATAATAAGAGTATAAAACTTGGATAGTTATTAATATACAGTAGGTTTGCTAAATTTTTTTATTGTATTAAATAATTTAAAGAATTTAGATATTTTTTGTGGCAAGCAAGAGTTTAGATTTATAGAAAAAAATTTAGTTACAAAAAGGCAATGTATTTTAGTTTTATTCTATTATTTTAATAAAAAGAGAATTAGTATTATTTCTTTATTATTTTTATGAAAAGAAACTAAATTAGATTAATTTAATTATTTAAAAAAATAGTTTTTATTTTATTTTATTGTTAAAATATAAAAAGAGTCAGATTTATTCTATTATCATAATATAGTTAATCAAGGAAAAGAAAGTTTTCTTATTTTAAGATAGAAAAAGAAAATTGTTTTAGGAAAAAAAAAACACATTTTATTGCTTAAAAGAAAA
Source organism: Cunninghamia lanceolata (assembly GCA_027924645.1). Taxonomy (NCBI): domain Eukaryota; kingdom Viridiplantae; phylum Streptophyta; class Pinopsida; order Cupressales; family Cupressaceae; genus Cunninghamia; species Cunninghamia lanceolata. Next base: position 4,682,574 of record BSBN01000596.1, read on the forward strand.
TATTTGCATTATCTCTTAAATAGAAATTTAATAATCATAAATTGTTTTATTATGGAAATTAGAAAAGTAAAGATTTAAACTTTCATTATTTAGTTGCTTTATTCTAAGTAGGAACTAAAATGATATTAATATTAAAATAAATAGTTTTATGTCATAGAAAAAGAATTAGACTACTTTATTTAATATTTAGTTGGAGTTGTAAATTGGAAGTTTTTAATTATTTTATATAAATTACATTTCAAATTTACAAACTATGATTTATTATTAAGTGATAAATTATAATCAGTAATTTAGAAAAAAAATGTTTTGGAAAAAGGCAAGTAATAGATATAGAATTAAACAAAAGAAAAAGAAGCTTTATGTTTTGAAAAATAGAAAAAAAAAAGAAAACATTAGTTTTATTCGTTATTAGAAAAATCAAAAGAAATTAGTTAGTTTAATTCTATTAATATAAAAAGATATGTGTTATGTTTTAAATAAAAAATTAAATATAACTTGTTTCATTTTGAATTTGGAAAAGCAAGGAAAAAGAGTTAAATTTCATTATCTAGTTGCTTTATTCTAAATAGAAATTAGAATGATTTTATTATTAAATTATTCAATTTTATATCATGGAAAGAATTAGTTTATTTTTATTATTAAAAGAAATTAGTTTTAAATGAAAAATATGTTGGTCATTAAAAATAAGATAAATAGAATTATTAAAACAAGATAAGTAATTGTTGTTTTTTAATTTTTTGGAAGAAGTGTGTTTTATTGTTTTAATATAAAAAGAATTATATTTTTGGAAAAAGCTAGCTTTATTCTTGAAAAGAAGATTTGTTTTGGATTGTTCATAGGTTTTATTTTAAAATAGAAATGAAATAAAAGAATCTTAGAATGATTCAATTGATTTTATCATTTAAAGTATTCAAATTTAAATAAAAGGAAGATTTAATTGTTTTTATTAAAAGTAATTAGTTAAAGTGAAAATATTAGAATGATGAAGTTATATTAAAGACTTAATCTTAAATACATGATTAAAAAGGTAAATTAGATATGTTTTATGAAAAATTGTGCCTGAAGTCATTTTTGCATTTGTTTTATAATATTATAAAAAACATTTAATTGTGGGTTAATCAATTTAATTAATAGAAATATTTAGTTAATTTTATTATTTAGGAGTAAATAATAAAAATATATATAGTGGTTTACATTATTAGAACTTAGTTTTATATTTAAAACTTGCTTTATTCAATTTTCTTATAACGATTATTTATTAAATAATAGATTAAATATGTTATACTGATTTAGATAAAAGAGATAAATTGTGTATTGAAGTCACTATCATCTTTTATTAATAGTATCTTATAATCTTTTATTTACGAAATTATTTGATTGAGGGTAAATTAATTAAGAATGTAATATTGTTATTATTTAAAATAAAATAATTTAATGGTGGAAGTTATAGTGTAAATCCTTTGAAACAAAAGTCATATGATTACTGAAACACCTTTTTAGGACTTAACTTGTCACATTGATGTTTAGGATATTGCAAATGAGTGAATAACATCTACAAACTAGTACATGATCGTGACACATAAGTGTACTTTAGGTAAACTTGCAATCTAGTTTCTTTGTTTAATTCAAATTCCTTTTTAAAAAATCCACCATTTTTTTCCACTTGTATGGTTGACATATAGGGGGGCCTGATACATGCATAACATTTGGTATCAAAGCAAGGTTTCCAACACTTTGGAAACTCTAGGGAACTTGAGTAGTAATCTAACTATAATTTGTGTTGGTGTAGGATGACACCAAAGAGAAGGTCCAACCAACTTCAAGCCCAAATCAACCATGCTACCAAGATCTATGGATCCTAAACAAACTCAAGAAGAGACATAACCTATTGTGGCTGCACTAAAAATAGATCTTGACATACCCTTTGATTCTGAGACACTCACTGTGGTGCTAAGACGTCTCAAATTAAGAAAAGGAAAGAAAGCATCATTGCCCTCCACAATAGAGAACCTAATGACACCGAGGGCCACCTAGGAAAAACCTAAACCATCCATAAAAAGAGATTTTCCCTTAGGTTGTGGGTGTAATGCGCCAAAACTCTCATGTGAGGAAATTACCAAGTTGAAGGAAGATTCCCCCAAACTACCTGTGGTAGTAACCTCAGATGATGAAGAAGAAGGTAGTGATGTAGGAGAAGATCCTTATAGCATTACTAGATACCTCATTGTTATGAGACATATTAATGACTTTCATTTTTTGATTAGGGCACTCTTCAATATTACTTCTAAACAATTCAAATTTGTGGTTTGTATGCTATTAGTGGAAACTATAGTTATGAATTTCTTGAATAGTTATGAAATTTACTTTTGGAGATTATGTATTATCTGTTAGCAGGAGACACTACTAGGCATATCAGGTGTTGTCATTGATGGCAACTAAATCTATCTTACACGTCCGTATTGTATCATTTGATCATACTAGAAGTTAGATTGTAGATTTATCTAAGTTTGGATAGACAAGAACATAGCATATGACAGGGTTCAACATTTTGGTCTGCATTTCTCCATAGGTAATCATATTGTGCTGCAGATATGATGATATGTTAAGGGATGTCAAGGCTACCTAAATCCAAAGTTTTAGCCTCCGGTGATGAAGGGATTGAAAGTTACAAGCATCAGAGTACCAAGTTTTGGTTAAACAGTTCAGTTCAATGAAGAACAGGCCAACTTGGTGTTTGATCCTTGTGCAGATTAACATAAGTGGTTGGTTGAGTAATTTATGAGATCCAGTGGTATTGGATGACATGTGTGGTGACTTGAATACATAGGTTTTGGTCTGTATTGATGTTTGTGCATGGATTTAGCTGACAGAATAGTGCTCTGAAAAAGCTTCTAAGTTTTCTTGAGGCCAACTGCAGTTGATATAATTTCATGTTGCGGATTTATATGATCAATGGGTGTAAGCATTTTGAGGCATGGTTGTGCGAATATGAGGTGAGAGATGCAAAGTGTGGCAGTCTCAAGTGCGAAGCAAGAGATCTGAGCCTCTGATCATGGTAGAATAGTGAAAAAGGGCAGTGAGAGATGAAGTGTGTGAAGTCAGTATATTGAGCCTAACTGAAACTATAATCTTGCATTGTTAGATGCTATTCTTTAGTTCAAGTATTTCAGTAAACTCCTTATAATTAATCCTATAGGTAGTGAGCCTCCTTTGAGCAGTGAGCTCTGGGCAGTGTGCCCGAAGGCATGTGCCTTCCCATTTTGTAATACTTTTAATAGAGTATAAGATCTTGTGGATTAACCCCCACCATGATTTTTCCCTTAACCAGGTTTCCACGTAAAATCATGGTGTTCATGTGTGATAATATTGTTATTGTTGTTCTAAAGTTCATGCGTCTTTCTTTTGAATGTATTGGGTAAATTAATAAAGGAACATAGTAATAAGTTTTACAGAACACTGATTCACCCCCCTCTCAGTGCTCCTTATTTACAACAATTGGTATTACAGTTTGGTTCCTTGGAAGAAGTTTAACGGCTTGAGGAAGATCTAGGAAGGTATTTCAATGGGTTCATTCAAGTATTTCGATGGAATCAATAAACAACTTCAAGTTGCTTTAGAAGATCTTGATCAGTCTAGAGTAGAAGTCAAAGAATTGAAAGAGAACCTTAAAGATGCTGAGGATTTCATTCAGACTTTAAAAGGGCAACTGAGAAAATCTATGGAAAAGAGTAAGGAGCTACTTCAACAGTTAGCAAATCAGAATGAAGACAATGGCATGGATGAGGGTCTGAAGGAGAACACAAAGGAATGTGAGAAGCTAGCAAAAGAAGTTGTTTTCCTAAAACATGAGATATAATTAGGGGTAATGAGGCTAACCAAGGAAATTGAGGAAAGGAAGAAGACTAAAGAAAACCTGAATCAGTCTCTGAAATAAAGAATAGAAGAGTGTTGCAGATTGGATAGAATAATTGGCCATCTAGAGTCTGATCTTCAAGAAACTAGGTATGATGAGGAACAACTTGAAAGGTAAATTGTTATTCCCAAACATGACCTAGAAGCTGCAAATGAATACAAAGAGAAGTTTAAGATAAGCTTAGCTAAACTTGAGGTGCTGCTTGATGGTTAGAAGAAGGTAGATGTTAAGCATGGTTTAGGATATGAGAAAGGTGAAAGCTCTAGATCTAGTCAAAGAAATCCTAAAGGAAGAAATCCAAGAAGGAATCCTAGAAGGCCCCCGATAAGACAACCTAATGCTCAAAGATATCCATCTTTCAATGGAAATTGTTTCAATTGCAATAAGTTTGGTCATAGAGCTACTCAGTGCAGAAGTAGAGTGAATCAAAGTGGTCTATCCTTCTCCATTCAATGCTTCAATTGTAAAAGGTATGGTCATAGATACAATGAATGCAGAAGTATGATGATGAATAACTCTAACAACAGAGGAAATGTGAATTCTTTCAATGGAAAATATTTTACATGCAATAGATTTGGACACATGTCTAATCAGTGTAGATCAAGATGAAATCAAGTAAATGAGCAAAGAAATGTTGTGTGCTTTAATTGCAATAGATCCAGTCATGTTGGAAAATTTTGCAGAAGCATAAATAATGATAGAAAAGGTCCTGTAAATAGAAACTAGGATGTGCAGAGACAAGATAAAGGCAAGGGAAAAGTAGATGTGAATAAGATCCAGAATGAAATGGACAAAACATAAGTGAAGAAAGGTGAAATGAATGATGGTGATGGGTTTGCACTGGAATCCAATACTGATAATTCCTTCAGGAATTGAAATAGGAGCTCTAACTCAGGGGGAGCTGCATTGAAAATCTAATTCCCCCTTCCAGTAAGTGGGTGCCTGAATCGGGCATGATGAATGAAGATAAAGAAGCCTATTGCAGATCTATTGAAGCAAATTTTGGAAGAAAAGAAGATAATGTGATTGATTGTAGAGTAATTGAAGATTGACTATATTCAAAAATAGTGTAACTGGATGACTTAGGGAAAAACATTTATTACAATGGTGAATTAGGTTTTGTTGAGCATAAAAGGTCATACACTCAAAATTTGAATCACTTTGTATTCGAAGAGAACAAGAAGAAGAGTGTCTGAGCTGAGATTTCAAAGATTTGGAGTGCAAAAAGAAAATTCAACAGCTAACCCTAATTCTATGGAGAAAAAGGTATTTTTCTGCAAATCTTTAAACTTGTGATCTTTTGAAATGGCTACTCCATTAGTTGTTGACATCACCAAAAGGCCCCCACCTATATTTAAAAGACATCCATACAAATCTATAAAGGTCAATCCATTAGGTGTCCTTTCTAATGTTTTGCATAGTGTGTTGCATGTAGAAGATATTAGGCTTACATTCATGTTAGCATAGTTGAGTTTGGGGATTCAAAGTTAGTGGATTTGTTTAAGAATCACTTGAGGGCTGAAATTTATGGTCTTAAATCTAAGTATAAGGTGCTACCAGACAAACATTTCATATTGGGTTCCTGTCCTTTGATGAGGACGAGTGGGTCTGGTATGTACTCAGTTGGATGCATGCTAAATTCATGTGGTTGATGAAACCCTTTAAGATCACCAAGGATGCTATCAAGGCCATAATAGGATTTAACTCATTCAGTGGATTACTGATGTGAAATTTAATGAAGAATTAGACTGTAACTAATGCTATAGGCTCAAAGTTTGATAAGAGGGCAATGTCAATAAATGATATAACTAATCCAAATGTCAAATTTGCATCTATGGTGATTGGGTATAAGATATACCACTCCAACAAGGAAAACTCATTGTCTAGTACAACCATTTATGCTGCTTATCAGATGTTAAAAGAAAATACTGACTGTGATTTGTGTGAGCTGCTACAAAACCAGCTAATGGAGAATCTAAACAAGATCAAGAATGATAAGAAGAATACATTCAAGTATGGTATGTTGGTCTCATGCTTGTTCTTTTATTTCATGAATGAGTTGCCCAGGATGAAAAGCCTATATTGGACCAGTGACAAGCCTGTTGCCATACAAATAAGAGAGCACTTGCACAATATCGGTGACTCCGATGATCAAAGGACTACACTTTGGGGATATTTCAAGAATTTTTAGAATATGATGCAATCAAGGGAGAGAATCCCTAAGTTTATGGTGGAAAAGTACAAGGATACAATTTTTTCATGGTGGAAACAGATCAATGCTTGATGGAAGCAATTGAACCAAGGATTGTATGGATCATGCCTATGGGGTATGAAGTTGATGAACAAATACTGGAAATGTATGCTCAACACCTTCTGAGTAGACCAAAAGATACCTCAGTTGAGAAATTCGGTACATATGGTGAACTTAGTTTGAAACTACATGTTGAGCTCTAAAAACTTGAATCTAAGAGAAAGATCCAAAGGCAAGTTGAAATGTATGTAGAAAGTATTGGAATAACCAAAGAAGTTGTGAGACAAAATAGGGAAAGGATAGAGAAAGCTGAGATTGAGAAGCAAGACAAGGAATAGGGAAGTGTTCTAGTAGAATCCTCTTCTAAATCAAGGACTACTAAGAGTTCTAGTACAACCTTCGATGCATCACCTTCTCCTGTTATAGAGAAATTCAAAGAAAAACCTATCGGTAAGGAAGGAAAAAGAATAAAAGTAATGGGAAAAAGGTCATATGTCAATGTGGAGAAGGAGAATGAAGAAGGAACTAATTCAAATGATGAGGTTAAAGAGTTGAAGGCCTCAGACACTAAAGCTCCTAAAGTGTCTAAGGAGAAGCCCTCTGAAAGCATAAAGTTAGAGAAATCAGAAGCATCAAGGGTTGCCAGAGACAAGCCCTCTGGAAGCATAAGGGTGAGTAAAAGACAAAAGACTGAGACTCATGTTGGAAAATCCACCTTGTTAGTTGAAGATATTGCGAATGCAGTAACTGGTCATGGGAATTTGAAGCCCAAACAAAATATTATGACAAATTTGATAATGTCAACAAGAAACTTTTGGAGGATGCTACTGTTAAGTACTTGAATACATTCAACAAAGCACTTGTGGAAATTTTGTTAGAAATCCCTAAGAGTCTAAGTGACATTTTGAAGATGAGAAAAGAAGCTACTAAAGAAAAGGATTTGGAGCTAAGAGAACATGTGTTGTTTAGTCTGTGTTCGATAATCTCTAGGAAGGAAGCAAATCAAATTTTTGAAGAAGTTAAAGATGAATTCAGAAGCAAGAAAAGGATGAATAAGCTAATGATTGGAGACATTGATGAAGTGGTTAAAGAAATAGAACAAATTATGAGGAAAGCCCTAGACAAGAATAAGTTTTATGTGGTCAATGAAGAACCTGTTGATGCTAATGATACATCCATTCTGAATAATGAAAAGTTGAAGAAAAATGAGTAACAAGCTAAGGTAGATGATTTCTCTGTTTGAGAAGAAGAAATATTGAATAAAGGAGATGAAGAGATGATGAAGAAAGATAATGTTGATTGTGTAGAGGATACTCAAATTCCTCTAGATCAATCTGGTGAAGAAAATACAAAGATGAATATGGAAATAAATGCTCCTACTGAAGGTGATTCTGAGAAGAATAAAGAGCAAAAGCAGAAGAAGTTAAGGAAAAGGAAGATCAAGAAGAAGAAACTGATGATGGAATTGATTCATCCATTCTGAACTTGAGGAATTTGATAAAAATGATGATAATGCTATTGCTAAGGATACACAAAACCCTCTGAAAAAGAATGCAGAAGACATTTCTGATAAAGATAAAAAGAAGGATGCCTCTATTGTTGATGTAGAAAGAGTAGAAGCAGAGAAAAAGAATGAAAATGATAAGCAAGACAATGTGGTTGACTCCAGAAAGGGAGAAGATACAGGCCCTAAAGAGCATAAAACTGAAACATCATATCAGGAAAGAGACACTGCAGAAGCAGTGAAATAAATTTTGGAGAAAGACAAACAAGTTTCAGAAGATCTAGATATAATACAAGGTCTAATCAATTTTGATACTCTATCACTGATATAGAAGATGAAGTTAGCCTCTTTTGTATAAGCTAAGACCAGAGATGAAATCTTGAAGTTCCATATAGAAGACAGTGAGTTGGTTGATCTTGCATTCAACATTTTGGAGAAAATCATGCCTTCATTTTAGAATGATTCATCAGCATCCCCCTTTGGTCAATTGAAGAGTCTGATAAATTATGTAAGTACTCACTTTGAGTCTTTTGAGAAGTTAGCAGAAGTTAAAGTCCAGAATGAATTTAATGATAAAAGATTTAGTGAAATGAAAAGAATAATTGATAATGATAGAATTATACTGGATACTAGTGTAAAGAGTATTCAAAATGCCTTCACTAAAGGAGGAGATGTGTACAAATTTTGTTTATCTTGGCCAAAAGTTGTAAAGGATATTGAGAAGAAAATAAAGGAGTCTGAGAAAAATTGTCAAATATATCTCAATCCTTTGATCCTTTGATAGTATCTACGATGAGTCAAGAATGCCAAGTAATTAGCTTGATTGATGAAATAAAGAAATTGGTGAAAGAAAAAGAAAACATTATGGTAAGGATGTGTGAACTATAGGGACTGATTTTCCCTAAGTTAAAAACAATGTTCAATGCATTGACAGAAGCTCAAGCTACTGCTCTGACAAGTGATCCCATTGATTTACAAAAGGTAGAGTCACATGCATTTTTATTTAGTGGTCATATTTCAGTTTTGGGTAGCATGAAGAAAAGTTGGGACAATGCATTCACACTATTGAAAAACATTTTTGGTAACGTGTTTAAATTCATGTAGACAAGACACAAGGATTGTTTGTATATATGCACCCATGTCCATAGAGTTTTTACATGAATTTTGGTATGCGAATCTCAACCTTTGCCATTGGTGTCAAAGGGGGAGTGGAAAGTAGTGAAAAATGAGGAATTCATCTGAGGAGCAATGGAAATCACAAGTGTACATAGTAAGGGGGAGTTGTTCTAACACTTAGTCATTTTTTACTACTTGTGTTGCCATCAATGCCAAAGGGGGAAATTGTTGGCAAGAGACACTGCTAGGCATATCAAGTGTTCTCATTGATGGCAACTAAATCTATCTTACACATCCACATTGTATCATTTGATCATACCGGAAGTTAGATTGCAGATTTGTCTAAGTCCAGATAGACAGGAACATAGCATATGACAGGGTTCAACATTTTGGTCCATATTTCTCCACAGGTAATCATATTGTGCTACAGATATGAAGGAATGTTAAGGGATGTCAGGGCTACCTAAATCCAAAGTTTCAACCTCTGGTGATGAAGTGATTGAAAGTTACAAGCATCTGAGTATCATGTTTTGGTTAAATAGTTTAGTCCAGTGAAGAGCAAGCTGACTTGGTGTTTGATCCTTGTGCGGATTAAGAGAAGTGGTTGCTTGAGTAATTTATGAGATCTAGTCGTATTGGCTGACATGTGTGGTGACTTGAATACATAGGTTTTGGTCTACATTGATGTTTATGTATGGATTCAACCGATAGAACAGTGATCCTAAAAAATCTTCTAAGTTTTCTTGAGGCCAACTGTAGTTGATGTAATTTCATGTTGCAGATATATATGATCAATTGGTGCGAGCATTTTAAGGCATGGTTGTGTGAATATGAGGTGAGAGATGAGAAGTGTGGTAGTATCAAGTGTGAAGCAAGAGATCTGAGCCTCAGATCATGGCAAGACAGTGAAAAGGGCAGTGAGAGATGAAGTGTGTGAAGTCAGTATATTGAGCCTAACCGAAACTGTAATCTTGCATTATTAGATGCTATTCTTCAGTTCAAGTATTTCAGTAAACTCCTTGTAATTAATCCTATAGGTAGTGAGCCTCCTTTGAGCAGTGAGCTCTGGGCAGTGTGCCTGAAGGCATGTGCCTTCCCATTTTGTAATACTTTTAACAGAGTATAAAATCTTGTGGGTTAACCCCTGTAACGCCCTGCCTTGAACACCTTAAAAGAATTCACATTTATGCTATATGAAACAGGAATTTTTTTTTAAAAAAATGTTTAAGATAACAAGTACTGTTAACATATCTAGTTACGACATAATCTCTAAGAATTCAAGGCTACATTACTTTACAAACCAATTAACATGATTTAACATACATCAGTAACTGATCTAAATCCAATGCACAAATAACTAACTTATTGCATATCGTCAAATAACGTAATCTACATGATTAAAAAACATAACTGACATGCTTTCATTACACATAAGTACATCATGACATCATTACATTGCCATTTTTAGACTACATCAGAATTACATACATAATGAATGATCTGTTGCACAAATCTGGTACAAGATTATACACATACATCTTCATCAACTGGTACAAGTACAATTGTCTGAAAACTGGAATAAATCTTTCCTGCATATAAACTTGACAAGGAATAACCAATGGATAATAAAGCTCTTCCACCCGACCATGTGGAACCCTAAGGTCCACCCCCCGAGCTAGGAGTTAACATGAGGTCCCAAACAATGATAGTCAGGTAGACGAAAGACAAACAAGAACAAGGGATGACCAAACGCTAATACAACACATGACAATAACAATACAACACAACTTAACTTCAAGAGGCAACACAAACAAATGAGGAGAGACTGAACAAGAGATGCTAGGTTGTAGTAGGGAGAGTGTCATCGCATGGTCCTAGCATGGGTTATCCTGACAGCCTCTCACTAGGCGCCGGCCCCCATCTATGGTTATCCTGACAGCCTCTCACTAGGCGCCGGCCCCATAGGGTGACACATGCGGAATCGACCTTCCTTTCATGAGGACAAGGAAGTCAATCATGCTGACCAGGCCTTCTCTACCCATCCTTAGTCTAAACAAGCACTACAGGCCATGGGAGAGGAATCCATTAATCTTGTTTAATGTGAAATATACCCTTAACCCCCTAGTTCATTTTAGATTATCACTTGATTAATCTACTTCCAATGGGTTATCCTGACTGCCACTTTGGGCGCCGGCCCCACGTTGAAAGCCACTCTCCTTCCTAACACCTAGTAAACCCTACCATCACACAATGCATCATAACATTACACATACATAATCACTGCAAGGCATAGATCCTCTTGCATCACAAATGGAATCAAACACTAGTTGTAATCCATTTCCTATAACATTACACACTTTACTCTTTTATAGATTTCCAGGTCTCTCAATATGACAAACGGTTACAATAAGGTCACAAGTGGGTTAATATCTCTACCAGAAAAATATTACTTTACAATACACATAATCAACTTGACAATACCTCAATATACTTCATACTATGTTTGATCCACATAATCGTTATTACATCGCAACACAAAAACAACTATACACATGTTGCAAGTACTCAACTACAACAAATCAGCCTCTAGAATATGAGTTTGACCACACTGAATTCAACTTTTATGACAATAGAAATACTTAGCTCATACAGTTCAATACAGTTCTGAAGTTATCACTACAATTCCTTCTTTGTCTAATGTAAACAACTCCCGTAATAAAATGAACATTAAATTGCAACGATTAAATTAATACCTTACAACTAATTATCTAACTAATCTTTATTTTGTTTTCAAAGATAAATCACTTGATTAACTAAATAATTACAATAATTTATTCCTAAAAGAAACACTTAATATAATTATGCTATCCAATTCCGGTTTACCATTACGACACTTCCATATCAATACGATCTTTATCATTTTCCTTTCAAACTTGTCCAATTAACTTGACTCTTTCAAGAAATGAAATGAATAAGAATGCTAAATTAATACCATATAACTAAACGATAATTATACCGAGGAAAAATCATCAATGACGAGCATTATTGTTTTATGCTACCTTCATACGGTCATTGATTAACCAGATAAGATAGTTTAAAATACTTGCATGTCTTCGTCGTAATGATGTCTCGGAAACATTATAAACAAAGATTTGTCTAAGATGATTGGAACTGGTAATTCTCATGTTGCCAATACTTGTTAAATGTATTAGCTATGTTTGTTTCCAATGCATTATAGTTTTCTGGTAAATACTTCCACTATAGCTGAGATAGTCTTCTGTCTTGTAGGAACCTATGAATTCACGATTAGCTTTTTATGAGTTGTAAAGGAGGTGTAAAATTGTTATTGACTGTTTTACCATTGAAATGGATGATATTAGTTTAGTCTAACAACTTCTGGCAGTGTCCATCCAGCTCCCTTGGACTGCGAATTGATTGTATTGACAGCACAAACGTAGATCGCTTAATCTCTCTCCAAAGATTTATCTAACGGGAAGCTATGATGACAGTAACTGGATTTGTTGGATTGACTCTAAGCAATTTTAATAAATGGTATTGTTGTTGCCCAACGTCCATCTGATACTCCTCACGGTTGTGTAGATTTCCATATATGAAAGGCAGGGATACAAATTAAAATACAACAGGTGGTGCCTCCATCTCTAATTTTATTGTCTGACTGAAGTTGACACCATTTAATTCTCCTTTGTAATCCATATAGCAGAATACAAACTAGCTATTCGTTGGTGAGCATAGTAGGCCTCCTTGCTACGTTGGCCTTCAGAGAAAACATTAACTTTATCATTGAAGTACCTGATGAGTCTGTGCTGATGGAGTTGCATTTATTCTAAAAGCTTGAAACTTAAACACTGGTGCGATTGACAGGGTGGATCGCCCCATTAAAAGACATCTTTGCGCACTCTAAAACTCACTACAAGATCTGTAATTGGACAAACTTGCCTAAAATGTTTTCAGTCGCCATTTCCTGCAGCAAGTCACAGCAGTAGCAAGCACTCTCTAAACCAGTGATTCAATATGCTTGACTGTGTTATCAAGAAAGGATTCATATTACATTCTACACATCGTGATGGAATACCAACAGCATTAATATATTATATGGAAATATTTAAAATGAGTTGGCTAAGGCCTCAGTAAGTGAACTACGGTCTTAGTAACTGTAAGCGCTACCAACTAGACTATTTCTTTCGCAGCTCTACTATTTCTTCAACATAGAAGTGATACAATTTGAAGTAGATAGGAGACTTATTTAGATATTGGTGGAACCATTTATGCATCAGGTGGAGATGGAAGGTACAGAAAAACATTCTAAAAATCAGACCTAGCAAAAATAGCAATTTTGGTAGATCTGAAGAGAAGGAAACAATTTGCAGTGATGGGTTTTGATTTTGCAGCAAAAGATTGTGGGATTTCTTTTTCCCGATCAGAAAGAAGCTGCAAATAATTCAATTTAATTTGTTTGTCTTAAGAGCAGAACAATTTACGAACCATGGCGGATGTCTTAGATTTGGGCAACTGAAATTTCTTAAACACAGTAAGCTAATTTAGTGTTTCCACAGAATTAAACTCAAAAAGTTATTTGAAACAATGATTTTGGGTAAAATGAAAGAACGGTAAAGATGACCCGTATGTTTTTATGTTTCGATCGACTGTAACAATCACTTTCCTCAATCGCCTATGCAGATGTGGGCAGGTTGGTGAGGTTCAACTGCTGCCTCAGAGAGGCTATCCCTTGAAACCCACGATTGCATGATATGCACAGAATAGATCCGTTAAAAGGCTTTAGAAACTTTTAAGCAAGTGCAAATCGGCAGAAGCAAAGCGAAACATGTAACCTTTCAATTGACCTACCTATTTGTTTGTTTCTGCCGCTCCATAAAAGTATTAATCAGACCAATGCAAATGCCTGTTGAAAGTCTATATCTGTTCTCTTTCTAGATGCTAGGTTTTGGTGATTGACAAGTGAAACCAAAGCCAGACCACAATCTTTGCCAGCACCCATTTTAGTCTATGTCAGAGGAGATATGGAACAGGTAAAGACCAACATCATAGCATGAAGAATAGCAGGATTCTGTCAGGTTCTTAAAGTAATGATGCTTGATTAGACAAGATCTCACAGAGAATGTAGAGTTATGGTCAACACAAGGCATGAGGTCGATGCCTCAGGCATAAATCATTTGGAGTGAATTGGTTACCGGTAGCATACAAAACGAAATTGTTGGAATGGCCCTCGAAACTTTCAAGACAATGCGATTGGTAGCTGTATAACCTGTCCAACCTGTGATGAGGGTGCGGCTGTGTTTTCTTAGTGTCTGCAGATCACACATGATATAGTCTTTAAGTATCTACAGTGATACAGTTTCTTAATTTGGATCTCTGAACTGATAAAATATGGCCCATTTTCTCTTCTCAAACGTTTATGTAGAAATGGCAGATCAATAATTAAATCATAATAGAAAATTGTTTGAAATGTAATGGTTACGGAATAAGTATAAAATGGATTATCAGAGAGACTCTAGAACTTTCAAGAAATGCGAATTGGAGGAGTAAAACCAGATTCCCGTCATTCATTCTAAAGAAAACAAGGATAGAATAAGGAAGACATTAGAACCTGTATTCGTAGCTTAGATTCGATGCAGAATTCAATTCTTCAGTTGCAAAAAACTCGATCCTTCTTCTTCCTGCCAAATTCCCCCCTCTTTGCCTCTACAACCTTCCTTTTTATAAAACAGTCCCTTTCCTCTTCCAAGAAACTCGGCATGCGATCCCGTGCATCTCCTTTCTAAAAATATATATTTATTTAATTTAATGATCCCAAGAGGTTACTCTTTTTTTAACATTAACACACAATTCTGACAACATTTAATTTCTTTATAGCCGACCAACCATATTGTAATTAATAAAGTTATAACATTACAACAATCTATAATTGTACAACTTTATTTTAATTTATTTTATTAATTAAGTTGTAAATCACAAATTACAACATAACTTACAACTATTTTATTTATTTAAATATTTATTGCAAATAATATTATATTAAATAATACAAAATTTCTTACAATCTTTATTTAACAACTATACTTCTAATAAAATAATAATTTATTTACAACAATAATTAACAACTATCGACATTGTGCTCAAATATCATCTTTTATAAATGTATTTAATTATCAACATTATAATTTCTGTAGTATGATTCTATCTAATGCACAACGATACCTTACACACTTAGACACTTTCTAACCTAGTTAGATTCCAAGATGCAATATTACTTGTCCGCAAATCATGATCAAATGACCGACAACGACCAAAAGGATAAACTGACAACTAGACAACACTGACATGGGACCTCACGTTAACTCTAAATAACTAATCCATTGGCGAAGGCACGCTCAAACCTGGTAATCAGGTGGAGTCGGTGCCTAGTACCTGCATTCTGTAGCAACGCACAGTTAAACATACAAGATATATATCCACATGCAGTTCTATAGTGAATGGAAATCACAGTGATGTAGGGTACTCGAGAGCGAGTAATACAACACTGTTCCATTCATGTTTATGTATAAACATGTAACTAGTTTGAGCAAGATTTCTAATTACTAGTCAACAACATAAAACATTCAATCCTCCTACAATCCAATATCACAATTTACATCAAAACATCTGTAACATCTAGTTCATTTATCAAATTCTAAAACATAAAATAATAGAATCCAACATCAACAACTGTTATCATAACAATCAGGTTCATAATGAATTAGCAAAATAACAAGAGATCCATCATCTACGATCTAAAATACTGTCATAAAGTCTAATACTACTAAGCAAACATCCATCTAATAGACGACAAGTTGAGGGGCACTACAACCCCCACCGTGGTTTTTCCCTTAACCGAGTTTCCATGTAAAATCCTAGTGTTCATGTGTGATGATCTTCTTATTGTTGTTCTTAAGTTCATGCTTCTTTCTTTTAAATGTATGCAGTAAATTAATAAAGGAACATAGTAATAAGTTTTACAGAACACTGATTCACCTCCCACTCTCAGTGTTCCTTATTTACAACATTATTTGTATCCATATTTCCATATGAATTTCTCTCAATGTTATGTTCTCTTGTATTATTAGATCGATTGATTAAACTAGTTAGCAAAAGTTGGGTAAAAGGTTAGTAGTAAAATCTTGTTGCATATTCCTTTCTTTTAAGAAATATAGTGGACTACTCTATGGCGAAGTCCTTGGGGCTGAGGTGTTTCATCTAGAAGGCATTGGTGATGTGAGTTGGTTGGTAATCTTATATTAGGGATAGAGTCTTTCCTCTTATTAGTTGTAGAATCATCCAAATTTTGATATCTTGCATTTTGTTATAGGGTTTCATAACCTTTGTAGCAGTTGTGTATATAGATGATTGTTTTTCTTGATTATAAGTAAAGTAGTAAAGAGTTCACAATTATTTTCAAATAGAATAAAGTGTATCCTTCCCTTTCTTTTCAATTATTATGACCTTATGCTCATGAAGAAACTTTGTTCTCTTAACCATTTATAAATATGTTTAGCTTTAGTGGAATCTCTCGTGTAAATGTTAGCAAGAACTATCTTATATTCTTAAGGTGAAATTTTAGGGGTAAAAAGGGTGCTTTGATAAAATTTAAAGCTGTATTGTTTGCTTAAGGTACATTCCTCTTATTTTGGATTTAGAGTTGATTATAATTAGGAAGTATTGGGAATTTTATTATTCTATTTATATCATCAAGGAATACCTTGTCAATTGCATTAATTTTGATATGGAAAGAGTTGAAGAAAATTTATTAATAGGATTATTTGTCTACGTGACATGGAAGAAGATTAGATTAGCTGGTGTATTTTATCAATTTAATGATTTAATCAAATTTAAAAGGGGTGAAGTAATAATGGTAGCTACTATAATTTTTATTTAGTTGAATTAAGTAAACAAGCTTTAGCAATATTAAAAATAATGGATTCCACTATGCTAATTTTATTAGTATCATGATCAGCTAGTCTAGACTATAATTAATGATGGATAGGGTAGATGAGTCATTTAATTAAGATAACTTAGGAAGAATAAGTTATGGCTTGACTAAAATTTACATGATAGGGTTAACTTGATCCTTTTCGAGGATTGTTAGGACTATCACAAATTTAGAAACCTCAATTGAACTCGTTGTGTGAGCTTTGAGTCAAGAGTATGTTATGTCCTTGAAGCATAGTAATTATTGTCCTAAGTTAGTCCTAATTACCTTTCTTCATGCGTTGGGCTTGAGTAGGTTTCATTTCCTGTGTTAAGGTGACAAACATGAGGGCAACTAAATAACTAATAAGACCCCCGGTATTCCTCCTCCCCTTCAAGTGGCTCTCAAGCAACATAGTGAGTATTTTGGGTGGGAAAAAATTTCTATCTTTGACGTGTTTGTAAATTTCTTTCTTTTGTGCATTGTAATTTTTATAAATTTCTTTCTTTTGTGCAATATAATTTTTATAAATATTTTATAACCAATAGTATAATTATTTTAAAAATTTTGCGTTTTGCTATTTAGCTGATTAGATTGATGTATTCCCTAGCCTCAAGAATCTTGATTTATTTGGAGTGTTTTATGTGAGTGGCCATGCTTGAAGTTTTTTGTTTTAGTGTTTATATTTTGGTTATATAGATTTGAGGCTGCATTTTGTTAATATTGTTGGTTGTTATAAGAAATTTTATGTATGTTTTTTTTCATTAATAGGAAGGCTTGTAAGTAATTGGGGAGCTGGATGATGGTGGCTTAGAAGTCTTGAAATTTTTTGGCTAATAACAAATCAATGTTAGTCCTAGTTCATGTAATGCTCCCTCTCTAAGGGATGCATAATGATCACTTCATAGGGGTAGTAGTATTCTTGGGCCTTGTGTGTATTAAAGTGGCCCTTGCTCAAGCATTAGCTAGTTTCACTGTAACTTTGAAACACAAGTTAGTGTTTTTAGTCAAATCTAGTAACGTTTGTCTTTGTCTCCTAGGGGAGACTACATGTCTGTAAGAAAAAGTTGACACCATCGACCTAACTAGAGGCACCCTTACCTAATGTCCTGTAGCGATGATTATTATAATAACATTTTTGCATTTGGGTGAAGTGTGGTACTTAAATTTCATAGTGCAATTATCAACTAAAGAAACTAAATTAGCTTAAACTTAGTTAGTAATGGAGGTTAATGTATCTAATGTAGATTTTATTAACATCATTTTATATTGCCCCATTTCAGAAGGTAATTGGAGTATATATATAGATTAGGCCACCTATTGACCATTGCAATAATACTAATGTTTTTCTTAATCAAATCCTTTCGTGGGTAGTTTCCATCCAAAAATAGGGTATCTGGTGATCGTTGATCCTTACTCAATAGTATAGTCTTAGAGCACTAAGATGTTGTCATGAAGATTCAACTTTAGCACTGATAAACCTATGACTCTATAACAAGGGTTATATATATCACTATTATTTCCAAATAAAAACCACTCATTTTACAAAGTAATTGGGCTAACTCAAAAAAATTGTATCCATTGTTCCCTTCCTTAATGAAATACTGTAGTCCCTAATTAGTAATAGGAGCAATCTTTTATTAATAAGTAATTGGTTGAGGTTGAAACTGTTCAAATTCATTTATCAAAGTATACCTTATATTAACCAAATAGTCGTATAAAAGATAAAACATATTGTATTACTCAAAAGAAGTGGCTTCTAGAGGTAAATTCTAGTTCTTTAAGATTGTGAACAATAAATGCCATTTTGCATGTATGAACAAGAAGTGGTATTCCCTTACAAATCTTCTCCTTTGTTTTCATTGGGCATGTGGATAAAACTGAGGTGCTTGGTAATCAATAGCTCTTGAGTTAATAGAAATAGCAACTGGGTGTATCTACTGATGGGAAATTTAGTGGTTAGTATTATAGATACTATTCCTTTTAGCTTAGACTAGAAAATTATTGATGAATGTTGTTTTCGTATCAAGTTGCTAACTCATCTTGAGGGTTTCCAGAAGGAATCCTAATACAAGAGGGGGAGGATGTGAGGCCCATCTCTTTCTATTGCTTTAACTGTTATGATTTAGACTATTGTCTGTGTTTTTGGATTACATACCTGTTTGGGATGGAGAATTATGTTATTTTATTAGACATTATGTTGATGATACTTGGGACATTCATTATGATTATATTCTATGATTATTGTGGTTGAACTATATGATTTAGTTAAGTTCATTAAATGATTTTTCAGACTTTTATTGTGTGAAAAGAAAATGTTAAAAGCAAATGATGTTTATGTGTTAGTAAGTTTATAAATTATTTGATTATGTGAATTTGATGAAAATTGATTATTTAAATAATTTTTGCCATCCATTATGTTGCTTTGGCTATTATTTCTTATGACAAACTGATATTCGAAATTCAAGTGTGTAGATGGGTGGTCAAGATCCTTAAGTGGATTTTGGAGACTCCACAAACCCAAGGTCAACCTAGTTAAGCCTAGCCTAACCCAGGGAAGGGGTCAAGGCTAATTTGTGATATAATGTTATTGTGGTCTTTTATTTTAATTTTTGTTGGGTTGTGTTGATTTTATTATTTTATAAAGTTTTAATTATTTCATTTAAGTGGTGAGAGAATATTTTAAATTATTTTATTTTTATCTTGTGGATGATGTTATTTTTATTTTAATTATATTTAAATTGTCTTTTGAGGTAAAAGTTATTTTTATTTATTTTATTGTAATTTATTTCCTTGTGAGATGAGGATAAATATTTTAATTTTATATTTTAATATTTTAAAATTTGGAGAAAGTTTATCTCCTTGTTTTATTTTTAGAAAAAGATGAGTTTTATGGGAAGAGAAAAAGAAAGTTGCTTTCTTTTAGCTTTCCTTTTTTTTGGAATTTTGTTGAGTTTTATATATGGGATATTTGGAGAGGGTATGAATACTTTTGTTTTCATTCCTATTTTTTTATGTTGAAATTGAAGAAGGGAGAATTGGAGAGAAAATAGAGATTTTAATTTTTGGAATTGGAAGAAGTTTCTAGCTTGGTTTCATGAGAGGAAAATTGGAAGTAATTTCTGGTTTTAATTTTTGGGCTCACCCTAACTTGGGGAGCTGAGGTAATTTTTCTAAAGGTTTTCTTACTTTTCAAATCTAGTGAAAATTTGATGAATGCTTATGAAATATGATTTTTTTAATGAGTGTTGGTTGTTGCAATTTGTGTGGGATTGGGTTGTATGGGAGTGACCCTCCAACTTTATGAGAGCCTCCCACATGTTGGGTTAGAGAAAGGCGTGGAGCGGGGAAATTTTTTATTTTAAGACTCATACAGTGATAATGATGTTTTATGATGAGTACATGGGTGATGGTACTTTGGAGGTATGGGTTTGTGTTGAGGAGGAAGTTTGTACTTACTCTTGGTTATGGGAGTATGGAGGCATGTGATGATATGGGTGTGGATGATTATGATGTATGGAGTAGTTGATAATGATATGGTGATATATTTTGATTATGTTGGTTTTTTCCACAAGAGGGATGTTTAGCCCCTTTCTCCCCCTTATTGGATCTTGCAAAAGATCCATGTTTGTGAGTCTATCCATGGGAATTTGTATGATTGTTATTTCTTTTGATGTTGTGTTTTGTATGGAATGCATGTGTTGTAATCCTAATTTATGGATTTCTGGGGGTGGGATTTACTTAGGCAATCCCTATGGTAGGGTGGAGAGTAGGACTTGGCCACCAATTTTGGCCTTTGTATGTGTGCAGGTCAAAGAAAAAACTTAGTTTGCATGTGGTTGGTTGAAAGTAGCCATTGAGGGTTTCAAGAAAAGGATAATGTGTTATGATGTTTTGGCAAGATTGCCTTGGAAAAGATCCCTGATGGGATTCTTATTTGTGTATCAAGAATTGTGAGAAAAAAATGTATTTTTCAGAGTAAGGAGACAAATTATTCGTTATACATGTTTGGTCATTTTGGAATTGAGTTCTTTGTTCAACTAAAATCCATACCGATTTTTTTTTTTTTGGGTTTGATTATTTGAAAAAAAAACTAGTTAAACATAATAAGAGTATAAAACTTGGATAGTTATTAATATAAGTAGGTTCATTATTATTATTTTATTTTATTAAATAATTTAAAAAATTTAGATTTATAGAAAAATAATTTAGTTACAAAAAGGCAATGTATTTTAGTTTTATTCTATTATTTTAATAAAAAGAGAATTAGTATTATTTCTTTATTGTTTTTTTTTAAAGATAATGTGCCTAGTAAACTTTTTAATGTGACTGGTGATGTTGGTGTGACACAACCTCCAGCTCCACGCGAATGCTTTTGCCTAGAGCAATGAACTAGTGAGGCCACAACACGGGGGACCTCATCCCCTAGCAAGAACACTTCAAACCTGCGAGCTCATTGGCCCAGTGGGGTTTGAACTTAGGTGGCTGCCACTACAACCGAGTGACTTAACCACTGAACCACGCCCTTATCGGCATTATTTATTTATTCTTTTATGAAAAGAAACTAAATTAGATTTATTTTATTATTTTTAAAAATAAAATGATTAGTTTTATTATGGAAAAAGAAATAGTTTTTATTTTATTATTATTGGTTCAATATAAAAAGAGTCAGATTTATTCTATTATCATAAAAGGAAACAATTATTATAGTTAATCAAGGAAAAGAACGTTTTCTAATTTTAAGATAGAAAAAGAAAATTGTTTTAGGAAAAAAAATACATTTTATTGTTTAAAAGAAAATATTTGCATTATCTCTTATATAGAAATGTAATAATCATAAATTGTTTTATTTTAGAAATTAGAAAAGTAAAGATTTAAACTTTCATTATTTAGTTGCTTTATTCCAAGTAGGAACTAAAATGATATTAATATTAAAATAATCAGTTTTATGTCATAGAAAAAGAATTAGACTACTTTATTTAATATTTAGTTAGAGTTCTAAATTGAAAGTTTTTAATTATTTTATATAAATTGCATTTCAAATTTACAAACTATGATTTATTATTAAGTGATAAATTATAATTAGTAATGTAGAAAAAAAAGGTTTTGGGAAAACACAAGCAATAGATATAGAATTAAATAAAAGAAAAAGAAGCTTTATGTTTTGAAAAATAGAAAAAAAACATTAGTTTTATTCGTTATTAGAAAAATCAAAAGAAATTAGTTAGTTTAATTCTATTAATATAAAAAGATAACAATTAATATATTTATATAAAAAGAAGCTTTTGTTTTAGAGATTAAAAAAACACTTTAAAGAAAAGATATGTGTTATCTTTTAAATAAAAAAATTAAATATAACTTGTTTCATTTTGAATTTGGAAAAGTAAGGAAAAAAAGTTAAATTTCATTATCTAGTTGCTTTATTCTAAATAGAAATTCAATTTTATATCATGGAAAGAATTAGTTTATTTTTATTATTAAAAGAAATTAGTTTTAAATGAAAAATATGCGCTTCGGTGAGAAAAGAAGATAAATAGAATTATTAAAACAAGATAAGAAATTGTTGTGGAAGAAGCGTGTTTTATTGTTTTAATATAAAAAGAATTATATTTTTGGAAAAAGCTAGCTTTATTCTTGAAAAGAAGATTTGTTTTCGATTGTTAGTAAGTTTTATTTTAAAATAGAAATGAAATAAAAGAATCTTAGAATGATTCAATTGATTTTATCATTTAAAGTATTCAAATTTTAATAAAAGGAAGATTTAGTTGTTTTTATTAAAAGTAATTAGTTAAAGTGAAAATATTAGAATGATGAAGTTATATTAAAGACTTAGTCTTAAATAAATGATTAAAAAGGTAAATTAGATATGTTTTATGAAAATTGTGCCTGACGTCATTTTTACTTTTGTTTTATTTAATATTATAAAAAAAACATTTAATTATGGGTTAATCAATTTAATTAATAGAAGTATTTAGTTGATTTTATCATTTAGGAGTAAATAATGAAAATATATATAGTGGTTTACATTAGTAGAACTTAGATTTTATTTAAAACTTGATTTATTCAATTTTCTTATAAGGATTATTTATTAAATAATAGATTAAATATGTTATACTAATTTAAATAAAAGAAATAAATTGTGTATTTAAGTCATTATCATCTTTTATTAATAGTATCTTATAATCTTTTATTTACAAAAATATTCGATTGAGGGTAAATTAATTAAGAATGTAATATTGTTATTATTTAAAAATACAATAATTTAATGGTGGAAGTTATAGTGAAAATCCTTTTAAACAAAAGTCATATGATCATTGAAACACCTTTTTAGGACTTAACTTAACACATTGATGTTTAGGATATTGCAAACGAGTGAATAACATCTACAAACCAATATGTGGCCATGACACATAAGTAAACTTTAGGTAAACTTGCAATCTAGTTTCTTTGTTTAATTCAAATTCCTTTAAAAAAATCCACCATTTTTTCCCACTTGTATGGTTGACATATAGGTGGGCTTGATACGGGCATGACAAACTATGTCAAATCCTCTTCTATAAATATTAGGACACAAAATGAGGTTTGCTGCTACCTAAGAAGGAGAGCCAAACTACAAGGGTTTTTCCCTTTTGATGTATAGATAAGAGTCAACCAAATCCAACTATCATCAGGGTAAAATATAGGGCATAAATCAAAATAACATCAAATCAAACCCTAACTAGCACCATGAAGCACAAACTAGAATGAAAATGCAAATAAACAACTCAAATACAAACCAGACTCAAATAAGTGTTGATTGACATCCATG
This sequence comes from Cunninghamia lanceolata, assembly GCA_027924645.1. Taxonomy (NCBI): domain Eukaryota; kingdom Viridiplantae; phylum Streptophyta; class Pinopsida; order Cupressales; family Cupressaceae; genus Cunninghamia; species Cunninghamia lanceolata. The sequence goes on from BSBN01000596.1 coordinate 4,706,150, forward strand.
GCTCTTCTCAACCCCGCATGAGAATGCAAGATTTCGAAGGATTGATCAATGGGGGGTTGTTGTTGCTCAAGATTTCAGCAATATAACGATACTAAAAAGCTAGATTATATGAAAATGACTTGTGAGAGGCTACCTTTATAGAAAAGGCAAATTCAAATTTTGGATGGATGAGATTGAGAGTTATGTTGAATGATATGAATGGTTGAGATTGATTAGGGTTGATTAGGGTTTCCCACTTCAAGAGGGATTCTAGTCATGTGACAAGTGTGCGATGGAGGATAAAAGGTTATTTAAATTAGTTTGACATGTGAATTGGTTAAGTGGAAGATGTAGCATGTGACACTTGTTTGAATGAGATGAGAGGTGAGGGATTTAATTCAAATTTTTAATTTGAATTATGTGAGACATGCAACAAGGGGGGATTAATTAAATAAATGGATTTAATTAATTAATTGGAATGTGATTAAAAGTTGGAATTGTGAGTGGGATGACCTAGGACCTAGGGAAAAACATTACAAATTCATGTCGACTAGGTGCAGACAAGACATGGAAAAATTTTAGTGTCTACATTTTGTCCCTCTTTGAGATTATGTTCAAGATGATGTGATTTATGTCGAGTATATCATTTAAAAGAAGCTAAGGAAATGGGATGATGATGTAAAGATAGAGTGATGATGCCCCCTCGAGAGGATAGGTGGGTTGGACAAACATGGGTAGACTCTCAAAATGAAATGGATTGACCAAGGGAAAAAGATAAGGGAATGGATGGAAGAAAGGAAAGGATGCATTATGCTACAATGAAGGTGAGAAACCATGGTGTTTGATATAACACTAGATGTTATGCACCAAGGTATAAGGACCAAGGTGACAATGTGTCTCGTGCCCCAATGTAATACAACCTTGTCTAGATACAAGATATGAATATTAGCTGGGAATGATTCTGATTTGAAATAAATGCAAGATAAAATGATAACACGCACAAGAAAGCAAGCAAGTAAGCATGCACAAATGATACAAAAATAAATAAGGTATTGCCCCTGCTAAACTATAAACCAATGATTGAGTGATTGATTTCTAATGTCTAGTTTCAGGAATGAAACATGTCGTCTAAGACACCTGGTCTAGTTTTGACAATGCAACATCTTGTCTAAGACAATTGATATGATTGATTGATACTAGTGTTGTTGGCCATGCGAGAAACACGAGGATTTGATTAATGATTAATTGATTGATTGGTTGACGTCAAGATTAGGATCAAGACCATTGAATGTGATTGGATAATTTGACTTGATTGATATGGATTAATGATTGCTTGCATTTGGTTTATTTCTTGGAATAATTGATAAGGATTATTGATTAAAGAATTGATTTGGATTGGATTGATTTGCATGATTGACTTGATAAGAATGAATTGACTGAAATGATTTGATAGATTGAATTGGATGAAGTGATTGAAAGAATTGATGAATTGATTTGATTAATAAATTTACTTGATTTGAAGAGTTGGATTGATGTGATTGGAAGAATTGATTTGGTTGGAATGGTTGGATTGATTAGAAGAAATGATTTGAATAATGATTGGGATGAATTGGATTAATTCTATTGCTTGATTTTTGATTGGATATTTGATTTTTTGTTGTCTTTTGGAAATATTTGATTTTTTTTTATTTTTGAGGTATTTGAATGTTTTTGTATTTTTGGAATATTTGATTTTTTTTGTATTTTTGGATGTGATTTTTTTGTATTTTTTGAATGTTTTGCAATGTCAATGAATGACCATTTGTGTAGCCTTTGTGCTAGATACCAATGACAAGGGGGAACCAAGTCTAGGTGCAAAGATGAAGGTAGGACGGATAGATAATGGGTAGAAAATAGTGGAATGGGATGAATGTATGTGCAAGAGGGCAAGGATGTGATCACCAAGGATTATGTCACATAGGAATAACATGCCCCATTCTAGGTGCAAGACTTAGGATTTTTCATGACAAAGCATATGAAAATAGGATGATAGGATGGATTGGGAAGGATGAGGTATATCAAGAGATAACCAAAGCATTTCTCAACATGTCGCCCCTGTTTCTTTATCAAGATCAAAAGAGGAAGGGAGAATGAATGGACTTGATAGAATAGGTACATGTGTGGATAAGGATAATATGGAAATGGTAGGAAAGGGTATGGAAAGGGTATGATGAGACAATGTGCCCCCAAGTGTAGGTGACATAAAAGATCAACTTACACATGACGCCTATTTGCAAGGTTTTCATCATGGTACTTATCCAAGGCACCTGTTTACTAGGTTTTCACCATTGGATGAAGGGATTTCTCTTTACTCTTGATTTTTGATTTTTTGATAGGAGAGGGGAATATGGACGAGAGGGACTCAATAGTCTAGTTCCATGAAGGTGATAGCATCCCATTGGCAAAAGATGTCACATGGACCATGTCAAGTCATTATGATCATCGACATTGGTAGGGTGATGTGTGAAAGTGAAAAGGATTAGGTAGATAGTGGATTATGATGTGGATTATGTTGGACTTATGGAAGGAAGATGGATGAAATGTTTATACAAAAGCATGGACCATAGGGAGGTGATAAGGCATATATGTAGGGTAATGGTTGAATGAGGGGGTGATGGAGGTATGGAAATGAATCATGACCAACGGTTGCACACACTGTGTTAAGCATGGAAGCTTGTGATTGGATGGAGGTGTAGGGAGCAATGATGATGTTTGCTTAGTGGATGGGTGATGTAGGATTTTAGGTTCCCACATAGACTTAGGATTTTATGATTTTTTTCTTTTTATGTCGGATGAATAGATTTGAGACTTTTGTATGGAATGGATAGAAGAGGATGGTTGGTATTTTTGAGAGGTGGATGCCTCATTTGACTTGCTTGATTTTTGTTTAGGTACCCATGTCATTTTAGTTTTTGACTTTTGTTGTGAATGTATGTGTTTGGATGGATTTTTGAATGTAACTTGCTTTGAATTTTTGGATTGATTTCCTAAGGTATTAGGACACTTAGGATTTTTGACTTTATAAAAGGAGGTATCCAAATGTTTATTTTTGAATCCCATGTGGCAGGTGGAATGAGTGGAAGCTTCATGCTTAGACAATGTGTACATTTGTTGGCCATGATTAGGAATGTAAGGGTATTTATGAGTGATTGGGATATTAGGTGTTGGAAGTAATGGTGGTAGAGTGGATGGAGGTATGTTAGGAGTTGGAAGTAGCAGAGACAAAGTGGATGGTGGAAGGTGAATGGTCACATGCTTTTAACATTTGTAGGATGATGGGGGTGGAATGGAAACATATGTCTTGGGAATATGATAGGGTTTGCGATTGAAAGTGGTCGACTTAGGATGAATGAAGGAAGTGCCAACATTGTTAGATTGTTGACCTTGTGGTGTGTATCCAAAGTCATTGGAGCATGGAGGGACATTGACATGAATAGGCTCCAAAATACCTTGTTCATGAAGGCCTGAGCCTTTACCATGATAGTTCATTTTTTGGAGCATGCGATGGATGATAGGACTATGTGTAGTTTGGACACTAGACACTAGCTCATTATTTAATGGAGAAGGCAAAGTGGAAGACAATGGTTGTTACTATCCTAATGAAGAACATTCATGGATGAAGGTGGATAGACCAGGTGGATATCATGATGGATTTGCAATAGAGTTTGTGGTGGAGGTGGAAGGATCATTAGGAGCTTGATTATCATTGTGTTCACTAAGATCCAATTTATTTGTTTGATCTTCTATGCTTGCTTGGGAGACACATGTCTCAGCATGAAAAATTGATGTTTGTGAATCATCGATGGGTGAGGTGGAAAGCTCTTGACCACATAATGCATAAAGTGAACTAATAGGGTCATCATGGTCTTCTCGATCATAAAATGGATCGTGATCATAAATAAGAGCTTGATCATGAATAGGATTATGTGTGTTATCGATGCGTAGAATGGAAGGGGTTTGATCTTGATGCGGATTAGGGACTAATGTTTCCTCATGCATTAGATTATACTCTTGACATAGCCTTTGACTTTGAGTGGAAGTGAATGACTCTTCGATAGGCTCGATGGTTTGTGGACCACATGATGGGGTTGAAGGAATGGACATGGAATTGTAAGGTTTGTTGGAATTGTAAGGTTTGTTGCTAGGTGCCAAGGTAGGTGTTTGACATGGGGATAAGTTGTTCCTAGCTAGTAGCCAATGGATCACATCCTTTGCGAGGGCATGTGTGGAAGGACAATATAGCAGATGGACAATGAGGGTAGATGTTGTGGACTCATGATTAGGATTAGGAGTTGAAAGTTCCCATGGTGGAGAGATAAGAGGGATGGAAGGTGTTGGCATAGGGTTTGCATTTTGGTTGGATGAAGGATCAAAAGGATTGGGTGAAGTGGTAGATTTGGATGACTCCACATGTTTACTTTTGTAATGTTTAAACTTTGGGCATGGAGTTAATGGGAGATTAGAGGATGGTAAGGGTAGTGAATGACTTGCATGGAATAGACTAGTGTCTCCCTTGTCAAGGGTGGAAATAGAGAATGAAGGCATTGGACTTATTCTAAAGAAGGACTTAAGTTCACATGTGCTTGTTATGAAGTGACTTGGTAGGTTGATGTGGCATTGACATGAGAAGAAGTTTGATTGGAAGATGTGGCATTGACTTGATAGGTAGATGAATTGGTTGATGTGGTATTGACTTGATATGAAGTGGATGGATTAGATTGGTATGAAGTGAAGGGGGATGACACATAAGGTTGAGGTGGCATTGGTTGAGGTTGTTGTTGTGTTGGTTGAATTTGACAAGTGCTGATGAATTGTTGGGCTTGGACTAGGAGGTGTTGGATTTGTTGGAAATTTTGGAAGAGGGCTTGAAGTCTTTTCATTGTTTGATGAGTGAAGGGTTGAAGTACTTGGTGGAGTGTTTGAAGGAGGTTTTGGAGTTGGGATGCTAGGACTTTGGTCTTGAATGTTGGCATGATGTCACATGTGTTTAAGTTCTTGCATGTCAATTTGCTCCTCAAGGTATGCAACATGGTTCATGTCATTATTGGAAGTGGTAGGAGGGTCCCCTTAAAGTATGATCTTTGGTTTAGGTTTTGTTTCATTGTTTGAATTAGAAGGGTAGGCCCCTTGGATTATGATTTTGGTCTTAGGTCTTGTCTCATGATTTGCAGTAGGAAGAGGGCCACCTTGGACTATGATTTTAGGCCTTCAATTTGTTTCATTATTTGCACTAGAGGGATAGCTCCCTTAAACTATGATTTTGGGCTTACGATTGGGATTGGGCTTGTTTATGATCAAGGCCATCTTGACAAGTGTTGATTAGGACTATGTTGATGTGGAATGATGTGATTGGATGATTAGGAGTGATTAGGATGATGATTACAATGAAATTTGAAGGATCAAGATATGATTAGATTGTGATTAGGAATGATTAAGATTGATCAAGATATGATTTGGAATAAATTGACTAGATTGGAATGAAGATGATGATGATTTGTAATGATTGGATTTGATTAGGAATATGGTGACAAGGAATGATAAATATATGATTAGAATGTGATTAAGAATGATTAGGATAGAATTGATAGAACAATGTGTAATGATTAGAATGATGTCGATTTGATGATATAGAGTGACAAGGATATGATTTGGATTGGATTGAGATGACTAGGATATGATTAAGAATGACACAATTGTATGAATTGGATTGATTAGGATGATGACAAGGATGATTAGGATTTGATTAGGAAGAAGGTGATTTAACGCCCCCCACCAAGGAGGTCAAATTAATGGAATTTTTTTTTTAAACAAATAAAAATAGAATGCATCACAAAACATAATAATCTAAACCTAGGTCCTCTAAGGTTCCTTGACTATGTTACTCACAAATCAAGATTACAAGAAACAAAGGTTATATATAGAGATACAAACGGAGATACATCCCAATTTACAAATACATGATAAGAGATCTTCTTAAATAGGAACAAGACATCTCTCATGCATTTACAAATAATTTATAGTAAGAACCATAAGGTTGTCCTTAGCATAGTGGAAAAATATATTCTTTTCTCTAGTAGTCTACTCAGTTAATAGACCTGTATCTGTGCATCTAAAAGTGAATATTAGTTCCACAAAGATTATCAATAAACATAAAAGAGAACAATATACTAGCCTAAGGCCCTAAGGGGCTGACCTAATGTCTTAGGGGCTCATCCATGATGGCCTTGCCTACATATGCATAGCACAGAGATTTCGTAGTTCAAGACTTGAACATAAAATATAATTTCCCCATGATATCAACATCTTCACAAACATAGATACACATTTACATTACCATTTAGAAGACATATTACTAATCATCAATTAAGCCTAAACAATATAGATCACACAATACTTGCAAAAGATAAAGGAATTGATATGTTATCCCTTTTCATTTATAAAAGATATAGAGAGAAATTTTTGTCTTAAATCAAGCGTTACCACAAATCTTCTTCTTGAGGCCGGGATAAAATTTAAATCACAAAAGTATTGGTTCCTTTGTTTTCCTACAATCATTAATAAATTCTAATAGCATATAATTTTCACATAATACAAAGTAAAGAATCAAGAAGACCTTTTTACTTACTATTTATCCACGGTCTATGATACAGAATCAAAACTGATTTATACTAACTTTCTAACTCCTTATTTTACTATCTATCTTGAGCCATTGAAAATAAATCAAAATTATGGTAGATCACTTGCAAGATAAACCCAAAACCCTTTTCGACTATACAAAACATTTATTTAAAAAAGTCTTTGACATACACAGATTAAAGGATTAAGAAATAAAGCATACTTTAATATTCCCTAAAATAACTAACATAATACGACAAAAGCCTAAATAGCCAAGTAGATAATTTGCTAACTTAACAATACTACAAAATTAAGCTCTTTTTATTAGTTAACTCCATTCAACTAATTACCTATTAGTTCTTATAGAAACATAATTTCAATACATTATCATACTTATTAGGTTACAAATCGTTTATCAACACAATACTAACATTTTCCATATTTATCTATAAATGGATAACATTTATGATCTAATTACATCAACTAATTATACATACATACTTTATTACTTCAAGGAATACAAGCATAAGTCAATATTAATCACCTAGAGTTATTTTGATATTCAATCAAGGGAAAAAATTAATTCCAATAGTGAGAAAGTTTTCCAGGTAGTAGAACTAACTATGTTCTTACTTTGTACATCTTTGATTCCAATTCCATTTACTCAAATCTTTCTATGTAGGAATGTAGATAAAACATCAAATTACAAAAACATTAAATCTTTTGGTAAAGATCACTTAATAACATTACTAGACCTATGAAGTTCTTAAATCATTTCTAATATAAATATAACTAAATTTTCTTTCTAAATCTAATAAAACACTTTGAAACAATAACCGTCACTAATCTAAACATCACAATAAATATATATAAAAGAATAAGATATTTGTTCAATTATTTAATAAAGTATATTACCTTATTTTAATCATGTCTAATGCTTTTCCATGCATTCAAATAAGAAATCTAACACTACTATTGCTGACAAAACAAATTCATTTTGAATTAGACATAGTAAATGCCAAATCTAATAATTCTCAATCACATATACTTGAATGAGTGAATTTACTACTGGGTAAACATACTCATTTCAATTATAATAATCACTAACATTATATAATAATGATGACAACCTTCAGAGAACTAATCTAAATAATAAAACTAAGAAAAGTTATCAAAGAAAAAAATTCTAAACTTGGCACTGACAGTATCGAGAAGTCTAAAGAACAAGGTAAAAAGAATAAAGAGTAATTTAGACTATTACATAATTAGAAAGAAATCTTCTAGAATAAGAACCCCAGTTATAAACTTTCATAAAGGATTATACATATACAAACATTACAAGGCTGACTTAAATAAAATTTAGGATTTTATGCTTGCCGGACTATGGTATTGACACCACAGTTGGGGTCAAAGTTTTGTGTGGGAACCATGGCAAAGATTGTTTGATCACTGGTAGGCAAAAGCAAAGAGAAAAATCAAAGGTTTTAATTGCAAGATGTTAGAAGATGTCACAGATAACTACAAAACACCACAAAAGAATTTAATTATACTCTAGGTGTCCATGTCTACAACAATGATATTGTAGAGTTGATACTTTTATTAAAGACTATAGATTACTCATGCACACAAGGTAAAACGCCTCATAACTAGGCTGCCACTCCACCGAATGATGAGTAAAAAGACTAAATTTAGATTACTTTCAAATATCAACAAAGATTATTTCAAGTGGAGACTAACTAGACAAGGAGTAAACGTAGGTAAAAAGTTATCTTATCATTATAAGATGCATAACGACCCTACCATTTTTATTAGATGACAAAGAGTAATAGGCGCACACACTGAAATATGATAGTTTGATTAAAATGTTGAAATGAGTGATGCCAAAATGATGAAGACAAACGTGCTTAGAGGAGATATTTAGATTAAGGAAATTGAAGTATTAAAAAGAAACTACAAGCTTCCGAGACCATTTTTTTTTTCTTTTTATTATAATTCGACCACACACCATATCGTGAATTAGTACATATACTAGCATTTGCGCCCTTGGGAGGTTGAAGGAATACGCCAAGAGAAATGGATGACGAGTTTAGAAAGTTTCCCGACAAAATACTCACATATAAGAGCCTAATAGCTTCTTTAATGGAAGGAAAGAAAAAGGCCAGATGTTGTAGTTGTAACAGTCATGGTAGAGCTACAATTACGCTCAAGCAGGAATGAAAGTATGGACATGGCATGCAAAATATTTGACAGAATGCCTCAGAAGGATACCTTCTCTTGAAATTGCAATGATCACAGGATATGCACAAAAATGAATCTGTTGGACGGCTTTAGAAAATTTCAAGCAAATGCGATTGGCAGGTGCACGTTCTGCTACTAGTGCATCAATCAGAATTTCATCTTATGCAAATGCAATTGTCATTGGATATAATCATACATCAAGTCGATTTAAGCAATTTTGGTTAATGGCAATTTAGTTTACTCAAAACCAGACAAGATTAAAACCCAGTAAGAGTTGTCCTACACGCCACTAACCAGAGAAGTTGAATATAAAATGCTCTATAGAAAAGAAACATATCTAAGGACGAAGGACATATATAAATTGTTGAAAGGATACAAAGCCATCTACAATTGTATTGTTGGTGGCCAAGAAGGAACATAACTACTGATGAATTCTATAAGCAATACCTATTCTACAAAGGCAGATTAACTTCCATATCTCAAAACTTAAACCAAGCCCTAATTTAGAATACATTTAAGAAGGATAGCAACATAATTTATCCTTTCTAAATCTGTGCTACAAAGTCAATTATGTTGGCATAGAAATTAAAACATAATACAAGGGAGAATTTAGAATCCGCAGAAGTAGCCAATACCTTGGTACCCATGCAAGCAACTATTTCACAAATGTTCTTGAACATTATGATAATCAGGACAACATTAGAACAAATCTATAACATGTTAATTTTAATGTAGCTCAGATAGGTGTTCTAGTCTCAGTTGGTGATTACGAGGCTAGAAACACAACTGGAATAATTATCTCCATACCTAGAAAACTGATTTCTCTAGAGACTTCTAAACATTAGGGTTTGTTAGAGTCTAATTAATCTTAGCCATTGATTGAGATTAAATCATGACCATTGGTTTTCAATGAGAGGATTATAAAGGAGGATCAATAGGCATTTGGAGAACACAGATCTGAAAAACATTTGTAGTGATAGCAAATAAATTTGTAGTGAGAGCAAGGGCGCAGTGATAGCATTGGAGAGAAGCAATGGAATTGCCAGAGAAGAAAATTATTTCCAGAGAAGGAAAATATTTTTGGATAATAAAATATTTCTAGAGCAATTTCCGCAGGAGCAATTGAGGGAAGGAAAATTTCTGGAAAGAAACTTGCCGGAGCTCTGCCAATAAGAGGCAAGCAATTTTGTATGTCTTAATTTTCTGTAGTTGAATAAAATTCTTATGTGCTGACTAGTTTTCCCTTCGGGGTTTTTTTCCAGGGACAATTTGTCCAAAAATATTGTGTTCATTTTGTTTTTCTATCTCCGTGATTTTTTGTGAAGTTGTAGCTGCATTATTTTTCAATATTTGCTGTAAATTAATTTTCGGCAGTCAAATAATCTATATAAGATAGGAGATTAATTATCAGTGACTATAATAGAATTTTCACATGGTATCAGAGCAGATCTGAGGGAAGAAAAAAAAAGCTCAGTATAGGCATAGGGAGAAAGAAAAAAATAATAAATAAAAAATTCTAGGGTTTATAAAACCTAGTTTAACCTCTTCAAAATTATTATTATTTTCTTTTGAGATGGCCTTGGCAGGTTAAGAGATCAAGACATATTGGATGGAGCCTCAAATTTTGGTGTCTGGAAAGCCAGAATTTCTTTATTGCTAGAAGAGAATGGTATCAAGGAATATATGACCACTATTGTACTTGTACCTACAGATGCAACACAACTCTTAGAATATAAGAAGGAAGATGCCAAGGTGAGGAGGCTGATTCTTGATGGTGTTAAGGATCATATTGTTTTGCATATTGCAAAGTTAGATACAGCGAAGATGATGTGGGATGCCATTCTGAATCTGTACCAGAATGCTACCACTAACCGAAAGCTGATTCTTAGAGAAAAGTTGAGGAATACCCGGATGAACAAGGGAGAAGACATTACAAGTTACCTCACCAGGCTTAGACTTGTTAAGGATGAGTTGGTAGCTGTTGGAGACAAACCAAATGATGAAGAGCTAGTATGAATAGCCCTAAATGGGTTTACTAAGCAGTGGGATGTCTTTGTTCAAGTTATTAATGGACGGGACACCTTACCGAGTTGGGATCGACTATGGAGTGACTTCACTCAAGAGGAGCTTAGACTAAGTCTTGTTAGTGGAACTAGCAGTAATAGTCAAAAAAGTGAGGTGGAACAGGACAACGTTGCCCTAGTAGGAAAAGGAAATGTGAAGAAGGGGTCTTACAAAGGATCAAATCCAAAAAGTGAGAAGAAGAAAAAGGACTTATCTAAGATCAAATGCTATGGCTGTCACGAGTTTGGCCACTATGTCAGCGATTGCCCACAAAGGAAGAAAAATGAAAAGAAAGGCAAGAAGCAGATGACAACCTCAACAAGTGTAGATGAGCTTTCTAGTAGAATGGAGGATGAGTTTGCACTCATAGCTTTCCTAACTAGCTCAACCTCACATGGTGTTTGGTATATAGACAATGGGGCATCATTTCATATGACAGGAGTTAGGGAGTACTTCTCTAGCTACAAGGAGGAGGACATTAGATTCCAGATTCAGATGGGGAATAAGTCTAAGTGCAATCTAGTTGGAAGAGGGATTGTTCTATTTCAGAGGGAGAATGGCAAGCCTATTTCCATTCATGATGTGTTGCATGTGCCAGGCTTGGGCATGCATCTAATTTCCATATCTGTCCTTTAGGATAAAGGCTACAATGTACTCTTTAGAGGGGTACATGTTTTAATCAAGCATAAGGATTGGAAATCACCCATAGCTATTGGAGTTAGGAGCAACTGACTTTATAGGTTGCAGTTTGATACTCCTAAGGCACTAGTGAGTAGCAGTAATCCTAGAGATCAAGGAGAGCTATGGCATAGGAGGATGGGCCATATACATCATGGAGCACTTAAATTGCTTTGTGAGACAGTGACAGGTGTTCCAGAGGTGAGTACAGAGCATGATGATGTATGTAAGGGATGTGTGTTGGGAAAGTTTGTGAAAGTAGCTTTTCCAAGGAGTGACACCAGATCCAAGGGGGTTCTTGACCTAGTACATTCATATATATATGTGGACCAATGTCAATGAAGTCTCTCAGAGGATATGAGTACTTTGTTACTTTTATTGATGATTTCTCCAGGAAGACCTGGATATACTTCTTGAAGACCAAGGATGAGGTCTTCAGTCACTTCCAGGAGTTCAAAGCTCTTGTGGAGAATTTGACATGCAGGAAGGTAAAGGTTCTTCGGTCAGACAATGGAGGCGAGTACAAAGGGAAAGAGTTCCAAGAGTTCTATACTAGGGAAGGAATCAAGAGAGAGTGGACCGTTCCTTACAACCTGCAGTAGAATGGGATTCCTGAGAGGAAGAATCATTCTATATCAGAGGCAGCAAGTGCTATGTTGTATGACCAAGATATGCCACGTTACTTATGGGCAGAGGCATGCAGTACAACAGTATACATACAGAACAGGGTTCCACACAAGGTATTGGGCAAGATGACACCAGAGGAGGCATTCTCAAGGAAGAAGCTAGATGTCAATCACTTCAGGATATTTGGGAGTTTGGCGTTTTGTCACATTCCAGGGCCTACATGTTCCAAGTTAGATCAGACTGCAGAGAGAGGGTACTTTGTGGGGTACAACGAGACCTCAAAGGCATATCAAATATTTATTCCAGGGACTAGGAGGAGTATAGTTAGGCGTGATGTCAAATTCATGGAGGACAAGGCATATAGGAGGTCCAGAGATTTGCCAGCAGACGATCAGAATGAGCAGCCAATAGAAGCTCCTAGGATTGTTCAACCAGAACAGGAGTAGTGAAGCATGAGTATAGTTACTAGTACAAGCATAGGCTCAGGTGTTGAGAGTTCATAGAGTATGAAGCAACAGATACAACAAATCCAAGAGATGCGTCAAGAAGATATGGAGTTTGATATTTCATCCTCTATAGTTGATAGGAGGAACCGTGAGGTTCAACAGACACATAGGGATACTCAGGAGTTTGTGGGAGCTCCTAGGATGAGTAGTAGACAACGGAAACAACCAACCAGGTATAATGACTATGTGGCATTGGTTAGTCAGTTGGTAGATAGTGAGCCTTCCAGCTATCAGGAGGCTGCAAAACAATAGGTGTGGCAAGATGTGATGGTTGAGGAATATACCTCAATAATGCATAATGATGTGTGGGAGGTTGTGCCTAGACCGACAGATAGAGCAGTGGTTAGATCACACTGGATCTATAAGATTAAGCAATGGTACAGATGGTAGCATCGAGAAATACAAGGCAAGGTTCATGGCCAAGGGGTTCTCTCAGAAGGAGGGAATAGACTATGATGAGACATTCACTCCAATGGCTAGGTATACTTCTATACGAGCCGTAATCTCACTTGTAGCACATATGGGATGGCAGATCCATCAAATGGATGTCAAGATGACATTTCTTAATGGTGAATTGGTAGAGGAGGTATACATAGAACAACTAGAGGGCTTTGTAGTACACAACAGTGAAACTCATGTGTGTAGATTGAAGAGAGCTTTGTATGGACTCAAGCAGGCTCCCAGGGCATGGTATGAGCACATTGATATATACTTGTAGGGAATAGGCTTTGTGAAGAGTGAGGTAGATGCTAACCTCTACTACTTGGTGGTTGGGGGTGAAGTTCTCATTCTTGTTCTATATGTGGACGACTTGTTTTTAACAGGTTCACTGGGGCTTATAGAGGAGTGCAAGAGGGACCTTGCAATAAAGTTCAAGATGAAGGACTTGGGGCTTATGCACTACTTTCTAGGCATAGAAGTGTGGCAGATAGATGGAGAGATTTTCCTTGGACAAGGGAAATACTACATTGAAATCTTGAAGAGGTTTGAGATGCAAGATTGCAGAGCCATGTCTACACCTATGATCACAAATTGGAAGAAGGTAGACTCATCCAAGGAAAAGGATGTAGACCCCACCTTATACAGGAAGTTGATTGGATCTCTCATGTATTTAGTCAACACTAGGCTAGATATATCCTTTGCAGTAAACTCTCTTAGTCAGTTCATGGTTGAGCCGAAGAGAATGCATTAGACAGTGGCAAAGCATGTGTTGCGGTATTTGCCTGGTACAATCAAGTATGGGATTAGATATGTTCGATGTGATGGTATTAGGTTGATAGGCTATACTAATGTAGATTGGGCAGGTAGTATAGTGGACAGGAAAAGCACTTCAGTGTGCTGCTTTAGTTTGGGATCAGGAGTTGTCTCTTGGTATAGCAAGAAGTAAAAGTCCGTGGCTCTGAGTTCTGCAGAAGCAGAATACATAGCAGCTAGCATGGCAACGTGTGAGGCTATATGGCTTCAGAAATTACTGGTAACCTTGTTTAGTCAGAGGGTTGAGACTACAATGATACACTGTGATAATCAAAGTTGCATCAGATTATCTAAGAATCTAGTGTTTCATGATAGGTCTAAGCATATAGACATAAGGTATCATTTCATCAGGGACAGTAGAGGATTGTTCAGCTATAGTATATACCTATAGATCAGCAAGTAGCAGGCATTTTGACAAAGGCATTGGGGAAGGTAAAATTCATCTTCTTTAGAGATAAGTTGGGTGTTATGCAGAACACCTTCCTCGCTAAGAGGGAGTGTTAATTTTAATGTAGCTCAGACAGGTGTTCTAGTCTCGGTTGGTGATTACAATGCTAGAAACACAACTGGAATAATTATCTCCATACCTAGAAAATTGATTTCTCGAGAGACTTCTAGACATTAGGGTTTGTTAGAGTCTAATTAATCTTAGCCATTGATTGATATTAAATCATGGCCATTGGTTTTCAATGAGAGGATTGAAAAGGAGGATCAATAGGCATTTGGAGAACATATATCTGAAAAACATTTGCAGTGATAGCAAATAAATTTGCAATGAGAGAAAGGGCGCAGTGATAGGGTTGGAGAGCAGTAGTGGAATTGCCGGAGAAGAAAATTATTTCAGGAGAAGGAAAATATTTCTGGATAGTAAAATATTGCTAGAGCAATTTCAGCAAGAGCAATTGAGGGAAGGAAAATTTCTGGAAAGAAAATTGCCAGAGCTCTGCTAATAAGAGGCAAGCAATTTTGTATCTCTTAATTTTCTGCAGTTGAATAAAATTCTTATGTGCTGATTATTTTGTTTTTCTATATCCGTGATTATTTGTGAAGTTGCAGCTGTATTATTTTTCAATATTTGCTGTGAATTAATTTTCGGCAGTCAAATAATCTATATAAGATAGGAGATTAATTATTAGTAGCTACAATAGAATTTTCACATAACAGATAAAATGTAATTTCCAAAATGTGGCCAAGGCCTCACAACCTATAAATGCATAAAGTTGTCCTTAACATAAATTCATGCAGATTCATGTGCAAATCAAGTTTATTGCATACCTGGAGTTTCAAAAGCCTTTCTTGAGTTACCCTCGTGGAATGAAGGACCGATCCATTTATGATTCTTGGAGGGTTGCAACTATCCCAAAAAGTCACTTTCATGACAGTGATTGCCTTTTGATGTGGTTTAGGGATCTAAAACCGTCAATAGTCTAAATTTTCTTGTAGTAATCTTATCTTTGAACTATGATTATCACTTTCATTTGAAAGCCTTGAGTTGCGGTGTTCTTTCTATAAACTAATGGTATTCATTTTATAATTGTGATCATTGATATTAAATTTAAGCTACATCCTATATGCACCTCAATTGGTTGTAGTAACGTTTATAACTTTTTACTAATTAGCTATTAGATTTGGTTAAAATTGTAGTATATTTCAATATGAATGTCACTTGTGCTTTTCTATAAACCATAACTTTAAACTTTTAAATCGTGAGGTTAAATATACAACATCAACTGCTTTATCATTAGCACATAACTTTAAATATCCCTATTGTTTTACCTTCATCCCTAAGTTCCAAAGTCAACTACTTGCACATCCATGATGAGAATGGAGGGGCACTACATCCTCCCCCCTAAAACTTGACTTACTCCTAAAAGTCGCAACTAGGGTGGAAACATACTACATTAGTACTGCAAATTTCTATTACCAACCTCAAAGCTAATTCATTACATCAAAATAATATACACTAGTTTTTCCTATGAAAATAATTCATCTCACAAGGATATATACTTATATAGTCCATTTCAAACATGACTTGACCCTTTAGTTTTCAATGTCACAATAATAACACAATCAAGACATGTAATTCAAAAATGATTCCATAATACATAAACAACTCAAAAATCCTTACATATTAGCTTTAACACACATCAGTTTCTTTTTGAACAAGGAAAACAATGCACCCTTTTAGTCCTAACTAGCATAATTTCTCATAACAAAAATATATAAAAGTATTCAATTTCAAATGCATTACCATTTCATTTTCTTTACCTTTAAATTACAATTCCTCTTCCAATACACTATTAAGCAATCAATACACCAGAATGCCACACTTCCATAAAACTCAACATAATTATATACAACAAGCGCACATTTTTCATGAAATATCCATTAAGACATACCACTTTATTCACTTTACAACACTAAATCTCATAACATATTCAACAAAGATCATGATTTTACACCTTTTAGAAGCATGAGAACACAATTTATCATTTCATAAGTACTATATTCATGATTTAACATACATTCTTCCAATACACATGAATTCACATCACCATGAATCACATCACAAGGCTACACAAGGGTCCATCTGGAGATCGAAAAGCAATATACTAAACCATGATATATAATCCATGAGCTACAGCTAATATCCATCTCACATAATCCATACCTCATACTCAGTGGCTTGATGGTGTTAGGCCACACACACATGGTGAGACAATCCAAATAAGACCACAATGACCTATCTCTTGTTGTATAATGTGGTTAACCTCCAAGAGATAGTCATCACACATAGGTGGGTAGTGGGTCCTAGCTATATAACAACCTCACATACCCCCATCCTCAAGGTTCCCTACATCTGCTTCCTTGTATACACTCCCCAAGCTTGCCTCATACATCCTTGGAGAGGAATCACAATATGACACATGGACAACATCGAAAACAATAAGGATAAACTAGTTTAGCCACCAAAGTCATAAAGAAAGATTAAATAAAAAATTAATTTAACTAATAAAGAAAGAAATGCACGCAATTTTAACACTAAATCAAATGTAACCATGAGGGCTATGTGCAAATAAGATCACAAGGTGTGGCTAAACCATTACTATCAAATATAAATAAAGTGCTGGCCTTCACAACCAATAGAAAATCATCAACAACCATAAAGAAAGTCCACAATCTTTGAAATTGCACTGTACAATACTACATGACTAGATACTAGCCACCAAATGAGCAAGGAGGGGAGAATGTTAGGCTATAGCAGTAGCCCTCATGTGGTGCAGAGTGAGCACACCATCCACATGGCTCAGAGTGTAAAACTCAGCTACACCCTACATTGTGTCGTCATGCGACATGTACTAGCCTTGTGGCCCATGCACTCCTTGGATGCTTGTAGGGATGTGTACCTCAGCCACATCCTGCATGACATCTTAGCATGACATGGTCATACACCAGCTAGAGAAGGCACATACTAGTTGTATGTTGCACTGTAGTGTGTCTGCGGCTCTGCAAAAGTAGGCATACGCACAACACACCCCGCATAGCGACACCTCACGGAGAAGGTGTGAGGCCAATTATTTTCCTTCCTTATTTTGATTGTTTTACATTATAGTTGGTGACATTATCAAAGATTGGGAGACTATTATTCCCATTATGTAGATTAGATTATAGCTCCTGACTTTTGGTTTAACATTGATTAGACATGTGGTGATTTGGTTTGATCATATTTTGATGTTATGACGATGTTAGATATATGAGATATATTAGATGATGGTTATTAATGTGAATTCTAGTTCATTATGTGGATTCAATAATTGATGATGATTATGTGACAATAGATAGAAAATGCAGTTTAATCTTGAATTATGTTGTGAATGATTAATGTTGTATGCAATGACATGAATTTAATTTCAGTTGCTTCAGCTATAATTATACATGATGTGATTGACACTTGATCTAGTTGTGTAGGATTATATTCCTAGGCCACAGGAAATCAGAGGTAGTGTTCACACATATGTTATTCCCTATGAAACCGATCCATTCCCAAGAGTGATGGTGATCACGTGTGTTCGGATGTTGCTTGCGTGCATGCCTAATTTATTTATCTTGGCCTAGGACCCCTTTCTTAGTTGATTTATATCATGTGTTGTATATTTATAATTGTTTTATACCACTTGGTATTAATTTCTTTTATGGGCCATTTAAAAGTGAATTTATGCATCCCTAGGTGTACCATAGTGTCCCAAAACTTACCCTAGGTGGTTACCCTTAGGTCTAGGGTCAATTGTGACTAACTAAACCTTAGGGTAACTCACTTTTGGTCACTCTAAACTGAGGTTTAGTCAAAGTAAATTTTTTTGAAATGGCTAAGGGTGGGAGATGACTCATGCTTTGGGAAGGACCCATCTCCCTTCCCAAAGTTTGGGGATTCCTTCACCAAGAAGACTTGGGAGGTCTCCAAGACTCCCAAGTTTGTGGGATTTCCCTCCAAGACTCTCACACACGTGTGGGAACATCTTGGAGGGAGATGACTCTCTTGGAGAATAAGAGGATGCCATATGGCATCCCTTATCCTCATGGAGGCTTGAAGGGAATTGCCACCTCACCACTTGGTCTCTCACACATGTGTGAGAGCACAAGTGGATAAGGTGAGGATTGGAATGGAATTGGAGGGTGACACTTGTCACCCTCACACTTCCTCTCCCTTGGAAGTGGCATGGGATGAGGAAGGAGAAGGTGACAAGTGTCACCTTTTCATTCCTCAAGGTCAAATTAGAAGGCCTATATTATCTCCTCTTCAAGAGGAGTGTGTGGTTCTTCCATTTTGGATTTTCTTTCTATTCTTGGAGTTCTTTTTTTTGGGAGTTAGAGAAATTTGGAGATTGGGAGACTTGGAGAAGCTTGGAGCTCTTCACCAAACATACTTCCATTTTTAGGGATTTTGAAGGTAAGCTCCATGGCTATGGCCATTTTCCCTTGTATATTTCATTTTATGTTTGTGTTGTGAATTTATGTTGATGGTTGTTTTCATTTTGTGTGGGTTGGGAGTTTGGTGAGAGCACCTCCATTTGGAGGTAAGGCTCAACTTGTATGGGGTGGGGTAGAATGAACCTCCTTATTGTTGTGTTACTTGTAGCCTTGAGGGCTTTTCCATGGTGTTGAGAGCATTTTTGATAGTGAGAGTGCCATCATAGTTTTTTTTGAGATATTTGGAGATATGTATTATGTGGTTATGGCTTGAGGCCTTGAGAATAGGTGATTTTGAGATCTTGGAGTGACCTCTTGAGTTGAGGGATCCACTCCCCTACCCCCTTAAAACTCAGTTTCATGGGTTTAGTATTGTGCAAATCCTTGGGAGTATTCTTTTGTGTGTTTAGAAAATTTCCTTTGTTGTGGTGTGTGTGTACAACTGTGTGATCCCTACCTCGCAAGCTTGGGTGTGATCCACTAGCAGGTCTATGGTAGGGAGAAGGACATTCCTTAGTGGCTTGGTTCCCCCTTTGTGTTTATGTTTTGCAAGTCATTGTTGGGCTCTTAGAAAATTGAGGAAGAAGTTTCAATTCAGCATTATCTACTTATTTTTTATAGGTTGGGTTTTTTTTTAGCCATGGCCTTGGAGGCCTTAATGTGGAAGTTGTAAAAAATGTACTCCTTATTGTATTTGGTGTTATAGGGAAAATTATTGTGAGAACTATCTATTGTTCATCCAAAATTTGTTTATATTCTTTATGATGTTGTGTTCTTGTATTTGTGGAAAATTGCCAAAGAAAAGATGCACTTGCTGTTATGTTTGCAATGAAAATACATGTTTCTTAACTTGTTGTTTGTGCCTTTGTATTTGACAGAAGTAGCTTGTATATACTATCATTTGATATCTAGAAAGAAAGAAATTAAAAT
The DNA here is from genome assembly GCA_027924645.1 of Cunninghamia lanceolata. NCBI lineage: Eukaryota > Viridiplantae > Streptophyta > Pinopsida > Cupressales > Cupressaceae > Cunninghamia > Cunninghamia lanceolata. The sequence goes on from BSBN01000596.1 coordinate 4,726,048, forward strand.
GCTGATGTACTCCTTTGAAATGTTTTTTTTGAAATAAAAGAAAATTGCTATGTAAACTAAATTTGATACTCATAGAAATTTCAAAATGGGATTAAATATTTTCTGTTACTAACAAAAGAATGGTATTATGCTTTACTTTATATGTTGTCAGAAAGGCAAAAAAAAGGGGGAGTTAGTTAGTTTGGTTGTCATTATTGCAAAAAAAAAAAAAGAGTAGAAATCTAGTTCTTCCATTGCAAGAAAAATTAAATGTTAATGGTGCTTTATAGATTGCAAATTTGGTTATTGTATAATATAATCTGGCTCTATAATTTTATTTGTGCATGTGAATGCAAAACTGGTTATGATAGGTTTTCAAATCTGGGTATATTATCTTTATTGTTGAATGTGGAAAATATATATATATATATATATATATATATATATATATATATATATATATATATATATATATATATATATATATATATATATATATATATATATAGTTAATTCATATAAATGTTTTTGTGTATATAGTAATCTGAACCCTTGTATAATTTCTGTGTATAAACAGTGTGAATATATATATATATATAATTTTAAGTAAATTGTAATGAACATTCTATATAAACCAAATATTAAATATATCTTAATTTAAAACAAAAAGATTAATGAGGGATCGACAGTTGTGTGTGTTGTTTTTAGATGCAACCAAAAAAAAATTTGGAGGGGTTGTGGTGGGCGACGACATCCACCACAGTCCCCCCATACCACCACCGCTACCACTGTGGGGTGTGGGGAGGAGGTCGTGCCTCTACCCACACCCTTGGGTGTGGGTGGAGGCACGGTCTCCTCCCCACACCCCCTTCCCCTCTCCTAACCCTTGTTCTATGGCATCACCCACATCGTTCCTCCCGTTCCTCCTCTGCTGGTCTCAATGCCGCTCCTCATTTGGCTCTGCCCTTGACTGATCTAGAGAATAATTGTAATTAAATAACAGGAATACACAATATTTATACCTCTAGGGAGGCATTCTCCATGGCTACTATGCCATAAGGGAATAAACATTCAACCTGCAACAAATAAACAATGGAGGCAAACAAAAACAATAGAGAAATCAAACCAAAGAAGAGATAGAGATGTTAGGGTATGCCATGAAGAAAACAATAAAATATGATTAGGGCTTCCAAATGGAAAACATTAAAATATGGGAACTAGGGTTGAGTGGAGAATGTGAGAATATTAGATTTGTTAATTTATTTAATCCTTTTATTTTCCCTCCATGTGCACGAGAAGTTGAACTTCCCTCTCATTTGCAATTTTGACTTTTTGGGAATTATTTGTCTTCCCTAGTGACTTAACTATTTTTGGTTTTTGATTTATATTTTTCTTTTGGGGTTGGAATAATTACTTCCATGTGGGATATATTTCATGGGAATATGGGGTATTTGGTTTTATTGTGATTCTTATTCCGTTGCAAGTTATACAAATTTGGATACCTTTATTAATTATCTTGTGTGTTTCAATTTTATTGTGTTTGGAAAATCTTGTAATTAATTATTTTAATTTAATTGATTTTTTTATTTTATGGGGAGGGATGTTTTAATTTTTCCCCTTTCTACATTTTTTTATTGAGTTAATTAATAAATATAATTGTCGAAATTATATTTATTAAAGGACTTAATTATTGGATTTTAATTTGGTCGTTTATTTGAATTTTTATTTTATATTTTGATGAGTGATAAATTTTCAATTTGACGTTGGGATTATTTAATTTATTTTTATACCTTGTTTATTCAATTTTTGTCTTAATTATTATTTTTATTTGAATTCTTTTAAAATTATTTATTTCAATTATTGATAACATGTTATGCTATCAAAATTTTCTTAGAATTTAGGGTTTTATTTTCATGGCATTATATTGACTTTTATTTTATCACTCCATCTTATCATGCAACCATCATGCTATTGATTACGTGTTTTATTGTTTTGATTTTATCTATGCATTAGAGTTAGGGCTTGGTTTCGAATCAATCAAAATCACCTCTTTCACCTAGGGAACTTGGGGTTCAGATTAAAACCATTCTAACCCTAGAAGCAGTGCACATTGCATTGCATACCCCCTAGACAACTTTGATCACATAGGGGATTACGTAGGTAGACACACTTCCCTAAATATGAATGACATGTTTACGCCTTATATGTATTGCCACCGATCATGCAGATGCATGTGAGGGGGTTCCTAGGGACATGCGAAAAAGTTTTTGGTAATTCGTGTCATGATCATATGACAAATGTGGACATGACACATGTGTTGTGTGTCGTGACCACATGGGAAATGTGGGCATGACAGAAGGCACATACAGGCACTCACCATAGCCATAGGTGTACATGGCTAGGACATACCCATATGCTAACTAACCCAAACAATGTCAAAAGTAAACATGAGTATCCCTCTACAAGTGTATGAGGCCCCATTATGCTCATCACACAAGTAGACTATCAAACACAATCTCATAGTGTACCCTCATATGTCTATGCATGTGGCATCGTGTCCTTAAGCCCAGCTTGCTACCATCAGCAACATGGTGTCGGAACGTTAGTGGGGTGTGGCATCTTACCTATTACATCATGTTGGAACATGTGTAGATACGGAATCCATCTCATCATGTGTTAAAAACCTCCCTCCACATGCTAGACCTCAAAATATACATGGGGCACATGGTCTCACTTGGGTTGGGGTCATCCCACAATAATGTGTTACACTTTTTGGCTAAACTTGACATTGAAATCAACATTTTGAACTAAATCTTCACTTCTGACACCTATAGTCACTAAACCATTAGGAATTTGAAGATGATGCGAACTAGTGATTTGTGAGATTTTGTTTGTAGATTCTAAACATACTTTTAAACAAAAATTGGAGTTAAATTGTAATTTTTTTTGTCTCCTTTGATAACTAGTTTTTAATAGTAAACAAGATTTTTTTAAAGTGATGTGTATTCTTTAGAACATAACGTTTTTTCTACAAAGGATAAAATTCTAATTCTTTTAAATTTAGATTGGTAACACTGATATATAGGGCATGCATTTAGTTTAATAATGATTTGTTGAATATTTTTTTTTAATTAAGTTTTGAAGTCAAACCAATTATAATTTAGACATAGGCATATTCTGTAAAACATAACTTTTTCTATATGTATCGAAATTCAATTTTTCTTTCTTTTTGTTGAAACAAGGACATTAATACCTAGGTCATAGATATTTTTTAGAATTTTTTTCACTAATTTACTAATTTTCCATCTGTGTAGAACAGAGAACTTGATGTTTGGTGAAAAACCTACATTCACAAAAAATAAAAAATAAATATAATAATTAAATTAAATATATTTAAAATTATACTTTTTGGGAAGCTTATAATAAGGACTACATACTTACAAAACCTAAAATTTAAATGAATTCATTTGATGCCCCAAAAGGTAAATCAAAAGTGGTTTTTTATCAGCATTTTGATGTGTAGAGGAGACTCCATTATAGGTATGGTTTAAAACTAGCAGGGATCTATCCAAGGGGGTTTGATCAAACACTCTTCAATTAAAATCCTTTAAATGAAACCTTTCAAGGCTTAAATCATTATATTTTCTAAAAATATGTGATTTCAGCAAAAATCAAGATTTCCCAGAAAGTGTAACCCATTATTGTGGCAACACCAATTATCCATGCAGGTCCCTTTCACCCTAGACCCTAGCCCCCAAGTGGTGACACATGTCATCACATAGTTCCAGTTGGTTTGTCCATGCGGGTCCCTCTCACCCTAGACCCCGGCCCCCAACTGGAAACTCATGTAGCATATCATACCTTTCATGAAGACAAGGTAGATGGTCATCCCAGAAATACCATCATATGCTCAGGACCTATGGGGATTAGGCTAGCACATATAGATCAAGTACCCTGATCCATCATAAGGGGAAGTAGTGAATACTTTCCTTCGGATCGGTTGAGCTAAGACTACTCTACGCCTTAATATGTATATGCTACACACCCCACCCAAGGAACTTATGGCTGCTACTACCCCTTCACAGACTGAGGGACTAGAGAACCAAAAGAAGAAAATCTACCAAACCAACTTTTGGCTGCTCTCATATATATATAAATTTCAACCACACATGGGTTGGCCCTTAATCAGGTAACAAACATACAAGCATACATAATGGTATGTTTAATCCCACACCTAAAATGCAACATATTCCCGATGAATGGGTACCCAGTATCACCATCCCATGGACACACAAAGCAAGTATGGGGTATTCACAACACTCAATCAATGCATAGTTATTGGTTTCTCACATTTATAGGGGGGGTACATTTACATACTCAATTCCATTACTTTCAAAAGATCACATACCATAAGTACATTTATTTCCATAACCAATATGATTCCCTTTTCCACAATCATATCATTTCCTATTAGGTACAACCCAAAGGAGAAGACTAAATCACTCTCCTTGCAAACATTTCTAAAACTACATTCATTTTAAACACCAAATTCAAATATTCGTAACACCCATTTCCACTTATAAACATCAAGACATAATCATCATAGATTCACTTGCAATGCTTTCAATATAATACAATAGTGCATGAACATGTATAGCATCATCACTACCATCTTTACATTAGTGTATAAACATAAGCAACATCTTCACAATCATCATTACATTCTCTTCTATATTCACATAATGATATATATTTCATTTTACACCCATTAGACTCTCATCTCATAATAACACATAATACAACATCATATCACAAGTCACAATAATACCATTCATTCACAAGAAAATCAGAACTAGCAACACAATTAGATGAGTTTGGTTGAGGAACCCTAGTCATTTCTCAACATTCACCTCCATACATATAAGCATAATTAACCTTGGTTATGTCAATGGCATTTAATTGCCCACTCAAAGCAAGATATGCAATATTCTTATTACTTTAGCATTCACTATTTTTTAGTTTGCATTAAACTACAAGTGTTCACTTATATGATCTCATTAAAATAAATGCAATATAGAAGATCAAATCTCATCAACAAGATATATCCACTAAGCAATTACCATCCTCATTCAAGCTTATTTAAACAAGGAGGCACGAATTAACCTATAATCACCTTCAACACATAACCATAACAAGCATAAGGTCTTCTTCACTCCTATCTCACTAACCCTTTTATTTATTGGAATTTTAACATATTAATTAAATCCATATGCCTTTATTCTGACATCTTATCAACTATTGAGAACTAAGAAGAGGAAAGAAGATAGATTTCATCTCCAGTCAAGACATTACATACCATCCAATATTCATCATAAAAACATGCAAATTCTACTAAGGGGAAGTTTAAGGCACCATTAATGCACCAATTACTTCAGTTTGTAATTAAAGAATGATAAGTATAGTAATCTAGCATATCACTTGAGGTTACAAGAAAAATTTGGTCACATCACACCAATTTCAGCAACCATACATCACTACAAGAAAGCATGCAATATTCATTCTAATCTATCCACATCCACAACATCTACACACTTTCATCCTTTACATCTATAATACAAGAAGGAATTACAAGAGTAATTTATGACCAATTAGGGTCATCTCATTTACTAGCAACATAAAGGAAGACACAAGAACATGTCTAAGCAAGGGCAATTAGGCAACCCAAGTTACCTTCAACCCAAAAACACACAAGGCAGAACATTCCTACCCCCATCTTATAACATGGGAGGGTGATCACTTTTAACCATGGGAGACTCTCAACTAAGGTCAGGGTAAGTGCACAAAGATGAGGGACCAAAATGGGGTCTTAAGTTGCCACTTTTTTTCTAAAATCAAGAAACATTGATGTTGGATGAGAAATTGAAGATAGCTACACTCAAAATTTAAAGATGGAATGGAAACAAGAGTTGTAGTGCCCCAAATCTAGTTTCTAAACTACTATTTTTTTCCAAAAAATGGTTGAGATTAAGGGGTTCAAAAAGGGGGAGCACACAAATTGGTCTTATTTTTTTGAAAAAACATAACATAGCATCTAGTGTGCTCCCCTAAAATGTTAACCTTTTTTAGTATTTCAATAATCGCTCCAGTGAGAAATTAGGTAACACCTTGTAGTTTATCCCTAATTTTTCTAATAATTTTTTAATGAATAATTGATTTTTTAGTAATTTTTAAATTGGACACATTCTAAAAAACAAAAATTTGAGTGTGCTTCCCCCTAAAATGTTTGAAAACTAATCAAAAATCATTTTTTTTTAATTCATGTAGAATGGAGTCTAGTTTCTAAAAATATAACTTATTTCAATTTTCAATGAATAGTTAAAAAAAAGTCAAAAATACTAGACACTAGTTTTTGATAAAAACTAGACACACTAAAAAATGAAATTCAATATGAAACACTCAACATACTCAAAATGTGAAAAAAATTATATGGTTAGATAGCTAACAGAGATCTTAAGATTATGGTGGTATTTTTTTTGAGTTTTCATTGAAAAAAGTGTCATCCTGATGGGGAGTACGCTCCAAATTATCTCTAGATTTTGCTAAAAACTGATAAAAACACATCAAACAAAGTTGAGTATAACGCAAGCATGTTATAACGCACTCACATTATGTGAGCATAACTAGCAATACACATGCCAATTGCATTTTCTTGAAAGTTTCTAAAGCCTTTTCAACAAATCCATTTTTTGCATAGCTTTCAATCATTGCATTCCATTATAGAACATCTCTTTGATGTGTTACGTCTTACAATTGACATGCCTTGTCTATGCTTCCACACTTTACATACATGTCTACAAGGGCAGTTGCACTTCCTATCGTCTCTCTCTTTATTTCTCTCCCTTCTCTATGTCCTACCCTTTCTCTGAGTCTTTTCTTCTCTCCCCTCTCTACCTCCCACCTTCTTTCTCACTCTCTTCTTCCCTCCCCTACCTACCTTCTACTATCTCTCTCACTCTCTACTTCCCTCTCCTATCTACCTCTTACCCTCTTTCTGAGTCTTTGCTTACCTTGCCTCTCTACCTCCTAACTTCTCTCTCACTCTCTTCTCCCCCTCCCTCTCTACCTCTTACCCTCTCTCTCTCTCTCTCACTTTCTACTTCCCTCCCCTGTCTACCTCCTACCCTCTCTCTCTCCCTTCTTCCTTGCCCTGTCTACCTCCTACGGTCCTCTCCCACTCTCTACTTCCATCCTGTCCTCTCTCTCACTCTCTACTTCCCTCCCCTCTCTACCTCTCCTCCTCATTCTTCCCATCTAATGAAATTTCATAAATTATCTTATTTGCATTTCATTCAATCCCAATTTATATCCTCATCCATCTTTACATGTCCTATTTTTCTTACATTTCCATGTTCTTTGTCGATAAGGGAGAGAGAGAGAGAGGAAAAGGGAGAGAGGATGGAGATGGAAGGGAGAGAAACTTGGGAGAGATACCTAGTGATAGGGAGAGAGAGATATAGAGTCCTAGTTTTCTTGTTTTGGAGAGAGAGAGGGTGGGTTGGGTTTATGAGTTTAGGGTTGTTTAAGTTTAGGGTTTAGGGGAATCATTTAGGGTTTAGGGGTTTAGGGTTGTTCAAGTTTAGGGTTTTGGGTTTTGGGTTAGGGTTTAGGGGTTTACAGTTGTTTAGGTTTATGGTTTAGGGTTTAGGGGTTAGGGTTTAGGTGTTAGGGATTTAGGATTGCTCAGGTTTAGGGGTTAGAGTTTAGAGAGAGAGAGTGAGGGGATCGATAGATATTGGGAGAGATCTAGGGAGATAGATGTTTAGAGTTGCTTCTAGGGTTTATGGTTTAGAGGTTTTGGTTTTAGGGTTGATTAGTTTTAGGGTTTAGGGGTTAGGGGTTAGTGTTTAGGGACATTATTTAGGGTAACTTAAGGTTTATGTTTTAGGGGTTAGGGGTTAAGGTTAAGAGGTTTAGGTTAGGGTTTAGAGGGAAAAGACTGATATGGAGATATAGAGGAGACCGAGGGGAGACATAGGGAGATAGAGGGTGAGGGACATGGCTAGAGACATAGGTCAAGAGATTGAGAGGTAGAGGGATGATAGAGACAAGGAGATAGGGTTTAGGGTTGATCAGATTTAGGGTTGACTAGGTTTAGGGTTTAGGGGTTAGGAGTTTAGAGAGGGAGAGATATGGAGATAGAGGGTGAGGGACATGGCTAGAGACATAGCTAGATAGATGATAGAGATAATGAGATAGGGGTTTAGGGTTGATCCGGTTTAGAGTTTTGGGGTTAAGAGTTTAGAGAGGGAGAGATATGGAGATAAAGGGTGATGGACAATGCCAAAGACATAGGCAGAGAGATTGAGAGGTAGAGGGATGATAGAGACAAGGAGATAAGGGTTTAGGGTTGATCATGTTTACGGTTAATGGTCGGAATATATGATGTATAGAATGATGTAAATGACTAACATATTGGCGCTTATGATGTTATGATGGCTCCTATGACTAGCAGAGGGTAGAATGACACCTGTGACTAGCTAGGTGTAGAATGATGTTTGTGATTGATAGGTAGGTGCTACTTAGGAGCATATTAGCACATACAATATACAAAATGGTGCAAATGACTAATAGATTTGCACTATGATCTTCTAGTGGCTCTTGGTGAGGTATTTGTTTAATTTTGATTATTTTTGGGATCGTTTGAGATGGAGCTTAGATTGATTTGGGATGGAGTTGGGATGAAATGGATTGGTTTAGGGATGATGAGAGGTGAAAAGGACTAGATTAGGAATGATTTGGGAATGATTAGAATGGTTTTAGGGATGGTCTGAAGTGGTTTAGTGCTAACTAGGGAATGATTAGAATGATTTAGGAATAATTTAGGGATGGTATTTGAGATGAAATCTAGGTTGATTGGAAAATGATTAGGGATGAAGTTAAATTGATTTGGATGTGATTTGGGATGGTGTGAAGTGGTTTATGTCTGATTAGAAGTGGTTTAGGGATGATTAGAGATGAAATTGAATGGATTAGGGATGATTTGGGATTGATTAGGAATGAATTTGGTCGGAATGAAAGCTTAATGTTTTCATGTTTTCACATTAAAGGGATTGGGAGAGATAGGGAGATAGAGGTTTAGGGTTGCTTCCAGGTTTTATGGTTTAGGGGTTAGGGGTTTAGGGTTTAGGGATTAGGGGTTAAGGTTTAGGGGAATTATTTATGGTTTATGGTTTAGGGTTTAGGGTTTATGGTTTACGAATTAGAGGCTAAGGTTTAGAGGTTTAGGTTTATGGTTTAGGTAGAGAGGTGAATAGGGAGATATAGAGGAGACCAAGCTTGGGAGAGATATCTATGTCTCCTCTATCCCTCTCTATAACTATACCTACCTCTCTACCTCTCTCTCTCTCTCTTCCTGTTTCTCTATCTTGCTAGATCTCTTTCGATCCCCTCTCTCTAACTCTACCTTTCTATTGATCTCTCTCCCTCACTATTTGAGGTTTACACGAGTTTAGGGTTTCTCAAGTAAATATGGTTTAGGTTTTAGGGTAAGGGTTTAGGGATGCTCGAGTTTAGGGTCTAGGGTCTAGGGGTTAGGGTTTAGGGTTTACGAGTTAGGGGTTTAGGGTTTCTTGACTTTATGGGTTAGGGTTTAGGGTTTAGAGAGAGATAGAGCGAGGGGACCAATAGAGATTGGGAGAGATAGGGAGATAAAGGTTTAGGGTTGCTTCTAGGTTTTAAGGTTTAGGGACCTTAGGGGTTTGGGGGTTTGGGGTTGCTAATTTTTAGGGTTTAGGGTTTAGGGACATTATTTAAGGTTTAGGGTTTATGGTTTAGGGATTAGGGGCTAAGGTTTAGAGGTTTAGGTTTATGGTTAAGGTAGAGAGGCGAATAGGGAGATACAGAGGAGATTGAGCCTGGGAGAGACATCTCTATCTCCTCTATCCCTCTCTCTAACTATACCTACCTTTGCTTCCACATTTTATGGTTTAGGGATATTAGGGGTTTAGGGTTGATAGATTTTAGGGTTTAGGGTTAGGGATTAGGGGCATTATTTAGGTTTAGGGTTTATGGTTTAGATGTTTAGGTTTATGGTTTAAGTAGAGGGGAGAATAGGGATCTCTATCTCTATCTCTTTGGACATATGGATCCCTATCTCTTAATCTATCCCTCTCTACCTCTTTCTCCTCCTCTTTATCTTTCTCCCCATCCTTCTACCTCTTGAAATCTCTCTCCCTATGTCTCTAGACATCTCTTGATCTCTTTCCCTATCGAGCTATGTATCCTCATAACCCCATCTCTTAATATACCCCTCTCTACCTCTCTCTTTATATTTCCCTATCTATCTCTCCCTTACTAGATCTATCTCCCTATATCTCCCCTCTCTCTGTATATGTATCTCTATCTTTCTCCTTCTATAGACCCCTTTCTCTATCTTGATCTCCATCTCTCCCTTTCCCCGTCTCTATATCCACCTATCCTCTCTATCTCCATGTCCCTCTCTATCTCTCCATGTCTCCCGATCCCTCTTTATATATAGGATAGAGAAATGAAGAGAGAGAGAGAGAGAGAGAGACTCTCTCATGTAGATACAAGGTTACCTTTATGTTATCATGCTTCCTAGAACATGCTCATGTTATAATGCGATCACGTTCTTAGAAGCATGGAAAATGTTAAAAACACGTGTGATCCATGTTTTCAACCCCACATGCCTATTATTCCTTCTTTTCATGAGTATATCAGACAAAAAAATGCTTTTCATGTTGGTTGACTAATTGAAAATCATTTTTATATGAATCCACCACCTTTTTTTGTGTTTTCAACGTAGAAGAAGTGATTTTTCATGTTTTTGGAGAAAATTTGATTATTTAAACTAAAAGTTTCATGTTTCATGTGTGATTTTATTTTAATGCTAATTACCATTGATATATAGATTTAATTTGATGATATATGTTTGTTTTTTACAAAATTTTTACTAATACTATTCTAGAATTATATAGAATTCATAATCAAACTTGAGAAAAAATTGAATTTGAGGATTTTGAAGCCATCTTTTGGAGAATTAGTCAACTGCAATATTGAATTCTAAGGTATGTTCAATTTTAATTCACATATATATGTTCTTATGTTCTTTATGTCTTTGAATGTTGTTATGTCTTTATGTTTTTTGTGTTCTTTATGTTCTAATACATATATGTGTCTAGGTATATTAGTTAGTTCAGTCAAAGAGACTCCAAATTCCTCATGTTTCCACCTTGTTTCGGCCCTTCATGCCTTTATTTCACCTATTTTCAGCTATACAAGAGAAAAACATTATCAAATACTTCATAAAATAATTTTAATGAACAATTGTTTGTCATACTCATATTCGAGTGTATACATGGAGCCAAAATTGATTTTGGAAGACTCTAAATTTTTGCCCTAGGATGATATAGAAGGATTTATTCCTTAATACATGCATAATTCAATTCATTTAATAGAACCGTGCATGAAATGATAGTTTTATTACAAAAATGGAGGAAATGAGCACCCCAAACTATTTGACAAATTGTTACAACTCACTTTGATACCACTCAATCCATAAAAAATATGATGAAGCTTATGTATTTACTTCATCAACATAACAAAATTTTAGAGAAGAGAGTTATATATGTAAATATATGGACATACAAGCATCATGACATAAGATGATACAAAGGGAGCTACAAGGAGATAAAACACTAAAAAGAAGGTTTTCATGAGTGTAGGACAATCATGTAAGTCTATATAATAGTCCACTATCATAGTCTATTTAACCCTCCTGCCATATATGATCCTCCTTGCATTTGAAGGTCATTTTACAATGCTATGAAAGTTATAATTTATTACAAAGTGGTCCTTCTTATTGCATATATGTACAATGAAATTCATACATTTATATACTATTTACAATGAATGCGTAAAGAGTTATCTTCCTACAAATATGCACATGATACAACTGAGATAAGAGTTTGTGCACATTAGAATAATGAAAACCAACACTGTTATGCTATAACATGCTACAACTCATCTATGTTACATGTTACAACATTTATGTTACTATGGAACACAAATGTGCATGCTTACAACACCCAAAACATGTCATCACTAGCCCTTACATTCTCTATTTTCCTAGTCCTTTCTTAACCTCCAAGTGGCCATACTTCTCATACACACCCATAGTGATTGAAATGTACTACTTGCTTGCTCTACAAGTGAAAAACTTGAACACAACTCAATCCATAGGAAAAACTTGGAGTGCTAATCAAATGCCCCTACAAATGAAAGCAACTCACACTTATCTCCTTTGTAAATGAAGTAAATACTCTATCTAAGTACCATTACATACTAACATCATTCAATGTTGATGTAGACTCATGTGAGAGTTGTTCTCTCTTTGAATTGGATGTTTTAGTGTGCTTTTTTTTCCTTTGTGGTTGCTTACTCTTGCGTTTGTCATTTGGGTGAATCTCTAGATGAAGCTTCCAACACTTGTCATAACAATATCCTTCAACCTTGAAATTAGACCAATAGTTGTTAGCTTTGCACATACTCAAATCAAATTGTTTGTTATCTTCTTTGAGTTTGTTTTGGCCTTCTCTTCCCTTAGTTTTGGAGAGTTACTTCTTTTCCCATCCTTGCTATGGAAAATATGCTCCTTAGTGGTGTTTGCTTTGTGCATCATTCTACAATTTACTACTTCAACTTTCTACTTCTTAGAGATTCAACCATTCAATTTCCCCCTTTAGAATGTTTGAAATAGGCTCCCAAATGATGCACTACAAGGTGACAACAACTTGGTTTTACAAAGTTTCACAAACTTGTGTTCTTGATTTGACTCACAAACTCTCTCAATGACCTTTCAATGCATTAAGTCTCCAACACACAACTAGGGTTTAGACCTTCATATGAACTAGATGAGGCATCTAACAAGATTATGTTCACCAACTAGAACCAACTAAACCACTCTTCAAGTCACAAGGATCCCCTCTTAGCAACCAATCTGCCCAAGCCCTCAAATCCTAGGTTCTTAAGGGCATCATAAGGCATAAGGGCTCCAAGCTATTCCCCAACCTTAACAAAAGCATACACCATGTCAATATAATGTATTCAAACCAATTTTGTCACTTTTAGTGCCTAGAAATATCAACCAATGTCTGATCCACAAATCACTCCTTAAGGCCTAGTAGCCTTCCAAACTTGAAAAATGTGCATAACTTTGTGTAAACTCAGCCAACCCACAAACCAAAAAGTATTTAGGTCCAAACGAAATGTTCTCAACTACCATGAATTTTGAGAACTGCCTCGTCAAAGTTTGGCAATTTTTTCATCTTAGGGAGCTTAAGGGACTTTGTCGGTAGCCTACTGCCTCGAACGAATGTGACACTTGGCACATGAAACGAGACCTCCCCTAGAATTTAACCTCCCACCCCAATGTGTTGGAAAAGTTCATTCAGTCCCACGAGCTATGTAATGCAAAATGTCACTCCTGGCACCTTCCCATTGCATGAAACTGAAGCATTTTGCAAGAATGCATTTGATTTTGGCATGGTCAAATGGTCTGGAGTTAAACAAAATTAAGAGAGGTTATTGTGGATAGACTCCACATGCACCTATAGGTCCAAATAGAACATTCCCAGCTACCACGAATTCTGAGAACTATCTCGTCAAAGTTTGGCAATTTTTTCATCTTAGGGAGCTTAAGGGACTTTGCCGGTAGCCTGCTGCCCCAAACAAATGTGATGCTTGGCACATGAAACAAGACCTCCCTTGGCATTTACCTGCCCACCTTGATGCATTGGAAAAGTTCATTCAACCCCATGAGCTATGGAATGAAAACTGTCACTCCTAGCACCTTTCCACTGCATGAAATTGAAGCATTTTGCAAGAATGCATTTGATTCTGGCATGGTCAAAGAAATAGGAGTTGAATGAAACTAAGAGTGGTTATTGTAGATGGACCCCATTTGCTCCTGTAGGTCTAAATAGAATGTTCCCAGCTTCAACAAATTCTGAGAACTACTCCATCAAAGTTTGGTAGTTTTTTCATCTTAGGGATCTTAAGGGACTTTGCCGGTAGCCTGTTGCCTAAAATGACTGCAATGCTTGGCACATGAAATGAGACTTCCATGTCATTTTCCCTCCCACCCCAATGTGTTGGTGAAGTACATTCGGCCCCACAAGCTATGGAATGCAAAATGTCACTCCTAGCACCTTTCCACTATATACATGTTCACAACTTTTGTAAAATAAGCTAAAAATGACTCTATTGACCTTACACATGGTCTATTATGACCTTATTAGACCAAAACAAACTCAATTACATGTGAATCAAACAACCTTCAAAGTGCCTAGTCTCAATCTTTATACTTTTCATGTTTCAATCAGGCCTAATCTAGTAAGACAACAGACCCTATTTTTGGGGTTTTTCTGTCAAACTTTCCAAAAGACCTCCCAAAATAAATACAGATTTAGATACTTATTTCTGAGTTACATAACATATCTCAAAACCAATAGTGACTCCTTTGGACCATGTACCTCAAAAATGGCATTTTTCGCTGTATAAAATAGGCTAATTAGGCCTAGTTTGTGAAGAAACATACCTCTAAACATCCAAAACCCCCCTAGATTTGATGGGCTAGAATCTCCCATGTGTCAAAACTCTCAAACCACAATTATTTTTATGAGAAACCCTCACTAACATACCAAACCTCAAAAATCCTCAATCTAGGCCAATTTGAGGAGGGTTTATTGAAACTCTACCTTCCACACACTCTCAGACTTTGTCAACACTTGGAACACTTCAAAAATAGTTTGCATATGCTTTAGGAACCATCTCCCAGTACTTTCCAACCTTCTTTTAACAAACCCTAGCCTAAACCACCCTTTCTTGCTTGGAAACAAGGCAAAACTTGCCTAGGACAACACCATAGTTTGGTCAAACTACATCTCTTGATTCCCTAACTTCATGGGCATCTAAAACACATCCAAACCAAACCATTCCACTAAACATATGTGCAAAGTATGTAAAGTGTGGAAGCATATACTTGATGAACATGAACTGTTTAACATGATGCCTCAAAGAAATGTTGTCTGATGGAATGTAATGATTGCTAGATATGCACGAAATGGTTTGTTTTGGATAAGAGGCTCCAAATTCATGATAGTTCAATTTGAGACTAGGCCTAATTAGGCCTCCTTTACAAGGCAACTACTATGCCAATGAAAATCCACCACACCAAACCACTTAGGAACCCTAGCATGCATGGAAAAGGAACCAAATTCATTGGTTTTGGCCTTTAAAACACTTGTTAAGGCACTATTGTATGGACTGCACCCTCTTTTTGCCTAATACATGGTCATATTAGGCCATTGCATCCTCATACTCTGCTATATTCTTATTTCCTAACCTAGGGATTATTGTGAATAGTGATCCTACCTTATTCCATCCCATTCCACCAATCTAGAGTGATTAACTTGGTGAAATGACAAAGAAATACATAGTTTTTAGCCTCAAAACCCTAGTTCAAGGTTTTATGACAATTTCCAGAAAAATGTGATTTTCTCCCTCCAAATTCAATGAAAATGCCTCAAACAAGATGAAAATGAAAGGTCATTCACTCCCCTTCACAATGCAATTGGTTTTAGACCATGACAATACTGTACGGATGAGCAGTACATTCGGGAATAGTCTAATTTTAGGAAAAGTAGCAGAAAACTCAATTTTATTCAACTTTGCCCTTCAAAACCCTCTTCACCAACCCCTCCTCAGTGTGTTGGAAGGTTTGTATACATGTTTACAATAGTTCCAGTTGATCATAACTAACTTTCAACCTATTTGATCATTGGGTAACCTCCTTATTACATGATTTGTTAAGTTGACAAAGCAACTTCTTACCACTACTTGCATTATTAGACTTTTTCTTTGACAACAACATAAAACATGACTCCAAACACAAATGACATTGGTCATTTGACCTTATTACATGTAAAATGATGACACAAGACCATCAACTTGTCCTATGATTTCCTAGGACCTTGTTATGACATGCTCCTAGCCAAGATTGGCTAGGGCTAAGGTGCTCCTGCACCATGAAATATGTTTCCATGGTGTTGAGTTGTCCTACTTACCTAGTACATAACTCTTGTAGACATGTACGCAAAGTGTGGAAGCATAGACAAGCCATGTGAACTATTTGGCATGATACCCCAAAGAAATGTCACCTCATTGAATGCAATGATTGCAAGATATGAACAAAATGTATTTTTTGATAAGGCATTAGCAACTTTCGAGCAAATGCGATTGGTAGGTGTAAAGAAAAATTCCACAACCTTTGCTAGTATCCTCCTTGCCTATGCCAAAATGGACATCCATCAAAAGGATAAAACATATGGGAATTTTGTTAGATGTTGTAGTTGCAATTACCCTCAGAGACATGTATGCAAAGTGTGGAAGCATAGACAAGGCACGTGAAATTTTTGACATGACACCTCAAAGAAATGTCACCTCATGGAATACAATGATTGTAAGATATGAACAAAATAGATTTTCTGATAAAAAATACAATTGGCAAGTGTAAAGCCAAATTCCAAAACCATAGAAATGGTATGTTTGGAGCATGGTATAGACATCCATCAAAGCATAAAGGATATGGGAATTTTGTCAAATGTTGTAGTTGTAAGTACCTTGCAAGACATGTATGCAACTTGTGTGGAAGCATATATAACAAACATGAACTGTTAGATGTGATGCCTCAAAGAAATGTTGTCTCATGGAATGCAATGATTGCAAGATATGCATGAAATAGATTTTTTATAAGGCTTTAAAAAGTCTCAAGCAAATGCATAAAAATAAACTTCAACCATTTACACAAATTTTGGCACATCTAAAACCAAATTACACAACCTTAACCAACTTCCTCCTTGCCTATGCTATAATGGGATCTAGAGAACATGGTGTGGACAACCATCAAAGCATAAATGATATGGGAATTTTCTCACACATTATATTTGCAAAGTTGCCCTTGTAGACATTTATGGAAAGTATGGAAGCATATACAAGGCAAGTGAACTATTTAAAATGATGCCTCAAAGAAATGCACAGTCTGACAGAATTCAATGATTGCAAGATATGCACAAAATGGATTATTTGAAAATGATTCATAAACTTTCAAGAAAATGCAATTGGCACTTGTAAAACCAAATTCTCATAACAATAATTGATTATCATATTAAATATTTAATATAAACTGTCATATATACATAATGTCATGAACATAACATCTAGTTTTTATAAAAAGCCATATAGGCAAATATATAAAAATATACATCGGATTAACATACAAAAGTATGTATACAAAGCCATCTAGGCATACAAATTTTTTCCCAAAAACTAGTTTCCTATGGACTTTTAGGAAATAATCGGTAGCCCTTATTTGAATGTGAAGATGGAGAGCCAGTTAGTGACACATCCTCTTGCTATGGTTGAGTAGACATCTTCGAATAAAGTTCATCCAGCTACACCTTTTAATACAAACAAACAATATGCGCATTAGTATAGAAAATGTATAAAATATATAACATCACATATGTAATTGATCACTTACCACCAACTGATGATCGCTCTCCATCATCTTGACTCTCTCTTCATTCGTAGTTGGAAGAACTAGAGTTGTGACCTCCTGTGAGAAGCATCAAGAAGAAAAAATGACTAAATATAAATATCATTTATGCACATCAAATGACATGAGATAAAAAAGAAATAAAAAATTATGATATTTTCATGTTATTAACTCATACCTCAGTCAAAGGATTTGTAGATATCATGGCTGCATCAATGCCTATCTATGCAGACTCACACAGATGAGGAGGAGTCTCCACTATATTTAGCATCTGAAAATCAAGTTCAAGATTATTAAAAAAACAATACATTACATTATTTTTAAAATGCATAATGATTAGAAATGGTTAAATTTACCTTAGTAAAAGTGGTGGTTTGGTGTCCAAGGGACCAAGGAAACCATGGAAGTGCTGGTGACTGTTGAAATCATCAAATCAAGTCACAAAATAATATTACCATTGACATATCTACAATAATTATGAATATGTGACAAATTACATACCTGCTGACTTGACCTCTACTCATAAGCCACCAATGGATGGCTAACAGAGGCAGGATGAAGACTCTGACCTTGGAATTTCATTGCATAAACAATTACATACATTATTTTTGACTTATAATATAGATAATCATATAAAATTAATTACAAATTTCAAATAACAATATACTAAATCAAGATAGAACTTGTAACAGATTACCTGAGAGTCAATACCAAATGTATGTTGTAAGAGATCATCACTGAGAACAAGATCATCCAATATGTCTTGCCCCTGTGTCACAAAGTCCTGTCATGCCTCTTGCATCCCATAATCAAATAGGTTCCCACATGTACTGCACAAATGTGGGGACACATGAAGCCTACTACTCTCACCCTTATCACCCTGCGTAAAATTATCTGCATGCTGTGATAGAGTTTGGGTGAGAGTAGTCAGTGAATATAAAGTCTCCAGCTCAACACTCTCCTTAAAAGCCAAAGGGAGTGACCTACATTCTGGCCTCACTCAGGGTATATGCACATTCTATTCATCTCATTGAGCCCTAGGTCTATCTTGGGCAGAGCCACCACCTCTACCTTGGAACTCACAAATGTAAAAATAATTTAGAATCTTGTTGAGGATGAACTCGTAATAGGGTTTCCTCAAAAAATATTGTGGTACCTCATCATTGTTGCATGGCCACTCATCGAAGACCATGTACCATCTATCCCAAAAGTATTGGGATATGTCTTCATTCCTACACCAACGTATAGGAAACTGTTTGCTACTTTCCTCTAATGTTTGGTTGGTTTTGGGATTAATAAAATGTGCACATAATTGAGATTTTGTAATTTTTTTCTTCTTCACTTGTTCATATGACAACTTGTTGGCATAATATTGCTGACTCCTCTCCCTATAGTCTTGGAATTCGGTGATTTGTTTCATCACCAAATCCATGTGGGAAACAATCTCCTATAGTGATTTTGCATGTGCCCTCCTATGCTCAGTGGTTTCAATTGGATTGTTTAGGGTTTGATTAATAGTTTCAAGACATTTCTTATTTTTTTCTATTATCCCTAAGTAGTGTTCTTGATCATCTCTTACATGAAAAGGAGGTGAAGGTGGGTTTTGAGGGTTTGGAGGGTTTTGGGGATTGTTTTCACCCTCCTCAACTAGATTTAGATTTTTTGCTTCTCTAATAACTATAAATGCAATATAAACATAAATCAAACATTGCAAAACTAAAAAATTGTTCTAAAACTAACAAAATCAGACAAACCCTACCTTCTTCCTGTGTTGGAGCCTCCAAATTTGCACAATGATGTCTTTGGCGGTGAGGTGGCATTGTGAATTTCTTGTTTTCTCACGTGCACTTGATTGAATCTCCTATTTTCAACGCGATTAGATTTTGCTTGGTTTCTTTGCTGCTGTCAAGAGAAAAGCCATGCAGGGAATGAGTAGAAAATATATTTTTTTCTTTTATTAAAAGCAAAACATGAGCATTTTATAACGCGCTCGCGTTTTACTTTAATTTTAGACATGGTGGTGACTTTTTGGTCCCCCATCTCCTTGCATTTACCCATCAACACTCTAGTCCCATTGAGTAAGGTAAGGCCAAGGAGGCTATTTCTTCCATGATTTATAAGCATGGGGTTGTAGCTTAACCCACTAATGCCATGCTAAGGCATGAAAGCAATCAAGACTATAAAAACAATATAACAAACTCACACTACACATGATAAACATAGTGAAACATAGAAGGCTCAAGTACACTATAGCTCCTTGTGTGTGAACATGGGCTCTGATACCAGGTGTAACACCCCCCATCAAGGAACCCCAGAGGACAACACTAAACTATGTTAAATTAATGGAATTTTAAAAAAACAAATAACAATAGAATGCATCACAAAACATAATAATCTAAACCTAGGTCCTCTAAGGTTCCTCGACTACATTACTCACAAATCAGGATTACAAGAAACAAAGGTTACATAAAGAGATACAAACAGAGATACATCCTAATTTACAAATACATGATAAGATATCTTCTCAAATAAGAACAAGACATCTCTCATGCATTTACAAATAATTTGGCCGATAGGCCATTCTATATGTGCACACATCTTGTAACTGCCAAAAAAATTTGGTAGTCTAGTAGTCCTTCCCTCATAAAAAATATTTTTTTTGGGTAGTCCTTCCCTAAAAATAGGCCAGAGTCTTTGTGGTTTTAATTAGCCAAAAAAAAAAATTCTTTTGGCTATTTATAATTCATGGTGTTTCATTTATTTCCTTTGCCATTACATTTTCTCTTTGCTTTTTTGAAATTATATATAACCCCTCCTTCCCGCTTCGACATCACATATTTCAGCTTTGGCTTTGGTTCTTGGGTTTTGGTAAATTTTTTAGATTTTCATCTGTGTATGAAGATTTTTTAGGTTATTATATATTTCCTTACTTTGTTATTTGCATGCAGAATACAAATTTCTTCTTCAAATAAGAGAAATGCTTTAGGTGCAAATTTCAAGCTAGAACTTTTTGTAGTAGCTCCTATGCTAGATAAAATCAAGGGCAAGGGAAGGGCCCTAGAGAAAGACCCATGAGTGAGCAAGTTTCATGATTTGTATCTTGATGCCAACAAGTTCTTATGTCTGATTTTCATGATCCACCATTTGATAGCATTGAATTTGTAAATCTTACCTGTATCTTCAAATGAATAATGAATCAATTCTCTAAAACTACCTTTGCAAGGTTTCATGTTTTATTTTTTTTTGTTTAGAAATTTTCTTTTATCTATTATCAATGAAGAAAAGCTGCCAACACATGCAAATTGATTAATTTTTTTGTATTGAAAAATTTAATTACAAGGAGAAATACATAGATTACAAGAAATAAAAACATACATAACAATATAGACCTCAAATCACATCTAATAGAAAAGGCTACAAATCATAATAGTATACATAAAAGAAGGCCTAAAAAGCTTCCAACAACAACTATAATAATTTTTATTTCTTACAATGAAACCCTAGCTACCAAAATTATAGAATCTAAAAATAATTTCCTTCTTTCTTCTACGAAATGATTGCATGCTCAATGAAGAACACATAGGAAACTTGAAGGAATCAATGAAATTTTGAATCTGCAACATGCATTCAGAAAAACTTTAGATCTACAAATGCATCAAAGAAAACTTAGGTTAAGGTTTTTAAAAAGATTAAAATAATTGCAGCTAGAAAATATAATAGAAATGGGTGCTGAAGAAAGAATGATATTTTTTTAAAAGATTCTTCTTTCTAGCTTCTTCCTTACCTACAAAACACGGAAATGAAAATGAAATTAATTGAAGAAGTGTGCATAAAATAAAGAAGAAATGAAAAGAATTAGAAAAAACAATAGGTTTTATATAAAAATAAACTTTCTTTATTTTATTAAGTAAGCATATCCATACTAATAGGAAAAAAATTACATTATTCATTTTATTAAATAAATTAGGAAAATAAATATGTTTTATATAAAAAATTACTTTATTCATTTTATTAAGCAATCATATCCCTACATTATAGAAAATAGATAACTTAATTGGGGTGGATGCAGGGGTTAAATTTGATGGTCCACCATGCCTATCAAGAAATTTTTTTCCTATGGTTTCGTCTTTATTATTGCCTTTCACATGACAATTAATTTTTTTTAATGCAAGTCAAATTTTCTAAGAGCACTTTGTACCCAATATCCTTGTTATTAACATAAAACTCCATGGATATGGTTTTATGCACTAAAGTGACATGAAGGATGATTATACCAATTAAACTAGATTTGAAGGTATCATAGCCTAGCATTTCTTGTCCTCAAACAATTCAGTTCACTATATCACATTGTTTAAAAAACACATCTGATAAATAAAAATTAATCATAAATAAAATAATTTAATATCTAAATTTACACATTCCCTAACAAGTTAAAGTCTACAGTAGTTTCATGGTTCATTGTTTATGATCAGAAAATGACCAAATCATTATCAATTTCTTCAATATCATTTGTTCAATATAGTAATAGTTTTTTGAAGTATTTATTGAAAAATATACACAGTTGAATCCAAATAAAATATAATACAGATAAATAAAACACCTCTACATTGTATAATGTAGATCCCAATTTGTCAACACTACTTCATTCAAGCGGCTATTACCATAGCAAGCAAGCACTAAACAAATTTTTCCTACCAAAAATTATATTAAAAAAATACGAGAAAGAAACACAAAAAGATTAAAAGAGACTTACCAATACCACAAACTGATGCAGTCATGTAGTTAACAATTAAAGATCGAGTCCAAATCTACAATCATTTGATTCAAGGAGGTTTAGAAAAAAAATAATTGAGAGGTGTTGTTGCCTGAGAATTTTCACTCTACAAAAAAAAATTATAATATAAAAAAATTATAATATAAAATATTATTTGCACTTGGAGGCTAATAATATAAAAAACTCAAAGAATATTTAGAATATCTTTGAAAACTCTAGGAAAAAAATTAAAATAATAGAAATTGTTGAAAGTTTCTATTTGAGAATTCTCACTATACAAAAAAAATTATAATATAAAATATTATTCATAGTTGCAACTAATAACATTAAAAAACTTAAAGAATATTTAGAATATTGGCTAATAATATAAAAAACTCAAAGAATATTTAGAATCTTTAAAAAATCTACAAAAAAAATTGAAAATAATAGAATTTGTTGAAAGTTTCTATTTGAGAATTTTCACTCTACAAAAAAAAATTATAATATAAATTGTTGAAATTTTCTATTTGAGAATTTTCACTCTACAAAAAAATTTATAATATAAAATATTATTTGCTAATAATATTAAAAAACTCAATTGGAGTGGTTGGGAGGGCACCCTATCCATGGGAACATGGAAGGGTCGTAACTTTAGGCTAGACACTTGGCAAGGTGGTATCCTTCATTGGTGTTCTAATAAATTATTGTGAGGACTGTGGATATTTCCATTGCATCCAAATGATGCCTCCCCACACTTGAGCTGGGTCGAAGGATTTCCCTCTCCATTCTCTGAGCTGTCCAAATAATGATCACTTTCGTAAGGTTTTCTAGCAAAGAACTCTCTAGATACTCTTCGTCACCTATATCTGATTTCCACAGTTTCATTCATTTGGAAAGCTTAGTCATAGGCTCATTTGAAGGTAACCCTCTAGCTAGAATGACAGAATGCTCAGGTTTCATTGCTCGCATGTCAGTTGAAGGTTTGATAAATTTGGGGGTGCCTACTCCCATTCAGCTGGAAAGAACTGTTTGGCAAATGGCTTTCAAAGGTGTCCTCACTGACCAAAGGCTTAAACGGGTTCTATGTTTGCATGATGGGCTCCTACTACCAATAGTGAAGATCATCCTTGGCAAAGATTTTCTATGTACAGGGGAATTTTATCGAGTGGATACCCATATCCCGTCATGGTTTCTGGCCTTTGTTTTAGATGCAGGGGCTTCGAAAGGAGAGGTGAAGGGGCTGATGGTTAAACTATTTAAAGTTGAATTCCTTGGTAGCCTCGACAAAGTTCTAGGTGCGGTCATTCCAGGGGCAGCAGCCCCTCACTGCAAAGACATCTTAGTGCCGAAGGATCCTCTGGAGGTCATCAAGGTTTTCCCTCTCATTCTGGATATGAAGGGGATGGTCTTGCTTGAACACCGAGAGTGAGTGGTGAAGGCCATGGCCTTTCTGAAGAAACTATTGAGTTTGGACGAGGTCAACGGGGACTTTGGGTGGGTCAGTGAGCTCCAAGCTATGGCAATGGGGCTTGGTTTCATGTAATTGCAGTCTCTTAGTTTTTTTCTGTTAGTATGTTTGTATAGCAATATAAAAGTATTGTTTGTTCTATGTGGTCTATCCCCAAGGATATACAATAAGCCATAATGGCTAATTTTGGTATAAATTTCAGTCTTGTGCGGCCTTTTTTTTGTAAACAGCTGAGGAAGCCGGATAAAGTAATGGAAAGCAGGTTAACAGTTTATAGCCACCTAGCTGTAAATATTGCTATACATCAATATAAAAACTCTTATTTTATGGATAAAAAAAATTAAAAAACTCAATAATATCTCTAAAAAATGTAGGAAAAAAATTAAAATAATAGAAATTATTGAAAGTTTCTATTAAAATAATTAAAAATAAAAACAAAAAACATGTATTTGTAATTTTGTATTGTTTTAACACACATATATTTTTTATATATAAGAAGTTTCTATTAAAATATTAAAAATAAAAGGAATATATATATATATATATATATATATATATATATATATATATATATATATATATATATATATATATATATATATATATATATATACAAGGTCAAATTTTAATATTAATTGTTTTTTTTTATAGTTTCTAAAAAAAATTACATGTATTAACATACGGTAAAATATTTATTTTGACCATATTTTACGGTTAAAATCTTTAAATACAGGTATATGGCCATCAAATTTAATCCCTTGGTGGATGTTTATGTGTCATTTAATTTGAATTTATCATAAAGTAGTATTTATATTTTAATTCAATGTAAATGTAATTATTTAAAAGAGAAATTAAAATAAAATAAAATTAAAGAAGTATGCTAAAAAAGAAATGAAAATAATAGGAAAAGTAATAGGATTTATATGCTATCTTTAGGGTTGTTGAAAAAAATTACATTCATCATATCCTTATATTATAGAAACTATATTTCTTTTGATTAGAGTAGTATTTATATTTTATTTTAAATGTAAATGTAATTATTCAAATTAGAATGCATATATTACATTATTTAATATTTTATTTAATTTTTATTTAAATCCTTATAAAATACCTAATTAATTTCTTGGTTTTATGGTTCATTTTAAGTGAGGTAAAATTAAATAGATTTATTTGTTATAAGGTTTTTAAAAAATTAAAATAATTAGAGCTAGAAAATATAATAGAAATGGGTGCTGAAGAAAGAGCATTTCATGATATTTTTTGAAAAGCTATTTTTTTCTAAATTTTTCCTTACCTACAAAACACAACACAGAAATGGAAATGAAATTAATTAAAGAAGTGTGCATGAAAGAAAGAATAACTAGTACATTTATATTTAAAAAAATATATCTACAACCAAGAGATATCTTCTAATTTGTTGGCATTTATAAATTACTTGCAGTTAGAATATTTGATCTGCTCACATGAGTTAATTTAAAGAGACTATGCAAGACTTTTCATATTCTTCAAACATAGTAAAGATTTCATTCCATAACTGCCCAAGTTTTTCTATTTTTCTATCCATTTAGCTTCCACAAATTTAGTTATTTTTTATTTAACGTGATAACGATTTCACTCCATAACTACCCAAGTTTTTCTATTTTTCTATCCATTTGGCTTCCATGAATTTATTTATTTACATATTTTATGAATTTTGTTTACATGGAATCTATAGTGCCCTCAACTGATCGTCTACCGGACTGATGTTTGCTTAGTAGTACTGGACATTATGACAGTATTTTAGATCGTTCGATGATGGATTTCTAGTTATTTTGTTATTTCAGTATGAACCTAATTGTTATGATAATAGATGTTAATGTTGGATTGTGTCATTTTATGCTTTACAATTTGATAAATGAACTGGATGTTTTAGATGCTTTGATGTTATTCACTATATGGGATTGGAAGTTAGTTGATCATTTTATGTTGTAGACTAGTAATCTGATACCTTCTTCAATATAGTTGATTGTTATTCATAAACGTGAATGGAACAGTGTCGTATTACTCGTTCTTGAGTACCCTACCCCAACTAGAACAAATCCTTTTCTGCATATGATCTTGACAAGAATAACCAATGGATAAAATAACTCTTCCACCCGACCATGTGGAACCCTAAGGTCCACCCCCCGAGCTAGGAGTTAACATGAGGTCCCAACAATGACAGTCAGGTAGACAAAAGACAAAAAAGAACAAAGGACGACCAAACGCCAATACAACACATGGCAATAACAATACAACACAACTTAACTTCTAGAGGTGACACGAAACAAATGAGGAGAGACCAAACATGGGATGCTAGGTTGTAGTAGGGAGAGTGTCATGGCATGGTCCTAACATGGGTTATCCTGACAGCCTCTCACTAGGCACCGGCCCCCATCTATGGTTATCCTTACAGCCTCTCACTAGGCGCCGGCCCCATAGGGTGACACATGCGGAATCGACCTTCCTTTCATGAGGACAAGGAAGTCAATCATGCCGACCAGGCCTTCTCTACCCATCCTTAGTCTAAACAAGCACTACAGGTCATGGGAGAGGAATCCAATAATCTTATTAATGCGAAATCTACCCTTAAGCCCCTAGTTTATTTTAGGTTATCACTTAATTAATCTACTTCCAATGGGTTATCCTGACTGCCACTTTAGGCGCCGACGTTGAAAGCCACTCTCCTTCCTAACACCTAGTAACCTTAACATCATACAAGACTTTATAACAATACACGTATATGTACACTGCAAGGCATAACCCTCTTGCATCACAATAAAATCATAACACCAATTTTATCCAATGCTTTAACATTACAATACTTTATTCTTTTACAGATTTCAGGTCTCTCCATATGACAAAACGGTACAATAAGATCACAAGTGGTTTAACATCCTCACAGGAAAATATTACTTTCAATACACATAAACAACTTGACATTATCTCAATATACTTCATACTATGTTTGATCCACATACTCGTTATTACATCGTAAACACAAAAACAACAATACACAAGTTGCAAATACTTAACTATGACAACTCAGCCTCTGGAGTTCGAGTTTGACCACTCTCAATTCGACTCATTACAACAACTGGAATACTTAACTCATACAGTTTAATACAGTTCTTGAATTAACACTACAAATTCTTCTCTGTTCAATGTAAACAACTTCTGTAATAAAATCAACATTAGATTACATTCTCTACTGTTACTGTTTATTACAACCCTACTATCTTGTAAAAGAATCGTAAATGGATCCTATTTGAATGGAACGTGAACAACTCGTATAGGTTGTCAATGAGGAGTAAAATGGCTATTGACTGTTTTGTCATTGCAATGGATGACAGTTGATTAGTCTAACAACTTCCTCAACTTGTAAACCTAATAAGATTGACAGTATCCAATGATCACAAGAATAACGTAGGCAATAGGTTGAATGGCTAAGTTTTTACGGTATCCAAGGACGTTCTTTGAGATCCCCGCATCTTGTTCATGCTTCTAACTGTTGTACTGATCTCCCAAACATGGAAGTGTACTTACAAGTTCAGAAAATTACTTCCCCTCAGGTTTAATTTCTGACAGAAATGGATAAATTACAAACATCTCAGTAAATTGCTGATTGCTGTATGTGTTTAGCTGTCCCTTACTGCAACGGCCTTCAGAAGAAGCGCCATCTCTGTCAGTGATATATCAGTTAAGACTGTGTTGGTTATATGGACTATATTGCAGTCCGTTTGGCTAATGTGAAAGTATGATATGCAGAAAGAAACCTCTCAGAAGTGTGCCCAGGTAAAACAGCGATTCTCAGTAAAAGACTGATTGCTAGGTATATACGAAATGGAATTGTTGCAAGGGACTCAAGAACTCTCTATAGTGCACACTATGGTTGTCATCTACGTTCTTACAGAGGACTAAAAGAGATGTAATCTTCTAATAACCTGATCAATGAATAACTAGTGAACTGGAGAATGTTTGTGATGTGATATCTGAAAAGAAGATAACGGTTTTGCCAACACAGCAATCTCATTTCAACTTTGTATGTGAACTGTATTTGTTAGTTTACTGGAAAAGCTTCCTGCAAGACGAACTATGTCGATGATCTTTCCATCACACTGTCGCTGCCGAGTCTGTTATCGAGTTTCTGAAATATTCAGATGTTGAGGATTGTCCGTATATGGGACAGTAAGCTATCAGAGGCAGACAGCTGCTTAGATTGTTTTTGGAACCATTATTACATTACACCAACAGTTGGTTATTATTTGTGCATTGTTGACCATCTTGCCCTTGCTAGTTATCATGAGGACACCCCAAACTTCTTCCAGCTGTGCGCCAGCCAGGACAAGGGCGCTCTACAGATTAAATCGACTACCTTTTTGATGTTAATGCTTA
Organism: Cunninghamia lanceolata; assembly: GCA_027924645.1. Classification (NCBI taxonomy): domain Eukaryota; kingdom Viridiplantae; phylum Streptophyta; class Pinopsida; order Cupressales; family Cupressaceae; genus Cunninghamia; species Cunninghamia lanceolata. The sequence continues at coordinate 4,754,296 of BSBN01000596.1, forward strand.
GCACACAGGAACCCTCAGCCTGATGCGCTATGAGAGTGGTTAGTAATCGATACATGGTAGTATACTAAACGCACAGTAAATGAATTCGTTCAGTCACTGCATAGTTGATTGAAGGTCAGTGATAATTCAGTAATAGAGTGAACGAATGGCGAATGCAAAGGCAACATCGACTGGATGAATGGCGAATGAAAAGGCATCAGAACTTTCATTCAAGATGAAATAAGGCAGCGAACTACCTAAATTGCCACCTCCCTTTCACACCCTAGCATAAACTTACAGCGTAACTTGATATTATCGATCCACTGATAAATAATACCAAACGCAACAAGGCAAAATAAATAGAGTCTCCGGCCAGATCGCTAACCAAGGTTTTTTTTAACTTCAATCGCAGACATTTGACAAGTAATCTGTGCAGCTCTTGACATAATTCTAACCCTAACCTTTTCATTGCAATACCAAGTAATTCTATGCTGGAAGATTGGTACGAGCTGATCTCATAAGATCATAGGCTTAGGGTGTTACAGAATTAAAATTGCGCTTAAATTTTAATCAGATAAATTTGAGATTAAAACATTCGAAACAAAAATTAAGAAACGGAGATTGAATTACTAACCACATTTTTTTTAAAACTTGTTTCTGTAAGCTATAGAGAGCCTTGACATTCTTTTTGTTGGCATCGTAATCCCGGATACCCGCAAAACCTTGTCCGTGAAGATTGTTTTTTTTTTTGTTTAAATGATGTGAAGCGGTTAAATACAAGAGAACATGAGAAGCAAAATAGAGAAAAGGAAGTACTGAGCAGCAAGAGCGCCAAACAAGGATACTAATGTTGACAACACCAATAACAGCACAAGGGGACGTTGGTGCAATCACTTTGCACCTTTCATTTCATCCTTTCTCAAGCACATTCACCAATCACCAATCTATGTGAGAGGGTCGTTCTCAGCACTGTGAGCCTTTACTCAATAACTTACTATGCTAAATTGCTTGATGATAGATCAGTTAGGGTCTGAGAGAATAGGGAATTTGCAGAGGCAACGCATGATTGAGATTATGCAAAAAGTTTACAAAGTGAAAACTAAAGGAAAGACAACTTGTATCTTCTAACCCTATCATCCATATGCTGGTCTGAGATTGCACCCAGATGGAATTGCCGAAATGCATTCTCCATGACATGAAGAAGACTATCAAAATGAATTGTTGCATGGACAATTGACTGATTCGGCAAACCAGTGGAAGGAAGACAATCAAATAACGGAATCCTTGAGCAGAAAGGAATAATTTAAAACCCTAAGAGAAGATGTTGTTTTAACATAGAGAGGATAGTCTACAGACTTGAACTTTGATGGCACAACACAGAGAACAAACTAATTTCGGATCGTAATATATCTAAAGTGGATGTCCAATCAACAAACTATTTGGAATCAAATAAACTACAACAGCATTTGCAGATTCAGAAAAAAATTTAGAGATAAGGCATTCGACGGAACCTAGCTATGCAATCAACTCAACGAGTCTGCTTCAATTGCTGCAGTTCCAAGCTGCTTATTTCCTTTCACCTATGATGCTGTCCTTAATGCCTCTACCGCTCTTTTATAACATAGTCTTTCTCATCTACCAAGGAGCTTGGCACGCGATCCCATGCATCTCTCCTCTAAAAAAATATATTTTATTTAATTTAAAGATCCCCAAATAGTAGTTATTTTACTTTATTATTATTATTTTTTAAATGCAAACACATAATTTCAGACAAACTCTAATTTCTATATAGCCGACCCAATATATTGTTATTAATAAAATTGTACTATTTCGTCAATCTATAATTTTGTAACTATATTTTAATTTATTTTATTAATCAAGTTGTAAATCACAATTTACAACATGATTACAACTATTTATTTATTTAAATATTTATTATAAATAATATTATATCGAACAATACAAAATTTCTTACAACTTTATTTAACAACAACACTTCTAATAAAATAATAATTTATTTATAATGATGATCAACAACTAACGACATTATGCTCATTTATCAACATTTATACTCTTTCGTATAATGATTCTAACTAAAGCACAACATTACCATACACACTTAGACACCTGCAGAACTAATTAGACTCCAAGGTACAGTATTACCTGACAGCAAGACATGATCGAACGACAACCAATAACCACAAGGATAAACTGACGACCAAGGAACACTAACTAGGGACCTCACGTTAACTCTAGCCAACTAATCCATTGGCGAAGGCACGCTCAAACCTGGTAATCAGGTGGAGTTGATGCCTAGTACCTGCATCCTGCAGCAACACACAGTTAGCCATAACAAGATATATATATATATACATCACATGCAGTCCTATAGTGAATGGAAATCGCAGTGGGGTAGGGTACTCGAGAACAAGTAATACGACACTGTTCCATTCACGTTTATGAATAACAATCAACTATATTAAACAAGGTATCAGATTACTAGTCTACAACATAAAATGATCAACTAACTTCCAATCCCATATAGTGAATAACATCAAAGCATCTAAAACATCCAGTTCATTTATCAAATTGTAAACCATAAAATGACATAATCCAACATCAACATCTGTTATCATAACAATTAGGTTCATATTGAAATAGCAAAATAACTAGAAATCCATCATCGAACGATCTAAAATACTATCATAATGTCCAGTACTACTAAGCAAACATCAGTTTGGTAGACGATCAGTTGAGGGCACTACATCCTCCCCCCTAGGATCAGGCTTACTCCTGGAAGCCTGCGAACAAATATGGATATAGCTCTCGCATTCGGGATGTATCTTCCTAGGTCGCTGAAGTCTCATCACTAGGATCCGATTGGACCCTTACCTACTCTATGACTCTGCCCCTGAGAGCGAGTCGCCTATGCTCCAAAATGCCTACGGGCTCCAAAGCTAGCTGCCCGTCCTCTATCTGTAAGGCATTCCAATCAAGAACATGTGAAATATCTGGATGATAAGGTCTAAGAACAGAAACATGAAATACGTCATGGACGCGTGACAAGCTAGGCGGCAAAGCAAGATGGTATACAACAGGACTGATTCTTTCCGAAACCTCGAATGGCCCTACAAAGCGTGGCGCGAGCTTAGAGCCTTTTCCGTAACGAATCAGACTCTTTCATGGATGCACCCACAAGAACACCCGATCACCAACTAAAAACCGATGATCAAGTCTATGAGCATCTGCATATTTCTTCTATCTATCCTGAGCTGCTACTAGATGCTCTCTAATGCGATCAACCTACTACTCCATCTCTTGGAGCATCTGTGGACCTAGGAGAACTCTATCCTCAAGGCGATCCCAACTCAATGGGGTACGACAAGGACGACCATATAGGGCTTGAAAAGGAGACATGCCAATGGAACTATGGTACCCATTATTGTACGCAAACTCCACCAAATACAAATAATCTTCCCAACGGTTTTTCTAATCCATCAGATACATTCTGAGCATGTCCTCAATGACCTGATTGACCCTCTCAGTTTGCCCATCAGTCTCTGGATGATAAGCTGAACTGAAGTTCAATTGAGTCCCCAATGCATGCTGAAGGGATGTCCAAAGAGTTGAAGTAAAAATTGGATCATGATCAGAGATAATCTTGCGAGGAATCCCGTGCAATCTGATGATATCCTCCATGAAAATTTTGGCCACAGATGAAGCATTATATGAAGATCGGACAGGAGAAAAGTGTGCTACTTTCGTAAGCCTGTCTACAATGACCATTATTCATCATGGCGACGAGAGGACATGGGTAAACCAACTATAAAATCTATTGAAATGATGTCCCATTTCCATTCCAGAATAAGATGTGGCTAAAGAAGACCTGCGGGATGCTGATGTTCTGCCTTAACCCTCTGACATTCTAAGCATCTCAAAACAAAATCAGCAATATCCCTCTTCATTCCAGCCCAAAAACATATCTGCCGAAGGTTTGCATACATCTTCTTGACACTTGGATGAGCAGAATAAGGTGTCCGATGAGCCTCAGTCATAATTAGGGTGCGGAGACCCTCTGTAGAAGGCACATAAATGTGACCTAAATGTTGCAAGAGACCATCTGACTCCATAGAATATCCAGCATATCTACCCTCCAAGGTTCTACTAGACTCAACTTCAGCTTTCACTTCCTGATACCATCTATCTGCAGGGAGTGCTGCAAGAATCTGTCCCCTCAAATCCACTCCAAGAGTGATTAATGAAAGTTCATGTCTTCGCCGACTAAGAGCATCTGCCACCACATTCTCCTTACCTTGGATATATTTTAGCTCAAAATCATACTCACATAGAAACTCCATCCACCACCTCTGTCTCGCATTCAGGTTTGGCTGTGTAAAAATATACTGTAAACTTCGGTGATCACTGTGCAGCTCAAACCGATGCCCCAGTAAGAAGTGTCTCCATCTTACCAATGCATGTACTACTGCAGCTAACTCTAGGTCATGTGTAGGATAGTTCAATTCATGATCTTTGAGTTTACGGGACTCGTAGGCTATCACACGACCCTCCTGCATTAAAACTGCTCCTATACCTTCCAAAGATGCATCAGTACAAACCACAAAATCTTCGGCAGGATCCGGCACTGCTAGAATAGGTGCACTGGTTAACCGCTCCTTAAGACTCTGAAAGGTTGCTTGACATTGTTCTGACCAAATGAACTTCTTTCCTTTTCTCTGGAGAGAAGTTATAGGGTAAGCTATCTTTGAAAAACCTTCCACAAATCATCAATAATAGCCTGCTAAACCCATGAAACTACGAACCTCTAAAACATTGGTAGGAGCCGGCCAATCCATGATGGCTTGAATCTTTGAAGGGTCCACTGCAATACCCTTGTCGGAAATAACATGTCCCAAATATTTCACTTCAGTTTGAAAGAAATCACATTTAGCCAGATTTGCATACAACTGATTTTCTCTTAAACACTGCAGAACCTGTCGCAATTATTCTTCATGCTCCTCCATAGACCTTGAATAAATCAATATATCATCTAAGAAGACAAGAACAAATCTATCCAGATAGGTATGAAACACACCATTCATCAGGCTCATAAATACTGATGGCGCATTTGTCAACCCAAAAGGTACAACAGTGAACTCATAATGCCCATAGCAAGTGCGAAAAGCTATCTTGTGGATGTTAGCCTCAAAGATGCGCAACTAATGATATCCAGATTTTAGGTCTATCTTGGAGAACACCTTAGCTCCTTTGATCTGATCAAAGAGGTCATCAATTCGTGGCAATGGGTATCTGTTCTTCATAGTCACCTTATTAAGCTGTCGATAGTCGATGCACAAACACAGAGATCCATCCTTTTTCTTCACAAAAATCACAGGTGCTCCCCATGGAGAGACACTTGGACGAATAAATCCCTTCGCTAATAACTCTTCTAGCTGCAAGCGAAGCTCCTTAAGCTCCTGAGTAGTCATCCGATATGGAGCTCGTGAGATAGGTTCTGCTCCGAGAACAAGGTCTATCTTGAAATCAATATCACGCTTCGGTGGCATACCCAGGATCTCGCTAGGAAAGACATCTTCATACTGCTTGAGAATAGGATGATCGTCAAGGGATGTCCCCCTATTTTCTCCAAAATTTAAGTCATTAACTGTTATAGCAAACAACTTGCATCCTTGACACAAACATCTCTTCAATTGCATAGCAGAAATCATGCGCAAGGAGATGGGTCTCTGAATCCCAACCACTTCTACTTCTTTGCCTGAATCATCAACACACCTTACTAATTTGTGGCGACAGTCTATCACCGCTCGATGAGCATCTAACCAATCCATTCCCAACACTATGTCATAGGATCCTAGTGGTATAATGCAAAGATCTGTTGTGGTAGATAAAGGACCTATCCTCAACTCACAACCATACACAAGAGAGTCTACTGATACCCTAGATCCAGAGGCCAATTCCACCTGCCACTTAACATCTTGCTTTGCTGCCACTAATTTGCAACGCTCCACTATAGAAGGGGAAATAAAAGAATCTGAAGCACCAGAGTCAAAAAGAAAAGAAATGGTAATACCTCGCAAGACACCTGTAGCCTCCACAATGGTACCTTGGTGCTCCGCTTGGCAATTATCCACCGCTGCAAACAACCTATGTGACCTGCCTGCATCACCAACAGTGGGCTCTGAAACTGCGGGCCTCTGTCCAAATCCTAAAGTATTCTTACGCGGACACTGTCTGGCAATGTGGCCCTGCTGACCGCAAGAGAAACATCCTGTTCCCCTACCAAAACCTCCACCGCCTATCGGAGCATTTGACTGCTGAAAGCTACCTCTACTTGCCGCAGATTGTGTGCTTTGCGCTGGTTGACTGGCACGATCACGTTTAACTCTCTGCCAACTTCAATCCTTTCTGGAATGAAATCTACTACCTTGCTGATATTGAGAGTTTCTTGATTTCGTCTGAGAAAACTGTTGTTGTTGCTATCCACTCTTAGGAGGTACATGTTGACTCCTCAAGTTACTCGCTACATGAGACTGACCACCTCAGAAACCTGAACCTGCTCGAGATGAGCTACCAATCTGTACACCTGTATGACCCCCTAAGGCCATGGTTAAGTTCTCTTCCACCAGTCGAGCCTTCTCAACTGCTACCTCCATGGTCTTCGGCTTGAAAACATGAACTCCTCCACTGATGCGTGCATTCAGACCTCTAATAAAATGCTGAACTAACATGGCCTCATCATTTCCAATGCCTGCATACTGCTTGAGTTCATAAAACCTGCGCTCATACTATTCCACTGTCATGGCCATCTGTCTCAACCCATGGAACTCATCCGCTCGATGTTGCCTCCAATGATCAGATAAAAATCGAGCTCTGAACCTTTCCAGAAATAGTTCCCATGAAATTGTCGCAATATCTAAATGCAACTTTTGTTCCTCAAGACGCCACCATGTAGAGGCGAATCCTCTTAGATGCATGATGGCACATCTTGCCTTAGTGTTGCTACCATATGGATGCATAGCAAAGCATCTCTCCAAATCAATTAGCCATGTCTCTGCTTCCAAACCACTACCGGATCCATCGAATGTAGGAGGACGGGCTCTCATCAGGTCTCTCATGTGGCCCGCAAGAATAGCTTCTTGTTCAGCTGTGATCTCTCTCCTTCTAGGAGATCGTTCTCTTTCTCTCTCTTCTGGTTGTTCCACCTCCTGCCTAGGACCAAGATGAGCAAGCACCTCCTCTAGGAGCTGGCGTAGTTGAGCACCCTCGGGCTGATCCTGATTCTCTTGATTCTCACTTCCACCTTCTTGAGTACTCCCATGAGGGGAACTAGGAGGAGGGCTGTTATCAACACCTCTCCCACGACCCCTACCTCGTCCACGTCCTCGGCCTCGTACCCTAGGCATCTTCCTGGACAACACATCCAAGAACAACTTTAGGTTGCTAGGCAAGGACTATGAATGAATATGTTCTTCAGAGTTTAAGCAACTAGCATAGCTTAATGGGCTAATTATAAAACCAGAGTACCCAGTGTTAGAAACTTGGCTCTGATACCAGATGTAATGCCCGCCTTGAACACCTTAAAGAAATACACACTATGCTATATGAAATAGGAAATTTTTTTTTTAAAAAGATTAAGTAACGATAACATAATCAATTATGACATATTCTCTAAGGATTCAAGGCTGCATCACTTTACAAACCAACTAACATAATTTAACATATATCAGCAACTGATCCAAATCCATGCTCAATTAAATAACTTATTCATATTCATTGCAAATCATCAAATAATAGAATCTGCATGATTAAATACATAACTGAAATGCTTTCATATAGGTTCATCATGACATCATTACATCGCTATTTTTAGCCTACATCAAGATTGCATACATAAAGAATGTTCTATTACACAAATCTGGTACAAGATTATACACTTACATCATCATCATTGGAACAAGTACAACTGGAACAAATCCTTTTCTGCATATGATCTTGACAAGAATAACCAATGGATAAAATAGCTCTTCCACCCGACCATGTGGAACCCTGAGGTCCACCCCCCGAGCTAGGAGTTAACATGAGGTCCCAACAATGACAGTCAGGTAGACAAAAGACAAACAAGAACAAAGGATGACCAAACGCCAATACAACACATGGCAATAACAATACAACACAACTTAACTTCCAGAGGCGACACGAAACAAATGAGGAGAGACCGAACACGGGATGCTAGGTTGTAGTAGGGAGAGTGTCATCGCACGGTCCTAAAATGGGTTATCCTGAAAGCCTCTCACTAGGCGCCGGCCCCCATCTATGGTTATCCTGATAGCCTCTCACTAGGCGCTGGCCCCATAGGGTGACACATGCGGAATCGACCTTCCTTTCATGAGGACAAGGAAGTCAATCATGTCGACCAGGCCTTCTCTACCCATCCTTAGTCTAAACAAGCACTACAGGTCATGGGAGAGGAATCCAATAATCTTATTAATGTGAAATCTACCCTTAACCCCCTAGTTTATTTTAGGTTATCACTTAATTAATCTACTTCCAACGGGTTATCCTGACTGCCACTTTGGGCGCCGGCCCCACGTTGAAAGTTACTCTCCTTCCTAACACCTAGTAACCTTAACATCATACAAGACTTTATAACAATACACGTATATGTACACTGCAAGGCATAACCCTCTTACATCACAATAAAATCATAACACCAATTTTATCCAATGCTTTAACATTACAATACTTTATTCTTTTACAGATTTCAAGTGTCTCCATACTACAAAATGGTACAATAAGATCACAAGTGGTTTAACATCCTCATAGGAAAATATTACTTTCAATACACATAAACAACTTGACATTATCTCAATATACTTCATACTATGTTTGATCCACATACTCGTTATTACATCGTAAACACAAAAACAACAATACACAAGTTGCAAATACTTAACTATGACAACTCAGCCTCTGGAGTTCAAGTTTGACCACTCTCAATTCGACTCATTACAACAACTGGAATACTTAACTCATACAGTTTAATACATTTCTTGAATTAACACTACAAATTCTTCTCTATTCAATGTAAACAACTTCTGTAATAAAATCAACATTAGATTACATTCTCTACTGTTATTGTTTATTACAACCCTACTATCTTGTAAAAGAATCGTAAATGGATCCTATTTGAATGGAACGTGAACAGCTCGTATAGGTTGTCAATGAGGAGTAAAATGGCTATTGACTGTTTTGTCATTGAAATGGATGACAGTTAATTAGTCTAACAACTTCCTCAACTTGTAAACCTAATAAGATTGACGATATCCAATGATCACAAGAATAACGTAGGCAATAGGTTTAATGGCTAAGTTTTTACGGTATCCAAGGACGTTCTTTGAGATCCCCACATCTTGTTCATGCTTCTAACTGTTGTGCTGATCTCCCAAACATGGAAGTGTACTTACAAGTTCAGAAAATTACTTCCCCTCAAGTTTAATTTCTGATAGAAATGGATAAATTACAAACATCTCAGTAAATCGCTGATTGCTGTATGTGTTTAGCTGTCCCTTGCTACAACGGCCTTCAGAGGAAGTGCCATCTCTGTCAGTGATATATCAGTTAAGACTGTGTTGGTTATATGGACTGTATTGCAGTCCGTTTGGCTAATGTGAAAGTATGATCTGCAGAAAGAAACCTCTCAGAAGTGTGCCCAGGTAAAACAGCGATTCTTAGTAAAAGACTGATTGCTAGGTATATACGAAATGGAATTGTTGCAAGGGACTCAAGAACTCTCTATAGTGCACACTATGGTTGTCATCTACGTTCTTACAAAGGACTAAAAGAGATGTAATCTTCTAATAACCCGATCAATGAATAACTAGTGAACTAGAGAATGTTTGTGATGTGATATCTGAAAAGAAGATAACGGTTTTGCCAACACAGCAATCTCATTTCAACTTTGTATGTGAACTGCATTTGTTAGTTTATTGGAAAAGCTTCCTGCAAGATGAACTATGTCGATGATCTTTCCATCACACTGTCGCTGCCGAGTCTGTTATTGAGTTTCTAAAATATTCAGATGTTGAGGATTGTCCGTATATGGGACAGTAAGCTATCAGAGGTAGACAGTTGCTCAGATTGTTTTTGGAACCATTATTACATTACACCAATAGTTGGTTATTATTTGTGCATTGCTGACCATCTTGCCCTCGTTGGTTATCATGAGGACACCCCAAACTTCTTCCAGTTGTGCGCCAGCCGGGACAAGGGCGCTCTACAGATTAAATCGACTACCTTTTTGATGTTAATGCTTAGCACACAGGAACCCTCAGCCTGATGCGCTATGAGAGTGGTTAGTAATCGATACATGGTAGTATTCTAAACGCATAGTAAATGAATTCGTTCAGACACTGCATAGTTGATTGAAGGTCAGTGATAATTCAGTAATAGAGTGAATGAATGGCGAATGCAAAGGCAGCATCGACTGGATGAATGGTGAATGAAAAGGCATCAGAACTTTCATTCAAGACGTAATAAGGCAGCGAACTACCTAAATCGCCACCTCCCTTTCACGCCCTAGCATAAACTTACAGCGTAACCTGATATTATCGATCCACTGATAAATAATACCAAACGCAACAAGGCAAAATAAATAGAGTCTCTGGCCAGATCGCTAACCAAGGTTTTTCTTTGAACTTCAATCGCAGACATTTGACAAGTAATCTGTGCGGCTCTTGACATAATTCTAACCCTAACCTTTTCATTGCGATACCAAGTAATTCTATGCTGGAAGATTGGTGCGAGCCAATCTCATAAGATCATAGGCTTAGGGCGTTACAGAATTAAAATTGCACTTAAATTTTAATCAGATAAATTACAACTGCGATAAATTTGAGATTAAAACATTCGAAACAAAAATTAAGAAACAGAGATTGAATTACTAACCACGTTTTTTTTTAAACTTGTTTCTATAAGCTATAGAGAGCCTTGACATTCTTTTTGTTGGCATCCTAATCCTGGATACCTGCAAAACCTTGTCCGTGAAGATTGTTTTTTTTTTTGTTCAAATGATGTGAAGCGGTTAAATACAAGAGAACGTGAGAAGCAAAATAGAGAAAAGGAAGTACTGAGCAGCAAGAGCGCCAAACAAGGATACTAATGTTGACAACACCAATAACAGCACAAGGGGACGTTGGTGCAATCGCTTTGCACCTTTCATTTCGTCCTTTCTCAAGCACATTCACCAATCACCAATCTATGTGAGAGGGTCGTTCTCAGCACTGTGAGCCTTTACTCAATAACTTACTGTGCTAAATTGCTTGATGTTAGATCAGTTAGGGTCTGAGAGAATAAGGAATTTGCAGAGGCAACGCATGATTGAGATTATGCAAAAAGTTTACAAAGTGAAAACTGAAGGAAAGACAACTTGTATCTTCTAACCCTATCATCCATATGCCGGTCTGAGATTGCACCCAGATGGAATTGCCAAAATGCATCCTCCATGACATGAAGAAGACTATCAAAATGAATTGTTGCATGGACGATTGACTGATTCAGCAAACCAATGGAAGGAAGACAATTGAATAACGGAATCCTTGAGCAGAAAGGAATAATTTAAAACCCTAAGAGAAGATGCTGTTTTAACATAGAGAGGATAGTCTACAGACTTGAACTTTGATGGCACAACACAGAGAACAAACTAATTTCGGATCGTAATATATCTAAAGTTGATGTCCAATCAACAAACTATTTGGAATCAAATAAACTACAACAGCATTTGCAGATTCAGATAAAAATTCAGAGATAAGGCATTCAATAGAACCTGGCTACGCAATCAACTCGACGAGTCTGCTTCAATTGCTGCAGTTCCAAGCTGCTTATTTCCTTTCACCTGTGATGCTGTCCTTAATGCCTCTACCGCTCTTTTATAACACAGTCTCTCTCATCTACCAAGGAGCTTGGCACGCGATCCCGTGCATCTCTCCTCTAAAAAAATATATTTTATTTAATTTAAAGATCCCCAAATATTATTTATTTTACTTTATTATTATTTTTTTAAACATGCAAACACATAATTTCAGACAAAATCTAATTTCTATATAGCCAACCCAATATATTGTTATTAATAAAATTGTACTATTTTGTCAATCTATAATTTTGTAACTATATTTTAATTTATTTTATTAATCAAGTTGTAAATCACAATTTACAACATGATTACAACTATTTATTTATTTAAATATTTATTATAAATAATATTATATCGAACAATACAAAATTTCTTACAACTTTATTTAACAACAACACTTCTAATAAAATAATAATTTATTTATAATGATGATCGACAACTAATGACATTATGCTCATTTATCAACATTTATACTCTTTTGTATAATGATTCTAACTAAAGCACAACATTACCATACACACTTAGACACCTGCAGAACTAATTAGACTCCAAGGTACAGTACTACCTGACAGCAAGACATGATCGAACGACAACTAATAACCACAAGGATAAACTGACGACCAAGGAACACTGACTAGGGACCTCACGTTAACTCCAACCAACTAATCCATTGGCGAAGGCACGCTCAAACCTGGTAATCAGGTGGAGTCGATGCCTAGTACCTACATCCTGCAGCAACACACGGTTAACCATAACAAGATATATATATACATCACATGCAGTCCTATAGTGAATGGAAATTGCAGTGGGGTAGGGTACTCGAGAATGAGTAATACGACACTGTTCCATTCAAGTTTATGAATAACAATCAACTATATTGAACAAGGTATCAGATTACTAGTCTACAACATAAAATGATCAACTAACTTCCAATCCCATATAGTGAATAACATCAAAGCATCTAAAACATCCAGTTCATTTATCAAATTGTAAAGCATAAAATGACATAATCCAACATCAACATCTGTTATAATAACAATTAGGTTCATACTGAAATAGCAAAATAACTAGAAATCCATCATCGAACGATCTAAAATACTGTCATAATGTCCAGTACTACTAAGCAAACATTATACCGGTAGACGATCAGTTGAAAGTTGTTAATTAAGTGAAAACCTAAAATGAACTGGGGGGAAAGGGTTAATTACACATTAACAAGATAATTGGATTTCCTCTCCCATGCCTATAGTGCTTGTTTAGACTAAGGATGGGTAGAGAAGGCCTGGTTGGCATGATCAACTTCCTTGCCCTCATGAAAGGAAGATTGATTCCGCATGAGTCACCCTATGGGGCCGGTGCCTAGTGAGAGGCTGTCAGGATAACCATAGATGGGGGCCGGCGCCTAGTGAGAGGCTGTCAGGATAACCCATGTTAGGACCGTGGGATGACACTCTCCCTACTGCAGCCTAGCATTCCCTAGTTGTACTCTCCCCATTTGTTATGTGCTTGCCTCTAGAAGTGTTGTTAAGTTGTTTGTGATATTGACTTGTGTCGTTGGAGTTATGTGTTGTCTTGTCTTATAGTTTACTGTCTACCTGACTGTATGTTGTAGTGGGAACCTTATGTTAACTCCTAGCTCGGGGGGTGGACCTTAGGGTTCAACATGGTCGGGTGGAAGAGCTTTTATCCCTTAGTTTTTCCCTTGCTATTGTTCATGTGCGAGGATGTTGTAACTTGTATATCAGCCGTCAGATCTTGTACCAGGTATGAAGTAAGTGATTTGCATTCATGTACTTGTCTGTGTATCAGTTGATTTATAATGTTTATATTCAGAAGGTGTTAAGTAACAACGTAATGATGTACTTGTATGTGAGAAGAAATTGTAACTATGTACTAGATCCTAATGATTATTTATTTGATGTAAATGTTATTGATTTAATGCTTTAGGTTTAGAATGTTCTACTGATGTTAGTTAATGATGTATGTCAGATTATGTTGTTTGATTTGGTAAAGTAATGCTCCCATGATATCTTAGAGGACTAGTCGTTAGGTCAAATGATGTATTTAGATGTGTTAAACATTACTTTGTCACTTTATTCATTCAAAAAAAAAATTATTCCGTTTTTGCATAGCGTAGTTGTATCGTTCTCTAAGGTGTTCATGCGGGGTGTTACATCTGGTATCAGAGCCAAGTTTCTAACACTGGGTACTTTGGGATTTATATTAGCCCATCAAGCTACACTAGTTGCTTAAACTCTCAAGATTATGTTCTTCCCTATTGTCACCCTCACCTAACAACCTGAGGTTGTCCCTTGGCGGTGTCTACATAGGTAGGTGCCTAAAGGTCGAGGTAGGGGTAGTTGGCATGTAGAGATCCATTCCCCTGCATATGATATCTGCCTTACGGTTGAAGAAATGCATGAGTCAAGGTTGTCAGTTGTTTGCCATGATGGTGCACAATTTGGAATTAGGGGAGAGTCGAGAGGTGTCTCTTGACGATCATCCTATCCTTAAGGAGCTTTGGTTGTAGTTAGAGGAGTTGTCAGGTAGAGGACTAGATGCTTGTACATCCTCGTGTGAAGTACGCATTCTTGGATATTCTTAGTACTTATGTAGAGTCCTTATTGTATGGAATAAAAAGTTGAGGATAACCTGACGTTGTTCCCTCCTTCCTCGTTGGGTGGCTAGTATCTAGTCACGCAGTGTTGTATAGTGCAATTTCAAAGATTGTGTATTTTCCTTATAATTATTGATGATTTTCTATTAATTGAAAAGGCCGACACTTTGTTTATATTTGATTGTGATGGTCTAGCCACACCTTGTGATCTTCATTTGTGCATAACACTTGTGGTTACATTTGGTTTAGTGTTGAACTGCGTGCATTTCTTGTTTTGTTGATGAAATTTAATCTTTATTTTATATTTGTTTATGACTTTGGTGGCTAAACTAGTTTCTCCTTATTGTTTTCGATGTCGGCCATGTGTTGTGTTGTGATTCCTCTCCAAGAACGTATGAGGCAGACTTGGTGAGTGTATATGAGGAAGTAGACACAGGGAACCTTGAGGATGGGGATATGTGAGGATTATTTTATGGAGGCTAACTACTTTATACAACAGTAGATAGGTCATTGTTGTTTTGTTTCGATGGTCTATCATTGTGTGTGTGCCCTAACACCACCAAGCCACTAAGTGTATAGTATGGTTGTGTGAGATAGATGTTGGCTCTTGGCTCATGGATTTTGTGTCTTGGATTAGTAGGTCGCTTACCGGTGACTAAATGGACCTTTGTGTAGCCCTAAGATGTGATTTCTGGTAATTTGAACTCATGTGCATATGAAGAATGTGGGTTAAAACATGAATATAGTATTATAAAATTATAAATTGTGGTTTCATGATTATAAAGGTGTAAAACATTATATGAAGATTTTTCTGTTAATAGATCACATGCACAGATTGTGCTCCCATGTTTGCATAGCGTTGTGGAAACTGTCCAACCTCGTTCGTATGTGTTGCAGGCTTCCAGGAGTAAGCCTGATCCAAGGGGGGGAGGATGTAGTGCCCCTCACCTTGCCTTCTGTTGGGCTGATGGTTCTTCTAGTAGGATTAGATATCATGACATTAGACTCTCTGTTATTATGCTGAGTTGTATATGGACCTATTGCTAGGATGATGACTGGTGATTTTGGATTACTAATATTTTATGTTTCACAGTTTGATGGACATATTTGGTGTAATGGATTAATGTTACTTCTGGGTTTAAGGTGATATTTAATCATGGTTATGATGCTTTAACAATAATTGTCAGACTAGATCATATTGAATTGATTATTCTATTTTCTTGTAGACAACTGAATACTTAATTGTGGATGGACTTAGGTAAACAGAACAGTGTCGCATTACTCGTGTTCGAGTACCCTGCCACGCTGCGATTTCTGTTTACTGTGTGCATGATTTCATGTTTGCATATATATGTTTAACTTGGAGGTTTGCCGCAGGATGCAGGTACCGGGCATCAACTCCACCTGAACTAGCAGGTTTGAGCATGCCCTAGCCAATGGAATTGTTGATCAGAGTTAGCATAAGGTTCCCCAGTCATCCATCGTCCTTGTAGAGGATAAGTCTTCAGTTTTCGGATAGTCATTGTTCTCAGTTTTGTTCGTCTCGATGGGTTGTCATCTTGCTTTCTTTGTATGCTTGATGGTCGAGTAATTGTATGTTTTATGATTGGTTAATTGTGGTATATAAATCGATAAATTTGATTAATGTCTACTAAATAGATTTATAAATAATTATTAATTGTTATATAACAAATATATATTAATTATTAAATAAATAAATAAATAAATAAATATTAAAGGAGTTAAATTAGTTATAAAGAGGCATTATAAGTTGTGGAAATTGTTGTATAATTAATAAAATAAATATGAAAGTAAATATATGTGGCCCAGTAAATAAATGATTTAATAGAGTAATATGTATTTATGAGTTGTTGGATATTAAATATCTATACAAAATACTAAATTAAATAAAGTAAAAATTATAAGTAGTAATATATTAAATGTGAGTTATCCTTGAGTAAATAAAAGGATAGGGGTTATAGTGTAATGTTATAAAAAAAAAATTTAAAAGTATGTAGGCTGTATTTTTCATTGGCGGGGGGCATTGGATCATGTGCTTATGCCCTAAAGGGGGAATGCTATAAAATAAGGAGAGAAAAGGAGAGAGGGGGGAGCGAAAAAGTGGAGTTGGAGATCAGGGAAGGAGACGGAGCTGCGAAGAATAGATGGAGGTCATTGCAGCGTATACAGCTTACCCGGTAGCTTCAATTCAGCACGCTCCTGTCAAAACCCAGATGCTCGTTACACGCTGCTTCTACAACTCAATCGTCAGACTTCCACCTCAAAATGTTGGGTGTAAGAGTGGCCTCGAATTCCTTTGTATACAGGCATTGCGGAAGAAACATCGACCAGCAGGACGCGGTCACATGAATTACCGAGGGCTTAAGGTTCAAGCGGCTAAGAAAATAGACAAGAGTCCAAGATTCCTGATGAACTCTACGCTTGTGGTCAAAAAAGAGGATAAAGACAAGGTAGTGGAGCTCTGCCATTCTATTACAGAATGGGCCAAAGAAAAACAGGTATGTGTTTCTCAGTTCACTTCAATCTTTGAGAGAGAACTTCATCCAAGTCATAGATATGGGTTTAAAACGGATCTAGCATTGACATTTTCGAGAAACTCTAGTTTAGTAAAGTATCTCAATTTTCAGACATTCCAAGCTTTGGTTGATTTTGATGGAACCCTCTGTTGAGATGATGGGACAAGGATCCCTTGGTTTCTCGAGGTAAATTGGATTATGTACATAATGTTGCATGGGGTTTAATTGATACAAAAGTAATATGGTAGGGTTCCCTGAGGAAGCAGATGCTTTAGAAATTATAATGTAATTGATAGTTGTAGTTCAGCCTAGTTAAGATAAGATGCCAATTGATGTAGGGATGAAATAATATGGTGCCACTGGCAGGTAGTAGATGCTTCAGAAATTAGATTTAATCAAGGGTCGTACATCAACTCAATTGTAATGCAACCTTTCAAAAGAGAAAATCTGCTCCCAAAGAGAAAATTGCATATAGAAGAATGACATTAATGTTTTGGCCCCTCTTTGTAGTCCATCACCATTAGGATGTACAAAAGAGAGGCTTTAAGGATATCTCTGTGTACAGCAAGAGGTTGGAAGCTATAGTCCATCGTAACCTGGGAAACCTAAAAGAAGTTAGTGGGAAAATGATTTAATGTAAAATTCGGCCCACCTTCAAGTTATTCTCTTATTGTTTGAAGGAATATTGTTGACGGGTTTTCTTAGATCGGTGAAATGCCTTTTTACCACTGCTCGGGCATACCTTTAGCTAAGATGCCATGACCATTTGCTGTCTTTTATTTACCACCTCTACCTAAACTCCAAGGCTCTCGACGCTATCTCTTTTTAACTGTGGACCTCATGTGAACAAAATATGTTTCCACTGTCAACTTGGAATGCTCTATCCTTTTCAGTTATCACGGTGAAATAAATGAGAGTTTGTTGCGGATCTTATAGGTCATTTCAGCGGCCGGCAAGCATAATATGATTTAAAATACATACCACAAAATAAAACCTTTTTAATTCAAGATTGATTTAGAATTGAGAAAAAGGGCGTAGAGATTTCAGGGTTGGAGATGGTTCGCACCAGGTGGCTCACGCTTCAGAAATTAAAGCATCAGAGCCGCGCTAATGTGGAACTTTCAAATTCAGTGGATCCTACATCATCAGAAACAAAAACAGACGATGTTAATAGCAGGAGTGCAGATTCTTCATTCGCTGCTTCTGATCAGAAGATTAATTCTGTCAAAGATGCTCACAATTGGATCAGTTTGTCTCCACACGGACCAAGGCTGGAACCTAGATATAATCATGCAGCTACAGTGGTTGGAAGGAAGATGGTGGTTGTTGGAGGAGAATCGTCTGATGGATTATTGAATGATGTTCAGGTTCTGCATCTGGGTAAGCTCTCGTGGTTGACTGTTGGACAAATCCCCAAAGTTGCTACTAAGGAGAGTTTATCAAAAAGAGAACAAAGCCAGCAACTTCCTGCATGCAAGGGACATAGCTTGGTATTTATCCAAGGGACCTTTCCCCATGCTTGGGTAAAATGAAGATTGTTTATGAATGGACTGCTACTATCTCTACAAGTTCCTATCAAACAGTTTTGTTAGGATAAATAGACATTAACTAAAAGATTTGCACTTTTCCTCTTTCCCCAAGTAGCTTATGATCTTCTTAAAAAAAAAAATACTGGATGGTTTCTCAAAGTCAATCAATCTCGTGACATTTATAATAATTTACTTGGAGATGGGTCTATGCAAAACAACCCTAAAATATGCAGATGCAAGCACACGAATCCTTTTGCTGATAGGCTGAATTTGTTTATTTCTGTCCGTTCAATGCAACTGAAAAGGACCTGTTCTGTGCAATGCACACTATTAATACATCAGTACCAAGGAATATAGAAATATGAACAGGTTAACCTCAAAGAAAATTCATTGCAGTGTGTGATAATTAAGACAAATACATACAGGAAACCAAGGTAACCTGTATTAGTTTGAAATAGTATAGGAACTTGAGGCAACGAGGTTGCATAATAGTACAGGAAATCGAGGTACAGTGTTTGTTGAGATGGTCAATTTGAAGTACACTTGTGAATTCTTTCTGTCATGTGTCTTCTTGCTCTAGTATTTCATCAGAGTGCCATAATTTTCTTGTGCCAGTATGTTGTATTGGTGCCAGGCCATTGAAGTCAAAATGTTGATATTGAATACAAAAATCAAGAGGTATCATAATCAATTTTTGGTCTTTCAGTTCCACACAGTATCTTTTATTTTACCTTGATTGTGCTGTGGTGTCTTTGGTCTAGTGTTTGAGTTGAGTCTGTTAAAATGTCCAAAAATATCAAATATCACTTCCAAAAAGATAGAAAATCTGAAATCAAGTTCTTAATTGCGTTGAGTTGGTAACCTCTCATCTGGAGCAATTGCATGGAATGGAGGACATTAGTGGTCTCTTTGCAATTCGATTTATTTAAGGAATCCAATTGCTGCTTTAAGATGATGATTCGCTGATCTTAATGAGAGTTTGTTGCTTCCTCAACAACAGCGATCCTCTTCTATATTGGTTGCTTCTAATACAAAATGTGAAAGACCTTTTTAATGTGTTCACATCTCTTCATAGATTCCTCATGCTAGCCTGTGAAATATATCACCTTCTCTTTCTTTGATGCCACGTGATTCATTTTTCTGAACTTAAATGAATTAGCAATGTCTCCTAGTAACAACTCCTATGCGGTGGCTAAAAACCACGAGTTCCTCAGACTTTGCAAATGCCACGCTGAAGATCTCTATTTGAGACAATCACTTGTAAGGGCTTTAAGGGGTCCCACAATTCACATTAAATGCCTTCATACTTGTGCCTGAATTTGAATGACTATTATAACATCTACCTTTGAGATTCCTTAATTCCTCTGATATATATACTTTCACAACTGGGCCCACGTTCCACTAGAGAGATTCTTTAATATTTCCCTTCTTGCATTCGTCAGACCTTGTCTCTTTTCTGCCCACAATATAATTTCTTACTACCACAAAAGCCTCCAGTAAAATCTTAAACACAAAGTCTTTTATACATATTCGCTGAATGCACAAGGGACCTACGAACACATCTTAGAACATGAGATTTCTTAATTTGTTGACTGAAATTACTAATTCAGACAATTCGTGGAAATGGTATAAATTATATGGTTGTTAGTTTTAAAGGTGCAAAATCAAATGAAGATTAATATTGTAGTTAAGTTATTAGATCTAATTCATTGAATCATAAAGAATGGTAGATAATATTAATTACAATAGGAATGATTATTGATGATTAATTTAATCTCGGTAATGATTTTTATTATTATATCTTTATGAAGGTTTTATTAATTGAAGTGTGATTAAATAGACCCGGTATTGGGTTTGTTGGATGTAATGGGGTCCACTGTGTAAGTTGTTTGGTTGTCATTCCAGAGGCATAGTATAATGTGATTGGTTTTCAAATATAGTGTTTTTATGTGCATTGAATATACAATGTTATGTTGTCTCTAGTCATGTATGAGGCAAAAGGGTAACGTGAAGGATGCATGATCTGATTGTGAATGTACCTTGGGGTGGTAGTAATTCCCTTGTGGATGGCTTGTTGACCATTTTAATTATATTTATTTGTATTGGGATTTTGAATTGGATTTTGTGAATGGGGAGACATTGAGTACTGTAACGGATGTGATGTTGATGCATTGTTATGGATAATATTTTGAGAGTATGTTCTTGTAATTAAGTTGTTATGCAAGATGGTGAATGCCTTGCAGTATTACATATACATGTGGATATGAGGATAATTGTTTTTGCAAGATGGTTAATGCCTTGCATGGTTTATGAATCCTCGTTGTTTTGATGATGTCTTCTTGCTTGTTGGTTAGGGTTTCTAGATGCAGGCAGGGGAGTGGCTTTCAATGTGGGGCCGGCGCCCAAAGTGGCTATCAGAATAACCCATTGAAAGTTGTTAATTAAGTGAAAACCTAAAATGAACTGGGGGGAAAGGGTTAATTACACATTAACAAGATAATTGGATTTCCTCTCCCATGCCTGTAGTGCTTGTTTAGACTAAGGATGGGTAGAGAAGGCCTGGTTGGCATGATCAACTTCCTTGTCCTCACGAAAGGAAGATTGATTCCGCATGAGTCACCCTATGGGGCCGGTGCCTAGTGAGAGGCTGTCAGGATAACCCATGTTAGGACCGTGGGATGACACTCTCCCTACTGCAGCCTAGCATTCCCTAGTTGTACTCTCCCCATTTGTTATGTGCTTGCCTCTGGAAGTGTTGTTAAGTTGTTTGTGATATTGACTTGTGTCGTTGGAGTTATGTGTTGTCTTGTCTTATAGTTTACTATCTACCTGACTGTATGTTGTAGTGGGAATCTTATATTAACTCCTAGCTCGGGGGGTGGACCTTAGGGTTCCACATGGTCGGGTGGAAGAGCTTTTATCCATTGGTTTTTCCCTTGCTATTGTTCGTGTGCGAGGATGTTGTAACTTGTATATCAGCCGTCAGATCTTGTACCAGGTATGAAGTAAGTGATTTGCATTCATATACTTGTCTGTGTATCAGTTGATTTATAATGTTTATATTCAGAAGGTGTTAAGTAACAACGTAATGATGTACTTGTATGTGAGAAGAAATTGTAACTATGTACTAGATCCTAATGATTATTTATTTGATGTAAATGTTATTGATTTAATGCTTTAGGTTTAGAATGTTCTACTGATGTTAGTTAATGATGTATGTCAGATTATGTTGTTTGATTTGGTAAAGTAATGCTCCCATGATATCTTAGAGGACTAGTCGTTAGGTCAAATGATGTATTTAGATGTGTTAAACATTACTTTGTCACTTTATTCATTTAAAAAAAAAAATTATTGCGTTTTTGCATAGCGTAGTTGTATCATTCTCTAAGGTGTTCATGCGGGGTGTTACATCTGGTATCAGAGCCAAGTTTCTAACACTGGGTACTTTGGGATTTATATTAGCCCATCAAGCTACACTAGTTGCTTAAACTCTCAAGATTATGTTCTTCCCTATTGTCACCCTCACCTAACAACCTGAGGTTGTCCCTTGGCGGTGTCTACATAGGTAGGTGCCTAAAGGTCGAGGTAGGGGTAGTTGGCATGTAGAGATCCATTCCCCTACATATTATATCTGCCTTACGGTTGAAGAAATGCATGAGTCAAGGTTGTCAGTTGTTTGCCATGATGGTGCACAATTTGGAATTAGGGGAGAGTCGAGAGGTGTCTCTCGACGATCATCCTATCATTAAGGAGCTTTGGTTGTAGTTAGAGGAGTTGTCAGGTAGAGGACTAGATGCTTGTACATCCTCGTGTGAAGTATGCATTCTTGGATATTCTTAGTACTTATGTAGAGTCCTTATTGTATGGAATAAAAAGTTGAGGATAACCTGACGTTGTTCCCTCCTTCCTCGTTGGGTGGCTAGTATCTAGTCACGCAGTGTTGTATAGTGCAATTTCAAAGATTGTGTATTTTCCTTATAATTATTGATGATTTTCTATTAATTGAAAAGGCCGACACTTTGTTTATATTTGATTGTGATGGTTTAGCCACACCTTGTGATCTTCATTTGTGCATAACCCTTGTGGTTACATTTGGTTTAGTGTTGAACTGCGCGCATTTCTTGTTTTGTTGATGAAATTTAATCTTTATTTTATATTTGTTTATGACTTTGGTGGCTAAACTAGTTTCTCCTTATTGTTTTCGATGTCGGCCATGTGTTGTGTTGTGATTCCTCTCCAAGAACGTATGAGGCAGACTTGGTGAGTGTATACGAGGAAGTAGACACAGGGAACCTTGAGGATGGGGATATGTGAGGATTATTTTATGGAGGCTAACTACTTTATACAACAGTAGATAGGTCATTGTTGTTTTGTTTCGATGGTCTATCATTGTGTGTGTGCCCTAACACCAACAAGCCACTAAGTGTGTAGTATGGTTGTGTGAGATAGATGTTGGCTCTTGGCTCATGGATTTTGTGTCCTGGATTAGTAGGTCGCTTACCGGTGACTAAATGGACCCTTGTGTAGCCCTAAGATGTGATTTCTAGTAATTTGAACTCGTGTGCATATGAAGAATGTGGGTTAAAACATGAATATAGTATTATAAAATTATAAATTGTGGTTTCATGATTATAAAGGTGTAAAACATTATATGAAGATTTTTCTGTTAATAGATCACATGCACAGATTGTGCTCCCATGTTTGCATAGCGTTGTGGAAACTGTCCAACCTCGTTCGTATGTGTTGCAGGCTTCCAGGAGTAAGCCTGATCCTAGGGGGGGAGGATGTAGTGCCCCTCACCTTGCCTTCTATTGGACTGATGGTTCTTCTAGTAGGATTAGATACAATGACATTGGACTCTCTGTTATTATGCTGAGTTGTATATGGACCTATTGCTAGGATGATGACTGGTGATTTTGGATTACTAATATTTTATGTTTCACAGTTTGATGGACATATTTGGTGTAATGGATTAATGTTACTTCTGGGTTTAAGGTGATATTTAATCATGGTTATGATGCTTTAACAATAATTGTCAGACTAGATCATATTGAATTGATTATTCTATTTTCTTGTAGACAACTGAATACTTAATTGTGGATGGACTTAGGTAAACAGAACAGTGTCGCATTACTCGTGTCCGAGTCATTGTTCTCAGTTTTGTTCGTCTCAACGGGTTGTCATCTTGCTTTCTTTGTATGCTTGATGGTTGAGTAATTGTATGTTTTATGATTGGTTAATTGTGGTATATAAATCGATAAATTTGATTAATGTCTACTAAATAGATTTATAAATAATTATTAATTGTTATATAACAAATATATATTAATTATTAAATAAATAAAAAAATAAATAAATATTAAAGGAGTTAAATTAGTTATAAAGAGGCATTATAAGTTGTGGAAATTGTTGTATAATTCATAAAAAAAATATGAAAGTAAATATATGTGGCCCAGTAAATAAATGATTTAATAAAGCAATATGTATTTATGAGTTGTTGGATATTAAATATCTATACAAAATACTAAATTAAATAAAGTAAAAATTATAAGTAGTAATATATTAAATGTGAGTTATCCTTGAGTAAATAAAAGGATAGGGGTTATAGTGTAATGTTATAAAAAAAAAAATTAAAAGTATGTAGGCTGTATTTTTCATTGGCGGGGGGCATTGGATCGTGTGCTTATGCCCTAAAGGGGGAATGCTATAAAATAAGGAGAGAAAAGGAGAGAGGGGGGAGTGAAAAAGCGGAGTTGGAGATCAGGGAAGGAGACGGAGCTGTGAAGAACAGATGGAGGTCATTGCAGCGTATACAGCTTACCCGGTAGCTTCAATTCAGCACGCTCCTGTCAAAACCCAGACGCCTGTTACACGCTGCTTCTGCAACTCAATCGTCAGACTTCCACCTCAAAATGCTAGGTGTAAGAGTGGCCTCGAATTCCTTTGTATACAGGCACTGCGGATGAAACATCGACCAGCAGGACGCGGTCACATGAATTACCGAGGGCTTAAGGTTCAAGTGGCTAAGAAAATAGACAAGAGTCCAAGCTTCCTGATGAACTCTACGCTTGTGGTCAAAAAAGAGGATAAAGAGAAGGTAGTGGAGCTCTGCCATTCTATTACAGAATGGGCCAAAGAAAAACAGGTATGTGTTTCTTAGTTCACTTCAATCTTTGAGAGAGAACTTCATCCAAGTCATAGATATGGGTTTAAAACGGATGTAGCATTGACATTTTCGAGAAACTCTGGTTTAGTAAAGTATCTCAATTTTCAGACATTCCAAGCTTTGGTTGATTTTGATGGAACCCTCTGTTGAGATGATGGGACAAGGATCCCTTGGTTTCTCGAGGTAAATTGGATTATGTACATAATGTTGCATGGGGTTTAATTGATACAAAAGGAATATGGTAGGGTTCCCTGAGGAAGCAGATGCTTTAGAAATTATAATGTAATTGATAGTTGTAGTTCAGCCTAGTTAAGATAAGATGCCAATTGATGTAGGGATGAAATAATATGGTGCCACTGGCAGGTAGTAGATGCTTCAGAAATTAGATTTAATCAAGGGTCGTACATCAACTCAATTGTAATGCAACCTTTCAAAAGAGAAAATCTGTTCCCAAAGAGAAAATTGCATATAGAAGAATGACATTAATGTTTTGGCCCCTCTTTGTAGTCCATCACCATTAGGATGTACAAAAGAGAGGCTTTAAGGATATCTCTGTGTATAGCAAGAGGTTGGAAGCTATAGTCCATCGTAACCTTGGAAACCTAAGAGAAGTTAGTGGGAAAATGATTTAATGTAAAATTCAGCCCACCTTCAAGTTATTCTCTTATTGTTTGAAGGAATATTGTTGACGGGTTTTCTTAGATCAGTGAAATGCCTTTTTACCACTGCTCGGGCATACCATTAGCTAAGATGCCATGACCATTTGTTGTCTTTTATTTACCACCTCTACCTAAACTCCAAGGCTCTCGACGCTATCTCTTTTTAACCGTGGACCTCACATGAACAAAATATGTTTCCACTGTCAACTTGGAATGCTCTATCCTTTTCAGTTATCACGGTGAAATAAATGAGAGTTTGTTCTAGATCCTATAGGTCATTTCAACGGCCGGCAAGCGTAATCTGATTTAAAATGCATACCACAAAATAAAACCTTTTTAATTCAAGATTGATTTAGAATTGAGAAAAAGGGCGTAGAGATTTCAGGGTTGGAGATGGTTCGCACCAGGTGGCTCGCACTTCGGAAATTAAAGCGTCAGTGCTGCGCTAATGTGGAACCTTCAAATTCAGTGGATCCTACATCATCAGAAACAAAAATAGATGATGTTAATAGCAAGAGTACAGATTCTTCATTCGCTGCTTCTGATCAGAAGATTAATTCTGTCAAAGATGCTCACAATTGGATCAGTTTGTCTCCACACGGACCAAGGCCGGAACCTAGATATAATCATGCAGCTACAGTGGTTGGAAGGAAGATGGTGGTTGTTGGAGGAGAATCCTCTGATGGATTATTGAATGATATTCAGGTTCTGCATCTGGGTAAGCTCTCGTGGTTGACTGTTGGACAAATCCCCAAAGTTGCTACTGAGGAGAGTTTATCAAAAAGAGAACAAAGCCAGCAACTTCTTGCATGCAAGGGACATAGCTTGGTATTTATCCAAGGGACCTTTCCCCATGCTTGGGTAAAATGAAGATTGTTTATGACTGGACTACTACTATCTCTACAAGTTCCTATCAAACAGTTTTGTTAGGATAAATAGACATTAACTAAAAGATTTGCACTTTTCCTCTTTCCCCAAGTAGCTTATGATCTTCTTAAAAAAAAAAAATACTGGATGGTTTCTCAAAGTCAATCAATCTCGTGACATTTATAATAATTTACTTGGAGATGGGTCTATGCAAAACAACCCTAAAATATGCAGATGCAAGCACACGAATCCTTTTGCTGATAGGCTGAATTTGTTTATTTCTGTCCATTTAATGCAACTAAAAAGGACCTGTTCTGTGCAATGCACACTATCAATACATCAGTACCAAGGAATATAGAAATATGAATAAGTTAACCTCAAAGAAAATTCATTGCAGTGTGTGATAATTAAGACAAATACATACAGGAAACCAAGGTAACCTGTATTAGTTTGAAATAGTATAGGAACTTGAGGCAACGAGGTTGCATAATAGTACAGGAAATCGAGGTACAGTGTTTGTTGAGACGGTTAATTTGAAGTACACTTGTGAATTCTTTATGTCATGTGTCTTCTTTCTCTAGTATTTCATCAGAGTGCCATAATTTTCTTGTGCCAGTATGTTGTATTGGTGCCAGGCCATTGAAGTTAAAATGTTGATATTGAATACAAAAATCAAGAGGTATCATAATCAATTTTTGGTCTTTCAGTTCCACACAGTATCTTTTATTTTACCTTGATTGTGTTGTGGTGTCTTTGGTCTAGTGTTTGAGTTGAGTCTGTTAAAATATCCAAAAATATCAAATATCACTTCCAAAAAGATAGAAAATCTGAAATCAAGTTCTTAATTGCGTTGAGTTGGTAACCTCTCATCTGGAGCAATTGCATGGAATGGAGGACATTAGTGGTCTCTTTGCAATTCGATTTAATTAAGGAATCCAAGTGCGGCTTTAAGATGATGATTCGCTGATCTTAATGAGAGTTTGTTGCTTCCTCAACAATAGCAATCCTCTTCTATATTGGTTGCTTCTAATACAAAATGTGAAAGACCTTTTTAATGTGTTCACATCTCTTCATAGATTCCTCATGCTAGCCTGTGAAATATATCACCTTCTCTTTCTTTAATGCCACGCGATTCCTTTTTCTAAACTTAAATGAATTAGCAATGTCTCCTAGTAACAACTCCTGTGCGGTGGCTAAAAACCACGAGTTCCTCAGACTTTGCAAATGCCACGCTGAAGATCTCTATTTGAGACAATCACTTGTAAGGGCTTTAAGGGGTCCCACAATTCACATTAAATGCCTTCATACTTGTGCCTGAATTTGAATGACTATTATAACATCTACCTTTGAGATTCCTTAATTCCTCTGATATATATACTTTCACAACTGGGCCCACGTTCCACTAGAGAGATTCTTTAATATTTCCCTTCTTGCATTCATCAGACCTTGTCTCTTTTCTGCCCACAATATAATTTCTTACTACCACAAAAGCCTCCAGTAAAATCTTAAACACAAAGTCTTTTATACATATTCGCTGAATGCACAAGGGACCTACGAACACATCTTAGAACATGAGATTTCTTAATTTGTTGACTGAAATTACTGATTCAGACAATTCGTGGAAATGGTATAAATTATATGGTTGTTAGTTTTAAAGGTGCAAAATCAAATGAAGATTAATATTGTAGTTAAGTTATTAGATCTAATTCATTGAATCATAAAGAATGGTAGATAATATTAATTACAATAGGAATGATTATTGATGATTAATTTAATCTCGGTAATGATTTTTATTATTATATCTTTATGAAGGTTTTATTAATTGAAGTGTGATTAAATAGACCTAGTATTGGGTTTGTTGGATGTAATGGTGTCCACTGTGCAAGTTGTTAGGTTGTCATTCCAGAGGCATAGTATAATGTGATTGGTTTTCAAATATAGTGTTTTTATGTGCATTGAATATACAATGTTATGTTGTCTCTAGTCATGTATGAGGCAAAAGGGTAACGTGAAGGATGCATGATCTAATTGTGAATGTACCTTGGGGTGGTAGTAATTCCCTTGTGGATGGCTTGTTGACCATTTTAATTGTATTTATTTGTATTAGATTTTTGAATTGGATTTTGTGAATGGGGAGACATTGAGTACTGTAACAGATGTGATGTTGATGCATTGTTATGGATAATATTTTGAGAGTATGTTCTTGTAATTAAGTTGTTATGCAAGATGGTGAATGCCTTGCAGTATTACATATACATGTGGATATGAGGATAATTGTTTTTGTAAGATGGTTAATGCCTTGCATGGTTTATGAATCCTCGTTGTTTTGATGATGTTTTCTTACTTGTTGGTTAGGGTTTCTAGATGCAGGCAGGGGAGTGGCTTTCAATGTGGGGCCGGCGCCCAAAGTGGCTGTCAGGATAACCCATTGAAAGTTGTTAATTAAGTGAAAACCTAAAATGAACTGGGGGGAAAGGGTTAATTACACATTAACAAGATAATTGGATTTCCTCTCCCATGCTTGTAGTGCTTGTTTAGACTAAGGATGGGTAGAGAAGGCCTGGTTGGCATGATCAACTTCCTTGTCCTCACGAAAGGAAGGTTGATTTTGCAGGAGTCACCCTATGGGGCCGGTGCCTAGTGAGAGGCTGTCAGGATAACCATAGATGGGGGCCGGTGCCTAGTGAGAGGCTGTCAGGATAACCCATGTTAGGACCGTGCGATGACACTCTCCCTACTGCAGCCTAGCATTCCCTAGTTGTACTCTCCCCATTTGTTATGTGCTTGCCTCTGGAAGTGTTGTTAAGTTGTTTGTGATATTGACTTGTGTCATTGGAGTTATGTGTTGTCTTGTCTTATAGTTTACTGTCTACCTGACTGTATGTTGTAGTGGGAACCTTATGTTAACTCCTAGCTCGGGGGGTGGACCTTAGGGTTCCACATGGTCGGGTGGAAGAGCTTTTATCCATTGGTTTTTCCCTTGCTATTGTTCGTGTGCGAGGATGTTGTAACTTGTATATCAACCGTCAGATCTTGTACCAGGTATGAAGTAAGTGATTTGCATTCATATACTTGTCTGTGTATCAGTTGATTTATAATGTTTATATTCAGAAGGTGTTAAGTAACAACGTAATGATGTATTCGTATGTGAGAAGAAATTGTAACTATGTACTAGATCCTAATGATTATTTATTTGATGTAAATATTATTGATTTAATGCTTTAGGTTTAGAATGTTTTACTGATGTTAGTTAATGATGTATGTCAGATTATGTTGTTTGATTTGGTAAAGTAATGCTCCCATGATATCTTAGAGGACTAGTCGTTAGGTCAAATGATGTATTTAGATGTGTTAAACATTACTTTGTCACTTTATTCATTTAAAAAAAAAATTATTTCGTTTTTGCAGAGCGTAGTTGTATCATTCTCTAAGGTGTTCATGCGGGGCGTTACACTACAGAATCTAAATCTTAATTGTTTACAAGAATTTGAATCTTTCACCCCTTGATGTGAGTGTAGAACGCCTCTCCACGTAAAGAATGCCTCTCAGCGTAATTACAAGGAGAAATACATAGATTACAAGAAATAAAAACATACATAACAAAATAGACCTGAAATCAACATCTAATAGAAAAGGCTACAAATCATAACAATATACATAAAAGAAGGCCTAAAAAGCCTTCAACAACAACTATAATAATTTTTATTTCTTACAATGAAACCCTAGCTACCAAAATTACAGAATCTAGAAATAATGTCCTTCTTTCTTCTACAGAATCATTGCATGCTCAATGGAGAACGCATGGGAAACTTGAAGGAATCAATGAAAGTTTGAATCTGCAACATGCATTTAGAAAAACTTTAGATCTACAAATGCATCAAAGAAAATGAAGGTTAAAGTTTTTAAAAAGATTAAAATAATTGCAGCTAGAAAATATAATAGAAATGGGTGTTGAAGAAAGAATGATATTTTTTAGAAGATTCTTCTTTCTACCTTCTTCCTTACCTACAAAACACAAAAATGAAAATGAAATTAATTGAAGAAGTGTGCATGATAGAAAGAAGAAATGAAAAGAATTAGAAAAAACAATAGGTTTTATATAAAAATAAACTTTCTTTATTTTATTAAGTAAGCATATCCATACAAATAGGAAAAAAAATTACTTTATTCATTTTATTAAATAAATTCGGAAAAGCAATAGGCTTTATATAAAAAATTACTTTATTCATTTTATTAAGAAACCATATCCCTACATTATAGAAAATAGATAACTTAATTGGGGTGGATGTTTATGTGTCATTTAATTTGAATTTATTGTAGAGTAGTATTTATATTTTAATTTAAATGTAAATGTAATTATTTAAAAGAGAAAATAAAATAAAATAAAATAAAAGAAGTATGTTAAAAAAAAGTAATAAAAATAATAGGAAAATCAATAAGATTTGTATGCTATATTTAGGACTGTTAAAAAAATTACATTCACCATATCCTAAACTATATTTCTTTTGATTAGAGTAGTATTTATATTTTATTTTAAATATAAATATAATTATTTAAATTAAAATGTATATATTACATTATTTAATATTTAATTTAAGTTTTATTTAAATCCTTATAAAATACCTAATTAATTTCTTGGTTTTATAGGTCATTTTAAGTGAGGTAAAATTAAATAGATTTATTTTTTATAAGTTTTTTTTTTAAACTTAGGTTAGGGTTTTTAAAAAATTAAAATAATTAGAGCTAGAAAATATAATAGAAATGGGTGCTAAAGAAAGAACATTTCATGATATTTTTCAAAAACTACTTTTTTCTAGATTTTTTCTTACCTACAAAACACAACATAGAAATGAAAATGAAATTAATTGAAGAAGTGTGCATGAAAGAAAGAACAAATGAAAAAAATTAGAAAAAACTCCTTACAAATAGGAAAAAAATTACTATTCATTTTATTAAATAAATTGGGAAAAGCAATAGGTTTTATATAAAAAGTACTTTATTCATTAGGCTAATTCCTATAAAATCTTAAAATAAAGATATTAAGAATACTACTGGCTTCTCTATTAATATTAATTCCTATAAATATAGGAGATTTTACATTGATATATGAAAATAGTGTTTATTTATATTAACATTATAATTTTTTTAATTCTTAATTTAATCTTATTAGTTTGAAATTATTTCTTATTTATTTCTAATATAGGAGATTTTGCATTGATATAAATATGAAAATAATGTTTATTTATATTAAAATTATATTTTTTAGTTCTTTAAAAAAATATATTTTTTTTAGTTCTCTAAAAAATAGTTTAGTTAAGATTATAGTTTTTATTTAATTCTATTAAAAATATAGGAGATTTTAATTGATTATATGAAAATAGTGTTTGTTTATATAACATTATAAATTTTTTTAGTTCTTTAAAAAATAGTTTAGTTAAGATTTAAATTTAATCTTATTTAACTAAATTTTATTGGTGTAAATGTTTTGTTTCTTAATCTATTTTGAAAAAAATGTACTTTCTATGTTTACAGGTAGCACTTATGGTAAAGCATTGTGGACTACACTCCAAATAGTTGTGACTTTGGACACAATTTTTTGTCAACAAGGGCATGATCCAGAACAAGTTATATTTAGAGAAATACTAACAAACATTAGGAATGCAATTGAAAGATATGATGATTGGAAACTCCTTATGGGTCAAACAAATGACTCAATAAGTCTTGAGGAGCATATAATATTTGATGCATCTAATCATTTATATGCCACAAACAATATGGTTATGCTCCACAATAAGAACATGCTAAAGTCACTCAACATGCCAATTGCACATAGTGTGTCTACATACACCTGACATATAGAATCACATGATGTTGATGATGATCACTTGGATAGGGTGGTTCTACTATGTGTTGGCCAATGCGTGATGTTGGTATGCAATTTGTGGCTGAATACTGTATTAGTTAATAGAGCACTTGGTACTATAAAAATATAGTTTATCATCAAGGTACTCAACCACCAGAGTTGCCATTATGTGTGATTGTGGAATTTGATAATTATGTGGGTGTGCCTTGGGATGTTAACAACCCAAAGTTTGTCCCTATTTCACCTGTTACAAGAGGCAATCATACACAAATCCCCCTCAAAATGGTAATGGGCTTTAACAATACATAAGTCACAAGGGTTTACATTAGATAGGATAACAATAAATATTGGTGATGTAGAGAGGGTGGGTTTAACATTCACTGCTATCTCTCGAGTTAAATCTCTCAAAACTTTGAGAATATCACCACCATTCTAATTTGAACGATACATTAAGATAGAAAATGCAAATTATGTTAAGAATAGGGAAGATGAAGAGCATCGATTACAATACATCCAATAAATATTCAATTTATTTGTTGTTCATTTATATAAATGAATATTGTGTTGTTAACAATAATGTTATGGCCTTTATACTTGCAATAATAATTTTTCTTTCAATTGTGCCCATGTAATAATAATTGTATATAATAAAATATTTCATGTAATCTTATTTCATATAGATTACTATTTAATATCATATCTCAATGTGATTTATTAAAAGTTACATTCAAAACACTGATATATGTTTATGTTGTTATTATACATGTAGTGCCCCTCCATTCTCACCTTGGATGTGCAGGTAGTTTGGCTAAGGAACCTGATGATGATGATGGAGCAAGAGCTTCTGTTAATACTTTTGGGAGCATGATGCATATTGTTATTATGTAGAGATTTATTTGGATAAGGTGATGCAGTAGTATGTTGTTAGGATAGGTGGAAAGGGTGGCATCATACCATTGGACGTATGGGTGACATACAAGTATGAGATATGATTGCTAGAGTCCCTTCCCTAGTGCTTTGGCTATTATGTACATGTACTCTAACTTGTATGTTTGAGTGAACAGGTACCAGGCATCGACTCCACTTGAATTGACAGGTTTGAGCGTGCCTTGCACCTAATGGAAGTAGTTGACCGGAGATAGCACTTGGTCCCCCACCCTAACCATCATCCTCAAAGAGGATGAGTACCTAGTTTGATACCTTGTCAAGTACTATCAGTGGCCAGTCAGTGTTGCTTGAAGTTTTGCCTTTTGACCCTGGTTAGTGGTTAGGTAATTGTTTTGGCTTTTGGTTTAATTTGTCTGATAATATGCCTTGGTTATCTTATGCATTAAAATGGATTGATAACCCACAGGTCCCAGGTTGCAGCACTGGGATCTTTGGTTAATGTTGTTGCCCATGTCTAGTTATAGTAACTTCTCTTATGCATGTGCAGATTCAGATTAATTAGCTAAGTTGGCATGTAAATTTCTTTTGTTTGACTAAAGGTGCATTAGGATAAGATGTTATTTTGTGTAGCTAGGTATTTAATCTATGTATTTGGAAGTAAATGTATGTGATTAAGTTTTGTATTACATAATGTAATATGTTTTATTGGAAAGGGCTATTTTTGTGGAATAAATAAGATGCTAGTGCATAGAACTAGGTATCTTCTCTAGAAAAATTACGATGACTATATTTGGTGTTTGAAAATCTTGTTGCTAGGTGTAGCTAAAAACCCATGAGGTAATGTCCTTCTCTTTTCTTACTATTGTATAAATAGAAAAGATTTATGCATTGGATGTCTTGCATGTTGAAAATATGTGAATCCTTTGGTTCTGTGAGAATTCAAATAGCTTGTGATGAAGTAAGAGTTGTTGTGTTTAAGAAAGACCTACATGAAGTGGTAAGAGTTAAGTAGAGGATCATTATTGTTATTTTGTGAATATGGAACTTGTGTATAATTTGTTAAGTGGAATTGTTAAGTAATCATGATGATCATGACAGTGACTTTTAGCATTAGGTGGTATATGGAAAAGATGATTTAAAAAAAAAGGGGTTAGGGATAATATGAAATGATATGATCTTATAAAGGGAATCACAGTGGTTATGGAAATAAATGTACTTTTGGTATGTGATCCTTGGTAGTAATGAAAATTGTGTATGTAAATGCAAATCTTGCCCCTGTAAATGTGAGGAACCAGTAACTGTGCATTGGTTGAGTGTTGTGAATACCTCGTACATGCTTTGTGTGCCCATAAGATGGTGATACTGGGTACCCATCCATTGGGAATGAGTGTATTTTAGTGTGGGTTTAACTATACCACAACGTGTGTTTGTATGTTTGTTACCTGATTGAGGGCCAACCCTTGTGTGGTTGAAAAAATATATATAAAAGAGTAGCCAAAAGTTAGATTCATAGATTCTCTTCTTTTGGTTCTCTAGTCCCTCAGTCTGTGAAGGGGTAGTAGCAGCCATAAAGTTCCTTGGGTGGAGTGAACAGCGTACGCTTATGACAGCGCAGAGTGGTCCCTCGCTCAACCGATCCTAAGGAAATGTACTCACTACTTCCCCTTATGATGGATTAGGGTACTTGATTCATATGTGTTAGCCTAAACCCCACAGTTTCTAAGCATTTGGATGGTATTTCTTGGATGATCATTTACCTTGTCTTCACGAAAGGTATGATATGCCACATGAGTTATCAGTTGGGGGCCGGGGTCTAGGACCTGCATGGACAACCCAACTGGAACTATGTGATGACATGAGTCGTCACTTGGGGGCTGGGGTCTAGGACCTGCGTGGGTAACCCAAGTGAGACCATGTGCCCCATGTTTATTTTGAGGTCTAGCATGTGGAGGGAGATTTGTTACCCATGCTGAGATGATTCCGTATCTGCACATGTTCTGACATGATAGGTACGATGCCACACCCCCACTGATGTTCCGACACAGTGCTGGTGATGATGCCATGTTGCTGTTGGTAGCGAGCTAGGCTCGAGGACACGATGCCACGTGCATAGACACGTGAAGGTGCACTATGAGATTGTGTTATAGCCTACTTGTGTGATGAGCGTAATGGGGCCTCGTACACTTGTAGAGGGATACTCGTGTTTGCTTTCGACAGTGTTGGGTCGGTTAGCATATGAGTAGGTCCTAGCCATGTATACCTCTGGCTACGGCGAGTACCTGCGTGTGCCTTCTCCATGAGGTATCGCTATGTGGGGTGTGTTCTGCGCGTGCCTACTTCTGCGGAGCCACAGACACACTGCCATGCGGCATATGGCCAATACGTGCCTTCTCTGGCTGGCGTATGACCATGCCACGCTGAGACGCGATGCGGGATGTGGCCGAGGTGCACGTTCCATGCGGGCAGCCAAGGAGTGTGTAGGCCACTTGGTTAGTCCATGCCGCGTGACGACGCGATGTAGGGTGTAGCCAAGGAGTACACCTTGAGCCATGTGGATGGCGTGCTCACTCTACACCACATGAGGGCTACTGCTATAGCCTGACGTTGTTCCCTCCTTCCTCGTTTGGTGGCTAGTATCTAGTCACATAGTGTTGTACAGTGTACTTTTGAAGATTGAATATTTTCTTTATGGTTATTGATGATTTCCTATTGATTGTGAAGGCTGGCACTTTGTTTCTTTTTGATTGTGATGGTTTAGCCACACCTTGTGATCCTATTTGGTTGTAACCCTCATGGTTACATTTGACTTAATATTAAAATTATGCGCATTTTTCTACTTTATTGTTGAAATTGAATTTTTATTTGATCTTTCTTATGACATTGGTGGCTAAACTAGTTTTTTTTCCTTATTGTTTTCGATGTCAGCCATGTGTCGTATTGTGATTCCTCTCCAAGGACATATGAGGTGGACTTGGTGAGTGTATACGAGGAAGCAAACGCAGGGAACCTTGAGGATGGGGGTATGTGAGGCTGTTACACAGCTAGGACCCACTACCCACCTATGTGTGATGACTATCTCTTGGAGGCTAACTACCTTATACAACAAGAGATAGGTCATTGTGGTCTTGTTTGGATGGTCTCACCATGTGTGTGTGGCCTAACACCATCAAGCCACTACGTGTGAGGTATAGATTATGTGAGATGGATTTTGGCTCTTAGCTCATGGATTATGTATCATGGATTAGTATGTTGCTTCCCGGTGTCCAGATGGACCCCTATGTAGCCTTGTGATGTGATTCCCAGTGATGTGAATTGTGTGTATGTGAAGAATGTATGTGAAATTGTGAATATAGTACTTATAAAATGATGAATTGTGTTTACATGCTTCTAAAAGGTGTAAAATCATGATCTTGGTTGAATATGTCTTGAGATTTATTGTTGTAAAATGAATAAAGAGGAATGTCTTGTTTATAAATGATGGATATTTAGTGTGCTTTGTGGGTCTAATTATGTTGTGATTTATGGAAATGTAGCATTTTGATGTATTGATTTCTTAATAGTGTATTGGAAAGAGAATTGTAATTGAAGGGTAAGGAAAATGATATGGTAATGCATTTGAAATTGAATACCTTATATGTTTCTGATATGAGAAATTCTGCTAGTTAGGGTTAAGTGGGTGCAATGTTTTCTTTGTTCTGAAAG
Source organism: Cunninghamia lanceolata (assembly GCA_027924645.1). Classification (NCBI taxonomy): domain Eukaryota; kingdom Viridiplantae; phylum Streptophyta; class Pinopsida; order Cupressales; family Cupressaceae; genus Cunninghamia; species Cunninghamia lanceolata. The sequence continues at coordinate 4,791,029 of BSBN01000596.1, forward strand.
AAACTGAAGGATTTTGAGTGGTTTATGTACTATGGAATCATTTTTTGAAATGCAAGTCTTGATTGTGTTATTATTGTAACATTAAATGCTAAAAAGATAGGTCTGAAATGGACCATATAAGTATATGTTCTTTTGAGATAAATTATTTTCATAAGCAAACTATTGTATATTATTTTGATATAATGAATCAGTTCTGATGTTGGTACTAATGTGTTATGTTTCCACCCTAGTTTGCGACTTCCAGGAGTAAGTCAAGTTTTAGGGGGGAAGGATGTAGCGCCCCTCCATTCTCACCTTGGATGTGTAGGTAGTTTGGCTAAGGAACCTAATGATGAGGATGGAGCAAGAGCTTCTGTTAATACTTTTGGGAGCATGATGCATATTGTTATTATGCAGAGATTTATTTGGATAAGGTGATGCAGTAGTATGTTGTTAGGACAGGTGGAAAGGGTGGCATCATACCATTGGACGTATGGGTGACATACGAGTATGAGATATGATTGCTAGAGTCCCTTCCCTAGTGCTTTGGCTATTATGTACATGTGCTCTAACTTGTATGTTTGAGTGAATAGGTACCAGGCATCGACTCCACCTGAATTGGCAGGTTTGAGTGTGCCTTGCACCCAATGGAAGTAGTTGACCAGAGATAGCACTTGGTGCCCCACCCTGACCATCATCCTCGAAGAGGATGAGTACCTAGTTTGATACCTTGTCAAGTACTATCAGTGGCCAGTTAGTGTTGCTTGAAGTTTTGCCTTTTGACCCTGGTTAGTGGTTAGGTAATTGTTTTGGCTTTTGGTTTAATTTGTCTGATAATATGCCTTGGTTATCTTATGCATTAAAATGGATTGATAAACAATATATATAATCCTAGTTGATAATAAAATAAAATTATAGTGTAATATTATAATTAAGAAATAATAATAAAATAGTAAATAAATAGAATATTATAAAGTTGGTTATATAATTAATTATAATATGTGAGTGAGTGTGGGTAACTGGTTTTACCTGTTTGTGTAAAATTATTTATTTTGTGTATGTTTAAATTATGTTGGTTGCATATATTTTATTTATTTTTAATAAGGGTTAGTAGGTAGTTAGTTGGGGTAGTTGTAAATTTATTTTGTACGGGAGTGGGAAAAATAACTTCCCTCCCTTCATTATTTATTAAATGGGGAGGGGGAATTTTGACCTGGAGAATTTGGGGGCTTTTTAATCTTTTTAGAAATTACTTTATTGGGAACACTGTGCATTATAAATTTCCATGGAGTTTTTTTTAAGAGGTGGCTGCAATATTTTAGACCCGAAGAACAAAAGTTAATTGAATGGTAAGTGCATTATATTTTATAGATTTTGTCACCAATTTTTACTTATGTTTTGTACACAATGAAATTTAAATTATTATCTTTTCATTGTTGTTTATAATTATATTTTGTTAGGGTTTAATATAGTGCTATAAAATAATATTTTATACTATCTTTTAAATTTACATCACTCTATTTTATTTACAACTGTGGTACAATATTTTATATTTTATAAAGGTTATTTCCAACACTACATTTTATTTACTGTAAAGCTGGTATAAAATATACTATTTTATTAGGGTTTATTTCCAGTACTATATTGTCATGTCCCCATATTAAAACCTTGTTTAAATTAAAGATTTAAACAATATATTTAATTACACATAAATATTAATAATTAAATATTAATAAGTTATATAATATATTATCATATTACATGAATACAAATATCAAATATTATTATTATTATTATACTCATAAGATATTAATAGATATAAATATTATTATAATATATATTATTAATATGAATTAATTAATTAAATAATATATATATTAGATATTAATATTATGTATGTGACTCTTTGAAGAGTCACCATTCTTCATAAGAGGCATAATGGAACATATATAATATAAATAGCAGTAGCAAGGAAGGAAAGGGGATCAGATTTGGGGATATAAGAAAATAAGGAAGTCTAAAGTAAGCAAACAGAAGTCTTTAAATATGAAAGTCAGAAAGTATGGAATAACAATAGCTTGCATTTAATTTAAGAGGAAGTATTATAAATATATGGGAAATAAATAAAAAAAGGAATATTAGCATTATAAATAAATATAATTAAATCCGCATTATATTTATATATTTAAATCTGCATTATCTATATATATATATTTCTGAGTCATAAGTAGGAAAGATATCATAAATACATATAGGGAGGAATTATTCAAGTAAATATATATATATATATATATATATATATATATATATATATATATATATATATATACAATAATATTAATAGCATATATAATAATATAATATAGAGATATTATTAATATTATAACAAATACTATAATATATAAATATTAAAGAATAGGCAAAAGAGAATAGAATCCAGTGAGCAAATTCAACAAGATAAGCAGCATAAAGAGGTACGTGCACTTTCTTTTATCAATAATATGAATATAAATAAATGATACTGCTTATATCAGCATAATAATAATTGGAATATATTACCATCATTGATGTATATACATTCATTATGTATAAGTATGCATACAGAATAGGTATAATAATATGAGAATAAATAGGAGTGTAGAAATAAGGTAAATCTGCTTACATATATGAAAATGGATATAAATATGAATATGAAAGTGAATATAAATATTATTATGAATATGAAAATGGGATTATGAGATCATAAGCATAAGGACATAAGTATGAAAGGATTTTTAACTATGTACTTATCAATTAAATCAAGCTTTTAGTGATGAATAAATATATTGGTCAGTGGATTGATTACTTCTTATAGATAAGTCATTGAGAGTTGGGGACATTTAAAATAAATAAATAAATTACATTATGTCTAATTATAAACTTTGTTAGGAATAAGTAGTTATAACGTTTCTTATACCATTTAAACAATGTTTTGTTTATTTTGATTTCTCATTAAATGTTCATGAGATTCAGTTAGGAATAAATTGAAAGGTTATATTCTTTACGTAGAATAAATTATTTATAGATGACAATTAAAATGTATTCTTCTAGTTAGAATTTACAATATACCAATTGCAGAGAAATTAAAAGCATGGTAAAAATATACAACAACTCTAGAGACTTAAGTTCCAAATTAAGGCTTAGTTGATGTTTTAATTGAGTAGAGTCATGTATAGGTAAGAATAGTAAGTAGTTAATCTTAATTAGATTTTAATTAATTATGAATTATCTTTTTTATGTACTATCTTTGAATAAAGAGAGAAAGAGTTATCATACAAGGATCTCATGTTTAGAATATAGGATTTTCTTAATTTTCTGTTATAATAAAAGTTGGCTCTTTGTGTTAAGTAAGAATAGATTATTGTGAAATAATTACATATAGGTAATTGTCTTTTATGTTTACTATCTACTTACACTGCGCATAGAATTATGAAATTGGTCTATTCTAAAATTGAGATTGGATAATAACCAAGTTACAATCTTATATTGATAACTTTGTTATGATAAATTCTCTGTAGTAACCAATGTATCTAGACTATTGGATTAAATGTTCATGCTTTTGTTATAGTGGGATGTAAGTTCTGTGTCATTGGGAAGTTGGATTGTAGAGGCTAAGAAGGGTGTAGTCGTGTGTATGGTCCTTGTGATATGTAACCCTAAAATGTTGTCTCCTATTCTGACATGAACTCATTTAATTGTGATGAACATTCAAAGATGATTAATGCCTTTTTTGGTGTATGGATTATGTGGTTATGATGGTTGTGCAAGATGGTCAATGCCTTGCCCAGTGTAGGGTTTACTAGTTGCAAAGTAGGTGGAGTGGCTCTCAATGGGGGCCAGAACCCATAGTGGTGTCCAGGACAACCCATTGAAGGGTTTCTTAATCCAGTGATAACATTAATAATGAAATAGGGGAATGGGTAGAATTCACATTAATCAACATAATGTATGCCTCACTCATGGCTCAAATGCTCATTTAGGCTTGAGATGAGATGAGAAGGCCTGGAATGGTAAGATCAACTACCTTGTCCCCATGAAAGGTACATTGATTCTGCATGAGTTTGTATGGGGACTGGGGATCGGGAGAGGCTGCCAAGACAACCCAAAGATGGGAGTCGAGGCCTAGTGAAGTCCACTAGGACAACCCATATCAATCCATGTGATGACACTCCTCCCTATTGCAGTCTAGCACTCCCTAGTTGTATTTCCTCCCTCAATTGTGTAAGTGCCTCTGGAAGTGCAGTTAAGTATGTCAGTGATGTTTATTGTGGATAGTTTGATAATTGGTGTCATGTATAACCCTACTGCTTGTGTTATCTCCTAGCTCGGGGGGTGGACCTTAGGGTTCCACATGGTCGGGTGGAAGAGCTTTTATTTCCATTGGTTTTTCCCTTGCCGATGTTCATGGGTGAGGAGGATGTATCTTGTGCATTAGATATCAAATCTTGTACCAGTTTGAGGAAGATGATTATGCATACTCATGGTCTAGCCTTTTGTGACAGTTGATTCATAATGTATGTATTCAGAAAGGTGATAATGTAATCAATGTAATGAATTACTCATGTGTATAGGAATTTGTACATTCACATGTAATCCTAATCATGTCGATTATTCAGCTGATGTTATGATATGGAGATGTATATGTTTATTCATTTAATGCTATAGATTTAGAATGATCTACTAATGTTAGTTAATAATGTGTGTTGAATTATGTTAATTGATTTGGCAAGTAATGCAACCATGAAATCTTAGAGGACAAGTCGTTAGTTCAACTGATGTGTATAGATGTGTTAACATTACTTTGTTATCTTATTCATATAAAAAAAAAATTATCCTGCTTTGCATAGCATAGATATATTGTTCTCTAAGGTGTTCATGGTGGGGCATTACAATACATTTTTCTGTTGTCTTCATTTATCTTTAAAATTCTTGTGGTTTAAATATATTATATAAGTTGTAGATATAACATAATGAGGCAATCATAAAGAGGGAACAAGAAATTTCAACAAGATGAAAAGATCTTGCAATTACTAAATATATGGTTTTTTTTAATTTAGTTTTATAATGGCACATTCATGATTTAGTTCATTTGGTTATTCATTTAATACCATTTCATTATTTTTATTTGCAAAAATAATTTTCTTATAGTATTTATAGCCTTGTCCACCAACTATTACATTTAATAATTTTCTAGAAAAAATATAATTATATATTATTTTAGGATAGGCCTATAAATATTTGTGCCTATTGGCCATTTGATAGCACCTTTGGTTCTTTTACTAGTTTATAGTAAGAACCATAAGGTCATGCTTAGCATAGTGGAAAAACATATTCTTTGCTCTAGTAGTATGCTTCGTTAATAGACATATATCTGTGCATCTAAAAGTGAACAATAGTTCCACAAAGATTATCACTAAACATAAAAGAGAACAATATACTAGCCTAAGGCCCTAAAGGGCTAACCTAATGTCTTGGGGGCTCATCCATGATGGCCTTGCCTACATACACAGTGCAGAGACTTTGTAGTTCGGGACTTGAACATAAAACATAATTTCCCCGTGATATCAACATCTTCACAAACATAGATACACATTTACATTACCATTTAGAAGACATATTACTAATCATCAATTAAGCCTAAACAATATAGATCACACAATACTCATAAAAGATAAAGGAATTGATATGTTATCCTTTTTAATTTATAGAAGATAGAGAGAAATTTTTTTGTCTTAGTTCAAGCGTTACCACAAATCTTCTTCTTGAGGTCAGGATAAAATTTAGATCACAAAAGTATTGGTTCCTTTGTTTTCCTACAATCATTAATAAATTCTAATAGCATATAATTTTTACATAATACAAAGTAAAGTATCAAGAAGACCTTTTTAATTACTATTTATGCATGGTCCATGATACATAATCAAAATTGATTTATACTAACTTTCTAACTCCTTATTTTACTATTTATCTTGAGCCATTGAAAAGAAATCAAAATTATGGTAGATCACTTGCAAGATAAACCCAAAACCCTTTTTGGCTACACATAACATTTATTTAAAAAGGTCTTTGACATACATAGATTGAAGGATTAAGAAATAAAACATAAGTTTTAATATTCCCTACAATAACTAACATAATACGACAAAAGCCTAAATAGCCAAGTAGATAATTTGCTAACTTAACAATACTACAAAATTAAGCTCTTTTTATTAGTTAACTCTATTCAACTAATTACCTATTAGTTCTTATAGTAACATAATTTCAATACATTATCATACTTATTAGGTTACAAATCATTTATCAACACAATACTAACATTTTCCATATTTGTCTAGAAATGGATAACATTTATGATCTAATTACATCAACTGATTATGCATACATACTTTATTACTTCAAGGAATACAAGCATAAGTCAATATTAATCACTTAGAGTTTTTTTGATATTCAATCAAGGGAAAAAAATTAGTTTCAATAGTGAGAAAAGTTTCTAGGTAGTAGAACTAACTACATTCTTACTTTGTACATCTTTAATTCCAATTTCATTTACTCACATCTTTCTATGTATGAATGTAGATAAAACATGAATTGCAAAAACATTAAATCTTTAGTAAAGATCGCTTAATAACGTTATTACACCTATGAAGTTCTTAAATCATTTCTAATATAAATATAAATAAATTTTCTTTCTAAATCTAATAAAACACATTGAAACAATAACCATCACTAATCTAAACATCACAATAAATATATGTATATGCCTAAAAATGACACGATTCATTCTAAATAAATATTCTTAATATTTATTCCCTTCTTATTTCTTCTATCAATTAAATAAATATTCTAAGTTTATTTGATTGGTTCATTATCCCATAATTAAATAAAATCAATTTATTTAATTAAATTCCCTAAATTCTTCTAATGTCTCACATAATTAAATAATCCTACATTATTTAATTAATCATAAATTCCTCTATCCTAAGTCCTAATTTCATAATTCCACCTCATCAATCCACCTCATCTTTCCACCTCACCATGTTGCACATGTAATTAAATATTTTAAATATTTAATTAGCTAATATTCCCTCACCCACATGTCCTATTTCTTCTCTAATCAAAGTTAGTTAACTCATCAATCAAAATTGTTAACTAATCAATCAATTCTGTCAGCTCCTCAATCTATTCAAGTAACTAATCAATCAATTTTGTCAATTCCTCAATCCATTCTATTAACTCTTCAATCAATTTTGTTAACTACCCTGTTACATGATGGAAGTTGGACACTTGTCCTCTTTTTATTCGTTGCACATTCCTCAACCATTCTCAACCATTGATCTTCTTATTTCTTCTCAATCGTTGATCCTCATTCTCTCAAGTCTATAAATGGAACCTCATTCTTCCATTCTATTCATCCAGGCTATTTGTATTGTTACTCTGCAGGAATTTACCAGCGTGCCTTTGGCACCCTTTTACCATTCATTAGCTTGAGATCACCATTTGCTTTGGAGCTCATCTTCATTGCATGTTTATCACCACAGCCATTTACTATCAACATCCTTGAACATAGCAAAGGAGTACAGTCTCTGAGGGCCCTACTTCATACAAACAAGGATGGTTTTAATAGGCAAACAATAGAAGTTTTGATCTAAGGAAGGTTTGCATTGTTTTATTCATTGCTTCATTTCGTTTAATCTTCTTAGTTTCACTATTCTATTCAGTTATGGGTATTTGATGTTGTTTATCACATATTCGTTGTTTAAAAAAAAAAAAAAAAAAAAAGTAAAAAAAATAGAAAAATGCAAAAAAATAAAAAAAAACAGAAAAATGCAAAAAAATAAAAAAATTAGAAAAATACAAAAAAAATCATCCTTTGGTGAAAACCTAGCAAACAGGCGCCTTGGATAGGTATCATGGTGAAAATTTGGCAGACAGGCATCATGTATACTTTCTAGCTTCTTCGTGCAAATAAAAGAAAGTGGTGAAAACCTGGTAAACAGGCATTACTTGTGATGAACTGCATTCTCCATCTTTGGGAAACCAATCACCTTGTGTCCGTTCTTCCTTCACTCATGTCCCATTTTTGACCCATATCTGTCCCATAATAAAATCCTGACAGTTACCTATCATGGTTTGATACTCTATCTCTTTGTTGGCCTTGTCAACCAAGGTTTTTTCCCATACCATATCCGTAAGTATGAGCCTAGCATAGTGTCTCTCATCAGTTCATCCATGGTCCAAGTCTGTGAACTATGTTGCCTCTGTGCTGTCACGTAGGCAAGGCCATTTTCAAATGTGCCCTTGAGGCTTCCACTGTCCCATCCATCTTGTATCTAGTCCTTCTATCCATCTGAGTCCATCTCCCTTTCTCTCGCCTAAGTCTTAGGTCCATTAGGGTTTACCCCAAACTACATTGCCTCTGTGTCATCATGTAGGCAAGGCCATTTAGCAATGAGCCCCCGAGGCACTAGATCAGTCCCTTAGGGTCTGTCTCCCCAATAAGGATTGTGAAATCTTCTCACCAAGAAAGCAAGCACAAACAGAACTTGATTCCAAAGCATAAATTTTGACACGAGGCACTTAACCTATCCAAGGAAAAGCAGAAAAACACCTAAGGTCTTCTAAATGATTTTACTCAAATGATGGCAAGAAACAAACACATCTAAATGCAAGAATGATTTGTGTTGGTTAGGTTAAAATTACAGAGTCTTGACTTCTGCTATCATGCCTTTCTATGCTACTCAAGGATGCCAAAAGATAGAGATGCTATGATGGGGGCATGATTATTTTCTTTGTTTGTTGTTTGTTGGTTAAAATTTAGTAATGTGAAGCCTGGTCTAAGGACATGATTAGTAAAAGATCATCGAGGACATTCGAGGTCTAACATGAACAGGGGCAATCCTTGCTTGTTGATATGCAAGAAGTACTTAGGTTATCTCGGTTCAATTATACCTCAATGCTTGTATTAACTTGCTAAATCAAAATCCATGTAAGCAGTACTCAGGTCATCTCGATTCAATTATACCTAGATGCTTGTATTAACTTACAACATTTCAGAAAAAGTACCAAAAAAAAAAGCCCAATGATGAAATAAAGCACTTCAAAACATTTATACCATTAAGATGTCAAAATCAATGCATCCATTTACACATCCATATATCTGTATCCCATGCAATAAAAGATCCACACAATGCAAAGTAACAATACAAAGTCCACGCTTGTGAGTCTTTCTATCAAGTCATTCTTCTATCAATCGATCTTCTATCTATCCTCCTGTCATTTCTGTGTCGATAGCATACATTTGGACATCACAAAAATAGAGCATATAGTGGCATATCATCACATATGAGAGTCATTTACATGATTAAATCAGTTGCATACAAAATAGAGTGCATTAGGTCATCCATATACCATCATCATATAGTGTCAATAGAAAAGAAATCAAAAACATAGCTAAGAGCATCACACAAAGTTGCATAGTCATATAGATATCATTTTGCATTCACGTACATTACAAACACATTAGATAAATCATTTAAAACTACATTAGATCATATAAGCATCACACAGCATCATATCAATAAGCTGCATCTAGCTAACATCTCATAGCATCAAGTAAAAACATCTAAGCCTGCAACAGATACACACATACATCGCATCATACAATAGAAGTACATCATAAACTCATACATTTAGAGAGAATCACATAGCTGCATCGTCATATACATATCATAAAATGAGTCCAATTGTACAATATCATAGTGTCTATCTCTGAATCAAAGTCATATACAAAAATGCATCCCAATGGATGGTAATACATGTCTCAAAAATACAAGTGTGGTACAAGTCTACCCTTGCTGCTATGGACTACCACTGCCAACAGTGTCTCCTCCTTTGCTGGCCTTGGACTGTTGTGGGCCCACCACAGAGGCCCCTGACCTCGATGGACCTGCTCTTTGGGATGCTGCAGACTAGCTCCTAAAGCTCAAAGCCCTCTGACTCACTGGCACGGCACCATGATACAACCCCCAATAATATTGGGCCTGAGCCTGCGCTCTGGTAAGCTCACCCTACACCTGTGCTAGTTGTATCTGTGTCTGTGCGAATTGTACATGTGCCTGCTGCACCTGCCCAACCAAGAAACTAGTTGCTGCATCTATCCCCAGGGTTGCCAATGCGGTGTCCCGCTCTACATAGATAATGCGTATCTGTGTGTCTACCATGTCTCTCTCTCTAGTCAACCCCGTAACCACCTCTACATTTGTCTCTCATCAGGTGTCAGCTCTCTTGAGCTGTACCCATAGCTGCCTAATCTCTCCCCGCAAGATAGCTATGGTCCACTCCTACAAATCTGACTATGTAGGACCCTAAGCTGCCTCTACCTGTCTCTTCCCCTGTGGCTAAGGTCCCTGCTGCTATGCCACCTACTGGGGTGGCGACATCTGTGCCTGCTATGGTACCTACCGTGTGACCTGTGATGGCATTACCTGCTCAACCTGGGATGGTCCCTCCTCACCCCTCCTCCTCTGTCTAGGTTGACCTCTATCATCCCCGTCATCTCCTCCATCTCTGCCACCCCCTCATCCTCCTCTCCTCCCCCTCCTCCTCCTCTGGCCCACCTGGCTCTCGTCATTTGAGTCTGCCTCATCTATGTGAGGCATTAGCACCCTAGGTCCTGAGTATCTCAGAAATGGGTGTGCAATAAACCAGCCCTCATAATCCTATGTCACCCCTGCATTTGCGATCCTCCTCCTCGTCTCAGGCAACGTATGGCATCTGCCAAAACTCAGCCAATGCCTCCTCATAGGATGCCATCAGCCCCCATCTATACCTCTCTGCATGTGTCCTGGAAAATTGCGCCTAACCCTGGGGCATGCCCTGTCTCCACCCAAACTGCCTCTGTACCTAGCTGACAATCTACCTCTCCAAGATGAAGCATGTCTGTCCTATCATCCACCGTGTCTGATAGTAGTAAGGTAGCTCATCTACCTCATCATCCCACGACTCACAGTCTAGATATGGTTGCCACTCGACCACGTCTACTCCATCCAATGCATGCCGCCACTACTCTAGCTGCCCCAGCCAATGCTGGGAAATCACTCTTGCATAGCCATAGCTATATGGCTCTCCCCTCTGTCTCTCAAACACACAGATCAGTCTAGCGATCACTATGTGCTCCCATAGAAAAAACTGTAGCAGTGACATGTCTGCAAATAGACTCGTACTCCTGTAATATACCACCTGGTGCACATCATGGTATAAATGAGCAAGTACACAAACTCCCCATGCATATTGAGTCCCCTCTATAATCATCCTCTCCATGATCCTACCCCATCCAATGGGGAACCCATGTGATCTCTTGTCGGGGGATACCACACCTCTAATTAGTCCTGCTACAATGCCTGGGAAGTAGTCGTAGCACTCGTAGATATCCTACCATGGGATAACCTCTCCGACTAGCTCAGGGTCATCAAACACTCACCTGCACTCAGCGAGTCCTGTGCCTCTCTGTGGATCATACTCTACCAAATCACCCTGAATAGGCAAGTGTAGAATCCTGTAAACATCCTCCAAGGTGATGGTCATCTCGCCAGTGGGGAGATGGAAGGTCCCATCCTCACTATGGAATCTCTCCACTGCAGCAATCAACAATCCGCGGTTCACCTGAACCTTGAACATGAAGCAAACATAGTCGAGTCCCATAGTGCCAAGTGCCTCTCTATCTATCTCTGTCAGCATGTATCTCTGTAGCATAGGCATAGGGAACTACTCCCTAGACTGAAGTGTATCTCGTATATCCTCCTGCAAGCACGCAAAGCAAAGTGTCAATCCAAAACTGCAAGTCCCATACTCAACATATCTATAGAAACATATCAACTAACTTAGCTTTTCAAATTGATCCAAACAGCACACTACATCTCTTGCCTAGATTCCTGCAATCTTAGAGATAGCTTATCGATTGACGTGTCAAGCAGGACACCAATCGACTCAATTGGCTAAGTCTTTTGCTTATCTGTATCATATGCACCGCAACAAGTGGTAAATGTGTTGTTTCACAGTAAATGTGCCATTTCTTGACCTATGCGCCACTTCTGGTATATGCGCAGTAGAAACACATGTATGCACCGTCCTATTCTACACATGCGCTGCTCTGGTGTATGTGCCATTACATCTCATGCATGCACAACAATATTATGTATGTGCCGACTTGATTTACCTATGCACCGATTCTACAGATGTGCCACTTTATTACATGTATGTGCCACAAAACAACAAATGCACCATTTCGTGCAACATATGTGCCGCACTGGCTTTTGGCACATCTATTTTCCCTAATTTTCTCCTAGCATTTGTGACCCTCAAACACGACCCTAGGGAAGATTTTTTGAGCTACATACTGGGGGTCCTACCTCTGCTAGCCAGTCAAATCGATGAACGCACTCAAATCGATGCTCCTTGCATGGAATGTCCATCCTCATGCTAACTGCTCTATACTCTGATTGCTCTAAGCCCTTTAATGCAAATCAAACCAAGACAAGTGTACAAATGACTTATCTTGTGGACCCAGCTCCTATATATAGCCTGCAAAACCCTAAATTTGGCTAGGTGGTGATTGTGACTACTTCCCATGCCTGTTTCTTCCAATTTTCTTCCCGTTTCTCAGAAACACATCCTATTTTCTTCAAACCTAACCTAGTTTACCTTCTTCTTTGTGAGATTGTCTGTCTCATGCCCTTTTGCCTTCTTCCCATCCAATCTCTCGAGGGGGCATCCTATTGTCATAACGTGTACCAGGGGCAAACTGGGGCATGTATCACCATCAAACTTTTTATTCTTTGAGGCAACGTCGTAAACTGCATTGCATCAAAGAGGGGCAAAATGTATATGCCTAAAAATGACACGATCCATTCTAAATAAATATTCTTAATATTTATTCCCTTCTTATTTCTTCTATCAATTAAATAAATATTCTAAGTTTATTTGATTGGTTCATTATCCCATAATTAAATAAAATTAATTTATTTAATTAAATTCCCTAAATTCTTCTAATGTCTCACATAATTAAATAATCCTACATTATTTAATTAATCATAAATTCCTCTATCCTAAGTCCTAATTTCATAATTCCACCTCATCAATCAACCTCATCTTTCCACCTCACTTTTTCCACCTCACCATGTTGCACATGTAATTAAATATTTTAAATATATAATTAGCCAATATTCCCTCACCCACATGTCCTAATTCTTCTCTAATCAAAGTTAGTTAACTCATCAATCAAAATTGTTAACTAATCAATCAATTCTGTCAGCTCCTCAATCTATTTGGGTAATTGATCAATCAATTCTATCAATTCCTCAATCCATTCTATTAACTCTTCAATCAATTTTGTTAACTACCCTGTTACATGATGGAAGTTGGACACTTGTCCTCTTTTTATTCGTTGCACATTCCTCAACCATGCTCAATCATTGATCTTCTTATTTCTTCTCAACTGTTGATCCTCATTCTTCCATTCTATTCATCCAGGCTATTTGTATTGTTACTCTGCAGGAATTTACCAATGCACCTTTGGCACCCTTTTACCATTCATTAGCTTGAGATCACCATTTGCTTTGGAGCTCATCTTCATTGCACGTTTATCACCACAGCCATTTACTATCGACATCCTTGAACACAACAAAGGAGTACAGTCTCTGAGGGCCCTACTTCATACAAACAAGGATGGTTTTAATAGGCAAACAATAGAAGTTTTGATCTAAGGAAGGTTTGCATTGTTTTATTCATTGCTTCATTTTGTTTAATCTTCTTAGTTTTACCATTCTATTGAGTTATGGGTATTTGATGTTGTTTATCGCATATTCATTGTTTAACCAAATTTCCCTTAACAATATATATAAAAGAATAAGACATTTGTTCAATTATTTAATAAAGTATATTACCTTACTCTAATCATGTCTAATGCTTTTCCATCCATTCAAATAAGATATCTGAAACTACTATTGTTGATAAAATGAATTCATTCTGAATTAGAAATACTAAATACCAAATCTAATAATTCTCAATCACATAAACTTGAATGAGTGAATTTACTACTGGGTAAACATACTCATTTCAATTATAATAATCACTAACATTGTATAATAATGATGACAACCTTTAGAGAACTAATCTAAATAAGAAAACTAATAAAATCTATCAAAGAAAAAGATTCTAAACCTGGCACTGATAGTATCCAAAAATCTAAAGAACAAGATAAAAAGAATAAAGAGCAATTTAGACTGTTACATAATTGGAAATAAATCTTCTAGAATAAGAACCTCAGTTATAAACGTTTAATATCAATAACTACATATATGATACAATATCATAAGTTTCATAAAGGATTATACATACACAAACATTACAAGGCCGACTTAAATAAAATTTAGGGTTTTATGCTTGCCGGACTATGGTATTGACGCCATAGTTGGCATCAGAGTTTTGTGTGGGAGTCATGGCAAAGATTGTTTGATCACTGCTAGGCAAAACCAAAGAGAAAATTCAAAGGTTTTAATTGCAAGACATTAGAAGAAGATGTCACAGATAACTACAAAACACCACAAATGAATTTAACTATACTCTAGGTGTCCATGTCTACAACAATGATATCGTAGATTTGATACTTCTATTGAAGACTATAGATTACTCATGCACACAAGGTAAAACACCTTGTAACTAGGCTACCACTCCACCAAATGATGAGTAAAAAGACTAAATTTAGATTACTTTCAAATATCAACAAGGATTACTTCTAGTGGAGACTTAACTAGCCAAGGAGTAAACATAGGTAAAAAGTTATCTTATCATTATAAGATGCATAACAACCCTACCATTTTTATTAGATGACAAAGAGTAATAGGCGCACACACTCTGAGTGAGTTCACTACATCCAAACTGAAATATGATAGTTTGGTTAAAATTTTGAAATGAGTGATGCCAAAATGATGGAGTCAAACGTGATCAGAGGAGATATTTAGTTTAAGGAAATTGAAGTATTAAAAAGAAACTACAAGATTTTGAGGCCATTTTTTTTTCTTTTTATTATAATTTAACCACAAACCATATCATGAATTAATACATATACTAGCATTTGTGCCCTTAGGAGGTTGAAGGAATACACCGAGAGAAATGAACGCGTTTAGAAAGTTTTCCAACAAATAACTCACATATAAGAGCCTAATAGCTTCTTTAACGAAATTAAAGAAAAAGTTAGATGTTGTAGTTGTAATAGTCATGGTAGTTCTACAATTATGCTCAAGCAGGAATGAAAGTATGGACATGGCATGCAAACTATTTGACAGAATGCCTCAAAAGGATACATTCTCTTGAAATCGCAATGATCACATGACATGCATAAAAATAGATTTGATAGACAACTTTAGAAACTTTCAAGCAAATGCGATTGACAGGTGCATGATCTGCTACTAGTGCATCAATCAAAATTTCATCTTATGAAAATGCAACTGTCATTGGATATAATCATACATCAACTCAATTTAAGCAATTTTGGTTAATGAGAATTTAGTTTACTCAAAACCAGACAAGATTAAAACTTAGTAAGAGTTGTCCTGCATGCCTCTAGCTAGAGATTTTTAATATAAAATGCTCTATAAAAAAGAAACATATCTAAGGATGAAGGAGGACATATATAAATTACTGAAAGGATACAAAGGCATCTACAGTTGTATTGTTGGTGGCCAAGAAGGAACATAACTACTGATGAATTTTATAAGCAATACCTATTCTACAAAGGAAGAATAACTTCCATATCTCAAAACTTAAACTAAACCCTAATTTAGAAAACATGTAAGAAGGATAGCAACATAATTTATCCTTTCTAAATCTGCACTATAGAGTCAATTATGTTGGCACATAAATTAAAACATAATATTAGGGAGAATTTAGAAATCGTGGAAGTAGCCAATATCTTGGTACCCATGCAAGCAACTATTTCACAAATGTTCTTGAACATTATGATAATCAGGATAGCATCAGAACAAAGCTATAATAGATAAAATGTAATTTCCAAAACATGGCCAAGGCCTCACAACCTAGAAATGTATACAATTGTCCCTAACATAAATTCTTGTAGATTCATATGCAAATCAAGTTTATTGCATACCTAGAGTTTCGAAAGCCTTTCCTGAGTTTCCTCCCCCCTTGGAATGAAGGACTGATCCATTTATAATTCTTGGAGGGTTGCAACTGTCCCCAAAAGTCACTTTCATGACAGTGATTGCCTTTTGATGCAGTTTAGGGATCTAAAACCATTAGTAGTCTAAATCTAAATTGTAGTAATCTTATCTTTGAACTATGATTATCACTTTCATTTGAAAGCCTTGAGTTGTGGTGTTCATTCTATAAACTAACGGTATTCTTTTTATAATTGTGATCATTGATATTAAATATAAACTACATCCTGTATGCACGTCAATCGGTTATAGTAATGTTTATAACTTTTTGCTAATTAGTTGTTAGCTTTGGTTAAAACTGTAGTATATTTTAGTATGAATGTCACTTGTCCTTGGCTATAAACCATAACTTCAAACTTTTAAATCATGAGGTTAAATGGCCTTCACACATAGTCCATAAATTCATAATATACAACATCAACTACTTTATCATTAGCACATAACTTTAAATATCCTTATTATTTTACCTTCATCTGCAAGTTCCAAAGTCAACTACCTGTACATCCACGATGAGAATGGAGGGGCACTACAGGTGATTTGGAATGATTAGGGTTTGAATTGTGATGACTTGGATATGATTAGGATATGAAGTGGCTAAGAAGGGTGATTAGGATGAAAGTGATTGGATTTGAATGTGTTGGGAAGAATGTGTTGAATGTCTTGTTTATGTGTTTGAAGTTTAGAGCTTGATTTGGAAATGTTCAAAAGAATTATCACACATGTACTAACATGAATCACTCACACAAGACACATAACCTATTTTTAAATTGTGAATTTGAAAAATGGGATGATGATTAAACAAGTACACGTGGAAGACACATCAACAAGCCCTAGAATTAGTCAAGTAGGGTATGGCCAATTAGGTCTTAATCTAGGTCACACAAGGTTGACTAGGAAAATGGATTGAAAGCAAAATCCTACCACACAGCTGAGAGAAAGGGGTAACCCACCCTTCACCTTGACTTCCCAAAGGTATAAAATTCTTTGGGGCTTAGCCAAGAGTGACAAGAATCCAACTTCCATGGAGGGTGTCTTTTGTTTCAACCTCGGTTGAGGTCATCCCTTGGGGTGGTGTGTCTCCAAGCAGGACTCCTAAGATAGGGTATACAAAAGAAAACCAAGTGAGTTGTCACTTGATTCACACTCGCACTTGTAAATTGCCCTTAAAAAATTGGAATGTGAGGTGTGAATGTGAATGGATAAGAGGTGTTTTTGATTCTCAAGATCGCACAAAGTGCATGAGAAGAGTATACACACCTCTAATCACAATCAAATTCACCAAACAATTCAAGCACTGGTTCTTTTTATGGCCAAGTCAAAATGTGAATAGAAGACACTCATTTGTTTTATGCCCAATTTTGAATGTGTATGAAGACAATGATTTGTTTTAGGAGCCCAAATCAAAGTGTGAGACAAATAGTGATTAAGAGATGAAAGATGAAATGTGTGCACCTGATTATTTTGCTTCTAATCTACTATGTATGACTGATGCAACGTTGTTCTTGCCCCCTAAGATCACCTACAAGCCACCAAAGTGAGAAAGAAGAAAGTAAACTAGCTAAGAAGTGTAATATACGAAAATAAGAAATATGATAAAAATATGTTGTAGATGAATAGTGATAGAAAAATAAATGGCATCAATAGATTCTAGATGAAATTCTATGCACTTTTTAAAAAAATTATGAAAAAAGGATGAAATTTGCAAAAGAAATGCTTGTTTGAAGTTTGCATGCAAGTTTGACTTTGACTATGAAAAAAGTAATCAAAATGACACTTTCACTTGATAATTAACTCATAGCTACGAAGTTGATGAAGTCCTTTTTCCAATGAGCATTCATTTGCATGATTTCTCCTCAGTATGGCCAAGTTATGAGAAAAAGAAAAAAAATGCCCTATTTGGGCATGTAGGAGGAGTAATGACACTCTAGTCGTTAAGCCCTAGCTGCTGGTTGTTTATTTATTAGTGGTCACATGGAAAGGTTTGAACCTGGCAGTCAAGGTAGGTGGTTAGTTTGAGCATCACCCCTAGTCACTCATATGACCAGGGGTGAATTAGAGGAAAAATAAAAAAGTAAAAAGGAATACAAGGGGCTATAAGCCCTAATCGCTTAAAGCCTTAACACAAGTGACCGGGGCTTGTGGACAATTGGTGGCCCTAACAAATGTAAGGAGCTTAAATCCCTAACCACCACCAAATGAGGAAGGGCCACCAATTGTCCACAAATCTTTGTTGACTAGCCCCCCTGCACAGAGGCCGTACGGGTCCATACAGATCCATATGATACAGCCCTAAGACAGGGGCAAAACTAAAATAAGATTCAATTTTTTTCTAGTGACAAAAATTGACAAATTTTATATGGTTTCTAGGGTTTTTGCATCATCCAAACTCAATAGCACAGTTAGAATCGAGTTAGGAGGCCTCCTACAAAAGCTAGTCACCAAAACTCAACCAAAAACATTAGATTTGTGGATGTTCATGTTGGGTTCACCAATTTGTCACCAGGATAAAATCTAGGGTAGAAATCAAAATTGAAGCAAATCAAACCCTAACTAGCACCATGAAGCACAAACTAGAATGAAATTTTAAATAAACAACTCAAATGTAAACCAGATTCAAACTAGTGTTGATTGACCTCCATGGCTCTTCTCAACCCTGCATGACAATGCAAGATTTTGAAGGATTGATCAATGGGGGATTGTTGGTTGCTCAAGATTTTAGTAGCATAATGGTACTAAAAGGCTAGATTCTATGAAAATGACTTGTGAGAGGCTACCTTTATCGAAAAGGAAAATTCAAATGGATGGATGAGATTGAGAGTTATGTTGAATGATATGAATGGTTGAGATTGATTAGATTTTCCCACTTCAAGAGGGATTGTAGTCATGTGACAAGTGTGTGATGGAGGATAAAGGGGATCTAATTTAAATAAAAGGCTATTTAAATTAGTTTGACATGTGAAGTGGTTAAGTGGAAGATGTAGCATCTGACACTTGTTTGAATGAGATGAGAGGTGAGGTATTTAATTCAAATTTTTAAAATTTGAATTATGTGAGACATGTGACAAGGGTGGATTAATTAAATAAACTGATTTATTTAATTAATTGGAATGTGATTAAGTTGGAATTGTGAGTGAGGTGACCTAGGACCTAGGGCAAAACATTACAAGGTCATGTCAACTAGGTGTAGACAAGACATGGACAAGTTTTAGTGTCTACACCAACCAAGGTCAAGCAAGAAAGCTAGGGAAAATGGACAACCCTTAGATGACAAAGATCAACTTATAACTAATAGATGGAAATAGATCTTAGAAAACCATAAGCACAACAGAGATCAGGGAGAAGATTAGAACCTAGATCTGGGAGTATAAATGCTAAAGACCATGGCACTTGGGTGCCCTAGAACCTAATTAGGATTTTTTAGAATCTTGGGATATTGCTAGACCTATACATGTAACCTATGTCTTCTTCATAGAAATTATCTGCAGAAACCTATTTCTCCAACCTGTACATAAGGAAAGAGGAAAAGGTTGTGTTGTGTATAAGGGCTTACGTTAGTCAAGCCTTATTTTGGTGTTTCCACCTCTACTAAATTGATGATTAGATCAAATAGTGTGTGCCCTAGGAGGCCAGAGGCTAGATCTGTAATAATATGATAGAAATATGAAAGAAAATGACAATGATTACCACAAGAGGTAAAACCCTAGTTGATGAAGATAACTAAAGACCATACACCAATAAGGAGAGTGATGAAGAAGGCTTGAAACTTCCTTCAAGACATGCAAAAAAACTTCGATAGCATCCACAAGTAGATAACACTTCCAAGCATGAAGAACACTTTATCGTATAAGATCACAATATGAAAGCAAACTCTAATTTCATATGAGGCAACTTCTTGTAAAATGATATACAAAAAGCCTTTATATATGCATTCCCACTCACTAATGATGAATAAAACCAAATGGATCCAACATATACAAACGAGGGAGGTGTTCTAAGCTAACACCATAAGAGAGGGGCCAACGAACCCTATTGGGACCAAGGTACTAGGGTGCCCTAGGCCTTTAGCCCCACAAACTTTGGGGAGTGTCAAATGTCGCGGGCTTAGTCAATTCCTAAGTTGATTCCCTTGGGATCGATATTTTATCATTTTATGCTCAAAAAGGTGTTAAAATAGGTCCTGATTAATAAAGGTAACATTTTAGGTCTAACCAGGTGCTAAACTAGGTGTAAAATGCTAGTGTACACATTTTACAATGTAATATTTAGCCCCCACTTTAGCATGGGTATGAACTTACATTCAAACTCACACTAAAGGATGGAGAAGATATATTTCAAACACACAAACATAGAAGCCCAAATAATTCCACCAAGTTGTGGACTATAGCAGCCCCCAAGCTTAGGATTCTAAGGTTTCAAACACATAAGCAGAAATATTTTAAAACCTGCAAGACATTGCAACATAACTCACACATACATGGAGTACTAAAATTATTCACAAGAATACACATGAAAGACATGCAATACACAAAGGTAATACACACCATACACAATGCATACACACTTGACATGAAGCATACATATAAATCATAAAGCATGCACATAAGACAAAAATAATACATAGAAAACACATGGAAAACATGGTGAAGACACATGAAATGCATGGAATCATTTAAGAAAAGACAAGTTCAAACACAATGTATCAAGCAATATAAACAAACAAACATAAGAACACACACAAGAACAAACACACAAGGCACATGACTTTGACACTAGGTTTCTCTGTCGCTAGGGGTCATGTGGAAAGAAGTGCCATTGTGGATCAGACACTAGTAAGGACCACTGAATTACTAGTTGACCATGACAAGTCACATGAAGCACATGGGCTAGCAAACTATGTTGCACTAGGTGGCTCATGGACCAAAAAGGAAACATCATAGGCTAGTGAGGACCACCAAATCACTAGGTGAGTTCCATGCCAACAAGTATGTAATGAATAAGAGAGTATAGTGTGATGTATGCCCCCACCTCAAAGTGATTGCTAACTCCTATCAGGGAGTGATTGCTTTAAGTTAGAACAAATCACAAGACAAGCATGAGAGCTTTCTTGAAGCACATGCCCATAAGATATGTGTTCCAAAAAAATACATCACATAAATGGGTTTCCCCCACAAAAGGTAGACCTAGGCGATGCTACACACATGATACATAATGTCTTGTGTAGTCATGGTATGACGCTGAGAATAGCAACAAGATGCCACATAAATAAAAAATATATAAGAAGCAACAAGTTTCACTAAGTAATAACACAAAGAGATCTACCTAACTGGCATCAATATAGGAATGGTTGTATAATAGGAGAATTCTCAAGACTATATATATCATCATCTACCAGCTAGTAGAACTACGAAGGAAAAGGTAGAAGTATCACAGGAAATTAAAAGAAACATCCCTTGGGTCAACAAGGGAGAATGCCAAAACATTCTATGCATTGCAT
Organism: Cunninghamia lanceolata; assembly: GCA_027924645.1. Lineage (NCBI taxonomy): Eukaryota > Viridiplantae > Streptophyta > Pinopsida > Cupressales > Cupressaceae > Cunninghamia > Cunninghamia lanceolata. The sequence goes on from BSBN01000596.1 coordinate 4,812,773, forward strand.
CATCCCCAAAGGACACAACAACAATACAAAGTATGACATATAGAAGAATGATGATACAAACAGAGAGAATCTCACAACAGATTTTGGTCCCTTTGCATCCTTACACCTACAAAGGTGTCAAGGGTCATCCAAAGAGGGCTTAACAACAACAATAACAATAATGACATAAATAAAGTACCAAGAAACACATCACGGGGGAAGAATCACATGCACTCATAACAAAATAGAAATAAGGTACCTTACTTGTGATTCAACCTAAAGCAAATCATCCTCCTCCCAATTTTGCTCATCATTCATTTGGAAACCTATGGAAAAGATGTAAGAGGAACTATAGAACGTGAGGTATAAGGAACAAGAGCCATAACTATAATATCTTCAGATTTGATATTAGAATGTAGTACAATAGGTTCTATAGTAGCTTGTGAAGTTTCATATTTTTCTAAGGAGACAAAATAGCTGTAGATGTCTCTTTTGCATTCATCACTGATAAACAAAAGAAATCAACATAGATTGGGAGACTACGCGAGAAGGGTTCCTCAGTGAAGGCTACTCTTCCTTCTCAATTTGTGAAAAAGGTGGAAGTACATGAGCATCCTGAATCAGTTGAGAAACCTCAAGAAATAATGCACACTCAACTGATTGATTTCCAGTAGTCTCTATGGAGGTAGGATGTATAAAAGTCACATTGGGATTGTGGGGAGGTCTATTTTTTGCATGAAGGTTGCCGCATTGCCCTTGAAGGGTGAACCTTGGTATATTTACTAGAAATGTAGGGACGGGGAAGAACCTTTGATTCGGTCTTAGTGTAATGCCCCGCATGATCACCTTAGAGAACAACACATCTACGCTAAGCAAATAGAATAATTTTTTTTTAAAAAAAGAATAAAGTAACAAAGTAATGTTTAACACAGCATTACACATCATTAAACTATCAACTTGTTACTCTAAGATAACATGGGAGCATTACTTGACAAATCAAACAACATAATCTGACATACATCATTAACTAACATTAATAGATCATTCTAAACCTATTGCATTTAATCAATAAACATTTACATCTCTATAACATCAGATGAGTAATCATCAGGATCTGGTACATAATTACAATTTCTTCTCACACATGAGTACATCATTGCATTGTTACTTAACACCTTCTGATCACATACATTATAAATCAACTGATACATAGACAAGTACATGAATACAAATTACTTACTTCATATTTGGTACAAGATCTAACGGCTGATACACAAGGTACCTCATCCTCGCACACGAACAATAGCAAGGAGAAAAACTAATCGATAAAAGCTCTTCCACCCGACCATGTGGAACCCTAAGGTCCACCCCCTGAGCTAGGAGTTAACATAAGGTTCCCACTACTACATATAGTTAGCTAGACAGTACACTATAAGAACAAGACAACACATAACTCCAACAACACAAGTCAATATCACAAACAACTTAACAACACTTCCAGAGGCAAGCACATAACGAATGGGGAGAGTACAACTAGGGAATGCTAGGTTGCAGTAGGGAGGAGTGTCATCACATGGCTTGTCATGGGTTGTCCTGGTGAGCCTTCCTAGGCCCCGGCCCCCATCTTGGGTTGTCCTGGCAGCCTCTCCCGACTCTCGGCCCCCATACAACACTCATGCAGAATCAACATACCTTTCGTGAGGACAAAGTAGTTGATCTTGCCATTCCAGGCCTTCTCATCTCATCTCAAGCCTAAACGAGCACTTGAGCCATGAGTGAGGCATCCACTTATCTTTATTTATGTGTAATTAACTACCCAACCCCCCCCCCCTAATTCATTATTTAGGTTATCACTGAGTTATCAAACTCCCACATGGGTTGTCTTGGACGCCACTTTGGGCTCCGGCCCCCATTGAGAGCCACTCCCCTACCTGCAACTAGAAAACCCCACTCAACAAGCATAGGAACATCATCAGGACAACGAGGATACAGGAACCATGCAAGGAATCAACCATCTTGCACACAATTATCCTCATATCAACATGTGTATGTAATAATGCAAGGAATTAACCATCTTGCATGTCATCTTAATCACAAGGACAACTAACAAAACATTGTCCATAGCATTACATAAACATTACTCCATTACTGTACTCGATGTCTCCCATTGTCTAACCCAACACAACATCTCAACCAAATAAATAAATCATAACATCCATGAAGAACCTTTCTACACATCATGATACATTCAGAATCTTTACATTCTTTCACAACACCAGAACCAATTTCCTTATACACAACAAAAGGTGACATAACTTCATTGACTCAAGACAATTATCGACATCTTACATGACGTCAAACCACCTAGGCCTCTAGAATAAACCCTCGACAAGTAACACTTGACCATTCATATACATTCCACTTACATTAAACAATTCCAATTCACACTTAACTAATTGTATAATACCTTCAAATTAAAAACCCAATACATTATTTGTATACCTAATCTATTTTTATCTTATCAAAATGAAGAAAACATATTAAGAACTATGACAATTTAAATTAAATTTCATTAACTATTTATGTATAGCCACAATGTTTATCTTTTAATCAATTTAACAATGACAACATTATTATAAATTTCCAATTTTAATTGGCTTATAGCAATCAACTGTACTTTTGAAGTACTAAACAATAATAATAATAATAATAATAATAATAATATATCAACTAATTTTCTAATTTAATTACTCTTCGAAATATAGATATCTCACGATCTGAACAATTACCATTCCTATTTTTAAACCCTAATTCAATACAAATACATATTAACTTCCTAAAGAATTTATCGGTAACATTTATTTACTCAACTATATGGTAAAAAGAATCATAGTCATATTATTAATAATATTATTATTACTTATAATAATAATATTTACTGTAGATCATTGAATGGTAAATAATTTTCATCCAATGATAAGTAAGTATGTTATTTTATTGGCATTAGGGCTTAGATTTGACAAACAACCTAGACTGTCAAATAATTTCTAATTACAGTAGTTATCTATTTAATAATGCCTTTGCAATGCTATGGCCTAGTTAGTATAAATAAATTATAAAAACTAAATTTACATATCATCATAACCCTATGTAAATTCTGACAGCTATTTTAAAATCTCATCTTTCATATGATACAGTCCTCTATTACAATCCAGGTGAGAAAGCACTGCAGATCACTATCTGTCAACTTAATAAGATTGTCCTCTAAAATAAATCTCAATTTTACAGCTAAAATATCAACGAATCCAGTTTTGTTTTCTTTTATTGAAAGTGAAACATAGCCGTAGAGATTTACTTCACACTCATACTTCCGCAAGAATAATAAGGTGGATTATTTCTGGCTAAGTGCGTCCCTACTCCCAAGGGCATGTTAATTTAATATCTCTAGAGTTTAAATTTTATTGTCAACTAAGTATAGGAAATATCTAATTCCTTAAGGCGTTAATGTTGTTGACTATCCTGAGATAAAACGCATAAATGGAAAATACAATCCTCATTACCCCATACGATGCGTTGGAAGTACAGATTATGACAGACACATGGCATGAATACTAGTGAACATTTATACAAAATGGGAATGCATAGATAGGGTACACAAAACTATTCGATAATATTAGACACTCTCCAGCAAATGCGACTGGCAGGTTTGAGGAATCCATATATAAAGACAACTGGCGAGTTAAGAGATTCCTGGCATAAAGGTTATTCAGTGAGAGATAATGCTGAGCGTTTTTAGGCTTAAATGTTTAGGGCAGGAGATATTACCAAGCACTATAATGCTCATATGCACTACCATATAAATAAATGTAAATCAGATTCATATAGGCAACGATACATATAATATGAGTGACTCGTATAATATATGCTAGTCAAAATATAAAATAAGCCATTCTCATTAATTTTCCAATGTAGGCATATGGAGGAATAAAAAGGCGATGGTTAGTATTATTAGACATCATACGATCTGAGGCAGCGATTGGAATAAGCCCTAAAGAATAGCAAAAGGCAAGGTAAATTTTGAATTAATAAAAGGGCAATCAGAATCTCATCATGCCTGTAAACGAACCATTATGTGTACATGGTTGACCTTCTAGCCCATGCGGCTATCTTGAAGATGCCACAAACTTTATCATTGCGATGCCTGTTAAATCTACCAGGTGTTGTCCTGCAGATCACATATGAATATCAGCCCAGGAGTATTTACAGCGACCCTACTCTGATGGCACATTTTATGTTCTTTTCTCAAACCTCTACGCAGTAGTGGGTGAGTGTGGTGAGTGCGAATGGTAAGGAGAACCGATGCAAGATAGAGGAATTAGTGAGATCTCTGTGTGCCATTGGATTTTCAGGCTGTGAAATGATACGCACTTTTCTTGTAGTAGACATATCACATCCATAGGCGCAGAAGTTTTATTCAAGTTGGGGAAATTAGCTGGGACGATGAAGGCAGCCGTGATCTAGATGTCATCATACGGAATGCAATACACATAATAATTTCATTGCGAAATCTTCAGTCATCCAAAGAAGAATTTGACAGCATCAACTCTCAAGCCCAGGCAAGGGCGAAAGCTCTTGCGCGGTCACTGCGAATGTTTTGAGAAACAAGCCTAAACTTTTATCATCATTGGCCTTACAAATTTTACAGCAAATACACTCGGCAGGGATGAATTAGATCTTACAGAATTCAGAGTATAATGACCACAGAATATACTTTAAAATGATTTGAATGAGTAGGTATTGAAAGGGATCAAGAACAAAAAGCAATGCTCTGGTAGAGGAATGTGCAGATTAAGAATTTCATTAAGGAAACCCTAGATATAATGCAAGATGCGAAAATTAACATTCACACAATTAAAAGAACCTGTTTACGCTGCCAAGACCTCTCTCTGTTCTTTGCAACTCTGTCTTCCTTCCCAGATCTCCAATTCTGCTTCTTCCCCCCCTCTCTCCTTCTCTCTGCTTATTATATAGAACTCCCTACCCTAATTGCTTGCACTCCCCCTTTTTAGGGGATATACCCACGATCCAATGCCAACCGTCCAAAGAAAATATAGCCTACATTCTTTTAATTTTTTAATAACATTACAATGTAACCTCCTATACTTTTATTTACTCAAAGATAACATACATTTAATATATTACAACTTATAATTTTTATTTTATTTAATTTAGTATTTCATATAGGTATTTAATACATAACAACTCATAAATACATTTTACTTTATTAAATCATTTATTTACTTGGCCACATATATTTACTTTCATGTTTATTTTATTAATTATAAAACAATTCCACAACTTATAATGCCACTTTATAACTAATTTATCTCCTTTATTATTTATTTTTATTTATTTAATATTTAATATATATTTGTTATATAACAACTAATAATTATTTATAAATCTATTTAATAACCATTAATCAAATTTATCTATTTAAATACCACAATTAACCAATCATAATCATGCAATTACTCGACCATCAAGCATGCAGAGAAAGCAAGACGACAACTCAAGGAACAAACGAAACTGAGAACAATGACTAGATGCAAAACTAAAGACTTATCCTCTACAAGGATGACAGATGACTGGGGAACCTTATGTTAACTCCCATCAACAATTCTATTGTAGGTCATGCTCAGACCTGCTAGTTCAGGTGGAGTCGATGCCCGGTACCTGCATCCTATAGCAAACCTCAAGGTTAAACATATATATACAAATATGAAGTCATGCACACAGTGAACAGAAATCGCAGTGTGGCAGGGTACTCGGACACGAGTAATGTGACACTGTTCTGTTCACATACATCCACAATTAAATATTCAGTTGTCTACAAGAAAATAGAATAATCAATAACAATAGGATCTAGTATAACAATCATTGTTAAATCATCATAACCCTGATTAAATATCACATTAAACTCACAAATAACATTAATCCATTATATCAAACATGTCCATCAAACTATGAAACATAAAATATCAATAATCTAATATCATCAATCGTCATCATAGAAATAGGTCCATAAACAACTCAACGTAATAACAAAGAATCCATGTCATGATATCTAATCTTACTAGGAATACTATCAGTCTGATGGAAGTAAGGTGAGGGGCACTACATCCTCCCCCCCTAGGATCAGGCTTACTCCTGGAAGCCTGCAACAAGTATGGGTATAATTCTGACATATAGGTTGCATCTTCCAAGGCAACTAAAGCCACGTTATTAGGATCCCATTGGAGCCCTACTTATGAGGGTTAGCCCCCAAAGCAGCAGAATGCGCACGAGCTCCAAAGAAAGCTGCTCGTCCTCTTCCTGCGGTCTCTGAGAATGTCCCCTGATGCTCTGTCTGGCAGTGATCAACTGTTGTAAACACTCTATGAGACCTCCCTACATCACCCACTATTGGCTTTGAAATTGTTGGCCTCTGGCTAAATCCTGCAGTGTTCTTTTGTGGGCACTGCCTAGCAATATGGCCCTGCTGGCCGCAAGAGAAACATCCTGTTCCCCTGCCAAAACCTCCACCACCTACAGGTGCATTAGACTGCTAAAAACTTCCCCTACTAAACACAGGCTGAGAACTCTGAACTGGTTGGTTGGGATGATAATTCTTGGCCCGCAGCCAATTACGATTTTTCCCCAACTAAGAACCACCTCCTTGCTGAGGTTAGGTATTCTTTGGTTTTGATTGAGAATACTGCTACCACTGTTGTTCACCCTTAGTGGGTGCATGATGACCTCTAGATGAACTTGTTGCTTGAGATTGACCATCTTGAGAACCTAAGCTTGTTGACGGTGCACTTCCAATTTGCACACCTGTATGACCCCCTAGGGCCATGGTCAAATTCTCCTCCACCAGTCGAGCCTTCTCGACTGCTACCTCCATGGTCTTCAGCTCGAAAACATGAACTCCCCCACTGATGCGTGCATTTAGACCTCTAATAAAATGCTAAACTAGCATGGCCTCATCGTTTCCAATGCCTGCATACTGCTTGAGTTCATAAAACCTGCACTCGTACTATTCCACTGTCATGGTCATCTGTCTCAACCCATGGAACTTGTCTGCTCATCGTTGCCTCTAGTGGTCTGATAAGAATCGAGCCCTGAACCTATCTAGAAATAGTTCCCAAGACACTGTGGCAATATCTAGATGCAACTTCTATTCCTCTAGTCGCCACCATGTAGAGGTGAAACCTCTGAGATGCATGATGGTGCATCTTGCCTTAGTGTTGCTACCATAAGGATGCATGGCAAAACACCTCTCCAGATCAATTAGCCATGTCTCTACTTCCATACCACTACTAGAACCATCGAAAGTAGGAGGACGGGTTCTCATAAGGTCTCTCATGTGGCCTGCAAGAATAACTTCTTATTCAGCTATAATTTCTCTCCTTCTAGGAGATCGTTCTCTTTCTCTCACTTCAGGTTGATCCATCTCCTGCCTAGGAACAAGATGAGCAAGAACCTCCTCAAGTAGCTGGTGTAGTTGAGCACCCTCTGGTTGACCTTAATTCTCTTGATTCTCACCCCCACCTTCTTGTGCACTCTCATGAGGGGAACTAGGAGGAGGGCTATTATCAACACCTCTCCCACGACCCCTACCTCGTCCACGACCTCGACCTCGTACCCTAGGCATCTTTCTAGACAACACACCCAAGAGCAACTTCAGGTTGCTAGGCGAGGACTACAAATGAATATATTCTTCAGAGTTTAAGCAACTAGTGTAGCTTAATGGGCTGATATAAAACCAAACTACCCAGTGTTAGAAAACCTGGCTCTGATACCAGATGTAACGCCCCGCATGAACACCTTAGAGAACAACACATCTACGCTAAGCAAACAGAATAATTTTTTTTTAAAAAAAGAATAAAGTAACAAAGTAATGTTTAACACAGCATTACACATCATTAAACTATCAACTTGTTACTTTAAGATAACATGGGAGCATTACTTGACAAATCAAACAACATAATCTGACATACATCATTAACTAACATTAATAGATCATTCTAAACCTATTGCATTTAATCAATAAACATTTACATCTCTATAACATCAGATGAGTAATCATTAGGATCTGGTACATAATTACAATTTCTTCTCACACATGAGTACATCATTGCATTGTTACTTAACACCTTCTAATCACATACATTATAAATCAACTGATACATAGACAAGTACATGAATACAAATTACTTACTTCATATCTGGTACAAGATCTGACGACTGATACACAAGGTACCTCATCCTCACACACGAACAATAGCAAGGAGAAAAACTAATGGATAAAAGCTCTTCCACCCAACCATGTGGAACCCTAAGGTCCACCCCCCGAGCTAGGAGTTAACATAAGGTTCCCACTACTACATATAGTCAGGTAGACAGTAGACTATAACAACAAGACAACACATAACTCCAACAACACAAGTCAATATCACAAACAACTTAAGAACACTTCCAGGGGCAAGCACATAACGAATGGGGAGAGTACAACTAGGGAATGCTAGGCTATAGTAGGGAGGAGTGTCATCACATGGCTTGTCATGGGTTGTCCTGGTAAGCCTTCCTAGGCCCTGGCCCCCATCTTGGGTTATCCTGGTAGCCTCTCCCGACTGCCAACCCCCATACAACGCTCATGCGGAATCAACATACCTTTCGTGAGGACAAGGTAGTTGATCTTGCCATTCCAGGCCTTCTCATCTCATCTCAAGCCTAAACAAGCACTTGAGCCATGAGTGAGGCATCCACTTATCTTTATTTATGTGTGATTAACTACCCAACCCCCTCCCTAATTCATTATTTAGGTTATCACTGAGTTATCAAACTCCCACATGGGTTGTCCTGGACGCCACTTTGGGCTCCAGCCCCCATTGAGAGCCACTCCCCTACCTGCAACTAGAAAACCCCACTCAACAAGCATAGAAACATCATCAGGACAACGAGGATACAGGAACCATGCAAGGAATCAACCATCTTGCACACAATTATCCTTATATCAACATGTGTATATAACAATGCAAGGAATTAACCATCTTGCATGTCATCTTAATCACAAGGACAACTAACAAAACATTGTCCATAGCATTACATAAACATTACTCCATTACTGTACTCGATGTCCCCCATTGTCTAACCCAACACAACATCTCAACCAAATAAATAAATCATAACATTCATGAAGAACCTTTCTACACATCATGATACATTCAGAATCTTTACATTCTTTCACAACACCAGAACCAATTTCCTTATACACAACAAAAGGTGACATAACTTCATTGACTCAAGACACTTATCAACATGTTACATGACGTGAAACCACCTAGGCCTCTAGAATAAACCCTCGACAAGTAACACTTGACCATTCATATACATTCCACTTACATTAAACAATTCCAATTCACACTTAACTAATTGTATAATACCTTCAAATTAAAAACCCAATACATTATTTGTATACCTAATCTATTTTTATCTTATCAAAATGAAGAAAACATATTAAGAACTATGACAATTTAAATTAAATTTCATTAACTATTTATGTATAGCCACAATGTTTATCTTTTAATCAATTTAACAATGACAACATTATTATAAATTTCCAATTTTATTTGGCTTATAACAATCAACTGTACTTTTGAAGTACTAAACAATAATAATAATATATCAACTAATTTTCTAATTTAATTACTCTTCAAAATATAGATATCTCACGATCTGAACAATTACCATTCCTATTTTTAAACCCCAATTCAACACAAATACATATTAACTTCCTAAAGAATTTATCGGTAACATTTATTTACTCAACTATATGGTAAAAAGAATCATAATCATATTATTAATAATATTATTATTACTTGTAATAATAATATTTACCGTAGATCATTGAATGGTAAATAATTTTCATCCAATGATAAGTAAGTATGTTATTTTATTGGCATTAGGGCTTAGATTTGACAAACAACCTAGACTGTCAAATAATTTCTAATTACAGTAGTTATCTATTTAATAATGCCTTTGCAATGCTATGGCCTAGTTAGTATAAATAAATTATAAAAACTAAATTTACATATCATCGTAACCCTATGTAAATTCTGTCAGCTGTTTTAAAATCTCATCTTTCATATAATACAGTCCTCTATTACAGTCCAGGTGAGAAAGCACTACAGATCACTATCTGTCAACTTAATAAGATTGTCCTCTAGAATAAATCTCAATTTTACAGCTAAAATATCAACGAATCCAGTTTTGTTTTCTTTTATTGAAAGTGAAAGATAGCCGTAGAGATTTACTTCACACTCATACTTCCGCAAGAATAATAAGGTGGATTATTTCTGGCTAAGTGCATCCCTACTCCCAAGGGCATGTTAATTTAATATCTCTAGAGTTTAAATTTTATTGTCAACTGAGCATAGGAAATATCTAATTCCTTAAGGTGTTAATGTTCTTGACTATCCTGAGATAAAACGTATAAATGGAAAATACAATCCTCATTACCCCATACGATGCGTTGGAAGTACAGATTATGACAGACACATGGCATGAATACTGGTGAACATTTATACAAAATGGGAATGCATAGATAGGGTACACAAAACTATTCGATAATATTAGACACTCTCCAACAAATGCGACTAGCGGGTTTGAGGAATCCATATATAAAGACAACCGGTGAGTTAAGACATTCCTGGCATAAAGGTTATTCAGTGAGAGATAATGCTGAGCGCTTTTAGGCTTAAATGTTTAGGGCAGGAGATATTACCAAGCACTATAATGCTCATATGCACTACCATATAAATAAACGTAAATCAGATTCATATAGGCAACGATACATATAATATGAGTGACTCATATAATATATGCTAGTCAAAATATAAAATAAGCCATTCTCATTAATTTTCCAACGTAGGCATATGGAGGAATAAAAAGGTGATGGTTAGTATTTTTAGACATCATACGCTCTGAGGCAGCGATTGGAATAAGACCTAAAGAATAGCAAAAGGCAAGGTAAATTTTGAATTAATAAAAGGGCAATCAGAATCTCATCATGCCTGTAAATGAACCATTATGTCTACATGGTTGACCTTCTAGCCCATGCGGCTATCTTGAAGATGCCACAAACTTTATCATTGCGATGCCTGTTAAATCTGCCAGGCATTGTCCTGCAGATCACATATGAATATTGGCCTAGGAGCATTTACAGCGACCCTACTTTGATGGCACATTTTATGTTCTTTTCTCAAACCTCTACGCAGCAGTGGGTGAGTGTGGTGAGTGTGAATGGTAAGGAGAACCGATGCAAGATAGAGGAATTAGTGAGATCTCTGTGTGCCGTTAGATTTTCAGGTTGTGAAATGATACGCACTTTTCCTGTAGCAGACATATCACATCCATAGGCACAGAAGTTTTATTCAAGTTGGGGAAATTAGTTGGGACAATGTAGGTAGCCGTGATCTAGATGTCATCATACGGAATGCAATACACATAATAATTTCATTGCGAAAGCTTCAATCATCCAAAGAAGACTTTGACAGCATCAACTCTCAAGCCCAGGCAAGGGCGAAAGCTCTTGCGCGGTCACTGCGAATGTTTTGAGAAACAAGCCTAAACTTTTATCATCATTGGCCTTACAAATTTTATAGCAAATACACTCGGCAGGGATGAATTAGATCTTATAGAATTCAGAGTATAATGACCACAGAATATACTTTAAAATGATTTGAATGAGTAGGTATTGAAAGGGATCAAGAACAAAAAGCAATGCTCTGGTAGAGGAATGTGCAGATTAAGAATTTCATTAAGGAAACCCTAGATATAATGCAAGATGTGAAAATTAACATTCACACAATTAAAAGAACCTGTTTACGCTGCCAAGACCTCTCTCTGTTCTTCGCAGCTCTATCTTCCTTCCCAGATCTCCAATTCTGCTTCTTCCCCCCTTCTCTCCTTCTCTCTACTTATTATATAGAACTCCCTACCCTAATTGCTTGCACTCCCCCTTTTTAGGGGATATACCCACAATCCAATGCCAACCGTCCAAAGAAAATACAGCCTACATTCTTTTAATTTTTTAATAACATTACAATGTAACCTCCTATACTTTTATTTACTCAAAGATAACATACATTTAATATATTACAACTTATAATTTTTATTTTATTTAATTTAGTATTTCATATAGGTATTTAATATATAACAACTCATAAATACATTTTACTTTATTAAATCATTTATTTACTTGGCCACATATATTTACTTTCATGTTTATTTTATTAATTATAAAACAATTCCACAACTTATAATGCCACTTTATAACTAATTTATCTCCTTTATTATTTATTTTTATTTATTTAATATTTAATATATATTTGTTATATAACAACTAATAATTATTTATAAATCTATTTAATAACCATTAATCAAATTTATCTATTTAAATACCACAATTAACCAATCATAATCATGCAATTACTCGACCATCAAGCATGCAGAGAAAGCAAGATGACAATCCAAGGAACAAACGAAACTGAGAACAATGACTAGACACAAAACTAAAGACTTATCCTCTACAAGGATGACGGATGACTGGGGAACCTTATGTTAACTCCCATCAACAATTCCATTGGCTAGGGCACGCTCAGACCTGCTAGTTCAGGTGGAGTCGATGCCCGGTACCTGCATCCTGCAGCAAACCTCAAGGTTAAACATATATATACAAACATAAAGTCATGCACATAGTGAACAGAAATCACAGTGTGGCAGGGTACTCGGACACGAGTAATGTGACACTATTCTGTTCACATACATCCACAATTAAATATTCAGTTGTCTACAAGAAAATAGAATAATCAATAACAATAGGATTTAGTATAACAATCATTGTTAAAGCATCATAACCCTGATTAAATATCACATTAAACTCTGAAATCACATTAATCCATTATATCAAACATGTCCATCAAACTATGAAACATAAAATATCAATAATCTAATATCATCAATCGTCATCATAGAAATAGGTCCATAAACAACTCAATGTAATAACAAAGAATCCATGTCATGATATCTAATCCTACTAGGAATACTATCAGTCTAATGGAAGTAAGGTGAGGGACACTACACTTAGCTTCATTCACCACCTGTGGGATAGGAGGAACTACTGCTGTAGCCTCAGAAGATTGAGGTTCAGAAACATCACAAGGAGGAATATTACTAAAAAATAACTCTACTATTTTCTTTTCTTTGAACTTTTGATATGATAAGAAGAATAAATCTTTTCTAGCTCAAGTGACTCCAACTAGTTGTGGCTAGTAGTCAAGTGTAAAATTTCCATTGCGAGCAATGGGCCAATACTGACTATGACGTACAATGTGTACCCTTCTCTCAAATGGAAACTTTAAGAACTTATGAACCATAAAGGGGACTACCTTCATGGATCAGAGCCATGGGTGACCCAACTTCACATGAAATAAGTCTAATGTAGGAATGATGAAAAAATTAACATCTAAGGCTCTTGGCCCAACCTTAACTTCAAGAGTTAATGCACCAAGAGTTGGAAGGATAGACCCATCATGTGCTCTAATCGCCATCTCTGATACATCATAGGTATCTCTATGTAAACCATGCATGTAGAGAAACTCTTCAATTACTGCATTTACCATGCATATAGGATGGATCATAGCACCTCAAATAGGTTTATCATTGATTTGAATAGTAATGTAAAGAGGTCCATCAGGAGCTTCAATAGTAGCATCATATGGAGTAAAAGATATAGCAAGTTCTAAATCTACTCACTCTTTGTGAGGGCGAGCATCTACCATGCAAATATCAATGACATTAGATTTGTGATGAGGTAAAGGATTGGTATATATTTGAAGATTTTGATTAGGAGCCACCACTAATTTATTCTCTTTGTCATTGACACTAGCCACTTGGATAGCATTGGAGTCAATTAGGTCTTGGACTTTGTGTTTAGGATGCATACATCTCTTAGTGTCATGGCCAATGGAGCAATGAAATTGATAAAGGGCCTTTGAATCAAAGGAAGATGATTGCATCTTACTTGGAATTGGAGATCTAATAGGTGGAAGCTTGATGAGACTGTTTTGCAAAAGTTATGTCATGATAGCATAAAGATATTCTAATAATTGTGTGAAGTTTCTGCTTTTGGTTTCGACTTGTAAGGGGTGGGAGTAGGAGATGATGCTTCCACCACATGTTTTCTTATGTTGTTTGCTGAAATTTCATTTATCTTGATGAAGTTTTTGTTTTGTCTTTTTAAAGAATAATTGTGAGAGGCTTTAGATTGACCAACTAGAATTGATGAGGGATTATGATCATACTGACTAACTAAAAGTTGGTAATCATGAAGAGCCATGCAAAGATGAGTGAATGAATCATATCAAATCAACAATATATTATCACAGATGTGAGGTTGTAAGTTTCCTATAAAGATTCTTTGTACATCAACATCTGTAATAGAATATTGGACTTGTGAGAAGAGGGCTTGATAACGACCCATAAAATCTATTATTTTTCTTTCGTTCCTTGTTTGCAGTGAACCAAGTCTATCAAAGAGACTTGAGGTCTAATGTTTGCTTAAAAATGCTTGAGGAACTTATTGAGTAATTGTGAGAAAGAAGTTATATAATTAGGAGGTAGTGAGAAAAATCAATCCAAGTCTGTGTCTTTGAGTGACCTAGGAAAGAGTTTTGTTTCATATGGGTTGTCATTGATGTCAATAATGGTATGGAGTGCTATAGTGTGGAAGAGCGTAAGTGATGTCAAAGGGAGATTGCAGCAGTATGGTGATCAATGAAGACATTACAGACTAAGTGATCAGAAGTATTGTGAAGCAAAGAGCAAAGCGATGAATATATGCTATGTAGCCAAAGGAGTAGATCAAGAAAGAAGGAAAAAATAGATGGATCAGTATCATCTGTAAAGATGGAGATAGATCAGTACCATATCATATCTTCTGAAGTTCTCATGTAAGTTCACAACCTTGATATATTTATGTTTGAAGTATGTGATGAGTAGAGTTGGGGTCTTGCTAAATGATGATGATATGAACTCATGATACTTACCACATGATAAAGAAAATTCTAAAGGATTGAAGGAAATTGTCTAAGTATAGTACAAGTTAGGGAAGGAGTCACAAACTCACAAGAAGGTACTACATTATGCCATAGTTGAAAGTAAGGGCCTTTGGATTAGACTAATGGCAAGGTATTGCACTCAAGTGCCTATGTTTTAGGATTGAAGTCATAAAGCTTACCACAAGATGTTTTGGAGATAAAAGTGTGAAGATAGTGTTAAAATAGGGTAAGTGCAATCATAGGGAGATAGGAGAATGCTCCACACCTCTTCAAAAATGAATATATGATGTTGCATCTTTGAGGATAGGTAGATATGAGTCAAAGGTATGTGTGCTTCAAGTTTTAGGTGATAATATGCATCACAACTGCTTCTCCAGAGTCAGTTATGTGAAGACATGCCTTGGTGCTAATTGAAGTAAGCACAGAAAGATAGATGAGGCCACCAAAGTTCACCACACAATGGTAATTGGCCTTGCTGATTGAGTCATAAACTCATAAAGCTAGTTGGTATGCACTATTCAAATTTCAAACGATTGTGTTCATTGCAAGTATGGTTTTGATTGTTTTATCTTAAGGCCATGTAAGTAGAGGTTGTCAAGGACACTCACATTAGAGCTCAAGTGTTTGCACTAGTATGAAATATCCTAAGATGATAAGACAAGTGTACATGAATTTTTTACAAGTCATATAATATTTAGTATGTTGTTTTCATGATGTAATTTATCTCCTCTAGTACTGCTTTAGGTTTGGAAACAAATATAAGGAAGGATAAGTGCTTGTGGAGTTGACTTGGTATATAATGAATATTTTTCCATGTGTGTGGAGTGTGTGATAGCTTGGAAGAGTGTAATAAGGTAAATTAGGACCTGATTATTCTTTGTTCTTCATCTGCTCTTGATTTCCACTTACTACATATGTTTTAGAGCTGACTGTTGTGGCCACTACACATTTCATGTTACTTGTTTCATCTTGGATGACTAAGGAGAAAGATCTTGATGCTTTTAGAGGATATAAATGTAAAATCAAAAGTGTCAAGTGAGGCATGAATACACACAATGTGAAATCCCTTTGATATTATGTGATCAAACGTACATCAAAAGGAAATATCATGATGAAGTGTGGAAAGGATCAATTCCTATGAAGTAATACTGTTGTGGATGTGATTGTAGAAGTTGTGATAGCTAAGAAGAGTTTTTGAAGTTGTTTTAATGTTGTAGAGGTTGGTATTGTAGTTGTGAAGAGGTCAGGTTGTTGTGTAGAGGTTGTAGAGGTCAACAGAAGGTTGGAACAGTTAGTGTCTTGTGGAAGACACTTATGAGTCAGATGAGTTTTGTGTTACAGACGTTGTAGACTAATTATGTAAATGTTGTAAGTGATGTACCTAATCAACGAGTTGCATCTTCCTTTGGGTTGTAGCCCATAATTGACAATGTAATCATGTTTTATTTGTGAGGCTGGATTTGGACAATAGATCCAAGAAACTTTCTCACCATGGTTTTTCCTTTCTAGGGTTTTCCACGTAAATCTTGTGTTATGACTGTGTGGTTCTATGTACTTGTGCTTCTTATGTTTTAAGTTATTATGATAAGTTGAATATTGTTCGAAGGAAAGAATTTAAGGAAGTAATGATTCAGCCCCCTCTCAGTACCTCTATGTGTTCAACAATTGATATCAAAGCTAAGTTCCTTGAATGTAGCCTAACAGTTGAGGTAGATCATGGAGAGGAACACATGGGAACTGAAGTATTGTTTAGATGTAAGAATCCTCCAGAAGATGATATAGACATGACAGCCTATAATCTAGAAGATTGCATAGTTGATTATGAAGGAGAACTCATTTCTACCCTAGAAGAACTAGATGCAGCAAGAAGTGAAAATGAATAATACAAGATCAAGCTCGTAAAATCAAAAGAAGCAAAGCTCAAGTTGAAGAAGGTAAGAAGATTGTAGATTGTCTAAATAATAAGATGAATGACAAGTTAGTTGAATGCTCCAAACTTGAAGAAGAAATTGTCTCTCTAAAGAAAGAATTGGAAAAAGCAAATAATATGATAGACAAAGGTCTAAAACTAAGAAAGTACCAATATTCTTGATGCGATAATTAGTAGTCAAAGACCTCCAAAGAATAAAGGTGGTATTGGATTTGAGAAATGTCAAAGTCCTAAAATAGATATACCTAAAGGCATGTTTGAAATTGTAATGTCAGAAAATGTCCCCTTGGGGACTTTTCCCTTATAAGGTTTAGCTCCTGAGTCTTTAGTGTGCATTTAGGACATCTTACATCATAATTTGACATCCCAATGAAATGACCCCTAAGTTTCATGACAAATGGGACCTAGGGGGATCCCTTGAACCTAACCCTACCCAAAATAGGGGGGAGGACTTGAGTGCACATGCCCTAGTCCTGCCCTATTTTGGGCCAGTACCAAAATTTGGGTGTTGTCTTGTCACTGTTATTTGGGTCCTATGCCGACACAACAAGTTTGAATTATGAAATTCTTGGCGGGAGTGTCTGTAGTTGCATATAAAAGCATGCTTAGGCATTCATTTGTAAACTAGATGATTACAAGATTTCAATTAGAAATCTATTGTGAACTTTATTCATTCTAAAGGTGATTCAAGGCTTTCATTGTGTAGCAAGAGCATATTTGTGTTGTTTATGTGTTAGTATTTGTAGATTTGAGCAATCATCTCCTCATGGCATGAAGATCTTCTTCCTCCCATGATATCTTCACTACAAGGTGACATCTATTATGTTTTTGAGCATTTATCATTTGGTTTTTGCTTCTGCCTCACAAGGGCATGCACTCTCTATCTGACAACGGTGTTTGAAAGACTAGAATGTCTCTTCGGGGCTTGACTGAGGAAAGCCTCTAAACACCACAACCCCCTCCCAAAGTTTTTCATGATTGCAAGTTATAGGTCAAGGATATAGGAAAAGTGAAGTTACAGGAGGGTATATCAGAGTGTTGGAGTTGCAGATTAGAGAAGAAAATATCTCCCTGGACTAGGGCGCCTGCTCATTAGTCCTCAAAGTTCCATAATGGGAAAATCTTTGATGCAACAAGAACATGTTGCAGATCTTGTTTGTAGATAGCAAGGAATTGGACTTAGGTGCCTACTCTTTAGTCCCTGACTATTCTACTTCCAATCCCTGAAAACAGGTGCACAGTTATTTGTCATTTTACCTCTTTTTGGAGTAGCATTTTATGATATTCATCTGTTTGTTGTCGTATTTGCATAATTAGGGTTTTAAAGTACAATTGAACATAAGAGAATATAATTGGTAATCAAATCATAAAAATCCAAGTTTCCCTACATCTCATAGTTACCTAGGGTATGATAGTACATTGCAACTTGACCCTAGGTCCTTGAATGAAAGGGTGAAAGAAGGATACACATACAAAACTCCCAAAAACCAATCATCCAAATTTTACCCTTTACATTTTGGTGAACCCATGTTGTTAGACTTGTTTGCACCTTGTTGAGTGTTTTTCTTCATATTTTTTGTGATTTCATTCATTCATAGTATCATTCATCTTATTGCATTGGAAAACTTACAAAAAAAATTGAAATTTTGCAAAATTTGAAAAAAAATGCATTTTAGGGTTTCTATTTTACAACAATTAATGTCAATTTCATCAAATTTCTGATTTTTGCTTTAGATCTGAGTTAAATTGCATAAAATTACAAAAAATCAATAGTTTACATTGCATTTTATCATAAAATTGCTAGGGTTTTGTTGGAAATTTTGCATTTTTCATATAACCTAGTAATTTCAAAAACTAGGTTTGTAGGAAAAATCTTGTTTTAGATTTTTCTACTGATCTTAGGCACTCATCCAAATTTTCATTTTTATTTAGTGTTTCATTTTAGTGTAAACTTGCATTTAGATCTCAAAACTTTGCATTTTACATAGAAAATTTCAACAAAAAACTAGCATTTGCATTGATTTTTCACTAGATTTACACTTGCATTTTGCATCTTAGGACTTGAAAATAATTTTCAGATCTGAGTGGACTTAATTTTCATCATATAAAAGATTGCAAGACAATCATATAGCATTTTTCATCAAGATCTCAAACCTAGGGCTTGAAAAACATTGATTTTCACTAAATTTGGCCTTATCGACTCTCAAAATTTGCACCATAGGTGTGTTGTGAAGATTATTTTTGTACTATTTAGTTTTATCAGGGTAATTATCTACTTCCCCTCCTAAAAATATTTACAACACCTTTCTATTGGTCTCTTGTATTAAAAATTTGGTGAAAAATTACACATTTTTGCTATTTTTGCCCTAGGGTTTGGCCTAGTTTGCACTCCAAGCATTTTGTGGAAAATTTTATGGATTAAGGTGACTGATATAATTTCTATTATTTTTTGCACCTCCTAAAATTCTTTACAACACCCCTTTTTCTAGGTCTTGGAGTTGAAAAATCATGAAAAATTTGCATATGTTGCTATATTTTCACTAGGGTTTGATCTTGAGTGACACTATAAGTGTGGTGTGATGGATATTATGGCATTAGATGGCTGTTATTACTGATATAATTTTCTTCCCATCATCATTTTCCTCACAACACCCTTTGTCATGCTCTTTTACATTGAGAATTGGTACAAAAATCACATATTTTAGCATATTTTCACTAGGTTTTAACTTGTCATCCTAGATTTGCATAAGTCTAATAACTCACTTACCTAGAGAAATATTCCTTAATAAGAAGCATAAGACAAATTTTATCTAGTTCTCTTGAAGAAGTTGGCACATTGAACACCTTCTTTACAAAAGGAGAGACACAAATGTTACAAGATATTATACCTATCACAAGTACAATGGAAGAGAAAACTTTTCATGACATTGATGATACTATTGAGACAATAGGATATGTATCTGATGAGAAAATAGATAAACTTGACAAAGACCTAGCTAAGTTTCAAGTCTATGTGCAAACTGAGAGGATAGTTAAAGAAGTTGTACCTATGATTCACCATGTAAGAGAAGTGATAAAAGACGAACAAGATGGTGTTAATGCAATCCGTGGTTTAGCACATATTGTACAAAACAATATCATGCCAGTCACTAAATGTGTAAAAGTGATAAATAACACTTTGTCACCATGTCATACATAAGTATCGACACCTATACCAACTACGAGAATATCTACCTTTACATCAACAATCTTAACAACTGAAGTGAATGCTTGTAGTAATGCTACAACCAGTATTGGAGTATCTAATGGCACTAATTACAAAGTTGTGGGATTTAATTATCAGAAGTTGGTTCCTAAGGGTACCTCTTCTATGAATAATTGCTCTCGACCACCTATTCATCCCACTTATTATCAATCTCCCATTACATATAATTATTCTCAACCACCTACCTCCTACCATTATGTCCAACCACCGTTGACCTATTCTCAGCCACCACCTATCATATCTCAAGCTCAATCACCTCCTCACTTTGGTTCCAATTCCTCATAGCAAACTGCATCTCCCAATGATGCCATCCTAAACTAACTTTTGTAGGGCATGACAACTTTACAACAAAAGGTAACAAATTTGACAAACTTTTCACAACCTAATATACCAACATATCATGCCCGTAATCCCCTTTCTTGTGTAATTTTGAGAACTCCTATGCCCGAGAGGTTTGAGACTCCTCCCTTTGAAAAATATGGTGGACAAGGTGATCTAAATACTCATGTGGTAGCATTCACAGCGATGTGTAGTGATTTCTATTTTGAAGAGGATTTGTTGGAAAAAAATTTCCCATGATGTCTCAAAGATACTACTTTAGAATCTGTTCTTTGCCTCCGAATTCAATACACTCCTTTTCATAGTTGATTGATCAATTTTTACAACATTTTTAGGAAAACATTGGACCTTAGGTCTCTTTGATTGATTTAGTTCATTGCAAGCAAGGTCCAAAAGAGAAACTAACTAAATTCATTAGTCGGTATCAAGCTTTATATAGGAAAATTTAGTATCAAATGAAAGATGAGGATGTTCAAAAGGTGTTTATTACAAATCTACAACCTAACATTTGTGATAAGATCCTCTTGATGAAGTATAACTCCTTACAACATTTATGCACCGCCCTTCGTGATTACCAACTTTCGTCTAGTTAGTATGAAAACTAAAACTCATTAGCTCAAGTTAGTCAGTCCATGGGTGGATCATCACAAAGCAACTTTACGAGGAAAAATAATAATAGGAGTTTCATCAAGATTAATGGACCAAACACGAATAACTTTTCTAATGTGTCTGCTATCACTAATCCAAAGAAATCATCATACCAACCAAGAAGGTTTACTCTGATATCTGAGTCTTATCATTCTATCATGAATCAAGCTATGAGTAATACCATTCTGAAGCTTCCCCCATTTAAGCCTGTTGATCCTATTAAAGAACAAGGACCTTACTTTGATGCTAATGCCTTTTGTCATTTTCATCAAACACAAGAACATGACACTGAATGATGTATGCATCTTAAACATGAAATACAAGACCTCATTGATTCAAATATGATTCAGGTATTGGGCATGAATGATAACAGAAATAAGTCGGTGCCTCCACCGAATCAAAACTTACAAATCTTCACTAATCCTTTCCCTAAACATACTAATAACAATATGTTGAAACAAGATTTAGTAGAAATAGTTGATGATGATTATTTAGACTATGATAATATCATGGGTATGATTGAAGTGGATAAAGAAAAGTTGGATAACCCACCTCATCCATGAAGAAATGGAATTTATGTTGAGGTTCCTCCTCTGTTATCCTTATATAGATTAAAGGGTAATCAAAACATATCATAACAACAAATGAACAACTGATACAGATGAGTGAGATGGTACAAGATGATTCTTGTTACTGCAATAGATGACATCAACAACGAAAACCTACTAAAAATTGAAAAAGAGTAAGGCAACTGTCAGCAATTGGAAATAATAGTGGTTCTCCCCCTCATAAGAAACAAAAAGTCTCATTTAAACAAGGATTTAAGGAACAAGAATCATATGATAACAAATAAAACTTTTGTAGTGCCCCTCTGTTCTCACCTTGGATGTATAGGTGAACTGATCAAGGCGCATGAAGATGAAGGTAAAATAACAGGAATAATCAAGGTAAGGTAAATAATTGATGTTTCATCCATGTGTGGTTTCATATGATAGTTAATGTGTTTTATTGATAATCTCTATTGTGACATTGATAATGCAGGCTTTGACATTGTTTTGTATTCCAATGATTAAGATGTCGATCTTACTACAATTGTTATATGTTAGAATGGATCTCATGGACTGATTCTGTTAGATTTATTTGTTATGATGGTACTTCTAAGACTTATTCAATTTCATGCACCTATATGTTCAGTGTATGGTTCTATTCAGATAATGAGGTAGATTTGATTTGGTTATGATTATGTGTTATCTAATCTAGATTGATATGATGTGGAAGGGACAATGTCGCATCACTCGCTTGTGAGTGCCCTGTGATGTTGTGATTCCTTTTTCATCTAGTGTCAACTTTTATGCATCTATACATGCTCGACTGTGTCATTTGTTGTAGGATGCAGGTATTAGGCATCGACTCCACCTAAATTAACAGGTCTGAGCATGCCTTGAACCCAATGGATAAGTTGTTCCAGAGATAACTTAAGGTCCCACATCCCAAGTCATCATCCTCGATCAGGATGCATGACATATCTAGTTCAACTTGTCAGTTTTGTCAGTATGTCAGGTCTTGCAATTGATTTATATTTGATGGAGCTTGTTGGTTAAGTGTGTTTTGGCCTGGCTTGTGAACATGTTTGATTTGGCTTTTAACAGCTATCCTACTTAGTGGGTTATGTTGTATGCCTAGATTTCATTAGATAGTCATACTATTATTTGATCCACTATAATATTTAATAAGGTTACATCATGTTATCATTATTATTATTAATATTTAATAAGATTAAAATGGTAATTGATAATTACCTAGTTCAAGATAATTATTTAAAGTTGTTTGAATATGAATTATTTTATTACTATTATTAAATTGATTTAATTGAGGGCATTTATAAATTTAAATAAGTAGTCATGACTGTAAAGGTTAAGACTATTGTCATCATATATTATTTCTTTTCTAATTACTTTATCTATTATTTAGATATTGGCCTTATTCCCATATTCCAAGGAATCCAACCTCGCCAATCCACTCATTCATGAACATGGGAATATTTGTGAAAGGAGAAATACTGTGATTTTCAACATACCTCATGCTTAGTTGGTTTTTATATTAATAAAATTAAAATATGAAAATAAAGTACATAGTATTGTGATTCAAGGTTATAAAAACAAGGCATAAATAATTATAATATATATATATAGTAAAATATTAAAATAAATAAAATAAAACATTATAACATTTAGTTCTAAATTACATCATGAGGTGTAAGTGATAAATTTGATAAATAGTTGTTATTAGTTGACATAGGATCGTGTGCTCACCTCCTATAATGAGGGAGGAAGGTTCTGGATGATAGGGGGAAGAACATTTCATTATCAGAGAGGATGGTAGTTGGGGAAGCGGCTAGCATATTGGAGAGGTTGCTATCAGAAATTTAGGGAGACAAGAAAAGGTGGAAGGAAGGAGAAAGATTTTAGGAAAGAGAAGGGAAGGGGGTTTTACATTTGGAGAGTAAAGGAAATTCTAGTAAAAGCTTAACAAACTTCAAGTATGCAACTGTATATGATTTATGCCTATTGCATATGAAATTTAATGGAATTAGATTATTTATGTTTTCTTCCACTAATGGAATTTATTCAAGATTTGGCATTAGATTCTTAAAAACAGATTTGAAATTTACTCTTGACCTCCAACCTATCTATAGTATTGAGACTGTCACAAATTTTCCAATTGCTTTAGATTTATTTGAATATAATTTGTTTCCCCATTCACCACATCTGTGTATTTAAAATAGTTTTAATTGGTGTCTCAATGTCAAGTTCAGATTACCCCAAGATAGCTTACACTATCATAAAGATTGCAAAATTAGCCCTTACTCCTGTCTTTTGCATTTGTTTAAACGTTCTATAGTTTTACTTGCAAATCTTTCTTGTGTGCACCCTGTAGTCATTTTATCTACAATTGTTTGTGCACATCTGGCAATCATAACATTTGGAATTTTTCTGTGCTATCTTGTGATCATCATTTTGGTGCAATTTGCATTCATCTGAGCATATCCTGCAATTATTCTTTTGGCGTTGTGTGGGGAGGGCAGATATATTACAATAGCTAATATTATGTTTCCCTATCGATTTTGCTTGGCCGGCATCCACACCCTCTATCTTTTGTTGATCTCCTTAATCATTCAAACCCCATCGTTTGGTTATTACCAATATACCATCACCTGTCTAATGAGGCAACATCTTGTGATGGACAAATCTGAAAGCACCCAACTTTTCATTCAATCTTGATTTTGAGTCACAGTAATCCTCCTTCTTTCACTCGACTTCGACATCATTTAAAGAAATTCTTATGGGTAACCAAGAGCCATCAGAAGAAATACTTAGTAGAGAGTTTTGACCACCAATTCTAACATCATGTGATGACATTGTTTTCAATCTGAACTGCTCCAAGACTGGAGATCACTGAAGCTCAAATACTGGATAAGGGCCAGGCATAATTTTAGTTTACAGTATTTCTCATGCTTGGAGAAGACAAAATGAGGATGGTGATATCTATGATTCAAAATTTGCCTAAGTAGTCACCCTTGTCTTAGAAATACATCATTTCTAGATTTGTTGCACACTCAGGAAATCTTTAGACCCTTTCAGGGGACTCACACTATGAAGCACAGAAATCAATTTCGTCAACTAGATGGGGTTGTTCTAGAAATTTTTTCACTACATCCTTACCACTATTTGCTTGCATCCTCAATTCTGATGTCTGACACACTGACTTTAACTTGTAGTGGGAAATTGAATGGCAAAATTTAAACCCTGAACCTGCCACTCCTTAGAATTTTGGAGATGAGCTCATACATTGCATTGACAAACATCTTTGCTGCGTTCTATCAAAGATCTTTGCTGCATTTTGTCAAACAGTACATGTGTCTTGCCAATGCTTTTACATTTTGCATACATGTTGTTTTAAGTATTTCCAACTGTATTATCTAGAAAAGATTCATTGTCCTTTATGCATCAATGGATGTCATTCGCTATTTTGAAATGACTTCAGCACTGGTAGAAGGTGTGGAATTTGGCATTCCATCTGATAGATACACTTGCCTTTAAAACAAATTCATTTTGTGTATATCCTACAACTGCAGTAATTCCTTGATGGTGACCTTTAGTAGTGAGTCGATCCTCCAAATATACTATGTTTCAATGGCTGGCATAAAGGTTAAATCTCATCAGCTTGGGAGTAGTTTTATCCAACAGCCTTAAATCTTGTTCTACCAATACTAGAAATTGGTCTCTCACTATTGTTTTGACCTCACCTAAACGGCCTGCCCATAAATCAACTTAAACGACCTCCACTGATCCACGTGGAGTAGATTACTATTCAGTTAACATCCTTAATGTTATGCTTTAACCTACTAAATCACCAAATCAGACTTGCTATTTGAATGTCTTAGTAAGCCCTTGTTCATTTGTAAATTCGAGCTGAATGTAAGTCATACAGTCTTTAAAAAATTTAAGATTGGACAATGTTTAACAAGAGAAATAAACTGTCAGTATTTGATACCAATTGTATGAATTTACTGTAGTGGATGACGAATTCAATACCACAGTTACATTCTCGCAGCTTGTACCAATCGGTGATTTCACCAAAGTAGGTAGAAACTCAGTTTAGAAGATCTTTCCTATAGAAACTAGTCTTATGTTCATCTGATTTCGTTGTTTCCCTCAAGCAGAGGTGTAACCTTTTATTGTCCTAAAACATGCCATTCATAAGGAGTTGAGAAATGCTTATTGCTTTAAAGTTTGCTTGGTTTAGTAATGCACATGACTTAGGAATTTTCAATTCTTTGACATATGTTGATCTACATGACACAGCTGTTGCCTTTTACCAAAGTTCCTTAATGCTTTTAATGCATGGGTTTTATATTCCATGTAAGTTTCATTGTAGTAGGATTTATATGTAAACTCAAATTCTTATGCATGATAGATACCTTAGCAGAGGATTATATAAGTTGTAGCTGGAATCCTTCTTTCTTAAATTATACAATTCTTAGGGTGCGGCACATTACTTTATTTAAATATCATCCATTTCAATGGTCAAACAATTAATAACAATTTTACATCTTATCTTCAACAATAGTGGTAAATAAATGATCTATTATTGACCAAATCTTACCTTGGGAATAAGAATAACCTACATGAACATGTATATAAACCTATCATCAATTATAAGTTAAATATGAATCAAAAACATAGTTAAGATACACGATTTATTAGATGAGTTTGTTGGAGTATATATATATGATAGAAATATTAACTTATGAAACAAAAGAAATGTAGTTGTTATAGTTTAATACAAATGTTATTAAACTAATCGATATGATTGCATATTTACTATAATATGGCATTGATTCTATTATAATGGTTTTGTTAGTAGAAATATGATATATGGGTTTGGATTATAAATGTTGTAATTAGTATTTGACCTATAAGCATTTGTAATTAATATTATCTATGCATTTGTTTAGCTTGACAGTTATATGTAATTGATGATTGATTAATATAATAGATAGAATTAATATCAATTAAACTAGACCTAGGTTTTAAGAAATTCTTGGTGGAGATATAACTTGAATCCAGTTGCTAATTTGATTAAATGGAATTGGATATGACAAAATAATTAGTGGAGATGAAATTTAATCTAGTTTGATTTGGTTTTGTAAAGATCTTTTATAATGATTTTGTTAAGTTGAAATTGGATTTAAAGCTTGGAATTAGGTTAAACAACAATGTACTTGAAAATTTAGCCTTATAAGTAAAACTTATAGGTAACAGGATAACTAAGAGATTGAATTGCTCTTGTAAGAAAAATTTATGTTGTCAATGAGTTGATTTGTTGAAATTGCTTATTGCAAGCAAAATTTTCATGTGAGTTGGTCTATGTGTAAATTGTCAAGTTTAGGTTCTAGAGGCATAAGGTAATATGATTTGATGGCATGTATTATGTTCATAGGTGTTTTGAAATGAAGATGTTGTAAGAACATGATGTCTTTTGTCTATGTATGTGGGTCTTGGTAAACAATAACGTGAGATGATGTATATACTGTGTTGTGAATATATTATGATGGGTTTAAATCTTCTCCAAGGAAGTGTTGATATCAAGTTTGTGTGTAGTATTGTAATGGGGAGATCTTGGAAATAGTAATGAGAAATTATTTTGTTCATGGTTGAGATTTGAGAGCAAGATGATCCATACCTTGCTCTGGATATGTGTGATTGATTAACTGAAAGTTTTGGGACAATGATGTACAGGTTGGTCATTGTGATTATGTTTTGTATGCAAGAAGGTAAATGCCTTGCATTGTTTATGTATACTTATCAGTATGATAGTGATTGTCTTGCTTGATGGTTAGGGTTTCTAGATGTAGGTAGGGGAGTGGCTTTCAATGTGGGGCCGATGCCCAAAGTGGCTGTCAAGATAACCCATTGAAACTTGTTAACTAAGTGAAAACCTAAAAATGAACTGAGGGGAAAAGGGTAAATTACACATTAACAAGATAATTGGATTTCCTCTCCCATGCCTATAGTGCTCGTTAAGACTAAGGATGGGTAGAGAAGGCTTGGTTGGCAAGATCAACTTCCTTGTCCTCACGAAAGGAAGGTTGATTCCACATGAGTCACCCTATGGGGCCGGCGCCTAGTGAGAGGCTGTCAGGATAACCCATGTTAGGACCGTGTGATGACACTCTCCCTACTACAACCTAGCATTCCCTAGTTGTATTCTCCCCATTCGTTGTGTGTTGCCTCTGGAAGTGATATTGAGTTGCTTGTGATGTTGTTATGTGTTGTAATGGAGTCATGTTTAGTCATTGTTCCTGTTAGGCAGTTGTCTACCTGACTGTTTGATGTTTTGGGACCTTTTGTTATCTCCTAGCACGGGGGGTGGACCTTAGGGTTCCACATGGTTGGGTGGATGTGCTTTATCTCCATTGGTTTTTTTTCCTTGCCATTATTCATGTGCAAGAAGGTTGTACCTCCTGTAGCAGATTCAGATCTTGTACCAGTCTATGAAGACAATTATTTATGCTCATGTACTATCCTGTGTATCAGATTATTCATAATGTATGTAATCCAAAGTAATCAAAAGTTGACAATGTAAACAATGTAATACTGTATCCTCATGTGTAAGGAAAAACTATAGTTGTACTTGTTCTGGATGATTATTTATCTGATGTCATGGAAATGTATATAATTATTCATTTAATGCAATAGATATAGAATGAATTATTGTTGTCAGTTAATACATGACGTATGAGAGAACATGATAGTAGTTTGTTAGTAATGTAGCCATGGAACCCTGAGAGAACGTTACTTAGTATAGATATGTTAAATGTTACCTTGTTATTTCTTACTTAAAAAAAAAATTGTCCTATTTGTATAGTGTAATTGTGTTGCTCTCTAGAGTTCCTTGGCGGGGCATTACAACTTTCATAAGAACCACTCAAACTTTGTACTAAACATTACCGAGTACCTCTCCAAGAGGTTTGCAAATTCAAAAATCTGATAGGAAGACCCTACCAGGTAAGTATCTCTAACTCTTTATCTCTCATGTGATGTGCTTCCCCCATGATGTGTTATGTGTTGTTTAGGCCTCCTGGGATGACCTTTGATTCTATTGTAAGGTCTGGGATACCAGGAGACCGCCTCTCTTGTGACCTTCTTCTATCTTTATCATCATTCTTCTATATTGCCTCTCTCTAATTTTATCATTGTGTGTTGTGTCTTACGGACATAACATTATAGTTGGTGACTTAGGGGCACCCTTCTACATGAGTATCCATTAGACACTTGTTTCTTCTCTCTTATTTATTGTTTCCCTTCCTCTAGTGTTTCTATCTAGCGGGAGGATGATGAAAAACATTTATACCGATGCCGACCTAGCGTCCCTTTAGCGAGAAGTCAAAAATTGGACTTAGTTCCTAATATGATGATGGGGTTGTATATCTTATCCAATGCTTGGTTAGTAGAAGCACTCATGCTCTCTATATAGTGATTTTGATGATGTTTCTATCTCATTTACAAATCATAGCAATACTACTACTCCATGCACTTTATCTATCTTAAATCTTGCATGCCTCGGATTTCATATGCATTATCATGATTATATAGACACTAACATGTTTCTTGCAGTGATGTGTTTGTGGGAACATTTCATGATCGTAAAGTACATGTCACTCCGGGGTGCATGGGCTTTGTGAAAGTCTGTGTTCCCTTGTATGTTTTCTTCCTACCTTAACATGCTTGATATCAATACCTGATATCAACCACCTTAAGGTGGGGGCATCTATAAGGTAAGCTATCTATTGTAGATGTTAGCAATGTGCTTGTCCTCAGGTGTAGCTTAAAGACTGGTGGTGATGAGTCCCTCATGCACTCTAAGTTTTTTTGCAATCAATCAATCAATCATCTTAAGCCCTCTGTAGAGGCAGGGGTGGTGTATCTCTTGTGGAGAGTGCCCATCCTGTCATTTTCAAAAAAGTCCTCATCGAGAGGTGGGGAGTGGTTTTGTGACTAACTCAACCCTTAAGTGTGTCTTTGGTGATTGTTGTGGCAAAGCCCAATTAGTGGTGTGTGCTTGTAATATGCCTAAGATGGTGTTGAACCTAGAAATATGAACACTCCATCACTTGTCTACCGTGTTTTCTCCGTGTCTTCAAAGTGTGTGTTTTTGGTGTGCTTTCTTTGTTTGGCATGTCTATTGCCCCATATGTAGTCTAAAGACCTGCATGATGAGTGCATCCTGTATTATGGGAGGTTTGGTGTGTCTTGCATGTGTGTTGCCCCATATATGCAGTTTAAGGACCTGTGTGATGAGTGCATCATGCATTATGGGAGGTGTGTTTACTTTCCTTGTACTTGCATCCACATTTCATATATATGAGAAAAAGAAAAGAAAAGAAATCATTCCTGTCTTCTATACATTAACTATATTTTATGCATATGCTATATTCTCCATGTTTTGCGTGACTGTAACTCTCTTCTCCATGTTTTGTGTGCCTGTCATTGCCTTCAATGTTTTTGGTGTGTCTTCTCCATACTTGGTGCGTTTGTTTTGTTTGTTGACTGTACTTTAATGCATGTATTAGCCTCACATTTATAAATACATTAAATTGGGGGCTAAATGTAACATCAAAAAATGGCCCCTTGGGGGCTTTTCCCTCATAAGGTTTAGCTCCCAAGTCTTTAGTGTGCATTTAGGACATCTTACATCATAATTTGACATCTTGATGAAATGAACCCTAAGTTTCATGACAAATGGGACCTAGGGGGATCCCTTGAACCTAACCCTACTAGAAATAGGGGGAGAGGACTTGGGCGCTCGCACCCTAGTCCTACCCTATTTTGGGTCAGTCCCAAATTTTGGGTGTCATCTTGTGACCATTATTTGAGTCCTATGTTGACGCGATAAGTTTGAATTATGAAATTCTTGGCGGGAGTGTTTGTAGTTGCATATAAAAGCATGCCTAGGCATTCCTTTGTAAACTAAATGATTACAAGATTTCAACTAGAAAGCTATTGTGAGCTTTATGCATTCTAAAGGTGATTCAAGGATTTCATTGTGTAGCAAGAGTAGATTTGTGTTGTCTATGTGTGTGTATTTGCATATTTGAGCAATCATCTCCTTATGGCATGAAGAGCTTCTTCCTCCCATGAGATCTTGACTACAAGGTGACATCTATTGTGTTTTTAAGCATTTATCATTTAGTTTTTGCCTCACAAGGGTATGCACTCTCTATCTAACAACGGAGTTCAGAAGACTTGAATGTGTCT
Source organism: Cunninghamia lanceolata (assembly GCA_027924645.1). NCBI lineage: Eukaryota > Viridiplantae > Streptophyta > Pinopsida > Cupressales > Cupressaceae > Cunninghamia > Cunninghamia lanceolata. Next base: position 4,843,919 of record BSBN01000596.1, read on the forward strand.
CCGGGGCTTGACTGAGGCAAGCCTCTAAACACCACAACCCCCTCCCAAAGTTTTCATGATTGCAAGTTACACGTCAAGGATATAGGAAAAGTGAAGTTGTAGGAGGGTATCTCAGAGTGTTAGAATTGTAGATCAGAAAAGAAAATAAATCCTTGGACTAGGGCACCCATTCATTAGTCCTCAAAGTTCTGCAATGGGAAAATCATAGATATGGTAGGAATAGGTTGCAGATCCCAACAAAAAGTAAGGCATTGGACTTGGGTGCCTGCTCTTTAGTCCCCGACTATTCTGCTTCCAAACCCAAAAAATAGGTGCACAGTTATTTTTCATTTTACCTCTTTTTGTAGATGCATTTTTTTATATTCATCTATTTGTTGTCGTATTTGCATAATTATGGTTTTAAGGTATAATTGAACATAAGAGAAGATAATTGGTAATCAACTCATAAAAATCCAAGTTTCCCTACATCTCATAGTGACCTAGGGTATGATAGTACATTGCAACTCGACCCTAGGTCCTTGAATGAAAGGGTGAACGGAGGATACACATACAAACCTACCAAAAACCAATCATCCAAAATTTACCCTTTACAAAAATAAAAAAGGAAGAGCCGAGCACTAAAGACTCTAAGAAAACTGAAGATGGGAGGTAGGAGTCGAATGATGATAACTTCATACCGGTCATCAATCATAAGAAAGATCTTAAGAGATCTCCTCCTAGAATAGATACTAATCCCAGGTTGTTTGATACAAATGCAACAAATTGGGGCATAGACCAAGATTCTGTAAAAGTGGTCCTATGGAACCACCTGTTCAGCACAGGAAAATAGAGAAAATTGTGACCCGACAAAAGAAGGAAATGACAAAGATATGGAGAAGGAAGATAGAAAAAAGTGATGAAAAGGAGGAATTTATGTCTCTGACCAATGTAGAGGACTTTGTTGCTGATTGAGATAAGACATAGGGTTAGGTGGAGCTAATCAGGGCATATCTATTCTTTCCCCTTTAAATTTTGTGGCTTCTGTAAGAGGAAGCTTATCATACCGATGAGTTGAAATGAAAAGTATTAGAGAAGATGTTGTTAAGGCAAAATAGTTTCTTTCTCCTAAATTTTTGGAGCAAAATAACATGATGTAGAGGATTGCAGAAGGTTCTTGAGTCTTTGTGAGTTCACAGAGAAATCCAATAACAATTTTACCTACCTAATAAAGGTGCATTAATTATGGAAGGTTCGAGAAAATTACAAGATACTTATGCTTCACTCACACAATCAAACTCATTTGAAACCAAAAATTTTGAACTAGAGCTAAGCTGAGAAGTCTCTCAAGGCACTTGGTGAATTTGAGGAGAATTAAGCTGAAGGCAAAACCCTAGTAGTTTAACAAAGAGGTATTGATTAGTTTTCTACTTCCTAAAGGTTGAGTGCAAGATCATGATGGACCAAACAGTGGCAATGGAGAAAAAAATTCTTGGATGAAAAAGTGCTAACATTTAGACTAATATTTAGATTTAAATGGAAAGGGTGTTAATATTTCTAGCTCAAATATGGATTCCCTCCAAAAATGCCTTGGGATTACCTCATATTGAGGCTAGTGGGAATCCCAAAACTTTTCAAAGAAACTTGCAAAACCACCCATTTAGTGTTATCTTAAAATTTTTCACAATTTCATCCTTGAAGCTAACATACTTTTTTGTAAATAAATTTAATCAAATGAAAAGGCTTTATAGAGGATGCTATTAAGATTCTAAAAATATAATATACACCTCATAATAATTTTAATAGGTAATTATTATTAATTTTCTACATACGCTATGTGTGATTTCTTAACAGATATACATATTGAAAAACATCCATAACTTTCAACATATTAATCCTTTTTTAAATCCAAAAGATGCATCACATTCTAGGATTTATTGGGTATATATTAAAATTTAAATTTTTTGAGTTTCATATATTTTTGACCAAGTTAGGTTAGTTGGAAAATTAATTTCTAATATTTTAAAAAATTCATAGTAAAAAATTCATAAACAATTATTTATTTACTTAAAAAATTCAAACAATATGTGTCACATCCACTCATGTGTCCTTTACTTAAATCCAAATCATGGAGAAAAAATATTATCTTTTTCTCATACTTAGGTTGGCTAGAATGACACCTACATTTTATGTTTTTTCTAAAAAAATTAGTAGTGCTTCATTGAAATATCCAAATTTCACCAAACTATTTTTAATTTTTTTAAAAAAAGGAGTAGCCCATAAACTACATTCAATTTATTACAACTTTTATTACTACCTTATTTCCAGATTGTGTAGATAACTCATTCAATTTTTGACATGAAGTTACTTAAGTTTGTTTTTCACATTTACATTGCCACTTAGAAGTAGTGTTTGACCCATCATGATCCTACACTCACCCTAAAACCCTAGTTGCTAAATTCAAAAGAAATTTATAATGTCAACTCCACAACTAGTTTATATTTTTGAAAAACCTATACAAAGTATAAAAAATACCCTTTCAAAGTAATGGAGGTTGACAAGAAATGAGATTTTTCAAATATACTGGCATATGTCATTTTTCCAGAGGATGTTAGGTTTTACATTCACTCTAAGCTGGATGAAATTGATCACATGAAGTTTGAAGAGCTTAGAAGTCAACTTCTGGAAAATGACATTGTCTATAAATCTAAATTTGCTAATGTGGGGGTCAAGAAACTAGACATATGGAAGGATTACCTTAATTTTTGTAATGAGCACGATGGGTGAGACATATAATGAGTAGAATTAATGATGACTTCATGTATTTACATAAGCCCTACCAGATTACTAGAGATGTAATTAAGGTAGTTACTGGGTTGTGTTCCACCAGATCTATACTAGTGATGAATTCAATTAAGAATGAGAAGGTTACTGAGCTGACTAGAGAATAATTTAACAAGAGGACACTAACTGTGAATGACATATTGGATCTGGGTGTCTGTTATGCTACTATGGGAATTGCTGATAAAGTTTACTTTACAAATAGAGAGGGTTCCACCACTAGTACTACCATTCACACTGCTTACCAGATGGTCAAGGAAGGTAAAGATTTTGACCTCTATGAGGTCACAAAAGAACAACTCTTGGAGAACTTGAGAAGGACAAAAGAAATTGGATACATTTTCAGGTATGGTACTTTGATTATCTGTCTTGCATTCTATTTTCTTAATGAAATACTTGGCTTTAGTGGAAAAGTCTGGCAACAACATATCCCTGTTATTGCTCAAATTAAGACTCAAATAAAAGGGTTTAGTGATCCAAATCACTATAAGACAATGTATTAGGGTTTCTTCAAAACCCTTCAAACTAATATGCATGCTAGAGAAAGAGTTCCTTACAATTCTGTACAAAACTATAATGAAAATATCACATTCTTAGTTGACAAGGACTATACCTATATGGAGGCTATTGAGCCTAGAACTGCATGGATCCCTAAACTATGATATGGAGTTTCCAGAGAAGAAATAAAGGTCTATGTTGATATGTTGGTTAGCAAACCCAAAGATACCACTGCTAAGAGGTTTGGCACCTATGATGAGATTATGAACAAGATGCATAAGAAAAATGCAAAAGAACAACTTGAGAAGAATAGGGGTGAGCTACACAAGATATGGGACATTTCATCTGAAACTACTTAATATCCCCTACAGAGGAGACACATCATGCCTCTATTGTTCCACCTTCTACACAAAGTTTAAGAAGGACTAGCAGAGCTACTTCTGCTACTGTAAAAGTACCACTAGCCTCCAAGTCAACACAAATGGAGTCCAGTAGAAGAAGGGCAGCTTCTAAAACCCAAGCACATGAAAGGACTAGATAAAAGAATCATGCTAGACTCAAAATACAAACCAAAAGAAAGAAGGTTAGGGAAGAAGAGATTGAAGAGGAAGAAGAAAAAAGAGAAGAGGAAACCTCAAAGCTAAAAAGAAATGCGTAGACTCCTAAAAATGGTCACAAACACTTTCATCCATTCCTACATTCCAAACCTAATCATTCACATCATTTCATTCAATTCCCACATTAATTAAATAATTTTTAATTATTTAATTTTATTCCTCACTTTCCTCCTTCACAAAAAATTCTAAATTCCTCTACTATAGTCTAAAAATCAAATATTTTGCAACTATAGTTCACATTCCATTCATCAAAAAAATTAAATAAATATCCATATTTATTTAATTCCTTATTTTGTCCACTTTTGATTACTTTTAATAATCATCATTATTTCTTCTGAAGAATGTGCACATGAAGTAATTTTTATTAATTCTCAATTACAAACCCTCATGTTTCTAGAAGTCCACTTGTCACTCAATGTACATGCATGTACATGACAAGTGGTACTTTGGAAGCATGGCCAAATCTTCCAAAAGTGTACACTTATCCTCTTTATTCTACCCTACTCCAAGTGTCACTATTAATGCAAATTTAAAATTCTATGTAGCACTATTCATACGCTATTCACCCAATTTTTAATTTTATTTGTCCTCTCCCCACAATTTTAAATTCCTCACAAAATCTAAGCCATGGCTTTACATAAATGAGGCCTTAGATGTCATACACCCACCTAATCCTAGCCATCTATCCATTCAAACCTTTAATTTCATTCATTAATCATCCCTTGAATCTTGGAGCAATTCTCTCATCCAACCTCATCATGTCATTTGTCCAATTCTTCTTTCTTGAGGATCCTCAAGCAATCTCAACGCTTGATCTTTAGATTCAATCCAAACCCTCCATTTCCATCCCCAAAATTCTATAAATTAAGGCCTTCCCCTCTGCTTTCCATAATCAATTTGCATGCAAAGAAATTGTACTAGTTTGAGCACTCACATTCCAAGCATTTAGGCTAAAGCATAGTTTAGAATAGCTTAGCATTATCATCCTTAGGACAAATTGCTATTAGTGCATTTAGATAGGGTGCAATTTTGGTAATTAGTGCATTACTAGTTGGTCCAATCTTGAGGTCCCTTGAACTTGTGATTGGGAGTTAATTAGGATAGTCAGCTCACCTCGTAGAATCCCACTTTCATTGTAGACATTTTTGGCGTGCCCGATGGGACCCCCAACCCCTCTAACTACCATTTTGGATTGGATTTTGCATGTGTTTTGTGATTGTGGGATGGAGTAGCGTCAGATTTCAACAGATTAGTGCCCAACTTCCCTCTATCAACACCTAGTGGTTCTATCTTAGCACCTAGATCTGAAGCCTACCAAAGCCCATTTCAACACTTGCTTTTGGTCCTTTAGTGCCTAGTTTTGACATATCAACACCGAGAATCTTACATCAGTGCCTGACAATAACAAAGGTATAATTTATGGGTTTTAAACTATTTTTCATCATTTCACAAATATTGTTGAATGAAATTTCTTTAATTGTTCTTCTAAACATCTTTTTGGCATTTTTAGCTCTTGAATTTGTAGGAAATTACATAGGTATAGGGGGAGACTCTACTCAAGTTGTTTTAATGCATGGTCTGCAGATTTTAGTGCGCAGTTTGCACAGATTGGTGCCTAGTTTCTCATTGTCAAACATACTTGTGTTTTATCATTTCATTAGGATAACATTGGTATCTTTTTTTGGCATTGGATAACCCCTAACTTCACTTCACTAGTAGAAATATGGCAAACAAATGACCAGGTGACTAAAACTTTTAGTCACGTGACTAAACTTTTAGTCACATAACCAAAAATTTTTGCAACACAGCTATAAATAACTAATTTGGTCATCAATTGAAATGACTAAATAAATGACTAATTTGGTCATCGAAAAAAAACAAAACTAAGCAATTGGTCAAACAAATAAAAATGACTAAATAAATGACTATTACTTCTCTATTCTTTTTTCTTTCCAATTTGATCATAATCCATGAATTCAAAGACAATACAAGGCAAGGCAATAAATGTCCACGTAGACCAAAGGAACAAAGGGAGAGAAATCTCAGATGTTTCCCATGAGTGGAGTTGGATTATCTTGGCTCTTCAATCTATCTCAGCGCACTAGCCATGACACAACATGCCCATTAATGATCTACATGCCTCGGTGAAGTGATTGTCCAGCCTCGACTTTGCCAAAAACATCATTACTTGCCACCTTGCCAACATCTACCAAGGCCTTCAATCACACTTTTTGACTATGAAAAAATAGAGTTAGCCAACATAAAATGTCTAGGGGCTATCTCTACCCCCTCCATGTGACCTCTCCTGTCTACCTAAAGATCTAGCCCTTTATCGAATGATTATATAATATATATTATATTATATATTATATAATATTATATAATTATTATAATATAATATAATATTATAATATATTTAATATTATATAATATTATAATATTACATAATTATTATAATATAATATAATATTTAAATTATAATATTATATAATTTTTTTTAAAGATAATGCGCCTGGTAAACTTTTTAATGTGACTAGCGACGTTGGTGCGACACGCCCTCTGGCTCCACGTGAATGCTTTTACCCAGAGTAATGAATTAATGAGGCCACAACATAGGGGACCTCATCCCCTAGTAAGAACACTTCAAACCCGCGAGCTCGTTAGCCCAGCGAAGGCGTAAAGCCTACGAGCTTGTTGGCCCAGTAAGGGTTTGAACTATGGTGGCCGCCACTACAAGTGAGTGACTTAACCACTGAACCACGCCCTTATCAACATAATATTATATAATTTTTATATTATAATATAATATAATATTAAATAATTATTATAATATAATATAATATAATATTATAATATTATATTATAATATTATAATATTATATTATAATATTATACTATATTATAAATATATTATAATATTAATATAAGACTTCTCGAACACATTATATCGAGCAGACAAGGGCATATCGATGTGACACCAAAATGTGTCACACCGATTAGACAATAAACTATGAGCGTCAAAACTAAAATGTTAAATGGTTAAAATTTAATTAAAATTTTGGTGCCTGATCATGTCTGTGAGAAGTTAGCAAAGGTTTAGGGGAGAGGTGCGATGGAGTGTATTACCAAGGGTTGCTTCTTGTGGAGCTTCAAATCAACAACTCTTGGTTTTTCCTCTCGTGGCATCACTGGTATCTCTATTTCGACAACCAACATAGATTTAACAAGTATCTCTATTTCGACAACCATTTTATGCCCTTCACTCCAACTGCATCTAGGGATTTTTTTAATTCCTCTATCTTTCATCAATCTCCTTACCTCACCACACCTGCCCACTTCTAGATAGATGTTTGAGAGAAGAACATAAGTTGTGCAACATTTTTAGGATCCAAATCAAAAAGTAGTGTTGCTGTAAATACTCCTAAGCATATTCATATGTGATCTACAAGCACCAAGAACACATCCATAAAACCAACACAGATTAATAGGTATCTCAATGATAAAGTTTAGGGTGTCTGCAAGATAGCCAGCACGGGCAAGGAGGTCAACCATGCACACATAATGATCAACTGTAGGTGCATTGCAGTAAGGGTTACAAATGTGATTGAAGTATGTACAACTCTCATCCACTAAACATGCATGGCTACATGCACCTAGAATACAAGAAAAGCTTACAATGTTAGGATATGTTCCAGAGGCTTAATTAATTCAAATATTTTGAGAGCATCCTTGCAAAATCCATTTTGTGCATATCCTAGAATCATTGCATTCCATGAGATGACATCTCTTTGAAGAATTTTGTCAAACAATTTACATTTTTTGTCTATGATTCCATATTTTGCATACATGTCTCTGAGAGCATTTAAAACTATAATATCTCACAAGAATCCCCCTACCATTATGCTTTGAACAGGTAGGGAGGATGCTGGCAAAGGTTGCAGAATTTGGATTTACAGCTGACAATTACATTTGCTTGAAAGTTTCTAAAGCCTATTCAACAAATCCATTTTGTGCAATCCTGCAATCATTGCATTCCATGAGATGACATCTCTTTGAGGCATTATATTAAATAGTTTGTGTGCCTTGTCTGTGCTTCCACATTTTTCATATATGTCTATCAGAGCATTTCCAACTATAATATCTGACATAAATCTGCCTTCTATTATGCCTTGATGGATGTCCATACCCTATTCCAAAGCTTACCATTTTGATACAGGTAGAGAGGATGCTAGCAAAGGTTGTGGAATCTAGATTTACACCTACCAATTTCATTTGCATGAAAGTTTCTAAAACCTTTTCAACAAATCCATTTTGTGCATATCATACAATCATTGTAGTCTATTAGACCATATTTCTTTTAGGGATTTTGTCAAATAGTTCACATGCCTTGTCTATGCTTCCACATACATCTCTCTCTCTCTCTCTCTCTCTCTCTCTCTCTCTCTCTCTCTCTCTCTCTCTCTCTCTCTCTCTATATATATATATATATATATATATATATATATATATATATATATATGTATGTATATTCAATTGCATTTGCTTGAAAGTTTTTAACGCCTTATCAACATATCCTGCAATTGTTACAGTCCATGAGACCACATTTCTTTGAGGGATGTAATCTATTTTATGCACACAACTCAGCATAAATTAACCTAGATTGCTGGTATTTAAGAACCCCTTGAGAGGATTGTCGTGATGTTGCTAGGAGATATGTTTTCATAGGTTAACCCATCAAAAACTTGTGTAAAGGATTTAAAACAATAGGCTTCAACTGTGTAAATGCATCTAAGATGAATGTGTAGATCTAGATTCCTTTTAATTAATGGCATAAGAAACTACAAGGAACATCAATTATTATCCACACATTATAAGCTACAAAGAAATTGATTACAATTTGAAATCATTCATGAGAGAATCTGTGCATAAATTCTATTCTTCTTTATTGAATTTTGTGCATAAGTCTTTGTGAAGGCTTTCATGATTGGAAGTGGCACTTGCAACTAAACATTTGACAAAAATCCAATTATGCTTTAATGGATGTCCATATCCTCATCCAAAGCTTCAATTTGTGCACAGGCAAGGATGATGTTGGAAAAGGTTGAGGAGTTGGGCTTTACACCCACCAATTGGAAATCTAACATGGTGCACATTATTATAGTGTAAGCCTATTTTTTAGATTGCTTCATTTAGCATCATCAATAATCTCCACAAGAACATTGTCCCTGTTTAAAATGATGGAAAGGGTTCACATCTCACAATAATTTCTCTTGTGACAATCTTGAAGAATAATTTTGTTGCAGTGTGGCAATCAACACATACTCGGAGGTTCTTAACAACTATAATTGTTGTTAGATGGGGCATGTTTAACAAACCAAATGCAATTGCCAACTTTTCACCATGGTGGTAGAGAAATAATTCTTTTTCCCATCCCTCCACAGTATTAAGTAAATTCCTGAATCTAGAAAATACCTTGTTGCCTTTATCTTCCAAGCTAATTTCTCCAAATTTGCATAGGTCTCCTTTGTCTATGGATGCGATCTGTCTCCTACACAAAAAATATGTACCATTTTATGACTTTCAATCCAACCGCATCTATGTTTTTTTTTAATTCCTCTATCTTTCATCAATCTCCTTACCTCACCACACCTGCCCACTTCTGGATACATGTTTGAGAGAAGAACATAAGTTGTACAACATTTTCAGGATCCAAATAAAAAAGTAGTGTTGCTGTAAATACTCCTAAGCCTATATTCATATGTGATCTAGAGGCACCAAGAAAACACATCCATACAACTAGCACAGATGTAATAGGTATCTCAATAATAATGTTTAGTGTGTCTTCAAGATAGCCAACATGGGCAAGGAGGTTAACCATGCACACATAATGATAAACTATAGGTGTATTGCAATAAGGGTTACAAATGTGATTGAAGTATGTACAACTCTCATCCACTAAACTTGCAATCTCAGTTAAAGCAAGAAGTCGGCCAAAAGTACATGTTTTAAGTTTTACCCTTCATATTATATTGTTGGATCCATATCCTCCATAGCTGTAGGAGGGGACCATATGAGTGTCCATAGAATGAAGAATTGATGCAACTCAAAATATTTCTGTATTTTTTGCTATTTAGGTTTTGCTAAAATCCATCAATTTCAAATCAAATAATCAATGTTTTGTTAGGGTTAGCTGACAGAAGATGTCAATTAAATGCAAATAAAAATTAAACAGAGGAATGGAAATACACAGAAATAATAATAAGGAGAGACAAGTTTTAACGTGGTTCACCCAAACTCGGGCTACATCCACCAATAGAGAGTCCAATATTATTATCTAGTAAATCAAACTGATTACAACCAGCAATCCCTGCAACTCAATACCATTGCAAATGCTACAATACAATATGTCCAAAACCCTAACCCTTAGCTGCTTTTATCAAGCCTTATGTCAGTTACAAAAATAGGGTTTTTTATGTCAGCTCTAAAAAAAATCTCTAGTGTACAATACTTTCCTGATCAGTCACCACCTATCAACAATCTCCCACGTGGAAACTGATCAAGCTCCACACCAAACAATATCTCCCACTTGGAGATTGATCCTTGATGACACTGCTGTGCGTGCAGCTCCAATTGGAAATAAGCACCCTAGACTCTATTGTTCTAATTTTATTGTTTCAGTCTTGAAGACCAACCAAAGCTAAAGAGGAGCTCAGTTTCTCCCTTGTCACTACCTTTGTAAACATATCCACTAGATTTTCATCTGTATATATCTTTTCTAGCCTTAATTGTCCATTATCCAACACCGACTGAATAAAGTGATACTTCAACTATATGTGTTTGGTCTTTGAATGCAATGTAGAATTATTTGCAATATGTATGGCACTTTGACTATCTATATACAAAGAACTACTAGCCTGTTGTTTGCCCAATTCTTCCATGAAAGATTTTAGCCATATCATCTCCTTGCTTGCCTCTGTTGCAACTACATACTTTGCCTCTGTGGTAGATAAAGCAACCACCTTTTACAACCATGAGATCCAACTCACTGCTGTCCCACCTACAGTAAAGACATAACTTGTATTACTCCACCTGGTATCAATATCCCCTGCCAAATCTAAGTCTATATAACTTGCCAAATCAATATTAGAGCCCCTAAAACATAAGTGTTTATTGGATGTACCTCTCAAATATCTTAGAATCCATTTTACCGCATTCCAATGCCCTAATCTAGGATGACTCATATACCTGCTAACAACTCCTACAAAATGTGCAATATCTAGTCTCATGCATACCATGGCATAAATTAAACTTCCTACACCTAAAGAATATGGTACCTTGGACATTTTCTTTTCCTCCTCTTGTGTCTTAGGACACATCTCCTTAGTCAATTTCAAATGACTAGGCAAAGGTGTGCTGACAACTTTTGCATTCTCCATATGGAATCTCTGCAACACCTTTTGAACATAATCAGCCTGAGATAGAGTCAATTTTTTGTTCTTCCTATCTCTTCAAATTTTCATACCAAGGATTTGTTTTGCTACCCCCAAATCCTTCATAGAAAATGATTGTGCTAACTATTGTTTTAACTCTCTTATGTGATCCATGTTAGACCTAGCTACAAGCATGTCATCAACATATAAACATAAAATAATGTAGCTGTCATTATCCAACCTCTGAAAATAAACACAATGGTTAGAATTACATTGACTGTAGCCTTGCTCAGCCATAAAACTATCAAATTTTAAATACCATTGTCGAGGTGCTTATTTGATGCCATATAAACTCTTCTTCAATCTGTACACATGTTTCTCCTTACCTTGGACCTCAAATCCCTGTGGTTGTTCCATATATATCTCCTCCTCCAAATCACCATGGAGAAAGGAAGTTTTCACATCTAGTTGTTCCAAATGCAAATCTTTAGCACCCATAATACTTAAAATAGTACGAATAGAAGTCATCTTGACAACCAGAGAAAATATTTCATCAAAATCAATGCACTTTTTCTGTGCAAATCCTTTTACAACTAACCTGGCTTTAAATCTATTTATACCTCCATCTTCCTCTTTCAGCCGATAAACCAATTTGTTTGGTAAAGCCTTTTTACCTGCAGGCAACTTACATAATTCCCAAGTCTAATTTTTCAGCAAGGAGTCCATTTCTTCTTTCATTACAACCTCCCACTGAACTTGTGTATCCACTTGCATAGCTTCATCATACCCTTCTAGTTCACTAGCATATGTTAACAAAATAGAATACAAAGAGGGAGAAAACCTTTTAAGAGGTCTACTTAGCCTTGTTGACCGTCTAACATTCACTGGAGTTTGTGGTATTTCTAGTTACTATTGTGGAGCATGAGGAACCACTGGAACATTGCTATTTGGAGTATCACCGTACACCACATAATCCTTTTCTTTCTTCTCATGCTACTACAGCTGATCTTTGTACAACACCTTCTCATATAATATAACATCCCTGCTTCTCACCATTTTCTAATTTTCAAAATCCCAAAGCCTATAACCAAATTCACCAATGCCATATCCAACGAAGGTACACTTTTTTTATTTTGCATCCAGCTTGGTTCTATTTTTAGAATCTACATGTGCAAATGCTTCACATCTGAAGGTTTTGAGAAAAGAATAACTCACCTTCTTACCTATCCATGCTTCCTCTGGAATACCACAGCCTAAAGGAACTGAAGAACCTCTATTAATTAAATATATAGCAGTGTTGGCAGCCTCTGCCCACATGTTTAAAGGCAACCCAACATGGAATCTCATGGTCCTTACACGCTCCATTATTGTCCTATTCATGCATTCATCCACTTCATTTTCCTATGGAGTCCCTGGAACCATTTTCTGTCTACAAATTCCATTAAAGGAACAATAATCCTCAAATTCTTTGCTACAATACTCACCACCATTATCAGATCTAAGACATTTTAATCTTTTACCTATCTCATGCTCAACCAAGCTTCTCCATTTCTTAAATGTTTCAAATACATCAGATTTCTACCTGAGGAAATAAATCCATACCTTCCTAGTTGCATCATTTATGAATGTAACATAATACCGAGAGCCATTGAGAGAAGATACCTAAGCTAGTCCCCATACATTTCTATGCACAAGCTCTAACTTTTCATTTTTATTTTGCTTCCCATCCTTGAGAAAACTGACTCTCTTTTGTTTGCCATACACACAAATTTCATAGAAATCCATATGAATACATTTTAGACCTGGTAAAACTTTCTTAGAATGAAGTACCTTCATACCTTTTTCACTCATATGCCCAAGTCTATTATGCCACAGCATTGTCTCAGAACTTGGAGCAACTATTTTAGTCTCTTTCTGTGAACCTGCAGCAACTGTTCCTGAACCTGTTTATTTTTTCTCTGCAACAGCTAAAGTAGAAGGAACATTATGACCTGTACGAAGATATAAGGTGCCTACTTTCACACCTTTTTCTACTATTAAGGTACCTTTTGAAACCTTCCAATTTTTATCAGTAAATGTAACAATGCAACCTTCTTCAGCTAGCTACCTTACTGAAATTAAATTCCTACTGAGCCTTGGAATGTGCCTTACCTCTTGTAGTAGCCAATGATTCTCATTCTGCAACTTAATCTTGATTCTTCCCTTTCCAACAATCTTACAGGGTTCATTATCTCCCAAATAAACCAACCCAAAAATCCCCTTGGACATAATCAATAAAATAACTTCTATGGGGTGTAGCATGAAATGAGGCCCCTAAATCTAAAACGAATGAATCATCAGCATTATCTAGGGAAAGAATCAAAGCATCATCTTCATATTTATTACTTACCACATTTTCTTCCTTATTGCCTTCTTATTTGTCTCCTTCTTTATTCTTCTGAGACCAGCAATCTTTCTTCAGATGACCTAGTTTCCCACAGTACCAGCAATCTTTATGTCCTCTAGTTTGGGATCTCTTATCATTTGATTTTCCTTGTGAATTCCTATGACCTCTAGAACCTTTACCTCTCTCCTTTGATCTACCCCTACTTTCTGCATTCAAAACACTGCCTAATGTGGATCCACCTGAGCTTTTCCTACAAATTTCCTCACTTAGAATAACACCAACAACATCATCAAATTTCAGGGTATTTGAACCAGAAATAGATTTACTAACCACCATTACCAAACTATTCCAGCTTTCAGGCAATGAACATAATATCAAGAGAGCTCTAACTTCTTCATCAAATTTTACATTTACAGAAGTCAATTGACTGACAATCGTATTAAATTCATTTAAATGATCTATCACAGATCCACCTTCAACCATTTTTAGATTAAACAAATGCTTCATGAGAAATACCTTATTTGAGGCTAAGGGTTTTTCATACAATTTTTCCAAAGCTTTCATCAGACCATCTATTGTCTTCACTTCCATTATATTGAATGCCACCGATGGTGCCAAGCACAACTGAATGGTTCCTAGTGCCTTTTTGTCAAGAAGATTCCAATCCTCATCAGACATTATTGCTGGTTTCTTGGCTACTCCTTCCAACAACATCCATAAATCCTTTTGATAGAGGTAATCCTCCATCTGCATCTTCCATAACTGATAGTTTTGCCCATTGAATTTATCGACCTTCAATTTACCCTCGTCCACCATTGCTCCCACTCAACCGTGTTTTTTCCCTACAGACGATAATCGAACACAACTTGGCTCTGATACCACTTGTTAGGGTTAGCTGACTAAAGATATCAATTAAATGCAAATAAAGATTAAATAGAGGAATGGAAATACACAGAAATAATAATAGATAGAGACAAGTTTTAACGTGGTTCACCCAAACTCAGGCTACATCTACCAACAGAGAGTCCAATATTATTATCTAGTAAATCAAACTGATTACAACTAGCAATCCCTGCAACTCAATACTGTTGCAAATGCTACTATACAATATGTCCAAAACCTTAACCTTTAGCCACTTTTATCAAGCCTTATGTCGATTACAAAAATAGGTTTTTTTATGTTAGCTCTAAAAAAAATTTTTGGGGGCTGTTCCCCAGAACCCCCGCTCGGGGCTCAGCCCAGCCCTGAACCCTGGCGAGGATACATGGCTAGTGTATAGTACTTTTCTGATCAGTTGCCACCTATCAACATGTTTTCTCTTAATTGGGTAGAAAGCAATGAATGATTTTACGCCAGGTTATCTATATTGTCTTAGTTAAATTAGTTATTTTATTGCTTGTACATTGTGTTTGGCATTGTGTCTCTAATCATGAAAACATTTTTGGTTCTTGTATGTAGATCCCACTTATGTGGTGTCTCAAGTTCCTCATAGTAATGGAGCACATCAAGACATGAAAAGTGCTTTGTAGGTTGGTGTGTTCATGATATCATGAACAATGTAGGTAATGAATGACAAAGCAATCCATTGTTACTTGCTAATTACTTAATTCATCCATTGGTATGTAGAAAATTTTGGGAATGATGATGGTCTAGAAAAGTTTTATGCATGTTAGGATGAACTAAGAAAGCATCGTAATTATTGAAAAAATGAGCCACATTTCATGATTGTGCAAGTTAGGTATACTTGATGAAACACTCTACTTCCTTAATGGTCTACCATTTTTAATTTCCATATTGTCTATTGTCTTCTATAGTATGTCTTTGTTACTAACTAACACACTGCAATAGCAGGGTGTAGACTATAATATGTTATGCTCTTTAGCTAAGAGTCATGATTCTAAGAACACTTAACCATGTTGTTCTTGAGAAGCAAGGCTTTAGGAGTTTTTATTATTTGGGTTTAGTTTACCTTTATTGGTTGTGTTCACCATTGCTCCTGTTTAATAGTTGTCAATAGAAAAACCATTACCATAATTTTACTAAATATGTTGGAATTCATAGTTTGAATCTCTATTTTATCATTTAAAAAGAAAGTCAAAATTGCTTACATTTTTTTCATAATATTTAATAATTCATTCACTATGATGACTTAAGTCTAAATCATAGGTCTCAAGGATATAACACTCGATTGGATTTATCTACCCTTAGTTTAAAAAGGATAAATCGGGTGGGGACCAAGGAATGCATCTATCTAGGGCATTTCTGAGATGTTTCTAGTAGCAACCCATTGTTCATGCATTTCTAAAATAAAGGGGTTTCTTTTATTCCCCGCAAATCATACTGTCTAGCAATATGTAGAATCCTTCACTCTCACCTTAGCCTTTGCATCTCTACATCTCAATTCACACTATCCAAAATAAAGGTAACATGCTGACTACTAATGGAAATTGAATTCATTCGACCTTTAATGTCATTCATACATTACATAGAAGGGCAAATACCACTTCTAAAAATTTAATGGCTCACTCTTCTAATTTAAGCCAAAGTTTATATCTAATTTAAAACAATGGCCCCAATATAGTCAACTCTTCTACTTGCCATGAAGGTTTACCTCTATCACTGATTGGTTGATGATATTATGCATGGCTTGGAACCACAAATGCTAGAGTCGCTAAATCTTTTGAAAATGTGACATACGACCTTTGTAGTTGCCCTGAATAAGGTAAGTCTGTATGGTAGTTTCAATGTGTATTCAATATCTATCTGCCATTAATTTTCATGAAAAATTTTCTAGCTTGAAAATCACTGACACAAAAGGATTTCACTGTGTGCTTGACTTATTAAGGTGGATAGGCTCTATGGTTGGAAGCCGCATCCAAATGCTCCTATAAGAATGACCTTTAAGCAATAGTCAAAAGATGTTCAAAATGAGTTTGAACACTGGCTTACTTAGGTTTGGCTTTGTACAAGCTTCATTTTTCTAATGGGATCTAGAACATACAATCATAGAATGAAAAAGTCTATTTCTAAAAGTAGGGTTCGAAGATTGGAAATATTTTATCAGGCTTTCACATTGTTCTTTAGTCTGAACAATTTTTTGCAATGAATACAAGTTATTACAAAGCTCAAAGAACAAGGACTAAATTTTGAGTTGTATTTTAGAAATAAAGAAGTGAAGAAATATGTTAGTATTGTGCCAACTAGCACAATTAGGTATGACTTGAGCTTTTCTAATTTATCAAAATTTACCCAACTTAGCAGTGAAGAAAAGTTCAATGTCAAGGTTAATGGTTATGTTTCAAGTGTGTGTGCACACTACTACATTGGCTTCAAGGGCTGGGCAGGATGATCATGATCCAGACATTAGGGAACTAGGATTTATGTCAAATAAGCATTGTAGCCTCTTATAATCTCTTTTTTATGTGTTCAAGTCCATATTCAGTTGAGGTTACAATATATTGGATAGAATTGTTTTTCATATTTTTGGTTGTTCGATTGTATTTAACATTTATTGATTATGGGTTTTAGTTGAGAAGGTGTGTCAGATCTCCTTATGTTACTTGTACAGTTAACACAAAAAATGATGGAGGAAAAGCTTATGTACATTAGCGAAGTTTAGGTAAGGTTCATTCTAATTATAACCTCTTGAGTCTTTGTTAAGATGAATGCATTAGTTTATTTATTGTCAATAGTACTGTTGGAAGTATAGCTAACGTATTGCTAACATATTATTGTTTGTGGCCTTAGATGTTTACAGTAGTTTCTCTGCATGACTTTATGTTAGATGGATGTGGGTTTATTTCTTCCTTGTATAATTTCACATGTAAATTTTTATGTAATGTCACTTTAGCCAAGAAATCTTCTTGGCCATATGAGAGGTGTAGATTAAGTTGAGTTGCAGATCTAATGTTCTAGCTTCCTCTAATATTCTATTCGGTGTCCTACTGAGAGTGGAAAGCTAGGGGAAGATAAAACTCCCCATTGAAAAGATCCTTTCTAATAACAAATAACACTTGCCATGTGGATTTCTTTTTGTTTCAATACATGCTGGCACTCTCAATAATATAAATTGCTGCATTTGGTTTGCCTACCTATTCCACACTATTTCTCAAAATCCTACACCTCCACATATATAGAATACCCATGTTTTTCTTTGAATGTGTAAGACACCATGATTTATATCACCTCTACCTTGCATATTGAAGAACCCTCATCTATAGTCCTTCTCTAAGCATAGAAAAATCAAAACTTATTTGTTGCGAGGATTGGGATAATTTAGTGAGAGGAAAAAGAATAAACATGTAGATGCACATGGAAATAAATAAGAAAATCATAAATCTCAAATTTGTTGGGAATTACTCCATACAAAGCTGATCTTTTATGGAGTTTTCCTTGACTGTAGTTGCCAATGCATGAACCATATGAACAACAATAAGTGTCATCAAAATCTTAGGTACATGCCATACTTCCATAACTTTAGAAAAAGAGAACAAGTTCATTGTTCCTTAAATGGTTATGCACAATGAAACAAGACATGGAAGAAGTTGATACATTCCTCCATCATTTGTTGGAATGCTAATTTGGAAATCAACTGAAGCTCTATTCATTGCCATCCCAACCAAAATAATTCTCATCATTACTTTCCTATAGCTCTATCCTTGGATTCCATTTATCATGTGTGGCCTCTTCTGATATTGTATTCCTATGCCAAGTTATTTTATAGTTGTACAACCTCCAAACAAAAATACCTTTGTCTATTTATTCCCATATACAAAGCATTAGTAGACAACTGCGTTGGTCTCCCTCTAGTTTGGCATTTTCCCACCTAAAAAAAATATTGCTCACTAATGAAAATTGCTAATGTTTTTTTTTTGCAGTCACTGTTCATGCTTCATGCCACTCTTAATGACATCTTAAAGATATAGTTTAGAGTGTACTCAAGATAGCCAGCATGAGCAAGAAGATCAACCATGCACACATAATGATCAATTGTAGGTGTAATGCAATAAGGGTCACTAATATGATTGAAGTATGTACAACCCTCATCCACTGAACCTACATGGTTGCATGCACATAGAACACAAGCAAAGTTTACAATGTTAGGATATGTTTCAGAGTCCTTCATAAATTCAAATATTTTGAGGGCATCCATGCAAAATCCATTTTGTGCATATCCTACAATCATTGTATTCCAAGAGATGATATCTCTTTGAGCCATTCCATCAAATAGTTCATGTACCTTATCTATAATTCCATATTTTAAATGCATGTCTATCTAACAAAAATCCCCCTTGAATTATGTTATGATGGATGTCCATACCTTGTTCCAAAGCTCCCATTTTGGCACAGGCAGGGAGTATGCTATCAAAGGTTGTCAAATTTGTCTTTACACTTGCTAATTGCATTTTCTTGAAAGTTTCTAAAGCCTTTTCAACAAATCTATCTTGTGCATATCCCGCAACCATTGCATTCCATGAGATGACATCTCTTTGAGGCATTCTGTCAAACAGTTCACGTGCCTTGTCAATGCTTTTAGATTTTGCATACATGTCTACCAGGGCAATTGGTGGGTGTCTTCTTCATCGGGATGACTTTTCCTGTTCGGTGAGACTATTGGTGGTGTCTCTTAGAAAACCTGATTGCAAGTTGAGACTCGTTGGTGTGACTATGTGCCATCAAAGGGACTCTATATCTAGTCTCCCTAACATTCCAATGTTAAGTTGTATTTCAATGGAAGGACCCTATGACTTTGAAGAGACTTTGAATATAGTCTCTTAGATATCTCAAAGCTTTGACTTTCATCGATGGGAGATTTGGATTTCACCAAGACTATGAACTTGGTCTCTTCGATATTCCGAGAGGATGTGTGGTGGTTAGGCTCCATTGGCAGGACCTTCTATTGTCGGAGTGAGTCTTTCTTCTATCTCTTTGAAATCTTGATAGAATGTTTTTGAACGTCGACCATTCAATTTTGGATATTTGACAATTAACCATTTGAGAAGACCATTTGACGAGAAGTTGAAACGAACAGTTTTCGTGGCGAACAGGGGAAAAGGTAGAAGAAAAGATGACAAAAAGGAGATAGCATTCAGAATGGGGAAGGATTTAGGAGGGATATTGACAAAGTGTGTAATCTATGTAATCTATTGTTCTTGAGGTGCCTTTACTCTGACAATATCTTGACAATGTCCTGTCATTGTTTTTGCAATGTTTATCAATGTATTTTCCTTATCCTGCCTTGTAGACCTTCTAATGATCATTGAACTCTCCCTATTTGAGATCACTATCCTTCATATCACTTTTTATATCTTTGTATGCATGCAACCTCTCAGTAATAGTAGTAGACACATGCCACTATTCTTTATTGGTCATTATCCTTCTAACTCATTCCTTGCTCTATCTTGACTTAACATTGTGAGATTTCTGCATTTCTGTCTGTACACTATCTTCTAAATTACCTAATGGTTGACTTCACTTAAATGAAAGGTTCTTTATGGTATGACAACTTGTGATAGTGGATATGAACCTTGGAACTTGATGTCCATACTCTCTTTCACTCTACATTTAGGCTTTCAACCAATACTGATCTCTATAAGCACATTTGTATTAACTTTGAAGACATTATTATTCCTTCCAATTGAGTAGAAAGTGTGTCTTAACTTAGATGCTTGTTCAAGAGCCTTATCATGGAATTGATTCATTACTTGTCCTTTAGAATTTGAGTTTAGAGTTTTTTGTATATTCCCTACCCTAGACTGAGCAGGGTTCATAAGATTTTAATTGTCTCTACAAGCTTCTAATAGGTATGTTTGGGCCTCCTTATAGTCTAGAAGAAATATAGACTCTTAGAATGACTGCTCACTCATTCAAGAGCATGCAGATTTGAAAACCCTTGGAAATATTCTTCACAATGCTTGATGTTTTAAACACTTATTTTAGATATCTTACATTATTATCATAGTGATTTCTTCACAACACTATCATATTTTCTCACATAGTTTTGTGTATTGTGAAGAAACCCTAAAGTCTTAATACAAAGCCTTATAGGTTCAATTGAATCTTCATAGTCCTCTCACTACCAAGTCTATCCTCATGATACTGTCAACTACACTATATCATGCAAGCTCCTGCTCACTCAGTCATTCCATCTCATCTCTATCCTAGTTAACATTGTATCACATTCCTCTACTAACAAGTCATTATTATCTTTCCATAGCTTAAACATAGAGTTTACATTGTCTCCTCCAAACACTCTACATGTTTAATGAAATACCCCTATCTCATGCACTATTCATTATATTTATTTTTACTATGCATCCAGTCTCAACAAACTCATATCACATACACTATCTTGGATCTCTATCAACAAACTCTATAGATAGTAACCTTGTTTCTTGATTTCCTTCTACAATATATTTAACATTCTTGTAGACCTTCATTCAAAGTCTTCATGAAGTTTGATTCATTTAAAGGACATTGACATTGTATATACTTGATAGTATTATGTAATATTTGATGGTCTTAAGACCTTTACTACCCTTAAATAATCTCCTAACCGATAGGGATAGTCCTACTCTTGCTAGAACCTTTTACAACCCTAACAATGACTTGATGTTATCTCAAATTTGACGATTATATAAGATTTTGACTCACAAATGGAGAATAAAACAGTGATACAGTCCTTATAAGGGCTTCACAGACCTTGATACTTTAAATAATTCCTTCAAAAACTATTTCATGATCATTATGACTCTATAGGATCTCAAACTATTCAGACAGGCTTGCTCAACACCTAGGATAGACATTTCTAACCATACAAATTTTGACAAAACCTATAGAGACATCTCTTGATTAAAAACCCCCTTATAAATATACTAGATAGAAATGAAGATTAGGAAAGAAGAATACAAACCTTGAACCTTTGTATACCCTTTTACTCTCATTGTTTCTCTGTCATAGCCTTAGGTCTTTGCCAAACCTATTGTGTTTGTAGCTCTTTGACAAAGGTCTATCTCTTCATTTTATCTTTGTAGCCTTCTAAAAGCTTCTCTACATGTTTATGTACCCTCTACCTCTTATCACTGTGTCTCTATCATTGCATACACTATCATAGTCTTTCAAACCCTTCTCTATAGGTTATCGTCATGACCACTATATTATATATTTCTTTAGTTATCCTTTGACAAATCATTTTAAAGACATTATGACCACATTTAATGCTTAATGATAAATCTTAACATCTCATATAGATTTCCCAAATGATTGTATATAAATACTTCTAATAAAACATAGTTTGAAAATAATAGTAAACCTTCCAAATAAACTGCACACTGTATAAGCATATCCTCACAGATTTGAAAGTTTTCAAACACAAAAAGCTTCAAAAACTTAGCAAGGATTCATTCACTAAATTTTTCATGGATTTATTCAACGTGAAAGATGTCTTCACTTGTTCTCTTGGTATTGATATCTCATCGACCTAAGATCTTCATTGTGTGAAGGTGCCTCCTTCATGCTAGAGACTTGTAAAGCAAACTGAAAACCCTAAAATAGGAATGAACCATATGGAAAGGAGACTCAACACAAAGAAAACATAACCCTCAACTTGACCCCACATCCTAACTCATGGACTCTAAGTTTGAAATCTACAAAACAATGACTTACAATATGATTTGTTTTGAAAGCTACATTCCCTCTATGACATGTATAGGATTTTTGACAAAATTGAGGTAATATTTAGAAAGTTTAAGGTTTAAAGAATAACTTAAACATCCTCTAAAACATTTTATCCATCACTTTTATCAAAGAATTTTATCCGTCACATTTGCAAGTTTGGTGGATAGTACTTGAACTCAATGACAAGACTTGATGCCAATGAACAGGCCTTGAAATAGGGTATGGAGTCTATTACGGTAAGTTGTGGTTGTGGTCCAAGAGATGTGTTGCCTATTAACAAGTTTAAGGTGAATGTTGTTGACTTAGAAGGTCATGCATATTGATGCTAATGCTCTTAATTTAGGAAGTTTGTTTTCTTTAATACTATCTTTACATGCACTGATCATGTCATATGTGCTGGTACAATGTTGTCTATGGTGTAGTCTGAGGTTTTTGTTTATACATTTATCATCCATGTACTTGAGGATAGGTGGACAAGGTTTTGGAGGCAATGATATAAGCATGAATTATGTTGGTACTGATGACCTATCATGTCTATGATGTAGTCTTCTTGACAGGGAGAGCTTCTTAGCATATTTTTCATCCCTGCTATTATCAGTTGATATGTTTACTTTGATGCATTAATGTGACAAGTGATTAACAAGCTTCATTATTTTGTGATCTCTTTTCAGGTTATTGTATCCTAGTTGTAGTTGGCATTTTGATGATTGATGATACTCTATTCTTCCTACAGTATGATATTTCTTCTATTCTCTTGCATCATACAACAATTTTCAGGTCTATGGTGACATTTCACATGCTCCTTTGATAGTATTTATCTCGAACAGTGTTATGACATATCCATCATGTTTTGGTGTTGTGCTTCTACCATGCTAATCATCTTGACAACAGTGTTATGGCACTAATAGTACTCTATGCTTTGATAGTGATTCCATATCCTTCTTGGTTTGGCATGGGATAATATTCTTATGGTGTGATAGACCTTATCAGACTTTCATTGAATGATAATTTAAGTGCTTTCAAGATAGGACAATATTCTTTGCCTCCGCTTTCTTGTTGGTGTTGGAGCATTTTATTATCTTACTGTGTGGTTGCCAAGCTTAGTATTTAATGTAGGAGGGTATGGCTTCCATCAATGTGATAAAAGGTAGAGTCTTTTTGTAATTTCAAGCACCCTAGTAACCATATATCTAAATAAGAAAAGAGACAGTCTATATGGCATTGTTGGACAAAGTAACAAGCTCTAGTGCAGTGATCTGATATGTGTTTATTAAGGAACATTGAGTGGTCATTGTGATGCAGAGACCTTTGACAAACTATATATCAGTAGCATGGTATAGATGTGTCAGTTATGTGTGATTTTATGTTGCAGGACCTTTGTGTATACAGAGCATTCTGCCAGTGATAGGAACTTTCATGACAATAAGGACAATAGAGAAAGTATTGTGGAATTAAGTTTTGATCTGATCATGTTTAGGATTTAGGAGGCCAGAGGCCATAACAAGTTGAAGATGCCTTGGAACAAGTGATATCTTGCAGTGTCTAATTACTTCTCGACAGACTTGGTAGACTTGTTGTGTAGACTTGTTGTGATGGCAGACTTTGCAGTATACTTGAGTGCATGTTGCAGTCCATACAATCTTTGCCATGATTGATTTCATATTTTTATTTGGGATTATTGGCCTTTCATAGTGTTATTCTTAGGGGGGACAACTGATCTCTTTGAGTGCATGGTTTTAGGGGGAGTTTTCATGCATATTCTACACCCCTGGGTTATATTTTCAGTGTGGTGGCATCTTGGTTCAGTTTTAATACCATGACAATTCTATATTTCATTGTGTAGTGCTCTTTTCAGTTTTATTCATGTAACATCAGAAAATGTCCCCTTGGCAGCTTTTCCCTTATAAGGTTTAGCTCCTAGGTCTTTAGAGTGCATTTAGGACATTTTAGTTCATATTTTAGCATCCCAACAGAATGAGACCTAAGTCCCATGAAAAATAGGACCTAGGTGGACCCCTTGAGCTATATCCTACCTAAAATAGGGGGGAGGACTTGGGCACCCACACCTTAGTCCTGCCCTATTTTAGGGCAGCCTCAATTTCTAGGTGTCGGTTAGTGACCATTATTGGGCCCCTTTGCTGACATGGTAAGTTTGAATTTCAAATATCTTGGCAGGAGTGCTTGTAGATGCATATATAAGCAAGTGTAGGCATTCATTTGTAAACTAGATGATTACTAGAAAGCTATTGTGTTCTCAAGGTGATTCAAGGCTTTCTATTGTGTTGCAAGAGTAGACTTGTATGTTTTGTGTGTTGATATTTGTAGATTTGAGCATCAATTCCTTCATGGCATGAAGATCATCTTCCTCTATGAAAGCTTCACTACAAGGTGACATAATATTGTGTTTTTATCATTGATTCCTTTAGTTTTTGGCCTCAACCTCACAAGGGCATGCCCTCTTTATCTAACAATGGTGTTCAGAGACTTAAGTGTCCTCTAGGGTTTGACCGAGGCAAACCTCTAAACACCACAACCCCCAAACCAAGTCTTGTGATTGCAGGTTATAGGTGTCACATCTGGGAAAAGTGGAGTTGGAAGAAGGCTGGAAAGACATCAGGGATTCAAGATCTGAAGAAAAGATGGACAAAGGAGCACTTCTAGGACTAGGGTGCTCACTGTAGTGTCCTCCATAGATAGATTCTGGAAAACAAAAGTTACAGGGTTGATCAGTGTCTAGATTCCCTGAAAAAGTAGGTACCTTGGACTTGGGCACCCGCTCTAGTGTCCCTGACTCTTCTGCTTCGGAACCTGAAAATAGGTATTCTGTAATTTGGCATTTTACTCCTGTCTGCAAGAACTTTTTCAATAATTCGTTAATTTGTTGTCATATTTGCATAATTAGGGTTTTAATGATCAATTAAGCACAGGAGAAGGAAAAATTGATAATTAATTCCCTAATCCAAATTTCCCTACATCTGAAAGTGACTCTAGGGTATGATAATGCTTTCCATTCAACCCTAGATCCTTCAATGTATAGTGGAGAGGTGGATTTAAACATCTAACCCACAAAAGATTAAAGAATCCATTTTTCCACTAAATAATTCATTTAGATCTAATGTTTTTTTGTCACTATGACAACAGATTGTTGTTCATGAGTAGGTATTTGTTGATTTCCCACTCCTTTGACCTTTGGCATTGTTTTTCAAAAGGGGGAGATGAGCTCAGTGACAGGTCTATGGTTTTTAGTCTAGCATTTGGTTCATGATAGCATGAGTAACATTCAGATTTAGTTTTGGCATACAGGATCAGTTATGGTTGTTCATTTGGTTCATGATGTTTAATGTTTAGTTTTGGCATACAAGATCAATTATGGTTGTTCATTTGGTGCATGATGTTTAATGCTCAATATTGCATAATGCTAGTGATTATTTGACATGGCAGGGATTGGCTCTTTAGTATTTCTATAGGTGATATCTTTTCAGGTTTGTGGAAAGGTTTGACATCAATGCCAAAGGGGGAATTTGTTGCCCCTTTGACATTGGTTTTGGCATTGATGTCAAGTTGAATGTTCCACTTGGCACATATTGAGGTGATACACATTGGTGTATATATATATATATATATATATATATATATATATATATATATATATATATATATATATATATATATATATATATATAGGTTTGGCATACATTTGTGGCTTTCATTGAAGGTTTAGTGTTGTTTGATTGGTGTTAAATGTCATTGGGATGGCAATGTTCTTTTCTTATAAAGGCAACATTTATTTTATGTGTTTTGAGTGACACTGACATCAATGTTTGAGACAGCATATGGGGAGAACATGTTTGGTATACATACAATTGATGCTTTGACATGTTACATTCTTGGATTATATATATTGAGCAATTTATTGATCAATGATTTATATTGGTCTAGGCACATTAGCATTGGTTTTATTTAACACATTGATTTGTATCATTACATAGATACAAGGCATAATTGTGGTTCTTGTTATACAAATCATGATTCATATCATTGCTTTATTGACTTTATTTGATTTAAAACTAATGTGAATAAAAGGCATTCGGTGATCACTTAAGTTAATTAACCTGATCAACAGGTTGTCAGCATTCTCATGAAGTCAAAAGGATATGATTTTATTTGATTATCACCAGTTTCTTTTAGGTAAACTTGTGCTCTCAGTGACCTTGGTATATTAGGAAAAAAGAGTGTTTTTGATGATCATTTTATAATGTTGCTCTTTGTAAAATGATGGATTTGTCACTTAGGGTTTGAATAGTGAAATTTAGCTATCATGAGGAGGATCTTTTGGATATGACAAAGCTCAGGTTTACAGTAAGCTGTAGCAAAGTCAAAATATGAGCTTGATAGCTATTTTGAAGCATGTAGGGCACAACAAAACCTCTATTTTGTCAGCAAACTTCCAGGGGATATTCTTTTTTTTGTTCATGTTTTGAAGGGTTGTTAGTTATCATTAACAATAACAGTTTGTTTATGAAGTTTTTCTCAAACTCTGATATTGGTTAGGGTTTGTAAGTTTTTTGTTGGGAATATTGATGGGTTATGATTTCCTATTGAATGACAGTTTCTTTCTTGAACACATGCAATTGGTGTTAGGGTTTCATGATAATTACTGATAAACTTCATATTGTTCTAGCATTATTTGTGTGAGTCAAACTTGAATATCAATCCTCAATGTTGTTTAGTTGAAATTGTATATGAATAGGGGTTACCTTTGCATAGATCATATTGTGTTTCAATCAAATATGAATAAATGAACTATGGAGTTTGACTATCAGACCTGTATATGTATTTCTTCTTGAATACTTTCATAATATATGCCTATATTGCTGTAAAATTCCTTATCATCCCACTTTCTTTTTCATATTTCAAAGTTTCATAAATCTTTTAAAATATTAACAAAATTTGAGTTTTTTGATTGTGGATAGGTACAGAGCAAGGAGAAAATGCAAAACTAGTGCCTTCTAGAAGCATTTATAGCCCACCCTATGTGCAACAATGGCATCATTGAAGACATGCATTCACACCGATGGCTTTTTAGCTTTGGTTTTATTTTTTTCAGTTTTAAAAGCATAATAAATCAGTAGTTTGCATACTACAAAAAGATTATGTCTTCAAAACTCTTAATATAGAGTTATTTGTAACATATTTTATATACAGTTTGAACATACAGTGAATTATTTTCCAGCATTGTTGTTTCAATCCTTTGAGTAGATTTTTTTATAAAGGAGTTATTTGTAACATATTTTATATATAATTTGAATATACAATGAATTATTTTCTAGCATTGTTGTTTCAATCCCTTGAGCAAATTTGTTGAAGTTTATCAACAAAAAATGGCATAGTTGATGTTTATAATGTACTAGTTGTTTATATATGACCAGTTGAAGGAAAAATAATGATTAAAATGACCAAATATACTACCAATGGATGGAAATCAATGACTAAATAAATGACTAAATATACTACCAATTGATGACAATTAATGATTACAATGACTAAATAAATTTGGTCTCAAGATAAATGACCGGCAATAAACTACCAATGGTCACATGACTAAATATACTACCAAATTTATGACTAAATATACTACCAAATTATCAACTAAATATACTACCAAATTAATGACTAAAATTTGTTTGGTCATAAATTTGGTCATAAGATAAATGACCAGAAATAAACTACCAATGGTCACGTGACCAAACTACTGATCACATGACCAATTTTTGGTAGTTTATTTAGTCATTTATTTTTCTTTTTCTACTAGTGCTTGTGGTTGTTTTAGTGCTCTATAGTTGTAGGGAGACATCAAATTTCATGACATCATATTTCCCTTAACAGATCAACGCCCAAATCCTGTATAGTTATGTTGAGATCTCTTGTATCAGCATTTGGAACCCATGGTATAGCCAATTGTATTTCAGTGCCTGGTTTTGTTAGTTTAGCACTTAGTCTGTATATTTTAGTGCTCAGACTATCTTATTCAGTGCTATGATTCTTTAGCATATAAATCAACTATCTTAGCACCCAATTTTTGTAATTGAAAAAAATCCATGTTTTCATTATCTTTCTTGGTCTAGCCTTGATCTTGCAGCTTTTTATGTTAGTCCAAGGCATCCTAATTAGACTACTAACTTATTTTGTGTAGCACCATGATCAAAGGCATCAATTTTATAGTAAAGTAGTTGCAGATTAAAGTTAGAGTAGGGGAATTAACCATCTTGTTTGTCATGTCTTAGTTTTTTTGTGGACGTATGCTCTCCTTTCACACCTTAGGGTGATCTTGGGGATCAAAAGTCAACTCACAAACTCTTTTATTTGCTTTCTATCTCAAAGGGGCTACTTTTCATGTATGCTCTCCCCTTGTGCTTCGTGTGATCTTGGGTGA
The DNA here is from genome assembly GCA_027924645.1 of Cunninghamia lanceolata. Taxonomy (NCBI): domain Eukaryota; kingdom Viridiplantae; phylum Streptophyta; class Pinopsida; order Cupressales; family Cupressaceae; genus Cunninghamia; species Cunninghamia lanceolata. The sequence goes on from BSBN01000596.1 coordinate 4,872,776, forward strand.
TCAAAAGTGGGAATAGTTTTTTCTTAAGGGGCCTCTAGGGGATTTCATCCCCCTAGGGACAACCTCAATCATGTGTTCTGCTGTGAGATATAAATATTGTAAGAATCAAAAGACTTTCTTTAAAGGAAGGACCTCTTCTTGCCAAGTAAAAGCCTCAAGATCCTTGGTCCACCAAGACTTGATTTGGTTTGCGCAAGGTCAAAATTTGGGACACCCCCATTCATAGACTCATCCCCCATACCTCATATATTGGGACATCCCCTAGAAGCCTTGTGAATCCTAGATAAGACCTTCAACCGTCATATCTTGTGGTACACCACAACATAGGAGGGAAAGATGCTCACCGCACCACTGTACTTGAGATAGGATATACTTTGGGCAAGATGAAAGTCTCCAAGGTGAGGCGGTAAGGTGGTCCATGACCTTGCTTTCCCTATCTATCCAAGCTATAGCACCAAAGGTATTAGTTGGGGTTGGAATGTCATTTCACTTTGAGTTGAGATTGATCCACAACCACTTCATGAGATCCACAAGATATGTCACTCCCACTTGAATAGTTTCTAGGTTGTATACAAGTGTTTGGTGTGTCTTCAATTATGCTATACTTGTACAAACCATTTATCACCCACAAAGGCTAACAACCTCTCTCACTTCGTTCCAAGTCAGTCCAAACAACCATTGTGTTTGATGTTTGCAAATCTTGCCAAAAATCTTGAACCAAACACATCTTAAATCCAAACAATCTAAATCAGTGCCCAATTTTCATAAAATAACACCTAGCTTCTATTTGTTAGTGCTCAGACCTTCTAAATCAGTGCCTAGACCAGGCTAGGCTTATCACCTTACTAACATCATATTAGTGCCCATATTCCATATCAGCACCTAGCTCACATATATATCAATGCTTATCTATTATGTATCAACACCTGGCCAAATTCACAATCATTGACTATCATCTACCACCTTTTAGAGCTTAGCTAGTTTCCATCAGTGCCTACATGGCTTCTATCTATGACCAACCTATCATCTTAGTACTTGATCTTGTAAAACCATACCTGACTCCATATCCATTAGTGCCCAAACCTTTTCTGCTAGCACCTAAACTGACTGTTTTAGCACCTAATTTCAGAGACTTGAAAAAAGTCAAGTATTCATCCTTCTTGATTGTCAAAATCATTTTATCAACATCATTCCATAGTATTTCAGCCTCACAGTCATTATCCATGTCCTTCCAACCCTTCTTGCTTGTGATCCAACATTGATTAAATCAAATCCAACCAAACATTATGCTTACATCAAATCAACCTCTATCTCGAAATCAATCAAACTAAGTCCTAGTTTCTAAGGTCAAATCTAGATCAATCATCCTCTTGTTCACATTAGGATTAATTATTTATCTATCTTAAGTTTAGTGTGAACTCAAGATCATCATCCCTCATGGATAAATTATCTTGGGAACTTAGAAAACTCCTAAGTTAGTGGACTCTGAGAAATCCCATCTTGCTTGGTGCATCTTGTCTACTCTAGGCAAGATAATCTGATTGTCCTTTTTCCTTAGACTCTTTGTCCACCCTAAATACATAGGGATAATCCTTGATCTTTAACTATCTTTGTCTAGACTTTGAACTTAGAACAACCCCCACCCCTAATCATTGGGACCTCATCATCCAAATCAAATTAAACTTCACCTTTTATGCCTCCCATAACATGATCTCAAGATAAGAGGAAGATGGATGATGATGCAAGAGCATCCCTAGTTCTAGAGTAATCTTGCATCAACCAAAAACATTTGCATTTTAGTTTGTTTATATTTCAGTTCTTTCACTTTTTTATTTCAGTTTAGGCAATTCAGTCAGTAGCTATTTTAAGCTTGTGGTCCAGTTTTGGCATTTCACACCTTGCGGATCTTAACTTAGCATCTATATTCATTCGTCTACATCATATCAAGAATTTAGAGCATTTGGATAAGTTACTGGAAAGATATCGCTATTAGAAGATCAACTATTTTCCCAAAGTAGAGCATTTTAACAATTCTTGATAATTAGCTAAAGGAGAAGGCTTGTGAATCATTCCTTGACTTCTAGATCCTAATGACGCATCATTCAATGATCCTTGGTTTGTGGCCCACCTTTCCTGGAGGTCCGCACATTGTTCCATTCATTTAAGGAAGTGTTCTATGCATTTAGGTCTGACCTATCTGTGAACACGTTACATCTATTCATTAGAGCTTGTGACCTTCTTTGGTTGACGTGGAGGAATCTATTGGTTCAAATATGATATATATTGATGAAGTATATACTTAGGAAAGTAGTTGTTGATTTTTGTGAAGGAGCTTCAAAGCTTTATCTTGCACATTGTTTCCGTTGTGCTTACTCTTGCTGTACAATCTAGATAGTTCATTCTGTGAACCCTCCTACCATGACTGCACCAAGTGGTATCAAAGTGAAAGTTTGAATCCTTGGAGAGAGAAATTTTGATTCTTTGGAGTGAATTGGTGAAGGGGATTCCATAAGATCTTGTTGTAAGCAGATCATTGATCTGAGGTAGGTTACTTGTGCGCAACTAATCACTAATTGAGATGCAGTTGTCGCTTGTAGCCCGGTCACCAAATCTGAGGCATTTTTACACTTGATCCTAGGAAGATGCCACCGCAAAGAGTTTCTTCTATTAGTACAATGGCTAATAGAATTGATGAGATGATGGAATTGATGAGAACAATGCAAATTCATTTGGATGCTGTTGAAGAAGATAGGCAAAGAGGATTGACACCAAGAACTAATGTTGAAAGTGATGATGAAGAAGAATTTTAATCTGCTGAACAAACTAGTGAAACCCTAGAAGGTAATGAAGAAAAAGAATCAGATCAGGTAAAGATGTTGTGAACTATTTTAAAGATTTGAAAGAGACCTAGAGTTGATGTGCTGAATTATACTGGTAATTTGAATCTGAAAGAGTTGATTGATTGGATAAATGACATGGAAGAATACTTTGAATATGAAGAGATGGAAGATCCAGAGAGAGTGAAATTTGTAAAGACAAAATTGAAAGGACATCCTACTATATGGTGGAAAGAAGTTAATTTGGAAAGAAATAGAAGAGGAAAAGAAAAGATTACAAAATGGGACTAGATGTTGACAAAGTTGAAGAATCTGTTTATACCTACTGACTATGAGTTGGAGCTATTGAAAAGATTGTAGAACTTGAGACATAGGGAGAAATCTATGAAGGAGTATACTGAAGAATTTCATAACTTGATCATAAGAATATGACATAGTGAAGCAAGTAAGGAGAAAGTGGCTAGATACATCAATGGACTAAGATTGAACATTCAAGAAGAACTAAGTTTGGTAAGGATGACATGTTTGGAGGAAGCATATCGATTTGCCCTGAAAGTTGTAGAGAAGATGAATAAGAGACATGATCAGAGACTAAGAGGTAGAGGAGGTAAATTTCAAAGAGGTAGAACATTTTCTAGATATGCTAGGTCATTTGTGGAGCAGAACAAATTTGACAGCCTAGTGAAGAAGGATGACAGAGATAACAATGCTTACCAGAGACATGACATAAATTTTTACTGGAGAGGAAAGCCTAGTACATATTAGAATGAAGGATATAGAAAAGAAGGAAGAGGAATTGATAAGAGAACATTCAGAGGTACTTGTTTCAAATGTGGAGGTGAAGGACATAGAGCATTTGAATGTAATCAGGGTAGTACAAGAAAGAAACCAAAAAATTAGCCTATGTTCAGGAAGAATATGTTGAATCACCTAGTTCAGTTAGCAATCCAAAGAAAGGAGAATCATTGGTGATGAGAAGAGCACTATTTCAAGTGGAGACACATGAGGAACCATCAAAGAGGAAAATTCTTTTTAGAACAAGATGCAAATCCAGAGGTAAGTGTTGTAAATTTGTAATTGATAGTGGTAGTTCAGATAACCTAGTTTTAGAGGAGATGGTAACTAAGTTGAAGTTGGAAAGATTGAAATACCCTAAGCCCACTGGTGAGTGAGCAATGTTTGGTGAAATTTCATATTGGATCTTATCATGATGAAGTCTTGTAGGATATTATGCCTATGGATGTTTGTCATATCTTGTTGGGTAAACCTTGGTAGTATGATAGAAAAGCTATGCATGATGGGAGAAAGAATACATATACTATAACATAAAATGGGAAAAGAATTACCATGATTCCCTTGGAAGATGATCCTAAGAGTAAAGTGTGTGGGATTGCTAGAATCTATTTGGTAGATGGAAGGAAATTTTTGGTTGGTTTGAGACAGGAAAGTTTATGTTATGCCTTGATTCCTAAGAAACCTGAAGAGGTGAAGAAAGAGACTGAATCGAAGGAGATAAGAGAGTTGCTAACAGATTATGAAGACATCATATCATATAATGTACCTAAAGGATTACCACCTATAAGGAGTATCAGTCAGCACACGGATCTTATACTGGGAGCAAGTTTTCCTAACAAAGTAGCACATAGAATGACACTAGTAGAGAATGAAGAATTGAATAGACAGATACAAGAATTGTTGAGGAAAGGTTTGATCAAAGAAAGTTTGATTCCTTGTGTAGTACCTGTAGTTCTAGCACCGAAGATGGATGGAGAATGGAGAATGTGTATTAATTCCATAGCAATAAACAAGATCACAGTTAAGTATAGATTTCCTTTACCTAGGATGGATGATATTATGGATTGTTTGAGTGGAGCAAGATATTTCACAAAGATAGACTTGAAAAATGGATACCATCATATCAGAATTAGAGAAGGAGATGAATGGAAGACTTCTTTTAAGACAAATGAACGACTATATGAGTGTTTAGTGATGCCTTTTGGATTGACAAATGCACCGAGTACTTTCATGAGATTGATGAATGAAGTCTTAAAGAAATTCTTGGGTAAGTTTGTGATTATATACTTGGATGATATTATGATTTTCAGTAAGACAAAAGAAGAACATTTGTGGCATATTAGACAAGTTTTGTAGAGGTTGAGAGAAGAGAAATTGATGATAAACATCAATAAGTTTAGTTTCATGAAGGAAGAATTGGTATATTTAGGATTTTTTATTTCTGCAGAAGGATTGAAGATGGACCCTGAGAAAGTGAAAACAATTGTTGAATGGCCTACACCAGAGAGCATTGGAGAAGTTAGATCATTTCATGGATTGGCTAGTTTTTACTAAAACTTCATTAGAAATTTTAGTTTAGTTTGTAACCCTATGACAGAGATAATGAGAGGTGACAAAAAGGATTTCAAGTGGACATCAGGAGTAGATAAAAGTTTTGATTTGTTGAAGTAGAAACTAACAATGAAACCTATTTTGGCATTACCGGATTTTAATAAGGTATTTCAAGTTGATTGTGATGCAAGTGGAAGTGCAATTGGAGCAGTGTTAAGTCAAGAAGGTAGACCTATAGCTTATTTTAGTGAGAAGTTGAATGATGTAAGGAAAAGATATTTAGTTTATGATCAAGAGTTCTATGCCATAATTCAATCCTTGAAGAAGTGGAGACATTACTTGTTGCCTAAGGAGTTTGTGTTGTATGCAGATCATCAAGCTTTGCAGTATTTGAACAATCAAGGTAAGTTGAATTAGAGACATATGAGATGGGTAGAGTTTATGTAGATTTATACTTTTGTGTTGAAGCATAGGAGTGGCAAATCAAACAAAGTCGTTGATGCCTTGAGTAGAAGAAGAAACATATTGATAGAGATGAAAGTTGAAGTGTTGGGCTTTGATGAATTGAAGAAAATGTATGAGGGAGACATTAATTTTGTAGAACCTTGGAAAGAATGTAAAGAACATGTTGTCATAGATAGAAGTAAGTGGTTGGACTATTTCATTCAAGAAGATATGTTGTTCAAAGGAAGTCAGTTGTGCATACCTTGAAGTTGAATGTGAGACAATTTGATCAAGGAGAAGCATAGTGGTGGATTGACATGACATTTTGGCATTGATAAGACAGTGGCTTTGGTAAGTGAAAATTACTTTTGGCCTTAGATACATAAGGATGTTCAGAGATTTGTGTAGAGTTGTAGAGTTTATCAAGTAGTAAAAGGGAGCAGTCAGAACACAGGATTGTATAAACCTTTGACAGTACCGGAGAGACCTTGGGAAGACATAAGCATCGATTTTGTAATGGGATTACCTAAGATAGAGAGGGGATATGATTCAATATTTGTAGTGGTTGACATATTTTCAAAGATGGCTCATTTCATACCTTGTAAAATGACAGCTGATGCAATGCATGTAGCTGACCTATTTTTCAAGGAGATTGTGAGATTGCATGGATTGCCTAAGAGTATAGTTTCAAATAGAGATACAAAGTTTGAAGGTTACTTTTGGAAGACACTTTGGAAGAAGATGAAGACAGGTTTTAAGTTTAGTTCTACTTTTCATCCACAGACAGATGGATAGATAGAGGTAGTGAATAGGAGTTTGGGAAACTTGTTGAGATGTTTGGTTGGAGAGAAAGTCAGAAGTTGGGACTTGATTCTTTCACAAGCAGAGTTTGCATATAACAATTCAATAAATAGGAGTACTAGAAGAACACCTTTTGAGATTGTTACTGGAGTGAATCCTAGAGGAGTTGTAGAATTGAGAGATATCAACATGGAAGACAAGAGAAGTGCAGAGGCAGAGGAATTCGTAGATCATATGAAGACAATGCATAATCAGGTGAAGAAACATTTGGAGGACATGAATAGTAAGTACAAAGAGAAAGAAGATGAGAAGAGAAGACATAAGGAATTTTAAGTTGGCAATGAAGTGATGGTGTACTTTAGAAAAGAAATATTTCCAGTTGGAACTTATAATAAGTTAAAGAAGAAGAAGTTTGGACCTTGTAAGATACTCAGAAAATTTGATTCAAGCAATGCATATGAAGTAGAGCTACTAGAGATATTGAGTATTTCACCAATTTTCAACATTCCAGATCTTTATCAGTATCATGAAACAAAGTTTAGTGATAGCATGGAAGAAGACCTAGAGAAGCAATTGCCACAACAAGTACCAGAGAAGATAGAAGACATTTTGGATAGAAGAGTTGGATGAAGCACTAGAGGCAAACAATACAAAGAATATCTTGTGAAGTGGAAACATAGACTGGAAGAAGACTCATCTTGGATTTCTCAGGCTAAGGTGGACCATCTTGGTTCTCCCCTAGCCCCAACAAAGTGAGGGACTCAATTTTTCAATAACCCTGGATGTCTGATCTAGGAGCATCCCTAGTTCTAGAGCAATCTTGCATCAACGAAAAACATTTGCATTTCAATTTGTTTGTATTTTAGTTCTTTCACTTTTCTAATTCAATTCAGGCAGTTCAGTCAGTAGTAGTTTTCAACTTGTGGTCTGGTTTTGGCATTTCACACCTTGCAAATCTTAACATAGCATCTATATTCATTCATCTACATCATATCAAGGATTTAGAGTATTTGGATAAGTTACCGAAAAGATATCGCTATTAGAAGATCATATGTTTCCTAGACTAGAGCATTTTAACAATTCCTGATAATCAGCTGAAGGAGAAGGCTTGCAGATCCTAATGACACATCATTGAATGATCCTTGGTTTGTGTCCAACCTTCCCCAAAGGTCCGCATGTTGTTCCATTCATTTGAGGAAGTGTTCTATACATTTAGGTCTAACCTATTTGTGAACATGTTACATCTCTTCATTGGAGTTTGTGAGCTTCCTTGGCTGACACGAAGGAATCTATTAGTTCGAAGATGATATATATTGATGTAGTAGATCCTTAGGAAAGTAGTTGTTGATTGCTAGATTGATCATAGTTTAGATTTGTGTGAAGGAGCTTCAAATCTTTATCTTGCGCATTGTTTCTGTTTTGTTTACTCTTGTTGCACAGTCTAGATAGTTCATTCTATGAACCCTCCTACCATGACCGCACCAGATGAGCATTACCAACCTCTCTCCACATGACTCTACCACAAGTAATATGGAGGGATATGTCAACCAACCTGAAATGGGTGAAACATCCACTCATCACCACATATATTCTCCCATCTTCATCAATTTCCTTAATGAAAGAGGATTGCATAAATTTTTTGGCCAATTCCTTGAAAAGCATAAGGATGAATTCCTTGAACACCTTATTGAATATGGCACATGCCTCCCTTATTCATATGACCATGTTGTGATGTTCACAACATGCCCCATTTTACTCCTTAGCAAAATGAGGACCCCTGTTGTGGCTTGCTCCCTTGTTTTTGTGCTCTGGGCGGTAATGGTAAAAAGCAGCATCAGTCAGTATGTATGTGCATCATGTCAGGTGCATTTGTGATCTTCATGTATGAACCCAATTTCAAAGTCTAAATCCTGCCTCAAGAAGCCTACCATGTGAAAGAATGTGAAATTCTAAGCAAGTTTGCCTTTTACATCACCCTGAAATTTAACCAAGTAAGAAAGTTTTGGCAGGTCAAAGTTCTAGTCAAACCTGATATTCTAGGGGGGGTCATATTCCGAACATCAGTCACCTTGTGAAAGATCACCCCAATGTTAGAATATCACCTAATGTTCACTTGGTCCACAAGCTCCAGATGTCAAATTTATGTGATAACTACATCTGCCATTCAAACAACCTTATATATTTTGTGGGGTCATCTTTCAAATATCACCCGATCTTTCGAATATCACCCTCTCACAAAATATCACCCTCAATACCAATATCCCGCTGACGTCACCTAGGCCTGATAAATAAAGGAGACCAATATGACGGTGATGTCATCACCCTTTCACCTCATGGAGGTATGTTTCCAATATCACCCCATCCTATAACATGAAGATGACGTCAGGGTAACTGCAGCGATAAAATGAAGACATCAACATGCTGACTTCATCCTGATCTTTCCGAGGAGAGGTCATTTTACTCAGGGGGGTCATCTTTTGAATATCACCTGATCTTAAAATGTGACCCGATATACAAAGCCTGACATGCTGATGATGTCATCCTTTCAGAGGGTGATATTCTTCAGGGTTCCTTCCTCGGGGTTATATTTCTTGGACCCTGATTTTCTTCAATATGACCATGGCGTCATCCTTCCACACTTTAATGAAGCTCACCCATGATGATGACATCATCATCATATCTTGACTTAATGTGAAAGTGCCTGAAAATCTACATGCAGGTGGCAGAACGGAAAGGTTATCAAAAGGAATTGAATACTCGTATGCATGCAGATTTTCACGGAATCATGACCTGATATATATACATTTGCAATTTTAAAGCATGATTTAATATAAGTGTTTCTCCTCCTACTGATTATATAAATGATGATGCCTAAACTTCTATATGATGACCGCAGGTGCGCAGGTTAGAAAGGAGGTGCATCGGCCAGGAAGATGAGGTCGATGAGACATTGCTGGCTCGCTCTAATCAAGGGTGGTCATGTCGACGACTAGCATGATGTGCAGTCTATGATACAGAAAGGTGGGAAAAATAGGTGGGTGGATTTCAACCCATTCCAGAACTTGATGGTGTGTAGGTGGAGACACGATGAAGCTTTAATGGTAGGGGACATCCCAGGTGGCGAACCAGATCTTAAGAGGTTGAAAATGCACCAGGAGGAGACAAAGATTTCAATGTGGAGAGGAAGGCTGGTGGAGACTTTATTGAGGGAGCGGTGCCCTATCTGGGGGTTGTTCAAATTCTTGGTAGGATCCATTCTCCACTGTTGGATGCTGCATTTCAAGATGCAGACCGTTGATTTGCTAGGGTTTTCCTAGGCACTATGTTGAGGGTGAAAACAGAGACATATATTCAGCCCCTACACTCTGGTGAAGGGAGGCCAATCATACAATGTCTGACCTGTAGGAATTTAATATAGGAGATCAGATTACTGAGACTACTAAGGACTGAATTGTTGAAACATTCAAGGTTCTCTCCTCAGATCACTATAAATGTACTTGTTTTATGAGCATACTGTATGGAGATGAAGCTTCAAATTAGAACCTGATTATAAACCTTATGTAATCTTCAAGTTGACTTCTGGATATGTACTGGTGAATGATGTGTTTTATAGAAGCACTTTCATTTCATTGCATGTTGTTGTCAACTCTACCTCTGAAGATTTGCACTGGATCATGCTGATTTGTGGAATGTCCTAGTGAAGTATGATTCTAATTTTCTTATCTCCATTGCTATATGGGAACATGTATGTGGATCAGTGATCTCAGTCAATTAATTTTGAGAATCTCTCTCTCTAACCCTTTTTTCTCATTTTAATTTCATAGAAATCACTTCCATAACTACATATCATGATAAATATTAAGCAGAATAGAGGAATATGCTGACATCCCGTAGACAACTGAATATCATTAGCATATTTGTTGAGCTAGATGAATGTACTATTGAAAATATCATGCAAAGAATCACTGATAATGGTAGAACTCATGCAAATATTCACTTAGACACAGCCTTTGAATGAATATTTTGTGTAGAGTACCCCCTCTATATGAAAGCATTGTTGCAGAAGTAGAATCTACAGATCTACGTAAGACCCCAAAATGGAAAACAACAATACACATCAATCATTGATTAACATCAATAGATTATGAACTAATCATCAGAGACTTGGGATCATGAATTCTTTGAATTCATCATTTCTTTCAAGATAAACAAGGGTTGTTGCATAACTTTTGTTTTGTCTGTTTGTGTGTGACCAACATCCACATCAACACCTAAACTGGCACTAGAAGGAGGGCCTGAACAAGGAAATTGTAGATTCCTGCAAACATTGCTTTAGTATCTAGTTAGTTCAAATCTGACCATAAACCAACCAAGTTCCCTAAAAATTTTGAGAAACCCTAACTTTCAAGCCAAATACCAAGTCTAGAACTAGTGGATTCTTTGAAGAACTACCTATCAGGGGATTGAGACCTAGGACTGTGGACATTCATCACTCCCCTGATCCTAGTGCATTTGGAGCTTTACAAGAGCATGCTCATGTAACTCCTATTGGCTTACAAATAGCTACAGGGTCGCTTGTCACACCTTAGGTCCAACCTCAACCTGTTATACCTCAGGTCCACCCTCCACTGGTTCTGATGTCATTCTTTGCTGCAGAGTCACCGCTGACCTTCAATGCATATCATGCTTTGCCTAAGAATCCTAATAAAATCTGTCCTAGGTATCATCCATATCAAGATTCTGATGATCATATCAGAACATTCAATGAAGCTTGTTGTAGGGTTGGATATGAACATGAGGATGTGGTATGCAGGTTATTTCCATTTTCCTTAGGGAAAGAGGCCTATAATTGGTATGTTAGTCTTGGACAAGGTTCAGTCAGTTCATGGGATGTCCTAGAAAAGGCTTTCAAGGATAGATTCAAGGTACCTATAGATCCTTCAATGAACTATCATTTATTTGCCACCATCAAGAGATCTAAACGAGAACCTATTGCAAATTTTAATGTAAGGTTCCAAAATATGTTGTCTAAGGTAGTCGCTCCCTATGTTATAATAGATGAAGCTACTAGGAGCATTTATTACTCAGCTTTGGACCCTTTGACTTCCATGTTTATCAGAAGAACACGTCTTGGTGTAACAACTTTAGCACAGGCTTTTGAAGAAGCCATCAAAGTCAGCCAGCAATTAGCTGCTGCTCCCACACCAAATGTTGCCTTCCGTACACTTCCCGGCTATCTAACATACCCTATTCCCCAACAGACCAGTAGGGTCATGATACCTTCAGTAGTGATGCCGGCCCCTTTTCAGATACCCCCACTTAGTATCATACCTCCACCAAATGGGAATGGCTAGATGTCACAATATCTGGGACAAACACAAGTGCCCCAGTCTGTGGAACAATCCAACAATAACAATGGATCTTTTTTCAAGCCTCAGACAGAAAATGTAGTGGCCAAAGTTCAAGAAGAAAAAGAAGAAATCAAGGAAATATCAACCCAGTTAAGGAAACTTACTACCGAGGTCACCCACCTGAGAAATCAGAACTTCTATTCCCAACCCAATTAAAATAGAGGCTATGTTAATGACAGACCTAATTATCCTGACACGGGGTACAACAATAATTATAACAACAATGGCAACAACAATCTTCCTAGACAGCCTAGAGTGTGGAACACTAGGCCAAACAATGGTTCCTTGCCATCACCCCTAGACAATCAGCCCTCTAATGAACCTAGACCAACCACCAGAGTAAACCTTGCAAAGGAAGCACTTACAAACTGGTGCAGGGTACATAATACCAACGCTCATGCAAAGCTGGACTGTCCTTAATTCAGGATTGCTGCTAGTATTTTCCAAGCTGAAGTGTCTCGTACCTCAGGTAACCCACCCTATGTAGAGGGAAATGAAATTGTCCCCTGTGAATATGATTCTGCCTTAGTGCTGGAAAGCTTCATGCATTACCCTTATCAGCAGATAATTTCATCTCATCAGGATTACACCTTAGCATGTGAGGAATCAACCATGGCTTTTGAGTCTAACTATGTATTTTCCTTTGAGGATGAGAATGAGCCATCAGCTGAGCATGAAGAAGTCAATGCTTATCAATAGCAACCTTAGGGTAGACACAACTACAACTTGAGGAATAACTCAAGCAAGCCTACTGGTCCTTTGACCACTTCCTTGCCTCCAAACAATTTCAATACACCTCCTGATCCCAAGGTAAATGCTCAGTATTTGACACCACAGACCATAGCACCAAAAGCTGCAAACCTGCCTCCTAAATCTAACAATTTGGTTTAATATCTGACTGATGAAATGAAAAAGATCAAAATCAACCTACCATTGTTAGAATTGCTTAGAACCCCCACAATCAAGAAACCCTTCATGGGATCATTGGATGATCCTGCTCAAAAGGAAGATAGCCATACCTCAAGTCAATCTAGTAGTAAGGACCATGTTGTCGGGGATGTTAATCTCAAACCTAAAACCTTAGCTACTGTCTAAGCTACAGAGACCTCCTACATGGCCCTATACAAAGACAAAAGTGAGTCACCTCCTTTCCTCCTAACCATAAGGATGTTTAGTAAAAATTTGCATAATTGTTTAGTAGACTCAGGAGTATCTACCAATGTAATGCCCCTATCCATGTGCACTACTTTAGGATTACATCTTGCTAAATCCTTAAAGAAAGTGACACAATTGGATAAAATAGAGGTAAGTGTGGTAGGAGAGCTGACTCACATTCACATGCAGCTAGCATCGGATCCCAGAATCTAGCACTTTATCGACATTCAGGTAGTTGATATACCTGATACATATGGGATGTTGCTCAGTAGACACTGATCAAAGACTCTTAACGGGTACATGTCAACTGATTTCAATCATATGTGGTTACCCTAGAGGGGGATACCAAATCAAATAAGCGTAGATGCTGAACCCCGCATGAAGCACATGATCACCGAATATAACAGAACCAATGAGATCATGTACGTGGATGTGGAACCTGGAGTTTACTCCATCAAACCCCAAACTGCCAACATAGAGGAGATCCTGATGTTTGACGTGCATGATCATGATGATGGTCCTCAGGGTGATGAAGTAAAATTGGAGTCTGATTGTGATTGTGAGAGCGAAATAGGAGTAGATCATTTCAAAAGTTTTGATATATATTTGTCTAAAGAGGTGTGAAGGTGTTAGATGTTAAATGTACATGTTCATGATATTCTAATTGATGACTGGTGTAGGTTGCATAATGAGGTACATTCTGAGAAAACTTGTGATGCATGTTTAGACATGCTAGAGCTGGAATGAACATACAATGAGGCATCTTCATCATCATCATCAATATCATCATCACCCATGGTGAGTTCTGCAAACAGTGATTATGATACTGATTTTTGTTTGTTTCCTACAGGAATAGGAGGATGTACATAGTAGGATGAAAGTCCTATTCAGATGCCAGAAGAGATACTGGTGTGCGACAAGAGTAATGCTAAAAACAAGAACAAGATCACCCCAAGGAGTGATTGTTTAGTGGAATCAAATTATGAGTTATCTAATGAGGATAGGGGCAGCAATCTATCCAAATTTGAAGAGTTCCTGTCTATAGAAATCCAAAAGGTGACACAGCGGCAGAGGCCTCCTCAGAACGTCTTGATTGAAGGCTGGTGCAGGTTACACGAAGCACCCCATTCAGAAACTACCTGTTTGTTGTGCCAACATATTTTGGGAAGGAAGACAATACCTAGTCCAGAGGATGTTCCTCCTGATGATAAAGGAAAAGAAGAAATATCAGCTTCCCATGAGGCTAATAAGGTGATGTTTAAGAAGGCTAGGATACCAAAGTTAAAGTGGATATTCAATGGTGCCACTGCTAGAGCCAAAAGGAAGAAGGAAGCCCCAAATAAGCTTTTAGATGAAGATAAGCCATGGATCCTCATGTTTGATGGATCCAACTTAAAACAAGGAGCTAGAGTAGGGATAGACCTCATTGATCCATCTGGAAAATCCTACTTGGCAGCATACAGATTATAGTTCCCATGTACAAACAATGTGACAGAGTATGAAGCTCTAATTCATGGGATATTGTTTGCACTTAGAAAGAGGGTGAGAATTCGGCATGTCTATGGAGACTCAGAATTAGTTGTGAGGCAGGTAAGGGGTATATACTCCTGCAATTACAAAAGGTTGTCCAATTACAGACATGGGGTGTGGGACTTAATAGAAGATTTTGATGCATTCAATATCACCCATGTCCCCAAAGAACAGAACCACAGAGTAGATGCTCTGGCCCAGGATCCAAGTACTCTAGAACCTCTGTCCATATCAGGTTTAAGAAGATTCTCAGTTGAATTAGTATCAGTGCCTTCAGTACCTGACAATGTAACCAATCTTCAAGTATTTGATGATGATCAGCATATATTGGATTTTATTTCTAACAGAGATGTTTTTGAATCACAAATCATAGATGAAATAAATATGGAAGATCATATCTGGGAAGAAGAAGAAATCCTAGAATTGCCTAGTAATAGGATTCCTAAGGATATGATAGAGCTGGAAAGAGTGTTTGATCTAGATAACATGCTAAAACAGGGGTATCTTCCAAAAGCTGATGAGTGACAGTACTCACAGGTGGACATTGGGCAGGGTGATAAAAGAAGAAATGTTCTAGTTGGAAAGGTCTGTACAGAGGAGGAATTGAAAGGAATAACCCAAAGCCTCAAAGATTGCATTCATGTCATTGCCTGGACATATGATGAGCTAAAAACTTATGACACATCAGTCATCACTCACATAATCCCCTTGAAGCTGGATGCCAAGCCCTTCAAGCAGAAGCAAAGACCTGTCAATGCCTTGTTGGAGCCCATCATCTTTGAAGAAGTTAAAAGGTTGCTTGATGCCAAGATCATATTTCCTGTGAGACACTCCAGGTGGGTTGCAAACCTAGTCCCAGTGAGGAAGAAAAATGGTGACATCAGACTATGCGTAGACTTCAAAAACTTAAATAGGGCTTCTAAAAAGGAAAACTACCCTTTGCCTTCCCTGGATGAAGTCCTACAGATTGTGAATGATGCTAAGATGATGTCCTTCCTGGATGGTTTCTTTGGTTACAACCAGGTGATGGTGGATAGAATTGATAGATTGAAAACCGCATTCACCACCAAGTGGGGGATCTTCGCCTATAGGCGCATGCCATTTGGGTTGATAAAAGCTGGAGCCACATTTCAACGAGCACTAGACATAGCCTTCAGAGGCTTAATTGGTCAATGCAGAGTAATATAGATGGACTACTTGACAGTGTTCTCCAAAGAAAGAGGAAATCATGTAGAGGACCTGAGAAAGGTACTGAAGAAGTACGAGTAGTACAAGATATCCCTGAATCCCAAGAAGTGCATATTTGGGATGACCACTAGGAAATTGCTAGGCCACCTGATAATTGAAAATAGGATCATCATTGATCCTGACAGAGTGGAATCCATCATGAAAATACAACTGTTGGGAAGCAAGACAGAGCTCAAGTCTTACTTTGGTAAGATTAATTTTGTTAGGAAGTTTATCACTGGCTTTGCAGAGATAGCCAGACCCTTGAACGCCATGCTTAAGAAAGATGCTAAAATTGAATGGACACTAGAGGCTAGAGCAGCTTTTGAAGACATTATCAAAGCTATATCAAATGCTCCAGTCCTGACCAGTCCAAATTATGCCAAGGACTTCTACATCTACTCATTTGCTTCAGAACATACTTCTGCAGTAGTGTTGACACAGAGAAATGAAGCAAAGGAAGAAAAATCCATAGCCTTCATGAGCTGCCCTTTCAGAGATGCACTTGCTCGAACCAAGTGGACTGAAGTTGTCAGCAGTAAGACATGTAATGTTGAGGATGTCATTAAGTTTTTGGAAAGCAATATAGTGACCAAATATGGAGTTCCATATGCTTTAGTATGTGATAATGGGTCTGCTTTTTACTTCAATGAAACTATCAAGTTGGGCTTTCGATAATGGGGTCATCTTAAAATTCTCCTCCAATTACTATCCCCGACGGAATGGATTAGCAGAATCCACAAACAAGAACCTATTGAACATCATAAAGAAATTAATGGAGAAGAACCCAAGGGAATGGGATACTTTGTTGAAATATGCCTTGTGGGTAGATAGAACTAGGAATAAGGTTGCATTAGGAAATTCTCCTTTCCATCTAGTATATGGGGTGGATCCCATCCTCCCTGTCAACTTAAAGATTCCTGCACTGCAGTTTGCACAAGAATACCTAGGCATAGATAATAAGCAAGAAGTTAGGTTGCTGCAACTGATGCACCTAGAGGAAAAAAGAAGTGTAGAAATTAATCAATTTGCTAAACATCAGGCTATTGTCAAGTGCTGGTTTGACAAAAGAGCCAGAATTAAGGCTTTCAAGATCTCAAACCTAGTCCTAATGTGGGACAAAGCACATGAAAGAAAGAGTGATCATGGTAAGTTTAATAAACTCTGGATAGGCCCCTTTCAAATTTCTAAAATTTTAGGAGACAACACCTTCAGGCTTAAGACCTTAACAGATGAGGATGTTCCATTGCCAGTTAATGGACAGTTCCTCAAACACTATTTTTAGGCCTAAAGCTGCACCATGACAGTCATGTGCATCATAATGTATATTCTTTGTATAGTTGTTTGTACAGTTTGTCTATTTTGTTTGGTTGCTTTACTTTGTTTCCTTAGCAGGGATCTTCATTTTGATTTAGAGTATGAAGGAGAAGATAAACAACCATTGAAAACAATGGAAAGATCAAATCATTCAAGTTAATTGTTTAAAATTTATGCATAACTTGTTGTGACTGTCATGAATGAAGAGAGTCAGTTGACTTGTGAAATTTTGTATTCAATAAGAATGGGTTGAGTATTCAAGGAATGTTTCTCACAATGACACACCTAAAATCCTTGGGTTTGTTGAACTTACCAGTGTAGATATTAGGTGAAAAATTAGAGGTCACCCTTGCACCATTACAATTCTCGGCTTAATTTCAGCAAGTGACCACTCCTTGCATCATGAAGTTACAAATGTAATATTTTATGAAGTTCTATCAAATACAAAAAAATTTATAAAGTAATATAATGGATTTTACTAAAGATCTAGGTTAAGCCATCTATGTAACTCTACCAGGGCTATAGATGCTCACTGGCAGTGGGGCTCTACTTAAGAGAATTGTAACGATAACCTTGCCGGGGCTATGGATGCCTGCTAGTAGCAAGGCTCTATCCAGTTGGCTATGAGGGAACATCCTCACCTATGTAGGCTAATATTAGTCACTGGTTTGTTCAACTGATCTTCAAGATGATGATCATTAATCACATGCACCCACTTAAACTAAAACAAAAATTCATGCACTTTATTGAATACATTGAGTCTCAGGTTAAATGATGATTTGCAGGAGAGATAGATGGAAGTTATGCATCTATTTCTTTCATTTTTCCTTAATGGTTTCAATTTTTGGTTGTTTTGTTTGGTTTCTAGTTGTTGTGATGTTGACAACATGCCCCATTTTACTCCTTAGCAAAATGAGGACCCCTGTTGTGGCTTGCTCCCTTGTTTTTGTGCTCTGGGCGGTAATGGTAAAAAGTAGCATTAGTGAGTATGTATGTGCATCATGTCAGGTGCATTTATGATCTTCATGTATGAACCCAATTTCAAAGTCTGAATCTTGCCTCAGGAAGCTTGCCATGTGAAAGAGTGTGAAATTCTAAGCAGGTTTGCCTTTTACATCACCCTGAAATTCGACCAAGTAAGAAAGTTTTTGCAGGTCAAAGTTTTGGTCAAACCTGATATTCTGGGGGCGTCATATTTTGAACATCAGTCACCTTGTGAAAGATCACCCTAATGTTAGAATATCACCTGATGTTCACTTGGTCTACAAGCTCCGAACATCAAATTTATGTGATAAATACATCTACCAGTCAAACAGCCTTATATATTTTGCGGGGGTCATCTTTCAAATATCACCCAATCTTTTGAATATCACCCTCTCGCAAAATATCACCCCCAATACCAATATCTTGTTGATGTCACCTAGGCCTGATAAATAAAGAAGACCAATATGATGGTGACATCATCACCCTTTCACCTCATGGAGGTATGTTTCCAATATCACCCCATCCTATAACATGAAGATGACATCAGGGTAACTGCAGTGATAAAACTAAGACATCAACATGCTGACGTCATCTTGATCTTTTTGAGGGGGGGTCATTTTACTCACGGGGGGTCATCTTCTGAATATCACTTGATCTTAAAACATGACCCGATATACAAAGCCCGACATGCTGATGATGTCATCCTTTCGGAGGGTGATATTCTTCAGGGTTCCTTCCTCGGGGTCATATTTCTTGGACCCCAATTTTCTTCAATATGACCATGGAGTCATCCTTCCACACTTTAATGAAGCTCGCCCATGATGATGACATCATCATCATATCCTGACTTAATGTGAAAGTGTCAAAAAATCTACATGCAGGTGGTAGAACTGAAAGGTTATCAAAAGGAATTGAATACTCATATGCATGGAGATTTTCACGGAATCATGACCCGATATATATACATTTGCACTTTCAAAGCATGATATAATATAAGTGTTTCTCCTCCTATTGATTATGTAAATGATGATGCCTAAACTTCTATATGATGACCACAGGTTTGCAGGTTAGAAAGGAGGTGCATCGGCCAGAAAGATGAGGTCGATGAGACATTGCTAGCTCACTCTGATTGAGGGTGGTCATGCCAAGGACCAGCATGATGTGCAGTTCATGATACAAAAAGGTAGGAAAAGCGAGGTGGGTGGATTTTGACCCATTCCAGAACCTGATGGTGTACAGGTGGAGACACAACAAAGTTTTAATGGCAGGGGACATCCTAGGCGGTGGACCGGATCCCAAGAGGTTGAAAATGCACTAGGAGGAGACAAAGCTTTCAATGTGGAGAGGAAGGCTGGTGGAGACTTTAATGAGGGAGCGGCGGCCTGTCTGGGGGTCATTCAAATTCTTGGCAGGATCTGTTCTCCACCATTGATTTGCTAGGGTTTTCCTAGGCATTGTGTTGAGGATGAAAACAGAGACATATATTTAGCCCTTGCACTCTGGTGAAGGGAGGTCAATCATATAATATCTAACCTATAGGAATTTCATGTAGGAGATTAGATTACTGAGACTACTAAGGACTGAATTGTTGAAACATTCAAGGTTCTCTCCTCCGATCACTGTAAATGTACTTGTTTTATGAACATACTATATGGAGATGAAGCTTCAGATTACATCCTGATTGTAAACCTTAAGTAATCTTCAAGTTGACTTCTAGATATGTACTGGTGAATGTTGTGTTCTATAAAAGTGCTTTCATTTCATTGCATGTTGTTGTCAACTCTACCTCTAAAGATTTGAACTAGATCATGCTAATTTGTGGAATGTCCTGGTGAAGTATGATTCTAGTTTTCTTCTCTCCATTGCTCTATGGGAACATGTATGTGGATCAGTGATCTCAGTCAAGTAATTTTAGGAATCTCTCTCTCTAACCCTTTTTTCTCATTTTAATTTCATATAAATCACTTCAATAACTACATATCATGATAAATATTAAGTAGAATATGATGCAGAGTGAAACGCAACGGAGGCTAACTAACAGGAAGGAAGAGCCAATAATACAAACAACCTAATAAAAATGTCTATCGGCTCAGCATCATCATCATATTTCCTAAAACACCAACAGCATCATCATGTTTCAACAGCATCATCATATTTCGGATGATCGCTAACATCCTCCTGTCGACTACTGTTCACCTCCTCCGCCTGTCGCCTATCATCATCATCATGATAATCAACGGGCGCAAACATCCTCCGGTTGCACTGTTCATCGGGTGCCAAATACTAGCGGCATCATCATGATATTCAACATCACCTTCGTCAGCAGGATATCCAAATATCCGGTTGCTCCAAATATCCTGATGACGATCACTTAACACCTTCCCTTCGATGCTCCGCTCCCCGACGATACAAGCAATAGCATCATGATATTATTCATCCGGTTCTCTCGAAACCTCCTGATGATGTTAATACAACTTTCTACCTTCGCCGATACCTTACCACTTAGCGACAACAGGATAAACTCGCATAGGGGGATATCTCAATATCCTGATGACGATGACGTCATATCCTGATGACGATGACGTCACACAATATCCTGATGAACTCTTCAACACTTAGCAAAAAGAAAACTGAACTTTTCCACCCGCATCAGCTAGCGATATGCGGATGATGAGCTTCTCCTGAGAGGTGATCCTGACTGCGATATATACACTGAGTATACATCCAACTCAAAACATCCTGTTGCACTTGCAACATGCAAACTTCAACAACTTCATGACCCGATCCTGATGGCGATGGATTCGCAGATGATGATGCGGCTCGTTCCGACTGGAAACGCACATGCAGACTCCTGTGTATCCTTCCACTGCATGTAAACACTCAAAACCGCATAATTTCACAAAGACAATGTGACGACCGGGCCGGATCACCTTCAAACCAAAATCTAACAGTTTATCTTTCTATACCTAGCACATGAGGATGCTAGGCTGATTCACAGCATGCTCCTAACTGATCTCCTGAACAATGCAATGCATAAACAGAAAACACAAATGCAACCTAAGCTATGATACAGGACCATTCCACCGATTTGCAAGATCAACCGGTGGAAGGGTTGAAAGTGCCCATTAACTTGCAAACAGAAAGGAAATCAACACAGATACAACTGATCAACTCAAATACTGCAAAAGATGAGATCTTATTCAATTGAGATTCAAATGTCCTGCTTTTACAATTCTGCTTCACAATATCTGGACTGATCACCAGTACAGCATATCACCAATACTACTCTCCTGAACATAACATCTATCAGAATCAAAATGAACTCTATATCTAAACCCTAACAGATCGAAGGTATATATAACAAATCCTTCGAGTACTACCAACTCACTTCCCAGCGGCTGGGAGCTTCCAAGCGGCTGGGAGAGAGGATAGCTCAGATAACCTTATCCCGATCTCTAACTGCCTACACATACTCCTAGGCTGAACTAATACATAGCATCGGTCCAATGGACCTTATTACATGATAAAGTCAAACATACTAAAAATAGACTATCCTGTCATCATGCTGATAATTATCCTATATCCTGATCCTGTATGTCATCATGCGGACCTATATCCTGATCATGTCCGGGTGCTCCTGCACCATACTCCCCAGAAGAAGAAATCTCAAGTCCACTTGAGATGAGAGTATCAAGGTCGGCACCATGTTTCTGTATCTGCTCTGCAGTCATCCATACTGCTTCAGAGTGCGGCTGTCCCTTCCAAGAGACGAGGTACTCCAAGTACTTTTTGTTTCTGGTCTGTTTGACCACTCTGGTATCCAAAACTTTTTGTAACTATGGAGGATCATGTGGAGGAATGTCTTCAGCAACTGTATCCTGTAGGATATCCTGATCTGCATCTGGATTAGCCTTGTATGGAGTTAAATCACATACATTGAAGATAGGAGATAAACCAAGATCAGGTGGGAGTTGGATCTCATAAGCATTCTGTCCATGCTTAAGCAAAATCTGACATGGTCCAACTTTCTTTTGCATGAGCTTAGTATACTTCCCCTTAGGAAGCCTGTCTTTCTTCAAGTGAACCCAAACCAAATCTCCAACAGCAAATTGAACATCCTTCTTCTTCTTATCAGCATATTCCTTATATTTCAAGGTGGTTTGCTGGAGTTGGGTCTTAACCTGATCATGAACTTCTTTGATGGCTTCAGCAAAAGCTTCTCCTTCTGCACTAACAGGATCTGCTGTAGGTAAATCTCTCAGCTCCAAAATTCCTCTGGGATGCATTCCATACACTACCTGAAAAGGCGATTTTCCTGTGCTCCTATTGACAGTATCATTGTATGAAAACTCAGCTTGAGACAGAATATTGTCCCACTTCTCTCCATGCTGCTTTGTCAAGCATCTAAGCAGATTCCCCAAGGAACGGTTCACTACCTCAGTCTGTCCATCCGTTTGAGGATGATATGCAGAGGAAAAAGACAAATTGGTTCCCAGCTTCCTCCATAGGGTTCTCCAGAAATGACCAATGAACTTCACATCTCTGTCTGAAACTATGCTCAAAGGCAACCCATGAATTCTGACAATCTCCCTGAAGAATAAATCTACAATGTATGAGGCATCAGCAGTGGTTTTGCATGGCAAGAAATGTGCCATTTTACTGAATCTGTCCACAACAACAAAAACACTGTCAAATCCTCTCCTTGTCCTTGGTAAACCCAAGACAAAATCCATACTGATGCTTTCCCATGGTCTGGAAGGAATGGGTAAGGGTTGATATAACCCTGCATTAGTTGACCTGCCTTTAGCCTTCTGACATATCACACAGGTTTCTACAAATTTCCTGACATCTGACTGCAACTTAGGCCAGAAATAATGCCTCCTGACCAGATCAAGAGTCTTGTCTAGACCAAAATGTCCTGCCATGGCTCCACAATGTTTCTCCTTGATTATATTTAATCTCATGGAACACCTTGGGATACACAACTGTCCACCCTTGAACAACAATCCATCCTGGATCAGAAATTCAGAGAACTCAGCATGGTATTTCTCCCCAAAAGAAGTACAGACCTAATATATCTCTCCAAAATCTGCATCAGACTCATACATGGTCTTGAGTGAGTCAATACCAACACTCTCTAACTGAATCTGATTTACTGTGACAACTCGCCTGCTCAAAGCATCTGCAACTTTGTTTTTGACCCCTTTCTTATGCTTCAAGGTAAAAGTGAAAGCCTGTAAGGTCTCTACCCACTTCATATGTATGTGGTTCAGCTTTTCCTGACTGTTGATGAAACTCAAAGCCTGGTTATCTGTGAAGACTATGAATTCCTTTGGCATCAGGTAATGCCTCCATTTCTTTAGGGACTGAACTAAAGCATACATTTCCAGATCATATGATGAATACCTTTTCTTAGCATCATTGAGCTTCTCACTGAAAAATGCAATTGGTCTACCCTCTTGGCTGAGGATTGCTCCAATAGCCATGTGACTGGCATCACACTCTACCTGAAAGATCTTGTTAAAATCTGGAAGTGCAAGGACTGGCTGCTGTGCCACCTTCCTCTTCAATGCCTCAAAGGAATCATCTGCTCCTTGAGTCCAAACAAACCTGCACTTCTGTCCTCCTTTGATGGTATCTAACATGGGTGCACAAATATGACTGAATCCTCTTATAAACTTTCTGTAGAAGGTTGCTAACCCATGGAAACTTCTGACATCATTCATGGTCTGTGGAGTTGGCCAATTCAATATGGCACTCACCTTCTCCTTATCCATCTGTAGCTTTCCTTGTGAAATGACAAAACCTAAATAGGTGATCTCCTGTTTCATGAACAGACACTTGTCCAAGTTTATCATCAGCTTCTCTTCATGTAACCTCTTGAGAACCAGATCTATATGCCTGAGATGTTCTTCTTTGGTGTTACTGAAAATCAGTATGTCATCTAAATAGACTATGACAAACTTACCAATGAATTCCTTCAGAACCTCATTCATCAGCCTCATGAAAGTACTAGGGGCATTAGACAAACCAAAAGGCATAACCTTCCATTCATATAACCCTTCATTTGTTTTGAATGCTGTCTTCCACTCATCACCTGGTCTAATCCTGATCTGATGGTATCCACTCTTCAAATCTATTTTGGTAAAGTACTTAGCACTTCCCAAACAATCAAGTAAATCCTCAATTCTGGGGATTGGAAACCTATACCTGATTGTGATCTTGTTGATGGCTCTGGAATCTATGCAAAGCCTCCAAGTGCCTTCCTTCTTTGGTGCTAGTACAGCTGGTACTGCACATGGACTCAAACTCTTCCCAATCAGACCTGAATTCATCAATTCTTCAATCTGTCTGGCTACTTCTGCATTCTGTTCTAGGGTAAGCTTATAAGCTGCTTTATTTGGAAGTGTAGACCCTGGAATCAAGTCTATGCAATGACTGATATCTCTGACAGGTGGTAGGGATCTTGGCATTCCCTCTGAGATGACACCTTTGTACTTATCCAATAACTCTTGGACAGCTGGGTCTATCAATCTTGGCTTCTTCTCTTTCTTGGCTTCTTGCTGTTGTTTCTTATTCACACTCATACAGGGGATCAGGGCATATGAAACTGCACCTTCTGCTGCTACTTCTTTCATGAACTGTTTGCCTTCCATCAGCATGACCTTCACCTCCTTTCCTTTAGACTTCTCCTCTTTCTCCTTCAATGGGAATAACGTTACATCTATACCATCTTTAGTGATTTTATAGGTGTTTTTAACACCATCATGCTGTGCCTTCAGATCATACTGCCATGGTCTACCAAACAAAAGGTTGCAAGCATCCATCTTGGTGATATCAAACAACAACCTATCCTTATATCCACCAATCTGGAATTCTACCCAAGCCTGCTCTTCTACAGTTGTCTGCTGACCTTGAGTAAGCCATGAGACTTTATATGGAGATGGGTGAGGCAATCTCTTAAGCTTCAGCTTTATCACCATTTCTTCAGACACAAAGTTCTCAGTAGAACCAGAATCAATCAAAACCTTACATGCCTTACCTCCTGCTTTACAAATGGTTCTGAAAAGAGACTTTCTCTGAGGGGCTTCTTTGTCAGGTACCTTCATGGTAGTTACTGTTCTTCTCATCATCAGAGACTCTCCACTTTCTGGATATCCATAATTCTCAGGACCATTCACACTCTAAAAATCATTAGAGCTTGTCCTACTTTGATTATCAGGTTCTTTGACCAGATTTGTCCTCCTTTCTCCTGCTGAGCTTGTGGCCTTGTCTGGACATCTGCTGGCTATATGGCCTTCTTTGTTACAGTTATAGCATCTGATGGATCCTCTGCCCTGGGATCTTCCTCTGTAAGGTCTTCTACCTCTGAAGTTTCCTTGCTGACTGTAATTCTCCCTCTGATTCTGACTATTGTTGCCCTTACTATTGTCTTGACTGGATTCTCCTTGATATCCCTGTCCATGTCCTCTGCCTCTGAAAGGACCTCTTCCACCTCTTTGTTGTCTTCCTCTTCCTCTATTGTTTTGTTCTTGTTTTCTCTTCAGCTTTTCTTCCACTTTCAATGCCAACTGAAAGCTTTTCTGCACTGTATCTGGATTATGCAGACTCAGATCTTCCTGAATATTAAACCTCAATCCATTAAGGTATCTGGCTACCTTCTCTTCTTCACTTTCTTTCACCTTTGTCTTCATACAGAGTTTCATGAACTCTTCTGTATATGAGCTGACATCTAGCTCCTTCTGCTTCAGGTTTTGCTTCCTCTTATGTAACTAGATACTGTAATCCAATGGAATATAAGCTTCCTTTACCAATTCCATCATCTTCTTCCATGTGGCAACTCTACGTTTTCCTTCCTGCACTCTATCATCCTGAACAAAATTCCACCATGTCAAGGCAGCTTCTTTTATCTTTGACTGTGCTATCTTCACTCTCTGTTGTTCTGGTATCTCCTCTGTTACAAAGAAATTGTTCAAACAGTCTATCCATTCCATCACTGAATCAGGGTCCATCTTACCTGTAAACACTGGCAAATCTAGCTTCACATCCATGGTTCTCCTCTCCATGGCCTTGAGGGCGTTCAACAGTGGTCTCTGGTCTGCAGGAACGACCTCCTCGCTCCAATTAGGGATCTCTTCTTCTTCCCTATCATCTTCTCTACCAGAACCTACTCTACTCCTCAACTTTGCTAACTCATCTTTCAACTCCTGATTCTGAGCCTTCACGGCCTTGCTTTCTGCAATTTGTTTCTTCACCAGAACTGCCAACTCAGCGTTGGTCATCCTTGTTGGAAACTCAGATGTTCCTTCTTCGTCTGACATCCTGCTTATCTTTTCCAGAAGATCCTAACCTTTGCTCTGATACCACTATGATGCAGAGTGAAACGCAACGGAGGCTAACTAACAGGAAGGAAGAGCCAATAATACAAACAACCTGATAAAAATGTCTATCGGCTCAGCATCATCATCATATTTCCTAAAACACCAACAGCATCATCATGTTTCAACAGCATCATCATATTTCGGATGATCGCTAACATCCTCCTGTCGACTACTGTTCACCTCCTCCGCCTGTCGCCTATCATCATCATCATGATAATCAACGGGAGCAAACATCCTCCGGTTGCACTGTTCATCGGGTGCCAAATACTAGCGGCATCATCATGATATTCAACATCACCTTCGTCAGCAGGATATCCAAATATCCGGTTGCTCCAAATATCCTGATGACGATCACTTAACACCTTCCCTTCGATGCTCTGCTACCCGACGATACAAGCAACAGCATCATGATATTATTCATCCGGTTCTCTCGAAACCTCCTGATGATGTTAATACAACTTTCTACCTTCGCCGATACCTTACCACTTAGCGACAACAGGATAAACTCGCATAGGGGGATATCTCAATATCCTGATGACGATGACGTCACACAATATCCTGATGAACTCTTCAACACTTAGCAAAAAGAAAACTGAACTTTTCCACCCGCATCAGCTAGCGATATGCGGATGATGAGCTTCTCCTGAGAGGTGATCCTGACTGCGATATATACACTGAGTATACATCCAACTCAAAACATCCTGTTGCACTTGCAACATGCAAACTTCAACAACTTCATGACCCGATCCTGATGGCGATGGATTCGCAGATGATGATGCGGCTCGTTCCGACTGGAAACGCACATGCAGACTCCTGTGTATCCTTCCACTGCATGTAAACACTCAAAACCGCATAATTTCACAAAGACAATGTGACGACCGGGCCGGATCACCTTCAAACCAAAATCTAACAGTTTATCTTTCTATACCTAGCACATGAGGATGCTAGGCTGATTCACAGCATGCTCCTAACTGATCTCCTGAACAATGCAATGCATAAACAGAAAACACAAATGCAACCTAAGCTATGATACAGGACCATTCCACCGATTTGCAAGATCAACCGGTGGAAGGGTTGAAAGTGCCCATTAACTTGCAAACAGAAAGGAAATCAACACAGATACAACTGATCAACTCAAATACTGCAAAAGATGAGATCTTATTCAATTGAGATTCAAATGTCCTGCTTTTACAATTCTGCTTCACAATATCTGGACTGATCACCAGTACAGCATATCACCAATACTACTCTCCTGAACATAACATCTATCAGAATCAAAATGAACTCTATATCTAAACCCTAACAGATCGAAGGTATATATAACAAATCCTTTGAGTACTACCAACTCACTTCCCAGCGGCTGGGAGCTGCCAAGCGGCTGGGAGAGAGGACAGCTCAGATAACCTTATCCCGATCTCTAACTGCCTACACATACTCCTAGGCTGAACTAATACATAGCATCGGTCCAATGGACCTTATTACATGATAAAGTCAAACATACTAAAAATAGACTATCCTGTCATCATGCTGATAATTATCCTATATCCTGATCCTGTATGTCATCATGCGGACCTATATCCTGATCATGTCCGGGTGCTCCTGCACCAGAATAGAGGAATATGCTGACATCTTGTAGACAACTGAATATCATTAGCATATATGTTGAGCTAGATGCATGTACTGTTGAAAATATCATGCAAAGAATCACTAATAAGGGTAGAACTCATGTAGATATCCACTTAGACATAGCCTTTGAATGAATATTTTCTGTAGAGTACCCCCTCTGTATGAAAGCATTGTTGCAGAAGAAGAATCTACAGATCTACGTAAGACCCCAAAATGGAAAACAACAATACACATCAATCACTAATTAACATTAGTAGATTATGAACTAATCATCGAAGACTTGGGATCATGAATTCTTTGAATTCGTCGTATCTTTCAAGATAAAGAAGGGTTGTTGTGTAACTTTTGTTTTGTCTATTTGTGTGTGACCAACATCCACATCAACAGACCATAACAAACTCAAAACCATTTTCCATGACAAGACACCATCACCCATTCACGGCCAACTATGGGGACATGTCCCTAATCCCAATGAGCCTATCTATGACAACCCATGGGCTAGTTATTCCTCCAGCACCAATGTCGTTCACACCATATGAAAAAATATGAAGGTTAGAAATCTTCCACAACAACAAGGATCAAACCCCCCTTATGGATTACCATATAACATGCTACCTTTCGATGTGCCTGTTTTCGTAGTCCCATCTAATATCAACATACCCACCATAACACCTCTGCCAAGTTACCAACAAGATGTTTCCACCATCATTGCACAACCTGTCCCTCCTTTAAATATCCATCAAAGGTTGGTCATTACCCAAAAAATGTTACCTCCCATGGTACCTTCACAAACACCCCTCCAAACAAAAAATCCATTTACTCAACCACAAAATCCCTTAATAATCTATGCTAACCCCACACAAACATACAAATCATCCATGTATCACTAACCTCTTCATGGAACCTCCAAACAATATCAATACACCACCCAACAATAGCCACCTTTCCAAAACAAATAATCTATTCCATAACAACAATCGTTCGGGTCTCATGTTTATACTCAAACTATAGGCCTACCTCCATATATTCCAACAACAAGAATACATCACCTCACAACAACAATCATCATTGAAATAACCCCTGATCCAACATATGCCACAACCCCCTCTTGCTAATCATTTTGATCAAGAATGGAAAGAGATGAAAAATTCACTTAAAAACATCCATCTAGGGACCCAAAGGAAACACTATAAGTTCAAATACTTATTTCCCTATCCATTCAATAGAAACATGACAACCATACCTTTTTCTCAACATTTTGAGGTGCCCAAGTTTGACAAATACAAAGGAAAATGAGATCCTTGTGACCACATTAATGAATCTTCTTGGCATGCCAATAAGTCACCAATGATGATCAATTACTCCTTCATCTTTTCCCATGACGCTTAGGAGGACAAGCCCTCAAATGATTCATGCATTCACCTTATGGCTCCATCTCGACCTTCACCAATCTTTCGAGAAAATTTGTCACACACTTCTCATACAATGTAGAGCATGAAATCGTTATGCTCAACCTTTGCAATACCAAACAACGAAGTGGTAAAAGTTTTTCTGCATACTTACAAATATGGAGAGCACTTGAGCTAGTAGGCTACCTTGGACAATCCCCAAAAAATAACTTTTCCATATCTTCATTCAAAACTTGAACCAAGAAATGGCCTTCCATTTACAAGTACATTGTGCATCCACCTTCGATGAAATCATAGAAAAAGGGGTCACCATTGAGAAAGCCCTTATTGCAAAAGGTTTTGATGTAGGAGCATCCCTAGTTCAAGAGAAATCTTGTATCAACCAAAAAACATTTGCATTTCAGTTTGTTTCTTTTATTTTCTAGTTCAGTTCAGGCAGTTCAGTGCTAAGCAGTTTCTGCTTTTTGGTCCGGTATTCTACCACAATTTCATTTTAGACCTTGCGGATCTAGATTTAGCATCTACACTCATTCACCTACACCATATCTAGAATTCAGAGCATTTGGATCAATTGCTAGAAAGATATCGTTATCAAAAGTTGACTGTTTCTTAGAGCAGAGTATCTTGATAATCAGTGACAACCAGCTGAAGGAGAAACTTATGGAAGTATTTCCTGATCTTTTAAGCATAATGACACATCATTTAATGACCTTTTGTTCATGGTCATCCTTCATTGAATTTTTGTACTTCATTTCATTCATTTTCTGGAGGAGTTCTAAGAAATTAGGTCTGACCTATCTATGTAAGAACGTTACAGCTCTTCATTGGAGATTGTGTGTTCTTCCTTGGCTGACGTAGAAGAATCTATTGTTTCAGAGATGATATATATTGATGTAATAGATCCCTAGGAAAGTATTCATCATAGTTCTCATGATTTAGAAGATCAATAGTTTAGATTTTGTGTGAAGGAGCTTTAAAGCTTTATCTTGCACATGTATGTAATCAGGCCTGTGAGCCCTAATTGTAAACTCGCATGTTGCCAACCAGATTGTATTTGAATTCTTGATATACTGAATGATTGAATCTACATTTGTCCCATTTCCTTGAGTTATTTCTGTTGTGTGTACTCTTGTTGCATGGTCCGGACTATTCATTTTGTGAACCCTCCTACTGTGACTGCACTAGATTTGGTCAAAATTTATATCAAAAATGAGAACAATAAATCATTTAATGACAAACTTATGTTTTGGGCTAAAAACAAAAACACTGTAGGAGATGGTGCTACCAATTCCAAGTATATTTTAGTCACCTCTCCTAAACTTAAAGAGACAAATGTAGTGCAAAATGTTTCAAACAATGTCTCGATCCTATCTACTCCTCTAAAGTAGAATCCTTCCAACAATCCAAAGCACAAATATACTCCGTTGGGTGAACCACTTCAGGTTGTGTTCCAAAAACTACTCCAAGCAAACATGGTTGAGTTCACCACGATGAAACCATTTGATGAAAACCAACCTAAACCTGCATCGTATAAGGAAAATGAATATTGTGACTATCATTGCATCAAAGGTCATGTCATGGGTAAATGTATGAATTTGAAGAATTACATCCAAGACCTCGTTGATTGCAGAAAAATCCAAATAGAAGGAAACAATAATTTCTCACCTAATTATGGCCTAGGAGTCTACCAAGACCCTCTTCCTCATCATAACAACAAATCCACATCCAAACCATCATCCTCGAACACTAATCCCAACAACCAAACCAATAACATCAATTACAACAACATTCCACCTCCCTATGACAACGTAGTAGGTTGAATTGATTTTGATACTACTTGTGTCGCCACCATCAACATCAAAAGCACCATCCCTAAATGTGTTGTTACTACTTGATGTGGAAATTTGACCATAAAGAGACCATCTCCACCCTCCACCACTACCACTTCTAAATATAACCTCCTTGACCATCTTGGTAATACCCTCATGCAAATATCCATCTTGGAACTCCTTAAGACATCCACCATTCACCACAAAATCCTTGACACTTGGCTCTCCAAGAATCCCATGTCCCCATCGACATACCTCTTGCTCAATTTCAAAATCTAGTGGCTTAATTGTCCTCATCCTACCATCTCACTTTCAACCAATATGATATGACACCCATCGATCCTGCTCACAATAAAGCACTCCATATCAAAGTCCAAATCGCTAATCACAAAATCAAGAGGGTCCTCTTGGATAATGGATCCAATTTGAATATATGTACATTAAAATTCATAAAACTCTTAGGGTATTTAGTAGCTGACCTAAAGTCTTTGGTCATCTCCATCAAGACATATGACAACACAAAAGGAGAATATGAAGACACCATATGCCTCCCTATCAAGGTGGGCCTACTCACACTACCCACCCTATGTCATGTGATTGATCTTGACCTACCATACAATCTCCTTCTAGGATGAACATGGCTACATGTCATACAAGTTGTTCCCTCCACCTATCACCAATGCCTTAAGTTCCCCCATAACGGTGTGGAGGTCACTTTTCCTACCAATCAATAGCCATTTGAATATTGTAAAGCCTTAGAGGTTGTTTATGATAGATAATTTCATTGCCCACGAACCTATGGGGAATATCTCAAAGACCCCTCATCCATATGATCTACATCATCTTCCACTCCAGAAGTCACCATTGACCCGTCACACACTTCCACATCATCTTTCACTCCTACCCCTCAAGTATCCTAGGTCAAGATCATAGACAAAGGGTGTGGTGAATATGAGCTCCACAATGCGTTCCATGTGAGACAACCTTTGTCCCCCTACTCTCATGGCCATCATCTACAAAAGAAAGAACAAGAACAACAATGTAGGATTAATGACAAAATTTCCTTCATCCCAACACAGGTCTCTAGAGAAACAACTTTGAGTGATTGGTTATACCTTGATGAAACCCCTCCAGCACTAGTGGACATTGAGTACTTCAAAGAGAAATATCCTATACCATTCCAAATTTGTACCAAAATGCCTTACCATGGAAAAGGACTTGGTGTTGATGAACAAGGTGTTATAGAACCTATCCTAGTTGATCCCACATCTTCTAAGAAATACACCCAACACTTTGGTTTAGGATATGCACCTCTAACTGTGACAATTCATGGACCCACTAAAACTTTGGTAAAGGTGACCAAATCCTCCTCTATTATTGAAAACATTACCCCAAGTGTCATCATAGCTTCATGCAAAGATCTTGATATTTCATGCATATTCCCTAATAACACCATCTTCATCATCGACCTTCCTCTCATCCAACCTAAGCTTATCCCCTACGATTATCAAGGACCACTGCCTCTCGACACGTTCCCACATGATGAGGCTCTCTCAAAATTCCTAGAACTTTGCGATACCTCATGATATGACATATGCTCACATGCCCATGCCTACTTTGGGGAAGAGGAGATCCTTAGTCCAAAAAAGAAAAAAATTAAAAAATAGAAAATCATCCCTTGGTGAACTTTCTGACACAAAAGAGAAAAATAAAGGCGTATCTCCTAGTGAAAATTGTTGAAAAGCACAAGACAAATGAGAGGGAGGGTGAATCAGTTGTAACCAAAGCTTCAAAACCATTAAGACATCAACCACTTAATCACTATTATTGTATTTTAACCATGAAAGCATGAAATCAGAAACTTAAACACATTCACACATTTAACACATGCGACACCAAATTTTTAAGTGGAAAACCCAATAAGGGAAAAACCATGATGAGTGTTAGCTCACAATATAATATGTAATAACAACATAAAAAATTAGAGGCTCACTACCCATAATGCTCACTACAAAAGAAGAGGCTCACTACCAATTGGGTGGCTCACTACCAGAGTTGGTGAACTGAGATAGTAGCATCTACTCCATGCCAGGGTTTAGTTCCATTGAAGCACACTAATTCTTCTTCTTTTCTTCCTTCTTCACTTACATAGTTATATTAACATTTTTTCACACAGATTCCTAATTCACAACTTGATTACATGTTTTTATACAATTCATCAACCTTGGAATTAATATCAAGGTCAACATTACAATCATCAACCATTGGAACAATCTCCAAGGTCAACAAACATACATACATCAAGATAGGTCTAGCCCTAAATAGAATTGAGAGAGAAAAGAGTGAATGTGGACCATGCCATGCCTTAGCTAGGACTTAATTGTAATCTTCCATGCAACAACACACTTCCACAATCTTCAAAGCATAACCGCACGTAGTGAGAACAACCAGGTCAGCCAAGACTAGAGTTAACACTAAGACCTTTAGGAACACACTTCAAATACAATCCAAATTACACTTTGTGCACCAATTGAAAGGTAGGAACACAATCTAGAGACATACTCAAGCATGTTACAATCACCAAGAATATCTACACAACCTCTAAACACTTTATCTATGAGATACTTCAAACCAGAGCACTTGAACATTACTGTCAGCTACTATTATAAAGTAAAGAACTCTTGTGGAACACCAAATCATGAACCATTTTAATTGAAGGCACATAACATCATTACAATCTTAATTCTAGAACCACAAACTATAAAACTTGAATGTGGAGAAATGCAGAGCAGAATACATTCTCCCTATCAGCATTAAATACTCAGAAAAACAATATTTACTTTGGTGAACAAAACTCACTCAAATATTCACACTGAAGGCTCAAACTTGAAACATAGCATCTATAGACATTCCTTAACATAACTTCCAATCCATAGACAAAGACATTTAGTATATAGAATATGTAGAGCAAAACACTACATTGTACTTTTGCAAGCCAGGAAACTCTACAATACACTTTTTCCACTAGGAGAGCAAATTTTCTCAAAAGCACTTGGGAACTCAATATCAGGAACACTTTCTCATTATCTTCAAAACATATATAAGTCAATACAAATCAACTAACTCAACACAAGTAGGCATCAAAACAAGAGCATAGTTGACACCAATGGCAACACATATATGTTGACATCAATGACAACACCGGTAAGCACATACTTGCAACAAAAACCTCTCTGAGGTGCTAGGAGATGAGGATCTCCACCTTCCTCCCATACCATCATACTGGAAGGAACACTCCAAAATTCTGATTGAAGGCACCCAAGAAATCAATCTCAGCACAGAAGAACACCCCAAGCTCACCCACCATGCAAAAGGCTTTCCCAACAAAGAAAAATCCAACCTTTCAATCGTTCTTCATGAAGCACCTGATGTTTTTGCTTGGTCTTACACATACATGCTAGGATTGGATACTTTGTTGGTTGTCCATCATCTTGTGGTACATCCATAAGAAAGACCCATCAAACAAAAACTTTGCATGATGCATCCCAAGTCACCTTGCTTGTCAAAGAAGAAATGTAGTAATTATTAGAGGTTAGCTTTATTCATCCTATTGACTATACAGAATGGGTCTCCAATATTGTTCCAGTTGCTAAGAAACTTGGGGACATCCGGTATGCATAGATTTCTGAGATCTCAACAAAGCATGTCTGAAAGATGATTTTCCACTTCCCAACATTGACATTATTTTAGATCTCATAGTAGGACATGAGATGCTCTCCCTTATGGATGGTTTCTTCATGTACAACCAAATCAGAATCACCCCTAAAGATCAACATAAAACTACTTTTACTTGTCCTTGGGGTACATATTACTAGCAATTTTGGTTTGAAGAATGATAGGGTAACCTATCAACGAGCCATGATAACTATTTTCCATGACATGCTACATTAAATCATGGAGGACTATGTGGATGATCTCCTTGGAAAATAAAAAACAAGGGAGGAATACCCTGAGGTTCTATGTTAGATATTTGCATGCCTAGGGGAATAAAAACTCCATCTCAATCCTAAGAAATGTATCTTTGGTGTCACATTAGGAAAACTCTTGGGGTTTATTGTTTCCTACAAAGGCATTGAGGTGGATCTCTCTAAAGTCACTGCTATAACAAAAATGCCTCCACCTAAAACACTCAACCAACTTCAAAGTCTCTGAGGAAAACTCTAAGCTATTTGTAGATTCATTACTCAACTCATAGATAAATGCCAACCCTTCACCCATTTACTTCGAAAGGATGTACATTTCAAATGGGACCAAAATTGCCAACAAGCATTTGACCATAACAAGGAATATCTAGCTTCACCACCAGTTCTAATGGCACCTATCCATGGAAAGCCCCTATTATTATATATATCAACAACTTTAGTAGCACTAGGAGCACTTCTAGCACAACATGATGATATTGTTGGTAGGTGGTGATTGATCATGCAAGTACCGTACACTAGTTATGTATCCTTGTCAGGGTTCAAGGCTGGCAGGGCCCTGAGTGGGGGTTCGGGGGTGCAGCCCTCAAATTTTTTTTATAAGCCAACATAAAAAAAACCCTATTTTTGTAACCGACATAAGGCTTGATAAAAGCATCTAATGGTTAGGGTTTTGGTTGATATTGTATTGTAGCATTTCCAATGGTATTGAGTTGCAGGGATTGCTGGTTGTAATCAGGTTGATTCACTAGATAATAATATTGGACTCTCTGTTGGTGGATGTAGCCCGAGTTTGGGTGAACCACGTTAAAACTTGTCTCTCGCTGTTATTATTTCTATGTATTTTCATTTCTTTGTTTAATCTTTATTTACACTTAATTGATATCTTATGTCATCTAGCCCTAACAAGTGTTATCAGAGTGGGTTGCATTTGATTATCATCTGTAGGAAGGTCTCACGGTTGAGTGGGAGCAATGGAGAACGAGGGTATATTGAAGGTAGACAAATTCAATGGGCAGAACTATCATTTATGGAAGATGAAGATGGAGGATTATCTCTATTAGAAGGATTTATGGATGCCATTGGAAGTAGTAGCCAAGAAATTGGCAATAATAATTGATGAGGATTGGAATCTTCTTGATAGAAAGGTACTGGGAACCATTCGGTTGTGCCTAGCACCATCAGTGGCATTCAATATTGTAGACACCCAAATTTGTCCCAACTTTGTCCATGTCCTACAACACCTTGTTAAAACATTATCTTAGATAGCTTGTAGCATTTTGTCCTAAATCCCACTCTTAATCCCATTAATTAAATAAATTTTATTTATTTAATTAAAATCCCATTTAATCCCATCCTCATCCTACTTAGCCAATTAATTAAATAGATTTTATTTATTTAATTAATTCCACATCATATCCCAATCATATCCTATCCTCATTCCAATTAATTAAATAAATTTTATTTATTTAATTAATTTCCACATCATATCTCATCCTATTCAACTTCCCAATTAATTAAATAAATTTTATTTATTTAATTAATTTCCAACTATATCCCAACTAATTCAAATAAAATATTTGAATTAAGTCCTCACCTTTTACCACATTCCAACACTTGTCCAGTCAATCATGTGTTACAACTTTTATTTTTCACATGCACAACTAATGGGACCTACTTTTAGTATTTATCTACACAAGCACACCTAAGCTTTATCTTCCCTTGCCACATGTCAATTGACTACAATTTCTTGATGTGCAAGGAAACCTAACTTAATCCTATCCATCCATTTCATCTAAAGCCCTAATTGATCCTAGCCATCCATTTGAATCAAGCCTTTCCTATAAATCAAACCCCTCACAAGCCATTAGAATGCATTGAGCTTCAAGTAACATTATTCTGCCAAATTATCATTAGAATGCATTGAGCCTTAAGCACACTTATTCTGTCAAATTTTCTAAAAGGGCATTGATCCTCAAGTATCCACATGCTGTTGAAATATCATTAGAGCCTTTGCATCCTTCATCTATCATTCATTCTAGCATCTTCATCTGAATGTTATGCTGCAGAAGTCAGCACCCAATATTTCTTCCAACAATAATCCTTCAAAATCTTGCATGCTCATGTGAGGTGGAGAAGAGCAATGGAGATAAATCGAGCATAGCATGGAGATCGGTTTGCATTTACATTTGTTATTTTGATTTTCATGTTGTCTTGTGCTTCATTGTGCATTGCTAGGGTTTTTATCATTGCCATTTATTCATTTGCCCTGATTTGCAATTTTACCCTAACTACATTTGGCACGCCCAGTGGGACTCACGTCCTTGATTAACCCTCTTGTTTGAGTTGTTTTGGTGAAGATCAGATCTGTTGGAGCGTCAATCATTCATTTTTTTGCAGGTTTTGTTTTCAAAATTTTGCATTTTCTAACCCTAGGTTGTCAAAAATTTGTAATTTTTGGGGGTTAGCTATTGCAGGTTTCATCCTGGGTGAAAATAGACCACACCATCGTGATCAGAACGTCGATTCCATGAATTTTGACTGTAAATTTGGCTATCTTTTGTGATTGGAAATTTTTGAAAAAATTTGAAATTTTTTTTATTTTCGCAGGCCGTACCATACGGAATCATATGCCCTACATGAGGTCTCTACTGGAATTGATTTGTTTTGGGTTTCATTAGATTTTGCAGCTAATCATTTTGCTTGCAAGTTTGATTTTTGTATGCTACAGGCAATTTTATGGTGACTGATCTTTGACTGTGACAAAATCCTATAGATCCGTTACCAGCGTAACTCTAATATTCCACCTTGAAATCCATGTTGACATCTCTGGTCCTTGTTTGATTTGGGTCTGTGTCTGGTTGTGGAGGCTTACTACTGGTAAGGTTTGTTTTAGCATGTTCGGGGCATTTGTGGTGGGTTCATTTCCTTCATCTGGGTCAAAACCCTTATCACTCTATGTCGCCCTCTCTGGATTGTCATTTCCACTGCTTTTGCATTTAAATCCTCCCATTGCCTCCCTCTCTATCTTCCTATCAACGATTGTATCTAAATTCTTGCCAGCTTGGTCGAAAATCCCAAAACCCTAATCGATCATCATTGCAGCTCAAGCCGTTACCACCTGCTGAGATCCCTTCATCACTTCTTCTATCTTAAGCGATTTGTCAAACCCTCATCTAACAAACCATCTTTTGCTAGACTTGGTTCAATCATACAGAGATTGCCCTATTTGAGTTTACTCACGCATCTACAGTTTAGGGTTTTTGACTATTATTACCCATTCCTCCGGTCGCATCATTGAACTACCTGTCAATGTTAGATATTCATTCGCATTAAAATCTGGTCGATAGTGTTTCAAAATCTCTAATCACTAGTCACACTCTTCCACCGAGATCGACATCCTGAGTTTCCACCTATCATAAACTTGTTGCTGCCTTGCAGATCTTTTCACCGCCATTTCAAATTGTCATTTCCCTGCTTTTGTTGCCACCTTGGGATTACAATTGTTGCAGGATCCCTGAACACTAAAGCAACTTCTCTTGATCTACAGAGGATGGTAAAACATTGGCAAGCCATCCACAAGAATTTATCCACAGTCTCTGATCTCCGCCTGGTCGAAACACCCCATCCGCTCATAGCTTGTGGAAACATCAACACTGCAGCACAAATACACCATCCTGCTACCCTCGCCGTTTCACCTCCCCGGTCGGTGTTCCCAGCTCACCATTAGGATATGGTCGGTCTGCTTTTATTTACGTAGGTTCTAATTTATTTTAGAAACTTTTTAGTGTTCCCTTCTTATCGTTTAGAATACTAAATTTTACTTTAGTTTCTATAATTTTTAATCTTACGATAGTCTTTTTATTCTTCATATAGCCTTTAATTTAGATTTTAATATAATTTAAATTTAACTTTTACTTTTTAACTTTAGTTTAGTTTCTTAATATACTTTTTACATATTAATTCAGGTTTTAATATTAATTTTAATTAGGTTTAATTTAGATTTTAATATTAATTTTAATTTAGAATTAATTTAGATTTTAATAATCATTTAAATTTAGAATTAATTTTTAACTTTAATATATATTAGTTTAAATCTAACATAGTTTCACTTTTTTTAAGTCAAATTTTTAGCTTAACTAGTTCATTTTATTTCCCTAGCATAGGTTTTTTTTTTTTTTTTTTTGCATTTTAATTAGCCATTCTAGTCATTTTCATTTTGGCTTGTTACTAAACTTTTGCTTGCAACCATCTCGTTTGTCAAAGACGATTTTGCTCAAATTACACACAAGTGGCTTGCAGCTATATTGCTTGTCGAAGACAATTTTCTCAAACTACTCACAAGTGGCTTGTAGGTTTTTGCTTGTCAAAGACATATTAATTGCAACTTTTTGCGTGCTTTATCTTGTGGACCTGATCGTGGTTTGAAGCATGTGCTTCATTATCAAATTTGACAACTTTCCAGGTGCACTCGACACAACTTTTTCTTTTCTGAACAACTTGTTTGTGAACACATTTGAATTTTGAGCTCCTAAAACAAACATTGCTTGCAAACACATCATTGAAATTGGGCTAAAAATGAACAAGTGTCTTCAGTCACACATTTGGATTTGGATCTAAAACGAACAAGTGCTTGAACTGTTTGATCACACAACTCATTTTTTAAAGGGGAAATTAACCATTGCGAGTGTGAATCAAGTGATAGCTCACTTGGTTTGCTTTTGTAAACCCTATCTAGGAGGCCTGCTTGGAGACACACCACTCCAAGGGACGACCTCAATCGAGGCTGAATCGAAAGACACCCTCATTGGGAGTTGTAAATCTTGTCACTCTTGGCTAAGCCCCAAAGAACTTTATACCTTTGGGAAGTGAAGGTGAAGGGTGGGTTACCCTTTTCTCCCGGCTATGTGGCAAGATTTCACTTTCAAATTCCTAGTCAACCTTGTGAAAACATAGCCCAAAACCTAATTGGCCATACCCACTTGACTAGACATTAGGCTTGTTGATGTGTCTTCCATGTGTGCTTGCTTAATCATCACATTTCATTTTCAAAGTCAACAATTGCTTATGTGTCTTGCGTGAGTGATTCATGTGTGTATATGCATAATCATTTGTTTGAACATTGCCAAATCAAGCTATAAACACCAAACACATAAACAATTCATCCTACATTTGATCCACATCACCCAATTTTGTCATTCCACATTATATCCTAATCATACCCAAATCAATTTTATTTTGAACATATCCTAGTCACATCCATACTCATTCCAAATCATCTCTACATCATCATCAACCTAGTCCTAGTCAACACTTGTCAAGATGGTCGTAATCATTCAAGGGGGCTATCCCTCTAATCATGTGACAAATCCCAAGCCTAAGGTGACAATTCAAGGGGGTTATCCTTATAATCATGAGACAAGACCTAAGCCTATAATCACAATTCAAGGAGGCTACCCCTCTAATTCAAACAGTGAAATAAAACCAAATCCCAAGGTCACAATTAGAGGAGCCCCTCTTCCTAATTCAAATCATGAAGATAAACCAAGACCTAAGATCACAATTAGAGCAGCCCCTCTTCCTAATCCAAATCATGAAAGCAAACCAAAGCCCAAGATCACAATTAAAGGTGGCTATCCTCCTAATCCAAGTCATGAAGACAATCCAAGACCAAAGATCACAGTCAAAGGAGCCTCTCCTCCTAAGACCAAGTTTATACTTCGAGGAGGATATATCTTTATTGATGAGGATGAGACAAGTCCAAAACCCAATCCATCCACACATCAAATCAATTCCACATCAACTTATCCCACTTCATACCAATCTAATCCAT
Source organism: Cunninghamia lanceolata (assembly GCA_027924645.1). Taxonomy (NCBI): domain Eukaryota; kingdom Viridiplantae; phylum Streptophyta; class Pinopsida; order Cupressales; family Cupressaceae; genus Cunninghamia; species Cunninghamia lanceolata. The sequence goes on from BSBN01000596.1 coordinate 4,913,886, forward strand.
CCACACATCAAATCAATTCTGCATCAACTTATCCCACTTCAACTCAACCAAATTCATCCACTTGTCATATCAGCCCTTTATCAACCTATCACAACCCTTATCTATATCAATCCATATCACAACAATCATTATCCTGTGCAACCCCTCCATCATCATCACATCAACACATTTACCAACATCAACAACAAATCATATCACAACAAGAAGTCCAAACACCATCCCAACCTCAACAAATTCCACCTCAAACCTATGAACATCCACCTCAAGTTTATCCAATCCCTCATGCCACCGTTCCAATGCACTACCAAGCCCATCCACAAAGCAATCAAGTGGTATCACAAGAACAACAATCAAGTCCAAATGGCCTTTTGTATATAAATCAAGCAAGTCCAAGTACACCTTTTCAACAAGACCACCAAGCACCATTGATAGATCTAAATCCACCTTTCCAACAAGAATCATATCCAAATCCCAATGGCCCCTTGTACATAAATCAAATGAGTCCAAGTTATCCTATGCAAGACTTAATTACCTTTGACAAGGGAGATACCGATCTAGAGTGGCCTCCACCATCCAATCACATGCTGACACATGAGCCAACCAATCCTATCCCAACACCACCATGTGATCCTACTCCTAGTCCATTGGTCCATCAACCTTCCAAACCACCAAGCCCTTCATTACCTTCCTCACCATGTCATTCTAATCATTCACCAAAGGATGCGGCTGAGAGAGTTTTACAAAGGATGCTTGAAGCAAAACTCATTGAACTTCCTAAAGTCAAACCATGTGAAGAAAGTCCATATGATGAAAATGATTATTGTGCATACCATAGGACCAAAGGCCATAATACAAATCAATGCCCAATATTTCTCTCAATTGTTTACAAGGTGCACCCACCTATAATGGGAAATCGTACCACATCATCCCCATCTAGTTCAAATCCTAATCCAACACCATCTACCATTATCATCCATCCATTATATTGCCCATCTACACATACCCTTGTGAAGGATGTGATCCATTGGCTACTAGCTAGGAACAGAACATCCCCATGTCAAACACCCATTCATGAGCCTACCCAAGAACTTCCACAAGTATGTCCAATCATATAATCCCATCATGTGGTCCACCTATCCTTGAGCCTATCCAAGAGCCCTCAATTAACATTCTTAGCCCTTCAAGCCCATCATGTGACCTACAAGCCATCAAGCCTATTCAAGGACCTCCCATAAATCCAAGTAAAGAGTCATCATTTTCTCATGTTGTTGGCCAAGAGCCTATCCAAGAGCCTTCCAATTCCATTCAAGAAACCCAAGAGGTATGTCAAGAGCATAATCCTAAGCATGTGGAAACATTAAGCCCTAGTCCAACTCAAGATCAAATCACTTTTATGCAACCCATCCATAACATTTACCTTCTTTATAATCAAGATGATACCTATGAAGAAGCTATCCATGAGCACCTTGATCCTATCCATAATCCTATATCTATCCATAAGCAAGATATCCACATTGCTCCTAGTCATCCGCCATCCAGCCCTATCCATAATGAGCAAACATCCACTTGTCATGATGAGACACTTGTCCCCCAAGTAAGCATAAAAGATCAAACATATAACTTGGATCTTAGTGAATACAATGCTAATCAAGATCCTAATAATCCTCCTTCCACATCCACCATTGATTCCACTTCAAATCCACTATCATGTCCTATTGGTCTTACCACCCTTATACATGAATGTTCTTCCTTAGGACAACAACGACCTTTATCCACTTCACCTTCTTCATCCAATAATGAGCTCAAGTCTAGTGTTCAAACTACACCTAGTCCCATTGTCCATCGCATACTCTAAAACATAAACTACCAAGGTAAAGGCCTAGGTCTTTATAAACAAGATATTTTGGAGCCAAACCATGTCAAGATTCCCCCAAGCTCATATGGCCTTGGACACACACCCCAAGGTAAACAAGGCCAAGATGTTGGTAATCCCTTCATGCATCCTAAGTCTACCACTTTCCATCACAAACCCTATCATCTACCCAAAACATATGTTGCCATTCCACCTCCATCATCCTATAAATGTCAAAAGCATGTGACCATACACCTTCCGCCATCCACCTTGCCTCCACTTTTACCAACTCCAAATATCCCTCCATCCACCTTGCCACCATTGCTTCCAACACCTAACATACATATCATTCATAAGTATCCTTACATCCCTAATCATGACCAACAAAAGCACACATCGTTTAAGCATAAAGCTTCCAATCATTCCATCCACTCCACCCACCCCATGGGATTCCAAAATAAACATTTGGATGCATTTATCTATAAAGCCAAAAATCCAACTAAAACTCCTAAGGACCCTCATGCCTTAGGGCATCAATGTGAAAAGCCTCTAAATCATCCATATTCTAAGCAAAGTACATTCACAAAGCTATCCAAGCCCATACCTCTAAAAGCAAAGCCCAAAAGCAAATTGGTTTGGGTTCCTAAGCAAACAACTAACAAAACAAATGAGGCATCCTCATCCACATCTCAAGAATCCCAATCACCTATCTCCATTCAGAAGCCTACTTCCATCCAAAACTTCCATTCCCTTCAAAAATCCCACAAGCAAAGAAAAAGCACTAAAAATCCTAAGTCCACATGGGTTCCTAAATCACTTCATCAACCATCTCCTAAGCAAACATCTCCATTGCTTCCTACACCACCATCTCATCAAAAGCTTCAATGTTTATCACGGTGTGTGCAACCATTGGTCTTGGTTCCCTTCCACTCCACAGCACCTCCACACAACTACATCTCCCCATCTTCCATCCATTATCCTACATATCTCCCCCATGCTATCCCTATGGTCCATTCTTTCGCATAAACTTTTCGTCCATCTTCATTTCATAAGCCTATATAAATCCACACCATAAGCCACTAGCCTACCCTACCATAATTCCACATCATCATCCACTATCTACCTAATCTATCTCCCATCCATGCAATCCCTTATCAACATCAATGAGCACACTTGACATGGTCCATGCGAAGACATCATCTATCTCTAATGGGACTACCAACATCCATTGAACTAGCCACTTGAGTCCCTCCTATCCATTACGATGGTGAAAACCTGGCAAACAAGCGCCATGTGTAATTGTCAACCCATCTAAAAGCAAAAAATTAAAAAAAAAAAAAAAAAGCAAAAAAAAAAAAAAATCAAAAAAGTAACGAGAAATCCCTTCGTCCAACGGTGAAAACCTGGTAAACAAGCGCCTTGGATAAGTACCATGATGAAAACCTGGCAAATAGGCGTCATGTGTAGGTTGATCTTCTATGTCACTTACACTTGGGGGCACATTGTCTCATCCAACCTATCTATTTCCAAACTATCTATCCCATTATATCATTTACCATCCTACCATCCTTAGCCATTACATAAACAAGCCTATCCTATTGAACCGATTTATCCATTCATCCATCCTTCTGCCTTTTGATTTTGATGAAGACATAGGGGCAAAGTCTTGAAACATGCTTTGGATATCTCTTGGTATACCTCATACCTTCCTAATCAATCCATATTATCATTATCCACCTATCATACACCTTGTCATGTAAAACCTATCATGTCATCCCATGGTCATGAACTTTGTCATGTAAAAATCCTAAGCATTACCACCTAGAATGGGGGCAAGTTCTTCCTATGCAACATAGCCTTTGAAGATCACATCCTAGCTCCCTTATGATCCATCCACTATGGCATATCCTTATCATAAGCTTTCCATCTTATAGCTTATCCCCATCCATTTATCATGAGCTTTCCACTATAGCCTACCTATTTGTTTATCGTGAGGCATGCATCCATCCCTTTTATGGCCTATCTTTTTATCCATCCATATATCATGAGCCTTCCATCCCTTGTTGCCCATCCTTTTATCCATCCAATCCCATTCATCCATCTTTGCACCTAGACTTGGTTTTCCCTTGTCATTGGTATCTAGCACAACAGCTACCTAAATTGTAAATCCATTGACATCCCAAAACATTTCAAAAACTACAAAAAAAATTAAATATGTCAAAAAATCCAAAAAAATCAAATATCCAACAAAAAATCCAAGCAATAAGATCAATTCAATCATCATCCAAAACAATCCACTCCATCAACATCAATCAAAATCAAAATCATCATCATCAATTCTTCTTATCAATAACATTCATTTATCTATTTCAATCACTTCTTCCAATCATATCAATCAAATCAATCTAAGCAATGATCTTAAATCCAAGTCACATTAATCCATATCAAGCAAGCTAATCAATCAAGGAACATTATCCAATCCAATCTACAGGTTTTTGATCCTAATCTTGTCATGAGCCAAATCAATCATCATCAATGGGATATATCATTCCCACATCCTTGTGTTGGTCTAGGGATATAGCTTTCCCCGCAATGACAACACTATCTATCATCATCACTTAAACAAACAATCTATTATTGGTTTATGACTTGACAAGGGCAATACCTTGTTTGTTTTACATCCTTTGAGCACACTAAGAACACTTGCTTATGCTTAGATTGAGTGGACACTCTAATCATTACACCATCACTATCATCATTCAAAACAATCAACCCAACAATAGAAAGCATCACAACTAAAGCACATCAAGCCAACCATCAAAACAAATCTAATCACTTCAACAAATCAATAAACAACTTCTTCCAATCAATCTATCATTTGATCAATCTATTTATAGCAATCCATCATCATCCAAATCATAGCACATCAACCCAATCCTCCATTCATCTCAATTCAATTCAAATCATTATCCTTCATCAATCTTCATCCATCATTTTCATCAATCCTTCCATCATCAAATGAATCCAAGCAATGATCCACATGCAAGCCCATCCTTAAATCCATACCAATCAAGTTAATCAATCAAGCCAAGTTATCCAAACGCAATCCATGGTCTTGATCCTAGCCTTGTTGTAAGCCAAATCAATCAATCAACTAGCCAACCAACTTAGCAAACAACCTTGTGTTGATCTAGGGATATAGCTTTCCCCGCAATGACAACACTCTCAACTATCATCATCAAAACAATCAATTAATCATTGGTTTACAGCTTGACAGGGGCAATACCTTGTTTGTTTTTGTATCATTTGTGCATGCTTGCTTGCTTGCTTGTGTGTGTTATCATTTTATCTTGCATTTGTATCAAATCCATATAATTCCAGCTAATATTCATATCTTGTGTATGTTGGAATAACTTTTTGCACTATCCTTTGCATCTAAGGCCATATCATACCTTTTGTGCATTAGGACTTCAATGCTCTAAGTTTTCTTCCTTATATGTCAGACAAGGTTGTATTACGCTGGGGTACGAGACACAACGTCACCCTGGATCCTTATACCTTGGTGCATAACGTCTAGTGCTATATCAAACATCATGGTTGCTCACCTTCCATTGCAGCATAACACATCCTCCATTTCTTCTATCTATCCCCTTATCTTTATTCTGTAGCCAATCCATTTCTTTCGAGAGCCTACCCGTGTTTGTCCAACCCGCCTATCCTCTCGAGGGGGCATCATCATCATATCTTTCTATCATCCTATCTCCATATCATTTTCCTCTATCCATACCTTAACTTCTTTGAAATGATGTTACTCAACATAAAGCTCATCATCTCGAACATCATATCAAAGAGGGGCAAAATGTAGACACCCAAAATTGTCCCAAATTTGTGTATGTCTAGCAACACCTAGTTAAAAACATTATCCTAGACATCATGTAACATTTTGTCCTAATTTCCCTAATCCATTAAGCCAATTAATTAAATAAATTTTATTTATTTAATTAAAATCCCATTTAATCCCATCCTCATCCTACTTAGCCAATTAATTAAATAGATTTTATTTATTTAATTAATTCCACATCATATCCCAATCATATCCTATCCTCATTCCAATTAATTAAATAAATTTTATTTATTTAATTAATTTCCACATCATATCTTATCTCATCCTATTCAACTTCCCAATTAATTAAATAAATTTTATTTATTTAATTAATTTCCAACTATATCCCAACTAATTCAAATAAAATATTTGAATTAAGTCCTCACCTTTTATTACATTCCAACACTTGTCCAGTCAATCATGTGTTACAACTTTTATCTTTCACATGCACAACTAATGGGACCTAATTTTAGTATTTATCTACACAAGCACACCTAAGCTTTATCTTCCCTTGCCACATGTCAATTGACTACAATTTCTTGATGTGCAAGGAAACCTAACTTAATCCTATCCATCCATTTCATCTAAAGCCCTAATTGATCCTAGCCATCCATTTGAATCAAGCCTTTCCTATAAATCAAACCCCTCACAAGCCATTAGAATGCATTGAGCTTCAAGTAACATTATTCTGCCAAATTATCATTAGAATGCATTGAGCCTTAAGCACACTTATTCTGTCAAATTTTCTAAAAGGGCATTGATCCTCAAGTATCCACATGCTGTTGAAATATCATTAGAGCCTTTGCATCCTTCATCTATCATTCATTCTAGCATCTTCATCTGAATGTTATGCTGTAGAAGTCAGCACCCAATATTTCTTCCAACAATAATCCTTCAAAATCTTGCATGCTCATGTGAGGTGGAGAAGAGCAATGGAGATAAATCGAGCATAGCGTGGAGATCGGTTTGCATTTACATTTGTTATTTTGATTTTCATGTTGTCTTGTGCTTCATTGTTCATTGCTAGGGTTTTTATCATTGCCATTTATTCATTTGCCCTGATTTGCAATTTTACCCTAACTACAAATATAATGGAAGTGAAGACAATAGATGGTCTGATGAAAGCTTTGGCTAAATTGTATGAAAAACCCTCATCCTCAAATAAGGTATTTCTCATGAAGCATTTGTTTAATATGAAAATGATTGAAGGTGGATTTGTGACAGATCATTTAAATGAATTTAATACGATTACCAGTCAATTGACTTTTGTAAATGTAAAATTTTATGAAGAAGTTAGAGCTCTCTTGATATTATGTTCTTTTCCTAAAAGATGGAATAGTTTGGTAATGGTGGTTAGTAACTCTATTTCTAGTTCAAATGCCCTAAAATTTGATGATGTTGTTGGTGTTATTCGAAGTAAGGAAATTCATAGGAAAAGCTCAGGTGGATCCACATTAGTCAGTGTTTTGAATGCAGAAAGTAGGGGCAGATCAAAGGAGAGAGGAAAAGGTTCTGGATGTCATGGGAAGTCACGAGGAAAATCAAAGGATAAGAGATCCTAAACTAGAGAACAGAAGGATTGCTGGTACTATGGGAAACCAGGTCATCGAAAGAAAGATTGTTGGTCTCAGAAAAATAAAGGAGCCAAACAAGAAGGCAATAAGGAGGCAAATGTGGTAAGTAATAAATCTAAAGGTGATGCTTTGATTCTTTCCCTAGACAATGCTAATGATTCGTGGGTTTTAGATTCAGGGACCTCATTTCATGTTACCCCCCATAGAAGTTATTTTCTTGATTATATCCAAGGGGATTTTGGGCTGGTTTATTTGGGAGATAATGAACCCTATCAGATTCTTGGAAAAGGAAGAATCAATATTAAGTTGCAAAATGAGAATCATTGGCTACTACAAGAGGTAAGGCACGTTCCAAGGCTCAGTAGGAATTTAATTTCAGCAAGGCAACTAGCTGAAGAAGGTTGCATTGTTACATTTACTGATAAAAATTGGAAGGTTTCAAAAGGTGCCTTAATAGTAGCGAAAGGTGTGAAAGTAGGAACCTTATATCTTTATACAGGTCATACTATTCCTTCTACTTTAGTTGTTGTAGAGAAAAAAATAAACAAGTTCAGGAATAGTTGTTGCAGGTTCGCAGGAAGAGACTAAAACAGTTGTTGTAGGTTCTGAGACAACACTATGGCATAATAGACTTGGGCATATCAGTGAAAAAGGTATGAAGGTACTTCATTCTAAGAAAGTTTTACCAGGTCTAAAATGTATTCATATGGATTTCTGTGAAATTTGTGTGTATGGAAAACAAAAGAGAGTTAGTTTTCTCAAGGATGGGAAGCAAAATAAAAATGAAAAGTTGGAGCTTGTGCATACAAATGTATGGGGACTGGCTCAGGTATCTTCTCCTGGTGGCTCTTGGTATTATGTTACATTCATAGATGATGCAACTAGGAAGTTTTGGATTTATTTCCTCAGGTAGAAATATAATGCATTTGAAACATTTAAGAAATGGAAAAGCTTGGTTGAGAATGAGACAGGTAAAAGATTAAAATGTCTCAAATTTGATAATGGTGGTGAGTATTGCAGCAAAGAATTTTAGGATTATTGTTCCTTTAGTGGAATTCATAGGTATAAAATGGTTCCAAGGACTCCACAGGAAAATGGAGTGGTTGAACGCATGAATAGGACAATAATGGAGCATGCAAGGACCATGAGATTGCATGTTGGGCTACCTTTAAATATGTGGGTAGAGGCTGTGAAGACTGATGTATATTTAATTAACAGAGGTCCTTTAGTTCCTTTGGTCTATGGTATTCCAAAGGAAGCATGGATGGGTAAGAAGGTAAGTTATTCTTTTCTCAAAACCTTTGGATGTGAAGCATTTGCACATATAGATTCTAAAAATAAAACCAAGCTAGATGCAAAATTAAAAAAGTGTACCTTCGTTGGATATGGCATTGATGAATTTGGTTATATGCTTTGGGAATTTGAAAATCAAAAAATTGTAAGAAGCAGGGATGTTGTATTCAATGAGAAGGTGTTGTACAAAGACCAGTTGTAGTAGCATGAGAAGAAAGAAAAGGATTATGTGGTGTTGGATGATACTCCAAATAGTGATGTTCCAATGATTCCTCATGCTTTGCAACAACAACTAGAAATACCACAAACTCCAGTGAATGTTAGATGGTCAACAAGGCTAAGTAGACCTCCTGAAAGATTTTCTCCCTCTTTGTATTTTATTTTGTTAACAGATGCTGGTGAACTAGAAGGGTATGATGAAGCTATGCAGGTGGATACACGGGTTCAATGGGAGCTTGCAATGAAAGAAGAAATGGACTCCTTGCTGAAAAATTAGACTTGGGAATTATGTAAGTTACCTGCAGGTAAAAATGATATACAAAACAAATGGGTTTATAGGATGAAAGAGGAAGATGGAGGTAAGAAAATATTTAAATCTAGTTTAGTTGTAAAAGGAGTTGCACAGAAAAAGGGCATTGATTTTGATGAGATATTTTCTCCGGTTGTCAAGATGACTTCTATTTGTACTGTTTTAAGTATTGTGGCTGCTGAAAATTTACATTTGGAATAGCTAGATGTGAAAACTACCATTCTCCATGGTGATTTGGAGGGGGAGATATACATGGAACAACCCCAAGGATTTGAGGTCAAAGGTGAGGAGAAATTGGTGTGTAGATTGAAGAAGAGTTTATATGGCCTGAAACAAGCACCTCGGCAATGGTATTTAAAATTTGATAGTTTTATGGCTAAGAAAGGCTACAGTCAGTGTAATTCTAACCATTGTGTTTATTTTAAGAGGTTGGATAATGATAGCTACATTATTTTATGTTTATATGTTGATGATATGCTTGTAGCTAGGTCTAACATGGATCACATAAGAGAGTTAAAACAATAGTTAGCACAGTCATTTACTATGAAGGATTTGGAGGTAAGAAAACAAATCCTTGGTATGAAAATTTGCAGAGATAGGAAGAACAAAAAATTGACTCTATCTTAGGCTGATTATGTTGAAAAGGTGTTGCAATGATTCCATATGCAGAATTCAAAAGCTATCAACACACCTTTGCGTAGTCATTCAAAATTGACTAAGGAGATGTGTCCAAAGCACAAGAGGAGAAAGAAAAAATATCCAAAGTACCATATACTTTAGTTGTAGGAAGTTTAATGTGTGCCATGGTATGCATGAGACCAGATATTGCACATGTTGTAGGAGTCGTAAGTAGGTATATGAGTAATCCTAGATTAGAGCATTGGAATGCAGTAAAATGGATTCTCAGATATTTGAGAGGTACATCAAATAAACACTTATATTTTGGGGGCTCTAATACTAATTTAGTAGGCTATGTAGACTCAGATTTGGTAGGGGATATTGATACTAGGTGGAGTACTAAAGGTTATGTCTTTACTTTAGGTGGGACAATAGTGAGTTAGATCTCACGATTGCAAAAGGTGGTTGCTTTATCCACCATAGAGGCAGAGTATGTAGTTGCAACAAAGGCAAATAAGGAGATGATATGGCTACAATCTTTCATGGAAGAATTGGGCAAATAGTAGGCTAACAGTTCTTTGTATATAGACAGTCAGAGTTCCATATATCTTGCAAAGAATTATGCCTTGTATTCAAAGACCAAACACATATAGTTGAGGTATCACTTTATTCGGTCAGTGTTGGATGATGGACAATTAAGGCTAGAAAAGATACATATAGATGAAAATCTAGTGGATATGTTTACAAAGGTAGTGACAAGGGAGAAGTTGAGCTCCTCTTCAGCTTCGGTTGGTCTTCAAGACTAAAACAATAAAATTAGAACAACAGAGTCTAGGGTGCTTATTTCCAGTGGGAGCTACATGTGCAGTGGTGTCATCCAGGATTAGTCTCCAAGTGGGAGATTGTTTGGTGTGGAGCCTGATCAGTCTCCAAGTGGGAGATTGTTGGTAGGTGGTGACTAATCATGCAAGTATTGTACACTAGTTATGTATCCTCACCGGGGTTTGGGGGCACAGCCCCCAAATTTTTTTTTGAGCTGACATAAAAAAACCCTATTTTTGTAACTAACATAAGGCTTGATAAAAGTGGCTAAGGGTTAGGTTTTTGGTTGATATTGTATTGTAGCATTTGTAATGGTATTGAGTTGCAGGGATTTCTAGTTGTAATTGGTTTGATTTACTAGATAATAATATTGGACTCTCTATTGGTGGATGCAGCTCAAGTTTGGGTGAACCACGTTAAAACTTGTCTCTCACTATTATTATTTTTGTGTATTTTCATTCCTCTGTTTAATCTTTATTTGCATTTAATTGATATCTTATGTCATCTAGCTCTAACAAATACTGACCATGAAAGGGCTATATACTATATCAGTAGGACCCTCATCAGCTGTGAGCTTAACTACACATCTATGGAAACCTCATGTTTGGCTATCATTTTCTACTCTCAACAGTTACAAAACTACATGTAAGTCATTCTATGAATCTCATCTCTAAAGTCAACCCTCTCAGTTACCTACTTTCCAGGACCTTACTCACAAGAAGAATGACAGATGCGTAATGCTACTAAGAAAATTTGACATTGAATATGTTGACCGAAGCGCAATCAAAGGACAAGTTGTCGTAGATCGATTGGATGAAGCACCCCTCATAGATTATTAACCACTTTCCATTCATTTTATAGATGAATCAATCTTGACCATGATAGAATCAACAAATTAGAAATTGTACTTTGATGGATCCTACACTAATCATGGTTCCAAGGCAGGAATATTATTGGTAACCCTACAAGGTGATTATATTCCTAAAGCATACAAGATTTCTTTCCCATGCACAGATAATGTGGCCGAGTATGAATCTTTGATAATTGGTCTCAAAACAGCACTTCAATGGAACATCGAGTGACTACAAGTCTATGGTGACTCCCAGTTGATTATCAAATAGGTCAATGATGAATATCTTACTAAAGATGCAAACTAGTAACCTACAAGCAAATGGTTGATGAATACAAGCTATTCTTCAGTTACCTCCAATTTGAACAAGTACCCCATCTTCATAACAAAGCAGGTGATGCCATGGCCACCATTGGTTCCCTCTTAGATATTCCTCATGACAGTCACCAATGTGAATTTCTTGTGGAGTAGCTCGTTATGCAAGCATACTATGTCACTGAGTTAGAATTCCTATGTGCATTTGTTGGTCCTTAAAATCCTTGGTATCACAACATCAACACCTACCTCCAACATCACACTTTCCCACTTGAATCCACTCATAAATAACAATGATCCCTCATTCTCCAAGCCTCTCACTACACTATCCTTATTGATACCCTCTATTGCCGAAACTATGAAGGCACTCTTCTTCAATGTTTAAACACAAAAGAAGCTTCCCTCGCCTTACATGAAGTCAATGTAGGTATCCGTGGTGCTCACACAAGTGCTATTGTCCTAGCCAAGAAGCTCTTGTGTATAGGATATTATTGGCCTACCATGGATCATGATGCATGTGAGTACATGAAGAAGTGTAAGCCCTGTCAATAGCATGGAGATCTCATCCACGCTCTCTCTCAAACATTACAACCCATCACAACACCATGCCCTTTCTCTTAGTGGGGCCTAGATCTCATTGGAAAAATCCATCTACCATTCTTTGATGAACATAAATTCATTATCACTGCCAAATAATATTTCACTAAGTGGGGCAAAGCCATTCCTCTCACTTCCACCATTGGAAACTAAATCACCAAATTCATCCTTTACCATATCATCTATCATTATGGTATCCTATCCACCCTTGTCACAAATAATGGAATACCATTTAAAAACCATGATGTTTTCTCCCTTTCTGAACAATTCCATATACAACATCATAGGTCCACTCTGTACTATCCCCAAGGTAACGACCAAGCAGAGGCAACTAATAAAACCCTACACAAAATCCTCAAGAAAGTTATCAATGAAACTACTCATGATTGGCACCTCCACATCCATCTTGCCCTTTGGACCTATCACACTAGCATCCACACTCCTACCAGAGCCACCCTATATTGCCCTGTCTTTGGAGCTGAAGCCATCTTGCCAATAGAGATTGAATTTCCCTCATTGCGCATTTCTTTGCGTAATGTTATCATTGATGAAGAATATTATGTTGCACACCTCCAAGAGCTAGAGCTATTGGATGAACAGTGCCTCAATGCCCTGAATAACCTCTAAGCATACCAAAACTAGCTTCATAGATCCTACATCAAGAAAATCCATGATAGAGAATTTGCAGTAGGAGACTTGATCCTAAAAGAGAATTAAAGAAATCTATTAGAATAGGGCAAGAAAGGGAAATTTGATTCTAATTGGCTAGACCCCTATATCATCACTACTAAGTATGGTTCTAGAGCATATCACCTCTCTACCCTTGAAGGAGAAGAGCTTGATGAGCCTATAAACATCATTCACCTTAAGAGGTTCCACAGTTAGCCTGCTGAATACCCCAAGTCAAAATAACAAAAAAATAAAAATGGAAAAAATATTTTAAAAAATCAAAAAATCAAAAAGTAAAGATAAATAATCTGTTGTCTGGTGAAAACCACTTCTTGTAGTGCCTTAGGCAAGTACCATGATGAAAACCTATTTACAGGTGTTATGTGTAGGTTCAACTCGGATCCATTGTTCAAACCACACACAAGTTAGTCCATCACATGCATATCATCAACATAAACATCCATAAAACATATCCACATCATCATATCATAAACCACATCATAAAAGATCATCATAAATCCATCCATATACATCAATAAATCAAAATACTTAGTCTATCCCATCAAAATGTCCCATCTCATATATACACAAAAATGATCATGATAAAAGTAAGGTCCCCAGGACCTGTCAAAATATTGTACACATATATAATCAAAATATCTATTTCCCCTAAGTAGAACTGTCTCTGGCTGAGGCCCTTAATAGGGCTAGTCTTGAACCCCTCTTAGGAGGTGGTCCCATATCATGTTGTCATGCATGTCCTTGTACCTATGGGGTTGGAATCTGTCCTGCCTATGCTAGAGGCAGCTGCTAAACTGACCTCTCTGATCACCTTGTTTGTCTAGAGCTAGATGCCACTGATCAGCTCTAGTAGCTCTCTCTGAGCTATAGGGACCAACCTCTCATATAGCATCCTATAGTGATGGGCCTCCCTAGAACTCTCTGCCACCTGGTGTTGCATAGTCCTAACCACAACCCACATGCCTAGCCCTAGTGCCTACATAGCCTAATCGTGCTCCTATTGGTAGTGCTATGCTAGTGACTATGCATGTCCTAGTTGTGCCTACAGCTGAACCACATGTGCCTACATAGCCACTACTTTTGCCTATAGGACCACTGCCTATCCATCTCCACATTGCCCCTATAACTGGGCTATCTACACCTACTTCTACTATACCAAATCCTATAATCTCACCAACTCTAATCCCCCATCACCATCTCCACCTCCATCACCACATCCATCTCCTCCTCATCCTCATCATCATCATCATCATCATCAACCTCTACTATTGCTTGCCCTCTTGTTTCCTAACCTACCAAAATAGTTAGTCTAATCAACCTCTCCCAAGCCCACCACTAATCATATTGTGTTGTGGTGCTAGCATCCATTACCTATCATCTGGTATGCTAGGCCTAACCCTGAAACCTGTCAAACTCTACAATCACTACTTGTGGATCTGGTGGTGGTCTCGACCAAGGTACATCTACATGTATCCTCACAAATACTACCTCCTCATGAGGCACATCCTATATGAGCCTAAACTATCTCTACACTCTATCTAGCATATACTAATCGATGATCAACTGTATCCTCCTCATCAAATATAAGGGTTGTAGGACATATCCCAACTATACATGGTCTTCAAACCATGTCTTCACCTCCCTCCATGATCTCCAAACAAAAACTTGTGTGTCATTCATCACCCTCCTCTAATATCTCAAATCACCTAAGTAGTGATGTACCAGTTACCATCTATAAGCATACACAAACAATCGATGGATTAACATATCTTGCACAATCACTGGCCTAGTCACAGCTATGTGATCCTGTAATGAAACAACTTGCACAATATCTGAATATAATAGTAAATATGCTGCAAATACTTGATAATAATATGCCACTTCGAGGGGGCAACCTCCAAAACCACTTCGAGGGGGATACCTCCAATAGTCTTCAATGAGAACACAATGCTGAATATATGATGAAATAAGACTCACTACCTCCTATATATACCTATTTATGCCTAGGATATCACCTAGGCCGACTTAGATGGGCCTATATAAGCCTTAGGCCGACCTAAACAACTAAATAACAATAAACTAATGATAATATGACTTAATTAAGAGTTAAGATAGCCACAAGCCGACTATTCATAACCCTATACACACTATAGGATTAAGGGCGTAGCATGCCCCCCCTCTTCAAAGAAGCATTGTCCTCAATGCTAACCAAATGTGGATGCTTTTGAATGAATTCCTCATTCTCCCATGTAGCTTCCTCCACTGGAGAGTTTTTCCATTTAATTAGATATTCTATGATTTCCCTTGTCCTCAGCTTCTTGGTGCGTGTTTGAATAATTCTCTCAGGATCCACAACTATTCTTCCCTCTTCATCAAGCTCAGGTAACTTAGTCTGTGCTACCACTTTATTCCCAATAACCTTCTTCAAGCAGGAAACATGAAAAACTGGATGAATTTTTGTTGATATGGGCAGCTCCAATTTATATGCTACATTGCCAATCTTCTGCAACACCTTATAAGGACCATAGTACTTGGGTGCTAGCTTATTAGCTTTATGTTGTTGTTTTAGAGACATTTGCTTGTATGGTTGTAGTCGCACAAAGACCCAATCTCCCAGTTCAAAAGTTCTTTCACTACGGTGTTGGTCAGCTTGTTGCTTCATTCTGTTTTGTGCCATTGCCAAGTTCTCTCGAAGACTAGCCAATACCTCTTGCTGATGATGGATGTGTTCTTCGACTGTGTGAACCTTTGGTTGTACCCGCAATGAAGAGATGATTGACGGTGGGTGGTAACCATATAGTGCTAAAAATGGAGACATCTTGGAAGAAGTATGGAAAGAAGTGTTGTACCACCATTCTGCTAGTGGTAGCCATTGTACCCATCTCTCTTGTTTATCTGAAGCAAAACAACGGAGATAGCCTTCCAAGCATTTGTTGACCACTTCTGTCTGTCCATCTGACTGGGGGTGATATGATGAACTACGAGCAAGCTGAGTGCCCAAGCATGAAAACAAGTCAGTCCAAAAATTACTTGTAAATATAGGGTCACGATCACTGACTATAACTTTCGGAGTCCCATGCAGTTTCTGAATAGTATTCATAAAAGCTATTGCTACAGTGCTTGCTGCCAATGGTTGTGCCAAAGCACAAAAGTGACCATATTTGGTGAGACGATCCACAACAACCATGATGACATTTTTTCCTTCAGATCTAGGCAAACCTGTGATGAAATCCATAGATACCTCCTCCCACCTTTGACTTGGGATACATAAGGGTTGTAGAAGACCTGGAGTCTTAACTGTCTCCCCTTTATGTTGTTGACATACCATGCATTCAGCTACAAATTTTTGAACATCCCCTTTCAGCCCTTCCCAAAAGAAATCTTGCTTGATTCTATGATAAGTTTTGAGGAATCCTGAGTGCCCACCTATTGGAGAAGCATGTAGTTCTTCCAACACCTTAAGCTTAAGAGTTGAATTCTTGCAAAGGTATAACCTCTCCTTGTACCATAAAATATTTCCTTTCCATGAAAATTTGTCAGACACACTTGATTCCTGTTGGAGTTTCTCAATGAGCCTTAGAGTATCTATGTCCTTCTCCCACTCTTCTCTTGCCTCATTTACCCAGTCTGCTTGTAACATGGAAATGGCAAATAAAAATGACTCTGTGGGTTCATCACGCCTTGATAGAGCATCAGCCACAACATTCTCCTTGCCTTTCTTATATATGATCTCAAAGTCATATCCCAACATCTTTGTGACCCATTTTTGTTGTTCTTCAGATGATAACCTCTGTTGCAAGAAATATTTGAGACTATCATGATCTGTCTTGACCTTAAAGTGTCGTCCCATTAGATAAGGTCTCCATTGTTTGACTGCATGCAAGATAGCCAACATTTCTTTCTCATAAACTGGCTTCAACAAATTCTTACCTTTGAGTTGGCGACTTTCAAATGCTATGGGTTTTCCTTCTTGCATAAGTACTGCTCCTATTCCATGTCCTGAAGCATCACATTCAACAACAAATGTTTTAGAAAAATCTGGGGTAGCTAGGACTGGAGTTGTACACATGGCTTCCTTTAGTTTCTCAAATGCCCTTGTCGCCACTTCATTCCATTGGAAAGCATCCTTCTTTAACAAGGATGTGAGAGGAGATGCTATGCTACCATAATTCTTTACAAATCGGCGATAATACCCTGTAAGCCCTAAAAAACCTCGTAAGTTCTTAAGGGTCTTAGGAATTTTCCACTCTACAATTGCTTGGATCTTATGAGGGTCCACCTTAACTCCCTCATGTGACACAATGTGACCAAGGTACTCCACTTCTTTGACACCAAAGATACACTTGGATGGTTTAGCATACAACTGATTCTGCTTCAAAATGTCCAACACTTGATTTACATGTTGCAAGTGTTCCTCCCATGTTTTACTATATATTAAGATGTCATCAAAAAATACCAAAACAAATTTCCTCAAAAATGGCCTGAAGATAGAGTTCATTAAACTTTGAAATGTTGACGGTGCATTAGTGAGACCAAAAGGCATTACCAAAAATTCATAGTGGCCCTCATGGGTTCTAAAAGCTGTCTTATGTACATCCTCATCTCTAATTCTAATTTGATGATAACCAGAACGGAGATCAAGTTTTGTAAAATAAATAGCACCATTAAGCTCATCTAACAAATCATCAATTACTGGAATAGGAAACTTATCTTTTATGGTGAACTTGTTAAGCTCTCTGTAATCTGGACACATCCTCCATGTTTCATCCTTCTTACGCACCATTACCACAGGAGATGAGTAAGCACTTTGACTATGCCTGATAATGCCTGCTTCTAGCATCTCTTGAACTATCTTCTCAATCTCACTTTTTTGAGCATATGGATATCTGTAAGGCCTGATGTTGGGTGGTTGGCTCCCTGGTACTAGTTGAATGGCATGATCATGATCTCTCCTAGGAGGCAATCCTTTTGGCATCTCCCCAAAAACTATAGAATGCTTATCTATAATTGCTTGTAGATCCAATGGTGTAGAAGCCTTTGAGTGATATGCTTCTAATGAAAATAATTGGGCTACCATCCCATCTACTCCCTTCTTCAACATCTTTTGCATTTGGTAGGAACTTACTATCTGTGGTGACTTTGCACGCATCCCTCGTAATTCTATTGTTCTTCCCTCTGATTGAAAGCGCATGAATAGTTCTTGGAAGTTCAATTCAATTGTTCCCAAAGTGGTAAGCCACTGTACTCCCAAAACAATATCTGCCGCACCCATTGAGATAGCATACATTGGACAATTAAGATGATAATCTCCCATGGATAATTTAATGCTATGGCATTTTCCTGAACAACTAACAGTACCACCATCTGCAATCAAGACCTGAAATTCTGGAGCTGGATATATAAAACAATTTAAACGAGTGGCCAACTTTTTGTTGATGAAGTTATGAGTGCTACCTGAGTCTATCAACACTGTTACTTTTTCTTTCTTTAAGAAACCCACTACCTTGAGAGTTTGTGGGGTACTAAAACCTGAAAGTGCATGGCAAGAAATGATTGGTTGAGTATCTCTTGACTCCTCCTCAATCTCATTGTCACTCTCTACTATTGGTACCTCTTCTTCTTCCTCACTTGGCCCTTCAATATAGAACAATTTCTTTTCAGTGCATTTGTGTCCTCTACTATATTTGCTATCACAATTAAAACATAATCCTTTTGCTCTCTTCTCTTCGATTTGTTGTGGTGTTAGCCTAGTAGGTTGTGGAAGTGACTGTGTAGGAGTGCTTTTATCTCTTATGTTTATAAAACCTTGCCTTTTATTAACCATAAATTTTTCCTCTACTTGCCTTGCCATAATCATTGCCTCTGAGATGGAATTTGGACGGAACATGCGTACCTCATATTTAATGTGATCCTTTAAGCCACCAATGAATAGCTCCAACAAATTTTCTGTAGACACATTTTCCACTCTTAAAGATAAAGTACGAAATTGATGAATGTAATCCTTGACCATACCTGTTTGCCTTAATTTGGTAATTTGGCTGAAGTAGCTATCCATAAGATTTTCACCATAATGAGTAATGAGTTCTTCTTGGAAAACCGACCAAGTGACAATGCATCCTTTTGCTTTCTTTTCTTCACATAGCCAACGGTACCAAATGAATTGATCAGGTTCCAAGTATAAGGAAGCCATGGCCACCTTTTGTTGACATGGAACATGGTGGATATCAAAGAATTGCTCCATTTGACAAAGCCAATTGGTAGGATCTTGACCATCAAACTTTCGCATATCCAACTTTGGTGTGAAATTCCTTGCCATAAAATGAGGGGTGTGATGATCCATCTTGAGATTTGATTCAAACCCAAAAACACCCTTCCCTTTTGTAGAATCCTCTTCCTCCACATCGTGGTGTTGTGACTGCTTATGTTTGGAAAGTATCTCCAGAATTTTCTCAATATCACATGACTTTGCCAACCCTTTCATTTGTTCATCCATAATGGACAAGATTTCACCTTTCATCTTGCTATTTTCTTTATGAATAAGTTCAAGTATATTTTCATATTCTTTTTGATCAACATCCTCACTTTCCACCTCCTCCTTGCCTGGAGTTTTTCCCGGTGTGGTAACATTCTTTTTGCCCCTTGTTGAAGGACCCGTCATGATTGGAAAAAATAATTTTGAAATAAATCACACAAATGAAATGCAAATTCTCTGAAATTTTTACTGTAACTTACTAAGGCCAAGATACCACTTACCCAGAAAAAATTCCAAGAAATTCGCAAATTTACTGCCTTGAGAGCGAATTTGTTGCAAACCCTAATTTTGCAATAACTCGCTTATTTTTGCTCCAATTCCTCTGAAATCTGGACTGTATCTTCTTTAATATTGTCTTCAAAAACCCTTTAAAAATCTTTAAAAAATTCGCTAAAATCTGAAAGTTATGCTCTTCCCAAAATCGCCTCCAATGATGAGAAAAAAATTTTGCCTCTACGGTGCCAAGATCATGCTCTGATACCACTTGTAATGAAACAACTTGCACAATATCTGAATATAATAGTAAATATTCTGCAAATACTTGATAATAATATGCCACTTCGAGGGGGCAACCTCCAAAACCACTTCGAGGGGGATACCTCCAATAGTCTTCAATGAGAACACAATGCTGAATATATGATGAAATAAGACTCACTACCTCCTATATATACCTATTTATGCCTAGGATATCACCTAGGCCGACTTAGATGGGCCTATATAAGCCTTAGGCCGACCTAAACAACTAAATAACAATAAACTAATGATAATATGACTTAATTAAGAGTTAAGATAGCCACAAGCCGACTATTCATAACCCTATACACACTATAGGATTAAGGGCGTAGCAGATCCCAAGCCCAAATATGCAGCAACATCACCTCGTATCCCAAGCTCGTTGATCTCCTATACACAATGACATTCATATGTGTGTAAAGGTGTACCAACACACATGGTCCCCTTGCAAACACCACCCTATCATGAACCATTTACAGTAGCACCAGTCCCCAACCCACTGGAAATCCTCTCAACCTCCTATAAGTAACCAAGGTCCCTACTATTAATCCAGCCAAAAATAGGGGAAGCCGGTACAATCTTCTCTCCATCACCTGCCTATACCACATCTCTGACTAGTGATCACCATAAGGAACTCAACCTAGGGCAAACACCTAATCCACATACGCAGCTCCATGACCATGGTCGTAGACCACCCTTTCTCCATGAATCAAGATCCTTAGGATCCCCCTCACATCCTCTAGTGTAATGGTGGCCTCTTCTATGTGCAAAAGGAAGGTGCATCTCTCTGTCTGCCACTGCTCTACTAGTGTTGTCATCATCACCTTGTCAACCCTAATCATTGGCATCTCTGTAATACAACACAATTCCATCATCCTCAAAAAGAACCTATCGATCGTGTCAAGATGCTCCCATAACACAAATGTCAGTGGCCGATGCTCTTGGGACTGTAGCATGTCCTCATCATCCTGCACAATCACAAGCACACCTTATTAGTCAAAGTTTACACACTGGGTGCTATTTCTTGCCCCCTAGGCGCTAAAAAATTTAGGTGTCACTTCCCTCATTTTGGACGCTGATCCTTCCAAATGGGTGCTAATCCCTAGTTCTAGGAACTAATTTCTAGACCCGGTGCTACTTTGTAGACCTAAGTAATAAAACACTAACTTTCATTGCTAATCCCACCCATTTTTGGGTGCTACGTCAAAAACCTAGGTGCTAATCGCTTGATTAGGTGCTAAAATTTTCATTTTGGGCACCACAATACCTTCCTAAGTGCTAAAATTATCATTTTCGGCACTAAGCTAATCTGCCCTATCTGGGTGTTGATCACTAGATCAGGCACTAATCCTCGGTCTAGGCACTACAATTTCCTGTCATGGCACTAATCTAACCCCTTAGGCTCTAAATTGCCTTCCTAGCTCCTATCCTCTATCCTTTCCCACTCTGCATTTATTATGGCTAACTTACCTGACACCCAAATCACAAAGGAGGTTTAGCAACCTAGCAGATCACTAGTCGCTGTCATCCATAGGTACTCGCAAATGCACTCTACATGGTGCTCCTCTCATGGAATATGTGTCATCACTCCTCTAAAGGCTCTTCTCTCCTCTAATAAATTTTTTCTAAGAAAAAGAAGACAAATGAGAATTATGGGTCCCTCCCACCATATATGTAGCCCCACCAACCCTAATTTTCTCTTCTAGACCTCATCTTTCAACTCCTATCACCGTTTTTCCTCCCCTACCCCATCCCAGAGATACCTATGCTTATATTTTTCTTCTTGTCCCATCTTTCTCCCACTTTCGACATATCTTTAGAAATTTAATTTTTTCTGCCAATCTCTTGAGGGGGCATCACCTAGTCATCCATTTCTCTCTTGTCTACCAACTAGGACATATTTATCAAAAATTCTTTTATATACCATCAACCTTGACAATAATGATGCCATATCAAAGAGGGGAAAAATCTAGACACTTAAAAATGGTCACAAACACTTTCATCCATTCTCGTATTCCAAGCCTGATCATTCACATCATTTCATTCAATTCCCACATTAATTAAATAATTTTTAATTTTTTAATTTTATTCCTCACTTTTCTCCTTCACTAAAAATTCTAAATTCCTCTACTATAGTCCAAAAATAAAATACTTTGCAACTATAGTTCACATTCCATTCATCAAAAAAGTTAAATAAATATCCATATTTATTTAATTCCCCTATTTTGTCCACTTTTGATTGCTTTTAGTAATCATCATTATTTCTTCTAAAGCATGTGTACATGAATTAATTTTTATTAATTCTCAATTACAAACCCCCGTGTTTCTAGAAGTCCACTTGTCACTCAATGTACATCCATGTGTTGGAATTGGTCTGGACAACTGAGAGGGGGGTGAATCAGTTGTCACACAATTTAAACTTTTCTTCCTTAAATCTTCTTTTACAACTTATAATCAAATTAATGATATAAACATTTCAGCATCAATCAATAACATATGAGCAGAAACATAAATAACACATATGACACCAAGATTTTTGATGTGGAAACCTGTTAAGGGAAAAAATATGATGGGGGTTAACCCACAAAGATTATAATCTGTTAAAAGTATTACAAAGGGGAATACACATGCATTCGAGCTCACTGCCTAGAGCTCACTTCTCAATAGAAGGTTCATTGCCTACATAAAGAAGATTACAATGAATTTGAATTGATAATAGCATCTACCAATGCAATGGTTTAGTTTCGATTAAGCACAAAATATTTACATGATACACTTCATCCTTACTCTACCTTGTTTTACTTTTCTACTAACATTCAAACTTTAGATCTCTGCTCTTTTCGCACTTATTCCATAGTTGCATCACACACACCAAAATCATTCAAATCCATCAGCTATATATATCCACATCTTGATCTTCAACCATTTTTTGGTCAGCTTCAAGAACACTTAGAACTTTATTAAAGATTCTGCTCCATCAGCTAAATCCATGTACAACTTGTAACACGGACCAAAACTTGCACTCACAAAACATCGATCAGGTTGGCTACTCTCACTGATCATCACAACTTGTCCAACCAACAACTTCCATACATCTAGAACCAAGATCATTTACAAGGTCAGCCTGTTCTTCTTCTGTCTACTCTGTCCAACTGTTAACTTGATACTCAGATGCTAATAACTTTTGAATCCTTCATCATTGGAGGCCAAAACTCTGGATTTAGATTATCCTGAAAATGGTCAAGACTTCCTTAGATCCATAGAAAACTCTAATTTACCATCAGAGAGATTCGAACCAAGATATTGGACCCTGTCGCCTGCTCTATTTTTGACTTTCTAGACTTAGATAAATTTTGATTCTGACTTCCAGTATGAACAAATTGTGTTATGCGGATCTATCATGTGAAGTAGTGTCTCTTGCTAACAATCTCCCCCTTTGGCATTGATGGAAACACTTAGTGAAAAATAACTAAGTGTTACTCATTTATTCCCTCTTACTTTATACTCTTGTGCTTCTTTACTGATTCTGAAACCCCCCTTTGCTGGATTCTTCATTTTTCATTGATCTTCACTCCCCCTTTGACATCAATGTCAAAGGATGGGGTTCGTAAACCAAAATTCATCAAAAAATTCTATAAATAATGCTGCATATGTACAACCAATTATTAAGTTATATTTACATGAACTTGAGAATGTCTGTAAAACTATTTTTCAATTGCTCAAGTTCAAAGGCCCAAGTTATTTTCATGCCATCCAAAATTGAGATGTGTCCACTTAGTAAAAATGCATATGCTTCTACCTTTGTTAGATCTAAAGGATCACTTGTCTGAATTGTAGTCTGAGCTTCTGATAAGGCATCATACATTGTCTCTAACTTGGGGGCAGTCGATCCCTGAAGCTCTCACATTATTTTCATAATATTACCTTTTTCTTTAACAAGCCTCTTTATCTCATCGATCAAGCTGATTACTTGACATTCTTGACTTATAGGAGATACTGTTAGAGGATCAAAATTTTGAAATAGATTTGACAACTTATGTTCTTGCTCCTTTATCTTTTTCTCAATATTCTCACTAAATTTGGACTAGGATAGACAAAACTTGTATATATCACCTCCATCACTTAGAGAATTTTGAATACTTTTTATACTGATACCAAGTATCATCCTTTCATACCCTATTAGGCTCTTTATTTCACTAAATATCTTATCCAAAAACTCATTAAAAAATTTAGTCTCTGTAAACTTCTCAAAAGATTCAAAATGTGTACTTATAGAGTTTACAAGATTCTTCAGATGTCTAGAGGGAGACTCAGATGGACTCTTTTGGAGGGTAGGCATTATCTTCTCTAGAACACCAGATGCAAGACTTAATAGCCAACTATCTTCTAAGTGAGACTTTAATATCTTCTCGCTTGCCTTGGCCTAAGTGAAAGATGTTACCTTCATCATTTGTATCGGAGAAAGATTAGCTAGGTGGATTGGTCCTTGAATTAGTTCAGGTTCATCAATCTCTAGCACTTCTTTACTCAAAAAGTTCTTTATTGCCTTTACACTGTCTCTTGCGACAACTTCCACCTCACCTTCCTTCCTTTGAGTTTTATCAATGGTAGTATCATAACTATTTTGTTTTGTTTTGTTTTATTCTGTATTGCCATTATTTTTGCATGTTTTAGCTATTTGGTATCCGAGTTCAAATGTCCATACGATCATCTCCTCTGTAAGAATCTTTGTCCTTTCATTCCTTCTATATCGGTTCGCAACAAATCTCATTTATTTCCCTCATGGGAGCTGGTGTTATCTAATTATTATTTTTGATCCATTTCAGCTATATATTTGTGAGTACTAATGTGTTTATCTATCTTATTTGTTTAATTTCTCTTGTTCTGTGTGGATGAGATATGGAAATCCAGCTTAATCGCAGGTTGTTTTTCCTAGTTTCAAAGTGGGAAACTGCTTTAATTGGTTCTGTTAATTTGAATGGATTATGGTCTATCTTTGCAATAGATAGCCTGGAGGTGGAGGAGGCTATTAGGGATGTTTTGGGAAGTGATATCCTTGAGGTCTGTGTTCGGGTTTTATATCCTTCTCAGATTTTTATGGTTTTTGCTTCTAATTCAATGGATTTAACTCAAGACGTGAATTTGGTTAGGCAACTAATTGATAAATATGTGCATCATTTTTTTTTTTCTACTAATAGCGTCAATGAAGTTTTCTAGAATTATGACCTCTTTAATTCAGAGGCTCTAATTGGTGGGCTTTTCACTAAGTAGCAAGTTCTTCATTCCCCTGCTCACAATTGTGTCTTCAATGCTGTTTGTACTTCCCTACTAAATGAAAATGAAGATTTCCTGCATATTTCAATTCATGCTCATGGAAAGGAGGTTGGTGAGAGTTTGGCTAACCGTGTGGATGAAAAGTTTCAAGCTTTGTTGTTTTTATTACAGTTTCAACCTCTTCTTCCTCCTCCTTTAGGCTTGCCTATTGAGGAGAATACTATTGTGGAACCTAATTATCTTATTCAGGATCTCAATGCTGCTATGAATCCTTGAAAGGTCGTCGAGGCTAATTTTGGTCTTATAGTTTATTTTTGGGATAGCCTCAGAATTGTAAGCTATTTTTCACAGCATCAATAATGTAATTTGGTGAAATTTTGTGTAAAACTTGCTCCTATTTTTCTAATGGAGTATTTTGTATGTTAGTTTGTATAATCGAGCTACAATTGGAGGTTTTCTTCCCCTGGTTCTTTCTTACCAGTATGCTCATCGAACCAGGGTTTTGTAAATTTTATTATTATATAATATAATTATAGTAGCTTGCCACTTTTGTTAAAAAAACATTTGTACCATCTTCTTCTATTTTATCTTTCTTTTCTTTTTTTCTCTTTCTCTATTTTACTTTTCTCTATGTTATTTGCAGAGGGACTCTTTCCTATGTCTTCACTACTTGCTATTTGTTCCAGAGGGCTTTGAGTGGTAGCAATATTATCTTCTTTTCCAAATTGATCAGGTAGAGTTAGAGAATCTCCCGCATCATCAGTTTTATCTACCATCTATGTATCTTCTTTACTTGTTTGCTCCTCTTCTGGAATAGAGGAGTCATCAACTTTAGTTTGTTGCTCACTAATGTTTACTTTTTCAACATCTGTCTCCTCATAGGTTTACTCCGAAGGATCTAGAGTATTACCTTGGTCATCATTTTCTTTTTCAATCTCTTCTTCTGGAGCTTCTTGTTTTAGAACTGAAGGTTTGTCTTCCTTAGCTTGTTCCTCTGAAACAATATAGTATTTATCTTTATCTAGAGCCTTTCTCAAAATTTCCTCTATTTCCTTTGCAACTTCCTTAATTTCACCAAGCATTAGCTTGTCCATCTGGATCTTGCTTCTAAATTTCTCTTTAACGCCCTTGAGGATTTTATCTGCTTCCCTTATGGTCATTACTGGACATAGGGTGGAGAAGACATATTCTCTGAGTTCAGAATCTTTAGCCTTGGCTTCTTCCTTCCTCATTTCTAGTATTTTCCTTGAAATTTTAGGAAGTTCTTGTAAAATTTCTAGTAGAGCTCTATTGAATTTATTCAAGTACATGATGGTGGTATCTTCCAAGATTTTCTTATTTGCTTGATCAAATTTATCATAATAAACTTTGATAGGCCTTAGATTCCCATGAATAGTAATTTTTTTTACAATTTCATCAACCGGCATAACAATCTTACCAGTTTCTTACTTTTTACTTAAATTTTTTCTTCTGGAAGGCTAGTCCTCAAAAACCTTTTAAAGTCTTGGCTTTCTTGGATCTCATCTTTTTAACTTCTTCATTTGTTTTTGTCTCTTCATCATCTTTTGTGCCCACATACATTCTAGTGGCCTTTGTTTTATTTCTCTTACTTCCTTCACCAGATGGTCTGTCTTCTACTTTTACAGGTTTAGGGGGAATATAAGCAGCAGTAGAGCTCCTAGTAGTCCTTGAAGTGGGGGATGGTTCTACTAGAGCATCTTCTTGATTCTTGTCCTATTTTTCTTTTTCAGCCTTTTCAATTCTTTCTCTATTTTTCTTCACTGCCTCCTTGGTTGGGCCAATGCTTTCAACACACCTTTCAACTTGCCTCTGCACTTTCCTTTTGGTCTCTGGTTGTCTTAGCTCCACATACAATTTTAGGATTAGCTCCTTGTATGTTCCAAACCTTTCCACATATGTGTCTTTTGATTTTCTCAGGAGATGTTGAGCATACATTTCCAAAACTTTCTCATCAACCTCATATCCCATTGGCATAATCCATATGGTTCTAGGTTCCACAGCCTCCATCAGGCACTGATCAGTGTCAACCATAAAGTATATTTCATTCTCATATTTCTCCACAACAAAATTAGGGATTCTTTCTCTTGCATGCATCATACTTTGAATGTTTTTGAAGTAACCTCAAATGATTGTCTTTTGAGTTTGGGAATCACCAAGGCTGAGTAGATGATCTCTTATTTGCCAAGAAACTAGCCTGTCATTTGTCCGGTGCACACCTTGAACTCAGGGCACTTCATTCATAAAATAGAAGAACAAACATATAATCAAGGAACCATACTTGAAGGTATTTTTCTTATCTTTCTTTATTTTACTTAAATTCTCTTTCAACTAATTTTGTAGTAGTTCACAAAGATCATAATCAACATTCTCCTTTAACATTTGATAGGTTGCATATATTATAGTTTCAAAGATAGAATTTTCCTTGCTGGAGTGGTAAATCTTGTACCCAATCACCATGGAGGAAAATTTAACATCTAGTTCTATAATATCATTGATGGTCATTACACTTTTGTCAAACTTGGCACTGATAGCATCAGTCACTATTTGGTTTTTCATGGCTTTCAACATGGGTAATCCACTAGATGAATTTAACTTAGTTATAATCTTGATAACATCCTTCATAATATTAAATGGTTTCAATAGCCATATGAACTCATCATATATTCAGCTCAAGATATATTGAACCCATTCATTCTCATCAAATGACAGAAACCTAATGACTTGCAGATAATGTTTGCTTTCTAGGGCTTTGTATTCTACTTTCAATTTATAGCTATCATCCCTTAAGTAGTTCTTAAGCAAATCCAAGAGTTTCTAATTTCCAAATTCATCAATGTTACAATGGATGTATGCCCTAATATCCTCAACATGTAGTACGCCATATTGAACTCCAGAAAATTGTTAGGGTTAGCCGGCAGAAGATATCAATTAAATGCAAATAAAGATTAAACAGAGAAATGGAAATACATAGAAATAATAATAGCGAGAGACAAGTTTTAACGTGGTTCACCCAAACTCGGGCTACATCCACCAAACAGAGAGTCCAATATTATTATCCAGTAAATAAAACTGATTACAATCAGCAATCCCTGCAACTCAATACCGCTGCAAATGCTACAATACAATATCTCAAAACCCTAACCCTTAGCCGCTTTTTATCAAGCTTTTTGTCAGTTACAAAATAGGGTTTTCTTATGTCGGTCAATGAAAAAATTAACTCCCGGTGCATTATAAAATAATAAAAAACCATGTGAGGTTTCAGGGGCGTTGCCCCCGAGCCCCCACGGGGGCACTGCCCCTCGACCCCACCCTGTATCGCGATAGGGAACGCGCCAGGGGCGCTGCCCCTAGACCCCGTCTTGGGGGTGCTGCCCCCAAACCCCCGCAAGGGGCGCTACCCCTTGACCCCGTAGGAATTTGGGGGGAAACCGCACCAATAAAAGTGGGGTAAATATAACCTCCGAGTCTGATTAGGCTCCATATAACAACAAAAATGCACCTAATGGTTCAACTTCAACTGATTTATATGGATGCTTCTTAAATATTAGTTGGGGCCTTTCAGCTACATCAACAACTAGAGGTGTAGCCATCTCAATAGATTTTAGATTCAAGACTTTATAGAGAAGTGCCTTTTTCTTCCATGGGGTTAGAGTTGATCAATTGTTGGTTGAATTCACTCTTCATGCTTTAGTTTCTTGATTTGCAACTCAGATGCACTGCTTCTTGTTTTCTTCGAATGCAAAGTGATTCAAATGCATGACCGAGTGACCTTTAATCCTCTGCAAAACCTAATTTGTCATTGTAATAAATGCATTTCCCTAACTTCATTTGGTTACTCTGTATTTGAACAGTTCTTCAAGAATCACTCTGCAAATTTCCATGTCAACAACTTTTCTTCTAGAAATCCTTCCAAAGTTTCTAAAACAAATCAAGATATATTCTCTCATTGTGCCATATCCAGGCACCTACTTACTATTTGATTTTCAATGCAGCTCCCCGTGAGCTAGAGCTCCTAATTCAATTTCCAGAGGAATCATCAGCACTAGATTCTAGTGTGGACTCATTACTATGGTTCACAATTGTTTTCTTGACCCATGTCTTGCTCATTTCATTCTAGATCTCATTCACATGAATTTTTTCTTTATCTTTGTCTTGACTCTACTCATCCAGTTGTCTATTTACTAGACCTCTTCTTTCATTATTCTTACTTCTGTAGAATCTTGCAATATGACCAGATCTATTGCAATTAAAGAAAACAACATTTCTTTTATTGTATACTTGATTTCCTCTTGATCTACACTGATTAGCCATGTGTCCATATCCATTGCAAGTAAAGTAGTAACCATTGAAAGAGTTTCCATTAGAGTTATTTATTATCATACTTCTACATTGATTGGATCTATGACCATACCTCTTGTATTTGAAGCATTGACCGGAGAAGGATGGACCATTTTGATTTACTTTGCTTCTATACTGAGTAGCTCTATGACCAAATTTATTGCAATTAAAGCAATTTCTATTGAATGATGGAAACTGTTGAGCATTAGGTTGTCTTACCAAAGGTCTTCTATGTCTATTTTTCCCATTCCTTGGTTGAAAATTTCTTTGTCTAGATCTGGATCTTTCACCTTTGTCATAGCCAAGACCATGCTTGCCATCAGCCTTTTTCTATCCTTCAAGCAGTGCTTCAAGTTTAGCTGACCTTATCTTAAACTTCTCCTTGTATTCATTTGCAACTTCTAGGTCATGTTTGAGAATGACAATTTGCCTTTCAAGTTCTCTCTCATTGTCTCTACTTTCTTGTAGATCAGATTCTAGATGTCTAGCCATTTTCTCCAATTTACAGCATTCTTCAGTTCTTTCTTTGAGGTTTTGAGTCAGGTCTTCTTCTATTTTCTTCCTATCTTCAATCTATTTGGTTTGCCTCATCACCCTAGATTCCATTTCAATTTTTAGAATCACAACTTCTTTTAACAACTTCTCACATTTCTTTGTCTTTTCTTCCAAAGCTTCATTCATGCCATTTTCTGTAGTTAAACTAGATAATTGCAGAAGTAGCTCTTTTCTCCTTTCCATAGATTTTTTTAATTTATATTTTAATATTTCAATGGTATCATCAGCATCTTTAAGCTCATCTCTCAGTTTACTAACTTATGCTTTAGACTGATCAAGATCTCTTAGGGCCAACTGAAGTTGATCCTTGAGTGAACCCATTGAAAACTCCTTCCAAGATCTTTTCCTCACCCTGTTAGGCTTTTATAAGGAACCTTTCTCTAATATGAATTGTTGGAATTGGTCCAGACAACTAAGAGGGGGGGTGAATCAATTGTCACACAATTTAAGCTTTTCTTCCTTAAATTTTCTTTTACAACTTATAATCAAATTAATGATATAAACATTTCAGCATCAATCAATAACATATGAGTAGAAATATAAATAACACATATGACACCAAGATTTTTAACATGGAAACCTAGTTAACGGAAAAACCACGGTGGGGGTTAACCCACAAAGATTATACTCTGTTAAAAGTATTACAAAGGGGAATGCACATGCATTCGGGCTCACTGTCCAGAGCTCACTGCTTAATAGAAGGCTCACTACCTACAGAAAGAAGATTACAATGAATTTGAACTGATAATAGCATCTACCAATGCAAGGGTTCAGTTATGATTAAGCACAAAATACTAACTTGATACACTTCATCCTTACTCTACCTTGTTTTAATTTTCTACTAACATTCAAACTTTAGATCTCTGCTCTGTTCGTACTTTTTCCATAGTTGCATGACACACACCAAAATCATTAAAATACATCAGCTATATATATCCGCATCTTGATCCTCAAGCATTTTTCAGTCAGCTTCAAGAACACTTAGAACTTTATTAAAGATTCTACTTTGTCAACTAAATCCATGTACAACTTGTAACACAGACCAAAACTTGCACTCACAAAACATCAATCAGGTCAGCTACTATCACTGATCATCACAACTTGTCCAACTAACAACTTCCATACATCTGGAACCAAGATCATTTACAAGGTCATCATGTTCTTCTTCTATCTGCACTGTCAAACTATTAACCCAATACTCATATGCTAATAACTTTTGAATCCTTCATCACCAAAGGCCAAAACTCTAGATTTAGATTATCCTGATAATGCTCAAGATTTCCTTAGATCCATAGGAAACTCTGATTTACCACCGGAGAGATCTAAACCAAGATACTGGACCCTATCGCCTGCTCTATTTCTGACTTCTCAAACTTAGATAAATTCTAATTCTAACTTCTGGCATGAACAAATTGTGTTATGCGGATGGGTGGAATAGTCTTAGTTGCCATCAATGACAACACCTGTCATGCGAACCAGTGTCTCTTGCCAACACCATGTACATGGCAAGTGGTACATTGGAAGCATGACCAAATCTTCCAAAAGTGTACACTTGTCCTCTTTCTTCTACCCCACTTCAAGTGTCACTATTCATGCAAATTTAAAATTCCATGTGGCACTATTCATGCACTATTCACCTAATTTTTAAATCCATTTGTCCTCTCCCCACAATTTTAAATTCCTCACAAAATCCAACCCATGTCTTTATAGAAATGAGGCCTTAAATGTCATACACCTCCCCAATCCTAGCCATCCCTTGATCATCCCTTGAATCTTGGAGCAATTCTCTCATCCAACATCATCTTGTCATTTGTCCAATTCTCCTTGCTTGAGGATCCTTAAGCAATATCAACCCTTGGTCTTTCAATTCAATCCAAACCCTCTAATTCCATCCCCAAAAATCTATAAATTGAGGCCTTCCTCTCCACTTTCCATAAGAAATTTTTATGCAAAGAAATTCTTCTAGTTTGAGCATTCACATTCCAACCATTTAGGCTAAATCATAGTTTAGAATAACTTAGCATTATCATCCTTAGGACAAATCACTATTAATGCATTTAGATAGGGTACAATTTACGTGATTAGTGCATCACTAGTTGATCCAATCTTGAGGTCCTTTGGACTTGGGATTGGGAGTTAATTAGGATGGCTAGCTCACCTCATAGGATCCCACTTTCATTGTAGACAAAAAGGAGTGAAATCTAAGAAAAATACTTTGGTAACTTCTACAGAAGGCCCTCTTCAATTGGAAGCTATCTTCAATGGAATTGAATAACATGGGTTATTAAAGAACATAGTTGATTTGTATCCAAATGTTTCTCCTAAGGATCAAAAGACCATTGAAAATGTTGTAGTTATGTACATGGTTAAATACACATTGCCCATGATTGATGTTATTGAAAAAGTACCAGAAAGTCTAGCTCAAGCTAAAAGGCAAAAAATAGAAGAAGCCATTAAATAAATAATAAACTGAGGCAACAAGCTATTGGAAAGGTCAGGTCATCTATGTCCCAAGAAGAAAAGGGTAAATTGACTCAAATGCAATCCCATGAATTAAGGAAAAAGAAAAGAATGCACTCTTATGAGCATGAAGGAAGGTGACAAAGACAAAATTTAGAAAGAGACCAAGGAGGTGACAAAGAAAGTCTTGGATGAGATAAAAGGAACTGAGTATGTGGAGTAGCCATAAGTTTCTCCACCACATAATACTACCTCACCACCTCATAGGGTTGTATCTCCTCCGCACAACATTGAACATTAAGTTCCTCAAGAGGAGAAATAATAGCAAGCAGTAAAAGACCAAGAACAAGATACACATGAAGAAGAAAATGGTTCTTTGGATCATAATACTATGCATGATGATCAACCTCTAGTGAATACAGAACAATAGGATAATCCTAAACAACAAAAGGAGTAGACAAATGTTGACACATGGGAGAACTCAAAAAGGAACAAGATACATCTTCCTCCTTTCTACTTAACTCTATCAAGTTCCTAGCCCAACAAATGCAAATCCAAGTGGTGGTCACTACACAACTATTATAGTTGCCATTGCTAGATAGACAAGTTAACTTGTCCAATATATCTCCACTTCACAAGTTGCAACTGGGAGATATACTTCAGTCCTTAGCAAGGCAAGAAATTATGCAACAACAAGTTGAAGGAGTTGAAGTGTTAGAAGAGGAAATTAAGATATTACAAGAAGAATTGCCTAAGGAAAAGAGAGGCCCCATCTTGCCTCCTACTCAATAGATGAAACTCATGTTGGAGTCTTTCAAGGCTCATTCATCTTATCTAGAGAAGCAAGTTGAGAAAATGATAATATAGTAGGTAAATAATAGAAGATAGGTTGATGCATCTGATAGATGTGCAAAGGCACATAATAGTTTACAAGAAAATGTGAAAAATATTTAGAAATTTATTGAGGATGCCAAGATTAAATTGTATCAATTTTGTTTGAATTGGCTAGCAAATAGAAAGAGCATAAAGGATCAAGCTGACTCTATTCAATCATAGTTAATTCAAGTAGCCAAAGTATATGATCCTCTAAAGGATAAAGATGGAACTATTAGGGTCCAAATTGAAAATATTCATACTTAGTTAAAGTAACTCTTGGAGAAAAGAGAGAAAATCAAAGGAGAAACAGCTCAGCTAAGAAAAGTTGTGAGTATGAAGTTAGAAGTCTTAACTAGTATCTTGACTGAAGTAGATAGTGTGGCTCAAAAAGTTAAAGTGCCAGCCACTTTGGAAAAGACAAAAGATTTGTATATTTAGTTTGGAATTCAATCACACATTTTGTCTTCTACAAAGAAGCACTGGGACTCAACTCTTGCCCAGTTGAAGGTGATTCAAAAATGTTCTACCTTCCAAGTGAATAGAAAATTTTGTAAAGGTAAAACAAATTTTTATGATTGTCTAAATATGCGGTGAATAAAATAAGAATAAGCAATGCTATTTTGATATAAATAAGGTACATTGTACACAATATCTTGAAAAACAATTTTGTTACATCATTTTTGAAGAATCTAAGGCTACTCCTTTAAGGGGAGTTGATTGATAAGAGGTAATAAGAAATATTTAGATAG
Organism: Cunninghamia lanceolata; assembly: GCA_027924645.1. Taxonomy (NCBI): domain Eukaryota; kingdom Viridiplantae; phylum Streptophyta; class Pinopsida; order Cupressales; family Cupressaceae; genus Cunninghamia; species Cunninghamia lanceolata. Next base: position 4,948,227 of record BSBN01000596.1, read on the forward strand.
GGGGAGCCTACTTCTTTTTCTTGGAATAGAGGAAGACCACTATCCCTTTTCCATTAATGCCAAAGGGGGAGAAATATGTGCATATTAGGTCAAATTGTTGCATATGGGTTGTTTGCATTAATGTCAATAGTCATATGGAGTGTTACAGTGTGGAAGAGCGTAAGGGATGTCAAAGGGAGATTGTAGAAGTATGGTGATTAATGAAGACATTATAGAATAAGTGATCAGAAGTATTGTGAAGAAAAGAGCAAAGGGATGAATATATGCTCTACAGCTAAAGGAGAAGATCAAGAAAGAAGGAAAAAGGAGATGGATCAATATCATATCATATCTTCTTTAGTTCTTATGTAAGTTTACAACCTTGATATATTTATGTTTGAAGTATGTGATGAGTAGAATTGGGGTCTTGCTAAATGATGATGATATGAACTCATGATACTTATCGCATGATAAATAAAATTGTAAAAGATTGAAGGAAATTGTCTAAGTATAGTGATGGTACCATATAAATTTTTTTCCATAGCCCTAGTATTTTGGCCCAAAGATTTGTGTCATTAGGTTAGAAGATCTCTGGCCTAGGTTTTTTGCATAGTAAAAAATATTCTGAGTAAAACCCCTTAAACTCTAAACCCTTGTGCTGATCATGTTAGAAATCATGTTTGTTATATTTTTATGTTGACTTCCTATCACCTATTTATCAAGATTTTAATTTGCCTCTTTATGCCCTCCAAAACATTGTTTAACTGACCCCTTGCCATACAGTCACCACCTCTATCCCATGCCTAAAATACTTTATTTCAAACTGCCCCATAGCCCCTTTTTTCCTAGTAGACAAAGGATGTTTTTAAGAGATATGTGCCAAGGTCCAATCCCACTAACTCTTTTTGATAGATGGCAATTATGGATTTGCTTCCGCCAATCCGCCAGTGTTAAAATATTGACAAAGAAAATGCCTATGGAACCGCATAAGGGGTGTCAATTGGCCAGAAACTGTCTTCAGTTGTAAAGAAAGAAAGTGGTGGGTCCTTGGAACTATGTCATGGCTTTTCTATGGTTTTCGTCATTCTTCCATACTTCACCAAAGGGTCCCTCTAAATGGCTGTGGAAGGATGGAAACGTGACACGTGGCCTTTGGAGGGTGGGATTGTGCTTTGGGGGATAAAATCATGACATGTCAAAATCTCTGAGGATGATGATGCTTTTTGGGAGTTGTCCCATTGCATGTAGTTGATCCAACCATTCTCTGTCATTTCATAGAGATCAAATCTTCTGCCAGATCTTTTGAGTACACAACCACAGATAATGTCCTAACTATACCACTTAAGGGGCATTTTCTTGGGATCATGGTTAAGAGGGTTGTCCAGGTGGCTAGCTATTATTGGTAAATTCTCAATAACAGTCTCCTTCTACGTAATAGACCAAATCGGTGCTATTAATTCAAGCCAGCTAAGGTCTTGATCGATGGCTCAAATTCAAAAAATTGATGAAGGGATGTGTTGGAAATGGATCTGATGATACTTCATAGAAAAATTAATTTCTCAGGTGTGTGTAGAGTCTACATCACTACCACTATGAGGGAATTTACTAATTGAAAGATTGGCTTATGTAGGATCAACCTTTAGAAATTCGTGTTTCTACCAGAAATGACCTTTCATCTACTATGTGATGAGTTATGGCAGGATGATAAAGCTGAAATGATGAAATCAAGATACCTGATCTAGCATCTTCAATGCAAGAAGTGATGTTTTTAGTTAACTAAAATAATGGAATTTTATCTTTTTGCTCATTTTGGTAATCTTCAAAAGATTTCCATTTATGGTAGAAATACCTTGAATTGACTAGAATTTATTAAACCAAAGATGTTGCGGATGTGTGCAAGATATCCCAGAGTTTCCCTAAATAGGTGTTTGCTAATGTTGCCTCCTACATTGTTTGATCGTGCTGACAGTATGGTTTTCCTTGTTGCTGTGTGTTCTTTTTGTTCCCTTGTTCTACTGGATTCTCCTCCCTATTCTCATGGTTATCAATATGCCCTTACAGAATTAGGAGACTTAGAGATTTATTTCTATGGAATAGGTGGTGCAGGGAAAATTAGGGAATAGTAGTAGCATCCATTGCACCTTTGTGATTTCTTCTTCCTTCTTTTATCTCATCTGAATGTGGGACTTGAGGGCTAATCTCCTAGATCCAAAAATTCCTTATTTCTGTGAGTTGGTAGTTTATGTTCTTAGGTAGAGAGGCATTATTACTTCCTCTACCCCTCACTTACATCTAATTTTAATAACAGAGCTTTAACTTTAGGTGTAAGGAGATTGCCCACTAGGATGATATAGATAACGTAGAAGAAAGAATTGTTCCTGCTGCTACTATTCTCTCAGCCTAGCTTCCAGCACTACAGAAGTCAGCCATGTGTGGCCTCTTCAAGTTTTTTTCCAGTTGAGGAAGTTGGAAACCTCCTAACCAGAAGTGAAGAGTCACACACATGCAAATAAATCTAGAAATAGTGAAGAAGAGTTCAGACTTCCTGGGTTTTTTTGACGTTGTTCCTTGCACGTTTTCTCATTTTTGGCACACAGATTGGATGGGTAGACAAGTGAATCTTCTTTTTGACTAGTTGATAGCATTTAAGGGTGTTTGTACTTTTAATAGTATCTGATAACTATGTCAACCATCAACAATAAGATGGCCTCAAACCCTGCCAAAGTGAAAGAGCATACAGTTCAAAAACAAGTACCTCAGCATGTGAGGGTGTTTTTGTTAGATGGGCATCTCTCTCTACAATTGAGAGATAGTTACACCCACATCTTGTTACAACTTCATCTTTTGGTTAAACAAATTTGTAACTTCTTTTGTCTTTAAGCCTATTGCTTGTCTGCTCCCTTATTTTTATAAAAGGGAATTTAGGGCTTATTAATTGGTATTGGTTAGAGGTCATGTCTTCTAGACTCAGTCTAATGTATGGGATCAATTTGATAATGGAGTTGTACATAGTTATCTTTTGAAATAAAGATTAGCCGTCATGTTTTAGTCTTCATTATGAGTTCAAGATTTTTGATGAAATTCTAGAATCGGTTTTGTAATTCATTAACAGTTTACAAGTTATTGTTGAGTTTCAGAGCATACTGTCTCCTAGTCATGTACACATTATTACATTTATGAATACAAATTTGATTAATGATCAATTTATTCATCATCATAGTCTTTCTTGTGTTTGTATATTCTTCTGGTGGTATTTACTCAAGTAGTAAAATAATGGATGTAAGAGAATATTGAATGTAGTATTGGTTTATAGGAATAACTAAGCATGGTTAACTTTGAAGCCAGTAAGATATTTTAATGTAAGGTATTATTTTACCTTCACAGTAAACTAGGATTGATTGTAGAATAGTTCTTTTGTGTTTATATCAGTTTCTAACTCTATGACCCTTGGAATAGGTACTGATCTATTTAAGATGCTATACTACATGTAAACCCCCTTGATTATCCTCATCATTAAATATCAAAGCAATTTCCCTTTTAGATATAGGTTTTAGATGCTATTTTATTCACATGTTGCTCTGCAAAGAATTAGGTCAAACCTTAAGAATATAGCCCATTACTTTACTCTATCAGTAATTCTTTAAGCAATCTAGAAGGAACATATCTATTTTAGAAATAATGTTTTGAGCAAGTATTTAGAGATCCCACCATTTAAATAAATATTGTTTTATGAAAGGACACCCTCCTTGGTATTGAAAACCCTAAAGTGTAGAGGAAAAAGGGGATTGAAACCCCATTTATTTTTTGTTGGCCAATCCCTTAAGACATATCAGTTAGGAGAAATGGCTATTTTTTAGATCTATTTTCTTGAGATCAGGTTGGGAATTTAAAACAACCAATAGATTGGAGACTCTATTAGGGAGTTGAAGATAGAACTATGTCTTATCCTGAGGTCTTAGCTCAATTGATCTCCATATTTATTAGAGAGTTGGAATTCAAATTGTTATGTTCCTTACAAAGGGATGGCTACTCTACTATTTTTATTCACAGTTGAGATAGATATAAGCATGCTACATAGAATTTATGTGCCAAGATGTTTTACATGACTCTTGTTAGAAACATACACAGCCAAGAATTTAGAATGCATAATAGAAACTCAAATCAAGCATGCAACAAGAACACAATCACAATATAGTGATTTACCCTGGAAGACCCCAAACTAGGGAAAGAATAGCAATGAAGATCTTCATATTAACCCTCAGCCCCAACCCGGCTGAACCTGGAGGCTTCAACCAACCACACATACAATGGAGTCACCAAGCCATTATATAGAATTCCATACATGCAAAACCACGGGCTCAAAACCATGAGCTCCAACACCATGTGCTAAAGACCACTAATGGTTAATCCACTAACTCTAACCTAAGAACTAGTTTAACCCAACAATCTACCCTTTAAACTTGGTCTTGGGGTTAGCACCAAACCCACCTTCCACAAGCACAAAGTGCAATACCCTCTCTGTCATCGAGATCGACATCAAACTGGGAATCCACATGACTCTAAGCCCCCCTTACCACCTAGGATAACTCCTCTCTTACCAAGTCTTTCCTTTCAAGGATAGAGCAAGTCATACCAGGTCTTACATCCATCAGCCCAAATACCTGTATCAAATTTTACATACAACTCCATTACAATCTTGTTCTTGCTACAGCCAGCCTTGGTTGCAGGCATGATGAAGGGGGCAAATCATAAAACACAAAACAATAGAAATTGTACAAAAAAAATAGAACTTTCTTTATTGATTTGGACAACTTATTACAATACAGAAGCTAAGATACAATTAGAGGAATCAACCCTCCATAGGCTGCAACACATTATAGCTTCCTCTCACAAGACTTTGAAATCATCTGCCATCTGTGACCCCAAATCTCCTAGGGTCTCTATTTTCCCACCTATTGTTGACTCTACACTTCCCCCTTAACTCTACTATAGCCCAGGGTTCCCAAAAATGGTTATTAATAGCAATTTTCGTGGCCAACAACCTAGTTTGAAATTTACATCTCCCTCAAAAAATAGGCCAACTTTCGTGAGCCATAACTTTTGATTTGGGTGTCAAATTGATGAACTATTTTATGAGTCAAAAATCTCGTGGAGTGCTCTAAATTCTGAGAACCTGCTATGCTAGTTCCAACCATTTTTAGGTTTGTATGGGGCCGTTTAGTAGCTCAAACCTGAGTTTGAATAAATTTCAGGCATTTTTTAGGAAACAAAAACATTAATATCTTTCAGCTCGCAAATGATCTTTGCGTGATTCCTTTGCCAAAGGTCTTATTTTTAAGTTATGAAACTTCCTATAAAATTTCACTTCATTCCATGCCCAAATACAAACTTTCTAAAAATAGCAGGTTGCTATTTTTAGTAGTTTGGAAAAGCTGAAAGTTCTACATCATTCTTCAAGCAATTATGGAACCAAAACCACAAATTTTGAAAAGAAATGAAAAGAAAATCAACAATTTTGAAACACATCTTTTTTTGGTTGATGCAAGATTTCCCTTACACCACTTGATGCTCCTACATCAGACACCCAGGGTAATTTGAGAAGTGACCCTGTCACGTCTTAGGTGTTTGTGTGAGGAAAACCCAAATGGTCAACCTCTTCCTTAGACAACCAAGAAGAATCTTCAATAGGCCTTCCTTTCCATTTCACTAGATATTCTTCATATTGTCTATTCTGAGTACTTCTTCCCACATGGCTATCTAAGATCTCTTCTATCTCCTCATTCGAAGTAGATGCTGAAATACTCCACTGTTCTTATGTTGGTACATCCTCTCTTCCACCTTCATGATATTTTGATAAACCAGCAATGTTGAAAATAGGGGAAATGTTGATCCCACTCAGCAGCTTTACCTCATATGCATTTCTTGAATCATGTTTCTTCAAAATTTTACATGGTCCAAATTTCTTCATTTTTAGCCTATTGTATGTTCCAATTGGGAACCTTTCTTTTCTGAAGTGAACCATGACTTCATCTCCTACCTGGAATTCCTTATATCTCCTCTTCTGATCTACCTTAGTGTTGTACTGAGTATTCATCTTATTAATGTGCTTTTTCACCTCTTAATGCAAATTATTCATGTGTGTCGCAAAGTCTTCAGCCTCGACACTCGTCTTTTCTCCTTTGTCCAAATTCCTTAACTCTGAAGCATTTCTTGGACTATTCCCATATACAATCTGGAATGGTGATTTACCAGTACTCCTATTGACATAATTGTTGTAAGCAAATTCTTCCTATGGTAAAATCAAATTTCATCCCTTGGGCTTATCTCCTACTAAGCATTGTAGCAGGTTACTCAAACTCCTATTCACCACTTCTGTCTATCCATCAGTCTATGGATGATGTGGAAAACTAAACTTCAAATCTATTTTTAACTTCTTCCATAATGTCTTATAGAAATAACCAACAAACTTGGTATCTCAATCTAAAACTATGCTCTTTGGTAGACCATGTAATCTCACCACTTCCCTGAAAAATAATTCTACAATATGAATAGCATCGTTAGTCTTCTTGCAAGGAATAAAATGTGCCATCTTTGAGAATCTGTCCACCACCACCAAAATGGAGTCATGTCCTCTCTGTGTCCTTGGTAAACCAAGAATAAAATCCATACTAATATCATCCCATGGGTTCTCTGGTATAGGTAGTGGCTGATATAGACCTGTATTCTGACTTGTTCCTTTCACCATCTAACATACTTTATAACTTTGCACAAATTTCCTCACATCTTGTTGCAAATGTGGCCAGTAATAATTTTCACCAACAATAGCAATGGTCTTATCTTGACCAAAGTGTCTAGGTAATCTCCCACTATGCTTCTCCTTTATTAGGTTCTCTCTCATGGAACTCCTGAGAATGCACAACTGGCTTCCTCTAAACAACATGCCATCTTGGATTATGATATCCAACCATTTTGTCCTATCTAAAGTAATAGGTTCTAGACAAGCTTTCCAAGCCTCTGTAAAATTTGGATCTTCAGGATACAAACTTTTGAGCTCATTGAACCCAACAACCTCTATCTTCATTTTTGTCAATAAATTTTTTCTTCTTCTCAAGGCATCTAAAACTCTATTGGACTTCCCACTCCTGTGCTTCAGAACAAAAGTATAGCTCTGAAAAAACTCAACCCATTTTAAGTGCCTTTGATTTAACTTTCCTTGACTATTAAGATACTACAAAGGCTGATGATCAATATATAAAACAAACTCCTTTGGCAACAAATAATGTCTCCATTTCTTCAAAGCCTGAACTATTTCATGAAACTCCTGGTCATAAATAGAATACTTTTTCTTGGCATCATTATGCTTCTCACTAAAATAGGCAATGGGCTTACCTTCTTGGGTCAAAACAACTCCTATACCACTACCACTAGCATCACAATCTACCTAAAATACCTTATTGAAATCTAGAAGTGCTAAAATAGGTTGTTCTATGACTTTCTACTTCAATGTATCAAAGCTCTTGTCTACTCATTTAGTTCATCTAAACTCTTTTCTATCCCCTCTCATTGTCTTAGTTAGGGGTGCACAAATGCTACTAAGGTTTTTGATAAACTTTCTGTAAAAACTTGCCAAACCATGAAAATATCATACCTCCATGGCTCTCCTTAGCATAGGTCATTCAATGATAGCTCTTACTTTTTCTAGGTCTATCTTAAGACATTCCTCTAAGACAACAAATCCCAGGTATACCAACTCCTTCTTTGTAAAACTACATTTATTCATATTGATCAACAACTTCTCATCCCTCAGCTTCTCCAAAACTCTTCTGATATGCATCATATGCTCATCCCAAGTCTTACTGAAAATCAAAATATCATCTAAATAAACAATAACAAAACATCCCAAAAATTCTTTCAGTACCTTGTTCATGAAACGCATGAATGTGCTCGGTGCATTAGTTAGCCCAAATGGCATGACTAACCACTCATACAAACCCTACTTTTTCTTGAAGGCTATCTTCCATTCATCTCCTTCTCTGATTTGGATCTGGTGATACCCACTCTTTAGGTCAATTTTGTTGAAGTACTTGGCTCCACTCAAATAGTCTATTATGTCATCCATTCTTGGCAATGGAAACCTGTACTTGATCATGATCTTATTGATGGCTCAAGAATCTATACACATTCTCCATTCTCCATCTTTCTTTGGTACTAGTACTATAGGTGCCACACGTGGACTTAGGCTCTCCCTTATCAGTCCCTTCCTTAATAGCTCTTGAACTTCTCTATTCAACTCTTCACTCTATACAGGAGTGATTCTATGGGCTGCCTTATTCAGCAAACTAGCTCTTGGTATCAAATCCATTTGGTGACTTATCTTCCTCACCAATGGTAAACCTTCTAGTAAATTATCAGAGATAATATCCTAAAATTCTTCCAACATATCTCAGAATTCTTCCAGTACATCTACACATTTCTCTTGACTAATCTTAGGAATCAATGCAAAGCAATGATGATCATGCTTCATACCCTCCAAAAATTTTCTACCATCTACTAAGAAAATCTTGGCAGTACTACATACCTTTTCTTCCACCTCCTTCAAGGGCTTCAACTTATGATGAACTTCGTCCTTTGTTAGGGAATACGTGTTTGCATGACCATCATGGAGAGTGCTTCTATCATACTACGACAACCTCCCCAATAGTATATGACATGCATCCATCGATATGATATCACACAACACCTCATCATGGTAGTCCCCAATCTTGAACTTCACTAAATACTACTCATTGACCAAAGCTCTATGGTCCTTTTGCAACCATGCAATCTGATATGGATGTGGATGCTTTCTTCTTGTTAGCTTCAACTTGTCAAACATCTCCTCTGAAACAAGATTGTCAGTGCTTCCACTTTTGATAATAATATCACAACACTTACCTTCCAATTTACACCTTATGTGGAATAAACTCTTCCTTTCACTTGGTTCTTTCTTCGCATTCAACAAAGTGCTTCTAACAACTAGGGTTTCTCCCCTTTCAACACCTTTAGAATGCTCAGAATGTGCATCTTCATCTACATGTGTAACTCATGCATTACCTTAAGGTCTTTGATTTGTCCTTCCTTGATGTTGTGGGCACTCGTATTCTCAAGGCCCTTCTTCTCCACATTGGAAACAGGTTCCTCTAAAACCTCCTCTTCTAGTTCTTGGCCCAGGTCTACCTCTTCCTCTTCCTCTTTTCTCACCATTGATCTTGTCACAAGGGTGGTAGGTATTATCTCCTCTCTAAATTTGACTGATGCAAGTTTCTTCACTTTTCTTTGAATCTTCATTTCATCCCAAATAGGGTTTTCGTTCGGTTCTTCCACCTTGACCTCTTCCCCTTTACTTGTTGCCAAATCTTTTATTTAGCTTCTCTTCCACCTTCAGGGAAAACTAGTATGCATCTTCTATGGTTGTCATTCTAACCAGGCTCAACTCCTCTTGAATACTCAGGCTCAACCCATTAATGTAATGGGCTATCTTCTCCTTATTGGGCTCTACATGGCCTGTCCTAATAGTAATTTTATAAAAGTCTTCTGTATACTCCTTAACAAACTTGTTACCTTGCTTCAGTCCTTGCAACTTCTTCAGCAGCTCCATCTCATAGTCCACAAGAATGAATTGCTTCTTCATCTTCTCCACCATCTAATCCCATCTGGTGATCTTTCCTTTTCCTATTCTATTACTCTCTAATTGGACCTCCTTCCACCAAATACTGGTGTGGCCTTTCAACTTCATTTTTGCAAACTTGACCCAATCTGGGTCCTCCACATCTTCATACTTGAAATACTACTCCATGTCATTGATCCAATCAATAAGCTATTCTGGATTCAAATCTCTAGAATATGTAGAAACTTTGATCCTAGGCCTCTTTCTAATCTTTGAAATGGCCCTGAACAACCTAACTTCTACATGATCTCCTACAACTTCTTGTTCTTCCTCAGATACCTCTTCTTCAACTTCATCGTTGCTTTATTCTCTTGTTCTTGGCTCAAACCCTCTTCGCAGCTCCTCTTGCAATGCATCAATTTGCCTTTGTAGGGCTCTAAAACCCTCTTCCGTCAAAGCATTCCTCCTAATACAATTTCTTCGTGGAGGCATCTTGTTCTCCATAGCAAACCCACAACCTCAGGTTCTAGTGCAAACTATCTCATGGTCGGTGATTTGTTTACACACTCAGGAACCATTGCTCTGATACCACTTGATGAAGGGTTTAAATCATAAAACACACAACAATAGAATTTGCACATAGAAAATAAAACATTCTTTATTGATTTGGACAACTTATTACAATACACAAGCTCAGATACAATTAGAGGAATCAACTCTCAACAGGTTGCAACACATTATAGCTTCCTCTCACAAGACTCTAGAATCATTTGCCATCTGTGACCCTAAATCTACTAGTGTTTCTATTTTCCTGCCTATTCTTGACTCTAAACATCCCCCTTTAACTCTACTATTGCCCAGGGTTCCCAAAAATGGTTATTAATAGCCTTTTTGGTGGCCAACAACCTAATTTCAAAATTTACATTAAGAGGCCTACTTTTTACACTACTGTTCATGAGACTATTTGCAGTGCTATTACTATTATTTTTATGTTGAGAGACTATTGATCCTGGAATCTTGTTTATTTAACCTAATTGATTTTAAGGAAATAATTGTGCAATGATAATTAGATGTTGCTTTTAAGAAAATGATGAATGGATAATATTAGAAATGGAACTTTAATATGCTTCAGTATGATTATATGGTAGAATGTTTAGGTATGCATGTATTTTAATTGCTTCAGCTATGATATCTTTATGTGTTATTAACTTCAAGTTTGAGTGTGCAGGTATTGCTAATGAAACCACAAGTACAGGAGATCATTCCATACCCTATGTTGTATCCCTTGTGAGCTAATCTAGTTCCACAAGGAACTAAGATCAACCTCGTGTTTGGTAAAATGTTGTAATGTGTTAATGTTGCATGAGGTCAAGGGAATTAGGGCTACCTTATGATTTACTTATATTGTGATAAGTGTTGTAAGAAATTTTGTTTTAAATCTTGTTTAAACTTTATTTCTTTTAGACCCTTTTCTTGTGTTTTTATTTGACTCTGGGAGTTCTAACTAGGCAAAAATCAACCCTGGGTTATACCCCATGGGTCTAGGGACCTTTTTGACTAGGATAACCTTGGGTTAACCTCCATATGGTCACTTAAACTTCACAGTGAAGTTAAGTGACGAATTTGGAAGCATGGGGACAATGGGATGAGTGGAATCCACACTCAGGCCCACTTCCAAGTCATGGAACAACTCCGTGATCCCCTAATAATGGAGTGCTTGTCTCTTTGTGCCTCTCTTTTGGTAGGGTTTCCCTTAATAAGGGTGGTGTGTCATCCACTCCCTTTTTATTTTTATTTTACTTATTGTATTTTAATTCTCCATGTGTTGTAAAAGGACTATAGTGGGGGACCTCTTGAGTGGGGTTAATTATTTTAAGTCCACTAGGATAATGGATGAATGGGGGGGATTAGTTGTTTAATGCCACTTGGGAAATAAGGAAAATAGAGGGAATTAGTTTTAAAAGTGAGAGGAAGTAGAGAGTGAGGGGGTTGGATTATTGTGGAAAGAAGGAGAACTTGGAGGAGGAGGCTAAGAGTGGAGCTCTTCATCAAATTTCATCCATAATAGGGCTTTGGAAGGTTAGTGAACAAGACTACTCACTCGTATGATCTGTTGCTTGTTATGTATGTTTTGTTCTTGTTTGATGAATGAGGATTGCAAATGTTTTCTACGTGTTTTTCTGTTATTTTGGGGTTTGTGTTGGGTGTTGAAAGAGCTCCTTCCAGTTGGAAGGCAATGTTCATCATGTATAGGGAAGGGAAGGTGTAAGCCTCCTCATGTGTCTTTCTTGTTTTCTTGATATATGAAATGCCTTGAGGGCATGTTGGTACTTTTGAGCCAAGAGGGCTTTAAGGCTTTGAGAGCCTATTTGGGATATCCCTGGAATTTTGATTAATTGGATGGCTTGAGGCCATGAGAAAGTTTAATTTGTTGGCTTGAGGCCATGAGATATATTGTGAGTAAATGTTGAAAAGATTGACACCTTGAGTTGAGAGAGTCTACTTCCCTACCCTCCTTGAACTCACCTCAGCTGAGTCTTTGTATTGTGAGTAAAACCATGGGAGTGTGTGTGTTATTTGCTTTGTTTGTTGTTATTCAGTGTTGTGAAGTGTTTTGGTCTATTCTACCCTGGGTATATGGATGGTCTCCCTAGCTCAGGGGTGACCCTCTTGCAGGTCTAAGGTAGGGAGGAGAGCTAGTTGGTTGTTGTTTTCTCCCTTGTTGTCATGCAAGTTTCTGTGGAGCATGTTAAGAGGATTGAAGGAGTTTTGCTTGTTAGAGAAAATGTTCTATCTTCCTATTTGTAATGAGAGCTTGGTCTCTTAAAATTTCTTCCTGAATAAGTTTCTTTTTAAGTTTCATCTTGTAAGAGTTTTAGAGAAGAGAACTTATCTCTCTGAAAATTGTGGTAAAAGTTGTATTTTGGTAGTGGGGAGAGAATCCTCCCTTATTGTGCTTAGTTGTGATTTTCATTTGGTTGTTACATTACATCGTTGGTGTGAGCCGAAAGAAGTGAAAGTTATTTTACCCAAGGGCTTGATTCATCTATCTTCTTGCAAGAATTTAAATATTTATAAGTTGTGAAAATTAGTTGTGGGTGTATGCAAAGTTGTTAAGATTTATTCTTTGTATTGGTTGGAGAAAATGATACTTTCAGTAAATTTAATAAGAAGTAAATTTGAATTGGAAAGGAATTAAGATATGATTTAGTTGTGCAAAAGAAATTTTGTCAAAAATGTTTTACATTTCTGCTATAATGAATTTTGAAGTGAAAGATTTAACAAATAGCCTGTATTTATTCTTTACCATAATTTCTTCTTATTTATGCATTGAAAAGTAAATGTGAAAAGAAAAAATTTCAATGGACAAACATATATAATTCAATTTGTGTTTACTTTTTGTTTTTATACAAGAATTGGTTTATTAAATAAATGAAAAGAATATGAATTTGTAAGTGTGCTTGACTTGTATATATATATATATATATATATATATATATATATATATATATATATATATATATATATATATATATATATATATATATATATATATATATATATATATATATATATTGAAAATTAAACATTGTGATGATCTTAGACTAAAAATATAAATATATATATATATATACATATTTATATAAATATATATATTTATATAAATATATGTATATTTAATTATTTATTTATTTCAAAAAAATTGGTATACTTGTATATATATATATATATATAACTATTTTTAAATTAAATGAAATTGTGGAAATGAGCTATATATATATATTTTATGAATATTAAATTTAAATATCGAAAATAACAAAAGAAAATAACAGAAAGAGGTCCGCAGACCTCATGTTTTACACGGCAAACAAAAGAAAGAATAAAAATGGTGGGGGATGAATTCCCCCCACCGAAACTTAATGCATTGGGTGTGGGGAGGGGCGGAGCCCCACCCACACTTCATGTAGTGGGATGTGCGTGGGGCTTTGCCCCTCCCCACATCCCCCACCACACATGTTAAGACATACCCTGCCCACGAAAAGAACGCAGTGCCGCCCTCTGCGGCCTACGCACCACTCTACCCCGCCGCTGTCTGTGCCTCCGCGGCCGCTGTCTGCGGTCTCCCCACCCCTCTCTCCACCTGTGTCCGCCACCACTGCGGCCACCAACCCTACACCTACCTCCACCCACCGCCATGGCTTCGGCTCCCCTACGACCTCTTTCACGCCACTGCCTCCATTTCTCTGCAAAACAAAAGAAAAAACTTAACTCTCTCAAGCAATAAGATTAGGGTATTTCTATTACATTGCTGAGAGATTGAAATTTATAAAATACTCTACCAAAAGTTATGAGTGGAGTATATATATATATTAATTGCTTAAAAAAAAATAAGGATACTCTAAAAGGAGATTCCATAAGTATATATATATACATATACGTACTCTCCTAAATACATGGAAATATTATGAGTTGGTTTTTTTTATAAATACTCTATTAAAACTAAGAGTGGAGTTCCCACTATCATGATTAAAAGAAAGGGATTATATATTTATATATATATATATATATATATATATATATATATATATATATATAAATGAATATACAATGTTAATGGGGCAATTGTTATTTATACTAATAATTCAATTACATTAAATCATTTGTAAAGGATTTGAGACTTTGAGATTAGTATTTTCAAAATGAATTACCAAGGTATGGAAGATGATTTAACGTAAATAAAGTTTAAATGCAAATGCAAAAAGTAAATAAAGAAATACGTAAACGAGCGAAACAAGCAACGTTTTAAAACAAATCGATAGAGGGGTAAACAAAGAATGCAAGGCAGTATTTAACAGACTAAGAGAACCTATAGAGGCCAAACAATTAACAAACATAGTGAATACCCTTCAAGGAAAATGAATATCCACTTGTGGAATATTTCAAAAACACTTATCGTTTACGACATAAACATACGCAACCGAGTACGCTTATGCGTGCGAGGGGAAAATTTAAAGTCATAAAGGAAAATTTTTGACAGTTCGTATCATGAGCACATGTCGCATGTGGACATGACACGCGTGTTTACATGTTGTGACTGCATGTGAAATGTGGGCATGACATACATCTCCCTCCAAAAATAGGTGAACTTCTGGGATCCATAACTTTTGATTCAGGTGTCTGATTGACAAACCATTTTATACATCAGAAATCTCACGGAGTTCTCTATGCACTATGAGCCTGCTCTGCCAATTCTAGCCATTTTCGAGCCCGTATAGGGCCGTTTAGTGCCTCAAACCTGAGTTTGAATAAATTTTAGGTGTTTTTCAGGAAACAGAAACTTTAATATATTTCAGCTCACAAATGATCTTTGTGTGATTCCTTCACCAAAGGTCTTTTTTTCAATTATGAAACTTCCTGTAAATTTTCACTTCATTCCATGCCCAAATGCAAACTTTCTAAAAATAGCAGGTTGCTATTTTTAGTAGTTTGGAAAAGCTGAAAGTTCTACATCATTATTCAAGTGATTATGGAACTAGAACCACAAATTTTGTAAAGAAATGGAAATAACATCAACAATTTTGAAACATATCTTTTTTTGGGTGATGCAAGATTGCCCTTACACCACTGGATGCTCCTATATCAGACACCTAGGGTAATTTGAGAAGTGACCCTGTCTGGTGCATGAGTACCTAACACAAGGTGGCCTCCATGAGGCATTTAAATTCATGTTTGTTTAGAAAATTAGGTTTTGTGTTGTAATAAGGTTTATTCGACCAATGCATGTCATTTCTATTTGTATCTAGACCTAGAACAAACTTTGTAGGTCCCAAGTAAGTAGGTTGCATTTGTCAAATTGTTAATGGTAAGATGGTTGGTCTCCTAGCCCCTTGGAATTAGTTAGTTTTCTCCCAGCCGCTTGGAATCGGTCTCCCAGCCGCTTGGAATGAGTTGGTGTTCCTCGGGGTGGGTTGGTGTTCCTCGGGGCAAGCTTATAAACCCTAGGGAAATGAACCAACTTAGGCATTAGATATTGTAATCTGATCGAAGGAGTGTGATCGAATGTAATTGTGATTGTGCTAAGGAGAAATAGAATCATTCTATTCCATCAATTCGATTTCCATTTCCTATAATTATAATTTGTATAGTTGTAGATTTTTGTTCTCTCTGTGCTTTCCATTTTGTTACTGTATGTCATCATGAAGCATTCCACTGGTGAGATTTCTCTGAAAATCAATGGAATAGCTTCATTGTATAAATATTTTCTTTCATTTTCTATTTTGTTCCATTGTTCAACACTACAGAGGATCTAGACAGTGCATTTCACACAATAGATTGACCTTGCATCTCCATGTGCTAGGGTTCGGAGAAGGTAGACGATCTGACGGCGTATCAATGTATTAGCGTAGTAAACCCTAAGGTGGCCAATAGCAATTGTCATGCCGACGAGCAGAGGATGTTGTTTCATCAGCGCATTGGCCAGGGCCTATAAGTGCTCATTGACATGTGGGTCTCACTAGAGGTAGAGTGAAGTGGAGTCATCGGTGTAAGGTGGACCGATGGAGAGACTTTAGTAAGTCATTCTGACCAGTGATTGTCTGGCTGATGGTGATGTATCAGTGGCTCATATGTGAAGTCTGGCTGACTATAACGAAATAGGGACCCATCGGCAGTTTTTGCTGTGCACTCCCCATCACTATCACGTCTTAGGTGTTTGTGTGAGGAAAACCTAAACGGTCAACCCTACCTTAGACAACCAAGAAGAATCTTCAACAGGTCTTCCTTTCCATTTCATAGATATTCTTCATATTGCCTGTTCTGAGTACTTCTTCCCACATGGCTATCCAATATCTCTTCTATCTCCTCGGTTGAAGTAGATGCCAGAATACTCCACTGTTCTTCTATTGGTCCATCCTCTGTTTCACCTTCATGATATTCTGATAAATCAGCAATGTTGAAAATAGGGGAAATGTTGATCCCACTCAGCAGCTCTACCTCATATGCATTTCTTAAATAATGTTTCTTCAAAATTCTGCATGGTCCAAATTTTTTCATTTTCATCTTATTGTATGTTCCAATTGGGAACCTTTCTTTTCTCAAGTGAACCATGACTTCATCTCCTACATGGAATTCCTTATATCTCCTCTTATGATCTACCTTAGCCTTGTACTAAGTTTTCATCTTATTAATGTGCTTTTTCACCTCTTCATGTAAATTCTTCATGTGTGCCGCAAAGTCTTTAGCCTTGGTACTTGTCTTTTCTCCTTTGTCTAGATTCCTTAACTTTGAAGCATTTCTTGGACTATTCCCATATACAATCTAGAATGGTGAATTACTAGTACTCTTATTGACAGAATTGTTGTAAGAAAATTATGCCTGTGGTAAAATCAAATCCCATCCCTTGGCCTTATATCTTACTAAGCATCGTAGCAGGTTACCCAAACTCCTATTCACCACTTCTGCCTGTCCATCAGCCTATGGATGGTGTGTAGAACTGAACTTCAAATCTATTTTAACTTCTTCCACAATGTCCTCTAGAAATAACCAACAAACTTAGTATCTCTATTTGAAACTATGCTCTTTGGTAGACCATGTAATCTCATCACTTCCTTGAAAAATAATTCTACAATATGAACAACATCATTAGTCTTCTTAAAAGGAATAAAATGTGCCATCTTTGAGAATCTGTCCACCACCACAAAAATGGAGTCATGTCCTCTCTGTGTCCTTGGCAAACCATGAACAAAATCCATACTAGTATCATCCCATGGCTTCTCTGGTATAGGTAGTGGCTGCTATAGACCTGTATTCTGACTTGTTCCTTTCGTCATCTGACATACTCTACAACTCTACACAAATTTCCTCACATCCTACTGCAACTGTGGCCAGTAATAATTTTCACCAATAATAGCAATGGATTTATCTCAACGAAAGTGTCCAACTAATCCACCACTATGCTTCTTCTTTATTAGGTTCTCTCTCATGGAACTCCTCAGAATGCATAACTAGCTTCCTCTAAACAACATGCCATCTTGGATTATGAAATCCAACTAGTTTGTCTTATCCAAAGTAATAGGTTCCAGACAAGCTTTCCAAGCCTCTGCAAAATCTTGATCTTCAGGATACAAAATTTTGAGCTCATCGAACCCAACAACCTCTATCTTCATTTCTGTCAACAAATTTTTTCTTCTGCTCAAGGCATCTAGAACTCTATTGGACTTCCCACTCCTGTGCTTCAAAACAAAAGTATAGCTCTAAAAAAATTCAACTCATTTTAAGTGCCTTTGATTTAACTTTGCTTGACTATTAAGATACTGCAAAGCCTAATGATCAATATATAAAACAAACTCCTTTGGCAACAAATAATGTCTCGATTTCTTCAAAGCCTAAACTATTGCATAAAACTCCTAGTCATAAACAAAATACTTTTTCTTGGCATCATTAAGCTTCTCACTAAAATAGGCAATGGTCTTACCTTCTTGGCTCAAAACAACTCCTATACCACTACCACTAGCATCACAATCTACGTAAAATACCTTATAGAAATCTAGAAGTGCCAAAATAGGA
Source organism: Cunninghamia lanceolata (assembly GCA_027924645.1). Taxonomy (NCBI): domain Eukaryota; kingdom Viridiplantae; phylum Streptophyta; class Pinopsida; order Cupressales; family Cupressaceae; genus Cunninghamia; species Cunninghamia lanceolata. Next base: position 4,966,417 of record BSBN01000596.1, read on the forward strand.
TGTTCTATGACTTTTTGCTTTAATGTATCAAAGCTCTTGTCTGCTCCTTTAGTCCATCTAAACTCTTTTCTATCCCCTCTCATTGTCTCAGTTAGGGGTGCACAAATGCTACTAGATTTTTTGATAAATTTTCTGTAAAAACTTGCCAAACCATGAAAAGATCATACCTCCATAGCACTCCTTGGCATAGGCCATTCAATGATATCTCTTACTTTTTCTAGGTCCATCTTAAGACCTTCCTCTGGTGACAACAAATCCCAGGTATACGAACTCCTTATTTGCAAAACTACATTTCTTCAGATTGATCAATAACTTTACCTCCCTTAGCTTCTCAAAAACTCTTCTGCTATGCATCATATGCTCATCCCAAGTCTTATTGAAAACTAAAATATCATCTAAATAAACAATAACAAAACTTCCCAAAAATTCTTTCAGTACCTCGTTCATGAGCCACATGAATGTGGTTGGTGCATTAGTTAGCCCAAATGGGATGACTAACCACTCATACAAACCCTCCTTTATCTTAAGGCTGTCTTCTATTCATCTCCTTCTTTGATTTGGATCTGGTGATACCCACTCTTCAGGTCAATTTTTATGAAGTACTTGGCTCCACTCAAACAGTCTATTATGTCATCCATTCTTAGCAATGGAAACCTGTACTTGATCGTGATCTTATTGATGGCCCAAGAATCTGTACACATTCTCCATTCTCCATTCTCCATCTTTCTTTGGTGCTAGTACTACAGGTACTACACATGGACTTAAGATCTCCCTTATTAGTCCCTTCATTAATAGCTCTTGAACTTGTCTATTGAGCTCTTCACTCTATGCAGGAGTCATTCTATGGGCTACCTTATTTAGCAAACTAGCTCATGGTATCAAATCTATTTGGTGATTTATCTTCCTCATTGGTGGTAAACCTTCTGGTACATTATTAGAGATAATATCTTGAAATTCTTCCAACATATCTGAGACTTCTACTGGTACATGTTCACATTTCTCTTGACTAATCTTAGGAATCATTGCAAAGCAATGACGTTCATGCTTCATACCCTCCAAAAATTTTCTACCATCTACTAAGCAAATTCTAGCAATACTACATACCTTTTCTTCTACCTCCTTGAAGGGCTTCAACTTATGATGAACTCCATCCTTTGTTAGGGAATATGTGTTTGCATGACCATCATGGATAGTGCTCCTATCATACTGCCATGGCCTCCCCAGCAACAAATGACATGCATCCATTCTTATGATATTACACAACACCTCATCTGGTAGTCCCCAATCTTGAAGTTCACTAAACACTGCTCATTGACCAAAGCTCTATGGTCCTTCTGCAACCATGCAATCTGATATGGATATGGATGCTTTCTTCTTGCCAGCTTCAACTTGTCAACCATCTCCTCTGAAACAAGATTGTCAGTGCTTCCACTTTGATAATAATATCACAACACTTACCTTCACATTTACACCTTGTGTGGAATAAACTCTTCCTCTAATTTGGTTCTTTCTCCTCATTTAGTAAAGTTCTTCTGACAACTAGGGTTTGTCTAGTTTCAGCATCTTCAGAATGCTCAAACTGTGCATCTTTGCCTACATGTACAACTCTTGCATTACCTTTAGGTCTTCGATTTGTCCTTCCTTGATGTTGTGGGCACTCGTATGCTCGATGCCCCTCTTCTCAACATTGGAAACAGGTTCCTCTAAAACCTCCTCTTCTAGGCTCCAGCCTAGGTCTGCCTCTTCCTCTTCCTCTTTGCTCACCATTGTTCTAGTTAAGAGGGTGGTAGGTATTATCTCCTCTTTAAATTTGACTAGTGTCAGCTTCTTCACTTTTCTTTGAATCTAATGCAAGAGCATCTAGAGGCGTAAGGGCAATCTTGCATCACCCAAAAAGAAATTAATTCAAAACCATTGTAGTTGTTCTCATTTCTTCCCATAATTAGTGTTTTTGGTTCCATAATATCCAGAATAATAATGTAGGACTTTTAGTTTTTCCAAAACTGCTAAAAATAGCGACCTGCCTATTTAGGAAAGTGTACCTACTATTTTTAGAAAGTTTGCATTTGGGCATGTAATGAAGCAAAAACTTCTAGAAAGTTACATAACAGAAATATAAGACCTTTGGAGAAAGGAATTAGGCAAAGATCATTTGTGAGCTGAAAGATATTAAAGTTTTTATTTTTTGAAAAGCCCCTAAAAATTTACAGAACGAGATATGAGGCACAAAAACTTCTAATAATATCTCAAAAAGTTGATGGAAATCATTTACAGATTTTTAGCATGATAGTTCACATCGCAAGCTTTCCGGTGCTTAAAATGGTTCATCAATCAGACATCCGGATCAAAAGTTATGCTTCCCGGAAGTTGACCTACTTTTGGAGGGAGTTGCAAATTTTGAAATTTAGCTGGAGGCCACCAAAAAGTGCTATTTATGACTATTTTGGGAACCCTGGGTAGTAGTAGAGTTAAGGGGGCTAGTGTAGAGTCTAGAATAGGGGGGAAAATAGAAACCCTAGATGATTTGGGGTTATAGAAGGCTGAAGATTCTAGAATCTTGAGGTTGGGAAAGCTGTAATGTGTTGCAGCCAGTAGAGGATTCATCCTTTGATTGTAATTAAGCTTTTGTAATGTAATGAATTGCCCAGTTCAATAAAAGAAAGTTCTATTTTTTGTGTTTAATATTTGTTATTGTGTGTTTTGTGATTTACCCCCTTCATCAAGTGGCATCAGACCAAGGGTTCCTGAGTGTGTAGGCAGATCGTCGACCGTGAGGCAGTTTGCACCAGGACCTAAGGTTGTGGGTTTGTTGCAGAGACCAAGATGCCTCCATGAAGAAATCGTGTTGGGAGGAATGCTTTGACGAAAGAGGGTTTTAGAGCCCTACAAAGGCAAATTGATGCATTGCAAGAGGAGCTACAAAGAGGGTTTGATCCGAGAACAAGAGAAGAAAGCGAAGATGAAGCCAAAGAGGAGCTATCTGAGGAAGAACAAGAAGCTGTAGGAGATCCTGCAGAGGTTAGGTTGTTGAGGACCATTTCAAAGATTGGAAAGAGGTCCAGAATCAAAGTTTCTACATATTTTGGAGATTTAAATCCAGAACAGCTCATTGATTGGATCAATGACATGGAGGAATATTTCAAGTATGAAGATGTGGAGGACCCAGATTGGGTCAAGTTTGCAAAAACAAAGTTGAAGGGCCATGCCAGTATTTGGTGGAAGGAGGTCCAATTAGAGAGGAAAAGAAGAGGAAAAGGAAAGATCACCAGATGGGATCAGATGGTGGAGAAACTAAAGAAGCAGTTCATTCCTATGGACTATGAGATGGAGTTGTTGAAGAAGCTACAAGGACTAAAGCAAGGTAACAAGTCTGTTAAGGAGTATACAGAAGAGTTTTATAAGATTACTATCAGGACAGGCCATGCAGAGCCCAAAAAGGAAAAGGTAGCCCGTTACATTAATAGGTTGAGGCTAAGTATTCAGGAGGAGCTGAGCCTGGTCAGAATGACCACCATAGAAGATGCATACCAGTTTTCCTTGAAGGTGGAAGAGAAGCTAAATAAAAGATTTGACAGCAAGCAAAGGGGAAGAGGTCAAGGCAGAAGGACTGGTGGAAGACACTATGGGGGCCAAAATGAAGATGTAAAGAAAAGTGAAGAAGCTGACACCAGTCAAAATCAGAGAGGAGATAACGCCTACCATCCTCGTGACTAGAACAATGGTGAGCAAAGAGGAAGAGGAAGAGGTAGACCTGGGCAAGGACCTGGAAGAGGAGGTTTTAGAGCAACCTATTTCCAATGTGGAGAAGAAGGGCATCGAGCATATGAGTGTTCACAACATCAAGGAAGGACGAATAGGAGACCTGGAGGTAATGCATGAGTTGCACATGTAGATGAAGATGCACAGTCTGAGCATTCTGAAGATGCTGAAAGGGGAGAAACCCTAGTTGTCAGAAGAACCTTGTTGAATTAGGAGAAAGAAACAAATCAGAGGAAGAGTTTATTCCGCACAAGGTGCAAATGTGAAGGTAAGTGTTGTGATATTATTATTGATAGTGGAAGCACTGATAATCCAGTTTCAGAAGAGATAGTTGACAAGTTGAAGTTGACAAGAAGAAAGCATCCGCATCCATTCAGATTGCATGGTTGTAGAAAGACCATAGAGCTTTGGTCAATGAGCAGTGTTTAGTGAAGTTCAAAATTGGGGACTACCATGATGAGGTACTGTGTGATATCATACCGATGGATGCATGTCATATGCTGTTGGGAAGGCCATGGTAGTATGATAGGAGTGTTGTCCATGATGGCCATGCAAACACATATTCCCTAACAAAAGATGGAGTTCATCATAAATTGAAGCCCTTGAAGTAGGTGGAAGAAAAGGTATGTAGTACTGCCAGAATTTGGTTGGTAGATGGTAGGAAATTTTTGGAGGGTATGAAGCATGAGCGTCATTGCTTTGCATTGATTCCTAAGATTAGTCAAGAGAACTGTGAAGATGAACCAGCAGAAGTTTCAGATATGTTGGAAGAGTTCTAGGACATTATCTCTGATAATGTACCAGAAGGTTTACCACTAGTAAGGAAGATAAGTCATCAAATGAATTTGATACCAGGAGCCAGTTTACCAAACAAGGCAGCCCATAGAATGACCCCTGCGGAGAATGAAGAGCTGAACAGACAAGTTCAGGAGTTGTTGAGGAAGGGACTGATAAGGGAGAGCCTAAGCCCATGTGCGGTACCTACAGTACTAGTACCAAAGAAGGATGGAGAATGGAGGATGTGTACAGACTCTCGAGCCATCAATAAGATAATGATCAAGTATAGATTTCCATTGCCTAGAATGGACGACATCATGGATTGTTTGAGTGGAGCCAAGTACTTCACGAAAATTGACCTAAAGAGTGGATATCACCAGATCTGTATCAGAGAAGGAGATGAATGGAAGACAGCCTTCAAGACAAAGGAAGGTTTGTATGAGTGGTTAGTCATTCCATTTGGGCTAACCAATGCACTGAGCACATTCATGCGGCTCATAAACGAGGTACTGAAGGAATTTTTGGGAAGTTTTGTTATTGTTTATTTAGATGCTATTTTGATTTTCAGTAAGACTTGGGATGAGCATCTGGTGCATATCAGAAGAGTTCTAGAGAAGCTGAGGGAGGAGAAGTTGTTGATTAATCTGAAGAAATGTAGTTTTGTAAAGGAGTTGGTGTACCTGGGATTTGTTGTCTCAGAAGAAGGTCTTAAGATGGACCCAGAAAAAGTAAGGGCTATCACTGAATGGCCTATGCTAAGGAGGGTCACAGAGGTAAGATCTTTTCATGGTTTGGTAAGTTTTTATAGAAAGTTTATCAGGAGTTTCAATAGCATTTGTGGACCTCTAACTGAGACAATGAGAGGGGATAGAAAAGAGTTTAGATGGACTAAAGGAGCAGACAAGAGCTTTGATACATTGAAACAGAAAGTGGTAGAACAACCTGTTTTGGAACTTCTAGATTTTAATAAGGTATTTTATGTAGATTGTGATGCTAGTGGTAGTGGTATAGGAGCTATTTTGAGCCAAGAAGGTAAGCCCATTGCCTATGGAGTTTTATGCAATAGTTCAGCTTTGAAGAAATGGAGACATTATTTGTTGCCAAAGGAGTTTGTTTTATATACTGATCATCAGGCTTTGCAATATCTTAATAGTCAAGGAAAGTTAAATCAAAGGCACTTAAAATGGGTTGAGTTTTTGTAGAGCTATACTTTTGTTTTGAAGCACAGGAGTGGGAAGTCCAACAAAGTTGTAGATGCCTTGAGCAGAAGGCAAAATTTGTTGACAGAAATGAAGATAGAGGTTGTTGGGTTCGATGAGCTCAAAATTTTGTATCTTGAAGATCCAGATTTTGCAGAGGCCTAGAAAGCTTGTTTGGAACTTGTTACTTTAGACAGGACAAAATGGTTGGATTTCATTATCAGAATATCATGAAGGTGGAACAGAGGATGGACCAACAGAAGTGCAGCGGAGTATTCTGGCATCTACTTCAATAGAGGAGATAGAAGAGATCTTGGATAGTCGTGTGGGAAGGAGCACTCAAAATAGGCAATATGAAGAATATCTAGTGAAATGGAAAGGAAGGCCTGTTGAAGATTCTTCTTGGTTGTCTAAGGCAGAGGTTGACCGTTTGGGTTTTCCTCACACAAACATATGAGATGTGACAGGATCACTTCTCAAATTACCTTGGGTGTCTAATGCAGGAGCATCCAGAGGCATAAGAGCAATCTTGCATCACCCAAAAAGAAGTTAATTCAAAACCATTGTAGTTTTTCTCATTTCTTCCCATAATTAGTGTTTTTGGTTCCATAATATCTAGAATAATAATGTAGGACTTTCAGTTTTTCCAAAACTACTAAAAATAGCGACATGCTATTTTTAGAAAGTTTGCATTTGGGCATGTAATAAAGCAAAAACTTCCAGAAAGTTACATAACAAAAATAGAAGACCTTTGGTGAAGGAATCAGGTAAAGATCATTTGTGAGCTGAAAGATATTAAAGTTTTTATTTTTTGAAAAGCCCCTAAAAATTTACGAAACGAGATATGAGGCACTAAAACTTCTCATAACATCTTGAAAAGTTGATGAAAATTCATTTACACATTTTTGGCGTGATAGTTCACATCGTGAGCTTTCCGATGCTTAAAACAGTTCATCAATTGGACACCTAGATCAAAAGTTACGCTTCCCAGAAGTTGACCTACTTTTGGAGGGAGTTGCAAATTTTGAAATTTAGCTGGAGGCCGCCAAAAAGTGTTATTTATGACTATTTTGGGAACCCTAGGTAGTAGTAGAGTTAAGGGGGCCAGTGTAGAGTCTAGAATAGGGGGGGAAATAGAAACCCTAGCTGATTTGGGGTTATAGAGGGTTGAAGATTCTAGAGTCTTGAGGTTGGGAAAGCTGTAATGTGTTGCAGCCAGTAGAGGATTCATCCTCTAATTGTAATTGAGCTTCTGTAATGTAATGAGTTGCCTAGTTCAATAAAAGAAAGTTCTATTTGCTATGTTTAATATTTGTTATTGTGTGTTTTGTGATTTACCCCCTTCATCAGAATCTTCATTTCATACCCCATAGGGTTTTCCACCAATCCTTCCACCTTGACCTCTTCCACTTTTCTTTCTATCAAATCTTTTATTGAGCTTCTCTTCCACCTTCAGGGAAAACTGGTATGTGTCTTCTATGGTGGTCATTCTGACTAGGCTCAACTCCTCTTGAATAGTCAAACTCAACCCATTAATGTAGCAGGCTACCTTCTCCTGATTGGGCTCTGCATGACCTTTCCTAATAGTAATTTTATAAAACCCTTCTATATACTCCTTAATAGACTTGTTACCTTGCTTCAGTTCTTGCAACTTCTTTAGCAGCTCCATCTCATAGTCCACAGGAACAAACTACATCTTCAGCTTCTCCACCATTTAATCCCATCTGGTGATCTTTTCTTTTCCTCTTTCATTCCTCTCTAATTGGACCTCCTTCCACCAAATACTGGCATGGCCCTTCAACTTTGTTTTTTTAAACTTGACCTGATTTGGGTACTCCACATATTCATACTTGAAATACTCCATGTCATTGATCGAATCAATAAGCTTTTCTAGATTCAAATCTCCAGAATATGTAAAAACTTTAATCCTGGGTCTCTTTCTGATCTTCAAAATGGCCCTCAACAACCTAACTTCTGCATGATCTCCTGCAACTTCTTGTTCTTCCTCAGATAGCTCTTCTTTAGCTTCATCCTCACTTTCTTCTCTTGTTCTTGGCTCAAACCCTCTTCACAACTCCTCTTTAAATGCATCTATTTGCCTTTGTAGGGCTCTAAAACCTCTTCCATCAAAGCATTCCTCCTAATATGATTTCTTCATGGAGGCATCTTGATCTCTGCAGCAAAACCCCAACCTCAGGTCCTGGTACAAACTGCCTCATGATCTACGATCTGTCTACACACTTAGGAACCCTTGCTCTAATACCACTTGATGAAGGGTGTAAATCATAAAACACACAATAAAAATTACACACAGAAAATAAAACTTTCTTTATTGATTTGGACAACTTATTACAATACAAAAGCTCAGATAGAATCAGAAGAATCAACCCTCCACAGGCTGTAACACACTACAACTTCCTCTCACAAGACTCTAGAATCATCTGCCATCTATGACCCCAAATCTGCCAGGGTTTTTATTTTCCCATCTATGCTAGGGACTCTTGCTTTTTTGGCAGCCAACAACGTAATTTCAAAATTTGCATCTCCCTCTTAAAATAGGTCAACTTCTAGGATCCATCACTTTTGATTTGGATGTCTGATTGATAAACTGCTTTATGCGTCAGAAAGCTCACAGAGTGCTCTACGTGCTAAGAATTATCTCTACTAGTTCTGGCCATTTTCGGGCCCATACGGGGCTGTGTAGTGCCTCAAACCCGAGTTTGAATAAATTTCAAGCATTTTTCAGGAAACCAAAACTTTAATATCTTTCAGCTTGCAAATGATCTTTGTGTGATTCCTTCACCAAAGGTCTTATTTTTCAGTTATGAAACTTGCTATAAAATTTCACTTCATTCCATGCCCAAATGTAAACTTTCTAAAAATAGCAGGTTGCTATTTTTAGCAATTTGGAAAAATTGAAAGTTCTACATCATTATTCAAGCAATTATAGAACTAGAACCACAAATTTTGAAAAGAAATGGGAAGAACTTCAAAAATTTTGAAACACATTTTTTTTTTCATGATGCAAGATTGCCCTTACACCACTGGATGCTCCTGCATCAGACACCCAGAGTAATTTAAGAAGTGACCCTATCACATCTCAGGTGTTTGTGTGAGGAAAACCCAAATGGTCAACCTCTGCCTTAGACAACCAAGAAGAATCTTCAACATCCCTTCCTTTCCATTTCACTAAATATTCTTCATATTGCGTATTTTGAGTACTTCTTCCCACATGGCTATCCAAGATCTCTTCTATCTCCTCGGTTGAAGTAGATGCCAGAATACACCACTATTCTTCTATTGGTCCATCCTTTGTTCCACCTTCATGATATTATGATAAATCAGCAATGTTGAAAATAAGGGAAATGTTGATCCCACTCAGCAGCTCTACCTCATATGCATTTCCTAAATCATGTTTCTTCAAAATTTTGCATGGTCCAAATTTCTTCATTTTCAACTTATTGTATTTTCCAATTGGGAACCTTTCTTTTCTCAAGTGAACCATGACTTCATCTCCTACCTGGAATTCCTTATATCTCCTTGTCTGATCTACCTTAGCCTTATACTGAGTATTCATCTTATTAATGTGTTTTTTCACCACTTCATGTAAGTTCTTCATGTGTGCCACAAAGTTTTCAACCTCGGCACTTGTCTTTTCTCCTTTGTCTAGATTCCTTAACTCTAAAGCATTTCTTGAACTATTCCCATATACAATCTAGAATGATGATTTACTAGTACTCTTATTGAAAGAATTGTTGTAAGCAAATTCTACCTATGGTAAAATCAAATCCCATACCTTGCGCTTATCTCCTACCAAGCATAGTAGTAGGTTACCCAAATGCCTATCCACCACTTCTGTCTATCCATCAGTCTGTGGATGGTGTGCAGAACTAAAATTCAAATATGTTTTCAACTTCTTCTACAATGTCATCTAGAAATAACCAACAAACTTGGTATCTCAATCTGAAACTATGCTCTTTGGTAGACCATGTATTCTCACCACTTCCTTGAAAAATAATTTTGTAATATGAACAACATCATTAGTCATCTTGCAAGGAATAAAATGTACCATCTTAAAGAATCTATCCACCACCACAAAAATGGAGTCATGTCCTCTTTGTGTCCTTGGTAAACCAAGAACAAAATGCATACTAATATCATCCCATGGCTTCTTTGGTACAGGTAGTGGCTGATATAGACCTGTATTCTGACTTGTTCCTTTCACCATCTGACATACTCTGCAACTCTGCACAAGTTTCCTTAAATCCTACTGCAACATTGGCCAGTAATAATTTTCACCAACAATAGCGATGGTCTTATCTCAACCAAAGTGTCTAGCTAATCCCCCACTATGCTTCTCCATTATTAGGTTCTCTCTCATGGAACTCCTTGGAATGCACAACTGACTTCCTGGAAACAACATGTCATTTTGGATTATGAAATCCAACAAGTTTGTCCTATCCAAAGTAACAGGTTCCAGAAAAGCTTTCCAAGCCACTACAAAATCTAGATCTTTACGATACAAACTTTTGAGCTCATCGAACCCAACAACCTCTATCTTCATTTTTGTCAATAAATTTTGCCTTCTACTCAAGGCAACTGCAACTCTGTTGGACTTCCCACTCCTGTGCTTCAAAACAAAAGCATAGCTCTACAAAAACTCAACCCATTTTAAGTGCCTTTGATTTAACTTTCCTTGACTATTAAGATACTGCAAAGCCTAATGATCAATATACAAAACAAACTCCTTTGGCAACAAATAATGTCTCCATTTCTTCAAAGCCTGAACTATTGCATAAAACTCCTGGTCATAAACATAATACTTTTTCTTGGCATCATTAAGCTTCTCACTAAAATAGGCAATGGTCTTACATTCTTGGCTCAAAATAGCTCTTATACCACTACCACTAGCATCACAATCTACCTGAAATACTTTATTGAAATCTGGAAGTGCCAAAATAAGTTATTCTACAACTTTCTGCTTCAATGTATCAAAGCTCTTGTTTGCTCCTTTAGTATATCTAAACTCTTTTCTATCCCCTCTCATTGTCTCAGTTACAGATGCACAAATGCTACTAGATTTTTTGATAAACTTTCTGTAAAAAATTGTCAAACCATGAAAAGATCGTACCTCCATAGCACTCCTTGGCGTAGGCCATTCAATGATTGCTCTTACTTTTTCTAGGTCCATCTTAAAACCTTCCTCCGAGACAAAAAATCCTAGGTATACCAACTCCTTTACAAAACTACATTTCTTCATATTAATCAACAACTTCTCCTCCCTCAGCTTCTCCAAAACTCTTCTTATATGCATCATATGCTCATCCCAAGTCTTACTAAAAATCAAAATATCATCTAAATAAACAATAACAAATTTTCCCAAAAATTCTTTTAGTACCTCCTTTATAAGCCGCATGAATGTGGTTGGTGCATTAGTTATCCCTAATGGCATGACTAACCACTCATACAAACCCTCCTTTGTCTTGAAGGTTGTCTTCCATTCATCTCCTTCTCTGATTCAGATCTGGTAATACCCACTCTTCAGGTCAATTTTCATGAAGTACTTGGATCCACTCAAACAATCCATTATGTCATCCATTCTTGGCAATGGAAACCTGTACTTGATCGTGATCTTATTGATGGCCCAAGAATCTGGACACATTCTCCATTCTCCATCTTTCTTTGGTGCTAGTACTACAAGTACCACACATGGACTTAGGCTCTCCCTTATCAATCCCTTCCTTAATAGCTCTTGAACTTGTTTGTTCAGCTCTTCACTCTCTGTAGGAGTCATTCTATGGGCTACCTTATTCGGCAAACTAGCTCCTTGTATCAAATCCATTTGGTAACTTATCTTCCTCACCGGTGGTAAACCTTTTGGTACATTATCTGAAATTATATCCTAAAATTCTTCCAACATATCTAAGACTTCTACTGGTACATCTTCACATTTCTCTTGACTAATCTTAGGAATCAATGCAAAGCAATGATGCTCATGCTTGATACCCTCAAAACTTTTCTACCATCTACTAAGCAAATTCTGGCAGTACTACATACCTTTTCTTCCACCTCCTTCAAGGTCTTCAACGTATGACAAACTCCATCCTTTGTTAAAGAATATGTGTTTGCACGACCATCATGGATAGTGCTCATATCATACTGCCACGGCCTCCCCAATAGTATATAATATGCATCCATGGGTATGATATCACACAACACCTCAACATGGTAGTCCCCAATCTTGAACTTCACTAAACACTACTTATTGACCAAAGCTCTATGGCTCTTCTACAACCATGCAATCTGATATGGATGTGGATGCTTTCTTCTTGTCAGCTTTAACTTGTCAACCATCTCCTCTAAGACAAGATTGTCAGTGCTTCCACTATCGATCATAATATCACAACACTTACCTTCACATTTACACCTTGTGTGGAATAAACTCTTCCTCTGATTTGGTTCTTTCTCCTCATTTAGCAAACTTCTTCTGACAACTAGGGTTTCTCCCATTTCAACAACTTTAGAACACTCAAACTGTGCATCTTCGTCTACATGTGCAACTCATCCATTACCTTCAGGTCTTCGATTTGTCCTTCCTTGATGTTGTGGGCACTCATATACTCGATGCCCTTCTCCACATTAGAAATAGGTTCCTTTGAAATATCCTCTTCCAGGTCCTGGCCCAGGTCTACCTCTTCCTCTTTTCTCACCATTGTTCTAGTTAGGACGGTGCTAGGTATTATCTCCTCTCTGAATTTGACTAGTGTCAGCTTCTTCACTTTTATTTGAATCTTCATTTCATACCGCATAGGGTTTTCCAACAATCCTTCCGCCTTGACCTCTTCCACTTTGCTTTGTGTCAAATCTTTTATTCAGCTTCTCTTCCACCTTCAGGGAAAACTGGTATGTGTCTTCTATGGTGGTATTTCTGACTAGGCTCACCTCCTCTTGAATATTCGGCCTCAACCCATTAATCTAACGGGCTACCTTCTCCTTATTGGGCTCTGCATGGCCTATCCTAATAATAATTTTATAAAACTCTTGTATACTCCCTAACAGACTTGTTACCTTGCTTCAATCCTTGCAACTTCTTCAGTAGCTCCATTTCATAGTCCACATAAATGAACTGCTTCTTTAGCTTCTCCACCATCCGATCCCATCTGGTGATATTTTCTTTTCCTCTTCTGTTCCTCTCTAATTGGACCTCCTTCCACCAAATATTGGTGTGGCCCTACAACTTTATTTTTGGAAACTTGACCCGATCTGGGTCCTCCACATCTTCATACTTGAAATACTCCTCCATGTCATTGATCTAATCAATAAATTGTTCTGGATTCAAATCTCTAGAATATTTAAAAACTTTGATCCTGCAACTCTTTCTAATCTTCGAAATGGCCCTCAATGACCTAACTTATGTATGATCTCCTGCAACTTGTTGTTCTTCCTCAGATAGCTCTTCTTCAGCTTCATCCTCACTTTCTTCTCTTATTCTTGGCTCAAACCCTCTTCATAGCTCCTCTTCTAATGCATCGATTTGCCTTTGTAGAGCTCTAGAACCCTCTTCTATCAAAGTATTCCTCCCAATATGATTTCTTTGTGGAGACATCAGATCTCTGCAGTAAAGCCCCAACCTCAGGTCCTGGTGCAAACTACCTCATGATTTGTGATCTGTCTACACACTCAGGAACCCTTGCTCTAATATCACTTGATGAAGGGTGTAAATCATAAAACACACAATATAAATTGCACATAGAAAATAGAACTTTCTTTATTGATTTGGACAACTTATTACAATACAAAAGCTCAGACACAATCAGACGAATCAACCCTCCATACACTGCAACACATTACAACTTCTTCTCATAAGACTCTAGAATCATCTGCCATCTGTGACCCTAAATCTGCTAGGGTTTCTATTTTCCCACCTATTCTTGACTCTACACTTCCCCCCTAAACTCTACTACTACCCAGGGTTCCCAAAAATGGTTATTAATAGCATTTTTGGTGGCCAACAACCTAATTTCAAAATTTACATCTCCCTTCAAAATAAGGTCAACTTCTGGGATCTGTAACTTTTGATCTGGGTGTTCGATTGATGAACCATTTTATGCACTAGAAATCTCACAGAGTGCTCTACGCGCTAAGAACCATCTCTACCGGTTCTAGCCATTTTTCAGCCCGTACAGGGTCGTTTAGTGCATCAAACCTGAGTTTGAATAAATTTTAGGTATTTTTCAGGAAACTGAAACTTTAATAGCTTTCAGCTCGCAAATGATCTTTACGTGATTCCTTCGCCAAAGGTCTTATTTTTCAGTTATGAAACTTGCTATAAAATTTCACTTCATTCCATGTCCAAATGCAAACTTTCTAAAAATAGCAAGTTGTTATATTTCGCAATTTAGAAAAACTGAAAGTTCTACATCATTATTCAAGCGATTATGGAACTAGAACAACAAATTTTGAAAATAAATGGAAAGAACATCAACAATTTTGAAACACCTTTTTTTTCATGATGCAAGATTGCCTTTACACCACTAGATGCCCCTGCATCAGACACCTAGGGTAATTTGAGAAGTGACCCTGTCACATCTCAGGTGTTTGTGTGAGGAAAACCCAAACGGGCAACTTTTGCCTTAGATAACCAAGAAGAATCTTCAATATCCCTTCCTTTCCATTTCACTAGATATTCTTCATATTGCCTATTTTGAGTACTTCTTCCCACACAACTATCCAAGATTTCTTCTATCTCCTCGGTTGAAGTAGATGCTAGAATACTCCACTGTTCTTCTATTGGTCCATCATTTATTCCACCTTCATGATATTCTGATAAATCAGCAATGTTTAAAATAGGGGAAATATTGATCCCACTCGGAAGCTCTACCTCATATGCATTTCCTAAATCATGTTTCTTCAAAATTCTGCATGGTCCAAATTTCTTCATTTTCAACTTGTTGTATGTTCCAATTGGGAACCTTTCTTTTCTCAAGTGAACCATGACTTCATCTCCTACCTGGAATTCCTTATATCTCCTCTTCTGATTTGCCTTAGCCTATACTAAGTATTCATCTTATTAATGTGTTTTTTCACCTCTTCATGCAAGTTCTTCATGTGTGCCACAAAGTCCTCAGCCTCGGCACATGTCTTTTCTCCTTTGTTCAGATTCCTTATCTCTAAAGTATTTCTTGGACTATTCCCACATACAGTCTGGAATGGTGATTTACCAGTACTCCTATTGATAGAATTGTTGTAAGCAAATTCTGCCTATTGTAAAATCAAATCCCATCCCTTAGGCTTATCTCCTACTAAGAATTATAGCAGGTTACCCAAACTCCTATTCACCACTTCTGTCTATCCATCAGTCTTTGGATGTTGTGAGGAACTGAACTTCAAATCTATTTTCAACTTCTTCCACAATGTCCTCTAGAAATAACTAACAAACTTGGTATCTTGATCTAAAACTATGCTCTTTGGTAGACCATGTAATCTCACCACTTCCCTGAAAAATAATTTTTTAATATGAACAACATCATTAGTCTTCTTGTAAGGAATAAAATGTACCATCTTTGAGAATCTGTCCACCACCACAAAAAAGGAGTCATGTCCTCTCTGTGTCCTTGGTAAACCAAGAACAAAATCTATACTAATATCATCCCATGGCTTCTCTGGTAAGGTAGTGGCTGATATAGACCTATATTCTAACTTGTTCCTTTCACCATTTGACATACTCTACAACTCTGCAGAAATTTCCTTACATCCTGCTGCAACTTTGGGCAGTAACAATTTTCACCAACAATAGCAATGGTCTTATCTTGACCAAAGTCTCTAGCTAATCCCCCACTATGCTTCTCCTTTATTAGGTTCTCTCTCATGGAACTCCTCGGAATGCACAATTGACTTCCTATAAACAACATGCCATCTTAGATTATGAAATCCAACCATTTTATCCTATCCAAAGTAACAGGTTCTAGACAAGCTTTCCAAGCCTCTACAAAATCTGGATCTTCAGGATACAAAATTTTGAGCTCATCAAACCCAACAACCTCTATCTTCATTTCTGTCAACAAATTTTTCCTTCTACTCAAGGCATCTACAACTCTATTGGACTTCCCACTCCTGTTCTTCAAAACAAAAGTATAGCTCTGCAAGAACTCAACCCATTTTAAGTGCCTTTGATTTAACTTTCCTTGACTATTAAGATATTGTAAATCCTGATGATCAGTATATAAAACAAACTCCTTTGGCAACAAATAATGTCTCCATTTCTTCAAAGCATGAACTATTGCATAAAACTCCTGGTCATAAATAGAATACTTTTTCTTGGCATCATTAAGCTTCTCACTAAAATAGGCAATGGGCTTACCTTCTTGGCTCAAAATAGCTCCTATACCACTACCACTAGCATCACAATCTACCTAAAATACATTATTGAAATCTGGAAGTGCCAAAATAGGTTGTCCTACAACTTTCTGCTTCAATGTATCAAAGCTCTTATCTGGTCTTTTAGTCCATCTAAACTCTTTTTTATCCCCTCTCATTGTCTCAGTTAGGGGTGCATAAATGCTACTAATTTTTTTGATAAACTTTCCATAAAAACATGCCAAACCATGAAAAGATCGTACCTCCTTAGTACTCCTTGGTGTAGGCCATTCAATGATAGCTCTTACTTTTTCTGGGTCCATCTTAAGACCTTCCTCTGAGACAACAAATCCTAGGTATACCAACTCCTTTACAAAACTACATTTCTTCAGATTGATCGACAACTTCTCCTCCCTCAACTTCTCCAAAACTCTTGTTATATGCATCATATGCTCATCGCAAGTCTTACTGAAAAGCAAAATATCATCTAAATAAACAATAACAAAACTTCCCAAAAATTCTTTCAGTACCTCTTTCATGAGTCGTATGAATGTTGTCAGTGCATTAGTTAGCCCAAATTGCATGAGTAACCACTCATACAAACCCTCCTTTGTCTTGAAGGCTGTCTTCCATTCATCTCCTTCTCTGATTCAGATCTAGTGATACCCACTCTTCTAGTCAATTTTCATGAATTACTTGGCTCCACTCAAATAGTCCATTATGTCATCCATTCTTGGAAATGGAAACCTGTACTTGATTGTGATCTTATTGATGACCTGAGAATCTGTACACATTCTCCATTCTCCACCTTTCTTTGGTGGTAGTACTACAACTACCACACATGGACTTAGGCTCTCCCTTATCAGTCCCTTCCTTAATAGCTCTTGAACTTCTCTATTCAGCTCTTCACTCTTTGTAGGAGTCATTCTATGGGCTGGTTTATTTGACAAGCTAGCTCCTGGTATCAAATCCATTTGGTGACTTATCTTCCTCACTTGTGGTAAACCTTTTGGTACATTATCTAAGATAATATCCTGAAATTCTTCCAACATATCTAAGACTTCTGCTGGTACATATTCACATTTCTTTTGACTAATCTTAGGAATCAATGCAAAGCAATGATGCTCATGCTTCATACCCTCAAAAAAATTTCTACCATCTACCAAGCAAATTTTGGCAGTTCTACATACCTTTTCTTCCACCTCCTTCAAGGGCTTCAACTTATGACAAACTCCATCCTTCATTAGGGAATATGTGTTTTCATGGCCATCATAGATAGTGCTCCTATCACATTGCCATGGCCTCCCCAACAGTATATGACATGCATCCATTGGTATGATATCACACAACACCTCTACATGGTAGTCTCCAATCTTGAACTTCACTAAACACTACTCATTGACCAAAGCTCTATGGTCCTTCTGTAACCATGCAATCCAATACGGATGTGGATGCTTTCTTCTTTTCATCTTCAACTTGTCAACCATCTCCTCTAAAACAAGATTATTAGTGCTTCCACTATTGATAATAATATCACAAAACTTACATTCACATTTACACCTTGTGCGGAATAAACTCTTCCTCTGATTTGGTTCTCTTTCCTCATTCAGCAAAGTTCTTCTGACAACTAGGGTTTCTCCTATTTCAACATCTTCATAAAGCTCAGACTGTGCATCTTCATCTACATGTACAACTCATGCATCACCTTCAGGTCTTTGATTTGTCCTTCCTTGATGTTTTGGGCACTCGTATGCTTGATGCCCTTCTTCTCCACATTGGAAATAGGTTCCTCTAAAACTTCCTCTTCTAGGTCCTGGCCCAGGTCTACCTCTTCCTCTTCCTCTTTGCTCACCATTGTTCTAGTCACAAGGGCCATAGGTATTATCTCCTCTCTAAATTCAACTGGTGTCGACTTATTCACTTTTCTTTGAATCTTCATTTCATCCCCCATAGGGTTTTCCACTAGTCCTTCCACCTTGACCTCTTCCCCTTTGCTTACTGTCAAATCTTTTATTCAGCTTCTCTTCCACCTTCAAGGAAAACTGGTATGCATCTTCTATGGTGGTCATTCTGACCAAGCTCAAATCCTCTTGAATACTTAGCCTCAACACATTAATGTAATGGGCTACCTTCTCCTTATGGGGCTTTGCATGTCTTGTCCTAATGGTAATTTTATAAAACTCTTCTATATACTCCTTAATAGACTTGTTACCTTGCTTCAATCCTTGTAACTTCTTCAATAGCTCCATCTCATAGTCCACAGGAATGAATTGCTTCTTCAGCTTCTCCATCATCCAATCCCATTTAGTGATCTTTCCTTTTCCTCTTATATTCCCCTCTAATTGGACCTCCTCCCACCAAATACTGGCATGGCCCTTCAACTTTGTTTTTGCAAACTTGACCCGATCTGGGTCCTCTACATCTTCATACTCAAAATACTCCTCCATGTCATTGATCTAATCAATAAGCTGTTTTGGATTCAAATCTCTAGAATATATAGAAACTTTGATCCTGGGCCTTATTCCGATCTTTGAAATGGCCCTCAACAACCTAACTTCTACAGGATCTCCTGCAGCTTCTTGTTCTTCCTTAGATAGATCTTCTTTAGCTTCATCCTCACTTTCTTCTTTTGTTCTCGGCTTAAACCCTCTTCGCAGCACCTCTTGCAATGCATCAATTTACCTTTGTAGGGATCTAAAACCCTCTTCCATCAAAGCATTCATCCCAATATGATTTCTTCATGGAGGCATTTTAATTTCCACAGCAAACATACAACCTCAGGTCCTAGTTTAAACCGCCTCACGGTCGGCAATCTGTCTACACACTTAGGAACCCTTGCTCTGATACCACTGGATGAAGGGGTAAATAATTAAACACATAACAATAGAAATTGTACATAGAAAATAGAACTTTCTTTATTGATTTGGACAACTTATTACAATATAAAAGCTCAGATACAATCAGAGGATGTTAGATTACAACTTCCTCTCACAAGACTCTAGAATCATCTACCATATGTGACCCGAAATCTACTAGGGTTTTTGTTTTCCCACCTATTATTGACTCTACACTTCCCCCCTTAACTCTACTACTGACCAAGGTTCCTAAAAATGGTTATTAATAGCATTTTGGGTGGCCAAAAACCTAATTTCAAAATTTGCATCACCCTCCAAAAATAGGTCAACTTCTGTGAGCCATAACTTTTGATCTTGGTGTCCGATTGACAAACCGTTTTATGCGTCAGAAAGATTGTGGAGTGTTCTATGCGCTAAGGCCTCCTTTGCTAGTTCCAGCCATTTTAGGGCTTGTAAGGGGCCGTTTAGTGCCTTAAACCTGAGTTTTAATAAATTTCAGGCTTTTTTTGGGAAACAAAAACTTTAATATCTTTCAGCTCACAAATGATCTTTGTGTGATTCCTTCATCAAAGGTCTTATTTTTTAGTTATGAAACATCCTATAAAATATCACTTCATTCTGTGCCCAAATACAAACTTTCTAAAAATAGCAGGTTGTTATTTTTAGTAGTTTGGAAAAACTGAAAGTTGTACATCATTATTCAAGTGATTATGGAACCAGAACCACAAATTTTGAAAAGAAATGGAAAGAACATCAACAATTTTGAAACACATATTTTTTTGGGTGATGCAAGATTGCCCTTACACCACTGGATGCTCTTGTATTAGGGCATCTACAACACCTACATACAGTGACTTTTACCAGGCAACATGCCTACAGTAGCAACCATGACCTATCTTGAAAGACCTACTCAACCTTCTTTTGGAAGCCAGAGTATTAAGGCACACACTCAAACTTTCTGTTTTAGTAAGAATACCAGATCAAAAAATAAATGTTGCCTTATCTCCACATGTTGTGAGCTACATTACTCGTCTGCTGACATGAACGATGGAGCTTGCAACTCAAGCTCTGATACCAATTGTTAGAAACATACACAGCCAAGAATTCAGAATACACAACAGAAACTTAAATCAAGCATGCAATAAGAACACAATCACAACATAGTGATTTACCCTAGAAAACCCCATACTAGAGAAAAATGAGTAATGAAGATCTTCATATTAACCCTCAGCCCCAACCCAGCTGAGCCTGGAGGCTTCAACCAGCCACACATACAATGGAGTCACCAAGCCATTATTAGAGTTCCTTAGATGCAAAAGCATGGGCTCAAAACCATGTGCTCCAAAACCATGGACCAATACAACTAGCACAAAACCATGTGCTAAAGACCTCTAATGGTTAATCCACTAACTCTAATCCAAGAACTAGTTTATCCTAACAACTCTTCCATGGATAAGGTTTCAGAACAAAAGTTGATTTTAAAAGGGAACAGTATGCTTTCAATGTTTATTCCTCTATTTGCAGAGGTGGTGAATCTATGAAAGAAGACACCTAGTAAAGCAGTCTGGTGTTCTTGATTTTCATAAATAAAAACAAAATTTACACCAGTAGTAAAGTTCTTTTTCAGGTATTTTACAAGTCTTGAAAAAACTTTCTAAATATTTCAATCAATGTGCAAGCAGATAGGAGAAAAGGATTGCATTTTCTCTAAGGACCAAGTAGCTTAAAATGTGTACTAAACAACCACATTTCTTTTATCAAAGTGGGTTTGTCATGGAAAGGTATAAGGCTATAAATTTTAATAATATTTGTGGGTTTCCAAACCATGTTCCTAATGAAATTAGGGGTTAGATACCAAAGTTCAATAATGACAAATCAAAAATAGCTAAAAGCCATTTACAAGATTTTTTTGATTTAATGGGTGATTGTGAAATAGATCATGAGGATGTGGTCATAAAATTGTTTGTTCAAACCCTTAAAGGAGAAGCTAGAAATTGGTTTTCATGTCTGCCCAATCAGTTTATTTCTTCCTGGAAAGATCTAAAAATTGCTTTTA
Organism: Cunninghamia lanceolata; assembly: GCA_027924645.1. NCBI lineage: Eukaryota > Viridiplantae > Streptophyta > Pinopsida > Cupressales > Cupressaceae > Cunninghamia > Cunninghamia lanceolata. The sequence goes on from BSBN01000596.1 coordinate 4,987,419, forward strand.
TGGAGTAATTTGGTGAAAGAATAGATGTTGGTTTGTTGATTAGAAGGCTCATTCAAATTGAAAAGGAGGAGAAGGAATCAATCCCATCTTTTAGCTTGAGATTTGCCAAAACAATAAGGGATATTCTTGAAAATACTAGACCTAATGATGCTATGTTTTTAATCATATATCTAGGTGCATTCAATGAAGAAGATAGTTATCTATTGAGAGATAGAGACCCTACTACTATGAGACAAGCATATTCTTTGGCCATAGATATGGAAGATAATTTAAAACATACAAGGATAAAAAACTATGAGTCTATAGGAAGTAATTATGTGAAGAAGAATGAATCCAATTATGTTTTCATTTGCAAGAAGGGAGATAAATAGAGCAAGTCAAGGGAGCCCTTATTAGTTTAGCCTATACAGGGGACTAAAAATAAGAAAGATACAGAGAGGATTAAGGCTTGTCATCAAAATGCTGGAATTTAAAGTTTACATAATTACATCACTCATTTTCCTCCTTTTATTCAGGATGGGAGGATATCCCCATACACAATATATAAGGCAGCTTATGAAGAGGATGGAAACCAGACACATAAGGAAACAATAACTGAGGGAATTTCTGTCTTATGAATATGTGACAAAATTTGAAGATATATCTTATGTTCATGAGGAGACATATTTAGTATTAGGTCATGACATTTCATCTCCTAGTGAATCAGCTAGTTTTGAACCTGAATGTCAGAAGAGATTGGTTTATGCCAATGATATAGAAAAGGATGAGTACTTATCAGATTGTTCGTATCAAAGATATAAAAGTTGTGAGTGTGATAATGATGATATAGACAATAATAATAAGGAAGGTATGAACATAATGCATATAAAAGATGATCCACTTTATGATGAGCTTTTAGATTCATCAAAAATAAGAAGTGTTGAGCCTTATGGGTATAGAAATAATCCACTCTTTGAAGAGGACCCTTTAGAGGCCAACATTTAGGGGAAGCATGAATCTACATTAACTCATAATACAAAGGTATTTGAGGACACAAGTTCCTCATTAATGTATCAAAACTCATATGCTTGTTCTATTAATGCTTCCTAGTCCCCTACTCTTCATCAGGTTGAATTGTCAAATCAAATGCTGGAAAGTAAGATTAGGGTGTTAGATTTTGAGGAGAATATTGAATATGATTATTTTAGTTTCAATAGTAATTTAGTGACAAATGAGGATCTCCTTAGTATCAACTATCAAATGGATTATACATTCTTTCAATTTTTAGATATATATGAGGACCAACAATCAAGAAATTATAATTATTTCAGTTGGATGGATATGATCAAAGCATGTGCTAATCCTCTATTTAATGACAATATATTTCAATCACCATTCGTCTAGAATAGCTGGGGAGATTTTAAAGAGGATGGATTTAGTTGTCCTATGAGCTATCCAAACATCCATGTTAGAAGTAAGATCCAGATTATAATGAAGGTTTCAGAAACAACCTAGTGAAGTCATTGGAAAACAAAATATTTGATAAATGTAGGCTCTACTTTTTCTTTGCATAATGGCTTGGGGCTATTATGTGTTTTATTGTTTTGTCTACTCCTCCATAGTCTTTCTATGATCTCACTTTATTTAGGCTGAACAAATGTCCCCAACTAGAGCCACTGATGGTACCATATAATTTTTTTCCATAGCTTTGGTGTTTTGGCCCAAAGATTTGTGTCATCGGGTTAGAAGATATCTGGCCTAGGGTTTTTGCATAGTAAAAAATATTCTGAGTAAAACCCCTTAAACCCTAAAACCTTGTGTTGAGCATGTTAGAAATCACATTTGTTATATTTTTTTGTTGACTACCTATTGCCTATTTCTCAAGCTTTTAAGTTGCATCTTTATGCCCTCTAAAACGTTATTTAACCGGCCCCTTGCCATAAAGTCACCACCTCTAGCCCATGCCTAAAATACTTCATTTCAAATGGCCCCATGAACCCTTTTTTCCTAGTAGATGAAGGATGTTTTTAAGAGATATGTTGCAAGGTCCGATCCTGCTATCCCTTTTTGACAAGTGGCAATTATGGATTTGCTTCTGCCAATCTACCAACATTGAAATATTGACAAAGAAAACACCTATGGAACTGCAGAAGGGGTGATAGCTATGCGAAAACTATCTTTGGTTGTAAAGAAAGAAAGTGGTGGGTACCTAGAACTATGTGGTGGCTTTTCTGTGGTTTTTACAATTTTTCCATGCTTCACCAAAGGGTCCCTCTAAATGGCCGCAGAATGATGGAAACATGACGCATGGCCTCTGGAGGGAAATATTATGCTTTGGGTTGGATAAAATCATGACATGTCAAAATATTTGGGGATGATGATGCTTTTTGGGAGTTCTCCCATTGAATGTGGTTGATCCAATGGTTCTCTACCATTCTACAAAGATCAAATCTTCTACTAGATCTTTTGAGCGCAAAACCATGAATAATGTCCTAATTGTACCACTTAAGGGGTGTTTTCTCAGGATCATGGTTAAGAGGGTTATCTAGGTGGCTAGATATTATTGGTAAATTCTCAACAACAGTCTCCTTCTATGCAATAGACCAAATTGGGGGTGTTGTTGATTCAAGCTAGCTAATTTCCTAACTGATGACTTGGATTTCAAAAACTAATGAAGGGATGTGTTGGCACTAGATATAATGATGCTTCATTGTAAAATTAATTTCTCAGGTGTGTGCAGAGTCTACATCACCACCACAATAAGGGAATATACTAACTAAAAGATTGGCTTATGCAGGATCAACCTTTGGAAATCTGTGCTTCTACTAGAAATGACCTTTCATCTGCTATATGACAAGTTATGGTAGGATTTCAAAGCTAGAATGATGAAATCAAGATACCTGATCTGGCATCTTCAATGCAAGAAGTGATGTTTTTAGTTAAGAAAAATAATGGAATTCTATCTTTCTACTCATTTTGGTAATCTTAAAAAGATTTCCATTTATGGAAGAAATACCTTGAAGTGATTGGAATTTATTAAACCAAAGATGTTGTAGATGTGTGAAAGATATCCCAGAGTTTCTATAAATAGGTGTTTGCTAATGTTGCCTTCTACATTGTTTGATCATGCTGACAGTATGGTTTTCTTGTGTTCCTGTATGTTCTTTTTGTTCCCCTGTTTGACTAGATTCTCTTCCCTATTCTCGTGGTTATCAATATGCCCTATACAGAATTAGGAGACTTGGAGTTTTCTTTCTATGAAATAGGTGGTACATGGAAAATTAGGGAATAATAGTACCATCCATTGCAGCTTTATGATTTCTTCTCCCTTCTTTTATCTCATCTGAATGTGGGCCTTGAGGGCTGATCTCTTGACTCCAAACATTCCTTATTTCTGTGAGTTGGCAAATTATGTTCTTAGGTAGAGAGGCATCATTGCTTCCTCTACCCCTCTAGTGCATCTAATTTACCTAATAGAGCTTTAACTTTAGGTGTAAGGAGACTTCCCAACAGGATGATACAAATAAGGGTAGAAGAAAGAATTGTTGTTGCTGCTGCTATTCTCTCGGCTTGACTTCCAACACTGCTAAAGTCAGCCATGTGTGGCCTCTTCAAGTTTTTGTTTGGTTAAGGAACTTGGAAACCTCCTACCAAAAGTGAAGAGTAACACCCATGCAAAGAAATTGGGAAATAGTGAAGGAGATTCAGGCTTCTTGGGTTTCCTTTTGACATTGTTCCTTACATGTTTTCTCATTTTTTGGCACATGGATTGGATGGGTAGAGTAGTGAATCTTCTTGTTGAGTGGTTGGCGACATTTAAGGGTGTCTATGATTTTAATAGTATCTGGTAACTATGTCAACCATTAATAATAAGATGGCCCCCAACCCCGCTAAAGTGAAAGAGCATACAGTTTAGAAATAAGTACCTTAGCATGTGAGGGTATTTTTGTTACATGGGTATCTCTCTTTGCAATTGAAAGATAGTTACACCCACATCTTGTTAAAGCTTCATCTTTTGGTTAAACAAATTTGTAACTTCTTTTATCTTTAAGCATGTTGCTTGTCTACTCTCTTATTTTTATAAAAAGGAATTTAGGGCTTATTAATTGGCATTGGTTCGAGGTCATATCTTCTAGACTCAGTCTAAAGTATGGGATCAATCTGATCATGGAGGAGTTGTACATAGGTAACTTTTGAAATAAAGATTATCCGTCTTGTTTCAGTCTTCATTTTGAGTTCAAGATTCCTGATGAAATTGCAGAAGCGGTTTTGTAATTCATTAACAGTTTACTTTACAAGTTATAGTTGAGTTTCAAAGCATACTATCTCCTACTCATGTACACATTATTACATTTATGAATACAAATTTGATTAATGATCAATTTATTCATCATCATCGTCTTTACTATGTTTGTATATTCTTTTGGTGGCATTTACTCAAGTAGTAAAATAATGGTTGTAAGAGAATATTGAATGTAGTATTGGTTTACAGGGATAACTAAGTATGGTTAACTCTTAAGCTAGTAAGATATTTTAATGTAAGGTAATATTTTATCTTCACAGTAAACTAGGATTGATTGTAGAATAGTTCTTTTGTGTTTATATCAGTTTCTGACTCTATGACCCTTGGAATAGGCACTGATCTATTTAAGATGCTATACTACACTTAAACCCCCTGGATTATCCTCATCATTAAATATCAAAACATTTTCCCTTTTAGAAATAGGTTTTAGATGCTATTTTATTCACATGTTCCTCTACAAAGAATTAGGTCAAAGCTTAAGAATCTAGCCCATTACTTTACTCTATTAGTAATTCTTTAAGTAATCTAGAAGGAACATATCTATTTTAGAAATAGTGTTTTGAGCAAGTATTTAGGGATCCCCGCATTTAAATAAATACTATTTTACAAAAGGAACACCCTCCTTAGTCTTGCAGAGCCTAAAGTGCAGAGGAAAAAGAGGATTGAAACCCCATTTCTTGTTTGTTGGCCAATCCCTCGAGATAGATAAGTTACTAGAAATGGCTATTTTGTAGATCTATTTTCTTGAGATCAGGTTGGGAATTTAAAACAACCAATAGATTGGTGAGTCTATTGAGGAGATGTAGATAGAACTATGTCTTATCCTGTGGTCTTTGCTCAATTGATCCCCATATTTATTAGAGATTCAGAAGTCAAATTGTTATGTTCCTTACAAAAGGGATGGTGACTCTACTAATTTCATTCACAATTGAGACAGATATAAGCATTCTACATAGAATTTATGTGCCAAGATGTTTTACATGACTCTACCATGGAACATGATTTAGAATAGAAGTTGATTTTAAAAGGGAGTAGTAATCTTTCAATATTTATTCCTCTATGTGTAGAGGTGGTGACTCTATAAAAGAAGAAACCTGGTAAAGTAGTCTGGTGTTCTTGATTTTCATAAATCAAAAAAAAAATTTCACCAGTAGAAAAGTTCTTTTTCAATTATTTTACAAGGCTTGAAAAAACTTTCTAAATATTTCAATCAATGTGCAAGTAAATAGGAGAAAAGGATTGCATTTTCTCTAAGGACCAAGTAGCTTAAAATGTGTACTAAATAACCACATTTCTTTTATCAAAGTGGGTTTGTCATGGAAAGGTATAAGGCTATAAATTTCAATAATATTTGTGGGTTTCCAAACCATGTTCCTAATTAAATTAAGGGTTAGATACCAAAGTTCAATAATAATAGATCAAAAATAGCTAGCAGCCATTTACAAGATTTTTGTGACTTAATGGGAGATTATGAAATAAATCATGAGGATGTGGTCATAAAATTGTTTGTTCAAACCCTTAAAGGAGAAGATAGAGATTGGTTTACATGTCTACCTAATTAGTTTATTTCTTTCTGGAAAGATCTAAGAATTACTTTTATGGAGTAGTTCAGTGAAAGAATAGATGTTAGTTTGTTGATTAGAAGGCTCATTAAAATTGAGAAGGAGAAGGAATCAATCCCATCTTTTAACTTGAGATTTGCCAAAATAATAAGGGATATTCTTAAAAATACTAGACCTAATGAGGCTATGTTTTTAATCATATATCTAGGTGCATTCAATGAAGAAGATAGTTATTTGTTGAGAGATAGAGACCCTACTACTATGAGACAAGCATATTATTTGGCCATAGATATGGAAAATAATTTAAAACATACAAGGGTAAAAGATTGTGAGTCTATAGGAAGTAATTATGTGACAAAGAAGGAATCTAATTGTGTTTTCGTTTGCCAAAACAGAGATAAATGGAGCAAGTCAAGAGAGCCCTTATTAGTTTTGCTTATACAGGGGACTAAAAATAAGAAAGATACAGAGAGGAGTAAGGCTTGTGATCAAAATGATGGAATTCAAAGTTTACATAATTCCATCACTCATTTTGCTCCTTTTATTCAAGATGGGAGGATATCCCCATACACAATATATAAGGTAGCTTATGAAGAGGATGGAAACCAGGCACATAAGGAAACAATAACTGAGGGAATACCTTTGTCTTATGAATGTGCGACAAAATTTGAAGATATATCATATGTTCATGAGGAGACATATCTAGTATCAAGTCATGACATTTCGTCTCCTATTGAATCAACTAGTTTTGAACCTAAATATCAGAAGAGATTGGTTTATGCCAATGATACAGAAAAGGATGAGTAGTTACTAGATTGTTCATATCAAAGCTATGAAAGTTGTGAGTGTGATAATGATGATATAGACAGTAATAATAAGGAAGGTATGAACACAATGCATATAAGAGATAATCGACTTTATGATGAGCCTTTAGATTCATCAGAAATAAGAAGTGTTGAGCCTTATGGGTATAGAAATAATCCACTCTTTGAAGAAGACCTTTTAGAGGCAACATTCAAGGGCAACATGAATCTACATTAACTCATAATATAAAGGTATTTGAGGACACAAGTTTCTCATTAACGTATCAAAACTCATATGCCTGTTCTATTAATGCTTATCAGGATGAATTGCCAGATCAAATGCTAGAAAGTAAGATCAGGGCATCATATTTTGAGGAGAAGATTGTATTGAAATTAAGGAATACTGAGAGTAGGGAGGTGAATCAGTATTCCACAAAACCATTTCTTAACAAGTTTATTAATCCAATTTCTAAAATTAATAATATGAAAGTAGAATAAGCATAGGAATAACAACCACAAAGACATAACACATGAAAAGGGAAAACCACGGTAAGTTGTAGCTCACAATAAATTATTGTAGCATAATACCGGATTACAAGAAGGCTCACTGCCTAATGAAATGCTCACTATAAGAAAGGCTCACTACAAAAACAGGCTCACTGCCTAGAGAAATAAAGAAGAAGGAAGAATGGCTCACTGCCAAATTGAACTATATAGATTGCATCTACTCATGCATGGTTACAGCTCCAATGAAGCACATAAAGACTGTCTCAAAATTCTTCATCTCTAACTGCTTTGTTTTACTGCTCTGCTTTTACATAGGAAGACGATCTCTCTTCTTCTACTCTTATCGCTTCCACAAAATCATCTTACTTCGCATGTCACACATACATTAATTCACATTCACATCATATCACCCAAATACTAAATTTCATCCCATATATATAGTTGCAACACTTAAAATTTTCATATTAGGTCAGCCTAATAAAGTATAGCATGCAGTCATACCTTAAGTAACTTGTTGGCCAAATTCATTCACAAAAATTCCTAGCAGACCCAAACAACACTTGAATTACATTCACATATGTCGGCCTCAACTATTCAACCACTTAAGATTAAGTTCTAAACAATAGAACTTACCGCATACAATTCAAACTTATCATGTCGGCCTCTAACTCAAACTACCACTGATTCAGTTCATCTGTCAAACTACATCTTTTACTGTGGACCATAGGACTTTCTCAAAATCATTTCAAAGACTCCACAAACATCACACATCATACCTTCAAAATTGCAAAGAAAATATCCTTTTGCGGCAACATGCGAGCCATCAGAACTCAGACCCTCTCACAATCAAACTTTGTTAACTAGTGTAGCAATACTCAACAGCTTGTAACTATCTTTTTGGTGGACCTCAGAACCTACAACTCTAGATTTAGACACTTCATACAAGTGTTTACAACACCTCAAAACCACATATCAAGATATACAACACCAGAGGAATGCAGACCAAAACAACTGAGTGTTCTACCTTGAATAGTACTATGTTTTGCTCTACTAGACTTATAGTGTTTGATGATATGCTTCTGGTACTTATCATGGGCTAAAATCTTAGATATAAGATCACTTAAGGGCTGTAAATGACATACCAGAGCTGCATGATTTGGTCTTCAACTACAAACTAATGCCAGCCACTACACTACCTCTTTGTCACTATCTCTTGTGTACTGTCAACACTTAGTCATTTTAGTCATCCGAATGAGAAGCCTTGCATGCCTTGATACCAAATTAATTTGGTTTGTTGGAGTAAAGTCTCTATTCCTTGTTTCCATCAATGACAACATTCAATTATTCAATAGAGCAGTGTCTCTGCCAACAATCTCCCCCTTTGGCATTGATGGCAACACTCAGTGAAAAATGCTTATGTTGCTCCCCCTTACTCTATACATTCTATTTTTCTATTCTCCTTTAGATGAATGCTTCTTTTTCACTCATTTTTCTCTCCCCCTTTGACATCAATGGCAAAGGTGTATGTACAAACAAAATTGTGTCAAAAATTCTTCATTATTGTCATATTCTACCACATAAATATATATACAGATACACATTTCCATCTTAATTTATGGATGAAGGTAGAATGTCATTATAGATAGTCTTTATTAGAGCTATCTCTCCATTCCATCTTTTCCTTGCACTCACCAAAATATTGATGTGGTCATTTATCAGAAAAACTAACTTCTCTACCTTCTGGATGTTTGAAGGTGTATCAATTAATGCTTGTGATTTCAAGGCTTCTTCTGATAGATTAGTCATGGAATCTATTTTTGGACTTATCATCCCCCTTAGTTGGCACAATATGTCTTTGACTTCTTCCCTTTTCTTCACCAGAGTGCTCAAATCATTGTGAATGTTTGCAACCTATGTTTCTTTGGTATTTATTGACTCAACTGCCAGATTATATGTTTTGGAGATATTAAGCAAGTTGATTTCCATGTTCTTGATTTTACCTTCTAATTCCTTTGTAACTTCTGGCAAGGATAAGCAAAATTTGTATATTTTACATGCTTCTTGAATGGCACTCTATATGCATTTTATTCCATTTTCTAACATAGGTTTATCATTTGCTATCATAGTCTTTAACTCAACTACTCTCTTCTCATCAAACTCTTTTCTAACTTTTGCTTCTGCAGATTTTTTAAAAGATTCAAAATGTGTAATTATAGAGTTTAATAGGTGCTTGAGTTGATCAGTTGAGGGTAATGAGATATCCTTTTGGAATGTTGGCATCATCTTCTCCAAAATGTGGGATGCATCACTAATCAATTTACTGTCCTAGAGATGTGATTTTAGCATTTCCTCATGTGCCTTGACCTAAACAATTGATCCTAGTTTGAATTTCTACACAGGTGACAATGAGTCTAAATTAATTGGTCCTTGAAGAAGTTTAGACTCATCTAGATCATTTTGTCTCTCAAAATCAACTAAGACAACTACAATGTCTCTTGCTCTGCCAGATACTTCTTCTTGACTTTGTTTTGAAGGATCCATGTCTATGTTCTCTTGTTGATCAATGTTTTGCTTTGGTGCATGGGTCCTTATCTATTCTTTATTCTTTTCATCATCAGCTTGTTGTTTAGGAGAAAGATCAATTTCAGAATTGCCTTGATCTGTCACATCCAATGTTTCAATGTTAGAAGTTTGATCATTCTGATCTGGTCCTTGATCATGGCTTATCTCTTGTACAGATGTATCTTCATCATTTTCTTCATCATTATAATAGATGGTAGGGAGATTAAATTCCCTTAATATGTTCAGAGTGATTTCTTCAGTTTCCTTTACCACCTTTTCATTATCTCTTCCCATAAGAGTATTCATTCTTCTTTTTGACCGAAATTCATTATGAAGTGCCTTGGAAATTTTCATTTTTTCCTCTAGAGTAATTTCTAGACATAGTTTTATTAATGAATGTTCTCTAAGATCAATATCTTTTTCCATGGTCGCTTCCTTTCTTGCAGTCATTATACTTGCTAGGCTATGTGGAAGATCAATTATTATCTCAACTAGAGCCTTGTTATAGATGATTAGTTATTCTACAAAAGAAGTCTCAATGATCCTCTTGTCTAGATCATTATACTCATTATACAATTGTGCAATGGGTTTCAAATTACTATCAATTATTATGGCTTTCAATACATCCTCTAAAGATATAGTAGCTTCTTCAGTTTGAGTCACATCTTTCTTTTTCCTTTTCTTAGGTTTACCCTTGGAGGATTTCTTCTTATTGGTTCTAGAGGCTTTGACAATTTCAAATTTCATTTTCTTTACTTCTTCATATGACTATGTTTCCTCTTCATCAACTGCAATACTTACATGCATTCTTTTAGCTTTGGTTTTCTTCCTTTTCTGACTAGGGGCTGGAGTTTCCATACTTACAGATGGTGTGGAACCGGAAGGAATAGATGCAAAGGGAGATCATTTGGTTCTCCTTCTTGATACCTATAATTTTTCTGATTTGCCCTTGGGTTCTTTGAGAGCTCCAATAGATTCACTTTTTCTCTTTTCTTTTGCTTCCTTTTCAGCTTGTTCTTTTTCCCTTGCCTTTGTCACTTGTTCTTTTGTGAACCCTTGTCTCAGGGTAATATCTTCTACCACTTTCTACATTTTCTTGTAGATTTTAGGTTTTCTAACTTCAACATGAATTTTGCAATACAATTCCTTGTAAATCCCAAATCTTTCTTCCTTGAGATCTCTGGGTTCACTTAACACATGTTGGCATAATTCTCCAATATCCCTCCATCTACTTCATATCCCATAGACATAACCCATACTGTTCTAGGGTCAACAACCTCCATCAAGCATTGATCCTTTGTCACAATAAAATAAATGGTATCCTTGTATTTTTCAACAACTGCTCTGGGAATTCTTTCCTTGGCTTGCATTGACCTTTGGAAGTTTTTGAAATAGCCCCATAGGGCTGAATTTTGTGCATCAATATTACCTATGTTTCTCAACATATTTTGATATGAACTGCAACTGGTTTGTCTCTAGTCCAAAATTGTTCTTCATGCCAGGTAACTCTTGCATAAAATAAAAGAATAAATATATGATTAACGCACCAAATTTGAAGGGATACTTGCTCTCTTTTGACTTTTTTAGGTTCTCCATCATTTTCTATTAGAGAAATTCATAGATATCATAGTTTGCATTCTCCTTGATCATCTAAAATGCAGTGTATATGGTTGTGCCTAAAACATAATTCTCCCAATTGGTGAAATAGACTTTGTAACCTAGTACCATGGAGGCAAATCTTACAGCATGGTCCTCAATATCATTAATTGTTAAAGCCCTCTTGTCAAATTTTTCTCCAGTGGTGGCCATTACTATATCATTCTTTACTACTTTCAACAAAGGTACTGATTCGATGGAGCTTAATCTAGTTACAACACTTATAGCATCTTTTGTAATATTAAAAGGTCTTTCAGTCCACATGAATTCATCATGAACCTTGCTCAATACACATCGAACCCATTCATCCTCTGCAAAAGTTGAGAAGTCCATGTACTAAATGAATTTCTTCTCTTTCAATGCTTTATATTCTTCCTTAAGACTGAGATTCTCATTATACAAGTGATTCAAGTATAGATCAAAAAACCTACTATCACCAAATTCCTCTAGGGCAACATGAATATATGCCCTAACATCCTTTGCATGAAAAACTCCATGTGGAACATCTAAAAATGTACCCATTTGATCGACTTCGACTAATTTGAATAGGTGTTTCCTAAATTTTAGTTGGGATCACTTAGTGATATCAACTACATGTGGTGTTGCCATTTCTATGAATAATTAAGAAAATTTGAGAAAGGGTTTCAAATAGAAAATACCTCTTTGACCAGATTAAAGTTGAACTTGATCTTTCTTTGAAATACTTTGGAGAATACTATAGTCTCTTTTGAATCTTTCTAAATGGTTTCCCTGGGACACTTCAGAGATTGGAATGCAAATGGTTTTTCCTTCAGATACAACTCCTTTTAACCCTCGCATGTTGAAACCTAAGTGTCATTAATGTTACCTTCCAAAAATCTATCAAGCACTTCTCTGATACTCATAGTCAATCCAAATTGCTCCACAATCATTTGCATTGGATCTTCTTCTACCTAAATTTCTTTCAGAAGTTTTCTCATAAGATTGTTCACAACATACCTCAATACTAGATTCCAGTACTAACTTTCTGGCTAGGGGTTTTGGATTTTCAACCTAGCTCCCCCTGAGCTAGAGCTCCCAATTTACTTCCTGGAGGAAGTATCTACACCAGATGCTGGTGTGGATTCATCCTTGACTTAAATCAAATATTTCTTTATCCAAATCTTGGTCATTTCTTTCTTAGTTTCAACCAGATCAACTTTTTCTTTTTCTTTAACACTCCTTTTCTCTATTTTTCTATCTTCAGTATGGTAGTTCTTTTCACATTCTTGCTTCTGCAAACTCGTGCAATATGTCCAAAATTATTGCAATTGAAGTATACCATATTCCTTTGTCCTTGATTCCTTCTATTGATTGGATTTGATCTACATTGATTAGCCATATGTCCAAATCTATTGCATGCAAAACACTTTCCATTGAATGATTGACTATTCCTTGTATTGTAAGAACCATTCCTTACCATGTTTCTACATTCATTTGATTTATGACTAATTTTATTACAATTGAAACATTGACCAGAGAATGATGGAACATTATGATTTATTCTACTTCTACATTGAGTACCTTTATTACCAAATTTATTGCAATTAAAACAGTGGCCACTGAAGGATGGATATCTTTGATTATTTGGCTATTTGATCAGAGGTCTTCTAGGTCTTCTTCTTTGATTTCTAAATTGGTTCCCTTTTTTTTTATTTAACTTAGTGTTTTCTTGACTAGATTTTGAGCTTTCTCCTTTCTCAAATCCCAAGCCTTACTTATCATCAAAACTCTTTTGAATAGCAATCATCTCATAAAGCTTTGCAGAACTTATCTTGAACTATTCTTCATAGATCTTGGTTTTTTCCAAGTCTTCTTTTAGACTCACAATTTCTTTTTCAAGTTTGACACAATCTTTTGACTTGCTTTTCACCATTAGATTTAGATCTTCTGCTTTTTCTCTTTCTATAACTTCCACTTCCAAATCATCCAGGGTTTCATTTTCTAATATCGATTGATCACTAACTTCTTTGTGTTTTTATTTGAATTTCTTGACTTGTTCTTTTAACTTTGAAATGCATTCATCAGCTTATTATATGTTATCCTTCAGATCCTTGACTTCTGCTTCGTACTTTTCAAGATCAATAAGAGTTTCTTCCAGTTCAACATTGTTTGAGAAATTTCTAAATGTTCTGGCTGCCATGAGTGAACTCTCCTAGATCTTCCTTAAGCTATTAGTCTTCTTCCAAGGAACCTTGATCTAATACCAATTGTTGAAAGTAAGGAATACTAAGGGGGGGGTGAATCAGTATTCCACAAAACCACTTCTTAACAAGTTTATTAATCCAATTTCCAAAATTAATAATATGAAAGAAGAATAAGCATAGGAACAACCACAAAGACAGAACACACGAACACCAAATTTTTTACATGGAAAACCCAAAAAGGGAAAAACCACAGTGAGTGTTAGCTCACAATATATTATTATAGCATAATATAGGATTACAAGAAGGCTCACTGCCTAAAGAAATGCTCACTACAAGAAAGGTTCACTACTAGAACAAGCTCACTGCCTAGAGAAAGAAAGAAGAAGAAAGAATGGATCACTTCCAAATTAAACTACTTAGATTGCATCTACTCATGCATGGTTACAGCTCCAATGAAGCATATAAATATTGTCTCAAAATTCTTCATCTTTGACTGCTCTATTTTACTGCTCTGCTTTTACATATGAACAAGATCTCTCTTCTTCTGCTCTTATCGCTTCCACAAATTCATCTTACTTCAAATGTCACACATACATTAATTAACATTCACATCATATCATCCAAATACTGAATTCAATCCCATATACATATATATATATATATCCGCAACACTTAAAATATTCATATTAGTTTGGCCTAATAAAGTGTAGCATGAAGTCATACCTTAAGTATCTTGTCGGCCAAATTCATACACAAAAACTCCTAGCGGACCCAAACAACACTTGAATTGCATTCACATATGTCATCCTAAACTATTCAACCACTTAAGATCAAGTTATAAACAATAGAACTTATTGCATACAATTCAAACTTATCATGTCAACCTCTAACTCAGACTGCCACTGATTCAGTTCATCTGTCAAACTACATCTTTTACTGTGGACCACAGGACTTGTTCAAAATCATTTCAAGGACTCCTCAAACATCACATATCATACCTTTAGAACTGTAAAACAAAATATCCTTTTGCGGAAACATGTGGACCATCAAAACTCAGACCCTATCACAGTCAAACTCTGTTAAATAGTGTAGCAATACTTAGTAGCTTGTAACTATCTTTTTGGTGGACTTTAGAACCTACAAATCTAGAGTTAGGCACTTCATACAAGTGTTTACAACACCTCGAAACTACATGGAATGCGGACCAAAACAACTGAGTGTTCTGCCCTAAATAGCACTGTGTTTTGCTTTGTCAGACTTAGAGTGTTTGAAGATATGATTATGGTACTTATCATGGGCTAAAATCTTATATATAAGATCACTTAAGGGCTGCAAACAACATACCAGAACTACATGGTCTAATCTTCAACTGCAGACCAATGCCAGCAACTACACTACCTCTCTGTCATTGTCTTTTGTGTATTGTCAACACTTAGTCATTTTAGTCATCCAAACCAGAAGCCTTGCATGCCTTGATACCAAATTAATTTGGTCTATTGGAGTAAAGTCATTTTTCCTTGTTGCCATCAATGACAACATTCAATTATTCAACAGAGCAGTGTCTCTTGAAAACATATTAAATATGATTGTTTTAGGTTTAACACTAACTTATTGAAAATTGAGGATCTCGTCAGTATCAACTATCAAATGGATTATGAATGCTTTCATTTTTTAGATAAATATGAGGACCATTAATTAGGAAATGATAATTATTTTAGTTGGACAGATATGATCGAACCATGTGCTAATCCTCTATTTAATGACAATACATTTCAATCACCATTGGTTCAGAACAACTGGGGAGATTTTAAAGAGGATGGATTTAGTTGTCCTATGAGCTATCCAAACATCCATATCAAAAGTAAGGTGGATTATAATGAAGGTTTTAGAAATAGCCTAGTAAAGTCATTGGAAAACAAAATATTTGATAGAGGTAGGCTCTTCTTTTTCTTTACATAAGAGCTTGGGGCTATTATGTGTTTTTCTATTTGGTCTGCTCCTCTAGAGTCTTTTTGTGATCTCGCTTTATTTTAGACTGAACAACCATCCCGAACTAGAGCCACTAATGGTACCATATAAATTTGTTTCCATAGATCTGGTATTTTGGCCCAAAGATTTGTGCCATCAGGTTAGAAGATCTCTGGCCTAAGGTTTTTGCATAGTAAAAAATATTCTAAGTAAAACCCCTTAAACCCTAAACCCTAAACCCTTGTGTTTGGCATGTTAGAAATTACGTTTGTTATATTTTTGTGTTGACTTCTTATCGCCTGTTGCTTGATATTTTAAGTGTCCTCTCTATGCCCTCCAAAAAATTATTTAACCAGCCCCTTTCCATAAAGTCATTGCCTCCGGCCCATGCCTAAAATACTTTATATCAAATGGCCCCATGGCCCCTTTTTTCCTAGTAGATGAAGGATGTTTTTAAGAGATATGTGCCAAGGTCGAATCCCGCTAAACCTTTTTGATAGGTGGCAATTATGGATTTGATTCTTCCAATCTACCAACATTAAAATATTAACAAAGAAAATACATGTGGAACTACATAAGGGGTGCAAGCTAGCTAGAAACTCTCTTCAATTAAAAAGAAAGTGGTGCATCCTTGGTAGTATGTGGTGTCTTTTCTATGGTTTCAACCGTTCCATCGTGCTTTACAAAAGGGTCATTCTAAACGGCCACAGAAGGACATAAACATGAAATGTGGCCTATGGAGGGTAGGATTGTGCTTTGGGGGATAAAATCATGATGTGTCAAAATCTCTAGGCACGATGATGCTTTTTGGGAGTTGTCCCATTGCACACATTTCATCCAATGGTTCTTCATCATTCTGCTAAGATCAAATCTTCTGCTAGATCTTTTGAGTGCAAAACCACGGATAATGTCCTAACTGTACCAATTAGGGGGTGTTTTCTCAGGATCGTGGTTAAGAGGGTTGTCCAGGTGGCTGGCTATTATTGATAAATTCTCAACGATAGTCTCCTACGTATAGACCAAATCAACGCCATTGATTCAAGCTAGCTAAGGTCTTGATTGAGAGCTCAGATTCAAAAAAATGATAAAGATATGTATTGGCACTAGATCTGATGATACTTCATTGCAAAATTAATTTCTCAGGCATGTGCAGAGTCTCCATCACTGCCACTACAAGAGAAGTTACTAACTGAAAGATTGGCTTATGGAGGATCAACCTTTGGAAATCCATGCTTCTATTAGAAATGACCTTTCATCTGTTGTATGACATGTTATGGCAGGATGACAAAGCTAAAATGATGAAATTGAGGTACATGATATAGCATCTTCAATACAAGAAGTGATGTTTTCAGTTAAGCAAAATAATGGAATTATATCTTTCTGCTCGTTTTGGTAATCTTTAAAAGATTTCTATTTATGGTAGAAATACCTTGAAGTAATTGGAATCTATTAAACCAAAGATGTTGTGGATGTGTACAAGATATCCTAGAGTTTCTATAAATAGGTGTTTGCTTGCCTCCTACATTGTTTGATTGTGTTGCCAATATTGTTTTCCCCTATTCCTATATGTTCTTTTTGTTCTTCAGTTTTATTGGATTCTCCTCCCTGTTCTCATGGTTATCAATATGCCCTTATAGAATTAGGAGACTTGGAGTTTTCTTTCTATGGAATTGGTAGTGTAGGGAAAATTAGGGAATAGTAGCAGCATCCATTGCACCTTTGTGATTTCTTCTATATTCTTTAATCTCATCTGAATGTGGGCCCTGAGGGCTGATCTCCTGGCTCCAGAAATTCCTTATTTCTGTGAGTTGGAATATTATGTTCTTAGGCATCATTACTTCCTCTATCCTTCCCTTACATCTAATTTTCCTAATAGAGCTTTAACTTTAGGTGTAAGGAGACTGCCCACCAAGATGATACAGACAAGGGTAGAAGAAAGAATTGTTGTTGTTGTTATTCTCTCAGCTTGGCTCCTAGCACTACTGAAGTCAGCCATGTGTGGCCTCTTCAAGTTTTTGTCTAGTTGAGGAAGTTGGAAACCTCCTAACCAAAACTAAAGAGTCACACCCGTGCAAGGAAATATGGAAATAGTGAAGGCGATTCAGGCTTCCTAGGTTTCCTTTTGACATTTTTCCTTGAACATTTTCTCTTTTTTGGCATGTGACTTGGATGGGTAGAGCAGTGAATTTTCTTGTTGAGTGGTTAGTGGCATTTAAGGGTGTTTGTGCTTTTAATAGTATTAGGTAACTATGTCAACCATCAATAATAAGTTGGCCCCAAACCTAGCCAAAGTGAAAGAACATACAGTTCTAAAACAGGTACCTCAGTATGTGAGGGTATTTTTGTTATAGGGGCATCTCTCTCTACAATTGAGAGATAGTTACACCCACATCTTGTTACAACTTCATCTTCAGGTTAAACAAATTTGTAACTTCTTTTATCTTTAAGCCTGTTGCTTGTCTGCTCCCTTATTTTTATAAAAGGGAATTTCAGGGCTTATTAATTAGTATTGGTTCGAGGTCATGTCTTCCAAACTTAGTCTAAAGTATGGGATCAATCTAATCATGGAGGTGTTGTACATAGTTAGCTTTTGAAATAAAGATTATCCATCTTGTTTCAGTCTTCATTTTGAGTTTAAGATTCTTAATGAAATTGTAGAAGCTATTTTGTAATTCATTAATAGTTTACAAGTTATTGTTAAGTTTCAGAGCATACTGTCTCCTATGCATGTACACATTATTACATTTATGAATACAAATTTGATTAATGATCAATTTATTCATCATCAAAGTCTTTCCTATGTTTCTATATTCTTTTGGTGGCATTTACTCAAGTAGTAAAATAATGGCTATAAGAGAATATTGAATGTAGTAGTGGTTTACAGCGATAACTAAGCATGGTTAACTCTGAAGCTAGTAAGATATTTAATGTAAGGCATTATTTTATATTCACAATAAACTAGGATTGATTGTAGAATAGGTCTTTTTTATTTATATTAGTTATAGAAGGCATGATTTTTCCACAGTCCATGAAATGAATGCAAGAGAGTGCTTCTGGATTTAACTTTGTATGTTTTTTCTTCAATGTTTCAAATCACACTCAATGATCCATCATCAGGAAGAGGGTAAGTTTTCAATCCAATCCATAAGCATCCTCTTCCTGATGATGGATCACTAAGTGTGATCCAAAACATTGAAGAAAAAAGATACACAGTTAAATCCAGAAGCACTCTCTTGCATTTATATTAGTTTTTGACTCTATGACGCTTGTAATAGGCACTGATCTATTTAAGATTCCATACTACACTTAAACCCCCTTGATTGTCCTTATCATTAAATACCAGAACAATTTCCCTTTTAGCTATAGGTTTTAGATTCTATTTTATTCACATGTTCCTCTACAAAGAATTACATCAAAGCTTAAGAATCTAGCCCATTACTTTATGAGTAATTTGTTAAGAAATCTAGATGGAACATATCTGTTTTAGAAATAGTGTTTTGAGCAAGTATTTAGGGATCCCCCCATTTAAATAAATATTGTTTTACAAAAGAAACATCCTCCTTGGTCTTGCAGAACCTAAAGTGTAGAGGAAAAGGGGGATTGAAACCCATTTCCTATTCATTGGCGAATCCCTTGAGATAGATCAGTTACTAGAAATGGCTATTTTATAGATCTATTTTCTTTAGATCAGGTTGGGAATTTAAAACAACCAACATATAGTACAAGTTAGGGAAGAGCTCACAGACTCACAAGAAGGTACCACATTCTACTACAGTTCAAAGTAAGGGCTTACATATTGGACTAATGGATAGGTGTTGCACTCAGGTACCTATGTTTCAGGATTAAATTCATAAATCTTACCACAAGATGTTTTGGAGACAAAAGTGTGAAGACAATGTTAAAACAGGGTAAGTGCAATCACAGGTACATAGGAGAATGCTTTGCACTTCTCTGCAAATGAAGATATGATGTTGCAGCTTGGAGGATAAGTAGATATGGGTCAAAGGTATGTGTGCTTCAAGTTTCAGGTGATAATATGTACCGCAACTACTTCTCTAGAGTCAGCTATGTGAAGACATACCTTGGTGCTAATTGAAGTAAGTAGAGGAAGATAGCTGAGGCCACCGCAGTTCACCATACAATGGTAATTGGCCTTGCTGATTGAGTGATAAGCTCATAAGGCTGGTTGGTATGTGTTTTTCAAATTTCAAATGATTGTGATCACTGTAAGTATGGTTTTTATTATTTTATCTTAAACTCGTGTAAGTAGAGGTTGTTAAGGACACCAACATTAGTGATCAAGTGCTTGTGCCAACATGATATATCCTAAGTGTTGGAAATAATGCAGATAACTGAGAGGGGGGGTGAATCAGTTATCTTATAACTTTTCTATTTTCTTTCCTTTTCTTAACTTATCATTTAATGTTATGCCAAAATAGGATAATCATAAGAGCTGAAAAAGAAATTAACACATGACATAAGGATTTTTATGTGGAAACCCTGTTAAGGGAAAAACCACGGGGTGACTAACCCAAGATTGTATTCTCTATTAAAGAATAAAGAGTACAAATTTGGCACTTGCCAATTAGGGCTTACTGCCTGAGCACACTGCTCACAGAAGGCCCACTGCCTACAAGAGACTTACAGTCTACAATTGCTCACAGATGATACCAAGGTTTTTGAATTGATGAACAAAATCTATGCATGCAAGATTTCAATTCCGGTTAGGTATAGTATACTAATTTGGCACATTTCATTCTTCCTCTACTCAATATAACTTTCCTGTCACATTCCAGGCTTGAATTACTACCTTCGCACTTATCTCTACTTTTCTTTGCATTTAACAACCATACATCCTCTTCATTTCACTGCCTTATAGGCTTGAATCCATCAGGTATATATATCTACATCAAGGGTTTCCAACAACTTCTTAGTTGGCAACAAGAACACTTGAGATATTTGTAAGTTATTGATCTGTCGGCTAAATCCATGCTTGATTAGTGATGCACATCAAAAACATAGATATATAAGTCATAAATCATGTCAGCCAACAATGTATAATATCACAAATTGCTTGATCAATACCTTTTACACATCTGGATTGAAGTTTGATACTCTGCTGATTAGTTCTTCCTCTGTCTGCTCTACCTGACTGAAACCCAACACTTAGATGCTCATATATTTTTTTTGCTTTATCACCAAAGGCTAAATCTTTGGAATACAGTAGTCATGATACCCCTCTTGACTTGTCCAAGTCTACAACCTACTGAGTTACACCAACTGAGAGATCTAGACCTGATTGTCAAACCTTGTTACATACTCTATTCTTGTTCACCGGACCAAAATAATCTTCAATCTGACTTCTGGTATAGGCATACTATGTACTACGGATGTGTGGGATAGACTTTGTTTCCATGAATGACAACACTTATGAAGCCACATAGTGTTTGTTGTCAACAATCTCCCCCTTTGACATTGATGGCAACACTTAGTGAAAAATGGCTAAGTGTCATAGTAACTTGCCCTTCGCTGATGCTCTATCTTTTGCACTGTTTTACCGGAGCTCCCCCTTAGCTAGACTCCACATTTTTCACTACTCTTCACTCCCCCTTTGACATCAATGGCAAAGGACAGAATTCACATAGCAAAATTTTGCAAAAACTATTCTATACATGGCCGCATAAGTATATATAAATCATATGTTATACTTACATATACTTAAGTATATCGGCAAAGGTTGTCTTCAACTGGATGATTTCTGTGGCCCAACTTGTCTTCATTCTATCCAAAATGGAGATGTGTCCACTTAACAAAAATGCATATTCTTCTGCCCTCTTTAGGTCTGTTGGATCACTGGTCTAGATTGTGTTTTGTGCCTCTGTCAAGGCATCATGCAGTGCCTCTAACTTAGGGATGATTATCCCTCTAAGCTCACCCATTCTATCTATTATGTTCTTTTTCCCCTTAACCAATTCTTTGATTTCATTTATTATAGCAATAGCTTGACATTCATGCTTCACCACAGAGGTAGTAAGGGGATCACAATTCTAAGACAAACTTGATAGTTTTCCTTCTTGTTCTTTCACTTTCTTCTCAATGTCCTCTGTCACTTTAGGCCAAGTTAAACAAAATTTGTAGATGTCCCCACCATCTTTAAGAGGATTTTCAAGGCTCTTTATACCAATGCCTAAGGTTCTTCTATCATTAGTAATTAGCCCTTGTACTTCACTAAACCTCTTTCCCAAGAATTCCTTCTAGACCTTAGTCTCTGTCGATTTCTCTAAGGATTCAAAATGAGTATTAACATAATTGACTAAGTTTTTCAAATTACCAGATGGAGAGGTAGAAGGATCCTTTTGGTAGGTTGGTATAATCTTCTCCAGTATCCCAAATGCAATCTCCAACATCTCATAGTCCTCCATGTGAGATTTCAAGAGTTTTTCTTTTGCTTTGGCTTGAGCAAAAGATGCTATTTTCATTGTCTGAACTGGGGAGAGAGAGTCAAAATTCAGTGGTCCTTGAAATAGATTAGGTTCATCCAGCTCCATCATTTATCTATCTAAGAAGTTCTTCACTGTCTCTGCAGTGTCTCTTTCTGGTGATTGAGACTTCTTTCCTTTTGAGATATCAAAACAATCATCATTATTCTTTTCTGCTTGTTCTTCTTTTCCCTTATCCTCTTTTCCTTGAATCTTCTTCTCCTTTCTTCTACCTTCCCCTTCAGCTTTAGTGTCTAGAATGTTTGTCATAGCTACAATGGGATCCAGAGGAGAGATGGCACTTGTGTTTTCTACTTCATGAACTTCCTCTTCCAGAACTAAGGAGTCTCAGTTCTTAGAGATTTCTTCATTTATTTTCTTTAATCCTTCGACATCCTTGTCAGAAGTTTTTTCATTGATATCAATTGATCTTTCAACATCCATGGTAGAAGGTTCATCATCTATTTCCTCTACTATAGGAAGATTGAATCTCTTGAAGGCATTCCAGAGGATATCTTTTGTTTCACTTGCCACTTGGTTAGTTTCTCCAAGCATGAGTTTGTTCATTCTTGTCTTGCTCTAGAACTCATCCTTACAATCCTTGAAAATCATGCTCATTTGTTTTGAAGTGATGGAAAGATAAAGATGAATTGCTATCTGCTCCTGAATCTCTAAGTCTTTTGCCTTTTCATTCTCTTTTCTTAGCTCAAGTACCTTTTCTAGGCTCTTAGGAATCAATGATATAATTTCAATGAAATCTTTATTGTAAATGTTCAAGTACTTGACAATAGCCTCTTCCAAAATTCTCTTGTCAGCATCATTGTATTCATCATAGAACTCTATCACTGGTAGTAGGTTCCCATCCACAATAACTGCCTTGATGATGTCATCAATGGAAAAAGTGGGCTTTTCAACAAATTCCTCTACCTTCTCTTCCTCATTTATGCTAGCAGAGAACTTCCCAGATGTTCTCTTCTTCTTTAGTTTCCTAATTTCTTCATCTGATTCTATTTCTTCATTATCTTTATGGCTTGTATATGTCCTTGTGTCTTTGGTCTTCATCCTCTTTTCTCCTTTTCTGGATGTCTTGACTTCCGGTTTGGTAGACTTTGAAATTTTGGAAGCGACAGGAGCAAAACTCTTGGAGGATCTAGTCTGAGAGGAGGTTTGTATAGGAGCACTTTCTTCCTTTGCTTCTTGTCTTTCTTTCTCTATCCTCTCTATTTTCTTTCTATTAGTATCTACAGCCTCCTTTGATATGCCAAATCTTTTGGCAATTTCTTCAACTTCCTTTCTTACTTTCCTCTTCATCTCCAACTGTCTTAAATCAACATATATTTTTATACTTAGCTCTTCAAAGGTGCCAAACCTTTCTACTTCAATGTCCTTAGGCTAGCTCAGCAAGGGTTGAATATGTAGCTCCAATATTTTTTCATCGACCTCATATCCCATAGGCATTATCCATACAGTTCTTGGCTCAACTGCCTCCATTGGGCATTGATCAGTGTCAACCATGAAGCAAACTGTATCTTTGTATTTGTCAACTATTGTTTGTGGTATTCTTTCTCTGGCTTCCATCATGCTTTGGAAATTCTTAAAGTAACCTTAGAGGGCTATGTTTTGGGCTTGAGCATCACCAAGTCCATACATGTAATCTCTAATCTAAATTGCAATGGGTTTATCATTTTTCCAAACCCAACCATTTGATCCAGGTAGCTCATTCATATAATAGAAAAATAGACACAATATTAGACTACCATATTTAAAGGAGTTTTTCTTATCCTTTTTGATCTTCTGCAAGTTCTCAAACAACTGATTTAGAATAAGCTCACATAGATCATAATCTGCATCTTCCCTCAACATTTGATATGCAGCATAGATTACTGTACTAGACACAAAATTCTCCCTACTTGAATGGTAGATTTTGTAGCTGATTATCATTGAAGCAAACTTGACATCTACATCTATGATGTCATCTATAGTCATTGCTCTTTTGTCATATTTTGATCCAGTGGCTTTAGTTACCATTTGGTTCTTCACAGATTTGAGTATAGGTAATCCACCAAATGAATGCAGTCTAGTCACTGGCCTGATGGCATCTTTAGTTATCTTGAATGGCCTCATTAGCCACATAAAATTATCATGCATCCTACTTAGAACATACCAAATCCAATCATCTTATGCAAAACACAAAATATGTATGCAATGTCTAAAGTGTTTGTCCTAGAGGGCCTTGAATTTAGGTTTGAGTTCAAAATTCTCATTTATTAGTTGTTTGTGATAAATGTCCATTAATTTTGAGTCTCCAAATTCTTCAATGTTTGCATGGATATAAACCCTAACATATTCTACATGCAAGACTTTGTACAGAATGCTAGAAAATACACCCAAGGGATCAACTTCTAGAGATTTGTAAGGGTGTTTCTTGAATTTAGGTCTCGGCCTATCAAAAATATTGAAAACCATTAGAGTAGCCATCTTTGCAAGAGATCCAGAGAGAATTTTCAGAAGGGAAGTACATTTTCATGCTTTAGGGTTTGAAGTAGAAACTAGAATGAATCTTTGGTTGAATTTGATTTCCAGTTAATCTTGCGTGAATTGTAGGATCTTCTTTGTAGAGATCTTCTTTTCTTCTTCATGAGTGCAAGTGTGTAAATAATGAGTGAAAGAACCCTTTTATCCTTGCGTAAACCCTAATTTCCTTTTGTAATAAATGCACAAGTCTTTAAGTTATCTGGTTAGCCTACTTCTCAAATGAGCTTTTCTTGGATTGTCTTTCAGATCTTCAAATCATTGTTTATGAGGGTTGACAACATATCTTCACCTTATTCAAACATGTCACAGGTCCACAGATTAAAATATTTCAATTCTGGATCATACCAGATCTATCTGTGAAATTCTGCTTTACTGGATAGCTTTCGATACAGGATCTCCTCATAACTAGCTCAAATCTACATGCAGATTTGTCAAATTTTGACTGGATGACTTTAAAGTGAGTCTCCTCAAACCCTTTAAACCACAACCTCTTATTTTGACTCAAAGTGCCAAATTTAGGCACTCACTGGCTGGCTGGGGGAAAAGGATCTTCTCTACAGTTCCCCCTGAGCCAGAGCTTGCTTTTTAGTTTCTAGAAGGAATATTAGCACTAGAATCTAGTGCTGATCCATCCCTAATATTCATTGTACCCCTTTTTACCCAAATCTTGCTCATCTCCTTTTGAACTTCATTCACATTTACTTTACCTTTGCCTTTATCTTGTTTCTGATCATGTTCCGCTAGACCTTTTCTTCCCTAATTTTTGCTTCTACAGAATTTGGCAATATGACCAGATCTATTGCAATTGTAACACAACATTTCTTTGCTTATTTGAATGATATCCTCTTGATCTGCACTCATTAGCCATATGTCCAATCCTATTGCATGCAAAGCATTTACCATTGAAAGAATTGTTCATTTACGTATTTATGCATTCATGAGATTTGCGACCATACCTTTTGCAATTGAAACATTGACTGGAGAAGGATGAATTAAATTGATTCATTTTGTTTCTATATTGGATTGCTTTGTGACCAAATTTGTTGCAATTGAAGTAGTATCTATTGAAGGATGAATATTTTTTAGTGTTTGGTTGCCTTATCAGAGGTCTTCTAGGCCTGTTTCTTTAAATTCTTGATCCAAAGTTCTTCTGACTAGATCCAAAGCTTTCACCTTTCTCATATCCCAAGCCACATTTATCATCTACCCTCTTTTGGATTTCAAGAAGAACTTCAAGTTGGGCTAAGATTATCTTGAACTTTTCTTTGTATTCATTTGTAGTTTGAAGATCTTGTTTAAGAGTGTCTCTGATTCTCAAGTTGTTCTTGATTGTCTCTAGCTTCTTCAAGCTTGGATTCAAGATGCCTAATTATTCTATCCATTTTATGGCAGTCCTCTATTTTCTCCTTGAGGGATTGTTTTAGATTATCTTCAATCTTCCTCTTTTCTTCAATTTCTTGTGTGAATCTCATAACCCTTGATTCCATTTCATACATTACCATAATGACTTCTTTTGACAGCTTCTCATATAGCTTGCTTTTCTCATTCAGATCTTCATCAGAATCATTGACTTCACTCTGATTGGCTAATTTTTGGAGTAGTTCCTTTCTCATCTTCATAGAAATACTAAGTTTTTCTTTTAGCTCATTTATAAAATCATCAGCTTGTTTAGGTCTTTCTCTCAAATTATTGACTTCAGAGTGGGATTGTTCAAGATCATCTAGGGAAGATTGAAGTTGTTCCTTCATACTATATGCATCCATTGAGATTCCCAGATCTTCCTCAAGCTGTTACGCTTTGTTCAGAGGAATTTGGCTCTGATACCAATTGTTGGAAACAATGAAGATAACTGAGAGGGGGGTGAATCAGTTATCTTATAACTTTTCTATTTTATTTCCTTTTCTTAACTTATCATTTAATGTTATGCCAAAACAAGACAATCATAAGAGTTGAAAAAGAAATTAACACATGACACAAGGATTTTTACATGGAAACCCCATTAAGGGAAAAACCATGATGTGACTAACCCAAGATTGTATTCTCTGTTAAAAGAATAAAGTGTACAAATTTGGCACTTGCCAAATAGGACTTACTGCCTGAGCACATTGCTCACAAAAGGCCCACTGCCTACAAGAGACTTACAATCTACAATTGGTCACAGATGATACCAAGGTGTTTGAACTGATGAACAACATCTATGCATGTAGGATTTTAGTTCCAGTTAGGTACAGTATACTGATTTGACATATTTCATTCTTCCTCTACTCAATATAACTTTCCTATCACATTCTAGGCTTGAATTAATGTCTTCTCACTTATCTCTGCTTTTCTTTGCACTTAACCATACATCCTCTTCATTTCACTACTTTACAGGCTTGAATCCATTGGGTATATATATCCGCATTAAGGATTTCCAACAACTTCTTAGTTGGCAATAAGAACACTTGAGATATTTGTAATTTATTGATCTATCGACTGAATCCATGCTTGATTAGTGATGTGCATCAAAAAACATAGGCATAGAAGTCATAATGTCTGCCAACAATGTATAATATCACAAATTGCTTGATTAGCACCTTTTACACATCTACATTGAAATCTGATACTCTACCGATTAGTTCTTCCTCTGTCTTCTCTTCCTGACTAGAACCCAACACTTAGATGTTCATATCATTTTCTTGCTTTATCATCGAAGGCTAAATCTTTGGAATACAATAGTCATGATAGCCCTCTTGACTTGTCCAAGTCTACAACTTACTGAGTTACACCATCTGAGAGATTCGGACTTGATTGTCAAACTTGTTACATAGTCTGTTCTTGTTCACTAGACCAAAATAATCTTCAATCTAACTTCCAGTAAACACATACTATGTAATACAGATGTGTGGGATAGACTTTGTTGCCATCAACGAAAACACTTATGAAGCCACACAGTGTCTTTGCCAACACTAAGATGATAAGAGAAGTGTACATGAATGTTTTGCAAGTCATAATATTTAGTATGTGGTCTACATGATGTAATTTTGTCTCCTCCAGTATTGCTTTAGGTTTGGAGCCAAATATAAGGAAGGATAAGTGTTTGTGGAGCTGACTTGTTGTATAATGAAGATTTTTCCATGTGTGTGGAGTGTGTACTATCTTGGAAGAGTGTGCTAAGGTAAATTAGGACACGATTATAATTTGTTCTTGAACTGCACTTGATTTCCACTTACCACGAATGTTTTAGAGTTGACTATTGTGGCCACTACACATTTCATGTTACTTGTTTCATCTTGACCAACCAAGGAGAAATATATTGATGCTTGTGGGGGATACAAATGTAAAATCAAAAGTGTCAAGCAAGGCATGGATACACACAATGCTAAATCCCTTTGATATTGTGTGATCAAACATATAGTAGAAGTAGACATCATGATGAAGTGTGGAAATGATAAGTTCCAATGAAGCAATATTGTTGTGGAGGTGATTGTAGAAGTTGTGATAACTAAGAAGATTTTTTGAAGTTGTTCTGATGTTGTAGAGGTTGGTATTGTAGTTGGTGAGATGTGAGATTATTGTGCAGAGGTTATAGAGGTCAACAGAAGGTTGGAGCAATCAATGTCTTGTTGAAGACACTTTTGAGTCAAATGAGTTTTGTGTTACAAAGGTTGTAGAATAATTGTATAAAAGTTGTAAGTGATGTATCTAATCAGGGAGTTGCATCTTCCTTTGGGTTGAAGGCCATAATTAATAATATAATCTTGTTTTATTTGTGAGGCTAAATTTGGACAGCAGATCTATAAAGGGTGGAATTTGGATAGTTGGTTTTTAGTGGTTTTGTATGTGTATCCTCCTTTCACCCTTTCATCAAGAGACTTAGGGCTGAGTTGCAATATACTCTCCTACCCTAGGTCACTATGAGATGTGGGGAAACTTAGATTTTTATGATTTGATTGCCAATTATCTTCTTTTATGCTCAATTATACCTTAAAACCCTAATTATGCAAATACAACAACAAATAGATGAATATTGAAAAATACTGCTACAGGAAGATGTAAAATAACAAATAATTGTGAACCTATTTTTAGGGTTCAAAAGTGGAACAGTTGGGGACTAAAGAGTGGGCACCCAAGTCCAATGCCCTACTTTTTGTTAGGATCTACAGACAAGATCTACAACCTGTTACTGTTGCATCAGAGATTTTCCCATTGTAGAACTTTGAGGCCTAATGAGTTGGCACCCTAATCTAGGGAGCTATTTTCTTCTCTGATCTACAATTCTAACACTCTGTTGTACCCTCCTGCAACTTCACTTTGTCTGTAGCTTCAACCTGTAACCTGTAATCATGAAAACTTTGGGAGGGGGTTGTGTGTTTAGAGGCTTGCCTTAGTCAAGCCCCAGAGAGAAATTCAAGTCTTCTGAACACCATTGTCAGATAGAGAGAGCGTGTCCTTGTGAGGAAGAGAAAAAACCAAATGATAAATGCTCAAAAACATAAATGATGTCACCTTGTAGTGAAGATCTCATGGGAGGAAGAAGCTCTCCATGCCATGAGGAGATGATTGCTCAAATCTACAAATACAAACACATAGACAACATAAATCTGCTCTTGCAACACAATGAAAGCCTTGAATCACCTTTAGAACACAATAGTTTTCTAGTAATCATCTAGTTTATAAATGAATGCCTAAGCAAGCTTTTATATGCAACTACAAATGCTCCTGCCAAGAATTTCATAATTCAAACTTACCATGTCAACATAGGACGCAAATAACGGTCACAAGATAACACCCAAATTTTGGGATCCAAAATAGGGTAGGACTAGGGCACAAGCACCCAAGGCCTCCCCCTATTTGGGTAGGGTTAGGTTTAAGGGATCCCCCTAGGTCCCATTTGGCATGATACCCAGGGTTCATTTCATCAGGATGTTGAAATATGATGCAAGATTTTCTAAATGTAGCTAAAAGACTCAGGAGCTAAACATTATGAGGGAAAATACCACAAGGGGACATTTTCCAATGTTACAAGATCCAAGTAACTTGCTCACTATGGCTTTTCTCTTCTAGGGTTTTCCATGTAAATCTGGTGTTATGGGTGTGTGCTTTTGTGTACTTTTGATTCTTGTGTTTTAAGTGCTTATGATAGGTTGAATATTGTTGGAAGAAAAGAATTTGAGGAAGTACTGATTCAACCCCCCATCTCAGTACCTCTATGTGTTCAACAATTTTTGCCAAAATTACATTCTCAAAGAAGAAATCACTGCACATAGTGGTAAAGGCTGCTACATGGTTGTTAGGGTCTCCCTTCCCATTATATTTCTCAAAGTGAGGGTTCTCAAAATTTTAAGGAATTTGAGCTTTTAGGATGGAACATGACAAAGGGCTATGAATATAATGTGTTTTCATATTAGGTTTAGGCATACTATTGCTTATGTTGGCCAATTGTTGTTGGATGGAGGTCATATTTTTCAACAATTGGTTTATGATGGGGTCAAAAGCTGAATCAGGTAGAGATTGGAATGAATTGGAAGGACTAGGTGATGATGCATGGGTATCCTTTTGGAATGTGATAGGATATTTATATGTAGGTGGAGTGAAATTAGGTGGGGTAACATTAAGTGTGGAATTTATGTAACTATATGGAATGGTACTATAATGGCAAACAAGATTCCCAGTAGACAACCCAACACATGTGGTAGCACTATTATTTTGATGTGTAGTAGTGGTGTGAATAGTAGAAGTATAAGTAGGAATAGGAAGTGTTGGTATGTATACTAACACTTGAGTCCCTATTTGATTAGAATAAGTGACATTAGTGACAATTTTAGTGCAAATAGATGTAGATAGAATGTTGTTATTCACTATATGAGAAAGGCCACACAAGACTTCCAATCCTTCTTGACCTTTGAGAAAAAGACTTAGACTCTCAACAATAGGGATGACCTCTTCAACTATGTGTTCTGAGCTTACAAATTGTTGGAAATTAGCCAACTCTGTGTCTAACCTCTAAATTAGAGCTTCAAAAATATGAGCCACAAGGTCATCAATGTTGATGGATTCATGGAAGTTTGATGCTTTAGGAAGATGCAAAGTAGGCATATCATGAAGAAGTGTTTGACCTTCTTGTGTGATAAGGATAGGAATT
Source organism: Cunninghamia lanceolata (assembly GCA_027924645.1). Lineage (NCBI taxonomy): Eukaryota > Viridiplantae > Streptophyta > Pinopsida > Cupressales > Cupressaceae > Cunninghamia > Cunninghamia lanceolata. The sequence continues at coordinate 5,018,062 of BSBN01000596.1, forward strand.
TGGGATTTTGATGTATTGATATCATCATTATGCAAAGCATTAGAACCCATAATTCAAAAACTTCTTTGCAAAATAATATTAGAATCAGGGAATCAGGTCACAAATCTCATAAAGCATCTACAAACTTTAATAACAAACAAGATGAACCAATAGAAGAAATGAATGATGAAGCAAAAGAAGGATTTGAGTTTTTGTTTAAGTGAAGTAGTGTTTTGTTCAAATTTAAAAAAACATAATGCACATAGTATATCCTTGATCAAATTCAACTTTATTCCATCACTTAGATATCAATAATACCATTGCTCAAATCAAACTCAAATTTTAATGTTTCTTTTCAAAATTCAACAACTCAAAATTGATCCTATCTTCAATTTTCAATTCAAGATGAAATTTGTAATGTTGTAGAATAATTTAAAATCAGATTTGGAATGCAAATGACAGAAGCAAAATCTTAAACTAAATATCTATCAAAAACCCTAGATTGAAACATTAACTAGGTTTTCACAAAATGTAACTTTTTTGACAAATTCTAGAAATGAACAAGATTCAAATGCACAATGTAACACTATGAAATGATACACTACTACAACACCAAAAATATATGATGGAAAAATAAAAAATTTAATTCATGCTATGATGATCTATCCTTATGAGTTGCAAACAAAGTGATAAATATGCTTTTTTCCAAGTCTAGAATGAAGTATTTCTTTTCCAAATTCAAAATGCAAGGATGCAAGACAATTTTGAACATAAAAAATGACTAGGTATATAAAATACAAACAATATTTCAATTCAACAAGATATGAAACAACCCTCAGATCTATAAACCCTAGGTTCAAAACTAGCTAGATTTTATATAAATGCAAGGTTTTCACAAACCCTAGTTTTGAAACTATGCAACAATTAACTATGTATGCAAGCAAAATGATTAATGAGATCAATCCCAATTAGATCTAGGGTAGTAAACAACTTAGATATGAAGGAAGAAGGATAAAAAAGTGCAAGAAATGATGGGTTCACCAAAATGTTAAATAGAAAAGAGTGATCTAATCTAAGGAGTTAAACTAGGTCAAACCCTCATCTATAAATATTAGAACACAAAATGAGCTTGGATTCTACCCAAGAAAGAGAGCCAAACTACAAGGGTTATGCCATTTTGATGTATAGATAATGTAACGTTGGAAAATGTCTCCTTGGGGGCTTTTCCCTCATAAGGTTTAGCTCCTGAGTCTTTAGCATACATTTAGGACATCTTAGTTCATATTTTGGCATCTTGATGGAATGAGGCCTAGGTTTCATGGAAAAGTGGACCTAGGAGGACCCATTAACCTTAGCCCTACCCAAAATAGGGGGGAGGACTTGGGCACCCACTCCCTAGTCTTGCCCTATTTTGGGTCAGGCCCAAAATTTAAGTGTCAGTTTATGACCGTTATTTGGTCCTTTTTCTGACACGGTAAGTTTTGATTTTTAAAATCTTGGTGGGAGTGCTTGTAGTTGCATATAAAAGCATGTTTAGGAATTCATTTGAAGACTAGATGATTACTAGCAAGCTATTGTGTTCTCAAGGTGATTCAAGGCTTTCATTGTGTTGCAAGAGCATACTTGTGTGTTTTGTGTGTTGATATTTGTAGATTTGAGCATCAATTTCCTCATGGAATGAAGAACATCTTACTCCCATGATAGATTCACTACAAGGTGATATAATATTGTGTTTTCATCATTGATTCCTTTAGTTTTTGCATCTTCCTCACAAGGGCATGCACTCTTTATTTGATAACGGTGTTCAGAGACTTAAGTGTCCTACGGGGCTTGACTAGGGCAAGCCTCTAAACACCACAACCCCCAAACCAAGTCTTGTGATTGTAGGTTAAAGGTGTCGTAGTTGGGAAAAGTGGAGTTGCAGGAAGGATTGGTAAGCATCAAGGATTCAAGATTTGAAGAAAAGTAGGACACAGGAGCACTTCCAAGACTTGGGCACTCGCTCTAGTGTCCTCCGCATCTGAGTTTTAGGAAATAGAAGTTACAGCGTTGATCAGTGTCGGAAGGAGGTCTGGATCCTGTAAAGAAATTGGTACCTTGGACTAGGGTGCCTGCTCTAGTGTCCCCAACTATTCTACTTCAGAACCCCCAAAATAGGTACTCTGTGATTTGGTATTTTATTCCTATCTGCAAGAGCTTTTTCTATTATTCATCAATTTGCTGCCATATTTACATAATTAGGGTTTTAATAGTCAATTGAGAATAGGATAAGAAAAATTGATAATTAAATTCCCTAATCCAAGTTTCGCTACATTTGCAAGTGACCTAGGGTATGATAGTGCTCGCCACTCGACCCTATATCCTTGAATGTATAGTGGAGAGGTAGATTTAAACATCAAAACACTAAAACATTAACAAATCCAATTTTCCCCTAAACATTTTGGTGAACCCATGTTTTGGACTTAAATTGCAACTTGCTGAGTGTGTCTTCAGATTTGGATTGATTCCATTCATTCATATAGTCATTCATTTTATTGCATTGAGAAAAATTTAAAAAAATTCAAAATTGTAAAAATTCAAAAAAAATTACATTGTTTGGCTTACTAAATTGCATCATTTCTTCCTAAATTTTCCTAATTCATGATTTTTATATTAGAACTGATATAAACTATAGAAAAATCCAAAAATCTAAAATTTTTCATTGCATTTTCATCATTTAATTGCTAGGGTTTTGTGGAAATTTTGACAATTTTATATAATCTAGTAATTCCAAAACCTAGGGTTAGTAGACAAAATCTTTTTCTCAAATTTTTCTACTAATTTTAGAGGATAATTCAAATTAACACTTGTCTATAGTCTTGCATCTTAGTGTAAATTTACATTTAAATTTAAAATTTTTGCATTTTTGCATAGAAAATTTCAACAAAAACTAGCAATTTTGATGCATTCATTAAATTTGCATGGGCATTTTGCATGTTCAAGCTTGAAAATAATTTTCATATCTGAGAGTATTTAATTACCATCATAAATCAGACTTCAAAACATTCACATAGCATTTTTTCCGAAGATCTCAAACCTAGAGCTTCAAAAACAATGATTATCACTAAATTTAGCCTTATCAACTTTATAAACTTGCACTATAGGCATGTTGTGAAGGATATTTTCCCACTAATTTTCTGTTATTAGGGTAATCATTTTCTGCCCCTCATAAAAAGCTTCACAACACCCTTTTAGCGGGCTCTTGTAGTGAAAATTTTCCAAAAAACTACACATTTTGACTATTTTTGCCCAAGGGTTTGACCTAGTTTGCACTCCAAGCGTGTTGTGAAAAATTTTATGGATTGATGTGACTGATATTGTTGATATTATTTTATGTACCTCCTTAAATTCATCACAACACCCCTTTTGCTAGGTCTTGGAATTGAAAAACCGTGAAAATAGCCTATTTTTGCTATATTTTCACTAGGGTTTTACCTTCAGTGGCACTAAAAGAATGTTGTGTTGGGTATTTTGGCACCAAGTGGCTTTCATTATTGATATTATTTTCTATACATCATCATTTTTCTCACAACACCATTTGCTATGTGCTTTTGCATTGAGTTTTGGTGAAAAAAGTGCCTATTTTGACATATTTTCACTATATTTTGACTTGGCATTATATTGGATTTACATCAAGGGTGTGTTGGGAAGGATCCTATTGCTGTTTTGTACTTATATCATACATATAACTTTCTTTCCCTTATCAAAATCTTCACAACACCCTCTATTTCACTTATTTGCATTGAGAAAGTACCAAAGAAGCAAGCATTTTTAAGTCATTTTCATACATTCTTTTGCACTTGTCTTTTGCATCAAATTTGAAAAGCTTTTAAAATCTAAGTTTACATTGAAAACAATGCAATGGCACCTTCATGTCATTTGTCTATGGTATCTCTGCATGTATTTATCAAAGATCTTAATTTTGACAAATTCCTAATCCTCATGAGTGAACATCCTTTGATATTATAAGGTTTAACCAAATTCATCTCTAGGAACACTCGTGAGAAAGATGAGAGTGAAATGCCTTTCTCCTCCATAGAGTATTATGATGATGATTTACCTTACTCTCATCCCATTGCTCTCCCTAGCCAAGATGTAGCATTAGTGGATGAGAAAAGGTCTCTCACATTAAATACTTTAGGGATGGATGTTGGGTGTAATCAAGAGGGAAACAATGTTAATTCAATACTTATTAATAGACTTGGTAGAACTATTCCTAAAATGGTTGTGTGGGGGCACCTAATGCACCTTCTTGCTCAAATCTGGTGATTATGGTTCAAGGTGTTCAAAATGTGTTATAACAACCACACCACAATGTGATTGCTCACACATACAACACCCATAATAACAAGCAAAGTAACCAAGCACTGCATGTACCTATCTCTCTTCCATGTTCTCAACCTATGCTCCCTCAACCACCTCATCTTACTCATAAAAGTGCTTATGAGTATGATCTTTTCAAAGAGCTTCGCACTACTCCAGCTAAGATCTCTCTTTTGGATTTAATACAAACATCACCTACATACCATGGAATGCTCCAAGAAGCTTTGCAAAAGATGATTGTCCCACCTACTGCTAAGCCTAATGATGTAGCAGCCATATTGGATAGTATGCATGCAACAAACATAGATATTCTCTTTCAACCACAGGAATTACTGTCAATTGAAGTTTAAAACCAATATGATCCTCTTATAATCTTTGTCACAATAAATATAACGCTGGTAAAATAGGTTAGATTGATAATGGATCGCCTCTTAATGTTTGTGGCATTGACTTATTACATAATATTAAAGTTGATACATCTACCATCAAGATGGAACTGTTAAGTATTTGTGGTTTTGACAATGTTGGATGGCAATCTATAGGTACTATAACTTTACCTATACAAGTGGGACCTATGATTATGCCTACTCTGATTCATGTCATGCCTAGTTATTTATCTTATAACATGATTCTTGGTAGACCTTGGATTCATTTGTTGGGGGTAGTCCCTTCCACACTACATTGTTCAATCAAATTTATATTCAAAGGTAAACTTCATACTATTCATGCTGATCCTGAACCAGATAACTATTTACACATTGAAATACAAAAACCAGTTTACAATAATAGGAGATTAAACAATTTGTGAGGTGATCCATCAATGACTAATGTTGTGCAAAACTCTCAACCATCGAATGCACTTGTTGGTGATGATTGGGGTGTATTAGATTTTAACCCTTGCAGTTCAGGGGAATACAAATTTAATAAACCTGATACATCAAAAGTCACATCGATCTCATCTAAACAATCTTTTGAAACATCTTAGAAAAACAAAGTTTCCTTGGTTGAAAATAAAGACAATACCCTCACTTATACTACAAATTATGATACCTATGAGGCTTCACCTTCTACTAAAGAAATGGACTCTCTATATGGTCATGGATTTCAAATCTTGAACAAAAATAATGACTATGTCAGTAATGGTTGCGGTGTAAAATAACAAGGAATTAGAGTACCTTTACAAGTTGCTAAAATTAACTACACAAATTGTATAGGATACCACTCTTTGAAACCCACCAAAGCCTCTTGTCATCCTAAACGTAATGTTAATACAAATTTAAAACATGAGAGATATCCTAAGTGTGTATGTACTTAATGATGGTTCTAACAAGTAAGTATCTCTAACCCTTTATCTCTTGTGATGTGCTTTCCCCATGATGTGTTGTGTTGTTTAGGCCTCCTCAGATGAACTTAGATTCTCTCATAAGGTTTAGGATACTAGGAGACTACCTCTGTTGTGACCTTTTTCTATTTGTATCATCATTCTTCTAAATTGCTCTCTAATTTCATTGTTGAGTGTTGTGTCTTACAGACATAGCATCATGGTTGGTGACCTAGGGGTACCCTCCTATGTGACTATCCCTAAGACACTTGTTTCCCCTCTCTTATTTATTGTTTCCCTTCCTCTAGTGTTTCCATATAACGAGTGGATGACAACAAACATTTATACTGATGCAGACCTAATGTCCCTTTTGAGAGCAATCAACAAATGGACTTAGTTCCTAATATGACGATGGGGTCGTATATCTTATTTGACACCTGGCTAGTGGAAGCACTCATGCTTTTTATGTAGTGAATTTTATGATGTTTCTATTGCATTTAAAAACCTTAACAATACTGTTGCTCTATACACTTTTGTTTGCCTTTGAATCTAGCCTTGGCGGTACTTGATTCATAGAGCTTTGTGATATAGTCCTACGGTTATCCTTGAACTTCATATTCGTTGTATAACCTTGGCTCTTTGTGTGGTTAATCATATGCATTGATGTTTTTTATCATGATTTTGTAGACACTAACATGTTTCTTACAAGGATGTGTTTGTGGGAACATTTGGCAATCGTAAAGTACATGTCACCTCCGGGGGGCATGGGCTTTGTGAAAGTCAGTGTTCCCTTGTGTATTTTCTTCCTACCTTAACATGCTTGATATCAATAACTAATATAAACCACCTTAAGGTGGGAGAATATATAAGGTAAGATGTCTGTTATAGATGTTAGCAATGTGCTTGTCCTCAGGTGTAGACTAGTGTGATGAGTACTTCTTATATCCTGAGTTTGTTTGCAATCAATCAATCTATCTATTGTGTATACCTCCTTTTCACCGTAAGGCATCTTCATGATGTGGGTGGGGTTGTATACTTTTGAGCTCATACCTCCTTTTCACTTTAAGGTGTCTCCATGATGTGGGTGGGGTTTTATGCCATGCTTTCTTTTTCATTGTAAGGCGTCTTCGTGATGCAGGTGGGGTTGCATTTTCAAAAGTCCTCTACGGAGGCAGGGAACAGTTCTATGACTAACTCAATCCTTAAGTGTGTCTTTGGTGATTGTTGTGGCGAAGCCCAATTGTTAGTGTGTGTCTGTAATGTGCCTAAGATGGTGATTGTGTATGAGGAAAATTGAGAGGTCGAATGATAAAATCAAAACTATGATAATAACCAAATCAATAACCCATAACATAAAGAGATCTATCTAAATAAAAAGCCATGATCAATGAATAAATTAAATAAAACAAGAAAGCTTTTACCAGATTGTATTGTTCTCTTTTGTCGAATGTGGATTTCTCAAATATGTTGCGAAACCATGTTTTCAACAAGCGAATGCTCAAAGTGCTTCAAAGATCAATGTCAAATGATTGTAAAATGTGCTCAATGATGCGATGTATGCTTAAATCGCTGTAAAGGATGCCTGAGAATAAGTGATTGAAGAGGATTTGTGAAGGCGATGAGGGGGTTTATATAGGTTTCAAACATGATCGATCAATGGATAAAATAAATCAATATAATGGATGGTTGAGATAAATCAAATAACTCATGTTGAATGTGCACACGGCATGTGTCACTCCAAAAGGTATTTTTATTAAGATAATTTCCTTTTTGATAAAGATAGATTTAATTTCATAAATAAGAATGCTTTTTCTTCTAATTCATGAGTTGATGAAAATAAGATAAATTAAAGCCAATTACCTTAACTTTAGTTTTGCCCTTTTTAGAGTTATAAAAAGAAGACTGATTGTGCACATGAGTTAACATGATATTTTTAGAGGAATTGGAAAGATAATTGAAATTAAATAAATAAATTTATTTAATTGATTATGCATGATTTTGAAGAATGGATAAGATATGAAGATTTAAATAAATTAAACAAATAAATTTATTTAATTTATTTGTCATGATGAAGGATAAATAAAATATGTGATTATATTTTATTTTTAGAAAATTTATTTTTAGAGGAAAAAGAAAATTAAATAAATAAATTTATTTAATTATTTGCACAAGATTAGAGGACATAGAATAGATTTGAAGATTTAAATAAATTAAACAAATAAATTGATTTAATTTATTTTGCATGATGAATGATAAATAAAATATTTTATTTTTAGAAGATTTATTTTTATAGGAAAAAGCAAATTAAATAAATAAATTTATTTAATTGTTTGTGCAAGATTAGAGGAATATGAAGATTATAAATAAAATACTTGATTTTATTTATTTTTAGAGGATTGAGATAATTTAAATAAATTTGCATGATTTATTTAAATTTAGAAGAATAATTGATTTAATTAAATAATGTAAATTATTTAATTGTAGATAAGAGGATTTGTGATGAATTAATTAAATAATTGGATTTATTTAATTAATGTGGACTTGAAATTTGAAAGAAGAAAAATGATTTAATTAAATAATTAAAATTATTTAATTTTAGAAGAATATAGAGGAATTTGATGAAATTAATTAAATAAAGAGGATTTATTTAATTAATGTTGAAAATAATGCGATTTGGAAGAATTTGATGAAATTAATTAAATAATTAGATTATTTAATTAACGTTGAAATGCAGGTGATTAGATAGATTAGATGAAATGCAAGTGATTCGAAAACATGGTTATTTTAGGGTGTCTACATTTGCCCCTCTTTGATGCAATGCAGTTTACAATGTTGCGTCAAAGAAAATGATTGTTGAAGACATGATACAATTTTGATTCCCTGGTGTATCTGGCTACCACTATATAGCTGGCGTAGGATGCCCCCTTGAGAGGAAAGACAAGGAAATGATAGAAGAACTGGGTTGATGCTCGACTAGAAGATTGTGTTGGAGATAGAGGAGGTTGGATAGATGGAAGAAAGTGGAGATAGAATAGAACATGAGATAAAGACTATTGAATGATCTTTTCTTGAAAAACTATATGATGACATGGATAAATGGATAGGTAAATGAATTAGCTTGTTGTAATAGTTTCACAAATGTTTATAAAGAGAAATCCTTATTTTGATATAACACATGGATAGTTTGCTAGCAAGGTATAAATGACCAAGGTGCTATGATATCTAAATGCATGGATGTTGATTTTGCAAGCAAGGAGTTTGAACTCCAATCCCTTAGACATAATATGACCTTGTTGAACATGTGAATGAGCCATAGTCTTGAACATAAAATAAAATTTAATACATAAATGTAAGAAGAATATTATTATGTAAGATGCTAGTTCGTAACACACACAAGATAAATATGCTACTAAGAAAGATGCTAAAGATCATTCCTCAAACATGGCACACAAAAGCAATGACTATGCCCCCAATCCATACTGCATCGTAACATACCAAGATTATAGATAAATCAAGGTAGTCTTGAATATGTATTAGAAAAAGGAACAAGAGATAAACCAAAAAGAAAAATGACTGACTTACAAAGTAAACATACAGTTGACATATGCTCTTGCCAAAGAGGTTGCTCAGGATAGATAACAGCCTTATCATAGGAGCTATGTGTCTGTTAAAGGGTGTTATCTATTAAAAAGATAATGCCTTGTTTTAGGAAATGCCACATGTTGTATAAGACACGTGTGTTGGTCTGGTTTCAAACATGGAACATCCTATAAAAGACAAGTTTGTTGATCTATTGCTTGGTTGAGATTGATTTAGCTAATGTTGGCAATCGATACGTAGGATAGTCTATGGCTCTGTAAGTAAGTTTCTTTGCTTCAGGTTTGTTAAGGACTTTTTCTTTGAAAGGATGCATTTTTTTGTTGTTTTGTTGTTATATTTTCCTATTCAATCTATCTTGAGCAACCTCTTTGGCAAGAGAATGTGTTGGCTGTATGTTTACTTTGTAAGTCAGTCAATTTGCTTTTTGGTTTATCTTTTTTGTTCCTTTTCCAATACCTATTCAAGACTACCTTCATTTATCTATAATCTTGGTATGTTGCGATGCAGTACGGATTGGGGGCATAGTCATTGCTTTTGTGTGCCATGTTTGAGGAATGATCTTTAAGAATATTTTTTGGCATCATATTTATCTTGTGTGTGTTACGACCTAGCATCTTACATATTTAATACTCTTCTTACATCAACATGTATTAAAGTTTTATTTTATGTTCAAGACTATGGCTCATTCACATGTCCAACAAGGTCATATTATGTCTAAGCGATCTAAGTTCAAACCATGGCTCATCTAGAGGAATGCTATCAGGTGTAGCTAAAGTATAAGCTCTTGATCCATAGGCTACTATGACAATAAAGGGACCTAACCAGTTAGGCTCAAACTTGCCTTTCTTTTCTCGATCTTCTTGATTTCTCTAATTTTCTTTTAAGACAAGATCACCAACCTGAAATCATCTTTCTTTGATCTTCTTGTTATAGTTATGATAGAGGTGGTTTTGATATACATGGAGATGATTAAGCACAACAAGGTGTCTCTCATCTAGTAATTCTAGCTCAGCTAATCTAGAAGTGTGATACTCCTCCCCATCAATCAGGTTCTACATGGATACTCTGAGAGATGGGATCTCGACCTCTATAGGTAGGATGGCTTCAGAGCCATAGACCAAGGCATATGGTGTGACACCAGTTGGTGTTTTGATACTAGTGCAATAGGACCATAGGGAAGGATTGAGTTGTAGGTGCCAATCACAACCAGCTTCATTGACCATTTTCTTGAGGATTTTGAGAATGGTTTTGTTGGAAGCCTCGACCTAGTCATTACTCTATGGATAGTAGGGAGTTGAAAAGAGATGTTGGATATTGTATTGTGTGTACAAGGCACATACATCTTGGTTCGTGAATGGTCTCCCATTATTAGTGACAATGGCTTGGGGGATACCATACTGGCAAATGAGGTAGTTTAAGATAAACTTGGCTATTTGCTTATTGGTGATATAGATCATGGGAATGGCTTCGACCCACTTCATGAAGTACTCAGTGGTGGTAATGATAAATTTGTGGCCATTGGATGAGGATGGGTGGATTTGTCCTACGAGGTTATGACCCCATTGTGAAAAAGGCTATGTAGTAGTCACAGTTTGTAGTTCATGAGCTGGTACATGAATCAAATCTCCATGCTGTTGACATTGTAGACACTTCTTAGCAAACTGTAAAGCATCTTGCTCTATTATAGACCAGTAATAACTTGTTCTGAGTATCTTCTTAGCCAGATTAGGACTAGTAGAACGTGCGCCACAGACACCTTCGTGTATGTCTCGTAAGGCAGCTTTGGCTTCTTCCGCATTAAGACACTGTAAGAGGATACCATCAAGACTCCAGCAATAAAGTGTATCACCCAAAATAGTGTAATGGGAGGATCGACGGATAAAGTTTTTGTGTTGAGTAGCAGATAGGTCAATGGGAAAGGTACCATTTTTAAGGTAGTCATAGATACTTTGTACCATAGGGAATTGGGACCAACAAGTTCGCAGATGATTTCAGTAACTGGAACATTGATGGTTGGTATCAACAATTGCTTAATCAAGAATTCACATTTCTGTGTGTTTGCAGGCATGTCTATAAGTGACCCCACATAAGCCATAGAATCTGCCACTTTGTTATGCTCTCTTGGAATTTTCTTAAATGTAATACTAGAAAAGTGTGGTTTGTAGGCATCCACTAGTTGCTTGTAAGGGACCAACTTTTCATCTTTTATTTGGTACTCATCTGTGACTTGTCGAATGACTAGTTGTGAGTCTCCATATACCTATAGTTCTATGATATCCTATTGAATTGCTATATGGAGACCTATGAGGAGTGCTTCATACTCGGCTATGTTATTGGTGCAAGGAAATGCAAGCCGATATAACTTTGGAATATAGTCATTTTGAGGTGTGATGAATAAGATGCTAGCTCCTGAACCATGCTATGTGTAGGAACCATCAAAGTACAACCTCCACATTACTAAGGTAGAAAGAGTGAAGAGATTCTCATTCAAAAAGTTAGATACCATAGGATGTACATCTTTCATAGGTGTTGCTGCTAGTTGATCCGCTAGGGCTTGTCCCTTGATTGCCATATGATCCACATACTCAATGTCAAACTTACTAAGGATCATGACCCATTTAGCCAGTCTGCCTGTAAGAGCTACTTTTGCTAGTAGATAATTCAATGGATCAATTTTGGCTATTAGATTTGTGTGTTGGTTTAGCATGTAATGCCATAACTTTTGGGAAGTTAACACTACTACTAAACAAGCTCTTTCCATAGGTAAATAATTGAGTTCATATCCCACCAAGTTTTGACTAATATAATAGATTGCATGCTCTTTTCCTGACTCATCATGCTATGCTAGAAGAGCCTCTAGGGCTATAGTTGTAGTTGAGATGTATAAGATCAAAGGTCTATTGGTGACTAGTGGTACCAAGATGGGAGGTGTAGCTAGATATTCTTTGAGCTGATCAAATGCTGCTTGGCATTTATTGTCCCAACAAAATGAGACATCCTTTTGGAGCAAGTGTTGAAATGGTTGACATTTATCTGCTAGCTGTGAGATGAAACGCCTAATAGAATGTAACCTTCCTTGAAGACTCCTTAATGCTTTTAGATTCTTTGGTGGAGGCATTTCCACTATAGTCTTGACTTTTGCTGGATCTACTTCGATGCCTCTATGAGATACTATGTATCCCAACAATTTTCCTGATGTTACCCTGAAGACACATTTCTTTGGATTGAGTCTTACTTGATACTTTTCTAGTCTGTCAAAGATTTGTCCTAGAACTTGTATGTGATCTGCCCTAGAAGATTTTTCTAGTATGTCATCCAAATAGTCCTCCATGATGTGATGAAAGAGGTCATGGAATATCACTGTCATTACTCTTTAATAAGTTGCCCTTGCATTCTTTAGACTAAATGGCATGACACACCAATAATAGTTACCCCAAGGACAAGTAAAAGTTGTTTTATGTTGATCTTCTTCTGCTATCATTATCTAATTGTAGCTAGAGAATCTATCCATGAGAGAAAGCATTTCATGACCAGCGGTCAAGTCTACTATGAGATCAATTCTTCGTAATGGAAAGTCATCTTTGGGACATGCTTGGTTAAGATCTCTAAAATCATTACACATGCAGATGCCCCCATTAGGTTTAGCCATAGAGACAATGTTTGAGATCCATTCTAGATAATCAATAGGCCTGATTAACTTCACATCTAGCAACTTCTGTATTTCTACTATCACCAAAAGAGCTATCTATGGATGCATCTTCCTTAGCTTTTTCTTGACTAGTTTAACTATTGGATCAATAGTATGATAGTGAACTACTAGCTTAGGGTCTAACCCTGGCATATGAGCATAAGTCCACACAAAGTTGATGGTTCTTTGTAAAAAGAAGTTGTTAAGATTCTTGTGCTCTGTTTCTGATAATGATGCTGCAAGGAATGTGGTCCTAGGATTTTTCTCTATGCCAAGGTTTATCTTTGTAGAATCTTCCACTAGGAGATTTTTTTTTCTTGATACTTAGATGGTAGGGGAAGATCAAATCCTCTATCCTCAAGTGCCACAGTTGGGTTTTCACCTTTGGATACATCCTTTGTTTTTACTATTTTGTGATTAGGAGGTGCCACAGTGTAGTTTTCACCTAGAGATCTTTCTTTATTTTTACTTTGTGACTGGAGGATTTGACACTCTCACCAAAATAAGTTGTTGGCTCTAGTTCCATTACAAAACCAACTTTGTGATCACTAAGAGGGATACTATCCTGGAGTCCCATGAAATCTGCAATAGCTTCATCATTCTGAAATACATCTAGAACGGGGGAACCTTGTTGGTCCCAATCAATAAGTTCAAGATAGTCAAGTGTTACAATCTAGGTGCTGGTGGTGGATGTTAAGGATACAAATGATAGCATGAAAATGGAGGATTCTATAAATAGGTCAGTCATATGGAGGGAAGAGTCATCGATGATATCCTCATTAGATGTCGAATCGATGGGCAAATTTTTTGTCACCTTGTCAAGGATACCTTCGATGTCCAAGGTGCGTGGTACCTTTCTACCAAATCCCAACCCCTTTTTGTCTAGTTTCTTTGTCACAATAATGGGTTCCATTATTCCTTGATTTTGTTTCCCAAGGCCACCTTTGCCTTTATGGCCCTTGTTTTTTACTATCCTTAAGCCATTGCCATATTGTTTGATAGGTATTGTGACTGGTTCTTTCTCCTTGTAGAGTCAAGAAGATATGTCTTCAATAGTTTCCTCAGCCAATAATTTTCCCTCTTGGAATTGGGTTAGAGATGCTGGGGGAGGAATTGCTGCTTTCTTAGTTGCTTTGGCAATTGGCGGTTGACCATAGGATTTAAGAGATAGAGGCATCCGCCCTACACAACAAAATTTTGAGATATCATATTCTCCAAAGCCAATATCACAGATGTGAGCTTTGATTTTAGGAATAGGAGGAGGATTAGGTTCACTTGTAAAGGCTTTTGTTAGATTTTTAGGGTTGACATACAGTGGGGATTCAAGGGCTTTGTCATTGTTGGGCACTTGGTTACAATTCTTATAACTGCCTTGCAAGACATGATAGAATTTAAAAGGATTAGGGTTGCTTGGGATAGTGATCTCCATACCATTGAATTGAAACTTAAGAGACTGATGGTACATTGAGGGAATAGTTTTCATGGCATGGATCCATGGGCATCCTAGGATAATATTATAAGGTAACTCAATGTCAAGGACATGGCACCGAGTTTCAAGCATGACAGGGCCTACTTGCATAGGCAAATGGATAACACCTTATGACTAGCATTCAACATCATCATATCCCTTGATTGTATTACTTTGATCAACATTGACTTGATCCTTATTGTATCCCAATTGTTTGAGTAACTTTAGCGAATAGATATTGAGACCAGCACCACCATCTATAAGTATGCGTTTGATCTTGCATTTATGGATGAGAATCTCAATGTGAAGTGCATTATTGTGACATGGATCGTGAGATGGGAGGTCTTTTTCAGAGAAGACCACATTGTAGGGTGAGGCAATGTTACCTATTATAGCTTGGAAATCTATGACCACTATGTTGTTAGGAACTGAAGACTCCTGTAGGGCTTTTTCTAGCACAGTTTTATGTGCAAGTGACGATCGTAGAAGGTCCAAGATAGAGTCCTATGCAGGGGTTTTCCCTGGATGTTTGACAAGATTGTAATTTGATTGAGTTGGGAGACTTGGTGTTGGACCACAAATGGTGACACGACCACGATGAGTTGTAACTATGCAATCCGTAGATGTGCCTTTGATAGTGAGGGTAGATACACGACTTTCTTCAAAATGACCCACAATGGAGTCATAGGAAGTGGAAGCTTTGTGAACACCTTTACCTTTATCCAGAGGAGGACCTTGACTATGGTTAGGGAATGGTTCCTTGTATATGTTGAGATCCTTGTTGGTGTGTTGGATTGGTTGTTCATCCTCAGAAGCAATTTTGTTTCCATCAATGAGGTTTTGAATGATGTGCTTAAGTTTCATGCGTGATGCGGTTCTGTGTCCTTTGCTCCTATGGAATTCACAATATTCATTTTCTTTGTATCGTGAGGATTTGTAAATAGGTTCACCATAAGGAGGAGCATCTGGTAAGGTGATGATTTTATTGTGTATAAGTTTCTATAAAATAGTTTCAATAGGCTCTCCCAAGAGAGTGAATTGACGTGGTTGAGGGTAATTTTGTTGAGGTTTCTCCTATTGTCATTGGTTTTGGTATGGTTGCCTTTGTTGGTTTTGTTGAGGTGAAGGTTGGCTTGGTTTGGAAAGATGATGGGGTTGTTGCAATGTTTGGACATGTTTAGAATCGACCACACCATCATTGACCATGTTTTTATTTTTGTTCCAAAATTTTGGTTTGTCCTTTGTTTTTTGTTGGGGAGCATTGTCTTCGTTATCTTTAAAGATTTTGGCCATGACCTTAGTGATGAGGGCCTTTTCAATGTTGATTCCCTTGTAGGTAATTTCATCGAAGGTTGTAGCACTAAGAATTTGCAAATGAAAACCCAATTCTTGGTTGAGGTTCTGCACAAATATGCTAACAAGCTGCTATTTAGGTATCTTGAATGGAAATTTGCTAGCCATTTGTCTCCATCTTTGAAGGAAAGAGATGAATGTTTCCCCATTTTTCTATTTATTGTTACATAGGTTGGTCATGGGGATCTCATGTTCTGTGTTGTATGAGAAATGGGTGGCAAATTTCTCCACTGGCTCGTTAAAAGATTTGATACCCGTGGGTAGGTGTGAGAACCATTCTATGGCTTGATCTCCAAGACTATGAGGAAACAAATGCATAAGATATGTGTCATTATGTGAGACCTCGAAGCAAGCAAGATAGAATTATCTAAGATGGTCTTTTGGGTCACCTTTTCCTTTGTATTTATCAAATTTGGGAATAGTGAAATTGTGAGGAAAAGGGATCATGGGTAATGACCAATCAAATGGATAAGGACAAACTTCTTCTAAAGAGAAAGTCTTCTTGGTGTGGCCAAATGTAAGATCAGATAGTTATTGTTGAGCTTCTACAAATTTTAGCTCCATAGTTATGGGAGGGGTTGGAAACATCTATTGTCCTAGCAGTGGTTGTTGTTGCCCATATGGAAGATTGTAGTGGAAGCCATGGGCATTGGTGTTATAAGGGTCATATGATTGGTTGGGGTAGTATGTGTTGTAAGTTGGGTTTAGAATGGGTTGGAGTTGGGCGTTTTGATTTTGGGGAGGTGGGGGTGGTGATAAGTAAGAATGTAGGCTTTGTGATGGTTGTTGATAAGTTTTACAAGAAATAAAGATATTACAAGAAATGCATGAAGGTGTGTGTGGAGGGCACTTATCAGCAAGGACTACTACCCATAAAATAATGAGCGAAGGCTACTACTAGCCTAAAGTTTTTAAGGATGCTCACAATTATGTAAGAAAATGTGAAGCTTGTTAGAAATTCTCTGGAAAATTAAACTATCAAGGAGCTGTACCATTGAGACCAATGTAGGTTGAAGCTCCATTTCATCAATGGGGGATTGATTTTATAGTGGAAATCACAGAAAAATCTAGTGGTGGACATAAATGGATTTTGGTGGCAATGGATTATTTTACAAAATGGATAGAGGCAGTTCCAACCAGACAAGCCACTAGCAAGGTGGTGGTTAATTTTCTATTGAAAATATCATTACTAGATTTGGAGTTCCAGTAAGACTCATTATAGACTATGACATGTGTTTTAGATCGGAAGAGTTCAGAACATTTTGTGAAACATATGGCATAACAATTTCATATGCTTCTCCATATCACCCTCAATCTAATGGAAAAGCAAATTCAAGCAACAAAAGCATCCTAAAAATAATCATAAGGATGTTAGAGAATCGCAAAAAAGCTTGGGACTCAAAATTAAAATTGGCATTGTGGGAAGATAGGGTTACTATAAAGAAGAGCATAGGAAAATCCCCATTTGAATTAGTGTATGGTGTGCAAGCCAAGTTATCAATGTACAATCTCTTGCCAGTTTACAAGTTTTTTCTCCAAAAAGACATAGATGTTACTGAGCCCATGGAAGAGAGAATAGAATAGTTGGCTAAACTGGATGAAATAAGGGCACAAGCCCAAGAACAAAATGAAAAGATGTAGTTAGAGATGAAATACTTGTTTGATAAAAGGGCCAAGGAAAGAAAATTCAATGTGGATGATATGGTACTAATACGAAATGCCAGAGGATAGGATAAAGGAAAACATGGCATGTTTAAGGCATTATAGTTGAGCCCATTTATCATCACTAGTAAATGTGGAGAGGATCACTGGTAAATGTGGAGAGGATTCTTATTATATACAAAATATGAGTGGTGAAGAATAGGAATTGCTAGTGCATGGACAGTTCCTAAAACATTTCTTCTATTAAAAGAATTTTTTTCCATGCATAGTAGATTAGGATTTCCATTTCTCGCCCCCCCATCACCATTAGTCTACACCCCAGAGAGTATGTTTTGGATCCTTGTAATGACTTTACAACCATTCATCCCCAATCAGAGCCACTATTGGAACCAATTTTGACCCCACCAAATATAGTTTGAAATAACCTGTTTCCTGCCATATTTCCATCCCCACAATGTTATTTCAATTTTTCATTCAAAATAATAAATTCACTCAACTTATATCCTAACCCGAACACTCCCACAACATCCCACCACTACCCCAAAAAGAATGAAGTCATTAAAATTAACCTAAAAATCCCTTATATAAAAGCCATATAAAGAGATATTGTTGGGAGAATACCATGTCAGGAGGACTCAATTTAGTGTCTCACTGATAGCCTGAAATGGTAAAGAAAACTTGTCTTTTGTGTACGGATGACATAAGAAAATCAAAAGAAATAAAACATTTCAAGGAGACTAAAGGATATCAGGATGACACAACCACATGTCTCTTTGATATCCTGATAACACCAAACATATCGAAGGGACTAATACATATCGACGTGACACCTAAATGTGTCCTGCCGATAAAATGATATCTATTAATCAAAGCATTTTTGGGAGACTTGAGGATATCGAAGTGACATGATTTTTGGTCCTGCTGATACACTAATAACACTTGTAAAGGGCATTTTGAAAGAAGTTAATAGATAAAAGGGATCATATAACACATAAAACGTGTAGACACCTAAAAATGTCTTCATCATCAAATTGACTCAAAACCTCTCTAAACATACCTATTTCCCTTCTAAACAATTAATTAAATTTTTATTTAATTAATTATCCTTTCATCACCTAATTCTTCATCATTTTATCCCCTACAATTGGATTAATTTGATTAATTCAATACTCCAACCTTAGCCTATTAATTAAATAAATATGTAATATTTATTTGGTTAATTCCCCTTGTCCACTAAACCCAATTAATTAGGTAAATCATGTTTATCTAATTAATTCAGCCTATTAATCAACCTATCCCTACCCTAGGTAATTAAATAGTCATTATTTAATTGCCTACCCTAGCCTATATCATCCTAGCCTTTGGATTGATTAAATAAATCCTTATTTAATCAATCTTAACTTCTCACTAATCCATCTACTAATTTATTCCAGCCATATTAATTAGGCTAATAACCCTAATTAAATTGGTCAAACCCTCATTAGCACTTCTCCCCACAACCCATGAATAAAAAAATTGATTTCCATGCCAAATAAATCAATTTTTAATATACATTTGTCATAATCCTCATTTCATACCTCTTACACCCCTTACACATGTCATAACTCATTAATATCCACTCTTCACCAAATGAATTTTAAATTCATTTTACCCTTCCCCATGTGGATTTTTAATTCACAAATAATCTATTACAATCCACCTCATTTATGAACCCCTCTTCCCAAGATGAATTTAAAATTCATCTTTATTCTCACCCCTTCATTTTCCAAGATGAAATCTAGGCCTCCATATCATCTTCATCCTCCACCATTGATCTCTCAAATGAATCTCCACCCTTGGATCAAAATCTCTCCAAAAAACCTATAAATACAACATCCTCCAAGCCATTTATCATCCAATTTCTAAGTAAAGTTATCATGCCAAAAAAAAATTGACCGAACTTGTGAGTTCAATTGAGATTGAGCATTTCACATTGAATCCATTATCTAGGGTATATCTAGGAGCTATTGGGTGCATGCTTCTACCACCCTGTCTTGGATTGGTGAATCTTAGTGAGGTATAAGGCTTGTTTATGCTTTTACTTTTGTGTTTTTCATTTCATTTTATTTTCACTAATCACATTGGCACACCTGGTGGGACCCACAAGGTCTCAATCTAACATCTTGTGTGAGTTTTTGTTTTGCTTAGACATTTTTTTACAGGTTTAGCGCTATCTCCTTGCGCAATGGCACCATTTTACTTGCATTTTGGCGCTATCTTCTAACTGTGGTGGCACCTTCTTAACATGACATTGCTTGTTCATTTTGGCTCACATATTACTTTTTTGTTGTTTTTCTTGGCATCTTTTGTGTCTATTACTCTCAGTTTTTGCAAGGTTTATGCAGGGAGAAGGGAAGACCATGCTGAAATTTCCTTAAAAATCAAGCTTACACACTCTTGTTTCCATCTTGCTTTGGTCCTCATTCAATATACTATTTCATTGCTATATCTCATCTTTTGGACACCTAACAAGACTAACAAGACCCCTTTTTTGCAATCTAACCCCCCTATTTCATTGAGAGAACTTGTGTTTTGCAGCTTCAACCATTTCAACCCCATATCAATGCCATCGACACCCAAGGCAACTCCATATTCCACAGTCGACTAGATAGCTTGGACTCACACATAGTAGCACTTTTTTTAGGAATTTTAGTGCTATCCTGAAACATAGACTATACTTTATTTGTATTAGTGCACGTGTTAGTTTTAGTGCATTAGGTAGTATCTTGTAGTGCTATTTATGTATTCAGTGTAGTCTGTAGTCTATTTAAGCACTATCTTGTAATTCAATGCTATCTATATGTATTCTTAGTGCTATTTCTTTAGGGTGCTTGGGATCTATCAAAAAAATTTAGTAGCGCCATTTGTTAGGTTGTTTGGCGCCATTGTTCTTTGTTTTAGTGCTATTTGCATAGGCTAACCTTAGGCTCTGTGTAGGGACTTATAGTTGTTTGCAAGTCATCATCGTCTATCCAAAATCATTATTATGAATCCAATAACCAATTTTTGTAGGGTTTTTATTAGATTAAACAAACAAACATTTCAATTGGTGCTCATAAAAAGAATTCCTGCATGTTAGTGTAAACAACATTTCAATTGTTGCACTAAAATTGATCATTGGTTTACCAAACAAACAACAAACAAGCATTTCAATTGGTGCTCATAAAAAGAATCCTTGTGTGCCTTAGTGTAGAAAACATTTGATTTTGGTGCTCTAAAATTAACAAGTGCTTGTCAACAAATTTAGGAACATTTCAATTTTGGGCTTAAAAAGAACCTTAGTAAGTGTTTGTCATGATTGGTGTGCTTGCACATTGTGTTTTCCCAAAGGGTTTAGAATCAAAGTATCCTCTCCCCTCGCCTTGTAAAAGGATCTTGGGTGTAAGAGAAATAGCTCTAACACTTTCTTTTTCTAGGCCGTGGGCTTGCTTTCGAGACACATCCGAAAGGAGAACTCACTAGCGACCCCGAGATGTACTTTCATATGGTCTACTATATGTAAATTAGGATAAGGTAAAATCCAAGTCCAAATTGTTATATCATATACCATTCGATTCTATGCTTGAAAGGGAGTAGTACCTTATGTATATGAAACCCCTAGTAGAGCTAGTAAAAACCTTAAGTGGTTTATTGGATGCCCATATCATGTCAATCCCTCAGATGTTCCCCCACTATGAACCTTTGTTTTAGTAGCCCAAATCCTTCTACTTGTTGGTGCCAAAGGTGGGCCCTTTGAAGCTGCCCTGATTCATGTGGTTTTTAGTAGATATAGCAAGGACAATCCTAAGGTTTGGTGGGGGTACAAGCCTTGGGAAACCTGAATCTTGGTATGCGTGAGAAGTGAGTGTTGTGGAGGGGAGCCGGTGCTACCAAGGTCCTGAAGCTATCTACTTTGAAAAGGCATGGCCAGGCGACTTGACAAGTATTGTCATATCCTTGCCTTAGGTTGTGCAAAGTGCTTGTTTAAAATCTTTACATCTTTTCACAAACAAATCTTTGGTTATTGTGTGCTATTGTGCTTGAAGTGTTTTCAAAAAACTTGCCAAGAAATAACAAAAATCATTTGATCAAACTTCATACCCATAAAAAATCCAAATTTGTCATCAAAATCCATCTTTTTTTAGATCCTTGACCAATGCTGACCTATTTTAGCACTATCTCTGTCTGTTTTGGCACCATTTCACTTGAGTTTTGGTGCTATTTATAGATTGACCTACCTAAAACTTGGAAGAATTGTCTCGTGATCTTTAGCATCCGCCTAGCCATAATCCATGATCACCTTCCCAAAAATCTGTCAATACCCCATCCATTTTGATCTAAAGTTTCCCAATCATACCTCCATTTTAACCTTAGAGAATTAATCATTATCATTATTGGACCCCTTTCTATACCATAATCCACTCATTTCCATATCTTCTCATCCTCATTGATCTTTGCATACTTTTTGGACAAAACAAACATCCTTTTACAAAATCATTCCCAAAATCCATTTCCTTCTTCATCAAAAACATATCCAAAATATTCTAAATCCAAAACATCCATCAAAACCATCAACCAACATCCAAACTTCATCAATCTTTGAGCTAAAGCTAGATCTAGATTTCATCCTTCACATCATATTTTGCTTGATAAGTCATTAGTCTACCTTTCAAGTAGAATATTCATCCCTCTTTGTGTAAGGTCATAAGTCTACCCCAAACAAAGAGAAACATCCATTTGTGAAACACAAAACTAGATATTCCTTGAGCTCATTTGTTGACTTCCAATTCCCGTTTCAAAAACATCATCCAAATCTCTCATACCAAACATCTAGTTCATCTAAGGTTTCATCCCCCAAATCAACATCAAAAATATCTTCCAAATCCTCCTCAAACAAACCCCATTTTATCTTCCATCATTTTGGTCCAATTTTTTGTGAAAATCAATATCATCCACCTTACCATCCTTCGATTGACACTTTTTTTGAGACTTGTCTCTTAAAAGAGAAAATATATCCTTTATCACACCACAATCTCCTTTCATCTTTAGATTTAGATTATAGGGAGTATACTCTTTTACATCTAAATCTTTATTCCATTCCACTACCACATCCTCTTTGGGTCCAACAAATCAAATTCTCTAAGGTCTCCACCTTTCATCCATCTCAAAATCAAAATCGATACTCTTGCATGCAAAGAATCAAGCAATGGAAAACTTTGGACAACATATGGGCATGGGGATGCCTCAAACCAACGACAACAACATACCAATCAACTAACAAACATACAACATACCCTCATTCTTTCAAATCCTATCATGTAATCCCAATGAGAATCCCTTCCATTTCTTACAACCATAACCACCACAACCACCCATCCAAAACACCACCACCATTAGCCAAGATGATCAAGACATCTTAAACTTTACACAAGACCCCGACAACATGGACATGCTTGACAAAGTCCTAAGGTCAGATCCAAATAGATATCCTGATTATCTCCTCAAAATTGGTGCCCAAACACCCCACAACATGAGATCCTCCCAACCATCCACGTCTAACAATAATCCTACGACATCCTCTCAACCATCTACATCAAAAACCCAACCTACCATCTCTCAAACTTCAACCCCCACCATATCTATCACTCCCACAAACTCTAATGTTGTTGCATCCACCATTCCCACAAACTCTAATGTTACCACATCTACAATTCCCACTAACATATCAATTGCCTCTAATGTCTCCTATCCTACCATCTCCCAACCTATCGTCACATCTACTACCATAACTAACTCAAACTCTTCCATTCCCCAAATCACCTTAGGCATCCAAAGCAACCCCATACACGCAAGTGATTCCACAAGCATGCCTCAACTCAACCCTGAGGTTGCATATGAGGTTGCGCTTCCATCTTCCCCCCCAGAAGAAGCTTAATGCCGATGAAAATAATCTCACGTTGAACAAAGTGAGATTTAGTAGGATTAATTGCTAATCCGTGCTGTTGACATATCTGCAAAAAGACCTTTAGATGTTCTAGATGTTTTTTCATATCTTGACTGAAGATAAGAACATCATCAACATAAGGCTAGATGAATTTTACAAATTCATAAAAGATTTTATCCATGGCCTGTTGGAAGATTGAAGGAGCAGTTTTGATACCAAAAGGCAAGACCTTCCATTCAAATAATCCCTGAGGGACTGAGAAGGCTGTTTTGTAGATATCTACAAGATTCATCTGTATTTGCCAGAAACCTTTGGTTAGATCAAACTTTGAATAAACATTACTTCCCTGTATGGCTTGCCATATGTGGTCTTTACTAGGCAGTGGATGTTGATTGTCAACTAAGCATTCATTGAGTGGCTTGTAATTCACCACAAGTCTCTTTTCCTTTAGCTCTACACCATGTTCATCAAATTTAGGTACATACATAGCATGGCAGGAAAAAGGAGAGCTTGACCTTCTAATGATATCTAAGGACAATAATTCAGTAATTTCTTTTTGACAAAGCTTAACTTCTGCCATACTCATCAGAAAATAGTTAGCTTTGGCCTTTGGAACTATTTCATTACCTGAAGCATCTTTCTTCAGAGGAAGAGAGCAAGTAAGATTTCATTTCTTCTTCTTCAAGTCCTTTGTCATTACAATCTCTACATAGACTGTCTTAAGCTGTTCCAAGTCTATGGATGTTGACTCAATCTGTTGAGTTAACCAGATAGAGTTTGTCCTTTTCTTCTTTTTCTCAATAACTATCTGCTTGGTGAATGCCACATTCTGATGGAGCTGAGGCATCTGAAAAGTGCCTAACAATGTGATAAACATGGAATCCATAATAATGGGTTCCCAACTTTGCATGGTGCTGCTACCAATAACTCCATCATAATTGTTTACCTCATAATGGACAAACACAAGTTCATCCATAAAATCTTTTCCTAATTGAATTGGAACTTTACAAATCAACTGAGAGTTAAATTTACCTTTTCCAAATTCAATTTCTGTAGTAGCCTTAATCCACATGTCTGCTGGAAAGCATTGATACCGAGCTAGATTAATGTCAGCACCAATATCCCACAAAAATGCCAAGGGATATATTTTTATACCTGCAGGGTGGATATTGAGGATCACACATGGGCATGTTGTTGTATACACTGTCTATGCTGCTCTAAAGGTTCTGCTACTGGTACCTTCTTCTAATACAAGCATTGTATCCTGTATGAGTCCAGGACTTTGAACAGGTTCTGCTCTTTGTGGAGTGAACATTTGTTCTTCACACAACAGTGGTTCTTCAGGAGTACTAATGTATATTCCTGGAGAATTAGACTCAAATAACTATTCTTCTTGTGAAGAGACTACTGTTGGGAGTTGAAGACTAGAGGAGGAATTGTACTGGTTAATGTATTTGTCCAGTTCAGAAGATTTTTCCATTTCCTCAACTAGGTTGAGATTTTCTTCTTCATCAATTTCTGTAATTTCAGCATGAGCTTGCTGAATGACTTTCTCAAGAAAAATCTTATGTTGTCTTCTCCACAACCTTCTGGCCATACTGCCTTCAGAAGGAGCTATACTAATATTGCGCTGTGCAATAGGCATGGTTCTTTCTCTAGGTGAAGCAGGCCTAGGAGGAGTTCTTCTGAGAACCAAACTAGGTGGCTCATTTTCTTTGATCAAGAAATATTTTCTTGATTTAAGCTGCTCCAACTTATTATTCAATTTATTCCATGTCTCGGGACCCATATTCATTCCATGGAGTTTGCTTTCAAGTTGAACAATTAATTCAATTACCTTGTTCAACTCACCTGGATCTCTTTTGCTCCTGTACATCATGCAGAAGAATGAATTCTCAGAATCACTGGACTCAGACTGTTTAGGATTTCCAATGATAAGATTCACATGAGCCTGCTCTGTGGCAGACAAGAACTCAGCCTCTTCTGATCCTGTATTTGATAAATCAGAAAGAATAATGTCATCAGAATCAGAGGGATAATCATTGATGAATATATATTCATCATTATCTATTCCAGCTTCTCTGGCTAACCGAACCTTGCCTTTACTCTTTTTCTTATGTCTGTCAGGACATTTATTTGCATAGTGATTCCCTTTGCAAATATAATAGGTAATTTCCCACTTTTTACCAGATCCTTTTTTATCCTTCTTCCTAAAGTATCCCTTTTTCTGAGGATCTTACTGTACTGTTTCTTTCCCTTTTTCTTCTTATTGTATTTATCTTTGTCAAAATATTTCCTTTTTGAAGAAGATTGTGACTGACAGTTTGTACACTTTTCATATTGTGAAGAAGGGAGAAGCTGATAACAAACAAAAGAAGAAATCAAAGGTTTTACCCTTTTTATTTCCTTTTTCTGCTATGCATCTTGACAGATTCTTTCATTTATCTTGACCAGGAACTGAACTAATTGAGGGAATGTCAGTTCTTTTAATTCCAAACCTTCATGGACAATATTTTCTAATACTTTCTTATGATAAAAGTTTCCTATTTCAGGACCAAAGCTTTTTAAGAAAGTAGTAGACATAAACTCCTGATTCTGCTCATGTCCAGATATGTAAAGTTTTTGTATTGGTCTTCACAGTATTCCTTAAAGCATTTTAAATTTTTACACTTGCCTCTCATGAACTTATTATAGGCAAGTCTTTCTCTAGTGTCTGTCTTTCCTACAAACAGATGGGTCAAATGAGCACACACCTGATCAGTTCCATTGTTGATCAGTCTATCTCTGTATCCATCCTCAAGGCGATCCCATACATTTCTAGCTAGTCCAGTTAAAGAATTGAGAGCCTGTTTGATGACTTGAGCTTCATCAGCATCAGCATTGGTTGACATGTAATTAGTGATCTAGGCACAGATAGTATCAATGCCTCTCATATTTTCAATCTCCTCAAAGCTATCAAAGTTTACTAAAGGAGGAGTATAAAGCTTATAGGTCTGGACATTTTTAAAAGGGTCAACTGGGTTGGAACCATTGGGATTCGTTCCATTGCCATGAGCCATTTGAAACTTACTAGCTGCTTGTTCAGCTGCAGTAGTTTCTCTAAGTCTCCCAGTTGAGAGATCAAATATTTTTTCTATGACAGGCTGCTTAGGATGAATCTTCATCTTAGGACCTTCATACTGAGCCTATAAAAAAACCTTGAGCACTAGATGGAAAATTCAACACTTTCTTTTGTTGTGACTGCACTTGAACAGTAGTGACCAATGTTTGAATAGTAGAAGACTCTTGAACAACAGAATCCTTTACTTGTGCAATGTTCTCATTAACATGTTCAATATCTTGTCTAACAAGATCTACTTTATCCTCTGTGTGCTTTACAAAAATTCTACAATTATTTATCTGTGAACTAAGTACTTCATAATCCATATGACTCTCAGCTCTGACTTGCTGCAGCTTTTCTCTATGTGGATCTACTGCGCGCTGTTGAGCAGCCCACCATGCTTCAGCATGCGTTTTGAATTGGAGATATGCGGCCTTCAGCTCAAGAATCTCATCCTTCATTTGTTAAAGGAGATCTTTTTCCAGTCGTTCAAGAGAAGCGATGACTGCATGCATATTAGCTTGAAGAGATAACAGTTGTTTCTCTTGCTGAAGAGCTCTAATTTCATCCTAGGTTTTTCGATCATGGATGTACAAGATAGTTTTTCAGAGACACAGATTGGTCCAATTCAACAGTTTAGACTGACTGGATCCCTGGACTTCTTCTAGAGGGGTAACATGGAGAGGCCAGAAGTCTGCTTGGTATTGACTAGACAAATCCCTAAGCATGAAGTCTTTAAAGGGTGGAATGGTTCCAGGTACAATACAAGATCCAGAAGGTGTGGAAACAGCTTTTTCAGTGGTTTCTTTTATATCCTGTTCTAGCAATAGAGCAGGTCTACCAGACAGCATATTAACTTTTCTAGATGGTGGATGGAATATGAAAGAACATTTTTCACATTTAAAATATCCATTGTCCAAAGCAGAATATTGGTCATGCGGACAAGGATTTGACACAGGTGCACCAAAAGTACTAGCACCAGGAGTACCTTGCAGAGGTTTCTTAGCAATGGGAATTTGAAACAAATTTTCAAAGCCTTTAGAAGGTTCAAGACGAACACTCTATGATCTACTATACACATATGGCAAAGGGTTATTATGAGTAAAAGATTTTTCCTTTCTCATGGACGATGGGTGTCCAGAGGAGAAGCGAATAACCGCTTGGTCATCTATTTCTTCGAGGGTGACTCCTCGCAACTGTGGAGGTTTCTATTCAGTAGGCTTATGGTCCTTATCCCATAGTGAGATAGCCCATTCTTCAGGAAGTTTGATATCCTTGTGCTTAACAATTTTAGGGGCTACCAACTGGGTATGGTCAAAGATAGATTTCCAAATAGTGGAGAAGCCTTCTATTCCCTGGGCTCATCTGGGATTCATCATCAAGGGGATGACCTTGTTATACAGACGGTAATGTATTAGGAAGACAAGGGAATGGTCAATAGAATTGTCCTTCATAAATAGATTCATAGTGTTAAACTCATAGGTAAGGACTTTATTCAAGTTGCCGTCTTTTAGGCTGACTAGGAAATCTAATAAACAGTCTAAATAAATAGGATCTTCTGACATAGAGTCACATGCACATCCAAGCAAAGCATGTGATGTCTTGAAGAATCAGGAGTCCTTCAGCATCATCATCATGATTATAGGAAGACCCTTCCTATAATGTCCAACTACACCGATCCGAACATAGGACAAGTGGATGTACTGTGGATTAGCAGGACTTGCTCTGGCCTGACTGGTGAATTTAGCAATTTCCTTATCATTGAACAAATTTAAGGATCCTCCAGATCCACCTTTAACTGTGTGTTGCAAAGAAGCAATATGGCATTTCTACCAAGAAGTATAACTGAAAAAATTCTTTAAACCCCGGGACTGACTGATCATAGAAACTAAGCTATTGGGGATGTCCCTATAGATTTCGGAGGGTTTGATCACAGGAACTTTAAATTCTTCATTTTCAAACTTATTA
This sequence comes from Cunninghamia lanceolata, assembly GCA_027924645.1. Classification (NCBI taxonomy): domain Eukaryota; kingdom Viridiplantae; phylum Streptophyta; class Pinopsida; order Cupressales; family Cupressaceae; genus Cunninghamia; species Cunninghamia lanceolata. The sequence continues at coordinate 5,046,525 of BSBN01000596.1, forward strand.
CTAGATGTAGATAACTCATCTATCACATTACTATTCTCAACAGGTAATGAAAATGTTTGCTCAGAGTCTGGGAAGAAATTTGTAAAACTAACCTCAGCTTGCTGATCCTTAGTATGATCTTCGGGTGCATAATCCCAATCACCAATTGCCACCCCACCTTCTTCAACAAATCCACACTTACCAATAATACCTTGCACAACAAAACCAAAACACCATCCCACAATATCAAAACATGATCCCTCAAAATCAGAACCCTACATATCAAAATCTAAACCAAGCAAACCAACACTAAATCCCATGCCCAACCTCCAACATCTCATCAATCAACAAACCTACACCCCACAACTAGAAATCCTTTGTGTGTCTACCTTCGAAGAAGTCATTGAAAAGGGTACTACCATTGAAAGAGCCCTTATTATCGAGGGTTTGATCAAACTATATGACAACAAGCCCTATAGCAACACCAACAACAATAACAAGGTCAACATAAACATCCCCAACATAGACAACAACACACAATCAAATGAAAAATCACGCTTTTGGGGAAAGAGAAAAACACTCTCAACAATGGCGTCACTGATGTGAAGGTTGTCCAACATGTACAAAATCAAGTAACCCCAAGTACATACACTACCAATGTAAATATTCCAAAGGGTCAATCTAAACAAAATAAACCTTAGAGACAATTCACACCCCTAGGGGAACTAATCAAAGATATCCTCGATAGATGTCTAAAGAATGGTTTGATAACTCTCCCACCCATTAAGCTCCACCAAGAAAATGAACTCAAAGCCGCGTGGTACAATAAAAATGACTATTGTGACTACCACCGCATTGTGGGCCATAAGACATCTAATTGCATGAAATTAAAACATTGCGTACAAGACCTCATAGACTAAAAGAAAGTCAATCTTGAGAAAAACACCCAACCATCACCCAATATTAATTTGGGAGCTTGCAAGGATCCACTACCTAATCACAACAAAGCCTCATCTTCTAATCAAGCCTACAATATCACTCTGCCTCCCGCATCCTATGATTTTGTTGTAGGATGGATAGAACCGTCATCCAACTGTATTAACACAATCACCATTCGGGCTCAAGCACCTGATTGTGTCATCACAACCTATCATGGCCACGTATCCATCTGCACAACCCCTGTCACTAATCAAACCCCTCCATCCCTAGAAAGCCCCCTGCCCAATCATCCAGCTACTCACCCATCACCTGCCAATAAGTACAATTTCTTAGATCATCTAGGAAAGACCCCTGCACAAATCTCTATCCTCAAGCTCCTTCGTATGTCGCCTCTCCACAAAGAAGCCCTCAAAAAGGCTCTCTTGTAAACCCAAGTTCCCACCAACCTAAATGTGGATCAATTCCAAGCCATGGTAGGTCATATTGCCTTGCCCCATCATCTCATCTTCTTTGAAAAAGATCTTCCCTCTTCCGAGAACTTACATAATGACACCTTGCATATCAAAGTCCACATCCATAAGCATATCATCAAAAGAGTCTTAATAGATGGTGGCTCTGGCCTAAACTTGTGCACTCTAAAATTACTAAAACACTTGGGATACTCAGATGTGGTTGTAGACACAAGTGAATCCATAACAATCAAGGGATATGATGACACTGAACGACTCTTTGAGGGTACTATCAAGCTCCCTATCCAAGTAGGACAAAAGATAATAGAAACAAAATGTTAGGTTCTTGATCTTGACCTCCCTTACAACATTCTCCTTAGTTGGCCATGGATCCATGCCATGCAAGCCGTCCCCTCTACACTCCACCAATGTCTAAAGTTCCCTCACAGTAGCATGGAAGTAACTCTCTATGTCGACCCCCACCCCTTCCAATACTATAGTTTCTTGGAAGGCCATGACCACACTTTCTACCCATACAACAAAGCTATCACAGAAACCACTTCTCAAACTGATCCCACAACATCCACCTCATACATCGACCCCACCAACATTGCTAGCAATTCATCCCAAATACCTCCACCACCTAAGGTCAAGATCAAGCTTAGTGACATGGGATGTGGGGAATATGACCTACATGGTACCTTTTGTGTAGGGACATTACCCAATCCTAAGATGTTCAGTGACCCAAAAGAAGAAGATGCTAGTACAGTTGTCATCAAATGTAAACCATCACCCACCATTGAGAAGAAGAACCTTCTTGATCAAGATGTGCTTGAAGAAATATCATCATGGCTGTATAAAGATGAAGAAATAGAGCATGAAGCCCCTGCCATACCAATAGAAATCTATGGCAAAGGGTCAGAGATCATCAAAAACATGGGCTATAAAGGACAAGGCAGTATCAGCCTTCATGAACAAGGGATCATATAACCAGTTCAAGCAACAAGGAACCCCTTAACCCAAGGGTTACGATATTGTCAATGACAATGTATCCTCACTAGTGGCGAATGTATCTTAGCTGAGGTCTCAATGGTTTCTCCTGAGGTCGATAATATTAATGAGGTAGGCCATCAAGACTCCTTTAGTGACTTTGCCAAATTCTTCGAATCATCCATATACACCATATACATCGTCACCACCCTAGCATCTTCATCCAATGACCTACCCCTTGTATACCCGAATCTCATAGACTGGGACCAACAGGGACCTCCCGTCTTCAATGTAGCACAAAATGATGAAGCAATAAATGAAATGATGGGAGTTAGAGATCACTTCCCCTTGGGAGATCATAAAGCTAGATACGTTATGGAACTTGATATGGCTACCTATTTCGGGAAGACAACCCCTGCTTCCAATCATACAAATATAAAAATCAAACATGGATATGATGGTGAAAACTACTCTGCGACAGTGTCAGATCCCAAAAAAGTAAAAATAAGGGACATATCTCCTAGTGAAAACCTCCATGAGGTGCTAGGAGATGGAAGCATGGGCCTTCCCGAGATAGAGAAAGTATATCCTAATAGATCACCCATCCTTGTAGAGTCAGCTGAAGAAATGAATCTTGGGATGGAAGAAGAGCCAAAAATCACCTTCAGGGTAGAATCTCTCAACACAACAGAGTAGGAAAACTTCTTAGTATTCTTCAAATGTAGAAATTGCAACTTTGCATGGACCTATGAAGATATGCCAGGGCTTGATCCTACATTGGTCGTCCATCACCTCATAGTATGGCCTAATGCAAAACTAGTGAAATAGAAGCTAAGAAAGATGAACCCTCAGGTTGCACTCCTAGTCAAAGTAGAATTGAAGAAACTACTAGATGTGGGGTTCATCCACCAAATTGACTATCCTAAGTGGGTTTTCAACCTAGTGCCAGTACCAAACCTGATGGTAAAATCCATTGCTACACTAATTTCTGAGACCTTAACAAAGCATGTCTGAAGGATGACTTCCCTCTACCCAACATCGACATGATAGTGGATCTTATGGCAGGACATGAGATGTTATCCCTGATGGATGGATTTTTAGGGTACAATAAGATCATAATTGTAGAAGAAGACTAGCATAAGACTACCTTCATATGCCCATGGGGGACATACTATTAGGTGGTGATGCCATTCAGCCTAAAAAATGCTGGAGCGACTTATCAATGAGCTATGACTGTTATCTTCCATGATCTTTTCCACCACATCATGGAAGATTATGTGGATGATTTGATAGGAAAATCAAAGACAAGAGAGGAGCACTGGATGTGTTAGCAAAAATATTTGACTGACTAGAGCAATATAATGTTCACCTGAATCCAAAGAAATGTGTTTTTGGGGTTACCTCAAGAAAACTTTTGGGATACATAGTCTCTAGAAGAGGAATTGAGGTAGATCCTGCTAAAGTAAAAGTTATCACAGAAATGCCTCCTCCAAAGACACTAAAACAACTACAAATTTTGCAAGGGAAGCTCCAGTCCATTCATTGGTTTATCGCTCAGCTTGCCAATAAGTGTCAACCTTTTCAGCACCTACTTAGAAAGGATACAACTTTTGTTTGGGGCAATCAGTGTCAGACTGCCTTCAACCAAATAAAAGAATACCTAGCTAATCCCCCTATTTTGACTCCACCAAGGCAACAAGAGCCCCTCCTATTATACATCTTAGCAATAGAAACAACTATAAGGGCCTTATTAGTACAACACGATGAACAAGGGAAGGAAAGAGATATATATTATATCAGCTGCACTTGATAACCTATGAGCTAAATTATACATCAATTGAATGAGCATGCCTAGCTGTGGTCTTTACTTCACAAAAGTTAAGACACTACATGATCAATCACAAAACTAAGCTCATCACCAAGATCGATCCACTAAAATATCTGTTAAATAGAGTTGCGCTTACTGGAAGAATGCCAAAATGGATCATCATCCTCAATGAAATTAACATTGAATATACTAAAAGAAAGGCTATGAAAGGTCAGGTTATCACTGATTAGTTGGCTGAAGCACCTATTCCTATAGAATATCCTACACTCACAAAGTTCCCTGATGAAGCCATATTGACAATAGCACCAGCAACAGAAACATGGAAAATGTACTTTGATGGGTCATATACATAGAGAGGCTCGGGGGCAGGCATCTTGTTTGTTACCCCTCAAGGTGACACCATCCCTAAATCATTCAAAATCACATTTCCATGTACCAACAACGTGGCAGAATATGAGGTCCTTATCACAGGTCTCTGAATGGCAATCAAATGGAAAATTAAAAAAACTGATAGTATATGGTGATTCTCAACTGGTCGTCCAGAAAGTAAACAATGAGTACAAAACTAAGGATGATAAACTCCTACCTTATAAAAAGATGGTCGATGACTTTAAATACTATTTTGATGATATCCACTTTGAACAAATCCCAAGGCTCAACAACAAAGCTGCAGATGCCATGGCAACAATCAGATCCCTAGTCGATATGAAGAAAGATAGCAAGTGTAGACACCCAAAATTGACTCATTCTCATTAACATTTAAATATCGCATTATCACACATCTGCATTTGTCTAACAAACTTGAGCGATTTCCCTAACATATCTATTTCTTCTATTAATTAAATAAATTTATATTTATTTAATTAATTCATTAGCTATTTCTTCTAAACTATAATTAAATAATCTTCAATTATTTAATTATCTTCACTATATCTATTTTTAATTAAATAAATCTTATTTATTTAATCAAAAATTCCTTTTATAAACCCACTTTCCAATTAATTAAATAAATTTTATTTATTTAATTAACTTATCTTATCTTTTATCTCATGAGCTAACATGTGTACCTCTGTCATTTAAAAAGATAAGTGGTACTACATCCTTTTATTTAATATCTTTCATATGTAGTACTTTTTATGTACACAAGCACACATGAGCCCTATCTTCCCGCCACTTATTATCTTCACATTCACCTATGCCTATCTTTCAATCTTAGCCATTTACATAGCCACCGAATCTCCACTGTTGATTTATTTTGGTTGACTTCTATATAAACACCCTCTCATTCCATACTACATCCTATCTAGCATTCATATAGCATCTACATTATCATCCTGAGCATATTGAACATTTAAGCATCCGTAGCATCCATTGACCTTTTATCATCCATTTATTATGGTAGCTTTTATCTTCATAATTGTTCATTGTTGAAGAAGCAATACAGATCATAAACAAGGAATCACACAATCTAGGTGATGTTGTACTTGAATTGTATTACTTTTGATTTCATTTAGATTAGATTCTTTGATGATGGTAGGGTTAGGTTTTCATGGCTATGCTTGATCTTATTAACTTAATTTTTTACCTAGCACATTTTGGCATGCCTGGTGGGACCCATGTCCTTGATTAACTTTGTTGTTTGAAGTTGTTTTTATGAAGATCAAATTTTTTGAGTGCTTACGGCAAGTTCCAGTCACTTTTGAGCAAAAACCCGTCACTGTCTACATACCCATGTCACTTCTGCATTGAAATCTATCACTTTTAGCCATTCCTAGATTGCTTATAAGTGGACAGTGATCATTTTTTGTTTATTCTACATCACTTTTAGACTAACAGTGGTCACCTTTGCATTTATCCTAATCTCTTTTGATCTTACAGTGGTCACTTTTAGATAATTGAATCACTTTTTGCAGAATTAGGGCTTATGTTGTGTGTTGTCTCTTTTGTAGATCTAGGTCGCTTATGAGCCTTAACCAGTCGCCTCATGCTTTTTCGTATCGCTTCTAAACTTCAACAATCTGCATCTAGCATTTTCAAAATTGCTTTTGATCTACAGTAGTTCAACTTTGACAGGATGGAGATCGTTTCTAACAGATAGTGAATCGCCTCTGGTAAACTGTGAGCTTTCAGTCTGTAAAATTTGTAGTTTGTTTTCTTGGCTACTAATTGGGTATTTGTGCAGCATCTTATCGATTTGTCCAAGAAAAGGAGGTTATAAAAATACTAATATATCTGTTACAGCTCTGATCGGTCCAGGACTTGTGGATTTTCACTAAATTAGGAACATTTGGGCTTAGTGCTTAAAATGAATCATTGCTTGCTCCGTGCTTGATTTATCTTTTTTTGATTGCTTGCATGTGATTGATTGTAACCCAAATTTAATAACAAAAATATCCTCTCCCCTTGCCCATCAAATGGATCTTGGGTGTATGAGAACTTGTTATTATCTTTAGAGGGCATGCCTTTCTGGTGTGAGAAGGGATACGACCCGAGCGGTAACAGGCTAAAGCCAAGTCCTTCCAATTTGCTATATAAGAAAAGTGTTTGTGTTGAAAGCCACAAACAATGGGTGTTATTGTTATACCGACAACCAACCTCCCCCAAAACCCTCCAAGGTGTAACCCTTGAAGGCTGGGAGACTCAACAATGGAGAGTAGCATTGCCACATGTATAGCCACCCGAACGGATGCCCTTATTAGCAACTTTGTGTAGTAGCCAAAAACCCTCTATTTGTTGATGCAAAAGGTGGGACATTTGAAGCGGCCCCGATTCACGTGGTTCTTAGAAGAGATAGTAGGGACAATCCTAAGGTTTGGTGAGGGACAAGCCTTTAAGGAAACTTGGATCTTGGTATGCATAAGAAGTGTGTGCCATGGAGGGGAGTCGGTGCTACCAAGATCCTGAAGCTATCTACTTTGAATAAGCACAGCCAGGGGATTCAACAAATATAATCTTTTCCTAGCCTAGGTTGTACAAGTTTGTGATTGTTGTGAGTGTGAGTGATTGTAATTACTATTTTCTTGTCAAAAATCACAAATCAAACATCTTTCCTGATAGGCACAGTCACTTTTAAGCCTAAACTACCCACATACAGACAACAGAATCACTTTTAAGCTGCAGTTATTCACTTTTTGCCTGAACTGAATTACCTTTGAACAATAGTTAATCACTTTTTGTATAAACAGAGTCACATCTAAACAACAGTCAATCGCCTCTTGTCTAAATTAGCTTGCATCTAAATAGCAGTCAGTCGCCTCTTATCTGAATCAAGTCACCTTTAAACAATAGTCTTTCACCTTTAGCTTAACCTGAATCGCTTCCAATCAGCAGTAAATTGCTTTTGAGCCAACAGTTATCACCTCTGGTTAACATTGTAACCTACTTCAGAATCTAAACTAGTCTACATTTGAGCTATTACCAGTCACCTTTAGCATTCTCTGAGTCACATATGAGCTGTCACTTGTCGCATGTGGTCTAATACCAACAAATCTTAGTGACTCAACTGAATTAGCCATAAATCTATCTTGCTTAGCTTTAGCATTAGCTTTCAGACCTATCTCTGATCATTAGTAGATACCTAGACTTTGTCTCCTATTTTGAGATTACCAATCAATCGTATTTCATAAGCTTTTCATCTTTTTGAGATCCCAAACTAGAAAACCAAACATCAAACCAATCATTTTGATCCATCAGTAAAACATTAGCTTTAGCTTCAGCAAACATCAGCAACATAGGAACCTTTAGCAAACAACTTTTCCCTTGAGTGTGTGAGCTATTCTCTAGGGAAAACCAGCCAACAACACATCAACCAAAGAAAACCAACCAAACAAATCAGAAACCAACTAACCAACCAATCAACAAACCATAATCTTTTGGGTCTCAAAACTTTGACAAGATAAAAATTTAGTTTTCAACATCATGCCTCAAACTAGGAGTCAATATAGAGCTGAAATGGAAGCTAAATATAGAGCTAAAATGGAAGCTAAATATAGAGTTGAAATGGAAGCCAAATTGCAAGCTGAGATGCAACAACTTAGATCGACACCTCTTAAGGATGCAACTCAATTCACAACTGGTATGCCTCCTCATATGTTTACACCTCATGGGTATACCCTTGGAGAATCATCCTCACAACAAGTGCAACCTCCATCAACTTTAGAGATTTTTGAAGAACAATCCCAAGACTTATCAGAATTTTAGGACACCCACATGTGGGATCAAGTTGAGAGACTTGTTTTATCTGAGCCTAATCACTACTTCTTGCAATTTGCTCGCATGGGCGCTAAATTACCAAGATATTTTGACATATCTGCTATTAGAGAGCATGATCCAAACACTCCCATTGTTGTTGCAAAGGGGCCATCCACTATAGTTACACCATCCCCCACCATATCACAAGCTCCATCTTTTACCACATCTCTTTCATTGCTTATTGTTACTTCAATAGATCTACCACACTCGGAGCACACTTTAGAACCTTTGATCATAACAACCAATGTACTCCCTCTCATGTCATAGAATCTGAACCTTCCACCTTTCCATGTTCCTCAACACATTCCTCCTCCTACCATGGCCATTTCCATGCCTCAAGTAACATAAGTTGTCCATGTGGCCCAAGCGCAAACACTCTAAACATCACAATCTATCCCCATATCCCATAGTATGAAAGCCTCCCAAACTATACCAACACAACCAATAGTCCAAGCTTCACGACCATCACAATCTGTCATATCCCATATGAATACCATATCCCATATACCAACTACTAATACGCTTTCCACCATCTCTACATATCCTTCCACTACACCATATAATCCTAATGTTAGTCTTATTGATATGAGTGACCCTCCTATCATTTCTCAAGCTAATCCTAGCTCTATGGTCACTTATGTTGAGCAACTCACATCCATTCCATCATACTCTTCCAATCCTTCACAAACCATCAATCCATCTTATGCTACCCAAGGCTTGCCTATTGTCACCCAACACATGACACATACCAATCCCCATGTTGTCCAAAATGCAAACCCAAGTGTCCATGCTTCTTTTGCATCCACCAATCCTTCCATCACTTACCATGTCACAAATCCAACTCCAACTTCCCAACCATTAACTAATGTCAATCCATCTTCCACTTCGCATGTGATGCAAAATCTTGGTGCCCATTCATCCCAATATACTCAACCACTGCTTGTGCCTCAAGGATAGCAATCCTCAACTACATATGTGTTAGATCCCAATCCTTTGAGATATATTGTGAGTATGTAACCTCAACAAATGGTCATGGCTCCATATATCCCACAGCAGCAACCTCAATATACACCATACCATGTTTCACCCCCTTTGCAACAACAACAATTATCTTCAATGGATGTTCAACAAATGATTAACCAAGTAGTAGGACAAGGCAAGAAGACATTTTCTCTAGACAACATATGCGCTTATCCATTCAACAAGTCTCTTCATATGATACCTTTTCCACCACACTTTGAAATTCCATAATTTGACAAATACAAAGGGAAAGGAAATCCGGAAGACCACCTTAGAGCATTCTTTGTGGCATGTCTTGATGTTTCTTATGACGATACATATCTTTTGAGACTATTTCCTCGAAGTTTAGCAGGACAAGCTCTTGAATGGTTCTCTCATTTACTTCTAGGAATTAAGTGTTTTTCAGAGTTAGCCAATAAGTTTTGATCTCACTTCGCTTTTAACATTGACCATGAGATAAACATGAATGACCTTGTCAACAATAAACAATACAATGGCGAAGCCTTTTCTTCATTTACTCAATGATGGCATAATATTGCTAGCAAACTATCATGGGAAATCCCTGATAAACAACAGCTCAATATCTTTGTTCAAAATTTTCATCTCGAGCTATCATTCCAATTACAATTGCAAAGTGCTAGCACCTTTGATGAACTTGTTTCCAAAGGAACCATCATTGAACAAGCTTTAATTGCTAAAGGAACTATCAAGATCTTTCGCGATAACAAAGACTATCCTCAAAACTGTAATGATAACTCTCAGTTTTGGAACAAGAATAAGAATATTGTCACTGATGGTGTTCTAGATGCAAACAACATCCAAGCTATGAAAGCTCCTATCAACATCCAAGCTACTTCTACAACAACGCAACCTTTTCAACAAATCTGACAATGCCAAACCTCCAATCCACGTCGACAATTTACACCATTAGCAAAACCTATGGAAGTTATTGATAAAACAACTGGGGTATCCTAAGAAAGATGTTGACACCTCCAATGTTATTACTATCAAAGCATATGATGATGCCAAGAGAGATATTGAAGGAATTATTTTCTTGCCTATCCAAGTTGGGTCGATCACCACAGAAACCCATTGTCAGGTTCTTGATATTGATCTTCCTTATAACATCATCCTTGGTCATCCATGGATACATGTCCTCAAGGCAGTTCCTTTCACATACCATCAATATCTCAAATTTCCCCACAATGGTGTTGAAGTTACTATCCAAGCTGATCCCAATCCATTTGAATTTTGTCGTACCTTTCAAGCTAAATATCAAAGTCCAAACCACATTCCTATCAACACCGAGGCATATTCGTCTTCATCCTATGTAGACCCCTCCAACCTACTCAAGCCATCATCTAGTAAAACCCCTTCCAATCTCTGTATCAAGTACACCGAACATGGCCTTGGTGAATACACACTGCAAGACTCTTGTTGTGTAGGCACCCTTCCATTATCTCCTAAATCCTATGGTAAACCTTTCACATCCAAACCAACTTCAGCCCCCACTATCATCAAAGCTCCACCTACCGTATTCCTTAAAGGTAGAGTTTTGGATGATGAAGACATTGATGATATAGACTCTTGGCTATTCTTTGATGAAAATAACCACGTTCAACTGGAAGTAGAGAGATACAACAATGGGTTCTGCATCATAAAGAACATGGGATACAAAGGACATGGTGGATTAGAATCATAGGAACAAGGACCTCTTGAACCCATTATTGTGTCTAAGAAGTTTAATAAGTAAGGCCTTGGTTATCAGCCGGAGGTACCACGACTCAAGGACATTAAGTGTATTTCTGATACTGATGTTGGACCTTCCTTGATAGGAGAGACTTCTACTTCGGATACTATCAATGACTCCCCCTTTCATATTACCAACCTTTTCCAAGAACACTCCATGTTCATGATCTCCATAGCCTCCTCTAGCCATAACAATTCCTCCATTAATCTTTCACTCATATATCCTAACCTCATCGATTGGGACCAACAGGGGGCACCAATATTAGATACATTTGAAAATGATGAAGCTATTACAGAATTCATGGGCTTGCGATAAGGCATTCCATTGGGTGACCACAAAGTAGGTTTCATGATGGACTTACCTAAACTAGCATATTTTGGCAGAAGTATCAAATCCTTCAGTCACAAAAGTGAATTAAACAAAATCAAACAAAATAGGTCACTAGGTGAAAACTAAAAGGTGCCTCTTGACCGTGAAAAAGTAAAAATAAAGGATGTATCTGAACGTGAAAACCTCTCTGAGGCACCTAAGGATGGGGGATTTGATCTTCCTATTGCCACTGATTATCATGAGAAATCAACAATGCTAGTTGAACAATAACAAGACATGAACTTGGGTACAAAGCAGAATCCAAAGATCACTTTTTTGGTAGCATCACTATTAGAGAAAGAAAGAAGAAACTTCATAGCATTTTTTCTGAGAAGAGCTATAAATTTTGCATGGACTTATGCTGACATTCCGAGTCTAGATCCATCACTCGTGGTACATAATCTAGCAATATCTCCTAATGCAAAACTTGTCAAACAAAAATTGCGTAAAATGCATCCACAAGTAGTTTTATTGGTCAAGACAAAGATTCAGAAACTATTAGAAGAAAAGTTCATAAAGCCTATTGATTATCCAAAATGGGTTTAAATTTGGTACCTGTAGGAAAACCTAATGGACAAGTTCGCTATTGCACAGACTTTAGAGATCTTAATAAAGCATGTCCTAAGGATGACTTTCCACTACCAAGCATAGACAACATTGTAGATCTTACAACCAAACATGAAATGCTATCTTTGATGGATGGATTTTTAGGGTATAATCAAATCAGAATAGCAGAGGAAGATCAAGATAAAACATCTTTTATTTGTCCACAGGGCACATATTGCTGGGTTGTAATGCCTTTTGGTCTCAAGAATGCTGGAGCTACTTATCAATGAGCCATGACAGTTATTTTTCATGACCTTTTTCATACTATCATGGAAGACTATGTTGGTGACATCCTAGGAAAATATAAGACAAGAGAAGGACATCTACAATTATTAGCACAAATCTTTGATCGATTAGAAAAGTATCAAGTCAGACTGAACCCAAAGAAATGTGTATTTGGTGTAACATCTGGAAAACTATTGGGATACATTGTGTCTTGATGAGGAATATAAGTGGACCCAGCTAAAGTAAAAGCTATCATGGAAATGCCTTCACCAACAAATCTCAAGAAGCTTTGTAGTTTACAAGGCAGGTTACAGTTTGTCCATAGATGTATCTCACAACTAGCAGATAAAGTCATCCTTTTCAGCATCTTCTACATAAGGGTGAACCTTTTAAGTGGGATGAAAAATGTCAACAAGATTTTGATAAAATAAAGGAATATCTGGCAACACCTCCTGTGTTAGTACCTCCTGTACTTAGCCGCCCATTATTGCTCTACATATCATCAACAACAACAACATTGGGTGCCCTTTTAGCCTAACATGATGATTCAGGAAAAGAATAAGCCATCTATTACATCCGCAGAACTCTTGTGGGATATGAACTCAATTATTCATCTAGAAAAAGCATGTTTAGCATTAGTGTTTGCTTCCCAAAAGTTGTGACACTATATGCTAAACCAAACAACCAAGCTCATATCAAATGTTGATCCACTCAAATATCTTCTTTCTAAAGTAATTCTCATGGGAAGATTAGCAAAATGGGTCATGATCTTAAGTGAATTTGACATACAATATGTGGATCAAAAAGCCATCAAAGGACAAGTCATCACTGATCAATTAACTGCAGCACCCATCACAGATATCCATCCAATATATCTAGAATTCCCTGATGAAGGATTGTTTAATTTAACTTCTCCAACACCATGGCAGCTATATTTTGATGGATCATATATAGAACATGGATCAGGAGCAGGCATTTTGTTTGTTACCCCTCAAGGGGATTGTATACCCAAGTCATATAAAATTGCATTTCCATGTACCAATAACATAGCAGAGTATGAAGCTTTAATCACGGGATTGCACATGGCAGTACAATGGGCTATCAAATAGTTACAAGTCTTTGGTGATTCCTAGCTAGTTATCAAATAGGTCTTAGATGAATATCAAACAAAAGATGAGAAGCTTCTTCCATATAGGCAAATGGTTGATAATTTTAAAAGGTACTTTGACAATATCACTTTTGAATAAATCCCAAGACTATAGAACAGAGCAGTAGATGCTATGGCTATGATTGGGTCTCTTCTAGACATGCCATCTAATACACATAAATGTGAGTTTTTAGTCGAACAACTTTTGATTCCAGCATTTGAAGTTCCACAGTCTGAGCTTATATGTGACATTATTGGTCCCAATTCACCATGGTACGAGGATTTATATGAGTATCCACTTCAACTATCTAACAATCAACACAAAACCTTTATCCACTGAGCCTCTCGTTATACTATCCTAGGAGTCTCGATGGTATCCTTCTTAGGTGTCTTGATTCTGAGGAAGCAAAAATGGCCTTATGTGATGTACATTAAGGTGTCCACAGCTCACATTCTGCTAGCCCTGGCCTTGTTAAGAAACTTCTATGAGCAGGATACTATTGGCCAACCATGGAAAAAGATGCACAGTAATTTGCAAAAAGATGTCTACAATGTCAGAAACATGGAGATTTGATATATGCACCAGCACATGAGCTTCAGCCTATCACTACTCCATGGCCTTTTTTGTAGTGGGGACTTGATCTCATAGGCAAAATCCATCCTACTTCATCAAATGGTCATAAGTTCATTACCACCACCACTGGATACTTCACAAAGTGGGTGGAAGCCATATCAATGACATATATCATAGGCAAGCAAATATCTAAGTTTATTCTACACTATATCATTTTCCGTTATGGAGTTCCTCAAGCTATTATCATAGATAATGGTCATCCCTTCAAGAATTAAGAAGTTAGAGATCTTTGCAACAAGTTCCATATCCAACATCGATTCTCTACTCCGTACAATCCTCAAAGAAATGGCCAAGCTGAAGCTTCTAATAAAATAATTATCAAAATTCTCAAAAAGATGGTCAATGAAGCTGGTTGGGATTGGCATCTACAACTCCATCCTACATTATGGGCATATAGAACAAGTATCAAAACTCCCACTGGAGCCACACCTTATGCTCTTGTGTATGGCATTGAAGCTATTTTACCTATTGAGGTTGAGATCCCCTCACTGTAAGTATCCTTACAACATACCATCTTAGAGGAAGAATATCAAGTATCTAGACTCCATGATCTTGAGCTTCTATATGAATGGCATCTTACAGCACTCAACCATCTCCAAGTCTATCAGAACCGTCTATGCCACAACTACAACAAAAAAATTAGAGAACACCGATTTCAAATTGGAGACCTTGTCCTTAAAGAAAATCAAAAGAATCAGCAACACTGTGAGAAATAGGGCAAGTTTGAACCAAATTGGCTTGGTCCTTTCGTCATCATAGCAGTTTATGGTTCAAGGGCATACACTCTCTCAACACCTAAAGGCATTCCCTTGGATGAACTAGTCAACAACGTTCATCTTAAGAAGTTTTATCCTTAAATCTCAGCT
Organism: Cunninghamia lanceolata; assembly: GCA_027924645.1. Taxonomy (NCBI): domain Eukaryota; kingdom Viridiplantae; phylum Streptophyta; class Pinopsida; order Cupressales; family Cupressaceae; genus Cunninghamia; species Cunninghamia lanceolata. The sequence goes on from BSBN01000596.1 coordinate 5,061,578, forward strand.
ATCCCAAAAAAAAATCCATCCAACAGTGAAAACCACTTTGTGGCGCTTTGGATAACAAAAAAAAAAATAGTCTAAGATAAATAATCCATCCTTTGGTGAAAACCTGGTAAATAGGTGCCTTGGATAAGTACCATAGTGAAAACCTAGCAAATAGGCACTGTGTAGTGACCAGCTTCTATCGTTTGCTTGGTTTGTTTGATCATCACTCATTCTACCATACTTTGCCACCCTATCCAATAGAGTCCATATCATACTCCACATATCATCATAATAAATAGCCTTTTCCACCTTTGCCTCTATCAATGCTAGCTATCATCCTTGAGACATTGTTCTGATAAATATATCTTTGGCACCTTAGCATCTTGACCACACGCCTTCTCCATCATTGCTACTTCATAATAAACCTCATCCTGCACTAGGGGCATTTTGCTGAGTCTTGTTTGGAAGTGGGTACCGCTATCTCTAGCTCATAACACATCAAACATCTTTAGCTCATAACACAACATACTTTCAACTTCAACCATAGCATTCATCCAACAACAAATGTGGCAAAAATATTTTGCAACCAGGCTTCATATCTTTCCAATCAATTCATGCTCATCTTACATCTAAAAATCGCCACGACATCACCAATGCCAACACTCAAGCAATCACGTCGGTCTTTCAACATCATCTCACTAGCGTAATAAGCAAGAACTACATCTCAGCTCTATCATTAAAGCCTTGATCCCATGGATACAAGGTATGTAGGCAATCTGAGATGCAAAGGAAGCACTCTGATTCAGGCTAAGATGATAGTCCTTTCTTTTCATCATCCATATTTCATCTTTCTTCTAATCATCCTCCAATCTTTCATCACACATTCTTCTATCTTTCATCCCTAAACATCATCAATAAAACCTAGAACTACATATTCATCATGTCTCATCTTCATCATAAATGTGCTTTGATCCCATGGATACAGGGTATGTAGGCAGTTTGGAATATGAAGGAAGTTTCTAGTACTCAAGCACAGATGATCCACCCCATCTTCTTCATCTTCTATCATCTTCCATCTTCTTCTCTTTGATCCACTCAAGCAGGAAGCAAACTACATGTATACTGAAAGCTCAAGCACATCAACCAATCAAGAATGAGCTAGAAGCTATTTGTCTGCATGCCTTAAGACAACATTTGCTATAGTAGTTTATCAACATCTTTAGCCTTCAACAGGATGCAACTTTCCTCTCAACAAGGCTCCAGCTTAAATCCATCTAAGAGCACCTAAATTTGGCAAGAGAATGTGATGACAATATCTTTTGTTTTATCTTTTGATTTATCTTTTGTCCCTTTTCTATGCCTAATCAAGACTACCTTGATCTATCTATATCTTGGTATGTTGTGATGAAGTAAGGAATGGGGCATAGTCATATTGCTTTCATATGTTGTGTTTGTGAGATGATCTTATTCTCTTCCTATGCATATTGGTATCTTGTACGTGTTGGGATTAGCATCTTACATATCAATATCTCTAGCATCTGAGAAGCTAAACAGTCTCTTATGCACATGAGACTATTCTATGTTAAGACTAGCTCCATACATATAACCAACAAGCTATCACTATGTGTAGTGGAGATAAGCTCAAACCATTGCTTGTAGCATCAAAGTCCATCTCATAGCACTAACTATTATTCATATCTTGTGCACATTAGTTCAACATCTTGACTTCATGTGTTCAGACAAGATTGTAGCATGCTAGTTTTGTATTGGATATCTCGACACCTTGGTCTTCTATACCTTGGTGCATAACATCCACATGCTATATCAAACATAAGGATTGAATTTCTTTTTCATTTTGAGTAATTACTTAAAAAGCTTCCCATCACATCATCTATTCATTCTATTATTCGCCTATATAGTCCTCGACCAAGATCAATTATTTCCATCATCCTTCGTCCACATCTCGTATCCTGCAAAACAAGTGTGTTAGACATACATAAGTTCATCACATATCATTTTATTACCATCCATCTGTATACATAAGTCCATTCATATCATTACCATTTACATATTTGCCTTATCATACCATTTCCATATATGTCATTTGCATAAACATCCATACATAATCCATGACAATACAAATACAACATGCATAACCATCATAGTACCAATAGTTCATCCATTACAACATCATATAAATCACCAATACTCCATCATCTATATATACATGTGTGTCAATATACAAGTGTCTACATATACACGCTGAGCCATAAAGAATGTATGTACAATCGGCTCTAGGCCTCATCATGATACAACATAAAACAAGGTAGCCCTAGTGACTACTGGCAGCTCCCTCGCCCTGACCACCACCACCAGGTCCTGCACTTGGCCCCCTATCTCTCAGTGGCCCCATCACTGAGCCTACTGATCAAGATCCACCAAACCATTATGAACCTGAAGCTCCTTATCTGCTCCTGAAGCAAGGTTGCCTCTACTCTACTAGCACAGCCCCATAGTATAAGCCTCTATAGTACTCAGCCTCACCCTATACTCTTCGCAGCTCTACCTATACCTATGTCAACTATGTAGCCAAGTACATCATAGCCCCATCTATCCCTAGTGCAGTCACTGCTCTGTCTTTCTCACTAATCATCCCCTATAACTACTGCACAGCCATATCTCTCTCTTCTCACAAACCATCTCTCTCCACTCTCATAGCCTGAACCTGCTGTACTGCCATATCTCACTCTATCCTCATCATCTGCTCACTCTGTCTAGCTGCATCCCTCTCTCCTGTCACTCTAACTAGTGCACCATCATCCTGTCCATCCCCAGCCTATGCTCTCAACTATAACTGAGCTTGATATGTCTGAGCCTGAGCTCTTGCATGCCGCAAGCCAATCGCTGCTTGATGTCTATCTATCTCCACCCTCCTCAATCTCATCTGAGCCTACTACCTCCATCTCCTCTCCTCTCTAATCCACCTCCGCAACTATATAATCCCAACATCATCACCCACCAATATCTACCTCTGAGGCTGTGCAAGTATCTGAGGCTGTCTTGACATCTGTCCTTGCATCTATATCCTTGGCATTGTTGGTACAATAACCTATGCTAGTGGAGCCTATTGTCACCTCCTCTTGATAGGTCTCTCCATCCCTATCTCTCCAACCCTCATTAGCCATGTTAGTCTAGCTGTCACCTGGTATGCATCATAGTCTAGTAGCATCCCTGGATCTGCAGGACCCTGTCCCCACTGCCATACAATTGGTTGTAGCCCATCTCTCTCTGCCAAAGCTGTCTCAACCAAACCTCTAGCCCCCAATCAAAAACCTCTTGTCTAGTCCTCCCAAACACTGCATCACCACCTGATACTACCTGTGGCAACCTGAACTATCTCAAAACCCTCTCTAGAAAATAGTGCTCTATAATATATATGTCATATCCAAAAATATATCTCACCTGCCTCACATAAACAAGTTGATCATCCTCCTCCTCCCATCTCTCACATCCCAGCCATGGCCTCCATACAAAGCTATCCACCTCATTTAATCTCCTCCACCAGTACACCACTCCTCGCCGTCATCAGTATGTCAGAGCTCCTCTATAAATCCTAGCATAAGGCTCTCATGCAACTCTCTCCATCCATCCCTCTGGCCTCGTCACTGGGATATGCTCATAAGCCCATACATACAAAACTGTAACTCCTACCAACATACTAGCTCTAAACATATACATACAATCATGCAGGTAATGATAGAGCTATCCCAGCACAGACTCCACCCATGCATATCTCATCCCATAGGAGAACATCCCCTCCATCACTTTCCCCCATCCTATTGGAAAGCCTCTCACTCGCCTATCTCCCACTAGCCATCTGATGATAGCCACTACCACTCACTGTAGTCTGTCACATAACTCCTCCATCCTTGCCATAGGAATCTTTGAGCCCTCTACTCCAATGTCTGTTGTCCTGAATAATCTATTGAATGCAACTAGACTCAAATTAGGATCATAATCAACTCAGTCTCCATCTATCAGAATCTACAGAATCCGAAACACATCCTCCAGTGTGATCGTAGCCTCTCCTGTCAATAATAAGAAAGAACTATGCTCACTCATCCATCGCTCTACCATCACCGTCATTAGTCCTCGATGTGCCTGCATCAGCTCCAATCTTGAGACATGCTCTAATCTAAGGATCTCCAACACTAATCGCTCCTTTGCATCCAGTAATCACGCCAACCGCAAATCCCTAGGATGTGGCTCTCATGATAACAAAGGCGGTAGTATGTCCTACATCATTCCATTCATCATGTCAGTCCCTTGTGCTACTTAAAATGCTATCAAAAATTGACCATTAATTGCTCTCCTAGCTTCTATCTACCATACGCGATTCATTTTTCCATATGCGCCTATCTATTGATCAAAAGTGACCTTTTTTACCATATGCGTTTCTATCTTGTTCATAAGAGATCTATTCTGCATATGCAATCACTGTTGGACTACATGTGAGCTAAACTCCCTATGCACGCCACCTTAGCCTATAAGAGAGCTATCTACCATATGCAAGTACTTTTTCTTTCTATGCGAGCTTCACCTCTATATGCACCTACTATTTGCCCATGAGCAACTCGTTTCTATCTATATGCACATTTAGCCTGTATCTTTGCTAGCTGACTGGAAGCAACCTAGTTTTTCTAAAAGTGACCAAGCCAAATGTAAAAGTGATCTAACCTACCATAAGCAACCTATCTTCCTGTGCCTACGACCTGAACTGCTTATCCTAAGACCTAGTCACTTCTGGTGAAGTGTGTACATTTATGATGCTTCTAGCCTCTCAAAATCACACTTTTAGCATAATTTTTTATACATACCGGTACACCTGATCCCTCTAGTCACCCATGTGTCCTCACTTTCTCAACATGATGATCTCTGCATAGAATCACCATCCTGATAGCTCTCCAACTCTCGTCACACACCAACTCCAAGGAGCTCTAGATCTCTATAGCTTTCTGAGCACAAATGAGCCTATTTGCCATTGCTGAACCTACTTATAGCCCTATCCAAACCCTAATTCTTCTATGCCAAACCCTATCTTCATCTGCTTCATCCCATTTTCTCCCGCCCCACCCCTATTTTCTTTATGTCAACCTTGCATCCTAGCTTTTCATTCTATCATGAGCCAACCCAACCCTTCCTAGTTATCCTGGATTACCTCTCGAAGGGGCATCACCTGCTAGTTACACTAGGGCATAACCTTGTCTATCAAGTGAAATATTGTATCTTCTTTGACACAACGCTCTGTCGAACATTGTATCAAAGAGGGGCAAAATGTAGACACCAAAAATTGACTCATTATCATTAACATTTAAATATCGCATTATCACACATCTGCATTTGTCTAACACACTTAAGCAATTTCCCTAACATATCTATTTCTTCTATTAATTAAATAAATTTATATTTATTTAATTAATTCATTAGCTATTTCTTCTAAACTATAATTGAACAATCTTCAATTATTTTATTATCTTCATTATATCTATTTTTAATTAAATAAATCTTATTTATTTAATTAAAAATTCCTTTCATAAAACCATTTTCCAATTAATTAAATAAATTTTATTTATTTAATTAATTTATCTTATCATTTATCTCATGAGTCAACATGTGTGCCTCTTTCATTTAAAAAGATAAGTGGTACTACATCCTTTTATTTAATATCTTTCATATGTAGTACTTTTTATGTACACAAGCACACATGAGCCCTATCTTCACACCACTTGTCATATTCACATTCACCTATTCCTATCTTTCAATCTTAGCCATTCACATAGCCACCAAATCTCCACCGTTGATTGATTTTGGTTGAGTTCTATATAAACACCCTCTCATTCCATACTACATCCTATCTAGCATTCATATAGCATCTACATTATCATCCTGAGCATATTCAGCATTTAAGCATCCATAGCATCCATTGAGCTTTTATCATGCTTTTATCATGGTAGCTTTTATCTTCATAATTGTTCATTGTTGAAGAAGCAATCCACATCATAAACAAGGAATCACACAATCTAGGTGATGTTGTGCTTGAATTGCATTACTTTTGATTTCATTTAGATTAGATTCTTTGATGATGGTAGGGTTAGATTTTCATGGCTATGCTTGATCTTATTAACCTGATTTTTTACCTATCACAACAAGAAGTGTGAGTTCCTGATTGAAGAGCTCCCTATTCCAACATATGATGTTCCCCAATCAGAGCTAGTGTGCAAAATCATTGGTCCCTTATCCCCGTGGTATCAAGAGACTTATCTGTACCTCCATGATAATATCATCCCTCCTAACCTATTCACCTCACAATGAAAAATTTCATCCACCGAGCCTCCAGCTTCACCATTGTAGGAGATATCCTATACAAAAGGAGTCTTGATGGCATGATTTTATGATGTTTAGACTCTAGGGAAGCTGAAGTGGCCTTGTAAGAGGTACATGAAGGCATCTATGGGGCACATTCAAGTGGACCAACTTTAGCTAAGAAGATCTTGAGAACTGGGTACTATTGGCCAACCATGGAGCGAGATGCCTATCGGTTTGTAAAGAAGTGCCTACCATGTCAACAACATGTAGATCTCATTCATGCACCAATAAAAGAATTACAGCCAATTACGATGGTGTGGCCATTCTCATAGTGGGGGCTTGACCTCATAGGGAAAATCTATCCACCATCATCCAATGGCCATAAATTCATAATCACTGCTACCAAATACTTCACTAAGTTGGTGGAAGTGATACCACTCACCTTCACCACTGCAACACAAATATCCAAGTTCATCCTCCATTATATCATATGTCATTACGACATCTCCCATTCTATTATCATAGATAATAGAAAACCATTCAAGAACCAGGAAGTCTGCACCTTGTGTAAGAAATTTCAAATCTAACACCACTTCTCCACTCCATATTACCCTCAAGGTAACAGTCAAGTAGAAGCTTCAAATAAAACCATCCTCCACATTCTAAAGAAGACGGTTAATGAAGTTGGTCATGATTGGCACCTTCAGCTCAATCCCACCCTATTGGCCTATTGTACAAGCATCTATACACCCACAAGAGCCACTCCGTATTCCTTTGTATTAGGATCCGAAGCCATTTTACATATTGAGGTCAAGCTCCCATCTTTAAGAGTATCTTTGCAAAATATAATCACTGATCAGGAATACTGAGTCGCAAGGCTACATGAGCTAGAATTACTAGATGAGAAACATCATGATGCATTGAACCATCTGCAGGCCTATCAAAATCACCTTAGAAGAAGCTATCACAAGAAAATCAAGAACTGAAAGTTTGAAGTAGGTGACCTCATCCTTATGGGAAACCAAAAAAATTACAGGAGCGCCCTAAGAAAGGAAAGTTTGAACCCAATTGGTTGGGGCCTTATGTCATTACAGCCAGTTATGGATTAGGAGTGTACCATCTTGCAACACCTGAGGGGTAGCTTCTAGATGATCCTATGAACATTCTGCATCTGAAGAAATTCTACGCATAACCCATCAAGCATCCCAAGCAAAAAATACAAAAAAATCAAAAAATTAAAAAAAAAGAAAAAAAAAGACAAACTTGAGTGCAATAAAAACTTCCAATGGTGCAAATCACTTCGGTGATGTCTTGGATTGGTGCCATGGTGAAAACCTATTTTAGGCGCCATGTGTAGTGGCTGGTTCTACTATCTCATAAGTCCTCTTTCCATCACAAACACTCCACGCCAAATCACCTTCCATGGCTTGGAATTTGGAAACATCAGTCACCCACCCCCATCTACCCACCCAAGGCTTTCATCATGGTATAAAGATCCTTGTAAGCTTCCTTTTGTATAGCTAAAATCAAAAAATCCAAAAACATTAGAAAATCAAAACATCCAAAAACAATAGAAAATCAAAAAATCTAAAAACAATTGAAAATTAAAAAATCCAAAAACAATAGAAAATCAAAAAACATCAAAAAAGTAGAAAAAATTCCAAAAATATCTGATCTCATGCCATCATCACGATTTCAAACATTCTCACAATCACCCACAATCATCATCTCCTCATCAATATCCACCTTAAACCATTCCCACATCATCAAGTCTTGCCAGAACTACATATTCATCTCGCCCGCATCTTAGAAGTACCTTGAGCCCATGGACACAGGGTATGTAGGCAATCTGGAATACGAAGGAAGTATCCAGTACTCAGGTACATAAGATGCACCCATCCAACCCATTTGGATGGTCCCTATTTACTGATCTTGCTAAATCCAACAAATGATACACATGCTAAGCATACGCCCAAAACATCATGCCTCATGCAAAAAATCATCAATCAACATGCCAACTATAATCCAACACATGGCCTAATTGTACTTCTACCCATCTTTTGAAAAATATTAACATCCAAATGATTCACGTCCTAGGATATATCATTCCCACAATGGACAAGAATCTATCATCGTATCAGCACTAATCTTGGCAAGAGCACACAATGGATATTTGTATCCTTTTGTTGGTCTTTTTGATTATTGATTTTATCTTCTTGTCTCACTCTAGGCCAATTCCAAAGCTACTTTGATCTCATTATATCATGGTTAGTGGAGGACAACACCTTGAGTAAGACATGGTCATTGTTTCTGTATGTCGTGCTTGTGGGTTGGTTTCATTACTCCAAGAATAGCATTCATATCTTGAAGCCTAGTTCGGTTCTAGCATGATGTTCCTCATTTACATATACAAGCATTAATACCTTATATGTACTATAGGCACTCATGGCTATGAGTCCCCTTCCTCAGCTAGGCAAGGTTATACTACCTTGGGCATACATGACATCAACCTATTGTTTGTGGGTCTAGTCCATGCAATCGTGGGATAGGTACATCATCACTTAGGTCACTTCATACCTATGTGAAAACTATCCTACATTGCTATAATAAACTAAGAAATGTTCTCAAAATAATCTTGTGAAACTACTATTGCTAGCTTAAAATCATCCTTCTAATCATCCATTTAGCCATACTATGCGGGCCTAGATTTTGTATTCCCCCCCATCTAGTCCCCCCCCAATCTTCTCACTAATCCCACTTATCCCACTTATTCCCACCTAACACATCCTGAACCAAAATAAATCCCCCCTTAATGATGTGGTATATCATGACCTAACAATTCCCTCATCCCCCATCCCACTTCCTCCCCCAATCTAACCAAAACCAATCCTACCCTTACCCAGTCCATAAACCCTTATCCCTTCCCCACCTATTCCTCTACCACTAAGCCCCACCACCCAAGGTTGAACAAAAAACACCACGTACATCATGACTTGATCATCACATACATGATTACATTGCATCGTTTAGTTGCATTTTCATAATCATTTAGTGGCATTTTCATAATCATTTAGTTGCATTTTCATAATCATTTAGTGGCATTTTCATAACCATTTAGTTGCATTTTCATAATCATTTAGTGGTATTTTCATAATCATTTAGTTACATTTTCATAATCATTTAGTTGTATTTTCATAATCATTTAGTTGCATATCATAATCATTTGGTGGCATTTCCATAATCATTTAGTTGTATATCATAATCATTTAGTAGCATTTTCATAACCATTTAGTTGCATTTTCATAATCATTTAGTTGCATGTTCATATTTCTATTTGTATACATAATATGTGTTTATTAAGATAAGCATATATTTCCATCTTGTATCCATAATAAATGTTTATTAATCTGAGAATTTATTTGCATTTTACATCCACATCATAATCCATAATCACAAACATGCATATACCAACACAAGAAAACCATCATTACATCTATCATATTACATCAACAAGTACATCTATAACATCAACATAATACATATCATAAACACAACACATCCATAGCATCTCATAAAATCATCACATCATCATAATATATATAATCCATAAAACATACTGCATCCATCAACATAAGAATCATCATAATCATATAAAAAACACATGTAGGCCATCAAAATCATCAACTGTAATAATATACATTGTGAAAAATAGTGTACATTGCTCACAATAATACAAAGTCATGATACAATAAATGCAACACAAATGTCAACCCTAAATAGAGGAGGCTTTGCCTAACTCAGTAGAGGATCCTGGTCATGGCTATGGTCCTTCTTGTGGCTGTGGCTGTGGCTGAGGCTATGCCTATATAACCTAATGTGGCACCTATGATTGGAGACCAATCGGCTGCTGAACTGACTGAACTAATCTAGACCTGTATGACCTAGACATCTGGGACCCACTATTTTGATTGTAGCTCGTCATGCGTTGCTCTGCAAGCACTGCTACCTGATATGTAGCCTAATAATAATCAACCCATCCTCTAACCTTTAGCAGCTACCCCTGTACCTGAGATAACTGTGTATGCATCAGTGTCAAAATTGGTCCCATACCTACACCTGATACCACCCCCTATAAACTGGCCACCATCCCCTCTACCTGTCGGGCACTCAAGAGTGTAGCATCTCATTCACCTGTCAGATTGGCTATATCACCTCGTGCCTAGGCTAACTGTGCCTGCAATGCTTCCATCTATCCATTTGCCCCATCCAGTAGTGCAGCCATGCCTCGCAACTGCACTAGCTCAGCATCATGGCTCTGTAAAGCCTCCTGCAGACTGGCAAACTATCCGTATAAGGTCTCAATCTCCTCCTCCTCTGCGCTCTGAGGCTATTGACGAGATGAATGCTCTCGAGGCCCTAAAACTCCACCTACCGCTAAAGTACTTGCCTTTGAACTAGGAACCTGTTGTCCTACTATAGCTGCTTGTCACTGTAGCTACTGTGGTACCTATGGTGGGGGAAGAAACTCCTTATCTATCCTCTACCATCCCCCATGCTATATAGGTACCCTCTGCCTCAACACCTCTCCTATCTGAACCTACTACATAGGTACCTATTGCTGGGGCAACTGCGGACCACCACCTGCCTACCCCTCTCCTCCAAGCCCGACTTGCCCAACTATTGCTGCTAGTAACACATCCATCGGTTCTCCATCCCCTCCAACCTCTACAAGGTAATCCATAGTAATCTCCTCCTCCTCCTCTATTAAATCATCATCCCCATTAGAATCCTCATCCCCATCCTCCTCTGACTCCTCATCCCTGGATACTCCCACCTCCTCTGGGAGGACTACCTCCTCTATAGGATCTGTGAATCATGTAGGCTGCCACCTCTGCCACCACCTATCATAGGCAAGATTAGTTCTTGCATCTCTAACATCACTCTGCCAATCCCATATCAATGGCTCCAAAGCCATAAAATCCTCTAAAGAAACCCAGGGCTATCTGACCAGGGGCCACAAATGTGCATCTCGATGGGTCTGTGCAAAAATCTCCATCGGCTGTGGAAGATCCTACCATATCCCAAACAAACATATAACTCACGACAATAGATACATATCAATAGTACGGTCACCCTAACCTATCAGGTAGTGCTACTGGAATGTGTAGGGCATATGAACATCATCATTTGGCCAAGTCTCCACTCTGATGTAGGGTCGCCATGTAACCTGAATCATGTCATCTAAGACTTGTCTCCAATACTAAACCTGTCTAGTGTATGTATACTCTGTATCTCGATACAAAAAAACATAGGCATCAAAAGGACAACGATAATACCCACATCTTGGCCTAGTGATCAGAATATGCTCCCAAATCCATACATGAAGCAAAGTAACTCCAGCTGATAGAGATGAATCACAATGATAAACAACTATATGCATCTCATGATAAAGTTGCGCTAACATAATCGGTCCCCCAGCATACACTGTCTCATGTCGAATCATCCCCTCAATGACCTCCCCCCATCCAACTAGAAATCCCCTACCTCTCCTATCTAGCATCACTACGCCCCTGATCAATGCACACAGGAATAAAGCAAAGTGATTTGCACCTGCCGCCAGTGTCCCCTCATAGCTCATCTCCCTCCTGTCTGCTGATAAAACAATGTGATCATGACCAAATACTCTAAGTAAGGCCCTTTGTCCCCTCCTCATGTCATATGTCACCTGTTAACCATAAATCGGTATCTTGAGGATGTGATAAACATCCTCAAGTGTGATGGTGATCTTGCTAGTAAGAAGCAAAAATGAACATGACTCTGGCGATATCAATCTACAACAACCATAATCAAAGCTTTATGAGCTCGCAACACTGGCATAGATGCAGGTGTAAAAAGCCCTAACCTCGCTAGTCGAGCTCAGGTGGCATCATTGAAGTGATCAAATAACTCCACCACAGCTGGCACGTGTCACTCCCGCGAGGACACTATAAATGACCCCGTAACCTGCATCCACAAATTTCTTGTCAAAACCTACCCATTCTTTCAAAGTTCACCCTTTCCTCTACTGTTGAAAGCCAAAACATTTTTGGCACCAGAATAGTCCTCCTTTTGCACCAATCCAACATTGGCACTACTTTTCTCCCGTATGGCACTAATGCAGAAGATAGCACCACTGCGCAGTATTTTTGCGTCATTCCAGAACATAGCACCACAATACCATTTGGCGCCAATTTGTGAAATGGCAACACTATTCCAAAAAGTGCTGATGTAGAAGATCGTGCTAATAACCAACAAAGCGCCAATCCTTAAAATGGTGCTACTTTGCAACATAGCGCTAACCTATAAGATAGAGCTATCCCCAGACCCATTTGGTGCCAATGCATGAATTTCATACCCCTGTACAACATTGCACTAAAATAGAGGATGGCACCAGAATGATAAGCTTTTGGAGCCAATCCGTCCCTTTTCCACCCTAATGGATAGTGCCAATCTAGAGGATAGCGCTAATCTATTCCCCTTTTTACACTGCACAATCTTACAATAGTGCCAAAACCCCAAAATCCCAATTCCTAAAATAAAAAAATGCAATAAAATCAAAGAAATGACAAAGCTAGGGTTAAGGCCTACTTGGGGTCCAACCTCTAGTGCCTGGTCGTACGCTTAGAAACGCTCAGAAATGTGTTTGTATTGTGGGAACATGGGATTGCAATCTGCCATCTCCTCTTCACTCCTTCTTCTCAATGGCTCGATGTGTGCAAATGTGGCACTCTTAGGGCCCACTATTCTAAATATAGTAAGCCATGTCATCCCTCTAAGCAATTTTCCCCCCCAGGATGTAGATCACAACTGTTTTACCCCATTTCTCTTCCTATCAACTTGATTTCCTATCCACTATCCAAATTTCACTCCTGTTGCATCCTTTTGAGAGATCACCTACAATTTTTTTATTTTTCATTCACCTCTCAAGGGGGCATCCCTCATTCATTCCATTCCTTCCCGACAGTTGGGGCATATTTTTCTTTGACCTGACGCCACTTCCCTACTAGGTCCTGACGCCACGTCCAAGAGGGGTAAATGTAGACACCTAAAAATGTCTTCATCATCAAATCGACTCCTGACCTTCCTAAACATACCTATTTCCCTTCTAAACAATTAATTAAATTTTTATTTAATTAATTATCCTTTCATCACCTAATTCTTCATCATTTTATCCCCTACAATTGGATTAATTTGATTCATTCAATACTCCAACCTTAGCCTATTAATTAAATAAATATGCAATATTTATTTGGTTAATTCCCCTTGTCCACTAAACCCAATTAATTAGGTAAATCATGTTTATCTAATTAATTCATCCTATTAATTAACCTATCCATACCCTAGGTAATTAAATATGTCATTATTTAATTGCCTACCCTAGCCTGTATCATCCTAGCCTTAGGATTGATTAAATAAATCCTTATTTAATCAATCTTAACTTCTCACTAATCCATCTACTAATTTATTCCAGCCATATTAATTAGGCTAATCACCCTAATTAAATTGGTCAAACCGTCATTAACACTTCTCCCCACAACCCATGAATAAAAATTTGATTTCCATGCCAAATAAATCAATATTTAATATACATTTGTCATAATCCTCATTTCATACCTCTTACACCCCTTACACATGTCATAACTTATTAATATCCACTCTTCCCCAAATGAATTTTAAATTCATTTTACCCTTCCCCATGTAGATTTTTAATTCACAAATAATCCATTACACTCCACCTCATTTATGAACCCCTTTTTCCCAAGATGAATTTAAAATTCATCTTTATTCTCACCCCTTCATTTTCCAAGATGAAATCTAGGCCCTCCACATCATCTTCATCCTCCACCATTGATCTCTCAAATGAATCTCCACCCTTGGAGCTAAATCTCTCCAAAAACCCTATAAATACTATTTATCATCCAATTTCTAAGTAAAGTTATCATACCAAAAATTCTCTTGAGATAACTTGCGAGTTTCATTGACATTGAGCATTTCACATTGAATCCATTATCTAGGGTATATCTAGGAGCTCTTGGATGCATGCTTCTACCACCCTATCTTGGATTGGTGAATCTTAGTGAGGTATAAGGCTTGTTTATGCTTTTACTTCTATGTTTTTCATCTCATTTTGTTTTCACTAATCACAAAAAGATATCGAGAGGATAGAATGATATCGATGTGACACTATCAGAGGTCATTCTGATATCTCTAAGAATGATGAAATAATATCGAAGAAAGAAAAAGGTAACCATCCAGATAAATCAGTGACATAACTATTTGACATAAATCAGATGGCTTACATTCAAATGAATTAATTATTTATGCATCGATACTGAATTTGCCACAAATATGCCATCAATAAACCAGAGCTGAAAGAATTAATCTCTAAGGATTTTAGAAACTATTGAATGAACAGAGAAAATCGAGGAGACGTGAGATAGAAAATGGCAAGTTGCAGACTAGGGAAAGCTCATTCAAGTAAGTACTCCATGCCTAAATTTGAATTTATAGAGTACACCTTAATTGTGAATTCATAAACACATAAAAACCATGGAAAGTGGGAATGAGAACCCTAAGAAAAGATAGAAAATACAGGATAGACATTTAAACCAAGATTTGATAGAACAATGCTCAGGGTCTGGATAAAGGTCTAGAAGAAATGCTCAATTAAATCCACATGCTGAAAAATTGGAAGATGCTAACAGACATGTAGGGGATTCATGGACCCCTATTAGAGGGTATGACCTGTTCATATACCATTACAAGAAAATGTATAGACACAAACCAGTCTCAAATCCATGGAGGTTAAACTTGGGGAAATTAGTAGTACCCAATATGTTTGTGAATGTAGAATTGCTGAAAATGTTGGCAGCTACTTATAACCCACAAACTTGTATGATTGATCTAAAAGATGGGTCTAGGTTTAGTCATATTACCCGGGATTATATTGTAATGGTCTATCAATTAGACACAAGCTTTGATATGGTATTTAGGATCAAGGACTTATTGAATGAGTATCAAAATTTGAGTAACACTTATAAAAGGTGGAGGTTGCCATTTCATAGGCCTCGAGATGAGAATAACTAGCTCAGAGTGTTCTCAGGGGTGGAGGATCCCCCTTATTCTGTTGATTTGTTTGAACCATATTTCAGATATACCTATTATTTTGTTTGTCAAGTATTAGGTGTAGATGCCCCTACATTTAGGGATATAGCACCAATGGTTTTGGTTTTGGATGTACAAATCTTAGATGCCAGAACATTAGATTATGTTGAATATCTCTCTAATGATCTTCATAATTATTTAAAGGCTATAAAGGATAATAAGAGAAGTTTTAGATTTATGCATTATTCTTTTTTTATGCATCTTGTTCTATATGAAGGGAAAAACATAGGCTTATGGGATGAATCTCTTAAGGTTAGAGATCTAGATAGAACTGGAGATATTAAACCAGTGTAAATGTAGAGAGCCATATGGTATAGCAGATGTGATAGATCATACTACCTATATTTTGAAGAGTATTTTGTAAATCCTTTATATGCTCTATTTGGTCATCCATGCAACTACAATTTGTCACCCGATATACAAAGATTTATTAGGTCAAAAGATACGGATCAAAACAAGAAAATTAATCATAATTGGGGTGATTGTTATGTATACAGGGATTGCACAAAGATAAGATTTTTGGGGTATGAAGGAGCACCATTTTTGCTCCCAAAATCTTGCCTTGATAGAATTGCATATCTAGAGATTATTAGGTAGTTGGCTTGCTCTAATTCCATGCATTTAAAGAAACACAAGAATCAATCTTCTATGCCAAGTACCCCATGTTTTGGAGATTTTACTACTTTTTCTGAGAAATGATATGAAGAAATTGAAAAGAGAGTAGATTATTTTGGGATGCCTAGAGGAAATGCTAGTGAAAAGTTTGACCCTGAGCATTTTATAAATTATGTCAGCACAAATCAAAAGTTAAAGAAGTATCAGCATGCACTATCTGTAGATGATGATTTGATTAGAAATGTTGATGAAGCTTTTGCAATTGAGAGGAGACAATTGTATCATAAAGTAATATTGGCCGAGGCTTGGAGGGTAGCCTGAAACCCCATTTATAAAGGAGCTTTTCCAGAAATCAATGATCCTATTGATAGATTGAACATGTTAGTTTCAAGGGCACCAAAGTTGATTGTGGGTGTCCCACCTAAGTCCTTTGAAAGGAAAGATAGAAATATTAGGGAAACACAAGCTAGCTATGAGGCTCCTCCAGTCATTTTTCTATAGAACCTACACCTGATATTAGTTTTTCTGTGGATACTAGCTTTGCAAAAGATGGAGGACTAGAAGGTGAGGATGAAAATGTACAAAGTTTTGAACCCGTGATTGATAAATATGAGCCTCCTATGGAAAAAGAAGCAGTCAATATGAAATCCCCTGATGAACTATCAGAGGATATGATACATTTAGCTAGCAAGAAATTTTTCTTAGATAAAGATTTTATAAAAACCCTTGAGTTCAAAGCATTTCTATATGAATTCAAAGGAAAAAATGCTAGGGAAAAGATGAAAGATATTTCCCCTGAGATACAAAATGAAGTGTTACATGAACTTCAAAAATAAATTGATAAAGCAATGGATGACATGACCCTAGAAAAGGGAAGAGAGCTACTAGAAGAGGCAGGGGTGATGCTAGTCTCAAGTTGGAATATGAAATTTGTGATTATTTTTGATACCTTCAAAAGAAATCAAGATAAGAAGATGTAGTTAAGCATTGAAGCTATGGATAAGAACAAGATACGTTCTGGGTATGATCCTGATAAGGCAACTTTGTCGATATGTGCACTCTAGCCCCCACAACAAAGGACTCAAATCATTGATGATCCAAACAAAGCACTTGGTCATCTCATAATACAAAGATTTTAAGATATTGACCCACTTGATACTACTGACCTGAATGTCAATGTTGCCAAATTTACAAAAGCGCAGATAGAGAAATTGGTTAGGAAAAACATTGCTTATTTAGCAAAAAATGAAAAATTGAGGCAAGAAATTACTATGTATAGAGAAAAATTGTCATCATCAAGTAATCATATACCTTATCAAGAACCTGATAAAAAAGTGATAGAAGTCATAGACAATGCAAATTAATGGAAAGTTAAAGCAAAGAAATTTCAAAATAAAAGTGATAAATTAGAGAATAACATAAAGGGTGTCAAATACAATATGGCTGCAGAATTAATTAAAAGAAGATTTGAGAAGATATAGGGAAATGGTGATAAGATATGGGAGTTGCACAAGAAGGTACACAAAGTTTACCAAGAACATTAAAAATTACATCCTAGAATGCTTGAAAAGAAGGAAGAACTAAAAGCTAAAGAAGATATTGAATAAAAAGTGTTTAAAGAATATGATGACCTAATTAGAGAGCACGAGAGATTCAATGTTTTAATAGCAGAAGACTTGAGTGAATTTGATTAGCATTTGGATATGAAATTTCCTAGTTTCTTTGACATTGAGGGAAATTTTGAAGAAAAAGATACTTGGAAAAGTGAACTGATCCAGTTATTACCTATAGCTCTTGAAAAGATAAATGATGAAGATAAGGTGACAGAAAATACACACACGTCTAGAGAAAATCTTTATTTTGGAATCAACTTTGAATAATGTGATCTCTACTGATACATATGCAACTCAAGAGTATATCAACCACATTTCTAAGATAAACTTGTTCATTGCCAAAGCTACCTGAAGGGGTTGAGTAAAACAAGAATAGAATTTTGATGTATTGCTTTAGCAATGAGAATAGGCAAAACACATTTGACAGATATTGCAACATGGAGAGGAGTACCTTGCAAGGGCTGTGGTCACAAGTGCTCTATGCTAACTAATGGATCCAAATCTTAGTCAATTATTAAGCCCATAATTTATGTTTCTTAATTATGCTTTAGTTACAAAAAGTTGTAATCAATGAATAGTTGTGTCTATTCAGACCTGAATCTTGTTCTCTTCCCACATATATAAGGGAAACCAAGGCCTTAGAAGAAAAAGGAATCAATCTATTCTCACAAAGACAATTTACACTTATATATTATTTCCAGTCATATTTCAAACCTAAGATAATGATTGTCTATGATATTTTAATACTGTAATTGGCAAGAATGCTTTCATCTATGGATATACTTTTGGTGTTTTGATATTTTGATAATATTCAATTTTAAGAGTTGTATAATTGTCTCCATCTTGATTATTTTGAGTTATTTAAATCATTGAATTTATCAAGGCACATTTGTTGTCTCTGTGTGGTACATTTTGATTGGTTTCTATCAAAATTTTATTTAAGTCCTTCTAAATGATTTATATTTATTGGTCTCTACCCTGAGTTAAAATCCTTTAAGAAAAATTAATTTAGTTGGTTTCCTTCAAAATAGAATTAAACCCTTTCCAATAACCACAGTAGCTTGGAAAATATCAATTGGATCTTAAAGAAGAGTCTAACAACTAACAATCTTGCACATTTACATAATGTATAAACACTTGAAAGGTGCCAAATATCTAGAGCTAAACCAAGTAGATCTACAAACCATATAAATCTTGATACCATTACCTAATAGCATTAGGCATTGGTCACAACCCTTTTATAACAGTCTTTCTATATCCCACAACCTTATTCACACATTTGAAAGCTTACACATTAGAGTAGGAACATAATTTCAAACCTTACATCTACTTCACACCCATATACCACTGTGAAGGTTATACAAGTCTACATTAGCAATTAAGGTACACTGACCTAGGTCTAGGAGAGCCTAAAGTGAAGGGGGTTTTTAGTCATATTTTCCCCGTGTTGTTATCCAAAAGCATCAAAAGAGATTTGTAACCTCTTAGGGTTTGAAAACCTATGTTTATGAGACCTAACAACATCTTTGCATGATCATCAATTATTCATGACTTCATTACATTTATTTATACAATTCATCAACCATGGGATGTACATCAAGGTTAGCATTACAATCATCAACCATTGGAACAATCTCCAAGGTCAGCATACATACATACATTAGAATAGGTATGGACTTAAATAGATTTGTGAAGGAAAATAATGAATGTAGACCACACCATGCCTTAGCTGGGACTCAAATACAATCTTCCACATGACAACACACTATCACAAACTCCAAAGCATAATCACAAGCAGTGAAAACAACCAAGTCAGCCAAAATTGGTGTTAACACTAAGACCTTTAGGAACACGCTTCACGCATGATTCAATTTACACTTTGTGGACCAATCAAAAGGAAGGAACACAATCTAGAGACATCCCCAAGCACCTTACAATCACCATGAATGTCTGCACAACCCTCAAACATTCTATCTAGAAGATTCTTCAAACTAGATCACTTAAACATTACTCTCAACCACTGTCAAAAAGGAAAGATTGCTTGCAGAGCACCAAATCATGATCCATTTCAACTGAAGGCACATAACATCATCCCAAACTTAATTCTATAATTGCAAACCATAAAACTTAAATGCAGAGAAATGTGGAGCAGAATACATTCTCCCTGTCAGCATTAAATACTTAGAAAAATAGTTTTTACTCTGCTAAACAAAACTCACTCAAATCTTCACATCGGAAGCTCAAACTTGAGACATGGCAACTACTAACATTCCTTAGCATAAATTCCAAACTACAGACAAATATATTCAATCTACAAGATATACAGACCAAAACACTACACTATTCTTCTCAGACACTTGACCAAACTCATTCAAATAATTTCCTTAGATGCTGACCTTAGCTATTGACATCAATGACAACACTTACTACTCATACTTGCAACACTTTGTAGTCTACCAACCTATTGCTATACTTGATATTTTCACTCATCAACTCCTCCAAATAACTTTCTCTTCAGACCAATTTGGTGGTGGGATCAGGTCATTGCATATATTATTATACTCATGTCATTCCCTCCCATCATCTGACACTTGATCAAGCATAGGGAATATATTAAAAAAATTGATATAAAAACTAGATAATGTATAATACTTCATTTTCGGTAACTTTTTGTTGATCTAGAAAATTACCCTAGAAGTCTTCTATATGGGGCACATGATGGTATTCCTTCCCAACTAGTTGTTTCAATTTCTAATAGGGGTCAAAGTTGGTTCTAGAATTGTAGAAATGTAGATTGTTCTTTTGGATTTTTTTGCATCTAATCCATTGTAGAAGGAAAATAAGGGAATGCATACATACCATCTCCAAAAATCAAAGGGAATGGAACCCCTACCTAGTGCTTTCCTATCAAGATTTGTTGTGACTCACAAATTTGCCTAGTGAGTTCGAATAGAATGATTTTATTGGTGGCTTACTTAGGTAATTTGTAAGAAAGGTTTGTGAATACTTCTATTCTGATGTAAGTAAATTTGGGGAATTGGATGGACCAACTTCCATATTTCTTCACCAATTCTAGAGTAGGCACTAAGAGCCTTTTATTCAAATCACCCTCCAATCTTTTGGTGATATACATGGGGAATGCACCATTTACTCTCTTATAATTATTGAAATCATTTCCATCTGTAGTTGAGGGTAGCAATCATAAACTTTGAGCTAATCATGCTCATTCCCAATAGCTCTATTCATTGTCAATCTAGGATAATGAACATTTTTGGAAAGCATGTAGATTAAGTAGGAAGTCATGAAAATCTTCCTTGTCACTCCCACTCTAGACAACTAAAGATGTAAATTATCAATAATGATCTTGGCCCAGTGGATCATCTCATTACCTTCAAACACTTCATACACAATCTTAAGCATCTAAGCATGGAAGGTGGAGGTTGATGGTAGACCCATTACTCATCTCACCAAGGTCACTAAGTCATTAGCCTATATTTTGAAATTGCTCCTATAGAGTGTCTTTAGTAACTTGGAGATTATAGGTTTGGTAGTTTTCATACACTTAGAGTTTATGATTCTCTTACATTCTTTTGGTCCCTAGTTGTAGAATGTTAGCCCAATATCTTCGTTCAAGTCCACCATAATAGTGTTGATAGGAATGTCAAAAGTCTCAGCTAGGGATTGAGTTGAGAGATTTACGAATATGGCACCATCATCTATGATTATCCTCCTTAAGCCTAGATAGTAATGCTTAGCACATTCGATCACTAATATAGTTCATTGTGCTAAGGTAGGGAATCCTGTTGCTTGAGCAATCCCATTCCTGACCATTTTTTAGCTTTCTCTATTGGATTTTGTCCATACATCCTCTGCTTGAAATCTTCTAGGTCAACATGTCCCAGATCTGTATCTGATACCTAATTCCAAATAGAAATGATTTTTTAGGGTGGAGACACCCCTTTGAACTCATACTTCATATCTTTAACCTAGGAAATTACCCTACAGAAGGAGTACATAATAAGTTTTCTCATAGAAAAATATTAAGAATAATGTGTTTGTACTTGGTTATGAGGAATTATGATATTTTCAAATGGAAAAAGATATCAAAATTTCTCACAATAAAATTCCAATCCATTTGTATCTCATTTTATCCAAAACACATAACAAAACTCTCTTATAATGTCTTTAGAATCATCCTTTGAAATGTAAGAAACAAATTCCTAAACACAAGAGTTATAATCAACATGCAAGTTTTGAGTTTCATGTACGATGATATGTTATGTTTGCATTATCCATTGGAATGATAAAAATCTACAATTTACAACTTTAAGGAGACATTAAAGAATTTGTTGGAAAGTGGACCCGAATAGGATATAATATTTGCCTTGTAAATATCTCATCACCTATGAAATCAATGCAAACATAATGTATAAATTTAAGTGAGAAAATAATGTAGGAGGATGGGATATTAAGTTTTATGCAATCCTTATGTGGATCTCTATAAAATCTGGCTTACATGCTTTTTTTGTAGAAAATTGAGAGAAGTTAGGATTTTGCAAGAAAAGTCTAGAGGATGGAACATTACACTTCCTCCACAAAACTCCATGAAAATTTATTTATATAAATTTTTCAAGGAATCAAAGGATGTTTGGACTTTGCAAAGAAAAACTTATGAGATGAAAAATTCTACTTCCTAGGTAAAACTTCATAGGCTACAAATATACTAAAATTGATACTAGTTTTGCAGGGAATCAAATGATCAAAGGATATGGAGCTTTTAGGACTTTTTTTGAGCATCTTATCAAATTATTCAAACTAAGAACAATTTCAAGGATGTTGTGACCTTAAGAAATTTTAAATAATTCCATACTATCTCAAAATTCTTTAAAATTAAAAAGGGTTTAATCAATATGTAGTTGGGAAATTAAGGAAGAATTTTCAATATAATTTTTCCAAATTTAAAGTCTATGGCTTATGAATAAAATATAGTTCAATGGGTAATTTGACAATTAGGCCATTAGGTCTTAAATGGTTGTCTTAATGTACATAACCCTAATTGCAAGCATCATCAATTGTGGATTAACCAAGGTTAGGGTTGTTGAATATGTGATTAATTAAGCCCTAATTTAAATTTCAATGGTCATAAATTCAAAACATATGAATACTAGGTGCTAATTTTCTCAAATACCTTCCCCATTAGATTTTTGTTTCAACAATTTAAAAATTGTAGAGGGAAGAATGATTTAGAACTTACTTGGTTTACAAGTTACGAGAAGAATTTGAGGAACCTTATCTTCTAAGAATTTGAAATCAGTCTTTAGCATGTTTGATTATAATGAGATCTACAAGTATGTACATCTACAACAATGGTGGATTAGGTTCACTAAAATACATTTGTGGGGGATTTTTTATCTATTGAAGGTGAACACAAATACAAATCTCAATAGTATGATTACAAGGTGCAAACATGAACATGAAAATCTATTTTAAACTTTGTATATGGAGAAAATTGGAATGTAAATAAGAAGCAGAAAATACCCTATTCCAACTCTACATAAGATTCAAATAATGATCACAAGATAGTAACAATAAAATCAATATAAAACAACAAAGACATTACCACAAGTGATGTATTCTTTGGTGTAATATGTGGATTTCTCAATTACCTTGCATAACCTTAATTTTAAAAAGTGTGAATGGATGTGTGCTCAATGATAGTGGATATGAATGCTCAAATCTCAATAGGAATGCCATGATTGAGTAATCTTTGCTAGCATAAAAAGTTTGAAAAATTAAAATGATGACTTCCCAAAGGTGGATAAAACTATGCAAAACCAAGGAGAAATGAAAATTCACTTCATTTGCAAGAAAAGAGGTGGCAGATGGATATTGGTACAGTCATGGTTAGGAGGGTTCACAAAGAAAAATAGTCTAGACCGTGCTGCAAGAGAAACACAATGGAAACAACTCAAAGATAGAATGTAGATGTAGATTCAATCATTCAGTATGTCATAAATTCAAAATACAAATAGGCTGGCACCATGTAGGTTTATAATTAGGGGTCTCTGGCCTAATTCCTCAGTTACAGAATGCACAAGATACAACTTTGAAGTGGCTTCGCCAAGAATTCAAACTCTCTATGATTCACTACTTTCCTATGCATCTATTACATGAATATATATCATCTCTAGAACATAAGATCCCTTTGCGTCAGCCAAGGATGATTACAAAATATGATGAAAGAGATGTAATGTGTGAACACAAATAGGTCGGACCTAATCATATAAAACTCCTCCGTAAGTGAATGGAATAGCGTGCGGTCCTCAGGAAAGGTCAGCCATGATCCAAACAACATTGAATGATATGTCATTTAGCTCCATAATTTATGAAATGCTCCACAAGTCTTCTCCTTTAGCTGACTGTCTGAGACTATCATGATGCTCTATTATGAGAAAACATTCGATCTTTTGATAGTGATATACTTCTGGTACCTGATCCAAATGATCTAAATTTTGGATATGATGTGCATGAATGTGTCTAGATGCTAAGTATATCTCCACAAGGTCTAAAACAAAACTATGGAAGAATGTGAACCAAAATACAGAAATTGCTATTGACCGAACTAGAAAATTAAAGAAAACAAACTGAAATGCAAATATTTTTGGTTGATGCAAGATTTCTCTTGAACTAGGGATGCTCTTGCATTAGACATCCAGGGTTGTTGAAAAATGTGAGTCCCTCACTTTGACGGGCCTAGAGGAAAACCAAGATAGTCCACCTCAACCTAATAAATCCAAGATGAGTCTTCTTTTGGTCTACCTTTCCACTTTACCAAATATTCTTTGTATTGCTTGCCTCTGGTGCTACATGCAATTTTGCTATCCAATATGTTTTCAATTTGCTCTAGTACTTGTTGTGGTAACTACTTCTTCAAATGATCTTTAATGTTGTCACTGAACTCTGCTTCATGATACTAATATAGGTATATAATGTTGAAAATATGTGATATGCCAAAACTTCTTCATCTTCAACTTCTTATATGTCCCAACTGGAAATCTTTCTTTTCTTAGATATACCATCAATTCATCTTCTCATCTACTTACTCTTTATACTTACTATTCATCTCCTCCAATCCACCACTATGTTTCTCTTTTAGCATATTATCTCTCATTGAACTCCTAGCTATAGATAACTAGTTTCCTTCGAACAACATATCTTCTTAATGAAATAGCCCAACCACTTACTTCTATCTATCACAACAGGTTCCTTACATGCTTTCCCAGGTTCTACAAAATCAAGATCTTCTTCATACATGCTCTTCATCTCATCAAATACTAACACTTCAACTCTCATCTCTGTCAATAAGTTCCTTCTTCTACTCAATGCATCTGCAACTTTGTTTGATTTTCCACTCCTATGCTTCAATACAAAAGTATAACTCTGCATAAACTCTACCCATCTCATATGTCTCTGATTCAACTTTCCTTGGTTGTTCAAATATTACAAATCTTGATGATCTATATACAACACAAACTCCTTAGGAAACAAGTAATATCTCCACTTCTTCAAGGCTTGAATTATGGCATATAACTCCTGATCATAAACTGAATATCTTTTGCTTGCATCATGTAACTTCTCACTGAAATATGCTACAAGTCTACCTTCTTGACTTAACACTACTCCTATTGCATTTCCACTTGCATCAAAATCTACTTGAAATAACTTATTGATGTCCACTTAAAGTCTTTTCTATCACCTCTCATTTTCTCTATCATAGGGTTACATACTGAACTAAAATTTTAGATGAACTTCTGGTAGAAACTAGATAATCCATGAAATGATCTAACTTTTCTAATTCTCTCAAGTGTAGGCCACTCAACAATTGCTCTCACTTTCTCAAGGTCCATCTTCAATCCTTCCACAAAAATCACAAATCCCAAGTATACCAACTCTTCCTTCATGAAAGTACACTTCTTAATGTTTATCAACAATTTCTCTTCTCTTAGTCTCTGTAAAACCTGTCTCAAGTGACACAAATGTTCTTCTTTTTTCTTACTGAAAATTAGAATATCATCCAAATATGCATAAAAAACTTACCCAAGAATTCCTTCAAAATTTTATTCATCAATCTCATGAAAGTAGTCAATGCATTTGTCAATCCAAAAGGCATCACTAATCATTCATACAATCCTTCATTTGTCAATCCAAAAGGCATCACTAATCATTACATACTGAACTAAAATTTTAGATGAACTTCTGGTAGAAACTAGATAATCCATGAAATGATCTAACTTTTCTAATTCTCTCAAGTGTAGGCCACTCAACAATTGCTCTCACTTTCTCAAGGTCCATCTTCAATCCTTCCACAAAAATCACAAATCCCAAGTATACCAACTCTTCCTTCATGAAAGTACACTTCTTAATGTTTATCAACAATTTCTCTTCTCTTAGTCTCTGTAAAACCTATCTCAAGTGACACAAATGTTCTTCTTTTTTCTTACTGAAAATTAGAATATCATCCAAATATGCATAAAAAACTTACCCAAGAATTCCTTCAAAATTTTATTCATCAATCTCATGAAAGTAGTCAATGCATTTGTCAATCCAAAAGGCATCACTAATCATTCATACAATCCTTCATTTGTCTTAAAAGTAGTCTTCCATTCATCTCCTTCTCTAATTCTAATTTGATGGTATCCACTCTTCAAGTCTATCTTTGTAAAATATTTTGCTCCACTCAAACAATCCATAATATCATCCATCCTAGGTAAAGAGAATCTATACTTAACTATGATCTTGTTTATTGCTCTAGAGTTTGTACACATTCTCCATTCTCCATCCTTCTTTGGTGTTAACACTATAGGTACTGCACAAGGACTCAAACTTTCTTTGATCAAACCTTTCCTCAACAATTCATGAATCTATCTATTCAGTTCTTCAATCTTTGCCAGTGTCATTCTATGTGGTGCTTTGTTAGGCAAGCTAGCTCTAGGTATAAGATCTATGTGATGATTGATTCTCCTGATTGGTGGCAATCCTTAAGGTACATGGTCTGATATGATGTCTTCATACTCTGTTAGCAACTGAGTTATCTCCTCCAGTTGTGATTCTTCAGTCTTTAGATTTTTGGGCTTCTTAGGGATCAAAGCATAACACATATTCTCATGTCTCAAACCATCCAAAATTTTTCTTTCATCTACCAAACAAATTCTAGAATTCCCACATACTTCACTCTTAGGGTCATCTTCCAAAGGGATAAAAGTAATTCTCTTTCCATTTGATGTTATAGTGTATGTATTCTTCCTTCCATCATGTATAGCTTTCCTATCATACTGCCATGGTCTACCTAACAATATATGACATACATCCATAGACATAATATCACACAATACTTCATCATGATAAGACCCAATATGAAATTTCACCAAACATTGTTCACTCACCAGTACCTTATGATCATCACGAATCCATTCTATATGATATGGCTTAGGGTGTTTCATTCATTCCAAGTTCATCTTAGTCACCATCTCCTCTGAAACCAAATTTTCTAAACTACCACTATCAATTACAACTTTACAATATTTACCTCCTAATTTACATCTTGTTCTAAACAAAATTTTCCTCTGTGGTGGTTCCTCATTTGTCTCTGCCTAAAATAGTACTCTAATCATGATAAGTGATTCTCCTTTCTTAGGTTTACCAACTGAACTAGGTGATCCAATAGGTTCTTCTTCCACACAGGTTTCTCTTCCATTATTCTCTGTCCTCTTGCTTGTACTCCCTTGATTACATTCAAATGCTCTATGTCCTTCACCTCCACATTTAAAAGAGGTTCCTCTAAATGTTCTCCTATTAGGTCCTCTTCTTTCTCTTCTGTATCCTTCACTCTGGTATGGACTAGGGTTTCCTCTATGATAGAAAGTTTTATCATCTCTCATGTATGAATTATTATCTCTGTCTTCCTTCTTGAATGTGTTTTCTTGTCTGTGTTGCTCCACCCATGATCTTTCTCCTCTAGAAAATGTTCTGCCTCTCTAAAATTTACCTCCTGTACATCTTTGTCTTTGATCGTGCTTCTTGTTCAACTTTTCTTCAACTTTTAGGGCAAACTAATACTCTACTTCCAAAGTTGTCATCCTCACCAAACTTAATTCTTCTTGAATGTTCAATCTCACACCATTGATGTATCTAGCCACTTTCTCCTTGCTTGATTCACTATGTCCTATCCTTATGATCATCTTATAAAATTCTTCAGTGTACTCCTTCAAAGATTTCTCCTTTTATCTCAGGTTTTGTAATCTTTTCAACAGTTCCAATTCATAGTTAATAGGTATAAATTGATTCTTCAATTTTGTCACCATTCTGTCCCACTTTACAATCTTCTCTTTTCCTCTTCTATTTCTATCTAACTTAACTTCTTTCCACCATATAGCAGCATGTCTCTTTAGCTTTATCTTTTCAAATTTCACCTTCTCTAGATCTTCAATTTCTTCATACTCAAAGTATTCTTCTAGGTCATTTATCCAGTCAATCATCTCTTCAAGATGCAAATTGCCAGTATAGTTTGGTACATCAACTCTAGGTCTTTTTCCAATATTTGAAATTGTTGGGAATTAAGGTGTCTCAACCTTTGCAAATTCCTAATGTTGCATTTATTTAACCCATGTTGAGTTGGCATAGTCAGTACCTTGTGTATATGCAGTAGGGTAAATTTTGGTGACTTTGGCAGCCATGGTTTCCCCCTTGAATAATTAATGGGGGTTTGGGGGCACTGCCCCCAAGACAAGGTCAAAGGCATCTTTGGGTGGTCAAGGGAGGTTATGACATGTAAGAGGAATATGATATTTTTAGTCAGTGTATGACGGATTCTCTGACAGCTGTAAGGTGCATAACAGCATCTATCATAACCTATCTTGGGACTAGGCACCCACTTTGGGATGGGATGTTGGACAAGTGTCCTTAGGAATGGGTTTTGGGGCATGAGTCCAAGATGGACACCCATCTCTAGAAGGTTCCATATTTTCCTTGTAAACTCTATATAAACAAGTGCTTGGATGGGAGATAGATAACTTTGGTACAAGTACTATTATGTTGTCGAAATATCTCCAGATTCAAGATTTAAAGACTCCTGAAAGAGCATTGGCTCTAAAACTATATTGTAATCTGTTATTGTTTACTGTAATACATTTGAGCTATGTTTTAGAGTGTGGGGTTTTTCACCCGTAAAGGTTTTCCCCACGTATATCTTGTCTCTCTCTCTCTCTTCTGTCTTCTTTCTGGTTCTTGTGTTTTGTTGTAATATCTCATGTTAATGGTTTAACATTGCTGTAATAGTTAGGATAAAGTTGAATTTGTATAGCCCTCTCATTAGATTAGTGTAGGAAGCATTTTCTGCACACCTAGCTTCCTTTCAGAAATAGCTTGCAACATCTTGACTTGATATGATTCTTCTTCATCATCTCCTCGGGTTACTTCATTTTGATCAGTGGACTATAATTCTTCATCATCATCACTTTCAACATTAGGTTGAGGTGTAAGTCCTCTTCTTCGATCTTCTTCAACAACATCCAAGTGAATGCACATTATTTTCATCATTTTGATCATCTCATCCATTCTTCTAGCCATAATACCAATTGTAGGTATTCTCCTCAGCAGCGTTTCTTCCTCAGATCAAGTGTAACTGCCTCAAATTTGGCGACAGAGCTACAAGGTGACAACTGCCTTACAATTGGTGATCGATTGAAAACACAAGTAGTCTACATCAGATTTGGTGATCTATTCATAGCAAGATCTTATGGAATTCCTTCGCCAACTTGGTGGAGTCATAGTTAGGAGGGTCCACAAAGTGAATAGTCCAGGCCATGCAGCAAGAGTAAACACAATAGAAACAACTCAAAGATAGAATTAAAATGTAGATTCATTCATTCAGTATACCATAGATTTAAAATACAAATAGGTCAACAAAATGTAGGCTTACAATTAGGGCTCTCTGGCCTGATTCCTCAGTTATAGAATATGCACAAGATACAGATTTGAAGCAACTTCGCAAAGAATTCAAACTATCTATCTCTCTCTGATTCACTATTTTCCTATGTATCTATTACATGAATATATATCATCTCCAGAACATAAGATCTCTCTGCGTTAGCTAAGGATGATTACAAACTCTGATGAAAGAGATGTAACATGTGTACACGGATAGGTCAGACCTAATCATATAGAACTCCTCTACAAATGAATGGAACAAAATGTGGCTCTTATGGAATGTCATCCATGATCCAAAAAACATTGAATGATGGTCATTTAGCTTTGCAAGTCATGAAATGCTCTGCAAGTCTTCTCCTCTAGCTGACTGTCTGAGACTACCAGGATGCTTTGTTCTGAGAAAATAGCTGATCTTTTGATATCGATATCTTTCTGGTACCTGATCCAAATGATCTAAATTTTGGATATGATGTGAATGAATGTTTCTAGATGCTAAGTCTATCTCTGCAAGTTCTAAAACAAAACTGTAGTAGAATGCAGATCAAAATATAGAAACTGCTAGTGACTAAACTGACTATACTGAACTAGAAAATGAAAGAAAATAAACTAAAATGCAAATGTTTTTGGTTGATGTGAGATTTCTCTAGAAATAGGGATGCTCCTATACCAGATATCTTGGAGAAATGACCTATATCTAGATGAGGCTTAAAATTTTGTAATATGTAAACATATTATGAAACTCCGCAACCTCCATTAAGAAAGTGTTTGAAAGTAACTTATGGGGAAAGGAAGCCTAGAAGGATGGAATGATAAGAGATAGGAAACATCCTAGACCCCTTATAAAGTCCACAAATGTATGAGACAAGTAACACAAATCTTGCAAGTAAAACAAAGAATCATGTAGGTGATGAAAACTCCACATCTGAAACATAGAGCTCAAATTCTTCAATTCAAAACCAAGGGCATAGATCTAAAATTTTGGCTAAGACTAGATTAAGCAGGATTTTTGTAAGTAGCTAATACATTCCAAAGAATGAAAATAACCATCCAAATACCAAGGAATCACATTCTCTTTGAACAAAAGATCTGGAATTCTAAAACTCAAGCAAACAAGCAAAATAGGGGATCCACAATTTTTCTAGGAAAACTGGGGTGTGTGTGCAAGGAACAATGTGACCTAATTGGTAAGATAATGAAGAACTTAGAGATGCTTGACATAATACATTGGCTTATGAGATTTTTGTGCATCCACTACTTGTGGACTTTGTAGCACCCCATTTCTCAATTTATGATTGTAAGTGTGACCCTAGTGCATATTTGAGATCATTTTTTTTTTTTTTTTTTTAAAGGTAATGCGCCTGGTAAACTTTTTAACGTGACCGGTGACGCTGGTGCGACACGCCCTCCGGCTCCACGCGAATGCTTTTGCCCGGAGCAATGAACCGGTGAGGCCACAACTGGGGGACCTCATCCCCTAGGAAGAACACTTCAAACCCGCGAGCTCCTTGGCCCAGCGAAGGCGTAAAGCCTTGCGAGCTCGTTGGCCCAGCGGGGGTTTGAACTCTGGTGGCCGCCACTACATCCTGAGCGACTTAACCACCGAACCATGCCATCATCGGCACATATTTGAGATCATTAATTATAGCATGTGTAAACTTTTTATATGAGGATGGACTATTGGTGAACTATTTTCAAGGATTATTTTATGGAATGGTTATATTCATTACTTCATGAGTCTATTCATAAATTTGATGATTTGGGAAAGGTTAAACTCTTATAGCAATTTAAAGTAAATATGGGGCTTAGAGTTATTATTTCCAATCTATTTGAGTGTGGACAAGGAACCGTTGAGTACACTAATAATTATTTCATAAGATTTAAATCATTTTGTTCTACAATGATTACTGACTTATGTGATCTTGAATTGTAATATATATATATATATATATATATATATATATATATATATATATATATATATATATATATATATATATATATTAACAAAAGTGGCAAGCCACTATAATTATATTAAATTAGAATAAAATTTACATATACCTGGTTCGATGAGCATACTGGCAAGAAAGAACTAGGGGAAGAAAACCTCTGGTTATAACTCATTTTTACATAAAATATTCAAAATACTCCATTAGAGGAACATGAGCAAAATTAAACAAAATTACATCGAATTACATAGTTGATGCTGTGAAACATAGCTTACAATTCTGCTATTAGCCAAGATAACAAACTAGAAAACCTAATAAAATAAGTAGGCAAAAATTAACCCCTAGAGACTTTTCAAGGATTCATAGCAGCATTAAGATCCTAGATAAGATAATTAGGTTCCAAATTAGTAGTATCCTTAATAGGTGAGCCTGGAGGAGGAGGAAGTTGAGGTTTAAAATGCAATAGAAACAACAAAGCTTGATACTTTTCATCCACACGATTAGCAAGATTTTAATCAATTTCCTTTCCATGAGCATGAATTGAAATATGCAGAAAATCTTCATTTTCATTTAGCAGGACAGAATGAATAGCATTGAAGACACAATTATGAGCAAGGGAATGGAGAATTTGGCACTTAGTGAAAAGCCCACCAATTAGAGCCTTTGAATTGAAGAGGTCGTATCTATAGAAAGAATCATTAACACTTTCAACAGTAAAAAGAAAATGATGCACATACTTATCGATGAGATGCCTAACCAAATTCACATCTTAAGATAAATCCATAGCATTGGAAGTAAATGCTGAGAAGATCTGAGAAGGATTTAAAACCTGAACATGGCCTTCTAGGATATCACTCCCCACAACATTTTTGATAGCCTCCTCCACCTCTAGACTGTCTATTGCAAATATAGACCGTAAAATGTCTGAATTAATAGAACCAATAAAAGAAGTTTCCCACTTCAATACTAGGAAGAACAACCCGCGATTAAGCTGGATCTCCATATTTCAACCAAACAAAACAAAAAAGATTAAGCAAATAAGATGGAAAAACCAGTTAGTACACACATATATAGCCAAAATGAATTTCAAACAATAATTAGCTTTCACCAGTTCCCATGAGGGAAATAAATGAGACTTGCTGTGAATCATTGCAGAAGGAATGAAAGGACATAGATGGTTATGTAGGAGATAATCATAAGACTAGCTGAGCTCATAAATCAATCAACTAAAACATGTGAAATCAAGAGTAGTACAGATTACCTGACGTAATGAATCCACATATGAAAGGCCACACAAGTGAAAATTAATCTGCACATCCAAAAGCATCATTACAGATGATTTCCTCCAAAAAAGAGTATTTGCCAAATGAATCCACTCCAAAGATGGCTAAAGGGGAGCCTAAATCAAATCCCAAATTGGCTAAGGCATCAACAAGCAAAAGATTCTAATAAATTCCATGCCTCTTGTAAAAGGTAATCAAGTTCCAATTTTGAATACTATGCTTTTTTAAAGCATTAATTATAATTAAAGAATCCTCCTCAATATGGAGTTTAGGAATCTTTAAAACACATGTCATTCTTACGCCCTCAACAAGGGTAATAATCTCAGCCTGGTTATTAGTGCCATTAGAAATTTTACCAGAGAAAGCCTGTAATACTTCTCCTTTTACATTTCTAAAAACCCCACCAATAGAAGATGGACCAAGATTGTCATGAGAACCCCATCGAAGTTGAACTTATCAAAATCTGCTAAAGGAGCAAACTGATTAACTAAATTTCTATCAATCTTGAAAGCTACAAGATTATTGTTAAAATGAAAAGGACCTAAAAAGGACCAAGCTTTTAAAATATTATTAACCCAGGAGGAAAAAGAAAGATTAGAAGAATTTTTAGATTTAAGGTTATTCAAGACTACCTCTAAAATAGACTTCTTAATTATTAAAGAAATAGCCTCAAATTCCTTACTTTATTTTCTAAAGATCCTTCTATTCCTTTCAAGCCAAATGCTCCAAATAACAATAGAAGGAGAAATAATCCATATAGAAGAAAACGTAGAATCTTTGTATAAAATAGGCTAGCTACGGCAAAGATCCAACAAAGAATTAGGAAGAGAAAACCAACTTAACTTGGAGAAGAGCCACTTCCAACAAGAGAAAGCAAAAGGGCAAGAAATAAACAAATGATCAGTATTTTCTTCACAAATGCCACAGAAAACATAGTTAAAGGAATCTATAATGCCCAATTTAGACAATCTCTGACTTGTTAGGATTTTGTTCTTTAGTGCTAACCAAGCAAAAGCCCCAGCTTTCAGGAGACAAGCATCATTCCAACAAAGAAAATGAGGCCAATCATCAATAGAGGGAGATTTTAAAAAGGATAAATATCTATAATCATCCTTGACTGAGTAAGAGACATTATTAGAAAAGGACCAAAACAAATCATCTTCTTTTGGAGAGAAACAAATTCTTCTATTGCTCAAAATTTTAGATAGGAGACTTTTCTGATTCCTAGGAGAAGAACAATTTAAAAAATCTTTCCAAGCTACATTGTAAAAAGAACCTACTTTAGAAACTGAAAGATAATCCTTTATTTTAACACCCCAATTTGAGGAAAGAAACAACTTAGCCTGATCCAAACCCTTGATAGAGGAAAGAGGAGAAAAAACATTCCAAGAGTCTTCCCAAAATTAGCTTTAAAACCATTGTTAATTTTCCAAGAAAGGTGAGGTAAAAGAACTTCTCTGCAAGAGACTAGGAAATTCCAAATTGAAGAACCCTTGGGGGGGTTAGCAACTGTAAAAATTCTCTCAGAAGAAAAAGAATCTAGATATTTATATTGAAGGAATTTACACCATTTAGTATCAGGTTTAGTATTCATCTTCTAGGCCAACTTAGCTCCCAAAGCTTTATTTTGAATAGCAATATTATGAATACATGTTCCACCCAATGTCTTGGGAACGCATACCTTGTCCCAAGCTACTAAGGATACTTTATTTACTTCTTCTGCAGAACCCTTCCATAAGAAAGAATTCATAGATTTCTGAATCTTCTAAATAACACCTTTAGGAATATTTAAAACAGAAAGCATGTAAATAGGCACAACAGTTAAAATAGATTTCAAAAGAGTAATCCTTCTAGCCAAAGTTATCCATCTACCCTTCCAAAGAGCAATTCTATTATGAATAGAGTGAGAAATCTTGTCCCAAAAATACTTTTTTTGTGCACAAAAAAATAATGGAATACCCAAATATTGACTTAGCAGACTTTCCAAATTGACCTTGAGAATAGAAATAATCCTGTTTTATAGGGAAGGTTTTATATAGAAGAATTTTTTTTTGATTTGTCAAAATTAACTACTTGATTTGAAGCAGGACTATACTTAGAAATAACCTTCTGAATAAATTTGGCCTCTTTGATAGAAGGATAACCAAACAAGAGAGTATCATCTACAAAGAGGGTATGAGTAATTGAAAAAGGAATACCAGGAATCTAAACACCCTTCCAATTAGAAAGGCTATTCTAAAATAATATTTCTCTACTAAAGGATTCAACCATTAGAATAAAAAGAAAAGGAGACAGAGGATCACCTTGTCTAATACCTTGGGAGACTAAAAAGAAATTAGGACTTCCATTAATAATAACCTCTGATCTTACACCAGAGATACAAGAATGAATCCACTTACACCACTTCTTATCAAAACCAAACTTCAAAAGAACTTTTAAAAGAAAATTCCAACAAACTCTATCATAGGCTTTCATCATATCTAATTTCAACATCATTGTTGGTAACTTGAGTTCCTTAATAGAATGCAAAACTTCATGAGCAATGATTACACCATCTACCGTTTCTTTACCAGGAACAAAACCTCCTTGCTCTCAAGAAATAATTATGGGAATAAGCAAAGCCAACCTCATAGAAATGGCTTTGGTAAAAATTTTATAAATAGTTTTACATAAAGAAATCAGCCTAAACTGAGAAAAGGAAGGAGCAGAAGTCTTTGGGATTAACACAATAAAAGTTGCATTCATCTCTTTTAAAATATTGCTATTTTTCCTAGATTCCTCCAAAGCCAACCAAATATCCTTACCCAAAAAATCCCAACATTTTTGAAAGAACACAGAAGTAAAACCATTAGGACCTGGGGCTTTATCTAGATTTAATGAAAAAACTACACCCTTAAG
Organism: Cunninghamia lanceolata; assembly: GCA_027924645.1. Taxonomy (NCBI): domain Eukaryota; kingdom Viridiplantae; phylum Streptophyta; class Pinopsida; order Cupressales; family Cupressaceae; genus Cunninghamia; species Cunninghamia lanceolata. The sequence goes on from BSBN01000596.1 coordinate 5,097,467, forward strand.
CTCTTCCAAAGAAAATTCTTTCAATAACATATCATTATCTTGTTTATTAATTAGCAAGGGAATGTTTCCTAACAAAGAATTTAATAATTCCTCTGAAGGTTCATTCGAATATTTAGAAAGCAGATTTGAGAAAAAAGACAAGGCTTCTTTTTGTAAAAGGAGAGGATTAGAAATCAAGGTACCACTAGAATCACTAATCTGATGAATTTTATTAATCTAGATCTATTCATCTTGACCGAGGCATGAAAAACTTAGTGTTTCTATCTCCAACTTGTAACCAAATTTCTCTTGATTTCTATCTCCAATATTTATTAAAGGACTATTAGAAAAATTTTGTTAGTGTATACCTCGATATATTTGCTTATTTTATTGACCTTTGTGGATAAGTGAAAATAGTGGAATCTAAGTTACTAGTGAGAAATGTTTTCAAGTATGTATCAATCAAAATGTTGCGAGGCCCATTCATATATGGCATATTTGGTTGAACTATTAGATATATTATGGTTGTTATACCTGGCTATTCGACTCATTAGTATTGGGATACCTGGACATTAGACTATTGATTTTGGTTTACATATGATATTTGGGTAGACTATGGTAGACATTGTTCATTTGATTAGATAAGCTATTTACTTACATATGGTGATGGTGACGTAATTATGAGATAGCTTTATCATAGTTTGATTTTATAAGATAGAAGTATGTTTTAATTGATCATATATGTTGTCAAATTATGTGCTATAGATTGCGCTATTAAACAATTGATGTGAATTGAAATTGAATATATGTGGTTAGTAGATTAGTGTGATGCATATGTGATGACATTAGGAGATATTGTTGAATGAAGATTGAAATTGTATTTATATGTATTTTATATCTATATGGATTGTTATTATCATTTGGAGTATAGAAGTTTGTATTGAAAGTGATTATGATCAGAATTGAATTCATGTTTCTTCAACTATGTATGCTTATTGGACATATTGATGTGTGTAATTGAGTTGTGCAAGTAGTTTCCATAACTAATAGAAATTCAGAGGTCAACTAGATGTTGCACATATGTTACCTAAGGTTGTCACTGATGTGGTTGTCATTGATGCTTATGTTGATGATATACTATGATGGTGTGTTAATAGTGATGTTGCTGATGTTCATGGTTGGATGTCATGCCTTGTCTAATGTGAATTAAAGTTGTATAGAGTATATTTGTTGTTAGCAGATATGATATAATGATGATATATTAAGATGAAAGTTAGAAGTATTAAGTTGAGGATTAGAAGTAATGATGATTTTGGGGAGATGTTGATGGTGTTGGATACACAAGGATATTGAGAGGTGGGTGAATCAATATTCAACCAAACTTTAACTTCTCTAGAGCAGATTAAAACTTAAGCATTACAACATCAACATAACCATGAAAGATTAACAAAATGTACATCAACATATAACACCAAATATATGTGGAAACCCATAGAAGGGAAAAATCACAGTGATGATTAACTCACAATATATGAAGCTCAAAAATAATAACTTTTTTTGGGTTACACCCAAGGAAGCTACTACTCCCTGATAACATTGATTTAGGGTCATTCCCAAGGAAGCTTCTACTCCCTATAGATTTTGTTTTAGGATCACTCCCAAAGAAGCTTCTACTCCCTAAATTGAGAACAAACTTAAAAAGATTACAGTATGACAATCCTTTTACTATTTGAAAACTGACATTGAAACTCACACTTTTGGTGATTGGAATTCTACGTCCTCACACTTTATTCTAATGTTCTAATCAGTTAGACACACTCTACACTTGTTCATTGTCACAAATATGTCTTCAAGATGAATTAGGATAGCATCAACATCTTCTTCTTTTTCTCCTTCAATCACACATCAACACGCATTCATTCTGATCCTTATTTTGTATGTGAGCTCTATAAATCTCTTGGAAATCACACCTCACCTTAGTCAATATGATTTACAATGTATAAAATATATTACATTGATTACATTTCTTATTGGCCAGATACAACATGAAAAATGTATTTGGAAGTGTGCTAGACAACACACAACCTAAAACATGTAGAAGATAGGTCCTAAGTAAAACCACACGTTAAACCAGAAGAAGACCCATGCCTTGCAGACTTCAACACTTTATTAACCAGGTCCAAAACATCCTTCACAACTTCAAACACTAAGGAATTACCTCTATATACTCCTCTCATTTAGAAATAGGACAGCCTTAAGAAAAACATATGAAAACTTGAAGCATAATAGCAACAACAACTTGAAAACCTTGTGTGGTATTGGAAACAAGAAAGATCTTCATGAAACTCTTCCAAATGAGTCCACATGACTCATATAGAATCCCCAATCACTCCTCTACCTCTACACATCAAATAATTTGTGCCACACATCTTTAATCATGAACTCTAGGAACAATCTGTCATCTAGAACACACAACAACATGATGTCATTTGAAAAAGTAAGCTATGGACCACCAAGAACCTTGAAACTACAAGGAAGCATGTAATACACATCCATAAACATGTCCTCAAAATTGTAATGGAAATCATTCATTTTCATAGGAATGCAGAGCATTCCAACAGGTCTTCCAAACTATCCTACTCTACCAGAACACATTTCGGCACTCTGTTATGCTTAAATTTCACAGTGGAAGGACAAATGATCTGAAAACTTTAAATTATCACCTTCACTGTACCCTAAACATAGTTCCAAAACCACACACCCATATGTACAAATGTAGAGGAACACAGAGCATTCCATTCTCCTACACATAATACCTTCACAGAAACAACATTGTCTTCCACCTACAAAACATTCTTCCAGTAATCCAATCATTATGAAACTTGGAACATACATGCTTCAGGCCATCAGTAACATCATAAACACATCTGATAATCTTTTTGCTTCTAATTCCCATATTAATATTACTCCATACTCAACTCTACACTGATCAAGGCATGGCATCCAACCATGAACTATATCTTCTCTCTTCTCTTGTTGGATGAGACATGACATCCAACCATGAACTAGATCTTGTCTCTTCTCTTGTTGGATGGGACATGACATCCAACCATGAACTATACCTTCTTTGCATATGACATCCAACCATGAAATCTATCACACCATCATGACAATTTTGACATCAATGACAACCTGGTGATCGTGTTGACATTAATGACAACCATGTGTAACAATCTCTCCCTTTGGCATTGATGGAAACACATCTCTACTTCTCTCACCCTTTGACATCAAGGACAAAGGGAAACCACTACCTACTCAGCAGTGACCACATATATGCACATTCTTTCTTAGAGCATGAATTCTTCTTGCAGAAAATAACCTCCCCTATCATCAACACCCACTACCTGCTCCCCATGAGAGGAAATCACCATTAATCCAAGAAAAAGATATGACATGGTCTCCCTCTAGATAGATGCACCATTTCGCATTTAGAAATAAGGAGGGGCAATTAGCCTTAACCTCTACCGGAGATCCTCAAAAATGTCCTTTGCAAGAGCCTTTGTGAAAATATATGTAATCTGATCCTTTGTTGGAACATATTCCAACTTCACTTCCTTATCTACCACCTTCTCTCTCAAAAAGTAACACCTGAATTCTATATGCTTGATTCTAGAATGCATCACTGGATGTTTGGAAATATTGATAGCACTTGTATTATCACACAAAATAGGAATAAGTTCATCATACAACACATTGATATCCTTTAGGGTTTGTTTCATCCATAACACTTGTGTACAATAGGATGTTGTTGAAATGTAATCTGCCTCTATAGTAGATAAGGACAATGAATCTTACTTCTTGGTCTGCCATGAAAACAATCTGCTTCCTAAGAAGAAAGAACCTCTCCATGTATCTGACATTGCATGCATCTTTTTGAGAATTGTTGGGCATCCTGCTCCATAGTAGGCCAATAATAGCCAACTCTAAGAAGCTTCTTGACAAGACTAGGGTTGGTGGAATGTGATCCATAGACACCCTCATGTACCTCTTGTAAAGCCACATTGACCTCTTCTAAGTCGAGACACCTAAGTAAGATACCATCGAGACTCTTGTAGTAAAGGGTTTTGCCAAGGATAGTGTAGCGAGAGGCTCAGCGAATGAAATTTTTATGTTGGGAGTTGGAAAATTAGAAAGTGAAAGTTCCATTGACAAGGTATTCATAAATATCTTCATACCAAGGAGACGTGGGACAATCAAACTCCCAGATGAGTTATGATTGAGGTACTTCAAATTCTGGAATTAAAAGTTGATCCACTAAGAATTCACACCATTGTGCATTAGCAAGCATGTCCAGGAGAGAACTAATGGTAGCCATAGCATCAGCCACTTTGATGTTGATTCTTGCAATTTGTTCAAATGTGATTTGAGAGAAATATTTCTAAAAGTCATCAACCATCAGTTTATATGGAAGATGCTTTTGATCCTTTATTTGGTACTCTTCTTGAACTTGTTTAATTGCCAACTACAAGTCTCCAAATACTTGTAACTCTCTAATGTCCCATTGGACAGCCATGTGCAACCTAGTGATCAAAGCCTTGTATTCTACTATGTTGTTTGTACAAGGAAAGATAATATGGTAGGATTTTGGAATATAATGACCATGGGGGGTGATGAATAGGATACCTATTCCAGACCCATGCTGGGTGTAAGAGCCATCAAAGTATAATTTCCAGGTTTTAGGAGACACATTGAAAAGTTCCTCATTAAGGAGCTTAGGATTAAAAGGATAAATGTCAGTCATTGGAGCTTTAGCAAGTTGATCTGTGATGACTTGTCCTTTAATAGCTTTGTGGTAGACATATTCAATATCAAGTTCACTAAGGATCATCACCCATTTTTCTACCCTACCAATAAGGACTGCTTTAGCAAGAAGATACTTCAATGGATCAAACTTGGAGATGAGCTTTGTTGTTTGATTCAACATGTAGTGTTACAACTTTTGAGAGGAAAACACCACCACTAAACATGCTTTTTCCACTGTTGTGTAGTTGAGCTCATAACCTATAAGAGTCCTATTGATATAATAAATGGCTTGCTCTTTTCCTATATCATCATGATGAGCTAGGAGAGCACCAAGTGTGACTATTGTTGATGAAGTATATAGAAGCAAAGGTTGATCTAGAACATGTGGTACAAGCACATGAGGTGCTGAAAGATATTATTTTATTTGATCAAAGCCATGTTGAGATTTGTTATCCCACTTAAAGGATTCTCCCTTCCTAAGCAAGTGTTGGAAAGGATGGCATTTATCTACTAACTAAGCTATGAACTGACGAATGGATTGCAACCGACCTTGGAGACCATGCAATTGTTTCAAATTAGATGGAGGAGGCATGTTGACTATGGCTTTCACTTTATCAGGATTCAGTCTGACACTGAAGACACACTTTTTTGGATTCAGTCTGACTTTATACTTCTCAAGCCTATTAAAGATTTGTTCTAAGACTTGGAGGTGGCCTTCTCTTGTTTTGGACTTCCCCAAGATGTCATCGACATAGTCTTCCATTGTTGTGTGGAAACGATCATGAAAAATAATAGTCATAGCCCATTAATAAGTTGCTCCGACATTTTTAAGTCCAAAAGGCATGACAACCCAGTAGTATGTTCCCCATGGGCATATGAATGAAGTTTTATGTTGGTCCTCCTCTACGATCCTGATCTAATTGTATCTAGAGAATCTATCCATTAATGAAAGCATCTCATGTCCTATAGTGAGGTCTACAATTGTGTCAATGCTTGGTAAAGGGAAGCCATCTTTAGGACATGCTTTATTAAGGTCTTTGAAGTCATTATAGCAATGAATTCTATGATCAGGTTTGACAACGGGCACTAGATTACATACCCACTCAGGATAATCAATGGGTTTAATAAACTTTCCATCCAAAAGTTTTTGGATCTCTCCTTTGACTAACAACACTATTTGTGGATGCATTTTTCTCAAATTTTGTCAAACTAGATTGGCATTCAAAGAGATAGACAAATGATGTACTACCAAGGAGGGGTCTAAACCCAACATATCAATGTAGGTCCATGAAAAGTTGATAGCTCTTTTTATGAAGAATTCAATAAAGTTGACTTTTTTCTGTATCTGATAAACAGGCTGCTAGGAACGTGATTTTAGGAGCTTGTTCGGTGCCCAAATTGATTTCTTGAGATTTCTTGATCAACAAGGGTGATCTTTCTTTATATGCAGAAGTTACAGGAAGGTCAGATCCTCCATCCTCAGGTGCCTCAGAGAGGTTTTCACTCTTGGATACATCCTTTATTTTTACTTTTTCTTTGTCAAGAGGCACCTTGTGGTTTTCACCTAATGACCTTTCATTTTTTATTTTCTTGATTTCACATTTGCAACTAGAAGATCCAACACTTCCACCAAAGTATGCCAACAGTGGTAGATAAATTGCAAATCCTACCTTATGGTCTCCAAGAGGCAAGCCTTTCCTTGTTCCCATGAATTCAGCAATGGCCTCATCATTTTGAAATGTATCAAGGGTAGGTGCCCCCTTTTGATCCCAGTCAATTAGGTTGGGGTGGATAAGTGGAAGATCATGGGAAGTAGAGGATATCATGAAAATAGAGGTGTAGACACCCAAATTTGTCCATGTCTTGCAACACCTAGTCAAATACATTGCTTAGACATCATGTAGCATTTGTCTTAATCCCACTCTTAATCCCATTTATCCATTAGCCAATTAATTAAATAAATTTTATTTATTTAATTAAAATCTCATCTTAATCCCATTCTTATCCCACTTTCCAATTAATTAAATAAATTTCATTTATTTAATTAATTTCTACATCATATCCCAATCATATCCTAATCCCACTATCCAATTAATTAAATAAATCTTATTTATTTAATTAATTTCCCTCACATATCCCAACTAATTCAAATATTTTATTTGAATTAAGTCCTTACCTTTCATTACATTTTGACACTTGTCCATTTCTCAATTGAATCATGTGTGGTAGTACAACATTCATTTAAAATCCTTCACATGTACAACTAATGGGACCTAATTTTAGTATTTGTGTACACCATCACATATAAACTTATTAAATAAAAGTATTTGTGTACACAATCACACATGAGACCTATTTTCCTCCCTCCACTTGTCACATGAATACAACTCCCTTGAAGAGTGGGATAACTAATCAATCTTAGCCATCCACATCAATCATTTAGTCTTTTAATCTCAACCATCTATTTGAACCAAGCCTTTCCTATAAATCAACCCCCTCACAAGCCATTTGAGGGAGGCATTGAGTTGGAGTATCCTTATGCTGTCGAAATATCTTTAGAGCCTTTGAATCTATCATCATCATCTTCCATCTATCAACTCAATCCTATGCAAATGTTATGCTACTGAATTGCGAGCAACCAACATATCAAATCAATCAAACAATTCATCTTGCATCTTTGAGGTATTGAATGATTTGGGTTTAGGTTATGCATTTCATTGTTTGATCATTTCCATTTGTAAATTCAATTTTTTTTTATATACATTTTTGCATGTCCGGTGGGACTCACTTTGCTTGATCATTTTTGCAGGCTTTTGTAGTAAAAATTTACATTCATCTAACCCCCATTGTTGAGTTTCGCAGGTTTAATTAACTTTTTGTTGTAGATCTGCTATTTTTTGGACAAAACCCTAGGTTTTAAAGATTTCATCATATCTTCCAAATGGATACGAATTTTTCTACAATATTTTTACAAAAGTTTGTTGATCATATAAGGAAGATACAGTAGAAAAATTGCGGGTTTATAACCATTTTTGTGGGAGTTATCATGTTTTTATATTTTTTTATAAAATCACAATTTTGGGCGCAAATCGGTGAATTTCTCAAAAAATTTTACATTTTTGGAAATCTATTGAAATTCTAATGCAGTCCTATGTTTTATAGATTTAATTTGGAGGTCATATACAATGTGGAAAAATAGATCTTTGCTAACTATAGCTTTTCCATAAATCCACATTCCTGGGTGTAATACAGGGAATTTTTTTGATTTCTTTACATTTTTGGAAAGCTCTCAGAAAATTAATAGGGGTCTCTTCTTTGATTTTTTAATTTTCAAACCAAAAATTTCTTGAAATAATCAAATCTAATTCGGCTATGTATCTAAAATTGCAATTTTCCTTGCTTGATGAGCTTATTTTTTATTCTTGCATTATAATATCATTTTTTTATGTTGTAGGTGATCATAAGGAGCTTTAGTAGAAGCAATATCAATCATATACAACATCTTGGACAGTGAAAATAATCTGGGTGCATTCATTTCTATCTTTCATCTTTTCATTTCAATCAATCTTGTTTGCAAACACGTTTCGATTTGGGCATAAAATGAACAACGTGTTTGCTATCACATAAAAAATTGGACTAAAACCAACCATTGTCTTTCATCACATTTGTCTTTGGGCTTTAAAATGAACAAGTGCTTGCATTGTCTTCCACACATTGAATTTCTAAGGTTAATGAACCCCATGCGAGTGTGACCAAGTAAATGTGTATGCTCTCTCCTCGCGTCCTAACATGAACTTGGAGATCAAAAAGATTTACTTGTGTTGCTTATGTTTAGCCTTAGAGAGGCCTGCTTTGGTGGGAAAAGAGGTACTCACCCCAAGGGAATGACCTCAAGTGGTACTTTCATCCGGTCCCCTATAAAAATTGAAGGATAAGGTGAAAGCCAAGTCTAACTGGTATTAGTGCTCACCATATGGTTCTAACTCGAAAGGAGGTGTACCTTTGTGTATATTAAAACTCCTAGTAAAGTTAGTTAAAGTCTTAAGTGGCTTACTGGATGCCCGTGGGGTGCCGATCCCCCAAATTTTCACTAGAACCTCCTTGTGATAGTGGCCTTGCCTTGACTAGGACTTGTTGAAGCGTCTTTACGTGCTTGCTTAACCATCATCACATTCTTCCAAACTAAAACTTGCTTATGTGTCTTGTGTGAGTAATTCATGTGTGTATATGCATAATCATTTATTTGAATATTGCCACATCAAGCTCTAAACACCCAAACACATAAAGACAAGTCATCCTACACATTCTTCCAACATCTAAATCCAATCACTTTCATCCAAACAATCCACATCATCATCAAAATTCCTAAACAAGCACTTGCCTAAAAGGACTTAAGACAAACACTTGGGTGACAACATGTTTACACCAGAAGACCCAAAAATCAAATTCCAAAGATTCCTCCAAAATATCTATCAAGGATCACAACACCTAAACCAAGATGCCATTGAAACATTACAATTCTTCAACCAAGAAGCTCAATCCCACACAAGACAATCACCTCAATTGTAACACTTCGTAGCCCAAGTCCAACAGTTTTTAGCCACTAGTCAAGCTCGACAAGCAGAACAATCCTTAGCCATTCACTATCAACCTAATCCACCTCATAGCCATATGTCATATCCATCCTCTTCCTATCAACCTAATACACCTATCCACCAAGTCAATGCCACATCAATCTATGAACATCCACCTCAAGCTTATCCAATCCCTCATGCCACCATTCCAATGCACTACTAAGCCCATCCACAAGGCAATCAAGTGATATCACAAGAACAACATGCAAGTCCAAATGGCCTTTTGTATATAAATCAAGTGGGCACAAGTCAACCTTGGCAACAAGATCAAATGCCCTCAACTTCATACCAACCCCAAGACCTTTTGTCTACCTATCCTACCATTACACCTAGCTACCAAGACTATCAATGGCCTCCCCAACAAGCACAAGTGAGCCCAAATCCACCTTTGCAACAAGAAGCATATGCAACTCCAAGTGGCTTTTTGTATATAAACCATGCGAGCCTAATACAAAAAGACTTAATTACCTTTGACAAGGGAGATACCAATCTATCCAATGCATCCTATGAGTGGCCTTCATCATCCAATCACCCACCCACACATGAGCCTATTAGCCATATCATAAGACCACCATGTGATCCTACCCCTAGTCCATTGGTCCACCAACCTTCATCACCTTCATCCTCATGTTCTACTAATCCTCCACCACAAGATCCCTTGGACATAACCGTACAACAATTTGTTCAAGCAAATTTGTTTGAACTACCACCGATAGGACCTTTTGAACCAATCTTTCAACCCCCTTGGTATAATAAAAACCATTATTGTGCATACCATAGGTATAAGGGCCATACAACAACCAATTGTGTCAAACTTAAGAGATTGATCACAAACCTCATTAATTGTGATAAGATTATCACTTCATCCAATCCAAATCCTAATCCACCCAATCCAATTAGTCCCCAACCTAATCCTATTCCTAAGCCTACAACATCATCCGCTATTATTGCTCATCCATTAAATTGCCCATCCACTCATACCCTTGTGAAGGATGTGATCCATTGGCTACTAGCAAGGAATAAAACACCCCCATGTCAAACACCCATTCATGAGCCTACCAATGAACTCCCAAAGGTCATGTCCAATCCTATAAGCCCATCATGTGGTCCACCTATCCTTGAGCCTATCCAAGAGCCCTCCATTAACATGCCTAGCCTTTCAACACCATCATGTGACCCACAAATAATCAATCCTATCACGAATCCAAGTCAAGAGCTATTGTACCTTCATGTCAATAACCCTCAAGAACATGTCAAGCCTATCCAAGAGTTATCCAATTCCATTCAAGCAACCCAAGAGGTATGTCAAAGGTTTAATCCTAAGCATGTGGAAACATTAAACCCTAGTCCAACTCAAGATCAAAACACTTTCATGCAACCCATCCATAACATTTATCTTCTTTATGATCAAGATGATACCTATGAAGAAGCTATCCATGAGCACCGTGATCCTATCCATAATCTTATATCCATCCATGAGCGAGATATCCAAATTGCTCCTAGTCATCTACCATCTAGCCCTATCCATAATGAGCAAACATCCACTTGTCATGATGAGACACTTGTCCCCCAAGTAAGCATAAAAGATGAAACAAATAACTTGGATCTTATTGAACACAATGCTAATGAAGATTCTAATGATCCTACTTCCACATCCACCATCGATTCCACTTCAAATCCACTATCATGTCCTAGTGGTCTTACCACCTTTGTCCATGAATGTTCTTCCTTAGGGAAAAAAAACAACCTCTATCCACTTCATCTTCTCCATCCAATAATAAACTCAAGTCTAGTGTTCAAACCACACCTAGTCCCATTGTCCATAGTATCCTCCGAAACATGAACTACCAAGGTAAAGACCTAGGCCTTTATGAACAAGGTATTTTGGAGCCAAACCATGTCAAAGTTCCTCCATGCTCATATGGCCTTGGATACACATCCCAAGGTAAACCATCTAAAGATGTTGGTAATTCCTCCATCCCTCCTAAGTCCACCACTTTCCATCACAAACCACATCATATACCTACAACATATGTAGCCATTCCCTCTCCATCAACCTATAAATTTCAAAAGCATGTGACCATACACCTCCCACCATCCACTTTACCTCCATTAATTCCAACTCCTAACATCCCATTATCCACTTTACCTCCACTCCTTCCAACTCCTAATATCCCTCCATCCACTTTGCCTCCATTGTTACCAACACCTAATTATCCATTTATCCATAAGTACCTATACATTCCTAATCATGACCAACAAATGCACACATTACCTAAACATGAAGCTTCCACTCATTCCACCAACCCCGCTTCCACCAAACCCATGGGATTCCAAAATAAACATTTGGACACCTTTATCTATAAATCCAAAAATCCAACTAAAACTCCTAAGGACCCTCATGCCTTAGCGCATCAATGTGAAAAGTCTCTAAATCACCCATCTTCTAAGAAAAGTACATTCACAAAGCTATCCAAGCCCATACATCCAAAAACAAAGCCCAAAAGCAAAATGATTTAGGTTCCTAAGAAAATAGCTAGCAAATCAAATGAGGCATCCTCATCCACATCTCAAGAATCCCAACTACCTATATCCATCCAAAACTTCCATTCCCTTCAAAAATCCCACAAGCAAAGAAAAAGAACTAAAAATACTAAATCTATGTGGGTTCCTAAATCACTTCATCAACCATCCCTTAAGAAAACATCTCCATTGCTTCCTACACTACCATCCCATCACAAGCTTCAATGTTTGACACAGTGTGTGCAACTGTTGGTCATGTTTCCCTTCCATTCCAAAACATTCCCACATACCTCCATCTCCCCAACCTTCATTTATTACCCTACATATCTTCCCCATCACCTTCTTATGGTCCATGCTTTTGCAAAAGTCTTACATAAATCCACACCATAAGCTACTAGCCTACCCTACCATAATTCCACATCATAATCCACTATCCCCAATCTTTACACAAACCTTTCATCCTAACCCACTATCTACCTACTCCATCTCCCTTTCATGAAGTCCCTTACCAACATCTATGAGCACACATGACATGGTCTATGCAATGACATTCATCTCTAGTGGAACTACCACCTTTCATAGCACTAGACACTTGAGTTCCTCCTATCCATTACCATGGTGAAAACATAGCAAATAGGCACCATGTGTAATTGTCATCCCATCTAAAAAAAATTTTAAAAAAAGAGAGTAAAGAGAAATCCCTTCATCCAAAGGTGAAAACCTAGTAAAAAGGCACCTTGGATAAGTACCATGATGAAAACCTGGCAAACTTGTGTCATGTATAGGTTGATCTTCTATGTCACTCACACTTGGGGGCACATGGTCTCATCCATCTTATCATTTCTAAACTATCTATCCCATTATATCATTTTCCATCCTATCTTGTCCTACCATTACCATACTATCCTACCATCCTTAGCCATTATATAAACATGCCTATCCTATTGAACCCATTTACCCATCCTTCTGCCTTTTGATTTTGATGAAGACATGGGAGCAAAATGTTGAAATATGCTTTGGTTATCTCTTGATATACCTCACCCTTTCCAAACAATCTTATCATTACCAACCCATCATAAGCCTTGTCATGTAAAATCCATCATGTTATCCTTGTATCATAAGTTTTGTCATGCAAAATCCTAAGCATTACCACCTAGAATGGGGCATGTTGTTCCTATGTGACATAGTCCTTGGAGATTACATCCTAGCTCCCTTATGAAGCTTTCCATTCCGCTCCATTATTGCCTATCCTTTTATCCACCCATTTATCATGAGCCTTCTATCCTATTTACTATCGTCCATCCTTTTATCCATCCAATCCCATTCATCCATCCTTGCACCTAGACTCGATTTTTTCCCTTGTCATTGGTATCTAGCACAAAGGCTACCTAAATTGTAAATCCATTGGCATTTTCCAAAACATTTCAAAAAACTCCAAAAAAATCAAAATATGTCAAAAAATCTAAAAAAAAATCAAATATCCAATGAACAATCCAAGTAATAAAACTAATCACATCATCCAAAACAATCCACTCCATCAACATTCAATCAAAATCAAATCATCATCATCAATTCTTCTTATCAATAACATTCATTCATCCATTTCAATCAATCACTTCATCCAATCATATCAATCAAATCAATGCAAGCAATGATCTTAAATCCAAGTCACACTAATCCATATCAAGCAAGCTAATCAATCAAGGAACATTATCCAATCAAATCAACAGGTTTTGATCCTAATCTTGTCATAAACTGAATCAATCATCATCAATGGGATATAGCATTCCTGCATCCTTGTGTTGATCTAGGGATATAGCTTTCCCTGCAATGACAACACTATTATCATCAATCAAACAATCAATCATTGGTTTATGACTTGACAAGGGCAATACCTTGTTTGTTTTACATCCTTTGAGCACACTGAGAACACTTACTTCTGCTTAGATTGAGTGGACACTCTAATCATCACACCATCACTATCATCATTCAAAACAATCCAATCATCAAAACAATCAACCCAGCAATAGCAAACATCAAAACCAAAGCACATCAAGCCAACTATAAAAATAAATCCAATCACTCCAACAAATCAAAAGCACCTCAATCCACCACATATCATCACATCATCAACATTTCATCAATACCAATCAATCCATTTTCATCATCTCATCAATAAAACATCAGAACTACATCTCATTTCCATCATTAAGTACCTTGATCCCGTCGATACAGGGTATGTAGGTAGTCTAGAGTACGAAGGAAGTGCCCAGATTCAAGCACGGGTGATTTTCCTCTTTCTCCTCTCATCATTTCTTCTATCATCTATCTTCTACATCATCAATAAACAACTTCTTCCAAATCAATCTAATCATCCATTCATCAAATCAAATTAATCCAAAGAATCAAAGCAATGATCCAAGTGCAAGTCATCATTAAGCTATACCAATCAAGTTAATCAATCAAACCAAATTATCCAAGCGCAATCCATGGTCTTGATCCTAGCCTTGTTGTAAACCAAATCAAATCATCATCATCAAACATCCTTGTGTTGATCTAGGGATATAACATTCCTTGTAATGACAACACTATCATCAAAATAATCAGTAATCAATCATTGTTTTACAGGTTGACAAGGGCAATACCTTGTTTGTTTTTGAATAATTTGTGCATGCTTACTTGCTTTCTTGCATGTGTTATCAATTTATCTTGCATTTGTATCACATCCATAATTATTTCCAGCTAATATTCATATCTTGTGTATGTTGGAATAGTTTTTTGCACTATCCTTTGCATCTAAGGTCATATCATACCTTTTGTGCATTAGGACTTCAATGCTCTAAGTTTACTTCCTCATACATTATACAAGGTTGTATTACACTGGGGCACAAGACACATTGTCACCCTGGTCCTTATACCTTGGTGCATAATGTCTAGTGCAATATCAAACATCATGGTTACTCACATTCATTGCAGCATAACACATCCTTCATTTCTTCTATCCATTCCCTTATCTTTCTTCCTTGAACAATCCATTTCATTTCAAGAGCCTACCAGTGTTTGTCCAACCTACCTATCCTCTCAAGGGGGCATCATCATCCTATCTTTTCATCATCATCATATTCTTACATCATCATCACTATCCTTTTCCTCTATCCATACATTAGCTTCTTTGAAATGATGTTACTCAACACAAATCTTATCATCTTGAACATCATCTCAAAGAGAGGCAAAATGTAGACACCCAAATTTGTCCATGTCCTACAACACCTAGTCAAATACATTACTTAGACATCATGTAGCCTTTTGTCCTAATCCCACTCTTAATCCCATTTATCCATTAGCCAATTAATTAAATAAATTTTATTTATTTAATTAATTTCTATATCATATCCCAATCATATCCTAATCCCACTATCCAATTATTTAAATAAATCTTATTTATTTAATTAATTTCCCTCACATATCACAACTAATTCAAATATTTTATTTGAATTAAGTCCTCACCTTTCATTACATTTCAACACTTGTCCATTTCACAATTGAATCATGTGTGGTAGTACAACTTTCATTTAAAATCCTTCACATGTACAACTAATGGGACCTAATTTTAGTATTTGTGTACACCATCACATATAAACTTATTAAATAAAAGTATGTGTACACAATCACACATGAGACCTATTCTCCTCCCTCCACTTGTCACATGACTACAAATCCCTTGAAGAGTGGGATAACTAATCAATCTTAGCCATCCACATCAATCATTTAGTCTTTTAATCTCAACCATCTATTTGAACCAAGCCTTTCCTATAAATCAACCCCCTCACAAGCCATTTGAGGGAGGCATTGAGTTGGAGTATCCTTATGCTATCAAAATATCTTTAGAGCCTTTGCATCTATCATCATCATCTTCCATCTATCATCTCAATCCTATGCAAATGTTATGCTGCCGAATTGTGAGCAACCAACATATCAAATCAATCAAACAATTCATCTTCCATCTTTGAGGTATTAAATGATTTGGGTTTAGGTTATGCATTTCATTGTTTGATCATTTCCATTTGTAAATCCAATTTTTTTTTATATACAAGAGGTTTCTTGGAAAAGCCCAGTGATATGAAAGGCAGAGTCTTTGATGGCATCTAGATTAGGGGCCTTTTCTATGTGAATGGCCTTAGCAACTTCATCAAGGATAAATTGGATGTTTGAGGATGGTGGACCCTCCTTCCGATACCCTAGACCCTGTCAATTATACTTCTTTGACACAATGATTGGCTCTAAGGGACCTTGTTCATATAGACCTAATCCTCCTCTTCCTTTATAGCCCATATTTTTGATGATTCTGAACCCATTATTATATCATTCCACTTCTAAGGATACTTGATCATTTTCATCATAAAAGATCCAAGAAGAAATGTCATCAAAGATATCCTCATCATCAAGTAATCCTGATTGCATAAACACTGTTGGAGGCATGGTGATAGTTTCTTTGGAGGAAGAAGATTTTGAAATGACTAGCTTACCATATGATTTGGGTGACAAGGGCATGGTGCCCACATAGAAAGATTCTTTTAGGCTATACTCACCAAATCCTTTTTCTTCATATTTGATTTGGATGTTAGGGTTGGACTTACAAGTGGAGGGCTTGTTGAGATCATCTAGGTTAACATATGAAGTAGACAAATATGCTTCAACATTAATAGGGACACGGTTAGGGTTTTGCTAAGTGGCTTGGAATGCACAACAATATTCAAAGGGTTTGGGATCTGTGGGGGTGGTGATTTCTACACCCTCATATGGAAACTTTAGACATTGGTGATACATGGATGGAACTATTAAGAAATAGATCCAAGGATAGCCAAGGATAATATTATAGGGCAGATCAGCATCTAGGACTTGGCATTTTATGTTAGTGGTAATAGGACCAACCCTTATAGGCAGAGTGATAATACCTTTTGAATCCCACTCTCCATCATCATAGGGCTTGATGGTTATTCTTTTGGTTGTATCGATATGGTCCTTAGAGTAGCCTAATTACTTTATTAACTTTAAAGAATAAATATTATGACCAGCTCTACCATCCACTAGTATCCGCTTAACATGGCATTGGTCAATGAATACCTCAATATGGAGTGTATCATGATGAGATGGGTCAGTGGATATGAGATCTTGGTTATAAAAAGTTAAATGATGGGGGGATGAGATACTTGCTATCTATAAAGGGTGGAATTTGGATAGTTGAGTTTTTGGTAGTTTTGTATGTGTATCCTCCTTTCACCCTTTCATTCAAGGACCTAGGCTCGAGTTACATTGTACTATCATACCCTAAGTCACTATGAGATGTAGAGAAATTTGGATTTGTATGATTTGATTATCAATTATGCTCAATTATGCTTAATTACACATTAAAACCCTAATTATGCAAATACGACAGCAAATGGATGAATATCAGAAAATGTTGTTACAGAAAGATGTAAAATAACAAATAACTGTGCACCTATTTTTGGGGTTCAGAGGTAGAATAGTCGGGGACTAATGAGAGGGTGCCCTAGTCCAGTGCCATGCTTTTTGTTGGGATTTAGAAGCACAATCTGCAACCTATTCCTATTGTCACAGAGATTTTCCTATCACAGAATTTGGAGGACTAAAGAGTGGGTGCTCAAGTCCAGGGTGTTGTTTTCAACTCTGATCTACAAATTTGACACTCTATAGTATGCTCCTACAACTCCACTTTTCCTGTATCTTCAACTTGTAACATGTAATCACAGAAACTTTGGGAGGGGGTTGTGGTGTTTAGAGGCTTGCCTTAGTCAAGCCCTAGAGAGACATTCAAGTCTTTTGAACACCGTTGTTAGATAGAGATTGCATGCCCTTGTGAGGCAGAGGAAAAAACCAAATGATAAATGTTCAAAAACACAAATGATATCACCTTGTAGTGAAGATCTCATGGAAGAAGAATCACTTCATGCCATGAGGAGATGATTGCTCAAATCTACAAATACAAACACATAAACAACACAAATCTGCTCTTGCTTCACAATGAATGCCTTGATTCACCTTCACATAAACTTGAGAATCCAATTTGCTAGCTAGTAATCATCTAGTTTACAAATTAATGCCTAAACATACTTTTATATGCAACTACAAACACTCCCGCCAAGAATTTCATAATTCAAACTAACCGTGTCAGCATAAGACCTAAATAACGGTCACAAGATGATGCTCAAAATTTGGGACTGACCCAAAATAGGGTAGGACTAGGGCATGAGTAGCCAAGTCCTCCCCCCTATTTTGGTTAGGGTTAAGTTCAAGGGATCCCCCTAGGTCCCATTTTTCATGAAAATTAGGGATCATTTCATCAGTATGTAAAATTATGATGTAAGATGTCTTGAATGCAGCTAAAAGACCTAGGAGCTAAACCTTATGAGGGAGAAGCCCACAAGGGGACATTTTCTGACATTACACTATCATAGCTTAGAACTATGTGGTATCAATATCATTTGGTATGAATGATTCTCTTAAGGCTTTATCTAGAATGGCTCTATGTGCAGGAGATATACACAATAGCTCAAGTATGGATATGTGAGCAGGGGTTTTACAAAGGTGTTCAAGAATGTTGTACTCAGAATTTGTTCGAATGACCAAAGGTGGAGTTCCACAAGTGGTAGATGGTGGGGCTCCTTAAATAGTGAGATGACTTCGATGGGTAGTGACAGCACAGTGAGCAGCTTTCCCTCAAATGGTGATGGTGGAGATTCATGATTGCTTAATACAACCAACAACAGACTCATAGGTGTAGCCGACATTCTTTCCTGTGTTGGAAGCATTTGATTTATCCTGCAAAGGGAGGGGATTTTTATAGGCATCGAGGTCATATTTGTTCGTTGGTTGTGTTGATGTGACTCTAATAAGGCCTTGATCAATGAGGTTTTGAATTGTATGTTTCAATTTCATACAACTAGTAGTATTATGTCCTTTGACCCTATGGTTCTCACAGTATTCATTGTCCTTGTACCAATTAGGTTTAAATAGTGGCTCATTGTTTTGTTTGACTTTAGGCAAGCTAATATTTCCTGATTGCACTATTTTTCTAAGAATGACCTCAACTAGTCCCAAAGGGGTGAATTTATGTCTTGGTGCTGGATTTGTTATCATTTGATCACAGGGTAGGAAAGGTGTGGCACTATGTGTTGTTTGAACTCAAGCAGGTGCTTGTAGAGTTTGCACATTATTAGTGTTGACAACACCATTGTTTACAACATTTTTATTTTTGTTCCAAAATTTTGATTTCTTGTTTGAAGATTGTGGGTTGTCCTTGTTGTCCTTGAAGATTTTAATGAGGCCTTTTGAAATGAGAGCTTTTTCAATGGTGCTTCCTTTAGAGATGATCTCATCAAATGAAATAGCACCATGCATTTGTAATTGGAAGGACAACTCTAGATGGAATTTCTCTATGAAGATATCGACTTGTTGTTTTTTAGGCACGTGCCACGAGAGTTTACTTGCCATGTTCCTCCATCATTGAATGAATGATGAAAAAGTTTCTACATTTCTTTGTTTGTTGTTGACTAAGTCGTTCATGGTGACCTCATTCTCTATGTTAAAGGTGAAGTGGGATACAAATTTTCTAGCTAATTCTTTGAAGGTCTTAATGCCAAGCGGCAAATGAGAGAACCATTCCATTACTTGTCCCCCGAGGCTATGAGGGAAAAGTCACAAAAGATATGTGTCATTGTAAGCGACGTCAAGGCAAGCAACATAGAATGTTTAGACGTGGTCGTTAGGGTCTCCCCTTCCCTTGTATTTATCAAATTGTTAAACTTTAAGATGTGGGGGGAAGGGTATCATTTGTAGTGATTTGTCGAAGGGATAGGGACACACCTCCTTAAAATAGAATGACTTCTTGTTTTGACCCATGTTCATGTCTATGATTTGTTGTTTTAATTGATTGACTTCTTGCCGCATATCAGATGTGGGTCCTTGTTGCTGTTGTATAATTTTTTGATGATTAGGTGGTGGGATTGGATATATCAAAAAAAATTAGAAGGATGTTGTTGTGACAGATCATATGATGGAATAGATGTGCCTTGAACTTGACTAATAGTGTTCTGACCTAGGTTTAAAGTATTCTGAGGTTGGGTACCGAGTGGCAAAGATACATATGATCTAGGGGATGGATTGACAGTATGTGTTTGTGTCGCATGCGAGCCATATGGAGGGATGGTATAGGACATGGTCTGAGTAGAAATTATAAGAGGTTGAGACATGGATGGTGGAGTAACATGATACATTTGAATGTTAGAGGGTTGTGATCCAAGAGAGAGAAGATGATCAACACACAATGTGTTAGAATGAGTATGTGGTGGTATAGGTTCATCAATGAGAGTTATGGTAGGATTGGATGCAATCTAGGATGTTTGAATTGATTGAGTGGATGATGATCCAGCATGCGACATAGTAGGGATAGAAATCGGTTATGCTTGTGTAACTTGTGTGGGAATGGTATTCATGGAGGTGGAGGGAATGGAAGTTGACACATGAAAAGGAGACACATTCAGATTAGAGACCCCTAAATTGAGCACATTTGATGGTGTGAGTAAAGGCTCTATAGATGTAGTGACATTAAGTTGATTTGGTCTCTGGGTGCAGCCGATGTTTGGGGTGCACAAGTGTTTTGGTTAAGCACAAATGGTGTCAAAGGTATGGTGGATTTGGTGGACATAGTAACAACAGCCATAGGGTTTTTAGTAGCAACACTAGTAGGTTCTTCTTTGTAGATTGTGAACACATCAAAGTCACTAGGTAGTTTGACTCCATCTTGGATTAATTGTAGGAGAATTTGTTCTTGATTGGTCTATATGATTTTATTGGCATGCCATAAGGCTTTAGGATCTTGAAGATCCTCTTGA
The DNA here is from genome assembly GCA_027924645.1 of Cunninghamia lanceolata. Taxonomy (NCBI): domain Eukaryota; kingdom Viridiplantae; phylum Streptophyta; class Pinopsida; order Cupressales; family Cupressaceae; genus Cunninghamia; species Cunninghamia lanceolata. The sequence continues at coordinate 5,118,318 of BSBN01000596.1, forward strand.
TCATTTGATGAGTCACTGTGGGCATAAGGAGATTATGGCATCACCACAGTGTATGAGGGCTCAAAATGATGTTGTTGTAATGGTGTTGATGATGAAGATGGCCTAAAGGTATAACCTTCATGTAGAAATAGACAAGGGTTCATTCATGTTGTGAATTGAGAGGCATCTTCATTGCTAAGATTGGATTTCATGGCTTTCTTGTATTGATTTCTAGTCACCAACATTGGATCGAGATGATTTGATTGAAAGATGTTTGATTGATTGGTATTATATTTGGTTAGATTAAAGAGATTGGTTTTGATCAGTTGATAGATTGATAGAATGATTTAGGGATTGAAAATCCTAGAGATGATGACCAAAGCCAATGGATTTAGCTGATGAGATTGCTAAAGAACAACTTATTAGGTTAATGGATTGATTGCAGATACTCAGATTGATGGAAAAGATGATAAAAAAGACAACAAACTACAAATAACTAGAGGTGATTCAATAATTCTTAGAGGCAATTTGATTCTATTTCAACTGCAAGTTGACAGGGTTAAAAGGTGATTTTTTGAGATAGGATAGAACAAAAAGACATTGATTAGAGGCAATTCACTAATGCTCAAAGGTGACTCACTATGGTTCAACTACGTTTTGACATGATTCAAAGGCAATTTTCTGCGACAGGATACGATAAAGGACATTGCCTAGAGGCGATTCAAGTTTACTCAAAGGTGGCTCACTATTATTCAATTGCATCTTGACATGGTCCAAAGGTGATTTTCTGAGGCAAAAGTTATGTTTTTGGTAGTTTTTTGATAAATTAATTGACAAGAGAAGCAAGATAGTAGACACTCATGCTCAGACCATTCTCAAACATTTACAACCTAGGTTAGCTAGGACTATATTTGCTAGGTTCCCACTTGGATTTCTCTAGCTACGCTTGTTCAAAGTGGATAGCTCCATAAACTTGGTAACATGGGCTCCCCCTTACAGTGCACTCACTTCTCAAGCACACCAAGTTCCAAGTGATTCACTCCATGCAGTGATTCACTCCATTAAGGAGGCTTCCTAGTGTACAGAGGTTACACTCTATAGGTTTTTAGGGGAAACATTCATCAGTATAATAGAACAACACCCATCATTTGTGACCTTCGGTGCAAACGCATTATTTTATATAGCGGCTTGGAAGGGTTTGGCTTTAACTTGTTGCCACTTGGGTTGTACCCCTTCTCATAGTGGGAAGGTAGGCCCTCTAGAGTTAACAATAGTTTCTCATGCACCCCAAATCCATTGGATAGGTAGGGGGAAAGGATACTTCTATTGCTAAGTTGAGTTACTCACAAATGAGACAAGAAAACTTTAAAAAGATAAAGAAGACATAAGGCAAACAGATTGTTCATTTTAAAGTACCCAAATGAAATGTAGCTACTTTAGTATGAAAGGTTGTTTAAATCCTTGGACCGATCTAATCTACACACAATATATCAATATTTTGAAACCTCCATTCTTCTATAATTGATAAGACAAGTTGTATAGACAATCATTAGTTTCCAAAACCCTAATTTTGAGCATGCAAAACCAAATGCATACGAAAATACCCAAATGCAATTTACTGTGTTGCAAATATGATTAGAAAATTACCAAAGGTGACATAGCCCTCTACAACTGCAACTTACTACTATGCGACTGTGACTTAAAACTAATCAAAACCCTTCAAAGGCAATTGACTCAGCCATAGGCAACGTATTGTGTTGCAAATGCAATCTAAAATGTGCCAACTACAATTTTTTGTGATACCAAAGGTGAGATAGAAATACCAAAGGCAATGTAAAACTCTGCAACTATGAGCTACAATTAACCAGAAGCACACATGTATCTAGAACTTCTCAAAAAAATTATTGTCAATTAGATATGCACCCTACTAAGCTAACATAAGACTTAGCTACCTATTGACACATGGAAACCCTCCCAGATTGTGGGTGATCTATGTTTAGAGGGAATCTCTAGAGTGAGTTGGTTCTCCTTATGATTCTTCCTAATCTAATGACTTGTCTGGGAAAAGGGATGGGAGAAAAGTACTAAAATAAACAACTAAAATAAACTCTAAGGTGATGCACCAATACTAAAATCCTATCAGATCTTACTCACAATTAGACCATAGAACTTTAGTCTTCACAACACTTTGTTTCTACCTAATTCATAAATATTTCTCATGAAGGTTTGATCAAACATGACATGCAACCTGAATTAAGCAAAATAACTGCATAACCTATCACAAAACCAAGATAAAACAAAGGATAAATGTTTATCACAGTGTAATATCAAATTAGTTTTTCAAAAAGAGAGGTAAAAAATGAAGGAAAACTACTGCTCTATAACTAAAGGAATAATGAGTACATAGACTGAATACAATGCTCTTAGTGTGAGAGGAAGACTCTATTATCCTGCACTCTGATCTCTACTCTATGCTATAAAACTCTAACTAGAACTCTTGAAAAAGAAGTGTATTTCTGACATATATCCTCTCAAAATCATCTCTCCCTGAAAGCTAGAAAAAACTCCTAAAAATAGATCTCCAAATCCATTTTCAAGCTCCTCAGAAAAACCAAAATAAAAGCTCTCAAGATGTCTCCAAATTGTGAAAACAAGATGCCAAAAGACTCTCATGTGGCCCTACCAAAAATTTTCTTTTCTTTGCCCATGAAATCTCAATTTTTGTCTTTATCTGCCTCCAAATAAAACAAATCAAGAAGAATATTTTGATTTGCTTTATTAGTTTTAACTGCCTAAAAATAGTTTGATTTTAAAGCAATTTATAAATTATTGCTTTAAAATAATTTTACAACTCTGACAGTTTTATCATATCCCCTATTTGATTTGATTTTGCAAAACAATAATACAAGGATTACATTTTTCTTATTTTGCCAAGTACATTGTGATTACAATATTTGATTTTTTCTAAAAAAATCATAAAAATAATCAAAGTATTATAAGGTGTTTGTAAAATATAAGTGTGATGGCTTATCTCCATATGACCTATCTCATACTCCAAATGAAAGGTTTGCACATCATATTAAGAGCATAAACTCCATCTCTATCTCCAAGGGGCTAAGGCACATATCATATCATCATGGTGACTAAGCATATTTTAAGGCATCAAATATTTGAGGGAGCGATTAAGGATCAACCTCACCTTATGTCATGGAACCTAGGCACCATATTGTTAGTCCCTTAACACTACAAGGGTATTAACTTGTGCCACAAAAAAGAAAAGAATGTGATAAAATTCAACATTCAATTAGGGCTTCATTGAAACCCTAATGACAAAACAAGATAGCCCTATTCTTTTGGCTCATTTTAACTTCGCATCTTGTGAAAAAAGGCTCTCTTCTATTGACATGAAACCCTAGGGTTTCAAGCATGGAGATCTTCATTTTCTTGGTATTTTGAGCTTGGCCTCCATGGAATTTTGTAGAGAAGATAGGTAAAAGGTTTTCTGATGCAACTATTACTCGTGTTCTTCGATTCCTTTCATTTTGCTTTGAATTTCTAAGGTTAAAACACTTCAATAGCTGCAGCCTATGTGTTATTCTCTGATGAATTTATTTCCATTTTGTTCAACTATCACCCTTCTCTATATTCTGGTTGTCGTGACTGCAACTGTGTAATAAGAAAGACTGTGTAAGAAGAAAGATGAAGCCAAAAGGATGAACCTTCAACTCTACATTTTTTGAGAAGGTGAGTTTCACTTAAAAGGTTCAAACTTTGAATATATTTTTTAGTTGTTTCACCATTTCAATGGCATTCTGTGTATTTTGGAATTGGAACCTATGGCCATACTTCTTCACTTTGTTGTAGCCGAGCTTATCATTCTTCTCTGCATATTTGTATCTCCTCCGAAAAACCCTAAGGGGTTCAAACAAAAGTTTGTTCCTTCATTTCTTTCTATAGGTGATACTTCTAAAGGCCATGGCTGTATAATACATTTTCATGCATCTATAGCTCAAAAATGAGTCTTTCTCACCATAGTCACAACTGAAGATACATACGCATTGCATTCATTCCTATTTCAAAAATGGTATCTGTAGTTGTATTGAAACATTTCTTTTCCAAAGTGTTGCCTCTATGTGGCCACAGTTGGCAAAACATATCTCTACATTTCCTCTGTCATTCAGTTCTTCTTGCCTCTATATCAGCATTTTGTGTTCAGCATATATCAAAATCCTTCTGTGTTGTAGACAATCATAGACACTTGATCACTCCTGTCACTGTAGATGTTGTCCCATACTTGTATTACATCTATTAGGCACATGTTGTATCTGATATACATGGCATATTCCAATTCATTGTTTCAATGGTAGTTACTCTCTTTCTTCATTTATCTGATACAGTTACTTTAATACTATTGAGGTATATGAACATTGGGGTTTTTACATTGTTTTCATGATGAAACATATCAAATAACTACTATTCTAATTGTGTCTTTGCATCTTCTAAAGATGACACCATTTCTATATGATGGAAACAATTCAGATAACTGAGAGGGGGGGTGAATCAATTATCTTATAACTTTTTTATTTTTATTTTCTTTTCTAAACTTATCATTTAATGTTATACCAAAGCAAGGCAATCATAAGATCTGAAAAATAAATTAACACATAACACAAAGATTTTTACATGGAAACCCTATTAAGGGAAAAACCATAGGGTGACTAACCCAAGATTGTATTCTCTGTTAAAAGAATAAAGAGTACAAATTTGGCACTTGCCAATTAGGGCTCATTGCCTGAGCACACAGCTCACAAAAGGCCCACTGCTTAAAAGAGACTTATAGTCTACAAATGATTACAAATGATACCAAGGTGTTTGAACTGATGAACAACATCTATGCATGTAGGATTTTAGTTCCGGTTAGGTACAATACACTGATCTAGCACATTTCATTCTTCCTTTGCTCAATATTACTTTCCTATCACATCCTGGGCTTGAATTATTGCCTTCGCACTTGTCTCTACTTTTCTTCGTACTTCATCATACATACTTTCACTTCTTCACATTTACAAGCTTAAATCCATTGGGTATATATATCTGCATCAAGGATTTTCAACAACTTCTTAGTTGGCAACAAGAACACCTAAGATATTTGCAAGTTATTAATCTGTTGGCTAAATCCATGATTGATTAGTGATGCACATCAAAAAATTAGACATAGAAGTTATTAATCATGTTGACCAACAATGTATAATATCACAGATTGCTTGATCAACACATTTTACACACCCAGATTGAAGTCTAATACTTTGTCGATCAATTCTTCCTTTGTCTGCTCTGCCTGACTAGAACCCAACACTCAGATGCTCATATCTTTTTCTTGCTTTATCACCAAAGGTTAAATATTTGGAATATGATAATCATGATACCCCTCTTGACTTTCTCAAATCCACAACTTACTGAGTTACACCATTTGAGAGATCCAGACCTGATTGTCGGACCTTGTTACATACTCTGTTCTTGTTCACCGGACCAAAACAATCTTCAATCTGACTTCTGGTATAGGCATATTATGCACTGTAGATGTGTGAGATAGACTTTGTTTCCATCTATGACAAAACTTATGAAGCCACATAGTGTCTCTTGCCAACAATCTCCCCCTTTGGCATTGATGACAACACTTAGTGAAAAATGGCTAAGTGTCGCAGTAACTCCCCCTTAGCTTGTGCTCTATTTCTTGCACTATTTTACTGGAGCTCCCCTTTGTTGGATCCCACATTTTTCAGTACTCTTCACTCCCCCTTTGACATCAATGATGAAGGGTGGAATCCACATACCAAAATTTTGTAAAAATTATTCTAACATGGCCATATAAGTATATACAAATCATATGTTATACTTACGTACACTTAAGTATATCCTCAAAGGTTATCTTCAACTAGATGATTTATGTGGCCCAAATCCTCTTCATTCTATCCAAAATGGAGATGTCTCCACTTAACAAAAATGCATATGCTTCTGCCCTCTTTAAGTCTGTTGGATCACGAGTCTGGATTGTATTTTGTGCCTCTCTCAAGGCATCATGCATTGCCTCTAACTTAGGGATGATTATCCCTCTGAGCTCACCCATTCTATCCATTATGTTGTTTTTCTCCTTAACCAGTTCTTTAATTTCATTTATTATAGAAATAGTTTGACATTCATGATTCACTAGAGAGGTAGTAAGGGGATCAAAATTTTGAGATAAACTTGACAGTTTTCCTTCTTGTTCTTTCACTTTCTTCTCAATGTCCTCTGTCACTTTAGGCCAAGTTAAATAAAATTTGTATATGTCCCCACCATCATTAAGAGAGTTTTCAAGGCTCTTTATGCCAATGCCTAAGGTTCTTCTATCATTAGTAATTAGCTCTTGTATTTCACTGAACCTCTTTCCCAAGAACTCCTTCCAGACCTTAGTTTCTGCTGATTTCTGTAAGGATTCAAAATGAGTGTTAATAGAATTGACTAAGCTTTTCAAATTACCAGATGGAGAGGCAAAAGGATCCTTTTGATAGGTTGGCATAATCTTCTCCAGCATCCCAGATGCAATCTCCAACAACTCACAATCCTCCATGTGAGATTTTAGAAGTTTCTCTTTTGATTTGGCTTGAGCAAAAGATGCTACCTTCATTATCTGAATGGGAGATAGAGAGTTAAAGTTTAGTGGCCCTTGAATTAACTCAGGTTCATCCAGCTCCATTATTTCTTTGTCCAAGAAATTTTGTATTGTCTCTATAGTGTCTCTTGCAGACTCTACTTCCTTCCTTTTGGGGACATCTGGACTGGCTTGCTTATTGATCTTTATTTCTTCTACATGTCCTTCCTTTTCCAAAGCAAAGGAGTCTAGTGCCTCAGATGGCTCTTCATCATTTTTCTTTAATCCTTCGGCATCCTTATTAGAAAATGTTTCTTATTTCTATCCTTCCTCTTCTAGAATAGAGGAATCTAATGCCTGAGATGATTCTTCATCATTTTTCTTTAATCCTTCAACATCCATGTTAGAAGGCTCTTCATCTATTTCCTCTATAATGGGAAGATTGAATGTCTTCAAGGCATTCCAGAGGATTTCTTTTGTTTCATTGGCTATTTGTTCAGTTTCACCAAGCATGAGTTTGTTCATTCTGGATTTGCTCCGGAAATCATCTTTACACTCCTTGAAAATCATGTCCATTTGTTTTGGAGTGATAGAGGGGCATAGCTGTATCATTATTTGCTCCCAAATCTCCAAGTCTTTAGCCTTTGCATTCACTTTTCTTTGTTCCAATACTTCTTCTAGGCTTTTTGGAATTAATGAAATTATTTCAATGATGCTTTGTTATAGGTATTCAAATACCTTATAGTAGCTTCCTCTAGAATTCTCTTGTCAGCATCATTGTATTCATCATAGAACTTTGTCACCAGCTGCACGTTCCCATCCATAGTAACTACCTTGATGATGTCATCAATGGAAAGAGTGGGCTTTTCAACAAATTCCTCTGCCTTCTCTTCCTCATTTCTACTAGCAGAGAACTTCTCAGATGTTCTCTTCTTCATTTTCCTGATTTCCTATTCTGATTATGTTTCTTCATCATCATTATGGCTTGTATATGTCCTTGTGGCTTTGATCTTCATCCTCTTTTCTCCTTTTCTAGATGACTTGACTTCCAGTTTGGTAGACTTTGAGCTTTTAGAGGTGACAAGAGCAGAGCTCTTGGAGGATTTAGTCTGAGAGGAGGTTTGCATAGGAACACTTTCTTTCTTTGCTTCTTGTCTTTCTTTCTCTACCTTCTCCATTCTCTCTCTGTTAACATCTATACCCTCCTTTGATATGCCAAATCTTTTGGCAATTTCTTCAACTTCCTTTCTTACTTTCCTCTTCATCTTCAGCTATCTTAACTCAACATGTATTTTTATTCTTAGCTCTTCAAAGGTACCAAACCCTTCTGCTTTACTGTCCTTAGGCTGACTCAGCAGGTGTTGAATATGTAGCTCCAAGATTTTTTCATCAACCTCATAACCCATAGGCATTATCCATACAGTTCCTGGCTCAACTACCTCCATTAGGCATTAATCAGTGTCAACCATGAAGTAAACAATATCTTTGTATTTGTCAACTATTGTTTGTGGTATTCTTTCTCTAGCGTGCATCATGCTTTGGAAATTCTTAAAGTAACCCTAGAGGGCTATGTTTTGGGCTTGAGCATCACCAAGTCCATACATGTAATCTCTGATCTGAATTGCAATGGGTTTATCATTTTGCCAGACCCAACCATTTGATCTAGGCAACTCATTCATATAATAGAAAAATAGACATAGTATTAGACTACCATATTTAAAGGAGTTTTTCTTATCCTTTTTCATCTTCTACAAGTTCTCCATCAGTTGATTTAGTAGAAGCTCACACAAATCATAATCTACATCTTCCCTTAACATCTGATATGCAGCATAGATTGTTGTACCAAACACAAAATTCTCCCTACTCAAGTGGTAGATTTTGTAGCCAATTATCATTGAAGCAAACTTGACATCCGGATCCATGATGTCATCTATAGTCATTGCTCTTTTGTCAAATTTTAATCCGGTGGCTTCAGTTACTATTTGATTCTTCACAAATTTAAGTGCAGGTACCCCACCAGATGAATGCAGTCCAGTTACTGCTCTAATGGCATCTTTAGTTATCTTAAATGGCCTCATTAGCCACATAAAATTATCATGCATCCTACTTAGAACATACCAAACCCAATCATCTTCTACAAAACATGGAAAATGTATGCAATGTTTAAAGTGTTTATCCCGGAGGGTCTTGAATTCAGGTTTGAGTTCAAACTTCTCATCTATTAACTATTTTTGATAAATGTCAATCAACATTGAGTCTCCAAAATCTTCAATGTTTGCATGGATATAAACCCTCACATCTTCTACATTAAAGACTCCATGTGGAATACTAGAAAACACACCCAATGGATCAACTTCTAGAGATTTCTAAGGGTGTTTCTTGAATTTTGGTCTCAGCCTATCATAAATATTGACAACCATTGGAGTAGCCATTTTTGCAAGAGATCCAGAGAGAGTTTTTAGAAGGGAAGTACTATTAGACTTAGAGCACACAACTGAGATAACTAATGCACCATCATCTTTTATGAACTTGATGAACAATGTGTTCATAGATTGTCTTGATGAATTTGTGTTGGTCTTCTTAGATGGCATTCCGATTTATTCAAAATCAACAGAGGAGCATGAAAGACACTTGAAAATAGTCTTTCATCATTTGAGAGAGAACTTTTTGGCAAGTTATCTAAGTGCACATTCTGTTGCAAGTATGAGGTGAACCAGTGTTGTCATTGATGTCAACATACTCATATTGCATTGACAAGAAGGATTCGATGAGCAGTGTGCTGAGGATATTGAGAAAATTAGCCTCAGTCAGGAACAGTGAAGAACAGTGATGAAAAGAAGGTAAATGTATTGTATAGGATGCGAACCGGAGGATGTGGATTAAAGGGTTTGTAGATATGAGTCTTGAGATGCTTCAGTTAAGATTTCAGAGGTCCACATGAAGATCTGAAGGAGTTGTGGTGTCGGTGTGGAACCGGTTCTGGCAAGTGTTCAGAGGTGACAGAGGATCGCAGAAAGGTCCGGTGAGGTCCAGAATTGTATAATCCTAATCTTTGGATTGGAAGGAGTGTTTGGGATGTCCTTGTGATGTGTCATCTCAAGTTGTGTATGATTTGGAGGTCCAGAAGTACCTTTTGCATTGTGACAGTGGCAATAAACTGTGTTCTTGAAGTTCCAGATAAGGAAGAGAAGAGATTCTAGTAAGTAGAGGAAGTGCGGATGTACCTGGTCATTCAGGTAGGCTTGGAAATGTCCGTGGATCATGTTTAGGTTGTGTTGTTGGTCCGCATTGATGGTAGATCCCAGAATTGAAGATATTCTTCCAGATGAAGTTCTTGCTCTGATTAGCCGACCGGATGAGTTGTTCATCCTACGAATGTTCTTGTGATGGCCGACCGGATGTGTTATTTATCTTGAGAATATTCTTATGGTTGATTGCCAACTTAGATGATTGTTCCTAAGTCGATGTCTTGTATAAATAAAGGTTTGTGAGTTCATTTCGAAGTGTGGATTATGTGGATGAGTGTGGTGTAGCGAAGAGAAGTGCGAAAGGCAGAGCAGGGGTTTTTGGGCTTAAATGGAACTGATCTAGAGATGGTAGAGATGTCATTCTCCAGTTCAAGACTGTGATTCTTATCACTTTATAGACAGTGTGTCTCCTTGTAGGTAGTGGGCCTCTTTGTGAGCAGTGTGCTCGAGCAGCGAGCCCTAATTGGCAAGTGCCATTCTTTTTCTTATTCTTTTAACAGAGAATAATCCTTGGGTTAATCACTCTGTGGTTTTTCCCTTAACCGGGTTTTCCATGTCAAAATCTTGGTGTTCAATGTGTTGATGTTTATCTGCTCTTGTGTTTGTACGTTTTACTTTCATGGATGATTAATTGATATGCTGTTAACTAACAAAGAAGAATCAAGTGTTTGAAGTAGAGAGCAAGTTTTTATACAACTAATTCACCCCCCCCTCTCAGTTGTATGCCCTAGATCCAACAATTGGTATCAGAGCCAAGTTCCTCTGAAAGGAGCTTAACCGCTTGAGGAGATCCAGGATGTCGTCATACAAGAAGGATAGTCCAAAGTTTGATGGAACCAACTTCACTCTCTGGAAGGGTCGCATGAAATGTCACTTGGAATGTATGGGAAAAGCATACTTGGCCATGGTCTCAAAACCATATGTACCTCCACAAGGTGGTCCAACAACTCTGAATGAAATCACAGATGCTGAAAACAATCTGTGGACCAAGGAAGCTCTTCTAAGCGCATTGAATGACTCAGATCTCTCAAATGTTATTGACCTACCAACTGCATATGAGATCCTGACTAAACTAGAACTTCTGTATGAAGGAGATGAGTTTGTCAAGAGTGCAAGGTTGCAAAGTCTGAAAGGGAAATTTGAAAGATTGAAGATGAGAGATGATGAAAACATCACTACTTTTATGCCAAGAGTGAATGAGCTGGTGTGTGGAATTAGAAATGCTGGTGGAACTCTGGATGAAAATGAGATTGTTTGCAAAATCCTCAGATCCCTTCCCGCTGCCTACAAAATCAAGGTTGCTGCAATTGATGAATTCAGAGCCCACACAACTGTCACAAGAGAACAATTGGCTGGCAAACTAGCTGCATTTGAAATGACCGAGTTTGGAGATGATCCTCCCAAGACTGAATATGCTTTCAAAGCCAGTGCCTATGTGAAAGGCAAACAGAGATTTGATCCGGGAGAAAACTCTTCAAGGAAGATGTCATGGTATGATCAAGCAAGAAGAGACATGGAAGAAGAAGAAGCAGAAATAGCTCAACTTGAAACCCTCATTGCAAAAAGACTGCCAAGAGGATCTGGCAAGTATGAAGGAAAACTACCATTTAAGTGCTTCAACTACAATAAGATTGGTCATTTTGCTTCAAGATGTACGGAAAGATCTGCAAGGACTAATACTAACAGACAAAGGTTTCAAAAGAACTGCTATTATGTTCATGAAGAAGATGACAATGAAGGAGTAACAGATGATGAATCAGAACTAGGAAGCAAATCTAGAAATGAATGGGTGTTTATTGCCATCAAGGAAGAAGATTCAATACTCTTTGAATCTGTCAATCACAAGGTTGTGGAAAAAGCTTTGGCTGCTCAAGTGGAAGAAAAGGATGATTGGGTTATTGACAGTGGATGTTCTCACCATATGACTGGTGACAAGGATAAGTTCTTGGATTTGGAAAGGTATGAAGGAGGAATGGTAAAATTTGGTGACAATTCTGCTGGCAGAATCAAAGGTAGGGGAACTATTTCCTTTGATGGAAAGAGCAAAACAGGTAATGTACTATATGTTGAAGGATTAAAGCACAATCTTCTCAGTGTTGGTCAGTTAGTAGACAAAGGCTATGATCTCTAGTTCAAGAATGGAAAATGTAGAATCTTTACAAGTTCCAGAACTGAAATTGCATCCGGTACTCAGAGAAAAGGTAATATCTTTCATCTGGTTGGTTCAAATAAAAGTTGTCTGTTTGTTCAAATTGATCAGAGTTGGTTATGGCATAGAATAATGTGTCATGTAAATTTTGATAACATCATCAAGATAAGCAATACTCAGGCTGTAAGAGATCTTCCAAAATTGATGAAACCTACAAATAGTTTGTGCAAAGAATGTCAACTAGGTAAACAGAGCAGAGTCTCTTTCAAAAGCAAAGATTAGTCCTCTACCGGATTGTTGGAATTAGTACATACTAATCTCTGTGGTCTGACAAGAATCAAGAGTCTGCAAGGTGATAGATATTTCATGTTGTTAATTGATGACCATTCCCAGATGATGTGGGTTACCTTCCTAAAAGAAAAATCAGAAGCATTTGAGAAGTTCAAAATCTTCAAAGCTATGGTAGAGAATCAAACTGGATTGAAATTGAAGTGTCTAAGGTCTGATAGAGGTGGTGAATTTACATCTGGTGAGTTCATTGACTTTTGTGAGAAGTAGGGTATAAGGAGACAATTGTCTGCTCCTAGGACTCCGCAGCAGAATGGAGTAGTTGAAAGAAAGAACTGGACCATCCAGGAAGCTGCCAGGACAATGATGTTGGAAGCAAATGTTCCTCAGATGTTCTGGAAAGAAGCTATCAGCACTGCAGTCTACACTCTAAATCAAGTTCAAATCAGAAACAATACCGGTAAGACCCCCTATGAACTCTAGTTTGGCATCACTCCTACTGTGAAATATTTCAGAGTATTTGGTAGCAAGTGTTATATTAAAAGAGATGAAGATCTAGGAAAGTTTGATGCTAGAAGTGATGAAGAAATTTTCTTGGGTTACTCCACTCAAAGCAAAGCATACCGGTGTTACAATAAGAGACTAAGGAAGATGATAGAAAGCACTAATGTGAAAGTTGATGAAGGAATTGAGAAGCCCTCAAGATTTTATGAGTTTGATGAAGATGACCAACATGGTGTTCAGGTTCAAGGAACTCAATCCTCTCTGGTAAGTCAAAGTCAGCCTGATCCGGTAAATCAGGAAGAAGAGATAGGTTTGAATGAGCCTAATCAAGAAGCAGCAGTGTAGGATACTCCTAAAATTCCAAGGTATGTAACACTGAACCACTCTGAAGATCAGATCATAGGTGACAGAAGCAAAGGTGTGCAAACTAGAAGGAATGTTGCTCAAAATCAGGATGAATGTTGTCTGATTTCAAAGATTGAACCTAAAACAGTAAATGAAGCCTGCAATGATGAAAACTGGACCAAAGCAATGAAAGATGAATTAATGCAAATTGAGAAAAATTATACTTGGGATCTTGTTCCCAGACCTAGAGACAGGAATGTGATTGGAACCAAATAGGTCTTCCGGAACAAATTAAATGAAGCTGGTGAAGTAATCAAAAACAAAGCTAGATTGGTCTGCAAAGGCTACTCTCAAATAGAAGGAATTGATTTTGAAGAGACCTTTGCTCCGGTGGCAAGAATTGAAGCAGTCAGATTATTTCTTGCATTTGCTGCCTTTAAAGACTTCAAGGTATATCAGATGGATGTCAAGTCTACCTTCCTAAATGGTGATCGGGAAAAAGAAGTTTACATTGAACAACCGGATGGATTTCAATTGTCTGACAATGATGATATGGTCTGCAAGTTGAAGAAAGCATTGTATGGATTAAAGCAAGCCCCAAGAGCATGGTATGAAAGGTTGGATAAGCATCTTGTGCAGATTGGATTCAACAAAGGTACTGCTGACAGTAACTTATATTTCAAAATTGATCATGAAAACATTTTGATTGTTGAAGTGTTTGTGGATGATATCATTTTTGGAGGAAGAGATAGTATGTGCAAAACTTTTGCAAATCAGATGAAATGTGAGTTTGAAATGTCTATGCTTGGTGAAATGAATTTCTTCTTGGGTCTGCAAATTACTCAAACAAAGAAAGGGATCTTCATTTCTCAGACCAAATATGTGAAAGAATTGTTAAGGAAATTTGGTATGGAAGATTCAAAGCTAATGAACACTCCCATGGCAACCAGATGTAAGTTGAGCAAAGATGATGACTCCCCAAAGGTAGATTAGACAAAGTATAGATCAATGATTGGTAGATTGTTGTATCTCACTCAGACCAGACAAGATATAATGCAGGCTGTTGGTCTTGTAGCAAGATTCCAGGCTGATCCTAAAGAATCTCATGTTATGGCAATCAAAAGAATTTTCAAATACTTGAAAGGAACAGCTGAGTATGGTCTATGGTACCCTAGAGATCCAGATTTCTCTCTTCATGCTTACACAGATCCAGATTGGGCAGGAGATGTGGATGACCGAAAGAGCACCAGTGGTGGAGCATTCTTTTTGGGGAAGAGATTGGTTTCTTGGCTAAGCAAGAAACAAGATGCAATATCTCTGTCTACAACTGAAGCAGAATACATTGTAGCAGTAGGTAGTTGCACTCAAATCTTATGGATGAAGCAGATGCTAAGAGACATTAAAGTTGAATATGAGGAGCCTATCACAATTTTCTGTGATAATTCAAGTGCAATTAATATTTCCAAGAATCCGGTATTGCACTCTAAAACTAAGCACATATCTATCAAGTTTCACTTTTTGAGAGAACAAGTGAACAAGGAAGAAGTCAGGTTGGAGTATGTTCCCTCCAAGGATTAGATTGCAGATATCTTTACTAAACCTCTTCCCAAGGACTCTTTTGAATATCTCTGGGAGAAGTTAGGGGTCATGGCCCCTCCGGTGATGAACTAGGATGCACTGATGTGCATCAGTCCGGTGGATATCACAGTCATATCTTGTGATCCGGATTGATGATGGGGAGCTGCTACTAAGGGGGAGCAGCTGGTATGATTCTGATGTGTTAGAATTAAAAGTATGAGCCCTTTGCCATTGATGTCAAAGGGGGAGAGAAGACATGTGAAAAACAAGTAGCTAATGATCAAAGGGGGAGCAGTAAATGAGGAGAAGACATGTTGCTAATAGGGGGAGCTGTGACAGAAAGGAGAAGTTCTTGTCTTGATGGTTTTTCACATCATATGTTGCCATCAATGACAAAGGGGGAGGTTGTTGCAAGTATGAGGTGAACCAGTGTTGTCATTGATGTCAACATACTCATATTGCATTGACAAGAAGGATTCGATGAGCAGTGTGCTGAGGATATTGAGAAAATTAGCCTCAGTCAAGAACAGTGAAGAATAGTGATGAGAAGAAGGTAAATGTATTGTATAGGATGCGAACCGGAGGATATGGATTAAAGGGTTTGTAGATATGAGTCTTGAGATGCTTCAGTTAATATTTCAGAGGTCCGCATGAAGATCTGAAGGAGTTGTGGCTGTCGATGTGGAACCGGTTCCGGTAAGTGTTCAGAGGTGACAGAGGATCACAGAAAGGTCCGGTGAGGTCCAAAATTGTATAATCCTAATCTACGGATTGGAAGGAGTGTTTGGGATGTCCTTGTGATGTGTCATCTCGAGTTGTGTATGATTTGGAGGTCTGGAAGTACCTTTTGCATTGTGACAGTGGCGATAGACTGTGTTCTTGAAGTTCCGGATAAGGAAGAGAAGAGATTCCAATAAGTAGAGGAAGTGCGGATGTACCTGGTCATTCAGGCAGGCTTGGAAATGTCCGTGGATCATGTTTAGGTTGTGTTGTTGGTCCGCATTGATGGTAGAGCCCGAAATTGAAGATATTCTTCAGGATGAAGTTCTTGCTCTGATTAGCCGACCGGATGAGTTGTTCATCCTGCGAATGTTCTTGTGATGGCCGACCGGATGTGTTATTTATCTTGCATATATTCTTATGGTTGATTGCCGACTTAGATGATTGTTCCTAAGTCGATGTCTTGTATAAATAAAGGTTTGTGATTTCATTTCGAAGTGTGGATTATGTGGATGAGTGTGGTGTAGCGAAGAGAAGTGCGAAAGGCAGAGCAGGGGTTTTTGGGCTTAAATGGAACTGATCCAAACATGGTAGAGATGTCATTCTCTAGTTCAAGACTGTGATTCTTATCACTTTGTAGACAATGTGTCTCCTTATAGGCAGTGGGCCTCTTTGTGAGTAGTGTGCTCGAGCAGTGAGCCCTAATTGGCAAGTGCCATTCTTTTTCCTATTCTTTTAACAGAGAATAATCCTTGGGTTAATCACTCTGTGGTTTTTCCCTTAACCGGGTTTTCCACATCAAAATCTTGGTGTTCAATGTGTTGATGTTTATCTGCTCTTGTGTTTGTACGTTTTACTTTCATGGATGATTAATTGATATGCTGTTAACTAACAAAGAAGAATCAAGTGTTTGAAGTAGAGAGCAAGTTTTTATACAACTGATTCACCCCCTCCTCTCAGTTGTATGCCCTAGATCCAACACATTCTACCAGAGTAAAGTGAACTATCTTGGCCACATAATTTCAGCAGATGAGATAGCGGTAGATCCTGAAAAGATCAAAGCAATAATGGAATGGCTTGCACCACAGACCGTGATTGAGGTTAGAAGTTTTATGGGGCTGGTAGGATATTATAAAAAATTTGTAGAAGGATTCTCGACAATTGCAACACCCATAACTTTGTTACAGAAGAAGGGTAAGAAATTTGATTGGACAGATAAATGTGAACAATCTTTTCAGTTGTTGAAGGAGAAACTTAGAACAACACCTATTTTGACCATACTTGGTCCAAATGGTCATTTCATAGTGATAACAGATGCTTCTGGTGAATGTGTGGGAGGAGTGTTGATGCAAAATGGGAAAGTAGTAGCATATGAATCAAGGAAACTAAAATAGCATGAGTTAAACTATGCACCTCACAATCTTGAATTGTCCACCGTTGTTCATGCACTCCAAATGTGGAGGCACTATCTCTTGGGTAAACCATTTGAGCTTAAGACAAATCATCTAGGGCTCAAATATATCTTCACCTAACCTAATCTCAATGCACAATAGAGAAGGTGGCTAGAATTCCTTAGCGAGTATGATTTTGGAATCGAGTACATAAAAGGAAAAGAGAATAGGGTAGTAGATGCTCTAAGCAGGAGATGACATCTAGATGCTATGGTAACTACTAGAACCAATCTGAAATAGAAAGTAATTCAAAACTTGCAAGGGGATGAGCACTATAAATGGGTTAAACATGCGTTAGAAACAGACCCCACAAATCATCGATTTGATTGGTATGTGATAGAGTCAGATGTGATTTTGAGATATCAGGGGAGAATGTATATTCCAAATTCAGGTGAGATGAGGAAGTTGGTTCTGGAAGAGATCCACAGTGTGCCATATTCTGGACACCCAGGAGTGACCAAGACAATGGAAGGATTGAGACCATTGTACTTTTGGCCTAAGCTTAAGAAGGACATAACTGAGTTTGTCACTCGATGTTTAGAGTGTCAACACGTAAAGGAAAAACATGTCCATCATGTGGGACTTCTATATCCTCATAGTGTTCCAGAATATAAATGGCAGGTGATTAGCATGGACTTTATTCAGGGATTGCCCATGTCAAAGAACAGGCATGATATCATCTTAGTGCTGGTGGACAAAATGACAAAAGTGGCCCATTTCATTCCTGGAAATCTCTCGGATGGGTCATTGACCTTAGCAAAGAAGTTTGTACAAGAGATCTTTTGACTAGATGGAGTGCCAGAGATGATCATTTCAAATCGTGACACTCGCATGACCTCTAGGTTTTGGACCACACTTAATGTAGCATTGGGGACTAAGTTGAACTTTAGCATAGCTTATCACCCTAAAAGAGATGGTCAGACAGAGAGAGTCAACCAGGTAGTGGAGGACCTTCTGAGGATGTACTGTATGAACCAACAATACAAATGGGAGGAATATTTGCCATTGGTAGAGTTTGCATATAATAACTCATACCATGCATCTTTAGGGATGGCACCATTTGAGGCTCTTTATGGGCATAGGTGTAGAACTCCAATCAGTCGGGACAAGGTTGAAGATCAAATAGTATTTGGACCTAACATATTAAAGCAAATGGAAGATCATATGAGGTTAATGAAAGAGAAATTGAAACAAGCCTCGGATAGATAGAAAAGTTATGCAGTTAAGAATAGGACTTTTAGGCAATTCTCAGTGGGTGACAAAGTACTTTTAAAGGTCAAGCCACATAAGAGTTTGATTTTGTTTGGAAAGGCATCCAAACTATCTCCAAGATTCGTAGGACCTTTCAACATTCTAGAAGTGATCAATCCAGTTGCATATAGACTTGCTCTTCTTCCAGCTCTCACCAAGATCCATAATGTTTGTCATGTGTTGTTACTCAAAACTTATCATCCTAATGTATTGCATATTCTTGATTGGCACGCTCTATAGGTATAGGATCCAGGAGTGGTGCTAATGGAGCCCATTCAAGTCTTGGAGAAGTGTAACATTAAGTTGCGTAATAGAGACATAGTGCAATATAAGGTCCAATGGGACTAGTATTCAGTGGACAGTGCCACTTGAGAGGATGCTTCAGATATTAATAGATCTTTTCCACATTTGGGAAATTAGCATAGATGTTTTTATTACATGCATATTAGAGATACTTGATACTTAGATGATGATACTTTATTATTTTGATATGTTATTGTTTTGTTTGATGTAATAAGACATCAAGATGATGTCTCTTCCAACTGGGGAAGGATGTCACATCTCAAACTTTCACATTTACTTGATTTGGTTAAATGTATAAAAACCATTGAACTTAAGTTGGATAAATTGCTAGTGATGTAATATTGGTTTAAGATGCAATTACTTTGGCTATATTTTGGGACTAACCTATTGATAGTGGTATGAGTGTGATTGTCTGCAAGTCTTGTCAAAGGACAAGAGCATGGTTCAGGTAGAGGGGACCTAGCTATTTGGCAACATGTGTTGGGTTTTAACTGGTGTTCCACACACACACTCACATAGATTTCATGTTTGTTTTGATAAATGTTGCATTACATGTTGTTTTGAAGGATGTCTGTTGATTTTTCCCTTGCATGAAAAATGTCGATTGTCTTGTTTTGTCTTTAATTTAAGTGTGATACCTACTTATGACAAGGACAAGAAGTTAGTTTTATATTTTGATCTAAATGAATATATAGAATTAAAAATATCACTTTTTCAAAATAAAATATAAATGCCTAATGCATGTAATATACTCAGTTAACTTATTGATTATACTCATATCAACAATCTTAAAAATATAATAAGTAGTAGAGAATTGTAATTAATATATTCATATTCTAAGGTATTTCAAATCACATAATATGTAATTATTATAAAAACTAAATTATGATAAAAATTTAAGTATTCTTTTTATTCTTCAATAATTTGGAATAAACATCGATAGTTATATATAATTACATTTATATATATTTAGTTGGGAATTTTTAGAAGAAGTTATAAATATAAAAAAAAATTAGCATGCGAAAACATGCATTAAAGGAAACTCTTATTTCAAAAATAATTGCATGAAAGAAATTAGGTTTTGCATGTAATAAAAGGAGATAGACGCCAAGGAGGAACAGAAGCAAAGAAAGCAAAAAAGATATAAGCACAGGAAGAAGAGTGATCTGAGAGAGCATCAGAAACCACATATTTTTCTTTAGAATTACTATGGTATTTGTATGAATAAATCTAGATCGATCTGGATCATTCTCTTTATGTTGCTTTTCGATGGCTTCATTTTTTTCCTTTCCTGTTGAATACTTTCCAGTGTCATGGATTGACTGGTAATGAAATCACTGTACCTCGGATCACCCTCTATCCTTTATGTTATTGAACTACTCTTAGTTGATGAGATTTGATCCTATCTAAACTACCGATCTTTGTATTCTTAACTCAACCACCTGTAGGTGCTGGATTTGCTTGGCGCAACATTGGTGCTTTATGTCAATCTCAATCTTTGTCTAAACTATTTTAGATTTAGACTATCTCATAGTTGATTCCTTTTATCTTTAATTGGATTAGTTTTTTCACTGCAACCAGCTCATCAAATGAGATTCACCCATAGTCTTCTGAGATCTGATTGTCATTATGAATTCAACTACCTGATGTCCTCCATTGCCTGAGCGGCAGTCTTGTTTGGCCTCTTGAAATGTTTCTTTTATTCTTAGTTTTCCCTGTCGTTCAGCGACCGACCTCGTCTCTTTGACTAATTGGTCCTACTATCCGGTGGGATGTAACTATGTAATCGTCCATCATTGGATTAGCCTAAGTAGCATTTTTGTTATAAATTAAAAGTCTTTTTATTTCTTACAACTTAGAACGGCTTGTCAGCCAATGGGACGCCATAATGGCTTTTACTTGTTTTGTTAACTGTGTTAGGAATTATGATCTTTCCAGTAAGATCGACCTCTGCAAAACATTACTTCCAAACTGAATGTCATCTTCGTAAACCTTATATTGACCTATTTTCATTATTTTCTCTATATTTGTGCCTTTCGATGGCCTCAAACGATTTGCCTTAAGTATCTTTCGACCTTGTGTATTATGAATAGCCTAGATTAAAAACGGGTTTCGGTCTGCATGTTATGATTAGTCCCTTTGCCTTTTTAATGGAGATATCTCATAGTTTAGAATTATAATAGGTATCTCCTTGTTCTATTAATCATTTTCCAATTTGTCCTTACAGACTACGATCTAGTTTGTAGAATATTACTTGATCACTAATTCTATTTTATTTTTTTTACTTGACCTCACATGTTGATTCAAGATTTTAGAATTCCTATTTTGTTTTTAAGAAATCTTAGCTTGGAAATAATATAAATCTTAGCTTGCAAATAATATAATATTAATTTTAAATGATATCCTTTTTAATATTTATTAGAATTCTTATCCTATGAGGGTTGATCATTTAAAGCACATATAGATAGGCATCCTTTATATAATTAAAATTACATGGAGAATTAATATTTTGTAGACCAATATACTTGTAGTTAATGAATTTGACAAATGCATAGTCAACTTATACAACTTTTTGGAAAGACCTTGTTAAATCTTTTACCTATAAAATTATATCTATACCTTGCGTTTTATAGTCTTCATGTTCAAACTTCTTTTTAAAACAAATATAAGAAAGCAAATTAGATAAAATTGGGTAAATTGATCTATGTTACTTATATCAAGTTTAGCTATGTGGAAAAAACATATAACTGTTTGAAGTCATTTGAAACAAATATCTTTTCCTTGTATTCTTGAATGCATAAAATGAGGTATTTTACCGTAGAAAAGTGTTGAAAGAAGTTTTATTTTTCCGTAAAATTGCGATTGAAAGTGCATAGGACTATTATCTTCTTTTTTTGTTTGTGTTATCCATGTTAATACTTGTTTTTGGAAAGATTGGCTTCCGGGAGGGGTGTTGAGTATGGAATAATAGGGAAGTAGATTTTCTTTTTCAAAACCTACACACCGTTTTAACGGTTAATGCTTTGGCCAAATCAACTATGATGTTGAAATAGACATATGTACCATTGTTGTAAATGGTTTGATTGCCTAGTGTTTATATTTATATTTTTCCCTACCATATCCTGTTGATGAGATGTTGCATTCATGATAGAAATACATGTAGATTGATAGGCACACACCGGATTCCACCCTACACTTGCTAACAGGTTGTTAGGCCCTTTGAGTAGGGTAAAGTATCCTTCAGTTTGAAGGATACCAGGGAAGTGCAAGCTTCGTGGTTGGGTGGAAAAAGTGCTTGAACCATGTTCTTGTCCTTCAATGTAGCAAATGGCCAGTTGGTCGATGGTAGTTGAGGACTAATTTAGGATTCATTGAGTGATGACAGTTGTACACTTGTATCTAAATTCAAATGTTATGAAAGGCAAAAAGTGACATCTATAATTGTATAATTATTATTTGAAATCTCTGTAATTGAATTCATAAAGATGCTTTGTATCAAGTCTGATTATGAACATAATTTTGTGAATGGAATCTTGTTTAAAATAAATGGATAATTCTACTATCTCTTTTTCATGATGATGTTATAGTCTTTACCTTAATTTACTCACTTGATGTTAAATATGAATTTTACCTCAGTAACTATGTTGTGAAATTGTTCAATACTTTACATAGGAGGCAAAGAGACATTACAATATTCTTGAATTGTTGTCAAAGGTGGCCAGTAACACCCAAAAACTTTTACTTGGTGCAATATAGGCATAAGAATTTAGCACAATGCACAAACATCCATGCTAAGTGCTAGAGTCCAAATGACTCTAGATCCTGGTCACATGAAATACCATAGGACAATGAGATAAACAATGCACTAAAATAGAATTTCTCAAAAATACACATAATGGGATTTAAAGACAACACAATAACATATGTGTGGTTATGGGAAATGGCTAAGGCAAGGTTAAAATGAACCTAGAAATGTACTAGGGGAGTGGACATCAAAGTTAGTGTAAAATGTAGCATGACATTACAAGGGTATGCAATTTTTGATGTTACACTATTTTATGACAACAATATTTAATAATTTACTTAAAAAATATATAGCCAAGGCTAACAAAACATAAAATTTTGACTAGAAACTATGGGGAATGAGTATGACCCTTTGGGTCTTACATTTGACCCTAACCTATTGATTTTTCCCTTACCTAGATAGCCTTGATCAGAGCACAAAGAATATTTTATTATTTTTTGTAGAATAGTTCAAATAGATTTCTTCCAGGTTCTTATATAATTAGGGTTTGAAATGTAGATTTCAATAAGAAGAAACTAGAAAATCAAAGACTTGTGAGCCTACAAAGCATGCTTCTTAAGAATATTTTAGAATTAAATTTATCCCAAACCCTTAGCCAACTTTAAGAAGACTTGACAATCCTAAAATGCATAAATCATTGAGTAGAAAGGATTCAATTGGTCACAATTCCAAAGCTAGTTCTCTTTTTCCCAAAAACACAATTCTTGGAAGTAAATTCATCAAATTGAAACCACAACATGTCGTCTAATTAATTAACTAGGTATTTCATAATCTTAATACAATCATATAGGTTTATTCATGCAATTGAAGTT
Source organism: Cunninghamia lanceolata (assembly GCA_027924645.1). NCBI lineage: Eukaryota > Viridiplantae > Streptophyta > Pinopsida > Cupressales > Cupressaceae > Cunninghamia > Cunninghamia lanceolata. The sequence continues at coordinate 5,141,382 of BSBN01000596.1, forward strand.
AGATGTAATTCTTAATTCTAGGGTTTTAATATTGATATCTAAGGTTTAATTTTCTCTTTCCTAGTTTCATTAATACTAGGGTTTCATGTATAAGTTTCAATTTCTAATCTAATCAAATTCAAAATCAATATAATAAATCCTAAAACCCTTATATTCAATTTGCACGTAGATTCCCTAAATCAGTAGCTTCCATGGATGCTCTTTCCTAGTTTTCATTCTCTAGAAATCTATTATTCACATAGTTTCAACCATTCCAATTTAAATATAGCTCAAATATACTTTAAACCCAAACCAAAAACATGTTCCTATGTGAAAGATATGACCAAGATCCAAAATTTCAATGCTAAATTGAATTCCTTGTTGAATTTGATACTAAACCCTTACTTAAAGATTTCTCTAGAAATGCTCTTCAAAATTTACAAACAAATCTCCTTCAATTCTCCTCTATTTGGGAAAGGTGTATTGTACACCTTGCATAATAATAATGCTCATACTATAAAAATAAATATTTAATTGTGACATCTCTTAGAGATCTGGATACCACATGGGTTAGACATTTTTGGGGACACTTGTATGTTGTATGTAACATTAGAGAAATATTTAACTTTGGGACCATGGTTTAGTGAGCTCATGTGATTTTGAGGCACATGGTTTATGTAATACCACTTAGTTGTTTTGTGCAATCCTTGTCTATGAAATCAAGCGTGTGAGAAGTTCTTGAGGTTGTCTTATGTAACCCTTGGCTTGTTGGCTAAGGTTGGATTGAGCATCTCTTGAAGGTTGTATATGTGATTGGAGGAAGTATAGATTGGGATGTGTGGCTACATGGTTCTCATTTACCTATTCCCATGGAGGAATCCAACTAGGATGCTTGATGCTTTACAAGACTTACATCTAGACTGTGTACATATATTATAATATTGTTCATGGAGATAATACACTAAGTGTTTGTGGGTCTCTTGGAGGCTAAGTTTTTCCCTTGAGAGGGTTTTCCCAGGGTATATCTACCATTATCTTGTGGTATGTTTGTTATTATTTTGCATGGTGGATGGTAAATATTTTTTTTTTCATCTTTTTATCTCATTGAGGGTTATGTGAAATGATTTATATTGCTACATTTTTTATTTGGTATTTGAGCCTGGTTGTTAGGTTGTAAGAGGAAAAATATTCCTAATTGTTAATCCTTTGTATGAGTATATTCTTATGCATAGTTGAATCCATGGTCTTACCAAAAAACAAGAAAATGTATTTTTAAAGTTTTCATTTGTTGTAGATCTAGGTTGTTCTAGAACTAGGGTTTTGAGTTGTTTTGGCAAATGGATTTTTGATTAGGTTCATTTTTGTTAGGGGTATAGAGGTAAAGTATGTAAATGAAATCCTAGAAAAAAACCTCACTATTGGATCCAAAAGGCCAAAAAATCTATATATCCAAAAAATATATGTATCCATATATAACTCGACCTATTTCGGAGAAAAAGCTCAAGTTATTTTTGGGGGTATGGAGAAATTTGGGGATAGAAAATTTTTGTGTAGCCTGTATAGATCCATACAACTATATGGTCTGTACGATTGTACCATCAATGATATTCATTGTTATAGTCAACACATTCTATAAGAATAGTCCTACACAAAGTCTAAACCACTTGGGTATGGTTGGTAGAATTAAAAAATATAAAAAATGTTTTCCAATAGAGGAAGGTCACGTTGGTTGATGTCACCAGGAGGGTGTAGAGATTATTTCAAGGGGAATAGCCTCTAGTCATGTAGGGGACTTCCATCTAGGTTTAAGAACCTAGTTTAATGGGGGGCTAGCCCCTGGTTGCAACCAACCACGAGGGGAGAAATCTCTAGTGGGTCAAACTTCACACATCCACCACCACTTGGCCACCCACCAACCACCTCTACCAATTCTAACCACTCAATAGCTACCCAAATTTGCCCCACTAAGCTGCCACCACCTTTACTGGTGTAGCCAGCCAAAACTACTCATGCACCACCACCACTAGCCAACCACCAATTGCGCTGACCTCTTGCCAACATGCAACTACTAGGACTATTTATGAATGCACATAATATAGCAAAAAGTTTTTGGGAGGCATAAGTTTCACCTAGTAAGTCATATTTTTAACTTCTTATAGTGAATGGAAAGCTCTTTCTAAGTACTACATTGAAATATCATTAGTTTTTCTATATTTTCTATTTGTGATAGAAAATGTTACCTAGAAGCTCGTTTCACTCTCACTAATTTGATACTCATATCATGTGCCCAAATTTTCCAATTTTGGACTTCTTAGAGATGATGAAGAACATTTTCTAAGTACATCAAAATGGATTAGGTTTGGGAGTGTTGATATACAATTTGTTCACTTATATTTATATAGAATTATTTTTAGATTCCTTGGTTGTGTTTGAGTCATGGATAACCTACATGTGTATCTCTAGTTGCCTATGTTTAACAAGGTTATTGGTGTATTGTTGAACTTGTGTATTACATTATGAGATCTATGAGTTGAGTAGTTTTATAGGCTATTGATACTCACTAATTGCATAGATAACTCATATGTGGGCAATCTATATCCATAGATCTTTTAGTGTTGATGCATATTCTATTGGTTTTCCTTGCTTGGTCACTTGGTTCATTGGTATGTTTATTATTATGAGGTAGAGAGATGGTGTTACTGAGACAATTATATTGTGGGTCCTATTGTTATTGACTATTGTATAGGCATGTGATATTTAGCGCGAGTTTGATGTAAGTACACTAGATGGTGATCATGGTGTCTTGGAGGTTCTTATATGCCTAGATCTTTGGCATGGCATGGTTTTTTATGTAGATACATTGTTGGTGGTGATGGACTATTTCCTAGATTATAGGTGGTAGTTTATCTTTTTGGTTTGGAGAGAATGGTTCTAATTTATCCTCTAAAGCTATTGGTGTTGTAGTTGAGTATTTTGATTGTGTGAGGGCCATGGGTGATCCTCAATTAGGAGATGGTTATCGCAATGCCATGTGTAATTCAGTATCATAATTCAATGGGAGCTTTGGTAGTGATATTGATCATCACTTGGTGATGGATGGTATTTTGTAGTGGTTGTTGATATCATAGAGGAGCTATTGGATTTTGTTTCTAGTATGTAGTTAGAGTTCTTTGACATCTTTAGTTTTATTGACACGATACACTTATTTCATGTGGTTTGTAGATGTTGGCATCTTGTTACCATGGACACCTCTTAGAGTCTTTGATTGAGGTGTCAGTTATGATTTTTTAGTTTGATAGATGATCCTTGATTTAGAGGATGGATTTTATTGTGCCATGGTAGACTCTTGAGTACACATTAGAGTTTTGGCATGATATAGGTGCTCTTAGATACAAATATGTTTATTAGAGACATATTATCTTATTTTGAGGATATATAGATCATGATGTCATGATGAGTTCTTGATTATGCATTTGGAGCTTTGATAGTGATTTGTAACAATCTTCTAGTATTAAGTGCAATGACCATTTTGTCTTGGAGCTTCTAGGTATTGTGGTGTTGCAATTGGAGTTTAGTTGGCATGGAATGATCGGTTGGGTCCTTATGGATATTGGATAGACTTGGGTAAGGCTAGAGATCTCTTGTTTCTTAAAGATCATGTGATGATATGGTTACTCTTTGATGAGGTTTCAGTAGGAAGATTGAGGAGGTCACTCCTAGAGTTGGAGGTGAGTTCAACATGGACTTATTAAGGCGATTGTTCATGAAGAGAGTCATTATGGCATGGTCTATCCTCAAAGGAGAAATCTCATTCCCCACTCTTGGTCCTCTTAATGATGAATCATCTTATAGGTATTCCCAACCTTGTTTTTAAATGCATTTTCTTTGATCTGTCTTCTCATGGAATGAGTACTCTTGAGATATGTATGTTAGTTCTATAAGACTTATTTGAGGATTGAATAGCATGCTTTATTTTTCTCTTGTATCCTTATGCATATGAGCTTATTATGAAGACAATTTTAAGGAGCATAGAGGATGGTTTGAGGCTTATTCCATAGTTTTTGGGAATGGATGTTTGTTGGTTTGATCTTCCTTTGGTTTGGGAACCTTACATCCTAGTTTGTTTATTAATATATGTTATGTTTTACCTTGGGGTTGAACAGTTGGATGTTGAGGAGGCTTTTCTATTTAAAGTTTTTGGGAGGGAGATCACACTTGTCACAACTAGTTAACTTATAGGTGCCGGTAGGACATGTTACATGGTTATGATTTACAAGTTTTCTTTCTATGATCAATTGTTTCTTCCTACAGATTCATGTTCACATGACATTAGAGTTGAGGTTTGCATGAAGATATTGTGGTCACTATGCTTATGGTCATTTATTAATATTGTAATTCATTATTTTTTAGTAACACTATGAAATCTCTTTAATCTTTTTATTCAATGATGTGGAGAACTTGGTAGAGTTTTGGAGACTAGTGGTGAGAGAGTTATGTTGTAACGTTTTAGTTTGTAGGTTTGTAGATCATTTCTTATGTTCTTTGGTACTCAATGATATGGATGATGTTAGCCACACCATTCTATGTGAGAGTGCTATTGGTGCACTTTTGGATGCTTTGCACTCATTTTTAGATTTTACATTAACCATGTGGTGGGAGTTCCAAGTTGTATATGTGTCCTTTGTTGAATGTTCTCATTATATTGTGGTGTTGAAAGTATTCATGTTTTTGTCACATGTCTATTTGTTATTATCTTGGAGGACCTCTTCGTGTAGGATAGTGAATATACAAGGACTTGTGATCATGGATTTGGTTTGATATGTTGATGGCATAAGGTATACTTGTTATGATAATTATACCTTGTTCTTTGAGGTATGGTTAGTTGGATGTGTTAGCAACTATCTGTGGTTACTATTCCAACCATTGATGAGTTCTTGGTAGCTACTCAAGTGGATGTTTTGATGGTACATGTTGGCTATAAAGATTGATCCCTTGATGATTGAGTTTACTTTTTACTCCTTATGCAAGGCATATAACAAGTGGGAAAATGTTGGGAAAAGATGTGTTGTACACCTTGAATAATAATGCTAATACTATAAAATAAATATCTAATTGTGATGCATCTTAGAGATGTGGATACCAAATGAGTTAGAAATTCTTGGGGACACTTGTATGTTCTATGTGACATTGGAGAAATATTTAATTTTGGGGTCATGGTTTTGAGGCACATGGTTTTATGTAATTCTTGTTTGCACCAGAATATAGATTTTTTTAAAGATTTGAAACTATTATAAACCCTAAAATCTATACTCATAGCAACAGAAAAGATTATGATAAAACTATGAAAACCAAACAAATATTGATGTTACCGAAATATTAAAATGTGGTTGCTGGTAATATTGATGCATAACTCCAATATAAATTTGTCCAGGGTGATAAATGAGGGATGTATTTGATTTTTATAAAGTTGAATAGAAATTGGTTTGGGTAGTTAAACGGATTTTTGATTCAGTGAACGGTAAAAGGTAGTTCGGGTTATGGTAGGCATTTTTACGGGTTTTAGATTAAAATAATAAATTAAGTTTATTTAATTTATTATTTTTGGGAGGTTATTAGCTCATAGGTAAATAATAAATTAATTTTAATTTATTATTTACGGGATATGTTAAAATGAAGGATTTAATGGGATATTTAGGGATTATTAAGGATAATTATGGATTTATGGATAATGAAAGATTCGGTCAATTTTTTATGTCTACATTTTTGCCCCTCTTTGAGACAATGTTGCGAAGCAATATTGTTTCAAAGAAGATTAAAACATAGGTTTTTGTGGTTTGGTTTTTGGGACGCTGGGGATCACATGGGGTTTATAAAGTTTTTGGGAGGTTGGGGATCACATGGGGTTTATAAAACCTAAAATCTATACTCAGAGCAACATAAAAGATTATGATAAAACTATGAAAACCAAACAAATATTGATGTTACCGAAATATTAAAATGTGGTTGCTGGTAATATTGATGCATAACTCCAATATAAATTTGTCCGGGGTGATAAATGAGGGATGTATTTGATTTTTATAAAGTTGGATAGAAATTGGTTTGGGTAGTTAAACGGATTTTTGATTCGGTGAACGGTAAAAGGTAGTTAGGGTTATGGTAGGCATTTTTACGGGTTTTAGATTAAAATAATAAATTAAGTTTATTTAATTTATTATTTTTGGGAGGTTATTAGCTCATAGGTAAATAATAAATTAATTTTAATTTATTATTTACAGGATATGTTAAAATGAAGGATTTAATAGGATATTTAGGGATTATTAAGGATAATTATGGATTTATGGATAATGAAAGATTCGGTCAATTTTTTATGTCTACATTTTGCCCCTCTTTGAGACAATGTTGCGAAGCAATATTGTTTCAAAGAAGATTAAAACATAGGTTTTTGTGGTTTGGTTTTTGGGAGGCTGGGGATCACATGGGGTTTATAAAAATGATTAGATGGTAGATAATACCCCCTCAAGAGGCTATGCAAGGATGAAGGAGATGGAGAGGTTCTTGAAAAAGGAAAATGAAGGGAAGGAGGATGGAGTTATGCTGATGACACATTTAGAAACTTGATGTTTGATATAGCACCTGACATTATGCACCAAGGTATAAAGACTAGGGTGACGATGTTTCAAATGCAGAAAGGAGTAAATTCGCAAGCAAGCATATGCCTAATGGCACCATGATATGAAAGACCATGATGACAGTGTGGCAGGTATGTTGCAATGACCAATAACAGACACAAAACATCAATGAGTCAACACACACAAACAAAACAAGCAAAACATGCATACACAATGTTGCCCCTAGACAAAAAAGTGAAAGAAGGACCAAAAGACTTAATCATGATAGAAGTAAGATAGGTAGTAAGATCTCAAGCCAAAAAAAAATGAACATGATAAATAGATAAGTGTCATGTTGTGGGAATGATATATCCTTGGATAAGATAAGGTAAAGAAAGGATGGTTTGGCCTGGGGGATCTACAACTTAGTTATTGCAATCAAGATCAAATCACTAGGTGTTAAGTTCCACAATTTAGTCTAAGAGTTTCAAAGTGTTTGTGAGATATGGCTTAGAATGTGCGAGTGTCAAAAATTGGGTTGTGTTTGTTTTGGTTGAAATTTTTGTGTTGGCATGAAGTGAAATGATTGGATGGAGGGGAAGAATGAGGATACAGTGCTGAAAATGTTATTATGGGATTGCATGAGACTGGAAAGGCAGACAAACTCAAGAGTCTATTATGAGGAACTCAAAGGTACCAAGACACATAGACCTACACAGGTGGACAAAAGAATACCAGGATGAGAGCAGGTGAAGGAATGGGAAAGGACTAATGAAAAGGCTAGTGATAACGGAACATAGAATAGATGGCGAGACAATGCAATATGACCAGATGATACTGAGTAGATGTGTATGGCAAGATATGGATGGGAGTGGAAGGGAGGACATATTTTATTATGGAAGGGAAATGGATGATGTGAAAAAGCTACCTAAAGGATGGTGGGGACAGCTTGAATTCTACACATGGCACCTGCGAACAGGTTTTCACCATGGTACTTATCTAGGGCACCACCGAAGTGGTTTTCACCATTGGACGAAATGATTTTTCTTTACTATTTTTTTTTTAATTTTTTAATTTTTATTTTTTTTATTTTTTTATTTTTTTTATTTTTTTTTATTTTTTATTTTTTAACTGGGACACTCTGAGTCAGGTATAGAACCGTTTGAGATGGGCTATGTTGATAGGCTCTTCCAAAGGTTGACCTTCCGGAGTGGAAAGTTGGTAAGCTCATGATCCATAGCTCTTGGTTACGACAAAAGGTCCCAACCAGTTAGGTTCAAACTTCCCTTTCTTTGCACGATCAGCCAGATTCATTTGATTTTCTAGTAGAACAAGATCTCCAAGCTCAAATTTACGAGGCTTCATTTTCTTGTTGTAACCTCGGCGCAGGCGATTTTGATAAGCTTTCAGATGATTAAGAGCCGTAAGTCGCTTCTCATCCAATAATTCAAGCTCTTGTAATCTTGACATCCGATACTCCTCATCTGAAATCAAGTGTTGTAAGGATACTCGCAAGGAAGGGAGCTCGATCTCAATGGGTAAAATAGCTTCTGAACCATATACCAAGGAATATGGTGTAGCACCAGTAGGAGTACGAATACTAGTTTGATAAGCCCAAAGAGCAGGATGAAGTTGCAAGTGCCAATCATGGCCAGCTTTGTTTACTATTTTCTTTAGGATTTTCAAAAGAGTCTTATTAGTTGCTTCAACTTGGCCATTACTTTGCGGATAATAGGGGGTAGAAAAGTGATGTTGGATTTTGAATTTATTGCAAAGCTCTTTGACATCTTGATTCTTAAATGGGTGACCATTATCTGTGACTATGGCTTGAGGAATACCATAGCGGCAAATGATATAATGGAAGATGAACTTAGATATTTGCTTTCCCGTAATGTAAGTAAGAGGAATTGCTTCAACCCATTTAGTGAAGTACTTGGTAGCAGTGATAATAAATTTATGACCATCTGAGGAGGATGGATGTATTTTTCCAATGAGATCAAGTCCCCATTGTGAGAACGGCCATGGAGTAGTGATAGTTTGTAGTTCTTGTACTGGTGCATGAATTAGATCACTATGTTGCTGACATGGTACACATTTCTTAACAAAATCATGTGCATCCTGCTCCATAGTAGGCCAGTAGTATCTTGTGCGAAGCATTTTCTTGACTAAGGATGAACCTCCAAAATGAGCACCACAGATGCCTTCGTGTATCTCATGCAAAGCAGTTTGGGCTTCTTCTGGGTTAAGACATTTAAGCAAAACACCATCTAGTGACCTTTTATAAAGCGTATCACCGAGGAGGACGTATTGGGAAGAACGACGAATGAAGGAGCGACGTTGGGATTTGGAAAGATTTGGTGGAATGATTTGGCTATGAAGGTAATGGTAGATCTCATTCAACCAAGTGGAGTTAGGACCAACAATATCACATACCAACTCTGATTCTGGGATATCAAAAGCTGGTACAAACAATTGTTCTATTAGGAATTCAATTTTGTGATCATTCCTAGGTATCTCTATCATTGAACCAATTGTGGCCATAGCATCAGCAGCTTTATTATGAAGCCTTGAAATCTGTTCAAATGTGATCCTATTGAAATATGTTTTGAATGTATCCACTAGTTTCTTGTATGGCTTTAACTTTTCATCCTTTGTCTAATATTCGTTGTTTACTTGCTTGATCACTAGTTGAGAATCCCCATGAACTTGTAAGTCTTTGATATTCCAGGTTATAGCCAATTTCAATCCTTTGATTAGTGCTTCATATTCGGTGATGTTGTTTGTACATGGAAATTGAATGTGAAATGATTTTGGTATATAATTGCCTTGAGGTGTAACAAAGAGTATTCTAGCTCCGGAGCCACGTTGAGTATGAGAACCATCAAAATATAATTGCCAAGAGGGAATAGTTTCTATGTCCAAGATTGATTCATCAGGAAATTCTGTTACCATTGGATGATCTAATTCTATAGGTGCTTCGGCCAATTGATCTACTATTATTTGTCCTTTTATAGCTTTTCTATCAACATACTCAATGTCAAATTCACTAAGCATCATCACCCATTTTGCCATACGTCCAGTCAGGGCTGCTCTAGATAGTAAATATTTGAGAGGATCAATCTTTGATATAAGCTTAGTCTGATGACTCAACATGTAGTGCCTAAGCTTTTGTGATGCAAAGACAACCGCGAGACATGCCTTTTCAATAGGTGAATAATTTACTTCATAGCCCACCAAAGTTCTACTGATGTAATAGATTGCTCGTTCTTTACCACTATCATCATTTTGTGCTAACAAAGCCCCTAATGCTGCTGATGTTGTTGAGATGTATAAAATAAGGGGTTTTCCATGAATAGGTGGTGCTAACACAGGAGGAGATCCTAGGTATTCTTTAAGTTTATCAAATGCTTCTTGGCAATTTTGATCCCAAATAAATTGTGTGTTTTTCTTCAACAAGTGAGTAAATGGTTGACACTTGTCAGCAAGTTCAGCAATAAACCTCCGTATGGATTGTAATTTTCCTTGCAAAGATTTGAGTTGTTTTAGATTTTGAGGAGGCATTTCTATTATAGCTTTGACTTTTGCTAGATCAACTTCAATTCCTCTTCTGGACATGATATAACCTAAGAGTTTTCCAGATGTTACTCCAAATACACACTTCTTAGGATTTAGTCTGACATTGTACTTTTCAAGACGATCAAAAATGTTTTCCAAAACATATAAGTGCCCCTCTCTAGTTTTTGATTTGGCAAGTATGTCATCTACATAATCTTCCATTTGTTTATGAAGCATATCATGAAACATAACAGTCATTGCTCTTTGATATGTGGCTCCGGCATTTTTTAGACCAAAAGGCATGACAAGCCAACAATATGTTCCCTAGACACAAATGAAAGAAGTTTTATGTTGATCTTCTTTAGCTATTCTAATTTGGTTATACCCAGAAAATCCATCCATCAATGATAACATCTCATGTCCTACTGTTAGATCCACTATGATATCAATGTTTGGTAACGGAAAATCATCTTTTGGGCAAGCTTTGTTGATGTCTCTGAAATCATTACAAACTCTGATGGTTCCATTTGGCTTGGCTACAGGTACAATGTTGGAGATCCACTCAAGATAATCTATCGGTTTGATGAAACCAACTACTAAGAGCTTTTCTAACTCTGCTTTAACCATTAGGGCAATTTTGGGATGCATCTTTCTCAATTTTTGTTTGACTGGTTTTGTTCCAAGATGGACTGTTAAATGATGTACTATTAGTGATGGATCTAATCCTGGCATATATGCATAGGACAAAGCAAAATTGATTTCTCATTTTTTGAAGAAAGAATTGAAGTCCCGAGTTTCAAATTCTGATAATGACTTTGCTGCATATGTGATCTTGGGTTCTTCTGTAGTTCCAAGATTCATCTCTTGTGTCTGTTCTATGAGTATAGTGGACTTTTCTCGGTGTGCCCCCACTTTGGGAAGGTTAAATTCCTCATCCCCTGGCACCTCAGAAAGGTCTTCACCAGTGGATACGTCTTTTATTTTTATTTTTGCATCATCTGAAAGTGCCACAAAGTGGTTTTCACTAGGGGACGTTATTTTTACATTTTCATTTTTTTGACTAAGGAATTTAATAGATTCCCCAAAGTAGGCATCGGAGTGTAGTTCAATAGCGTAACCAATCTTGTGATCTCCGATAGGTAGATGAGTACGAAGTCCCAAAAATTCACCAATAGCCTCATCATTTTCAAAGACATCAAGGACAGGAGGTCTGTGTTGGTCCCAGTCAATGAGATCTGGATAAACAAGGGATAATGAATGAGAGGAAGTGGATGGGGTGGATGAGGATGATGGTTGATCAAAGGAATAAGTGATGGTATAGATGGAATTATCCTCGAAGACATCAGCGGCTGCTTCAAAAGGATCTATGAAAGTGTCTCGATTAAAGGACTCAACTGCGGGAAAAGCTTTTGCCACTTCGTCTAAGATAAACTCAACATCGGGTGACTCACGCTTGGTGGATCCAAACCCTAGCCCAACATGCTTAGGTCGGCGATGAAATTCTAAAGGCTCTAAGATTCCTTGTTGTTGTTGCCCAAGCCAACCTTCTGTATAGCCTAACTTTTTAATGATAGGATAACCTCTGTGATATATACTCAATGGTAATTGTCTCTGTTCATCTTCGTCGCTATAGAGCCATTTAGAGATGTCATCTTCAATGGTTTCTTGACTTAGTTGCCCCCAATATTTGAAGTATTTCAACTGTGGATGAGTAACCAAGACATGATTAATCGGACGAGGTCGCCCATAGCTCTTAGGTGAAAGAGGAAGTTCATTGATATGAAACAGAGTGTACTCCCCCATGCCTGTAGCACTAATCTTAGCCTTGATCTCCGATCAGGAAGTGGATGGTGTGGATGAGGAAGATGGGGTGAGGGTGGATGGGTCAATGTATTTGGATGATGGTTGGGCAACCTCATTAGTTGGACAATAATTTTGATGTCGATAGGGACCCTCCAGTCATCTATAGTATTGAAATGGGTGAGGGTCTACTTGTATGGTGATCTCACGATCATTAAATGGGAATTTTATGCATTGGTGGTACGTGGAAGGGACGGCTCTCATGGCATGAATCCAAGGTCGCCCTAGGAGAATGTTATAGAGGAGATCAAGATCTAAGACCTAACATGTAGTTTCCATTGTAATAGGGCCAACCTTGATTGGGAGTTTAATTGTACCTACCGATTTTCTTTCTCCATCATCATAAGCTTTGATCGTAATTTGATATTTCTCATCAATGTTCTCATCGGAGTATCCCAGTTGTTTTATTAATTTGAGGGTACATAAATTCAAAGCTGATCCACCATCTATCAGGGCTCGTTTCACGAAATGTTGGTTGACAATAACTTCTAGATGAAGGGCTTCGTTATGGAAATGTTCTGGAGAGGAGTTTTCTGGCTCTGTGAAGATGAGGCGAGGAGTGGATGTAAGAGCCCCCACCATAGCTTGGAATTGATCTACGTCAATATCACCTAGTACTTGAGATTCTATAAGGGCTTTATCCAAGATTTGTTTGTGTTGGGGGGACATTCTTAAAAGCTCTAGGATTGAGATTTGGGCAGGTGTCTTTTTCAATTGATCTAGGATATTATATTTAGGTACATTATGGCATAACCCATGAGGTCTCGTGGGGTTATGGGATGAAATAGGAGGAGGATTTCCCTGAACAGTAATACGACCTCTTCGTGTAGTGACATCACACTCAGGAGTTCTACCTCTAACAATTATAACATTGACATGAGGATATGAAATTTCAATATGGCCAACTAAGCTGTGGTTACTATAGTCATAATGAACTTCATTGTGTGATGTGTCATCAACATTAGTGGCTCTATTATTTTTTTGTCCATGTGGAGGAAATGGTTCTTGGTAGGCTTTGAGTTTCTCATTGGGAGACTTATGAGGTATTTGATCTATGTGTATCTCTCCTTGATCAATTAGATCTTGGACATAATGCTTCAGTCTCATGCATGAATTAGTGGCATGCCCATTGACATGGTGGTATTCACAATATTGATCTTCTCAAAACCAACAGGGTTTTGGTCGACTGTCATCATAAGGTTTACTAGTGTCAGGAAGTTTGATCATGTTTGCTTGTTTAAGTTTCTGAAATATGGATTCAAGAGGTTCTGTTAAATCTAAAAATTTGCGTGGTGGCCGCAAACCTGGAAGGGTAAATTTCTTCTGTATATGTGGTGGACATTCCTGAGGTGTATTATGAGTTGATGAAGAGTTGAGGACAAATGGTTTGTTTTGCACATGTTGAACATGTTTTGTATCAGTGATTCCATCATTCACAATATTCTTGTTTCGATTCCAATATCGGGATTTATCATTGTTTTGGTTATTGGAATCACGATTCTAATTGTCTTTGTAAATTTTGATGAGACCTTTATTGATAAGAGCCATTTCAATCATCTTGTCTTTTGTCATGATTTGCTCAAATGAATCAGAACATTGCACTTGTAAGTGAAAAGTTAGCTCTTGATTAAGATTTTGCACAAAAATTGGAACTAGTTGTCTCTCAGGAATATGACAAGGGAGTCGATTGACAATATGTCTCCATCGTTGTAGGAAAGAAGTAAGGGTTTCCCCTCCTTTTTGTTTGGTGTTATAAAGGTCTTGCATGGAAGTGTCTTGTTCAATGTTGTAGGCAAAATTTTTGACAAATTCTTCTGCTAGTTGTTCAAAAGATGTGATGTTTCCTAGGAGGCGTGAGAACCATTCAAGGGCTGAGTCAGCCAAACTTTTAGGAAAAAGTCTCATTAAGTATGTAGGTTCATGTCGAAATTCATACATGCGATACAGAATTCATGAATATGATCGCGAGGGTCACCTTTTCCTTTATATTTGTCAAATTTTGGTATTTCAATGTTTGTAGGAAAAGGTACCATGATTAGAGATTTGTCAAATGGATCTGGGTATAGCTCTTCAAATGAGTATTTCTTTTGTCGAGCACCAATCCGATTATCGATGATTCGTTCAATTTTGTCTTGAATGGGTGGAGTGGTGATTGATTGATTGTGTAATTGAGTTTGAGGTGATGTTTGAGGGTGATGTTGTGACAATGATTGGGATTGTTGGACTGATTGGAGTCTCAAATGAGCGAGTTGTTGTTGTGATTGAGTGAGTTGTTGTTGTAGTTGAAGGATTTGGGGATCAACGAGTTTTGAGGATGAGACATTGGTAGGGTTATAATTTCATGAAATTGAGGGTATGGAAGTGGATACCTATTTTGGTTGGGTGTTGACATGACGGATGTGGATAGAAGAAGTTTGAGGTATGGAAACATGAGTTGCATTGGGAGTTAATTGAGATGAGGGAATGTTGGAGGTTTTCAGTATAGAAGATATAGAGACAGATTGTGAGATCCCTACTGGTGAAATGGAAGGGGTTGTGAAAGATGATCCTAATGAAGGAAATGATGAAGATGACTGAATGGGTTGAATTACGGGAATAGATTGTGAGATTCCTAATAGTGGAATCGATGGGGGTGTAAGTGATGACTGAATAGGTTGGACCACGGGAGGAGAATAGTCTAGAGGTATCCCCAATGTGTAAGTATGTGATGAGATAGACATAGGTGTTGAACGTGATTGATGGGAAGAGAGAGATGGGATTGTAGAAATAGAAGTATCTTGTGGTCCCAAGGTAAAATTTTGTGGTGATGTGATAGATGAGGTGGATTGGAATACATTTGACATAGGTGTTGAAAATGATTGGTGGAGAGAGGAAGTAGCCTGAGCTTTTGCTTTAGCTTTTTCTGCTTTTCTTCGTGCTTTTTCTCTCTCATAAATATCATCAGGGACTCTAGCTCCACAATCATAAAGGTATTGCATAAAATAATCAGGATCATGATCCATGGAGAGATGAACAAGTTGTAATGTTTCAAGATCTTGTTGAAGTTGAAGTGCAATGGGATTCATTTTTGAAATGTTAAAAAGCTCTCAGATGGATAAATATGGATGGTATGAAAAACTCCAAAAGTGGGGATAAATGATATGGATCAAGATGTAGATATGAATTGTTTGATGGAAGATAGAAATAGAGTCAAAATGATGACTCAAAGAGACTGGATGGACCTTAGGATTGGATACGGATAAGGGGCTCCTTTAAAAACACTTAGGGTTACGATATGCCTAAGGAAGAAAGGAGATCAAAATGCCACCTCTACTCAAAGGAAGTCAGGGCCTATTGAGTAGAAAAGATAAGATGACAAAGATACACTAACTTAAGAATGGTTAGGGCCTCTAAAGCAAATGGATCGTTATGGGATTGATTAGAAAAAGGTCCGTCTCTTAATTAGATGTTGATGTATGATCAATAGGACAATGGGGATCTACTATGGAAAAGAGATTTTGGGAATGGATATGGATGAATGATCAATCGAAAAAGCTTCTTCTGATTTTAAAGTGACAAGATTCCACTTGAGATGTGCCATGAGGATAAAAGATTCTCAATTTTGAAAGTCAAGCTGATGATGTAGGAGACAAGTTATAATGGTGATGATGATTAGGTATGCACACACAACAATCATATAAGACACACAACTGGATTGGTTGTTTTTTATGACACCTGGATGTTTTGCAAACACTTGTAAACATGCACGATCCTAGGCTAGGAAAGGACAATACTTGTTGAGTTCCCACTTGGTTTTACCCAGCCGCGCCTACTTATGGTGTATAGCTCCAGGAACTTGGGGCACAGGCTCCCCCTTACAGTGCACTCACTTCTCAAGCACACCAAGTTCCAGGTCCTAAGACGCGCAGATCCTGAGGCACCTTACTATCTCTACCATAAGCCGCGAAAATATGGGACGGCTATCAGAGTTTCCTCCTGTATCAACAAGTAGAGGGTTTTTGGCCACTACACAAAAGGGTTCTAGTGAATATCCGGGGGACCGGCACCTTATGAGCGTCCAGCAACCCACTAAAGGCTTTGACTAACCCTACTAGGAGTTTTAATATACACAAGGTACACCTCCTTTCGAGCTAGCACTGTACGGTAATCGCTAATACCGGTTAGACTTGGCTTTCGCCTTATCCTCAATTTATATAGCGGGCCGGACGAAAGTCCCGCTTGGGGTCGCAAATGAGTTCTCCTTGCGGATGTGTCTCAAGAGCAAGCCCACTCTAAGGATATAACAAAAGCAAGGAAACACATTTTTGATCTCTCAGATCGCATGAAATGCAAGGAGAGAGCATACACAATGCCTTTGCGTCACACTCGCATGGGGTTCATTTTAATTCCAAATCCAAATGTGTGGGTGGTTATACAAAATGTCAAAGAAATGCTTTTGATTCTCAAGATCGCCGAATGGCGCAAGAGAAGAGCATACGCATTCAATGACAAAATTGCAAGCCACAAGACATCGCAAACACTTGTTAATTTTAACCCTTGCTTATGATGTGATCTAATCTATAAAATGAAGACACAATGTTTCAAGATTAGATTCTTTGACAATCGATCCTGCAAAAAACTGATTAGTAGTTTGAAAATTTATCTTTGACAGGCGTGTAGCTGCAAGAAAATGTTATACCAAGACAAAACAATCCTGCAAAAACCCACACAAAAAATGTTAGTGCACAACACGAAGAAAAAGTTTGATGTTTTTGAAAATGATTGAATTTCAGAGCATTATACCAGAAAATATGAGATGAGTTCTCAGAAAATGGATTTCACCGTGATGTAGTTCTTTGAATCAGCTTTCCGACACCTACAAAAACATGAAAATTCGATGAAATGACAAAGTTAGGCCTGTTTACACAAAACAGCCTCCAAGGGCTAAAAACGGACACTCTGGAGGTTTGTTAACTAGCAATTTGATCTTGAAGTAATCACACGTCGTGGTTAAAGTGTGCGGCTAAGTTTTGGTTGTTAGGGCTATTCTTGATTGCTACAGTTTAAAGAAACCATTAGCGGTTATGACCCACATATGTCAGCGATCAAAATTGACCCTAAATTTTCCATGTGGCCACGATTCGGAACCCAAATGCTTAATATTGACAATGGCCCAAATGCTTAATATTGACACTGACTAAAAAAAACAAAAATGTCAACCGAAATGATTATGAATTTGAACCACAAGTAATGGCAACGTTGAAGACCTACCTATTTGTGAATCTGGCAAGAAACAGTTGTAGTTAAAATGCTAAAAGAATGGTTTTTGGCAGATTTCTGTTCAATGCGTCACAGATAATATCTATTAAATTTGCTGCAAACCAACATTGATAAGTAAAACCACCATAGTGAAAATTCCAAATTAGAAGGTCAGTTTATTAGTGTCTCATCAAAATGCACTGGCGCTGCACATATATTTCTCTACTGACCTTTTAACATTCCCAAAATTCCACCTATAAATATATTTATTGACAGAGAGTAATTGCATTTATAGGAAGTTCAGGAAATACGCTGATAATCAGCAACCCACGAGTGTGAGGGGATTTTTCGAGCACTACAATGTTCACATATAAAAGTTTACCAGCCAAATAACAATGGCAGCATTTTTATGACAGCTACCAGTTGCACCTGGTAAGGCTTAAACAGCCGGTGTGTTGTTAGTCCCGGCTGACAACGCAAGTGGAGCCCACAATACAGTCAAACAGTCTTCCGTTTATTTTTCACTTTCCGGTTATTCTTCATACAAACGGCATGTCTATGTCATCTCATGACCATGCCCATACACATACGCATCGTGGCTATTCTCCCAACAATACTGCTAAGACATCATGACATACAAATACAATCCATGAACATAAAGCATCGGCGATGGGCCTGGGAGTACGGTTGTTTCAGTCTGGAAGTTTAAACGATTTTGAATTTATTGGGCACAAATTAAAAGCGCCAATTATTTTAAACTAATAGTTATGCTGCACTATTGTTTTAGATTTGTTTTAGATTAAAAACAATAGTTTCACTACATTAATAAAATATTTTAAATTATAAAATATTTTATTAATGCAGTGAAACTATTGTTTTTAATATAGACTTTTAAAAAAAAATATAGTTTAAAGAACTTATTTAATGTTATATTTTTTTTTTCCATTTTTTCTACAAAAAAAATTAGAATAAATTTTTGGATTATTTCTAATGTTAGGATGTGTAGTTTTATTATGATTTTGAAATAAAAATGATATTTTATAGTTTAGTTTAGATGTTTGTGTAGTGTAATAATATGTGATAAAAAAAGATTTATTAGACTTAATAGTGTTGCTCCATTCTTATTGTTGAAGATAGGATTTTGTCACATAACCTAATTTAGTTTTACATCAAAGTTTTTCTTGCCATGTGATTAGTTATGTCTACAACCTTTCTATAATATGTGCTTATGTTTTCTATAATAAATTATAATGACTCACTTTGATTAATAATCTAAGTATAAACTAGTATAGATATCCATCCCGAGATATTTATACTAATTTAGCTACAATTTCAACAAATTATTTACTCCATATTTTAACTATATCAGTATACCAATAACCTCAAAGTTTAATAATTGAATAATTTTAATAAATTATTTAATCCATATTTTAAGTGCATCAGTATATAAATAGTGTCAAAGTTTTATAATCTATTTTAATAAATTACTTAATCTATATTTTAACTACATAACTATTGATATTTATTGTGGAAATAGATTATTTCAATAGTTTAATATGTTATGCTTATTTAATGCATAACTTTTCTAATTACTTTATATAACTTATTAAGTATATATCTATTTTTTAAATAAGAGATTTATTTTAAAAATTATAAAGGAAAATGTAGTCGACACAAAAATATTTTATTTACGTAAGAGTTATTTTATTTTACTTTAAAACTATTTTATTCACTATATACATGGACATATAAATTTTAATTATTGAACAATTGATTTATTTTATTTGAAAGAGGTTTTCTATAACTTTTAATTTTACTTTTGAAAAGCACAAGATGATTATTGAGAAAATTAATATTGTTGATTGAATGTTGCTAAGAAAATAGTAGGTTGAAAAACACAATGTATATTTCAACCTACACATGTCTAGATTATAATTTGTAAATGTAGTTCAAATTTCTGACCTTTTAATTTTTTTACCTTTTTTACTTCACTCATTAATTTTTGCTATTGTGTTTCAAATTCTTTTTACCTTTTTTAATTCATTCATTGTTTTTTGTCTTCCACGATTCATTAAGTAAAATGTAGGTTGAAAACATATTTTTTTTTAAATGTTCAAATTCATCCAATGGCAAAGAGACTAATTGAATGTTGGTGAAGAAAATTGTAGGTTGGACATATTTAATTCATGATTTGTAGGATGCCTTTCAAATTTATGACCATTTTAGTTGATTCATAATTTTGTTGAAATGTTGGGATCCATTAATTATTAAAGTGAATATTGTGTCGTTGAATATTGGTGAAGAAAATTATAGGTTGAAAAACATAATTTGGAAGACATCTTACAAATTTAAAAGTCATTTATGAATCATTCAAATTTCAAAAATGTCTATTGTTGTAATTTAAAAATGAAAACATATGAAAGACATTTGAAATTTTATTAGATTTGAATTTTGGGATTCATACATTAGGAAAATTAAATATTTTGTAATTTTAAAGACATTTATGAATCATTAAAATTTGAAAACTAGAGGCTGAAAAATAAAACTTGAAAATCTTACAAATCATAAACTAAATTTGTAAGAAGTCCTTTAAATTTATAACCTTCTTAGGTCATTCATAATTTGTGAGATTTTCTAACATTAGTCCTTGTTCCTTGTCTATCATTAGATCTCATGACAGTTTGTAGGGGATTTGTGTAGTAATGCCCCTTCTAAATGAAAAACATAAAAGTGAAATATCCCTTGTACAATTTTGTGTGCAATTATGAATGAATATATTTTGGTAGTCAATCAAAAGTATGCATGGGATTGAAGCTCATCTCCTCTTGTCACGATGGGACACCCTATTGACCATGTCACTCTAATATTCTCAAACATCCACACCTAGATCAATGTGTAGGTAATTAGAGTCTACATCTTGTGCTAGGCATACCCCCTATAGTTGTGATATAAATGCAATACAATGAAATAACATAACCCAAGAAAATAAATCTCATATGAACACAATAATAATTAGAAATAAAAATTGCAAATGGGTGGAAGTTCTCTAGTTGAAATACACACTATACATTTCAACCTATAATATAGACAATTTGTGGGAAGTTGGGACTAATATCTACATTATTAGGTATTGCAAAATAATATTCAAGTTGCTAGACATTTCTCTTCCCCATAATGAGTTGTTTATATTAGGGAACACAATAAATTTACAATTTAAAGTATCATAACAATTGTTTATAGAAAGAAATGCAACTAATTTGTAATTTAAATAGTCACAGACACTTGTAAAAATTTTAGCTTGCAAATTTCATCATCAACATTCTATTACACAATATTCATTTTCAAATCTAGAGACAGAAAAATATGTTTTAGCTATGAAGGTTTGACATTTGAAAGAAATCTTAGGAATTTATTACAAGTGTGCATTTCATGTTGAAAAATATAGTGTGAATTGTATGTTAAAAATACAGTGTGTATTTCAACATGCAATTTTGTGTACAAATCATTATTTTTATTAGTATTTTTCTTTGAAAATGAATGCAATTATCTACAATTGTGAAGATGGTTCTAATATAATCGGGTTTGAGAACATTGTGAATTGCATGTTGAAAAACATAGTGTGCATTTCTAGATGCAATTTTGTGTACAAATCATTGTTCATTATTGCTATTGTTATTTGAAAAGAGAATACAATTATCTTCAATTATGAGTAAATTAGTGGTATAATATTCAATTGTAAAGAAAGTAGTGGTATTATCTTCAATTGTGAAAAAAGTAGTGATCAGATTTTATGTTTGACAAAATGTGCTTGTGTTTTGTGTAGAATTGAGCCAAGATGAATGAGATGAATGCAAGTATCAAATCGAAGCAGATTGATAGTCAAATAAGCATGTTCATATAGGCGACAAGAGGAAGTTAGTTGAGGAAAGGATTCCTCAATTATGAGTGATGGCAAGTTGCCTCCCTAAAAACTAGTGTGAGTGGCTAGTTAGTGGGCAACTTGGTGACAACTATCCTAACCTCCCAACAACCCTATGGAAAAGGTAGTTACTAGGTTCAGTGAGGTACCCATTTACAAAGTAATCTCTCATGAAGTGGAGAAAGGTAGAAAACCCTATGGAAAAAAACTATCCTCCAAAAGAGTCAAAATATGGATGAAAATTATACAGGTGAAGAAGTACTACTTCTTTCACTAGGTACTATATGATTCCCCCATAGGAGAGAAAATGACAGGTCTGAGACCCCCCCATAATACATGTCCTGCTGCAGTGGGTCTGGATGATCAACAAAGGATGCAGATCTAGATCCAAGAACATTGAACAATGTTCCTTCTCATGGAAAGAAATGAAATCATCTGAAGATGCAAGATATCTTCCCATGCGAAAAGATGTATGTATGATCTTGAATCATAATGAAGTTGATCCAAGGACGATGATGCCCATTGTGACATCTTTGAAGGATGCTTAGGTGTCCCCATGTCGATGCTGAAGGATGCCATCATCAAATTAGGTGCATGCCGAATAGATGAAGATGATGACAATCCAAAACCATGTGTAGACAGATGTAGAGCATGAATATCTGAAGAGGATAATGGAGATGCAATTTCATCAAAGAGAAGATTGATGTCCTCAATGTGTGTTTCCATGTCAGCAATGTGGGACTCTACAAACAGAGAAGTGATGTTAGGTAGAAATCTATCCCAATTAGAAATGCTAAGAAGACTGATATCTTGTTACAAAGAAGCATTAGAAGCTTTTGAAGAAGCGACACTGGAATATGATGAAGCAATAGTAGGAAGTGGTAGAATATCTACCAATGTAGGAGGTCTAGAGAGAGGAGATGCAATTTTGTAAATCTTTGTGTCACCAGTACTGTCAAGACTTTCCAAATATGCAAGTTCCTCTTACGTATCATTGTCATACAAAGGATTATTAGCATCATCAAGGGAAAGAAGTATGTCTATAGTAGGATCATCTGGGAATGGAGGTTCATTGGAGTCTCCATACATTTCCCATAGTTTGGTCCAAAGAGCTCTAGGGCAGTTGATGTGTGAAAGAGGAACCCACTGAGTGTGGTTCATAACACTTAAACCAATCACTCCTAATACATGATTACTCTTATTTTCTCATACAATTTTCTACAAATATGTACTTGGTTTAGGGATAAGTTCATACAGATGTGGCAATAGGTGAATCCATCGACAGTGCCTTAGGATACCATTGCACTAGGACTTGTAGTTTCAATTTTGTAAAGTAGTGATAGATGGATGACTCATTATCCCCATTAGTTGACTTAGATAATTTACACCCTTTTGAACTTTATGTTAGTTCAATGATTAACAAAATCAAGTAGAAGAATTGGCCAAGAGGCATGGAATATCAAAAGAGGCACTTGATGCCAACAGAGAGAAGATGGAAAGGGCAGAAAAAGAAAGGCAAGAGATAGAAAAGAAAGTGCCCCAGTGCAAGCTCCCTCCTGGACCAGACCATCCAAAAGCACTGCATCTACCACTTCTAAGAAACAAAAAGCCTCAAAACCGGAAGCTCAAACATCCAAAAAGGGAGAGAAGAGAACTAAGAAAAAGGCAACAAGGTCTTATACAAGCCAGAAGGATGATGAAGAGACAAAATTAGATGAGGAAGTAAAGAAAATGAAGAAGAAGAAGAAAACATTCGATGAACCCTCTACCGGTTACAACAAGGAAGAAGTAGAAGAGTTTGTTAAAAGGCCTACTATGTCCATTAATGATGTAGTCAAGGCAGTTACTGTGGATGGAAATCTGCAACCAATGACAGAATTCTATGATGAGTATAATGACGTAGATAAAAAGATCTTGGAAGAAGCCACAGTTAAGTATTTGAACATATATAATAAGGCATTTATTGAAATCATCTCTCTAATTCCCAAAAGTTTAGAGAAGGAACTTGAAATGAGAAAGGAGAATGCAAAGGCAAAGGATCTAGAGATCCAAGAACAAATAGCTATTCAGCTTTATCCCTCCATCACTCCAAAGCAAATGAGCATGATCTTCAAAGATTGCAAAGATGAGTTTCGGAGCAAAGCTAGAATGAATAAGCTTATGCTCTGAGAGATTGATCAGGTGGCCAAAGAGACTGAAGACATCCTCCAGAATGCCTATAAAAGATTCAATATTCATGTTATAGAGGACTTAGGTGATGAACCCTCTGTCATGGATGATGAAGGACTCAGTACATCAAAGGAAGATCCTATAGAGAAAAATGCAAAAGTTTCAAAAGAAATAGGTGAGGAGAAAACTAAGGACCTAGATTCCTTTGTTTCAGAAGAGGAAGTCCAAGAAGAAGTAAATATCTCTCATCCGGATTCCCCTGAAGACTCCAGATCTAAAGGAGAAGAAAGATTAGAGGAGAAAACCAGTCAAGAAGAAGAAGTAAAGGAAAGGAAAAAAGACCAGATAGAGAAGACCCCAGGAGATAGTTCTGAGACTTCATAAGGAAAGAAGACTTGTCTCCGGTAAGAGACACTACAGAAATTGTCAATGATTTCTTAACCAAAGAGATGATGGAAATTGATGAACCGAAACTACTTCAAGGTCCATTCAATTTTGATTCCCTCTCCCCAGTTCAAACCATGAAGATAGCATCCTTTGCTCAAGAAAAGGCAAAAGAAAAACTTTTGAAATCTCACATGGAGGACTGTGAGCTAATAAAAATTGCATCTGGTGTATTGGAGAAGATCATGCCATCCTTCCAAAAGGATCCTTCGGCCTCCACATCTAGTAATCTAAAGTCTCTTGTAAATTTTGTTCATACACATTTTGATTCCTTAGAGAAGTTAGTAGAAGAAAAGGTCCAGAAGGAGTTTCTGGGAAAGAGATTCTCTGAAGTACAAGGACTAATAACCAATGATAGGAGAGTTATGGATATTGGGATAAAAAGCTTAGAAAATGATCTTAAAGATGGAGGAGATATATATAAATTTTGTTTATTCTAGCCTAAAGTGACCAAGGATATTGAGAAGAAAGTAAAAGAGCAAGAGGATAAACTGTCAAGTATATCTCAGAATTTTGATCCTCTCACCTCCTCCATAATAAAACAAGAGTGTCAGACTATTGCAGTCTTAAATGAAATTAAGAAGCTTGAGAAGGAGAAGAAAAATAGAATGAGCAGGTTAAGTGAACTTAGAAGGATAATTATCCCTAAGTTAGAGGCCATGCATGAGGCCCTAACTGATGCTCATACCACAGCCCGAACTAGTGATCCGACAGATCTAAAGAGGGTAGAGGCATTTGCATTCCTGTTGAGTGGTCACATCTCAATTTTGGATAGGATGAAACAAAGTTGGACAACAGAATTTGTACAGTTAGAAACAACTTTTGTAGATATACTTCAATATATGTAAGTATAACATATATATACTTATGCGGAAATGTATAGTTGGATTTTTGGAGATTTTTGATGTGCGGTTTCTACCCTTTGCCATTGATGTCAAAGGGGGAGTGAGTAGCAGTGAAAAATGTGGAATCTAGCTAAGGGGGAGCTCTGGTAAAATACACATTAGAATAGAGCATCAGCCAAGGGGGAGTGCAGTGTGACACTTAGTCATTTTTCACTAAGTGTTGCCCTCAATGCCAAAGGGGGAGATTGTTGGCAAGAGACACTGTGTGGATTCATGAGTGTTGTCATTGATGGCAACAAAGTCCATCTCACACATCCACAGGACATGGTATGACCATACTGGAAGACAGACTGAAGTGTATCTTGGTCCGGTAAGCAAGAACAGAGTATGTAGCAAGGTCCGACAATCAGGTCTGGATCTCTTAGAGAAAGTATCTCAGTAAAGTGTGGACTTAGGGAAGTCAAGTAGAGTACCTTGACTAATATATTCTAGAGATTGAGCCTCTTGTGATGTAAGAGTGGAAAGATATGAACACCTAAGTGTTGGGTACTTGTTTGGCAGAGTAGACTGAGGAAGAACTGACCGACAGAGCATCAAACCTTTTTTCAAATGAGTTATTGATGGTGATCAAGTTTCTTGAGGAATCATCCATGGCTGGCCGACATGTTTGATGACTTCCATAAGCATCTCCTTGATATGCATCACTTGATAAGCGAGGATTCAGCTGACAGACCAGAGTTTGGGAAAATATTGACTATTCCGGATGCCGACTAGAAAGGTGTTGAAATCATTGGTGTGGATATATATACTAAATAGATATGGATGTGAAGTAGAGTGTGTGGTGTTGTGAAGTGCAAAGAAAAGTAGAGAGCAGTGTGGGAGCAGTAATACAGGTCCGGTATGTGATAGGACAATAGCACCAAAGAAGAGGAAGAATGAAGTGCAGCAGATCAATGTATTGAGCCTAACCGGAACTGAACTTCAACATATGTGGATGTTTCTCATCAGTTCAAGTATCTTGTTACTTTCTTGTACCTTGTAGATAGTGTGTCTCTTGTAGGCAGTGAGCCTCTTGTGAGCAGTGTGCCCTAATTGGCAAGTGCCATTTTGTACTATCTTATTCTTTTAACAGAGAATACAATCTTGGGTTAGTCACCCCGTGGTTTTTCCCTTAATAGGGTTTTCCACGTCAAAATCATTGTGTTATGTGTATTGATGTTATTTATTCTTTCATGGTTATGTTTTTTTGATGCTGCACTAATTGTTAAAGAAGAACAGAAAATAGAAGTAATTTAGATAACTGATTCACCCCCCCTCTTAGTTATCAACATTTCCATCTTTGGTTTCATTTTCTAGTGGGTGTTTTTAGACATAGGGGAGGTTGTGAATATGGTAGAGCTTAACTAGCCAGCACGTTGTAAAACTACTGACTGGTCGAAACCTTCTCAACAAGTCGAGACAAATCGATTGCATGAACAAATTGACTGATTGAAGAGGTTGGCAGAGATCCATTCAAGAGGTCGTAATGAAAAGTCAAAAAACATGGAGTCAAAACTTTGGTTGACAGTCGGCATGACAACATGCTGGTTGTTTACAGTGGAGCGGTGCATATAGAGATCGATTGGTCAAGTTGAAACTTGTCAATATTTTTTTTGTTGGAATGTTCTTGTAATTTCTCCCACTCCCATATTAACATTGTTATTACTTGTCTAAATAATTGTATTTGGGAAACTATAGTATAGAAGACTCTAGAAGAGTAATGATGTAGTGAGATTTATCTAGGTTGTTCTTGTCTAAGAATCTCTAGAAGGGTTTACTTGACTCTCCCAACCGGTTCTTCCACATTGAAGAGATCTAGCTACTCATAAACATGGGGATCAACTACCAATAAATGGGTTGATCAATCCTATTTAGATACCTATAATTAGTAGTGTATTGTCTATCCAATATTTTGGATCACTCTAATTAAATATCATCCATTTCAATGGTCAAATAGTCATTTAGTGATTTTACATCTCATTCACAATAAAAAGTGGTAAATATTTGTCCTATTTTTATTCATCAAAATTAACCTTTGATTGTTGAAGTGGATGATATTTAGAAATAGCCATTCTCAATGTACATTTGATTGTTTTATTAATTGAAAAAATGAGACCATATCAAAAAGTGAGGATTTTAATTGACATTTGGGCAATGAGAATGGTGTGGATCCAGAAGCCCCCCAAGGCTCTTCCAACTAGTTCTTCCACATTGAAGAGACCCAGCTACCATTAAATGTAGGAATTAACCATTGGTAAATGGTCTATGATCAATCATATTTAGATACCTACAATTAGTAGTTGGTTACCATTTTTAATTATAATGAGACCACACCAGGAAGTGAATATTGATAAAAATCTCATTTATGAAACTATCTCTAGGACACATACGACACACAACATAATTCACTCATAGGATTTCCAAAAAACTGATGGAAAGAAAGATGATAGTGATTTTACTCAGCATTTGAACAATGAGAATGGTGTGGATCCATAAGCCCCACCAAACTTACCTTGCTTAAGGGAAACAAGAAAACATATATAATATCTAAGTAGACATTTGTAAGCTTCTTTCTCTTTCAATAGAACACACAATTGATTTGGCATATACTATAGAGCCTTACTTCTAAACAAGCATGCAACCTAGTTAAAAGCATGACATTTAGAATCAAGGACTTTAGAATATATAGAACTTTCTTACTAAGAATAAATGCTTGATAATCTTTACTATATAATTTTTTCATGTATAGTTTCAAAGGTCATTGCATGAGACTTAGAGGGAAAAGGGGTTGTCTGAAAACTAGAAATTTTCTCTACATTTGTACAATTGAAGTCAAAAGGGGAAAGGTCAATAATACCACCTAAAGACTAGTTTTGGCCCATTTATTGTTAGAGAATGAGACTAAATGATGTAGGGGCATCCTAGGTTGACAAATAATCAACATCAACCAAAATTTCTAAGGAATAAGAACACCAATACTTCATGTTCAAATCTCTAGCAGAGTCGCCAAAAATTTGTTGGTATATAGATTTGCCACTTAACTCTATCCTCTTGCCCACAAAATGACAACTGAACCAATAGTTGAGTCAATTGCAATGATATTTGCAATGACTCTACTCATTTTACAAGGTGCAACTACCTTCTATTGATGTGCAATGAATGAAAACATTGTATAGTTTTCACCAGAAAGTAGACAAGACAGATTAACATCTATCCATAACCATGAAAATAGATTTAAAACTGCTAACTAATGCTGGAATAAAACTGGCAAACTACCGACATCATGACTCACAGATCAGACTACCAAAAGCTTGTTGACTTGACTTAATACAATTCCAAATAGATAAATAAACAAAATACCAGAATACAAAGCATTCTCATAGGGAAGGAATATTCAAACACTTATCTAAGCTCATGGACTTATTCACAAGTATTATTATTTCATTCAAAAATCACTACACACAGACAATGAGCATCAACAATAGATAATCAGAACTGCAAAACTTTATTGTTCCTCCTTTTGATCCCATTTCCTATTACATCATAGTGTAATATGGACCCTTCCCAGGTAGACCAAAAATCAGGCCTCTTAAATGTCTACAAATTACATATTTATAAATCTTCCCAATGGAACCTTGTGGTTTCTCTAACCACTTTTTTAAAATAAGTTACAATGAAAAGTCCTTTCTTCCCATGGGGTAACCATTTCTTGGAATGGCTCTTCATTACTCAACTTGCCAATTTGCTCTCTAAAAGGATGACTATTAACTCAACAAATTTGTGATATGTGGGTCAAAGGAGGAGTGCCATTTTCTATTTAAGATCATGAATTCAGGAACCTTCCTATCTGTGATAAGAGTGACAAGAGAAAATACCTGTAGGCTTGTCCTTTAAAAGAAGATTATCATGCGGACATATCTTGTTGAACCTCCTTTAGAATGACCACAAATCACCCCAAAAAGATTTGTGAGCTTGATGGTGAAGAGTTGGGTTTTTACTTTTAGAAATAACTACACGATCAAGAGAGCCTTCTGATCCATCTCTTTTTGTGGCATAGCAAATATCCATAGTGATATGTGTTGATTTTAAAAATAGAGAAAATGAAAAGAAAGCTTGCAAGTAAAATAGAATAGAATAAAAGACATTCACAGAGATTCCAAAATAATATCATATTGATCATAATCAATAGATTCCAAAATTTCATTGAATTAACTTTCTCTAACCACATCACCAGTTTCTATGATGTTAACAACATATTACATAACTGTAATATTCAAGAAAAAGTAAATAGTGTTATTGATTTCAAAAAGAGGGATGTAACAAGAAATATATATACATTAACATTTTGTGGAACCTAAAACACGAGCATGTGTTATGTTCCACAAAACACACTCATGTTTTGTGGAACCTAAAACATGAGCACATTTTATGTTCCACAAAATGTGCTTGTGTTTTGTGGAGCTTAAAACACGAGTGCATTTTATGTTCCATAAAATATGCTCATGTTTTGTGGAACCTAAAACATGAGCGAGTTTTAGTTTTTCTCAAATTTTTAATCTATCTTTTTAGGCTTGGAATTGGCTTGGGCACACACCAGATACTATGTTATATTTTAGTGAGAAAAAAAGAACACTTTTGTGTGCACGCAGCATTTTTTTTTAATAAAAGAGGGTAAAAACTTTATTAATCAAAGAGAGCAGTACAAAGTATAAAAGTAGCAAGAGGCCCAAATGGGCCTAGAGACAACAAACAAGAAATCAAGAAGTGGTCATGCTTTACCCTTTTCCGCCCTTGGATTAGATGGTGCCTTCACATTATCTGAACCACCAGCACCTAAAGCACAAGGGTACCTCCTTTGAAGATGGCCATACTCATTACATAGCCGACACCTGAAAGGTAAAGTCTCATAGTCTAACTGTTGAGTCCAGGAGCTAGACCCAACAGTCAGATCAATAGAATCTGGCAAAGGCTGGCTCAGATCAATCTCCACACAGACCCAGGCAAAGGAAAAAATTTGCTTCTCCAGAGTTTGTAAAGACGAGCCAATAGGTTTCCCCAACAACAACGCAATTGATTGCAGAATATCCTGTCTCCAACATTCCAACGGCAACCGAGGAAAATGAACCCACACTGGCACCTTTGAGAGTAGCTCCTTCGCCGAATTAAAGCCTGCATGCCAAGGCTTCATGAAAAGGCCAACTTAATTATAAAAGTAGGGCCCTCCCTCAAAAACCTTGTTACGATCGGAGATACACGAAAAGACCACTAGAAAGAAGTTATTCGCAGCTAGCAAGATTTCAAAATCACCTTTCGGATTCCATGACTTGCAAATCTAGGGTTCCAGAAAAGGCATAGAAACCCTCAATCCCATAAATTTGTAGATTAAAACATGTTTACTATAATACTCCAGGTCCTCGGCTACTGCCTTTGTTTAAATCACCAGCTTCAGACAAACTTGAGCTCTTTCTAAGCATCTGTTTATCTTGTGCAATTTCAAAGCACCAGTGCTAAAAACCCCAACATCAAGCAGGGATGGATGAGGAAACCCGTCACCAACCCCTACCATAGCAGCATCCCCCGACGTCTCACCCAAAGGCATAGACCCTGCCATTAGAAAATCCCCTCAAGCCCTCGCACCCCACACCTGCACCAAACAACGCACACACTCAAGAAACCCCCCCTGAAAGCTAAAAAACCCCACCCCTTGCTGAAAACTTGTGTGCGCGCAACATTTCACCCTCTTAATCTTAACTATTTTTTTAAACTTTAGTAGTTTAGAAACTAGATTCAAATCACTACAATTCTTGTTCTTTCCATATCTTCAAATTTTGAGTGCATGCATCTCAAATTATTCATCCAAGTTCAGGTTTAGATGATTTTAGGAAAAAAGTGGCCACTTTTGACCCTCTTTTTTAATACCATTTCCATGCATTTACCCACAAATTGTTATGCATTTTATCTCCATTTATGAACTATAAATGATAATTAAGAATTAATAAAATCAAGGATTTATTGTTTCTCCCATGATACATTTGTTATTATGAATTATATTATGTGTGTTAGTTTATGTTTCATGGAAACAAAGTAATCCTTTCATGCTAAGTAATATTGCCATTTAAAGTACAAATAGATATTTAAGAATGATCTATGTAGTGTTTTCCATCATTGAAAAATTAATATCAACACACATGATCTAACAGGAGAAATTGATTTTCAATTTGTGAAAGCCTCATTGCAAAGCCTTACAAACTATATTGACTTTGTTTTCCTAGAACATGCACCAATCTAGAAGTTATGTTAATTTCCAAAACACCCATACACATTCAAAGTGATGAATCATGCTTGTCATGTAGTTTATTTATAATTATTCACTGCTTTCACAATATTTGTTAAAGGTTAGAAGAGAGTCTTTATTCATGAGTCTAGATATCTCAACCTCTTCATATTCTCTATGAAAGAAATATGCTATTCAACACTATGACTATTTACCAAATATCAT
This sequence comes from Cunninghamia lanceolata, assembly GCA_027924645.1. Classification (NCBI taxonomy): domain Eukaryota; kingdom Viridiplantae; phylum Streptophyta; class Pinopsida; order Cupressales; family Cupressaceae; genus Cunninghamia; species Cunninghamia lanceolata. The sequence continues at coordinate 5,172,537 of BSBN01000596.1, forward strand.
TGAGAAGGGAGACCCATCTAGGCTTTGTAGAGCCTAAAGTGTAGAGGATATTTTCTTTAGACAACATCTTTCATTCGATGGCCATTTTCCACTAATCTGTCAAGATCTTAGAGTGGTATAAGAGTGGGGTGCAGTTTGGAACACCAACAACACAATGTTTTCAGATTCTTTTTATGATTTTAAATTGAAAATTATTATTTATACCTTAGCGTAAATGTTTATTTCATTATATTACGCTAGAGGAATAAATTTGAGTGATTTTGATTTATTTCTGAAATTTAATATTTTTTCATCAAAATGTAGAATTGCATTAATTTAGAAAATGGAATTCCTGATATGGCATGTTTAGACTTTTTGGAATGAAATTGAGTTACCCTTGTGTTTGGGATGTCTTGTGGAATGGATTGAGGTGGCCGTTACCCTCATCCTACTCTGTGTGTGTGAGGGAGCAAGGTCATGGATGTGTACGAACTTTCATCTTAGAGTGAGCTCCACCTCTCGCTTGATCATCATGGTGAGTTGTCACATGATAGGTGAAGTCTTCCACTTGTGTCACCTTGTACAGTGTAATCATGATGTCATCTTTAGTGTTGTTGTCCTTGTTGTGACACCTTATATTCATGTGAGTGCAATGTGACATGTGAATGTCGCACTTGCAAAACACAAAAAAATTGTTAGTTTGGTGGTTGTTCGGCAAATGCCTTGGGTGAAAACTTGGGGCATTATAAATTCCTTTGGGAAGGGTAAGAGGAAATAGGGAGAGTTCCCCTTATTAGCTGGGAAACATCATGCAAGGAAAAGAATGAGGGTGGTCTTGGGCTCAGGAGACTAAAATTACATAACTGTGCATTGGGAGCTACGTTAAGCTGGAAGATGTATGAGAATCCCTCTTCTCATTGGTGTTGATTACTGCAATGCAAGTATCTTGATAATGTAGACCCCTGTTGAATTCTAACTACTTCAAATCCTCCTAGGGGCTCACACATTTGGAACTTCTTGATTCAATACTGACCTATTATCACGAATCATCTATCTTGGACCATCAATAATTATTACTTGATTTCCTTTTGGAAGGATTCATGGAATGAATTTCCCCCACTGGTGGAAGATCAGAGACTTCATAATATTATGGCTTAGATCCTCACCAATACATGGGGATTACGGGTATTTGATTATCTTATCCCCTTGTGAATGGTTCCCTCATGTGGAGATGGAAAGACCTTGATGTAATTCTGATGCTAGAGAACTAAAAACTTGTATTAAAGTAGACCCTTGCATCAAGAGACATCTTTATAAATGAGAAAGAGGATTTGCATTATCTGGGCGGGGTGAAATCTAGTACATATGCAGTCAATCTAGAATGTAACATTCAAAAAGCTCTTATATCTAGGGTGAGTGGTCTTCAAAGCTTTGTTGAAGCCAATGGTGTCTCCCTAAAGCAAGTGCATTTTCTTGGATTGCCCTACATAAAGAATCCTAACAAGGAACTCACTAAAAACCATGTAGGCATTTTGGGTCCCTCTAGATGTAGATTCTACATAAATGAAGAAGAAAGTGTGAATCATCTACTATTTAATTGTGAATTTTCTAGTAAATGTTGGGAATGGTTTCTCAATAGTCTCGAATGGTCTGGTGCTCTGTCTAATGACATTCTCGATCTTTTCAGTAGTTGGCCCAAATTGAGAAACTCTCTTTGGGAAGGAATATGGAATGTTGATCCATCTTTAATCATATAACACCTATGGAGAGAACGCAACAGTAGAATTTTCAAAGATATAGAGCAACTGATTCATAGTGTTAAATAAAGAAAATTGAGGAAAGTATTTACAAAACAGTCATGTCCAAACAAAGTATTTGGGGCAATGCTTTTGACATAACCGTTGCTCTTAAGAGTGAGGACATCAAACATGCAATATCTATTTTCAGGGATGGTGTTACCCATGATAACATGGAAACTTTCTTCTTCTATGTGCAGCATATGGCACCTCCTCTTTCTCCCAAGCAAATTGAAAGGATCACCAAATTTACAGCTAGAGTGAGGTTTATATTGCATAAACTCCCCAAGTAACATAATGTCACCCTCATGGCCAATGTATTGTCACCCTTGTGGCCTAAGTATTTATCATTTTTTTTAATGTCAAAGGGAGTTATCCCCAAGGTAGCATAATTAAAAAAAGATTTAGTAATCACTATTCATGGGGATGATGGGAATTAATCCCACATCAAACCCTAGATATATGATGGCTTGATGTAATACCCCCTGAAGGATGCTTTAAAATCAATTTTGCTAGAGCATCTAGGGGAAACACTAGCATCTCAGGAGCTCGTTGTATAATTAGGGATCATGAAGGGAAGATGGTTGGAGTAGCCTCAAAAAAACTAGGAACCGACAACAAAGTAAAAGCATAGGCATTTCTCTTAGGCCTTTGGATTTGCAAACAATATGGAGTTAAACACGTGCATATCGAGAATGATTCCATGGTCATTATAAATTCTATTAGAAAGAAAGGTTCCCTGAAATAGAAAATAAACAATATTCTAAGGCAATGTTGGCCCTTCCTTGAATACTTATCAACATTCACAATAAAGCATGTTTTTAGGGAGATCAATAGTCATTCAAATTCACTAGTCAACTTGGCAATAGACATGGAAGGAGATTGTATCATGGAACATTCACCACATATGTGGAAAAAACTAGTTCCAAACATATTTAATAGTATATGCCCCTTGCGCAACTTGTGAGGCCCCACCATTATAAGATGGTGAAGGTATCCTTCCATGGTATAATTCTAGGCATACAAATGATGATGTTTGGATATGCAGTCACATCCCACATTCAAATTATAAATTCTTCCAATTCATTCTATGGCCTTGGAGTAAATACAAGATGAATACAACAGTGAAGGCTTCTCTAGTGACAACAACTCTAATCCATCCTAGATGATGTTGTGATAGGGTATGGCTTCCATCCCAACATAGGAGTATGGCCAATGCTTAACGTTGTACCTACAAGACCATGGATACCTTTTATAGATGAGTAAAAACCATATAGAATCTACTATTAATAGTGAATGTATGAAAAATCTATATATTACGGGTATTTTTAAATATGAAGACAAAATATATTAAAATAACTAATTACAAAGTGAATTTGTCAATCTTTAAAAAATCGTAGTACACCAACTCTAAAATATTAAGATCAATTTCCTTAAAGATTGTACATGCTCTAGAAGTAATGTTTGTCATTATGTTAAAAAAATTGGACCAAAGAGGAAACCAATTAAAAAAGTAATGATAAAGTTAGCCATAGGGAAATCAAGAATCCAAAGAGGTGTTGTAGTCAAGCATTTAGAAATCACTAAAGTCTCTACTCAAATCTTAAAGAGGACAATGCTAATTATTTTGAGAATGACAAACTTCATGTCATGCTAATTAAAAGTTGATTTAATATTATTAATTTAAATAATTATTTTGTAACTTAATTGATATGTAAATAATTATGCTAAAGCATTCTACAATAGAACTTTATGTAAAAAACCAAAATATAACTGACATGAGACTTTAACAATAATTATAATTTTAAACAATTGTTAAAATATAAATAAATGTATATATTAATTATAAATATGAAAAATAATTTAATATAAAAAGACACACTAACAAATTAATTAATTAATTGTATATGTATATATCAAACCAAACTTGAAATTTAAATGTCAAATAAAAGAAGATTAAAGCAGTTACATACATATAAATTAAATTAAAGAAGGTAAAAAATTAAAGAAGTTGAAGCTTCTTTAATTTCCATTTAAAGAAAAAAACAAAACCAACTTTTCCTTACAATCACATTAAAAATCATAAAAATTATTATTTATATATAGAAATAGTATATTATTTTTTTCCATTATAAAAAATTATTTTTTAAATAAATCAAAAAAATAAATTGAACTTCTTTAATTTTATTTTATTTTATAATACTTCTTAAATATGTTTTTTTTTTACTTTAAAAAATATTTTTTATAATACAAAAAAGCAAGATACTATTTCAATATAGAAATAATAATAATTTTAAAAATTGTTTTTATGATTTAAATAATGGAATGATAAAGTAAAGTTGTTTTTTGTTTTTTTCCAGTGAAGATTAAAATATTTTTTTAATAATATGATTTTTAATATGATCAATAACAAAGATTTGCTTTTATGATTTAAATAATGGAATGATAAAGTAAAGTTGTTTTTTGTTTTGTTCCACTGAAGATTAAAATATTTTTTTAATAATATGATTTTTAATATGATCAATAACAAAGATTTGCTTTTGTTTTTTCTTGTGAAGATTAAAATATTTTTTTTAACACAATGATAAATTAAAAAATCTTTATTTTTTAAAAAGATATTTAAAAAAAAAATCTTTATTGAAGTAATAGAGTCAAAACTTTAAAGTCTTAAAAAATGATGTCATAGTTTATATATGTAATTTTTTCCAATTTCATAGTGTTTAGAAAGGACTTGAAAATTTCCCTTTCTCCTTGTCATTGTTCATTACAAATTGAATAAAGCAAGAGAAATTGACTTGAAAAAAATAAGGCTTCTGCTTCCTATATGTGATGACATTTGTAAATCTCTGATGACATTCTCCAGGGATTTTTGAGAATGGCACTCATCTCTTCTTTTACCAGGTTACTAAAGTTGGCATATAAACTAATTGCTTTTCTCACAAACTTCAATGGTCTTCTAGATTTATCTACCAACTTATTCCCTTCTCTTTCAATAAATTAAATATAAACCATACAAAAAAGAAACCCTACATTAGAGTTTACTATATAAATCCAGATTTCTACTGAACTCAAACCCTACTCCGTGCTCAAATAAAATTATCTTACCCTCCAAATAATGGCAGTTTTAAAACCTAAGGCAGACTTGTTCAAACAGCCTGAATTGGTAGCCCGGGAAAAGACTCTTTGGGCTCCTCTAACGCTTCTCACCTTTTTTCTTCTCGTGTATGGCAGGACTCTGGCTCAAACACCATATCCAAATTCCTGCTCTATTTTGGCATCATCAGAAGATCTAAGTATTTCCTGTAAGAATCTCTGACACTAATGAAAGCCTGATGTGTACAACAAAAAAAATTAAAAAACTGGAGAAAAAAGAATTTACATACCGATCGAGTTTCGTAAAGCTTGAATTTCTGCAGAGAATAACTCTTGTCGTCCAAATCGTTACCACAGCCATCTACGCAGCATTCCTCTTTCTTCAGCGACATTACCTTCTCCTCTGTGAACTCCACTAAGCACTCATGTAAGATATTCCGATTTCTTCATTTGCGGCAAAGTAAAACTCTTTCGCTGCCAAAGTGCCAGAAATAAACCGAGTCTTCAAATAAATCAGCCGCTGAAATGCCTGCACTGCTGAGAATAGCATCAACAAGACAACAATATGGGAGGGAAGCCCATTTAAGAATTGATTGGGCGGCAAATTTAAAAATATTTGAATCTGGGAGGCAAAATGTCCCACGTTTTGTCTCCATGATCCATCCCATCACGGCACCTGGGTATGGTATGGGCAGATAGGAGATGGTAACATGGTGGCCATACCACTAATGGATGCCAATGGGAGGGAAATGTAAACGGAAATGGAAAAGACAGACGTTACAAGTCAAAGTGCCACCGCAGCAGTGACTAACAACTCACCGGCTGTTTACGCTCAGTGGTTGCACCTATTGGAGATTCAAGGAATACGCTGCTAGGAACAACCGAAGAGTTTTGAAATGTTTTTTTGGCATGAAAGATTTTTACAGAACAACCGACGAGTTTAAAAATAGTTATGAAGTCTGTTAAATGAGAAAATACTTTCCTTTTGCAAACAAAATCCCTAAATCATAATGTCCAAGAAATCCCTATCCAGCAAATAAACCAGAAACCACCACGAACTGCAAATAATTCCTTTAATTTCTTTTGGTCTTCTCCAAGCCGCCGCCCAGAGGAATGGGCGGTCCACACTTATTAAGAAACCAAAATTTGAGCTTGGCTACAGAAAATTTTCCCAGATTTGTTGTGGAGCAAAGGATTGGATCAATTCATGAATGCCAAACATCACATAAAGTATGACAGTCCAAGGAACAAAGCATCAGAAAGGTATTGATGAATTTGTCCCTGAGTCAATTGTCTCAACAGAGCCGCCAACCAATCGGGTCATCAATTCTTTGAGACACAAATTCGGCAAAGGAACTTGCAACCCTGTGTTAATCAGACCTCAAAGTACTTTATAGTTATAAGATCGATTAAAAAATGAAAGCAACGCGTTTAAACAAAAATATCGGACGAACTTAGGAATATTTTCTAGTATGAAAGCCAACGTTGAGTTTAAAAAAAAACTTTGTAAGTGAAAAATTATTGCAGAAAAAAAAAAAAAATATCACCGAAAGCAAATCAAATTAAACAATAACACCGTAACTTTGGCACATCTTTAATTAAAAACTTAGACAGTTTAAACAGTTAAACCAACGAACAACTGTTTTAGACAATGTATCCTCTGAAACAAAAGGTTTTGTATGATGGACAGAGAAGAATTTTGAACTAAAAAATTTTCAAAATTTTTCAACTATTTCATCCTCCTCACACCTGCAACACAAGATCTTGCACAAACAACTGATTATCAGTAGTGTGTTTCACGTCAGGTTCACCATTGTTTGCACCAGAATATAGATTTTTAAAGATTTGAAACTATTATAAACCGTAAAATCTATACTCAGAGCAACAGAAAAGATTATGATAAAACTATGAAAACCAAACAAATATTGATGTTACCGAAATATTAAAATGTGGTTGCTGGTAATATTGATGCATAACTCCAATATAAATTTGTCTGGGGTGATAAATGAGGGATGTATTTGATTTTTATAAAGTTGGATAGAAATTGGTTTGGGTAGTTAAACGGATTTTTGATTCGGTGAACGGTAAAAGGTAGTTAGGGTTATGGTAGGCATTTTTACGGGTTTTAGGGATATGTTAAAATGAAGGATTTAATGGGATATTTAGGGATTATTAAGGATAATTATGGATTTATGGATAATGAAAGATTCGGTCAATTTTTTATGTCTACAATTCCACTTAATGGTTTTACACAATCTTGTTCTATAAAAGAAAGCACATTAGTTGTTGAGGTTGGTTGGTGTAACCTTTGTTTTGTTGGCTAAGGATGGAATGTTCATGTCTCGTAGGCTACATATGTGATTGGAGGAAGGATGGATTAGGATGTGTGGCTACATGGTTCTCATTTACATGTCCACATGGAGGAATGCAATTAGGGTACTTGATGCTAGAGAAGAATTTCATCATGGAGATTCTCTAAGTGTATTATAGTCTTGCTCATGAAGATAATACATTAAGTTTTGTGGGTCTCTTAGAGGTTGTTTTTTTTCCCTTGAGAGGCTTTTCCCAAGGGTGCATCTAATGTTATCTTGTGGTATGTTTGTTATTTTTTTGCATGGTGGATTTTAAATACTTGTTTTGCATATTTTTCTCTCATGAGGGTTATGTGGAAATAATTTACATTGCTTCAATTTTCCTTTCATCCTCAAATCTATTTGATGATTAAAATCAAAGTGTCTTCCATTCTCTAAGGTTCTCTATGCTTTTATAATAATTCAAACCCAAAGCTCACATACTTTCTTCTCTAAGAAACCCTAGTTATAAAAAATTAAATTACTTTAAGTAACCATTCAAGAATATCTAATAAATCAATTCTTAAATAAGCTCTAAATATCATAAATATAATATTTAAATAATATCTATTTCTAATCAATAATTATCCTCAATCTAATTTTAAATTGGATTTTACTTTTACTCTAATATTAAACGAATATGTATTCTTTGTTTAATTAATCCACTTATCCCTAAATAAAGTTTGTTCACAAAGTATAAAGAAATCTTTGCACTTTTCAAGTGAACTCTATTTGACTAATTCTATTTCATTGAAAATTAAAAAAAAATTCTAATTAATATTTATTCTATTTGATTTTAATTATCTTTGGTAATTATTGATACATGTTTATTGCTTCATAATTAATGTTAGACATTTACATACATCATGAACCAAACCTTGTTTCACCTTATCCCACTTATTAAAAATATTACAAATTCCACATATCTTGGTAGCATTTTGTTAGGTAGTAGTAATCCAATCTAAAACAACTAAATCATACATACACACATTCACTCAACCAATATATATACCATAGGCTTATACAATTTTAGAACATGACATTCAATAATCTCAAATACTTTAACAGTCACTAAGCGACAATATCCATCTCATAACATAACAAAAGAATAATATATGACATAGATAACAATATCTATCTCGTAACATATAAAAGAATAATATGTGGAAAAAAAGTCATCAATGAGAGATATTACATAGGTAGATGTGTTCCTTGGGAGCTTGAATCTGTAATTTTGGTCATATTGATTACTTGGTAGGTGTTTGGAAGTGTTGGGTGGAAGAATAATCTAGATAGAATATTCTAGTGATGAGTGGATAATATTTAGTTGTCGTTCCTAGCAAGGACATTATGATTTGGTGGGGTCTACTTGACCACATAGACATTGACAAGGAAATATGTGCTGGTTCATTACAGCGGTACCAATAATCTCCCTATCTGTTGCATACAATTTGAGGTAGGGTGAAGTCACTTCAAAGAAGTGTTAATTTGGAAACTCTCCCCACTCGCTTGTCATGACCAGGAGGATGCTATTAAGGATCTTCTAGAAGCCATTAAAGAAATAGATAAAAAGTAAGAATTTAAACAAACACATTAATTGGTTTTCATAGAGATTAGGAGGATGTACGATAACCTTCACTGGATTCTGCAAAGCCGTATGGTAAATGTTAAATCTGTAAAATTGGGTTATAAAAAAAAAAAAAAACACAAGAATTATGCATGGGCTCTAGATAGTGATGTGAGATCTATAGCCCTAGATACATTAATACATTGCATCTGTAGTTGTACGGAAATATAAATTTATTGGTAAGATAAATACGTGCCTTGGTTGTCTGTATTGATACTATTGCTCCACACTTAAAAGGCTTAAATGTCTCTGTTCATTCTTCACCCTTACGGAATGGAACACGTACACAGAAGCTCTTTGCCTAGCATTGATGCCCTAGCAATGGCCTTGAATTGGGCTATAGTTAATATTGTTGGACCACTCCACCCTGTTTGGCCTTGCTGGTCAATAAATGTCAGTCTTATTTGTTGCATTCTTATCTTTTTTAAGAATGCCAACTTGTAAGGTGATTTTTGATTGCCTGAAATCCCTGCCTTGTTCAGACTAAGTTATTCTGCTGCAGCAAGAAAGAAACAAAACAGTAATGGGTCGAGCCCCTTGTTGTGAGAAAAAGGGCCTGAAAAAGGGGCCCTGGACAGCCGACGAAGGTAAGGCTCTTGTAGAGCATATTCAGAAAAATGGCCATGGAAACTGGCGGGCTCTTCCCGAACAGGTTGGTCTGTATATAATATGTAATATTGCGTTGATTTCATTTCGAGTAAAATATGTAATTATCCACATAAAAAATCATTTGCATTTGATAAATACTCATTGGGTGATGAAGTATATATATACAGATTTTGTCAGTTTTGTCCATTTTTTAAAACTATAGATGAGGTGCAAAAACACAGTACAGCAAATCCCCATATACTCGCAACATTAACACGGTCCCTCCGTATACTCGTAACATATACGTAGATTTATGTTTTTCTACATCTTTGTGCATATAAGGGTTAGGGGTTTCCTCAACTAAATATGTTGTGAATATATGCAATGTGTATGTGCACAGGGCTTCTTCGGTGTGGGAAGAGTTGCCGCCTGCGTTGGTGTAATTATCTGCGACCTGACATTAAGCGAGGCCCATTTTCACCAGAAGAAGAAAGAAGTATCATTCAGCTGCATGCAATTCTAGGCAACAGGTAGTAAAAACACTAATAAAACCATGGATGTAGCTTCGTCAGATGATGTATATTTTGCCCTCACAATTGCACTAGAGATGCTGTTGCTTGACTTCAGTGTGGTTGCTTGCTGTTTTTTTTTTTTTTTTATGGAAGGGCCCAGCAGGGGCGGAAGCCCCCAGCACACCTCTTCAGCTAAGAGCCAAGAACTGTACTACAAATTGTTTGCCAGTTTGATTATTTTGTGCCATACTACATTTAAGTTGTTGGCCAGTTTGGCTATTTTGTGTCATACTACATTTAAATGTGTTGTTAGTTTTGCTTATGGGTGTAACTACTTCGTTTAGAAGTCTTGTTTGTTAGTTTTACCTACTGGAATGACAAGTTGGTGTTGCTAATTTTAATATATTTGAATCTCTACAGGTGGTCTACAATAACTTCACAGCTACCAGGGAGAACTGACAATGAGATCAAGAATTACTGGAACACTCACCTGAAGAAAAAGCTGTTGCGAATGGGACTGGATCCTTCCACCCATGTACCCAAATCTGAGATACCCACTGCAAATGGGTTACCGGGATTTCAGTCTTCAGCCCTGATGAGGCACATGTCTCAGTGGGAAATTGTAAGGCTTGAAGCTGAAGCAAGGCTGTCCAGAAATTCAATCCTCTCATCTTCATCTTCCTGTTCTAACAATAAGTTGATGGGAAATAATAATGCAGAGGCCAATTCCAAGGCACCCACTGATATTTTCTTGAGGCTTTGGAACTCAGAAGCAGGCAAGGCTTTCAGAAAGGAGGCCATTATTAATAACACTAGGAATAACAATAACAATAGTGAGAACCCCCATGGATTAGATCATAATCTAGGGAGTGTCTTTTCATTGACTGATACAAGTTCCCAGTTAACCTTAAGCCCAGTTTCATCCTTTTGCTCTGGTTGCAACTCTGATGAGCTTAACATTGATCACCCAGATGGATTTACTGACAAGGAAGACAATTCAGCTGATGGGATTGGGATTGCCAGATCCCATGATTCTTCCTCTAATGATATGATCAGAAACCAAACAGAAAGCAGGAAACCCACCCATGAGGACTCCTCTAGCTCTGCAGGCCTACAGGGCTCGGCAGGCCTGCTTCTGGACTTCCCCGATAACAGTACTGCTAATAATACTAGTGACAATAACTCCAACAACATCAGCTGCATGATGACAGAATTAAGCACAAATAATCAGCAACAGTCAGCTTGGGCATGGCAAGAATTACGCCTAGACGAGGATAACGATTACTGGGACGGCGTCTTGTAGTTCATGCTCAGACATTATCTGCACAAACTTGATAAAACGCCATCCTTGTTAACAACCATCTCCCCAAGTCATGTTTCTATCAAACATAGATACTCAAAAGTAATGCTTATCTGTTGGGCTATTCTTTTGTTTGTTCTTTTGAAAGAGATTTGTTTCAATAAGCTCTATTCATAGCATGACCGAGAGACATGGCCTGTATATAACAAGCATACGTGTGATCTTGTACACTTTTTATTTTCAGATTACATGGTGGTATTGGCAAATGGCCAAACATTTTATCAATGTAATTTGTTTATTTTGTGTAATTTATAGCTAATTTGTATCTCTGGCCAACATATTATATATATATGTATGTATCGGGTTCAGTCTCCCCATGGTAAATAAAAAGGAAAATAATAAGTTAATCCTTTTTAATTTGTTTCTTTTTTGAGATTTTAATTTCTAGAGGGAGAAAGGGTTCCTCTTTAAAGGTTGTTCATAAAATTGATATGAGAAAATATGGTTTAAAAAGTTTACTCATTATTAGAGGATGTTTGTTTGGTTGCCACAATTTGTGTATGATGTTGAATCTGAATTTTATTTGATAGATTGGATCTTCTACTTGACTTATGTACAAAATAAGATCCGACTACATGTAGTAGTGTCTTGTTTTGCATGGTAGTGTTTTTTGCAACTCTACACTCTATGACCTTTCTTTGAATAATTTTGATGGTTGATAGAGATTTGTTCATTGTTTTGATCTCAACCTTTTAATCGTAGATTAGATTAGCTTAAAATTGGATGTATTGGAAGGGGAATAACAAAATTTGAACTGGGATGTCCATAGAACTTTATGTATTTTGGTGTGGTGGTGGTTGTATGACCACAATGGTGACCTTCAATTATGAGTTGGTCCTATGCAATTTTACACTCTTCACCACCTACAAGAAATCTTTGATATCTAGATAGGAAGGTGTTGTAGGCACCTTTGGGGGATTATCTTGAGAAAGGGAGAATTTTGAGATTATTTTAGTAGCAATCAAGCCCCATAAAGGATTTGAAACATTTGGATTGGATCTTTGGAAATTGTGTAGAATGCCTAGGTGATTAGGTTCTAGTATCTGAGTGTGTGTGTATAGTTAGGTAGGTATAGTATTTAAGTTATAAGAGTTTTTCAGAACTATGGCTCCTACTATATTGTTAGCTATATGTGCAAGTTGTGTTTGTTTATGCAATTTTCTTTGTCTTTTATATAAATAATTACGTAACCATTTTTACAATTTGGACACACATAAAGGATAAAGATATAAATTGGAGTGAAAAAAGGTGAGTTTCACAATTAGAAAATTTGGTTTAGATGAATGTTGGGGATGCAACTATGGGTAGTGTAAAGTTCAAAGAGATCAAATGAAGGGGATTTGAAATAGAACTAAGGTGTTCATGGTCTAAAAAGTTGATTGTGAAGTGGGTTATGAGGTTAGGAACAATTTGAGTGCCAAATAGTCATAAAAAGGTTATTGCAGTGTTTATTGAAACAAAGGCGTTAAGAGTAGGTGCTAAACGACAGGAAGAAGTTCCAAGTAGGAACTTGTCATCTCTGCATATATTTCTTAGTCTTCTTGTATATATTTTCTACTTTTAGAGTACATGGTGGTATTAGTGAATGACCAAATTTTTTATCAATGTAATTCATTTCTTTTGGATTTGGAAAAAGGAAAACAAATAACTTAACATTTTCCAACTAATCTAGTGTAAATAAATAATTGAAACAACAATCAATACATACACTTAGAATTAATTATCTAGGATTGATAATGTTATCAAAGTAAATGCTCAATTTAAATAAATAAAAGCAATGATACTTAGCTCTAAACTTGATGAAGATATTTTATGGCAGATGTCACAAATTTGTTAGTGCTTTGGAAATTGTAGAGTAAAAACTCTACATTTTTCATATATGTATGAATTATCGAGTAAATACAGAGGAAAGAGTCTCGAGGCTGTGGGACATGACAAGTGGTGCAGTGGTGCTCATTTGAAGGTTTGGCAGAGGAAAGAATCTCTTAAGGAGTGCGAAGGCTCCACATGGCAAAGTATTAGTGGTACAGAGAAGGTAAAGATATTAAGAGCCTTTAAGAGTCTTTTGAGGGAGTCACGAAATATGCCAAATGTCTCCATTAGGTTTTATTTCAGCAACATAAGAAGTAACGGCGGAGGATGCCACGTGTCAGTGTCCACATCCCATTTTGATCTCTTTTTGCAAAGATTGAGTCTATGCAGATAGCACCAAGTGACGGCACCCACATGTTGTTTCAAGTTCCCTTTATAAGCTTTTAAGTTCTCATCGAAGCTACCACGTGTCACAACAATAGGCATTTGAGGGGAAAGTTTTGAGAAGTTTTGTTAAATGAGTGCGGGCTTGCCGCGTGTCTCATTTAGGAATTAGTAGAGCTTGCTGCGTGTCTTTTATTAAGCCTATTTTGATTAAGCTCTTAAGTGCTGTGGAGTCTGCCACATGTACAGGTGGGGTCCATGATTTTAATAGATATTGGAGAGTGTGGGAGACACCACGTGTCATCACTGCACTCATTTGAAGAGTCTTTTTGAATAGTTCTTCCTCGAGGAGTGCAAGACTGCCACTTATTACCTTTTAAGTCTTTTTTAGGGCCACGAGTGATGCCATCTGTCCTAACACCATAGGCGGTTAGACTCTATGTTCGAAGGCCCGTATCTATTTTGCCATTGGCTGATACAACTCAGCAAAAGGAAGGAGAATCCATAATATCTGAGACTCACAGAGTTGGTTGCAATGGAAGGAGGAAAATAGCAACCCAGAATCTATAGGAGATTCGCAACACATGGGTCGATAACTGAATCATCAGTTAACTGAAGATGCTGATAGCCAGGCAATTAAGAGCTCAATTCCTATAAAAGCCCACTTATACTTCCAGCACCCCCAGATACATGGGACCCAATTCCTACAAATGCCCTGAAAGCATTACCCAAGTTCTCAGGAGAGGATTTTAAGACCCCAACTGGACAGCTATAGGATGTGGCTGATGTATGCAAAATGCATCTCCCAGTTGATCCCAAGTCCCAATAGAATTAGTCGATAAAGATTAGTACCAATCAAGGGCTCTCCCTTTGAAAGATTTAGTGAAAAGGGAGACAAATCTTCTCTCTTATAGAAACTAATCACCATAAAGAGGGCTCCCCAAGAAGCCATTAATGATTTCAACACCAGATTTCAGAAGACTTGGCAAAGGATTCTAGTTGCTGCAAGACCCTGTGCAGGTATACCAATTGTTTTCTACCTTAAGGCTTTCAACTCTGATATTTTGGTCATAATTCAGTCCTTGGGAGGACAGACCCTACCTGAAGCATATGAGTTAGCTGTTAGAGCTGAGAATAGTCTGATAGATGCTAGGAAGTTACCTCTAAGACCCCCATGCTCATGTTTCTTGAAATATCAATTCCCCTCCCAGAAGAAGCCCCTAATATTTCATCATCTCCTATTTCTATGTATACTTTTCCTACACCCCAAAGACCTAGAGCCCTAGCACCTTCAGCTTCCCCATCTAAAATGGATGACGTTAAGAGCATTCTTAGAACCTTTTCTAATGAAATTATTAACCTCAAGAGGCAGCAAACCTACTATCAAAAACCTCCTTACTATGGATATCGAGGAAATAGACCTCCATATCAGTCAAATCAGTATCAAGGGCCACAGAGAGCAAACTTTGCATATCCATCTAATCAGCTTGTCCCTATACCCACACCATTACAAATTGTTCAAGCTAATCCAGGGAGGGAAATGGTTCCTGGATGAAATAATATGGCCGAGGAAGTAAATGCATGATGTTTTCCCTGCAATAATGCACATATGCTCAAAGACTACCCTAGGGGTAATTTACAATAGAAGGTAGCAAAGTTGAGAAGAATGGAATGCTAGGCTGCCTCATCTTCTGAATCTTTCCCATACCAGTCACTTGGTGTTCAAAATGCAGCAATAATAGCACAAATGCAAGGGATGTCTATTGGGCAAGAAGGAGAGATTACCCTAGAACATGTGCTATTCTCATGGATCAAGGAGGAAGAATCAGTGTTTGTAAATGAAGCATCAACCTCCAAGAAGCCTCTAGTACAATTTGATTATTACACTAGGTCAAAAAGGAGGATGGTGGATCTGCCTGAAGTCAATCCTAATGAGATGACTAAGGGGCTTTCAGTTCAAGCTCCCTATATACCCACACCAAGACAAGAGGTGTCAATGACAACTCAGAAATAGGGAGTCTCCAATCCAGGAGTGGAGAAGAAAAGGTACCCCTACTACCATAAGGCACAATCATTAGGGCCCATGAATGTAGTCGAACAATTGAAGAAGGCTCCTGCTAATGTATCCTTATGGGATATGTTAGCCATTCTCGAATAGAAACTGTTGTTACAAGAAGCTCTACAATTTCAAGGGGAGCCTAAAGCTACCAACATCGAAGAAGGAGAAGCTAATAAAAAGAAAGTTCGATTCAAAGAAGCCCAATCACAAGGAACATCTGCTCTAGTGAATACCAAGGAAGAGGTTAGTAAGACTAAGCCAAATCCTTTTTATTTGACCCTAATAGTAGGGAAGAAGTTGTTGCATAATTCTATGATAGATTCAAGTGCCAACACCATAGTCATGCCCAAGAAAAAAGCAGATGCCTTGAAGATAAAGTATGAGCCACTAGACAAAGGAGTCATGCAAGTAGATGGAAAGTCAATCTAGACCATAGGCATTATCAAACAACTCCCATTATAGTTGTATTCTTTCCTGAACATAACTATCCTACAAGATGTAGTAATCATTGATATTCCCCCTGTCTTTAGTTTATGTCTATCTAGAGATTTCATTGCCAAGATTGGAGGGTACATGTCATTAGATTGGTCACATTTAATCTTAAGGACTAAATATGGTAAAAAGATTAAGGTACTATCTGAACCTTTGTCTAAGGAGCATATTACTGAGGAACCAACATCAAAGTTTGAAGTGTCCCTTACTATGATCAATAGAGAGGAAAGAGTCTTTATGGAAGAGATAGGAGAATGGACTACACATGATGAAATGGAAGAAGGGGATAATCAACTATTATCTATGATGTAGAGTGACCCTTATGGAAATTATGACTCTAGTGGCTTGGGAATTATTTAATATGGAAAAATGAGGGGGATTTAGTTTAGGGTTGATTTTACTAGTTTGTGTAAATCCTCATTTCTCTACTAAACATTCAAGGACTTCAGCCAAGTAGGGAGTCTACTATAGGCCTTTGGTCACTTAGAAAATAGGGGAAGATTGGAATTGTGTGATTTAGTTGTTCAATTAAGTCCAATTATGCTCAAAACCCTAATTACGCAAATTCAGAAGTAAACAATCAAATTATAGAAAATGCTTAGACACAGAGGTATCAAATGACAATAAAATGCGTACCAGATTTTGAAGTTTGGAAAATGGAGAAGTTAGGAACTAATGAGTGGGAGCCCTAGTCCAATGCCACCATTTTTGATGGGATCTAGGAATCTTGTCTGCAACCAGTTCCTGCTATTCTCAAGATTTTCTTGTTGTGGGATCTAGAGGACTAATAAGTGGGTGCCCAAGTCCAGGTCCCTATTTTCTTCATTGATCTGCAATCCCGATAGTCTGCACTTCTCTCCTATGACTCTACTTTTTCTGCTCTTATAACCTGCAACCTGTAACTTGCAATCACAGAAAAATGCGTTGGGGGTTGTGGTGTTTAGAGGCTTGCAAGCAGTCAAGCCCCAGAGAGACATTCAAGTCTTCCGAACACCGTTGTCAAATAAAGAGTGTGTATCCCTGTGGGATAGAGGAAAAATCTAAATGATAAATGATTGAAAACATAATTGATATGACCTTGTAGTGAAGATCTCATGGAAGGAAGATGCTCTTCATGCCATGAGGAGATGGATGCCAAATCTGCAAATACAAACACAAGAACAATGCTCTACTCTGCCACACAATGAATATTTTGAATGCTCTAATCATAAAAATGCATAAAGTTCAATTTCCATCTAGTTTACAAATGAATCACTAATCATGCTTATATGTGTAACTACAAACATTCCTGTCAAGAATTTCGTAACTCAAACTTACTGTGTCGGCATAGGACCTAAATAACGGTGATAAACTGACACTCCAAAATTTGTCCTAACCTAAAATAGGGTAGGACTAGGGCATGGGCGCCCAATTCCTCTACCCTATTTTAGGTAGGAATCATGTCAAGTGCATCCCCTAAGTCCTATTTGCTATAAAACTTTAGGGTTTTCTCATTGGGAGTCATCAAAATCATGCAAGATGTCCTAAATACATAAACAAGACCCGAGACCTAAACCTTAAGAGTGAAAATCCCCCAAGGGGACATTTTCCAATGTAACATTTAGCCCCCACTTTAATGTATGTATGAACGCAAGGCCAATACATACATTAAAGTAAAATCAAGAAACATGGCAAACACACCAATCATAGAGAAGACAATAACAAGCACGCAAAACATGGAGAAGATAGTTACAGTCACACAAAATATAGAGAATACAACATTGAAGACATGCAAAACACAGTGAATACGATGAATGCAATGAAGATAGTAATGATTTTCTTTTTTTTTTCTTTTCATATATGAAACACATATGTAAGTACAAGGAAAGTAAACACACCACCCATAATGCAGGAGGGACTCATCACCACTAGTTTTTAAGACTGCATATGGGGCAACACACACGCCAAACACGCCATACAAATCAAGCATGCCATACAAATCCCAAAGCATAGGAGGGACTCATCACCACCAATCTTTAAGACTATGCTTGGGAACAAACATGCAATACACACGCACTTGGAAGACACAGAGAAAACATGGCAGACAAGCGATGGAGTGTTCCTATTTCTAGGTTCATCACCATCTCAGGCACATTACAGGCACACATCGATGATTGGGCTTCACCACAACAATCACCGAAGACATGCTTAAGGGTTGAGTTAGTCACAGAACTGCTCCCCGCCTCCGTAGAGGACTTTTGAAAATGACAGGATGTGCATTCTCCATGAGAAATATACCATCCATGCGCCCGTAAAGGGCTTAAGAAAATGATGTGATATCTCGCCTCCATAGAGGGCTTAAATGATTGCAATAGATTTCAAACAAACCTCAAAGTGTAGGAGGGACTCCGCCACTATTCTTTAAGATTGCACCTGAGAACAAGCACATTGCTAACATCTAGAACAGACAGCTTACCTTGTATATGCCCCCACCTTAAGGTGGTTGATATCAGGTATCGATATCAAGCACGTTAAGGTAGGAAGAAAACACACAAGGGAACACGACCTCTTGCAAAGCCCATGCCCCCTAGAGGTGACATGTACTTTACAATTGCCAAATGTTCCCACAAACACATCCCTGCAAGAAAAGTGTTAGTGTCCATATAATCATGATAAAGAACAATGCCTAGAGAACTGAGGAATGCAAGATTCAAGATAGACAAATTACATGGAGTAGAAGTATTGTTTTGTTTTGTAAATGTAATAAGACAACATCAAGATCACACAAAGTGATTCTACTAGCCAAGCATCAGATAATATATACAACCCCATCGTCATGTAGGAACTAAGTCCAATTTTTGGTTTCTTGCTAAAGGGACGCTAGGTCCGCATTAGTATAATATGTTTTTCATTATCTTCTTGCTAAATAGAATCACTAGAGGAAGGGAAACAATAAATTGAGAGAGAAGAAACATGTGTCTTAGGGATAGTCACGTAGGAGGGTGCCCCCAAGTCACCAACCACAATGTTGTGTCTACAAGACACAACACACAATAGTGAAAATGGAGGAGAAACAATATAGAAGAATGATGATACAAATAGAAGAAGGGTCACAACAGAGGTAGTCTCCTGGTATCCTGGACCTTACAAGAGAATCAAGGGTCATCTCAAGAGGCCTAAACAACACATAAAACATCATGGGGGAAACACATCACGGAGGTAAAGGGTTAGAAATACTTACCTGATTCATCTGAATGTTAAGAACATATATATCTAGGAAGAGGCCACCTTTGAGAGCAGTTATAATATTGGCTACAATGAGTGTGGCTTTTTCAGCTTAGGATATCTCACATGTTGCTTTAGTCTTGTTGATATTGTATTAACATTAAGTATAGGATGATGGGAGGCTTTCTTTTCTTTAAAAGGACTATATCCAATGCCTCTTGAGTAATGTCTTGAAGTGAATTCTATAGGTACTCGAATCCCTTGTTGATTTACACATCCCTTACCTACATATTCACAATTGTTATAAAGGATTTTAAATCCTTGACCATAGAAGGATGTCATTTCTTTAGGGAATAGTGAAGCCTCATAGGTCTTGTAATTTGTGGTATAAGTGAGAGTATTGTTTTTATTTTCTACCAAGGGGACTTTAGGTTTCTTAGGTGCTTCAAAAGATTCCTTAGGTGAGATTGATACTACTTTTGATGTGTCAAGGCTATTAATTTTATATTCCCCTATACCACAAGGATTAAAATCTAATGAGCACCAATCATCACCAAAGAGTGCATTCGATGGTGTAGAGTCACACACCACACTATTCGTGGCAAGAGGCATTGATGAAGTAGCTTGTAAATTGTTTAAACTCATATGATTGTAAACTAGTTTTTGCATTTCAATATGTAAGCAGTTATCCGATTCAGGATCAACATGAATAGTATGAAGTTTATCATTGAATATAAATTTTATTGAACGATGTAGGGTGGAAAGAACTGTCCCCAATGCATGAATCCAAGGTCTACCAAGAATCATGTTGTAAGATAAAGAACTAGGCATGACATGAACCAGGGTAGATACAATTATAGGACACACCTTTACAAGTAAGGTTATAGTACCTAGTGATTGACTACTATGATTATCAAAGCCACGAATGCTAAGCTTATCTAGTTTGATGTTTGATGTGTCATCCTTGATTTTGTGTAGTAGGTCAATACTACAAACATTAAGAGCTAATCCATTGTCAATCACAACTTGTTTTACCAATGTTTTGTTTATTGTGAAAAAGATCATAAGTGGATCATATTGGTTTTAACCTTCAATTCATGGTAATTCATGTGGTTGAAAGAGAATATCTATTTTTGTCGCATGCATACTATCCAATACGACTGCTACATCATTAGGCTTAGCAGTAGATGGGATAATCACCTTTTGTAAAGCTTCTTGGAGCATTCCATGGTATGTAGGCAAAGTTTGTATTAAATACCAAAGAGAGATCTTAGCCAGAGTAGCATGAAGCTATTTGATAAGATCATATTCTTGACCACTTTTATGAGTAAGATGAGGTGGTGGAGGGAGTATAAGTTGAGAACATGGAAGAGAGATAGACACATGCGGTCTTTGTTTACTTTGCTTGTTATTACGGGTGTTGTATGTGTGAGCAATCACATTGTGGTGTGGTTGTTGTAACACATTTTGAACACCTTGACTCGATTGAGAAATTTGTTGTGCATCTTTATAGATGTAATCCTCAGGTCTACCTTGAACCATAATCACCAGCTTTAAGGAAGAGAGTGCACTAGGTGCCCCTTAGACAATCATCTTAGGAATATTGCTACAAATGCTATTAGAGAAGATTGAATTAACATTGTTTTTCTCTTGATTATACCCAACATCTATGCCTAAATGATTTAATGTGAGAGACCTTTTCTCATCCACTAATGCTACATCTTGGCCATGGAGAGCATTGGGATGAGAGGAAGGTATGGTGTTGTTAGGCTAAATAGAGTTATCCATAGTATTCTCATCGAAGGTTCTTGAGTTTTCAATCAATGGTGGAAGATCTAATGGATTATCCGTAGAGATCTCATGCACCATATGATCATTAGGTGAATAGTATTTTTCTATCCATGAAGAATCCTTCTTGAGAGGGAGCCCTTTATCCACTGGTGTTTCATTTTCCAAAGAGGGTATTATGATGTTTAAGAATGTGTCGATGATTTCATCCTCTTGTGTTAGTATATCTTCATAGGAGGAATCATTTTCTATGTCATCATCACATGTTTTAGCAATAGGTGCCATAATGGAATGTCCAATATAGATAAAGTCATCTAGTGCTTCATCTAACATATTGAAGTCATCAGTACTAAATCATGAAAATTTTGAGGAAATCAGGTCTTGAAATAGTAAAACTCACAAATTTCACAATCAATCAAGTAAATAACAAGGCAAGATAACTAGGATGGTTTCACACCAAAGAACTTGTTTAAGGGAAATAGGTAAAAATACACAACAAGGTTCGATTGATTATTTTAGAGTTTTTGATCAAGAGATGTAAACAAAGTGTATAAACACCTAGTGTTGAAATACACAATGTGTGGTTTAACAAATGTGCCAATTTTCACAAAAAGCTATGAAATGAAGCAAAATTTTGAGATTATCAATGAATGTAGGCTTGAATATGAGTGAAATATCTGAAAAGAAAGATATCTAGGATGAACTTCAGATTAGATTTTAAAAGATTTTTAATGCTATGTAAAGAACAAGTACAAAACTATGTATGAATATGACCTAAAATGCTTGATTTTTTCAACTTTTTTCAATGCTAGTAAGTGAAAGAAAAGGTGTTGTAAGGAAATTGATCAGGGGAAAAGAATAATATTTTTGATATGAGTCCAATAAATCAATAATATCCTTCACAAAACACTTTTGATTCAAACCTATAGTGATGACAAGTCAAAACCTAGTGAAAATACACTAAAATATGCAATTTTTCACAAATTTTCAATGTAAAGACCCAATAAAAGGGGTGTTGTAAAGAATTTCAGGAGGTGAGAAATACTAAAGCAGTAATATCAGTCACCTAAAGCCATAAAATCTGTCACAACATGCTTGGAGTGCAAATATAGTCAAAATATGCAATTTTTCACCAAATTTCAATGCAAAAGAGTATGGCAAAGGGTGTTGTGAGGAAAATGATGATTGAAAGAAAATTATAAAAGTAATAACAGCCACCTAATTCCAAAAAAATTGTTACAACATGCTTATAGTGCCAATCAAGGTCAAACCCTAGGGAAAATATAGCCAAAATATGCAATTTTCACCAAAT
Source organism: Cunninghamia lanceolata (assembly GCA_027924645.1). NCBI lineage: Eukaryota > Viridiplantae > Streptophyta > Pinopsida > Cupressales > Cupressaceae > Cunninghamia > Cunninghamia lanceolata. The sequence goes on from BSBN01000596.1 coordinate 5,194,894, forward strand.
TTCCATTGTAAGAGCCCAATAAAAAGGTGTTGTAAAGAATTTTAGGAGGGGAAGCAGATAATAACCCTAATAACATCTAATTAATGTATAAAAATCCTTTAGAACACATCTATGGTGTGAATCTAGAGAGACAATAAGGCCAAAATCTAGTGAAACATCAAGGTTTTCAAACCCTAAGCATGAAATTTTGCAAGCAAATCACTATGATGAAACACTACAATTAGAAATTAGTCCTAATGAGTGTTTTAAAGGGGTAGTAAAATCTAAAGCAATATTTTGAATACAAACCCTAGCTAATGCAAAACTAGGTTATATGGAAAAATACACAATTTCAACCCATTTTTAACAATTTAAGCATGAAAATGCAATCTAAATGAATGATGAATGAAAAATTTCTGTATTTTAAATCAGATTTGATGATAATGATAGAAATTTATTGAAATTAAACACCAACTAATTCAAATCACCTGAAAATGCAAGCTAAAAATACCAAATTTTTCAAAACTTTCAAAATTTTTAATTTTTGTGTAATTTTTCAAATGCAATAAGATGAACAATGATATGAATGAATGAAATGAATATAAATCTACATCAAAACACTCAGAAATGTGCAAAATTCATTAAAAACATGGGTTCACCAAAATATTTAATATGGAAAAATGAGGGGGATTTAGTTTAGTGTTGATTTTGCTAGTTTATGTAAATCCTCCTTTCTCCACTAAATATTCAAGGACTTCAGCCGAGTAGGGAGTCTGTTGGTTTTTTCCCAGACTGGATGCTTACTCCCAAATTTCCCTACAAGGTAGCCATCAATGATCAACAGGATCTCTCGGCCAGGGGCCAACAGTGTAGGAGATAGACTCTATATTTTATCTCCTCTTCTTCTTCAGGCTCTGCAAAACCTAGGGGGGTATTCCCTACTCAACATCCATGAGGATATGCATACAAAGGCTGGGATGCTGATAGAAAGTAGATAAGTCCTCCTGTAAGTAGACCAAAATTGTAAGATAAGAGCAAAGGGGCTAGCTTTGGGCCTATTTGCAATTGTAGACAGAGGACTTGGATCCTAAAACTAATTCTACTATCCTAATGGTTGTTTTGGAGATTTGATTTTGATTTTATACTTGGATGCAAAGCTGGACATGGTATATAACACAAACACAAAGCTAGATCGGTGCCTATCCAGGGCTTGGAGTCAGTAGACATACACCTGTGAATGATTAGCATGAACAACTAAAACTAGATTTCAGGGGGATACATATGATACCTGCCTTATAGATATCTCCCAATACAGTGCTAAGCTATCTATACTTATGGCATCCCTATTGTAGTATATCGTTCCCAATATTTAATCTGAGAACAATTTAATCTACCCCTTGAGCAAAAGTTAAGAGATCAAACATTCAACACAAGAATTCTATGTTCTAGAATCTTAGACATTCCTTAAATATCCAGACTCAGAAGAAAGATACATGCAATACTGGAGATAGAATTAACAAAACACATGCAAACATAGCATTACTCATATAGGATTAACCATGAAATCAGTGGATTCATGCAAAAACATACAACAGGAGATACATAAACTCACAAGTTTTGCTGCACAGAGCAACCAAATCAGCTGTATTGCATTACAGAGCCAAAAATGTTCAACTTTCAACAACCACAAAAATGAGTAACACTTCCTACTTAAAACAGCCAAAGAAGCGTACTTAGCATTAATTACATGGCTTATGACAAAAATCTGCCAGATACAGATCCCACAAAGGAATGGCGCTCAAAATTTATTGCTGCAACAGACAAGAGAGACCTCGAGCCCTGCGCCGCCAACTGGAAGTCTTCATGCCAAAAATCGAGTACATGACTGTTCAACAACTTGCCCACACCTCAGCACAGTCGCCATTGATGGCTCAACCACCTACGGCCTACTTGAAAATTGTCGCAACTTTCAAATGGAAGTTTCCTGCCAAAATGCATTTCACCCCAGGTTTAAAATAATACAGGGAGATTAATCCCACATGCATGGTACGGAGAGCCTTCTATTACCTTATAAGCATGGTCGCATACATACCAAGTGTCGAGCACTTTTGCCATGCTCGACGCACAAGCCTTCACCAAAAGCCCATCGCCCAGACCTAAGCCATCGGCCAACCCCACGGAACTCACCCCGACATCAACAGTTTGGCCGATCGCTACATTACATTCCCCTATCGGTAAGACCAACACTATCAGCCAACATGAAATCCCTCCAGCCGACACCCTTAGTCACACCGACGAACACCTCCTGAAAGCCTCCAACTTCCACATCAGCCAGAGAAGAACCATCAGCCAAGCACAAATCCCCCTCGCCGATCTCAATGGTCTCACCGACCGCAAACTCCACATTCCCTTCATCAGCTAGAGAAAGATCATCAGGTTAGCTCTCCACACTCCCACCGATAGTATGAGTCTCTCCGATGACTAGCTCGCACCCCGTTAGTGGTTACCAGTCCACCTTCCTCATCCATCGGTATGACCAAAGCCATCGGCAAACCACAAAATGCCCTCGCCGATAGCACCACTCTCTCCGATGACCTTGCTGTTGCCAAGACAATCTTCCCCGTCACCCCGATACCAGCTCCACATCCCTTGTCGCCGAGACAAAGACCATCGGAGCAACAAAAAGCTTTTCTGCCGATCACAATAGTCTCGCTGAAGGTCCTTCGTCAACCCCACCTTCCTTGGTAAGACACACGCCAATGACATCTCATCGGCCAAACATCCACTGTCGGCCCAACTCAGAAATCCTTTGCTGATGATGTCGATCACTCCGATAAGACCAAAATCATAAAGCTTTGAACCATTGAACCTTGAAGAAAAGGGTTCAAGTGGGTGGTTCAACGCGGTGGTTCAACCATACCGATTGGATCACATAGATGAGCAAAGGATTCACTTATAGAAAATAAGGAACCAAAGCCCCTGAACCGTTGAACCACAAACCATTGAACCTTTGAACCTTGAAGAAAAGGGTTCAAGTTCAAACCAAAAGTTCAAAGACACAATCGGAGCACTCAAAAAGAACGTTCGCTGAAATGCCAAGTTACTCCAATGAACAAGAAGACTTAGGGCTTTAAAAAGAAAAACCCCCCCAACATCTGCGTTCAATTCTAGACCAAAATGAGTGCCAACACTAGCTCTGAATGGGGACGTGCAGGTGCAAAACTGTAGCGAGAACCAGATCTTCGGGTAGACCAGGAAAAAACCAAAAAGAACACGAACTGTACAAGGCATTTACAATATATACATACTTTTTACACGTGCACAGAGATGGGCCATCATGCAAAGTAAAACTTAAGGAACTGACCATGCACAGGAAATTCCAAAGCTTCACCATCTAGGACCTGGAGGAAATAAGAGTCCTCCCCATGAGTGCTATAAATTTGATATGGGCCCATCCATAAGGGTTCAAACTTACCATGTTTACCCCTGTCCTAATTTTTTACATTCTAGATGAGCACCTGATCATTGATTTGAAACTTCCTTTTTAGTAGCTCTCCTATCAAACAGATATTTCATATCTTGTTGTCTCTTGAGGTTGATCTGCTGTGCTTTCCTTCTGTTCTCATCCAGTGCAACCAGCTGGTTCACTCTTTCTATCATGGAATCTTCAATCTCCTCATCATTATCTTGGATAAATTTGTAAACTGGTAGGAGATTGTTTATGGGCAATTTGGCCGATGCACCATATACTAGCTCAAAGGTTGACATCCCAATAGCCTTTTTTACTGTCACTCTGTCAGCCCATATTGCTAACTTTAATTTTGAGTCCCAAGCTCTCTTGTTCTTGTCTAGTATCCTCTTGATAATTTTCATGATGCTTTTATTGCTTGATTCTGCTTGACCATTTCCTTGTGGGTGGTATGGTGATGCATATGATAGATTTATCCCATACCTGTTGTAAAAATCAACAAATTCACTTGATCTGAAGCACATAGAATTATCAGTGACTATCTTGAATGGTACTCCAAACCTGATGATAACATTTTCCAGTATGAAATCCATCACCACCTTACTTGTAGCTCTCTTAGTTGGAATGGCCTCAATCCATTTGGTAAAGTAATCAGTTGCCACCAAAATCCAACTGTGTCCCCCACTTGACTTGTCTGCAATTTCCCCTATGAAGTCAATTCCCCATTGCTGAAATGGAGCATCCACAGTTACAGTTTTGAGGGGTAAAGCACAATCATATCTCAACTTTCCTGAGAATCTTTGGCAAGGGTCACACTTCCTCACTAACCTTTGTGCATCTAAAAAGAGGGTGGGCCACCAATATCCTGCTCTAAGAATCTTATGGGCTGTTGTTTGGGCAGTATAATGTCCACCACACAATCCTTTATGCATGTCAATCAAAACATTGTTAGCTATATCTTCATCCACACACCTCAGTAGCACACCATTAGGGTTTTTCCAGTATATCTCACCTTGAACAATAACATACCTGATTGCATGTAACTTTAAAGTCCTCTTTTGACTGTCAATGAAATGGGAAGGACAATTCAGATTTTGCAAGTAGTATATAATATCCTTGTACCATTTAGATCTTGATACATTTACATTCTCATTTTGGACTGCATTGACTTGGCATGCTTCCAAGTTTGACTATGCCATCATCTTGGCTAATCCTTGTCCTCTTACCAACTTGGTAATTTTTATCTCTATGTTGAACTCCTACAATTTGTTTATCCATCCGCACCTTCTTCCAGTCACCTCCTGTTGAGTGAATATGTCTTTGACTACTGCATGGGGTACATATGCAATTATATGTGATCCTACCAGGTATGGCCTGAAACTTTTCATGGCTCTGACTAGTGCATATGCCTGTTTTTCCATGACATCATATTTCAATTCAGAAGCCTGCAAGGACTTACTGAAGAAAGCTATGGGTTGCTCAAATCCATCCTCATTTTTCTGTAGCAAACATGCAGCAACAGTGTGAAAGGAAGCAAATGAAAACACTTGGAATGGCCTAGAAAAATTAGGAGATTTAAGAACAGGGGCCATCTTGATTGCCTCTTTGATACTCTGAAATGATTCAATTGCTTCACTTTCCCAGTGGACAGCTGCATCCTTCTTCATCATCTTAGAAATGTTCCTTGTGGTTTCTGCAAAGTTGGGAACAAATCTCCTAACAAAATTTATCTGTCCAAAGAAGGACTGAACTCCTTTTACAGTTTTTGGCATTTGAATTCTGTCAATAGCAGCCACTCTCTCTGGATCTATCCTAACTCCATCCTTGGAAACAATGTGCCCTAGGAGTTTTCCTTCAACTACCCCAAAGGCACACTTCTTTGGATTTAAAGAAATGCCATACTCTAGTGCTCTTATGAAAATCTGCTCTAGATGCAAACAATGCTGCTCTTCCTTCTTTGAATAGGCAGTCAATTCATCTTGATATACAGCCAGGATTGAATCAATCAACCCTGCAAAAGCAACATCCATTGCTCTTTGAAATGTAGCACCTACATTTGTTAGTCTGAATGGCATTCTAACATATACATAAGTTCCCCATGGAGTGGTGAAGGCAGTCTTATACTATTCTGATTCCTTTACCTTCACCTGATTATAACTTGAAAATCCATCCATCATGGATAAGAGTTCACAACCAGTCACTTTTTGCAACATAGCTTCCATATTAGGCAGTGGATAATTATCCTTTAAAGAGGATACATTCAAGTTCCTAAAGTCAACACAAAGCCTAATATCACCATTCTTTTTTCTGACTGGGACAAGGTTAGACACCCAAGTTGAATGTCTAATTGGCACAATTATTCCAGCTTCCCTAAGCTTTTTGAGTTCTTGCATCTTTGGAGCTAAGGTAGGATTAATAGGTCTTTGCCTTTGTCTAAATGGCTTAGCTCTAGGCTTCAATGGGATCTCATGCTGGAATAGATCTTCCCTATAGGCTTTTAGGTCCTCATATGACCAAGCAAAAATATGTTTATATCTTTTCAGTAATGCAATCAGCATACTCCTGATGTGTGGTTTGAGCTGCTTACCAATGTATACCTTCTTGGGGGCCTAAGATGTCCCCAAATTTATCTCTTCTAAATCTTCCTTGTTTGTGGGAGATGTCTTTGTGACCAATTGGTCTCTACTGTCAAAAGCTCTTTCCAAAGCTACTAACCCTCTACGGATTTTATTAGTCTTCAATTGAATTATCTCTTTCCCCACAAGAGTTTCTTTTCCATCTATAGTTTCTACAAAAGCTTGGAAATCAATTTCTTGATCCTCATATTCATCTGTGCAGTGCAAAAATTTTAACAAGTCCCTATCATCATTAAACACTTGCCAACTGCATATGTTCTCTGGTACTGCAGGCCTGATTTTAACTTCTACATTTGTAACATCTGACAAAGTGATGTCATCTGGCCTTATTGCAACATTAGCTAAGAAATCAGCCATAACATTCTTTGATCTCTCTACCCAGCCTATTGAAAATGCATCAAATAGTTCAATGGTATCCCAAACAGCATGCTTGTATTGTTTCAATCTTTTGTTTTTTGAAGCATACCTATCTCTAATTTGGGATACAATCAACTCAGAATCCCCAAATACTCTTAGCATCTTGATTCCATGTTTGAGAGCTATATTTAGGCCTAAGAGTAAAGCCTCATATTCTGCAATGTTGTTTGTGCAAACAAACCTCAGCAAGAAAGAGAATTTGAGGAGCTTACCATTTGGAGACAGGAAAACAACTCCAGCTCCAGAGCCTTCTTTTGCACAAGCTCCATCAAAATACATGGTCCATAAACCTTGCTGGTCCAGCTCTTTAATGCAAACATTTTCCTTTTTATCTTCTCTATCATCTGAGACAACCCTGAAGTTATCACAGTCAGTGTTTACAAAGCATATCTGTTCCTCTGCTTCTTAGTCTTCCACTGTCTCTGATGATCTTTCTTCTCTGATCAGCTTAACATCCCTGCCATTCATTGGAATCATGGCATATGATAGGTCCAGTGCATACTTCCACCAATTAGTGTTGCCCATCTTCTTGACAACAACATACCATACTGTGGCTTAATGTCAACCACCGTTATATTCATTTTATATCTCTTTTCAGGAAATGCTGCCAGTTTGAAATCTACATCCTTCATGATTCCAATAACTGGTACCTCTCTGGCATCCATAGCATAACATTTTCCACGTGCCTTGTCAATTTTCAATCCAGCTTGTTGCATGATGGCTAAAGGCATGATATTTGTAGATGCTCTAGAGTCAAGCATACAATTTCTGATTATTTTTCCATTTATAACCAAGGATACATAAAATGGTTCCACTTGTGAGGGGCACTTTGTCATAGTCATTCCTAAATAAACCTCAGGAGCCTCATCTTCTTCATTGCACATGACATGCTTCTCACCCTGGATCTAAACATTTTGTTTAGCTTGAGAAGATACCCCTGAAATTAGGGATACTGTCCTATTCTTGATCTCTTCAACCTTCATCAGTTCCATTAGTGGGACAGAGACTTTTACCTGGGAGAGGATTTGAGCTATATCAAATGGAGCATAATTTTGTATAACAGTTGTAGCTTGCTCCACAATCTTGTTTTTATCCTGAACTGGTTTAGCTTTTACTTTCATAGTTCCCTGATCATCATTCTTGTCTTGGGAACCTTTACTTTGATCTTTAGCCTGGGGGATTCTATTTTCTGGTCCTTGAGATTCATGACCTGTTCTATGTCTAAAATTCTATTTATTATTGCCCCACTACCTTTTTTGTGGTTCAATCCCCTTATGACCATGCACTGGCTGACGTGCAGAAATACCTTATGGCTGATGTGGGCTACTTATCTAAGTTTTACCTCTGAGATTGTAGTTACTCTTGACTTGGGCCACTGCTGCAGCTGTGAGGGCCCTAATTTCCTCATCAGAAGGTCGTTGTAAGTTACTCAAAAAATTGTGTGAGCTCTGAGCATACACATAGCTTTCTTCATTACCTTCATCATAAGAATCCTATTGACAGGCCCGAATTCCATCATCTGTACTCTCATCAGCATCATAAAGAGGGTATCCACTGCTTATGGACATCATATTAACATCATCATCTTGCCAATAATGTGGCTCATTGCATTCATTACAAGATGCAGCATTATCATACAAGGACTGGGCAATCATACACTGTGACTATGAATGTGGCATCTGACAAATTATACACCATGGAGTATCATCAACAATATTTATAGCTTTCTTTAGAGGATCAGGAGTTTCTTTGACATGTTGAGCTCTCTGATTTATGTTGTTATGTGGGAATATAGGCTTACCATTATGCCAACTGGTATTATAAGGCATATCATGCAATGATGGTCTCTTTTCCTGCCTTTGGTAGACTTGCCTATCAGGACCCATCCCTTTTTCACTTCTAGCTAGTCTATAGCTTAGGTCCTTAACAACATTTGCCAATTTGTCTATCTTATCTTCAGGGGCAGATGTATTACCTTGAGTGTTCTGAGGCTTGTTTGGATTCTGCAGAATTTTCACATCATCCCTTCTGTTTGTCTTGCCTAATGCTTTCCTGTTGTTCTCAATATTCACTGCAATTCTGAAAGCATCCCTGATAGTAGCAGGACCTTTATCTCTTAATCCATACGTAGTTTTTGCATCAAAGGAATTGATATACAATATTATGCACATTGGTTCATTTGGCCTCATGTGATGTGGCAATTTGTTTAACACTTTAGTAAATTTTGCATTAAAATCTACAACCTGCTCATTTGACCCTTTAGTGATACTGGTAAACTCATTTACAAAAAAGCTAGGGTCAGTTTTGTCACCATATTGCTCCTTGAACACCCTTTTAAAATCATCCCATGATGAAATACTCTGGTCAGGCAGATTCTTGTACCATTCTCTTGCCTCATCTACTAAAGATTGCATGAATGAATTCATGAAAACATCCTCATGTTCAACCTCAAAGTTATCCATGACATTTTGAAAAGCCTTTAGATGATCTTCTCCTGACACAGTGTTGTTTCCTAAAAATTTAGGCACTTGCAGCCTTAGATGCTTGTCAATGGGGTTAGGATACCTAGGAATACCATCAAACACCAGCTGTCTGAATCTATCTAGCTGCATGGGCTGTCTGTCAAACTGATTAGCATTAATGTTTCTATTTTCATTCTGGTTTCTTACATTGTTCAGTGGTATCCTAGCATCATTCACATTTTGTCTTTGATCATTATGCTGATGTTGCACTTCATTTCTTTGCTGATGTCTCTGCACATTTGCATTCTCAAGGGTAGGAATTGAATCATTTTGGGCAGTCCTTAAAGCTTGCACTTTCTGCCTCATGTCATCTCTAATTTTCATGGCTTGTAGATATTCTAGTTCTGCTCTCAGATTTCTGATTTCTTCAACTAACTGTTCTTCTTTAGGCATAGAGGTAGATGGTCTCATACCATTCTGGTCATCATCTTCATCATCCCTCAGAGACTCTGCCTCTTCAAACCTTTCACTAGGGTCTAGAAATGGGCGTTCTTGGAACACCTCTGACCTCATTCTCACGCTACCACCCTGTTGCCTCTCATATGCACCCTGAATATCAGCTTCTGCATTTGAAAAGTAAGGCACATGCTTTCCTGATGGCCTAGGGTTATCCTGCATATCATCATTTTTTTTGGGGGAACCCTCATGACCGACTGAGATAGCTCCCTTTCTTCTATACATCATTCTTCTTGTTACTGGTAACTCTTCAAATAAAGGATTCTGTTGGGATCTTCTCCCTTGCATATAAATTTTACTTTGACCAGTTGGGAGATTACTTCGAAGTCGCCACCTATTACTAGGAACTGTTTTCTTTTGTAAATCAGGGTTCTTTCACAAACTCCCCAGCGAAGTCACCAATTTCTGTTGGTTTTTTCCTAGACTAGATGCTTACTCCTAGATTTCCCTACAAGGTAGCCATCAATGATCAACAGGATCTCTGGGCCAGGGGCCAACAGTGTAGGAGATAGACTCTATATTTTATCTCCTCTTCTTCTTCAGGCTCTGCAAAACCTAGGGGGGTATTCCCTACTCAACATCCATGAGGATATGCATACAAAGGCTGGGATGCTGACAAAAAGCAGATAAGTCCTCCTGTAAGTAGACCAAAACTGTAAGATAAGAGCAAAGGGGCTAGCTTTGGGCCTATTTGCAGTTGTAGACAGAGGACTTGGATCCTAAAACTAATTCTACTGTCCTAATGGTTGTTTTGGAGTTTTGATTTTGATTTTATACTTGGATGCAAAGCTGGACATGGTATATAACACAAACACAAAGCTAGATCGGTGCCTATCCAGGGCTTGGAGTCAGTAGACATACACCTGTGAATGATCAGCATGAACAACTAAAATTGGATTTCAGGGGGATACATATGATACCTGCCTTACAGATATCTCCCAATACAAAGTGTTAAGCTATCTATACTTATGGCATCCCTATTGCAGTATATCCTTCCCAATATTCAATCTGAAAACAATTTAATCTACCCCTTGAGCAGAAGTTAAGAGATCAAACATTCAACACAGGAATTCTATGTTCTAGAATCTTAGACATTCCTTAAATATCCAGACTCAAAAGAAAGATACATGCAATACTAGAGACAGAATTAACAAAACACATGCAAACATAGCGTTACTCATATAGGATTAACCATGAAATCAGTGGATTCATGCAAAAACATACAACAGGAGATACATAAACTCACAAGTTTTGCTGCATAGAGCAACCAAATCAGCTGTATTGCATTACAGAGCCAAAAATGTTCAACTTTCAACAACCACAAAAATGAGTAACACTTCCTGCTTAAAACAGCCAAAGAAGCGTACTCAGCATTAATTACATGGCTTATGACAAAAATCTGCCAGATACAGATCCCACAAAGGAATGGTGCTCAAAATTTATTGCTACAACAGACAAGAGAGATCTCGAGCCCTACGCCACCAACTGGAAGTCTTCATGCCAAAAATCAGGTACATGACTGTTCAACAACTTGCCCACGCCTCAGCACAGTCGCCATTGATGGCTCAACCACCAGCGGCCTACTTGAAAATTGTCGCAACTTTCAAATGGAAGTTTCTCACCAAAATGCATTTCACCCCAGGTTTAAAATAATACAAGGAGATTAATCCCACATGTATGGTGCGGAGAGCCTTCTATTACCTTATAAGCATGGTCGCATACATACCAAGTGTCAAGTGCTTTTACCGTGCTCGACGCATAAGCCTTCGCTAAAAGCCCATCGCCCAGACCTAAGCCATCAGTCAACCCCACGGAACTCACCCCGACATCAATAGTCTGGCCGATCGCTACATTACATTCCCCTGTCGATAAGACCAACACTATCGGTCAACATGAAAATCCTCCCGCCGACACCCTTAGTCACACCGATGAACATCTCCCGAAAGCCTCCAACTTCCACATCAGCTAGAGAAGAACCATCGGCCAAGTACAAATCCCCCTCGCTGATCTCAATGGTCTCGCCGACTGCAAACTCCACATTCCCTTCATCGGCCAGAGAAAGATCATCAGGTTAGCTCTCTACACTCCCACCGATAGTATGAGTCTCTCCGATGACTAGCTCGCACCCCGTTAGCGGTTACCAGTCCACCTTCCTCATCCATTGGTATGACCAAAGCCATCGGCGAACCACAAAATGCCCTCGCCGATAGCACCACTCTCTCTGATGACCTTGCTGTCGCCAAGACAATCTTCCCCGTCACCCCGATACTAGCTCCACACCCCTTGTCGCCGAGACAAAGACCATCAGAGCAACAAAAAGCTCTTCTTCCGATCACAATTGTCTCATCGAAGGTCCTTCGTCAACCCCACCTTCCTCGGCAAGACACACGTCGATGACATCTCATCAGCCAAACATCCACTGTCAGCCCAACTCAGAAATCCTTCGCCGATGATGCCGATCACTCTGATAAGACCAAAATCATAAAGCTTTGAACCATTGAACCTTGAACTGTTGAACCTTGAAGAAAAGGGTTCAAGTGGGTGGTTCAACGTGGTGGTTCAACCATACTGATTGGATCACATAGATGAGCAAAGGATTCACTTATGAAAAATAAGGAACCAAAGCCCCTGAACCGTTGAACCACGAACCATTGAACCTTTGAACCTTGAAGAAAAGGGTTCAAGTTCAAACCGAAAGTTCAAAGACACAATTGGAGCACTCAAAAAGAGCGTTTGCCAAAATGCCAAGTTACTCCAATGAACAAGAAGACTTAGGGCTTTAAAAAGAAAAACCCCCCCAACATCTGCGTTCAATTGCAGACCAAAATGAGTGCCAACAGAGTCTACTACAGGTCTTCAGTCACTCAAAACATAGGGGAAGATTGGAATTATGTGATTTAGTTGTTTAATTAAGTCCAATTATGCTCAAAACCCTAATTATGCAAATTCGGAAGCAAATAGTCAAATTACAAAAAATGCTCGCACATAGAGGTATCAAATGACAATCAAATGCATACCAAATTTTGAAGTTTAGAAAATGGAGAAGTTGGGGACTAATGAGCGGGCACCCTAGTCCAGTGCCAACATTTCTATTAGGATCTGGGAATCTTGTCTGCAACCTATTCCTATTGTTCTAGAGATTTTCTTGTTGCAAGATCCGGAGGACTAATGAGCGGGTGCCTGAGTCTAGGTCCCTATTTTCTTCATTGATCTGCAATTTTGACAATCTACACTTCTCTCCTGCAACTCCACTTTATTTGTTTCTACAACTTGTAACCTACAATCACATAAAAATGGGTTGGGGGTTGTGGTGTTTAGAGACTTGCCTTAGTCAAGCCCCGGAGAGACATTCAAGTCTTTCAAGCATCGTTGTCAGATAAAGAGTGTGTATCCCTATGGGATAGAGGCAAAATCCAAATGATAAATGATTGAAAACATAATTGATATCACCTTGTAGTGAAGATCTCATGGAAGGAAGATGCTCTTCATGCCATGAGGAGATGGATGCCAAATATGCAAATACAAACACAAGAACAATGCTCTGCTTTGCCACGCAATGAATATTTTGAATGCTCTAATCACAAGAATGCAAAAAGTTCACAATTGCCATCTAGTTTACAAATGAATCACTAATCATTCTTATATATGTAACTACAAATATTCTTGCCAAGAATTTTGTAACTCAAACTTACAGTGTCAGCATAAGACCTAAATAACGGTCATAAACCGACACTCCAAAATTGGTCCTGACCTAAAATAGGGCAGGACTAGGGCGCAGGTGCCCAAGTCCTCCCTCATATTTCAAGCAAGAATCATGTCAAGTGCATCCCCTGAGTCCTATTTGCAATAATACTTTAGGGTTTTCTCATTAGGAGTCATCAAAATCATGCAAGATGTCCTAAATGCATAAACAAGACCTAGGAGCTACACCTTAAGAGGGAAAAGCACCCAAGGGGATATTTTTTGATGTAACAAGAACATATGTTATCTTTGATGAAGATCAATAGATACCTAAGGTAATGGAGCAAGAAAATATGAAAGGGGATGATTCTGATGAAGACTCTAAGATTTGGACCCTAAAATTTGATGGAGCCAAAAGCAAGAATGGTGTTGGAGCAGGCATCTGCGTTGCTTCACCAAAAGGGAAGAAGATCCTTAGAGCCCTATGCTTCCATTTTTCTTGCACCAATAATGAAACTGAGTACAAATCTCTAGTGCATGGCCTGATTGTGAGGACCGCCCTTTTTATTACTGTTGTTATGACTATTTACAGAACTGTTATTGTTACTTTCATATTTGTGGGATAGCAGTTTCCGGAATTTGTCAGACTATTAAACTTTATTATGTTTTCGGAAAAACTAATTGGGTGATGTTTGGATAAGTTTACTTTTCAGAAAAATGAATTAGGTGATGATGGAAAATGGTAATATGATTTTAATTATGTTAAATTGTACTATGTCATGAGAATGCATGTTTTATTTAAGTTGCTTCGGCTATGATGATTTTATGAGGTTACTGATCTTGTAATTGAGTGTGCAGGGATTACTAATCGAACCACAGATTTCGGAGATCATTCCACACCTTGTTCTTTGTTATTCCCTGTAAGCCGATCTGGTTCCACGAGGAACCAAGATCTCTTTGTGTTTGATGTAATGATGTAATGTGGTCTTTCGTATGGTCGAGTGGGTTAGGTTACCCTCAAGTAACATTATTTTTTATAATTTGTGTTGTAAAGAGATTGAATTTGAAATTCCTTATTTATTTAAAGTATGAAGCCCTTTTCTTGTGCTTTACCTTGACCAGGGGTGTCTTGTATGGGTTAAAGTTGACCCTGGGTTATACCCCATGGGTCCAGGGGCCCATTTGGCATGGGTAACCCTTGAGTAACCTCCATCTAGTCAACTTAACCTCCCCCTGAAGTTAAGTGGCGAAAATTGGAGGTAGGAGGGGACATGATGGGTTGTACCAACACTCAACCCATCCCCTCTACTTTCCCCTAGATAAGAGATGCCATCCATTAGTGAAAGTCACCTCTTCTTTAGTGAGATTCCCCCATGTACTATGGGGACACCCATGTGAAGAAAGGAGAAAGAGGCATGGGTCACCTGTCTTGTTCCCATTTAACTCTTTTTTTTATTTCTCCCATGAGAAAGTGGAGTCACATGAGAGGAATAAGGAGTACCCTTGGGAATGGAGAGTGACATAAGCCACCTGGACAGAATAGTGGTTTTTGGGATGGGTGAGGAGGTGACAAGTGTCACTTCCCCATTTCTCAAAATTAAAAGAAAGAGAATTTGGGGTTATTTATTTTCAAATTTTGGGATGAGAGGGAGTTAGTTGAATTTTGGGAAAACTTTCATTTTTGCCTTACCAAAATAGAGAAGTTAGTTTGCTAGATAGAGAAGGGAGAGGGAGTTGGTGGCTAAGGTTGGAAGTGAACTCCGTGGACTCTGCAACAGCTTCATTCCAGGAGGGCTTTGCAAGGTTGGTCTGAATTTTACCTTTGTTTTTGTAGAATTGAAATGTGTATGAAATGTGTGTGAAATATGTGTTTAGATTTGTTTTCTGTGGGGTTCTTGTCGGGTTGTTTGACAGAGCGTCTCCCACTTGGGAGAAATGCTCATCAAGTTTGGGGTAGGGGAGGAGAGATCCTCCTCGGGTGCATACCTGTTTCCATCTTTTGGGATGTTGAAAGCCTTGAGGGCATGTATCTGTGACTGTATTTTTGACTTGAGAGTCATATACAGATTTCTTAAAAATTGTGATCACACTTGGTTGAGACCAAGAGAAATTTATATTAGTTCATTTATCTGTCAGGGTGACACTCTGGAGTCGAGTGTGTCCACTCTCCTGCCCCTTATGAAACTCACTGTAGTTGAGTTTCCGTATTGTGTAAAATACCCACGGGTGTATGTGTGCTTTGGGATTGTTGTTGTTTCTATTGTGAAGTGGAGTGTTTGAGTACCCAGGTGTGAGTATGGTCTCCCTAGCTCGGGGGTGACCCACTTGCGGGTCTACGGTAGGGAGGAGAGCTAGATGAGTGGTATTTTCTTCTTTGTTTGTCTTTGATACGCAGGTTTTTCTCTTGGAGCTTCTGGTTGGCTATTTATGAAGAAACAGTTCATCTTCTTGTCATGAGAATTAGGCCTGGTTCATTTCATAGAGATGAAGAGAGAACACCTCTCTTGTTATTGTTGTAAATTAATGATATTCTGGGAGTGAAGAAAATCACCTCCCTGATCTTGTTATTTTTGGACTTTTATTTGGTTGTCATAAGTTATCAGTTGTATACTGTTTGGGAGGAGAAAGTTCATATCTGGGAAGTTAAGTGGTGGTATTCATGATTGAGAAGCTGTAATATGAATGTGCTTAAATTTTAAGTTGATGTTTGCAAACTTTGTTCAATAGCAATTTTTGTGTTTCAAGTATTACTGAAAGGAAAAGTTCATTTTTGCAATCTAATCTGAGTTGTTTACATTTGATAGTTTGGAATTGCTTAACTAGTTGAAATGCTAGTTTTTATAGTTCAATGTTAAAATGGAAAAGACAGTTTTAAATGTTTGAGTTATTCTCCATATTTAGTGGATTCTGTTAATTTAGAAGGATTAGAGGAAATCTAGCATGTAAATATAATCTGTTTGTAAATTTATGAAGTCTTAAATGTTTATGAAAATGGAAATATATACTTATAATAAGGGGATAGCTATTTACCATTTCTACCGATTAAGTGCAATTGGGATATATATATATATATATATATATATATATATATATATATATATATATATATATATATATCTAATTGTTATGACATTATCTTTATAACAGATTGATTTGGAGAAAATGCATAAAGTAGTGAATTTGAGAAATTTAGGAATTGGAATTATACAAATACATAGAGAATATTTTTCTATAAATAAATTTATAAATATATATAGAGATATATATATTTCTCATTTTGAATAATTATCATTTTATAGAATAATAGAGAAATTGAAAGTAATTATCATTGTTATGAGATTGAATGTTATATATCAATATAAAAAAAAGATATATATATATATATATAAATATATTATCGTTGATATATATATATATATATATATATATGAATATATATATATATATATACTTATAAATATATTATTATTGATAATAATCAACGAATAGCATCATGTGAAAGACTGTCAAAGTTTAAGCCGCGGAATAAAACACAGTCGCGGTTTATAATGGGCGGTGGGGAGAAATCCCCACCGCAGGCCCTCATACATATATATGGAGGTGTGGAGTGGGGCGGAGCCCCACCCACACCCCACGTCGTGGGAATGTGGGTGGGGCTCCGCCCCACTCCACATCCCCCCATTCCCTTATGCCTCCCGCGGCCTGCACAGGCCCGCCGCTCTGCGGCCACCGCCGATCCTGTCCGCCGCTTTGCGGCCACCGCCGGCCCTGCTTCTCTGTCACTGCGGCCACCGCCGCCCATGGCCGCCGTCGGCTGTGGAATCTAAAGCAAATAAAATGTTAGGGCTTTGGCCCTAACATATGATTGGTTTATTTGGAATATAAATACAGTTTTTATATAGCTCTATATATAGGCATATATATATACTATATATGTCTATGTATATAGCTATATATATAATATAATAATGATTATATATCTATCTATATATATCTATATATATATATATATAGAGAGAGAGAGAGAGAGAGAGAGAGATATAGATATATATCGTGGTAAACCAATTTCGTCCTATACATAGACATTAAAATAAATATATTATATATATATATGTATATATATATATATGTATATATATATATATATATATATATATAATATACATAGGAGTAAATCTATGAACCATTTTATTGGGCCCTCGTTTTAAATCGTTATAAACTATGTCTCATGGATATAGAGAAAAAAAAAAATATAACAAATTATATTCTCACAGTAGATGTTATTAAGTGTTGAACACAACAACCAAAGAAGATATATTACCATGAACAGAGTTTTATAAAGTGGTGAACCACCTACATCTATTGACAACGTTATACGAGTCACAATCAGTGTATGAATCGTCATTAATAGTAATAGTAACAACAGTAATTCTAAACAAGAGAAAATAAAATTATAATGTAAAAGAGAGTTTAGGAATATTCAGTGATACTCTGGAAAGAGTTTCTCGGAAGTTTCAACTATCAACGTACTAACAATCACCCGGAAAATGAAGAGGAAAATTACACATCACCTTGCTCAAAAGAACACTGGAAATAAACTTACGAAGCCACCACTGACAATCCATGTGGCCATTTTAATCTCAACTGTAGCAAACGATCTCATAAGTAAACCTATAAGAGGGTCCGAAGAAAAAAAACTAAACATTGGAAAACACAGAGGAGAAAATGCGCGACATTTCTCACAGGGGATAAGAGAACTAAGTTGACGGACCCTTCTGCCAAATCTGCTTAGGAACAAGTTGACTAAGTATATACGAAGAGGAGGAACCTAGATCGGGAAAGATTAGGAGACCGAGTCCAGCGAAATAGTAAACCAGCCTTTGTGACCTAGATCATCCTGAAATTAGGTTTAATATCAACAATAACTGCAGTGATAACCCTGATTGACGTAAATCATGAAGAAAGGACAGGATGCACATAAAGAAAGCATAGAAAATGAAAGAGAGAGAGAGACCGAAATATAAACACACTAAATTAACTGAGAAATAGTTAAGGTAAGGGCGATAAAGATATAATCAAAATTAAGAACTTGTGAAAAGGGAAGAGAGAGCAACCAAACCGCCTTGTTGAAAATGCTAAGTCATAGGAGGAGTATGTTTCAGGAAACAAGAGAGGAGACAGACAACCGTGCCTGGCTGAAAAATGACTAAATAGGGAGATCACTAGCCGGTTTAGTCAGAACAAGGCGTCGTGGGAAGTTGTTCCTCTATCAGTGAACCACGTGCGTAAATGAGTGCAGCGTAATTCCCACTAACGCCGTAAGGCATTATGCTACCGAAAATTGCCGAGGGTTCGATTTAAGAACTTTGGTAATCTCACTCTTGCAATGACGTTAGCAGCGTTGTATAGACCCTCTTGTTGATCTATATGCTTCTGGTTGCACGCAATTGTACTTGTATTCCGCCGAAGACTGTAGTGTTTCGCCATGAGAGAACACCGTTGAGCATGCGTACGCATGCGAAAGGGGTTTTTAGGACAGTGTGAGAAAAGTTTTTCATATCTCGTGTCATAACCACATGACAGATGTGGCTATGACACGTGCGATGTGTGTTGTGACCACAAGGAAAATGTGGGCATGACACTGATTCTCACTAAAAGAAAAGGTGTAAGAAATTTGAAAGTTCTAGGTGACTTAGAGTTGGTGGTGAAGCAGATTAGAGAAAAGACTGCGACAAAGAATGTGAGTCTTATCACCACCGAATATGGGATTTGATTGAAGATTTTGATGCCTTCAACATAAAGGTCATACCAAGATCTCAAAATACTGAAGCAGACAAAATGGCCTAGATTGGATCTCAGTTTGACCCAACTAAAGATCTGTTGGTCAATGAAGAGGAAATCAAGGTTATCATTTGCCCTACCATTCTTGCTAATGGAGATAATTGGCAGGTTTTTGAAGATGACTATCAAATTCTATTATTTTTGTAGTAGTCTGGGGAATTTGTAGATCAGTTGCAGCCTAAAATTGAAGAGGCATACAGTGATCATATAATGCAACTAAAATCAAATAATATTCCAAGAGGGTTAATAATGTTGGAGAATCTTCTTGACCCTAATGATACAAGTTTAGACAAAAGGAAGTTTGTAGAAAACAAAGATGACTATTCAGAGATTGAGGTTGGTGAAGGAAGGAAGTTGAAAGTAGGCAATGTTACTACTCAAGAGAAAAAAGATAGGCCGATATCTCTATGTAACAAATAATATGATAAAGTAATTGCTTGGACTTATGAAGATCTTCATGGTTACAATAGAGACATAGTCCAACATACTATTGAACTCACGGAAGGGTCAAAGCCTATACGTCAAAAACAAAGACCACTAAATCCCAAGATCAACTTACTTATGGCTGAAGAGCTACGTAAGCTATTATAATCTAAAATAATTTTTCTAATTAAGAACTCAACATGGGTGTCTAAATTGGTACCGGTATGGAAGAAGAATGGGGAAATTAGACTCTATGTTGATTTCAGAGATTTAAACAAAGCTTCATTGAAAGATTACTACCCACTTCCTTCAATGGAACAAATTTTGCAAATTGTAGTTGGTTCAGAAAGGTTTTTCAGGTTACAATCAAATTTGGGTGGCCATGGAGGACCAATATAAGACTGCTTTTACCACCAAGTGGGGAACCTTTGCATATGCAAAGATGCCTTTTGCTGGGGCAACTTTTCAACGTGTTATGAATATAGCGTTTAAGTGGTTGATAATTTGATTATCCTGATCTATTTAGATGATCTGACTATGTTCACAAAAATGCTAATGATCACTTTGACCATTTAGAGGCTATTTTACAAAGGTGTCAAGAATTTGGGATCTCTTTGAACCCTAAGAAGTGTCTGTTTGGAGTACCTCAAGGAAAGTTACTAGGACACATAATTTCAAAAGATGGAATCTCTATTGACCCAGATAGAGTTAAGGCAATGATAGAGTTATCTTTACCTGTCAACAAGAAGGAAATGCAATTTTTTTGGGGGAAGATTAACTCTATCAGTAGATTTATATCTAATTTTGCAAGATTAATTAGACCTATTACTCTGATGTTGAAGAAGGATCTAAATTTCAAATGGATAGCCAAAGTCAGACAAGCTTTTGAAAATATAAAGAAGGCAATTTCTACTGCCACCGTACTCCATAATCTAGACTTTTCTAAAGACTTCATAATATATGTATTACAATATAGCAGTTGTCTTAACTCAGAAAGATCAAGAAGAAGGAGAACATCCTATTGCTTTCTTTTCCAGAATATTGTGGGAATATGAATCCAAGTACAATTTTGTTGAAAACCAAGCATATGCTATAGTTAAAGGACAAATAATTTAGATACTTAGTGATAGGAAATAAGATTGTGATACTGGTAACTCATTCAAGTGTTAGAGATACATTATGAAAGGAGAAGTCACTGAGAAAAGAGTCAATTAGATAACTAAGATTCTAGAATATGATGTGGATGTAAGGCCCACTAAATTGGTAAGAGGAAGAGGACTCTGCCAATATATTGCTCAAGACACAAAAGCATCAACAATTAAAGAAGATGAAGAAGAGACTGTAATAAAAGTACAAGAAGAAGATCTAGACTCTTGGGTTAGTGACATGATACAATTCATGGAGACTAGTCAACTCCCTAGGATGCTCTCCCCCGAAAAGAAAAGATACTATAGACGACAAGGATCTAATTTCATCTTCATAGATCATGTTCTTTTTAGAAATAATTTTGATGGAATCTTACTCAAGTGTGTGGAAAAAGATGAGGATCAAAGGATATTGCATGAATTGCATCATGGGGCATCAAGGGGACATTTTTTTGCAAAGACTAATGCTATTAAGATTTCTCAAGCATGATATTATTGGCCTTCAATATTTCTGATTGCCATAAAATGGTTAAGGAATGTCAAGCATTTCATTTCTATGTTGGTAAAAAGAGAAATGCAACTCTACCTTTGAGTCCAATAATTGTAGATGAACCTTTTTCTCAGTGGGGCTTAGATTTCATAGGAATGATTAATCCAGTTTCAAGCTTAGGACATAAGTGGATCCTCACTGCGATGAATTATTTTACTAGGTGGAGTGAATCTGTCCCATTGAAAGAAGCCACTGAGAAGATTATTCTAGATTTTATCGAAGGAATAACTAATCATTTCGAGCCCCGTCGCACTATTATATCTGATAATGCTAAGGCATTCTTAGGATCAAGATTATTTGAGTTTTCTTTGAAAAATGACATCTATTTGAAGACTTCATCCAATTATTATCCATAAGGGAATGGTCTAGTAGAGTCAACAAATAAGAATCTGATCAGACTCATAAAAAGAATGGGAACAGATCATCAAAGGGAATGGCATAAGCACCTCAATGCAACATTATGGGCTGATAGGATCACACCAAAATAGGTGATTAAAATGTCTCCTTATGAACTAGTATATAGGAAAAGTGTAGTAATTCCTCTGTCAATAGAGATTCCCGCCTTGCAGTTAATTAAGTAGATGGAAATTGAAGAAAATGGTTCGATGCATGTGAGTCTTGCAGAACTATTAGAATTGCAAGAGAAGAGAGAATTGGGCCATGAATCTCTGATGAATCATCAGCAAATTGTGAAAAGTTTCGTTTGATCAAAAAACTTATAAACCAGATTTTGAGGTTGGTTCTTGGGTCTTCAAATGGGATGAAAGGGCTTTAAGGTCGAGCCATCATGGCAAGTTCAATTCATTATGGACGAGCCCCTTCAAGATTCGTGCCTGTATGCAGTGTAATGCTTATGAACTAGAGACTATGGAAGGAGAATCTTTGGGAATTCCTATCAATGAGATCTTTCTTAAACACTTCACATAGAATTTAATGTTTCCCCTATATCATATTTAGCATAGTTTCCTTATGTTTTGTTTCCTTTTTAAGTTTGTTTTTTCCTGCTTCTTCAAATAAGTTCTTTGAACATGTGTCTGTAGCTCATAAACCTCTTAGGTGTCTTTTCCGTAGAGCCATTAGTAAAGATTCATAAGCCTAGGATGATGGTCAATCATTTTAAAAGGATCACCATATTAATGATGAGTCAATGCAAGATTTTCTTTAAGATCTAAAGGATCCAATAACTACATTTCAACATGTATTCTTAGACTCATTTAATGAGAAGTGATGGTCATTAATGCACAACATTAATTCTTATTGGAGTTGAAGATTTAAAAGATGCCTCTACTCTTCATTATCATATTGTTGTCACATAATTCCTTCTAAGAGCCCGAGTCTTCAAAATTCTTGTGCAAGAGTCAAGCTCAAGTAGAAATTGTAGAAATGGTGGATGAAGGCCAATCTTCAAGGGGAAGTGAGCAAGATGGTCTTTTTGATTTGCCTGAAAGATGGAGAAAGAGTAAACCATATGCAACAGCCAAAGTGCAACCTAGGGTTAACCTACCCAAAACTAGAGTTCTTGAAAAAAGTAAAGCCATAGACTCTTCCCAGGTAATAGACTATATAGATGGAGTATTCAACCCTAGAATTTTAAAGAATCCAAAGAACCTGAGGTAGGGGGTGCATGCAAGATTCCTTATCTAGGTGAAAAAATGTAAGGCCAAAACTTTTGGTATGATGATTTGGACTTCTAGTCTAGCCTAATTCATGGTTTCGCTTGTCCACTCCTATCCAGAGTTAATTTGACTATGTTCAATTTGTTTTGACACCCCAAATGCAACTATTTAGATGAATAACTTTATGCCTCACATTACCCCAAAGGCAATTCATGATATGCTGGGTATATCATATGATCAGAGTGCCAGTATTTACGATGTGGCTAAGATGCAAAATGTTTAGTGGAATGTGCAATACAAGCAAATTTTCTTAAACCAGGAGTTGCATTTCGATGAAGACAATACTTAGATACCATCGCTACCCCTAGCTCGGCATTTGTTAACCACATATGTACAATATGCTTGCTCAATGTTAGCCTTTATCTTTGACCAATATGAAGATGCAAATGTGTAAGATTGGCAATTTAGGGCTATTTTTTGCCTCATGAAGGTCACAAAGGCTCAAGAGTATAAGTTTGATTTTTTAGAACACATTACCTACACCCTCTGTGATCAATTGGCTAACTTCAAGCATATGCAATCTTTTAGGTATTCATCATACCTCTTCCATTTGATTCTGTATCAAAACTACCAGATATTCCAATAGTATATGCATTTGAACATGTATACCTTAGAGGTGGATGATAGGAAGACTATTCCTGTGTTTGCATGGACTCATGTATTGTTTGAAACCTCTGACCCATATGAATTTGCATAGTGTTTTGTGGACCCCATATATGAACAATTGGACTCAAAGGAGATTTCATATAGAATGACCAATAAAGTGAGAGGCCTCATCACAAACTCCCCAATTCCTTGTGATTATTTTTATGGAGCCTATTTTATAGTGATTAGAGTCCATGGTTTTGCAAGCAATCCCTTTTTGCTCCCAAAGATCCTAACTTCTAGAGTCTTGGCCCTAGAATTGGCCCGCTAATTGTCAATAATTAATAACCATTTTAGAAACAAAAAGAAGAACAAGAAGTTCTAGACACCCCTTGGAATAAGGGTGGAATAACAGTCATGAGAAGAGAGTTAGAGCCTCTTTTGCAAAAGAAGCTAGCAAATTATGAGCTGGTCATGATGTAGGATCAGTAGAAATATGACCTTGACAACTTTTTGGCTTTTTAGCTCATAAATAATAAGGTGCATGCTACCTTCATCCATGAAAGCCAACCATTCTGGGAACAAAGGAGATCGCCGTGAGCTAACACCCTAGATGTCTATATAGAATTAAGCAATATTCCTAGTGATGCCCCTAAACCATGGGAGACATTCTATACTCCTATTAAAGATTATGATCCAAAGAAGAAGATGGGTTATTCTTTAAGGAAGACCCTAATTAAGAAAGGATGGAGTGATGACAAGATCTTAGCATAATGGAAATATAGACAAGAGATCACTCAGCCCAAGAAGACCTTTGAGCAAGTCGAGTCAGATGAGAAGTGGGAGAAGTTGTGTGATGATGATCATATGACCCCATTCTCAAGCCTAGATACAAGCAATCTCCTAGAGTATGAAAGGTCAAAAGAAGAAATAGCTGAGCAAGACCCTAACTAACCACATGACCATAATCTCTTAGTGTTATTGAGAAATAAAGGGCTACATAATAGCCATCTCATGAGGTCCAAATAGCTTCAACATTTGGGGACCCTGGAGCGATAATTTCACATGAATCACTCATTTCAATGCAACAAGCAATGACAAAAGAGACACCTGAGGACCCAATAGTTAGACTCTTGAAGTGGAAGCACAAACTAGTTTTAGATAAAGAAGAGGAAGAGGAAAGATCTGAAAAAGTTCCACATAAGAAAATTCCTACAACCACAGCAGCCCGACAAGTAAGTGTATCTTTACCTTCTTCTTCTCGTCATTCTACTTCTTCTTTGGGATTGGCTACATAGATGCCTCAAGTTTCCATATCTCCCACCACATCCATTGTGCCCTTGCAATATTTTTCACCTCCTCCTAGTGTAGGAATACACACAACACTGAGAGGGGGGGTGAATCAGTGTTGTTAACAATTTTAACACTTTTTACTACTTTTGATTAATCTAATTTCACAATTTAGAATTCTTCAGAAGGAACAAAGTAAATATGCAGAGTATCAACACACAGATTTGACACAAGAAATTTCCCGAGTGGAAAACCCTCCTGGGGTATAAAAACCACTCAACTGCCTCACTGGCTTAACACAAAATTTAGATTACAATTGTCTCACTGACATTACAATTCTACCTCACTGGCAAATTTTATCTCTCTGCATGTCTCACTGACATCATCAACATTCAATGAAAAATTATAACTCAGGGGATTTCCCTGTTTCAATAAAACAAAACCTTATTTCTCCCTTTTAAGACAAACAAAATAAATTCTTTTCAATCAACCTTTAACTGTCTTCAACACCTACAGTCAATCAATTTTGATCTTCAATATATTTCATACCTCTGCAAAAACAATCTCAAACTAATTCACCATTTTTGAGCTTTCTCTCTCTGCAAAACTGAACAATTTATCTTCTCTGAAAAATTATAGTCTTTAATCACCTTCACTTTCTCTGACACCTTCACTTTCTCTGAACAAACATTAATCCATCATGATCATTAAAGAATTCCATTCATTTTGAATCAACATTCTTTCAAACTCTCAACATAAATCTCTGAAAAATGATTCTCCATTCCTGCAAAAATTACATTTCAAAACAACAATTCCATTCTCCAAAAACTTCTTCAAAAATTCTCACATATTATCTCTCATCTGCAACTCTTTATATCTGTCATACCAAAAATCTCTTTTTGCAAAAATGATTTCAATCAAAAAACAAAAATCTTCAAAAACCGGTTCAACTTTCAACATTATTTTTCTTCTCAAACTTATCATCTTCTCTCTAAAAAAAAACAAAACAAGAAAAATGAAACTCCTTCGAAGATATTCTGCCTTTTCATCTTCTTGTCAATTAGAAACCTTCTAAAATTTTACTCTTTCCTTCACAAAAAAACTTCAGTGACCCTTGAAATTCGGTGAGATAGGTCCAAAAAAAATAGCTTTATTGCCTTTTTAACAAAGGAGAACGTCAACTTTAATAGCTTAGACTGACCGTTTGACAAAACTTTCCATTTAAAAATTGACCCTCCGATTTGTGCGGCCCACCATCTGTTATTCAAACTTTAGCCGTTGATCGGCTTTTTCCCGCGGAGCACAATGTAGGCCTAACCGGCAACCAGGCATCCTAACCAACGGGGCCGGTAAACTCACGACCCGATACCCTTTACATTGTCACTTAAGTGACGATGACCTCCTCGACCGGTCACTATGAAATTAAAACATAAAGTGCATAGAGTTATGACGGGCAATAAGGTAATGAAGAATAAGTGTTGAACACAAAGTTTATGACTTGTTAAGTGTTAAGAAAAACATATTTGCCACTTCCATTTTTCTAAACCTCAACATATGTAAACACCTCAACACATATTTAAACCTCAACATTGTAAACCAAACTTCAACTGATCTGCCATTGTCATGAAGTTAATATGATGCAAGTTAAATGAAGTTAATATGATGCATATTAACTTTTATCAAATGACACAAGCCCTTGCCCTGATAATATGCACTGAATGTCATCCACTGAAATGACTAAGTCAAAAACAACTTCACACAAGATCAACACTGATGTCATTGATGTCATTACCATGAAGAACCACTGAAAGATCAAAACTGAGAGATCTAACAACCATTGTCACTGATGTAGACCATATCACTGAACTGAAAACCATATTACTGAACTGAAAACCATATCACTGAAATCATTGCCATTGATGAAGACTATGTCACTGATGAAGACCATTTTGGCATCAATGAAAACCACCATCATTTTGTCATCAATGAAAAGACAATATACTCAACTGTGAAATGTGCTACAAAACTCCCCCTTTGTCTTTGACATTGATGGCAAATCCATAACTGATTTCTCCCCCTTTTTGACATAAAAATGTCAAAGGCAAAAAAAATAACACCACAATCAATAGATTCCTGTTCTTGTAAATACAATCCTCTGAAAAAATTTGTCAAAACCAACACTTTACTTCAAACTGATCAAATGTACAATACTATACCACTACCAACCACAAAAATATGTACAAAAACTATATACAGGCTATGTACAAATGAGATTCAGGACATTAAAATAATCTAGAAAACAACTCCCCCTGAATCTAATATCTTTGTAACTTACTGAAGAGAGACAAGAGACAGAACTCCTAGTCTCTGTCTCAGAGTTTCAAATGTCTCCTTTGGCAAAGGCTTTGTGAAGATATCAGCCAATTGATCACTAGTATGCACATATTCCAAAGCAACTTCATTTCCAATCACCTTTTCCCTTAGAAAATGATACCTGATAGCAATGTGTTTAGTTCTTGAATGCATTATAGGATTCTTTGACATATTGATAGAACTTGTGTTATCACAAAGAATAGACACAGGCTTTTTAACCTCAACCTTAATATCAAGAAGTGATTGTACCATCCAAAGTACCTGTGTACAACATGATGAAGCAGCAATGTACTCAGCTTCAGCTGTAGATAGAGAAACACAATCTTGTTTCTTACTATGCCATGCAACCAATCTGCCACCCAGAAAGAAAGCTGCCCCACTTGTGCTTTTTCTATCATCAGGACACCCTGCCCAATCTGCATCTGTATAGGCAAGAAGTGTAAAATCATTGTGTCTAGGATACCATAAACCAAAATCAAGTGTACCCTTAATATATCTAAAGATTCTTTTAACAGCATTCAAATGTGATTGTTTAGGACAAGCTTGGAATCTTGCAACCAAACAAACAGCTTGCATAATATCAGGCCTAGAAGCAGTGAGATATAAAAGACTCCCAATCATAGATCTATACAGAGACTGTTCCACTTCAGGTGATTCATCATTTTTACTTAGCTTATGCCCTGTTTCCATAGGAGTACCCAAAGGTTTGCAATCATCCATTTGAAACCTCTTTAACATCTCTTTGGCATATTTATTTTGTGAGATGAATATTCCCTTTTCAAGCTGAGATACCTTTGATTAAATAGTACAAATTACTATCCACACCTCCTTTTGTGAACCCCTGTTCCTGCAGAAACTTATCCAGTCTATAATACCAAGCCCTTGGAGCTTGCTTTAAACCATATAAAGCCTTTTTCAACCTGTAAACATGATCTGAATTATCTTTATTCACAAAACCTTCTGGTTGTTCCATGTAGACTTCTTCTTCAAGATCTCCATTTAGAAATGCTGATTTTACATCCATTTGGTAAACTTTGAAATTTTTATAAACTGAAAAAGCTAAAAACATCCTTATAGCTTCTAATCTAGCAATAGGAGCAAATGTTTCTTCAAAGTCAATACCTTCAATTTGTGAATACCCTTTGCAAACCAGTCTGGCTTTGTTTCTAACAACTTTACCTTTATCATCAAGCTTATTCCTAAACACCCATTTTGATCCAATGACATTCTTACCTTCTGGTGTTGGAACAAGTTCCCATGTTTTGTTCTTTTCTATTTGGCTTAACTCCTCTTCCATGGCATTAACCCATGCTTCATCTTTGCTGGCCTCAACATAATTCTTTGGTTCCATTTCAAATATCAAACACACATGTGCTTGATTATGTGCAGCAGCTTGCTTTCCTCTTCTTGTTAACACACCACTGTCCTTATCCCCAATGATCAACTCATGAGGATGATCTCTTTGAAATGCCTTTGAAAGAGTCTTTGTCTTAACATCAACAGATTTTTCAGGATCTTCTTCCTCTTCCTGAATTTCTTCTTCCTTTTGTGAATGATGATCAACTTCAATGTCATGAATCAACTGCATACAGGGCTGCAAATCCTCATCCACCTTAACATTAGTACTTTCAATTATTCTTTTGAGCCTATTGTTAAAACATTTATATGCCTTGCTATGTGTAGAATAACCAAGAAAAATGCCTTCATCACATCTAGACTCAAAACCACATAAGCTATCATTATCTTTCTTGATGTAACACTTACTTCCAAAATTTTTGAAATACCCAACATTAGCTGACTTACCATACCGTAGTTCATAAGGAGTATAATTTGACTTTACCCTTAATTGAACTCTGTTCAGAGTATATACAGCTGTATGAACAGCTTCTCTCCAATAGACATTAGGCAGATTTGCATCATGTAGTAAAGTTCTTGCCATTTCTTTTACAGTCTTGTTTTTCCTTTCAGCTACTCCATTTTGCTGTGGAGTTCTAGGAGTGGAGAATTGCCTTCTTATCCCATGTTTTTCACAATACTCCTCAAATTGCTTTGAAGTGTACTCTCCTCCATTGTCTGACCTTAGACATTTTAGCTTGAAATCAGATTCCTTTTCAACCATCTTCTTGAAGATTTTGAATCTATCAAATGCCTCTGATTTATGCCTTAAGAATGTTACCCATGTCATTCTTGAAAAGTCATCAATGAAAAGCATAAAATACTTTTCTCCTCTCAGAGCTTTAGTCCTTGTAGGACCACACAAATCTGAATGTACCAGCTGCAGAGGTTTTGAAGTAAAATACTCCTTAGGCTTGAAACTAACTTTGGTTTGCTTACCCAGCTGACACTCTTTGCATATAGTATTACTTGGTTTTGAAATATGAGGCATATTTCTGACATTGTGATTCTTCCTAATTCTCACAAGATTGTCAAAATTCACATGACCAAGTCTTCTGTGCCATAACCAGCTTTCCTCAATTTGACCCATGAAACAGATATGACTATCAACACTTTTAGTTTCTGAGTTATGAAGATTGTAGATGTTACCACTAGTCCTTAGACCTGCTGCAATAACTTTACCTGATTTCTTTTTAATCTCACATCCATGTGCATCAAAAACCACATTAAAACCATTGTCACATATTTGACTGACACTTAACAAGTTGTGCTTCAGTCCTTCTACAAAATACACATCATGTAGTGGTGTTTCTTCATCAAGAAGAATTGTACCTTTACCTTTGATCATAATGCAATCATTATTTCCAAACATAACAGAACCTTCATTAATGTCTTCAAAC
Organism: Cunninghamia lanceolata; assembly: GCA_027924645.1. Classification (NCBI taxonomy): domain Eukaryota; kingdom Viridiplantae; phylum Streptophyta; class Pinopsida; order Cupressales; family Cupressaceae; genus Cunninghamia; species Cunninghamia lanceolata. The sequence continues at coordinate 5,224,732 of BSBN01000596.1, forward strand.
TTAACAAATTTTTCTTTGTCTCCTGTCATGTGATTGGAACAGCCACTGTCAATCACCCACTATTCCTTCTTTCTGGCATGAAAAGCAGCTTGTGCAATCATAACATTAATGCTCTTATTGATTACCTTAGGTTTCCAAACAAGCAACTTCTTTTCAGAACTTGAAGAAGACAAACCTGTAACAGTATTCCTTATAGTTTGCTGCATTTGCAAAGAAGGTCTACAAAATTTGGCAATATGCCCAAAATTTTTACAATTGTGACACTTCAAACTTCTTAAAAACATGAATGGATTCCTTTGAAATAAATGCATTTCTCTTCTGACTCCAAATCTGCATTCACTGGCTTTATGTCCAAACCTGTTGCAACAAAAACAATATCCAGTAAAGTGAGCATTATACCTGAAAGTATCACTTCTGTTGTAGTTTGTTGTCCTTATGATTGATTTGCCATTTGTACTAGCCTTTTGTGAACATTGTCCCTCTTCAAATCCAAGACCTGATTTATCCTTGAATCCTTTTTGTTTATCAAGAAGATCATCTAGTTTATCACTGCTTCCGCACATATCAAGTCTTCTTCTCAGATCAACAATTTCAGCTTCAAGTGTATGACATTCCTTGTCCTTGTTATTCAACTCTTTATCTTTATCAACAATAATTTTCTTACTTTCTTCAAGAGAAAGAATTAGATCAGTAATTTGTTTCTCATAACAAGTTAACTTGTTATTCATGATATCATTTTCTTTTTGAAACTGACTTCTTTGTGCAATGATTTCCTTCTTAAGTTTCTTGACTTGACTTAATGCACACATCAATTCTCCTTCAAAATCAACAACAGCTTCACAACTGTTTGATTGTTCCTCACACTTTTCATTTTGAACTTCATTTAGAATAGCCATAAATAAAGTTTGTGCATTTTCATCAAGAAAATCATCTGAATCACTTTTAGACATATCAACATTTTTTGTGAATAAACTTCTCTTCTTTTTGAAATTATTTTTCCTTCTAGAAACAAACTGTTTCTTTTTAAATTGCTTCTTATTTTCATCTTCATCACTATCTAGGTCTTTGTAAGGACACTGAGCTGCATAGTGTCCAATCTTTCCACATTCAAAACATTTGAATGGAAGCTTACCTTTGTACTTACCAACAGATCCCTTCTTCAACTTGCTTGCAAGAGATATTTCTTGATCATCATCCAAATCATCTGAATCAGAAATCTCCTTTTCTTTTCTGACTGATTTGAAAGCAGCTTCTTTGCTTGAAGGTATGTCATTGCTAATTCTCATCTCATAGGCTGTGAAAGTACCATGAAGTTCATCAAAGGTAACTTTGCTTAAGTCTCTTTCTTCTACTGCAAACACTTTGGATTCATATTTAGGATTTAAAGTCCTTAAGACTTTTGTAACAACTGTCTTCTCTTCTAGTGTATCACCAAGTCCTCTGATAGAATTTACAATTTCTTGGACCCTTAGAAGATATTCTGCCACTTTCTCATCATCACTCATTCTGAGACTTTCAAATTTTGCTCTGTAGGATTACAGTTTTGCTTCTTTGATTTTATCATCTCCTTGATAGATATTAGACAATTTGTCCCATATTTCCTTGGCTGTTTTACACTCCATGATTTTTACAAGTATGTCATTTGTAAGACCACAACATAATGCATTTTTAGCCTTAGCATTATTTTCATATGCCCTTTTCTCATCAGCTGTGCTAGGAGGATTTGTAGCAGTATATCCAGTAACAATAGCATCATACGCATCATACCCCAGAGATGACAAATATGACTCCATCCTAAATTTCCAAAAAGCATAGTTAGAGCCATCAAACATAGGTGCCTTATAATTTGAGTAACCTTCTTGACTTGCCATGATAAGTATTCTAGAAATATGATCTACCCAAGCTGATTAAGCTTTGACAGGGAACCAGGCTCTGATACCAATTGTAGGAATACACACAACATTGAGAGGGGGGGTGAATCAGTGTTGTTAACAATTTTAACACTTTTTACTACTTTTGATTAATCTAATTTCACAATTTAGAATTCTTCAGAAGGAACAAAGTAAATATGCAGAGTATTAACACACAGATTTGACACAAGAAATTTCCCGAGTGGAAAACCCTCCTGGGGTATAAAAACCACTCAACTACCTCACTGGCTTAACACAAAATTCAGATTACAATTGTCTCACTGACATTACAATTCTGCCTCACTGGCAAATTTTATCTCTCTGCATGTCTCACTGACATCATCAACATTCAATGAAAAATTATAACTCAGGGGATTTCCTGTTTCAATAAAACAAAACCTTATTTCTCCCTTTTAAGACAAACAAAATAAATTCTTTGCAATCAACCTTTAACTGTCTTCAACACCTACAGTCAATCAATTTTGATCTTCAATATATTTCATACCTCTGCAAAAACAATCTCAAACTAATTCACCATTTTTGAGCTTTCTCTCTCTGCAAAACTGAACAATTTATCTTCTCTGAAAAATTATAGTCTTTAATCACCTTCACTTTCTCTGACACCTTCACTTTCTCTGAACAAACATTAATCCATCATGATCATTGAAGAATTCCATTCATTTTGAATCAACATTCTTTCAAACTCTCAACATAAATCCCTGAAAAATGATTCTCCATTCCTGCAAAATTTTACATTTCAAAACAACAATTCCATTCTCCAAAAACTTCTTCAAAAATTCTCACATATTATCTCTCATCTGCAACTCTTTATATCTGTCATACCAAAAATCTCTTTTTGCAAAAATGATTTCAATCAAAAAACAAAAATCTTCAAAAACCGGTTCAACTTTCAACATTATTTTTCTTCTCAAACTTATCATCTTCTCTCTTAAAAAAAACAAAACAAGAAAAATGAAACTCCTTCGAAGATATTCTGCCTTTTCATCTTCTTGTCAATTAGAAACCTTCTAAAATTTTACTCTTTCCTTCACAAAAAAAACTTCAGTGACCCTTGAAATTCGGTGAGATAGGTCCAAAAAAAATAGCTTTATTGCCTTTTTAACAAAGGAGAACGTCAACTTTAACAGCTCAGACTGACCGTTTGACAAAACTTTCCATTTAAAAACTGACCCTCCGATTTGTGCGGCCCGCCATCTGTTATTCAAACTTTAGCCGTTGATCAGCTTTTTCCCGCGGAGCACAATGTAGACCTAACTGGCAACCGGGCATCCTAACCAACGGGGCCGGTAAACTCACGACCCGATACCCTTTACATTGTCACTTAAGTGACGATGACCTCCTCGACCGATCACTATGAAATTAAAACATAAAGTGCATAGAGTTATGACGGGCAATAAGGTAATGAAGAATAAGTGTTGAACACAAAGTTTATGACTTGTTAAGTGTTAAGAAAAACATATTTGCCACTTCCATTTTTCTAAACCTCAACATATGTAAACACCTCAACACATATTTAAACCTCAACATTGTAAACCAAACTTCAACTGATCTGCCACTATCATGAAGTTAATATGATGCAAGTTAAATGAAGTTAATATGATGCATATTAACTTTTATCAAATGACACAAGCCCTTGCCCTGATAATATGCACTGAATGTCATCCACTGAAATGATTAAGTCAAAAACAACTTCACACAAGATCAACACTGATGTCATTGATGTCATTACCATGAAGAACCACTGAAAGATCAAAACTGAGAGATCTAACAACCATTGTCACTGATGTAGACCATATCACTGAATTGAAAACTATATTACTGAACTGAAAACCATATCACTGAAATCATTGCCATTGATGAAGACTATGTCACTGATGAAGACCATTTTGGCATCAATGAAAACCACCATCATTTTGTCATCAATGAAAAGACAATATACTCAACTGTGAAATGTGCTACACCTAGTTCCACATCTTTGTCTATTCCCTAAACCTTTAGTTTACCAGTCTTTTCCCCATCAATTCCAAGGAGAATCACATAGTCACAAGGCCCGAGCCAACAAATAATGACACCATACCTTATGGCTTACCCCAAGGATTTCCCTTTGTTGGCAGCTTAATTGCCTCTCCTCCTACTTTTCAAATCCAATCAGAAGCTACCAAGAAGGCAAGAGAGGAAAGAAGGGAGAAGAAAAGAATAAAAGAAGGCAAAACTCTTGCTACTCCTCAAATGAGATCCTTGTTTGATCCTACCTAGCAATCCTTGACTATAACACACATGAATCCTATTATAGTCAAGCCTCTTAAGAAAATGAGACTAGAGGACTACATAATGAATGTTGTGGCCATGGATATGACCCAGTTCAAACCATAAGATAAGGTGGAATTAATGAATGAAACTTTATTAGTAGTGACTACATACTATCTCAAGTTCACTAGAAAATTACAGAAGGTGGAGGCAGATTTGGCTAAGACTACATCCATGATAGATCGCCTCTCTACAGAGATCAAGGCCAAAGACCTGGAGATTAATCAATTGAATAAGAATATCAAGGTTGTTGTGTCTCAAGAGGTTTATCAAGCATCACAAATGAAGGTGATTGAACTGCAATCTGAATTGGCACAAACCAAAATTGTTGTGAGTGCACTAGAAGAAGAGAAGGCTCTCTTAGAGAAAAAATGTAAAAATAGGGCTTAGGAAGTGTCTTAGCTTCAACAGAGTCTTAAGGGTGACATGGATCAGGGTAGTATTTTGCAGGTCTAGTTTTTAGTTGAACAAGAAAAAGTGAAGCAACTGACTCTAGAACTCAGCTAATGGCCCCAGAATGTTGGAGTATTAAAAATAGTTAAGGAACTATATGTTTCATCTTGGCAAAGAATCTCTGATGATGTATCACAGTTGAAGCCAGCCCTCAAGTTCCTTTTGAATGCTCAACAGCTGTGTGAGAGGGTGGAGTCTTCTATCGAAGTAATTTTATATTCAGTTTCTATTTTAAAGGTTTCATATTCTCAACTTTTGCTCCAAAAGTTCTATGATACCTCTGATGAGATCTTATAGGTAACATGGATAAATAACAAAATGGTAGTAGTAGAAAAGGTGAATGAAATCCTAAGTTGCAATAAAGTTGCTACAAAATGTAAGACTCTATTGAATATGTTGAAGGAAGGAGTCAAAGGGATGAAGGGACACATTGAGAATCTGGTCCAATTAGGACTCCACTCACCATTCCTAGACAACAGCATGGTCTTGATGATAGACTAGATTAAAGCTCTGCTATTTTTGAAGTAGAATGATCAGACAATTTTTTAGAGTCTAAGTGATTCATCATGTGTCACAAAGGTAGAATCAATTTTGCGCTCAACTGGAGTTTCAACTGCATCTTGTTGTGCAAAGTTTCCAAACATTTTCCCACAAAGAAATAATCAAGATGGATCTAGCATTCCAAGCTCTTTAAAAGATGAAGTGCCTAACTGATGCAGAGTGGTCTGATTCTCAGGCTACATTACAAAAACTCTAAAGTTCTTGGTGGATCTCAATTTTGGTTTTGTTCTTTTTGTAGAAGATTTTGGGTTCTCTCTATGCAGGCATAGAGTCCCATGTGAGTTGCCAAGAACTGTAGAGTAAAAACTCTACATTTTGCATATATGTATGAAGTAATAGGTAAATACAGAGGAAATAGTCTCGAGGCCGTAGGACATGACAAGTGGCATAATAGTGCTCATTTAAAAAGTTGGAAGAGGAAAGAATCTCTTAAGGAGTGCGAAGGCTCCACGTGGCAAAGTATTAGTGGTACGGAGTCTAAAGGTAAAGGTATTAAAAGCCTTTAAGAGTCTTTTGAGGGAGTCACATAATATGCCAAATGTCTCCACTAGGTTTTATTTTGGCAGCATAAGAAGAAATGATGGAGGATGCCCTGTGTCAGTGTCTACGTCCTGTTTTGGTATCTCTTTTTGTAAAGATTGAGTCTGTGCAGGTAGTGCCAACTGTCGACACCTGCATGTTGTTTTGAGGTCCCTTTATAAGATTTTAAGTTCTAATGGAAACTACCACATGTCGCAATGGTGGACATTTGAGGGGAAACTTTTGAGAAGTTTTGTTAAATGAGCGTTGGCTTGCCTCGTGTCTCATTTTGGAATCAGTTGAGCTTGCTGCATGTCTTTTGTTGAGCCTCTTTTGATTAAGCTCTTAAGTGTTGCAGTGTCTGTCACATGTATAATTGGGGCCCATGATTTTAATAGATATTAGAGAGTGTGGGAGACACCACGTGTCATCACTGTGCTTGTTTGAAGAGTCTTTTTGAACAGTTCTTGCTTGAGGAGTGCGGGACCGCCATGTATTACCTTTTAAGTCTTTTTGAGGGCTGTGGGTGATGCCATCTATCCTAACAACATAGGAGGTTAGACTTTATTTTTGAAGGCTCATATCTGTTGTGTCATTGGCCGATACAACTCAGCAAAAGGTGGGATAATCCATAATATTTGAGACTCGTGAAGTCAGTTGCAATGAAAGGAGGAAAATAACGACCTAGAATCTAGAGGAGATTTGTAACACATGGGCCAATAACTGAATCATCAGTTAACTGAAGATACTGGTAGCCAGGTGATTAAGAGCTCAACGATCATAGGAGAGTCTTAGAGCCTCATTGTATTCTATAAATAATAGGGTCTATTACAAAGAGATATATTCAGACACATAAAAGAGATTTTTGAGTTGTTTTAGCTACTAGACCAGAAAAATATCATTTGCCTTAATAGATACCTCTCAAGAAGGATTGAATATTGTAATCTGTGCATCTTGCCTTATGTACTTTGTTCTCCTGACCATTAATGAAGAAAGAGTGTTGTTCTATGCATGTTATGGTGTCTTTCTGAATCTTTCTTGTATTTTTTCTATATTGAGCCTTTGATAAATTTGTGATATATTCTCTGCTATTATTAATCATGCATCACACTCTTTATCTTGGCAGTAAATCTTTAAAGGTTTAATCATTGTGTTCTTGATCTGAATCTCAATATACATTCTTGTTGTACCGCCTTAGAAGACTAAGTTTCAAGGATTTAATCTGTAATCTTATTTTTCTTCCCTTTTCTCAAACACCATAGAGAAGAACCAGCTTCTTTAAAATCTAGAGGTTATCTTAAGAGTCAAGTCCTGCATTCTTAGGATTTCCCATGTTGGTGATTAACCTACAAATTTAAGCATCAACAAAAATTATTAGAGTAATTTATTTGTGTCATTGATTTTCTCATCTATTGTTCTAGTTCAATTATACACTTACAGAACTAGTTGCCACACCTATGGAAGTGGGTCTAAATTTTACTCACAAATTTGAATCCTACTTGATTTGTTGTTTAGAACTTGCTTTCCTTGATGTCTAGAATTGGCTACTTGAAAGGAGCACTATTTATAGACATTGTTTAGGAGTTTTCTAGGAAATAAATGTTCTCCTTTGGTCAAGCCCCTATTGCTGATCTAATAATTCAATACAAATGATCAGAGACAACAAGAAGAAATGTAGTGATTTCTAGGATACTGGTCTAATATATTATGATGCAATACTGATGCTTTATTGAATACTCTCCATGTTATGGGTGGATGTTTGGTGTTCCTTAGGTTGGATGTAAATGAGTTAGGATTTTCCCTTAAATATAACACCATATCACACAAGTTAATAAATTAGATCCCTATTTTTGAAGTCTAGATAAGAAGACTACTAAATGTCTTGATAGAGGCTCATAGTGAGTCAATCACACAATGGCCTTGAGTTGATCACACAATGAGCTTTGAATAGAACTCTTAAAAGTTTTCAAAGACAAGAATTTTGTTTGATTATTCAAGTTCCTTTTGTATGGAAGACCTCTTTAACCACTAACTTATCAAATCATTGGAAATTCATAGATTTATAAGAAATAATGATGAACATTAGTGACAAACATAGAACTTGAATACACATTTAATATATTGATGTAAAATGAAAGGTATGTATTTACATTGTTTAATTCATGGTCATCCAAGTAATATAAAAAACCTATCAAATGGTGGTATGACATGGCATAAAATTGACAGTTCTTTATATCCAACTTTTAATTGCAATATAATGCATCCATGTGTTGATCAAGATTCTATTAGTCATCTTCATTCAAATCTTAGAATGTACATACTATTGGGAAATTTAAATCTCTAATTCATTGGTTTAACATCAAAGATTCATTACCAAGCTATGATACCAATTGGTGAGATATAAGGTTTAGACTACTACAATATGGAAATATGTAATTTGTATGCAGATCTAAAATTAAGTGTTCTTAATCTTAGAATTACCATGAAGAGATTTCGTAGAATTAAATTAACAAATAGAAAAATAAGCAAACACCATTATTGTATCACATAACATGGGATTTATGTGGAGAAACCCTTGCAATAAAAAACTCCACCAAGAAGAGAGGCCAAGCATGTATTAACTTTGACATCAAGATTACAATACAATCATACTTCTCATTCTCCTCTTTGCCTCCATTTTGGAAACACCTATGTACCTATGAATAATCTCAACACATCCAAATATTTATCTGATGCAGAGAATATAGGATGCGAGGAAGAGGAATCGATTCAACAAGGCTTAACCACAACCTATAGGTCCAAAACCAAGTCCTTCATGGAAAAATGGGAACAACATAAAGGAATCTTTGTTTTCCCATGGAAAGGTTGTATTGGGGTACCAAATGACTCATCCCACCCATTGGTTAAGGTAGATCACTCCTGGAACATGCACTTACTTCGCAAATCCTCTAAATGGCTTGTATCCCTAGAAAAAGAGAACAATCCTCTTATATTTTTGTACAGACCTTCAAATGTAAACCTAAGACATGAATTAGGTACCCATTATGCCTCCCCATAGCATATTCCAAGATGGGTATAGGTTACTTTGGAAAATGTGCTCTAAAAATGGACTGGTAATTCTGCTACAAGGGTTCAAACTCAGAAATTTCACTGTGAAATGCCACGAACAGTCATTCATAACTTCCACACAAATGAAAATGAAGTTGATCTCTTTAGCTAGATTGTAGATAACATAGGTATAGACATTTTCCCCAAGTTACATTAGGATCTAACGGTGGAAACAAAAGTTATGGCATTTTTCCCAAAACGGGTTACCCTAAATCAGGGTTTTGACATTTTTTACTAAAAATGCAATAACTAACTTAAAACAAAGCCAATCTGCATGAAACAAAAAGGCCATGGAGGGTGATTGAACATATTATCACTTACAAACAACTAGGCATCATTCCCTATCTGTACAGGGCCGTACAACAACTGGGAACAACAAATTTTTGAAGGAAATACAAAAAAATAGTGCCTTTTAGCATTCCATGTTCAAATCTTCAATCACCTACAAGTTTACAAAGGTTACAAAGCCTTTTTAAAGGCATATCATCAAGAATTTTTATTTTCCAACTGATTTCTAACTTCCTCCAAGTGAATGACCTTTGGTATTGCCCTATTTGTTCTTTTTTTTGCATTTTACATTGGCAACCTTTACATAATATGCACTATTTTGCATTTTTGAAACTCCTAATGACCTAAACACATAAAAATGACTTGATTGACCTCATCACACTATTGAATAATTTAAAATTTAACCAAACACCTATAGAAGCATCAATTTATGAAGGTGCTCCTGCACCATACAACCAACCAACAAAATTTTCAAGTCCCTTAGAAATGTATCAGCAACAAAAGTCTTTTTCTGCATCTCCTCTGGCTTTATCTTCTTCAGCTTCAGTCTTCCATCTTCCAATCTTCAGACTAATAGGAATGGTGACCAACCAACCAACAAATCAAACTATCATCTTTAGAGCTTCCTCAGGCTCCTTCTACTCCCATCAGTGGAGTACTCTTCAGGCTGCAACCTCAAGTGCTTCTTCAGGTATCCATCTCTCTCACTACTTCACAACAAACCAACTCACCAAACCATTCATCTCACCCAAAAGTAGATCCTGGTGATGCACCTACCACTCTCTCCTCAGTGGTTTCTCTAAGCAACCTTATCCAACCTAATCTCCATTGGAGAATGGTCATGACAGACCTTCTCTTGTCTGCCCACACACAATCTCAGAAAACATCCTCCTGCAGTTAGATGGACCAAGCACCTGCAACCAAACAACTTAGCAAACAAAAACAATGGTCACCAACACAATCTTTCCTTCAGTTCTTCACCTGTCTTCTTAGTGACAGGAACAAATACAACACCCAAATCTTTCACCAGCTCTAATACCAATATGATGCAGAGAATATAGGATGCAAGGAAGAGGAATCGATTCAACAAGGCTTAACCACAACCTATAGGTCCAAAACCAAGTCCTTCATGGAAAAGTGGGAACAATAGAAAGGAATCTTTGTTTGCCCATGGAAAGGTTGTATTGGGGTACCAAATGACTCATCTCACCCATTGGTTAAGGCAGATCACTCCCGGAACATGCACTTACTTCATAAATCCTCTAAATGGCTTGTATCCCTAGAAAAAGAGAACAATCCTCTTATCTTTTTGCATAGACCTTCAAATGTCAACCTAAGACATGAATTAGATACCCATTATGCCTCCCCATAGCATACTCCAAGATGGGTATAGGTTACTTTGGAAAATGTGCTCTAAAAATGGATTGGTAATTCTGCTACAAGGGTTCAAACTCAGAAATTTCACTATGAAATGCCACGAACAGTCATTCATAACTTCCACACAAATGAAAATGAAGTTGATCACTTCAGTCAAATTGTATATAACATAGGTATAGACATTTTCCCCAAGTTACATAAAGATCTAACAGTGGAAACAAAAGTTATGGCATTTTTCCCAAAACGGGTTACCCTAAATCAGGGTTTTGACAGTTTTTACTAAAAATGCAATAACTAACTTAAAACAAAGCCAATATGCATGAAATGAAAAGGAAATGGAGGGCGTTTGAACATATTATCACTTACAAACAACTAGGCATCATTCCCTATCCGTACAGGGCTGTACAATAATTGGGAACAACAAATTTTTGAAGGAAATACAGAAAAACAGTGACTTTTAGCATTCCATGTTCAAATCTTCAATCACCCACAAGTTTACAAAGGTTACAAAGGATTTTTAAAAGAATCTTATCAAGACTTTTCAGTTTCCAACTAATTTTTAACTTCCTCCAAGCGAATGACCTTTGATATTCCCCTATTTGTTCTTTTTTTTACATTTTACATTGGCAACCTTTACATAATATGCACTATTTTGCATTTTTGAAACTCCTAATGACCTAAACACATAAAAATGAATTGATTGACCTCATCACACTATTGAATCATTTAAAATTTAACCAAAATCCTATAGAAGCATCAATTTATGAAGGTGCTCCTGCACCATTATCCCATTCCTACAACCTCTTCAACCTATTTATTCTATTCCTCACCTTTTACCACTTTCCAAGGCACCAATTTATAGACCTATTGAAATACAAGAGAAGATAAAACCATCAAAGTGGCACCCAAAATGCCTTTTTCCATTTCCAATGCCCCCAACCTTTGGATTGCCTCCTAGAATGTGAAAGGACATCACAAATACATCTCGATAGTCTATTTCCTCACTCCCCTAAGCACCCAACTTTGGGGATGCCAAAGACACATCATAGGATGTCCAAAAAGTAATTGTCCTCTCTCTCCCAAGTACCCAACATGGTGAATTCTAAAAGATACAAGTTCAGAACTCAAGAGTCATCCACTCTTTCCCAAATACTCCCTTGTAGGTAGAACTTTAATTAATTATTTTTTCTCCACAAGTAATCTTTACCACTATCGATGGACCCTTCCTTCCTTATGATTGTATTACAAATAATACGTGGGATTAAATATTATAAATTAATTTCCAATAACAACCTAAGTTCCTAGAGACACTTTCAAAGGATTTTGGAACCATGTAAAATGATACGATTTACAACCTGTAGATGGCACATAAATCCTAACACATAATATTGATTTCTAATATGGCTAGGGAATCAAAATTCATTAGTCTATATATTATATTGACATGCTAGATCAATAAGAAATTGAGTAGGTTATATGCATCTTAAACTACATAGTATGTATAATTGATCATAATAATTATGTTGTGGGGTCTCCTCACTAAAAAATGTAATTACATAAGTAGGAGGAGAGGAAGACATCACATTAGTTTCAATCTAGCCCCCACAAAGGAATGCTCATATGATATATCCTCATTTTCAACATTATCCATATGTGTATTATTATGTACCTCAACATTATTTGTATGATTCAGATAGGGGTTTGTGTAAATTTCTAATTGACAATTTTTAGGTTTATCCAAAGTATTTTTCATTATCATTGACACCTTCAAACTTGATCATATTTTTATTTATAAGGTCCTGTATCTTGTGTTTGGGACCCATGCATGATTCAGTATAATAACAATTAACCCTATGGAAGTTGTAAAAATGATTTTTCATTATATGTCCTCAAAAGTGGTTTGTTAGGATCCAATGGATGGGTTGGAGAGTGACCAAATTAGCACTTAATAATATTTGAAGAACATCATATAAGGATTTGTTGATGATGATTTTATTCAGCATAACAATAGATAAAATTCACAAAGAATCTTGTCTTACCTTGAAGAATATGGAGAACTATTAGAAATATTTCTCAATTCCAAGTCTATGTTAACCAGGTCATGGTTGTGTTGGACTCACTGAATGTTCAATGTGAAGTTGTTTGATCAAGGGGCCTTATGTGATTTAAGGGATGTGTATTGGCTATATTTACTTATACTCTATAAATAACTACAAATTACACTATGATTAGTGATCCTTTGCATGTATTTACCATTGTACTCCAAAGCGTTGCATAAATTTTGCTAAAAACATAATTTGTACTTTAGATTTATACAAAAACTATTAAAGATCTTTGCAATTCACAAGTATTTATTCGACTCAGTAACAATCTCCTTCAAATGACTGTGTGCATCCTAATTATTTAAAGATTTGATAAGAAAAGTCAAAAGACAAGGTTTAGAAACTTGATTTTGTAAGAATTATTTCTCTACTACTCATGCACATAAGTTTGATTAGCTATAACACTTCAAAGGAGTTAAATTCATGTATGTTTCTTTAGAGCAATATCACAATTCAACATACAAAACTGCAATCATCAAAGGAAATATATCAAAGAACACCTGAATCTACTTACACTCTGGAATAGATGCAGCAATTACATGTTTGTATTCATTAACATATGAAAGCCATTTCAATTTACAATATATTCTGACTTCAAAGCCTTTGAAAGTATCAGAAAACTAAAGCAAACTTATAGACATTTTCCAGATATAGAAAGAAAATAGGACATTCCACATTCTCTCCAGTGTAGACACAAACAAAATGCTAATCTGACTCCTATGCTCAAAGTATTTTCACAAATCACTTCTATTGTAAATTCTCCATTGCTTTTTCTATATAAGTCGTCTGTAAAGAACTATACATATTAAAACCCCTTATATAAGCTCAAAATCCCCTGCTACAGTCACAAACTACCAATAGTTCAATTTCAAATTCCCAACAAGTTGTCATTTCAAAATATCTTAAAGAATATTCTCTTAGGCATAAAGATTCCTTTAGAATCTTTTAACATAATTGACTTTACCTAGACCATATACAGTACAAAATCATAACAAAATATAACATGTAACAAATAGTGAATAAACAACCTAGTCACTATCACTGTCATCCTCTATCTGCATATCCTTGTTCTTATCACTCATTTATTCTTCAATGACTGGGCTCTGTTCTCCCTATCCTCTCTCCTCTTGTGATATTTTATGATCTTAGCACTTAGTTTCACCATATTTTCCATTTCTTCCTCATCTAAATGGTTTACAAGATCATCGATGTAGGGCTGAAAATTACCTTTGAATTCTTTTATAGCCATCTTTGCATCAAATGCTTGAACCTAATGGCATGGATGTTTAACTAGATATTCCACCATCTTCAGATGCTTCTTCAACAAAACTTGAACATTATTTTCCAATTCCTGTATATTGGCCAAACAAGGCCTCAGTATCCCTTCTTCATATTTTAGCTCCATCTTCATTTTATGGACCTGAAATACAGTCTGCATGGTCATAATATCCTCATTCACTAAGGACTATGTATGTCCTTCCAAAGCTTTGAGCTTCTTTAATTCATCTCTATTTTATTTTATTCTTGTTTGGCACTTTTGCAGGATGTGTGCACAATTATTTTGCTTGATCATGGTGATGCTCCAATTGCCAATGGTAATTTTTATTACCTCTTCTTGTTTATGAATAAATGATTTAACAAAATCCTCTAGCATACTAGCCTCATGCTTTTTATTCTCTATTCCTTCTATTTGTTCCTTAGAAAGAATAGTTAAATCTAGAGCTAATTCTAGCATATTTTGTGTGGGATCAAATATCCCTTGAATGAATTGTTCATATTGGGCAATTTTCCCTTTCAAATTCCTTATTTTCTGCTTATCTTTTCTCAATCTCCTTGTAGTGAACTCAGTCATTTCTTGTAACTCTTTAATGTGCTGCTCCCTATTCACATGACCGAGATCCACACTGATCACTTTGTACTCCTCAACACTTATTTCTCTTTTCTCCTTATTAGCTTGGGGAATTGCTATCTACACAGTCCTACCACTAGAGGAATCCCTCTTTATGGCTAACATAGTTCTAGCCTTTCTTCTACCTCTTCTCCTGGCCTCACTGGCTAACGAGGTCTTGATATCAATTGGTGCCACTTTGACTGTTGTATCCTGTCTCACCTCAGACTCCAACCAAGTTGTTGTATCCTATCTCACCTGATATCAATTGGTGCCCCTTCTATGAGTACTTCTTCTTGTTCATGCTCTTGTTGATGTTGTTGTTGTTATGGAACTTGTTGTTATTGCTATTGTTGTGGAGGTTGAACATTTTCTGCATTCTACTATTCTTCCTCATGGGGTACCACAGGATTAGGAACCCCTTGTGATGTATCTTGTCCTTGATCATCTCCTTGTTCCTCCATCCCATATGTAGGCATATTCTCTTGATTGGCTTCTCCTTGATCATCATGTACCTTTTCCATGTCCACATTTTCTTCTTCCTTGGCTTGATTCCTCAATATTTCATGGGTTTCTTCCTTGACCTCTTCCATGAGATCTCTTGGCACCATGCTCTCAAAAGGATCAATTATGTTAATATTCTTTATTGACTCCTTGGAGAAGAGAGGAGATTTAGGTGCTTGTTTGTCTCCTTCTTCCTCATTGCTCATTTCAAGGCTATCATCATTGCCTTCATTTTTACCTTCTTCATCTCCTACATCTTCAATTTGATCCACGTCTACTACCTCTATATATTCTGTAGATCGTTGGGTAGTAGATGTCTTTGTTGTCATTTCCTCAGACATATCTTGTTTAACCTTGATAAATCCTTGCATTTTCTCTTGTTGGGTTTGTTTTGCAGCCTTGGGTGTCTCCAAAGGTGTTTGTTGAGATTTCTGCACAAGCACTACAGGTGTTGATGGTGGCTATGATATCACCTCTGCATGTAATGGAGCTTGCTCTTGTCATGCCCACATTTTCCTTGTGGTCACAACACACATCGCACATGTCATAGCCACATCTGTCATGTGGTTATGACACGAGATATGAAAAACTTTTCTCACACTGTCCTAAAAACCCCTTTCGCATGCGTACGCATGCTCAACGGTGTTCTCTCATGGCGAAACACTATACTCATCGGCGGAATACAAGTACAATGGCGTGCAACCAGAAGAATATAGATCAACAAGAGGGTCTATACAACGCTGCTAACGTCATTGCAAGAGTGAGATTACCAAAGTTCTTAAATCGAATCCTCGGCAATGTTCGGTAGCAGAATGCCTTACGGCGTTAGTGGGAATTACGCTGCACTCATTTACGCACGTGGTTCGCTGATAGAGGAACCACTCCCCACGACGCCTTGTTCCGACTAAACCGGCTAGTGATCTCCCTATTTAGTCATTTTTCAGCCAGGCACGGTTGTCTGTCTCCTCTCTTGTTTCCTGAAACATACTCCTCCTATGACTTAGCATTTTCAACAAGGCGGTTTGGTTGCCCTCTCTTCCCTTTGCACAAGTTCTTAATTCTGATTATATCTTCATCGCCCTTACCTTAACTATCTCTTAGTTCATTTAATGTGTTTATATTTCGGTCTCTCTCTCTCTTTCATTTTCTATGCTTTCTTTATGTGCATCCTGTCCTTTCTTCATGATTTACGTCAATCAGGGTTATCACTGTAGTTATTGTTGATATTAAACCTAATTTCAGGATGATCTGGGTCACAAAGGCTGGTTTACTATTTCGCTGGACTCGGTCTCCTAATCTTCCCCGATCTAGGTTCCTCCTCTTCGTAAATACTTAGTCAACTTGTTCCTAAGCACAATTGACAGAAGGGTCCGTCAACTTGGTTCTCTTATCCCGTGTGAGAAATGTCGCGCATTTTCTCCTCTGTGTTTTCCAATGTTAGTTTTTCCTTCTTCGGAACCTCTTACAGGTTTACATATGAGATCGTTTGCTACAGTTGAGATTAATATGGCCACAAGGATTGTCAGTGGTGGCTTCTTAAGTTTATTTCCAGTGTTCTTTTGAGCAAGGAGTTGTGTAATTTTCCTCTTCATTTTCCGGGTGATTGTTAGTATGTTTTTAGTTGAAACTTCCGAGAAACTCTTTCTAGAGTATCACTGAATATTCCTAAACTCTCTTTACATTATAATTTTATTTTCTCTTGTTTAGAATTACTGTTGTTACTGTTACTCTTAATTACGATTCATACACTGATTGTAACTCGTATGACGTTGTCAATAGATGTAGGTGGTTCACCACTTTATAAAACTCTGTTCATGGTAATATATCTTCTTTGGTTGTTGTGTTCAACACTTAATAACATCTACTGTGAGAATATAATTGTTATCTATATATATATATTTTTTTTCTCCATATCCATGAAACATAGTTTATAACGATTTTAAATGAGGGCCCAATAAATTGGTTCATAGATTTACTCCTCTGTATGTTATATATCTATATATATATATATATATATATATATATATACATACATACATACCTATATATAATATATTTATTTTAATGTCTATGTAAAGGACGAATTGGTTTACCACAACTTTTATATATATATATATATATACATGTATATACTCATTATTATATTAGATATATAGCTATATACATAGACATATATAATATATATATGCCTATATATAGAGCTATATAAAAATAAACTGCATTTATATTCCAAATAACCCAATCATATGTTAGGGCCAAGCCCTAACATTTTATTTGCTGGAGTTTCCACAGCCGACGGCGGCCATGGGCGGCGGTGGCCGCTGCGACAGAGACGCAGGGTCGGGATGGCCGCAGAGTGGCGGGCCTGTGCAGGCCGCGGGAGGCATAAGGGGTGGGGGGGGAGATGTGGAGTGGGGCGGAGCCCCACCCACATTCCCACGACGTGGGGTGTGGGTGGGGCTCCGCCCCACTCCACACCTCCAAATGTAATAACAAACCTGCGGTGGGGTTTACTCCCCACCGCCCAATATAAAATTCGACTGTGTTTTTTTTTATCCGCGGCTTACATTTGGTCCGCCATTCTCATGTACTATTAGTTGATTTCTCACAACATTAAAATATATATTTATATATATATATATATATATATATATATTCATATGTATATATATATATATATTTATCAATGAGTATATAATTATAGATATATATATATATATATATCTATTTTTATATTGATATTTATCAGTCAATTTCATAGAAATGATAATTTATTTCCAATTTCTCTATTATTCTGGAAAATGATAATTACTCAAAATATGAAATATATATATACATATATATCTATATATATATATATATATATTTAAATTTATTTATATATAAAAATATTCTTATCTGTGCTTAACTAATTCCTAAATTTCTCAATTTCACTACTTTATGCATTTTCTCCAAATCAACCTGTTATAAAGAAATTGTCATAACAATTAGATATATATATATATATATATATATATATATATATATATCCCAATTTCACTTAATTGATAGAAATGGTAACTAGCTATCCCCTTATTTTAAGTATAATTTTTTTCCATTTTCATAAACATTTAAGACTTCGTAACTTTGCAACAGATTATATATTTACATGCTAGATTTCCTCTAATCCTTCTAAATTAACAGAATCCATTAATATGGAGAATAACTCAAATATTTAAAACTGTCTTTTCCATTTTAACATTGAAAAGAAAATTAGCATTTCAACTAGTGAAGCAATTCCAAACTTTCAATGTAAACAACTCAGATTAAGTTGCAAAAACGAACTTATTCTTTTCAGTAATACTTGAAACACAAAAATTGCTATTGAACAAAGGTTGCAAACATCAACTTAAAAATTTAAGCACATTCATATTACAGCTTCTCAATCATGAACACCAACTTCCCAGATATGAACTTTCTCCTCCCAAACAGTATACAACTGAAAACTTATGACAACCAATAAAATCCAATAATAACAAGATCAGGGAGGTGATTTTCTTCACTCCCAGAATATCATTAATTTACAACAATAACAAGAGAGGTGTTCTCTCTTCATCTATATGAAATGAACCAGGCCTAATTCTCATGACAAGAAGATGATCTGTTTCTTCATAAATAGCCAACCAGAAGCTCCAAGAGAAAAAACCTGCGTATCAAAGACAAACAAAGAAGAAAAATACCACTCGTCTAGCTCTCCTCCCTACCGTAGACCCGCAAGAGGGTCACCCCCGAGCTAGGGAGACCATACTCACACCTGGGTACTCAAACACTCCACTTCACAACAGAAACAACAACAATCCCAAAGCACACATACACCCGTGGCTATTTTACACAATACGGAAACTCAACTACAGTGAGTTTCATAAGGGGCAGGAGAGTGGACACACTCGACTCCAGAGTGTCACCCTGACAGATAAATGAACTCATATAAATTTCTCTTGGTCTCAACCAAGTGTGATCACAATTTGTAAGAAATCTGTATATGACTCTCAAGTCAAAAATACAGTCACAGATACATGCCCTCAAGGCTTTCAACATCCCAAAAGATGGAACAGGTATGCACCCGAGGAGGATCTCTCCTCCCCTACCCCAAACATGATGAGCATTTCTCCCAAGTGGGAGACGCTCTGTCAAACAACCCGACAAGAACCCCACAGAAAACAAATTTAAACACATATTTCACACACATTTCATGCACATTTCAGTTCTACCAAAACAAAGGTAAAATTCAGACCAACCTTGCAAAGCCCTCCTGGAATGAAGTTGTTGCAGAGTCCACAGAGTTCACTTCCAAGCTTAGCCACCAACTCCCTCTCCCTTCTCTATCTTCCAAACTAACTTCTCTATTTTTGGTAAGGCCAAAATGAAAGATTTTCCCCAAAATTCAACTAACTCCCTCTCATCCCAAAATTTGAAAATAAATAACCCAAAATTCTCTTTCTTTCTAATTTTGAGAAATGGGGAAGTGACACTTGTCACCTCCTCACCCTTCCCAAAAATCACTATTCTGTCCAGGTGGCTTATGTCACTCTCCATTCCCAAGGGTACTCCTTATTCCTTTCATGTGACTCCACTTTCTCATGGGAGAAATAAAAAAAAAGAGTTAAATGGGAACAAGACAGGTGACCCATGCCTCTTTCTCCTTTCTTCACATGGGTGTCCCCATAGTACATGGGGGAATCTTACTAAAGAAGAGGCAACTTTCACTAATGGATGGCATCTCTTATCTATGGAAAAGTAGAGGGGATGGGTTGAGTGTTGGTACAACCCATCATGTCCCCTCCTACCTCCAATTTTCGCCACTTAACTTCAGGGGAAGGTTAAGTTGACTCGATGGAGGTTACTCAAGGGTTACCCATGCCAAATGGGCCCCTGGACCCATGGGGTAGAACCCAGGGTCAATTTTAACCCATACAAGACACCCCAGGTCAAGGTAAAGCACAAGAAAAAGGGCCTCATAATTTAAATAAAAATAGAAATTTTAAATTCAATCTCTTTACAACATTTACTTATAAAAATAATGTTACATGAGGGTAACCTAACCCACTCGACCATACGAAAGACCACATTACATCATGACATCAAACACAAAGAGATCTTGGTTCTTCGTGGAACTAGATCGGCTTAACAGGGAATAACAATTAACAAGGTGTGGAATGATCTCCGAAATCTGTGGTTTGATTAGTAGTCCCTGCACACTCAATTACAAGATCAGTAACCACATAAATTCATCATAGCCGAAGCAACTTAAATAACACATGCATTATCATGCCTTAGTATAATTTAACATAATTAAAAATCATATTACAATTTTCCATCATCCCTAATTCATTTTTCTGAAAAGTAACTTATCCAAACATCACCCAATTAGTTTTTCCGAAAACATAATAAAGTTAAATAGTCTGACAAATTTCGGGAACTGCTATCCCACAAATATGAAAGTAACAATAACAGTACTGTAAATAGTCATAACAACAGTAGTAAAAAGGGCGGTCCTCACATCCTCTCCCCCTAAGACGGTACTTCCTCCTGGAAGTCGTCAAAAAGGTGAGGATACAGGGTCTTCAATCTCTCTGCATCTTCCCATGTTGCAGTGACTTCGTCGTATAAGTCCCATTGGACTCTAACCTGGTCCAGCTCTCGACCTCGAAGGGCCAGCGTCCGACGAGCCAATATGCGAATTGGCTCCAACGCCAGTTGTCCGTCTGCCTCTACCTGAAGAGCACTCCAATCCAACACATGAGATAAGTCAGAAATATATTGACGTAAAACTGATACATGAAATACATCGTGGATACGTGACAGGCTAGGTGGCAAGGCTAGACGATAGGCTACTGGTCCTATCCGCTCCAAGATTTCGAAAGGTCCTACAAATCGAGGTGCGAGTTTAGAGCCTTTTCCGTAACGGATTGGACTTTTGTGCGGCCGCACTCTCAAAAATACTCTTTCCCCCACAGAGAAGCTTCGGTCTGTCCTCTTAGCATCGGCATACTTTTTCTGCCTGTCCTGTGCTTCCAGAAGCCTCTGTCTTATCTATTTAACTTGCAGTTCCATATTCTGGACTATCTCTGGTCCGATGACTGTTCTGTCCTCTATACGATCCCAACTCAAAGGTGTTCTGCATGGTCTGCCATATAATGCCTGGAAAGGAGGCATACCCAACGAGCTATGATGCCCATTATTGTAGGCGAATTCAACTAGATACAGGTACTCCTCCCATCTAGACTGGTGGTCCATCACATACATGCGAAGCATGTCTTCTAACACCTGGTTAACTCTCTCTGTTTGTCCGTCGGTTTCCGGATGATATGCAGAACTGAAGTTGAGCTGTGTGCCCAACGCCTGATGTAAGGCTTTCCAGAACGATGAAGTGAATACGGAGTCTCTATCAGATATAATGCGGCGAGGTACTCCATGAAGTCTAACAATCTGATCAAGAAACACCTTTGCCACTGATGGTGCATTGTATGTTGTACATATTGGTGAAAAATGCGCCACTTTGGTCAGCTTGTCAACTGTCACCATAATAGCATCATGGCGACGTGATGACATAGGTAGACCAATGATAAAATCCATAGAAATGGTATCCCATTTCCATTCAGGTATCTCGTGAGGGTACAACAGTCCCGCTGGATGCTGATGTTCGGCCTTGACCCTCTGACATTCCAGGCAACGAGCAACAAATTCGGCAATGTCACGCCTCATCCCAGCCCAATGATAAAGCTGTCGTAAATCAGCATGCATCTTCTTCACTCCTGGGTGTGCTGCGTAGGGTGCTCTATGAGCCTCTGATAGGATTACTGTACGAAGATTACCCGCATGGGGTACATAGATGCGTTGCTGATGTCGAAGCATACCATCAGAATCAAGGGTATATCCTGTAAATTTGCCCTCAAGGGCCTTCTGATTTAGTACTGCCTGCTGCACTTCAAGAAACCATTCGTCCTCCGGCAGATGCTGTAAGATGCGATCCTTCAAGTCCATCTTCAAGGTCAGGGTCTGGATCTCATGGCATCTTCGACTCAAAGCATTAGCGACCACGTTCTCCTTCCCTTTTATATAATGGACATCGAAGTCATATTCGCATAGGAATTCCATCCAACGCCGTTGGCGGGCGTTCAAATTAGGCTGTGTAAAAATATACTGCAAACTATGATGGTCTGAATGGAGTTCAAAGCGTCGCCCTAAGAGAAAGTGTCTCCAGCGAACCAAGGCATGAACAACAGCTGCAAGCTCTAAGTCGTGCGTAGGATAGTTTAACTCATGTGTCTTTAGTTTCCGCGATTCGTATGCGATCGCTCGACCATCCTGCATAAGCACGGCTCCCAAACCTTCTAATGATGCATCTGTGCAAACTACAAACTCTTCTGAAGGATCTGGTACTGCTAAAATAGGAGCGCTCGTAAGACGCTCTTTGAGGTCTCCAAAAGCCTTTTCACACTGCTCGGTCCAAGTGAAACCCTTCCCTTTTCGCTGAAGGGAAGTAATGGGATGTGCTATCCTGGAGAAACCTTCGACAAACCGACGATAATACCCGGCTAACCCCATAAAGCTTCTGACCTCTGTCACGTTCGTGGGTGCCGGCCACTCCTGGATTGCTCTAATTTTAGATGGATCTACGGAGATGCCATCGCCTGATAAAATGTGTCCCAAATACTGCACCTCTGTCCTGAAGAAGGCACACTTCGCCAAGTTGCCATAAAGTTGCTACCCTCGTAATTTCTGCAAAACTTGACGCAAGTGCTCTACATGCTCCTCCTCAGTCCGTGAATAAATCAGAATGTCATCTAGGAATATGATCACGAACCGGTCTAGGTATGTACGGAACACCCCGTTCATGAGACTCATGAATACTGCAGGAGCGTTCGTCAACCCGAAAGGTACCACTGTGAATTCATAATGGCCATATCTGGTTCGAAAAGCAGTTTTATGAATATCTGACTCCGTGATGCGCAATTGATGATACCCAGATTTTAGATCAATTTTCGAGAACACTCTGGCTCCCTGCATCTGATCAAAAAGGTCGTCAATCCTAGGTAGAGGATAACGATTCTTCACCGTCACCTTGTTCAACTGCCTGTAGTCCATGCATAGACGAAGAGACCCATCCTTCTTCTTCACGAAGATCACTGGTGCGCCCCATGGTGAAACGCTAGGTCGGATGTGTCCCTTCTCAAGTAATTCTTCCAACTGCAGCTTAAGTTCTGTGAGTTCATGGGTCGTCATTCTATAGGGTGCGCGGGATATCGGCTCTGCACCTGGCACTAAGTCAATGTGGAAGTCCACTTCTCTACGTGGAGGCATACCAGGTAATTCTGGCAGGAATACATCGGCAAACTCTCTAAGGATAGGGTGATCATCTAAAGTAGCCTCAGGTTCATCCTCTGCTCTATCACTGACTGTGATGGAAAACATCTGACATCCCTTCCACATACAGTGCTTAAGCTGTTGTGCGGATATCATACGAACCGCCGTGGGCTTTTGAATGCCCACTATCTCAACCGACGAACCATGATCGTCTAAACAGCTAATCGTTCTCTGGCGACAATCAAGCTTGGCTCTATGTGCCGCAAGCCAATCCATACCCAGAACTACTCCGTAAGACCCTAATGGCATAATCCTAAGGTCGCATGTTGTGGTGAAGGGTCCCAATGTGATCTCACAGTCTTTAACCAAGGTATCTACTGACATCCTGGCCCCTGAGGCCAACTCAACTTCCCACCTAATGTCTTGCCTAGAAGCCACCAGCCTGCAACGCTCCACTAACGATGTAGACAAAAAGGAGTCAGTAGCTCCTGAGTCAAAAAGGATCGAGATGGGAAAGTCTCTAATCGTACCTGCTGCCTCGATGACAGAAGCCTGGAAATCGGCCTGGCGGTTATCAACCGCTGCAAACATGTGGTGAGATCTGCCCACGTCACCTACGGTCTGCTCAGACCCTCCTGATCGGGGCTGACCCCCTGCAGTAAATCCCTGCGGACACTCTCTAGCCAGATGCCCTGCCCCACCACATACATAACATGGTCCTCTAACCTGTAACTGCCCTGACTGTGTTCTGCCCGATTGTTGTTGCCCGGTCCGTCCGGTGGATCCCTGTGAGCCTCTGTAAGACTGCTGGGACCTTGCGGGTCCTGCCGATGAACCTTGCTGTCTCTGATCCCTGCGTGGTCCCTGCTGCTGCCATCCACGGTTCTGTCCTCCCTGTCCCCTCTGTTGAAATTTGGATTTTTGCTGATGTTGCTGTTGCTGTGGAGGCCTAGGAGGTAATGATGAAGGATTATATCCTCCTCTCTGTGTTGTGTTTTGAGGCCTTCAGAAATTTTGCTGTTGTTGGGGATTTCGTTCCTGGTACTGTGGGCGTGAATTCTGTCCTCGTCCCTGAATTTCCTCTGATATAAGGGCCTTTTCAACAGCCTCGCTCATGGTTTGGGGATTTGCCATACGAACTGGTCCTGCTATCCCGTGATTTAGCCCCCTGATGAATTTGTGTATTAAGATTTTCTCGTCATGGAGGTATTCCGCATAACGAGAAAGCTTTATAAATCGGCTCTCATACTGAGTAACGGTGAGTCCCCTCTGCTGTAGATCATGAAACTCATCGATTCTGCGCTGTCTATAATGTTCGGACAAATACCGCGCATTGAAGCGCTCAATGAAGGTGTCCCATGTGAGTGTATCCACGGAGAGTCGGCGCTTGCACTCCTCTGTGCGCCACCAGGTGGCTGCTGCATCCCTAAGAAGATGAACTGCCACTCGTGCTTTCGTGTTGCTCTCATACGGTCGCAATGCGAAACACCTGTCTAAGCTAATTAGCCAAGCCTCGGCCACAGCTCCCTCTGTAGCTCCTGCGAAGGTGGGTGGGTTGAGCCTCAGTAGATCTCTGATAGGGTCCCCTCTGTCTCTAAGTCTCCCTAGTGGCTCTTCCACACCATCCTCATATACTCCCTGCTGAACCTGTTCTTGTCTCAAAAGTCTCGGAGGACTCCTGCTCCGTGCTCGGGAGGCCGACCCTACCTCCTCTACTATTGTGTCAGGAATCTCAACGAAGGGCTCCACACGTATCACCTCTAGTGGATCAACGCGGGGCTCCATACGTGGCTCAATACGTGACTCGGCACGTGGCTCCTCTCGCGGATCAACACGAGGCTCTATACGTGGCTCAGGAATCACTGGTGGTAACTTGTCTAACATAGTCTGTAGTGCCTGCAAGATCTGTGGACCTATATCCGTTACTGGTGTCGCCTGTGGTACTAGTGGTACTTGTGGTACAGGTGGTGCAGGTGGTGCTGCTGAATCTGCGGGTACCAGTCCCTCGGCTGAGGAATCGCTGTGCACCTCGACTGACGCTGTGTGGCGTGATCGCGTTCGTCGAACACGTCGGGGAGGCATCCTACAAAACAAGGTAGAAACTAATTAGCCAAAGTTGCGGAATAATAACGTGCCCAAATACGCCCAGTGTTTACAAACTGGGCTCTGATACCAAATGTCATGCCCACATTTTCCTTGTGGTCACAACACACATCGCACGTGTCATAGCCACATCTGTCATGTGGTTATGACACGAGATATGAAAAACTTTTCTCACACTGTCCTAAAAACCCCTTTCGCATGCGTACGCATGCTCAACGGTGTTCTCTCATGGCGAAACACTATACTCATCGACGGAATACAAGTACAATGGCGTGCAACCAGAAGCATATAGATCAACAAGAGGGTCTATACAACGCTGCTAACGTCATTGCAAGAGTGAGATTACCAAAGTTCTTAAATCAAATCCTCGGCAATGTTCGGTAGCAGAATGCCTTATGGCGTTAGTGGGAATTACGCTGCACTCATTTACGCACGTGGTTCGCTGATAGAGGAACCACTCCCCACGACGCCTTGTTCCGACTAAACCGGCT
The DNA here is from genome assembly GCA_027924645.1 of Cunninghamia lanceolata. Classification (NCBI taxonomy): domain Eukaryota; kingdom Viridiplantae; phylum Streptophyta; class Pinopsida; order Cupressales; family Cupressaceae; genus Cunninghamia; species Cunninghamia lanceolata. The sequence goes on from BSBN01000596.1 coordinate 5,250,710, forward strand.
AGTGATCTCCCTATTTAGTCATTTTTCAGCCAGGCACGGTTGTCTGTCTCCTCTCTTGTTTCCTGAAACATACTCCTCCTATGACTTAGCATTTTCAACAAGGCGGTTTGGTTGCCCTCTCTTCCCTTTGCACAAGTTCTTAATTCTGATTATATCTTCATCGCCCTTACCTTAACTATCTCTTAGTTCATTTAATGTGTTTATATTTCGGTCTCTCTCTCTCTTTCATTTTCTATGCTTTCTTTATGTGCATCCTGTCCTTTCTTCATGATTTACGTCAATCAGGGTTATCACTGCAGTTATTGTTGATATTAAACCTAATTTCAGGATGATCTGGGTCACAAAGGCTGGTTTACTATTTCGCTGGACTCGGTCTCCTAATCTTCCCTGATCTAGGTTCCTCCTCTTCGTAAATACTTAGTCAACTTGTTCCTAAGCACAATTGACAGAAGGGTCCGTCAACTTGGTTCTCTTATCCCGTGTGAGAAATGTCGCGCATTTTCTCCTCTGTGTTTTCCAATGTTAGTTTTTCCTTCTTCGGAACCTCTTACAGGTTTACATATGAGATCGTTTGCTACAGTTGAGATTAATATGGCCACAAGGATTGTCAGTGGTGGCTTCTTAAGTTTATTTCCAGTGTTCTTTTGAGCAAGGAGTTGTGTAATTTTCCTCTTCATTTTCCGGGTGATTGTTAGTATGTTTTTAGTTGAAACTTCCGAGAAACTCTTTCCAGAGTATCACTGAATATTCCTAAACTCTCTTTACATTATAATTTTATTTTCTCTTGTTTAGAATTACTGTTGTTACTGTTACTCTTAATTACGATTCATACACTGATTGTAACTCGTATGACGTTGTCAATAGATGTAGGTGGTTCACCACTTTATAAAACTCTGTTCATGGTAATATATCTTCTTTGGTTGTTGTGTTCAACACTTAATAACATCTACTGTGAGAATATAATTGTTATCTATATATATATATTTTTTTTCTTCATATCCATGAAACATAGTTTATAACGATTTTAAACGAGGGCCCAATAAATTGGTTCATAGATTTACTCCTCTGTATGTTATATATCTATATATATATATATATACATACATACATACCTATATATAATATATTTATTTTAATGTCTATGTAAAGGACGAATTGGTTTACCACAACTTTTATATATATATATATATATATATATACATGTATATACTCATTATTATATTAGATATATAGCTATATACATAGACATATATAATATATATATGCCTATATATAGAGCTATATAAAAATAAACTGCATTTATATTCCAAATAACCCAATCATATGTTAGGGCCAAGCCCTAACATTTTATTTGCTGGAGTTTCCACAGCCGACGGCGGCCATGGGCGGCGGTGGCCGCTGCGACAGAGACGCAGGGTCGGGATGGCCGCAGAGTGGCGGGCCTGTGCAGGCCGCGGGAGGCATAAGGGGTGGGGGGGGGAGATGTGGAGTGGGGCGGAGCCCCACCCACATTCCCACGACGTGGGGTGTGGGTGGGGCTCCGCCCCACTCCACACCTCCAAATGTAATAACAAACCTGCGGTGGGGTTTACTCCCCACCGCCCAATATAAAATTCGACTGTGTTTTTTTTTATCCGCGGCTTACATTTGGTCCACCATTCTCATGTACTATTAGTTGATTTCTCACAACATTAAAATATATATTCATATGTATATATATATATATATATATATATATATTTATCAATGAGTATATAATTATAGATATATATATATATATATATCTATTTTTATATTGATATTTATCAGTCAATTTCATAGAAATGATAATTTATTTCCAATTTCTCTATTATTCTGGAAAATGATAATTACTCAAAATATGAAATATATATATACATATATATCTATATATATATATATATATATATTTAAATTTATTTATATATAAAAATATTCTTATCTGTGCTTAACTAATTCCTAAATTTCTCAATTTCACTACTTTATGCATTTTCTCCAAATCAACCTGTTATAAAGAAATTGTCATAACAATTAGATATATATATATATACATATATATATATATATATATATATATATATACATATATATATATATATATATATATATATATATATATATATATCCCAATTTCACTTAATTGATAGAAATGGTAACTAGCTATCCCCTTATTTTAAGTATAATTTTTTTCCATTTTCATAAACATTTAAGACTTCGTAACTTTGCAACAGATTATATATTTACATGCTAGATTTCCTCTAATCCTTCTAAATTAACAGAATCCATTAATATGGAGAATAACTCAAATATTTAAAACTGTCTTTTCCATTTTAACATTGAAAAGAAAATTAGCATTTCAACTAGTGAAGCAATTCCAAACTTTCAATGTAAACAACTCAGATTAAGTTGCAAAAACGAACTTATTCTTTTCAGTAATACTTGAAACACAAAAATTGCTATTGAACAAAGGTTGCAAACATCAACTTAAAAATTTAAGCACATTCATATTACAGCTTCTCAATCATGAACACCAACTTCCCAGATATGAACTTTCTCCTCCCAAATAGTATACAACTGAAAACTTATGACAACCAATAAAATCCAATAATAACAAGATCAGGGAGGTGATTTTCTTCACTCCCAGAATATCATTAATTTACAACAATAACAAGAGAGGTGTTCTCTCTTCATCTATATGAAATGAACTAGGCCTAATTCTCATGACAAGAAGATGATCTGTTTCTTCATAAATAGCCAACCAGAAGCTCCAAGAGAAAAAACCTGCGTATCAAAGACAAACAAAGAAGAAAAATACCACTCGTCTAGCTCTCCTCCCTACCGTAGACCCGCAAGAGGGTCACCCCCGAGCTAGGGAGACCATACTCACACCTAGGTACTCAAACACTCCACTTCACAACAGAAACAACAACAATCCCAAAGCACACATACACCCGTGGCTATTTTACACAATACGGAAACTCAACTATAGTGAGTTTCACAAGGGGCAGGAGAGTGGACACACTCGACTCCAGAGTGTCACCCTGACAGATAAATGAACTCATAGAAATTTCTCTTGGTCTCAACCAAGTGTGATCACAATTTGTAAGAAATCTGTATATGACTCTCAAGTCAAAAATACAGTCACAGATACATGCCCTCAAGGCTTTCAACATCCCAAAAGATGGAACAGGTATGCACCCGAGGAGGATCTCTCCTCCCCTGCCCCAAACATGATGAGCATTTCTCCCAAGTGGGAGACGCTCTGTCAAACAACCCGACAAGAACCCCACAGAAAACAAATTTAAACACATATTTCACACACATTTCATGCACATTTCAGTTCTACCAAAACAAAGGTAAAATTCAGACCAACCTTGCAAAGCCCTCCTGGAATGAAGTTGTTGCAGGGTCCACAGAGTTCACTTCCAAGCTTAGCCACCAACTCCCTCTCCCTTCTCTATCTTCCAAACTAACTTCTCTATTTTTGGTAAGGCCAAAATGAAAGATTTTCCCCAAAATTCAACTAACTCCCTCTCATCCCAAAATTTGAAAATAAATAACCCAAAATTCTCTTTCTTTCTAATTTTGAGAAATGGGGAAGTGACACTTGTCACCTCCTCACCCTTCCCAAAAATCACTATTCTGTCCAGGTGGCTTATGTCACTCTCCATTCCCAAGGGTACTCCTTATTCCTTTCATGTGACTCCACTTTCTCATGGGAGAAATTAAAAAAAAGAGTTAAATGGGAACAAGACAGGTGACCCATGCCTCTTTCTCCTTTCTTCACATGGGTGTCCCCATAGTACATGGGGGAATCTTACTAAAGAAGAGGCAACTTTCACTAATGGATGGCATCTCTTATCTAGGGAAAAGTAGAGGGGATGGGTTGAGTGTTGGTACAACCCATCATGTCCCCTCCTACCTCCAATTTTCGCCACTTAACTTCAGGGGAAGGTTAAGTTGACTAGATGGAGGTTACTCAAGGGTTACCCATGCCAAATGGGCCCCTGGACCCATGGGGTAGAACCCAGGGTCAATTTTAACCCATACAAGACACCCCAGGTCAAGGTAAAGCACAAGAAAAAGGGCCTCATAATTTAAATAAAAATAGAAATTTCAAATTCAATCTCTTTACAACACTTATAAAAATAATGTTACATGAGGGTAACCTAACCCACTCGACCATACGAAAGACCACATTACATCATGACATCAAACACAAAGAGATCTTGGTTCTTCGTGGAACCAGATCGGCTTAACAGGGAATAACAATTAACAAGGTGTGGAATGATCTCCGAAATCTGTGGTTTGATTAGTAGTCCCTGCACACTCAATTACAAGATCAGTAACCACATAAATTCATCATAGCCGAAGCAACTTAAATAACACATGCATTATCATGCCTTAGTATAATTTAACATAATTAAAAATCATATTACAATTTTCCATCATCCCTAATTCATTTTTCTGAAAAGTAACTTATCCAAACATCACCCAATTAGTTTTTCCGAAAACATAATAAAGTTAAATAGTCTGACAAATTTCGGGAACTGCTATCCCACAAATATGAAAGTAACAATAACAGTACTGTAAATAGTCATAACAACAGTAGTAAAAAGGGCGGTCCTCACAGCTCTGTTGAAGCAGCTGCAATGGATGTAGAGGTTCCCTCCTTAGATGATACAAATATCCCTATAGGTATAGTAACTATTATCCCTAATACATAGGGGTCCATTATTGTGGCTCTTGTGTTAGCCTTTGCTATTCTAGCTTCCACCACCTGCCTCTTTCTTTTCAAAAAATCATTGAAATCTTTCTCATTGTCCTGACTTCTCTTCTTACCCTTCTTGCCTGGGTAAGTGATTGTCACTCATTTTGCTTTCAACTCTTCTATTCTTTCTTTTATCCATATATCTGAGTATGTAAATACTAACTTTGAGACATTATCTATTGAAATTTCTTCAAATTGATTCCAATCTGGCTCAGTCAAAATTTCCTTTGGGCTGTCATAATCTATATGCAAGGTGTTTTTGTCATCATCCTTGATCTCTTGGGGCACTTCAATGCCCCCCAGTGTTCTCATTTGATCAAGAGTTAATATTTGATGAGATCTCCTCTTCACTTTAGCTTCATTATCATAGTCTTCCCAAAAGTCCTCAATGTGAGGTTGATGCCTATACTTCTTATCTATAAAGTTTTGAATCCTTTTGAAAGGATCAAAAGGTCTGACCAGATCAAACATTGGAAAACCATAATACAACAATTCGACCTTTGATGTTTTGGCCACATCCTCATTGAAACACTGATACTTTCCAATAATAAAGGGAAATTTGATGTTACCCCTATTACACTGTGCCTTATACATTGCATATACATCTAATATTTGTCTAGTGAACTCCAACAATACTACCTTGTCAGATCGGTATCTTGGTAGTCTAAAAGCTTTAACCTTAAACCCCTCAGTATGTATGTGAAAGTGGAGAACTGAATGTACCAATCACTATGAAATGTGATTGCATTCTTGGCTACTTCAGACAACCTTCCATCTTTTTATCCTATCATAATCCTCACTAGATACATAGACAACACATCATTCACCCTTACCTAATTCTTACCTCCATTTTGTGCTTGTAGGTCAAGGTAATGATCATACACTAACTTCTGTCCTAGCCCATTTCCAAATGTGCCTATCATTGGTATTCGATTCAATTGCATCTTAGCAGAACATGAGTATACAATGTATGAGGACAAAGAGTTTCTTATATTTTTTGAATCTTAAGGCTTGTGCATAAATTACATTGCTGATTCTTGAAGCCCAATGCACATCCCCTGTTTCTTCCCTAATGAATTGTATGATTGAAAACATCCAAAGCCCAAATGAAGCCGCATCCTCCAACCCCATTACTCTGCTCGGTAATGTAATCATGATATACACCTCCTCCTTGAAATCTAACCTGTACAAAGTCTTAGGTACCATAGAAGCTTCTTTTGGCTTCTTATCTGAAGAATACCATTCATAAAATATTGAACTTTTATAGGTTGTCTCATTCTTCTTAAAACCATCAGAGTATTTCTCTACATCTACTTCATTTTTCTAGTTGTCTTCAATCCAAAAGTTTCTACTATCCCCTCTATAGACAAGTCTGTGAATATCACTCCATTATGTTTTACCTTCCTAGTAGTAAAATCATACCTTTGTAAGCACTCAAAAACTAGGTCTCTAGCATCCATTGCTAGTGGAAATCTTGTAGCCTTGTACAACCCAGCATCCCAAATGTTTTTAATGGCCAAAGTTGCACCAGGCCCCTGGATCTTGTTCAATATCTCCTCAGAGTCAAAATCTCCAATTTCAGTATCCAGTGCCTTGTATGTACAATATATATTTGAACAGTAACCTCTGTTTGCAAATTCTTCCTTGGCTTTGGTATCTTTCTTTTTAGCCTTTTCGGCCACCTTCTCCACTTTCTTTCCTTTTGGCAGCATCCTGAAAAGATATACATTTCTTTTACAACCATGTCTGTGTTTACTAGGGTTTTTACCATGCATATTTACCGTTTAACTTTTACCCCAAGCTTTCTTTTCACTTGAATGATACATATTTTCCTATTGTGTTTAATTTATGATTTAATCACATTGAATTACAATAATTAACTAATTTCAAACCCATTATGTTATTCAACTGTAATTACTGTAATTAATTCTGTAATCATATTCTGTAAAATACCAGTGACGTTTCAGAAACATACCTATATTCACAACCTGTTGACTTTAAGCACATTGATAAGAAAATTACTGTTCAAGTTCAACCCAGCTACCATTCTCAAATTTTAATTCGCCCTTTGAATCACATTTTACCTCAGATCTGTAAAATTCTCTACAACTTAACTCTGAATGCAATTATAAAGATTAACATAATCGAATTCTCCTTTTACTTCTTCGAATTTAGGTTTTTAGTGGTAGGTGTGCATTAAATGCAGTAGTTAAAGCATACAATTCAATCTGCATTTTACTTTCCCATTTAGTTCATATTTTGAATCTTGTATCCATTAATTCTCTACACTTTTGAATTTTGCATATCACATACGTGCACTTTTCCCATTTGTATTTCACATACATCCACGACAAGTTTTTATGCACTTTAGTGTTTCTCTCTCTTACTTTTTGTATATTAATTTTTGTATATCCTTATGTATATCTTATACATTCATCAAAATATACAAACTTGGACTCTAGCAGATTTATGAAACAAATTGCAATTACTTTTGAATCCAATGTTGTATCTCTTTTCTGTATATCATTTTCATGTATCCCAAATGTATCTGTGGACCCCACCAGATGTATACAATGTTCAAACTTTTAATTACATCAGGTTTTGTATATAATTCCTTTGTATATCCTCATGCATATCATATACATCCATCGAAATATACAAAGACTTGCGATATTGCCTTGCCTTATGAACAAATGCACTTTATTCCATTTTTAATACTGAGTTCAGATCCACAAATGCACTTTTCACTTTTTGTATTTCTAATAGATGCATCCAAATATACAAACGCAGACTCCACTTAAAATTCATTTCATTTGACTTTTCTAGTCATGTCAAGTTTTGTATTTGTATATAAGAGACATGCAGTTATACATACAACAATACATACAATCATGTGCATTCACTTTCATTTCTAGACTCAATTCAATTTTCCTTTCGGGTCCAGCTCCGCATTTGTATCAAAAGTATGTGAAAAACAATGTATCTAATCATACAAATAAGAATGTCCCCAACCTTATACACCACTTTGAACTTATTTTGACATCCGTCCATGTATATATTGCATTTGTATTTCTAATACAAGAGTTGTAATATACAAAATACAACTGCAAATTTCTCCACATTTATACATTTCACCACAAAACATCGTCGGGTCTAGAATGGAATACATTAAAGTATGCCATATATCATACGGTTTAAAACCCAATGAATAAAGTAACCCAGTAGGCCAAAAGCATAACATATACATGCAAATAACAATGTAGCTCAGATACATGTTGACCAACTATGAACCTATCATCGACTTTTCATAGAAACAAGCATAACTCTCAAAATATGTAGAATTTTCAAATGGTTCAAAAGGCAACCCTAGCTAGTTTTTCATGCAGATTCTAATGATAACAACCATTTCTACCCAAACATTTGGCAACTCAAATTCTAAGCACCCAAGTCATTTTTCCTATACTGCCAAGTAAGCAAAACCACACAACCAAAAAGCAAAAGCCATGGTAGGGGTCCTCATTTTGCTAAAGGGTAAAATGGGGCATGTTGTGAGCATCACAATAGTATTCTTGTAATTTAGTAAAATTTCTAGGAACATTTAGTTTGAACTAAACGAAATTAGAATTGGTAGCAAGTTGATTTGCATTTTTCTTCAAGTCATTACCATTTGAAAAGTTATTTGACTTAAATGATACTTAAAAGGGTATGATGAAGCATTTTTATTTCATGATTAATTGAAAACATTTCCTCCTAGAATCTTAGATTTCACTATTTTCACATGTGCACAAGATCAATAAAAGAAGTAATTCTATTGAGGTATTTATTATAAATTGGCTTAAGTAGTCCCAATAAGTACATGTTTTATAATTCAAGATCATGTACATGAGTAATCATTCTAGAACACAAGGACTATAATCTTATAACATAATCATTGATGTTCTTGTGAGGGAGGATTAGGATTAATTAACAGTAAATTAAGGATATCTAGGGATAATTAACGATAAGGATAATTAAGGGATAAATAGGGAATAATTAAGGGATAAATAGGGGATAAATTAGGGATTTGGTCGTTGGTTGATTTTAGATGTCTACATTTTTCCCCTCTTTAAGATGATGTTGTGAGGTAATGTCATTTTAAAGAAGATTAAAACATAGGTTGGGAGAATGGGTTGGATTGGATGGGGGGATAAAATATTGGGTTGAATGGGATGTGGCTTATAAAAATGAAGGATTGATAGATGATACCCCCTCAAGAGTATATACAGGGATGAAGGAGATGGATAGGCTCTTGAAAAAGGAAATGAAGGGAAGGAGAGTTATGCTGATTCAATTTGAGAAACTTGATGTTTGATATAGCATCAGACATTATATGCACCAAGGTATAAAGACTAGGGTGATGATGTATGAAATGTGTAAAGGACTGAAAGTCACTAGCAAATATATGCCTAAGCCGCCATGATATGAAAGACCATGATGACAAAGTGGAAGGTATGTTGCAAGGACTGATACAGATGCAGGACAACAATAATATAACACACACAAGTAAAACAAGCAAAGCATGTATTCATGATACAAAGATAAACACTATGTTGCCCCTGTCAATCTAAAAACTGATGATCGATTGGATTGATTTATTGGGTTGGATAGTGTTTCATTGTGGGAAATGATATATTCCTAGAGCAACACAATGATCTGAGAATGATATAACCCACTAATGATGATGATGATGATGATTGATTGATCAATTAGGATTACAACAATGCTAGGAACAAGACCATGGATGTGATTGGATAATTTGGCTAGATTGGTATGGATTAAGGACAACTTGTGCATTTAGATACATTGTTCAGATTCTTTGGAATATTTTGATTTGTTTTGGATGTTTAGCATTGGATTGCACTCTGATAGTCTTTGGGTAGATACCAATGACAAGGGAAAACCAAGCCAAAAGAAAAGGATGAAGATAAGATGCAAGGATGATAAATAATGGATGGGATGGATAAAAGGATTGGTGATAAGATAAAGGTAGGATTGGATGGATGGATAAGAGGATGGGAGATAGGATGAAAGTAGGACTAGATGGATTAAAATGATTGGTGATAGGATAAAAGTAGGATTGGATGGGTGGATAAAAAGGATGGGTGATAGGATAACTATAGGAGTATGGATGGATACAAGGAGTGGTGATAGAAGGATAATGGATGGGAGATATATAATATATGGATGGTGGGATCCTAGAATGTGATATCAAAGGACTACGTCGTATAGGAATTTAACATGCCCCCACTCTAGATATTATGCCTTAGGATTTTTTAAGGTGATGCTTATTAGGATGCATGATGGTGATAATGTTTGGAAGGGATGAATGGAATTAGTAGTAGATGGATGTATGGAGGATATTCTTAGAAATGGATGGGTGGAATTTGGAGTATATGACAAGATGTGCCATTTGAAAGTATTTTTCAACATTTTGCTCCTACCCTCATCAAGATCAAAAGGAGGAAGGGAAGATGGATGGTGCAATGAGGAAGGTATGATAGATATGATGGGTAAGGATGGAAAGATACAATGGAAAATGAAAGGATAGGATATGAGAGGGGTAGATAGGATGGGATAGATGAGACAACATGGACCCAAGTGTAAATCACAAAGATAATCACCTACACATGATGCCTGTTTTCTAGGTTTTCATCATGGTACTTATCCAAGGTGCCATAAAAATGGTTTTCACCATTGGAAAAAGGATTTTTCTTTACTATTTTGATTTTTTTTGTTTTGTTTTGTTTTTTTCTTTTCTTTTTCTTTTTTTTCTTTGGTAGGGGATAGTTGGATGGAATAGGTAGGGACTCAAGAGTTTGTTCCCATAGCAAGGTGGTAATGTCCCATGATGGATAGAAGTCACTCACAGACCATTTTAAGTGGTATTATGCTCATGGATGTCGGTAGAGGATTGCATGAGAGGGAAATAGAGTAAGGAGATAGTATATTATGGATGGATGGTTAGTGGATTAGAATGGAGATAAAGAGATAGATAGAAGGACTTATGTAAAAGCATGGACCATAGGGATATGATGGAAAAAATAAGTGGGATAGTAGATAGAAGATGGGGAGATGGAGGTATGTGGGAATATTATGGAGTGGAAGGGAACCAAGACCAACATTTTCACACACTGAATTGGATTTTGAAACTCTTTATTAGAAGGGGGATTTGGGAGTAATGGAGATGTTCTCTTAGGAGATTGCCTATTTAGGACTTTAGGGACCCAAATGGACTTATGAGTTTTAAGATTTTGTGATGGGGAGCAGAATGTTTGGGATTTTAAGATTGTGGATGCTCCATTTAAATTAGGTTTTTTTTTGCTTGGGGACCTAAACCGTTTTGATTTTGAAATTGTCTTTTTGAGATGTGGACTTGGGTAGCCTTTTTAAGTTTTGATTTTTCTTTGATTCTTTGCATTAGTGCCCTATGGCACAAGGATCATTAGGATTTTTTTCTTTATGGGTGGAGTCATCCAATTTTTTTTTTGAATCCCATGGGGGATTTTTTGATAGCTTCATGTTTAGTCAATGTGTGCATTTGTTGATCATGATCAGGAATTGTAGGAGATTTATAGGAATGGGATGTATGGATGGAGGGATTAATGGATTTGTGGCTAAATTGATAAGAGCATTTGAGGATGGGAATATTAGGAGTTGGAGAAGTGGAGGTAAAGTGGATGGAGGGATGTTAGGAGTTGGAAGAAGTGGAGGTAAAGTGGATGTAGGGAGATGGATGGTCACATGCTTTTTGGGTTTGCAGGATGGAGGAGGGATGACAACATATGTTTTATGGGTGCAATGAGGTGCACCTAGCTTGGGCTTGGATGAATTGGATTTAGGAGGTAGGGATTGTTAGATTTAGGGCATACAACTGAGAGGGGGGGTGAATCAGTTGTTCAAAACTTTCTTTCAATCACAAACTTAAATCCTCTAAGTGCTTAGCAGTATATCAACCATGAAACATATTGCATTTAATTCAAAGATAGAAACATATCAACACATGAGACACCAAGATTTTGACATGGAAAATTTGGTTAAGGGAAAAACCAAGGGGTGATTAACCCAAGATTATATTCTTTGTTAGAAGAATAGTAAGAACAAAATGGCACATGCCAATTAGGGCTCACTACCTGAGCACACTGCTCAGAAGAGGCTCACTGCCTATAAGAGACACACTATCTACAAAGAATTAAGAATCACCTACTTGAACTAGAAAATAGCATCTTCACCATGCTTAAATTAGTTCCATTAAGCCCAATACTTTTGCTCTACCTTTCACTCTCCTCTTCGTTACCACACACTCATCTCCACAAGCACACCTTTGAAATGACTTCGTAATCCTTTATTTATACAAGACATCAACTTAGGAACAATCATCTAAGTCGGCAAACATCCACAAGAACATCCACAAGATGTATAACTCATCCGGTCGACCAGTCACATGAAGAACACCAACATCTGGAAGTTACTCTTCAATTGTGGGCTCCAAATCTAATGTGGACCACCAACATGAATTGGACACGATCCAAAGACTTCCACAAACTTTCCTGAATCACCATGAACATCCACACCTCATCAGCTTACTGAAATCCTTCTCTCCTTCATCTAGAATCTTAAGAACATAGACTGTCATCACTGTCATAAAAAAATAGATGCCTACGGACCTTCAAACCCTGAACCAATCTAGTTGACACTTCAAAGAGACGTCCTCATCACTCCCTCAAATCCGTAGAATAGGATAATGCAATTCTAGATCTCACCAAACTAATCTGTCTCACTCTGTCACCACTAAACACATGTCGGAACTGGTTTAACTTGATCGGTCACTTCTTCATATCTTCATGCGGACCTCTGAAATCTCTACTGCATCATCTTAAGACACAAGTCTACCAACCCTTTAATCCACATCCTCTGATCCTCATCCTATCTTGAACTTTTACCTTACTGTCTTCCCTGTTCTTCTCTGTTCCTGATTGAGACTAATTTTCTCAGTGTCCTCAGGACACAGGTCATCCAATCCTTATCATTAATGTAACAGGAGTATGTTGACATCAATGACAACACCGGTTAGGCCCATACTTGCAACAATCTCCCCCTTTGTCATTGATGACAACATATTATGTGAAAAATTATTTTGATCATCAAGACAAGAACTTCTCCTTACTGACACAAGTCCCTCTAACAGTAGCAACCATTCACATGTCTTCTCTTCCTTTACTATTCCCCCTTTGATCAGCAACCACTTGCTTTTCACATATCTTCTCTCCCCCTTTGACATTAATGGCAAAGGGCACATACTTGCAATTCTACCACTTCAGAATCATACCTGCTGCTCCCCCTGAGTAGCAGCTCCCCATTATCAATCTGGATCACAAGATATGACTATGATATCCACCAGACTAATGCACAATAGTGCATCTTAGTTCATAATCGGAGGAGCAATAACCCCTAACTTCTCCCTGAGATACTCAAAAGAGTCCTTAGGTAAAGGTTTAGTAAAGATGTTTGCAATCTGATCCTTGGAAGGCACAAAATCCAATCTGACTTCATTCTTATTCACTTGCTCTCTCAAAAAGTGAAACTTGATGGATATATGCTTAGTCTTTGAATGCAGTACCAAATTCTTAGATATATTTATTGCACTTGAATTATCACAGAAGATTGTGATAGGTTCCTCATACTCCACTTTGATATCTCTTAGCATCTGCTTCATCCACAAAACTTGAGTGCAACTACTTACTGTTGCAATATATTCTACTTTAGTTGTAGACAGAGATATTGCCTCTTGTTTCTTGCTTAGCTAAGAAACCAACCTCTTCCCCAAAAAGAATGCTCCACCACTGGTACTCTTCCGGTCATCCACATCTCTTGCCCAATCCGCATCTATGTATGCATAAAGAGAGAAATCATTATCTATTGGATACCACAAACCATACTCAACTGTCCCTTTTTGATATCTAAAAATTCTTTTGATTTCCATGACATGAGATTCTCTAGGATCAGCCTGGAATCTAGCAACAAGACCAACTACCTGCATAATGTTTGGTCTAGTTTGAGTGAGATACAATAGTCCTCCAATCATTGACCTATACTTTATTTGATCAGCCTTAGGAAAATCATCATCTTTGCTCAATTTACATCTGGTTGCCATAGGAGTATTCATTGGTTTTGAGTCTTCCATCCCAAATTTCTTCAACAACTCTTTCACATATTTGGTCTGAGAAATGAAGATTCCTTTCTTTGTTTGAGTGATTTGTAGACCCAAGAAAAAATTCATTTCACCAAGCATGGACATTTCAAACTCACTTTTCATTTGATTTGCAAAGGTCTTACACATACTATCTCTTCCTCCAAAAATGATATCATCAACAAACACTTCAACAATCAAGATGTTTTCATGATCAATTTTGAAATACAAATTACTGTTAGCAGTACCTTTGTTGAAACCAAACTTCAAAAGATGCTTATCCAATCTTTCATACCAAGCTCTTGGAGCTTGCTTCAGTCCACACAGTGCCTTTTTCAACTTGCAGACCATATCACCATGATCAGACAATTGACATCCATCTGGTTGTTCAATGTACACTTCTTCCAAGTCACCATTCAGGAAGGCAGACTTGACATCCATTTGATACACTTTGAAATCTTTAAAGGCAGAAAACACAAGAAATAGTATGACTGCTTCAATTCTTGCCACCAGAGCAAAGGTTTCTTCAAAATCAATTCCTTCTATTTGAGAGTAACCCTTGCAGACCAATCTGGCTTTATTTCTGATTACTTCACCAACTTCATTCAGTTTGTTTCGGAAGCCCCATTTTGTTTCCTGTTGTGATGTTCACAACACACCCCATTTTGCCCCTTAGCAAAATGAGGACCCCTGCTATTGCTTTGCTTTTCTTTTGCTTCTGCTTGTGTTTTTCTGTTTGGTGGAAAAGGGAAAAAGGGAGTCAAATTTGCAAACCTTGTTAAAAATATAGAAAATTGCATTTCTCAGTACCAATGCATGATGTGGTTGGATTCCTTATGAAAAATGAGCCAGGGTTGTTTTTTGAACCATCTTAAAATTCATCATATTTTGCAAGTTATGATCGATTTGGTAAAATGCACTATCAGGTTTGGCATGATAAACAGTTAGTTGTTTGCCTTTTTCCTTGTTGGCATTCGTTTAAAATTTTGAAATATTCATACTCAGTGGTTTCAGGTTAAAAGGAATTTTGTCTGGGTTCCACTCTATATCTCACAATTGTCTATTTGAAAAAAGTGCATCGGCACACTTTGATCGCCATTATTTATTCATTGGCAATGTTTTTAAGGTTCGAACCTGTGCGTTGAACCATCCGATTGAACCTTTCTTTCAAAGGTTCAATGGTTTGGGGTTCAAATGGTTTGATGTGTCCAAAAGATATCTCAAAGGGGCAAACTGTTGTTTTGAAAAATATCGATGAACCGCCGCGTTGAACCATCCGCTTGAACCTTTCTTTCAAAGGTTCAATGGTTCAAAGTTCGTGGGGTTCATTTTTCTTCTAACATGTCGAGTCATGCAGTTGCCTTGCGTAGGTGATATTATCGTTGAACCGCCACATTGAACCATCCACTCGTACTCTACGGCGGGGTTCAATGGTTCAAGTTCAAGGCTTCGGTGATGGATGGGAAGATGGCGAAGAGGCCATCGGCCAAACAAAAGTAATCGGCGGAGTTTGAATATGTGCCGCTGAAGTGAAGTCTCTCACCGATGGCCTTCTACCATTGGTGTAACAAATGCCATCAGCATTATTTGGGAATGTCTGGGCGAAGAAGGGATCTCACGCCGATAGAACATGAGAGGGGCGACATCGGCAACACTCTCGCTAATATAAGGTATCGGCATAACCAATGCGATCGGTGAAGAAAATTTTGGGCTCGCCGATAGGCAAGCCTCACGCCGATGAAAGCAATGAATGAGTAAGCTAGGCCATCGGCCAAACAACAATGATCGGCAAAGAAGTTTTTACTTATGCCGATAATGTGGATCACACCGATGGAAAGAAACAAGGAGGAAATAACGAGAAAGGCCATCGACCAAACAGCAAACCTTGGCCAATCGATTTTTGGACATGCCGATGGACAGTTTCACGCCAATGGGTAGGAAATGGAAAGCGGTGGAATTTTAAACACATTTTTTTGGCACCCGTGGCATTTTTCTGGTTAGTGATGGTTGACCCATGACATTTTGAGAGTCTGTATGCATTTTGAACACGATTTCTGTTGATTTTGGACCCGATTCCCACATTTTTTGCATAGTCACCTTGATTTAAACAGATATTTTAGTCTCCTACTATTCATTTGATAAATATGGTACTTATTGCTTGTCTTGTTTTGTAGGCTTGCAGTTGAGGAAATAGCTAGAATTTGACCACAGTGACATCATGGAGGAAGAAAATCCGATCTCAGGAGCAGGAAGATAAAGATCAAGTGCGAAGAAGTCAAGGCCATTCAAATGGAGGACAAGGTTGCAGCTGAGAACATTACTACAACAGACAAACAGAAGTTATTGCTGAGCTGCCAGAACTTCTCAGAAGGGGCAGTATTTTGCCCAGATTTGACACTGCTCAGAGATATTTTGGAGAACTAGTTCACCTGCATTTATTGCTGTAACCAGGGGTTTGAACCAGGGGTTTAGTTAGTTTTTTTTCTGTAGTGAGGACAATCAGAAAGTCTTTATATTGTGCCTCTCTGCACTATAAAATTTTACACAGGGGCTACATAGAGATTTGTAGCAGCAGGAATTTGTAGAAGTAACATTTAGAATAGAGGAACCTTTTAGTTTAGAAGTAGAAGAAGGAGGTCGCCTATTGTCTGCAGTAAGGTGTGTGTGGAATGTCTGGTTTCCTTACTGTATCTGTAAAGCTTGTAAGTTCTCTGTAGTTTGATCAATGAAACTAAAAGTCATTCCAACATTGTAAATCATGTATGACTATTTATTTCTAATACAATAGAATCTAGAGTTCTGCATCTATCTTCTGAGTGTTCTCCTACTCTTCTTTGTGTTTTGAAATATTTTCTTTAAGAGCTTGCAATTTTAAATGTATGTTTGTGAAAATGCTCAGAACTTGCATTTAAGGTTTTTACTGTGGATTTGATCAAATTACTGTAAGATTTACATAGTGCATAACAGAACAATTAGATCCTTCGGTAGAGTAAATGAGGTGTAGATTAGATCTTTCTAACTTTTCCCAACCCATCTGAAATATTTAGCTGAAAATGTAGAAATCTAAAGAAAGTTGTCTCAAATTTGAAGAAGCATGCATAAACAGAGTTTAAGGTAGACAGTTTTCATAAGTGTATAAAGGAAAAAGCTACAATAATTCAAGAAAACCATCTAAAATTTGCAGCACAGTAACACTTGTATGCAAATAAACAAAATACTTGTTGATATCTATGACCTTTTGCATAATCTTAGTCTAGTAAACCACAAAGAAACCCTAAACTACATAAGGCCCCTTGAACATTACAGCTTCACATTGACCAACTGAATTTGACCAACAGTACCATTGTAGACTTGGGATTAATTGAATCTTAAATGATTCCTTCTTATCTTTCAAGTATAGTTTCAGTTCATTATATGTGAATTTTAACTTATTGTTATGATTGCATCAAAACAATCACCAACAGTTTTCTGGTGCTAGAAGGATGGCCTGATTTGGTTTAGGGTTAATTTTATGAGTTTAAATGCTATATTCTGAGATATGTTAGATCTCATAAAATTTCAAAAAACTAAAAAATAGGTCCCATTTTCAATGGACTCATATGGGGATAGTTTTCAAGTTAACAGTCCTTTATTTCAGGGAGCTTTGAATGAACAGTTTTAATCTCAAAGTTTATCTAATTTTGGTTTGTCTAGTTGTTGCAGGATACACCGGACTATTGAACACAGTGAACTTAAATGTTTAACATTCCTCACTAGGATAGATTCATATTTGAAAGGACTAATTATTTTTTCAGATGTGTTTAGGGCTGAAGACTGGCAGGAAAAAGAAATTTTGGAGCAACAAGCTAATACAGCACTAGGAACTAATAGGTGGTTAGAAAATACAATAGATAAATCAATGCTGGAAGGGAATGATAACAGGGCATCTTTTCTTAGGTCATATTATGGTGGGATTGATAGTAGGTCTCTACTTCCTAATATAGGAAAAGGGGAGTGCAAGTATAAATCTTTTAAATCTTGTAGAGAGGAAACCATTTGTCAAGATAAGGTTTTTATTGCTGATCCTAATGCTTTTGGTAAAGACAGTAAAACGTCTTTCCTTGAGTCATTTTATGGAAAGGAGAAATGTGGGCAAATGAAAAAATTAAAGTGCACTAAAATTGATGAGATCCCTACTATAGAAACTAGTGAAGTCATAGAGGTGAAAGTAAATCCTAATCCCATGACTGACTTCTTTAAATTGAATGACCAAGTTCAGGATTGTTGCAGGTTAATAGAAGCAGACTCCACACTGGATGATAAATGTGAGTCAGTTGATGACCAATTCTTAAAAATTGAAAATACAGAAGATTTTGGAGCTACTGTGCACAATCAGACATCACCCCCATGCCATGTTGAAAATAAAACAGGGGGGTATTCTTGTCGATCAAAAGATGTTGTCCCACCTTTACTCTCAAGTAATCTAGAAATGATTAATTTTTGTATATCAGATTATGATGATGAAAATACTTATTTAAGTGCTGATGTGCAGGAAACTAATGAGAACATTGAGAGGTTTGTTGAATTTGAGGATAAACTGAACCTCTGGAATGAAGGAACAAAGATAGATGAAGATGAAGAAATGATACATCTTGAGTTATTCATCTTTCAACTTGAAAAGGGACCAGACATAGAGTTGGGCAACGAAAATGCAGAGTTGAATGAAGAGCCAGCTATCAATGAACAAGCATGTCCCACAGAGCTAAAAACACATCAGGTTGTCTCTTTCCTTTCCTTAGTAAACAATGATAAATGCTATTTTGATTATGGAAATTCAAGAGATAGGACATGCATGTGGATCAATCATAAACCTGATGAGCTGTCCCAATTGCTCATAGTTAGGAGCTATTCTGATAAACACAATGAATCTAGAATACCAGAATTTTTTTCAGAATTCAAAGATAAATCTGCTAGGATGAGAACCATAACTAGTACCCTGTTACTCCTGTACAATCTAAAGGAATATGCAAGTAGGGGTGTTCTTGAGTCTTTTCCTGGGTTTCTGTTCGCCTTGTAGAGGCTTGTATATAGTTTGGTAGGGTAGTTGTTTTTGTTTTCTTTTCTTCTTTTGCTATTTTCTTTTTTAGGTTAGCTATTTGTACAGCTTGTCTTCTATTTCTTTTTGTTTTCTGTTTCTTTTTGTTTGTACAGTTTTTCTACTTTTTTTTGCTTTTTGTACAACCTATTTGTTTGGTTTGTTTGTTGTCTCCTCAGCAGGGATCTTTATTTTACTTTAGAGTATTAAGGAGCAAACTAGCAACCATTCAGAATAATATAAAATTTAGGATATTCAAGTTAATCATTTGCAATTTACACATAACTTGTTACTATCATGAATGTAGAGAGTTATTTATCTTCTGAAGTTTCGTATTCAATAAATATGATTGAGAATTCGAAGCAAGTTTCTCACGATGACACACCTAAAATCCTTAGGGTTTGTTGAACTTACCAGTATAGATATTAGGTGAAAAATTTGAGGTTACCCTTGCTACCATTACAATTCTCAGCTTAATTTCAGCATGTGTCCACTCCTTGCTTCATGAAGTTACAAATTGCTATATCTTGTGAAATCTTTCAAAATTAGAAAATATAAAAATATATATAAAAAAAAATAAAGCGGATTATACTGAAAATCCAGATTAAACCATCTAAGTAACTCTACTGGGGCTATAGACACTCGCTGGCAATGGGGCTCTACTTAGGAGAATTGTAACGATAACCTTGCAAGGGCTATGAATGCTCGCTGGTAGCAAGGCTCTATCCGGTCGGCTATGAGGGAATATCCTCCCCTACGTAGGCTAATGTTAGTCACTAGTTTGTTCAACTGATCTTCAAGATGAGGATAATTAATCATGTGCACACAATTAAACTAAAAATGGAAGTTCATGCACCCTTATTGAATACCTTAAGTCTCAAGCTGAATAGTAATTTGCAGGAAGGATAGTCAGAAGTTATGATTTTATTTCACCTAGTTTTCTTGAACACTTTGAATTTAATTATTTTATTTGGTTGCTAGTTGTTGTGATGTTCACAACATGCCCCATTTTGCCCCTTAGCAAAATGAGGACCCCTGTTGTTGCTTTGCTTTTCTTTTGCTTCTGCTTGTGTTTTTCTATTTGGTGGAAAAGGGAAAAAGGGAGTCAAATTTGCAAACCTTGTTAAAAATATAGAAAATTGCATTTCTCAGTACCAATGCATGATGTGGTTGGATTCCTTATGAAAAATGAGCCAGGGTTGTTTTTTGAACCGTCTTAAAATTCATCATATTTTGCAAGTTATGATCGATTTGGTAAAATGCACTATCAGGTTTTGCATGATAAACAGTCAGTTGTTTGCCTTTTTCATGGTTGGCATTCGTTTAAAATTTTGAAATATTCATACTTAGTGGTTTCGGGTTAAAAGGAATTTTGTCTGGGTTCCACTCTGTATCTCACAATTGTCTGTTTGAAAAAAGTGCATCGGCACACTTTGATCGCCATTATTTATTCATTGGCAATGTTTTTAAGGTTTGAACCTGCGTGTTGAACCATCCGATTGAACCTTTCTTTCAAAGGTTCAATGGTTCGGGGTTCAAATGGTTCGATGTGTCCAAAAAATATCTCAAAGGGGCGAACTGTTGTTTTGAAAACTATTGATGAACCGCTGCGTTGAACCATCCGCTTGAACCTTTCTTTCAAAGGTTCAATGGTTCAAAGTTCGCGGGGTTCATTTTTCTTCTAACATGTTGAGTCATGCAGTTGCCTTGCATAGGTGATATTATCATTGAACCGCCGCATTGAACCATCCGCTTGTACTCTATGGTGGGGTTCAATGGTTCAAGTTCAAGGCTTCGGTAATGGATGGGAAGATGGCGAAGAGGCCATCGGCCAAACAAAAGTGATTGGTGGAGTTTGAATATGTGCCGCTGAAGTGAAGCCTCTCACCGATAGCCTTCTGCCATTGGTGTAACAAATGCCATCGGCATTATTTGGGAATGTCTGGGCGAAGAAGGGATCTCATGCCAACAGAACATGAGAGGGGCGACATCGGCAATACTCTCGCCGATATAAGGTATCGGCATAACCATTGCGATCGGTGAAGAAAATTTTGGGCTCACCAATAGGCAAGCCTCACGCCGATGAAAGTGATGAATGAGTAAGCTAGGCCATCAGCCAAACAACGATGATTGGCAAAGAAGTTTTTACTTACGCCGATAATGTGGATCACACCGATGGAAAGAAACAAGGAGGAAATAACGAGAAAGGCCATTGGCCAAATAGTGAACCTCGGCCAATCGATTTTTGGACACACCGATGGACAGTTTCACACCGATGGGTGGGAAATGGAAAGTGGTGGAATTTTAAACGTATTTTTTTGGCACCCGTGGCATTTTTCTGGTCAGCGATGGTTGACCCATGACATTTTGAGTGTCTGTATGCATTTTGAACGTGGTTTCTGCTGATTTTGGACCTGATTCCCACATTTTTTGCACAGTCACCTTGATTTAAACAGATATGTTAGTCTCCTATTGTTCATTTGATAAATATGGTACTTATTGCTTGTCTTGTTTTGTAGGCTTGCAGTTGAGGAAATAGCTGGAATTTGACCACAGTGACATCATGGAGGAAGAAAATCCGATCTCAGGAGCAGGAAGATAAAGATCAAGTGCGAAGAAGTCAAGGCCATTCAAATGGAGGACAAGGTTGCAGCTGAGAACATTACTACAACAGACAAACAAAAGTTATTGCTGAGCCGCCAGAGCTTCTCAGAAGGGGCAATATTTCACCCAGATTTGACTCAGAGATATTTTGGAGAACTAGTTCACCTGCATTTATTGCTGTATCCAGGGGTTTGAA
This sequence comes from Cunninghamia lanceolata, assembly GCA_027924645.1. Lineage (NCBI taxonomy): Eukaryota > Viridiplantae > Streptophyta > Pinopsida > Cupressales > Cupressaceae > Cunninghamia > Cunninghamia lanceolata. The sequence continues at coordinate 5,272,599 of BSBN01000596.1, forward strand.
CCAGGGGTTTAGTTAGTTTTTTTGCTGTAGTGAGGACAATCAAAAAGTCTTTATATTGTGCCTCTCTGCACTATAAAATTTTACACAGGGGCTACATAGAGATTTGTAGCAGCAGGAATTTGTAGAAGTAACATTTAGAATAGAGGAACCTTTTAGTTTAGAAGTAGAAGAAGGAGGTCGCTTGTTGTCTGCAGTAAGGTGTGCGTGGAATGTTTGGCTTCCTTACTATATCTGTAAAGCTTGTAAGTTCTCTGTAGTTTGATCAATGAAACTAAGAGTCATTCCAACATTGTAAATCATGTATGACTGTTTGTTTCTAATACAATAGAATCTGGAGTTCTGCATCTATCTTTTGAGTGTTCTCCTGCTCTTCTTATGTTTTGAAATATTTTCTTTGAGAGCTTGCAATTTTAAATGTATGTTTGTGAAAATGCTCAGAACTTGCATTTAAGGTTTTTACTGTGGATTTGATCAAATTATTGTAGGATTTACATAGTGCATAACAGAACAATTAGATCCTTTGGTAGAGTAAATGAGGTGTAGATTAGATCTTTCTAACTTTTCCCAACCCATCTGAAATATTTAGCTGAAAACATAGAAATCTAAAGAAAGTTGTCTCAAATTTGAAGAAGCATGCATAAACAGAGTTTAAGGTAGACAGTTTTCATAAGTGTATAAAGGAAAAAGCTTCAATAATTCAAGAAAACCATCTAAAATTTGCAGCACAGTAACACTTGTATGCAAATAAACAAAATACTTGTTGATATCTATGACCTTTTGCATAATCTTAGTCCAGTAAACCACAAAGAAACCCTAAACTACGTAAGGCCCCTTGAACATTACAGCTTCACATTGACCAACTGAATTTGACCAACAGTACCATTGTAGACTTGGGATTAATTGAATCTTAAATGATTCCTTCTTATCTTTCAAGTATAGTTTCAGTTCATTATATGTGAATTTTAACTTATTGTTATGATTGCGTCAAAACAATCACCAACATTTCCCAATCACATTCTTGTTTCTAGGTCTGGGAACAAGATCCCAAGTGTGATTTTTCTCTATTTGCACTAGCTCTTCCTCCATTGCTTTAGTCTAGTTTTCATCATTGCAAGCTTCATTCACTGTCTTAGGTTCAATCTTTGAAATCAGACAATACTCTTCTGAATCTTGAGCAATTCTTCTTTTGGTTTGTACTCCTTTTCTTTTATCACCTATGATCTGATCTTTAGAGTGGTTCAGTCTTACATACCTGGGAACATTAAGAATTTCTTGCACTTTTGATTCTTGATCAGGTTCATTGAAACTCATTTCTTCTTCCTAGTTTACCAGATTAGTTTGAATCTGACTAACAGATGAGGTTTGGAATCCTTGAGTCAGAACACCATTCTGATTATCTTCATCAAATTCATAAGACCTTGAGGGTTTCTCAATTCCCTCATCAACCTTCACATTTGTAATTTCTATCATCTTTCTCACTCTTTTGTTATAACACCAATATGCTTTTCTTTGAGTAGAGTAACCCAAGAAAATTCCTTCATCACTTCTAGCATCAAACTTTCCTAGATCTTCATCTCTTTTAATTCAATATTTACTACCAAAAACTTTGAAATACCTTATAGTAGGGGTGATGCCAAACCAAAGTTCATAAGGGGTCTTACCGGTATTACTTTTGATTTGAACTCGATTGAGAGTATAGACTGCAGTGCTGACAACTTCTCTCTAATAGATGTGAGGAACATTTGCTTCCATCATCATGGTCCTAGAAGCTTCCTGGATGCTCCGGTTCTTTCTCTCCACTACTCCATTCTGCTGTGGAGTCCTAGGAGCAGACAACTGTCTCTTTATTCCATGTCTCTCACAAAACTCTAAGAATTCACCGGATGTGAATTCTCCACCTCTATCAGACCTCAGACATTTCAATTTTAATCCGGTTTCATTTTCTACCATAGCCTTGAATATTTTGAATTTCTCAAAAACTTCTGATTTCTCTTTCAGAAAAGTTACCCACATCATCCATGAATAGTCATCAATTAATAACATGAAGTACCTATCACCTTGCATACTCCTAATTCTTGCCAGACCACAAAGATCAGTATGAACTAAGTCCAATAATCTGGTAGAAGATAGTTCTTTACTCTTGAATGAGACTTTGCTTAACTTACCCAACTGACATTCTTTACACAAGTTGTTAGTAGGTTTTACTAATTTTGGAAGATCTCTTATAGCCTGAGTATTGCTTATCTTGATGATATTATCAAAATTCACATGACACATCCTCCTATGCCATAACCAACTCTAATCAACTTGAACAAATAAGTAACTTTTACCAGTACCAACCAAGTGGAAGATATTACCTTTAGTTTGGCTACCGGATACAATCTCTATTCCGGAGCTTTCAAAGATCTTGCATTTTCAATCTTTGAACTAGAGATCATAGCCTTTGTCCACCAACTAACCAACACTGAGAAGATTGTGTTTCAATCCTTCAACATACAGTACATTTCCAGTTTTGTTTCTTCCATCAAAAGAAATAGTTCCTCTACCTCTGATTCTACCAGCAGAGTTATCACCAAAATTTACTTCTCCTCCTTCATACCTTTCCAAATCTACAAACTTGTTTTTGTCACCTCTCATATGGTGAGAGCATCCACTGTCAATGACCTAGTCATCCTTTTCTTCAACTTGGGCAGCCAGAGCTCTTTCTACAACTTTATGATTTGCAGATTTAGAGGATATTGGTTCTTCTTCCTTGATGGTAATAAACACCCATTCATTTCTAGATTTGTTTCATGTCTCTGATTCATCATCTATTACTCCTTCATTGTCATCTTCTTCATGAACATAGTAACAATTCTTTTGGAACCTTGATCTGTTAGGATTTGGCCTTGAAAATCTTTCCGGACATCTTGAGGCAAAATGACCAATCTTATTGCAATTAAAACACTTAAAAGGAAATTTCCCTTCATACTTACTAGATCCTCTTGGTAGTCTCTTTGCAATAAGGGCTTCAAGTTGAGCAGTTTCTACTACTTCTTCCAGGTCTTTTCTTGCTTTTTCATACCATGATAGTTTCCTTGAAGAGTTCTCTCTCGGATCATACCTTTGTTTACCTTTTACAGAGGCACTGGCTTTGAATGCAGATTCAGTCTTGGGAGGATCATCTCCAAATTCAGACATTTCAAATGCAACCAATTTGCCAGCCAGTTGATCTCTTGTAACAATTGCATGGGCTCTGAATTCATCAATGGTAGCAACCTTGATTTTGTAAGAAGCAGGAAGGGATCTGAGAATTTTGCCAATAATCTCATTTTCATCCAAGACTCCACCAACATTTGTAATTCCACATACAAGCTCATTTACTCTCAGCATAAAAGTGGTAATATTTTCATCATCTCTCATCTTCAGGTTTTCAAATTTCCCTTTCAGACTTTGTAACCTTGCACATTTAACATACTGGTCTCCTTCATGCAAAAGTTCCAGTTTTTTCCAAATCTCATAAGAAGTTGGTCAGTCAATAATATTTGAGAGCTTTGAATCAGATAATGTGCTTAGAAGAGCTTCTATAGTCCGCAGATTGTTTTCAGCATCTGTGATTTCATTTGGAGCTTTCGGACCACTCTGTGGAGGTACATACTATATTGTAGCCATGGACCAGTATACCATTCCCATGCATTGCAAGTGATATTTCATCCGACCTTTCCACAGACTAAAATTGGTTCCATCAAACTTTGGACTATCCTTCTTGTAGGATGACATGCTGGATCTCCTCAAGCGGTTAAGCTCCTTTTAGAGGAACTTGGCTCTGATACCAATTGTTAGATTTAGGGCATACAACTAAGGGGGGGTGAATCAGTTGTTCAAAACATTCTCTCAATCACAAACTTAAATCCTCTAAGTGATTAGTAGTATATCAACCATGAAACATAATGCATTTAATTCAAAGATAGAAACATAGCAACACATGAGACACCAGGATTTTGACGTGGAAACCCTAGTTAAGGAAAAAACCACAGGGTGATTAACCCAAGATTATATTCTCTGTTAGAAGAATAGTAAGAACAAAATGGCACATGCCAATTAGGGCTCACTGCCTAAGCACACTACTCACAAGAGGCTCACTGCCTACAAGAGACACACTATCTACAAAGAATTAAGAATCACCTACTTGAACTGGAAAATAGAATCTTCACCATGCTTGAATCAGTTCCATTAAGCCCAATACTTCTGCTCTGCCTTTCGCTCTCCTCTTCGCTACCACACACTCATCTCCACAAGCACACCTTTGAAATGAATTCATAATCCTTTATTTATACAAGACATCAACTTAGGAACAATCATCTAAGTCAGCAAACATCCACAAGAACATCCACAAGATGTATAACTCATCTGGTCGGCCAGTCACAGGAAGAACACCAACATCCGGAAGTTACTCTTCAATTGCAGGCTCCAACTCTAATGCGGACCACCAACATGAACTAGACACAATCCAAAGACTTCCACAAGCTTTCCTGAATCACCATGAACATCCACACCTCTTCAGCTTACTGAAATCCTTCTTTCCTTCATCTAGAACCTCAAGAACACAGACTGTCATCAATGTCATAAAAGAATAGATGCTTGCAGACCTTCAAACCACAAACCAATCTAGTTGACACTTCAAAGAGACATCCTCATCACTCCCTCAAATCCATAGAATAGGATAATGCAATTCTGGATCTCACCAGACCAATCTATCTCACTCTGTCACCACTGAACACCTGTCAGAACCGGTTTAACTTGATCAGTCACAACTTCTTCATATCTTCATGTGGACCTCTAAAATCTCTACTAGATCATCTTAAGACACAAATCTACCAACCCTTTAATCCACTTCCTCTGATCCTCATCCTATCTTGAACTTTTACCTTACTATCTTCCCTATTCTTCTCTGTTCCTGATTGAGACTAATTTTCTCAATATCCGCAGCACACAGCTCATCCAATCCTTATCATTAATGTAACAAGAGTATGTTGACATCAATGACAACACCGGTTAGGCCCATACTTGCAACAAGGATGTGATACCAATATATTTGGATTGCTTCCTTGAGATATATAAACAATACCATATGGTTTTGGAGAGACTTTGACATGGATGGCTTCCAAGTTACCTTGTTCATGAAGGCCTAAGCCTCTACCTTGATAATTAATTTTTTAGAATATATGATGTGCAATGGGATGCTTATTTTTTAGGACATAAGACACGAGTCCTTTATTAGATAAGGAAGGCAAGGTGGTAGATATAGGTTGTTCTTTTCCTAAGGAAGAACAGTCATGGATGAAAGTCGCCAAACTATGTGGATAAGTTGATGGATTTGAAATGGGATCAATATGATATGGTGAAGGACAAATAGATTCTTTATTATCATTATGCTCATTAAGATCTAAGGTATTTGTTTGCACATCTATGTACTTGTGGGGACCAAGTGTCTCATCAAGGGAAGTGAATGTTGTGGGATGATGGATAGTGTTGTGAAGATGGTTGTCATTGCACTAAACGATCAACCTGTTAATGCCTGATATAACCGCTAGAGTTAATGAATCCATGGGAGGTGGTTAAGCCTTGTCACAAACCCAAGTGCTACACTGTACAACACAAGGATACCAAGGGTGCACACCTTGGAACAATCCCCCTAACACAAGTGAAGGGTTTGAACCTGTGACCCAAACTCTGATACCAATTGTTGCAAAGATGGTTGCCGTTGTACCAAATGATCAACCTATTAATGCCTAATACAACTGCTAGAGTTAATGAATCTACAAGAGGTGGTTAAGCTTTGTCATGAACCCAAGCATTGTGCTTCACATCACAAGGAGACCAAGGGTGCACACCTTGCAACAGATAGGACTATGTGGATGATGGATAGGAGTGGTGGTGGTTTCTTGATCATGGATAGTATTGGGACCATGAGTGGAAGGAGTGATAAGCTCTTGATCTTGGGTAAGTTGGTTTGGAGGAGTGTGGATAATTTGACCTTGAAGTGGTGAGGAGCAAGGTCAATCATGCTTTGGATTTGACTCTTGACATAAATCTTGAGTTTGGATAGAAATGGAGGTTTCTTGGATAGATTCAATGTATGTTGGGGAATGAATTGGGCTTATGGTAGGTAGATCTTCAAGAGACTTGATAGTTCATGGACTGCAAGATGGGATTGGAGAAATAGACATGGCATTTGAAGGTTCTTGGATAGTTTCAAGGATAGGGATTTGATGGCATGAGGGTGGTGGTTGATTCCTTGCTAGTATCCAATGGATCACATCCTTCATTAGTATATGGGTGGATGCACAATATAATGGATAGATAATGAGGGTGGAAGGTGTAGGATTAGGATTCAATGGAGGTATAATGGGATTGGGTGTGATGGGAGTTTAATTAATTAAATTCTTATGTGAGGAAAGGATTGGGATTAATTAAGGGTAAATTAAGGATATTTAGGAATAATTATGGATAAGGATAATTAAGGGATAAATAGGGGAAACTGGGGATTTGGTCATTGGTCAATTTTAGATGTTTATGTATGAGGAAAATTGATTAAATCAAAACTAAATAAACCAAAAGACCATAACATAAAGAAAACTAATTTAAATAAAAGCCATTATCAATAAATCAATGAAATATGAAAACTTTTACCGAGATTTGTATTATTCCCTTTGGATGAATGTGGATTGTTCATTAGTGCTACAAAACCATATTTACAACAAGAAAGTAGAGTGCTCAAAGATCAATGCTCAAAGATCGTGAAGTTGCTCAATCGGTGCGATGTATGCTCAAAGCGCTATTAAAGGATGCCTGAAAATAAGTGATCGAAGAGGATTTGTGAATGAGATGAGGGGGTTTATATAGGTTTCAACAAAGATCGATCAATGGTCTAGATAATTCAAAAGAATCAATGGAGGAGATAAAACAAATAACCATGATGAATGTGCACACAACATGTGTCAATCCATAAGGATATTTTTATTAAGACATGATGAAAACAAGATTGATTGAATAGATAACTCAACTTGTAATTTTGCCTTTTTTAGAGTTCTAAAAATAAGACTGATTGTGCACATGAGTTAACAAGTTATTTTAAGAGGAATTGGAAGATAACTAAAATTAAATAAATAAATTTATTTAATTGTTTGTGCATGATTGAGGAACAGAAGATTATAAATAAAATACTTAATTTTATTTATTTTTAGAGGATTGAGATAATTTAAATAAATTTGGATGATTTATTTGAATTTAGAAGAACAATTAATTTAATTAAATAATGTAGAATTATTTAATTGTAGATAAGATAGAATTGGAGGAATTAATTAAATAATTGAATTTATTTAATTAATGTAGACTTGAAATTCGAAAGTGGATAATGATTTAATTAAATAATTAAAATTATTTAATTTTGGAAGAATAAGGTTGATTTTTTTGAAATTAATTAAATAAAGGGGATTTATTTAATTAATGTTGAATTTTGGAATTTTGGAAGAATTTGATGAAATTAATTAAATAATTAGATTATTCAATTAATGTTGACATGTAGGTGATTCGACAGAATTTGATGAAATATGAGTAGTGCAACGACTTGGTCATTTTAGGGTGTCTACATTTTGCCCCTCTTTGATGCAATGCAGTTTACAACATTGCATCAAAGAAAATGATTGTTGAAGATATGATACAATTTATTAATGCCCCAATGTAGCTAGTTACCCCAGCGTAGCTGGCGTAGGGTGCCCCCTCGAGAGGAAAGACAAGGAAGCAACAGAAGAACTGTGTTGACGCTCGACTAGAAGATTTTGTTGGAGACAGACAAGGTTGGCTTGATGATAGATAGAAGAAAGGAGACAGGAGAGAACATGAGAGAAAGACTGTTGATTGATCATTGCTTTGAAAGCAATATAAGGCCATGGGTGAATGGATGGGTAAATGATGAACTTGTTGCATTGGTTTCACAATTGTATATAAAGAGCAATCCTTATTTTTTATGTAGCACGTGGATAGTTTGCCACCAAGGTATAAAAGACCAAGGTGCTGTAATATCCAAGTGTGTGGACATTAACTCTACAAGCAAGAAGTTTGAACTTAGATCCCTTCGACATAATATGACCTTGTTTGTATATGTGAATGAGCCATAGTCTTGAACATAAAATAAACTTCAATACATGTAAATGCAAGAAGAATATTAATATGTAAGATGCTAGGTTGTAACACACACAAGATAAATATGATGTTAAGAAAGATGCCAAAGATCATTCCTCAAACATGGCACACAAAAGCAATGACTATGCCCCCAATCCATACTGCATCGCAACATACAAAGATTATAGATAAATCAAGGTAGTCGTGAATAAGTATTGGACAAAGGAACAAAAGATAAACCATAAGACAAATTGACTGACTTACAAAGTAAACATATAGCCAACATATTCTCTTGCCAAAGAGGTTGCTCAGGATAGATTGGATAGGAAAGATAACAACCTTATCGTAGGAGCGGTGCGTCCGTTAAAGGGGGCTATCTACCTAAAAATATAATGTCTTGTTGCAGGAGATGCCACATGTCGTAGGAGATGCATGTGTTTGTCTTGACAATGGAACACTCTACAGAAGACAAGCTTGGGATCTGGTGCTGTGGTTAAGCCGGACTTAGCTAATGTTGGCAATCATAATAGTAGGACAGTAGATGACTCTGGAAGAAAGCTTCTTTGCTTCAGGTTTGTTAAGGATGCTTACTTTGAAAGGATGTGCTAGCTTGCTGCTTTGCTACTTGAGTTAGTCAAGTCAAGGCAAATGGATTTTTGATACCTGGAAGACTAGAAAGGTGGAATGCTAATGGATTGAAATGGGTAGAGAATGATGAATCGTATGTGCCTGAGTACTGGATACATCCCTCATATTCCAGACTGTCTACATACCCTATATCCACGGGATCAAGGCACATTACGATGAAAGATGAAAATAATGATATGTAGTTCTAGAATAGAGTGATGAGATGGGTCAAGGTGTTTGACCTTGGGTTAGTGAAATGATGAGATCTTATGTACCTAAGTACTAGATACTTCCTTCGTATTCCAGACTGCCTACATACCCATATCCATGGGATCAAGGTACCTTAAGATTGAGATGGGATGATATGTAGTTCTAGTTGCTGTGATGATGTGGGAAAAGTGTTGAGAAGATAACAGCCTTATCATGGGAGTGATGTGTCCGTTAAAGGGTGTTATCTGTGGAAAGGAGAAAAGATTGAAGTGTTTGTGAACCATGAACAAGGATCCATTCCTAGACCTAGGTTAAGGAAAGAGTTGCCCCCATTCCAGTAGAGGACTTTGCATGGATGACTGACGAAGAAGACATAGAAAGCTTTGACCTAGGGCAAGACAGTGATAACTGCTGACATAGATCAAGACATGGGATGATGATGATGGACATTGACAAATTTCCAAGCTATACTAGATAGGGAGATGGAAATGCAAACAAGGTCAATGGTTTTATTATGGATGAATGGATGAAGCTTTGCTATGAAACAGACATGCAAGGAATAGGACTCGATAGACGATGGATGCTGACTCTACACATAGTGCCTATTTGCTAGGTTTTCACTATGGTACTTATCCAAGGTGCCTGTTTACCAAGTTTTCACCATAGGATGGATTATTTATTTTTTTGTTTTTTTGTTTTTTTTTGAAACTCTAAGGATCAGGCATAGAAATTCTTGAGATGAACACTGTTAAGTGGCTCATCTAGAGGAATTTTGTCAGGTGTAGCTAAAGTATAAGCTCCTGATCCATATGCTGCTGTGACAATAAAGGGACCTAACCAGTTAGGCTCAAACTTGTCCTTCTTTTCTCAGTCTGCTTGATTTCTCTGATTCTCTTTGAGTACAAGATCACCAATTTAGAACCATATTTCTTTGATCTTTTTGTTGTAATTACATCAAAGCCGGTTTTGATAGAGATGGAGATGATTAAGCGCGGCAAGGCGCATTTCATCTAGTAGTTCTAGCTCAGCTAATTTGGAAGTGTGGTACTCCTCTCCACTGATCAGGTTTTGCATGGATACTCTGAGGGATGGGATCTCAACCTCTATAGGTAGGATGGCTTCAGAGCCATAGACCAAGGCATAAGGTGTGGCACTAGTTAGTGTTCTGATACTAGTGTAGTAGGCCCATAGGGTAGGATTGAGTTGTAGGTGCTAATCATGACCAGCTTCATTGACCATTTTCTTGAGGATTTTGAGAATGGTTTTATTGGAAGCCTTAGCTTGGCTATTACTCTGCGAATAGTAGGGAGTTGAGAAGCGATGTTGGATATTGTATTGTGTGCATAAGGCACAAACATCTTGGTTTTTGAATGGTCTCCCATTATCAATGACAATGGCTTGGGGGATACCATACCGGCAAATGAGGTAGTTAAGGATAAACTTGGCTATTTGCTTACCGGTGATATAGATCATGGGAATGGCTTCAACCACTTCGTGAAGTACTCAGTGGCGTTAATAATGAATTTATGGCCATTAGAAGAGGATGGGTGGATTTGTCCTACGAGGTTGAGACCCCATTGAGAAAAAGGTCATGGAGTTGTCATAGGTTGTAATTCATGAGTTGGTGCATGACTCAGATCTCCACGCTGCTGGCATTGTAGACACTTCTTAGCAAACTGTAAAGCATCATGCTCTATTGTAGGCTAGTAATAACCTATTCTGAGTATCTTCTTAGCAAGATTAGGATTAGTAGAATGTGCGCCATAGACACCTTCATGTATGTCTCATAAGGTAGCTTTAGCTTCTTTCGCGTTAAGACATCATAAGAGGATACCATCAAGACTCCGGCGATATAGTGTATCACCCAGAATGGTGTAATGGGAGGATCGACGGATAAAGGTTTTGCATTGGGTGGATGAAAGGTCAGAGGGGAAGGTACTATTTTTAAGGTATTCATAGATATCTTCGTACCATGGGGAATTGGGACCAACAAGTTCATAGATGATTTCAGTAACTAGAATGTCAACGGTTGGTATCAACAATTGCTTGATCAAGAATTCACATTTCTGTGTATTTGCAGGCATGTCTATAAGTGACCCTATAGAAGAGATAGAATTTGTAGCCTTGTTATGTTCTCTTGGAATTTTCTCAAATGTGATGCTAGAAAAGTGTGGTTTGTAGGCATCCACTAGTTGTTTGTAGGGGACCAACTTTTCATCTTTTGTTTGATACTCATCTGTGACTTGGTAAATGACTAGTTGTGAGTCTCCATATAACTGTAATTCTGTGATGTCTCATTGAACTGTTGTATTGAGACCTATGAGGAGTGCTTCATACTCGGTGATGTTGTTGGTGCAAGGAAATGCAAGCCGATATGACTTAGGAATATAGTCATTTTGAGGTGTGATAAATAAGATGTTGGCCCCTGATCTATGCTATGTGTAGGACCTATCAAAGTATAACTTCCACATTATTGAGTTGGAAAGAGTGAAGAGATTCTCATCTGAAAAGTCTGCTACCATAGGGTGTGTATCTATCATGGGTGCTTCTGCTAGTTGCTCTACTAGGGCTTGTCCCTTGATTGCTTTACGATCCATATACTCAATGTCAAACTCACTAAGTATCATGACCCATTTAGCTAGTCTACTTGTGAGAGCTGCTTTTGCTAGTAGACACTTCAATGGATCAATTTTGGCTATAAGATTTGTGTGTTGGTTCATCATGTAATACCATAGCTTTTGGGAAGCAAACACTACTACTAAACAAGATCTTTCCATAGGTGAATAATTCACTTCATATCCCACCAAGATTCGACTGATATAATAAATTGCATGCTCTTTTCTTAATTCATCATTTTGTGCTAGAAGAGCCCCGAGGGCTAAAGTTGTAGTTGAGATTATAATATCAAAGGTTTATCAGCAACTGTTGGAACCAATATAGGAGGTGTAGCTAGATACTCTTTGAGCTAATCAAATGATGCTTGACACTTATCATCCCATCGAATGAGACATCCTTTCGGAGCAAGTGTTGAAATGGTTAACATTTATTTGCTAGCTGTGAGATGAAATGCCTAATGGACTGCAACCTTCCTTGAAGGCTCCTTAATGCTTTGAGGTTCTTTTGTGGAGGCATCTCCACTATAGCCTTTACTTTTGTGGGGTCTACTTCGATACCTCTACAAGATACAATGTATCCCAACAGCTTCCCTAATGTTACACCGAAGACACACTTCTTTAGATTTAGGCGAACTTGGTATTTCTCGATCCTATCAAAGATTTGTCCTAGAACTTGTATGTGATCTACTCTAGAAGATTTAGCTAGTATGTCATCCATATAGTCCTCCGTGATATGATGAGAGAGATTGTGGAATATCATTGTCATTACTCTTTGATAGGTTGCTCCTGCATTATTTAGACCAAATAGCATGACACACCAACAATAATTACCCCATAGACAAGTAAAAGTTGTTTTATGTTGATCTGCTTATGCTATCCTTATCTGATTGTAGCTTGATAATCCATCCATGAGAGAAAGCATTTCATGACCTGCTATGAAGTCTACTATAATATCAATGTTTGGTAATGGAAAGTCATCTTTGGGACATGCTTTGTTAAGATCTCTAAAATCATTACACATGTGGATGTGCCCATTGGGTTTAGACACAGGTACAATGTTTGATACCCAGTCTGAATAGTCAATAGGTCAGATAAATTTTGCATCTAACAACTTCTGTATTTCCACCTTTACCAAGAGAGCTATCTATGGGTGCATATTTCTCAGCTTTTACTTGACTGGTTTTACTTTTGGATCAACTGTGAGATAATGAACTACTAGCTTAGGGTCTAGCCCTGGCATATCCGCATAGGTCCATGCAAAGTTGATGGTTCGCTACAAGAAGAATGTGTTAAGATTCTTGTGCTCTATTTCTGATAATGATGCTACCAAGAATGTGGTCTTTGGATTTTGCTCTGTGCCAAGGTTTATCTCTGTAGAATCTTCCATTAGGAGAGTTGACTTCTCTTGATACTTAGATGGTAGGGGAAGGTCAAATCCTCCATCCTCAAGTGCCACAGTTGGGTTTTCACCTTTGGATATGTCCTTTGTTTTTACTATTTTGTGATCAGGAGGTGCCACAATGTGCTTTTCACCTAGAGATCTTTCTTTATTTTTACTTTTGCGATTGGAGGATTTGTCATTCTCACCAAAATAAGTTGTTGGCTCTAGTTCCATTACAAAACCTACCTTATGATCACCAAGAGGGATACCTTCCTGAAGTCCCATGAACTTTGCTATAGCTTTGTCATTCTGAAATACATCTATAATGGGGGACCCTTGTTGGTCCCAATCGATAAGCTCAGGGTAGACAAGTGTTACTTTCTAGGTGTTTGTGGTAAATGTTAGTGTTGGCAAGAGACACTATATGGATTCATGAATGTTGTCATTGATGGCAACAAAGGTTATCCCACACATCTACAAGACATGATGATTCTCTACCGGAAGTCAGATTGAAGAAATGTTATGATCTGGTAAGCAAGAACAGAGCAGTTAGCAAGGTCCGACAGTCAGGTCCGGATCTCTCAGAGGAAGTATTTCAGTGAAGTGCAGATTTGGGGAAGTCAAGAGGAGTACCTTGACTAATAGGTTCCAAGGATTTAGCCTCCGATGATGGAAGGGTGAAGAGATATGAGCACTTGAGTGTTGGGTTCCTGTTTGGCAGAGTAGACAGAGGAAGAACTATACCGACAGAGTGTTAGATCCTAATCCGGAAGAGATATTGCTGATGAATAAGTTTCTTGAGGTATCATTCATGATTGGCTAACATGATTGATGACTTCTACAAGCATCTCCTAGATCTGCATCATTTGTTAAGCAAGGATCTAGCCGATAGATCAAAGCTTGGGCAAATATTGACTATCCCGGATGCCGACTAGAAAGGTGATGAAATCACTTATGTAGATATATATAAGATGGATTTATATGTGAAGGTGTGTGTGGTGTATTGTATTGTACGAAGAAAAATAGAAAAGCAGAGTGAAGACAGGAAGACAGGTTCGGAATGTGAAAGTACAACATCATCAAAAGAGAGTAAGAATGAAGTGTAGCAGATTAGTGTATTGTGCCTAATTGGAACTGAACCTCAGCATGAGTAGATGCTTCTCATCAGTTCAAACAATGAGTTACCTTCCCTTCTTGTAGACAGTGAGTCTCTTGTAGGCAGTGAGCCTCTTGTGAGTAGTGTGCTCGGGCAATGAGCCCTAATTGGCAAGTGCCATTTTGTTCTATCTATTCTTCTAACAGAGAATAATATCTTGGGTTAATCACCCTGTGATTTTTCCCTTAACAGTGTTTCCACACCAAAATCTTTATGTCATGTGTATTGGTGTTATTTCCATTTCATGATTATGCTTGCTTGTTTGATTTGATGTTGCACTAACTATTAAGAAAGTTTAGAAAGTTGAAATATTAGGATAACTGATTCACCCCCCCTCTTAGTTATCAACAATTGGTATCAGAGCCAAGTTCCTCTGAATAGAGCCTAACAGCTTGAGGAAGATCTAGAAATTCAAATGGATATGTATGGTTTGAGGGAACAACTTCAGTCTGCCCTAGACGATCTTGAACATTCCAACTCTGAAGTCAATGAATTGAAAGAAAGACTTAAATAGGCTGATGATTTCATAAATGAATTAAAAGGGAAACTAAGCATCTCTATGAAGAAGAGAAAGGAACTACTTCAGCAATTAGCAAGTCAAGGTGAAGCAAATGATACAAATGAAGACCTAAAGGAGAAAACTAAGTTATGTGAAAAATTGTCAAAAGAGGTCATTATGGTAAGACATGAAATGGAATCAGGAGTTATAAAATTCATCCAAGAAATTGAAGAAAAAAGAAAGACTGAAGATGATTTAAGACAATCTCTCAAGGAGAAATCAGAAGACTGCCACAAGATGGATAGAATAATCAGACATCTTGAATCTGATCTTGAAGATGCTAGAGATAATGAAGAAAAACTTGAGGATCAAATTGACACTCTTAAAAGGGATCTTCAAATAGCAAATGAATACAAAGAGAAATTCAAAATAAGCTCTGCTCAACTTGAAGTTCTTCTTGAAAGCCAAAAGAGGGTAGATGACAAGCGTGGTTTAGAAATTAAAAAGTGAGCTCTGGCTCAGGGGGAGACACAAGGAAAAACATTTTCCCCTAGCCAGTCAATTGGTGCCTGTAATCGGCACATGAAAGGCTGCAAATCAAAGGGACTTCAAAGAAATACCTAGATAAGCCATGGTAAAGATTTGAAAAGATCCGCATGAAGATTTAAAGAGTCTAATCCCTTCAGATAGATCTGATTTAACAAACTTTTGGTAAAAGCAGGCTTCTTACAAGTTTGGTCCGGTGTGATTCTAAAATTGAGACATCTTGGTCTGTAGATAAATCAAATGGTTAAGGAAAGTAAGAAAGCTCGTTGTTATTCACCAAGGATAACTCTAAGCATATTACAGTGATCTGGAAAGAGATCTATTTCAGAATAAGAAGAACAGAGCAACTAAAATAACTTAAGTTGCACATTTATTGCAGTATGAATTTAGGGCTTTTCTTGCAAATAAAAGGGTTCATGTGCTCGTCATTTGCACATTTGCATTAAAAAATAAAGAAAGGAGAGCTCTGCAACAAATTTCTTCAAACCTCTCAAAGACCAACCATTGGAGTTGATCAATTAGCAAATCACTCAAGTTCACTTCGTGAACCCTACGAGCTCAAAAGGTATTTTCTGTTATCAAAATTCTCTCTGTAAAATCCTTGAATAATGGGTACTCTGAATATAGTGAAGATCACTGATAGGCCTCACCCAAAATTCAAGAAACATCCCTACAAATCTTTCGAAATAGATCCCCTAGGAGTATTTTCTAGTGTACCGCATGGTGTATTGCACACAGAAGATATTAGGGTTTACATTCATGCAAACATTGAAGATTTCAGAGAGTTCAAATTGAGGGATATCTTCCACAAACAACTAATAGATGATTATTTTGAGCTCAAACCCCAATTCAAGGCCTTCCGAGACAAGCACTTTACACAATGCATACATTTCCCTTGTTTTGCTGAGAATGAATGGGTCATGTATATTTTGAGCAGGATACATGACAATTTCATATGGTTAAATGGACCATTGAAGATCACAAAAGATGCCATTAGCACATTTACTAGATTGCACTCATCCGGTGGGATTCCTGTTCTTAAATCTGTCAAGAATCAAAATGTGAGTGAGGCAATCGAATCAAAGTTTGATAAAAGAGCAATGACAGTAGATGACATCACTGATCTGGATGTCAAGTTTGCCTCCATGATCATTGGATACAAGATATATCATTCTACCAGAGAGAATTCAGTACCTGGAACTACCATCTACACTGCTTATGAAATGTTAAGAAAGAATGCAGACTACGATCTTTGTCAGCTCCTTTTAAACCAACTCATGGAGAATCTGCAGAAAATAAAGAAAGATAAAAAGAATTCATTTAAGTATGGTGGGTTAATATTGTGTTTATTCTTCTACTTTATGAATGAGCTACCCGGATCTAGTGGATGGGTATGGCAGAATGACAGACTAGTTACCATACAAATCAGGGATTACTTGCATGGACTTGGTGATGACAAAGCACAAAACACAGCTCTCTAGGGTTTCTTCAAAAACTTTCAAAATATGATGCAAGCTAGAGAGAGAATTCACCAATCTCTGGTTGAGAAATACAAAGACACAGTATGCTTTATGGTAGAGACTGATCAGTGTCTACTGGAGGTAGTAGAACCAAGAACAGTGTGGATCATGCCAATGGGGTATTAGGTTGATGAGAAAATTGCAGAACTGCATGTTCAACACATGCTAAGTCAACCAAGGGATCCCAAGGCAGAAAGGTTTGGAACCTTTGAAGAACTGAGTGTGAAGATCCATGTTGAGTTAAGGCAACCGAAGATGAAGAGAAAGGTAAGAAAAGAAGTAGAGAATATTGCCAAAGACTTTGGCATCTCAAAAGAGGCACTTGCTGCCAATAGAGAAAAGATGGAAAGAGTAGAGAAAGAAAAGGAAGAGGTAGAAAAGGAAAGTGCTCTGGTAGAATCTTCCACCCGAACTAGATCATCAAGGAAATCTGCACCTGCCACTGCTAAAAGCCCAAGGGCATCAAAACTGGAAGTAAGATCATCCGGCAAAGGAGAGAAGAGAACTAAGACAAAAGCCACAAGATCTTA
The DNA here is from genome assembly GCA_027924645.1 of Cunninghamia lanceolata. Classification (NCBI taxonomy): domain Eukaryota; kingdom Viridiplantae; phylum Streptophyta; class Pinopsida; order Cupressales; family Cupressaceae; genus Cunninghamia; species Cunninghamia lanceolata. The sequence goes on from BSBN01000596.1 coordinate 5,289,846, forward strand.
TGCTAGTCAAGAAGATGAAGAGGAGATTTAATCTGATGAAGAAGTCAAGAAAATGAAGAAACAGAAGAAAACATCCGGTGAACCCTCTACCGGTCAAGGCAAAGCAGAAAAGGCAGAGGAACTTGTTGAAAAACCCACTCTTCGCATTGATGACATCATCAAATCAGTTATAGTGAATGAAAATCTTCAGCCAATGGTTGAATTCTATGATGATTATGGTGAAGCTGATCAGAAGATATTGCAAGATGACATAGTCAGGTACCTAAACATCTACAACAAAGCATTCATTGAAATTATATCTCTGATCCCCAAAAGCTTAGAAAAGGAACTTGAAATAAGGAAGAACAATGACCCAGCCAAAGATCTAAAAATTTAGGAGCAGATAGCTATTCAGCTCTATCCTTCAATCACTTAGAATCAAATGAATATGATCTTCAAAGATTGCAAGGATGAGTTCCAGAACAAAGCTAGAATGAATCAGCTCATGCTTGGAGAAACTGATAAAGTGGCAAATGAAACAAAAGAGATCCTCCTGAATGCCTTCAAAAGATTCAATCTTCTGGTTATAGAGGACTTGGGTGTTAATCCATCAGCCACAAGTGTTGAACAAGGATCTACTAAGGAAATGACAGAAGAGGTAGTGGACACTGATGAAGATAAGGGCTTGGAATCCTCTGCTCTAAAAGAGGTGGCCCATGAACAAACAATCACTCTGGTTTCCCCTACTGACTCTGGATCCAAAGGAGAAGAAATAATAGAGGAGAAAGAAAAAGAGGTAAAGGAAAAAGAAGATGACAACTCCAAGACTACAGAAGAGAAGAAGAATCTATCTTCAGCAAGAGACACTGCAGAAACTATCAAAGAATTCCTAAATAAAGAGACAATGGAGATTGATGAACTAGAACTTCTACATGGACCATTTGATTTTGATTCTCTTTCTCCGGTACAAACATTGAAGATAGCTTCATTTGCTAATGCAAAGGCCAAAGAAAAACTCTTGAAGTCTCACATGGAAGACTATGAGCTTATAGAAGCTACATTCGGTGTGCTTGAAAAGATCATGCCATCTTTTCAGAAGGATCCTTCAGCCTCCTCATCCGGCAATCTCAAATCTCTAGTCAATAGTGTTAGCACACATTTTGATTCCCTAGAGAAGTCAGCAGAAGATAAGGTCTAGAAGGAATTCTTGGCAAAAAGATTATCAGAGGTACAAGGGCTAATAACTAATGATAGGAGGAATATGAATATTGGGATAAAAAGCTTAGAAAATGCCCTTAAAGATGGTGGGGAAATATACAAACTTTGTTTATCATGGTCCAAAGTAACATTGGATATTGAGAAGAGAGTAAAAGAATAGGAGGACAAACTAACAAACCTATCTAAGAATTTTGATCCTCTCTCATCCTCCATAATAAATCAAGAATGTCAGACTATTGCAGTCTTGAATGAAATCAAGAATCTTGAGAAGGAAAAGAAAAATAGAATAAGCAGGTTGGGTGAACTTAGAGGGATAATTATCCCTAAGTTAGAGGCCATGCATGAGGCCATAAAAGAAGCTTAGACCATAGCCTAGACTAGTGATCTGACAAATCTAAAAAGGGCAGATGCATTTGCATTCCTCTTGAGTGAGCACATCTCAATTTTGGACAGGATGAAGCAAAGTTGGGCAACAAAATTTGTCCAATTGAAGACAACTTTTGCAGACATACTTCAGTATATGTAAGTATGCTATATGTATATACTTATGCGGCTAAGTATAGTTGAAATTTTGAAAAATTTTGATGTGCGGACCCTACCCTTTGCCATTGATGTCAAAGGGGGAGTGATGAGTAGTGAAAAATGAGGAATCCAGCTAAGGGGGAGCTCTGGAAAATGTACATAGAGACAGAGCATCAGCCAAGGGGGAGTATAGTGTGACACTTAGTCATTTTTCACTAAGTGTTGCCATCAATTCCAAAGGGGGAGATTGTTGGCAAGAGACACTATATGGATTCATGAATGTTGTCATTGATGGCAACAAAGGTTATCCCACACATCCGCAAGACATGATGAGTCTCTACCGGAAGTCAGATTGAAGGAATGTTAAGATTCGGTAAGTAAGAACAGAGCAGTCAGCAAGGTCTGACAGTCAGGTCCAGATCTCTCAGAGGAAGTATTTCAGTGAAGTGCGGATTTGGGGAAGTCAAGAGGAGTACCTTGACTAATAGGTTCCAAGGATTTAGCCTCCGGGGATGGAAGGGTGAAGAGATATGAGCACTTGAGTGTTGGATTCCTGTTTGGCAGAGTAGACAGAGGAAGAACTGTACCGGCAGAGTGTCAGATACTAATCTGAAAGAGATATTGCTAATGAATAAGTTTCTTGAGGTATCATTCATGATTGGTCGACATGATTGATGACTTCTACAAGCATCTCCTAGATCTGCATCACTTGGTAAGCAAGGATCCAACCTACAGATCAAAGCTTGGGAAAATATTGACTATCCCAGATGCTGACTAGAAAGGTGATGAAATCACTTATGCGGATATATATAAGATCGATTTAGATGTGAAGGTGTGTGTGGTGTATTGTATTGTGTGAAGAAAAATAGAAAAGCAGAGTGAAGATAGGAAGACAGGTTTGGAATGTGAAAGTACAACAGCATTAAAAGAGGGTAAGAATGAAGTGCAGCAGATTAGTTTATTGAGCCTAACCAGAACTGAACCTCAGCATGAGTAGATGCTTCTCATCAGTTCAAACATTGAGTTACCTTCCCTTCTTGTAGACAGTGAGTCTCTTGTAGGCAGTGAGCCTCTTGTGAGCAGTGTGCTCGGGCAGTGAGCCCTAATTGGCAAGTGCCATTTTGTTCTATCTATTCTTCTAACAGAGAATAATATCTTGGGTTAATCACCCCGTGGTTTTTCCCTTAACATGGTTTCCACGTCAAAATATTTGTGTCATGTGTATTAGTGTTATTTCCATTTCATGATTATGCTTGCTTGTTTGATTTGATGTTGCACTAACTGTTAAGAAAGTTTAGAAAGTTGAAATATTAGGATAACTGATTCACCCCCCCTCTCAGTTATCAACAGTTAGGGATATGAAGGATAGCATAAATATGGAGGATTCTATGAATAGGTTAGTCATATGGAGGGAAGAGTCATCAATGATATCCTCATTAGATGTCGAATCTGTGAGAGAAGTTTCAGCCACCTTGTCGAGGATACCCTTGATGTCCCAGGCGCGCGATACCTTTCTACCAAATCCTAACCCCTTCTTGTCTAGTTTCTTTGTCACACTAATGGGTTCCATTGTTCCTTGATTCTATTTCCCAAGGCCACCTTTGCCTTTATAGCCCATGTTTTTGACTATCCTCAAGCCATTGCCATATTGCTTGTCTGGGATTGTGACTAGTTCTTTCTCCTTATAGAGCCAAGAAGAAATGTCCTCAATAGTTTCCTCTTCCAATAATTTTCCCTATTGGAATTGGGTTAAAGATGCTGGGGGAGGAATAGATACTTTTTTAGTTGCTTTGGTAATGGGCGGTTGGCTGTAAGATTTAGGGGACAAAGGCATCCGCTCTACACAACAAGATTTTGAGATATCATAGGTTCCAAAGCCTATATCAAGGATGTGAGCTTTGATTTCAGGAAGAGGATTAGGTTCACTTGTAGAGGCTTGTGTCAGATTGTTAGGATCGACATATAGTGGGGATTCAAGAGCCTTGTCATTTTGAGGCACTTGGTTGCAATTCTTATAACTACCTTGCAAGACACGACAAAATTCAAAAGGATTGGGGTCTCCTAGGATAGTGATCTCCGTACCATTAAATGGGAACTTTAGAGATTGGTGGTACATGGAGGGAACAACTTTCATTGCATGGATCCATGGGTGGCCTAGGATAATGTTATAAGGTAGCTCAATATCAAGGACCTGGAACCTAGTTTCAAGCATGACGGGGCCCAATTGTATAGGCAAGTGGATAACACCTTCTGAGCGGCATTCAACATCATCATATCCCTTGATTGTAATACTTTGATCAGTGTTGACATGATCCTTAGAGTATCCCAATTGCTTAAGTAACTTTAAAGAATAGATGTTGAGACCAGCACCACCATCTATGAGTATGCGTTTGATTTTACGCTTATGGATGAGAACCTCAATATGAAGGGCATCATTGTGACATGGATCATGGGATGGGAGGTCTTTCTCAGAGAAGACCACATTGTAGGGTGAGGCAATGTTACCTACTATAGCTCAGAAATCCACGACCTCTATGTTGTTAGGAATCGAAGACTCTTGGAGGACTTTTTCTAGCACCACTCTATGTGCAGGTGATGATCGTAGGAGGTCCAAGATAGAGATCTGTGCTGGCATTTTCCCTAGATGTTCAACAAGATTATAATCAGATTGAGCTGGGAGACTGGGTGTAGGACCACAAATGGTGACATGACCATGATGAGTAGTAATAGCGCAATCGTAGATTTGTCTTTGATTGTGAGGCTAGACACTTGACTTTCTTCAAAATGACCCACAATGGAGTCAAAGGAAGTGGAAGCATGATTGACACCTTTACCTTTATTCTGAGGAGGAGGTGGACCATTGTGAGGGAATAGTTCCTTGTACATGTTGAGGTCTTTGTTCATGTGTTGAGTTGGTGGATCATCTTCAAGAGAGATTTGGTTGCCTTCGATGAGATTTTGGATTAGGTGCTTGAGTTTCATGCATGATGCGGTTCTGTGTCCTTTGCTCCTATGGAATTCATAGTATTCATTTTCTCTATACCGTACAATTTTGTAAACAGGTTCGCCATACGGGGGTGCATCAGGTAAGGTGATGAGGCCTTTGTGTAAAAGCTTCTATAGGACCGATTCTATGGGCTCTCCCAAGGGAGTGAATTGATGCTGCGGAGGATAATCTAGTTGAGACTGCTCTTGTTGTCATTGTTGTTGATTTTGATAGGGTTGCCTTTGTTGTTGCTGTTGTTGAGGTGGAGTTTGACTTGGTTTGGAAAGTTGCAGTGGTGTTTACAATGTTTGGACATGTTTAGAATCGACCACCCCATCATTGACCACATTTGTATTTTTGTTCCAAAACTTTAGTTTATTGTTTGTTTGTTGTTGAGGGACATTGTCTTTAGTTTCTTTGAAGATTTTGACCACACCCTTAGAAATGAGGGCCTTTTCGATGTTGATTCCCTTATACATGATTTTGTCGAAGGTTGTAGCACTAAGAATTTGTAAATGAAAACCTAACTCTTAGTTGAGGTTCTGCACAAAAATGCTAACAAGCTATTTTTTGGGTATCTTGAATAGGAATTTGCTAGCCATTTGCCTCCATCATTGAAGAAAAGGAATGAAAGTTTCTCCATTTTTCTGTTTATTGTTACATAGATCAGTCATTGAGATTTCATGCTTTGCATTGTAGCAGAAATGGGTGGCAAATTTCTTTGCAAGCTCATTAAAAGATTTAATACCCATGGGTAAGTGGGAGAACCATTCTATAGCTTGACCTCCAAGACTGTGAGGAAAGAGATGCATAAGATATGTGTCATCATGTGAGACCACGAAGCAAGCAAGATAGAATTCCCTAAGATGGTCTTTTGGGTCGCCTTTTCCTTTGTATTTATCAAACTTGGGAATAGTGAAATTTTGAGGAAAAGGGATCATGGGTAATGACCGATTAAAAGGATAAGGACACACTTCCTCTAAAGAGAAGGTCTTCTTGGTGTGGCCAAAAGTAAGATTAGATAGTTGTTGAACTTCCATGATTTTTTGCTCCATCATTGTGGGAGGGGTTGGAAACATCTCGTGTTGTCCTAGAAGTGGTTGTTGTTGCCCATACAAAAGATTGTAGTGTAGGCCTTGGACATTCATGATATAAGGGTCGTATGATTGGTTGGGGTCGTATGCATTGTATGTTGGGTTGAGATTGGGTTGGAATTGGATGCTTTGATTTGGAGGAGGTGGGGGTGGTGTGAGATAAGAATGTAGGCTTTGTGATAGTTGAAGAAAAGAGTTTGGTGGAGGAAAGCTAAAGTTTGTTGGGTTAGGTTGCGATTGCGGAACATAGCTTTGGGAAGTTAGGTTTTGGGAATGTTGAGGGTGGCTAGGCAATGTGTGGAAGAAATTTAGCGTTGATAAACATAGTGGAGGAGGGACATAGGTAGATGTGTTTTGCAATGGTTGGGGTTGATTGAGGATGAGTGTAGAAGAATGTTGTGGTTGGGATTACATGACCCTAGTTGGTTGAGAGACATGAAGGTTTAATGATATAGGAGGTGGTATTTGTTGAGACTCTTGTTGCATGGCTACATAGTTGTTCCCCAGATTGTAATTTGGTGGGAAACCTATTCGTGATGGGGTAACCAAAATTCCACTTACAATTCGTGTGGACACTTTAGGAGTGTGTTGTATATTTGATCGAGCTAAGGTGGCTTGTTTAGCTAGCTCCGCTTGATGTTAAAGAGTTTCCTGTTGGTGTTTGTAGATTTCCATAGGAGTTAGAAGTGGTGATATGGCCCTGTTTCTTGTTGGGTTTTGATAAAGGGGATTCTCATATTGTGCAATTATTCTCCCTTGTGAGCCTTGTTTAGGTAAAGACATGGTCACTATTGACATGGTTTGCACTTCTTGTATGGTGTCTTGGGTGTTGTTAGGCTTGCTAAGTGTGGATAGATCGAAACCTTTGGGTAATTTGGCTCCTTGCTCTGCTAGTAAGCGAAAGAAATGATTTTGGTTCTCACTGAGGATTTTGTCAAAGGTGGCCACATCTCTCGGATCTTGTATGAATTCATCAAGACCTTGCCCATCTTCTTGAGAGGATTGACCTATTTCAAAGTGTCACTCTGTTGTAAGTATGGGCCTAATTGGTGTTGTCATTGATGTCAACATACTCCTGTTGCATTAATGATAAGGATTGAATAAGTTATGTGCTGAGGATATTGAGAAAATTAGTCTCAATCAGGAACAGTGAAGAACAATGATATCACAAGGTAAATAGTCCAAGAATGGTTGAGGATCAGAGGACGCGGATTAAAGGGTTTGTATATATGAGTCCTAAGATGTCCCAGTAGAAATTTCAGAGGTCTACATGAAGATATGAAGAAGTTGTGGCTGGTCAAGTTAAACCAGTTCCGGTAAGTGTTTAGAGGTGACAAAGTGTTACAGAAAGGTCCGATGAGGTTTGGAAATGCATTGTCCTATTCTAGGGATTTGAAGGAGTGTTTGGGAAGTCCTTATGATGTGTCAACTTGATTGGTTCATGGTTTAAAGGTCTGTAAGCATCTATTCCTTTGTGACAGTAATGGCAGATTGTGTTCTTGAGGTTCTAGATGAAGGAGAGAAGGATTTCAGTAAGTAGAGGAAGTGCGGATGTTCTTGGTGATTCAGGCAAGCTTGTGGAGGTCCTTGGGTTATGTTTAGTTCATGTTGATGGTCCGCATTAGAGTTGGAGCCCAGAATTAAAGAAATACTTCCAGATGAAGGTGTTCTTTCTGTGACTGGCCGATCGGATGAATTATACATCTTGCGGATGTAATTGTGGATGTTTGCTGACTTAGATGTTTGTTCCTAAGTTGATGTCATGTATTAATAAGGGATTGTGAAGTCATTTCAAGGTGTGACTTGTGGAGATGAGTGTGTGGTAGAAAGGAAGAAAGCGAAAAGCAGAGCAGAAGGTTTGGGCTTAAATGGAACTGACTCAAGCATGGTGAAGATGCTATTTACCAGTTCAAGTATGTGATACTTATTCTTTTGTAGACAGTGTGTCTCTTGTAGGTAGTGAGCCTCTTGTGAGCAGTGTGCTTGGGTAGTGATCCCTAAATGGCATATGCCATTTTGTTCTTTCTATTCTTCTAACAGAGAATACATTCTTGGGTTAATCACCCCGTGGTTTTTCCCTTAACCAAGTTTCCCACGTCAAAAATATTGGTGTCTCATGTGTTGATGTGTTTCTGCTCTTGATTTGTTGCATTGTGCTTTCATGGTTAATCTTCTATTATGCTACTAATTAATAATGTGGAGTTAAGTATTTAAAGTGAGAGAAAGTTTTGTACAACTAATTCACCCCCTTCTCAGTTGTATGCCCTAAATCTAACAATTAGTATCAGAGCTAAGTTCCTCTAAAACGAGCTTAACCGCTTGAGGAGATCTAGGATGTCATCTTACAAGAAGGATAGTCTGAAGTTTGATGGAACCAACTTTGCTCTTTAGAAAAATCGCATGAAATGTCACTTGCAGTGTATGGGATTTATGTACTGGTCCATGGTTACAAAGCCGTATGTACCTCCATAAGGTGGTCCAACAACCCTAAATGAAATTACAGATGCTAAAAACAATCTGTGGACCAAAGAGGCTCTTCTAAGTGCATTATCTGACTCAGAGCTCTCAAATGTTATTGACCTACCAACTGCCTTTGAGATTTGGAATAAACTGCAACTTTGCATGAAGGAGACCAGTATGTTAAATGTGCAAGGTTATAGAGTCTAAAAGGGAAATTTGAAAAATTGAAGATGAGAGATGATGAAAATATTACTACTTTTATGCCAAGAGTGAATGACTTGGTTTGTGGAATTAGAAATGCAGTTGGAGTCTTGGATGAAAATGAGATTGTTGGCAAAATTCTTAGATCTCTACCTGAATCTTACAAAATCAAGGTTGTTGCTATTGAAGAATTTAGAGCTCATACCACTATCACAAGAGATCAATTGGCCGGGAAATTGGCTGCATTTGAAATGACAGAGTTTGGAGATGACCCCCCCAAGACTGAATCTGCATTCAAAGCCAGTGCCTCTGTTAAAGGTAAACAAAGGTTTGATCCGAGAGAGAATTCTTCAAGCAAATTGTCATGGTATGAAAAAGCAAGAAAAGATTTAGAAGAAGAAGAAGCAGAAACTGCTCAACTTGAAGCCCTTATTACAAAGAGGCTGCCAAGAGGATCCGGTAAGTATGAAGGAAAATTACCTTTTAAGTGTTTTAATTGCAATAAGATTGGTCATTTTGCCTCAAGGTGTCCAAAAATATTTTTAAGGCAAAATCCTAACAAGCCAAGGTTACAAAAGAACTGTTACTATGTACACGAAGATGATGATAATGGAGTAACAGATGATGAATCAGAGATAGGAAACAAATCCAGAAATGAATGGGTGTTCATTGCCATCAAGGAAGAAGATCCAATACCCTCTGTATCTGTCAATCTTAAGACTGTGGAAAGAGCTCTGTCTGCCCAAATTGAAGAGAAGGATGATTGGGTCATTGACAATGGATGCTCTCACCATATGACAGGTGACAAAAATAAGTTTGTAAATTTGGAAAGGTATAAAGGAGGAGTGGTAAAGTTTGGTGACAATTCTGCTGGTAGAATCAGAGGAAGAGGAACTATTTCTTTTGATGGAAGGAACAAAACTGGTAATGTTCTATATGTTAAAGGCTTGAAGCACAATCTTCTTAGTGTTGGACAACTGGTGGACAAAGGCTATGATCTCCAATTCAAGAATGGAAAATACAAGATCTTTGAAAGCTCTAGAACAAAGATTGCATCCGGTACTCAAACTAAAGGTAATATCTTCCACTTGGTGGGTACTGGTAAAAGTTGCTTATTTGTTCAAGTTGATCAGAGCTGGTTATGGCATAGAAGGATGTGTCATGTGAATTTTGATATTATCATCAAGATAAGCAATACTCAGGCTGTAAGAGATCTTCCAAAATTGGTGAAACCTACTAACATCTTGTGCAAGGAATGTTAGTTGCGTAAGCTGAGCAGAGTCTCATTCAAAAGCAAGGAATTGTCTTCTACCAGATTATCAGACTTAGTTCACACTGATCTTTGTGGTCCGGCAAGATCCAGGAGTATTCAAGGTGATAGATACTTCATGCTGCTAATTGATGACTATTCCCAGATGATGTTGGTAACCTTTCTAAAGGAGAAATCAGAAGCTCTTGAGAAATTCAAGATATTCAAGGCTATGGTAGAGAATGAAATAGGATTAAAGTTGAAATGTCTGAGGTCTGATAGAGGTGGAGAATTCACATCCGGTGAGTTCATAGAGTTCTATGAGAAACATGGAATTAAGAGACAGTTGTCTGCTCCTAGGACTCCACAGCAGAATGGAGTAGTGGAGAGAAAGAATCAGACCATCCAGGAAGCATCAAGGACCATGATGATGGAAGCAAATGTTCCTCAGATCTATTGGAGAGAAGCTGTCAGCACTGTAGTCTATACTCTCAATTGAGTTCAAATCAAAAGCAATACTGGTAAGACTCCTTATGAACTTTGGTTTGGTATTACACCCACTATAAGGTATTTTAGAGTGTTTGGTAGCAAATGCTACATCAAGAGAGATGAAGATCTAGGCAAGTTTAATGCTAGAAGTGATAAAGGAATATTTTTGGGTTACTCTACTCAAAGCAAAGCATACCGGTGTTATAACAAGAGATTGAGAAAGATTATAGAAAGTACAAATGTGAAGGTTGATGAAGGAATTGAAAAACCCTCAAGGTTTTATGAGTATGATGAAGATGATCAGAATAATGCTCTAATTCAAGATGCCCGAGTCCCTCCTGAAAAACATATTCAAGGTGATCTGGTAAGTTAGGAACAAGAGATAAGTTTCAATGAGCCTAATCAAGAATTAGAAGTACAAGAAACCCCCAAAGTCCCAAGGTATGTAAGACTGAACCATTCTAAAGATCAAATCATAGGTGACAAAAGCAAAGGTATACAAACAAGAAGAAGAATTGCTCAAAATTCAGATGAGTATTGTCTGATTTCAAAGATTGAACCTAAAATAGTAAATGAAGCTTGCAAAGATGAAAACTGGACTAAGGCAATGGAGGAAGAACTGATGCAAATTAAGAAAAATCACACTTGGGATCTTGTTCCCAGACCTAGAAACAAGAATGTGATTGGAACCAAATGGGTCTTCTGGAACAAATTGAATGAAGTTGGTGAAGTAATTAGAAATAAGGCCAGATTAGTTTGCAAAGGTTACTCTCAAATAGAAGGAGTTGATTTTGAAGAAACTTTTTCTCTGGTGGAAAGAATTGAAGCAGTCAGATTATTTCTTGCATATGCTACCTTCAAAGATTTCAAGGTATATCAGATGGATGTCAAGTTTGCCTTCCTGAATGGTGACTTGAAAGAAGAAGTGTACATTGAGCAACTGGATGGATTTCAACTATCTGAAAATGGTGACATGGTCTACAAGTTGAAAAAGGCACTGTATGGACTAAAGCAAGCCCCAAGAGCCTAGTATGACAGACTGGATAAACATCTCTTGAAGATTGGTTTCAACAAAGGTACTACTGACAGTAATTTATATTTCAAAATTGATCATGAAAACATCTTAGGTGTTGAAGTGTTTATTGATGATATCATTTCTGGAGGAAGAGATAATATGTGTAAAACTTTTGCAAATCAAATGAAAAGTGAGTTTGAGATGTCCATGCTTGGTGAAATGAGTTTCTTCTTGGGTCTGCAAATAACTCAAACAAAGAAAGGTATCTTCATTTCTCAAACCAAATATGCAAAAGAATTGTTGAAGAAATTTGGGATGGAAGATTCAAAGCCAATGAACACTCCCATGGCAACTAGATGTAAGTTGAGCAAAGATGATGACTCTCCTAGGACATATCAAACAAAATATAGATCAATGATTGGAGAATTGTTGTACCTCACTCAAACTAGACCAGATGTTATGCAAGCCATTGGTCTTGTTGCTAGATTCTAGGCTGATCCTAGAGAAGTTCATGTCATGGCAATCAATAGGATTTTTAGGTATCTAAAAGGGATAGTTGAGTATGGTCTATGGTATCCTAGAGATCATGATTTCTCTCTTCATGCATATACAGATGCAGATTGGGCAGGAGATGTCGATGACTGGAAGAGTACCAGTAGTGGATCATTCTTTCTGGGAAAGAGATTGGTTTCATGGCTTACCAAGAAATAAGAGGCAATATCTCTGTCTACAACTGAAGCAGAATATATAGTAGTAGCAAGTAGTTGCACTTAAGTATTGTGGATGAAGCAGATCTTAAGAGATATCAAAGTGGAGTATGAGGAGCCTATCACAATTTTCTATGATAATTCAAGTGCAATAAACATATCCAAGAATTCAGTGTTACACTAAAAGACCAAACACATATCCATCAAGTTTCATTTTTTGAGAGAGCAAGTAAACAAGAAAGAAGTCAGATTGGAGTTTGTGCCTTCCAAGGATCAGATTGCAGACATCTTTACTAAACCTCTGCCTAAGGACTCTTTTGAGTATCTAAGGGAGAAATTAGGGGTTATTGCCTCTCTGGAGATGAACTAATGTGCACTGAGGTGCATCAGTCTGGTGCATATCACAGTCACATCTTGTGGTTCAGATTGATGATGGGGACCTGCTACTCAGGGGGAGCAGCAGATATGATTCTGAAGTGATAGAATTGCAAGTATGTGCCCTTTGCCATTAATGTCAAAGGGGGAGAGAAGACATGTGAAAAACAAGTGGTTGCTAATCAAAGGGGGAGCAGTTAAGGGAGAGAAGACATGTGAATGGTTGTTGCTGATAGGGGGAGTTTTGACAGTAAGGAAAAGTTCTTGGAGAAGTTCTTGTCTTGATGGTTAAACCAATTTTTCACATCATATGTTGCCATCAATGACAAAGGTGGAGATTGTTGCAAGTATGGGCCTAATTGGTGTTGTCATTGATGTCAACATACTCCTGTTGCATTAATGATAAGGATTGAATAAGTTATGTTTTGAGGATATTGAGAAAATTAGTCTCAATCAGGAACAATGAAGAACAGTGATATCACAAGGTAAAAAGTCCAAGAATGGTTGAGGATCAGAGGATACGGATTAAAAGGTTTGTATATATGAGTCATAAGATGTCCCAGTAGAAATTTTAGAGGTCCACATGAAGATATGAAGAAGTTGTGGCTGGTCAAGTTAAACTAGTTCTGGTAAGTGTTCAGAGGTGACAGAGTGTTACAGAAAGGTCTGGTGAGGTCTAGAAATGCATTGTCCTGTTCTGTAGATTTGAAGGAGTGTTTGGGAAGTCCTTATGATGTGTCAACTCGATTGGTTCATGGTTTAAAGGTCCACAAGTTTCTATTCCTTTGTGACAGTAATGGCAGACTGTGTTCTTGAGGTTCTAGATGAAGGAGAGAAGGATTTCAGTAAGTAGAGGAAGTGTGGATGTTCTTGGTGATTCAGGCAAGCTTGTGGAGCTCCTTGGGTTATGTTCAGTTTGTGTTGATAGTCTGCATTAGAGTTGGAGCCTAGAATTGAAAAAATACTTCCGGATGAAGGTGTTCTTTTTGTGACTGGCCGACTAGATGAATTATACATCTTGCGGATGTTCTTGTGGATGTTTTCTGACATAGATGTTTGTTCCTAAGTTGATGTCATGTATAAATAAGGGATTGTGAAGTCATTTCAAGGTGTGACTTGTGGAGATGAGTGTGTGGTGGAAAGGAAGAAAGCAAAAAGCAGAGCAAAAGGTTTGGGCTTAAATGGAACTGACTCAAGCATGGTGAAGATACTATTTACCAGTTCAAGTATGTGATACTTATTCTTTTGTAGATAGGGTGTCTCTTGTAGGTAGTGAGCCTCTTGTGAGCAGTGTGCTCGGGCAGTGAACCCTAATTGGCATGTGCCATTTTGTTATTTCTATTCTTCTAGCAAAGAATACATTCTTGGGTTAATAACCCCGTGGTTTTTCCCTTAATTGGGTTTTCCACATCAAAAATCTTGGTGTCTCATGTGTTGATGTGTTTTTGCTCTTGATTTGTTGCATTATACTTTCATGGTTAATCTTCTATTATGCTGCTAATTAACAATGTGGAGTTAAGTGTTTAAAGTGAGAGAAAGTTTTGTACAACTAATTCACCCCCCCTCTCATTTGTGTGCCCTAAATCTAACACGCTCTTCTTGAGATGAGGCTTGATCTGTGGTATAACCTTGTGGAACAAAAAATGGAGGCATGCCGGTGGTATAGTGAGGTGTACTTACCAAAGGGACCCTAACTTCTTGAGATGGGCCTTGATCAATAGTATATCCCTGTGGCACAAAATCTACAGGGATGCCAGTGGTATAGTGAGGTGTGCTTACCAAAGGGGTTCTACCCTCTTACGGATTGTTTGGTTGATCAAGGTACGGCATGCTGGGAGAGTTGGTAAATCTTTCTATAGGTGTCCTATGAGTAACTTTGGGAGTAATGTTGATACAGCCTGATTGTGGTGTATGAGGAGGCGATTTGCGCTTCCTAGGGACAACTTGCTTGGACTTCATAGTTTGCTAGAGCCTAGTGGTTACCATGGAATACACTAGGACCAAAAGTAACGCTGGGATTCTGTTTATATTTTGAGAAAGACAAACTCTTGATGCACAATTCACTAGACCAAAGGCAATATATTGTTTGACCAGAGGCGCAAGACTGTGCAACCAAAAGCGTGCTACTATAATACCAAAGATGATGGACTGAGCTACCAAAGGAAAGGTACTGCTATACCAAAGGTGAGCTACGGTGACCAAAAGTGAGCTACTGTACCATCAAGGGTGAGCTACTATAATACCAGAGGCACTGAAGTAGTGTCTGATGCTCTGCAAGGAAAAATTTTGATAGATTTGGTTTACTTCTGATTGGATTTGCTTTGGCAAGAGAAAACACAGCAAACAAAGTTTGAAAAAAAGGACTGACACAACAGATAGTGTATGTTCGAGGCTCACAAAAAAGCCCAATGTTTCCACAAGTCTAAGACAATTGCAAACAAATATCAAGCACTTTTTATCCCTAGAGACAAGGTTTCATTGCAGTAGATCAGCTCATAGCTTAATACTCCGTCGATAAAAATGTCATTCCATAAAGGTGTTAGACATTTAGTATCTTTGCGAGAGACGATAGGTAGGGATATCTCACCCTCCCCTTGAAAAGCTCAAGTAGGTCACAATAGCTTTATGGCCAAAGGAATACTATCTCTTCTCAAAGGAGCCAATGGTGAGTATCTTAAGGGCATAAATCGATTCCCCTTGCACTGATGATTACTGCAATGTTCAGAGGTAGATCGGGTAGTCATTATCTAGAATGGTTCTTAGTAACTTTGAGGGACGAATGCCTTATGAGAAATGTGACAAGCTACTAAAAGCTTTAACCAATCCTACTAAGAGTATCAAACACTTTGCTTGATGTGAAAATCATTTCCACAAAGAGCTAGTACACCTCTTTTCAATTTGGCACCACAAGGTAAGGCTGACATCGGTTAGGACTTGGCTTTCACCTTATCCCTCTTATATAGTGGTTCAAAGGAAAACTCTGCTTATGGTTAACCCTTTTGGATGAAGCACAATCCAAACACAGGCCCTTCTAAAGGAAATACTAAAATGTAAGAGCAAGCACGTCAAACAAAGGTTCAATTGCCCCGTTATAAGAAAAATAAGGTGCAACTAGATTAGGCACACACTCGATTGTAGTTTGTCAATTCTCCCTTATGAAATTGAAGTGTTTGGCATTCATGTCCATTGTCCCTTAGAAAATTGAGGTGTTTTCACATACATGTCCATTGTCCTTTAAGCAAAGTAGTATGTTCCTAAGACTTAGATTGCCAAAAAGTGATTTGTTTAATTGTCCCTTAAGAAGGCACTATGTTTCTAAGACTTAGTGCAATAAATCAAGATTTATTCAATGCTCGTCCTACATGAACATGTTAGAAAAACCTATTTTCTCTGTGTGAGTGATAAAAAACTACAATAGGTCAGTTAGTTCCACCAAAACTCACCAATTAGCAAAAATAAATCAATTGACTGAAAGTGAGCTACTATCTAACTGAAAGAAACTTACTATGATACCAATAGTGCTACACTGTGTTGCTAGAAGCACAGTGATGTAGACTAGAAGTGACTCACTGTGCTTATAGAAGTGCTGCAATAGACCCAGAAGTGACGTACTATGCTGCTGAAAGCACAGTACTATACTACCAATAATACTTTACTATCTCAGATCCATTAAAAGTTGTACTTTATCAAAAAAGTTAGTTCCAAATATGATTTCATGGTTGATTTAATGTTCTGAGATGTAATATCTAATAAATCGGTATCCTAGGATCAAGAAAACTTAAAGGATGTCGTAAATAGATGGGTTAACTCAAATATTGAAAACACCCCTAAATACGTCAGCTTAGGAAATATAAGAGACAATTGAAAGACAAATAAACCATCTTGTCAGTCAAATCAATGATAGGTATGTGAGTAAAAACCCTACAAAATAACTAAACAAGATCAGAAAAACCTATTTTGCCAATCGCGCTTTACGATACTACCAAACGCGTTAGACTGTTTCACCAAAAGTGCATTACTGTGTGGCCAGAAGCACTGGAGTATCACCTGAGGGTACCATGCTGTGCCTCCAGAAGCACTTTAAGATACTGCCAATAGTGCCTTTCTATGTCTTTTGCGTTGTTTTGTACTGTACTTAAAAAAATTAATTTCTCAAAGAAAAAGAGGGATTAGTGGGTCACACCAGGCATGCCAGAATGTGTTTGAGGAAAATTGATTAAATCAAAAGTAAATAAACCAAAATCCCATAATATAAAGAAAACTAATTTAAATAAAAGCCATTATCAATAAATCAATGAAATATGAAAAATTTTACCGAGATTTGTATTGTTCCCTTTAGATGAATGTGAATTGTTCAATAGTGTTGCAAAACCATATTTGTAATAAGCAAGTAGAGTGCTCAAAGTGCTCAAAGATCAATGTTAAAAGATCATGAAGTTTCTCAATCTATGCGATGTATGCTCAAAGCATTGTTAAAGGATGTCTGAGAATAAGTGATTGAAGAAGATTTGTGAAGGAGATGAGGGGATTTATATAGGTTTCAACAAAGATCGATCAATGGTCTAGATAATTTAGAAGAATCAATGGAGGAGATAAAACAAATAACCATGATGAATGTACACACAACATGTGTCAATCCATAAGGATATTTTTATTAAGATATGATGAAAACAAGATTGATTGAATAGATAACTCAACTTGTAATTTTGCCTTTTTTAGAGTTCTAAAAATAAGACTGATTGTGCACATGAGTTAACAAGTTATTTTAAGATGAATTGGAAGATAACTAAAATTAAATAAATAAATTTATTTAATTGTTTGTGCATGATTGAGGAACAGAAGATTATAAATAAAATACTTAATTTTATTTATTTTTAGAGGATTGAGATAATTTAAATAAATTTGCATGATTTATTTGAATTTATAAGAACAATTGATTTACTTAAATAATTGAATTTATTTAATTAATGTAGACTTGAAATTCGAAAGTGGATAATGATTTAATTAAATAATTAAAATTATTTAATTTTGGAAGAATAATGTTGAATTTTGGAAGAATTTGATGAAATTAATTAAATAATTAGATTATTCAATTAATGTTGACATGTAGGTGATTCGACATATTTGATGAAATACAAGTAGTACGACGACTTGGTCATTTTAGGGTGTCTACAATATCTACAGTTCTCATGAATTCTTGGGCACAATCAAATAGGTTGGACATAGTAACTAGAAGACCCATATTGACTTTAAACTACTTCAAGAATTTAACCTTTGCCAAATCATCAAATTCATGAATAGACTCATGAGACAATGAAAAGAACCACTAGATAGCATAATCCTTAAGATTCCTAGAAATAACTTAGCCAATAGAACATCCTTAAATAGAACTTCTACACATGCTATAGTAAATTATATCAAGTGTGTACTAGGGTCAACCTTTCCATCATAAATTGAGAAAAGGACTGCCACCCCATATAAAGTGGATGTACAACAATCTCATAATCCAACATGGTGTATGCTGAGTATCATTGAATTACTCATTATCTTTTCCATTGGGTTTTACATTTATTATTTTCTCTACTTTATTTATATTATGAAGTAGGGAATAAATGGTAGAGGATGGAAGGGTAATGAGTGAAGGTTGAGGGCCAAGATGTTGTGTGTAAGAATGGATGTGAGAAGTATGATTGATGAAAGAGGTGATAGTTTGGGAAATAGGAATAAAAGAGGAAAGATAATGAAGGTTATGCATGTTCATGTATGGTGTTGTTTCTTAGAGTTGTATCTCCTCAAAGACTAAGGATCATTCCAAGACCTAAGCCCAAGGAAGGTCTAATTAAGACTAAACTTATGATTAGATAGTTGTAACTATGGACCGATGAATAAGAGAGGGTAAGCCTCTTCTTCTTCTTTAGGCTCACTAGGCCTATGGACTTTTCCCTTAAGTTAAACACAAGAGATGTAAGGAGGAATAACAATGTGTAGCTACTTTGAAAATTAAACAATGCATTGATACATTATGAGACTCTTATAACTATCACTAAGCTTCAATGTTGGTTTATATTATAACATATGTTTGAAATTAGATATGCAAAATGTATATATAACTTCAGATATGTAGACTTGTATCCCCTTTGTTATTTACAAATAAATAATTACTTCATATACACTTGCAAGAGAAATAATAATGCAAATCTATGTAATAATTTTATACCTATAACTCCATTATTTAGTATGTTCGTGTGGTTGTACTAGACATGTAAAGTTAATGAAACAATGAATCATAAATCTAATGTGAATGATTGTATGTTTTTCTATATTTACACCTTGATCTTGATAGGGTGATATATTTGATTTGAGTTTCAAGCCAAGAGAACAAATGCACATGAAATCTAAAAGTCTTGCAACACAATACAAATGAGGACAAGAAAGGACTTGGGTTTTTATTCACAAATGTAAGGTAGGCTCTACATGTTCCAAACACATCACCATAATATTAAAACATCAAATATAGAGCATACTTGAAAGACCAATGGATAGACAAACATATTTTCTATAGTATGATGAAAATATACTTTGTGAAATATTCACAAATATTTTACAATCTCTATGTTGATTAACTAATTATATATAACATATATTAGAAAATGTAATAGTAGGACTCAAATATATTCTTGAAAATAAATCAGAAGTTCATGGAGACATCCATATATTCAAACTTTCTCCTTCAATGAATTATATAATTAAATTTCCACATGGAGTTGAATATCAAATTTGTAGTTTTTCAATATACACTAGGTATGTTATAGAATGAAGGATACCACTTTTATAATTTTTCAATATCTTTCTTGAATCCAACCAGCAACAACCTTTTTTATAGTTTTCAACTTGTATATATATCATTCTTTTCTTCTTAGCCACACATCATATGTACATGTGTAAAATGTAGTTTGGAGTTTTTAGTCAATTCATATCAACATTCTAGAACATACTTGCATGTAGGGAAGAGTACTTGTAAGTGGAGGATAGAAAATTCTTCAATCATGCAAGATCAATCTAGTCATAGGCCTACAAAGGTGTTTTTTTCTATGCAAACATATTTCAAATCACCCATTCCATGTTGCATCATCAATTATAGGGCTTTGTATATGGATCCATGCCTTTTGGAGGTCCACTAATTCTTTCATATTATTTGGACATCTCTAAGGTTCATTCACATCCATGAATGAGCATTAAATGAATGTCAATATGTACATAGATTTATGTTTTAACTTTTGTGAAAGAAATAGGGCATAGGGGCATGCTTTTAGTTTTTAGGTGTGATGTTAGGTTATAAGTCCATAGAAAGTGTTAATTGTAAACTAGTAGGCTTGTGAAGTAGGTGTGCATGTTGAAAAGAGGGTCAAAAAGTACACATGATATAAGGTTTTTAGATTTGGAAGTAAGAATGCACTTTGCAAGAGATGTGAAAAGGTGTAGATGAAATATGCCATCCACTAATTATGAGTGCATTGGGATTGCGAGGTGGAGGGGCACTAGTGCAATGCATATGATGAAGAGAAATAGAGCTCTACCTCAATATTCAAGCTAAAATGTAGGGTTTTGGAGGCAAGAATACATCTTGCAACATACAAAGGGGATGGGTAATTCTACTATGGAAAGCCTTTCAGGGCAAAGGAACGGGTGGAAACCAAGTAGTTTGCATAATTTTCAAGGGGAACAAAGTTGCACATGACTTTCTTAGCCTACTAAATGAGTTTAACTATAATGCCCTATGTTTTTGCCCAAAGCATTAGCCGAACAAACACCGAACCAACAATTTTTTGTGTTTGCAAGTTTAACATTTACATGTTGCATTGCACTTACGTGCACATAAGGTGTCACAACAAGAACAAAAACACCTAAAACAACATCACCATTGTATTAAGCAATGTGGAACAAATGGAAGAATTCACCCATTGTGTGACAACTCACCACGATGACCAAGTGCAAGAGGTGGATATGGAGTAGGATGAGGGTGAGATCCACCTTAGTCCATTCCATGACTACACAAGACACCCCAAACACAAGGGTAACATTCACCCATGGGATGGTCCTTCTAGGAGGTACAAGTCCTCAACCAAATGGAATGGTCACTAGTTGATCTCGTGCAAAGGCATGCTTCCCAACTCAAAAGAGGGAATAAACCAAGAGTACATATCACATCATGGAAATGACACCCTAGTTACACTTAAGTGGTTAAACATGCACCTTAGGACAACAAACTTCACAAAAGGGTTGGACATGCAAAACAAGACATCCTGGTAGAGTACTGAGGCTCAAGGAGGAAGTCACTTCCAAGGACATTAGTGCCTAGCACTATCATCCTAGGACACTAGCACCCACGATTTGGGTCTTGGGACACTAGCACCCAGTGCTTTGGTCCTCCAGAACCCAAGTACAGAAAAAGAAAAATTTACAAAAAAGGCCCAAAATTCAACCAAAACACCTACGGTGCCTAAAAACATTAATCAACATCAAAGAGGATTCATTTTAACCAAAAGCATTAAGGTGTTGAACAAAAAATGTCCACATGCCAAAAAGGATAAAAGAGATACAAATAGCTATGCATGTTTGACATCAATGTCAACACATGCCAAAAGTAAAGATAGGATCCTCACCACCTATGTGGGATTAATACGATCCAACACAAACATATCCATAAATATCAAATACAACATAAAATAATTGAGTCTAAACATGCTAACATAGCTAGATTCTAACATGTAAAATCTATCAAAACATGCCAACATCCTCACAACCGAGGCATGGAAAAATACAAGATGATATCCAATAATTACAATATTTGAAGGGCTTCATCCTAAACATAGATGAATCATAGCCAACATCATAAATCAACTCATAAAATTAATTACATCTTATTACAAGTGTCTCAAAAGACCTACATTACAAAGAATACAATAATGAATAATGATAATATACAAGTGCATAAACCACCCAAAAACCAACACGCTCTCCAAGGTGCAACAAGGCACAAAGAATGACATAATCAACCTATAAGAAGAGAAGGGAACTATCCAAAAATTGTAGATCATCATGAAGGACCAATGGGGAAATGTTTCTCGCCTCCCAGCCATATTTCCATCTTCAAGCGCAATAGCTATCTATGGAACTCTAGGCAACCCCCAAGCTATAGAGAAGGTGATCATGGAAAACCCACTAACATCATCTCACTCAATATAAGGAATACATAGAAACATGTAGCATACACCCCAATCAATGTACACAACACACATGGCACAACTACCAATACCATGAATATAAACAACACATGGTACAACTACCAATACCATGCATATAAACAACACATGGTACAACTTCAAGTAACATGTGGCACACTTGCCAAAGCATAATAGAATGAAATCACAACATTCAAGCATAAGGGGAATAATCACACCTCAAAACATGCCAAAAAGGCATAAATCATAGTCCATCATAGGCACCCACAAGCATGAATAAGGCATCTCAATGCACATGTAATCACATGGTAAACATCACACACAAAGCCAAACTCCAACAGTGGAAGAAGGAAGAGAGACCTAGGTAGTTAGGACAAGGAGTGTCATATAATGGCAATACTCACCTCATAGAAAAACGTGAGGGAATAACCTCCTCATAGCAACCATACACTACACCAAAGATTTCCTTTACACGTAAACCCAAGCAAGCCAGACACTTCACCAGGACATGCAGTTTAGTGTAGATGATCACCCGTGTGTTTAAATGTCATTCTTGATTAAAAACTTCCATTCTCTAATTCCAACAACCTCTTTGGGCTGTGGTGCATGATGGAAGACACTCCTTTCCCTACTCCTAGACCTCTTCCTAAACACCCAAAGCTCCAATTTAGCCAATTGGGCTTCACACGGTTTACGAGGTAACAAAATCCCAATTTGACAAAAACACAACATTTTCTAAAAAGATGCAAGACATCATTTTTCATTGGAAACAACTCATCCCACATTAAAATTAATAAAGGAAAGGTTTATAATTGAAATTTCATTTTTTTTTCCTATTTGTATGGAAGAACCATAGAAACTCAAATTCACCATTGTTGCAAGCTTGGCTACTTTGAGCCATTTTCTAACTCTCATGTTTCAAACTCAAATCAAAATTTAACAACTACCCATTGTAGCATAAATGCACAACATTCCAAATATGCAATAAAATCAAGGTAGGTAGTCCTAGGTAAAATTTGTCATAACCTTGCTTGTTTTTGCATCTTTCCAACCAAGAACATAAAGTAAATTTACATAAAACAACCATTAATTCATATATAAGTTTTCCTTGCCTAATTAGGATGCCATAGAAATCCACTAAATGTTCCATGGAAATGAAGAAAGCATAAAAAATTAAAACAAAGGAAAGATTCAAGAATCATACCTTTCCTTCAAGCAATCCAAGGAGGAGAAGAGGGTTTTGAAAGCAATCTTTGATCACACACAAGCATCCACAATTCAAATCCACTCCACTTCAACCAAGAAATCCAAGAAATTCAACCTTGTTGTTCTCAAAATCAGCTACGCTCGTTTTTGTAGACAACCCCACGAAACTTGTCCGTTTCGTGAATCTACACTCTAAGCTCGCAAATCAAGACAAGATTCCCTTAGTCTCGTGTGAGGTCATTTGACATTCTAAACTCGTCTACGACATTTCCTTGAATTGATTTCTTGATTTTCGCAAGAATCATTTAAAGTCGTAAACTAGTAAAAATGTTATTTTGGAGTTAGTAAATTTTTGACTCTTAATATGCAAGAGCGGCGAAAAATGCCGCTCCTACATATTATTTTCAGACTTGTTTTTGTTTGATGTAATGACGGTGTTTATCGCCGCTATTGCATCGTTTTTAAGTTTAACATGCAGGAACGACTGAATTCACCGCTATCGCATGTGTTTTCCGTCATATATGTTTGAACGACATTTTTCACCGACTTTACATATTTGTCGACTGTAGTGTCGTAGCGGCCGAAATCGCCGCTCGAGCGAGATCTTCGGGATTGTGATGTCGAGTGCCATTAATGGCCACTCGTGCCAGGCATTTAAACTCTAATCTCAACCTTTTAAATGTGTTATCCTTCCCATTGTTATCATTCCCTATACTAAAGCCTTTTGATTGATCCGCCAACGTTCTCCTCGACCGCTTGATCGTATACTCCAGAGCTGTGACATAATCTTGTGTTGAAGGTTGGACCTAGGGTTTCAAGTGTTTATGGGTAAGTTTCTTTCATTTTTCTTCCCCCGTTGTTACTTGTTAACTGCTTGTATTATTAGTTTATAAGGTTTTGTTAGGTATTTCTGTTGTTTAAGTTTCGTGTTCAGATTAGGGTTTTTGTTTTCATTTTGGAGACTTTGTGTCTCTCGTCAGTCAGACCTTCACCATGTACCAAACCTCCCGTTGTGTGCAACAATGGCCATATTTGCCACTAAACCCTCACCAAAACTACCAAACTCCTGTTGTGTGCAAAGACGGCGGGTTTTTCCGCCCCGACACCAAAATTCATTATCACTCCCATTTGCATGAGTGGCAATTCATGCCGTTCGAACATGTGTTAAACATTTTCCCCTTTAACCTGCAATGGCAGTTGTTTCTGCCGCCCCTGCATCAAAAACCCTTGAAGTTACTTACCTGCATGAGTGGCCTTTTACACCGTTCGAACATGTTAATTGATGAATCTCCCAGATGCATGAGCGGTGTTTCCACCCGCCCTTACACCGAAACTCAAAATCGCTCCCAACTTGCGAGAGCAGCCAAATTCCCCACCCGAGCACTTGATATTTTCACCAAGTTACATGTAGAAGCAATGATTTTGACCGCTCGACCATGATAAATCAAATCTTCCAAAGTGCATGTAGAAGCGGCCTTTTTCACTGCTTTTACACCTAGAGGTCCTTCTAACTTGCGAGAGCGGCCAATTCACCCGCCCAAGCACATGTCCCTAATTTTTCCATAACACTGGAAAATTCACTTTTCAAAGCCAAAAGCCCGCTTTCACCCTCGCCTCGATTTGCGCTCAAGCCCTTTTAATGCATGCTTTCCCATCCATGATCGTCAAAATGCAATTGACCTAGTTTATCCAATTTTTCCCTAACTGTGAGATCATGGCCTTTTGCAGTTCTCAGTCAGCGTTCGTGGTGGTGTTTGAATTCACAGTTTTCTCCAGGGCTCATGTCAGAATCATCTCCTTCAAAGTCCAGAGCCATGAAGTACAAGTACCAGGGTGTCTTTCCGGTAACAACAGTTCAGTCAAATGTTGACGAAATCAGAGACACTGAAATTGGACACGTAGATATGGCTAAATTCATAGATAGAACTGAACAAGCAAATCCCTCCCGGCATATCCAGAAAATCATTAACAGCAATATTCATTTGGTTGCATCATTTCCTGTCAGTGCACATAATCCTGAATTTGTTCTACAAGTGGCCAACCACTACAATAGGGACACTAGAGCCATGACAGACTCACAGGGAAATGTTATCATGAGATTGGATGCAGAATTCATGGACAAAATCTTCATGTGTCCACCAATTGAAAATGTCGGGTAGATTGATTTTGCTCAGGGTCAACAAGACTACGACAATGACTTGGAATTTGCTAGAAGACACATAAACAGCAAATGGTTGAAAATTCCCAGGGCAACTTTGACCAGATGGCCTAAAGACCTTCATAGGAGTGATTTTGTGGAGGAAGTGTGTGACTTGATTACCCTTTTGAGTCGCATCAGAGGACTCCCTTCTGCTTCCAAATTCCAAGACTAGATGTACACTTACATCAAGGTGATTCTACGGGGTAATCAGAAGATATTCTGGGGTGAACATATTAGTAATGCCTTGCACAAACAACTGGTAAGGGTCAATACTACCTTCAAATTTTACATGACCTCTTACCTTGTCTATGCTGCTGCAAGTATGAGAAACTTTCCAGGTTTGACCCAAGTAGGGGACAGGAGATTGGTCCCAGTATATGAATACTACCCCCAAATCACTCTGAAGGGGTCGATTCATCATTTCAGAAGAGTCAATGATGCGTTCTTCTGAGTTTTCATGTGCTTGTGGAATGGTGAACTGGTTCAAAGAAGAGTTTCTGATGGAGCTTAAGAAGTCAGGAATAAAGTTTCCCATTGAAATTGGGAGGTATTCAGTTCAGTCTGCCAACAAAGCTAAAATAATTGACTCTGAGTTGCAGTTAGTCACCGTGAAGACCTACAAGAAGAGAAATCATTTTGACTTTAGAAGGGTTCAAGATAAAATAAGAGGAAGTCAAATTTTCATGAGCCAATGGTCGAAGACATATGGGCAGATCTCAGGACCCAAAATGAGATCAGAAAACTAGATTTCTGTAGGCTTCATCTGAGCCAAATTGAAGAACTAGGACTAGCTGATATTCCAGATGGAATGGAGGATGATGGCGATGTCCTAGATCATGAATATGAGGCAAAGAATGTTGAAGCTTCACCTCTCCCAGAGGTGAAATGGTCAGTCAAGGAGGAGACATCCATCAGGAAAAGATTCCAACCTATATTGGCAAACACCAACTTGTGGTTGGAAAGTAAAGGGATCAAGTTGAAAGAGTTCTTGACAGGCTCTGAAGAAGGAACACAGGAGCAAACAGGTAAAAAGGTTGAGAACTTAACCAAGAACAAGAGTGACACCCCTTCCTCCTCCAAGGTACACAAACCAAAGATCAAATTTGTATCCAAGGGAGGAAAGAAGAAGGAAACCACAGAGGCTTCTGATGCCACTAAGTCAGATGTTGAAGACATCAATGATGATCATATGGAAATTGAGGATGTTGAGACTGAAGAACAAAATGTTCAAAGGTCTAAAACTAAGGTATCTGATGAAGCTGAACAAGGTGAAGATGAAGATACAGAGGTAGAGCGACTTGATGGTTCCCCGCAGACTCCTGTGAAAGACCTTCCTTCTGATACACAAGTTCTTACACCTCCTCCTCATGTTCCGTTTTCTAATGGTTTGCCAGTAATTTCAAATGTTTCTCTTTCTCCCATTTTTGTTGTTTCTTCTGACAATACTCCTCAATCCATGAGGGCTAGTCTTGGAACCGTTTTTGATTCTTCTGGTTCCATTCCAAGCTTATCTTCCCCTTCTTTTGATATCGGGGAATAGACTGTTTTGGAGAACCTTCTTGATGCTTCACAAAAGATTGTTGATACAGGTGTTGTGTTTACCAACACAAGTCTAATTGTCACCATCACGAGTATAAACATGGAGCCAGCCAAGCAAGTAGTGGATCCTCCTCCAGCTGTTGATGCATCTATACTTCCTCCATGGCTATCTACCTATACTCCAAAGAGGAAGAAACAAGCTATCTCACCTGACGAGATTGACATTGAAAAGCTGTTGCCCGTGAAAGCTAAGAATCAAAAGAAGAAGCCTAAGACTGTTTCTAGGCTGGTCACTGAAAATGGAATCAGATATGCCAAAATTGCCAAACCTCCTGAAGATGCCACAGTTGATACTTTTGACATGAGCAGTTATGTCATTTCAAGGGTTGAACTTGGTAAAGTGACTCATGAGGGTGTCAAAGCAGATTTCCAGACCACTGCCACCACCCTACTTGAAAAGTATGATGAAGCCAAGAGGGAAAAAGAGCAATACAAAGCAAAAGCAGAACAACTGGCTGCTGTCCTTCAAAAAATGGTAAAGTCATCAGAGATAGTGGAACCAATGGCAGTGACAGTGGAAGATCCCCTGATACAGAAGGTTGAAAAAGCCCAAGTTGGAGGCAAGATTGTGGGGGATGTGTTGGAGCGGTTGTTGGCCCAAGGACGAGTTCTATTGAAAACTGCTGTGGAAAGAAAGGAGAAAATGGACAAAGCTAAAGCCGAGCTGGATAATCTAGTGGCTCTGCTCTCACAAGAGCTGCAAGATCAAGAAGAGAGTCTAGAAGAGTGGACAGATATGAAGAAGATCAAGATAAAGAATTTGATCACCATTGGGGTCGTCACTAACAGGGAATCATATCTCAAGACCAAAGAGACTCTAGCTCATCGTGTTTTCATAATAAAGAGTCTACTTGAAGATCTGTGCCAAGCTCGAGAAGCCAGCGAAGACAGTGATGTCACACTCCTACATCGGCTGGAAGAACTTCCTTGCACCTTGACAAGGGAAGATCATAGCTTCCTCACGGCACAGGAAATGATAAGTTCTTTTGAAGAAATGGTACAGAAGAAATTTGAAGAGGAAGCTCCCTCCGTGCTCTCAATGGACAACCTGTATGATCAACATTCGACTCTGGAAAATCTAAAGGATAATTTAGAGAAGCATGAAAAGGTAGTAAAGTCGGTGAAGGATTCAATCCTCCGAGCTCGCACCATCTCTGAAAACATAGCAAAACCAGATGCATGCGAGATGTCAGTTGTTCAAACAATGTATCAGAACTTCCTAAGGAAAAAGGATGGAGGAAGCTAGTGCCTTAGCTTATTTTTCTTAGATATTATGTAAATGGAATTTTATTTTGGACATCTACACGTGTAATTTTCCAAAATGTAATTACATGTGAAACAAGAGAAGTCATAAGTCAAATAGGACTCTCTTGTTGAATAAGTCAAATTAGTTGTAGATTTCCTAGATTTTCTCAAGGTCTTTCCCTATAAATAAAGGGGACCTCTTTTGTAAATACTATCTTTTGTCTATTGCAAGGAAACTCTGGCGAATTGAGAAGCAAATCAAGACTTTGTGCTTTTTGTGAAAATCAATATTCAAATATTTATCAATACAAGAAAGCAAGTTCAATTCCAATCTTTGTCTTGGAATTATTTGTGTTGTGATAGTTTTGTTCTTACGTCTTGCTATCATAATCTTATTTGATAGTAATTGAAGTGTGGAGTTTGTTACAAGTGATTGAAAAGCGCTCTTAATTTGATTCTAATAAACTTTGTGTTATCAAATCGGTTGTGGGTTATATGTTCATGTTTGTGAGAATACAATAGTTTGGAGACTTTGTGCTACAAGTTGTTATATTTGAATTACTTTTATCATCTTGAAGAGGAGTGAAGACTTTGGGCTGCATTCTACTTCAAATAGTTCCGGTTACAAGTAGTAAGTGAGGGAATAGAAAACTTTGTGTTTTTGTGATTTTGTGATAATTTATAAGTCTTATATCAAGAGTTTGAAACATAAACATTTATTCTGAAAAAAGAGAATGAGATGAGATGGAATCACCACAAACATAGTTTTTAATGTACATAAATTTGATAAGTTGTTTGATTTGCAAAAGTTAAGTAATTAGAGGGAACCTCCCCTTGCTGAGAGGAGAGACTTTGTCTCATCATAGCTGTGGCTGATATACCCATTTTGCCGTTAGCGAGTTAACGACAAAATATTCACCCAACAGTTTTTTGGTGACTCCACTGGGGAAGGAACGCGCAACTTGAAGCCTCACGCTCCGAGTTGAAGCATTTTCAGTTCTTTTCTATTTTCTTGTAAAATTGTGTTGAGCATAATACAGTCTGGCAGATTCCCAGTACACCAGAAGTAAGAGGGCCTAGGGTATTATTGATCCTGCATTTGAATTGATGCAGCAGAATAATTTTGGATTCTTAACTCCATGACCTTGTCTTCAGCGCACCAGGAGTTTTCCCCCTATAAACACCAGGTCTCCAATACCAGGTGAAGTTTATATTGCTAGTGCTAACAGAGTTTTGGTTGTTCATACACCACCAAGGTTTGTTATACCACCTTTCAATCAGCGCATCATGGCAGCCCAAGGTCCTTGGGGTAATACCTTTGGTCCTCTAAATTTGACCCCACCATTGCATGAACTACCTCGTAGTTCACGAAAGAATTTCCCCAAATTCTATGGTGATGGAAAAGTTCATCCTGATGAGCACATTGCGGCTTTCTGTATAGCCTGTGGTGTGATAGGTGTCGAGCATGAAGACGTAGCTGTGCGACTCTTTGTAGAAACACTACAAGGCGCTGCTGCAGACTGGATCTACCACCTCCAAGCTCAGACCATAACAAACTGGGCTACTCTCAAAACCAAGTTTGAAGCCAGGTTTAAACCTGTGGAAGATGCTCATGCATTGTTGGCACAGCTGACACAGATGAAAAAGGAACCTCATGAACCAATGCGAGATTTCATCGCTAAGTTCAACAAATTGAGAAACAAGATTCCCGCTACCGCTGAGCCCACAGCGGAGAACCTCAAATGTTTCTTTATCAATACACAGCTTCCGGAGGTGAGTTTCCTATTGAGGCGAGCTGCTCCTATTGATCTTGCTGCAGCTCAGATTCTGGCAACTGAAGTAGAAGATGATCTTATCCTTGCGGGTAAGATAAGAAGGGACACTAATAGAAATAAAAGTTCCCCTTCTACTGAGAACGCTTCCACAAGCACCACGGATCCCATGGTGAAAAAGCTAGCAAATGAATTGCTAGCTCTCAAGAGACAAATGTCCCAAGGTATATCTACTCCTCCTTCTTACCGAGATATACCAAGGAGGACATTTCTAAATAATTCATATCAAGGCAATGCTGCTAGGAATCAAGGACAGCAAAATCGTCTTCCGCCTACACAGGGGAAGCTTGCTATTGAAGCAGCACCAGTCAACTCTGCTGTGGCTACTATGAAGCAGAAAATGAACTTTCTTTCCAACCTAAGTTGGAATATGAAAATGGTGCTAATCTCTTCATAGAAGGAGAAGAAGAGTTAGCTGGCGACTCTACCATTAGCTTTCTGAACTACCAGGATGAAGCTGAAAAAGGAGAAGTGAGTGAAGGAGCATATGCTATTTTCACTAGGTCTCAAAATCAGTCAGCGCTTCAAGCTGATAAAGGGAAAGCGATAGAAGAATCTCAACCGGTGATTTCAATCGCTAAACGGGGGACTCCGCTACCTTTCCAATCAAAAGACCCGGTGGTAAATAAACAAGTAAGTGCCTCTAATGAATTTGTACCTTCCACCTCTACTCCTCAGACTAGTGCTATCTCTACCAAAAATCAAAATGATGGTTTTTCTTCCTCCGTATCTAATCTTTTCAGCAGTTTGATATAATAGACCATGCTAGGAGAACTAAGATACAAATGTCTGAAGTTGAATATTTACAGGCTAATCCTGAACAATTTGATAGATTAGCCAAATATGTCAAAAATAAAGCCGTCCCTGCAGGACAAGAATTTCTCAAAGCTACTCATGACTCCTCCAAAAGTAAACCTACCCAAAATAATCTTGTTACTACTCCCCCTAAAGCCTCTGGGAAAATTGAACCTTTCTATGTTTCCCTATTAGTAAATGGTCACAAATTGAGAAATTGCGTAATAGATTCTGGAGCCTCAGACAACATTATGCCTGCTAAGGTAGCAGATGCCCTTGGCCTCACCTTAACTAAAACTTTTGGGAGGTGTTTCTCTATGGAGAATAAGCAAGTTCCACTTTTGGGTCAAATCAAAGACGCCCAATTTGCATTTGCAGCTTTTCCGGATAAGAGAATCAAGATGACAGTCTTGGTAGCTGATGTTCCAGCTTCATACAGCATTCTTCTTGGACGTAATTTCTGCAAGGATGTGGGTGGAGAGTTGAACATGGATTTGTCTGAAGCTAGGATACCTATCAAAGGTGTCATGCAAAAGCTGCTTCCTGAGAAGGAGGTGAAATACATTATTACTCAAACATCAAACCCTAAAGCTCAAATTTTGTTCGAGTCCTTGGGAATGGGTAACTATTTTCTATGTACTAAAGATTGTTTCGATTCATTAGATGAGGCTACATCGGGTGATAGCTTCGATATGTCAGATGGAGACTCAGAAGAGTTTTCAGATGAAAGTTCAGGTAAGGGTATAGCAATTCCAGATTCTTCCCTCACCGATGAAGAGGAATCTTCTGACTAGAGAAAGTCTAAGAAATTAAATTTTGATGGAGTCTGGACTTTAGAATTTGATGGCAGCTATTCTTCTACCAGCTTTGGAGCCAGAGTGGTCTTGATATCGCCACAAGGTGATATTTTACCATTTTCATACAAGCTACAATTTGACAATACCAATAACACTGCCGAATACGAGTCCTTGTTACTCGGATTGGAAGCGGCACATGCCAGAGGTGTTAAGAACCTTCATGCTCAAGGGGATGCTGAATTGGTGGTTTGTCAAGTAAGAAATTTGTACCAAACAAAAAATGAAAGACTGAGACACTATCGCAATCGCGTATGGGATTGCATTGAAGATTTTGATGCTTTCAATATTTCAGCAGTGCCTAGAGAGTTCAATGACCGTGCAGATTCATTGGCTGTTTCCACCACTCTCATGGTGCCTCACAAGGATTTCAAAGGCAACAAGTACACTATTGAGCTGGTCTTCTGACTAAGTGTACCTAATAACGCTGACCATTGGCAGGTGTTCAATGGCAAAAATCAAATCATTGCTTTCCTAGAAAAGATGGATAGTTTTGATGAGATTTACTTTGAAGGAAGTGAATCACTACCTCGTGAATATGTTTCTGAGGTAGATTCACAAACTGGTGAAGAATTTCTACAATTGAAAGGAAATAAAATCCCAAAAGGTTTGGTTTCCCTTGAGAAACTCTTTGATAAACATGACAGGTATATCAAGCGGCGGCAACAACAACAGGATTCGAGTTCCTCCATGGAATTTGAGCAAGTCAATTTGGGTATGGAAACAGATCCTAAGATGGTCAACATCAGAAAATGTTGCACTGCTAATGAAAGATTCAAATTCATTACCCTCCTCCGCCATTACATTGATGTTTTGGCTTACTCCTATGATGACCTGAAGTCTTTCAGGCCCAAGGAGGTTCGACACAAAAATCCCCTCAAGGCTGGATCATTGCCTTACAAACAGAAGCAGATGCAATACAATCCAAAGATATTAGGTATGATTCTTTCTAAAATTTAGAAGATGCTGAATGCAAGGATTATTTTTCCAATTCATCATTCCACATGGGTTTCAAACATAGTACCTGTAAGGAAGAAGAACGGAGAAATTCGTATCTGTGTTGATTTTAGAAATCTCAACCAGTCTTCCTTGAAAGATAACTACCCTTTGCCCATCATGGACCAAGTATTGCAAATAGTGACAGGTTCAGAAATGCTATCTATGTTAGATGGTTTTTCAGGGTATAACCAAGTGGAGGTAAATGAAGCTGATCAGTTCAAAACCGCCTTCACCACACCACGAGGCACATTTGCATATCCTAGAATGCCTTTTGGTCTAATCAATGCTGGCGCAACATTTCAGAGAGCGATGGATCTTGCTTTCAGAGATGAAATGGGTAAGTTCATCGTGGTGTATCTCGATGATTTGACTGTTTTCTCCAAAAACTGTCATGATCATGCGCATCATTTGCGACAAGTGCTGGAGCGTTGTCGGCAAAATGGTATTTCACTCAATCCCAAGAAATTAGTTTTTGGGGTGATGGAAGGCAAGCTTCTCGTACACATTGTATCCCAAGAAGGTACTAAGATTGACCTGGAGAGGGTTAAATCTATTCAAAGTCTCACTCTGCCAGCAAGTAAGACTGTTGTTCACTCTTTCTTTGGAAAGGTGAATTTTCTGCGAAGGTTCATTCCTGAGTTTGCAGAAAAAACCCGTCACATTGTTAATATGATGAAGGGTAAGGCCACTTTCCATTGGACCGTGGAAGGTAAGGAAGCATTCGAGGATATCAAGAGAGCCATTGCTCATGCTCCAATTTTGTTTGTCCCGACTACACTAAGGATTTTGTAGTCTATAGCTACACTTCAGAGCACACACTTTCAGCTATTCTGGTTCAACAGAATGAAGAAGGCATCGAATCCCCCATATCATTTATGAGTTGTCCTCTCAAAGATCATGAATTGAAGTATTCGAATATGGAGAAGCATGCTTATGCCGTAGTCAAAGTGGTTAAGCATTTCAGGTTCTATATTCTGAACTCACACACTGTTGTCATGGTGCCTAATACAACAGTCAAATCTATCCTAACTCAACAGGAGTTCAGAACAAAGAGGGGTAATTGGATCACTAAGATCCAAGAATTTGATCTAGATATCAAGCCTACCAAGCTTGTGCGTGGTAAAGGTTTGTGTCAATTGATCGCAGACAACATTCCAAGAGAGACAGGGGACGAAGAAGAGGAAGTTGTGGACACACCAACTGTTCTTTTTGTTACTACAACTGACGAGTGGTATTCCAATATCACTCATTTCCTTACCTATGGTGAGTGCCCTTCTCACTTGTCTTATAAGGAAAAAAGAACTGTCAAGTTAAAAGCTGCTAACTACATCCTTTGGGACAATGGTTTGTACAAGAGAAGCCTTGACGGTGTATTTCTCCATTGCGTGGATAAAGCGCAACAAGGTAGACTTTTGGAGTCTTGCCACAATTTGGCTTGTGGAGGACATTTTTCAGCACTTGTAATGGCTTACAAGATTCTGCGAGCTCGGTATTATTGGCCCACACTATTCCAAGATGCGTACATTTGGGTACGCAGGTGTGAGTTATGCCAACAGTTTGTTGGGAAACCAAAATTGGCAGCCTTACCTCTAAAACTAGTGCTGATTGAGGAGCCTTTTCAGCAGTGGGGTATTGACTTCATTGGCGCAGTGAATCCATCATCAAGTGTAGGACATAACTACGTTCTCACTGCAACAGACTATTTTACCAAATGGGTGGAAGCTATTCCAGTCAAGCATGCTACTTCAGAGGTGGTGTGCAGTTTTCTTAAAGAGAACATTATTTCTAGGTTTGGAGTTCCAAACAAGATTGTAGCAGACAATGCTACATGTTTTTCCTCTTATGAGATTACTGAGTTTTGCTACAAACATGGGATCACTCTTTCCCATTCTTCCGACTATTATCCGCAAGGGAATGGTCAAGCAAAATCAAGCAATAAGAATCTGGTCACTATCATCAGGAAACTGGTAGATGAGAATCAGAGAGCTTGGCATAAGGCGTTGTTTGATGCTTTATGGGCAGATAGAATTACACCCAAAAGGGTGATAGGCATGTCACCATTTCAGCTTCTATATGGTCTAATGCAGAGATACCAATTACCTTGGAATTGCCAGCATTGAAGTTGGTAAAGGCATTGGAAGATAGAACTTTTGATAGTTCTATTGATAAAAGGATCATGTATTTGACTGAACTTGAGGAGCAGCGCACTATAGTGGTGGACCGTATTGGTGAGCACCAAAATCAAGTAAAGAAACTCTTCGACAAGAAGACAAAGGCTCGTGAGTTTCAGGTTGGAGATCAATTCTTGTTGTGGGACAAGAGGAGAGAACCAAAAGGAATGCATGGAAAATTTGATTCCTCGTGGAGAGGTCCATTCACCATCCATCAGTTCTGTGGTGAAAATAGTTTCTTACTGGAGTATCAAGATGGGACACCATTCTTGTTGCCTCACAGTGGACAACATCTGAAGCACTTCAATCCTTGAAGTTTCAGATAAGTTAAATTGTACATTTGTATAGTTCTGTGTTTCATTTGTGTTTTCGTTTAGTCTTTTGTGTCTTTTTCTTTTTAGCTTGACTCTATAGCCCAATGGCATGGATGAAGGCACTTAGAGGCTAGATTCTACTCCCCTCAATCGTTTCAAAGTTTGATTGAAGGAAGTTCCCCAGTTAGAGCCAGCTGTTGTTCTCAAAATTAGCTACGCTCATTTTTGCAGACAACCCCACGAAACTTGTCCATTTTGTGAATCTACACTCTAAGCTCGTAAATCGAGACAAGATTCCCTTAGTCTCGTGTGAGGTCATTTGACATTCTAAACTCGTATACGACATTTCCTTGAATTGATTTCTCGATTTTTGCAAGAATCATTTAAAGTCGTAAACTAGTAAAAATGTTATTTTGGAGTTAGTAAATTTTTTACTCTTAATATGCAAGAGCGGCGAAAAATGCCGCTCCTACATATTATTTTTAGACTTGTTTTTGTTTGATGTAATGACGGTGTTTATCGCCGCTATTGCATTGTTTTTAAGTTTAACATGCAGGAACGGCTGAATTCACTGCTATCGCATGTGTTTTCTGTCATATATGTTCGAACGGCATTTTTCGCCGACTTTACATATTTATCGACTGTAGTGTCGTAGCGGCCGAAATCACCACTCGAGCGAGATCTTCGAGATTGTGATGTCGAGTGCCATTAATGGCCACTCGTGCTAGGCATTTAAACTCCAATCTCGACCTTTTAAATGTGTTATCCTTCCCATTGTTATCATTCCCTATACTAAAGCCTTTTGATTGATCCGCTAACGTTCTCCTCGACCGCTTGATCGTATACTCCAGAGCTGTGACGGAATCTCACGTTGAAGGTTAGACCTAGGGTTTCAAGTGTTTACGGGTAAGTTTCTTTCATTTTTCTTCCCCCATTGTTACTCGTTAACTGCTTGTATTGTTAGTTTATAAGGTTTTGTTAGGTATTTCTATTGTTTAAGTTTTGTGTTCGGATTAGGGTTTTTGTTTTCATTTTGGAGACTTTGTGTCTCTCATCAGTCAGACCTTCACCATGTACCAAACCTCCTGTTGTGTGCAACAATGGCCATATTCGCCACTAAACCCTCACCAAAACTACCAAACTCCCATTGTGTGCAAAGACAACGGGTTTTTACCCCTGACACGAAAATTCATTATCACTCCCATTTGCATGAGCTGCAATTCATGTCATTCGAACATGTGTTAAACATTTTCCCCTTTAACCTACAATGGCGGTTGTTTCCACCGCCCCTGCATCAAAAACCCTTGAAGTTACTTACCTGCATGAGTGGCCTTTTACACCGTTCGAACATGTTAATTGATGAATCTCCCAGATGCATGAGCGGTGTTTCCACCCGCCCTTACACCAAAACCCGAAATCGCTCCCAACTTGCGAGAGCAGCCAAATTCCCCACTTGAGCACTTGATATTTTCGCCAAGTTACATGTAGAAGCGGTGATTTTGACCGCTCGACCATGATAAATCAAATCTTCCAAAGTGCATGTAGAAGCGGCCTTTTTCACCGCTTTACACCTAGATGTCCTTCTAACTTGTGAGAGCAGCCAATTCACCCATGCAAGCACATGTCCCTGATTTTTCCCTAACACTGGAAAATTCACTTTTCAAAGCCAAAAGCCTGCTTTCACCCTCACCTTGATTTGCGCGCTCAAGCCCTTTTAACGCATGCTTTCCCATCCATGATCGTCAAAACGCAGTTGACCCAGTTTATCCAATTTTTCCCTAACTGCGAGATCATGGCCTTTTGTAGTTCTCAGTCAGCATTCATGGTGGTATTCGAATTCACAATTTTGTCCAGGGCTCATGTCAGAATCATCTCCTTCAAAGTCCAGAGCGATGAAGTACAAGTACCAGGGTGTCTTTCCGGTAACAGCAGTTTAGTCGAATGTTGACGAAATCAGAGACACTGAAATTGGACATGTAGATATGGCTGAATTCATAGATAGAACTAAACAAGCAAATCCCTCCTGGCATATGCAGAAAATCATTGACAGCAATATTCATTTGGTTGCATCATTTCCTGTCAGTGCACATAATCCTGAATTTGTTCTACAAGTGGCCAACCACTACAATAGGGACACTAGAGCCGTGACAGAATCACAGGGAAATGTTATCATGAGATTAGATGCAGAATTCATGGACAAAATCTTCATGTGTCCACCAATTGAAAATGTCAAGCAGATTGATTTTGCTTAGGGTCAACAAGACTACGACAATGACTTGGAATCTGCTAGAAGACATAAACAGCAAATGGTTGAAAATTCCTAGGGCAACTTTGACCAGATGGCCTAAAGACCTTCACAAGAGTGATTTTGTGGAGGAAGTGTGTGACTTGATTACCCTTTTGAGTCGCATCAAGGGACTCCCTTCTGCTTCCAAATTCTAGGACTGGATGTACACTTACATCAAGGTGATTCTACGGGGTAATCAGAAGATATTTTGGGGTGAACAGATTAGTAATGCCTTGCATGAACAACTGGTAAGGGTCAATACTACCTTCAAATTTTACATGACCTCTTACCTTGTCTATGCTGCTACAAGTATGAGAAACTTTCCAGGTTTGACCCAAGTAGGGGACAGGAGATTGGTCCCAGTATATGAATACTACCCCCAAATCACTCTGAAGGGGTCGATTCATCATTTCAGAAGAGTCAATGATGAATTCTTCTCAGTTTTCATGTGCTTGTGGAATGGTGAACTGGTTCAAAGAAGAGTTTCTGATGGAGCTTAAGAAGTCAGGAATAAAGTTTCCCATTGAAATTGGGAGGTATTCAGTTCAGTCTGCCAACAAAGCTAAAATAATTGACTCTGAGTTGCAGTTAGTCACCATGAAGACCTACAAGAAGAGAAATCATTTCGACTTCAGAAGGGTTCAAGATAAAATCAAGAGGAAGTCAAATTTTCGTGAGCCAATGGTCGAAGACATATGGGCAGATCTCAGGACCCAAAATGAGATCAGAAAACTAGATTTCTGTAGGCTTCATCTGAGCCAAATTGAAGAACTAGGACTAGCTGATATTCCAGATGGAATGGAGGATGATGGAGATGTCCTAGATCATGAATATGAGGCAAAGAATGTTGAAGCTTCACCACTCCCAGAGGTGAAATGGTCAGTCAAGGAGGAGACATCCATCAGGAAAAGATTCCAACCTATATTGGCAAACACCAACTTGTGGTTGGAAAGTAAAGGGATCAAGTTGAAAGAGTTCTTGATAGGCTCCGAAGAAGGAACACAGGAGCAAACAGGTAAAAATGTTGAGAACCGAACCAAGAACAAGAGTGACACCCCTTCCTCCTCCAAGGTACACAAACCAAAGATCAAATTTGTATCCAAGGGAGGAAAGAAGAAGGAAACCACAGAGGCTTCTGATGCCACTAAGTCAGATGTTGAAGACATCAATGATGATCATATGGAAATTGAGGATGTTGAGACTGAAGAACAAAATGTTCAAAGGTCTAAAACTAAGGTATCTGATGAAGCTGAACAAGGTGAAGATGAAGATACAGAGGTAGAGCGACTTGATGGTTCCCCGCAGACTCCTATGAAAGACCTTCCTTCTGATACACAAGTTCTTACACCTCCTCCTCATGTTCCGTTTTCTGATGGTTTGCCAGTAATTTCAAATGTTTCTCTTTCTCCCATTTTTGTTATTTCTTCTGACAATACTCCTCAATCCATGAGGGCTAGTCTTGGAACCATTTTTTTTTCTTTTGGTTCCATTCCAAGCTTATCTTCCCCTTCTTTTGATATCAGGGAACAGACTGTTTTGGAGAACCTTCTTGATGCTTCACAAAAGGTTTTTGATACAGGTGTTGTATTTACCAACACAAGTCCAATTGTCACCATCACGGGTATAAACACGGAGCTAGCCAAGCAAGTAGTGGATCCTCCTCCAGCTGTTGATGCATCTATACTTCCTCCATGGCTATCTGCCTATACTCCAAAGAGGAAGAGACAAGCTATCTCACCTGATGAGATTGACATTGAAAAGCTCTTGCCCATGAAAGCTAAGAATCAAAAGAAGAAGCCTAAGACTGTTTCTAGGCTGGTCACTGAAAAGCGAATCAGATATGCCAAAATTGCCAAACCTCATGAAGATGCCACAGTTGATACTTTTGACATGAGCAGTTATGTCGTTTCAAGGGTTGAACTTGGTAAAGTGACTCATGAGGGTGTCAAAGCAGATTTCCAGACCACTGCCACCACCCTACTTGAAAAGTATGATGAAGCCAAGAGGGAAAAAGAGCAATACAAAGTAAAAGCAGAACAACTAGCTGCTATCCTTCAGAAAATAGTAAAGTAATCAGAGATAGTGGAACCAATGGCAGTGATAGTGGAAGATCCCCTGATACAGAAGGTTGAAAAAGCCCAAGCTGGAGGTAAGATTGTGGGGGATGTGGTGGAGTGGTTGTTGGCCCAAGGACGAGTTCTGTTGAAAACTGCTATGGAAAGAAAGGAGAAAATGGACAAAGCTAAAGCCGAGCTAGATAATCTGGTGGATCTGCTCTCACAAGAGCTGCAAGATCAAGAAGAGAGTCTAGAAGAGTGGACAGATATGAAGAAGATCAAGATAAAGAATTTGATCACCATTGGGGTCGTCACTAACAGGGAATCATATCTCAAGACCAAAGAGACTCTAGCTCATCGTGTTTTCATAATAAAGAGTCTACTTGAAGATCTGTGCCAAGCTCGAGAAGCCAGCGAAGACAGTGATGTCACACTCCTACATCGGCTGGAAGAACTTCCTTACACCTTGACAAGGGAAGATCATAGCTTCCTCATGGCACAGGAAATGATAAGTTCTTTTGAAGAAATGGTACAGAAGAAATTTGAAGAGGAAGCTCCCTCCATGCTCTCAATGGACAACCTGTATGATCAACATTCGACTCTGGAAAATCTAAAGGATAATTTAGAGAAGCATGAAAAGGCAGTAAAGGCGGTGAAGGATTCAATCCTCTGAGCTCGCACCATCTCTGAAAACACAGCAAATCCAGATGCATGCGAGATGTCAGTTGTTCAAACCATGTATCAGAACTTCCTAAGGAAAAAGGATGGAGGAAGCTAGTGCCTTAGCTTATTTTTCTTAGATATTATGTAAATGGAATTTTGTTTTGGACATCTACACATGTAATTTTCCAAAATGTAATTACATGTGAAACAAGAGAAGTCATAAGTCAAATAGGACTCTCTTGTTGAATAAGTCAAATTAGTTGTAGATTTCCTAGATTTTCTCAAGATCTTTCCCTATAAATAAAGGGGACCTCTTTTGTAAATACTATCTTTTGTCTATTGCAAGGAAACTCTAGCGAATTAAGAAGCAAATCAAGACTTTGTGCTTTTTGTGAAAATCAATATTCAAATATTTATCAATACAAGAAAGCAAGTTCAATTCCAATCTTTGTCTTGGAATTATTTGTGTTGTGATGGTTTTGTTCT
Source organism: Cunninghamia lanceolata (assembly GCA_027924645.1). Lineage (NCBI taxonomy): Eukaryota > Viridiplantae > Streptophyta > Pinopsida > Cupressales > Cupressaceae > Cunninghamia > Cunninghamia lanceolata. The sequence goes on from BSBN01000596.1 coordinate 5,330,091, forward strand.
TACGTCTTGCTATCATAACCTTATTTGATAATAATTGAAGTGTGGAGTTTGTTACAAGTGATTGAAGAGCGCTCTTAATTTGATTCTGATAAACTTTGTGTTATCAAATCGGTTGTGGGTTATATGTTCATGTTTGTGAGAATACAATAGTTTGGAGACTTTGTGCTGCAAGTTGTTATATTTGAATTACTTTTATCATCTTGAAGAGGAGTGAAGACTTTGGGCTGCATTCTACTTCAAATAGTTCCGGTTACAAGTAGTAAGTGAGGGAACATAAAACTTTGTGTTTCTGTGATTTTGTGATAATTTATAAGTCTTATATCAAGAGTTTGAAACATAACCATTTATTCTGAAAAAAGAGAATGAGATGAGATGGAACCACCACAAACATAGTTTTTAGTGTACATAAATTTGATAAGTTGTTTGATTTGCAAAAGTTAAGTAATTAGAGGGAACCTCCCCTTGCTGAGAGGAGATACTTTGTCTCATCATAGCTGTGGCTGATATACCCATTTTGCCATTAGCGAGTTAACGACAAAATATTCACCCAACAAACCTTTATTTCATTAATGGAGAAAATCCTTCTTTCCAACAACAGAGGGTTTGAGAGGAGAGAGAAAATGGAGAGGAAAATGAATGAAATAAAATAACTCTTTTTTCCCTTTTAACACCCAAAACCCCTAATTTAAAATAGAATATAAATTTCACTTATAATCATTTTTTAATCAATAATAAAATAAAATATATTAACACATTATTTAAAAATATATCTAATTCATTTCATTTTACTAACCTAAATAATTTAATAAAATACCTAGGAACATTAACATTGATTTAACAATATTTCAACTTCCAAATACCTTTCATGCAACACATTTAGTAATAGAAAATTAGCTAGTGAACTTATTGCATCTATTCCAAATAGGTAATTTCCTTTTAACTCAATCTCATTCTGAAAAGTCTAAACACGCCATAATGTATAAAAAATTTTGTTTTCCAATTTAATGCAATTCTACCTTTTTGATGGAAAAATATTAAATTTCAGAAATAATTTGAAATCATTTAAATTTATTCCTCTAGCATAATATAATGCAATATATATTTTTGCTAAGATAATTAATCATTAAAACAATCTAAAAACACAGAAAACATGTTTTTTGAGATCATTTAAAACAAAGTGAAAAATGCTAAGGAAACACACGCAATTGACTTCAAGCACACTATTGGAAAGAAATGGGGAGGGATACCAGTTTGGAGATCCAATCCTCAACCAAGTCTTTGTAGTTTGTTTATACCCCAGTCAAGTAGTTAGAGATTTATAGAAAAATACCAAGAATAACATATGTAGAGTATCATAGACATATCCTAACAATAAGACACCAAAGAATTACCAGATACTAACAGATCTCCATATATATATATGTAGAAACCAAACATCATACACCCATTATCTGGTACGTCTAAGTCTTTGTCTCATCATCATACATACATGCTTTATCTCACTTCTATTCTATCCTATATTACTTATCCTATCCTACATATATACTATTTTTATTACATATAGGGACGTGTCCTTTAGTATATTAGGTTAGCTCCTAGCCTCCACATGATGTATGCACCAACTCCCAGTCAGTTTTGCTCCATGCCCTATATCCTGTTAACATCATCGCCCCTTCAAAACTATGTCTTGTCCTCAAGACATGCTCTACATTAGTTGAAAATATTTCTTGATTCTAGCACCATTGACATAGCCAACTAATATTTGGCTCTCCATGTTTTTAAGTTTGACTATACCAAAATCTACAATTTCTTCAATGTAAAACGGTCCTAACCACCTTGTTTTTAGTTTTACCTACTTCTTAAATTTGTTGTCATATAGGAGTACTAGGTCACCTTTATTGAATGTCTTGTTCCTCAATTTACTATCATGCTAGGCTTTCTGTCTTTTCCTTTTTAAGTTCATATTATATGCTGCCATAATTCTTTCCTCATCCACTTTCTCTAGTTATTCAATCATTTGTGTGAGAGAATCTTCTTCACTCAGCTTGAGAGCCTATGTTGTGTAGAATTTTGGCAATATGAAGTGTATTGGTATTGTAGCATCTATTCCATACACCAGTTCATAGGGAGTGAACTTAGTGGTTCTTTTGTAAGTTGTTCTATATGCCTAGAGTACCGTAGGTACTTTTATATCCTAGCCTGTCTTGTTCCCATTGCACATCATTGTTAATGATACCCCAACGATCTTATTCAAAGATTCACGTTCTATATTTCCTTGTGGATGATATGGTGAACTCTTGTTGTGTGTTATCATTAAGTTGTCTAATTGTTCTTAAATTATCTTATTTACAAAATGTTTACCTTGATCGCTGGTTATACTCAACAAGCAACCAAATCTGGTAATTATATTCTCATAGATGAATTTGGCAGTAGTTTTTGTGGTACAACCTTTAGTTGGTTGTGCTTTATCCCACTTAGTTAGATATTCCACTCAGATAATGATGAATCTAGATTTCGATTGCTTGGCCGGTGGGTCTATAGGTCCAATGAAATCAATAACCCATTTCTAAAAAGGTAATTGTGTTGAGACTAGTCTTAATGGAATTTCATTTCTTGTGGTAGGTCTCCCTATTCTTTGACATAAATCATAATTCTTAACATATCTCTTTGTGCATCTTTGAAAAGTGTAGGCACCATAACCCAACTAGTTTAATTTTTCTTTTCATCTCTCAGGCATTATGTCCTCTTGTTATTCCTTCATGTGCTTCTCTTAAAATTTCCTCTCTTCCATGTTCATATACTACCCTTCTAATAATATCATCCTTTCCTTAGATATGTAGCTCTCCTTCAATCAATATATATAGAAAAGACTTTTGCATTAGGTTTTTTCTTTCTTGTACTAACCTCTCTATTGGGGATTCACCTATAGCCAATAGGTATGATATATCTTTTAGTTCTTTCATTACCACATTTACTTTGAAAATATTTGCGCTAGGTAGTTCTTCTTCCTGTACCTCTGGATCTTCCCTTGTCTCAATTCTGGACAAGTAGTCTAGTTTCTAATTGTGCTTTCCTAATTTCACCATGATTGAGAATTCAAATTCCTGAAACAAGATTAGCCATCAACAAACTCTTCCTTTAATGATTGGTTTGTTAAGTAGATATTTCAATGGTTCATGGTTAGTGTAGAATACAAAATGTGTCGATAAGAGGTAATGTTTAAACTTCTAAAATGTATATACCATTGCTAGAACTTCTCTTTCAATTGTGGTATAATTCTTCTCTATTTTGGACAACCTCCTTCTTACAAATGCTATAGGATGATCCTTGGAACCTCTAGTCTGAGTCAATACTACTCCCATTGCAATCCCTGATGCATTGACATGAACACGAAATGTGTTGTCCCAATTCAAAAATATGAGTATGGGTGCTTCTGTTATCTTCTATTTCAATGTATCAAATGCCTTTTGGTGTTTCTTATTCCAGGTAATAATTTTTCCCTATTTTTTCATCAATAGAACTTATATAGGTTCTGAGATGGATGCATAATTCTTGATAAACTTGCAGTGGTTATCGGTATATCCTAGGAATGTTTTGACATCAAATGAAGATTTTGGTGGTTGTAAGCATTGAATAATTGCAACTTTTAGGGGATCAACCATCAAGCCTTCTTTGCATATGATATGACCTAGTAGTGTTCCAAATGGTACCACAAAATTACATTTCTTCAAGTTTAGTGAGATTTTCAAGCTTATGCATTTATTCAACATGAAACTTAATGTTTTTGTGTGATCTTTTACTAGTACAAATATAATCCAATCATCAAAATAGACTTCTAGGAAATCATGTATAAACTCCTTGAATACATTTACAATGATTCTATTGAATACTGTAGGTGCATTTTTCAATCCAAATGGCATAACAGTAGACATGAAAGTTCCTAGTTCATAGGTAAATGTTGTTTTAGGTTGGTCCTCTTCTTTAATTTTTACCTAGTGGTATTTGGAGAATCCATTGGTGAAAGAGTAAATCTCCCTGCTAGAAACTGATTCTAAGGTTTCCTCTATGAAGGTTGTAGGGAAAGGATCATGAATACAAGTTTTATTCAATTCTCTATAGTCTCCGTAGATCTTGATTTCTCTGTTTTCTTATTCTATACTACCATTGGACTGATCCACTCTACTTCCTCCACTGGTTTTATGATCCCTGCTTAGAGCATCTTATAAAGTTCTACTTTAACTCATTTCTTCATGTTTGGATTCAATTTGTATCACCTTTTCTTGATTGGTTTACCTCCTTCTTTTAATTGAATTTTCATTGTTCTAGCCTCCTCTTTGATTCCCTTCATCTCTGTGAATTTTCTAAGAAATAAATCCTCATACTCAGACAAAATTTGTACTACTTGCATCACTACCTTCTCATCCCAAGTCACCTATTTTGGTTAGTATAGGATCTCCTTCTTTGGAATTGTTCTCTTCCCTTAGCTGGATGGGCTTATTGTAGTATTTTTCCTTAATAGTTGTTGGTTCCACTAGCTTTCTTTCTCCTTGATCAATCTTTATTTCTGGTTCCCTACTCTCTTCATCCCCCTATTGTGTTTTTTTGTAGCATTTGTGTTTCTCCAGATATGATTCTTTATCAATCCATTCTATGATTTTCCATATGCTTCTATTCTTGAAGGTGGTGAGATTTATTGTAGTTTTTGCTTCTTCTTTTGCATCTTGTTGAAAGATGATCTCCTAGATTTTGAGGAGTGTTGTGTATATGTTCTTGTCGAGACTAAAGAATAAGAATATGTAAATGAAGTCATTTTGTATCTCTTCCCAATATTTAGTTTCTTTCCTTCATTCCTAATTTATATAGCATGTCTGTGCAATTGGTGATAGTGTCTAATAAAAGAAATGGGGATACAGTATCTCATTCATTTATTTCTCTCCATACAATTGTACACATGGATAAATGTTTTTGTGGTGAGATATGACCTGAGTATTTGGGTATTATGTTATATTCTCCTTCCTAAGGTAAATATATTATTTTGATGAGTATTTTGAATGATGGTCATCGATTGATTGTGTATTTGTACATGTTCCACCAATTTGCGGCACTGCATACCAATGTGTGTTGTACAGATTGTAATCTTATGCCTTCATCTAAAAAACTATCTCCATTTCTACTAGATATGTATGTAGATTTTGTACTCTTGAAAACCTAGGCAACTTGATATGTGAAATCCCTTTCAAAATGTGACTTACTTAGTGAGGTCTTTGATCCATATCTTTCATATCCTCGATAGATGCACCACATGTGATCTATGATGACTTTTGGAGGATTGCAATATGTCTTCTTCACCAATTCTAACCATGAATATCCTCTGGTAACCAACCATTTTACATGTTTTTAGTTCTAGTTCTTCTCTCAACTAGGCTTCTAGAATCTCCTCACTATCTGTGCTATAGTGATCATCCTCTATCTCCAATTTTCCCTCAGAGTTGGGATCTTCTATTGTTTCTTCTAATTCCAAATTTGAAATTGTGTAGATATTATTTGAATCCTTATAACTATCTTCTGCCTGATTGACTTCTTCTGTGTACACTTCTTCCATTGTTGATCCCAAAGGAATTGACAATTTTGTTATCATTAGCAAATGATCTCTTCTTTCTGGTAATCTATGATACATTTGCATGTATGAACCATCTCAAACCCAAAAGTGCATTGAAAGCTTCCCCTTGATCCTTCATGGCTACAACAACAAAGTTGAAGACTTGTTTGACCCTCATTATGTTAACTTCCACTTGTTTCCATGTTCCAATTGTCTACATATTAGATTTGTTTTCCAATATTATATTGTAAGTTGTATGTATTAGTTAGGTCTTCCTAACTATTCCCAAAGCTTATTTGTCAGCATGTTGACATCTGCTCCCAGATCTATCATGATATCCTAGACTTTTATGTGATTTATATGAACATCCAACATAAGTGGCTTTGTCTTCCATTCTCTATCTATCCTTCCCATCCTCTAGAGATGGCTCTTTTGACCTTGCTCATTATTCTAGTATTTAGAAAATTGCTTAAGTTTCTTAATGAGTTGTGTTGTTGTTTCAATTGAGCTAACTTTTTGAGAGCTTCTACTTCTTCTTCAGTGAAAAACTGATTGTATTGTTCCTCCTTTTCTTGCTCCTTCCTTATTGTTTGTTTAGCTTTCTACAAAATTTCCTCATGTTGTTTCTTAGTAGAAACAAATTCTTCTTCCTCCTCACTATCTTCCTCTTCTGTCTCAATGGTGTAATGTCTTTTGGTATTCATTCCTTGTCTTGTTAGTACCACAACTTTCTCCTTCACTCTTCTTTTATCATTTCCTATATGTTTTGACTTGCTTCTCTAGTAATACTCTTCTTCTTCTTCTATAGATTATGTTGAAGATGTGTTTGTTTCCTCCTTGTTGTTCTTCTAGAAATTTCTTGCTCCTTGATTTTTAGGATCCCTTCTTATGATCCTAGCCCCTTTTTGTGTATTTAGGTTCTGTAACTCATCAATCTTAGATTGTGGTGGTGCATTTTGAAAGTACTATTGTGCTTTATCACAAGAAAATAGGTTGTTCTTTGTACTTCTACATTTGAAACATGTGGCATCCTCTCTCCATATTTGACCTCTTCCATGGCCTTGGCCTCCTCTATAGCCTCCAAAATGCTCTTTGTCATCATTATTGTAGCTATTCCCATAGGATGGACTAGTAGAGTTTGAATTTTCTATTATATTGACATTCCTCTAGTTTCTCCAATTTGGTTTCTTATAGCCTTGATCATATGAGCTTATTTATGCTATACCTTTCACATATGCCATGTTTTTACTCTCTACCGAGTTTGTGTTATTTCTCTTGTACCATGTTTCATCTTCTTCATTCTCAATATCTCTTTTACTCCTGAAGTTTTGTGAAGGACAATCTAGTGTTTCATGGTCATCCCATTCTCCACACAATCTATAGGGTAAACCAACAATATTGAGTCCCAAACTTGGGACATTAATCTTTTGAACATGGATGGAGAAAAAATTACAAGATACCTTCGTTTAAAGGCATTTATTTGAATGAAGGTACCTTCATTTGAAGGCAAGTAAAAAATCACCTTCGAATGAAGGTTAACCTTCGTTCAAAGGTTTTTATGCATAGGACCTTTGAACAAAGGTCATTTCCAAAAAAAGAATAAAAGGGACCTTTGTTTGAAGGTCCCTTTTTATTCCTTTTTTGGAAATTTCCATAAAAGGAATAAAAAGGGACCTTTGTTCTAAGGTCCCTTTTATACTTTTTTTTTGGAAATTTCCAAAAAAAGAATAAAAGGGACCTTCGAACAAAGGTTCATTTTATTCCTTTTACAAAAATTATTTTTCCCTCAGGTATCTTCGCATGAAGGTACCTATGAACAAAGGTAATATCTTCAATCGAAGATACCTTCGAATGAAGGTCCTTAGAACAAAGGTCCTTAGCTAGACACTTTTTGTGCCTTGCTTCAAAATTTCCTCTGAAAAATCTAGTTTCAATCCTTAGGTTGGACCATCAAATGTAATTAAGTTAACAAGATAATTTGAAAGATCGTAGTCCTTGAAACGAGCTTTCCAAGAAGTATAATTTTGATATATTTTCATTTTATTATGTATTCAATGTTCAATTTTTGTTGAAAATAGATATTTTCAATGAACATCAAGTTCTTCACTATACATGCGGAAAAAGAGTGCAACATTGAAAAAAAATCCAAAAAATACCTTTGCACTAGGTATTGATGTCCTTGTTTCACCAAAAAAAAATTGAATTTCGATATATACACAAGTTATGCATGATGACATACACCTATGTCCAAAATATAGTTACCTTGACTTAAAAAATTAATTAAAAAGAAAATATGTAACAAAAAATTATGAAAAAATATCCATGCACTAGATATTGATATTAAAATCTATATTTTAAAAATTAGAATTTTATCCTTTCTAGAAAAAATGTTGTATTGGATGACAAAAATGTTACTTTCTGAAAATGTTGTTTACTATTATAAACTAGTTATTAAAAGAGATGTTGAAAGATTCATGATTATTTCAAAAAATAATTAAAAAATATATTTAGAATCTACACACAAATCACCACAAATCACTATTTCGCATCATTTTCAAATTCTTAACGGTTTAGTTGTTATAGGTCTCAGAAAGTGAAGACTTAGTTAAAAATGTTGATATCAATGTCCATCTTGGTCAAAAAGTGGAACTCATTATTGTGGGATTACCCCACAATATACTATATTTATTCTTTTTGTTGTTGTTTCAATGTCTACCTTCATTTTGGTAACCTGCCTTTCACCTTTTACTCCAGGGCATTGATTTCTCAAGTGAACTTCCCTTGTATAGTATGAGTACCAAATATTAGGTCTTTACTTCTGTGTATTCTCCTCCTGCTTGGCCAAAATCTCTTGTCTTAGTTTTAATTGCTCTAATTTTAATTTCATCTTTTCCATTTCTAGGATTTCCTTCATCTTGTCTTGTATGTGCCAGGATTGAGACTCTATCTAGTAGGCCAGTGTCACTACTTTTGCATATGTTGCAAATGTTCTTCCATCCTGGGCAGATCTTATTTTAGGGCTTATTCCAAAAAATGAACCATTCTATCTTTTTCTTGTCACTCAGTGGTTCTTCCAACTTCCTAGTTTTCTCCTTGAATCTTTCATCAAAGTCCTTTATTGATTCTTTGTTCAATTGTATCAAATCTCTCATCTTGCTGACCCCTTCTATAGGAATATATGGAACTCCAAAATTCTCTAAGAATTGTTTCTTGATTTGATACCATTCATTATTAGTTTTTGGACATGTCTTCCTATACCACTTCAATGCTTCATTCTTCAAGGTGCCTATGAAGTTAAACAAATTGATTTCATTCTTTTTTATGCCATTCTGACTCCAAATAGACTCGAAAACAAAAATGTGCTTTGCTGCTTTAGTATTATCCTTCTTAAATACTAGTAACTTAATAGGAATATCCATGATTGGTATTCTCAATGTCTTTAGTAATTTGTAGTAGGTTTCCTCTAGTCTACTCTTCTAGTTAGTCTATCTTCTATCAACTTAGATTGTTCTTTCTCTTCCCTTGTCTTTGTGTAGTTGGATATCATAGTACTCCTCTCCAAAATTTTCTTTGAAATTACTCTAGATCTCTTTTGTTATGTTTTCTTCCTTGTTTGCTTGAATATTTTCCTCAATTAAAATTCTTCTTTCTTTATATGACACTTGGGGTGACTCGTGATCTAGGAGTTGTGTCTCTTCATAGTGTCTCTTCAAATTAGGGGACACTCTTCTATTTGTCAATGACATCATGTCAACATCAAGTGATGATTGAGACAACCTTATGAAATCCTTGGAACTCCTCTCAATGTTTACCACATCTTCTCCTCTTCCTCTTATCTTCTTTATGCTTTAGAAAATTATCTTCTCTATGTATTCTTTATCCAAATTCAAAATGTATGGTGTTAATTTAGAATTTCTAGCAATCTACGACAAGATTAAGGCTCGGTGAAATGCTAGTTCACCTCTTTCTTCATTTTCCCTTTTGCTTTCCTCTTTGATAGTGCCCACAATGGCGTGCTCAACAACATCCTCTATGATGTGCTCTATTTCTTATCCTTCTAATCTCTTGTCTTTGGCAGAACCCACAATGGCATGCACAATGACATCATCCATGATGTGATGGTCTATTTTTCCCTTCCAGTAGCATCCTCAATGGTATGCACCATGAATTGTTTCTCTTTTCCTTCTGCAACTTTGTTATCATATATTTTCTAATCTCTTGTGCCTTTTCCATCCTTCTGTTGTATGTTTCTTTCATTCCTAAATTTTCTTCAATCTTTCTTCCCTAATTATCTACATTTTGGTTCTGATGTCTTCGCTGATCTCTTTTTTCTTCCGCTTCTACCCTTTCACCTTGGGTTTTCTTGATTTGGTGTTCCATTAGTCCTTTTATATCCCATGGTATCCTTGTTTGAAGAGTCACATCATTTGAAAGAACCCTGCGGATCCTACCCCCTTTCCATTTTTCCATCCCCTTAAGTGTTTGTCCCCTCTCATAGAGGTAGGAACTTAAGGAGACCCAGATTTGTCCATAAATTGAAAATTTTCTCTGCTAACCTAGTCTTCTCTTCTTTCCAATACTTTGCGCTACTTCTTTGAATATTTAGCCTCTTCAATATTTAACTACCCTCTTCTAGGGTCCTGACAATGGAACCAAAAGTTGGCAAGAAATGGGGAGGAATAATAGTTCATAGATCTGGTCCTCAACCAATTCTTTTTAGTTAGTTTATACCCCGGTGAAGTAGTTAGAGATTGATAGAAAAATACCAAGAATAACATATGCAAAGTATCACAGACATATCCTAACAATAAGACACCAAAGAATTATTAGATACTAACAAATCTCCATATATATATACATGCTTTATCTCACATCTATTCTATCCTATCTTACTTGTCCTATCCTATATATATATTGTATTCATTACATATAGGTTTGTCTCCTTTAGTATATAAGGTCATCTCCCATCTTCTCATGATGTATGCACCAACTCCTAGTTGGTTCTGCTCCATGCCTTGTATCTTGCTAACACACACATTACGGGTTTCCACAATACAAGGATAAGGGTGAGATGGCTTAGTGTCCCATGTCAACCTTCTCCACATTTCCCACATTAGTTAACACCTATAATTACTTGCACACTCAAGTCAACCATTAGGCATACTTGCTCCACATATAATAGCCAAAGCAACATAATCCACTCTAACGTGGTATAATCACACATGATATAAAATAATCAAATCCACTATAATCATCTATGACTAGCATGATCTAGGAACATGATGCATAAATGACAACATTTCACAATGTAAGAATAATACGACAATCACAATTATAACAAGGATAATGAAAATAGTGAAGCTAAAGTACTTGAATAATATAACATGCGCAATCACAATGTATGCATTCCATAATGCATAGTTGGAAACAAAATAAAAAAGAAAAAGCCCATCAGAAACACCTTGATGGTCTTGTAGGATATACCCTTAGAACCCCTCAATGGCACCATAGTCATCAACAAGTGCAGTACAATGAATGAAAACATAATAATCACATAATACATTGATAAACACTCAGAACAACATATAACACATGAATCAAAAAGCACACAAGGCACAAACTAGGGTGGGCATTACATCAACATGGGGTTGCAAGGAATGGAGGTAGGGGGACAATTTGCAAGGGGTTAAAGGTACAAGTGAGGGGTGAAATTCTATGGAGATAAGCTAGGTGGGGGCATAGGGAACAAAGACAAATTGCACTTTGCAACATACATGTTGTGCAAATTTTACACACCATAAAAAATTTTGGTTACAAAATGGATTTGTGGAGTAGAATGTTTAAGAAAGGTGCCAACAGAGATTCATAAGTCAATACAAGGCACAGTCTCTATTGGTTTTTTCCCAGACTGGATGCTTATTCCTAGATTTCCCTACAAGGTAGCCATCAATGATCAACAGGATCTCTGGGCCAGGGGCCAACAGTGTAGGAGATAGACTCTATATTTTATCTCCTCTTCTTCTTCAGGCTCTGCAAAACCTAGGGGGGTATTCCCTACTCAACATCCATGATGATATACATACAAGGCTGGGATGCTGACAGAAAGCAGATAAGTCCTCCTGTAAGTAGACCAAAACTGTAAGATAAGAGCAAAGGGGCTAGCTTTGGGCCTATTTGCAGTTGTAGATAGAGGACTGAGGATCCTAAAACTAATTCTAATGTCCTAATGGTTGTTTTAGAGTTTGGTTTTGACTTTATATTTGGATGCAAAGCTGGACATGGTATATAACACAAAGACAAAGCTAGATCGAATCCTATCCAGGGCCTAGAGTCAATAGACATACACCTGTGAATGATATGCATGAACAACTAAAATTGGATTTTAGGGGGACACATATGATACCTGCCTTACAGATATCTCCCAATACAGAGTGTTAAGCTATCTATACTTATGGCATCCCTACTATAGTATACCCTTCCCAATGTTTAATCTGAGAACAATTTAATCTACCCCTTGAGCAGAAGTTAAGAGATCAGACATTCAACACAGGAATTCTATGTTCTAGAGTCTCAAACATTGCTTAAATATCCAGACTCAGAAGAAAGATACATGCAATACTGGAGATAGAATTAACAAAACACATGCTAACATAGCATTTCTCATATAAAATTAACCATGAAATCAGTGGATTCATGCAAAAACATACAACAAGAGATACATAAACTCACAGGTTTTACTGTACAGAGCAACCAAATTAGTTGTATTGTATTACAGAGCCAAATGTTCAACTTTCAACAATGTCAAAAATGGTAACACAGTCTGCCTATATTGGCCAGAAAGTGTACCCGCAGCAATTAATTACATGGTCAAAAATTAAAAATCTGCCAGATACAGACTCCACAAAGGAATGGCGCTCAGAAGTTATTGCAGCAACAGACAAGAGAAGCCTTGAGCCCTGTGCCGCCATCTGGGAGTCTTCACTCAAAAATCAGGTGACATGATCATGTGTACCATTGCCCATACCTCTGTACCGTCACCATTAAAGGCCTCAACCACCCGCGGCCTACCTGGAAACCGTCATTGCGTTCAAACAGAAGTTCCCGCCAAAATGCACTTTACTGAAGTTTCAAATGTGCAGGAAGAATAGTCCCATATTGGTGCCGTGGAGACTCCTTCAATACCTTAAAAACATGGTCGCGAGCATAATAGGTGTCGAGTGCCTTTTGCCACGCTCGACGCATAAGCCTTCTCCAAAAGCCCATCGCCAAAACCCAAGCCATCGGCACACCCTAGAATTCTCCTTCCGATCTCAACAGTCTCGCCGACCGCTACCTTCGCTTCCCCATCGGCCAGAGATGCATCATTGCGCCAACCATCCAAACCTTCACCGATCTCATCAGTTACACCGATGAAGCCACCGCAATCACCTATTGGCCAGACCAATACCGTTGGCCAAGCAAAAGATCCCTCTGCTGATAGACCACACTTTCACCGATGCACCAATGAATTATACTCTGCTCCTTCATCGGCGAGACCTCCCACTATCGGCCCACCACAATCCATCCTCACCGACAACACAAGTCACGCCGAAGACCATACACAACACTTCCCTTCATCGGCCAGAGATTAGTCTATCGGCCAACCATATCACCGTTCACTCGACAATATAACCCATGCCGATAGATCCTGGCTCTTCCCCTTCTATCAGTGTAACACACACCATCGGAGCATCCAAAAAGCTTCCTGCCGATCTCAAAGGTCACGCCGACGACATCTTCGCTAGCCACACACTACTCCTCCATCAGCCAAACTCCTTACATCGGCGGGCCACAAATTTGCTTCGCCGATATCCAAACACACATCGATGGACATCCATCAGCCAGACCAAAACAATCGGAGCACTCAAGAAATCTTTCGCCAATGAGGCCGATCACTCCGATAAGACCAAAAACGTAAAGCGCTGAACTGTTGAACCGTTGAACCACGAACTGGTTCAACCTGATGGTTCAACCGAGAAGTTCAATGCCGAATGGAGCACTTCAAAAAGAACATTCGCCGAACACAAACACAAAGCCTCAAACCGTTGAACCCTGAACCAAAAGGGTTCAACACTAGGGTTCAACGCGATGGTTCAAACATCAAAAATAATACTCCATAGGCAAAAAAGCTTCGAACCATTGAACCTTGAACCAAAACAAAAAGGTTCAAGCGGGAGGTTCAACGATGCAATATTTGTGCAAGGCAAATGAATAATGCGACCCGTTAGAAGAAAAATGAACCTCGAACCGCTGAACCACTAAACTTAGAGAAAAAAGGGTTCAAGTTCAAACCGAAATGTTGAAGACACAAAAATGAACCCATGCCGATGGAGAAAAGATGAAGACCCCTCCTCAAGAAATGAGATGCAAATACTGAAAAACATTGAAGGGGTGCCAAAACTTAGAACCTTTTGGATATTTTGGGATGGTACCTCCATGAAAATTGCTAAATTAATTGACAGTGAATTCAGGCACCAACAGTCTCAACATAAGGGTACCATCTTCTATGCATCAAATGCAACCACTAAAACAATGATCACAGGTGACATAATAAGAGGCACAGGTTAACAATATGGCATAGGATGTCAAGTATGCCACATGGATTCAATAAGGGCATGCAACCTTAAGCACAGAAGAAAGAAATTAACACAACCATTATCAACATAGTATATAAAGAACATCAGGCATAACCATGCATTGAAATAAGGTGTTGTTTATGAAGATGAGATGTAGAACCAAATGAAGTGGAGTGCATATGATATAAAGAGAAAATTCTCTAATCAATAAGGACTATGGATCCAAACATCTTGCAGCCTAAGCAAGATAAGGTGCACATTAGCATATGAAGTCAAATCCATTAGTATCAAGGTACGAGCCTTTGTAAAGAAGCATAGACCTTTAAAATTTAGGGCAGCATATCAAAGACACAACAAAGATATATGATAGGCAGCCACAATATTGGGGCTTAGCTAATAAATGAGGAATGACACATATTTAAAAGAAAGGTGATGCCTGTCAAAATGCAACCAAAGTGTATTATAGAAGATGCAACATAAAAAAAAAGTATCGGCCTATTCATTTTGGAGCCACTATCTAGAGGCATGAAGATAATTTGGAATCAATGTGCCCCATTGAAAATGAAATAGTGTGACCATATCAATAGCACATAGCACACCAAAGTGGCATGACACTATAAGAATAGGCTTTACCTATGAAATGTAATGCAGCATTACAAATGCAGCCTAACTCAATCCAAAGGTGTCGACCATCACATAGAGGGCGTTGCACATCAAACACAAAGTCTGTAGTCAAAATGAAGATGGTGCGGTTAGAATGAAGGTACTACCAAAGTTAATAGATGCTGCCTATTGAAACTAATACTCAACCTACCAAAGAAAGCATATATCATTAAGGAAGGCACACAACAATGGTTAGGGTGCAACATTTAAAATAAATGCATGATGTAGAGTTTCAACCAAGATCATATGAAATGTTAGGGTTAGTATGCATCACTGGTTTTTCCAACAAAGTGACATACAAAGATCAATGCATATAAAATGGACTCATAGCTAGGCATTGCCAACTTTAGGGTAAGACACATTATCTAATTTAGTTCATCCATATAAAAGCATTGCATATTCATCAGAATAGTGCCCATATTCACCAAGATATGAACTTTGGCACTACAAGTTGTAATAATGAAGCAATGTCAAATGAGGTGACTCTTAGTCTCATAGAGGAGCAAGCTATATTCTGAAACAATGACACTTTCATTATGATGGAGTCTCTGCCCATAGCCATAAGTGTGGCCCTTGCAATGATGTCTTATCAAATAAGCATAGGCCCTAAAAGCATTTACAACATCAATAAAATGACAGTGCCAGGTCACTAGTGGATGCACATCATATAATAATGGCTACCATTAAAGAGGCATTCTATTCAAAGGATGTATACACTCTATGATTTGGCATTTCATTGTCTAAGGTGCAGCCTCTAATCTAGCTCTTGGTTTAATCAAGAATAGAAGATAGTCTATTTCAGAGTATGGTGTGCAGTCCAGATTCATGGTGGCCTCATTAAAAATAAAGTGTAAACCCTAAAGTCTCTACACAAAAGGAATAGACACATGACAACCATCTGATCATGAGGTGAATCAATGTCTTAGACTGTAGTTTGAAAAGAAGCACTAGAGGGTGCCACTTGGTAGTACTGCGGGCCTTTGAGGGGAAAGAAAGGAAAACTTCTCTCAAACAAGTGTCATTGCACCACATGGAGGAAGCAGATGCAAGGAAAATATTTGGTTTTATTTTCCATAAAAATCATAAAATGGTGGAGTCATGTGAGAAGGTAAAGATTTGAGTCTTTTATTTTATTATGAGAATATAAATGTGGGCCTCTCCTCACATAAAGCTGAGCTTTATTA
This sequence comes from Cunninghamia lanceolata, assembly GCA_027924645.1. NCBI lineage: Eukaryota > Viridiplantae > Streptophyta > Pinopsida > Cupressales > Cupressaceae > Cunninghamia > Cunninghamia lanceolata. The sequence continues at coordinate 5,346,152 of BSBN01000596.1, forward strand.
AATTTAACAAGAGTCTCTCAAATATATGCTCACAGGATTTAAAGATATGTTTTAAATAAAAGATAAGAGTCTTTTATTATTTAAAAAGGACATGGCGGGGCCCAAGATAAAATGAAGCAAAGGCTTTATTAATATATTTGACTCATGACTATTCATGGGGAGTAAAGACATATGTAGCCCTAATAATAAAGCAACTCTTTATTTTTATTTCATGGGAAGCTACAAAAAAGAGGAGAGAGGGAGTTTTTTTTACACAACAAGTCAATAATGGAGGCAACCATGGAGTTTGAGGTGTAGACCCAGTTAACTGAAGACCAATTACCAGAGCCATTACCAGATCCAGTTTTCACAGGATTTTCAGTTGCATATTTTTTTGGGCAGTTGCAAAAGATTTTCAAAGGGTTCTAGGTTATAAATACAAGAATCTGAAGCAAAGAAGAGGAGTTCCACACAGATCTATGATCAAAGTTTTTTGAGCAGCAGTTTAGAGATATTTTTCTTTGCCTCAGTAGATAGTTTTAATGAGGGATGTAACATTTTATTTTGTGCAACTTTGCCTCTGTATTTTATTCTCCATTCAAATGAAGAGAAGTGGTGCTTTGTGTAGATTTGAATGTTTCTCTTTTTCTTGCTTCTTTCTTTTTGTTTCTTAGCCTCTGTTAAATCTAATTTATAAACTGGGTTATTAATCATACATTCTACTCTTTGGTTTTCTAGTGAATCATTTAGGGTTTAATCATTGTGTTGTTTCAAGTTAGGTAATGAATCTGGTGCATCACCATAGATGCAATTTAGGGTATTTCTTTAATCTTGTTTTTTTCTTCCCTTTCCAAAAACCCATTTAAAAGGAAGAGCTAGCTTCTGTAAAATCTGGAGGTTGTTCTGAGAGTCATCCCACATTCTCAGAATCTCCCATGTTGGTGATGGATTAAACCCACAAATTTATGCATCAACAGTTTTTGGTACACCCAGTGGGACTGGAATCAAAGACTTGGTCTTTGTTTTCACTGAATCTTTGCCCTATATTTTGTGGTTTTGGTGGAAAATAAAAAAAAATCTACTCATGGGAGCATGAATTTTCCACCTGGTTACTCTACTAGTGACTCTTTCTCAGATCTTTTCTTCTACAGATCATGGCAGCCTCAAATATTTATGTGTAACTCAATATCCCTGCAAGAAATCTACCTTTTGTGACTTGGGATTTAGGCCCTCTTCTTCTATAGCTATAGGGTTAGATTCTTGAGACAACATGGAAAGCATCACGTCATTTTCTTAGAGATGGCTCAGTTTCCCCTGTAGATCATATCCAAGATGTTGCAAATTTATGCACAATGCATAGTATCACAACTAAGAATGAATCTCTTTTGCTACTAGCATCTTCCTTCAAAGGCAAAGCAAAGGAATGGTATAGAGGTTTGCAGCTCGTGCAAGAGCACCTAATCCACAATGGCCTCCGTGAGGCATTCAACTGTTTGATGTACATTTTGTTGTTTCCAATAAGGTCCTATAAGACAATTCATGTAATAAGGTATGTTTGACCTATTGGTTTTTTCCCAGACTGGATGCTTATTCCCAGATTTCCCTACAAGGTAGCTAACAATGATCAACAGGATCTCTGGGCCAGGGGCCAACAGTGTAGGAGATAGACTCTATATTTTATCTCCTCTTCTTCTTCAGGCTCTGCAAAACCTAGGGGGGTATTCCCTACTCAACATCCATGGGGATATGCATACAAAGGCTGGGATGCTGACAGAAAGGAGATAAGTCCTCCTGTAAGTAGACCAAAACTGTAAGATAAGAGCAAAGGGGCTGGCTTTGGGCCTATTTTCAGTTGTAGACAGAGGACTTGGATCCTAAAACTAATTCTAATGTCCTAAAGGTTGTTTTAGAGTTTGACTTTGATTTATAGTTTGGATGCAAAGCTGGACATGGTTGTAACACAAACACAAAGCAAGATTGGTGCCTATCCAGGGCCTGGAGTCAGTAGACATACACCTGTGAATGATCAGCATGAACAGCTAAAACTAGATTTTAGGGGGATATACATATGATACCTGCCTTACAGATATCTCCCAATATAGAGTGTTAAGTTATCTCTACTTATGGCATCCCTACTGCAGTATACCCTTCCCAATGTTCAATCTGAAAACAGTTTAATCTACCCTTGAGCAGAAGTTAAAAGATCAGACATTCAACACAGGAATTCTATGTTCTAGAGTCTCAAATATTACCCAAATATCCAGATTCAGAAGAAGAATACATGCAATACTGGAGACAGATTTAACAAAACACATGCTAAGATAGCATTTCTCATATAAGATTAATCATGAAATCAGTGGGTTCATGCCAAAACATACAACAAGAGATACATAGACTCACAGGTTTAGCTGTATAGAGCAACCAGATCAGCTTGTTTTGAATTACAGAGCCAAAAATCTTCAACTTTCAACAACCATGAAATGAGTAACACTTCCTACTTATAACAGCCAGAAAGTGTACTACATCAATTAATTACATGGCTATTACAAAAAATCTGCCAGATACAGATCACACAGAAAGAATGGCGCTCAGAAAATGTAAATGCAGCAGACAAAGAGGAGCCTCGAGCCATGCGCCACTATCTGGAAGTCTTCATTCTCAAAAATCCGGTACCTGACTATGCAACAACTCGCCCATACCCCAGCACAGTCGCCATTAAGGGCCTCAACCACCCGCGGCCGCTTGAAAATCGTCGCAACAGTCGAACAGAAGTTTCCCACCAAAACACATCGCATGTTCAAATTGTGGAAAAAGAATAGTCCCACATTCACGGTGAAGAGATCACTCCAGCGCTTTATAAACATAGCCACATGCTCAATAGATGTCGAGCGCCTTTTGCTACGCTCAACACACGACCATCCACCAAATACCCATCGCCAAGACTTAGGCCATTGGCCAACCCCACAAATCTCTCATCGATCTCAATTGTCTCGCCGATGCCTACCTTACATTCCGCTCCCTCAGCCAGAGATAGACCATCGGGCCAGCACAAAACTCCTTTGCCGATATAACAAATCATGCCGATGAACTATGGCCTCATCCCTCCATCGGCCAAACACATGCCAATGAAACCTCATCGACCAAACATGACCCATCGGCGGCTCCCACAAAACCTTCGCTGATAGACAACTGTCTCGCCGAACGCTACTCCACACTCCCCTGTCGGTGTGACCAACACCATCGGCCAACCCGAAAGTCTCCCCGCCGATACGCCGAGTCACACCGAAGACCACCATCAACTCCATCATCGGCCAGAGAAAAAGTATGCTACAGCGATGTCTCCCGATCGGCAAGAAAAACATCATCGGCCAAGCATCTCAAAGTCGACCCAATACTCAATCTCACTCCGATGGCACTCCCCATCGGGGTGACTTCCTTCCATCGACAAACTGCAAAAGACCTTAGCCGATATGCTAAATCTCACCGACGAACACTTGACTCACCCCCCATCGGCATGACCAACGCCGTCGGTGGAACCATAAACTTCCCAGCCGATGAAGAATGTTATGCCGATGCCTACAAATAAAACACATCCTCCGTCGGTGAGACCCTTAACTGTCGGCACAACATTTGCCCGTTCACCTGACCACACAGGTCACCCCGATGCCAAACACCAAGCCAACCTGATTGCCAAGAAGCCTACGAGGTCACACCGATGGGCAAGAAAACATAGGGTTTAAATGAAGAAACCCTCCAACAAGCAAGCTCAATCTCCAGGCCAAAATGAGCACCAACACTAGCTCCGAATGGGGACGTGCAGGTGAAAACCTGCAGCGAGAACCAGATCTCTGGGCAGACCAGGAAAAAAATCAAAAAGCACGAACTGTACAAGGCATTTACACTATATACATGTTTTTACAAATGTGCACAGCGACAAGTCATCTATGCAAAATAGAACTTAAGGAATTGGCCATGCACAGGCAATTCCAGAACTTCACCATCTAGGGCCTGGAGGAAATAAGAATCCTCCCCATGAGCACTACAAATCTGATATGGGCCCATACATAAGGGTTCAAATTTACCATGTTTACCCTTTTCTTGACCTTTTGCATTCCAAATGAGCACCAGATCATTGACTTGAAACTTCCTTTTTATAGCTCTCTTGTCAAACTGATATTTCACATCTTGTTGTCTCTTGAGATTAATCTGGTGGGCTTTCCTTCTGTTTTCATCCAGTGCAACCAACTGGTTCACTCTTTCTGTCATGGAGTCTTCAATCTCCTCATCATTTTCTTGGATGAACTTGTAAACTGGTAGGAGATTGTTTATGGGCAATCTGGCTGATGCACCATATACTAGCTCAAAGGGTGACATTCCAATAGCCCTTTTTACTGTCACTCTATCAGCCCATATGGCCAACTTTAATTTTGAGTCCCAAGCTCTCTTGTTCTTGTCCAATATCCTTTTGATAATTTTCATGATGCTTTTATTGCTTGATTCTGCTTGACCATTCCCTTGTGGGTGATATGGTGATGAATATGATAGATTTATCCCATACCCGTTGCAAAAAATCAACAAATTCACCTGATCTGAAGCACATAGCATTATCAGTGACTATCTTGAGTGGTACTCCAAACCTGATGATAATATTTTCTAGCATGAAATCTGTCACCACCTTACTTGTAGCTCTCTTAGTTAGAATGGCCTCAATCCATTTGGTAAAGTAATCAGTTGCCACCAAAATCCAACTGTGTCCCCCACTTGATTTGTCTGCAATTTCCCCTATGAAGTCAATTCCCCATTGCTGAAATGGAGCATCCACAGTTACAGTCCTGAGGGGTAAAGCACCATCATATTTCAACTTTCCTGAAAATCTTTGGCAAGGGTCACACTTCCTCACTAACCTTTTTGCATCTGAAAAGAGAGTGGGCCACCAATATCCTGCTCTGAGAATTTTATGAGCTATTGTTTGGGCAGTATAATGTCCACCACACAATCCTTTATGCATATCAATCAAAACATTGTTAGCTACATCTTCATCCACACATCTCAGTAGCACACCATCAGGGTTTTTCTAGTATAGCTCACCTTGAACAATAACATACCTGATTGCATGTAACTTTAAAGTCCTCTTTTGACTGTCACTGAAATGGGAAGGACAATTCAGATTTTGCAAGTAGTAGATAATATCCTTGTACCATTCAGATCTTGATACATTTACATTCTCATTTTGGACTACATTAACTTGGCATGCTTCCAAGTTTGATTGTGCCATCATCTTGGCTAATCCTTGTCCTCTTACCAACTTGGTAACTTGTATGTCTATGTTGAACTCCTACAGTTTGTTTATCCATCTGCACCTTCTTCTAGTCACCTCCTGCTGAGTGAATATGTCTTTGACTGCTGCATGGGGTACATATGCAATTATATATGATCCTACCAGGTATGGTCTGAAACTTTTGATGGCTCTGACTAGTGCATATGCCTATTTTTCCATAATATCATATTTCAACTTAGAGGCCTGCAAGGACATACTGAAGAAAGATATGGGCTGTTCAAAACCATCTTCGTTTTTCTGTAGCAAACATGCAGCAACAGTATGAAAGGAAGCAAATGAAAATACTTGGAATGGCCTAGAAAAATCAGGAGATTTAAGAACAGGGGCCATCTTGATTGCCTCTTTGATACTCTGAAATGATTCTATTGCTTCACTTTGCCAGTGGACAGTTGCATCCTTCTTCATCATCTTGGAAATGTTCCTTGTGGTTTCTGCAAAGTTGGGAACAAATCTCCTAACAAAATTTATCTGTCCAAAGAAGGACTGAACTCCTTTTACAGTTTTTGGCATTTGAATTCTGTCAATAGCAGCCACTCTCTCTGGATCTATCCTGACTCCATCCTTGGAAACAATACGTCCCAGGAGCTTTCCTTCAACTACCCCAAAGGCACACTTCTTTGGATTTAAAGAAATACCATACTCTAGTGCTCTAATGAAAATCTACTCCAAGTGCATACAATGCTACTCCTCCTTCTTTGAATATGCAGTCAAGTCATCCTGATATACAGCCAGGATTGAATCAATCAACCCTGCAAAAGCAACATCCATTGCTCTTTGAAATGTAGCACCTACATTGGTTAGTCCGAAGGGCATTCTAACATACACATAAGTTCCCCATGGAGTGGTGAAGGTAGTCTTATACTGTTCTGATTCCTTCACCTTCACCTGATTATAACCTGAAAATCCATCCATCATGGATAAGAGTTCACAACCAGTCACTCTCTGCAACATAGCTTCCATATTAGGCAGTGGATAGTTATCATTTAAAGAGGATACATTCAAGTTCCTAAAGTCAACACAAAGCCTAATATCACCATTCTTTTTTCTGACTGGGACAAGGTTAGACACCCAAGTTGAATGTCTGATTGGCACAATTATTCCAGCTTCCCTCAGCCTTTTGAGTTCTTCTTGCATATTTGGAGCTAAGGTAGGATTAATAGGTCTTTGCCTCTGTCTGAATGGCTTAGCTCCCGGCTTCAATGGGATCTCATGCTAGAATAAATCTTCCCTATAGGCCTTTAGGTCCTCATATGACCAAGCAAAAACATGTTTGTACCTTTTCAGTAATGCAATCAGCATACTTCTAATGTGTGGTTTGAGCTGTCTACCAATGTATACCTTCTGAGGGGCCTGAGATGTCCCCAAATTTATCTCTTCTAAATCTTCCTTATTTGTGGGAGATGTACTTGTGACCAATTTATCTCTACTGTCAAAAACTCTTTCCAAAGCTACCAACCCTCTAGGGATTTTATTAGTCTTCTATTGAATTATCTCTTTTCCCACAAGAGTTTCTTTTCCATCTATAGTCTCTACAAAAGCTTGGAAATCAATTTCTTGATTCTCATATTCATCTATGCAGTGCAAAAATTTTAACAAGTCCCTATCATCATTAAACACTTGCCAACTGCATATATTTTCTGGTACTGCAGGCCTAATTTTAACTTCTACATTTGTAACATCTGACAGAGTGATGTCATCTGGCCTTATTGCAACATTAGCTAAGAAATCAGCCATAACATTCTTTGACCTCTCTACCCAGTCTATTGAAAATGCATCAAATAGTTCAATGGTATCCCAAACAGCATGCTTGTATTGCTTCAATCTTTTATTTTTTGAAGCATACCTATCTCTAATTTGGGATACAATCAGCTCAGAATCCCCAAATACTCTTAGCATTTTGATTCCATGTTTGAGAGCAATATTCAGGCCTAAGAGTAAAGCCTCATATTCTGCAATGTTGTTTGTGCAAACAAACCTTAGCAAGAAAGAGAATTTGAGGAGCTTACCAGTTGGAGACAGGAAAACAACTCCAGCTCCAGAGCCTTCTTTTGCACAAGCTCCATCAAAAAACATGGTCCATAAACCTTGCTGATCCAATTCTTGAATGCAGACATTTTTCTTCTTATCTTCTCTATCATCTGAGACAACCTTGAAGTTATCACAGTCAGTGTTTACAAAGCATATCTGTTCCTCTGCTTCTTGGTCTTCCACTGTCTCTGATGATCTTTATTCTCTGATTAGCTTAACATCCCTGCCATTCATTGGAATCATGGCATATGACAGGTCCAGCTGCATACTTCCACCAATTAGTGCTGCCCATTTTCTTGACAGCAACATACCATACTGTGGCTTGATGTCAACCACTGTTATATTCATTTTATATCTCTTTTTAGGAAATGCTGCCAGTTTGAAATCTACATCCTTCATGATTCCAATAACTGGTACCTCTCTGGCATCCATAGCATAACATTTTCCACATGCCTTGTCAATTTTCAATCCAGCTTGTTGCATGATGGCCAAAGGCATGACATTTGTAGATGCTCCAGAGTCAAGCATACAATTTCTGATTATTTTTCCATTTATAACCAGGGAAACATAAAATGGTTCCACTTGTGAAGGACACTTTGTCATAGTCACTCCTAAATAGACTTCAGGAGCCTCATCTTCTTCATTACACATGACATGTTTCTCACCCTGGATCTGAGCATTTTGTTTAGCTTGAAAAGGTACCCTTGAAATTAGGGATATTGTCCTATTCTTAATTTCTTCCACTTTCATCAGTTCCATAAGTGGAACAAAGACTTTTACCTGGGAGAGGACTTGAGCTATATCAAATGGAGCATAATTTTGTATAACAGTTGTAGCTTGCTCCACAATCTTATTCTTATCCTGAACTGATTTAGCTTTTACTTTCATAGTTCCCTGATCATCATTCTTGTCTTGGGAACCTTTACCTTGATCTTCAGCCTGAGGGATTCTATTTTCTAGTCCTTGGGATTCATGACTTGTTCTATGTCTGAAATTCTGTTTATTATTAACCCACTACCCTTTTTGTAATTCCATCCCCTTATTACCATGCACTGGCTGTCCTATAGTAACATCTTTTGGCTGATGTGGGCTGCTTACCTGATTTTTACCTCTGAGATTGTAGTTGCTCTTGACTTGGGCAACTGCTGCAGCTGTGAAGGCCCTAATTTCCTCATCAGAAGGTTGTTGTAAGTTACTCAGAAAATTGTGTGAGTTCTGAGCATAGGCATAGTTAACTTCATCATCTTCATCACATGGGAACTGTTGGCATCCCTGAGTTCCATCATTTGTACTCTCATCAGCATCATAAAGAGTGTATCCATTGCTTATGGACATCATATTTACATCATCATCTTGCACATAATGTGGCTCATTGCATTCATTACAAGATGTAGTATTATCACACAAGGACTGAGCAATCATACACTGTAACTGTGAATGTGGCATCTGGCAAATCATACACCATGGAGCATCATCAACAATATTTACAGCTTTCTTTAGAGGATCAGGAGTTTCTTTGACATGTTGAGCTCTTTGATTTGTGTTGTTGCACGGGAATATAGGTTTACCATCATGCCAATTGGTATTATAAGGCATATCATGCAATGATGGCCTCTTTTCCTGCCTTTGATAGACTTGCCTATCAGGACCTATCCCTTTTTCACTTCTAGCTAATCTATAGCTTAGGTCCTTAACAACATTTGCCAATTTGTCTATCTTATCTTCAGGGGCAGATGTATTACCTTGAGTGTTCTGAGGCTTGTTTGGATTCTGCAGAATTTTTATATCATCCCTTCTATTTGTCTTGCCTGATGCTTTCCTGTTGTTTTCAATATTCACTGCAATTCTGAAAGCATCCCTGAGAGTAGCAGGACCTTTATCTCTTAATCCATATGCAGTTTTTGCATCAAGGCATTGATATACAATATTATGCACATTGGTTCATTTGGCCTCATGTGATGTGGCAATTTGTTTAACACTTTAGTAAATCTTGCATTAAAATCTGCAACCTACTCATTTGACCCTTTAGTGATACTGGTGAACTCATTTACAAAAAAGCTAGGGTCAGTTTTGTCACCATATTGCCTCCTTGAACATCCTTTTAAAATCATCCCATGATGAAATACTCTGGTCAGGCAGATTCTTGTACCATTCCCTTGCCTCATCTATTAAGGATTGCATGAATGACTTCATGAAAACATCCTCATGTTCAACCTCAAAGTTATCCATGACATTTTGAAAGGCTTTTAGATGATCTTCTCCTGACACTGTGTTGTTTCCTAAAAATTTAGGCACTTGCAGCCTCAGATGCTTATCAATGGGGTTAGGATACCCAGGAATACCATCAAATACCAGCTGTCTGAATCTATCTAGTTGCATTGGCTGTCTGTTTAACTGATTAACATTAATATTTCTGTTTGCATTCTGGTTTCTTACATTGTTCAGTGGTATCCTAGCATCATTCACATTTTGTCTCTCATCATTATGCTAATGTTGCACTTCATTTCTCTGTTGATGTCTCTGCACATTTGCATTCTCAAGGGTAGGAATTGAATTATTTTGGGCAGTCCTCAAAGCTTGCACTTTCTTCCTCAAGTCATCTCTGATTGATATTGCCTGCTGATATTCAAACTCGGCCCTTAAGCTCCTAATTTCATCAGCTAGTTCTTCCTCACTGGGCCTAGAGGAGGATGGTTTTACCATATTCTGATCATCATCTTCATCATCCCTCAAAGATTCTGCCTCTTCAAATCTTTCACTAGGGTCTAGAAATGGGCGTTCTTGGAACACCTCTGACCTCATTCTCATGTTACCACCCTGTTGCCTCTCATATGCACCCTGAATATCAGCTTCTGCATTTGAAAAGTAAGGTACTGTCTTGTCTGAAGACCTTGGATTGTCTTGTATATCATCATTTTTTCTGGGGGAACCCTCATGACTAACTGAGACAGCTCCCTTTCTTCTGTACATCATTCTTCTTGTTACTGGTAACTCTTCAAATAAAGGATTTTGTTGGGATCTTCTCCCCTGCATATAAATTTTACTTTGACCGGTTGGGAGATTACTTCAGAGTTGCCACCTATTACTAGGAACTATTTTCTTTTATAAATCAGGGTTCTTTCAAAAATAACAATTATCAAATCACCATCCCCAGCGGAGTCACCAATTTCTGTTGGTTTTTTCCCAGACTGGATGCTTATTCCTAGATTTCCCTACAAGGCAGCCAAAAATGATCAACAGGATCTCTGGGCTAGGGGCCAACAGTGTAGGAGATAGATTCTATATTTTATCTCCTCTTCTTCTTCAGGCTCTGCAAAACCTAGGGGGGTATTCCCTACTCAACATCCATGGGGATATGCATACAAAGGCTGGGATGCTGATAGAAAGCGAATAAGTCCTCCTGTAAGTAGACCAAAACTGCAAGATAAGAGCAAAGGGGCTGGCTTTGGGCCTATTTTTAGTTGTAGACAAAGGACTTGGATCCTAAAACTAATTCTAATGTCCTAAAGGTTGTTTTAGAGTTTGACTTTGATTTATAGTTTGGATGCAAAGCTGGACATGGTTGTAACACAAACACAAAGCAAGATTGGTGCCTATCCAGGGCCTGGAGTCAGTAGACATACACCTGTGAATGATCAGCATGAATACCTAAAACTAGATTTCAGGGGGATATACATATGATACCTACCTTATAGATATCTCCCAATACAGAGTGTTAAGTTATCTCTACTTATGGCATCCCTACTGCAGTATACCCTTCCCAATGTTCAATTTGAAAACAGTTTAATCTACCCTTGAGCAGAAGTTAAAAGATTAGACATTCAACACAGGAATTCTATGTTCTAGAGTCTCAAATATTACCCAAATATCCAGATTCAAAAGAAGAATACATGCAATACTGGAGACAGAATTAACAAAACACATGCTAAGATAGCATTTCTCATATAAGATCAATCATGAAATCAGTGGGTTGATGCCAAAACATACAACAAGAGATACATAGACTCACAGGTTTAGCTGTATAGAGCAACCAGATCAGCTTGTTTTGAATTACAGAGCCAAAAATCTTCAACTTTCAACAACCATGAAATGAGTAACACTTCCTGCTTATAATAGCCAGAAAGTGTACTACAGCAATTAATTACATGGCTATTACAAAAAAATCTGCCAGATACAGATCACACAGAAAGAATGGCGCTCAGAAAATGTAAATGCAGCAGACAAAGAGGAGCCTCAAGCCATGCGCCACTATCTGGAAGTCTTCATTCTCAAAAATCCGGTACCTGACTATGCAACAACTCGCCCATACCCCAGCACAGTCGCCATTAAGGGCCTCAACCACCCACGGCCACTTGAAAATCGTCGCAACAGTCGAACAGAAGTTTCCCGCCAAAACACATCGCATGTTCAAATTGTGGAAAAAGAATAGTCCCACATTCACGGTGAAGAGATCACTCCAGCGCTTTATAAACATAGCCGCATGCTCAATAGATGTCGAGCGCCTTTTGCTACGCTCGACACACGACCATCCACCAAATACCCATCGCCAAGACTTAGGCCATCGGCCAACCCCACAAATCTCTCATCGATCTCAATTGTCTCGCCGACGCCTACCTTACATTCCGCTCCCTTGGCCAGAGATAGACCATCGGGCCAGCACAAAACTCCTTTGCTGATATAACAACTCATGCCGATGAACTATGGCCTCATCCCTCCGTCAGCCAAACACATGCCGATGAAACCTCATTGACCAAACATGACCCATCGGCGGCTCCCACAAAACCTTCGCCGATAGACAACTGTCTCGCCGAACGCTACTCCACACTCCACTGTCGGTGTGACCAACACCATCGGCCAACCCGAAAGTCTCCCCGCCGATACGCCGAGTCACACCGAAGACCACCATCAACTCCATCATCGGCCAGAGAAAAAGTATGCTACAACGATGTCTCCCAATCGGCAAGAAAAACATCATCGGCCAAGCATCTCAAAGTCGACCCGATACTCAATCTCACTCCGATGGCACTCCCCATTGGGGTGACTTCCCTCCATCGGCAAACTGCAAAAGACCTTCGCCGATATGCTAAATCTCACCGACGAACACTTGACTCACCCCCCATCGGCATGACCAACGTCGTCAGTGGAACCATAAACTTCCCAGCCGATGAAGAATGTTATGCCGATGCCTACAAATAAAACACATCCTCCATCGGTGAGACCCTTAACTGTTGGCACAACATTTGCCCGTTCACCTGACCACACAGGTCACCCCAATGCCAAACACCAAGCCAACCTGATTGCCAAGAAGCCTACGAGGTCACACCGATGGGCAAGAAAACATAGGGTTTAAATGAAGAAACCCTCCAACAAGCAAGCTCAATCTCCAGGCCAAAATGAGCACCAACATGACCAATGCATGTCATTTTAGTTTGTATCTAGGTTTATGTTGTAAGTCCCAAGGACACTTGTCGATTTGTAATCACGAAGGTTGTTAGGCAGTTGGAGGTTGTTAGATCTCCCAGCCACTTGGAGTTAGGTTGGTACTACTCAGGGTGAGTAGATAAATACCCAGAGCAGATCGAATGTAATCAGTAGCAGTAGTTGGAGTCAAGAAGTAATAGAGATCAGAGATCAATGTGATTTGTAACTATGAAATAGAGCATCTGTGTATGCATATTTCTGAAAGGCATAATAAACAAAGTTCTATTGTGTATCTTTCTGTCATTCAATTTCGCAAGGTTTCCTCTGTGTGAAATTGATTTACTATTTTGTGGCTGAGAAGGATTTCTTAATCCATTCCACTGGTTAGATTTCTTTGAAATCAGTGGAATGGTTGTATAGTGTTTTCATTTTGTTTTCATTTTGTTCATTTGGTTTTATGTTTACAAGATCGCATACAAGATGCACTAAAAGATCCTAGCGTTTCCATGTGCTAGGTTGATAGAGAAATTAGATCTATGTAATCATAGGGTTTACAGAGGTTCAAAACAACGAAGATTGGTGTTGAATCCCCGAAGATGCATTTCATGTGTATATCGCAAATGTATGCTGAATATACATTCTGTGTGTGTATCGCAAGAGTCTGTTGAGTGTGTATGTCACAAAGCATATCGGGAATCACATGTGTATTGTTTGTCAAGATTGTATGTAGTGAACATACATTGTGAATGTACAAGTGTATCAACATACAAAGGAGAGAGAAAGTTATAAGTTTCTGATTTGGGAGGTCAGGCATACAAAGGAAGTCAATGGTCAAATGTACATTCTGCAAATCATGTTGGTAATGTATCTTCTAGTTGTATGTTATGAACATACATTGTGCTAAGTTGTTGGTTGAATGCATGTTATGAATGCATCTTTCGAATGCATGTTCTTCAAAGTATATTGTGAATGCATCTTACGAATGTATATTGAAATATACATTGCGCATATACGTTGAGTTAGATACAAAGGGTGACTAGAGGCGACAGTAGAGAAGACTGGTGATTGCAAGTCAACTGAAGTATATGGAGGTTGTTCCAGTGGTGTATCAGGAGCACATACAAAGCACTCACTGATGAAGACAGACACACCAAGAATGCATGTCATCGGGGTGACAAGGCAATTCCAGAGGATGTGAATAGTCTTGCCGATAGGCAAGTAATGTGAAGACATACATCAGTGAATGTATGTTAAAGTATTGGCTCCTCATCATATTGGTATCAGAGCTCAGAAAAAGGTCTAAGAATTTGTGTGTTTGATTCTTTCATTGAGAAGGTTGAAGTAGAAGAATTGAGAAGTTGCATAAACAAGTTAGCAAGATGCCTCCGAAAAATGTTAGTACTACTAGAGAGTTGCAAGAGATGAAGGAAAAACATGCTAGAGAGATGAGGGAGATGAAAGAGCTTGTAGAATCCCTTCAAGCTAGGCTTGTAGCCTTGGAGACAAACAAAAGAAGGGAAGTGGAAGAAAATGAATTAGAAAAAGAAGAGAATGGTGAAGATTTTGAAGATGTAGATGAAGATCTGGATCTTGAAGATCAGAGATTTGCAAAATTGTTAAGGGCAGTCCAGAAAGAAAAACCTAAGGTAAAGATTGATGTTTCAAAGTATAATGGAAGTCTAAATGAGGAAGAGTTACTTGATTGGATTGCTACATTAGATAATCACTTTGAATGTGAGGAGGTTCCTGAGGAGCAGAAAGTAAAGATTACAAAGACCAAATTGGGAGGTCATGCCTTGGTATGGTGGGATTACATACAATTAGAGAGGAGAAAGCAGGGTAAGTCAAAGATTTCTTCATGGGACAAGGTGGTAGCAAGAATCAAAGGTAAGTTCTTACCCAAGGATTATGAAGTTCAAATGTTTAAAAAGATTCAATTTTTAAGACAAAAGGAAATGGATGTGAAAGCATATACTGAGGAATTTTATAAATTGAGTATGAGGTCTGGTCATCATGAGAATGAGGTTGAAAAGGTTGCTAGATACTTGGCTAGTTTGAGATTGAATATACAAGATGAGTTAATTTTGGCTAACCCTAGGAGTGTAGAATATTGTTATCAAATGGCAATCAGGATTGAGGAGAAGATGAAAAGGAGAGAGGATAAGTCCATGAGAGGAAGGGGCATCAATACAAGGGGGAGAGGATTGGCTCCTACAACAAGGCAAATCAATGAGAGTCAAGATGAGACTAGTAAAGGACAAGAGCAGTCTAATTTTAGTGGTGGATGGAAAGGAACAAGAGGCAGATTTGGAGGTAGCAGAGGTTCTAATACATTTTCAAAAGTACTATACATGTGGTGAGTTTGGTCATCCATCCTTCAAGTGTCCTGAAAAGTTTGGTGCTACTTCAAGTGGTAATGAAAGAAGAAGTGAAAAGAGAGTTCAAATTGTGCAAGAGGATGCAAGGAGTGTGACATCTCCTGAAATAAATTTGGAATAAAAAATGGGAGAAAGTTTTATGATCAGAATGACAGTGTTACAAAAATCTAAGTAGATAGATTTGAGCCAAAGGAGGAACTTGTTCAAGACTACATGCAAATGTAGAGATAAGGTATGCAAGGTAGTAATAGATTTTGGTTCAACAGATAATATGGTATCTCAAGAAATGGTGAATAAATTAAACATAGACATGATTCCCCATCCGACTCCTTACAAAGCATCTTGGGTGAGTGATAGTCAATCACTTTTGGTATCTGAACAAGCATATGTTGATTTTCAGATTGGAGAATATCAGGATCGGGTTTGATGTGATATTTTGCCCATGGAATGTTGTCACCTACTTTTAGGTAGGCCATGGCAATTTGATAGGAGAGCATTTTATGATGGATATGCTAACACCTACACCTTCAAGACGAATGGGAGAACTTTTGTGACGACACCATTGTAATATGATGCTGAAGCAAAGAAGGCAGCCAAGGTTATCTTGGTGGGAAAGAAAGAGTTTGTGCAGATCAATGAAGTAGAGACAAAGAAAGTTGAGGCTACCTTAGGGAGTGGGGTTGCTAAGGATCAAAGTTTGAAGGTGATTTCAGTTTTGACTGATGGAGATCAGATGGATCAGCAGAAGGTCAAGGAACAGGTTTATAAGTAGCCACCAATTGATTGGAAAGACAAGGATGCTATCATAGTAGGGACAATTGTTTGTCCTCTAGAATCAACAAGAGTTGAAAGGAAAACATATTCTTCCATAACAATAGTACAAGAAGCATTAGTCAAGGTTTCCCATGTAGGTGTTCAGACCGAGATGATGGTAAGAAAGAATGGCAAGCAAAGGGTAGGTTTGGTTGCAAGCACTCACTCATGGCAAGGTGTGAGTAGAGCCTACAACGATGGGCATGAGTCTTTGCTTCCCTGGTAGTAGGTTGCAGTCCAGAGATCATGGGGCAGACATGAGACCGCAAAGAGTAAAGGTGGAACAAACCCAAGAATTAACTCATGTTGCATGAGTTCTTTTCTCGGTGGGGTGTATGGTGCAGGAGTACCTAATCCACAGTGGCCTCCATGAGGCATTCAACTATTTGATGTACATTTTGTTGTTTCCAATAAGGTCCTATAAGACCATTCATGTAATAAGGTCTGTTTGACCAATGCATGTCATTTTAGTTTATATCTAGGTTTATGTTGTAAGTCCCAAGGACACTTGTTGATCTATAATCATGAAGGTTGTTAGGCAGTTGGAGGTTGTTAGATCTCCTAGCCTCTTGGAGTTAGTTTGGTACTACTCAGGGTGAGTAGATAAATACCCAGAGCAGATCGAATGTAATCAGTAGCAGTAGTTGGAGTCAAGAAGGTAATAGAGATCAAAGATCAATGTGATTTGTAACTATGAAATAGAGCATCTGTGTATGTACATTTCTGAAAGGCATAACAAACAAAGTTCTGTTGTGTATCTATTTGTCGTTCAATTTCTCAAGGTTTCCTCTATGTGAAATTGATTTACTATTTTGTGGCCGAGATGGATTTCTTAATCCATTCCATCGGTTAGATTTCTTCAAAATTGGTGGAATGGCTGTACAATGTTTTCATTTTGTTTTTGTTTTGTTTGTTTGGTTTTATGCTTGCAGGATCACGTACAAGATGCACTGAGAGATCCTAGCATTTCCATGTGCTAGGTTGATGGAGAAATTAGATCTATGTAATCATAGGGTTTATAGAGGTTCAAAACAGTGAAGATTGGTGTTGATTCCCCGAAGATGCATTTCATGCGTATATCGCAAATGTATGCCAGATATACATTCTGTGTGTATATCGCAAGAGTTTGTTGAGTGGGTATGTCGCAAAGCATATTAGGAATCATTCGTGTATTGTATGTCAAGATTGTATGTAGTGAACATACATTGTGAATGTACAAGTGTATCGGCATACAAAGGAGAGAGAAAGTTATAAGTTTCTGATCTAGGAGGTCGGGCATACAAAGGAAGTCAACGGTCAAATGTACATTCTGCAAAGCATGTTGGTAATATATCTTCTAGTTGTATGTTATGAACATACATTATGCTAAGTCGTTGGTCAAATGCATGTTATGAATGCATCTTTCGAATGCATGTTCTGCAAAGTATATTGTGAATGCATCTTGCGAATGTATATTGAAATATACATTGCGCACATACATTGAGTTAGATACAAAGGGCGACTGGTAGTGACAGTGGAGAAGACCAGTGATCATAAGTCAACTGAAGTATATGCAGGTTGTTCCATTGGTGTATCGGGAGCACATACAAAGTGCTCACCAATGAAGACGGTCACATTGAGAATGCATGTCATCGCAGTGACAAGGCAATTCTGGAGGATACAAATGGTCTTGCCAATAGGTGAGTAATGTGAAGACATACATCAATGAATGTATGTTAAAGTATTGGCTCCTCATCATATTGGTATCAGAGCTCAGAAAAAGGTCTAGGCAGTTGTGTGTTTGATTCTATCATTAAGAAGGCAGAAGTAGAAGAACTGAGAAGTTGCATAAACAAGTTAGGAAGATGCCTCCGAAAAATGCTGGCACTGCTAGAGAGTTGCAAGAGATGAAGGAACAACATGCTAGAGAGATGAGGGAGATGAAAGTGCTTGTAGAAGCCCTTCAAGCCAGGCTTTTAGCCTTGGAGACAAACAAAATAAGGGAAGTGGAAGAAAATGAATTAGAAAAAGAAGAGAATGGTGAAGATTTTGAAGATGTAGATGAAGATTTGGATCCTAAAGATCATAGATTTGCAAAACTGTTAAGGGCAATCCAGAAAGACAAACCTAAGGTAAAGATTGATGTTCCAAAGTATAATGGAAGTCTAAATGAGGAAGAGTTACTTGATTGGATTGCTGCATTAGATAATCACTTCGAATGTGAGGAGGTTCCTGAGGAGCAGAAAGTAAAGATTGCAAAGACCAAATTGGGAGGTCATGCCTTGGTATGGTGGGATTACATACAATCAGAGAGGAGAAAGCAGGGTAAGTCAAAGATTTCTTCATGGGACAAGATGGTAGCAAGAATCAAAGGTAAGTTCTTACGCAGGGATTATGAAGTTTAAATGTTTAAAAAGATTTAATTTTTAAGACAAAAGGAAATGGATGTGAGGCGATATACTTAGGAATTTTATAAATTGAGTATGAGGTCTGGTCATCATGAGAATGAGGTTGAAAAGGTTGCTAGATACTTGGCTGGTTTGAGATTGAATATACAGGATGAGTTAGTTTTAGCTAATCCTAGGAGTGTAGAAGACTATTATCAAATGGCAATTAGAATTGAGGAGAAGATGAAAAGGAGAGAGGATAAGTCCATTAGAGGAAGAAGCAACAATACAAGGGGGAGAGGATCAGCTCCTACAACAAGGCAAATCAATAACAGTCAAGATGAGACTAGTAAAGGACAAGAGCAGTTTAATTTCAGGGGTGGATGGAAAGGAACAAGAGGCAGATTTGGAGGTGGCAGAGATTCTAATACATTTTCAGGAAAGTGCTATACTTGTGGTAAGTTTGGTCATCATCCTTCAAGTGTCCTGAAAAGTTTGGTGCTACTTCAAGTGGTAATGAAAGAAGAAGTGAAAAGAGAGTTCAAATTGTGCAAAAGGATGCAAGGAGTGTGACATCTCCTGAAATAAATTTGGAATCAGAAACAGGAGAAAGTTTGATGATCAGAAGGATAGTGTTGCAAACATCTAAGCAAATAGATTTGAGCCAAAGGAGGAACTTGTTCAAGACTACATGCAAATGTAGAGGTAAGGTATGCAAGGTAGTAATAGATTCTGGTTCAACAGATAATATGGTATCTCAAGAAATGGTGAATAAATTGAACATAGACAGGATTCCCCATCCCACTCCTTACAAAGCATCTCGGGTGAGTGATAGTCAATCACTTTTGGTATCTGAACAAGCATATGTTGATTTTCAGATTGGAGAATATCAGGATAGGGTTTTATGTGATATTTTTCCCATGGAATGTTGTCACCTACTTTTAGGTAGGCCATGACAAGTTGATAGGAGAGCATTGTATGATGGATATGCTCACACCTACACCTTCAAGATGAATGGGAGAACTTTTGTGATGACACCATTGTAGGAGGATGCTGAAGCAAAGAAGGCAGCCAAGGTTATCTTGGTGGGAAAGAAAGAGTTTGTGCAGATCAATGAAGTAGAGACAAAGAAAGTTGAGGATACCTCAGGGAGTGGGGTTGCTAAGGATCAAAGTTTGAAGGTGATTTCAATTTTGACTGATGGAGATTAGATGGATCAGCAGAAGGTCAAGGAGTAGGTTTATAAGTAGCCACCAGTTGATTGGAAAGACAAGGATGCTATCATAGTAGGGACAATTGTTTGTCCTCTAGAACCAACAAGAGTTGAAAGGCAAACATATTCTTCCATAACAATAGTACAAGAAGCATTAATCAAGGTTTCCCATGTAGGTGTTCAGACTGAGATGATGGTAAGAAAGAATGGCAAGCAAAGGGTAGGTCTGGTTGCAAGCACTCACTCATGGCAAGGTGTGAGTAGAGCCTACAACGTTGGGCATGAGTCTTTGCTTCCCTAGCAGTAGGTTGCAGTCCAGAGATCATGGGGCAAACATGAGACTGCAAAGAGTAAAGGTGGAACAAACCCAAGAATTAACTCATGGGGCATGAGTTTTTTTCTCGGTGGGGTGTATGGTGTAGGAGTATCTAATCCACAGTGGCCTCCATGAGGCATTCAACTATTTGATGTACATTTTGTTGTTTTGATGAAGGGAGTAAATCACAAAACACACAATAAAAAATATTAAACACAACAAATAGAACTTTCTTTTATTGAACTGGGCAACTCATTACATTACAGAAGCTCAATTACAATTAGAGGATCAATCCTCTACTAGCTGCAACACATTACAACTTTCCAACCTCAAGACTCTAGAATCTTCAACCTTCTGTAACCCCAAATCAGCTAGGGTTTCTATCTTTCCCCCCTATTCTGGACTCTACACTGGCCCCCCTTAACTCTACCACTGCCCAGGGTTCCCAAAATAGTCATAAATAGAACGTTTTAGTGGTCTCCAGCTAAATTTTGAAATCTGCAACTCCCTCCAAAAGTAGGTCAACTTTTGGGAAGCATAACTTTTGATCTGGGTGTCCAATTGAAGAACCGTTTTAAGCGCTGAAAAGCTTGCAATGTGAACTATCACGCCAAAAATTTGTAAACAGATTTCCATCAACTTTTCAAAACGTTATGAGAAGTTTTAGTGCCTCATATCTCGTTCCATATATTTTTAGGGGCTTTTCAGAAAACAAAAACTTTAATATCTTTCAGCTCACAAATGATCTTTACCTGATTCCTTCGCCAAAGGTCTTATATTTCTGTTATGTAACTTTCTGGAAGTTTTTGCTTCATTATGTGCCCAAATGCAAAGTTTCTAAAAATAGCAAGTACACTTTCCTAAATAGGCAGGTCGCCATTTTTAGTAGTTTTGGAAAAACTGAAAGTCCTACATTATTATTCTGGATATTATGGAACCAAAAACACTAATTATGGGAAGAAATGAGAACAAATACAATGGTTTTGAATTAACTTCTTTTTGGGTGATGCAAGATTGCCCTTATGCCTCTGGATGCTCCTACATCATGTTTCCAATAAGGTCCTATAAGACCATTCATGTAATAAGGTCTATTTGACCAATGCATGTCATTTTAGTTTGTATCTAGGTTTATGTCGTAAGTCCCAAGGACACTTGTTGATCTATAATCGCGAAGGTTGTTAGGTAGTTGGAGGTTGTTAGATCTCCCAGCCGCTTGGATTGGTCTCCCAACTGCTTGGAGTTAGGTTGGTACTACTCAGGGTGAGTGGATAAATACCTAGAGGAGATCGAATGTAATTAGTAGTAGTTGTTGGATTCAAGAAGTAATAGAGATCAGAGATCAGTGTGATTTGTAATTGTGAAATAGAACATCTATGTATGCACATTTCTGAAAGGCATAACAAACAAAGTTCTGTTGTGTATCTTTCTGTCATTCAATTTCTCAAGGTTTCCTCTATGTGAAATTGATTTACTATTTTGTGGCCAAGATGGATTTCTTAATCCATTCCATCGGTTAGATTTCTTTGAAATCGGTGGAATGGCTATATAATATTTTCATTTTGTTTGTTTGGTTTTATGTTTCCAGGATCATGTACAAGATGCACTAAGAGATCCTAGCATTTCCATGTGCTAGGTTTATGGAGAAATTACATCTATGTAATCACAAAGTTTATAGAGGTTCAAAATAGCGAAGATTGGTGTTGATTCCTCGAAGATGCATTTCATGTGTATATCGCAAATGTATGCCAGATATACATTCTGTGTGTATATCACAAGAGTCTATTGAGTGTGTATGTTGCAAAGCATATCAGGAATCATTCGTGTATTGTATGTCAAGATTGTATGTAGTGAATATACATTGTGAATGTATAAGTGTATCAGCATACAAAGGAGAGAGAAAGTTATAAGTTTCTGATCTGGCAGGTAGGGCATATAAAGGAAGTCAATGGTCAAATGGAAATTTTGTAAAGCATGTTGGTAATGTATCTTCTAGTTGTATGTTATGAACATACATTGTGCTAAGTCATTGGTCGAATGCATGTTATGAATGCATCTTTCGAATACATGTTCTGCAAAGTATATTGTGAATGCATCTTGTGAATGTATATTAAAATATACATTGTGCACATACATTGAGTTAGATATAAAGGGCGACTGGTAGCGACAGTGGAGAAGACTGGTGATCGCAATTCAACTGAAGTATATGTAGGTTGTTCCATCGGTATATTGGGAGCACATACAAAGCACTCACCGATGAAGACGGTCACACTGAGAATGCATGTCATCAAGGTGACAAGGCAATTCTAGAGGATGCGAATGGTCTTGCTGATAGGTGAGTAATGTGAAGACATACATCAGGGAATGTATGTTAAAGTATTGGCTCCTCATCAGCAGCCTAGATCAGTCACAAGATCAGAATAGCTAGGATGGCTCATCTTTTATCAATTCAAAGAGAGGATAGATGTTATCTCTCTCACCTAGAATCTCATCAAAATCAAGAGGCATCTCTCAGAGAGTATGTGTGATTTCAATTCAAGATTCAATAAGTTATGGAAAATATTCTTAGTTGACATGAGGCCTCCTCCAGTTTTTGCATTCTTGTATTATTTAAAGTCTTTAGACCTTGAAATATCTATCATGATACAAGCCCTAGGAGGTGAAACCCTACCTCAGTCATATGATCTTTCTATTAGAGCTGAAAATAACCTCATAGAGGCTAGTAAACTATCTCCTCTACCTTTAACACCATTGATCCCGCATACAAATATCCCATACAAATATATACTTATTCTA
The DNA here is from genome assembly GCA_027924645.1 of Cunninghamia lanceolata. NCBI lineage: Eukaryota > Viridiplantae > Streptophyta > Pinopsida > Cupressales > Cupressaceae > Cunninghamia > Cunninghamia lanceolata. The sequence goes on from BSBN01000596.1 coordinate 5,368,797, forward strand.
GTCCACCCACCCTCCTTGTTGATTTGCCAAATCATAAGGAGATGTTAGAGATTAAAGAACTCATAAAATCTTTCACCCATGAGCTAAATGAGTTGAAAGATCAAGCAATGTGTTATGCTAATCCAAATTTCATGCCTCCAAGTCTGTATGAACAACAATATGAATACAATCAGAGGATGTCCAATTATCTTGAGAATTCTGCTTTACAAGCCTCTGTAGCTACAAATCAGCCCATAGAAGTCATAGATCAAGTTCTTTGTCATTTTGATATCAAAGAAAGTTTGACTCTCAAAGATCAAAATACAAGAAGAGAGCTAACTCCTATCTATTCAGTGTGTCCCTTTGATCTTGAACATCACGTAACTGTGGTAAAGTGTGGCTTAGAAACTTAGTCAAGTAATGAAGAAGACTCAGAAGTTGCTTATGTATTGACTCTTCTAGAAGCTGAAAAGTATTGGCCATCAAAGGATACAAAATCTTTTCCTTAGCTTATGAAAGAACACAAGGTAAGTCCTCTTGTACAAAAGGGTGAGGATCAGTCTGATAATGATTATTTTTGGGATGATCTAGAAGTCTTCTATTCAAGATTTGATGATCATGACATAATCATGAGCAAGCTTCATGATAATGATGCATCAAGAGACACAAGTAGTGAAGAGTTACATGAAGAGTCTCATCATACTCCATTCTTCATTCAAGAAGAAATGCCAATCAAATTCAAGACAACTATAGGCAGCTCTGTAACATTCCAGCTAGAGTTTAAGGCTACTAGGGATCATGAGCATACAAAAGTGCAGACAAGAGAAGTTACTGATGAGTTCAAGATCATAGACGAGTTCAAGATCATAGATGCTTTCACATGCAAACAAAGAGGTGAACTTCATCACTTGATTTTCCTTTCCCACCCTCCACTTAAGCAAGAACATCATGCAAATCAGCTTGTAAGGTATTTTGATGCCAAGGAAGAGTCTATGGGAAGAAGGAAGGCGAAAAGGTACAAGTTCTTGCTTTACTTCTTTATGCACAGTTTGTTTGGTCTATTATTAGTTTGTTGTGGATCAAAAGGGGAAGAATAATCAAATCTAGGAGTTATTTCTCCATTCCTATGAATGGGCATGTTCCTATGTATCTCACATGTCAGTGATTTAGTTTCAATGGTTCAAAATAAGTTGCATCTGCAACATAGTTTTCAATTTCAGTTAGCTTGCTTTCAATGAATCCTTGCTGCAATAAAGGATCTACGATCAATTTCAGTGGTCATTAGTTTTGGTTTTAGTCATGAAATGTGTTTGGTTTAGTAGTGTTTTAGTTTTAGGATTAATACATTTGTTTGGAAGTTTACCTCAGTCATGGTGGCACATATTTTGGGTGCCAATCTATTTTTAGTTGGATGTACTCTATGCCTAATGGACAAGGCTCCAATTTGCAAAACCAGAGATTTTAGAGTTCGACATGAGCAAGCTCACTTTCGCATCTAGCCGCCAAGAATTGTTGTGCAAATTTTGCACACCATAAAAAATTTTGGTTATAGATGGGATTTGTGGAGCAAAATGTTTAAGCAAGGTGCCAACAGAGATTCATAAATCAATACAATGCACAGACTCAGCATAACGGTACCATCTTCTATGCATCAAATGCAGCCACTAAAAGGATGATCACATGTGGCATAATAAAAGGCACATGTTAATAAATATGGCACAAGATGTCAAGTATGCCATAGGGATTCAATAAGGGCACAACCTTAAGCACACAAGAAAGAAATCAACACAGCCATTATCAACACAGTATATAAAGAACATCAGGCATAGCCATGTATTGAAATAAGGAGTTGTTTATGAAGATGAGATGCAGAACCAAATGAAGTGGAGTGCATATGATATCAAGAGCAAATTCTATAATCTGTAAGGCCTATGGATCCAAACATCTTACAGCCTAAGCAATATAAGGTGCACATCAGCATATGAAGTCAAATCCATTAGTATCAAGGTTGGAGCCTTTGTAAAGAAGCATCGACCTTTAAAATTTAGGGTAGCATATCAAAGACACATCAAAGATATATGATAGGTGGCCACAATATTGGGGCTTAGCCAATAAATGAGGAATGGCATAGATTTAAAAGAAAGGTGATGCCCATCAAAGTGTAGCCAAAGTGTATTATAGAATGTGCAACATAAAAAAAGTATTCATATTGGATCCACTATCTAGAGGCATGAAGATAATTTGGAATCAATGCGCCCCATTGAAAATAATATAGCATGGCCATATCAATAGCACATAGAACACCAAAGTGGCATGGCACTATAAGAATAGGCTTTGCCTATGAAATGAATAACAACATTACAAATGTAGCCTAACTCAATCCAAAGGTGTCAACCATCGCATAGAGGGTACTGCACATCAAACACAGAGTCTCCTGTCATAATGAAGATAGTGCAGTTACAATGAAGGCACTACCAAAGTTAATGGGCGTGGCCTGTTGAAACTAATACTCAGCATGGAAAAGCAAGCGTATATCATTAAGGAAGGCACATAGCGATTGTTACGGCACAACATTTAAAAGAAACACATGATGTTGAGTTTCAACCAAGATCATATGAAATGTCAGGGTCAGTATGCATCACTGGTTTTTCCAAAAAACAACATACAAAGATCAATGCATATAAAATGGAGTCATAGCCAGGCATTGCCAGCTTTAAGGTAAGACACATTGTCTAAGGTGGTTTAGCCATATAAAAGCATTGCATATTCATCAAAATAGCACCCATATTCACCAAGATATGTACTCTAGCGCTGCAAGTTTTAATGATGAAGCAATGTCAAATGAGGTGACACTAAGTCTCATAGAGGAGCAAGCTATATTCTGAAACAATGGCACTTTCATTATGATGGAGTCTCTGCCCACATCCATAAGTATGGACCTTGCTATAATGTCTTATTAAATAAGCATAGGCCCTAAAAGCATTTCAAACATCAATAAAATGATGGCGCTAGGTCACTAGTGGATGCGCATCATATTTTAATGGCTACCATTAAAGAGGCATTCTATTCAAAGGATATATTCACTCTATGATTTGGTGTTTCATTGTCTAAGGTGTAGCCTCTAATCAAGCTCTCGGTCTAATCAAGAATAGAAGACAGTCTATTTCAGAGTATGGCATGTTGTCTAGATTCATGGTGGCCTCATTAAAAACTAAGTGTAAACTCTAAAGTCTCTACACAAAAGGAATAGACACATTACAACCATTGGATCATGAGGTGAATCAACATCTCAGACTGTAGTTTGAAAAGAAGCACCGAAGGGTGCCACTTGGCAGCACCACAGGCCTTTGAGGGGTAAGAAAGGAAAAATTTTCTCAAACAAGCATCCCTACACCACGTGGAGGAAGTAGATGCAAGGAAAATGTTTGGTTTTGTTTTCCATAAAAATCATAAAATGGTGGAGTCATGTGAGAAGGTTAAGATTTGAATCTTTTATTTTATTGTGAAAATATAAAGGTGGGGCCCTCCTCACATAAAGCTGAGATTTATTAAATTTAATAAGAGTCTCTCAAATATATGCTTACGAGATTGAAAGATATGTTTTAAATAAAAGATAATAGTCTTTTATTATTTAAAAAAGACATGGTGGGACTCAAGATAAAATGAAGCTAAGGCTTTATTAATATATTTGACTCATATGACTATTCACGGGGAGTAAAGAGATATGCGGCCCTAATAATAAAGCAAGGCTTTATTTTATTTCATGGGAAGCTTTAGCAAAGAGGAGAGGGGAAGTTTCTTTTACACTCCAGGTCAAGAATGGAGGCGGCCATGGAGTTTGAGGTGCATACCTAGTTAACTGAACAACAATTACTAGAGCTGTTACTAGATTTATTTTTCATGAGATTTTTAGTTGTAGATTTTCTAGGCAGTTGCAAAAGATTTTCAAATGGTTATGGGTTATAAATACAGGAATCTGAAGTAGAGAAGAGGAGTTCCACATAGATCTAAGATTAGAGTTTTTTTGAATAAGAGATCAGAGATATTTTTATTTGCCTCAGTAGATGGTTTTAATGCAGGATGTAACATTTTATTTTTTGCAACTTTGCCTCTGTATTTTGTTCTCCATTCAAATAAAGAGAAGTGGTGGTTTGTACAGATCTGAATGTGACTCTTTTTCTTGCTTCTTTCTTTCTATTTCTTAGCCTCTGTTAAATCTAATTTATAAATTGGGTTATTGATCATGCATTCCACTCTTTGGTTTTTCAATGAATCATTTAGGGTTTAATCATTGTGTTGTTTCGTGTTAGGTAATAAATTTGGTGCATTGCCATAGCAGTAGTTTAGGGTATTTCTTTAATCTTATTTTTTCTTCCCTTTCCAAAAACCCATTTAAAAGGAAGAGCCAGCTTCTATAAAATCTGGAGGTTGTTCTAAGAGTCATCCCACATTCTCATAATCTCCCATGTTGGTGATGGATTAAACCCACAAATTTATGCATCAACAATATGCAAAGGTGAAATTGTTGTAAATATGTGCTAACTGGTGTTGTCATTAATTTAACCATGTCTATGTTGTCGTTTGTGTCAACTATATCTTCTGACATAGCTACTTGTTAATTGATTGAAGAACACTATTTGAGTATTTTTCTCTGCATTTTCTCTGTATTAAAGACCAGAGTATGAGCTTTGGATATGATTTAGATAAGTTTTTTAAGATACTAATTACAAAATTTGGTGGTCCAGATCATTGTGCAGAAAAAGTTCCATTCACCAGTTTGAAAAATGTGCCTAGCAAGGTTTGCAGAGTGATGGGGAGAAAGTGTTTTTCTTTGCATTTCTCTGCGTATTGGATTTTATCTTTACAATTCTAGAATTAAGCTCATAAGGTCCTTAGTCATCTTCATTCCAAAAGATATATGATTTGAAGCTCCAAAAAGCAAGTTTCTAATTAGCAGAGTTTGACAGTGTTTGATAAGAAGCAGTCTATGATATGTTCTTCAAGTGATATATGTTGTGTTCAAGTGATATTTGTTGTGGTTGGATTTGTCAACTCCCAAGTGATTCTATGTTGTTCATGGATGTCTCTAGAATATGTTGAAGGCATGTTCTTGATCCATAAGCTATAATGAAGATCTTGCAAGCATGTTTGTAAGTGTTCTTGATATGTGCATAAGTTCTGGCTGACCTGGTTTGTCACACTTGTTGTGAAGGTGATTTGTTGATTATGGAAACATGTTCAATTGTGTAAGGATGTATTTGGGTCCAAGCTAAGCCATGATGTGTTCATCATTCATTCATTTTCTCTACAAGTTTGTTTAGGTCTAGTCCTAATTTGATTTTTGTATGTATGCTAGCCTTGTAGAAAGTTCCAATGGTTGAAAATTGTAATGCCGATGATGTTCATTCCAAGGTTGATGATAGGTATAAATACATGTAATGAATTTATTTTTGAAGTGTGATTGTGCAAAGATGGGAAGATAAGTGCAAAGTGTAAAAGCAGAGCAGAGTGGAGGAGTTATATTGCGCTTCAATGGAACTGAACTCAAGCATGGTGTAGATGCTACTAAATTAGTTCACCCTTTGGTAGTGAGGCACCCCTAGTAGTGAGTGACCCCCAACAGTAAGCCACCCTCAGAAGTGAGCCACCCTTTAGCAGTGAGCCATTTTTTGGGGTAGTGAGCCCAAGGAAGTGAACCCTCTGGCAGTGAGCCACCTTTTGATATTCGGTATTGTTACTACATTATATTGTGAACTAGCACTCACCATGGTTTTTCCCTATTTAGGGTTTTCCACATAAAAATATAGTGTTCATGTGTGTTTGGTGTTGATGTGTGCATGTTTTTATTTTACTATTCATGTTTAATGTTCATAATAGAATAAGGAAATAAGTTAAGTGATTGTGAAAATGCTTATGGTTTAAAGAAGTTAAAGTTTTTGATGCAACTGATTCACCCCCCTCTTAGTTGTCTTGTGCCATTCAACAATTGGTATCAGAGCTAGGTTTGTTTGAAGAAATCCTAATAGCTTAAGGTAGGTCTAGGATGGTACACAAGAAATACATTCCTTAGTTAGATGGATCTGACTTTGCCTACTGGAAGGTATGAATGCAAAGTTATCTCATTCTCTTGGTTATATTATTTTTACAATGGTTAAAGACAAATACACAGTTCCTATAGATTTGGAGTATGAAGAAGAGATTAAAGAGTTTGAGGCTAATCACAAAGCTAAAAATGCTCTATTAAATGCTCAGTCTAACACTAAAATAGAAAAAGTTGTGAATCTAGATACTACCTATGAGATTTGGGACAAATTAAAGCAAGTATTTGAAGGTGATGCATCTGTCAAGAAGGCCAAGTTGCAGAACTTGAAGATCACATATAAAACCATGCGAATGAATGAAGATGAGAACATAACAAGTTACTTACAGAAGATTGATGAAGTTGTCAGTAGCATCAGGGGTCTTGGTGGAGAATTAAAGGATGAGGATGTTATAGATAAGATACTCATAACTCTTCTCAAATCTTATAGCCACAAGGTATCTCGCATTGAAGAGTTTCTTGATATGGGGAAGCTTACAAAAGATCAATTGCTTGGTAAACTGACTGCTTTTGAGATAAGAGAGTTTGGTACTACTGATGGCCCTGTGAAAATTGAGACTACTTTTAAGGCCAAGGAAGAAACTAAAACTACTAGATCAGAGAAATATGTTGTGGAGTCAGATGATGAAGATTTTGTAGAGCTTGAGGCAAAATTTACAAGCAAAATGAAAAAGGGCTAGTAGAGGAAAGTTTAAAGGTAAGTTACCTTTCAAATGCTTCAATTGTGATAAAATTGGCCATTATGCTTCAAGGTGTCATGACAGAACTTTGAAAATCAATGAAAGTAAAGGAAAGATGGTAAGAAAGAGCTATTATGTTAGAGATGATGATGGTGTAACTGATGATGAATCTAATTCTGATGATGGTAATAGTATTAAATGCTTGTTTATTGGACTTAGAGAAGAACTTGTTTTTGCTAATCTTGCAAGCTGTGTGAAGGAAGGAAGTCCAAGAGAGTTGTCTGCATTTCATGCTGAAAAGGAAGATGAATAGATCATTGACAGTGGATGCTCAAACCACATGATAGGATACAAGAGTAAGTTTGTTAAGTGTGAAAAGTATGATGGAGGACTTGTTAGGTTTGGTGATGATGCATCTGGTAAGATTTGTGGAAAAGGATCTATTACTTTTGATGGCAATCATAATACAGATGATGTTCATTATGTCAAGGGCCTAAAGTATAATCTACTAAGTGTTGGACAAATGTGTGACAAAGGGTATAATTTTTTGTTCAAGGATAATGGGTGTAAGATACATAATAGCTATGGAACCTTGATTGCTACTGGTAAGAAGACTCATGGTAATGTTTATCATTTGAAAGGTGTTGAAAATTGGTACTTGTTGGCTAAGTCAGATGAAATTTGGCTATAGCATAGGAGAATGTGTCACACTAACTTCAATAATCTAGTGAAAATAAGCACAATTCAAGATATACGAGATTTGCCCAAGATTGTGAAGCCTACCAATGTTTAATGCAAAGAATACCAATTTGGGAAGGTGAAAAAGACTACTTTCAAAAGAAAAGAACAATCCTCTATTGGTTTGTTGGAGTTGGTGCATATAGACTAGCATGGTCCCATAATAACAAGAGGTTGGCAAGGTGAAAGGTATTTCATGCTCCTTATTGATGATTTCTCAAGAATGACTTGGGTTACTTTCCTTAGAGAAAAAGTAGATGCTTTAGATAAGTTCAAGCCATTCAAAGCTATGGTTGAAAATGAATTGGATTTGAGAATCAAACGCTTAAGATCTGACAGAGGTGGTGAGTTTACCTCAAATAAGTTCAATTCTATTTGTGAAGAACATGGAATAAAGAGACATTTGTTTGCTCCCTGAACTACTTAACAAAATGGAGTGGTTGAAAGGAAGAATAGAACTATTTAAGAAGCTGCCAGAGAAATGATCAAGGAAGCAAACCTACTATAAGTATACTAGAAAGAAGAAACACATATTGTTGTCTACATTTAGAATAGAATTCAAGTCAAAGTAGAAGAAACAAAGACACTTTATGAACTATGGTATGGTAGAGCTCGGACTGTCAAATACTTCAAAGTTTTTGGAAGCAAATGCTACATTAGAAGAGATGAAAAATTAGGGAAGTTTGATGTTAGATGTGATAAATGCATATTCCTTGGGTACTCCACTAAGAGCAAGGCTTATCGGTGCTATAACAAGAGATTGGGAAATATCATTGTAAGTGCAAATGTAAAGGTAGATGAAGATATCCAACCAGATGGATATGAGTCAAATGAACCCGCTGATATAGAAAATATTGAAAAAGGCAAAGAAAAGGAAGTTTAGACTGAAGAAAAATTTTCTTCAAAAGAAGAAACTCAAGATGAGGCTCCGATAAGAACTCCTAAAACTCCCAGGTATGTGCAAAGAGATCATTCTGAAGATCAGATTATTGGTGACAAAAGGACAGGTGTGATGACAAGAAGCAAAATTTTATAAGAACAAGTAAATCTTTGTCTTCTTTCAAAGGTGGAACCCAATACAGTAAATGAAGCATGCAATGATGAACATTGGGTTAAGGCAATGAAAGAAGAATTGTTGTAGATTGAAAAGAACAAGACTTGGGAACTTGTCCCTAGGCTTGTAAACAAGAATGTGATTAGAATAAAGTGGGATTTTTGTAACAAACTAAATCAAGTTGGAGAAATTGTGAGAAACAAGGCAAGACTTGTATGTAAAGGCTACTCCCAAGTTGAAGGAATTGATTATGAAGAGACTTATGCTTCGGTTGCAAGAATGGAAGCTATCAGACTATTTTTGGCATTTGCAGTACATAAAAACTTCAAGGTATATTAGATGGATGTGAAATCTACCTTCTTGAATGGTGAGATAGAAGAAGACGTCTACATAGAGAAATTGGATGGGTTCAAGTTATCAGACAAACCAGACATGGTGTACAAATTGAAGAAGGCCTTGTATGGATTAAAACAAGCTCCTAGAGATTGGTATGCAAGACTAGATAAATATCTACTATAGTAGGGTTTTAGTAAAGGGTCCACAGATAGCAATCTGTATATGAAGGTAAGTAAAGGTCAAATCCTAATTATTGAAGTCTATGTAGATGATAACATTTTTGGTTGAAACGAAGAGATGTGCAAGAACTTTGTAAATGAAATGCAAATAGAATTTGAGATGTCTATGTGTGGTGAAATGAATTTCTTTCTTGGACTACAAATCAATCAGACAGACAAAGGCATTTTCATTTCTCAATCAAAGTATGTCAGGGAATTGTTGAAGAAGTTTGGAATAAAGGACTCTAAAACAATATGCACTCCTATGGTTACTGGTTGTAAACTGAGAAAGAATGATGAATCTCCTAAGGCTGATCAAAGAAAGTACAAATCAAGGATTGGAGGACTGCTTTACCTAACTGCTACCAGACCAAATATCATGCATGCAGTCTATCTTGTGGCTAGATTTCAATTAGATCCTAGAGAATCTCATGTGATGGTAGTTAAGAGGATATTTAGGTACTTGAAGGGCACTCCTGATCATGGATTGTGGTATACTAAGAACAATGATTTTTCTTTGAGTGCCTATACAGATGCAGATTGGGCTAGATGTGCTAATGATAGGAAAAGCACAAGTGGAGGTGCATTCTTTCTTAGAGATAGAGTAGTGTCCTGGCATAGCAAGAAACAAGAATCAGTCTCCTTGTCTACTATAGAAGCATAATATATTTTTGTAGTATCTTGCTACACTTAGGTGGTCTGGATGAAGTAGACCTTGAAGGATATCAAAGTTGAGCTTGATGGACCAATCCCTATTCTTTGTGATAACACAAGTGCCATAAATATTTCAAAGAATCCAGTGATGCATTCAAAGACAAAGCACATTTCAATCAGGTATCACTTCTTGGGAGAGAAAGTTGTAGAGAATGAGGTAAAGCTTGAATATGTGCCTACAAAAGGTCAAGTTGCTGATATATTCACTAAGGCTCTTCCAAAAGACACATTTAAGTGTTGCAAGTATGAGTAGTAAGTGTTGTCATTGATGTCAACACCTAAGGTCAGCATCTAAGGAAATTATTTGAATGAGTTTGAGCAAGTGTCTGAGAAGAACAATGCAGTGTTTTGCTTTGCATATCCTGTAGATTGAATATCTTTGTCTGTGGTTTGGAAGTTATGTTAAGGGATGTCTATAGTTGCTATGTTTCAAGTTTGAGCCTTTGGTGTGAAGATTTGAGTTAGTTTTGTTCACCAGAGTAAAAACTATTTCTCTAAGTATTCAATGGTGACAAGGAGAATGTATTCTGCTCCTCATTTCTTTGCATTTAAGTTTTACAGTCTATAGTTCTGGAATTAAGTTTGTAATGATGTTATGTGTCTTCAGTGGAAATGGTTCATGATTTGGTTCTCCACAAGCAATCTTTTATTTATGACAATTATTGATAGTAATGTTTAAGTGCTCTAGTTTGAAGAATCTTTTGGATAGAGTGTTTGAGGGTTGTACAGAAGTTCTTGGTGATTGTAACATGCTTGTGGATGTCTCTAGACTGTGTTCCTATCTTTTGATTGGTCTACAACATGCAATCTAGGTCATACATGAAGTGTGTTCCTCAAGGTCTTAGTGTTAACACCAGTTTTGGCCGACTTGGTTGTTTTCACTAATTGCGATTATTCTTTGGAGTTTGTGATAGCATGTTGTTGCGTGGAAGATTGCATTTGAGTCCCAGCTAAGGTGTGGTGTTCCACATTCATTCTTCTCCTTCACAAATCTATTTAGATATAGACCTATTCTAATGTATGTGTGTATGTCAATCTTGGAGATTGTTCCAATGGTTAATGATTGTAATGTCAACCTTGATGTTCATTACAAGGTTGATGAATTGTATAAATACATGTAATGAATTTCTAAATAATTGATGATGCTGTGACGATGTGAAGATAAGTACGAAATGAAAAAGTAGAGAAAGGTAGATGAGATTTATTGTGCTTCAATGGAATTGAACCTTGGCATAGTGTAAATGCTACTATCTCAATTCACCAATTTTTGGCAATGAGCACATTTTCTTGGTAGTAAGGTGCTTCTTTTGTAGTGAGAATTCTAGATAGTGAGCCCTATGACAATGATCCTTTAGCAGTGAGCCTTGTTATAAATTTTGATATATTATTTATATTGTGAGTTAATCCTCATGGTGGTTTTGTTGCAAGTATGGGTTTAACCGGTGTTGTCATTGATGTCAACATACTCATGTTGAAATAATGAGAAGGATTGGATGAGCTATATGCTGGGGATATTGAGAAAATTAGTCTCAATCAGGAACAGTGAAGAACAATGATGACAACAAGGTAAAAGTCCAAGTTAGGTTACGGATCAGAGGATGCAGATTAAAGAGTTTGTAGATATGTGTTGTAAGATGTTTCAGTAGAGATTTTAGAGGTCCGCATAAAGATATGAAGAAGTTATGGTAGTTCAAGTGAAACTAGTTCCGGCAGATGTTTAGTGGTGATAGAGTGATACAGATAGGTCTGGTGAGATCTGAAAATGCATTCTCCAGTTCTACAGATTTGAGGAAGTGTTTGGGAAGTCTGTGTGGTTTGTCAACTCGATTGGTTCATGGTTTGAAGGTCCGAAAGTATCTATTCCTTTGTGACAGTAATGGCAGACTATGTTCTTAAGGTTCTAGATGAAGGAGAGAAGGATTTTAGTAAGTAGAGGAAGTACAGATGTTCTTGGTGCTTTAGGAAAGTTTGTGGAGGTCCTTGGATCATGCTTAATTCATGTTTATGGTCTGCATTAGAATTGGGGTCTCGGAAATGGAGAATAACTTCTGGATGATGGTGTTCTTTCTGTGACTGGCCGACTGGATGAATTATACATCTTGCGGATGTTCTTATGGATGTTTGCCGACTTAGATGGTTGTTCCTAAGTTGATGTCATGTATTAATAAGGGATTACGAAGTCATTTTAGTGTGTGACTTGAGGAGATGAGTGTGTGGTAGCGAGGAGAAGAGCGAAAGGTAGAGCAGAAGGTTTAGGCTTAAATGGAACTGACTCAAGCATGATGAAGATGCTATTTACCAGTTCAAGTATGTGATACTCATTCTTTTGTAGATAATGTATCTCTTGTAGGCAGTGAGCCTCTTGTGAGTAGTGTGCTCAGGCAGTGAGCCCTAATTGGCCTGTGCCATTTTGTTCTTTCTATTCTTCTAACAGAGAATACAATCTTGGGTTAGTCACCCCGTGGTTTTTCCCTTAACCAAGTTTTCCACGTCAAAATCTTGGTGTCTCATGTGTTGATGTGTTTATGCTCTTGATTAAATGTATTAAGTTTCATGTTTGATTTATTGTTATATTGCTAAGTGAATATAAGTGTTGAAATCAAGAAAGTTTTGGACAACTGATTCACCCCCCCTCAGTTGTTTGCCCTAAATCTAACAAATGGTATTAGAGCTAAGTTCCTTTGAAAGGAGCTTAACCACTTGAGGAGATCCAGGATGTCATCCTACAAGAAGGATAGTCTGAATTTTGATGGAACTAACTTTGCTCATTGGAAAGGTCGCATGAAATGTCACTTGCAGTGTATGGGATTTGCATACTGGTCCATGGTTACAAAATCTTATTTACCTCCACAGGGTGGTCCGACAACCCTAAATGAAATCAGAGATGCTGAAAACAATCTACGGACCAAAGAGGCTCTTTTAAGTGCATTATTTGACTCAGAACTCTCAAATGTTATTGATCTACCAACTGCCTTTGAGATTTGGAATAAATTGGAACTTTTGCATGAAGGAGACCAGTATGTTAAATATGCAAGGTTACAAAGCTTAAAAGGGAAATTTGAAAAACTGAAGATGAGAAATGATGAAAATATTACCTCTTTTATGCCAAGAGTGAATGAGTTGGTTTGTGGAATTAGAAATGTAGGTGGAACCCTAAGTGAAGATGAGATCATTGGCAAAGTTCTCAGATCCCTTCCTAAGTCTTATAAAATCAAGGCTTTTGCAATCAAAGAATTCAGAGCTCACACAATAGTCGCAAGAGATCAATTGGTTGGTAACTTGGCTGCTTTTGAAATGGTTGATTTTGGAGATGATCCTCCAAAGACTGAATCTGCATTTGAAGCCAGTGCCTCTATAAAAGGGAAACAAAGGTTTGATCTGGGAGAAAATTCTTCAAGGAACCCTTCATGGTATGAAAAAGCAAGAAAAGACGTGGAAGAAGAAGCTGAAACTGCTCATCTTGAAGCTCTTATTGCAAAAAGACTGCCAAGAGGGTCTGGTAAGTATGAAGGGAAATTACCTTTTAAGTGTTTTAACTGCAATAAAATTGGTCATTTTGCCTCAAGATGTCTGGAAAGATTTTCAAGACCAAATCCTAACAGACCAAGGTTTCAAAAGAATTGTTACTGTGTTCATGAAGAAGATGACAATGAAGGAGTAACAGATGATGAATCAGAGACAGGAAACAAATCCGGTAATGAATGGGTGTTTATTGCCATCAAAGAAGAGGAATAAATATCCTCTATATCTGTCAATCTCTTCTTTTCTTCCTGATGATGGATCACGGAGTGTGATCCGAAACGTCGATACAAAAAAAGCAATACACAGTTATGCTAGAAGCTATCTACATTTTTATCCTCTGTATCTGTCAATCGTAAAGTTGAAGAAAGAGCTCTGGATGCCCAAGTTGAAACAAAGGATGATTGGGTCATTGACAATGGATGCTCTCACCATATGACAGGTGACAAGATTAAGTTCTTAAATTTGGAAAAGTATGAAGGAGGAATTGTAAAGTTTGGAGATAATTCTGCTGGCAGAATCAGAGGTAGAGGAACTATTTCTCTTGATGGAAATAACAAAACTAGTAATGTACTATATGTTGAAGGATTAAAGCACAATCTTCTCAGTGTTGGACAATTGGTGGACAAAGGCTATGATCTCAAATTCAGGAATAGAAAGTGCAAGATCTTTGAAAGTTCTGGAACATAGATTGCATCCGGTACTCAAACTAAAGGTAATATCTTCCACTTGGTTGGTACTGGTAAAAATTGCTTATTTGCTCAAATTGATCAGAGTTGGTTATGGCATAGGAGGATGTGTCATGTGAATTTTGATAATATCATCAAGATAAGGAATACTCAGGCTGTAAGAGATCTTCCAAAATTAGTGAAACCTACTAATAGCTTGTGCAAAGAATGTCAGTTGGGCAAATTGAGTAGAGTCACATTCAGAAGTAAGGAATTGTCTTCTACCAGACTGTTGGACTTAGTTCATACTAATCTTTGTGGTCTGACAAGAGTTAGGAGTATCCAAGGTGATAGGTACTTCATGTTGCTAATTGATGACTATTCCCGAATGATGTGGGTAACTTTTCTGAAAGAAATATCAAAAGCACTTGAGAAATTCAAAATATTCAAGGCCATGGTGGAGAATGAAACCAGATTAAAATTGAAATGTCTGAAGTCTGATAGAGGTGGAGAATTCACATCCGGTGAGTTCATAGACTTTTGTGAGAAACATGGAATGAAGAGACAATTGTCTACCCCTTGAAATCTGCAGCAGAATGGAGTAGTTGAGAGAAAGAACCGGACCATCTAGGACCATGATGATGGAAGCAAATGTTCCTCAGATCTATTGGAGAGAAGCTATCAGCACTGCAGTCTACACTCTCAATCAAGTTCAAATTAGAAACAATACCGGTAAGACTCCTTATGAACTTTGGTTTGGAATTACTCCCACTGTGAGATATTTCAGAGTTTTTGGTAACAGATGTTACATTAAAAGGGATGAAGATCTAGGAAAGTTTGATGCTAGAAGTGATGAAGGAATATTCTTGGGTTACTCTTCTCAAAGCAAAGCATACTAGTGTTACAACAAGAGACTAAGAAAGATTGTAGAAAGTGTAAATGTGAAGGTTGATGAAGAAGTTGAAAGACCCTCAAGAATTCATGAGTATGATGAAGATAATCAGAATGATGTTCAGATTCAAAGTATCCAAGCCTCTTCTAAGAAACAAAGTCAAGTTGATCCAGTAAGTCAGGAAGAAAAGATAAATCTCAATGAGACTGATCAAGAGTTAGTGGTGCAAGAAACTTCCAAAGTTCCAAGGTATGTAACTCTAAACCATTCTAAAGATTAGATCATAGGTGACAAAAGCAAAGGAGTGTAAACAAGGAGGAGAATTGCTCAAAATTCAGATGAGTATTGTCTAATTTCAAAGATTGAACCTAAGACAGTGAATGAAGCTTGCAATGATGAAAATTGGTCAAAAGCAATGGAGGAAGAACTAATGCAAATTGAGAAAAATCACACTTGGGATCTTGTTCCTAGACCTAGAAAAAAGAATGTGATTGGAACCAAATGGGTCTTCTGGAACAAACTGAATGAAGCTGGTGAAGTAATTAGAAATAAAGCTAGATTGGTCTGCAAGGGTTACTCTCAGATTGAAGGAGTTGATTTTGAAGAGACTTTTGCTCCAGTGGCAAGAATTGAAGCAATCAAATTATTTCTTGCATTTGCTGCCTTTAAGGATTTCAAGTGTATCAGATGGATGTCAAATCTACCTTCCTAAATGGTAATTTGGAAGAAGAAGTGTACATTGAGCAACCAGATGGATTTCAACTGTCTGATCATGGTGACATGGTCTGCAAATTGAAAAAGACACTCTATGGACTGAAGCAAGCCCCAAGAGCTGAGTATGAATGATTGGATAAGCATCTCTTGAAATTGGTTTCAACAAAGGTACTGCTGACAGTAACTTGTATTTCAAAATTGATCGTGAAAATATCTTAATTGTTGAAGTATTTGTTGATGATATCATTTTTGGAGGAAGAGATAGTATGTGTAAAACTTTTGCAAGTCAAATAAAAAATGAGTTTGAGATGTCCATGCTTGGAGAAATGAATTTCTTTTTGGGTCTACAAATTACTCAAACAAAGAAAGGAATCTTCATTTCTCAGTCAAAATATGTGAAAGAGTTGAGGAAATTTGGGATGGAAGACTCAAAGCCAATGAACACTCCAATGGAAACTGGATGCAAGTTGAGCAAAGATGATGACTCTCCCAAGGTTGATTAGACAAAATATAGGTCAATGATTGGAGGATTGTTGTATCTCACTCAAACTAGACAAGATATTATGCAGGTTGTTGGTCTTGTTGCTAGATTCCAAGCTGATCCTAGAGAATCTCATGTTATGGCAATCAAGAGGATTTTTAGATATCTAAAGGGGACAGTTGAGTATGGGTTGTGGTATCCTAAAGATCATGATTTCTCTCTTCATGCATATACAGATGCTGATTAGGCAGCAGATGTGGATGACCGGAAGAGTACTAGTGGTGGAGCATTCTTTTTGGGGAAGAGATTGGTTTCTTGGTTAAGCAAGAAATAAGAGGCAATATCCCTATCTACAACTAAAGCATAATACAATGCAGCAGCAGGTAGTTGCACTCAAGTTTTGTGGATGAAGCAGATGCTAAGAGATATTAAAGTAGAGTATGAGGAGCCTATCACAATTTTCTGTGATAATTCAAGTGCAATAAATATTTCTAAGAATCTAGTGTTGCATTCTAAGACTAAGCATATATCTATCAAGTTTCACTTTCTGAGAGAGCAAGTGAACAAGGATGAAGTTAGACTAGAGTATGTGCCCTCCAAGGATCAGATTGCAGATATCTTTACTAAACCTCTTCCCAAGGACTCTTTTGATTATCTCAGGGAGAAGTTAGGGGTTATTGCCCCTTCGGTGGTAAACTAAGATGCACTGATGTGCATCAGTCTGGTGGATATCACAGTCATATCTTGTGATCCAGATTGATGATGGGGAGCTGCTACTCAGGGGGAGCAGCAGGTGTGATTCTGAAGTTGCAAGTATGCGCCCTTTTCCATTGATGTCAAAGGGTGAGAGAAGACATGTGAAAAATAAGTGGTTGATGACCAAAGGGGGAGCAGTATAGGGAGAGAAGACATGTGAATAGTTGTTGTTGATAGGGGGAGTTGTGACAGTAAGGAGAAGTTCTTGTCTTGATGGTTTTTCACATCATATGTTGCCATCAATGACAAAGGGGGAGATTGTTGCAAGTATGGGTTTAATCAGAGTTGTCATTGATGTCAACATACTCATGTTGCATTAATGAGAAGGATTGGATGAGCTGTATGCTGAGGATATTGAGAAAATTAGTCTTAATTAGGAATAGTGAAGAACAGTGATGACAACAAGGTAAAAGTGCAAGATAGGTTGTGGATCAGAGGATGTGGATTAAAGGGTTTGTAGATATGTGTCGTAAGATGTTCCAATAGAGATTTTAGAGGTCCGCATGAACATATGAAGAAGTTATGGCAGTTCAAGTGAAACCGGTTCCAGCAGATGTTCAGTGGTGACAAAGTGATACAGATAGATCTGGTGAGATCTGGAAATACATTCTCCAGTTCTGCAGATTTGAGGAAGTGTTTGGGAAGTCTATGTGGTGTGTTAACTCAATTGGTTCATGGTTTGAACATCTGAAAGTATCTATTCCTTTGTGACAGTAATGGCAGACTGTGTTCTTAAGGTTCCAGATGAAGGAGAGAAGGATTTCAGTAAGTAGAGGAAGTGTGAATGTTCTTGGTGGTTCAAGAAAGTTTATGGAGGTCCTTGGATTGTGCTCAGTTCATGTTTATGGTCCGCATTAGAATTGGGGTCCCGAAAATGAAGAATAACTTCCAGATGATGGTGTTCTTTCTGTGACTGGTCGACTAGATGAATTATAGATCTTGCAGATGTTCTTATGGATGTTTGTAGACTTAGATGGTTGTTCCTAAGTTGATGTCATGTATAAATAAGGGATTGCAAAGTCATTTTAGTGTGTGACTTGAGATGAATGTGTGGTAGTGAGGAGAAGAACGAAAGCCAGAGTAAAAGGTTTGGGCTTAAATGGAACTGACTTAAGCATAATGAAGATGCTATTTACCAGTTCAAGTATGTGATACTCATTCTTTTGTAGACAGTGTGTCTCTTGTAGGTAGTGAGCCTCTTGTGAGTAGTGTGCTCAGGCAGTGAGCCCTAATTGGAATGTGCCATTTTGTTCTTTCTATTCTTCTAACAGAGAATACAATCTTGGGTTAGTCACCCTGTGGTTTTTCCCTTAACTGGGTTTTCCACATCAAAATCTTGGTGTCTCATGTGTTGATGTGTTTCTGCTCTTGATTAAATGCATTAAGTTTCATGTTTGATTTATTGTTATACTACTAAGTGAATATAAGTGTTGAAAAGAAGAAAGTTTTGGAGAACTGATTCACCCCCCCTCAGTTGTCTGCCCTAAATCTAACAGGTTTTTCCCTCATTGGATTTTCCATGTAAAAAATCTAGTGTCTCATGTGTCTCACGTGTAAATGTGTTTAATTTTCTGATTTCATGCTTTCATGGTTGAATTATAATAACAAAGATTAAATGGTTGATTTGTTGATGTTTGAAAGAAGTTAAGTTTTGGTTACAACTGATTCACCCCCATCTTAGTTGTCTTGTGCATTTCAACATGAGTATCTTGAAGAGAAATTAGGGGTTATTGCCCCTCCTTCCTTGTACTAGTTGCATAGGAAGGTGCATCAGTCCAGTGTGCTTCAAAGTACATTTCTTCTTTTGGATTGATGTTGAAGGCTACCTCTCAGGGGGAGTAGGTAGTGGTTTGAGATGATTGTTACATTCAAGGGGAGTAAAGAATGGTTTTAGACTAATCAGAGCAGTAGTGTGCAAGTATGTTTTGTAGACGAGATGTGATGCCCTTTTCCATTGATGTCAAAGGGGGAGAGAAAGCATGTGAAAAACTCAGGGGGAGTAAGAGTACAAAAGTATAAAGAGAAAGGGGGAGTTTTGTATTGATGGTAGAACATGTTTTTCACATCATATGTTGACATCAATGACAAAGGGGGAGATTGTTTTGAGTATGTGTTAACTAGTGTTGTCATTGATGTCAACATGTCTGTGTTATCATTTGTGTCAACTATATCTTCTGATATAGCTACTTGTTAATTGATTGAAGAACACTATCTGAGTATTTTTCTCCACATTTTCTCTGTATTGAAGACCAAAGTATAAGCTTTGGATATGATTTACAAAAGTGTTTGAAGATGCTAAATCTAGAATTTGGCGGTCCAAATCATTGTGCAAAAAAAGTTCCATTCACCAGTTTGAAAATTGTGCTTCGCAAGGTTTGTAGAGTGACAGGGAGAAATTGTTTTGCTCTGCATTTCTTTGCATATTGGATTTGGGCCTTGCAGTTCTGGACTTAAGCTCATAAGGTCCTTAGTCATCTTCGTTCCAAAGGATATGTGATTTGAAGCTCTAAAAAGTAAGTTTCTAATTAGTAGAGTTTCATAGTGTTTGATAAGTAGTCTGTGATATGTTCTTCAAGTGATATATGTTGTGTTCAAGTGAGATCTGTTACAGTTGGTGTAGACACCTAAAAATGTCTTTTACCATCAAACTCACTCCTAACATCCCTAAACATATCAATTCCCCTTCTATTCAATTAATTAAATTTTTATTCAATTAATTATCCCTTCATCACCTAATTTTCCATCATTCTATCCCCAACAATTGAATTAATTTCATTAATTCAATAGTCCAAACCTTAGCCAATTGATTTAATAAATATGTAATATTTATTTGGTCAGTTTCCCCCTCCTCACTAAACCTAATTAATTAGCTAAATCATGTTTAACTAATTAATTCAGCCTATTAATTGACCTATCCCTACCCTAGGTAATTAAATAGTTGTTATTTAATTGCCTACCCTAGCCTACCTCACCCTAGCCTTAGGATTAATTAAATACAACCTTGTTTAATTAATCTTGAGTCTATCATTAAGATGGTCAAATCTAGCTTAACACCCTTTCCCACATCCTCCAAATAAAAAATTAGAATATATCCACATAAGTCAATTTTTTATTTAAATATATCCCACATCACAATTAATTTCTCTTACAACCCCTTACCACCCCCATACCTCATTTATCTCCACTTATCCCCAAATCAATTTTTAATTTATTTTACATTCCCCATATGAATCTTTAATTCACAAATATTCTATCTCACCCATACTCATTTAATTCACTCTTTTCCCAAAATGAATAAAAGATTCACATTTATTCCTAGCCCTCCATTCCTCCAAGACCAAATCTAGGCCCTCCACATCACTTTTATCTAAAACAATCTCCACCCTTGGATCAAAATCCCTCCAAATTTTTTTTAAATAGAACCTCTCCCAAGCCATTTGGGGATCCAATCTTCAAGTAGTGTTATCATGCCAAAATATCTAATGAGCTAAAATTGTGAGTTGCAAATAGAATAAGAGCATTTCACATTTGTAATCATCAAATAGGGTATATCATATCTTAGGAGCTCTTGGGTGCAAAATCTCTTTCCCTTTGATGAGATTGGGTCTTCTTATCTAGGTATAAGTTCTTTGTTTCATTTTGTATTTAGTTTATGTTTTACCTCTGACTTGATTTTCCTAATCACATTGGCATGCCCAGTGGGACCCACAAGGTCCATATCTAATCTTTTCTTGTGAGGTTTTGTGTTTAAGACGTGATGTTGCAGGTCTGGCATTATACACTGGCACTATCTCTAGAGTATTTTGGCGCTATATATTGTTTTAGCACTATCTGACAAAGTGCATTTTCTCTTAAATCTTACTCACCTATACATCTAACTCCTGTTCTTCCAACTATTTTTCCTGTCTAGATGCTCTCTATTTTTGCAGGAATCTTGAACGAGGAGGGAGAAGTTATGCCAAATTTTTCTTAAAAGAACAAAGCATACATTTTTGGCATTTGTCTTGTCTTGTTTTCCATTCATTGGACTAATAGGACTAATAAGCTCTTGGTCTATGCAGTTTAACCCTCTATCCTACCTAGGAACATGTCTGTTTTGTAGGACGGACACGTTCAGGCTCATATCGATGCTATCAGAACCCAGATTGGTGCTATCTTCAAACTATGACCAGACCACTTGATAGTATCCATAGTGGCACCTTATGATATCCATATTGGCTCTATTTCATGTTTTAACACCTTCTATATCTCATATTAGCGCTATATTCTATTCTAGCGCCTTCTTTCCAATATTGTAGCATGATATTCTATTTTGACGCATTCTGTATCTGATACTAGCGCTATTTGTTTAATAATTGCTATCTATATTGTATATCAGTTCCATTTGATAGGGTGTTAGGTTTTTAGGGTTGTTTCTATTAGTAGCACCATTTGCAATCCGCAGTGGCACCATTAGATCTTTGTTTTGGTGCTATTTTTAGAGAATTACTTTACATTCTATGCAAGGATTGACAAGTTGTTTGCAAGTCATCACCATCATTTTGTGGACACTAACAAGTTTTTGCAAGGTGTTTATCTTTAGTTTAGAAAACACTTCAATTTGGGAATTAAAAAGAACCCTTGCATGTTAGCTTAAACAACGTTTCAATTTGGTGCAATAAAAATTAATCAACAACCAACAAATAAATATTTGTGTGTGTGTGCCTTAGTTTAGAACAAACATTCAAATTTGGTGTTCTAAAATTCACAAGTGTGTGCCAAAAACTCTATCAAAACATTTCAATTTTGGGCTTCAAAAGGAACCACAAAGTGCATCAATAAACTCATTTGATTAAAAAGAACAACAATCTGCATTCTTCACTCATCTAAACAAGAAAACCAATCTAATTTGTGTGAAGTGTTTTTGTGATTTTTTTTGTAGTGTGAAAAGTGTATGCTCTTCCTTCACACCATTGGTGACCTTGGGAATCAAAAGCTTCTGACAACACTTGCATAAATCACTCCCAACATAATCCAAAAAACTAAAATGAACCTTGTTTAGTGTGATGCAAGCATAAAGGATACGTATGCTCTCCCCTCGCATCTTTGCATGAACTTGGGGATCAAAAGTATTTTCGTGGTTGTATTGCTTTTGTTAATCTTTAGAGGGCTTGCCACCCCACTTCAAAAGGTGGGAATGACCCAAGCAGCAACAAGCTAAAGCCAAGCTCTTTCAAGCCACTATATAAAATAATGTGTTTGTGACGAAAGTCATAAGAAATAGGTGTTGCTATGTCATACCAATAGCCAACCTCCCCCAAAATACTCGAAGGTGTAACCCTTGGAGGCTAGGAGACTCCATAATGGAGAGTAGTACTGCTACACGTATGGCCACCTGAACGAATGCCCTTACTACGAACCTTTGTTTTAGCAAGCCAAAAACCTTCTATTTGTTGACGCAGAAGGGAAACCTTTGAAGCGGCCCCAATTCATGCGGTTCTTAGCCAAGGTAGCAGGGACAACCCTAAGCTTTGGTGAGGGACAAACCTTCGTGGAAACTTGGATCTTGGTATGCATGAGAAGTGTGTACAATTTTCAGGAGGAGCCAGTGCTACCAAGATCCTAGACCTACCCGCTTTGAATAGGCACAGCTAGGGGATTCAACAAATACCGTCATATCTTCGCCTTAGGTTGTGCAAAGTGCTTGTTTAACAAAATCACACATCTTTTCACAAACAAAAATCCTAGTTATTGTGTGTTATTTTGCTTAAATTATTTTCAAAAAACTTGCCAAGAGACAATAAGAATCATTTGATCAAATTTCATATCAAAACAAATCCAAAATTGCCATCAAAATTAGTCTTTTTCGGAGCCTCGACCAGCACTGCACTATTTCAGCACCATCCCTGTCTACTTTTGGTGCCATTTCACTTGTGGATTGGCGCTATTTTCAGATTGACTTGCCTGAGACTATAGAAAATTCTATTGTGATCTTTAGGACCTGCTATGCCATAATCCATATTCACCTTGCAAAAATCTGTCAGTACCCCATCTATTTTCTTCTCAAATCTTCCAAATCATACCTTCATTTTGACGTTAGAGGATCAATCACTATCATTGTTGGACCCTTTGCTTTTTCAAATCCACTCAATTTCATATCCATTCATCCTCATTAAATCTTTGCATACTTTTTGGACCAAAACAAATATCCTTGTCATAAGAAATCATTCCAAGATCTTTTCAAAAACATATCCAAAACCTTCCAAATCAAAACACCCATAGAAAAATCATCAACCAAAAACTTGTCATCCCTTTGAGCCAAAGCTAGATCTAGATTTCATCATTCACATCATATTTTGCTTGGAGAGTCATTAGTCAACCTTTCAAGTGAAATAATCATCCTTCTTTATGTAAGGTCATTAGTCTACCCCAAACAAAGAGAAACATCCATTTGTGCGACACAAATCTAGACCTTACCTAAGCTCAAATTATTGACCATCAAATCCTTTTGAAAAACATCATCCTAATCTCTCATATCAAACATCAAAATCAAACATCAAAAATCTCTTCCATCAAACCATCCTCAAGAAAACATCATCCATCATCTACCTTTTGGTCCAAATTTGTACAAAAAAATCACACTATCGTCCATTCTTATCACCCTTAGATTAACATCTTTTTGAAGACTTATCGATCCTTCATCACACTACTACATTTCACTACCACATTCATCTTTGGGTCCAACAATTTAATCCAAATTCTCTAAAGTCTCCATCCCCATTTCACTCTACCTCAAAATCAAATCCATACACGTGCATGCCCATAACTAGATCACAACACAAAAAGAATCAAGAAATGGTAGAATCCAGACAATATCAGGGCATAGGAATGCCTAACACCAACAACAGCAACATAGCCATCAACCAAACACACAATCTACCTACGGTGTTTCAATCCCAATGTACAATCCCAATGAAAACCCCTTCCATTTCTTGCAACCACCACCACCACCACCACCCACCATGTCCCAAGATGATCTAGATGTCTTGAGCTTTACACAAGACACCGATAGTATGGACCTACTTGATAAAATCCTAAGGTTAGATCCAAAAAAATATCTTGATTATCTCCTCAAAATTGGTGCTCAACCACCCACGACCTCATCCCAACCATCCACCTCTAACATCAATCCTACCACATCCTCCCAACGATTTACATCAAACACCCAACCATCTACATCAAACATCAATTCCCACCGTATCTACTGCAACCACAAGCTCTAATGCTACCACATCTACAATTCCCACAAGTGTCTCCAATCCTACCACTTCCCAACCCGTCACCACATCCACTATCACAACTACTGTAACCTCTTCCATTCCACAAATCACCTTAGGAATCCAAGGGAACCTCACACATACAAGCAGCTCCAAAAGTGTACCTCCACTCAACCCTCAAACCATCACTTACATAAGAAAATTCTATTCACAACCACCTTACAACATGACCAACCCATCAAACGTCAACCCATCTAATGTCAATCCGTCCAATGTCATGTACCTACAAAACCCCATAGTATCATCGACACAACATAACCCAAACCCTCAAATACCCCCACACATTCTCCAACAACTCTATGCTCATCAACAACATCTTGAACAACTCAATCAAAACATCACCCCACAATATCAAAACATGACCTCCCAAAACCTTCAACATCAAACCCCGCCTAATCTCTAACACCTCATCCATCGAAAAAACTATACACCCCAACCAGAACCAACACAGGATCTCACAACTGTTGTACAGGCCTTGATCCAAAAGGTAGACAATATGCAAACTGGGGGCAATCACAAGCACTAATCCTTTGAGGATATTTATCCCTATCCATTGGATTAGACATTGTACATGCCCCCTTTCCCTAAGAATTTTGAAACACCCAAATTTGACAAATACAAGGGAAAGGGAGACCCTAGGGATCATCTTAGGGAGTTTTACCTCGCTTGCTTAGAAGTCTCAAACAATGATACCTATCTAATGAGACTATACCCAAGAAGCCTCGGCGATCAAGCCGCTAAATGGTTCACACATCTTCCCCCAAGCATTAGGTCTTGTAGTTAGGGTAAAATTGCAAATCAGGGTAAATGTATAATCAACAATGATAAAACCCTAACAATGCACAATGAAGCACATGACAACATGAAAATTAAAATAACAAATGTAAATGCAAACCGATCTCCATGCTATGCTCAATTTATATCCATTGCTCTTCTCCACCTCGCATGAGCATGGAAGATTTTGAAGGATTATTATTGAAGGAATGTTGGGTGCTCACTTCTGCAGCATAACGATGATATGAGGATGATAGATGGATGATTTGGATAGCAAGATTAAAGAATGATTTTGGCAGAATGAGGATACTTGAAGAATAGATGCCTCTCTCTCTTTCTCTCTCTAAATGGCTTGTAGATGGCTTGATTTATAGGCTTGGCTTGGTTCAAATGGATGGCTAGGATCAATTAGGGCTTTAGATGAAATGGATGGATAGGATTAAGTTAGGTTTCCTTGCACATTAAGAAATTGTAGTCAATTGACATGTGTACAAAGGAAGATAAGGCTTAGGTGTGCTTGTGTAGATAAATACTAAAATTAGGTCCCATTAGTTGTGCATGTGAAAGATAAAAGTTGTACTAGAACACATGATTAAGGGGAAATGGACAAGTGTCAAGGTGAGATGAAAGGTCATGTGACTTAATTCAAATAAAATATTTGAATTAGTTGGGATATAGTTGGAAATTAATTAAATAAATAAAATTTATTTAATTAATTGGGATGGGGATAGGATAAATGGGATTATGCATGTAAAATTAATTAAATAAATAAAATTTATTTAATTAATTGGCTAAGTAGGATGAGGATGGGATTAAGTTGGGTTAAGAGTGGGATTTAGGACAAAATGCTATATGATGTCTAGAATAATGTATTTGGCTAGGTGTTGCAGGACATGGACAAAGTTGGGACAAATTTGGGTGTCTACATGTCTTTCCCTAAGCTTGCAGAAAAATTTGTAAACCATTTCTCCTACAACTTCGAGCATGAAATATCTATGACAGACCTTTGCAACACAAAACAAAAAAGTGAAGAATCCTTTGCTTCAATCTTGCAGAGGTGGAGAAGCTTAGCAAGAAAACTCCCATGGCCAATTCCTGAAAAATAACTCGTCACCATGTTTGTGACCAACCTTAATCAGGAAATAGGGTTCCATTTACAAATCTTGTGTGTCTACCTTTGAAGAAGTCATCAACAAAGGTACTACCATTGAATGGGTCCTCATCGCCAAGGGCTACATCAAATTATATGACTACAAGTCCAACAACAATAACAACAACAACAACAAACTCCATATCAACACCCCCAATACAAACAACAATGCCAACATGCAATCAAATGACAAGCCACGCTATTGGGGGAAGAACAAGAACACTTTGAATGACAGCGTCACAGATGTGAAAGCCATCCAACATGTACAAAATCAAACACCTACACATACATATACCACCAATGTAAATAACCCAAGGGGGTAAACTAAACCAAACAAACCTCGAAGGAAATTTATACCCTTAGGGGAACCCATCGAGGACATCCTCAACAGATGTCTCAAGATAGGTTTGATCATGCTCCCACCTATTAGACCCCACCAAGAGAATGAGCTCAAAGCCGCGTGGTACAATGAAAATGACTATTGTGAATACCACTGCATTGTGGGCCACAAAACCGTTGACTGCATGAAACTAAAGTATTGCGTCCAAGATCTCATAGATCAAAATCAAGTTAGCCTTGATCCAGGCACCCAACCATCACCAAATTCTAATCTCAGAGCTTACAAGGATCCACTGCCCAACCATAACAAAGCCTCCTCATCCAATCAATCCTAGAACATCACCCCACCACCCGCATCCTATGACTCTATCGTAGGGCGAATAGAGCCATCATCTCACCATGTCAACACAATCACCATTCAGGCACAAGCACTCGATTGCACGGTCGCAACCCATCATGGCCGTGTATCCATCTGCACAGCCCCTACCACTAAACAAACACCTACATCCACATCAGATTCCCTACCCCCTCATCCAACCACACGTCCATCACCTACCAATTAGTACAACCTCCTAGAGCATCTAGGAAAGACCCCTGTACAAATATCCATACTTGAGTTGCTCCGTACATCACCCCTTCACAAAGATGTCCTTGACAAAGTACTCTTGGAAACTCAAATTCCCGTCAACTTGAATGTGACCCAATTCCAAGTCATGGTAGGACATATCGCTACACCTCACCATCTCACATTTCTAGAAAATGATCTTCCCACTTCTGAACACCTACACAATGACGCCTTACACATCGAAGTCCGTATCCACAAGCACATCAACAAAAGAGTCTTAATAGATGGTGGTTCTGGCCTAAACATATGCACTCTTAAGTTACTAAAACACTTGGGATACTCAGATGTGGTTGTAGACACCAGTGAGTGCATCACCATCAAAGGGTATGATGACACCAAATGACTATCTGAAGGCACTATCAAGCTCCCTATTCAAGTGAGATAGAAAATAATGGAAACAAAATGTCAGGTCCTTGATCTTGACCTCCCATACAACATTCTTCTCTACCGACCATGGATCCATGCCATCGAAGCGGTCCCATCTACATTCCATCAATTCCTCAAGTTCTGTCACAACAACATGGAGGTAACCATCTACGCCAACCCCCGCCCCTTCCAATACTGCAGTTTCTTGGAAGGCCATGACCACACCTTCTACCCATACAACAAAGCCACCACCAAAGCCAATCCAATAGCTTCCACCTCATACATTGATCCCACCAATATTGCCACCACTTCATCCCAAACACCACCACTGCCCGAGGTCAAGATCAAGCTCAATGGCATTGGATGTGGGGAATATGACCTGCATAGTACCTTTTGTGTGGGAACATTACCCACTCCTAAAATGTTTGGCATCCCAAAGACAGAAGCAACCAACACAGTTGTCATCAAGTGTAAACCATCACCCATCTCTGAAAAGAAACATCTCCTGGATCAAGATGTGCTCGAAGATATCTCATCCTGGCTGTATAAGGATGAAGAATATGAGCAAGAAGCTCCCACTATACCAACTGAAATCTATGGTAAAGGGTCCAAAATTGTCAAAAACATGGGTTATAAAGGACAAGGCAGTATCGGCCTTCATGAATAGGGGATTGTGGAACCAGTCCAAGCAACAAGAAACTGTTATACTTAAGGGTTAGGATATGGTCAACGACAACATATCCTCACTATCGGAGAATGTATCATAGCTGAGGTTGCTATGGTTTCCATTGAAGTTGATAATGTCAACGAAACGAGCCATCAAGACTCCTTTAGTGACTTTACCAATTTCTTTGACTCATCCATATGCACTATATACACAGTCACCACCCTAGCCTCGTCATCCAATGACTTACCACTTGTATACCCAGACCTCATAGACTAGGACCAACGAGGACCTCTTGTCTTCGACGTAGCACATAACAATGAGGCCATCACTGAAATGATAGGGGTTAGGGATCACTTCCCCTTGGGAGATCACAGAGCAAGATATATCATGGAACTTGATACGCATGCCTATTTCAGGGAGACAACCCCTGCTTCCAATCATAAAAATATAAAAATCAAACATGGATCTGATGGTGAAAACCATTCTGTGATAGTGTCAGATCCCAAAAAAGTAAAAATAAAAGGCATATCTCTTGGTGAAAACCTCCACGAGGCGCTAGAGATGGAAGCATGAACCTTCCCGAGATAGACAAGGTTTATCTAGATAGGTCACCTATCCTAGTAGAGCCAGCTCAAGAGATGAACCTTGGGACAAAAGAATAGCTGAAAATCACTTTCAGGGCAGAATCTCTCAGCACAATAGAGCAATAAAACTTCCTAGCATTCTTCAAACATAGAAATCACAATTTTGCATGGACCTATGTAGACATGCCAGGGCTTGATCCCACTTTGGTCGTCCATCACCTGGCAGTATGCCTTGATGCGAAACTAGTAAAACAGAAGCTTAGAAAAATGAATCCTTAGGTGGCCCTCCTAGTCAAAGCAGAGCTAAAGAAACTACTAGATGTTGGGTTCATTCAGCCAATTGATTATCCCGAATGGGTTTCCAACTTAGTACCAGTAGCCAAATTTGGTGGCCGAATCCGCTACTGCACCAACTTCTGAGATCTCAACAAAGCCTGCCCAAAAGATGACTTCTCATTGCCTAACATTGACATGATAGTGGATCTCACTATAAGGCACGAGATGCTATCCCTAATGGATGGCTTTTCAAGGTACAACCAAATTTGGATCGTAGAAGAAGACCGACATAAGATAGCCTTCATATGTCCATGGGGGATGTACTGTTGGGTGGTAATGTCATTTAGTCTAAAGAATGCTGGAGCCTTGTATCAAAGAGCCATGACTATCATCTTCCATGATCTTTTCCACCACATCATGGAAGACTATGTGGATGACTTTCTAGGGAAATCGAAGACACGGGAAGAACACCTTGATGTATTGGCAAAAATCTTTGACCGATTAGAACAATACAATGTCTGCCTCAATCTAAAGAAATGTGTCTTTGGGGTAACCTCTAGAAAACTTTTAGGATACATAGTCTCTAGAAGGGGAATTGAGGTAGATCTCACAAAAGTCAAGGCCATCACTAAAATGCCTCCTCCAAAAAGACTAAAACAGCTGAGAAGTCTGCAAGGAAAACTCTAATCTATTCGTTGGTTCATTGCTTAATTGGCTGATAAATGTCAACCATTCTAGCATCTACTCAGAAAAGATATAACTTTTGTCTAGAACACTTAGTGTTAGGCTACCTTTGATTAGCTAAAAGACTACCTGGCTAATCCCTCTATTCTAACTCCACCAAGGAAAGGAGAACCCCTCCTATTATATATTTCAGCAACAGAGACAACTATCAGAGCCTTATTAGTACAACACGATGAGCACGGAAAGGAAAGAGCCATCTATTACATCAGCCACACTCTGATATCCTATGAACTCAGCTATACACCAATTGAATGAGCATGTCTAGCCCTAGTCTTTATTTCACAAAAAATAAGACACTACATGCTCAATCATACAACCAAGCTCATCGCCAAGATTGATCCACTGAAATATTTGCTAAACAAAGCTTCTCTTACTAGAAGAATGGCAAAATGGGTCATGATTCTCACTGAATTTGACATTGAATACACTGAGAGAAAGGCCATCAAAGGATAGGTCATTGCTGATTAGCTAGCTAAAGCACCCATTCCTGCAGAACATTTGACACTGGCAGAGTTTCCTGACAAAGCCATCTTGAATATAACACCAACAACAGAAACATGGAAAAAGTACTTTGATGGATCATACACACATAGAGGCTCAGGGGTAGGCATCCTGTTTGTTACCCCTCAGGGTGACACAATCCCCAAGTCATTCAAAATCACATTTCCATGTACCAACAATGTGGCAAAGTATGAGGCCCTTATCATAGGTCTCCGAATGGCAATCAAATGGAAAATTGAGAAGCTGACAGTGTATGGAGATTCTCAACTGGTCATCTGACAAGTAAACAATGAGTACAAGACCAAGGATGATAAGCTATTGCCTTATAAAAAGATGGTCGATGAATTTAAAGACTATTTTGATGACATCCACTTTGAGTAGATCCCAAGGCTAAACAAAAAAGCTGCAGATGCCATGGCTACCATTAGGTCCTTGGTTGACATGAAGCAAGACAGTAAGAGGTATGAATTCCTAATAGAGGAGCTCCCTATCCCAGCATATGATGTTCCTCAATTGGAGCTAGTGTGTGAAGTCATTGGTCCCCTATCCCCGTGGTATCAAGAGACCTACCTATATCTCCATGATAACATCATCCCTCCCAAACTATCTGCCTCACAATGAAAATATTTTATCCACCGAGCCTCATACTTCACCCTTGTAGGAGATATCCTATACAAAAGGAGTCTTGAGGGCACACTTTTACGATGTTTAGACTCTAGGGAAGCTGAAGTGGCCTTGCAAGAGGTACACGCAGGTATCTGTGCAGCACATTCAAGTGGACCCGTGCTTACTAAAAAGATCCTGAGGACTAGATACTATTGGCCAACCATGGAAAGAGACTCCTACCAGTTTATCAAAAAATGCCTACCATGTCAACAACATGGAGATCTCATTCACGCACCAGCATAGGAATTGCAACCAATCATGACACTATGGCCTTTCTCACAGTGGGGACTTGACCTCATAGGCAAAATACATCCACCATCATCCAATGGCCATAAGTTCATCATCATAGCTACCGAATACTTCACTAAGTGGGTGGAAGCAATACCACTCACCTTCACCACTGACACCCAGATATCCAAGATCATCCTCCATTATATCACATGTCATTATGGTATCCCTCATTCCATCATCACCGATAATGGAAAACCATTCAAGAACCAAGAAGTCCACACTTTGTGTGAAAAATTTGAAAGAAAACACCACTTCTCTACCCCATATTACCCTCAAGGAAATGGTCAAGTAGAGGCTTCAAATAAAACCATCCTCCGTATTCTAAAGAAGACAGTCAATGAAGTTGGCCATGACTGGCACCTCAAACTCAACCCTTCCCTATGGGCCTATCGCACAAGCATCCATACCCCCATAGGATCCACTCCATTTTCCCTAGTCTTTGGATCTGAAGCCATTTTACCTATTGAGGTCGAGCTCACATCCTTAAGAGTATCCATGCAAAACATAATCACTGATGAGGAATACCGAGTCACAAGGTTGCATCAGCTAGAATTATTGGATGAGAAATGTTTGAATGCGTTGAACCACCTATAGGCCTATCAAAATTGCTTCAAGAGAAGCTATAACAAGGGAATTAGAAACCAAAAATTTGAATTAGGTGACCTTGTCCTTATGGAGAATTAGAAAAACTTGCAAGAGTGCCCAAAGAAAGGAAAATTTGAGCCCAATTGGCTAGGCCCTTATGTCATCACATCTAGCTATGGATCAGGAGCATACCAGCTTGCAACACCTAAAGGGTAGCCACTGGATGAGCCTATGAACATTTTACATCTGAAGAAATTCTACGCATAACCCATCGAGTATCCCAAGGCAAATAATCAAAAAAATTAAAAACAAAAAAAATAAAATTTTTTGAAAAAATCAAAAAAAATCTAAGTGCAATAAAGACTTCCAATGGTGAAAATCACTTCAGTTACGCTTTGGATAAGTACCATGGTGAAAACTTGTTTTAGACGCCATGTGTAGTGGTTGGTTCTACCATCCAATAAGTCCTCTTTCTATCACAACACTCCATATCACACACATCCCATGACTTGGAATTCTAAAACATCAAGTCCTATCACCCACCTCGCACTGTCCCACCCAAGCCCAACTCATCAAATGAGGATCCTTGTAAGATCCCTTTTGTATAGTTGAAAATCAAAAAATCCAAAAACAACACAAAATTTTAAAAAAAATCCAAAAAAATAGAAAATCTAAAAATCCAAAAAAAATCCTTCAATTCACTGCAAATCACCCCCACACATCAATCTCTCCCATCCATCAATCCTCACCATCACATCCACCCTAAACCATTCCCACATCATCAAGTCATACCAGAACTACATATTCATTTTCTCCCGCATCTTGAAAGTACCTTGATCCTGTGGACACAGGGTATGTAGGTAGTTTGGAATATAAAGGAAGTTTCCAGTACTCAAGTACATAAGATGCATCCATCCAACCTATTTGGATGGTCCCCATTCACTGAGCTTACTAGACCCATTATATGATACACACGCTAAATATACACTTGAACCATGGTCCCTAACACAAAAATCATCAACATACCAACTATAATCCTACACATGGCCAAACTATCCTTTTGCCCACCTTTCAAAAATTCTCCAACCAAATCCAACGGATTTGCATCCTAGGATATATCTTTCCCACAATGGACAAGAATATGTCATCCTATCATCGCGTATCTTGGAAAGAGCACACAAAGGCTATTTGTATCTTTTTGTTGGTCTTTTTGATTATTGATTTTTATCTTTTTTGTCTCACCCTAGGTCATCTCCAAAGCTACCTTGATCTCATTATATCATGGTAGGTATCGGACAACACCTGGAGTAGACATGATCATTGTTTCTGTATGCTATGCTTGTAGGATGGTTTCATTACTCCAAGAATAGTATTCATATCTTGAAGCTGGGTTGGTTCTAGTATGATGTGCTTCATTTGCATATATAGGCATCAAAAAACCTTATATGTACTATTAGCACTCATTGGTATGAGTCCCTTTCCTAGGGCAGGCAAGGTTATACTACATTGGGCACGCATGAAATCAACCTATCGTTTTTAGGTCTAGTCCATGCAATCATGGGATATATATCGTCACCTAGGTCATTTCATACCTTTGTGAACTGTATCCTACATTGCTATAGTAAACTAAGAAATACTCTCAATTAATGTTATGCAACTACTGTTACTAGCTCAAATGATCATCTTAATCATTTAATGAACTATACCATCTGGGACTAGATTTTATAAATCACCTACCATACCCCCCCACCCTATGAAATCCCCTCACTAATCCCATTCCTCCAATGTATCCTCACTCAACACATCCCGAACCAAATCATATCCCCCCTCAATGACATGGTGTTTCATGACCTAGAAACTCCCTCATCTACCCATCTCAAACCCCCTCCCCCCCAATATAGCCACAACTAACCATACCCATACCCCATCCACCCCCCTATTCCCCTATCCACCAGCCCCACTACCCAGGGTCCAACAAGAACATCATGTGTATCAAAACTTAACCATCTCACCTATCACCTAGTTTGCATCTCACCTATCACTAGGTTTGCATCTCGCCCTATCACCTAGTTTGTAACCTAATATCATAAATCATTCAAATTTCATCTCATTACGTTCATTTTAGAATCTATTAATTGCATATCATCTCATTAGGTTCATTTTAATTGCATATCATCTCATTAGGTTCATTTTAATTGCATATCATCTCGTTAGGTTCATTTTAATTGCATATCATCTCGTTAGGTTCATTTTAGAATCTGTTAATTGTATACCATCTCATTGGGTTCATTTTAGTTGCATATCATCTCATTAGGTTCATTTTAGAATTTGTTAATTGCATATCGTAATCATTTAGGTTCATTTTAGAATCTGTTAGTTACCTATCATAATCATTTAAGGTTCATTTTTATAATCATTTAGTTGCACATTATACATCATTTAACATTGTACATCATATCATAATCATTTAGTTTGTAATCACATAGGTGCATTTTTAAATTAGTAATCATCACATTGCATTCCATATATCATCTCATAATCATTTAGTTGCATTTACTTGCATAACATTAAAATCATACATTGCCTAAACACAACACATCCATAGCATCCTACATCCATTAAACATAACCATCATCATAATCATATAAGATCATCATAAACAAAGACATAGACCATCAAAAAGGATCACATCATATATCATCATCACAACAATATACATCTCTCATATATACACAAAAAAAATATAATGTCCTGATACAATGTCTCTAAGGGATAAAATGATACACTATCACATAGAGGATCCTCTCCTTGGTGGAGTGGGGGATCCTGACCCTGGTGGTGGCTGTGGTCCTGCCTGTGGTGGCAGCTACGGCTATGGCTGTACTTATACCTATACCTGTGGAACCTATCAAGGCACATGTGATGGGGGACCCATTGTCTGCTTGACAGATTGGACTGATCTAGATCTGTGTGATCTAGATGCCCTCGATCCACTAACCTGACTATAACTCGGTGCATGCTGCTCTACTGGCACTACTGCATAATAAAGGCCTCGATAATAATCCATCCATCCTCTAGCCTTTGCTAACTCCCCCTGAACTTGAGTCAACTGCCCCTATACCTAAGTCAACTGTCCTTATAACTAATATGCCTGTGTCTATGCCTGAGACAACTGTGTCTACATCAAGGTCAAAACTGAGGCCATACCAGCACCTGAAGTCTGCAAACTACCCACCGTAGCCTCTGTCTACTGTACCATCACAAGTTCCACATCCTGATCTTTGGTGAAAATCACTATGTCACTCTGAGCCTAGACTAACTATGCCTGTAGTGTAGCCACCTGTCCATCTGAGCCATCCAATAAGGCTACTGTCCCCCACAACTGCACCAACTCTGCCTCATGGCTCTCTAAAGCCTCTTGCAAGCTGGCTACCTATTCCCATAGGGTCTCAATCTCCTCCTCATTACCCTGTGGCTACCGACGAGGTGTGAGCTCTTGAACCTCAGCCTCTCCACCTGCCCCTGACGGGCCTGCCTCTGCCTGTTGCCCTACTTCCTGTTGTCCTATTGCCTCCTGCAATAGCCTATTGCTATGCTACTTGTGGTGGGGGTAGACCCCCCTGTCCACCCTCGGCTGTCTCCCACATTGTCAAGGCCCTCTATGCCATTGTACCACCCCAATCTGAACTTTCTCAACAGGCACCTATTGAACAGGTGCCTGCTGTCTCACCTGTTACTGGGGCACCTGTCCAGCTGGCGCTGCTACCAGCACATCCATCAGCTGACCATCCCTCCCAACCTCCTCCTCCTCTCCATTCCCTCCAACCTCCATGAGATAATTTACAATGATCTCCTCACCCTCCTCCAGGAAATCATCTCCATCAGGATCATCATCCCCAGAATCCTCATCCCCTGAACCTACTACCTCCTCTGCAAGGACTACTTCCTCTACCGGATTAGTAAATCGTGTCAATCGCCACATATGCCACCATGTATCATATGTAGGAGTAGTGTCTGCATCCCTAACTTTGCTCTACCAATCCCACTGTAATGGGTGCAAAGCCGCAAAATCCTCCAAAGTGACTTGGGGTTGTATGGCTGCAGGCCAATACCGCGCATCTTGATGCATCCATGCAAAAATGACCATCTACTGTGGGACATCCTGACATAACCCAAACTATTGCATAACTCATGACGGTAGATACATGTCTATCATATGGTCTCCTTGACCTATCAAGTATCTCTACTAAAAAGTAAATGGCATGTGCACATCATCATCTAGCCATGGCTCCACTCTGATGTAAGGTCACCAGGTCACTCGAATGATATCATCTAACATCCGCCTCCAATAATGAACCTGCCTTGTATAGGTGTACTTAGCATCCCAGTATAAAAACACAAAGGCCTCAAATGGCTGATTATAGTACCCACATCTCAGCCAAGTAACTCTAATGTACTCCCAAATCCACACGTGTAATAGAGTAACCCCAGCTGATAAGGCCGCATCATAGTGATAGACAACTACATGCATCTCGTGATATAGCTGCACTAGCATTGCCAGCCCCCAGGAATATACGGTCTCATGAATGACCATTCCCTTGATCATCTCCCCCCAGCCAATTGGAAATCCCCTGCCCCTCCTATCAGGCATCACTACCCCTCTAATCAATGCACACAGGAATAAGGTAAACGGTTCTGCACCCGCTGCCAATATCCCCTCATAACTCATCTCCCTCCCATCTACTGATAAAACAATATGATCCTAGCCAAATACTGTAATCATGGCCCTCTGTCCCCTCCTCATGTCATATCTCACTCACCAGCCGCGAATAGGTAGATTGAGGATGCTATAAACATCCTCAAGAGTGATAGTAATCTCCCCATTTAGAAGCAAAAATGTGCAAGTCTCCAGCTGATACCGTTCCACTATCGCTGTCATCAGAGCTCTATGAGCTCATAATATTGGCATCGATGCTGCTATCAAGAGCCCCAACCTAGTCAGTCAGGCCTGAGTGGCATCGTTAAACTGATTAAACAATGCCTTCACCAATGGAATGCGCCACTCCCTCGAGTACACTATAAATGAACCTGCATCCTACGCCCACAACATTCTAGTCAGAAATCTACCTATCTTTTTCTCAATCTACCCCCTTTCTTCTAATGTTTAAAGCCAGAATCATTTGTTGCTAAAACAGACCATACTTTGTGCCATTTTTACAAATGGTGCTACTACTTCTTCTCATAGCGTTATTACAGATAATAGCACCATTGTGCAAGACACATTGTGCCACTATCATACATAGTGCTATTACACAATATACATAGCACCATTTTCAACAATGGCGCCACACTGTCACTTGGCGCTAATCTAAGGAATAACACCAATCCTCCCAATAGCGCATATATCACATATTGCGCTAATCCTGTACTTTGCGCTAAAACTAAAAATAGCGCCACTCCTTACAATAGTTCTAATCTAGAACTTAGCGCTACCCTAGCACGCATTTGGTGCTAAAACACTAAAACCCTATTCTTCCACACATTGCACTACTGCAGAAGATAGCGCCAAAATGCTAAATACATGGTGACAATCCGCCTCTATGCTACCCTAGCAGATAGTGCCAATCTACTTAATTTTTGCATTGTGTGATCTTCTAATAGCGCCACAATCCCCAAACCTAATTCTTGAAAACAAAAAATGTGACAAAATAAAAAAATCACGAAGTTAGGATTAGGCCCTACCTGGGGTCTAGCCTCCGGTGCCTAGCCAAATGATCCCAAACACTCAGAAACATGTCGAAGTCATGGGAATTGGGTGTTACGCTCTACCATCTCTCCTTTGTTCCTTCTTCTCAAGAGGTCAATGTGTGTCAATGTGGCACTCTTAGGGCCGACTTGTCTTAATATAGTAGGCCATGTCATCCTTCTACCTACTCCTTTTCACCCTAGGGTGCAGATCCCAACCTTTTGTCTCCATTTTTCTTCCTGCCGTCTTCTTTTTCCATCCCCTCTCCAACTTTCACTTCTGTCACATCCTTTCGAGAGCTCACCCTAAATTTTTTTTATTTTTTTCGCTGAACTCTCAAGGGGGGATCCCTCACCCATCTTATTCCTTCCTGGTAGCTGGGGCATCTTTTTCTTCAACCTGACGCCACTTCCCTCCTAGGTCCTGACGCCACATCAAAAAGGGGCAAATGTAGACACCTAAAAATTTCTTTTACCATCAAACTGACTCCCGACATCCCTAAACATATCAATTTCCCTTCTATTCAATTAATTATCCCTTCATCACCTAATTTTCTATCATTCTATCCCCAACAATTGAATTAATTTCATTATTTCAATAGTCCAAACCTTAGCCAATTGATTTAATAAATATGTAATATTTATTTGGTCAATTTCCCCCTCCTCACTAAACCCAATTAATTAGCTAAATCATGTTTAACTAATTAATTCAACCTATTAATTGACCTATCCCTACCCTAGGCAATTAAATAGCTATTATTTAATTGCCTACCCTAGCCTACCTCATCCTAGCCTTAGGATTAATTAAATACAACCTTGTTTAATTAATCTTGAGCCTATCATTAAGATGGTCAAATCCAACTTAACACCCTTCCCCACATCCTCCAAATAAAAAAGTGGAATATATCCACATAAGTTAATTTTTTATTTAAATATATCTCACATCACAATTAATTCCTCTTACCACCCCCATACCTCATTTATCTCCACTTATCCCCAAATCAATTTTTAATTCATTTTACATTCCCCATATGAATCTTTAATTCACAAATATTCTATCTCACCCATACTCATTTAATTCACTCTTTTCCCAAAATGAATAAAAGATTCACATTTATTCCTAGCCCTCCATTCCTCCAAGACCAAATCTAGGCCCTCCACATCACTTTTATCCTCCACCATTTATCTTCCAAAACAATCTCAATGCTTGGATCAAAATCCCTTCAAAAAATCTATAAATAGAACCTCTCCCAAGCCATTTGGGGATCGAATCTTCAAGTAGTGTTATCATGCCAAAATATCTAATGAGCTAGAATTGTGAGTTACAAATAAAATAAGAGCATTTCACATTTGTAATCATCAAATAGGGTATATCATATCTTAGGAGCTCTTGGGTACAAAAGCTCTTTCCCTTTGATGAGATTGGGTCTTCTTATCTAGGTATAAGCTCTTTGTTTCATTTTGTATTTAGTTTATGTTTTACCTCTGATTTGATTTTCCTAATCATAGTTGGATTTATTGACTCCTAAGTTATTCTATTTTGTCCGTGGATGTCTCCAAAATATGATGAAGGCATGTGCTTGATCTGCAAGCTACAATGAAGATCTTTCAAGCATGTTTCTAAGTGTTCTTGATATGTGCATAAGTTCTGGCCAACCTAGTTTGTCACACTTGTTGCGAAGGTGATTCATTAATTGTGGAAATGTGTCTAAGCGTGTGAGGATGTATTTGGGTCTGAGCTAAGTCATGATGTGTTCATCCTTCATTCATTTTCTCTACAAGTTTGTTTAGGTCTAGTCCTAATTTGATTTATGTATGTATGTCGACCTTGGAGAAAGTTCTAAAGGTTGTAAATTATAATGCTGACGATGTTCATTCCAAGCTTGATGATAGGTATAAATAAATGTAATGAATTCATGTTTGAAGTGTGATTGTACGAAGATGCAAAGACAAGTGCGATGTGTAAAAGAAGAGCAGAGTAGAGGAGTTATATTGCGCTTCAATCGAACTAAACTCAAGCATGGTGTAGATGCTACTAAATGAATTCACCCTTTGGCAATGAGATACCATTGGCAGTGAGCCACCCCTAGCAGTAAGCCACCCTCGATAGTGAGCCACCCTTTAGTAGTGAGCCATTCTTTTAGGTGGTGAGCCCTAGGAAGTGACCCCTTTGGCAGTGAGCCACCTTTTGATATTCGATATTGTTATGACATTATATTGTGAGCTAAAACTCACCATGGTTTTTCCCTATTTAGGGTTTTCCACATAAAAATATGGTGTTCATGTGTGTATGGTGTTGATGTGTTCATGTTTTGATTCTGCTATTCATGTTTAATGATCATAACAGAATAAGGAAATAAGTTAAGTGATTGTGAAAATGTTTATGGTTTAAAGAAGTTAAAGTTTTTGATACAACTAATTCACCCCCCTCTTAGTTGTCTTGTACCTTTCAACAATTGGTATCAGAGAAAGGTTCCTTTGAAGAAAGCCTAACAACTTAAGGTAGATTTGGGATGGTACACAGGAAAGACATTCCTTAGTTGAAGGTACAAGTGAGGGGTGAAATTCTATGGAGATAAGCTAGGTGGGGGCATAGGGAACAAAGACAAATTGTACTTGGAAACATACACAAAGGTGAAATTGTTGGAAGCATGTTCTAAGTGGTATTTTCATTGATGTCAACATGTCTATGTTGTCATTTTTGTCAACTATATCTTCTGATATAGCTACTTGTTTATTGATTGAAGAACACTATTTGATTATTTTGTTCTACATTTTCTCTATATTGAAGACCAAGGAATGAGCTTTGGATATGATTTAGAAAAGTGTTTGAAGATGCCAAATACATAATTTGGTGGTCCAAATCGCTATGCAGAAAAAGTTCCATTCACTAGTTTGAAAACTGTGCCTCACAAGGTTTGCAAAGTGACAGGGAGAAACTGCTTTGCTCTGTATTTCTCCGCATATTGGATTTTTGCTTTGTGGTTCTCAACTTAAGCTCATAAGGTCCTTAGTCATCTTCATTCCAAAGAAAATGTGATTTGAAGCTCTGGAAAGCAAGTTTCTAATTAGCAAAGTTTGACAGTGTCTGATAAGAAGCAGTCTGTGATATGTTCTTCAAGTGATATGTTGTGTTCAAGTGAGATCTATTGTAGTTGGATTTATTGAATCCCAATTAATTCTATGTTGTTCATGGATGTCTCCAAAATATGTTGAAGGCATGTCCTTGATCTGCAAGCTACAATGAAGATCTTGCAAGCTTGTTTCTAAGTGTTCTTGATATGTGCATAAGTTTTGGCTGACCTAGTTTGTCACACCTGTTGCAAAGGTGATTTGTGGATTGTGGAAATGTGTCCAAGCATGTGAGGATGTATTTGGGTCTAATCTAAGCCATGATGTGTTCATCCTTCATTAATTTTCTCTACAAGTTTGTTTAGGTCTAGTCCTAATTTGATTTATGTATGTATACCGACCTTGGAGAAAGTTTGAATGGTTGTAAATTGTAATGTCGACCTTGATGTTCATTCTAAGGTTGATGATAGGTATAAATAAATGTAATGAAATTATGTTTGAAGTGTTATTGTGAGAATATATGAAGATAAGTGCGAAGTGTAAAATTAAAGCAGAGCAGAGGAGTTATATTGCACTTCAATAGAACTGAACTCAAGCATGGTGTAGATGCTACTAAATCAATTCATCCTTTGGCAGTGAGCCACCCTCGGTAATGAGCCACCCTTTGGTAGTGAGCCACATTTTGATATTCGGTACTGTTACTACATTACATTGTGAGGTAACACTCACCGTGGTTTTCCAAGTAAAAATCAAGTGTTCCTATCTATATGGTGTTGATGTGTTCATGTTTTGATTCTACTATTCATGTTTAATGTTCATAATAGAATAAGGAAATAAGTTAAGTGATTGTGAAAATGTTTATGGTTTAAAGGATTTAAAATTTTTGATATAACTGATTCACCCCCCTCTTAGTTATCTTTTGCCTTTCAACAACAATTACGCATGAAAACCCAAGTATGAGTGTATTTTTTGGGTCCATATGGATGAAGTGCAAGTTCACAACTAAGAGGAGTGACAAGTACACAAAATAATTTATAGTGGGGGCATGGAGCATAAGGGAGCCTTACATTTTGGAACATATGCAAAGATACTTCACTCCCTAACTTATCTCCAATTGGAACTTTTGAGATTGTGGGGTTGAATTCTAGGTTTACAATTTAGAAGATTAGGGTACAAGTCTACATGATGAATAAATAGGCCATTATGGGTGTGTGGAGTTTAGGTGTAGGCATACAACATACAAACTATAAAGTGTAATTTTACACTACAACCTACCCTGTTGTAACATAGACATAAAACCAATAAACTTGATCTTACACCCCTAATCATATAATTTTAATACATGACAAATTGCAACGACCTATTAAAATAGGACACATAATAAAGAAGCACAAATTTTCACATGGACCCACTATAAGGGAATCTCATATTAGTAATCAATGATGGGACAAAAAGAGAGAAAGTGCAAGAATGAGGCATGAAAAATGCAAGTTTGGGTGACATGCCAAC
Source organism: Cunninghamia lanceolata (assembly GCA_027924645.1). Taxonomy (NCBI): domain Eukaryota; kingdom Viridiplantae; phylum Streptophyta; class Pinopsida; order Cupressales; family Cupressaceae; genus Cunninghamia; species Cunninghamia lanceolata. The sequence continues at coordinate 5,410,856 of BSBN01000596.1, forward strand.
ACTAGCTCTACTTAGAGATGTGTGGCCCCTATAATCATAAAAAGAGTCCAAGGACTCCTTGGGGTGTATACCAAAGGTACAACAAAACACATCAAACACAAGAGCATGAAAAGGAACAACACAACATATAGATGAGAACCAAATGATAGAAAACTCTTCACCATGATCTAACAACAACCATAATTGCACATGAGAGCACCTAGAGAATTATAATTTTTATAGTATTTTAGAGTTCATACTACACTAAGCAAAGTAATGCTTCAAGTGCTTCATGTTGACATATAATTCAAAATATATCTATTGTTCCTTGCACACATGCCCTACTTTTTGCATAAGAAAAATGGGGACCTCCTCTTTTGCTTGGGCTTTCAGTGAGTTTTTCTAGCCTCCTTTGTTGTTTTAGCTTGTTTTTAGTGCTCTAATTCTTAATTGAGTATCTTGGTTTTATTCTACAAGTTCATGATCCATTGAATTAAGTTGGCATATTTTGATGATTTCCTGGGTCTTGGTTGTCTCAGCGAGTTTTAGATGCATTCAGAAGCTCTCAAAAGTCCTATTTGGCTTGTCTGCTTCGGATGCACTTGTTTGTTACCACATGTCTTATTTGAGTCAATTAGATGCTTATGAGTCTATTGGATTGGTTTTGACATGATTTGGATTTGACGAGTCTTGATCAAGTATGTGCTTCATTGTTTCATTTGATTTTTAATTTGCATGGAGTTGTGGTGAATGGTCTTGTCTCATTTTATCATGCTCATAGTCATATTAACAAGTCCTTCATGGTTGAGTGATTGCTTTTTTAGGCCTTGTGGAGTCTTGAAAAGGAAGGAAATTTATTATTTTAGAGTATGGAGTTGATTTTTATGATCCATTAAAGTTTCTTCATTGCTTCATTTTCATATATAAAGTTAAGAGTATAATCCTTCATATTTGTAGAGTCTTAGCAGGTGTCAAGATGACCAAATGCATGAATGCATTCATGTGCTATGGTTAGATATTATCATGTAATTATTATTAGTTTTTTGTTTATTAGAAGACAAAGGGCTTGATAAAGGCCATGACATACTAATAGAGTGAAACCATTAACTAGAAGCAAAGAAAACAATCCATGCAAGGGTGAAAAGAACACAATTCATACAAGGTTCCAAAACTACCTACTACTGTCACAATCAAACAATAGTGTATTCATGATTATAAAAACCATGAAACCTTGAGGAAAACCTTATAATTGGATAAAGGACTTGAAGTATAATGTTTTCTATCCTAAATGAAAAATACAATCATTGTTTCACCTAAAATGATCATAACACAATCCTAAAACTGAATTTTGATAAACTCAGAAACCCTGGAGTAGCCATGACAACTTTCAATTTTGATTGTTTTTTACTAATACAATGCTTTAAAGGGAATTTACAATATGATAGGAGGCTTTCAAAGGTAGTAAATATGGTAAGGTCAAGAGGATACATCAAGAAACCAAGGGAAACAAGAGAAAACATCAAATTTATGAAGTTACCTATGGCAACTAATTTGCCAAAGTGCACATAACTGATCCATGATGAAAAATGGATATGATTTGACATGTATTGATTGTAATTTATTTATTTCTAAGGAATTTGATTATTTTATTTGTTGGTTGAAGGTCTAAGAGGTTGAAAGATGATGGGACCAAGTGGAGCTATCATGGAGAGATGAAAACCTAGAGACACCCTATTGTCCCAGCTATGGAGAATTATCATTTTCATGCCCAAACCACTATTTTTTAGGCAAAAGGTGCATAGTACATAAAATATATTATATTAAAATAGGTATTGAAAAGCTATTACAATAATCATGTGCATGAAGATTATTGGGCAAAGTAAGCATGAACGCAAACCTTAAACAAAAAATTAGTCATCTAATGACCAATTATACCCATACTACCTTCTCACCAAGACAAAATAGAGGAGCTAGAACAAAAAGAGGAAAATACTATGCTCCTCTACCAAATACTTACATATGTAAACAATATATTTGTAGATTATATGCAATTAGACAGCAAAAACTATAAGTATGCAAAAAACTAGATCTAGTTTATAACATTCAAGTCTTCAAAATGAAAATCCTGATGAATAGGTTTAGATGGAGCCTAATTATTAGCAACAGGAGGTGGTGGAGGAGGTTGGAAGTGCACTAGAAAATATAGTGCTTGGAAAACATCTCTGGCTGCGCCCTCTAACTAATTACCTAATTCACCAGCATAGCAGTGAAGACTGTTCTGAATTGACATAATACAATTATTTTGAAGCCCATGAAGAAATGAGCTATAAACATAATGCATTACAAGGAAAATTTTGAGATCCTTATGCATAAATAATCCTCCAATAGATGTTTCTCCCTTATGGAGGCCATATTTTTCTAGTACTTCATTGAACTTTTCAACAGAAAAAAGAACCCCTGTACAAAAGTAATTCCCAGATTCCTTACTAAGTCCGCATTTAGAATTAGGTCCATCAAATTTGAGATAAAATGAGACACTGCCTGAGAGGGATAAATGGTCCTAGGGAAATGTAGCATCTCTCAGCTGAAAACAAACACTATTGCATTTTCTACTTCATCATTGCAGACTTTGAAGACCTCCTTAGTAAATTCAATTGAAGGAGACCTTGCTAGGGCTTTTCCCATTTCTACACTAGAAAATAGATTCTTTTGTTCCTCTGTATTGATCCCATCCTCAAAGATCACACCCTTCTCATCTTGAATGTAAGTGCAAATTGCAAGGAGGCTTGAATGATAATTGTAGAGAGCCTACAAAAAATTCTCGAATGACAAAAAAGAAGATTGTAGAGTCCTTTAAAGAGAGTGCCACACAAGAGGTAAATGCAAGATAATTATCATATTCCTGTGAAATTAGAACCAATTCAAATGGCATCACCAAGTATTAATGAAGAGAGTACAAAATGAACTCAAAAATCTCCATCCGTACATGATCAATGGCATTGATTGAATGTAACAATAATTAGAAGTATATCACAAAGTCCACTAAAATTAGAACCTGCCAAAAACAAAACAAGCTTTAGATAAAATAACTATGTCTCTAAAGATAGAGGCATAGTGCCACTTTCTCCACTACCATGCATCTCTTACAGATCCCACTAAAATTCAAAATCCTTTCACCAAAGTAACTTTGAAGTAAAAAAATACTCCACTAACAGCAAACAGATGATCCTTTATTGCTTCTTTATCCAAAATTTTATTATCCAAATTACACTCCATTGCAAAATTTGTCAAAAAGTTAGTAATAAAAAGCATGTGGCATTTACACCACTCATGATTGTAGCTCTTTCTCCATGATGTCATAAATCTTAGGGAAGCTGCTAAGCTGATCACCACCAAGCTTAATAAATTCCAATTCCAATTCAAATGCTAAATTGGCTAAACCATCTGCTAATGAATTCCCCTCTATAGCAATGAGAGATCTAAAATTTTTCAAATGTTTGTAGAAGAACCCAAGCCTCTTGTAATAAATAATGGAGCTTCCAATTCATAATAGAACTCCTCTTCAACCCATTTATTATATTCAATGAATCCCCTTCTATATGAAGAATTTTAATTTGTAGCTTGTTTGCCAATTTTACACCTTCCACTACGGCTAGTATTTCTACTTGATTATTAGTCATATCTGGAAGCCTTTTAGAGAAGGCCTCAATAACTTCTCCCCTTTTATTTCTTAGAACACCTTGTATAGATGAAGAATCTAGATTTCCTTGGAAGGCTCTATCAAAGTTAAGTTTTACAAAATCCCCTTCAGGTGGGTTCCACTTTATGATACTATGATCCACTTTATTATTTTGTTGACACCTAGATCCTGGCAAAGTTTTTAGTGACTGCCAATTTCTTTGAATTCTATCATCCCAAGAAATAAACAATTTATTTGATGACCCTTTGCTTTGCAAGTTATTCATAACCACCTTTGATATGGATTTTTCAATCACTCTAAGAATCTTTTCAATCTCAAGACTTTCTTTTCTAAATAACCTCCTATTTCTTTCCAACTAGATACTCCATATTACCAAAGATGGAGAAACTATCCATAAAGAGGAGAATGTAGAGTCTTTATACAAAATAGGCCAGCTACAAAAGAGATCAAACAAAGAATTTGGAGGTGGTTTAGACCAATTCAACTTAGAGAGAAGCCAATGCCAACATTAAACAACAAAAGGACATAAAATAAATAAATGATCTGGATTTTCTTCTTATTGATCATAGAAAATGCAATTGAAAAGCTTCACAATACCAAGTTTGTTCAATCTTTGGCTAGTCAAAATTTTATTTTTTAGGGCTAGCCAAGAAGATGCTCGAGCTTTAGGAAGACAAGCCTTATTCCAACATAAATGATAGGGCCGGTATGTAACAGAAGGGTTTTTGAATAGGGTTAAGGATCTATAACTTTCTCTCACTAAATATTTACCTAAATTAGAGAACTTCTAAACCAGCACATCCTCTTTAGGAGAATTTTTTTTTCTTTTTGCTAACAATCCTGATAAAATATCCTTTTGATCATGTGGAAAGGGACAATCTAAAAAGTCTTTCCAAATGATTGAAGAAAAAAGACCCTCTTTACTAACCAGGAAATAATCCTTCACTTTCCTTCCCCAATTAGGATAGAGAAATTGTTTGGCTTGCTCTATACCTTTTGTTTGAGACAATGGTGGAAAAACATTAACTGAATCCTCCCAAAATGAAGCCTTATGCCCATCATGAACTACTAGGAAAAATGAGGTAGGATAACATCTCTGCACTTTATCAAGAAATTCCACATATTAGAACCTTTACTAGGATTAGCAACTATAAATATTATGTTAGGGCTTAAAGTATCTAGATATTTAAATTGCATTAATCTAAACCACTTAGCATGAGGCTTGGAATAAAGGTTTCAAGCTAATTTAGCTCCTAAGGCCTTATTTGATCATTAATATTCTATGTACCTACACCTCCACTAAATTTAGGATTGTAGACTTTTTCCCAAGCAAGTGATCGCAACTTATTTTGTCCTTCTAAATTACCTTTCCAAAGAAACACTCTCAAATACTTTTGAATATCCTAAATAATACCCTTAGGGACATTAATGACAAACAACATATATATTGGCACAACTGATAAAACAAACTTTATCAAAGTAATTCTACCTACTAAAGTAAGCCATCTCCCCTTTAAGGAAGCGATTCATTTATGAATGGACTGAGTGATTTTATTCCAACTAATCTTCTTATGAACCTCAAAAAAGAGAGGAATACTTAAATAATGACTAGGCAGGGATCTTCCCTCATACCCCAACAAAGAGATGATTCTATTCTCAATATAAGGCTTTGTATTAAAGAAAAAATATTTTTATTTTTTAGGATTGACTACTTGATTAGAAGCTTCACAATGCTTAGATATGGTGCTCCGAATGCATTTAGCTTCCTTAATTGATGGGAATCCAAAAAGTAGAGTATCGTCTGCAAAAAGAGTATGGGCAATATGGAATGGGATTCTAGGGATATGAATACCTTTCCATAACCTACTCTGCTTAGAAATTCCATAACTAAAATCTTCTGCCATTATTATAAAGAGAAAAGGAGATAAAGGATCTCCTTGTCTTGAGCCTTGAGACACTTGGAAGAAGTCTAAAGGACTACCATTCACAATAACTACTGATCTAACTCTTGAAATACAAGACAATATCCACTTGCACCACTTCTTGTTAAACCCAAATTTATTTAGAACCTTCAAAAGAAAATCCCAAGATACTCTATCATACGCCTTCATCATAGACAACTTTAAGATCATAGATGGTAGTATTAGATCATGAATAGAATGAAGTAATTCATGTACAATTAATGCTCCATCTACTATTTCTTTTCCTAGGACAAAGCCTCCTTGCTATTCTAAAATTATCTTAGGAATCAAAGAAGCCAATCTCATGGTGATAGCCTTGGTAAAGATTTTATACAAAGTGTTACAAAGAGAAATTGGTATGCAGTGAGCAAAAGAGGATGAAGTGCTAGTTTTTGAGATTAATGGAATAAATGTCAGATTCAATTCCTTCAACACACTACTATTTCACCTAGACTCTTCCAAAGCTAGCCAAACATATCTCCCAATAAAGTCCCAACATTTTGGAAAAAAAGAGGAGTAAAACCATCTGGTCCTAGGGCTTTATCTAGATCAAAAGAAAAAACTACCCCCTTGACTTCTTCTAAAGAAAACTCTTTTAGGAGCATTACATTATCTTCCTCAGATACTAGGCTAGGGCTATTACTTAGTAATGAATTAACCAAATCCTTTAATGGTTCATTAGCCTCCTTAGAAAGTAGTTTAGAGAAAAAAGCAAATGCTTCTTTTTGAATAATTAATTGATCACTTATCAGTATACCATCTGAATTTTTAATAAGATGAATTTTATTAACTTGCCAGTTCATTTTTGTAGAAGCATGGAAGAATTTAGTATTTCTATCACTATCCTGAAGCCAAGTTTCCCTCGAATTTTGCCTCCAGTAAACTTCCTCTCTTGCTAATAATTCTTCTAAATCCAATTGTAAAGATTTTTGCATTTCAAACAATTGACTATCCATCCCATGCTAAATAATCTAAGAATTCAAAACTTGAAGCTTGTCTAACAAAATGTCTGTTTCCTTAAAAATATTCTTAAAATGTGAAACATTCCAAACCACTGTTGAACCTACAAGATGAAGCCAATATGATGTCATGGATGATTAAAACAAACACTAGGAGCTGTAGCAACACAAAAATCAGACTTAAGATACTATTGCACATGCATATTTAGAGCACAAAATGGTGGAAAATGAAGATACTAAAGCCATACATATGATGGAAGATGAATTTATCAACTCATACCTAACTTGCAGCCTTGTTCATGATTGTTGGGTATGTACATGGAAATGGGGGACCAAAAGGGGGTCAAAAGTGGCCATTTTTTTCTAAAATTAATAAAAAATGATCTTGGATGAGAAATTGAAGATAACCACACTCAAAATTAGAAGATGTGATAAGAACAAGATTTGTAGTGCTCTAAATCTAGTTTCTAAACTACTTTTTTTTTCTAAAAATGGTGGAGATTAAGAGGTTCAAATAGAGGGAGCACACAAAGTGCTCCTATTTTTGTTAGAAAAATATAACATAGTTTCTGGTGTGCTCCCCCTAAATTGTCGACTTTTTTTAAGTATTTGACAAGTCACTTCAGTAGAAAATTAGCTAACATCATGTAGTTTATGCATGAATGTTCTATTAATTTTTTAATAGATATATGATTTATCATGATTTTTCAAAGTGGACACATCCTAAAAAAAATTAGTATGTTCCCCCCTAATTTTTTTAAAACTAATAAAAAATCAAAGTCATCCTAGCATTTTTTTTGTATTGACATTGAAAAACATGTAAACTTGATGGAGAGCACGCACACAATTTGGTTGAATTTTCTAACTTTTGTTGAAAACACGTCAAAGGCATCTAAAAGGTACCTCCCACCCTTTGGGTTGGATGCCAAAGGAAAATCCAACCCTTAGGGTTGGAGGTACCTTAGGGTGGGAGATACCTTTTGGATGCCATTGACATGTTTTCAACAAAAAGTTAGAAAATTCAACCAAAGTAAAAAATGTGCTCGCATTATAACGTGAGAACATTATAACACAAGAACACTATAACATAAGCACAGTATAACATGAGCATGTTATAACACATGCATACTATAATGTGAGTGCACTATAACACGCTCACATTTTATAGCAATTAAAATGCTTTGTTTGATAACTGTAGGAAATACTTCAACTTCATTCACTCTAGAGTATATACATGAAATAAACATTTACATATGCACATTTACTTTCTTATACTTTAATTTATATTTCATGTATATACTTTCAAGATTTTTGAGAATGGTTTTAGATCTCTAGGAGTTATAATGCAGATTCTAGGTTTTGGAAGATCCTATAATTTTTCATACATAGTCAGATTTCAGTAATCAAAAGGCTCATATCATCTTAAAGTTCTCTATGGGTAGTTGTAACTATTCAAAAGATTCATTAATCCTATTCTTAGAAATAGGAGGACCTATTCTTATGCAAGAGACTTAACAAGGAATCCAAGGAAAATACTAAGTCAAGTTCAAGAAAGTGGTAGTCATCTAAGCATTTTTTAAGGAGATTTTCAAGCTTGAAGACCAGGTCTCTCTCTATCTCTCCCTCTATCTATTTATCTCTCTATCCTTCCTCTCTCTTTATCTATCTCCCTCTCTATCTCTATATCTCTCCCCCTCTCTCTCCCTCCCTCCTCTCTCTCCCTCTATCTCTATCTTTCCTTCTCTTTACTTATATCTCTCTATCTCTATGTATCCCTCTATCTCTTTCTATATCTATCTCCTTCTCTCTCTCTAACTCTATATTTATATATCTCGCTCCCTCTCCATCTTTCTCCCATTCTGTCTATCTCTATCTCTATCTCTCCCTCTATATATTTATATTTCTCTCTTAGTATCTCTATATGTCTCTCTCCCTCCCCCTCCATCTCCTTCTATCTCTCTTTCTATATATTTATGTCTCCCTCTTCGTCTATGTCTATTTATTTGTCTCCCCTCCCTTTATATTTCTCTCTCTCTCTCTATCTCTCTCTCTCTATCTATATATCTATCTCCTATCACTCTATCTCTATCTCTCCCTCTCTATCTCTCTATTTTCCCCAATTTCCATATTTTCCTCTCTCTAACTCTATTTCTTTATCTATCCCTCTATCTATTTCTATGCATCCACATTTTGCATACATGTCTAATAGGGTAGTTGCAACTTATTGACCAGGTTCATCATTCTTAATTGAGTTCCTAAGAAATTCTCCATTACCCCTTTGGTCTATATATTTTACCGTCATTTTGTTCCTCTTCTATTTCTATCTTCAACTTAGAAAACAATTGTGAAATATCCTTGATGTGTCAAATCTCATTTTCATCAAAACTTATTAAAAATGGATGCCTTGCAAACTTTATGAATTGTTAGAGGTTTGTGTGGTTTTCACAACCAAAGAAACCTTTGACAAAGTTTATGGTTTTCTTTTATACCCTAACAAACTATAAGAAGAAAGCAAGGATTAGAGTTTCGTTTGGTTCTTGCAATTGACAAAAACTCTAAAAAAAGGAAATTTAAAACTTTAACTCAAAAAGTGATCAACCGAGCAATGAAGGGAGAAAAATAAGTTAGAGTTTCACTTGGTTTTCACAACTGAAAAAACCTCTGATTAAGTGATTCCCAAAGAAATAGAAATGAAAGTGAAGAAGAAAAATGAAACTTAACAAAAAGAGAAGATCAGATGTTTTGTTGGTTTTCACAACCAACACAACCCTTGATGAGAGAAGATGAAAATGAATAGAAAAGAGAACTAGAGGTTAGCTTGGTTCTCACAACTAGAAAAACCTTTGATAATGTTCTAAGTTCCTTTATGAACTCTAACACTCTAAAATAAAAAAGGAGAATGAAGTAATAAATTGGCAGAAAGGCCATGAAAGAAACAAATTATGACCAGGAAAGAAACGCACTATATAAAGGAAAGCTTTATATACATTTTCATCGAAGGAGAATTTTATACCGATGAAAGAGGAGCTTGCCACTAGATTGTGGTCAATCCCCAACCACCTATAGCTGATTAGATTATTGGGTAAGTCAAAATTCAATCCCATCCTTGAAGAAGTATTCTTATGATATCTGGTTTCTATTAATTAAATTGCTATAACCAAAACCCTAGTTTTATGGCTTTTTGTTATTACCATTTCCTAATTTTTCTCCACCACTAGGGTATTTACCTCCCTCACCTCAAGCCAAATTCTAGATCCTCTAATGAATTATGCCTATTAGGGTTTTGAGAGAGAGTCTATCATAAAAAATTCCCTGTCAAATATTGGAGACACACAACTAGGGCATGTAGATTTAGATGAGTTTTGGACATGGATGAGGAGTTCATTGAGGTTATATATGGCAAAGGATACCCTTTTGAGAGAATTGACTCATGAAGGCAGTTTTCCAACTTGTGTTCAATGTATAGACCTAGTCTTAGCCTGTGTGAAGCATTATAAACTAGAAGATAGGGTAATTAAGAGTGCAGATGAAAGAATTGTGGCCAAATTGGATAGGTCTTCTATAAGCCAAGTGTTAAGATTGTGTGAGAAGAAAACTAGGTGAAATTGAATGCTAAAATCATTACAAATTATTTATTGAATGCAAGGCAACCTATGAGAACAACATTGCTACTTTTTAGTTTAAGATACCCAAAAAGGGTAAATCATAGTTACCAAAGAGGCTTACTAGGGTACACTTCAATGAAGATATTTTAGATATTTTTAACTCCTTTTCATAGAGTAAATGGAGATCCATATTCTAGTGACTTTGATTATTGGATGTGTCAATTTATTGTTGTTATTGCAAAAAAAACATAGTTTATTGATTGGGGACAACTAATTAGTAACAACCTACAAAAGCAATTGACATAATTTTATATTAAGAAAGAGTTTTGTATGACCTCCTATCAGTTTTACATTATTACTAGTATGCACCCATGACTAGGATTGTATGCGATTGGGGTATATGATAAGGATTGTCAAATCTATGATTACTATCCATAGTTACAACTATAAAATATTAATAGACACTATAGGAGAGTCAATGATGTGTTTACTGTGTTTATTGTAAGAGAATTGGATGCTAATGTAGGATAAAGATTATCTTCTAAAGCTGCTCAATTGGTCAAGAAATTTGGAAGTTATTTCATTCAATTTCCCAGGTTCTCTTACATAAGGATTGGAGGGTTTGAGGAGTACCCTTATAAATTACCTAGATACCCTAGTAATTATCTGGTCCTTATTAAAATGTGTAGATAGATGGAAAGTGTTAATAAGAAATGCAAGATTTTGAAGAAGGAAGGTTATCCATTTCAACTAGGGTTAACTTATTACACTTGTTGTTCATCGTCTGATGCAACCAACATTGAAAGGTCACTGGTCAAAGTCACTATAAATCATCATACTATGAAATATCCATTTGATAGAAAGAACTTTGTCAAGGAAAAAATGCATTCAGGAGAAAAATATCATCATCATTATCATTTAGAATATTATTGGGAATATTGTGAGAATGCTTTTGAGGTGAGGAAAAGAGACTGGTCCTGAATGACTATGCAACAAATGATTGATTATAAACTTGGTTGGGATATCGATGGCATTGATGAAGATGTCTCAGACATGATAGATCAAAATTATACCCAAAGAATTCAATTTAAACCCCTCTCTCCTACCAATTGGAGTGACAAGGAGATGAAGGGTGTAAAAGAATGTTCTTTCTTTTTTCTAAAGAAATATGAAAAGTGGTTTAAAGCCAAGAAGGAAATAGAGCATACTTCAAACAAACCATCTAGATCTTCATCAAGAGATGTTAAACAAAGGATAAACAAGTTGAAACATCTATTATTATAGTTATTACTAATATCCTATATAAATCTAAGGTAATTGAGTTAGGAGGATGAGATGGCCAAGAACCTAATAAAAGTTATGTTTTGCAAAGTACTTGTACCCAAGATAATGTGCCAATAAGGACCAAGTTACAAGTTAAAATAGCTCCTACTGATAAAGAAGATGCTAGGGAACAAGAACAAAGAGAAACTGTTCAATCTCCAAAGGAAGAAGTTTCAAAACCACCTCCCACATTGGATCAATCCTAAGAAAATGTAGAAGATGCAATTCATATATCTCCACCTTCATCCCCAGATCAAGAAGATGTAGATGTTAATATTTCAATGTCTCCTAAGGCAACTTTTCCATCAATTTAATCTGATTTTTCTTTTAGTCCATCAAAATTTCAAAGATCTTCTCAATGGTTAAGAGAAATAGTGTGCAAAAAGAGAAAATATAAAGAAATAATGGAACCAAACTATAGTACAATAGCCCAACTATTACATGTGGAAACTCCTAAACCTAAGAAGGCACCAATTGTTTCTAGGTTGATGTTTAAGTCTTCTAGAAAGTAGTATATTGAAGTTGTGAAACCTATAGCAAATAAAAGTAAAGGAGAGGCCATTGAATATTATTATGAATTGTCTAAAATAGACGTAGGGCCATCTATTTACAGGGAATTTATACATAACTTTCAAGCATCTGCTACTAAATTAATCCACAAGACTGAAAAAGAAAGGGCAACTAGAGAGTAATTGGAGGAACAAGTGTGAACATTATCATTGTATGTTAAAAATGTTCTAAATATTTCTATGGAACCCTCTCAAGACTCCTCAATACCAAGGACTTTGGATATATTGGGAATATACAAAGAAGTGATTGAAAAACTAAACAAATATAGAGCATAGGGAAAAGTCACTAATTCTTGGGTTGGGAAAACAATAATAGATGGATTGTTATGTGTTAAAGAATTCATAAAACAATATAGGTTTAATAAATAGAAAGAAACCAAATTGAAAAATGAACTTCATATATCAAGAAAAGAAGAGGTTACATGGCATTTAGCAATTAAGGACATGTGAGAAATGGCTAAGATGGATAAGAATACTTTCATTTTTTGAAAAGTCATTATCAAAATTGATGAATATGATCCTAAGAAGTGGATAACTAGTATTTATTGTAAATTAACATCAGTCAGGAAATATGTTAGTGAATTGAGGAAGTTTAGAAAAGAAAATGACTTAATCAAATCAGAAATGCTAGCAAGATGTGTGGCCTTTGAAGTAAACTCGTTCAAAAATGATGACTCAGAGCTTGAAGACATACAAGTAGTGAAGCAAAATTTCAAAGATCTGATTCACAAAGAAATATTGGGTAATGAAGATCTATTGGCATTGGTAATATGATAAAACTATCAACAATCTCTCATTATGCAGTTGATTTTAAACAAGAGTTAGATAGCATGGAGTTGAAGATGAAATAAAGTGAAGAATCTGTTATAATGTGGAAGGAACATTTAGCTAATGTCATTGCGCTAGAAACAAAGGCCATATCTCTAGTGGTTAAGTGGTTTAGAATTTATAAGGAAATCTCATCATCTACAGACAAGTCTAAAGGAGTCGAAGATATCCTAGTTGATCAACCACAATGACTTTTTACTTCTTATATGTATTTCAAAATACTTTATAATGTTTTAATTTAAGTCATTTATGTATGACTTATTTAAAAATTTTAATTTTTATAACTTCGTCACAAACTTTATAACTTAAAGTTATATTTGATAATTAGTTATAAATCAATTATGGTGTACAACCTATAAATACATTATCTATTTGTAACTACGGGACCTTTTGGATTTCACACAATTATGGGACAAAGGAGAAATAATACGAGTTGTATAATTGGTGTTTTGCAAATAAATAAATATTGGAATAGTTTTGCAGTATTTTTTGGGTTGTTATTCTTCTTGTGTTGAATGCATACCCTCTTTTCATATATTTTTAGTTTACTTGTAAGAATCATTAAGTCTCTATGTAATATGTAAAGACTTGACATTGCTACCAAATAGTTGTTCTATTAATCTTTAATGTGTATTAAGGATTATTGTTATTGATTCTTTACAGTTGCATAGAAAATAATACTTTGCCTTCTCTTTTTAAAAGTGTTTTCCATTTCAAAAGAGAAGTGCTAATTCTTTAGTTTGATTGATAAAAATCAATTTACATTGGAGGGTGGGTGTAAAAAGATGGGAGGCCAAAAAGTGGCCAAAATTCTTAAAACTTTTTAAAAATCCATAATACGAGTGCGTAATAATGCACTTGCATTATGATTGTTTATAACAAAAAATCAACAATTGTCATTTCTTTCATCTACATTTTCTTGCAAACTCGTGGCCTGCAAACCCTTGAGAGCATGCTCATGTTATTGGAGGCTAGATTCTTCACCAAATTGTCATCAATTCTTCATCAAAATGCCACCATGGCGTCAAGGAGGCCAAAGGAGCAAGTTTTGTTTGGTTTTTTGTGTGAATTTGTTACTAAATAGGTAGATTTAAGTGGTTTTTGATGTAAATTTCTTCAATTTACAAGAATTGATAATGCACCTCCTCCTCCTAAAAATAATCAAAATCCTCAATCACCTAAACACCAAATACTTGATGAAGAACAACCCCAACAACAAACACCTCTAGTAGTTCTTCAATATGCCCCTAGAACACAAGAAAACTTAATGGGGCAAATTGAAAATAATAAAAAATAAATTGAGGACATAATTACAATGTTGAAAGATCCTACAACTTCAACCTCGCATAGAGCCGTGCTTTCTCAATCTCTTGAATCTATGTTATGAAATGTAGATTCAATTAGCAATAAAATATCTAGTTGGTTAGATAAGAGGAGAGAGTTTAGACAATTCTATGCAGATAAGTTATCTTATGAACAAGTCAAAAATGAAAAATTACAAAATTTGACTTGTGTTCCCTTTTCACAAACCGACGAACAAATCGACCTCTACCCCTTACATGCAAGATGTTTCCTATCCATTGGTGCAACAACCAAGTGATAAAGGACCATTTTGGGTAGAGGTGGTGGATGGTTTTTGACCATCCTCCATGCAAGTATAATGAGGTCCCATAATATTTTTTGAGGAAACTCTACTATGATTTTGTCCTCAATAAAGTGCTAAACTATTTGTCATGCCCACATTCACCATGTGGTTATGACACGATAACCACATGTCATGGCCACATTTTCCATGTGATCATGACACGAATTACCAATAAATTTTCCTCCCGACTCAACAAACCCCCTCATGTGCAACATGCATGCTCGGTGATACTCATATACAATGTAGTTGGATTGGCAAATAACATCATGTGCATCACCTGAAGGTGGGGAAGGTCAATCACATTGGGATGAGGCGACACACACTTCGTCATCCCTTTGAAAACATAAGACACTAAAGGGGTGTATGTCGCAAGAAGCGACACTAAGAGGGTTTGATTCCATTTCAGATTCCAACCCTAGAGTCACCTAAATGAAGTGAGTCAATTTAGAAATAAATTGAAATCTAACCTTAGGTCCACTAAAGACCTAAGGGTCTAACATTTAAATAAGATTATTCTAAACTTCTATCTTATACATTAATCTAACATTTAGTACAACAAGAAATAAATATACAATCTAATAAAGGCATTTAACTCAATTAAATCTAGAATAATTTTGGCAGCATAACGGGGCAAAAAGGAACTAATTAGGGTAAATCCTATAGTGATTTCAGTGGCATAATTCCACCTCATCAACTATAGGAGATTGCAAAAATTAAATTAAAATAATTTCCCTAACTTAACCCCTTTCAAAAATTAAATAAATTAAATAATTAAATCCATAAAAAAACCTAGGAACCCTTCCCAACAATTTTGAAATAAAATAATCTAACTATTACTATAGTTTTAATGAAAATACTTTATAAGCCCACATCTATAGTCTATTTTCAAACATGTAAACAAAATTTGTAAAATGAGTTTATTTACATACATTCACAAGGGAAAAATACAACCCTTTCTTAAAGTGCACAACCAATAAGGCAATTAACTAAATAAAAGAATTAAATCCCCACACCCACAGAATAAGACAAAATGCCTACAACTCACTAAGAGGGGTTTGCACAGAAAAAAATAGTTTAATTAAATTAACCCATCTCCTAAAACTTAGGGCACCAAACCCTAGATATGGAATTATAAATACATCAAAAGTTTCCCATTTGTTCACATTCACAAGTTGCAAAATCTCTGGTTGGTGCAGGTTTTCAAGAAATGAAGTCAAGTGGGAAGGTACCTTCCCAAGTGGAAGGTATCTTCCCAATATTAGCTAAACTAACAAGTTTATTATTTTGCCAATGTTTTCTATAGGTTGCTCAAGAATAAGGCTAACATTGATTTTTCTTTACTAGGTTTATTTTCTATGTTTCCACTCCTCCATGCACAGGATACAAAGCTTTAATTCTATAAAACATTTTCTAAAGTGCTCCAATAGGATTAAAAATAAGTTTTCAAATAGACTACTGTGTATAGGAAAAATTGAGAGGTTGAATGATAAGATCAAAAGTAATGATAATAACAACACAATTACCCATAACATAAAAAGATCTATCTAAGCAATAACCAAATCAATGAATAAATCAAATTAAGAACAAAGAAGCTATCACCTAGATTGTTTGGATCTCTTGGTCGAATGTGGACTGCTCTTCAAATTGTGAAACCATGTTTGCAACAAGCGGTTGTAGATTGTGTTTATGCTCAAAAGGTAGAAGTGTGCTTAACAATGCGATGAATGCTCCAAGCACTAGAATGCCTGAGAATAAATGATCGAAGGGGATTTGTTATAGAGATGAGGGGGGTTTATATAGGTTTCAATAAAGATCAATCAACGGTCCTAATTCTTCAATGGAATCAATGGATGAGATAAATTTAGAATTCATGTTGAATGTGCACCTAGTGTCACACAAAAAATTATTTTTGTTTGAGTTAACTAATTGATTTGACATAAAAAGACATAGAACAGACATATTTTTAGATTTCATAAAAATAAAAATGTTCTTTTTCTAATTTATGAGTTGGTGATAAAAACAATAATGATTAAGTCAATTAAGTCAACTTGTAATTTGCTTTTTGCATGATTTGAGATAAATTAAATAATAAATTATTTAATTTTGTGTGCATGATGAACAAGATTTATTTTTAGAGGAAAAAATAAATTAAATAAATAAATTTATTTAATTGATTGTGCAAGATTAGAGGACATAGAATAGATTTGAAGATAATTTAAATAAATTTGAATGATTTATTTAAATTTGGAAGAACAATTGATTTAATTAAATAATTTTAATTATTTAATTATAGATAAGAGGATTTGGATGATAAATTAATTAAATAATTAATTCATTCAATTGACATGGATTTGAATTTTGGAAGAAGATAATGATTTAATTAAATAATTAAAATTATTTAATTTTAGAAAAATAAAATTGATTTTGATTAAATTAATTAAGTAAATAAAATTTGTTTAATTAATGTTGAATTTAGGTGATTTGGAAGAATTTTATGATTTTGATGAAATTAATTAAATAATTAGATTATTCAATTAATGTTGAATGCATGTGATTTGATGAAATGCAAATGATTAGATAGATTTGATGACATGCAATTGGCGCAATAAAATGGTCATTTTTAGGTGTCTACATTTTGCCCCTCTTTGAGATGGTGTTGAGAAGTAACATCATTTCAAAGAAATTTAAAACATAGTGTTTGATTTGATAGAAGAAGATTGATTTAGAAGAATATGCTTGGATTAGAGATAGTGATGCCTAGTCACTCAAAAGCGAGGGTGACAAGGAAAGATAATGGTAAATTGATGATGATTATTCAAAAACAAACAAGGCATTGCCCCTGTCAAGTTGTAAACCAATGCTTAATTACTGATGATTGATAAAGAATAGTGTTGTCATTGTGGGGAATGATGTATCCCTAGATCAACACAAGGATGATAGTGTCTGGTTTCATAAATGAAACACCTCATATAAGACACCTAGTCTAGTTTCAAGAGTGTGACAACCTGTATAAGACAATTGATATGATTCATTGATTGATGATAATGTCTGGTTTTAGGAAATGAAACATGTCGTATAAGACGCTTGGTCTGGTTTGACAATGCAACATCCTGTATAAGACAATTGATTGATGATAATGTCTGGTTTACGACAAGATTAGGATTAAGACCAAAGGATGTGATTAGATAATTTTCCTATATTTGATTAGCTAGATTGGATAATATGAATGATTCATGATGGTGAGGATGCCCCCTCGAGAGGAAATTTGGGTTCAAAGAACATAAGTGTGCTCTCAAAATGAAAGGAGGATAAATGGAAAAAGAATAGAAGAACTGATATCAGATTGATCGATCTTAAGGAAAGCTATAGATTTTATTAGGATGTATGGGTGAGATGGATGGGATGAAGTGTTTTGAGGATGTTTAGGTGAACTAATGAAATCTTATGTACTTGAGTACTGGAAACTTCCTTCGTATTCCAGACTGCCTACATACCCATATCTACGAGATCAAGGTACCTTAAGATTAAGATGAGATGATATATAGTTCTGGGTGAGTGATAAGATGGGGTCATGTTGCAATGGTTATGCAAATATTTATAAAAAGTAATCCTTATTTTGATATAGCATGTGGATATTATGCACCAGGGTGTAGAAGACCAAGGTGACAATGTATCCAATGCATAGGATGTTGACTCTGCAAGCAAATGGTTTGAACTTATATCTACTATACACAATAGAACCTTGTTGGATATGTGAATGAGCCATAGTCTTGAACATAAAATAAACTTCAATACATGAATGCAAGAAGAATATTAATATGTAAGATGCTAGGTTGTAACACACACAAAAGATATATATATATATATATATATATATATATATATATATATATATATATATATATATATATATATATATATATATATATATATATATATATATATATATATATATATATATATATATATGATGCTATGTAGGATAAAAAGATCATTCCTCAAACACGGCACACAAAAGCAATGACTATGCCCCCAATCCGTACTGCATCGCAACATACCAAGATATAAATAAATCAAGGTAGTCTTGAATAAGGAATGGGAAAGGAACAAAAAGATAAACCAAAAAGCAAATTGACCAACTTACAATGTAAACATATACAAACATATTGTCTTGCCAAAGAGATCTCTCAGGATAGATAACAACCTTATTGTAGGAATGATACATCTATTAAAGGGTGTTGATCTGTTCATAGGATAATGTCTAGTTTCAGGAAATGAAACATGTCATATAAGATGCTTGGTCTAGTTTTGATCATGGAACATCCTGTATAAGACAAGTGTGTTGATCTTTTGCTTGGTTGAGATTGATTTAGCTGATGTTGGCAATCGATATGCAGGATAACATATGGCTCTGTAAGTAAGTTGCTTTGCTTCAGGTTTGTTTAAGGACTTTTGCTTTGAAACAATATGTTTGTTTGTTGTTTTGCTGCTTGAGTTAGTCAAGTCGAGGTGGATGGATTTTGATAAACGAAAGATTAGAAAGATGGAATGTCAATTAAATGAGATGAAAAATGATGATTTATTGTTGTTTTTGGGAATGTTTTGATGTTTTTTGGATTTTTCTATTTTTTTTATTTTGCTAGATTTTTAAAGTTTTATGATGGTTGGAATTGGAAATATTTTCGGATGACATTGGATTGTGTTTGGATAGCCTTAACTACTAGATACTGATGACAAGGGAAAACCAGGTCTAGATGCCAGGAGAAAGATGGGATTAGATAAGTAGACAAAAGGATGGGTGATAGTGGATGGGATGGATAGATAGTGTAAGACGGATGGAATAATTCAGGATGTAATTACCAAAGACTATGTTGCATAGGAATAACATGCCCCATTCCAGGTATAATACTTAGGATTCTACATGACAAAGATTATGACAATAGGATTGATTGGATTGGTTGGAAAGGATGAGGTATACCAAGAGATTTTCAAAGCTTGTTTCAACATTTTGCCTCTATCTTTTTCAAGATTAAAAAAAAGAAGGAAAAGGGATGGATTGGATCAAAGGGATAATGATGTGGATATAATGGATAAGGAAGATATGATAGGAAGGATAGGTAGAAGGAATGATAGGATGGGTAGATGAGACAACATGCCCCCAAGTGTAAGGTACATAGACAATCAACCTACACATGATGCATGTTTGCTAGGTTTTCATCATGGTACTTATCCAAGGTGCCTATTTGCCAAGTTTTCACCATTGGATGAAGGATTTCTCTTTACTTTTTTATTTTTTATTTTTTACTATTGACTTTGACTTTGACTTTTTTGGATGGGATGGAGGATCAGGACTCCAGTGTTTGTTTCCAATAGCAAGGTACAATATGTTAGCAATTTAATGCGTGTTTGTACATGGATGATATTAGGTAGCATTATGCGCAGAGATGTTGGTAGATGTGTAAAGATGAAAATGGAATGGATGGTGGATTATGATATGGATGATGGATGGAGATGGAAGGATAAATGGATGATGAAGAAAAAGCATGGACCATAGAGGTATGATGGGGAAAGTATGCAGGATAAGGGATATAAGATGGGGGGATGGAAGTATGTTGAGATGGTATGGAATTATGAGGAAACAAGACCGATGGCTGCACACATCATGATAGATTTTGAAGCTTTTGACTAGGATGGGGAGTGGGGAGTAATGGAAATTGAGATAGGGGATTTGGGTATTGTCAATTTAGGAGTTTAGGAGACCAAATGGAGTTAGGTGTTGTAGGATTTTTAATGGAGAATGGGATTTTTGGAATTGGGGGATATATTGAGATATGGATGCTTCTTTTGGGGTAATTGCTTGTTGCTTGGGGACCCACACCATTTTTATTTTTTCTTTGAGGTGTGTGGGTTTATGCAGCTTTTTAGATGGATTTGAGTTAATTGCTTGTTGCTTGGGAATCGACACCATTTTCACTTTTTCTTTGAGGTGTGTGGTTGTATGCAGCTTTTGAATTAGATTTGGCTTGGAATTTGCGTATCGATGTCCTACAACATAATATTCTTGAGGCTTTCATGCAGATTTTGCTATATGTGTGGAAGCATCCAAATTTTTATTTTTGAATCTCATGGGGTTTGGGATAGCTTCATATGTGGCTGATGTGTGCATTTGTTGGACATGGTTAGGAATCATAGGGGATTTATGGATGGAGGGATTAAAAGTGGATTTGTGGATAAATGAATAAGGGGATTGGATGATAGGGATCTTAGGTGTTGAGATAAGTTGAGGTAGATTGGATAGAAAGATTTTAGGAGTTAGAAGCAGTGGAGGTAAAGTGGATGGAGGAAGGTGTATGGTCACATGCTTTTGTGAATGGTATGATGATGGAGGAGGGATGGTGACATATGAGTGAGAGGTGTGATAAGGTGCACCAGGATATGGAGTGGAAGAATTAGCTTGTGGTGGCATGGAGGTGGTACCAACATCTTGGGATTGTTTTGTTTGGGATAAAAAACCAAGGACATGTGCTCATGGATGGATTGTGACATGGATGGGCTCTAAGATGCCTTGTTCATGAAGGCCTAAACCTTTACCTTGATATTTCATGTTTTGGAACATACGATAAGATATGTGATGTTTGTTTTGGAAACAAGACATAAGTCCATTATTAGATGGAGAAAGTGAGATGGTGGATAATGGTTGTTGCTCTCCTAAGGAGGAACATTCATGGATGAAGGTGGTAAGATCAAGAGGATAGGATAATGGCTTTTGAATGGGATTGATGGTGGATGGTGGAGGATCAATGTGAGATAATTGAGGATCCACAAGAGACAATGTGGGATCATGTGATGGATGACATGGGATGCTTGGATCTTGGCTAACATTATGCTTAGTAGAAGATGAGGGAATAGGATCCAAGTGACTTGTTTGATTGTCAATGCTTTCTTGGGGACCAAGTGTCTCATCAAGGGAAGTGGATTTTGTTGGATCATGGATAGGGCTAGGTGGAGGATGGAAAAGAGTAGTGTAGATAGCTTGTTCATGGATAGTTGTGGGATCATGGATAGAATCAAGTTGCACATGGATAGGCTCATGATTTTAGACAATATCTTGATCATAGAAAATATAAAGATTATGGATGGGTTAGATGGAGGTGCTTTGATCTTGATTTAGATAAAGGGTTGATGTTTCCACATGATTTATATTATTCTCTTGACATAGCTCTTGTTTGTCTTGAATGGAGGTAAAATTGGGAAACTCTTGAATAGGCTTGATAGGCTCTTGATGGTCAACAACATGAAGGTTCAATGGATCTTGACTTGGACTCATGGAAGGATACTCTTCAATAGGCTTGATAGGATCTTGACTAGGTGTTTGAGGACATGGAGATAGTTGATTCCTTGGGAATAGCCATTGTGGTGCAAGAGCACCCGTACATGATCAGGATATAGGATAATTGTCCACATGATGACAGGATAGTCTATTTTTAGTATGTTTGACTTCATCATGTAATAAGGTCCATTGGACCAATGCTATGTATTAGTTCAGCCTAGGAGTATGTGTAGGCAGTTAGAGATCGTGATAAGGTTATCTGAGCTGTCCTCTCTCCCAGCCGCTTGGAAGCTCCCAGCCACTGGGAAGTGAGTTGGTAGTACTCGAAGGACTTTGCTATATATACCTTCAATCTGTTAGGGTTTAACATATATTGATATTGATAGATGTTATGTTCAGGAGAGTAGTATTGGTGGTATGTTGTACTAGTGATCAGTCCAGACATTGTGAAGCAGAATTGTAGAAGCAGGACATTTGAATTTCAATTGAATAAGATCTCATCATTTGCATTATCTGATTGTATCAGTTGTATCTGTTTTGATTCCTTTTCTGTTTGCAAGTTGATGGGTACTTTCAACCCTTCCACCGGTTGATCCTGTGAATCGGTGGAATGGTCATGTATTATAGCTTAGTTTGCATTTGTGTTTTCTGTTTATGCATTGCATTGTTCAAGAGATCAGTTAGGAGCATGCTGTGAATCAGCCTAGCATCCTCATGTGCTAGGTATAGAAAGATAAGCTATTAGATTTTGGTTTGAAGGTGATCCGGCCCGGTCGTCATTGTGTAAGAGAGCGGTTCTGAGTGTTTACATGCAGCGGACGGATATACAGGAGTTTGCATGTGCGTTTCCAGTCGGAGCAAGCCGCATCGTCATCTGTGAATGCATCGCCATCAGGATCGGGTCATGAAACTGTTGAAGTTTGCATGTTGCAAGTGCATCAGGATGTTTTAAGTCGGATATATACTCAGTGTATATATCGCAGTCAGGATCATCTCTCGGGGGTGCTCATCATCCGCATATCGCTAGCAGACGCGGGTGAGAAAGTTTAGTTTTTTTTGACTAAGTGTTGAAGAGGTCATCAGGATATTGTGTGACGTCATCGTCATCAGGATATGACGTCATCGTCATCAGGATATTGAGATATCCCCCTATGCATGTTGATCCTGTTGTCGCTAAGTGGTTAGGTATCGGCGTAGGCAAAAAGTTGTGAAACATCATCAGGAGGTTTCGAGAGAACCGGATAAATCATATCATGATGCTGTTGCTTGTATCGTCGGCTATCGGGGCATCGAAGGGAAGGTGTTGAAGTTGTCGTCATCAGGATATTTGGAGCAACCAGATATTTGATGTCCTGCTGATGAAGGTGGTGTCGCATATCATGATGATGCCGCTAGTGTTTGGCGCCCGATGAACAGTGCAACAGGAGGATGTTTGCGCCCGTTGAGTATCATGATGATGATGATAGGTGACAGGCGGAGGAGGTGAACAGTAGTCGGCAGGAGGATAATTGTGATCGTCTGAAATATGATGATGCTGTTGGTGTTTACAGGAAATATGATGATGATGCTGAGCCGATAGGGATTTTTATCATGCTATTTGTATTATTGGCTCTTCCTTCCTGTTAGTTAGCTCCCGTTGCGTTTCACTCTGCATCATAGTGGTATCAGAGCAAAGGTTAGGATCTTCTGGAAAAGATAAGCAGGATGTCAGATGAAGAAGGAACATCTGAGGTTCCAGCAAGGATGACCAACGCTGAGTTGGTAGTTCTGGTGAAGAAACAGATTGCAGAAAGCAAGGCCGTGAAGGCTCAGAATCAGGAGTTGAAAGATGAGTTAGCAAAGTTGAGGAGCAGAGTAGGTTCTGGTAGAGAAGATGATAGGGAAGAAGAAGAGATCCCTAATTGGAGCGAGGAGGTCGTTCCTGCAGACCAGAGACCACTGTTGAACACCCTCAAGGCCATGGAGAGGAGAACCATGGATGTGAAACTGGATTTGCCAGTGTTTACAGGTAAGATGGACCCTGATTCAGTGATGGAGTGGATAGACTGTTTGAACAATTTCTTTGTAACAGAGGAGATACCAGAACAACAGAGAGTGAAGATAGCACAGTCAAAGATGAAAGAAGCTGCCTTGACATGGTGGAATTTTGTTCAAGATGATAGAGTACAGGAAGGAAAACGTAGAGTTGCCACATGGAAGAAGATGATGGCATTAGTAAAGGAAGCTTATATTCCATTGGATTACAGTATCCAGTTACACAAGAGGAAGCAAAACCTGAAGCAGAAGGAGCTAGATGTCAGCTCATATACAGAAGAATTCATGAAACTCTGTATGAAGACAAAGGTGAAAGAAAGTGAAGAAGAGAAGGTAGCCAGATACCTTAATGGATTGAGGTTTAATATTCAGGAAGATCTAAGTCTGCATAATCCAGATACAGTGTAGAAAAGCTTTCAGTTGGCATTGAAAGTGGAAGAAAAGTTGAAGAGAAAACAAGAACAAAACAATAGAGGAAGAGGAAGGCAACAAAGAGGTGGAAGAGGTCCTTTTAGAGGCAGAGGACATGGACAGGGATATCAAGGAGAATCCAGTCATGACAATAGTAAGGGCAACAATAGTCAGAATCAGAGAGAGAATTACAGTCAGCAAGGAAACTTCAGAGGTAGAAGACCTTACAGAGGAAGATCCCAGGGCAGAGGATCCATCAGATGCTATAACTGTAACAAAGAAGGCCATATAGCCAGCAGATGTCCAGACAAGGCCACAAGCTCAGCAGGAGAAAGGAGAACAAATCTGGTCAAAGAACCTGATAATCAAAGTAGGACAAGCTCTAATGATTTTCAGAGTGTGAATGCTCCTGATAATTATGGATATCCAGAAAGTGGAGAGTCTCTGATGATGAGGAGAACAGTGACTACCATGAAGGTACCTGACAAAGAAGCCCCTCAAAGGAAGTCCCTTTTCAGAACCATTTGCAAAGCAGGAGGTAAGGCATGTAAAGTTTTGATTGATTCTGGTTCTACTGAGAATTTTGTGTCTGAAGAAATGGTGATAAAGCTTAAGCTTAGGAGATTGCCTCACCCATCCCCATATAAAGTCTCATGGCTTACCCAAGGTCAGCAGACAACTGTAGAAGAGCAGGCTTGGGTAGAATTTCAGATTGGTGCATATAAGGATAGGTTGTTGTTTGACATTACCAAGATGGATGCTTGCAAACTTTTATTTGGTAGACCATGGCAGTATGATTTGAAGGCACAGCATGATGGTGTTAGAAACACCTATAAAATCACTAAAGATGGTAAGGTGACAGAGTTATTCCCATTGAAGGAGAAAGAGGAGAAGTCTAAAGGAAAAGAGGTGAAGGTCATGTTGATGGAAGGCAAACAGTTCATGAAAGAAGTAGCAGCAGAAGGTGCAGTTGCATATGCCCTAATCCCATGTATGAGTGTGAATAAGGAACAACAGCAAGAAGTCAAGAAAGAGAAAAAGGCAAGGTTGATAGACCCAGCTATCCAAGAGCTATTGGATAAGTACAAAGGTGTCATCTCAGAGGGAATGCCCAGATCCCTACCACCTGTCAGAGATATCAGTCATTGCATAGACTTAATTCCAGGGTCAACACTTCCAAACAAAGCAGCCTATAAGCTTACTCCAGAACAGAATGCAGAAGTAGCCAGACAGATTGAAGAATTGGTGGATTCAGGTCTGATTGGGAAGAGTTTGAGTCCATGTGCAGTACCAGCTGTACTAGCACCAAAGAAGGAAGGCACTTGGAGGCTTTGCACAGATTCCAGAGCTATTAACAAGATCACAATCAGGTATAGGTTTCCAATCCCTAGAATAGAGGATTTACTTGATTGTTTGGGAAGTGCTAAGTACTTTACAAAAATAGATTTGAAGAGTGGATACCATCAGATCAGGATTAGACCAGGTGATGAGTGGAAGATAGCATTCAAAACAAATGAAGGGTTATATGAATGGAAGGTTATGCCTTTTGGTTTATCCAATGCACCTAGTACTTTCATGAGGTTGATGAATGAGGTTCTGAAAGAATTCATTGGTAAGTTTGTCATAGTATATTTAGATGACATTCTGATTTTCAGTAACACCAAAGAAGAACATCTCAGACATATAGATTTGGTTCTTAAGAGGTTACATGAAGAGCAGCTGATGATAAATTTAGACAAGTGCTTGTTCATGCAAAAGGAGATCACATATTTGGGTTTTGTCATTTCACAAGGAAAGTTACAGATGGATAAGGAGAAGGTAAGTGCCATACTGTCTTGGCCAACTCCACAGACTATGAATGATGTCAGAAGTTTCCATGGGTTAGCAACCTTCTACAGGAAGTTTATAAGAGGGTTCAGTCATATTTGTGCACCCATGCTAGATACCATCAAAGGAGGACAGAAGTGCAGGTTTGTTTGGACTCAAGGGGCAGATAATTCTTTTGAAACACTAAAGAGGAAGGTGGCACAGCAGCCAGTCCTTGCACTTCCAGATTTTAACAAAACCTTTCAGGTAGAATGTGATGCCAGTCACATGGCCATTGGAGCAGTACTCAGTCAAGAAGGTAGACCTATTGCATTTTTCAATGAGAAGCTCAATGATGCTAAGAAAAGGTATTCATCATATGATCTGGAAATGTATGCTTTAGTTCAGTCCCTCAAGAAATGGAGGCATTACCTGATGCCAAAGGAATTCATAGTATTCACAGATAACCAGGCTCTGAGTTTCATAAACAGCTAGGAAAAGCTGAACCACAGACATATGAAATGGGTAGAAACCTTACAGGCTTTCACTTTTACATTGAAGCATAAGAAAGGGGTCAAGAACAAAGTTGCAGATGCTTTGAGCAGGAGAGTTCTCACAGTCAATCAGATTCAGTTAGAGAGTGTTGGCATTGACTCACTCAAGACCATGTATGAGTCTGATGCAGATTTTGGAGAGATATATCAGGTCTGTACTTCTTTTGGGGAGAAATACCATGCTGAGTTCTCTGAATTTCTGATCCAGGATGGATTGTTGTTCAAGGGTGGACAGTTGTGTATCCCAAGGTGTTCTATGAAGTTGAATATAATCAAGGAGAAACATTGTGGAGCTATGGCAGGTCATTTTGGTCTAGATAAGACTCTTGATCTGGTCAGAAGGCATTACTTTTGGCCTAAGTTGCAATCAGATGTCAGAAAATTTGTAGAGACATGTGTGATATGTCAGAAAGCTAAAGGCAGGTCAACTAATGCAGGTTTATATCAGCCCTTACCCATTCCTTCCAGACCATGGGAAAGCATCAGTATGGATTTTGTCTTGGGTTTACCAAGGACAAGGAGAGGATTTGATAGTGTTTTTGTTGTAGTGGATAGATTCAGTAAAATGGCACATTTCTTGCCATGCAAAACCACTGCTGATGCTTCATACATTGCAGATTTATTCTTCAGGGAGATTGTCAGAATCCATGGATTGCCTTTGAGCATAGTTTCAGACAGAGATGTGAAGTTTATTGGTCACTTCTGGAGAACCCTTTGGAGGAAACTGGGAACCAATTTGTCTTTTTCCTCTGCATATCATCCTCAAACGGATGGACAAACTGAAGTAGTGAACCGTTTCTTGGGGAATCTGCTTAGATGCTTGACAAAACAGCATGGAGAGAAGTGGGACAATATTCTGTCTCAAGCTGAGTTTTCATATAATGATACTGTCAATAGGAGCACAAGGAAATCGCCTTTTCAGGTAGTTTATGGAATGCATCCTAGAGGAATTTTGGAGTTGAGAGATCTACCTACAGTAGATCCTGTTAGTGCAAAAGGAGAAGCTTTTGCTGAAGCCATCAAAGAGGTTCATGATCAGGTCAAGACCCAACTCCAGCAAACTACCTTGAAATATAAGGAATATGCTAATAAGAAGAAGAAGGATGTTCAATTTGATGTTGGAGATTTGGTTTGGGTTCACTTGAAGAAAGACAGGCTTCCTAAGGGAAAGTATACTAAGCTCATGCAAAAGAAAGTTGGACCATGTCAGATTTTGCTCAAGCATGGACAGAATGCTTATGAGATCCAACTCCCACCTGATCTTGGTTTGTCTCCTATCTTCAATGTATGTGATTTAACTCCATACAAGGCTAATCCAGATGCAGATCAGGATATCCTACAGGATACAGTTGCTGAAGACATTCCCCAACATGATCCTCCACAGTTACAGAAGGTTTTGGACACCCGAGTGGTCAAACAGACCAGGAACAAAAAGTACTTGGAGTACCTCGTCTCTTGGAAGGGACAGCTGAATTCTGAAGCAGTATGGATGACTGCAGAGCAGATACAGAAACATGGTGCAAACCTTGATACTCTCATCTCAAGTGGACTTGAGATTTCTTCTTCTGGGGAGTATGGTGTAGGAGCACCTGTACATGATCAGGATATAGGATAATTGTCCACATGATGACAGGATAGTCTATTTTTAGTATGTTTGACTTCATCATGTAATAAGGTCCATTGGACCGATGCTATGTATTAGTTCAGCCTAGGAGTATGTGTAGGCAGTTAGAGATCGTGATAAGGTTATCTGAGCTGTCCTCTCTCCCAGCCGCTTGGAAGCTCCCAGCCGCTGGGAAGTGAGTTGGTAGTACTCGAAGGACTTTGCTATATATACCTTCGATCTGTTAGGGTTTAACATATATTGATATTGATAGATGTTATGTTCAGGAGAGTAGTATTGGTGGTATGTTGTACTGGTGATCAGTCCAGACATTGTGAAGCAGAATTGTAGAAGCAGGACATTTGAATTTCAATTGAATAAGATCTCATCATTTGCATTATCTGATTGTATCAGTTGTATCTGTTTTGATTCCTTTTCTGTTTGCAAGTTGATGGGTACTTTCAACCCTTCCACTGGTTGATCCTGCGAATCGGTGGAATGGTCCTGTATTATAGCTTAGTTTGCATTTGTGTTTTCTGTTTATGCATTGCATTGTTCAAGAGATCAGTTAGGAGCATGTTGTGAATCAGCCTAGCATCCTCATGTGCTAGGTATAGAAAGATAAGTTGTTAGATTTTGGTTTGAAGGTGATCCGGCCCGGTCGTCATTGTGTAAGAGAGCGGTTCTGAGTGTTTACATGCAGCGGACGGATATACAGGAGTTTGCATGTGCGTTTCCAGTTGGAGCAAGCCGCATCGTCATCTGCGAATGCATCGCCATCAGGATCGGGTCATGAAACTGTTGAAGTTTGCATGTTGCAAGTGCATCAGGATGTTTTAAGTCGGATATATACTCAGTGTATATATCGCAGTCAGGATCATCTCTCGGGGGTGCTCATCATCCGCATATCGCTAGCAGACGCAGGTGAGAAAGTTCAGTTTTTTTTGACTAAGTGTTGAAGAGGTCATCAGGATATTGTGTGACATCATCGTCATCAGGATATGACGTCATCGTCATCAGGATATTGAGATATCCCCCTATGCATGTTGATCCTGTTGTCGCTAAGTGGTTAGGTATCGGCGTAGGCAGAAAGTTGTGAAACATCATCAGGAGGTTTCGAGAGAACCGGATAAATCATATCATGATGCTGTTGCTTGTATCGTCGGCTATCGGGGCATCGAAGGGAAGGTGTTGAAGTTGTCGTCATTAGGATATTTGGAGCAACCGGATATTTGATATCCTGCTGACGAAGGTGGTGTCGCATATCATGATGATGCCGCTAGTGTTTGGCGCCCGATGAACAGTGCAACAGGAGGATGTTTGCGCCCGTTGAGTATCATGATGATGATGATAGGCGACAGGCGGAGGAGGTGAACAGTAGTCGGCAGGAGGATAATTGTGATCGTCCGAAATATGATGATGCTATTGGTGTTTACAGGAAATATGATGATGATGCTGAGCCGATAGGGATTTTTATCATGCTGTTTGTATTATTGGCTCTTCCTTCCTGTTAGTTAGCTCCCGTTGCGTTTCACTCTGCATCACATTGGATCACATCCTTCATAAGAGTATGGGTGGATGGGCAATATAATGGATGGATGATAATGGTGGATAGTGTTGTAGGTTTAAGATTAAGATTAGGTGGAGGGATAATGTGATTTTATGGATTAGGATTTGAACTAGCTGATGATGGAGGGTACACATGGGATGCATAATCTAGAGGGGTGTTTCCTTTTTCAAAGGTATCATAAGGACTTAAGGATACTTGATTTTGGTGCAAAGGATGACATTCATCTTCTTGTTGTAAAGGAACTTGATAGCCTTGTAAATGGGTTTGATAATGAGTTGAAATCTTAGAATCATTTGTGTTTGAGATCTTGTGTTTCCTAAACATTTTTGGGATTTTTGGATTTTGAACTTTATAATGTTTTGGATTTTTGAATGGTTTGATGTTGTTAGATTTTTGTATGGGTTTGATGATGAGTTGAAATGTTGATTGAAAAGTTGGATGATCATGGGGTGGATCTTGTTGAGCTTTACAAATCTCCATGGGAGTAAGGAGAGGTTTTAGTGGTTTATCTTCCATAGGTTTTTGATTGGGTATACCCTCTTGTGAAGATGATTCAAGGAATGGTGTAGATATGGCAGACATTGTTTGGATGGGGTTTACTTGAGGTCTACCCATAGCATTAACAACCTCATGGATGGGATCTTTCTCCTTCAGAGTAGATGTATAATCTCGAGGTAGTTTGGCTCCTTTTTGAGAAAGTAAGTGAAAGTAATGATCAAGATTTTTTAACAGTTTGTCTATAGCAGCCATAGTTTTGGGATTTTGCATGGTTTCTATAAGATTTTAGTCCTCTTCTTGAGATGATTGACCTCCTTGGAAGTTTCTCTCTTCTTGAGAGGTGCCTTGATCTAAGGTATAACCATATATAATCATACCATGATAGTGCATTCCCATGGGAGCATGTGGGGATTCTAAAGAGGTATTACCCTCTTGAGGCCTACTTTGGATGTTATTTTGAATTTCAAGTTGGGGATTATGAAATGGGATGTTTTTATGATTTTGTTGAGGGGGATTAGGATTTTGATATTGTTGTGGAGGAATGAGGTATGCATTTTAATTTTGTGGTGGTTGAGGTGGAGGAGGATATGTGGTATTTAGATATTGAGAGTATTGGTGTTGAAAGTATAGATGTTGTTGTTGGGGTTGAATGTGTTGATATTATTGTTGGGGTTGAATGTGTTGATGTTGATATTGGTTTACATTGGAAGAAGTGGGATATGTTGATGTAGAATTGACATGATATGTGGGTAGGCTAGATTGGTATGATGATGGAGGTGACACATGGGATTGAGATGGCATTGGTTGATAATGAATGGATAGAGGATGATGTGCTTGTTGGGCTTGTGATTGACAAATGGCTATGAAGTGTTGGACTTGGGATATGAGGTGTTGTATTTGAGGTGATTGGATTTGTACGTTGAAATTGAGTTTGTTGGATTAAGGCTTGTAGTCGTTGAATGATTCGTTGGTCTAGGGGTTGTGGTTCTTGGTAAAGTGCTTGGATAAGGTCTTGGAATTGGGGTACTAGGTCTTCTAATGTTGGCATGGAGTTACAAAGGTGTTTTGCTGTGTTACAAAGGCACTGAGATGGTATCAGTGATGTTTATGAGGTAAATTTTGATAGTTTTGGATTAGATTTGGTTTGACAAGAGAAAACACATCAAATAAAGTACTAAAGAGGACTAACACAACAGATAGTGTATGTTCAAGGCACATGGAAAAGCCCAATGTTTCCATGAGTATAAAATAATTGCAAACAATTTCAAGCACTTTTTATCCCTAAAGAAAAATGTTCATTGCAATAGTTTATCCCACAACTTAAAATCTTCATTGACTAAATGTCATTCCAAATAGGTTTCATACATTTGAATCTTTGTGAGAGATGATAGGTAGGGATATCTCACCCTCTCCTTGAAAAGCCACAAGTAGGTCACAAGTGCTTATTCTACCGAAGGGAATACTATCTCTTCTCAAGGGAGGCAATGGTGAGTATCTTGGGGGCAAAACCAGCTACCTTACACTAAAATTTATTGCAATGTTAAAGGTGAATTGGGCAATCACTATCTATATGGTTCTTAGTTTCTTTGAGGGACCAATGCTTTACAAGAAATGTGACAAGATACTAAAAGATTTACCCAATCCTACTAAGAGTATCAAACACTTCGCACAATGTGAAATCACTTTCAAAAAGAGCTAGTACACCTCTTTTGATTTGGCACCACAAGGTAAGGCTGATGCTGGTTAGGACTTGGATTTCACCTTATCCCTCTTATATAGCAGTTCAAAGGAAAACTCTGCTTAGGGTTGTCCCTTTTGGATGAAGCGCAATCCAAAAGAAGGCCCTTCTAAAGGAATAACTGAAAAGTAAGTTCAAGCATGTCATACAAAGGTTCAATTGTCCCATTATAAGAAAAATAAGGTGCAACTAGATTAGGCACACACACGATTTGTAGTTGTCAATTGTCCCTTATGAAATTAAGATGTTTGAAATTCATATCCATTGTCCATTAGAAAATCAAAGTGCTTTTGCATTCATGTCCATTGTCCCTTAAGAAAGAAATTTGTTCCTAAGACAGATTGCAAAAAAGATGTTTTGTCCCTTAAGAAAGCAATATGTACCTAAGACCTAGATTGCAAAGATGATTTGTTCAATTGTCCCTTAAGAAAGCAATATGTTCCTAAGATTGCAAAAGATGATTGGTTCAATTGTCCCTTAAGAAATCAATATGTTCCTAAGACCTAAATTCATAGATTTGGCAATTCTTCAAAGCTTGTCCTACATGAACATGTTAGAAAAACCCATTTGCTATGTTTGAGTAATAAGAAGCTGCAACAAATTGATGTTAGAACACAACAAATAATAGATAAAAATAAATGATCAGATCAAGTGTTAGCATGTGCTAGAAATCATAGATTGAGGATGGGCCAATAAGTAGATTTAAAAAATAAAACTCATAAAATCCTTGAAATGATATTACCACTGCGTAGAAGACATAAAAATATCAACTTAAAAAAAAAATAGATCACCTGAATCCAAGTCCGTTTGTGAAAGTTATGAAGCTTGGAAGGTCTAAAAATTGATCAAAATGCCCAATGAACAAGAGTCTAATTTAGCCCCCTGTGACTAGCTCTTAGTCATTGATGTGACCTGCTAGGCTGAGGGCTAAAAATATCTTTTATTTAAAAAATAAAATAAAATGTCCCTTGTTTTAAAAGGATACTTTTAAAGCTTTTTTAAAAAAAGTGCATGAAAACTTTTTTTTAAAAGAAAAATTTAAGTTTTAGAAAAGAAAACCAAAAAAAAGGTATGTACCTTTTTCCTTGGGTAGGTGCGTACTCTACCTATGCAGAGGTAGTACCCTACCTGTGTAGGTACGCATGTTTCTTTGCTTTTTTTTACTTTTGTTTTTGTTTTTGTTTTTTGGATTTGCTTTTTTATTTTTTATTTTTATTTTGATTTTTTTTATTTCTTTTTGTTTTTGAAAACAAAAGTGTTTTTTTAAATAAAAAATAAAAATTATTTTTTTACTGTACCTCAAAGTATGCCTCAAGCTATGTGCCTAGGGCAAATTTTTTTACCATATTTTTACCTACACCGAAATAGGCCAAATTATATGTTTTTCTTCACCTACTAACCCCTCTGAACGTAACTATGATGTCCGTTTTTGCCCAGCAAGCTTCCTTTAAAAATTCATCTTTGGATCTCTCTTAGAAAAAAAGTTAAAACCCTATAAAATCAAACTAAAAATTCCACAAATTTGATATTAGATCAGGACAAGTGTGTCCCACCAGGTGTGCCAGAATGTGTATAGGGAAAATCAAGAGGTTGAATGATAAGATAAAAAATAATGATAATAACAACTCAATTAACCATAACATCAAAATATCTATCTAAGCAATAACCAAATCAATGAATAAATCAAATTACAAACAAAGAAGCTATCACCTAGATTGTTTGGATCTCTTGGTTGAATGTGGATTTCTTTTCAAATTGTGAAACCATATTTGCAACAAGTGAATGTAGATTGTGTTTATGTTCAAAAGGTAGAAGTGTTCTCAACGATGTGATGAATATTCCAAGTGCTAGAATGCCTAAGAATAAATGATTGAAGAGGATTTGTTATGGAGATGAGGGGGGTTTATATAGGTTTCAATAAAGATCGATCTACGGTCCAGATTATTCAATGGAATCAATGGATGAGATAAATCTATAATTCATGATGAATGTGCACTTGACAAGTGTCACACAAAATACTATTTTTGTTTGAGTTAACTGATTGATTTGACATAAAAAGACATGGAACAGACATATTTTTAGATTTCATAAAAATAGAAATATTTTTTTCTAATTTATGAGTTGGTGATAAAAATAATAATGATTAAGTCAATTAACTCAACTTGTAATTTGCTTTTTGCATGATTTGAGATAAATTAAATAATAAATTATTTAATTTTGTGTTCATGATGAAAAAGATTTATTTTTAGAGGAAAAAACAAAATAAATAAATAAATTTATTTAATTGATTGTGCAAGATTAGAGGACATAGAATAGATTTGAAGATAATTTAAATAAATTTGAATGATTTACTTAAATTTGGAAGAACAATTGATTTAATTAAATAATTAAAATTATTTAATTGTAGATAAGAGAATTTGGATGATAAATTAATTAAATGATTAATTTATTCAATTGACATTGATTTAAATTTTGGAAGAAGATAATGATTTAATTAAATAATTAAAATTATTTAATTTTGGAAGAATAAAGTTGATTTTGATTAAATTAATTAAATAAATAGAATTTATTCAACTAATGTTGAATTTAGGCGATTTGGAAGAATTTGATGATTTTGATGAAATTATTTAAATAATTAGATTATTCAATTAATGTTGAATGCAGGTGATTTGATGAAATGCAAATGATTAGACAGATTTGATGACATGTAAGTGATTCAATAAAATGGTCATTTTTAGGTGTCTACAACTACTCTCTGGTTATTTTTTTGGTTTGAGGAACCAGAGATGAAAAAATAATTTTCTTTCACACAGAGGATTAATTTAAAAACACAGTGACACAAAAAAATTCTATGGCAGGGATAAAAATATTTATTAACTGCATGACATATACTGGACATTATATATATATATATAACCATTCAACAAAAGTAATACACAATGAATAAAATGCAGAGATGTTTTAATGAAAAATTACAGGGAGTCAAAGCAATTTCATGGGGTGTTTTAAAGGGTTGAGCCCTAAATTTGAATTGGCGGTCCTACCACCAGGCTAACTATTACTAAAATACAATGAAGATATGGGAGGCGGGGGCACTGCCACCCCTCTGCATAGTCTTAAGGCTCTACAGAGGTGGGGCGGGGGGGCTCTGCAGAGGGGGGATGGGGTCCCCAAACCCCCCACTACTCTAGATATAGGTTCTCATGGCCACATGGGCTTTAGCCCTTGCGAACCGCTCTTCAAAATGCTTTTGTAATGCCTCTCATTTTTGCTTTCTATTAGACTGATAGTTTCTCTATTGGATCTAGACATTATGACTTATCGATTATGGATTTACTGCCATCATGACACTTGATGATACCATTAGTACTATTGTTTTATGCTTATGATATGATTAGTTATGAATTTAATTGACTATGTCGATCAATCTTATTATGTGTATCATGTGATTATCTGATGAGCATTTTTTATTTAGTCATTTAGTAACTGGTTGTTTTATCTTAAATGTTAAGCAATTGCATGTTATTCATGATGTGGTTACTGGGTTGATATGTTGGTGAAAGGAACATCGTCGCATTACTCATAAGTGAGTACCCTGCTATGTTGCAATTTTCTTTCATGGTATGTCTGACTAGATGATTATATAGCTATATGTTTGACTGTTTTGTTTGCTACAGGATGCAGGTATCAGGCATCGACTCCACTTGAATTGATAGGTCTAAGCATACCTTAACACTAATGGAAATTATGAAATGGAGATAACGTAAGGTCCCTCATCTTGTCACCATCCTCGAAGAGGATGAGTATTCAGTCCTGTGTCTTGTGCCAGTTTGGGCATGATTGTAAGTTATTGTTGTTTGATCGTGTTTGTTGTCAGGTATTGTTCAACATGTGGTTTATTAGGTTATAATTGTGTGATTATTATTTTGGTTAATTGTTTCATTAAATGGAAATTATTTAGGGCACTTTGGTAAATAAATAATAATATTAATGAGGTAAATAAAGTGTTTTAAAATGAGAATTTAATTGATAATTTTAATATAAAAAATAATTTTTAAACAAGTAATATTATTGTTAGTGTTCATAAAAAATAAATTTACTTTTTGTGTGCTGTCATAAAATATTCTATATTGCAATAAATAATGTTATGTGCAAGTTGTCACATATATTGAATACTAAATAAATAAAAATTAGAAAGGAATCTTTTGTTTGGTTGAATATTAATGAATGGCTATTTTGTGAGAAATGAAATAGATGGAGAGAGTGGGTGGTCAGTAATAGGGGAATGAATTTATTGTATTTTCTATTTTATTATTTTGGCCTGATTATTTCTGGGGAGGTTCTCAAGAATTTTGGGGAGGATAGTTTTCTTGGAAAATTGGAGAAAGTAGTTTTGGAGGAGTAGCATTGGTACCCTGCATTGAACCTTCAGTCTGTTGAGTGTTGGTTACAGGTTCCTTTATCTTATCTCTATTTTCTTTTCAAATATTTTGATGAATCCAATATGTGTACATGCTACATTCATTCTCTATGTAACAATTTCTCACATCCCCATCATTTAAATTGGCATCCCTTGATAAATTTTAGTGTATTCTCAGGATAGCAAGCATTGCCATGAATGACAACCATGCTTATAAGTTTGAACACACCATAATATTTTTAGTCGGTGCATACTTTGCATTTATTGCACTCCCTAAGGTGACGCCTTTTTGAGACATTTTTCCTATCACTTCCTAACCTTACACTATTTGCATAAATGGCTACTAGAGCATATTTAAATATAACACCTAACAAAATTACATGTTGGTCTACTTGGAAGATAACCATACCCTGTTCCAAAGTCTCTCTCTACTCAGGCAGCGAGGGCATTGGCCGAGATTGAAAACTCTAGCTATATGCCTGTCGATTGCATGTGTTTGAAAGTTACTTAAGCCTTCCAACAAATCCATTCTATATGTATTCTGTAATCATTGCATTTTGAGATGTCTTTATCCAAAGCACCTGTACTGGCATAGGTTGTTAGTATGCTAGCTAAGGTTGGGGAGTCCGTCTGATACCTGGAGATCACTTTTGCTTGCAAGCCTCTAAGTCTCCTCAACGGATCCATATTGTGCATATGTTGCAATCATTGCATTGTATGATTTTCTTTTAGGTCATTGACAAACAGTTCATGCGCCTTGCACATGCTTCCTCAGCGTGCATGGGACCCGACACAATTGCAACCCACATTCCCTGACAGAGGTCACTTTTTCTTAATGTTTTGATGTATGTCCATGCTTGTTTCAATGCAACCATGTTCGCAAAAGAGGTTAGTTGCTGGTGAGGGTCACAGAATCTACTTACTTCAGCCTTTTGCATTGCTGAAAGTCTCTAAAAGACTTGACAACAAATCCATCTTGTGTGTATCCTGCAATCAATGGAGCCATGAGAGGATGCCTCCTTGAGGTGACTTTCATGGTCTTGTTTATATTATGCATCAATGGTTATTTTTATCCATTCCAAGCTCCCACTTTAGTGTAGACTATTAAGGATGTTGATAGAAGTTGCTAAGTTACTCTTTAACCTATCAAACTCATTGCCTAAAAGTTTCTAAGCCTATTCGACAAATCTGTTTTATGCATTTAGAAGTTGTGATGATTTCTTCCTTAGAATTGTGCACTTAACTAGAAGTCTTTAAATTTATATATATATATATATATATATGAGTAATCTATTTCTTATATATTGGTGTCTATTCTTAGAACCTTGAATTCATCGATTTATATATATAATGTTATCAATGCACAAAATTAAACTTAGTGCAACTTGAATGATATGTGTTAAAACTAGAACACACTTAACTTGTCCATTGGTTATTATAATCATCTCTTCAATTCTTGTGTTAATGCAATATTATTATCTCTGTTCCTTGATAGATAATTCTTTATGCAACTTTCACCTGTTGAATCATGCTTTTCATTGATTTAAACTTATGTGTTAACATTGTTCTATTTTGAACTTTGAATCGATATGAACAAAATATATAAGTTTAAAATTAATTTAGTGAAAAATAAATAATATCTTAATTATATCAAGTTTACATTATGTTAGGTATATTTTTAGATACCTATGTAGTGGTACTCAAATGAGTTCCCTATGTAATTCCTTGCTCTGTGTGATGTGAAACAATGTATATTTTGTGTTGTAAAAGCATCATGATGAGAAATATTTTCTGTCCAATGAGCCATGGTATTTATTATTATTATTGTTATCTCAAATCGAATAGTTGTCATCCCAAGCTATCAAATATAAATTAAGTATTATGGTTAAGTTATTAGATTATCAAAATTGATTTATAAGTATTGCACTCAGAAGATAGATATTGCAAGTTAAATTTCTTTATGTAAGTGAAATTTGTATGAGATAGTTCATTGGTCTTAATAGGGTTATGTGTAGGTTGTTGAGGTTTAGTTTTGAGAGGCATAGGTTATGATGTCTTGATTTCATGTTTATGTTATGTCTTGATTTTATATTCTATGTTGTAAACGTATCATGATGTGGAATGAAGTCCTTCATGGATGTTGTGGTTCATTATTGTATTTATATGAAATAAAATATTGTGTTGGATTTTGGAAATGGGGAGACAATAGTTATCATAAGAGAAGTATGTTGTTAATGGGTTGCTTCACTTGGAAGCTATGGGCAATGTATTGTGAAATTTTCCTTGTGATTAGGTTGGTATGCAAGAAGGTTAATACCTTGCTTTGTTTTATGTATACTTGTCGTTATGATGGAAAATGACTTGCTTGATGAGTAGAGTCTTCTAGATGCAGGTAGGGGAGTGGCTCTTAATGGGGGCCAGAGCCCAAAGTGGCATCCAGGACAACCCATGTGGGAGTTTCTTAACTCAGTGATAACCTAATTAATGAATTAAGGGGTTGGGTAGTTAATCACATTTAACAAGATAAGTGGATGCCTCACTTATGGCTCAAGTGCTCATTTAGGCTTGAGATGAGATGAGAAGGCCTAGAATGGCATGATCAACTACCTTGTCCTCATGAAAGGTATGTTGATTTTGCATGAATTTGTATGGGGGCTGGGGGTCGAGAGAGTTTGCCAGGACAACCTAAGATGGGGGTTGGGGCCTTGGAAGGCCTACCAGGACAACCCATGACAAGTTATGTGATGACACTCCTCCCTACTATAGTCTAGCATTCCCTAGTTGTGTTCTTCCCATTCATTATGTGATTGCCTGTGTTGTTGTAGTCATGTGTAGTCCTTGTTCCATTTAGTCTTCTGTCTACCTGACTATTTGATGTAGTGGGACCTTATGTTATCTCCTAGCATGGGGGGTGGACCTTAGGGTTCCACATGGTCAGGTGGATGTGCTTTACCTCCATTAGTTTTCCCTTGCTGATGTTCATGTGGGAGAAGGATAAATCTCTTGTATCAGATATCAAATCTTGTACTAGTTGGAGAATACAGTTATTTATGCTCATGTACTATTGTCTTGATGTATGTACTCTAATGTAATCAGGAAAGAAATAATGTAACAATGTAAATGTGTACTCCCTCTTGTAGATGAAATTGTATTTGTATTTTTAATACTTATACAGGTTCTTCATGTTTACTTATTTGATGATATATTATGTAGTAAATGTATGTGTTGATTCATTTGATGTATTTGGATTTAGAATGAGCCATAATTGTTAGTTAGATCATATTAATAATTAGTAATGTAGCTGTGGAATCCCTAGAGGATAAATCTTAACTTAGATGTTATGAGTAGATATGATTGCGTTTTGTTGTTATTTCCTTCTTATATTTTTTTTGTATTGCATAGTTGAGCTATTCTCTAGGGTTTCATGGCGGGGCATTACACTTGGTATTAGAACCTAGGTTTACAACACTGGGTACTCTGGGTTTATATGAGCCCATTATGTTATCCTAGTTGCTTAGATTTTGTAGATCATGTTTTCCCTTTGTGTCTTCCTCACCTAACAACCTGAGGTTGTCCTTTAGTAGTATAGTGTAGGAAGATGCCTAGAGGTTGAGGTCAAGGTTGGGGTCAAGGTAGGGGATGTGGGAGAGGTGGTGGGGGTATCCCTCCTCCTAGTTCCTCTCATGAGAGTGCTCAAAAAAGTAGGGGTTAGAATGTAGAGAATCAGGGTTAATCTGAGGGAGCTCAGTCATGTCATCTACTTGAGGGGGTTCTTGCTCACCTGGAGGAGAGGGAAAGAGAAAGGTCTCCTAGAAGGAGAGAAATGATAGCAGAGCAGGAGGTTAACTTAGCAGGCCACATGAGAGACCTTTTGAGGGCACACCCTCCCACTTTTGATGGTTCTGGTAGTGGTTTGGAGGCAGAGACCTAGTTGATAGATTTGGGTAGGTGTTTTGCCATGCATCCATATGGTAGTAATACCAAGGCAAGATGTGCTATCTTGCACCTTAGGGGTTTTGCTTCTACATGGTAGCATTTGGAGGAGCATATAGTGTTTGGAGGAGAGGTTCAGAGCTCATTTCCTATTAGACCACTAGAAACAGTGACGTGTTGACAAGTTTCATGAGTTGAGACAAATGGCTATGTTGGTGGAGCAGTATGTGCATAGGTTCTATGAACTTAAGCAGTACATAGGTATTGGAGATGATAAGGCTATGTTGGTTCAACACTTTATTAGGGGCTTGAATGCCCATATCAGTGGAGGAGTCCATGTCTTTGAGTCGAAGACAATGGAGATGGTAGTCGAGAAGGCCCGTCTGGTAGAGGAAAATTTGGCCATGGCTCTTGGAAGCCATACATGTGTGTAGACTGGTAGTCTACCTCCAGTGGGTTTTGAGTCTTATGGTGGTCAGTCTCAGGTAGCAGGTTCTTCTAGAGGTCATCATGCACCTGCTAAGGGTGAACAATAGTAGCAACAGTATACCGAGTCAAAACCAAAGAATTCTCAGCCTCAGCAAGGTGGTGGTTCTCAGTCAAAGAAAAATTGTAATTGACAGTGGGCCAAGCATTATCATCCCAATTAGCCAGCTCATAGCACTCAGACTACAACCAATGGAGGTAGTTTTCAGTACTCTAGTGCACCCCCAGGTGGCAGAGGTACACGATGTTTTTCTTGTGGCCAGCAGGGTCATATAGCTAGGTAGTGTCCATAGAAGGGTACATCAAATTTTAGTCAGAGCTTGGCACCCTCAAAGTTGACAGTGGGTGATGCAAGTAGGTCTCACAGAGTGTTTGCAATGATTGATAACCACTAGGTAGAGCATTAGGGGGTGGTCTTTGAGACCGCAGGTAGATGATAGGCATCTTTCTTTGGAGCTTATGTGCATTTTATAGCATCAGGGGTTGACCCTCTAGGGTAGGGACATAGAGCAGGTTAGGGGTCCAATGGGACCCAAATGATGTTACCTCAGTTCTTGCAAGTTTGTTTTGGGATGTGAGATCTCTACCCTTATCTTGTTGTAGGCTTCTAGGAGTAAGCCTGATCCTAGGGGGAGGATGTAGTGCCCCTCATTTTTTCTTTCTGTTAGACTGATAGTTTCTCTATTAGATCTAGACATTATGACATTTTGCTTGATGATGGATTTACTACCATGATGACACTTGATGATACCATTAGTACTGGTGTTTTATTCTTGTTAAGGGAAATTATGCATAAATATCAAAGATATCAATAATACCCATAACTCAATGAAATATAGAAATAAAGAAGATCTAAAACAATGAACAATACCTCAACAAACCTCTTTACCTCATGGCTTCCATTGATGGCCTATCACAAATGATCTTGTGTATGAATATGCCCTCAGAAGGTGCACTTCCTTGCTATTCTAAGATGTCAAGTGGGAATGGCCATGATAGTTTATTGCAATGAAGATGAGATTCACAACAATGATAATGGTGATATGGTAACAAGTTGATCACAAGAAAATGAAATGACTTGGGTGCCAAAGGCACGTTGTAATTCCTACAAAGTAACAATACTAAAAGCTTGGATGAATGAAATGGAGGAATTGGGTTCAATTTATAGACTTGTGAGAGAGAAGATCAACGGTATAGAAAGAATGAGAAGATCAACGGTATAGAAAGAGTGAGAGAATGTGTGTGAATAGAAAGAAGACAAGTGTCACACAAAAGCTATTTTGAGTTAACTATTTTTCCTTTATTGAAGATAAGATATGCTTTCATAAATTAGAAAGCTTTTTTCTATTTTAGGAGTTTTTGATAAAAACATGGTTGATTGAGTTAGTTAACTCAACTTGAGGTTTACTTTTTGCATGATTTGAGAGGAATTAAATAATAAATTATTTAATTTTGTGTGCATGAAGAAGAAGATTTATTTTTAGAAGATTTGGAAGATATTTGAAGAATTTAGAAGATAAGAAAACAAATTAAATAAATACATTTATTTAATTGTTGTGCATGATTTGGAAGAATAAATAAAATATGTGATTATATTTTATTTTTAGAGATTGAGAGAATTTAAATAAATTTGATTGATTTTTATTTAAATTTGGAAGAATGAATGACTTGATTAAATAATTAAGAATTATTTAATTGTTTTGGAAGAATAAAGTTGACTTCGATGGAATTAATTAAATAAAGGTAATTTATTCAATTAATGGGAGGAATATGAACCAAATAAATAAATTGACTTATTTATTTATTGATAGAGGAATTAGATTTAAATAAATATTAAGAATATTTATTTTGACAGAGTTGTGTCATTTTTAGGTGTATACATTTTGCCCCTCTTTGATGCAATGCAGTTTATAGCGTTGCTTCAAAGAATAAGAATTTTTGATAACAATACATGCCCTAGTTTGCCCTTGGTACAGGTTATGACGACAGGATACCCCCTTAGGAGATTGGATAGGAAGAAGGCAGAAGGGATGTGAGATGGACAATCTCATGATGAAGAAGGTGAAAAATAGGGCAGGTTGAAGAAAAATAGGTCACAGTTTGGAGAAACGGGCTTGGGAAGTAGTCACAGTCACCACACAACTAGTTAAGGTACACTTGCTATATATAGGAGCTGGGTCCACAATCCTAGTCATTTGCACACTTGGCTTTTATTGATAGGTCCTTGAGAGCTTAGGAGAGCATAGGAGCATAGAGCAGCTAAGATAGATATGGATATTCCACGTGAGGAGCACCACTTTGAGCGAGTTTGATGATTCGATCAGCCAGTTGAGGTAGGACCACTGGTATGTAGTTCAAAAAAACTCACCTAGGGTCATTTATTAGTGCAATAAATGCTAGGGAAAGT
This sequence comes from Cunninghamia lanceolata, assembly GCA_027924645.1. Taxonomy (NCBI): domain Eukaryota; kingdom Viridiplantae; phylum Streptophyta; class Pinopsida; order Cupressales; family Cupressaceae; genus Cunninghamia; species Cunninghamia lanceolata. The sequence continues at coordinate 5,454,215 of BSBN01000596.1, forward strand.
TTAACTAGGTTAGATGTGCTGATTTGCGTTTCATTGCATATGTGCTTCGAAACCACACATATGATATGGTTTAGCGCATTTACAGTATGAAATGGTGCATATACAATTTTTGTGCATATATGGTATGGGTCAACACATGCATTAAGATTTTGCACATTTGATATGGAAAGTGATGCATATGCAGAAGCCACGTATAGGACAACTATTCTAGTGCATGCATGATGAAGCTGCACTTTTGATATGGGACTGTACATGTACTCAAATTGGAGGTGCATCCGCTAGAAGTGGCGCATTTACTACAAAATGGCACATGTACCTTTAGGTTCAGTGTATTTGATTTAGATAGTCAGTTGACGTAACAAAATTGACTTGATTGGCATCTTGCTCAATGCGTCAATAAATAAGAAAACTTTGTGATTGTAGGAATCTAGTCAAGAGATGTTGTATGTTGTTTTAATCAATTTCATATGTTAAGTAAATGATATGATGTTGTAGATAGTTTTGAGTAGTTATGTAGATTTGGTTGACACATTACTTTGCTTGACTATAGGAGGATATTTAGGATGTACTTATGTCACGAGAGTAGTTTCCCTTGCCATTGTTGCAACGGTACATGCTTACAGAGATTGATCGAGAGGATCTCAGTGCTATGGGTCTAGACTATGTGTGCTTCATGCTCGAGGTTCATGCAAACCTCAGCCTATTGACTTCTACTATGGAGCAATTTCATAGCAATGATGGAACCTTTCACCTGCCTACTGATGAGATGGTGATTACCTTAGAGGATGTTTATAGGATTATGCACTTGCCGAAAAAGGGTGAGCTAGTAGAGTATGATCTGCAACGGGATATAGGACTGGCAGAGTGCAGGCAAGTTTTTGATGACACGGAGCTTGAGGGCTAGCTGATATCTTGGTAGGATATTCACGGCTACTATGACTACTTTCTAGGTATAGTGGTTGGGTTGATCAGGGGTGTTGTCTTCCTCGATAGGAGGTCACATGGGTCCCTGATTGGTTGGAGTTGGGTCATGGAGCAGAGGGCACCCATTTTGCATGGGGTGTCTATTTTTTCACACTTATATTGGGATATGCATTAGGTGGTATACCACAGGGGCACTAGTTTAACAGAAGGCATCTCATTACTTCAGTTTTGGCTATGGAAGCATATTGTGATCACTCATCCGATATGTGTCTTTTCTAGGTAGAGGGGTGAGCCTTATAGCTATGGATACGTAGGTGTGATTTCCCAGCACAAGATGGGAAAGCTAGAGTACTGGAGACATGTGCTAGACAATGTGGATAGAGTTGTCTGGCACCCCTACTTGGATTATGAGCATTGAGATGACGAGGATGATGAGCTGCCATACTATTTTTAGACTCAGTAGCTTATTAGCAGGACTCGGTTCATGCTAGAGAGACAGATTGTGAGCAGGGTGCAAAGATAGTTTGGCAGGATATAGGGCATGCCCCGGGGACAGGCCTAGTTCATGAGGACACATGCAGAGGTGTTCAGATGGGGTACAGTTGCTTCATATGAGGAGACACTAGCAGAGTACCAATAGACTCTGTATGTGGCTTTGCTGATGAGGAGAGAGGTGATAGATGCAAGGATGAATCCTAATTACAAGGAGTGGTTGGTTGTGCACCCATTCCCAAGATATTCAGGGCCGAGAGAGTTGGTTCCTCACTTGGATGAGGAGGACTCAGATGATGAGGATGGGGCAGGTAGGAGAAGGGGGAGACAGAGGAGGAGGAGAGGAGGACGGGGAGATAGAGATGATGGTGGAGATGGAGGAGGAGGAGGAGGAGGTGGTGGAGATGGAGGTGAGGGAGGAGATGGAGGAGGGAGGCAAAGATAGAGGAGAAGAGTTAGGGAGGGACCTTCCCAGTAGCAGCAGGTGGTGTAGCCACAGGCTGTACATCAGGGACAGATGTCAACACCACAACAGGTTGGTTAATAGTAGGTGTAGGGACAAGGTCAGGCACAATAGGTGCCTCAGCAGCAGGTTCCACAGGTTCAAGTTCCGCAAGCTCCTACCCAGCCTGACTTAAAGTAGCAAGCCATTACTATGTTGCAGGGATAGGTGAGGTAGCTTAGGGCACATCTTTGATTGGTAGAGTCTCAGAGGGAGTCAAATGCATGAGTCTTAGCTGGGATCTTCGTAGAGCATGATGCAGCATTAGCGAGGGTGCATGATATGAGAGTGGAGAGAGATGCGGCCCTAGCTGCTTTAGGTATAGATGGGGCCACTACATTTTTGGTGACATAGGTGTAGCAAGCATAGGCGCAACTTGTGGAGGTTCAGGTAGAGCTAGCTAGGGCACAGGCCCAGACTCAGTACTATAAAGGATTGTATCATGGGGCTATGTTGGCAGATCAGAGGGTACCTAGCTTTAGGAGCCGGTTAGTGGCAGGTACATCTCAGAGAGCAGGGGATCATGGTCTACAACTTCGGCGATGGGCCCACAACAGTTGGGGGATAGCAGAGGAGGGGATGGAGATGGCAATACCCCATGGCAACAGGGCTAACCACCACACTTGTACAGATTTTGGCTTATGTATACACTTTTTGATGGCTCAGATAGCTAGATATGTATATACTTGTATCATTATTTATGTGATGTATACACTATATATGACTTTGACTTAGAGATGGACTTTGATATTGTACATTTGGACATGTTTTGTGTTTATTTATATGATGATTCAGCTATTTGATCTCTATATATGTAGTTGTTTATGCTATATGTCATGGATGCATTCTATTTTATGATGTTTCATTATGTGATGTACATGTTTATTTTGTCTATATGATGCTATGTGATGTCGTTATGGATGTACTGTATGATTCTATACTATGATGTATACTTATGATTCTAGGACTGTGATATGATGATGATCTAATGCAGACTTAGATGATTTCTAATGATCTAATATGCAAATGTTCTCTATATGATTATGTAGTTTATGTGATGATCTACATGTACTTGACTATGTTTTTGATATTTTCTATTTGACACTATGTTATGATGCAAATGTATATGGATGACCTAATGCATTTATTATGTATGAAAATGATTTAATCATGTTAGTGACTATGTCATGTGATATGATATATAGTTTAATTTTTTGTTATGTACAAATGAACACAATTGACATAGAAATGACACAATGATAGATAGAAGACTGACTGATAGAAGAATGACTCGACAGAAGGACTTACAAGCTTTTATTTGTATTGATACTCTACATTGGAATTTTATTGCATGGGATATGGATGTAAATGGATATGATATGGATGTGAAATGGTTTACCTTCTTGATTTTGCAAGTATTTTGAAGTGTTTATTTCATCATTAGGCAATTTTTTGGGTATTTTTCCCAAATGTTGTAAGAAAATACAAGCATTTAGGTATAATTGAACTAAGATGACCTAAGTATCACTTACATGGATTTTGATTTAGCAAGTTAATACAAGCATCTAGGTATAATTAAACTGAAATGACCTGAGTATTTCTTACATATCAATAGACAAGGATTGCCCCCTTTCATGTTAGACCTTTGGAGTCCTCAATGATATGTTTCTGATCATGTCTAAAGACAAGGCTTCACATAACTAAAGATTAATCCACAAACAACAAACAAAAAAATGATTATGCCCCCATCATAGCATCTCTAGTTTTTTTTGACATCCTTGAGTAGCATAGGAAGACATAATAACAAAAATCTAAACTCTGTAAGTTAACCTGATCACAAACACTAAACATTCTTGCATTAGATGTGTTTTCTTGCCATAATTTAGATAGAATCAGTTTGAGTGCATAGGTACTTGTTTGCTTTCCTTTGGGTAGGTTGATGCCTTGCGTCAAGATTTTTATTTTTGAAAGCAGGCTTGTGCTTGTGCTTGCATGCATGCCTAGTGAAACAGACCCTACAGGACTGACCTAGTGCCTTAGAGGCACATTGGTAAATGGTTTTTCCTATGTGATGACACAGAGGCAATGTAGTTCAGGACTTGGACCATGGATGCAGATGGACCAGAGGAAAGATGCCAAGGTATGGGATTGATGGAAAATGGAACCTTAGGGGCACATTGATAATGGCCTTGCCTACATGACGACATAGAGGCAACGTAGTTTGGGATTGACCTTATGATACTAACGACAGACTATGCTAAGATGACACTGTGGATAGGATACTAGATAAGACCTTAGTTGATAAGGCGACAAAAGAGATAGAGTATAAAGCTATGATAGGTTACCATTAGGTTACACAAGGTGTTTTATTATGGAACAGATATGGATCAAATGAGAAATAATGGTAGGAAGAATGGACACAAGGTGATTGGTTTCCCAAATATGGAGAAGGTGGTTTATCACAAGTTGCGCCTGTTTAGTAGGTTTACACCACTTGTTTTTATTTGTACGAAAGATAAAAATACACATGACACCTGTTTGCCAGGTTTTCATCATGGTACCTATCCAAGGCGCCTATTTGCCAGGTTTTCACCAGAGGATGATTTTTTTTGTTGTTTTTATATTTTTTTGATTTTTTTATTTTATTTTATTTATTTTTATTCTTTTGATTTTTTTGATTTTTTGACCCCCTTACATTGGGGTTCTCTTAGTTATAGAACTAGTGAAGATGCATACTATTGATTGGTTCATCAAACAACTCACCCTCAGATGTTGCTAACTGATATGCCCTCAATCCATATGCATCAATGACGACATAAGGACCAAGCCAGTTGGTCTCAAACTTACCTTTCTTTTCCCGATCCTGTTGTTTGCAGGGATTTTCCTTAAGTACTAAATCACCAACATTGAAGACCCTTGGGTGGACCCTGTGATTGTAGCTTTGTGACATCCTTTGTTGATATGCTTTGAGATGGTTAAAGGCCTACTACCTTCTCTCTTCTATCAGCTCTAATTCTTGCAGTTTGGAAACTCTATAGTCTTCATCAGTGATAAGACCTTTTATGGGCAAAATGGCTTCTGATCCATAGACAAGGGTGTAAGGGGTAGCACCTATGGGAGTGCATATATTGGTTAGATAGGCAAATAGAGCAAGATTCAGTTGTATGTGCCAATCATGACCAGCATCGTTGACTGTTTTCTTGAGGATTTTCAAGATTGTTTTGTTGGATGCCTCTGCTTGGTCATTGCCTTGTGGATACTAGGGGTGGAGAAACAGTGTTGGATTTTGAATTTGTCACAAAGCTCTTGGACATCCTAGTTCTTGAAAGGTCTTATGTTATCCATGATGTTGGATGAAGAAATTATGTATCTATAGATGAGGTAATTGAGGATGAATGAGGCAATCTGTTTGCCTATGACATTGGTGAGTGGAACGACTTCAATCCACTTGGTAAAATATTCAGTGGTAGTTATTATGAATCTGTGGCTGTTGGATGATGGTGGGTGAATTTTTCCCACAAGGTCAAGTCCCCATTGACAAAAGGGCCAAGGTGTCGTTAAAGGTTGTAGCTCTTGAGCTAGTTCATGTATTAGGTTTCCATGTATCTAGCACTGCTTGCACTTCTTCACAAACTGATATGAATCAGTTTCCATGTTTGGCCAATAGTATCCCAAATGCATGAGTTTCTTAGCTAAAGAAGGACCACTAGAGTGTGTTCTACAAATTCCTTCATGTACATCTCATAAGGTGGTTTGGGATTCTTCCCATTCTAAACATCGGAGTAAAGTACCATCTAGACCTCGGTGGCATAGGGTATCAGTGATAATGGTGTAACATGAGGTTTGGCAAATGAAAGTTTGATATTGGTTAGAAGACAAGTTAGGTGGTAGAGTGTTATCCTTGAGGTAAGTGTAAATCTTACCATACCAAGGTGAATTAGATTTGACTAATAGGCATATGGAGTGGATTTTAGGAAGATCATAAGCTAGTTGCATAACTGTCTCCACCAAGAATTCATACTATGACTCATTCTCTAGGATCTCAAGGAGTGAGCTAATGGTTGCCATAGCATCTACTGCTTTGTTTTCAATGTGAGGTATCTGCTCAAAGGAGACAATCACAAAGTACTTTTTAAAGTCATCGACCATACACTTGTATGGGATTAACTTGTCATCTTTGGTTTGATAGTTGTCATTGACTTGGTTGATTACCAGTTGAGAGTCGCCATAGACATGTAGCTCCTTTATTTTCCATTCTATTGTCAGTTTGAGACCAATGACCAAGACCTCATACTCTGCTATATTGTTTGTGCATGGGAATAGCATATGATAAGACTTAGGTATGGTGTCACCATGAGGAGTGACCAGCAATATTCCTACCCCTGATCCATGGTTTGTATAGGATCCATCAAAGTAGAGTTTCTATGAGTGTGTTGTGATACTGATTATGGCTTCATCCAGAAACTCAAATTTCATTGGTGTGGTATCATGTAATGGTGCTTCTGCTAACTGATTGGCAATGATTTGACCTTTTATAGCCTTCTGGTCTACATACTCAATGTTATATTCACTTAGGAGAATTACCCACTTGGCTAGGTGACCTGTGAGAGCTTTTTTAATTAATAGGTACTTCAATGGGTCTATCTTTGCAATAAGGTTGACTAAATGTGATAGCATGTAATGTCATAGTGTGAGGCCTGGCTAGTATTGCACTTGAGACCATGATATGATACTATTTATAATTGTCTATTTTGATATGTGTGATTGGACATTATGATATAATTAAAATATTTGGGAATTATGTTTGGATTGTATGCTTTTTATTCTGATGAGTTACTATTGGATAATTAATTGTGTGGGAAAAGAAAGTATTGAATGAATTAAATGATTCTGTGATAGTCTTTAAATAGAATAAATTATATTATTTGAATTATGTAATCATGAATGAAGTTGGATTATTTAATTAATTTTTTTATGCATTTCAAGTTGCTTCAGCTATATTTTCTTGACAAAATGATGTTCAAAAATTAAGTGTGCAGGTGGGTGGTCAAGCTCCTTAAGTGGACTCGGAGACTCCATAAACCCTAGGTCAGACCAATTAAGCCTAGCCTAACCCGTGGAAGGGGTTAAGGCTAATATGTGATGTAATATTGTTATTTGATTTTTATTTTAATTTTTGTGTGTGGTGGTGGTATTTTATTTATTTTATTTAATTGCATTTTGGGAGAAAGTCTTTTTAATTAATTATTTTATTTTAATTTATTTCTTTTATGGAATGTGGATAAATATTTTAAAACTAATATTTTAATATTTTATTTTATTTTTATGAAAGGATTTTATCCCTTTGTTTCAATTTTGGAAAAATAAGAGTTTTATTGAGAAAAATAAAGAAAGTTGCTTTTTTTTTTTTTTTTTGTTTTTCTTTCTTTTTTTTAAATCTTTCCTTTTTGGAAGCTTTGAGTTTTATTTATGGGAATCTTTGGGAAGAGTCTTTACACTTCTGCTATGCTTGGATTTTGGGATTAGGAAATTGTGAGAAGATTTTTGGAAGAGAATTTCTTTGTGAGAAGATTTCGAAGAGAATTTTGGTGAGAAGTTTTGGTAGAGAAGTTTGGCTTTGGAATTTGGATTCTGAATTCAAGAGCAAGTTTTTTGTCTCATTTGGGTTTTTGAGCTCACCCTAACTTGGGGAGCTGAGGTAGGAAATTATCTCCTCTTCATATTTTTGTAAAATGTATGCATGCTTATGAAAGCCTTTGTTTATGTGCTTTTGTATTTTTTTTTTTGTTATTGTGGGTTGGGTTGTAATAGGAGTGGCCCTCCGTATCTGATGAGAGCCTCCTACGTAATGGGGTTTGAGAGAGGCGTGGAGCCTCTCTTGGGGGGGATTTGTTTTATATGTGATGGTGTTGTGGAGTAATTTGAGAGTGGAGTTGGGTTTGGGCATGAGTGCCCATGTTTTATTGATATTTTGTTGAGGATAATTATGGAGGTTTGTTGGAGGAGGTTTGTGATTATGGAGTTTTGTGGAGATGAAAGGAAATGGTAATAAAATAAAAATGAAATGAAATGAAGAAATAACAATTAAAATAAATATATTTATTTAAAAGATAATGTAATAATGGCCATGATTTGAGTAATGGTGTTGTTGGTGGTGGATTATGGTGTTGCATGGATGGTATTGTTATTGAAGATTAAGGAGGATTGATGTGATTATTTTACCCCCCCAAGAGAGATGATTATCCCCTCTCTCCTCCTATTTTGGATCTAGTTTGGATCCTTTGTTTGTGAGTCGACCAATGGGCTTTTTCATGTTTATGTGTAAATGATCTTTTCTGGTTTATGGATTTATGTGTTTGCATGAGTGTTTAACCCGGTTTATGGAGTTCTCCTGCTCGGGGGTGGGATGTGCTTAGGCAATCCCTATGGTAGGGTGGAGAGCAGGATTTGGCCATCTATTTTGGCTGAATGTGTGTAGGTTATGAAAAGATTCAAGTTGAAGATTGGAAGTTGATATTAGTCTCTATGTGTTCATCGAAAAAGAAAACTATCTATGTTTGTAAGTTTTGGCAGAAGTGCCATTATATGATGGGGTTTCATTCATTGTGTACAAAAGGGTTTCTTGTGAAGTTGTGTCAATTCTGTGTTAATAGGAGAATGTTGGGAGTTCAGAAAGAAATAAATATCACAGGCATATCTTCTCTTAAATAAAAAAAAATGATTATTCTATTGTATTCATACTTGTGTTAATGGTTTTTATTTCAGAATATGGTTTCCTTTATTTTGATTGAATATAAAAAAGTCTCCTTCGTGTAGATTGATTCTATAAATATTATAAGATTTCCATGGTACTACTATCCTGCAAAAAAAATGCAAAGTGTAGGTAAAATTATATTAATAGGTAAATATAAAACAATGGTTTAGTTTTATTACAAAAAAAAAACATGTTCATATATATAAAAAAATATATATATATATGTATATTTATATATATATATATTAGATTAATGTTTATATTTTCAAATGGAAAAAGTATGTTAATTTTAGAAATGAAACAAGAAAGCAAGATTTATACTTAATTTTATTCGAAAGAAGCAATTTTAATTATTTAATTAAATTCTTAAAAAGAAATCAAAAATTAATTTTATTTTACATATATTTGAAATAAAGTATTTGCTTTATTGAGTTAGAAAGAAAAGATTTTTTTCTTTATTTGCTTTATTTAGTTTAAAAAGATTGGGAAATTTTAAATGTATAATTTAATAATTGTTTTATTGTTTTGAGAATAGAAAAATCAATTTTATTTAGAAAAATATTGGCTTTATTTCATTATTTTAAAAAGGAAAAAATAAATAAATAAATAAAACTTGTTTTATTAAAAAAGATATAATTAGAATTAGTATTTATAATATAAATCAATGGTTTGGGTTTTACTGCTTTAAACAATTCTATAATGGAAAAATATTGGATTGATTATATTTTTGGAATAGAAAAGAATTTTAATCTTAGAATAGAAACCAAAAGGAAAGCTTTATGTTTTATTTAATTTGAAAAGAAATTTAGTTGTTTTATTAATTTATTAGAAAGAATTAGCTTTGATTTATTTAAATATGAAGAAAAAGAATCTGTTTTTATCTTATTATTTTTAAAACATAAAAAGAGTTAGATTTATTCTATTCTCATAAAAAAGAAACAATTATTATAGTTAAATAAAGAAAAGAAAGTTTTTGTTTTAAAGATGGAAAAAGAAAACTAGTTTAATGGAAAAAGTTGTTTTATTGCTTTAAAGAATTGGATTTAATATATTATTTTTTTGAAAATAATTAGTTTTATTCTTTTATTAAAGAAAACAATTAATATATTTAAATTAAAGAAAGAAGCTTTATAAAAAAAAAAAAATTAGAAAAAGTATTAGTTTTATTTCTTTATTAGAAAAATAAAAGAATTATATTTTATGGAAACAAAATTTGTATATTCTTTTTTGAACAAAAAGCTTGTTTTATTATAGAAATGGATTTGTTTAAATATATTTAATAGTTTCTATTTTTAAATAACAATTAAAAGATATAAATCATGTTATTTTGGAATTGAGAATGAGTGAAGAGATTTAGTTGGATTTTCTCCATAAAAGCAATTAGTTCTAAATAAGAAAGATGTTAGTTATTATTTATTAAAAAGAAAAGATTTAGAGATTGAAGATATTAAATTGATGTCATAATTAGTAACAAAGATTTACTTTGTCTTTTGTTAAATAGATTTTAATTATCAAATATGGAACTTATTATTATTACATTGAATTTATTATCTTGAAGTTTTATTCTAGAAAGAATTTGAAAGATTTGATTATTTACTAATAAAATATTTAATTTGACATCATGAAAAAAATAGTTTATTGCATTATTAAAGGAAATTAGTTTAAAATGAAATACTGTTGTTAAAGTTGTAAATTAGTAGTTGTAATTTTATATTTAATGTTTTGTATTATCAAATTAGCAATTGTGATTTATTAAATGTTAAACTAAACCCATTCTTCTAAATTTAAATTAAAGAATCAAATAATAGATCTAAGTCATTAATATCTTATAAACTTTGATGAATGTTATATTAAGTGTAATGGTATTTTTAAAATTAAATTTTACTAAAACATCGTTATATTTAATTAAATCACTTAGTGGTGGAAAAATTATAGTGTAACTTTATGGACTAAGCTTAACAAAATATTTTTATATTCTTATTAGTTTAACCTGACAATTAGTTATTAGGATACTTGTAAATTAGAGAACGATCGTCATCAAACCAATACATGTTTGTTATACAAGGGTGAACTATAGGTAAACTGATAATGGAGTTTCGAGTTTAACTCAATTCCTTAAAAAAAAAAATATTTCCATCATTTTTTTCCCACTTGTATGGTTGACATACAGGTGGGCCTGGTACGGGCATGACATTTGGTATCAGAGCCAGGTTTACAAACACTGGGAGCTCTGGGAGTGTGTTTGGGTCATGTTGTTGAATGTATAATGTGAAAATGTTTTTGTAGTTAATTTAAGGTGTAAGTAGTAACACAAGTACTTGAATTGACTTATTTTTAATTCTTTTTAATTCAGATTTTTTTTAAACTATAGTTTTAAATTGTTGTGTGTCTCTATTGCCCTTTTGAATAGTGACCTTCTAGTCAAATTAGAATGAAATGAATATAATTAGAAACATATTATGTTTAACATCTCCTTGTAAGTGCAAAATTCCTTATATCTTCTAGTCAAATATTGCTTAGAGGGAAGTAGATTGTTTAAGGGTGCAATTGTCATGTACAATATTATAATTATCTATGTTGATGTTTTTTTTTAATTTCTTAAGGTGATAGTGGCTTCCTACTTCATTTGATTTATCCACTTCTTTGCATCTAGTCTAGAGGCCTAGTTTATAATGGAGCCAACCTTTTTGCAAACATGATATAATTGATTTTGTTATATATAGTCCACACTAGTTTAGGGTGTAAACTAAAATCTTCTCTGGGTGCACCTTGGTTATTTGGAATTTGAGTCTTGTTGTCCGTAATGATGTATCAACAAATTTCTCCTTTTGACTTTCTAATTGTTTGTGCTCTTAGAAATTACTTTAATGATAGTAGCATTTTTTTCTTTCTAATTGTTAAGTGGATTGGTTGGGAAAACAAAGTTAGAATTAAGGGTGTATAAGGTTTGATTTTGAATAAATAGTTCTAATAGATTATAAGGTAATATAAAGTTGTGTGATCTACTTTAAATAAATGTATGTTACATGTAAAAGATGTGACGTCTTAGACTATTGATAATTTATATGCTTTAGGATAGAATAATGATAATAGATAGAGGATATAGTCAAACATGTTAAAAGCACTTAGACTGAATAATATAGAAATTATATGTATATATATGCTCTTATGAACCCATTTTAACCATGAAACTAGAATCCTTTTTGTTGTTAGTTATTATGTGAGGAAAAGTCTTTGCAAATGATATTTGTGTGAGTTAGTATTGATTAAGAAATGAAGCATAATTAGCATATTGTACCTCTTTGTGTGTGTTATTGTGATATCCAATGAAGGATAAATGTTTAAGATTGGCGGCATTCACATTAGTTGCTAATGATGTAGATTACACATAAAGTTACATTATTTATGCATAGTTGTTTAGTCATCTATGCTTGAGTATGAAATAAGATAAAAGTTGTAATATAGGAATTAGGTCCTTGAATGAGTTTGTTCTGAGTACAACATATAGTAGGTAATTAAGACATGTTTTTCCTCCTTATGTGGTTGGATGTGTAAGTAAATACCCTTAGAGTTTGGGTTGATGATGAACCATTCTTTCAATATATGAGATTGATTTAGGAAATATCTAATGTGTGCATGTATTGTGTGATAAGAAGGCACTAGTATCTTATGTGATTGTAACCTTAGATGTTAAATAGGATATTAGGTACCTCTTTAATTATTTTTTTTTCATAAATAACTACTTTTGATGTTGATAGTATTGAATGCCTATTATGGTAGGGTTTGTTCCTTCTCATACAAATGTGTGGGTTGCTTCCTTTACTTTTAAGGTGGTGATGTTCAGGTTAACTCACTCTTTCTATTCCAGTAGATTGGGGGCTCAAATTTGATTTAGATATGCATGAAAGGGGTGTTTATTGGGAGATTATAATAATATTCCACAAGCATATCTCTCGATTGAGCTTTCTTTTTTGTTAAACCACACTCGTTAGTGCATAGGAAAAGTCTAATTCAGGTTGTTATATTGTTGCAATTGGGATGGGGTACACTCCAAGTTTGTTAATTTTTTATACCAACATTAGATATTAGTGTTGTGAAAACCATTTCTAGTATGGTTCCTTTGCTTTTTAATGCAATAGTGAATTATGGGCTTGAATAGTATTAGGTGTACCATAATAAAAATTTAGAATATATTATAGTTTCCTTAAACTCTCTTAGATACTCTTGCACATGTTATACCTTGGTGCTAGGATTTTACATTGATTATAATACATGTTCATTTCAATGAGAGCTATGGGATTATCCAATGAGATGGTTATCTTAGAATAATTTTTCTTAGGATGAGTCTACCATACTCCTTCTCCCCTTTGGGTGGTTTGTATAGCTATGATGAAATTTTGATGGACAAATTTTTATGAGATTGTTGGTTTGCTTCTTTAATTAATTTATGCATTTTTAATGAATCTTTAAATTTTCAAACAACAGTATGAAATTTTTTTATTTTCATGGGCTATTTGGCCAACTAAATTTGATATGTTCCCTTGCCTCAGGAACTCATTGAGTTGATATTTTGAATGAATTTAACACTTTGTTGCATTGGTGGCCACACTTGAATTTTGTTATCTTTATGAGGTTTCATTTTGGATTTTAATTGATATTAGTATCATTTTTTAAAAAAAAAATTTTGTTTCCTTTTGAGGCATTTGCTTAATTGTCATTATTGGTGCTTATGAAATTTTGCATGTATTGAAGTTGTCATTTTTAAAGGGGCCCCTAGAAGGTTGTATGGGGGGAGAAGGTGGTTTGGAGATTCTCGAGCAATAAATAAGATTAGTATAGAAAGGTCGAGTCTCATTTTTTTCTTAGATTCATAAATAAATATACCCTCTTATTACCCTATAACACTAAGATACTATGATATAAAACCCTCTTAGGGAGGTGAGACTCGTTGGACATCATAGGTTTTTGGATATCAATTCTTCTACTGCAAGCTAGTTAGTTGCTTAGTCATGAATTCTTGATTATTTGAAAATATTTGAGTGTTGATCATCTCTATAAATTATTTATAAATAAGCCTCATGTTGCAAGTAAAAGAAGTCATTATTTTGATTCCACATACCTTTGAGACATATAAGTTTAGTAAAATAAGTTCTAGAAGTTACTTGAGTGGTAGGAAAGCATGCTTGACAACTTGATGCATGGGATGGTTCTTGATTGGAATGTTTGATGTAAATTATCATTATGCTTGATAATCTAAAGTAGAAACCTTATTATGTTGCAACTAATAGTCTAATAATTATTATGTTTTAGTATGCATGGATACAAATTTACTTTATGTGTGATTCCTATGGTACTTTGTGGGATAAATTAGTGTTTTTGACATTCTTTATGAATGTAGATAGTGATGTATTCTTGTTCAACATATATAGCAGTATGGATACTTTCATAGGAAAGATAGAATCTAGGGTACTAATTATTTGTTGGTTATCATGGTTACTTAGTTCTTCATGACCTGGATTTAGAATCTCATAAAAGAGATTCTTTGTCGGTACGCTGAGTTATTCTACTGTAATCTCTTGAGGGCTTCCAGGAGGAAGCCTAATATTAGAGGGGGAGAATGTGAGGCCTGGCTAGTATTGCACTTGAGACCATGATATGATACTATTTATAATTGTCTATTTTGATATGTGTGATTGGACATTATGATATAATTAAAATATTTGGGAATTATGTTTGGATTGTATGCTTTTTATTTTGATGAGTTACTATTGGATAATTAATTGTGTGGGAAAAGAAAGTATTGAATGAATTAAATGATTCTGTGATAGTCTTTAAATAGAATAAATTATATTATTTGAATTATGTAATCATGAATGAAGTTGGATTATTTAATTAATTTTTTTATGCATTTCAAGTTGCTTCAGCTATATTTTCTTGACAAAATGATGTTCAAAAATTAAGTGTGCAGGTGGGTGGTCAAGCTCCTTAAGTGGACTCGGAGACTCCATAAACCCTAGGTCAAACCAATTAAGCCTAGCCTAACCCGTGGAAGGGGTTAAGGCTAATATGTGATGTAATATTGTTATTTGATTTTTATTTTAATTTTTGTGTGTGGTGGTGGTATTTTATTTATTTTATTTAATTGCATTTTGGGAGAAAGTCTTTTTAATTAATTATTTTATTTTAATTTATTTCTTTTATGGAATGTGGATAAATATTTTAAAACTAATATTTTAATATTTTATTTTATTTTTATGAAAGGATTTTATCCCTTTGTTTCAATTTTGGAAAAATAAGAGTTTTATTGAGAAAAATAAAGAAAGTTGTTTTTTTTTTTTTTTTTTTTCTTTCTTTTTTTTAAATCTTTCCTTTTTGGAAGCTTTGAGTTTTATTTATGGGAATCTTTGGGAAGAGTCTTTACACTTCTGCTATGCTTGGATTTTGGGATTAGGAAATTGTGAGAAGATTTTTGGAAGAGAATTTCTTTGTGAGAAGATTTCGAAGAGAATTTTGGTGAGAAGTTTTGGTAGAGAAGTTTGGCTTTGGAATTTGGATTCTGAATTCAAGAGCAAGTTTTTTGTCTCATTTGGGTTTTTGAGCTCACCCTAACTTGGGGAGCTGAGGTAGGAAATTATCTCCTCTTCATATTTTTGTAAAATGTATGCATGCTTATGAAAGCCTTTGTTTATGTGCTTTTGTATTTTTTTTTTTGTTATTGTGGGTTGGGTTGTAATAGGAGTGGCCCTCCGTATCTGATGAGAGCCTCCTACGTAATGGGGTTTGAGAGAGGCGTGGAGCCTCTCTTGGGGGGGATTTGTTTTATATGTGATGGTGTTGTGGAGTAATTTGAGAGTGGAGTTGGGTTTGGGCATGAGTGCCCATGTTTTATTGATATTTTGTTGAGGATAATTATGGAGGTTTGTTGGAGGAGGTTTGTGATTATGGAGTTTTGTGGAGATGAAAGGAAATGGTAATAAAATAAAAATGAAATGAAATGAAGAAATAACAATTAAAATAAATATATTTATTTAAAAGATAATGTAATAATGGCCATGATTTGAGTAATGGTGTTGTTGGTGGTGGATTATGGTGTTGCATGGATGGTATTGTTATTGAAGATTAAGGAGGATTGATGTGATTATTTTACCCCCCCAAGAGAGATGATTATCCCCTCTCTCCTCCTATTTTGGATCTAGTTTGGATCCTTTGTTTGTGAGTCGACCAATGGGCTTTTTCATGTTTATGTGTAAATGATCTTTTCTGGTTTATGGATTTATGTGTTTGCATGAGTGTTTAACCCGGTTTATGGAGTTCTCTTGCTCGGGGGTGGGATGTGCTTAGGCAATCCCTATGGTAGGGTGGAGAGCAGGATTTGGCCATCTATTTTGGCTGAATGTGTGTAGGTTATGAAAAGATTCAAGTTGAAGATTGGAAGTTGATATTAGTCTCTATGTGTTCATCGAAAAAGAAAACTATCTATGTTTGTAAGTTTTGGCAGAAGTGCCATTATATGATGGGGTTTCATTCATTGTGTACAAAAGGGTTTCTTGTGAAGTTGTGTCAATTCTGTGTTAATAGGAGAATGTTGGGAGTTCAGAAAGAAATAAATATCACAGGCATATCTTCTCTTAAATAAAAAAAAATGATTATTCTATTGTATTCATACTTGTGTTAATGGTTTTTATTTCAGAATATGGTTTTCTTTATTTTGATTGAATATAAAAAAGTCTCCTTCGTGTAGATTGATTCTATAAATATTATAAGATTTCCATGGTACTACTATCCTGCAAAAAAAATGCAAAGTGTAGGTAAAATTATATTAATAGGTAAATATAAAACAATGGTTTAGTTTTATTACAAAAAAAAAACATGTTCATATATATAAAAAAATATATATAAATATGTATATTTATATATATATATATATATATATATATATATATATATATATATATATATATATATATATATATATATTAGATTAATGTTTATATTTTCAAATGGAAAAAGTATGTTAATTTTAGAAATGAAACAAGAAAGCAAGATTTATACTTAATTTTATTCGAAAGAAGCAATTTTAATTATTTAATTAAATTCTTAAAAAGAAATCAAAAATTAATTTTATTTTACATATATTTGAAATAAAGTATTTGCTTTATTGAGTTAGAAAGAAAAGATTTTTTTCTTTATTTGCTTTATTTAGTTTAAAAAGATTGGGAAATTTTAAATGTATAATTTAATAATTGTTTTATTGTTTTGAGAATAGAAAAATCAATTTTATTTAGAAAAATATTGGCTTTATTTCATTATTTTAAAAAGGAAAAAATAAATAAATAAATAAAACTTGTTTTATTAAAAAAGATATAATTAGAATTAGTATTTATAATATAAATCAATGGTTTGGGTTTTACTGCTTTAAACAATTCTATAATGGAAAAATATTGGATTGATTATATTTTTGGAATAGAAAAAGAATTTTAATCTTAGAATAGAAACCAAAAGGAAAGCTTTATGTTTTATTTAATTTGAAAAGAAATTTAGTTGTTTTATTAATTTATTAGAAAGAATTAGCTTTGATTTATTTAAATATGAAGAAAAAGAATCTGTTTTTATCTTATTATTTTTAAAACATAAAAAGAGTTAGATTTATTCTATTCTCATAAAAAAGAAACAATTATTATAGTTAAATAAAGAAAAGAAAGTTTTTGTTTTAAAGATGGAAAAAGAAAACTAGTTTAATGGAAAAAGTTGTTTTATTGCTTTAAAGAATTGGATTTAATATATTATTTTTTTGAAAATAATTAGTTTTATTCTTTTATTAAAGAAAACAATTAATATATTTAAATTAAAGAAAGAAGCTTTATAAAAAAAAAAATTAGAAAAAGTATTAGTTTTATTTCTTTATTAGAAAAATAAAAGAATTATATTTTATGGAAACAAAATTTGTATATTCTTTTTTGAACAAAAAGCTTGTTTTATTATAGAAATGGATTTGTTTAAATATATTTAATAGTTTCTATTTTTAAATAACAATTAAAAGATATAAATCATGTTATTTTGGAATTGAGAATGAGTGAAGAGATTTAGTTGGATTTTCTCCATAAAAGCAATTAGTTCTAAATAAGAAAGATGTTAGTTATTATTTATTAAAAAGAAAAGATTTAGAGATTGAAGATATTAAATTGATGTCATAATTAGTAACAAAGATTTACTTTGTCTTTTGTTAAATAGATTTTAATTATCAAATATGGAACTTATTATTATTACATTGAATTTATTATCTTGAAGTTTTATTCTAGAAAGAATTTGAAAGATTTGATTATTTACTAATAAAATATTTAATTTGACATCATGAAAAAAATAGTTTATTGCATTATTAAAGGAAATTAGTTTAAAATGAAATACTGTTGTTAAAGTTGTAAATTAGTAGTTTTAATTTTATATTTAATGTTTTGTATTATCAAATTAGCAATTGTGATTTATTAAATGTTAAACTAAACCCATTCTTCTAAATTTAAATTAAAGAATCAAATAATAGATCTAAGTCATTAATATCTTATAAACTTTGATGAATGTTATATTAAGTGTAATGGTATTTTTAAAATTAAATTTTACTAAAACATCGTTATATTTAATTAAATCACTTAGTGGTGGAAAAATTATAGTGTAACTTTATGGACTAAGCTTAACAAAATATTTTTATATTCTTATTAGTTTAACCTGACAATTAGTTATTAGGATACTTGTAAATTAGAGAACGATCGTCATCAAACCAATACATGTTTGTTATACAAGGGTGAACTATAGGTAAACTGATAATGGAGTTTCGAGTTTAACTCAATTCCTTAAAAAAAAAAATATTTCCATCATTTTTTTCCCACTTGTATGGTTGACATACAGGTGGGCCTGGTACGGGCATGACACATAGTTTTTGGGAAGCAAAAACCACAACAAGACACGATCTTTCTATCTAAGAATATTAAAGTTTGTAGCCGACCAATGTGTGACTAATATAGTAGATAGCCCTTTATTTACCTTCATAATCATATTTTGCTAATAGGGCACCCAGAGCTATCGATGTAGTAGATATGTAAATTAATAGTGGTTCACCTTGGATAGGTGGCATTAGAATAGGAGGGTTCATGAGATATTCCTTCAGTTTACCAAATGCTTCTTTGCACTTCTCATCCCATCTGAATGGAATGTTTTTATGTAAGAGATGACTAAAAGTTTGGCACTTGTCTGCTAGTTGTGATATGAACCATCAGATTGCTTGAAACTTGCCCTGTAGAGACTGCAGTTGAATGATATTCTTTGGCAGTGGTATTTCCATGATAGCTTTGACTTTGGCAAGATCCACTTCGATCCCATTTGCTGATACAATGAAGCCTAAGAGCTTGTCAGAGGTAACTCCAAACACATATTTCTTCAGGTTCAACCTAACTTTGATGTGTTCTAGTCTCTGAAAGACCTTCTCTAGTACATCTAGATGGGATTCCCTTATTAGTGACTTTGCAAGGATATCATCGACATAGTCCTCCATTGTGACATGCATCATGTCATGGAAAATAGTGGTCATAGCATGTTGATCTATTGCTCCTGCATTCTTTAACCCAAATGGCATGACATTCCAGTAGAAGGTAACCCATGGACAAGTGAAAGCTATTTTGTGTTGGTCTTTTGGTGCTATCCTAATTTGATTATACCCAGAGAAGCCATCCTTAAGAGATAACATAGTATGTCCTACTAACAAGTCGATTATGATATCAGTATTAGGCAACAAAAAGTCATCCTTGCAACAAGATTTGTTTAGATCTCAGAAATCATTACACAATCTGACTCTATAATTAGGTTTGGATACTAGCACTATGTTGGATACCGACTCTAGATAGTCTATTGCTCTAATGAATCCTACATCCAGCAGTTTCTTGAGTTCCTCTTTTACTAGTAATGTAATGTGTGGATGCATCTTTCTGTGCTTCTACTTGATTGGTTTGAC
Organism: Cunninghamia lanceolata; assembly: GCA_027924645.1. Taxonomy (NCBI): domain Eukaryota; kingdom Viridiplantae; phylum Streptophyta; class Pinopsida; order Cupressales; family Cupressaceae; genus Cunninghamia; species Cunninghamia lanceolata. The sequence goes on from BSBN01000596.1 coordinate 5,473,886, forward strand.
CCCTGGATCTAGTGGAATCAAATCTGGATCTAAACCAAGCATATCTATGTATGACCAAGCAAAGTTAACTTTCTTTTTCTTGACGAATGGTACAAATTTTGTCTTTTCTGGTGGAGATAGAGACTTTGCAAAGTGAATGATCTTAGGATTATCCTCTGTTCCAATGTTGACAGGGTCTGTAGGTTCCACAACAATCTAAGACTTCTCCTAATACATGTTGGTGGGGAGAGTGTCAAGCCTTCCATCATTTGGTGCCTCAAAGAGGTTTTCACCATTCGATGCATCCTTTCTTTTTACTATTTTGGGATCTGATACAGTTACAAAGCAGTTTTCACCATCATATCCATTTTTAATTTTTATGTTTTTGTGACTGGAAGGCTTGGCACCCTCTCCAAAATAAGCCACAGTGTTGAGTTCAATGGCGAAACTAGCTTTATGATCTCCCATAGGTAGGTGGTCCCTAAGTTCCATGTAGTCAATATAGGCATCATCATTTTGGAACATGTCTAGTTACAGGGTTCCTTGTAAAAATCCCATTCAATAAGTTTAGGATGCACAAGGCGAAGGGGGTCAGAAGATAGATCTGATTCATTGGGTGTGATAGTTTGAATGGATATGTGGTTAGGATTCAGCTTGGTAGGTATAGGATCTGAGATGGTACTTTCCTCCAAATTGTTTATTGTGATGGAACTCCAACCATCCTCAAAATTCATACTCTCAGTAGTTGGCGAATCACACTCTAATGGTCTATGCATTAGCATTTGTCCCTCACAGTAGGGGCTATAGATATGAATGGTGTCAACTCCTTTGTCCTCATAAGAGTGCTCTATGAGTTCCTCCCACTCATACTCATTAGAATCTATGTCACTGTCTTCTTGTAGGGCATGAATCTGTTCCGCAAAACAAGCATTGTCCTTAGCTTAGCCTTTGTCCTTGTATCCCAACCCTTTTGTATTTCTTTCCAGTGAGGATGAAGAGGGTTGGATGGGTTCTATTATTCCTTCTTTTCTTAGGCCAATGGGACCTTCTCCATCATAACCCATTATGTGTAGGATAGACTCACCTCTCCCGTAGATTTTTGTTGGGAGCTTAGGTGGTTCTTGTTGTGTGTTATCTTCCTCTATGTAGAGCCATTGTAAGACATCTCTTTCTTCTATTTCATCTGATAGGGTCCCCCATTTTACAAAGGCAGTTGTGGGAGATTTGGGAGGAGCAGAAGGTTTTGAAATGTATTTAGGTCTAGGTTGGCCAAAGGATCTTGGAGATAGAGGCAGTTTGGCTAAGTTGAGTCTATGCTCAATGGAATATTCCCCTACTCCTATTTCTTTGATGGTGATTTTCTGCTCTTTGGGTCTAGATAAGGAATCTTTAGAGGTAGAATCATGCTATGAGATGGGGGATATAGAAGCTCTATTGTTGGGAATGATGCAATTAAGATTTGAGTGGATAGTGTTGCAATGCTGAAAAGGATCAGGATCACCTTGGATGGTGATCTGTTTGCCATTATGAGGAAATTTGATGCATTGGTGGTAGGTAGAAGGCACAACTTGCATGGCATGAATCCAGGTTCTACCTAGGAGGATGTTATAGGCTAGTTCCCTATCTAGGACTTGGCAAACAACATCCTTTATCATTGGTCCAACTTGTATTGGTAACACCACTATTCCTTTAGTAGTTCTTTCTTCTTCATCATAGGCTTTGATAGTGATCATTTTCTTGGGATCCACTGCAGTTTCAGAGAACCCCAATATAAGGACTAGCTTGAGCATGCAAATATTTAAATCAGCTCCTCCATCAATAAGAACCCTTTTGATACGGTGTTTATGAATGAAGGCGACAATATGAAAGGGTGTGTTATGAGGCTAAGACACTAAAAGATCATCCTATTTAGTAAACGAGATGGTACTTGAGGACGTTAGATTTCCTACCATGGCTTGAAACTTCTCTTGGGCTAGGTTTGTGGGTACAGTCATTTTCATAGGGGCTTTATCGACAATTTCCTTTATGGGAAGGAGATAGACACAACAACTCTAAGATAGATATGTGGGTAGGAGTTTTCTGAAGTTGGTCTATGACACAGTATGTATGGGGGTTAGATAGAGATGGTGATGACCTTGGAGGAAGTGTGTTCAACGTGACCTTACCACTGCGGGTGATGATGCTACAATCAGTTTTTTTAGGTCCTGATTGTTGGTTGAATGTGACCACATTGACTTGTGGGATGTCCTCTGATATGCAGTTGACAGTATAATCAAATGGTATATTTGCATAGTTAGCATTGTTGTGTCTGTTGTTTTGATTCTGCTTGTTGTGATTATTGTTGTTGTTGTATGGCCTGTCATGATTGAGGAGTGGATCCTTGTATGCCACATCCGTCTCGTAAGAAGTATGTTCTTGAGTGCCTACTTGATTTTGGTCAAGTATGTCCTGAATGACATCTTTGAGGTGGATACAGTTGTTGGTCATGTGGCCTCTTCCTCTATGATATTTGTAGAAATTAGTATCTTTCCAGTAGTGAGGTTTTATTTGAGGTTCATAATCGCTAGTTGGTGGAAGAGTAATCTCATTGTTGGTCAGTAGTTTTCTGAACGCAGACTCTTGGGAAAACCCTAGTGGTGTGAATTTTCATCTAGGGTTGGAGTTGAACCGTGGCTTTGGCTCGCAAGAGAAGGTTTTGTTTTGCGTAGCATTGTTTTCTTCTCATTTGAGAGTGAAGATTGGTTGTTATTTGGGAGTTGCCACTTTGGCATCAACTAATCCATCATTGATGACATTTTTGTTCTTTGTCCAAAATTTTGACTTGTCTGTGATGTAGTTAGAGTTAGGGGTGTCCTTGTACAACTTTATTTTCCCCTTGGTGATCATAGCTTTCTCAATAAATAATCCCATCTCAATAACATTTGAAAATGAGGCAGGGCATTGAATTTGGATTTGGTAACTTAGATCGGAGTTAAGGTTGTGGACAAACATCTCCATCATTTGCTTCTCAGGTATGTCATATGAGCATTTTCTCACTAGTTGTCTCTACCTTTGTAAGAAAGAGACAAATGATTCACCACCTTTTTGCGTTGTATTGCATAGATCAAGCATGGAAGCTTTGTGTTCAATGTTATATGAGAAGTGTGTAACGAACTTGTTTACTAACTCATCAAAAGTTTTGATACCTGGTGGAAGTCTTGAGAACCATTCCATGGCTTGACCACCTAGAGATCTAGGGAATAGTGTCATTAAGAAAGTTTCATTGTGAGTTACTTCTATGTACATGGCATTAAATTCCCTAATGCGATCTCTTGGGTCCCATTTCTGTTTGTACTTGTCAAACTTAGGAACTTCGAACCAAAAGGGGAAGGGCACCATGTTCAAACTTTTTTCAAAGGGATATGGTGTGATGTCCTCCAAGGAGTAAGTTTTAGTGTTTGTTCCTATTTTGAGATCTGTCATTTGTTGTGTTAGGCCCTCAATTTGTTTCCTCATTTCTTCCATAGGTATGTTTGGGTTTAGGACTTTCTTTTTTTTTCCTCTCTAGTGTGGTTTTCATGAGTTTCCTATACAGTTTCTTTCAGTTTGTTGAGATCAAAGTCTGAGGGGAGTTTAAGTCCTAGATTTGCAAGATGAAGAAAGTACTTGTGAGGGTCCTCATGGAGCACTTTTTCTAGCATGCATTGAAATTTTTAATCTTGAAGGGTTCCTTGGTACTCATCATGAGAGATTTCCTCATCACTATCATGAGGGGTGACAATGTGGTTGGATGATCAAACCATTTCAATTTGTTTTTGGTATTGAGATCTAGTTAACACCTGTTGATAACTGAGAGGGGGGGTGAATCAGTTATCTTGATTATTTTAACTTTCTGTTCTTCTTTAACAACTAGTGTAGCATCAAATTAAATAAGCATGCATAACCATGAAAATAGAAATAAACTCAATACACATAACATAATGATTTTGACATGGAAAACCCTGATAAGGGAAAACCCACGGGGTGATTAACCCAAGATGGTATTCTTTGTTAAAAGAATAAGGTAGTACAAAATGGCACTTGCCAATTAGGGCTCACTACCTGAGCACACTTCTCACAAGAGGCTCACTGTCTACAAGTTACAAAGAGAATAACAAGATACTTGAACTGATGAGAAGCATCCACATATGCTGAAGTTCAATTCTAGTTAGGCTCAGTACACTGATCTACTGCACTTCATTCTTCTTCTCCTTTATTACTGTTGTCTTGTCACATATCAGACCTGTGTTACTGCTTCCACTCTTCTCTCTACTTTTCTTCACACTTTACAACACACCACACACACCTTCATACCGAAATCAATCTGGTATATATATCTGCATCAATGATTTCAATCATCTTTCTAGTCGGCATCTGGAATACTCAATATTTTCCCAAACTCTAGTCTATTGGCTGAATCCTTTCTTATTAAGTGATGCGTATCAAAAAGATGCTTATAGAAGTCATCAATCATGTTGGCCAACCATGAATGATACTTCAAGAAGCTTGACCACCATCAATATCCCATCCAGATTAAGGTCTGATGCTCTGCCGGTCAGGTCTTCCTTAGTCTACTCTGTCAAACAGGAACCCAACACTCAGGTGCTTATATCTTTTCACTCTTACATAACCAGAGGCTCAATTTCTGGAATATATTAGTCACGGTACTTCTCTTGACTTCCCCAAGTCCACACTTTACTAAGATACTTCCTCTGAGAGATCCAAACCTAACTGTTAGACCTTGCTATATGCTTTGTTCTTGCTTACCCTACCAAGATACACTTCAGTCTGTCTTCTAGTATGGTCATACCATGTCCTGCGGATGTGTGGGATGGACTTTGTTGCCATCAATGACAACACTCATGAAGCCACAACATGTCTCTTGCCAACAATCTCCCCCTTTAGGATTGATGGCAAAACTTAGTGAAAAATGATTAAGTGTTATACTACACTCCCCCTTGGCTGATGCTTTGTTCTAATGTACATTTTTCTAGAGCTCCCCCTTAGCTATGCTCCACATTTTCACTACTCCTCACTCCCCCTTTGACATCAATGGCAAAGGGTAGGATTTGCATACCAAAATCTCTAAAATTAATCTATACTTGGCCGCATAAATATATATAAATATATATAAATATATATATATAACATACTTACATATATTGAAGTATATCTGCAAAAGTTGTCTTCAACTGGAAAAATTTTGTTGCCCAACTTTGTTTCATCCTATCCAAAATTGAGATGTGACCGCTCAACAGGAATGCAAAAGCCTCTGCTCTCTTTAGATCTGTCAGATCACTAGTCCAGGTTGTGGTCTGAGCATCAGTTAGGGCCTCATGCATGGCCTCTAACTTAGGGATAATTATCCCTCTAAGTTCACTTAACCTACTCATTCTAATTTTATTCTCCCTCTAAAGCTTCCTAATTTCATTTAAGACTGCAATAGTTTGACACTCTTGTTTTATTATGGAGGAGGTGAGAGGATCAAAATTCTGAGATACACTTGAAAATTTATCCTCTTGCTCTTTCATTTTCTTCTCAATATCCTTTGTTACTTTGGACCAGGATAGACAAAATTTATACATTTCTTCACCATCTTTAAGAGCATTTTCTAAGCTCTTTATCCCAATATCCATATTTCTCCTATGATTGGTTATTAGTCCTTGTACTTCAGAGAATCTCGTTCCCAAAAACTCCTTCTAGACCTTTTCTTTTGTTGACTTCTCTAACGAATAAAAATGTGTATGAACATAATTTATAAGAGACTTTAGATTACCGGATGTGGAGGCTGAAGGATCCTTTTGGAAGGATGGTATGATCTTCTCCAATACACCGGATGCAGTTTCTATGAGCTCACAGTCTTCCATATGAGACTTCAGAAGTTTTTATTTTGCCTTTGCTTGAGTAAAGGATGCTAGCTTCATGGTTTGAACTAGGGAGAGGGAATCAAAATTGAATGGTCCTTGAAGCAATTCTGATTCATCAAATTCCATCATCTCTTTGGTCAAGAAATCTTTGACAGTTTCTATAGTGTCTCTTGCTAGAGACAGAGTCTTCTTCCCTTCTGCAGTCTCAGAACTATCTCCTGCGGTCTTCTCTATTTGGTCTTTTTCCCTTTCCTTTACTTCTTTTTCTTGACTGGTTTGCTCCTCTATTCTTTCTTTTCCTTTAGATCTAGAGTCTGCAGGGGAATTCAAATGAGAGATATTAACTTCTTCATGGACTTCCTCTTCTGGAACAGAGGAATCTAGGTCCTTGGTCTTCTCCTCACTTAACTCATTTGACTCTTCAGCAACTACTTTTGTAGGATCTTCCTCAGAAGGTTCATCACTTATATCTTCTATAATAGGAATATTGAATCTTTTGTATGCATTCCGGAGGATGTCTTCTGTTTCTTTTGCCACTTTGTCAGTCTCTTCAAGCATAAGCTGATTCATTCTAGCTTTGCTTCAAAACTCATCCTTGCAATCTTTGAAGATCATATTCATTTGTTTCTGAGTGATTGAAGGATAGAGCTGTATAGCTATCTGTTCCCATATCTCAAGGTCCTTTGCCTTGGCATTGTTCTTCCTTATTTCTAGTTCCTTCTCTAGGCTTTTGGGAATTAGAGATATGATTTCGATAAATGCCTTATTATAGATATTTAGATACCTGACTGTAACTTCTTGCAAGATCTTTTGGTCAGCTTCATTATATTCATCATAGAACTTAGTCATTGGTTTTAGATTCCCATCCATAGTGACTGATTTGACTACATCATCAATGGATAGAGTAGGCCTTTCAACAAATTCCTCTACCTTCTCTTCTTTGTCTTCACCGGTAGAGGGTTCATAGGATGTTTTCTTCTTCTTCATTTTCTTGACCTCCTCATATGACCCAATCTCTTCATCATCCTTTTGACTGGCATAAGACCTTGTGGCCTTTGTCTTAGTTCTTTTCTCTCCCTTTCCGGATGTTCTAACTTCTAGTTTTGATGCTTTCTGGCTCTTAGAGTTGGTAGGTGTAGAGCTCTTGGAACATCTAGTCCAGGAGGGGGCTTGCACTGAATCACTTTTCTTTTCTACATCTTGTTTCTCTTTCTCTGCCCTTTCCATCTGTCTGTTGGCATCAACTGCCTCTTTTGAAATTCCATGCCTCTTGGCAAATTCTTCTACTTCCCTTCTTACTTTTCTCTTGATCTCTGGCTGTCTAAGTTCAACATGAACTTATACATTCAGCTCTTGGTAGGTTCCAAACCTTTTTGCCTTAGGATCCTTGGGTTGACTCAGCAGGTGTTGGATGTGTAGCTCTAGGATTTTCTCATCAACTTCATACCCTATTGGCATGATCCACACTATTCTAGGTTCCACTGCCTCCATCAAGCATTGATCAGTGTCCACCATAAAGCACATTGTATCCTTGTACTTCTCAACTAATGATTGAGGGATTCTTTCTCTAGTTTGCATCATACTCTGAAAATTCTTGAAGTAGCCCCAGAGTGCTATATTCTATGTCTTGGCATCACCAATTCCATGCAAATAATCTCTGATTTGTATGGCTACTAGTCTGTCATTTTGCCATATCCAACCACTGGATCGAGGTAGCTCATTCATAAATAAAAGAATAGACACAATATCAGACCACCATATTTGAATGATTTTTTCTTGTCCTTCTTGATCCTTTGTAAGTTTTCTAACAGTTGGCTCAGAAGAAGTTCGTAGAGATCATAGTCAACATTTTTTCTTAGCATTTCATAAGTAGTATACTTAGCTATTTCGGATACTAAATTCTCCCTACTGGAGTGATATATCTTATAGCTAATTATCATAGATGCAAACTTGATATCTGGATTAGTGATATCTTCTATAGTCATTGCTCTCTTATCAAATTTTAATCCAGCTGCCTCACTCACTGTCTAATTCTTGATAGATTTGAAAGTAGGTAACCCACCAGATGACTACAATCTGATAACTGCCCTAATGGAATCCTTGGTTATCTTAAATGGCCTCATCAACCATATAAAATTATCATGCATTCTACTTAGAACATACCGGACCCATTCATCTTCTAAAAAATAGGGGAAATGGATGCAATGTCCAAAATGCTTGTACTGCATTTTGAGTTCAAAAGCATCATCTATTAATTGATTGTGATAGATATCCATTATCTTGGATTCCCCAAATTTCTCAATGTTTGTATGAATATATGCCCTAACATCTTCTACATGCAAAACCCCATGCAGAATGCTTGAAAATGTGCCTAGGGGATCAACTTCTAGGGATTTATAGGGATGTTTCTTGAATTTAGGGTGTGGCCTATTAGTAATCTTCACAACATTTGGAGTAGCCATCTTTCAAAGATTCAGAGAGAGATTTTAAGAGCTGAAAATACCTCTTACGCTTCTAGGGTTCACGATATGAGCCGGATCAAGTTACTTGGATGAATCAACTTCTATGGTTTGATCTTTGAGAGGATTGAGATAACTTGTTGCACAGCTCCTCTCTTCTTTTCGAATGCAAATGTGCAAATGATGAACCAAAGAACCCTTTTATTTCTGCGTAAACCCTAATTCCATTTTACAATAAATACACAACCTAAGTTATTCTGGTTGCCTTGTTTTCCTTGTTCCGAGAGAGATCTTTCCAGATCACTGGTATGCACTATTAGCTATCTATCTATCTTTCCCAAATCATTCCACTTATCCACAGATCAAGACACCTCAAATTTGAGTCATACCAGATCTAACTGTGAGAATCCTGTTCTTACCAGATGACTGTTAAACTAGATCAATCTAAGAAGATTAACCTCTTCTAAACTTCTTGCGGATCTTCCATATCTTTACCAAGGCTCATTTATATGTTTCTTTGAGAACCCTTTAATCCGTAACTTTCCATGTGCTAATTTTAGGCACCAATTGACTGGCTGGGGGAACTTGTTTTCTTTTGAGACTCCCCTTAAGCTAGAGCTCATCTATTTAGTTTCTGGAAGGAATATCAACACCAGATTCTGGTGCAGATCCATCTGCAACATTTTCTTTACTCCTCTTTATCCAAATCTTGTTCATCTCCCTTTGAATTTCATCCGCATCTACTTTTCCTTTTCCTTTGTCTTGGTTTTGATTATGATGCACTGGACCCTTTTTGTCCTGATTCTTACTTCTGCAGAATTTGGCAATATGACCAAATCTATTACAATTGTAGCAAACACATTTCTTTTCATATTTGACTGATATCCTCTTGATCTACACTGATTAGCCATATGTCCCATTCTATTGCATGCACAACATCTACCATTGAATGAATTGTTCATTTGCATATTTCTACACTCATGAGATTTGTGACCATACTTTTTGCAATTAAAACACTGTCTTATTCATTCTTCTTCTACACTGATTTGCTTTATGACCAAAGTTATTGCAATTGTGGCAGTATCCATTGAAGGATGGATATCTTTGAGAATTAGGTTGGCTTACTGGAGGTCTTCTAGGCCCGTTCCTTGGATTTCCTAATCTAGAGTTCTTCTGACTAGATCCAGAGCTTTCACCTTTCTCATACCCCAAGCCTTGCTTGTCATCTACTCTCTTTTGGCTTTCAAGAAGAACTTCAAGCTGAGTAGAGCTTATCTTGAATTTCTCTTTGTATTGATTTGTTGTTTGAAGGTCCCTTTTTAGAGTGACAATCTGATTCTCAAGTTGTTCTTCATTGTCTCTAGCTTCTTCAAGATCAGATTCCAAATGCCTAATTATTCTATCCATTTTGTGGTATTTTTTTGACTTCTCCTTGAGAGATTGTTTTAGATTATCTTCAATCCTTCTTTTCTCTTCAATTTCTTGGGTGAATTTTATAACTCCTTATTCCATTTCATGTCTTACCATAATGACCTCTTTTGATAGCTTCTCACATAATTTGTTCTTCTCATTTAGATCTTCATTAGTATCATTGACTTCACTTTGACTTGCTAATTGCTGAAGAAGTTCCTTTCTCTTTTTCATAGATATACTCAGTTTCTCCTTTAGTTCATTTATGAAATCATTAGCTTGTTTGAGTCTTTCTCTCAAGTTATTGACCTCAAAGTGAGATTGCTCAAGATCATTAAGGGTAGATTGAAGTTGTTCCCTCATGCCATACATATCCATTTGAATTCCCAGATCTTCCTCAAGCTGTTAGGCTCTATTTAGAGGAACTTGGCTTTGATACCAATTGTTGATAACTGAGAGGGGGAGTGAATCAGTTATCTTGATTATTTTAATTTTCTGTTCTTCTTTAACAACTAGTACAGTATCAAATAAAATAAGCATGCATAACCATGAAAGTAGAAATAAACTCAATACACATAACACAATGATTTTGACGTGGAAAATCTTGTTAAGGGAAAAACTAGGGGGTGATTAACCCAAGATGGTATTCTCTATTAAAAGAATAAGGTAGTACAAAATGGCACTTGCCAATTAGGGCTCACTGCCTATAAGAGACTCATTGTCTACAAGATACAAAGAGAATAACAATATACTTGAATTGATGAGAAGCATCCACATATGCTAAAGTTCAGTTCCGGTTAGGCTCAGTACACTGATCTATTGCACTTCATTCTTCTTCTCCTTTAGTGCTATTGTCTTGTCACATACCGGACCTATGTTACTTCCTCCACTCTGCTCTCTACTTTTCTTCACACTTTATAACACACACCACACACCTTCATACCGAAATCAATATGGTATATATATCCGCATCAATGATTTCAATCATCTTTCTACTCGGCATCCAGAATACTCAACATTTTTCCAAACTCCGGTCTGTCAGCTGAATCCTTACTTATTAAGTGATGCGTATCAAAAAGATGCTTATAGAAGTCATCAATCATGTTAGCCAACCATGAATGATACTTCAAGAAGCTTGACCACCATCAATATCCCATCCGGATTAAGGTTGAATGCTCTGTCGGTCAGGTCTTCCTCAGTTTACTCTGCCAAACAGGAACCCAACACTCAGGTGCTTATATCTTTTCACTCTTACATCACTAGAGGCTCAATCTCTGGAATATATTAGTCATGGTACTCCTCTTGACTTCCCCAAGTCTAAACCTTACTGAGATACTTCCTCTGAGAGATCCAGACCTGACTGTCAGACCTTGCTATATGCTCTGTTCTTGCTTACCGGACCAAGATACACTTCAGTCTGTCTTTCGTGGTCATACCATGTCCTGCAGATGTGCAGGATGGACTTTGTTGCCATCAATGACAACACTCATGAAGCTATAATGTATCTCTTGCCAACAAAACCATGCAAGGTGGCGTGGGAAGAGGTTGGATGAAACTAGTGATTTTCGGTGTTGGTGGAGATTATTGAGAAGAGGATATTTGTGACGAGATTCGAACAAGGGACTCTTTTGATCAATGATTCAAAGTAAGTTGGTTGACACAAGATGATAGCCACAAGTAAGTATATCTGGTACCTGTTTACTGTGTAGAGACTAGTCTTGCACCAAGACCACTAGTGAAGTTCTGTGACGTACTAGGGTTACTTGAATCCAAAATGATCTGAAAAAGGTCTTGTACTAATCTGATATGGAACTTTGACTTTGCTTTGAAAAGACCTGGTAGAAGGTGGAAGAGACGATAGACAAAAGAGAGGGTATGCTATGGAAATGGATGGGAAAGGTGACTGTATGGTAGATCTGATCTCAGAAAACTAGAACAAAGCTGAAATGGGTACCTAGAAGGCCTAAAATTTTTCTTTGAAAATATGTGGAAATGCTCACTATTGCGGATGCGCAGAAATAGAAGCTATATGCATAGGAAGTCGAGACAAAAGCATAGTTCTAGTAAAATTTAAAGGTGCAGTAATAGACGATAAATGCACATCAAGTCGAAATGTATGCACAATAGGTTGAGGTACATGCACAGCTCTACACGATAGATGTGCAGCTCTAGTTTTTTTGAATTTTTTGCAATTTTTGGCACGTTTTTTGATGTTTTTTTGGTTTCTTGGTCGCAAGTTAGTGTTTACAATTTGATTTTCTCAATTATGGAAAATACAACATAGCAAACACAAAGAATTTTTCATGATTTTTTGATCTTGTTTTTATAATTTTTGGACTCTTTTTGACTCAAAACAATTACGAATCCTAGGATAGTAAAGGAAACATTTGTTGTATCCCCTAGTTGTGCATATTCAAAGTGGATAGCTTCAAGATCTTGGTAGCACCGGCTCCTCTCCATGGCACTCACTTCTCATGCATACCAAGATGTAGGTTTCCTAACACTTGTACCCCCACCGAACCTTAAGATTGTCCCTGCTATCTCTACTAAGAACCACATGAATCAGTGTGGCTTCGAAGGTCCCACCTTCTATGCCAACAAATAGAGGGTTTTTGGGCTACTAAAACAAAGGATGAATAGTAAGGGGAACCATTCGAGTGGTTATACATGTGGTAGTGCTACTCTCAATTATTGAGTCTCCCGACCTTCAAGGGTTATGCCTTGGAGGGTTTTGGGGGAGGTTGGCTATCGGTATAACACAACTTAACTCATTGTTTGAAGCTTTCACTCCAAACACAATTTATTTATAGTGGCTCGGTAGGGCTTGGCTTTAGCCTATTACCACTTAAGGTTATTCTCAATTGGACGGAAGGATATCCAAGGGCATGCCTCTCTAATTGTTTAACACATGCGAAAATGATATGTCTGGCATTTTGGTCACCCAAGCTATGGGAGAGCATAGGCCTAGTATCTTCCCAAAAACATGAAAGACAGTTGTTCTTTTCCCTTAGTTAAAATGAAAAATACTATATGAGATAGCTACTTGGGCACACGTGCACAGGTTGTTAACTTTGAAAAGAAAGATAGCAATGGTTCAATTTTATCCTCCTAGCATTGGGACTAAATTTAATTTGTTGATGTAACAAGATTCAAGTTACTCCCTTCCTAGTTAGATCTAGATGTGATTTTGCATGAGCATCTGATTACTATCCTTTAAAAAGATAATGTGTGTTAACAATGCAACTAGAATGACTAAACCAACCCCTAATCTTGCAAGTAGATGAGACAATATCCTTGCAAAAAGTGTCAGCATTAGTAAAACCATAAGAAATATCCTAAAATTAGTATTTAGAATAGATGCACAGCTTCAGATCTTGAATGCACTGAAACAAAACTCAGAAGAGCAGGAATTTCAAAAGCGCAGAAACAATAGTTAAAAGCGCTGAAACAAAGAGTATATGTGATGGTCGGTAGATGCGCCGTAACAAAACATAGATGTGTAGCGTCAGGAGGTAAATACACTAAAAGATCAGATGCATTAGAATAGAGCTCAAATGCATGTTAGAATGGATCAGATGCACTGAATCCTCCTGTGTATGGAACCTTTGCACAAAAAAACTCAATTTTTGGGTTAAATCAGGGCAAGGCCCCATAGTGGGTGCCAAAAATGTTAAGGGAAATTATGCATAAATATCAAAGATATCAATAATACCCATAACTCAATGAAATATAGAAATAAAGAAGATCTAAAACAATGAATAATACCTCAACAAACCTCTTTACCTCATGGCTTCCATTGATGGCCTATCGCAAATGATCTTGTGTATGGATATGCCCTTAGAAGGTACACTTCCTTACTATTCCAAGATGTCAAGTGGGAATGGTTGTGATAGTTTATTGCAATGAAGATGAGCTTCACAACAATGATAATGGTGATATGGTAACAAGTCGATCGCAAGCAAATGAAATGACTTGGGTGCCAAAGGCGCACTGTAATTCTTGCAGAGGAACAATACTAAAAGCTTAGATGAATGAAATGGAGAACTTGGGTTCAATTTATAGACTTGTGAGAGAGAAGATCAATGGTATAGAAAGAATGAGAAGATCAATAGTATAGAAGGAGTGAGAGAATGTGCGTGAATAGAAAGAAGACAAGTGTCACACAAAAGCTATTTTGAGTTAACTATTTTTCCTTTATTGAAGATAAGATATGCTTTCATAAATTAGAAAGCTTTTTTCTATTTTACGAGTTTTTGATAAAAATAAGGTTGATTGAGTTAGTTAACTCAACTTGAGGTTTGCTTTGCATGATTTGAGAGGAAATAAATAATAAATTATTTAATTTTGTGTGCACGAAGAAGAAGATTTATTTTTAGAAGATTTGGAAGATATTTGAAGAATTTAGAAGATAAGAAAGAAAATTAAATAAATAAGTTTATTTAATTGTTGTGCATGATTTGGAAGAATAAATAAAATATTTGATTATATTTTATTTTTAGAGATTGAGAGAATTTAAATAAATTTGATTGATTTATTTAAATTTGGAAGAATGAATGACTTGATTAAATAACTAAGAATTATTTAATTGTTTTGGAAGAATAAAGTTGACTTCGATGGAATTAATTAAATAAAGGTAATTTATTCAATTAATGGGAGGAATATGAACCAAATAAATAAAATGATTTATTTATTTATTGATAGAGGAATTAGACTTAAATAAATATTAAGAATATTTATTTAGACAGAGTCGTGTCATTTTTAGGTGTATACAATGCTTATGTTATGATTAGTTATGAATTTAATCGACTATGTGGATCAATCTTATTATGTGTATCATGTGATTATCTGATGAGGGTTTTTTATTTAGTTGTTTAGTAACTAGTTATTTTATCTTAAATGTTAAGCAATTGCATGTTATTTGTGATGTGGTTACTGGGTTGATATGTTGGTGAAAGGAACAACATCGTATTACTCATAAGTGAGTACCCTGCTACGTTGCAATTTCCTTTCACGGTATGTGTGACTAGATGATTATATAGCTATATGTTCAAACATTTTGTTTGCTACAAGATGTTGGTATCAGGAATCGACTCCACCTGAATTGACATGTCTGAGCGTGCCTTAACACCAATAAAAGTTGTGAAACAAAGATAATGTAAGGTCCCTTAGCTTGTCACCATTGTCGAAGAGGATGAGTATTGAGTCCCTTAGTAAGTTATTTTTGTTTGATCATGTTTCTCATCAGGTATTGATCGACATGTGGATTATTAGGTTATAATAGTGTGATTATTGTTTTGGTTAATTGCTTCATTAAATGGAAATTATTTAGGGATCTTTGCTAAATAAATAATAATATTAATGAGGTAAATAAAGTGTTTTAAAATGAGAATTTAATTGATAATTTTAATATGAAAAATATTTTTTAAACAAGTAATATTATTGTTACTGTTAAAAAAAAATTACTTTTTGTGTGTTGTCATAAAATATTCTATATTGCAATAAATAATGTTATGTGTGAGTTGTCAAATATAGTGAATGCTAAATAAATAAAAATTAGAAAGGAATCTTTTGTCTAGTTGAATATTAATGAATGGCTATTTTGTGAGAAATGAAATAGGTGGAGAGAGTGGGTGGTCAGTAACAGGTGAATGAATTTATTGTATTTGTTATTTTATTCTTTTGGGTTGTTTATTTGTGGGGAGGTTCTCAGGAATTTTGGGGAGGATAGTTTTCTTGGAAAATTGGAGAAATTGGATTTGGAGGAGCAGCATTGGTACCCCACATTGAACCTTTAGTCCACCGAGTGTTAGTTATAGGTTCCTTTATCTTATCTTTGTTTTCTTTTCAAATATTTTGATGAATCCAATATGTGTACATGTTGCATTCATTTCTCTGTGTAACGATTTCTCATATCCCCATCATTTAAATTAGCATCCCTTAATAAATTTTAGAGTATCCTTAGGATAGCAGGCATTGCCATGAATGACAACCATGCTTATAAAGTTGAGCACACCATAATATTTCCATTCAATGCATACTCTATGTTTATTGCACTCCATCAGGTGACGCCATTTTGAGACATTTTGCCTATCAGCTCTTGACCTTACACTATTTGCATAAATGGCTACTAGAACATATTTAATTATAACACCTGACAACATTAAATGAAAATCTACTTGGAAGATAACCATACCCTATTCCAAAGTCTCTCTCTGCTCAGGTGGCGAGGGTGATGGCCAAGATTAAAAACTCTAGCTTTACGCCTACCAATTGCATGTGTTCGAAAGTTACTTAAGCCTTCCATCAAATTCATTCTGTACGTATTCTGTAATCATTGTATTATGAGATGTCTTTATCCAAAGCACTTGTATTGGTGCAGGTTGATAGTATGCTAGCAAAGGTTGGGGAGTCCATCTTATACCTGCAGATCACTTTTTCTTGCAAGCCTCTAAGTCTCCTCAACAGATCCATATTGTGTGTATGTTGCAATCATTGCATTGTATGATTTCCTTTTAGGCTATTGAAAAATAATTCATGCATCTTGTGCATGCTTCCTCAGCGTGCATGGGGCCTGATGCAATTGCAACATGCATTCCCTGATGAAGGTCACCTTTCTTTTATGTTTTGATGTATGTCCACACTTATTTCAATGCTGCCATGTTCGCACAGGAAGTTAGTTTTTGGCGAGGGTCGCAAAGTCCACTTATTGTTGCCTTTCGCATTATTGAAAGTCTCTAAAAGACTTGACAACAAGTCCATCTTGTGTGTATCCTGCAATCAATGGACCCATGAGAGGATGTCTCCTTGAGGTGACTTGACAGATGGTCTTGTTTATATTATGCATCAATGGTTGTTTTTATCCATTCTAAGCTCTCACTTTAGCGTAGACTGTTAAGGATGTTGATAGAAGTTGCTAAGTTAGTCTTTAACATGTCAAACACATTGCTTGAAAGTTTCTAAGCCTATTCAACAAATCTATTTTATGCATTTAGAAGTTGTGATGATTTATTCCTTAGAATTGTGCACTTAGCTAGAAGTCTTTAAATGATTATATATGTGAGTAATCTATTTCTTATATATTGGTGTCTATTCTTAGAACCTTGAATTCATCAATTTGTATACATACTGCCATCAATGTACAAAATTAAACTTAGTGTGACTTGAATGATATGTTTTAAAACTAGAACACACTTAACTTGTCGATTGGTTATTATAATCGTCTCTTCAATTCTCATGTTAATGCAGTCTTATTATCTCTATTACCTGATGGATAATTCTTTATGCAACTTTCACCTGTTGAATCATGCTTTTCATTTATTTAAACTTATGTGTTAACATTGTTCTATTTTGAAATTTGAATGGATATGAATGGAATATATAAGTTTAAAATTAATTTAGTGAAAAATAAATAAAATCTTAATTATATCAAGTTTACATTATGTTAGGTATGTTTTTAGATACCTACGTAGTGGTACTCAAATGAGTTCCTTATGTAATGCCTTGCTCTGTGTGATGTGAAACAATGTATATTTTATGTTTTAAAAGCATCATGATGAGAAATATTTGTAGTTCAATGATCCATGGTATTTATTATTATTATTATCATAGTTGTCATCCCAAGCTGTCAAATATAAATTAAGTATTATAGTTAAGTTATTAGATTATCGAAATTGATTTATAAGTATTGCACTCAAAAGATAGATATTGCGAGTTAAATTTCTTTATGTAAGTGAAATTTTTAAGAGATAGTTCATTGGTCATAATAGGGTTATGTGTAATTCGTCAAGGTTTAGTTTTGAGAGGCATAGATTATGATGTCTTGATTTCATGTTTATGTTATGTCTTGATTTTATGTTCTATGTTGTAAATGTATCATGTTGTGGAATGAAGTCCTTCATGGATGTTGTGGTTCATTATTGTATTGTATATGAAATAAAATATTGTGTTGGATTTTGGGAATGGGGAGAGAATAGTTATTGTAAGAGAAGTATGTTGTTTATGGGTTTCTTCACTTGGAAGCTATGGGCAATGTATTGTGAAATTGTCCTTATGATTAGGTTGGTATGCAAGAAGGTTAATACCTTTCTTTGTTTTATGTATACTTTTCATTATGATGGAAAATGACTTGCTTGATGAGTAGGGTTTTCTAGATGTAGGTAGGGGAGTGGCTCTCAATGAGGGCCAGAGCCCAAAGTGGCATCTAGGACAACCCATGTGGGAGTTTCTTAACTCAGTGATAACCTAATTAATGAATTAAGGGCTTGGGTAGTTAATCATATTTAACAAGATAAGTGGATGCCTCACTCATGGCTTAAGTGCTTGTTTAGGCTTGAGATGAGGTGAGAAAGCCTGGAATGGCAAGATCAACTACCTTGTCCTCATGAAAGGTATGTTGATTCCACATGAGATTATATGGGGGCCAAGGGTTGGGAGAGGTTGTCAGGACAACTCAAGATGGGGGCCAGGGCCTAGGAAAGCCTACTAGGACAACCCATGACAAGCTATGTGATGAGACTCTTCCCTATTGCAGTCTAGCATTCCCTAGTTGTGCTCTTCCCATTCATTGTGTGATTGCCTCTGGAAGTGATGATTGAGTTGCTTGTGATATTGAACTGTGTTGTTGTAGTCATGTGTAGTCCTTGTTCCTTTTAGTCTTCTATCTACCTGACTATTTGATGTAGTGGGACTTTATGTTATCTCCTAGCACGGGGGGTAGACCTTAGGTTTCCACATGGTTGGGTCGATGTGCTTTACCTACACTGGTTTTCCCTTTTTGATGTTTGTGTGCGAGAAGGATAAATCTTTTGTATTAGATATCAGATCTTGTACCAATTAGAGAATATAGTTATTTATGCTCATGTACTATTGTCTTGATGTATGTACTCCAATGTAACCAGGAAAGAGATTTTGTAACAATGTAAATGTGTACTCCCTCTTGTAGAGGAAATTGTATTTGTACTTATAATACTTATATAGTTTCTTGATGTTTACTTATTTGATGATATATATATGAAGTAAATGTATGTGTTGATTCATTTGATGTATTTGGATTTAGAATGAACCATGATTGTTAGTTAGATCATGTTAATAATTAGTAATGCAGTCGTGGAATCCCTAGCGGATAAAGATTAACTTAGATGTTATGAGTAGATATGATTGCATTTTGTTTTTATTTCCTTCTTTAAAAAAAAAATTGTATTGCATAGTTGAGTTGTTCTCTAGGGTTTTGTGGCGGGGCATTACAACTTTTCTCTTTTAAAATGGCAACCCTAACTATTAATCAAAACTGCCAACAATAAGATCTTTAACTTATTGAAATTTGATTGCTATAATATGAATATCATATGACATAATATGAGAGACTATGGGAAGCTCACTCTACTCAAGGAGACCCACACTCTTAATACACAAAAATACTCATGATTCACTTGGCCTCTTGCCATACTTCTCATTTCACCAAACCAAGGCACTCATGCCATAACCCAAACTCCTCAAAACTCCAAATAAAGGCCCTTGGCCACAAATCAATACCAAAACAAGGAAGGGAAACTGAGGAGGTTCACATCCTCTCTCACCCAATACTAAGGTGAGCTCTCTCACAAGGAGATCTCACCCAAATAACCCATAAGACCCACATCACATAAAACTAAAATAACATAAGCACAAAATATGCATCAACATATTGTATAAGTAAAACAAATAAGCAAATGGCTTGAAACCTTGAGAAATACCTCTCAAGCTTCAAGGATGGAGAGTGTTTGGTGAATAGCTTCCACAAGTTCTCCCAAAAATCTCCAAGCCCTTCACTCTCCTAACCCAAGTATCAAATTTCTCAAAATAAATGAAAATAAGAACCCTCCTCTCATCAAAATGAGAGAGATATAAAGACAAGGCTCTGAAACTCTAATGGATGAGAAGGTGACACTTGTCACCCTCTCCTCCATCCACATAACCCTCCTCACAACCCCACAAGAATTTGGAGGTGACACTTGTCACCTCCCCATTCCATTCTCCCACAAGTGTAAGAGCATAGGGAGATGTGAGCACACAAAGGGAAGCTTCTTATGAATGAGGAGGTGACACTTGTCATCTTCTCATTCATCTAAGCTACACTCTTCCTCACAAGTTCTCTCACACATGTGTGAGAGAATATGGAAGAGGTTCACACATGTGAGAAGCTTCTAAAGCATGGAAGCAAGGGTAACCTTACCCAAGTGGGTGAGGTTGGGGTTGAGTGAGATGGTGACCTTCCAACCACCCCTCACACTTCCCAAACTCGTCACTTGACTTCAAGGTCAAGTTTGGGTGACCATACAAGGTCCAAATCAAGTTTAAACAAGCTAGGAATGGTCCTAGACCCTAGGGGTATGACCTAGGGTCAATATTTGACCATCAGTAACACTTAGCAACACATAAAATCACACAAAAAGGGCTTCAAACATTCAGCACTAAAAATTGTGCAAACTCAACATTACACTTTTACAACACATCAAAAGATAAATAGAAAAAGAGTAAACCATACAAAATGTTATAAATCAATTTACAACAAAATCAACATCCTCAAACACATGTGACCTTAGTCCTACTTAGGACTAGATTAGCTGGACATGGGTATAACATATGGTTGTTGTCCAACCTCTGATTTTCCATGGGTATGGAAAGTAACCCACACACTTCCACAAACCCATTAATAGCACATGGTAAAATAGCTGAATAAAATGAATGACATGCATCAAACACATGATCACAATATCACATACAACATCAAAATAATCACATGATAATATAATGTCTCTCAAATCATCCATTACTCACAAGTATAATCAGGATCACGTAAGGTAAGAGATAACATCAGTCTCAACATCTATGCACATATCAATAGCATCAAATGACATCATAGCGTCTAACATCATATCATCAAATGGAAATCTAACATGACATCTAACCATCCATAAGGCATAAACCATCTATCTAATCAAGTATAAGATAAGGTAATAAGGTCCAAGTATGGGATCATTAGTCCTCAAAATCGACAAGACCATCATAAATCCATCGAAAAAGTACTATAAGAAAAATAATACAGGTGAGGTAAAAGTAGGCCTCACACTATTTTGATATGTGGGACTTCCAAGGTAGAGGTGGGGGGTTAGCATAGGATAGACTAGGGGCACGTCTTGACCCACAGTGGCTAGGGAGATTAGCACTCAATAGACCAGCCCATGAGCATGTGTCTATCACTTCCCTTGTGAAGGAGAGTGTTGAGGTCAAGACACTACAATCCATTAGTTTCTTGACCTAGAGCATCATATAGCATGCTAGTCATGTAACACAACATGGGCCAGGGAGACTCTGAGGAGTAGGGTTCCACCCCATACTTGCTAGGCTTTCAGGTCAACCTGTGGTTATGACCCCATAGATAGTTAGGACATAGGTGCATAGGCTATATCTATAGCTGAGCAGACGGTGATGACAAATGCCCTCTTGAAAGAGACTTTCAACCTTGATACTCAAGTAAATGTTAGCAAGTTCATTGAATTTAATTTATTAAATTTCATTTTTGAAATGAAAGAATAACGAATTTAGTTTAATGATTGTAATGAAATTTCAGGGTCATAGCATTCATTTAGTTTTTAGTGGTTATACACCTCCACATTACACTATGACATGTACTATTGAAGTATGTAACTAGTAAACAATTATAAATATTACATGTGAATAACATTGTTATATGAATGGTATTCTAATATCTGATTTTGAATGTTGAATAGGTTAATCTTGGAGATTTCATGGCAACACCTCCCAATGGAGGTGGAGTTCAAAGCTTCACTCAGATAATAAAATAAAGGGTTTAACTAATGAATTGTACTTACCAAATTTTTTTAGTTTATATTCATATCATTGATTACATTGCATTGCATATCTTTCAAACTCAAAGAATAACTACACATTACATAACTAATAAGTAGATGTTGATAGATGACAAAATTTCAATTACAATATAGTTTTTTAGAAAGTCAACATAAGCACAAGTTTATGCAATTACTTCATATTGCATAACTAATAACTAGGAGTATTTGTCAATTACATTTACTTGTCATGGCATTCCATGAGACCACATTTTATTGAGGCATATTTTCAAATAGTTCATTGCCTTGTCTATGCTATGGGTGCCTGGAAAAAATCTATCAAAGCATAATAGTAAGCTATAACATAGACAAGGAAATGAGATGTTTGAAAAATGCCTCAAATAAATGTGGTCTCATGGAATGTCATGACAAGCAAATGCATAGACAAGGACATCACCATGAGACCACATTTATTTGAGGCATTTTTTTAAATAGCTCACTGCCTTGTCTATGCTACCACATTTTCCATACACATCTACGAAAACATTTTATCAAATAGTTCACTTCCTTGCTACCATGGCTAAAAGCCTAAAATAGGCACTTTCAAAAAAACTATGGATGCTTGGAAAAAATCTATCAAAGCATATTAGTAATGTGGTAGCATAGACAAGGTAATGAGCTATTTAAAAAAATGCCTCAAAGAAATGTGGTCTCATGGTGATGTCCATCACCATGAGACCACATTTCTTTGAGGCATTTTTTCATATAGCTCACTGCCTTGTCTATGCTACCACATTTTTCATACATATCTACCAAAGCATTTTATCAAACAATTCTCTCAAAAAAATTTCAAACAGTTCATTACCTTATCTATGCTACCACATTTTCATACACATCTACCAAAGTACTCAGAATTTTGTTGACTATCTCATACATTATAAACCATGACCCGCATCACTATTCTAGTTTTCATAATTGAATAATGTTGTTTTATTTTTAGATGATGTAGGCAAAGACACCTCCTGATGTTCATATGGCAATGGAGCATGGTGTGTCTTCTGCAATTGATAGCTCCATGCCTTTGATGGGGGTATGAAGTGGATTAGTAAATTTTAAATTACATCTGTTGTTATAGTTGTTTATTATTGAAAAATCAAATGATTATGGATTTGAAGTTTAATTTCTATTTGGATGGTTTCTATAGAACATTACAATACCACAACCTAATCCTGCTACTATGGCAAATGAGGGGAGAGACTATCTGACAATGGTAAGTGATTATTTTGTTAAATATTTCATTTTTTATAATGTAATTTCTATATATTAATGTCTATACTTTTAATTGTAACAACTAAAGCTCCATGATGAGCTAAATAGGAGGAGCATCCCCCAGGTTCAAAGTAGACCACTCTCATATGCATCGCCATCCCCTCAAAAATCAAAGGCTACTTGTGATCTATTTTCTTTACCCAGAGTGGAATTACTTTTTATTGGGTTCCTTTGTTGTATGCCTATATGGCATTTGTGGACATATATTTTGTATTGCATACTGTTGACATCGTATGCCTATATGACATTCTTGTAAGCCTATATGGCTATTTTGTATATATGTTATACTTATATCGATAGATATTAATGTATGCCTATATGGATATGTAGTTAATACATATTTTTTTGTTGACGGTGTCTATATTTGCATTATAAATCCATGCTTCAATGGATATTTGTAGATGGTTAACTTCCAATATTTAATGTCCAATTGTATTACATGCACTCTTCCTTTATATAATTGTAAATATATAAAGTTTGAACATTATTCTCCTCTAAAATTATTGAACATTAAATCAATCATATAAATATAATAGTACATGATGCAATCTAACACCTAGGTCTCTCTACCACTACACATATAAGCCCATACTCTTTAGGATCATTGTAGCAAGGTAAGGAAATTCATGTAATTATACAATGCACTTTGAAGTATGCAACTAAAAATGAGCAAGACATTATTACATGTGACCTCATACCTCTAGAAGTTTGTCATATAATTCTTGGAAGACATCTACCATTCCATGTGTATGCTTCATGCTGTCATTCCATGTGTATTCTTCATCCTACCATTCACGTGTATGCTTCATGCTTCTTGTGTATACTTCACTTGTTCACATGTATGATTCGTGCTTCATATGTATACCTCATGTTTTTATGTGTATGCTTCATGCTTCCTATGTAGACTTCATGTATTATGTGTATTCACAAGTATGCTTCATGCTTCCTGTCTATACTTCACGTATTACGTGTATTCACATGTACGCCTCATACTTTGTGTATTAGATTGATAAGCACTAATAGAAAAGGGAGAGCAATTTATCATTGAGAAATACATCCATAACATCCTTGAAGAATACAATAAAAAATACAATCTTAGGTAATATTACAAATCAATGAATTTAGGTTCTCACGAATAGTGATGATATGATTTAGGTTTTGACATTTCAAATGTGAAAAGTTGCGACCCTTCGAATAGGAAAGACTATGACCCTTTTTTAATGAAGGGCACTGACCATGCCTAGCATAGATGTGCCCAAATGGATGTGTTGGCACTAACAGTTTGGCCCCATGAAGAGAAAAAGAAAAAGTAGCCTACCTTTCAACTTTACACTACATGCATCTGATAGTTTTTGGACCATTAGAAAAACTTTAACCATGGGAAAACACCTTAGAGATATCAAAAACTAAGAGAGATTATTGTAGAGAGGCCCTACATGATCTCATAGCTTGTCAAAGATTGCTTCCTTTTACACTTTGGACTCTTAAGGGATATCGTTGGTACAATGTAGCTCAGACTGTTTCGGCATGTTTGGGTGCAAAAAAGGACCATTCCTAGAGTAAATGTACCTGTCTAGATGTGTTGGAACTGTTGGTTTGGTTGTATGAGGAGCATAACAAAAGTTACACCGCTTTGCATCTTTACACTTAATGCATTTGACACTTTTTCCATCAACTGAAAATTGGACACCAAGGGAAAACACCTTAGAGATATCAAAAACTGAGAGAGGTTATTGTAGAGGGGCCCTACATGATCCTATAGGCTTAAAAAAATTGTTTCTAATTGACACGCTTTCTAAGCAATAGTTTGTCAAAGATTGCTGCCTTTTTGCACTTTGGACTCTTAAGGGATATCGTCAGTACAATGTAGATCGGATTGTTTTGGCATGTTTTGGTACAAAATAGGACCATTCCTAGCATAAAACCACCAATATAGACGTGTTGGAACTATCAATTTGGTCACACAAGGAGTAGAATGAAAGTTACACCCCTTTGCAACTTTACACTGCATGCATTTGACACTTTTTCCATCAACTAAAAACTGGACACCAAGGGCAAACACCTTAAAGATATCAAAAATTGAAAGAGGTTATTGTAGAGGGGCCCTACATGATCCCATAGTCTTAGAAAGATTGTTTCTAATTGACATGCTTTCCGAGTAATAACTTGTCAAAGATTGTTGCCTTTTTGTACTTTGGACTCTTAAGGGATATCGCTGGTACAATGTAGCTCGGACTATTTTGGCATTTTTGGGTGCAAAACAGGACCATTCATAGCATAAAACCACTAATCTAGACATGCTTGAACTTTCAGTTTGGTCGTACAAGGAGAAGAATGAAAGTTACACCCCTAAGCAACTTTACACTGCATGTATCTGACCCTTTTTCCACCAATTAAAAAATGGACACCATGAGAAACACCTTAGAGATATAAAAAACTAAGAGAGGTTATTGTATAGGGGCCCTACCTAATCCTATATCCTTAGACAAAATGTTTCTAAGTGATACAATTTCTAAGTAACAGCTCATCAAAGATTGCTTCCTTTATGCAATTTGGACTCTTAAGGGATATCACCAGTACAATGTAGCTTAGACTGTTTTGGCATGTTTGGGTGTGAAACAGGACCAACCTAGCCTAAACATACTCATCCAGATGTGTTAAACTATTGGTTTGGTTGTACAAGGAGCAGAATGAAAGTTATACCCCTTTGCAACTTTACACTGCATGCATTTAACACTTTTTCTATCAACTAAAAATTGGACACCATGGGAAAACACCTCAGAGATATCAAAAATCAAGAGACGTTATTGTAAAGGGGTCCTACATGATCCTGTAGCCTTAGATAGGTTGTTTCTAATTGACATGCTTTTTGAGTAACAACTTGTCAAAGATTGTTGCCTTTTTGCACTTTGGACTCTTAAGGGCTATTTCCTGTTAACACCCCCCATTACTCCTTTTCATGATCTTGTAACTTCTTTTTCATATATTTTACTTTGAGCTTTAGATTAGCTACTATTTCATCAACTCTTAGGACAACAACATCCCTTTGTTTGATAGAGTTTTCAATGTCTTGAATATTTCATGTGTCCACTGCACTAATTCTCTTTTTTTGCACTTACATTTGATATTGCTTATTCTTTATCATCTATTTCCAGTTGTATTTTCTCCATGGAAGTCTTAAGTTCAAAAATATTTGATTTGATTTGTTCAAATCTAATGGTGATGACAATGATAAGATGATAAGGGTAGGCTAATGGCCGAAATGACCAAGGTCTAAGGATGATGGTTGTGATGACTAGCTTATTATACTGGATGAAAATGCTAAGATGAGAGAAAGATGATATATTTTGGATGGATATGATGGAAATAGTTGATGTTTCAGGTGAAATGATGGTTGAGGAAGGGTCTCCCAAGTCTGATCTAGGGTTGCAAAGGTCAAGTTTGCGAATTGAGGTCTCTAGATGGTCAAATGATGAAACCATAAATATGCATATAATATGTCCAATATTCACTATATATGTGTAAAAATGCAGCAATAAAAAAAGGCAAACATATGTAAACTTGAAATATAGAAATGAAAGGTCTAACTATCAACTGCAATACATTAATATCAATAACATGAATTTACAAAATCAATGTACATACTTACAAATTAATCCAATGAACCATCTGGGTCTGCTCTACTTTTATTGTGTCAAGTATTGCCTCATGGTTAGACTCACGCACCTTCTGCAAGGTCTTGTTCAAAGGTCTACCCTGACATTGTATCAAATGAACATTGGATGCCATGACAAGGTTCAAGTAATGAAGAATCTTTTGATGCGTGTCAAAGTCCTAAAATAGTGAAACATTAACACTCTTATGTGGGTACCTTCTAAGCCATATTCTAGTAACAACCACTAAGCATGTAGGGTATTCGATGTTTTCTCCATCTATAACGGGGGCCTCTAATTTCCTTTTGGCCTCAACATAATGACACAAGTAATAATTCATTCCATCTTCATTGCCTTCATCTACAATAACTGCATAAACATGCCCTACATTGATATGAGCAGCAAATTAGATGAAATTAGTCAACATTACAAAAACACTAGAAAGTAAGATAACATTAGAAATTTCAAAAACTATGCCAATAGATATATTACCTAGTTGAACTAGATCTGATATGTGGTCAAAGTCAACTGATGATTCCATCTATGTCAATTCCAATTTTGTCGAGTACCGATACGTGTGAAGTGGACTAAGATAACTTAACCACCATTTGTCAACCTAGTCCTTTAACTCAAACTCATCCTAGGCTTGAATTATACATGAAGAATAAAAGCATGCCATCTTCTACATATGGATACTCCACGCACCTACATTTGAGCTTCTGAAAGAGTGTAGCTCACTTGATCATGTCAGTGTACAACAATCCTCATATGGTGCAATGTTAGTATCATCTATCAACTAAAAAATCTACGAACTAAAGACTTACCTCCATTACTTTGACCCATCAAAACATTACACCACTCGATGATTGATTTTGTATCTATCAACTTTGCATTGTCTTTATACTTTAACTATTCTCATGTTATGGCTCTTTTGATACATGATCTTGCACCATCATGCTCCCCCTTTTTATGCCTGGCCTCACAAAAATTCCACATATGCTGAACACCTATAATATTATGCATCCTGCTCAACCAATAGAACATTTGTGAGTTCTTTAATTGTGATGCACAGTTATCCAACCATATGATATGCTGACTGAATGATATGCCTCTTCTAGCCAAATCATTGTAGACCACCTAAAAGAAACCTTGGACAAACTCTGTAAAATGCATGCAACCATCACTAATATAAAAATGATACTCTCTTATGATCTTTCTGTCATCCTTTGTACTATCATTCATATGAATGAATGCGATGTGAACAAATATAGAAACCTGTGTGGAGTTGTAATATTATGATTGCACCTCACCCTATGGCTGTAGATTGTAGTTCTCTATAAATTTGATGAATGAAACAATTCTACCAAGTGGAAATGTGTCCTTGCATAATTTAAATTGCAATTCCAACCATCGAGCTCTATGAGTATGCCTTGCATACTCATACACTATATTGTCATGAAATGTAGACATAAGCTAATACACTAGAATTTTTTTAATAACCAAATCACCCCTCTTGGCTTCTTTACCATCTTTTGTATTGTAGGCCACTATTTTATACTTGCCAAACTCTACTAATTTATTTCCAACTGCATGTTTGCTTTCCATATGTTCACATATTGTCATACGTTGAAAGCCACCACAATGCTGACATGTGCCATCCAAGCATAATTTCCTATAGAATATTTGGACCAATAAACATAAAAATGGTTAGAAAATTCAATATGTAATATACAAGAACAAGTAGTGCATGTGTGATTTATTTTGACATAGAAAGGTATTAGCATTTCAAAATATCTTTGAAAAATTTAATTTGAGGATACATATCTAGAAATTTACCAAAAAATTGTATTTGAGTCATATCCAAAAATGCTTTGGATGTGGCTCATGGTTTCGACTACTGATTCTTCTTCTTACCACATCCCTTTGATTTGGAGATACCCTTGTGTAATTCTTCCAAAATGCTTCAATTAGTGAACTCAATGCTTCAACAATTGGTTTACCTTTTCATGGTAGTCTCCCCAAGAATGCCCATAATTCATTAGCATCAGTGTCCTTGATTCTTTGGCACCTTCCAATGGCTCTTGATAAATTTTTTTCTATTAATTTTCAATGCTTGACTCATCTTTTTAATGAGATGAGCTTTCCTTGTTTAATTACTTACTATTGTCAATGTAATGATACATTGTGTGACATTACTATCTTTTGTGCATGAGGTGTTATCCACACTCTCATATGTACTCATTAGATTCCTGACAATAGATTTTTCACTTGAAACCTCTGATGTTCTCAACCCAAGAATCTTCATGATGGACCTATTGTGAGGCCTATCTCTTTCTGATATTTTAGTTGACTTAGTTGCATTACTTGACTTTATTAGTTGGATTATATATTTGATGTGTGTGGAGCATTATGTTAATACTATGGACATGTATGGTTATTATGGACATTATGTTTGATGACACTTTTGGACATTATTATGATATTTAAACTTTATGGATATAGGTGTTGGACTATATGATTTAATTAATTTGAGTAGATTAATTTTTATGTTGAAAAAGAAAGTATTAAATCGATTAGAGGCTTATATGTTTATTACTAAATAAATTAGTTTAATTTATTTGAATGATGTGAACATGAATGAAATTTGATTGTTTAATTAATTTTTCTATGAATTTAAATTTGCTTCAGCTATATTATCTTGACATACTGATGTTTGAAAATCGAGTGTGCAGGTGGGTGGTCATGCTCCTTAAGTGGACTCAGAGACTCCATGAATCTCCTATGTCATACCTATTGGCCTAACCTAATCCATGGAAGTGGTTAAGGCTAAAGTATTGTGTGATTGTCATTGTTTTATTTTAATTTTATTATTGGAGATTTTATTGTTTTTACAATTTTAAATTATTTCATTTAATTGGTGGGAGTTAATTTAATTATTTATTTTAATTAATTTATTTATTTAATGGGATGAGGATAAGTGTTTTTATTGAATATTTTAATAAAAAGGATTTTTATTCCCTTATTTCTTTTTGGACAAAAAAAAAGAGTCTTTTTGGGAAAAAGAAAGGAAATTTCCTTCTTTTATGTTTTTCCCTCTTTTTTTTTAATTTTATGGAGTTTTATTTTATGGAAAGAAAGATTTTTAGGGGATCATTCATTTTTATATGCATGAGATTTTGAAGAGAAATTTATGAGAAAAGAAGAAAAAAATTTGGCTAAAAAGGGTTGCAAGTCTTGAGCATAGGATTTTGGTATTCAAGAGCAAGGGATTTGAATTGTAATTGTTGGCTTTTATTGGGGTCACCCTAACGTGGGGAGATGAGGTAACACTTTGCATTCTTTTTTAATTTTTGTGTTTTTTAAAATGGATGTGTTTGCTTTATATGTTGGTTTTGTGTGAGGATTTTGTATGTTTCGTTATGTTTGTCAAAGTTGGGGTTATGGGTTGCATGGGAGCGAATCTCCAAATTGATGAGAGCCTCCCAATTCTGGGGGTTGAGGGAGGCATGAACCTCTCTTGGGGAAGTGGTTACTAGCTTCATTTGATAAATTGATAGATATGTGATTTGGTGTATTTGTGGAGTTTGTGGAGATACATGTTGATATGCTTTGCTGTGTTGAGGTGTATGGAGGTTTGGAGGTGTGTGGAGAAGTGGGGTTGTTGATACGTTGTGCATGGAGGGTTGGTGATTAGTTGTGGTTGGGATTTGATACTATGATTATTGTGGAGGTGTGTGTGGGAGGTATGAGGGTTGGCAGTGATGGAGTTGATTATTGTGATCTATGATGATTCATGACAGTTGTGTCCCCAAGAGGGATGATTTTTCCCCTCTCCCCCTCAAATTAGATCTATGAAAGATCTTGAGTTTGTTAGTAAAACAATGGGAAATATTGTTTATGTTTTTTTATGTCATTTTGTGGTTATGAACTTTGGTTGGTTACATGTGTGTATAAACTGATTCATTAGAGTCTCCTTCTCAGGGGTGGAATGTGCATGGAAATATGTTTATATGCGTCAGACAACTCAGAGGAGGGGGTGAATCAGTTGTCACAAAAACTTAAACACTTTTTGAAATTTAAACATTGATCACTTATCCACAAATATTATGACTTAACAATGAGTGCATGAAATCACAAATTTAACCACATATACAACATCAAACATAAGAGACACCAGATTTACATGGAAAACCCCAAGGTGGGGAAAAACCATGGAAAGGATTAACTCTCAATATATATTGCAATCTTGAAATAATGATGTTTAGGCTTGGTCACTCCATGGGCCTAAACATACTAGCTTACTGCCATGAAGAACAACTAGGTCTAGCTGGCTCACTGCCTCAACCCTAAACCTAGCAAGATTACAATAAGGGTTGTTAAACCCTATTGGTGGCTTACTGCCATGATCAACACCTTTCTATATTTGTAACTGAAGTACAATAATTTCCCTGCTTTGCTCTTCCTCTGCTCTACTCTTCCTCTACTCTGGTCTTCCTCTTCTTTCCTCTGCCTCTTCTCTGCTCTACCTTTTGGAAATTTCTTAATATATTTTTATTTTTTACTCAAGGAAACCTTTTCCACAACTCAACTACAAGTATTTATACACCACATCAACCTTGGAATAATCATCAAGGTCTACATCACAATCATTAATGATTGGAACAATCTGCAAGGTTGGTATTACATACATTTACAAAATAGCTCCTGACCTATTGCAACATTATGCAAAGGGAATGAAATGTGGATCATGCCATGCCTTAGCTTAGACTCAAACACAATCTTCCATGCCACAACACGCTTCCACAATTTTCTAGAGATCTCTGCAATCACTGGGATCAACCATGTCGGCCAGGACTGGTTACATGCTACATTATCTGGGAACAATCTTCACACACCATCTTAATTTATTAATGCGAACCAAAGTCTAGATAGGAACATGATTAGGAGACATCCACAAGCATGCTATAATAATTAGGAGCAACCACATGAACCATAACCACTTTATCCATAGGAATCTTCTCACCGGAACACATAAACTTATTTGTCTTCAACTATCATAAAAGAAAGATAGCTTGCGGACCATCAAACTATGAACCATTGTAATTGTAGGCACTTATTATCATCCCAAACTTCCCTCTAGAACTATAGAGCCAAATACTTTATTTCAGAGGAATCCAGAGAAGAATACTTTCTTCTTGGCCCAACTGAACTTACAAAAAAAGTAGGTTTCACTCTGGTGAACATAACTCACTTAGATCTTCATGTGAAGGCTTCAAACCTAGAATGTAGCATCCTTAGTCATACCTTTAACTTACTTCTAATCCATAGACCATGATCTTCAAGTAGAAGTAAATGCAGAATAGTTTACTAGACTGTTCTTTAGCATACAACTTATTGTCTATACTATGCTTGTCTGTAGCTCACTGGTTTCTTCTGAAGAGGCTAATTTTCTCAATATCCTCAACATACAAGTCTTATAAACAAGTAATAGAATAAGATATAGTTGACACCAATGAAAACAATGATATTTTGACATCAATGACAACACCGATTAGGCACATACTTGCAACAATCTCCCCCTTTGTCATTGATGGCCCAACATATGATGTGGAAAACTACAACAAACATCAAGATAAGATTCTCCCCCTTTCTCTTTACACATCTGCACTCTTTCTTTCTCCAAAATTCTCCCCCTTTCTCTTACACATCTGCACTCTAAGTTTTTCATGTGACTTCTCTCCCCCTTTTCCATCAATGGCATAGGGCACATACTTGCACTCATCTGCTCTGATCTAATATCTCTTCTAAACTCTTTGACTACTCCCCCTAAGAAGTAGCCCAAAAAAATATCAATCTGGACCTCTGAGGATCTCTAGAATGATGTACTACTATGCATCTTAGTTTAGAGTAGGAGGGGTGATGACCCCTAACTTTTCTCTGAGATACTCAAAAGTATCCTTAGGCAAAGGCTTGGTAAAAATTATGTCTGTAATCTGATCCTTGATAGAAACATACTCCAACTTGACTTCATTCTCTGTCACTTTTTCTCTCAAGAAATCATACCTAATGGATATGTGCTTGGTCTTTTAATGCATCACTGGGTTCTTTGACATGTTTATGGCACTTGTGTTGTCACAAAATATTGCAATAGGTTCTTCATATATAATTCTGATGTCCTTCAAAGTCTACTTCATCCATAACACTGGAGTGCAACTGCATGCTGCTGCAATGTATTCTACTTCTGCAGTAGACATGGATATTGAATCCTGTTTCTTGCTCAACCAACATACTAATCTTTTTCCCAAGAAGAATGCACCTCCACTTGTGCTTTTTCTATCATCCACATCTCCGTCCCAATCTAGATCAGTATATGTGCTGAGAATAAAGTCACTGTCCTTAGGGTACCACAAACCATGATCCATTGTACCTTTTAAATACCTCAAAATTCTCTTGACTACCATCACATGTGATTCCTTGGGTTCTGCCTGAAATCTTGCCACAAGACACACTGCATGCATTATGTCAGGTCTAGTTTGAGTCAAATAAAATAATCCTCTAATCATAGATCTATACTTTTTCTAGTCTGCCATGGGTGAGTTATCAGTTTTTCTCAACTTACAACCAGTTATCATAGGTGTGCATACTGGTTTAGAGCCTTCCATCCCAGATTTCTTTAACAACTCTTTCACATACTTAGACTAAGAAATGAAGATACCCTTATCTGATTGACTTATTTGCAGACCTAAAAAGAAGTTCATCTCTCCAAACATAGACATTTCAAATTCACTTTGCATTTCTCCAGTAAAAACTGAGCACATACCTTCATTGCCTCCAAAAATAATATCATCAACAAAAACTACAACAATCAGGATTTGTTCAACATTGATCTTGAAGTAGAGATTACTATCTATAGTAGCTTTACTAAACCCTATATGTATTAGGTACCTATCCAACCATGCATACCATGCCCTGGGAGCGTGTTTTAATCCATACAATGCTTTCTTCAATTTGCATACCATGTCCCCTTGTTCTGATGATTGAAATCCTTCCAGTTGTTCAATATAGACTTCCTCTTCCAACTCTCCATTTAAGAAGGCAGACTTCACATCCATTTGATAAACCTTGAAACCTTTGTATGCTGCAAAAGCTAGAAACATCCTTATTGCTTCAATCCTTGCTACTAGAGCAAAATTTTCTTCAATGTCCATTCCTTCAACTTGAACATATCCTTTGCATACCAACCTTGCTTTGTTTCTTACCACTTCACCATTCTCATTCATTTTGTTTCTAAAGACCCACTTTGTACCAATTACATTCTTGTCTATTGGTTTGGGAACAAGATGCCAAGTCTAATTCTTCTCTATCTACATCAATTCCACTTCCATAGCCTTTATCCAATTCTCATCTTTGCAAGACTCATCCACAGTTTTAGGTTCAATCTTAGAAATTAGACAAAAATTTACTTGTTCCTTTGTAGTTTTTCTTCTGGTTAAGATCCCTTTTCTCTTATCTCCTATGATTTGATTTTTAGAATGATTGATTCTTACATATCTTGGAGTTTTGGTAGCACTTACCAGAGCTTGTTCTTCTTCATTTGTGTTGTCTTCATGTTGCACCACTTCTGAAACATCTAGATCATATGACTCATATCCACTTGATTATGAAGACCTTTCCTTACATTCATCAACTTTAACATTTGCATTTTCAATGATCTTATTTAGCATCTTATTAGAGAACCAATAGGCCTTACTCTTGGTGGAGTAACCAAGGAAAATTCCTTCATCACATCTAGCATCAAACTTGCCTAAATTGTCTTCTCTTTTGATGTAACATCTGCTACCAAAAACTTTGAAATGTTTCACAGTAGGAACTCTACCATGCCACAATTCATAGGGAGTTTTTGAACTGTTACCTTTTACTTGAACTCTATTTAGGATATATACTGCAGTGTGAATTACCTCTCTCCAATATGCTTCTGAAAGATGAGCTTCCTTCATCATGGTTATAGCAGCTTCTTAAACTATTATGTTTTTCCTTTCAACAACTCCATTTTGTTGTGGAGTTCTAGGTGTAGGTAGCTGTCTCTTTATTCCATGTTCTTCACAAAAGAAATTGAATTCAGTTGATGTGAACTCTCCTCCTCTATCAAACATCAAGCATTTGATTTTCAAATCCATCTCATTTTCAACCATTGCCTTAAATGCCTTGAATTTATCTAGAACTTTAGCTTTCTCTTTTAAAAAGGTGACCCAAGTCATTCTAGAATAATCATCAATGAGCAACATGAAATACCTTTCTCCTTGCAAAATTCTTACTCTGGTAGGTCAACACAAATATGTATTCACTAGCTCAAGTAGTCCTCCAACCAATTGGTCCTTTCTTTTAAAACTTATTCTTGTCTATTTCCCAAATTGACACTTCTTCCAAACTAGATTAGTAGTCTTGACAAGATTAGGAAAATCTCTAACAATCTATGCAGTACTTATCTTCATAATATTATCAAAATTTATGTGACACAAACTTCTATGCCATAACCAACTCTCATCAGTCTAAGTCAACAAGCAATAGTTCTTGGTTCCTTCAAAGTGATAGATATTACCTCTAGTCTTCTTACCAGTTGCAATAATTGTTCTGGAGCTTTCCCTGATCTTGCATCCATTGTCCTTGAAGCTTAAGTCATAGCCCTTATCACACGTCTGACCCACACTCAGAAGATTGTGCTTTAATCCTTTCAAATACAAGACATCTTCAATATTATGCTTGCCATCAAAACAAATAGATCATTTCCCACAAATCCTACCAGATGTATCATCTCCAATCCTAACCAGTCCACCATCATATCTTTCCAAACTTACAAACTTACTTTTGTCACCAGTCCTGTGGTGAGAGAAACCACTATCAATAACCCATTCATCCTTGTCCTTAATGACCTGAGCAACCAAAGCACTTTCCACTAGTTTTTCTTCCTTCACATAGCTAGAAGAATTAGTAGACACGAGATCTTCCTTAACAGAAATGAACAAGCATTCATTTACAAAGGAACTACCATTATTTGGTTCACCATTATCTAATACTCTATCATCATCAAAATCTTCAACATTATAACACTTCTTTTTGGTCCTAGGCCTATTCTCATATCTTCTTCTATTTCTTTCAATTATTTTAGGACATCTGGAAGCAAAATGACCTACTTTACCATAGAAAAAACATTTGAAAGGTAATTTTCCTTTATACTTACTAGATCCTCTTTACAGTTTGTCCACAAAGTTGGCTTCAACTTCATCTATTTCATCATCAGATTCTACCTTGTACTTTTCTGATCTAGAAGTACTTTCAAAATTACTATCTTTGAAGGCCATCTCAACTTTT
The DNA here is from genome assembly GCA_027924645.1 of Cunninghamia lanceolata. Lineage (NCBI taxonomy): Eukaryota > Viridiplantae > Streptophyta > Pinopsida > Cupressales > Cupressaceae > Cunninghamia > Cunninghamia lanceolata. The sequence continues at coordinate 5,509,816 of BSBN01000596.1, forward strand.
AGCAGAGCATCATCTAACTCCCTCATTTCAAAATTAGTAAGCTTACCAAGCAACTAATCCCTATTAACAGTTTTTACTTGCATGAATTCTTCAATCTAGCACTTGGGCAGAGATCTGAGAATTTTCATAACAACTTCCTTTTCTTCGAGAGTTCTACCTATGGCTTTTATCCCTATAACAAGTTCATCAACTCTTTGGATAAAAGATGATATGTTTTCATCATTATTCATCTTCAATCTTTCATATTTCACTTTCAGACTTTGTAACTTGGCTTCCTTCATAGAATCATCTCCTTCATATAGGTTTTTCAACTTTTCCCATACCTTATTTGTAGTTTCCAAATCCACCACTTTCATCAATATTGAGTTGGTTAATGATCTTAGCAGAGCATCCTTTGCCTTTATATCTATTTCATATTCTTCAATTTCATCTTCAGTCGTCGGACCATTTTGAGGTATGGTGTATTATGTTTCTGCAGCTTTCCAAACTTTGTAACCAAGAGAAAGAAGATGTCTTTTCATTCAAGCCTTCCAAAGAACATATTCATTCCATCAAAATTTGGTGCTTCCTTCTTATAAGACATTTTGGATCTTCCTCAAGCTATTAAACTTTCTTCAGAGGAACTTGGCTTTGTTACCAATTGTTGATATGTGCCGGACAACTGAGAGGGGGGGTGAATCAGTTGTCACAAAAACTTAAACACTTTTTACAATTTAAACATTCATCACTTATCCATAATTAATATGATTTAACAATGAGTGCATGAAATTAGAAACTTAACCATAGATACAACATCAAACACAAGAGACACTAGATTTATGTGGAAAACCCTAAGGTGGGGAAAAATAACGGAGATGATTAACTCTTAATATATATTGCAATCTTGCAATAATGATGTTCAAGCTTGGTCACTCCACAGGCCTAAACATACTGGCTTACTTCCATGAAGAACAACTAGGTCTAGCAGGCTCACTACCTCAACCCTAAACCTAGCCAGATTACAATAAGGGTTGTTAAACCCTACTGGTGGCTTATTGCTAGACTCAATGCCATAATAAACACCTTTCTATATTTGCAACTGAAGTATAATAAGTCCCCTACTTTTCTCTTCCTCTGCTATGCAATTCCTCTACTTTGCTCTTCCTCTGCTCTTCTCTTCCTTTTCTTTCCTCTGCCTCTTCTTTGCTCTACCTTTTGGATCTTTCTTAATATGTTTTCATTTTTTGCTTAAGGACACCTTTTCCATGACTCAACTATAATTATTTATACACTACATCAACCTTGGAATAATCACCAATGTCAGCATCACAACCATCAACCATTGGAACAATTTCCAACGTCGGTATTACAAACATTTACAAAATAGGTCCTGACCTATTGCAACATTATGCTAAGGGAATGAAATGTGGATCATGCCATGACTTATCTAGGAGTCAAGAATGATCTTCCACACCACAACATGCTTCCACAATCTTCCAGAGATCTCCACAATCACTAGGATCAACTAGGTCGGCCAAGACTAGTTACTTGCTACATTATCTGGGAACAATCTTCACACACCATCTCAATTTCTTAACGTGGACCAAAGTCTAGATAAGAACATGATTTGAAGACATCCACAAGAATGCTATAATCATCAAGAGCAACCACACAAATCTTAACCACTTTATCCATAGGAATCTTCTCACCAGAACACATGAACTTCATTGTCTTCAACTGTCATAAAAGAAAGATAGCTTACAGACCACCAAACCATGAACCATTGCAATTGTAGGCACTTATCATCATCCCAAACTTCCCTCTAGAACTATAGAGCCAAATACTTAATTGTGGAGGAATGCGAAGTAGGATACTTTCTTCCTGTCCCAACTGAACTTACAGAAAAAGCAGGTTTCACCCTGGTGAACACAACTCACTCATATCTTCATGTGGAAGCTTTAAACTTGGAATGTAACATCCTTATTCATACCTCTACCTTACTTCCAATCCACAAACCACAATCTTCTAGTAGAAGTAAATGCGGAGTAATTTACCGGACTGTTCTTTAGCATACAACTTACTGTCTATACTACACTTGTCTATAGCTCACTAGTTTCTTCTAGAGAGGCTAATTTTCTCAATATCCTCAACATACAAGTCTCCTAAACAAGTAATAGATTATGATATAGTTGACACCAATGAAAACAAGGATATGTTGACATCAATGACAACATCGATTAGGCACATACTTGCAACAAAATCCCTATGGTAGGATTGAGAGCAAGATTTGGCCATCTATTTTGGTTGTGTTGGTTATAGGTTATGAAAGTCCTTGGTAGTATTGAAGATCAAGAGGTTTTCATGGTTACACATGGAAGGGAAAATCATTATTATAAATATTGGCAAGATGCCATTTTGTAGAGTTTACCTTTGTTGGACTTCTTATACTATATGGATTGGGAAAGAGCTCTTGATTCGAGCAAAGTTGTTTTGTTCTTTAAATTAAAATGAATTTTCTAATGTTATGGTTTTGTTATTTATGTTAAAAATCTATGGGTGAATGTTAAAAATCTACCTTTAGTGTTAATGTGAATGTTAAATTTGAATATGTGTGTGTGTGTGTGTGCGTGCACATGTGTTATGAATTTATATTTGTACTAATCCTAAATTTTATATCTAATTGTTTTGGATATATTTTTTAATTTTTCTTTTATTTTATTATATATATATATATATATATAACTAAGGTATACTATTCTAGATATAAAAAAGCATTACCTAAGAAATTTGCATAAACACACATCTTTGTTTAAGTAAATCTAAATAAAAAGACATAAATTTTTATATCATTTGAAGGCTGCGGCCTCTTGTGTAGGCCGTGAGCCTCACATGACTGCTCCATTTTCCTTTAAGCATCAAACAATATAAAACATATAAAATGTGTCCTATAAAATTTAAAATATCACACATAAAAAAAAGAAAGAAATCATTAGCAGTGTAATAAAGTGAAATCATTCCGTCATTTATATAAATATAGTTTTGTTGAATTGTTAGTCCTTGCCTTATAGGTAGGAGACTAATGTTTTCGCTGCACTCATCTCTATTAATGCAAATCATAGAAATCGTGCCACTAATGTTAATACTATAGTATGTGGCATTGATTTATTAAAAGGGAATTTTCATTTTTTTTTGCAATTTTGTCATCGGTTGTCAGTATTTTCCTTGGGGTTTTTTGTTTTTCTAATTGCAAAAATTGCAAAATAATTTTAAGGCAAGTAAGGTAAAAATGTAATCATTTCCTAATGTTTTTTTGGTATTGGAAATATTTCATGACTTTCTAATGTTCTTTGATGTAGTCATGTCTTCGCAGCCAGTGTTTGTGTTGACACATGGCATTTTAAGAGGACATTGTGCATTTATCAGTTCTTTATTTTCATTTATTGTGAATAGACTAATGCATAGGCAACATTAATGGCTTATGGTGTGAGGTTTTTAGTCTATGGAGCAAAGGATTATTTGCGTTGTTTATTCATTTTCTTAGATTGTTTGATGAGGGTGAAATCTATATCTGTTGAGAGGGTTTGCATGCATTGTAATGGAAGAGAAAAAGGAGGCATCTGTAAGTTTCTGCATCTTTTACAAAGTCATTTTTGCATTGTTTATTCATTTGCTTAGATTGTTTGATGAGCGTGAAATTTGTGTCTATTGAGAGGGTTTGTATGCATCGTATTGGAAGCGAAAAAGGAGGCTTTTGTAAGTTCTTGCATCTTTTACACAATCATTTTTACATTGTTTATTCATTTGCTTAGATTGTTTGATGAGAGTGAAATCTGTGTCTATTGAGAGGGTTTACATGCATCATATTGGAAGTGAAAAAGGAGGCATCTGTAAGTTCCTACATCTTTTACATAGTCATTTTTACATTGTTTATTCATTTGCTTGGATTGTTTGATGAGGGTGAAATTAGTGTCTATTGCGAGGGTTTATGTCTATCGTATTAGAAGTGAGAAACAAGGCATTTGTGACTTCCTATATCTTTTATAGTGTCATTTTATAGTTTTCTAAATCTTTGCATATTATGGGTTGATGTCTATTGTTTGTTGTTGTTTGTGGTTTATGGTTTAACTTCTCTGCTAGCCATGATTAAGAATGGAACTAATCTTTTCTCTACATGCATGTATGCATGTCGAGTGCACTGCACTCTATAAAATGAAAATGAAAATTAGGTCTAAATAAGTACAAAATGTGTCGGTCTAAAATAATTTTGGTAATTGGCAATGTTTTGTTGATATTGGAAATATTTAATGGATTTGTAATGGTCTTTCATATAGTCTATTTGATGAGGGAGAATAATGTTTTTTCTACGTTTGTCTCTATTAATGCAAACATCAGAAATTGTGCCGCTAATATTTATGCTATAGTTTGTCATTTTTTTAATGCAATTTTGTCATGTATTTTCCTTGGGGTTTTTTATTTTTCTAGTTACAAAAAAATTACAAAATAATTTCAGGGCAAGCAAGAAAAAAAGGTAATCATTTCCTAATATTTTGTTGATATTGGAAATATTTCATGACTTTGTAGTGTTGTTTGATATAGTCATGTCTTCACGTGCAGTGTTTGCATCGACATGTGGCATTTTTAGAGGGCATTGTGTATTTATCAGTTCCTTATTTTGATTTATTGTGAATAGACTAAAGCACAAGCAACATTAATGGCTTATGGTGTGAGGTTTTTAGTTTATGAAGCAAAGAATTATTTGCGTTGTTTATTCATTTGCTGGGATTATTTGATGAGGGTGAAATCTATGCCTATTGAGAGGGCTTGCATTCATCATATTGGAAGCAAAAAAAGAGGCATCTATAAGTTCCTACATCTTTTACACCGTTATTTTTGCATTGTTTACTATAAGTTCCTACATCTTTTCCATAGTCATTTTTGTGTTGTTTATTTATGTGCTTAGATTGTTTGACAAGGGTGAAATCTATGTCTACTATGAGGGTATATGTCTATCATATTGGAAGTGAGAAATGATGCATTTGTAACTTCCTATATCTTTTACAGTGTCATTTTATAGTTTTTTGCATCTCTGCATTTTATGGTTTGATGTCTATTGTTTGTCGTTGTCTATGTTTTATGGGTTAACTTCTCTTCTAGCCACAATTAACAATGGAACTAATCTTTTCTTTGCATGCACATGTATGCATGCCAAGTGCACTGCAATCTATAAAATTAAAATGAAAATTAGGTCTAAATAAGTGTGAAATGTGCCAGTCTAAAATCATTTCAGTAATTGGTAATGTTTTGTTAATATTGGAAATATTTAATGGCTTTGTAATGTTCTTTCATATAGTCTATTTGATGAGGATGAAATATGTGTTTGTTCAGAGGGTTTATATCTATCATATTGGAAGCGAAAAAGGAGGCATTTGTAAGTTCCTACATCTCTTACACTATCATTTTTGCATTGTTTATTCATTTGCTCATATTGTTTGATGAGGGTGAGATCTATGTCTGTTGAGAGGGTTTATATCCACTCTACTAAGGGTTTAAAAGGACATTGTGCATTTATCAATTCCTAATTTTCATTTAGTGTGAATAGACTAAAGTGCAAATAGCATTAATGGCTTATGGTGTCAGATTTTTGGTTTGTCGAGCAAAGGATTGTTTGTGTTGTTTATTCATTTGCTCAGATTGTTTGATGAGGGTGAAATCTATGTCTATTGAGAGGGTTTATATCCACTCTACTTATATATCATCCATTTCAATGGTCAAATATTCAATAGTTGTTTTACATCTCATTCACAATAAAAAGTGGTAGATATTTGTGCTATTTTTATTGGTCAAAATTGATGTTTGACTATTGAAGTGGATGATATTTAATAACAGTCATTTACATCCATGGTATTGGAAGTGAAAAAGGAGGCATTTGTAAGTTCCTACATCTTTTACACAGTCATTTTTGTGTTGTTTATTCACTTGCTCAGATTGTTTGATGAGGGTGTAATTTGTGTCTATTGAGAGGGTGTGTTTTATTCCATATCTTTGAGTGTTTTTATGGATTAGTCTTTGTTGCTGAGTTAAAGACTTAACGCCATAATTCATTTATGTCAACTTCTGTGTTGGCCAACCAATAAAAGCACTCAAGGATAGGGAAGAGTAGACATTAACCTATAAAATATAGAGGACAATAAACAATAGACATTAACCCATAAAATGCAGAGAAAAGATTAGTTCCATTCTTAAGTGGACAACAAACATCTGCACTTTAGTTTATTGACAATAAATGAAAATCAAGGATTAACAAATGCTTTAGGTATAAACAAGTGCGAAACATCTCAGTATAAAATCATTTCATCAATTGGTAGTGTTTTGTTGCTATCGAGAATATTTCATGGCTTTGTGATGTTTGATATAGTCGTGTCTTCGCACCAAAAAAGGAGGCCTTTGTACTTAACACAATAATTCATAAATGTCAATCTATCGCTTGGTCACCATTAATATTGTCTACCATGCATGCATGCATGCCAGCTGGACTTGAATCTATTAAATGGAAATTAGATCTTGGTAAGTGTAAAATCTGTCAGTGTAAAAACTATGGTTGTCGGGAGGGTTTATAACTATCATGTTGGTATGCATGTTGTAACAAATATCTCTACATCACTTTGAAGCCCTTGTGCAGATAGTGGTTCCATTTTAAGGCATCCCTTCCTTGCCCCAAAATTATTTTGCAATTAGAAAAATATAAGATGATGATAAAAATTATTTAGTTCCTAATGTTTTGTTGCTATTGGAAATATTTCATGGCTTTGTCATGTTCTTTTATATAGTTATGCATTTGCATCAAGCGTTTCTATCGACGCATGGCATTTTGGTGCAGGAGCACCTTCATAAATCAATGCTTCTATAGGAGTTTGATTAAATTTTAAATGATTCAATAGTGTAATGAGGTCAATCAAGTCATTTTTATGTGTTTAGGTCATTAGGAGTTTCAAATATGCAAAATATTGCAAACCATGTAAAGGTTGTCAATGTAAAGTTGAAAAAAAGATGTAGAATGAGGGAAGGTGAAGAGTCATTTGGGCTCTTGGTTCATTCCAAGTAGTTGGAAACTGAAAGGTCATTTGTAATACCTTTAAAAAGGCCTTGTATACCTTTGAAAACTTGGAGGTGATTGAAGACTGAGAATGGAATATTAAAAGACACTATTTTCTATGTATTTTTTCTGAAATTTGTTGTTCTCAGCTGTTGTACGACCCTGTACGGATAGGGAATGATGCCTAGTTGTTCGTGAATGATAATATGTTCAATCACCTTCCATTTCCACTTTGTTTCATGCATTTTGGTACTGATTTGAGTTAGATGTTAGTTTTCTCTAAACTGTCAAGGAACCCTAATTAGGGTAAATAGTGGCAAGTAAGACTATGTTTCTCTCATTTTTATTCATTGCATGTTACTGATCCTTGGTGGAAATGACCTTGATAATGTCTACTTCCATCCTTATGAGGTTTTGAACCAAGTGGTTGAGACTTGAGAAGGGAAAACCAAGTTTATTAACTGCATTTCTGTGTACAGTCCAGAAAGACAGTGTTTGAGGACAGTCAAGAGATCTAGGTTTAGGTTTTCTTAAGTTATCTGATGAAAAGATACTTTCAATGATTTAATGAGCATTTATAGACCTTGTGTGAAGTGTTCTAAGAACATGCAAGGTGTGGGGAGTTGTGGTATACCCATTTTCAATAACCCTTGTGAAGATCAAGCCTATTAGGCCTATTTGGCATGGTGACAGTCCTATTTTGGGCAGTTCTTTCCCAAGTAACATATATTGAGTCTTAGATATGTTTTAAAACTTGGTAATGGGTATTCAAATATGCCTTTACAGTCTTGAATGGAGGTCTCCACTAGAGGTTATGCTCTGACAGTCCCAAAAACAGGGCTACTAGCTTTTAGGACAGTCATGAAGGAATTGGTTGCATGCATGAAGAGACAGCTTGGTAAATGATTATTTTGAAGGTAAATGCTGTATTCTTGGTTTTGTATTTTTTGAATTGCAAATTACTTTTGGTGGCTATTAAGGGGAAAAATTTATCGATTGATGATGTTTCAAGTTGTTATAATCGTGTGCTTGTTGCAAGTGTTTCTATCAACACATGGTGTTGTCGATAGTATGCCATGTGCCTTTTCTATACGTGTAATGCCTCCCTATTCCTGGCTAAACCGAGGTGACACCAAGGTATGAAATTCAAGCTTTACATGATATTGTGTTACTGACATTTTGATAGGTTAGATTCCATGATTAGATTAGATGTACATGTGGAGAGGATGACACCTTGACATTGGCATAATACGCGAATGATCACAGATGTTGGAATCCTCCATTTTGGACTATTCTTGCCTCAGCTATTATATGATATGTACATGTAGATGTTATAACCTATTTGAAGTGGTGCAGGTACCAGTCACCGACTCCACCTGGCTACACAGGTCTGAGCGTGCCTAATACCCCAATGGTGGGAAGATGGAGATGACACATTGGCCATATACCAGCTTAGTCTTGTTATCGTCTCTATGTTGAGATGAGTTTTTGATGTCATGTATTACCTCTGACACCGTCTAGTTATTGCTTGATTATTCTATCATTTTGTGAGTCAGTTTCGCATGATTTTGTGTTGAGTTAGTCCTTGTGGGTTGCTGTCGGATGTTTTCTTATTTGTAATTTTATTCGGCATGGTGTTAGAGAATGGAGCTCGTGCCTTGTTCTATATGGTTTTCTCAAGAGGATTTTATAAGCCTTGGTCTTCTTTGGCTACTTTAATTAAATTGGGAACAATGAGGAATACCTTGATTTCCTAATTTCACATGCGCTTGATGCACGATCCCACACTTGGAGTACTAAATAAATCTTCATCTCAATCTCTCAACACGTGTGCTGCACTTCCAAAACTTGGCAATAATAAAACTCCTCACAAAGTCTAAACAAGGTCACTACATCACAGTAGTTCCAAGACCATCATGATTCTTTTCAGGCCCTAAACAAGACTCTGTATAATCTTAGAAGAGTGGTTCATAGTATTCATCAGTTAAATATCTCCATCCCTATTATACCTCTGCACCCTGACAAGTTTTGACAAACTAAACACTTCTTTAGATGATAACTGCAGTCCAATTTAAACTTATAAGGAATTCTAAAAGCTCTACAAAGAATGTTGTCTATTCTTTTCTCTCCTCTGCACTTTCTAATCACATGTTTCCTTAAATGCTATATGGGCCTTTAGACTCTTTAGTGTATCATGTAATGATTTCCCTAATCTCTATTATGACTGCAGTGTTAACCCTTAGATCATTGTATTCTATGTGATAGTCCCTTTATTAATAGTGTTTATGACTATTATAAGACTATGTTCTTGTCAATCTTTCTTCATTTCACTGCCATATTTGTTTCCTTCAATGACTGCACTTGGAAGAGGTCAAAATTGCTCTTGAACAAGAGATGACTACCCTTCAACAACCCTTTATTTGATATCCTTCTTGGATTTGTGCATGGCTTGGTACCACTACATGTTTCAGGACATAGTGATTAACATTTACTATTTTTTATTTATTTTTGCCTCTTATATATGACTATTTGCATGTTGGTCTTATCGAGGCTTTTTTTTGGGGACAACTCTTTCTATTCGGGATTTTTTTTATTTTTCTTGGTTCCGATGTCTGGAATGCAGCCCAACAGCCATGTGGGGGATAAAGGAGTGTTGCGGCTGCCCTTTTTGGGAGGAGAGTTTTCTGCAGCTTCACGCTCATCCAAGATTTTGCTGTCTCAGAGGAATGACTCTGTGGGCGGTCATAGGTCTTTGGGGGTCTTCCCCATAGGTTTTTTTTGGCAAAATGAGATTGTATTCCATGGGCGGTTTTGGGTTTTAAAAGTTTTCAAGAAGAGGAAGAACTTTGTGTGTTCGTGGGGATATCTAACCATTTAGATGATTATGTGATTCGAAGCTAAGCGTAAATAATGTTTCACAATCGATATTTAATCATATGAAGACAAAGAGCATAAGGGTTTTTGCTTCATGGAGGATCAGATTAGGGAAGAATCCTCTTCTAAAACAACACTCATATTCAGGCTCTTCTTGTTGCATTCACATCGCATCTGTTGGTAGCGTAATCATAACTCAGTTGGCTATTCCGAGATGGAGGGAAGGAAATATGTTCTAAGGAAAAGAGAGCTTATTAATTCAACACATACTCAGGATGGAGACTAGTATGTCACCTTGGCCTTCAAGGTGTTTGTGTCCCCACTTTGGCAAAGCACCAGTCGATTGCAACAACTGTAAGTTCCTTAAGTTTTTTTTTTAGCGTTTCTATTCTATGCTGACCCTGCAAACAATTTCATTAAATGTCATCTCTGGAGGTATATTTTTTTAGTTGCACACATGTCGTCTAGGGTGCTAGTAGTTACTACATTTAACATAGGACTTTCCTTCCATTATGCTTGTTCTCGGATCCTGTAGATCTCATTTAAATATAGGCTTAGGAGTATTAAGTGTTTCTACTTTTTGATATGGATTCCTTAGGGCTGTAGACCTTTGTTCTTCTCCCAATGTCTTTAAAGAAGTACACATGGGAAGGAATTCAACCTTCACCTGTCAAATGTCCTTGCTGTAGAATTCTAAGCCCCTTTGGGTCAATCGATTTATTGCAGACCTTGTGCCTTGTTGGTTGTTATCTGTGATTGTTTTAGTGGATATCCCTTGAAACGTTTGTATTCTTTTTCATTCCTCTGGTTGCGCCATGAACTTTAGTTTTTGCCCTCCAATCAATAGTGGGGTTTTAATATGTTGATCATCTTAATTGTTGTTTGCTAAATATATACTAACATTACTTTTTCTTGAAAGTTTACAAGCCTTTCAACCTATCTAGTCTTGTTTTCTTCCAGAGGGGATGATGTAGCTTTATACCTATCCTTTGTAGAGACCTGCATTATGTTCTTCTGTATATCAGTTTGGTGCCCTGTCTATGCCTTCGTAGGCATGTCTACCTAGGAACTTGTGCCTAGAGCCAACATTCTTGCCAATTTGTTTTCTGGTAGTTTCTATTGCACCATGACTGTGCCTTCTCATTTGGCATTAAATCTGCCTTAAGCATTTGCGTTGGGATTTAATGAAGCAATCCATTTAGTGCCTACCCTCCAAACACATGCATTTTGTCTTATAGAATATGCACCTAGCCTGCGCCTCTTCATTTGGCTCTACTTTTGCCAATTTCCTTATTATTATTATTACTTAATCCTATTTTGGATGTTTTGGTTTGAGGAACATAAATTATTAGAAATAAAATTAATCTTGATGTAATGCCTATTGCTCAAATAAACTTGTCATTCATGAACTGACTTGAAAATAACATCGACAATGAATGCTACCACATAATTTTACCGTTCAAATGCAAACCAAATGACTTATAGTTCTGATCTCTGAATCTTTATGACTGCTGTTACAAATCAGATCATTACATCAGCCTACATCAACTTAGGTTCATTGCATGCTTGATTGTTGTCCTTAATTATTCTTCCAAAGCCATTAAATAGGTCCAGCAAGGGGTCTTTATTTAAAGATCCTTATTCATTCTTATAAAATCATGGTATGATGTGGGCTTAACCTCAGAATTATTGAAGAATATTCGAAGAATACTTGACATAGAGCATTATCAGATCATTGCATCAGCCTACATCATCTCGAGTCCATTTCATGCATGCATCTTGTTCTCAATCATTGTTTTGAAGCCATTGAATCAATCTAACTAGGGGTCTGACTGAGAGCAGGACACTTGCGATTTAGCAGATTCTCCAAATATGTTTCTAAACACTATGAGTTCCTTGCCAAATTCGAATGTCAAATGATTGAAGTTGGTCTATTTTTCTCATGACTTACAGTTCCAAGTCCATGCACCAAGTTCAGTTTCACACTTGTGGAGATTAGTTCTACACTCACATAGGTTCTCCAGAGCAAAGTATTCAGTCATTTTAAAGGTTATAGAAATTCATCTAAACAAGCCCTAAAAATCCAGCATTATGGACCATTACAATATTATGTAGATGCATGTGTGTGTGGATACACGCATGAGTACAAATGCAGCCCTGCCTATAGATGTTTACTGCATTTAAAATTGATAGTAGTTTACCCTTTTCATTGCATGAAGGACACTCTAATTGAAGTGGGCCCAAAGTGTATCAGGAAAGCGTAAAAGTGCATGGGTATGCATTTTTCACCATTCATATGTAAGTTTTGCTACTCTTCTAGAGATAAGGCTGGATACCCCAATACAGAAATTTGAGGAGTAACACATACCGTTCTCTTGTTGAACTATGAATGTTAAGGACTCAATAGTTCTAGAATTTATGCTCTTGCTTCTCCACTGCTAGGTACCAGTGTGGTGATGCTGGGCATCTTTTTTGCCATATTGGTGAATCAATCAGGGGCTAGCTAAATTTGGTGGCTGTGTAGCTGCATTTATGCATTTTTCCCTAAGTCTAATTGCCATGTATTGAATGTAAGTTAATCCTAGGATTACTAAATAGATCACAATTAAAAAATGACTTTATTATAAGATAATTTTAATGTTTTAGTTGTTGATAACTATGCTGACAATAAGGCTTCATGGGTTTTGGAAGATGTGAAGGTGTAGCATCTAACTCTAGGGTTGGGGAGCCTATACAGCTGAGGAAAAAGAATATGATTGCTTCAATACAGAGATGAGCATACCAAAGAATGAGCACACTAAGAATTGACTTACTAATTAAATAATGTAAATTGAATTTTCTGTTTACTCATCCTTCAATTTTCCCATTGACTTAATAATTTGATTATATTTAATGCACTAAACTACTTCTGTGAAAACTGTCATAAGATCTTACTAATATATTAAGACTTAAAATTAGATCTACAGGGATATAAAGAGAGAACCAAATTTATGTCTATTATTCAATAAGAAAAATTCCATCGATTAATGCAATAGTGAATCTGTCTATAAATTAAGAATGTATATTATTTTTATTTTTATTTTCCATTGTCACTTAAGAATGTATATATTTAATAGTCATGGGAGTCCTCAATCGGTCAACCACATAAAATATGTGGGTTGTTACAATGTATTATACCCAGACCGAGTACCACGAGAATTTACATAACTTTTATCTATGATGCCTCATTTTGAGTTTGCTATCCTTTCCACATTGTTTTTACTTTCCTATCTCCTCTTCATCATCATGGTTATTGCTTTTGTCTTTACCACTTGACTATGGCCCACTGGATGGATCATACAAAATTATGACTGGATTACTTGCTTATTTGGGAGTTGGAACTTGCCATCTTGATCTTCTGAAGTCATGGCTTAGATAGTTTATGACATCTTTATTAGGAAAGATGTGAATTTGAGATGAGTAGGTTAGTTTATCTACTCCCTTAATGCTGCCCTAATATATGTAATGTTTCTGTAATAATACTATGTCAAGTTAGGCTTATCGAGATCTTTTATATCCACCCTTTATTAGTCACTAACCTCCCGGTATGAGATTGGTATATATGATGACTCATTGAGAGTGTAGCTTCTTCTTTATGTGCATGTAAATCATCCCTTATGTTTCATCCCTGAGTTTTATCTATCTAGACAACAGGGTGATGATGCACCTCATGGCTGAGTCAGTTTTTGAGTATTGATATATTTACCTATATGTTCATTTTAAGTTTTATTCCTTCAAAAAAAATTGTTGGACCCGTTTTGACCTTTTGTTCTTGAATGCCGATTGGGTCCTTACAATATGCCCACATTTTGCATTTATTTTGATCTAATTTTTAGTTATTGTAAATACAGTCAAATGCAGACTTCGTCACTAATGGATTGTGGTGTTAATTTTTATGGCTATGAAGAAAAAGCTTGTTGTGTGTAGAAGCAAATATTTGTATTTACTTAGATATGATTTCCATTTATTGTCAATAGATTCAAGTGCAGTCACTATTAATGGATTATGGTGTTGGATTTTGAGTTTGTCAAGCAAAGGATTATTTGCGTTGCTTATTCATTTGTTCAGGGCATTGATTCAAGGTAAAATATGTGTCTGTTCAGAGGGTTTATAGCTATTGTGTTGCAAGCAAAAAAAGTAGGCTTTTGTGAGTTCCTATATCTGTTGTTCCCTATCATTGAGTACTTTTATCGGTTAACTTCTATTGTAGAGTTAAAGAGTTAACACCATAATTCATTAATGTCAACTTTTGTGCTACCCACCATTAACAATGCAATTAATGTTTTATCTACTATGCATGGATGCTAACTGCAGTTGAATCTATGGAATCAAATTCACAAGTCCATGTCTGCACTGCTTAATATGCTGTGTATATGTATGTATGTATATATATAGACACACACACACATATATACATACATATATATATACACACATATATATACACATATATATACATATATATATACATACATACACACACACACACACACACACACACACACACATATATATATATATATGTATGTATATATATGTATGTATAGGTGAAAATTGGATTGTTTCGTTTAGTGTTTAAATCCTCCTTTCACCTATTACATTCAAGGACCTTTGAATTGAGTGGCAAAGCACTATCAGGTCCTTGGTCACTTACAAATGTAGGGAAACTTAGATTAGGGTGTTTGATTATCAATTTTCCTTCTCTTATGCTCAATTACCCATCGAAACCCAAATTATGCAAATACAACAATAAACTAACGAATAACAAAAAATGCCTCTATAGAAAGCTATAAAATTACAAATGATTGTGCACCTATTTTCAGGGTTCTGAGGCAGAAAAATTGGGGACAAAAGAGAAGGCACCCAAGTCTAGTGGCTTGCTTTTTGTTGGGATCTGCAGACAAGATTTGCAACTTGTTCCTGCTATACTGAAGGTTTTTCCATCATGAAACTTTGAGGACTAATGAGCGGACACCCAAGTCCAAAGTGCCCTTTTTGCTAATGTTTTGCAATTCTGACACTCCAACATGCCCTCCTGCAACATCACTTTGTCTACATCATCAACCTATAACCTGTAATCCTAAAACTTTGGGAGGGGATTGTGGTGTTTAAGAGCTTGCCTCAGTCAAGCCCCAGAAGGACACTTAAGTCTTCCAAACACCTTTGTCAGATAGAGAGTGCATACTTAGGGAGGAAGAGACAAAAACCAAATGAATAATAAATGTCACCTTGTAGTCAAGATCTCATGGGAGGAAGATGCTCTTCATTCAATGAGGAAATGGATGCTCAAATCTCCAAACACAAACACATAGACCACACAAATCTGCTCTTGCAACACAATGAAAGCCTTGAATCACCATGAGAATGCATAAACATGCTTTTATATGCAACTACAAACACTCCCGCCAAGATTTTTGTAATTCAAACTTACCGTTTCAGCATAGGACCCAAATAACGGTCACAAGTTGACACCCAAAAATTGGGACTACCCTAAAATAGGGCAAGAGTAGGGCTCGGGCATCCAAGTCCTCCCACCATTTTGGGTAGGGGTTATCTCAAGTAGTCCCCCTAGGTCCTATTTGTCAAGAAACTTAGGGGTTTTCACATCAGGGTGTTGAAACATGATGTAAAATGTCCTAAATGCACACAAAAGACTTGGGAGCTAAACCTAAAGAGGGAAAAGTCCCCAAGAGGACATTTTCTGACAATACATATGTATATATACATATATACATATACATAGATAAATACATATATACATATACATATAGATATACATATATATACATATATACATACATACACACACACACACACACACACACATATATATATATATATCATATGCATATATACATATATGTATGGATATTTTCTTATTGGCTGTCAGTATTTTCCTTGGGATTTTCTGATTTTCTAATTGCAAAAAAATTTGCAAAGTAATCTCTTGGAAAGAAAGGAGAAAATTTAATCGATTCCAAATGTTTTGTTGCTATTGGAAATATTTCATGACTTTCTAATGTTCTTTGATATAGTCATGTCTTCGCACTCAGTGTTCTTGTCGACACGTGGCATTTTAAGAGGACATTGTGCATCTATCAATCCCTTATTTTCATTTATTGTGAATAGGCTGAAGTGCAGGTGGCATTAATGTCTTAGGCATGTATATGTATGCATATACATACATAAGTATATATACATACATGTACATATGTGTATATATGTATGTATATATACATATATATGTATGTGTATATATATATAATATATATATGTATGTATGTATATATGTATGTATATGTATATATATGGGTGAAGGCATGCACCTATCATTTATGCATACCAGCATGAGGCAAACATTGAATAGTATTAGCCCTTGGAGCAAACAAAGTGTGTGGAAGGTTGTTTCAAAAGTTCATAGATAGCACTGGTGCAGAAAGTACATTATCTATAACCACATGTCATATACACGCATGGTGCTCAAGACCCATTTATTAAGAAGCTTGGGATAGTGTTTTTAGCATCGTTCCTTGATTTTGTAGAGGCTTCTGCCGACTGTTTATTGCTTAGCATGTCACCTCTGTTGATGACATGGATCTACTACTACAACAATGTGAAAAGGCATGTTATGTATTGGTTTATGCAATTATGGATACTATGGCATGAAATCTGAAAGGAAGAAAACATAAATTTTTTTGCAAAATGAGTGTTCTAATAGCTTTAACAATTACATCCACACTAACTATGTAGGATACTTCATTTCAAAACTTTCAAATTGATTATATGTGCTTGAAACTTATCTTTTGCTACAGTGTCATTCACTCCATATGCTTTTGAAATTGTGCCACAAATTTCTTTTCCCAATACATGATGCATTAGCTTTACATATTCTAATTTATTTTAGCATTGGTTTATGTTTTTTTTTTGCTTCTAGTCTTAGTGCTACACAAATCACACTGCCATAGTTGCCCTCATTATTCATATGTCTGTGTGCTAAAGACAATGTGTCTATTGGGTCACTTTTGTATTGTGTGTTAGTCTATGTTGACTAGACTTATACTCATGATGGCTTCTTATGTTATGTTACAAACTTAAAATAAAGGTAGATACTTCCACACGAAGTTACTATGACAATATGTCTTACTTATCCATTCCATTTTCTCTCACAATTTTTCCATCATCATGTGTCATTTAGTTGCATTTCCATCTTTTGGAGATTCCATCATCCTACATGTACATTCATGCAAATGAAATCTAATCATTGTGGAAACATGGACCAACATGGCCGATCATTAAAGCATATGTTTGTAACCTCATGTTTGAACCAATTTTGTAGCTGATCACAAATAAGGAAACTGAAATTGCACAAGCATTTGCATCTGCGACAATGTCCAGTAGTGAAGAAGTGAAGATAGCCATTGAAAAGTTTAGCTAATATGTGAGTAACATTTTTATTATTTTGTATTATATATTAATTTTTAAATGTTTCCTGGATCATATATAGTATGGTGATTAGGATTAAAGCTAAAATGAACAATGCAGTATCTTTTTTCCATTTTTGCTCATTCACTCTTTTTATGCTTGTTACAAGATTATGAATGTAGTATGACAAACCTACAATATATCTAGTCAAGCTTTCTAGATTTTCCCAATGCATGGATTCAGTATTAGATTACAATTCATCTTTATTTCAGAACATATTCTCTGATTAGAATACAATTCGTACTTATTATGTGTTATGGATTTATTCTTGTTAGATGTTATGTAATGAAGTTGATGTGATCTATGTCAACTGCAGGAGACATTCTTTCAACTTTTATTCTAATGTTGGCTAGGTATTGGTGAACAATGATGGATGCAAGAGACAACATGTTGCCTCAGTTAGCAATTTTTCCTACTTTTGGATTGATAACTATGACAGTGCTATGTACCATGGGACATATTTCTCCTACTAGCATGAATCAAGCTATTAGTGTTGCTTCCTCAAATCTTGGAAAGCTTCGTCTCAAATAGGTGACTAAAATGACAAGTATCAAGATCCTATTTGGTTAAAGTGATCTTTGAGTTTTCCAACTACATGTGTTGATTGCATTGTAGTGGTAAGCTAGTGTTTATATTAACAAGGCACCTATCAATCTTAATAGTAAATAAAATCTATGTAAAGATGCATTCCAACTTCCAATTAGACATGTTAACTACTATCAACAATGTAGTCTACCCACCAGAGATGTTTACGCTGAAAATATGTCTAGAGCAGTAAGACATTAGGAATGGATGAAATTTTCCTATTTCTTCATCCCAACAATAATTTGCAATTTGGAAAATAGAAAACAAAACATTACCATTCACTGGAATAATTTTATATCGAGACATTTTGCACTTATGTAGACC
This sequence comes from Cunninghamia lanceolata, assembly GCA_027924645.1. NCBI lineage: Eukaryota > Viridiplantae > Streptophyta > Pinopsida > Cupressales > Cupressaceae > Cunninghamia > Cunninghamia lanceolata. The sequence goes on from BSBN01000596.1 coordinate 5,528,192, forward strand.
TAATTTTCATTTTCATTTTATAGATTGAAGTGCATGCATGTATGCATATAGAGAAAAGATTAGTTTCATTCTTAATTGTGGCCAGCAGAGAAGTTAACTCAACAATACAGACCAACCCATAAAAGCAAAGAACAATAGAGGAGAGTAGACATTAACCGATAAAATGCAGATGACAACAAATAATAGACATTAACCCATAAAATGCAAAGATGCAAAAAACTATAAAATGACACTGTAAAAGATATAGGAACTTACAAATGCCTCGTTTGTTGCTTCTAATATGATGGACATAAACCCTCTCAATAGACATAGATTTCACTCTCATAAACAATGGCCAAGATATTTGGTACCAACGAGGAAATTGCAAAGAATAGCTAAGATCCCATTTTAATGATGACAATGGTGAAAATCATAGGATAAGCATTTGCCTTCCTCTGTAGTGTAATTTTTGGCACATGCATTAGTAGGCAATAAGTTCAAGGTTTTCACATTTAATCAAGCTGTGAAATGCTGGCCCAAATTGTATTTCAGTAATTGCTCATGCATCAAAACATACACAATACTTGGGATATTGCATTCATGGCAGCTGCACTCTAAACTGACAATATTAACTGAAAAAAGATTTAAATTTATGCAAAATGTGTTGACAGATGCAAGGCACGTGAATTGGAACAAAATATCAATTGCCAATGAGACAATTGCAAAAAAGGCCAAACTTCATTTTAATACTTCCAAGTACATGTCCTGAACAGAAGTCTTACCTGTTTAAGATATTCATGATGTCCATGCATCAAAGCATCCATGGTACATCAGAAACATGTTCAGTACATAGACAAATTTCTCAAAAGGACATTAACCTATAAATGCAAAGATGCAAAAAACTATAAAATGACACTGTAAAAGATATAGGAACTTACAATGCCTCATTTCTCACTTCTAATACAATGGACATAAACCCTCTCAACAGACACAGATTTCACTCTCATCAACAATGGCCAAGATATTTGGTACCAATGAGAAAATTGCAAAGGACAACTAAGATCCCATTGTAATGATGACAATGGTGAAAAGTATAGGATAAGCATTTTCCTTCCTCCATAGTGTGATTTTTGGTGCATGCATTAATAGGCAATAAGTTCAAGGTTTTCACATTTAATCGAACAAGTGAAATGTTGGCCCAAATTGTATTTTAGTAATTTTAGATAGACATCTTCATCAGAAGTGTTATTTGTTGAAGAAATGCATGTTACCCATGCATCAAAACAAACACAATGCATGGCATATTACATTCATGGCAATTGCACTCCAAATTGATGACATTAACCAAAAAAAAGATTTAAATTTACACAAAATGTGTTCACAGATGCAAGGCATGTGAATTGGAACAAAATATCAACTTCCAATGAGACAATTGCAAAAAAAGGACAAACTTCATTTTAATACTTCCAAGTATGTTCTAAACAAAAGTCTTATCTATTCAAGATATTCACGATGTTCATGCATCAAAGAATCCACGGTACATCAGAAGCATGTTCAACACATAGACAAATCACTCAAATTCTACCTTAATAATGAGGACATTTATTGCACTTTAGTCTATTCACAATAAATGAAAGTCCAATATCGACAAAACATTAGGAAATGATTACATTTTTACCTTGCCCTAATATTATTTTGCAATTTTTTGCAACTAGGGTAAAAAACCCCAAGGAAAATATTGGCAACCAATGACAAAAATTGCCAAAAAAAAAATTCCTTTTAATAAATTAATGCCATAAACTATAGCGTAAACATTAGCAACACGATTTCTGACGTTTGCATTAATAGAGATGAGCATAGTGAAAACATTACTCTCCCTCATCCAATAGACTATATGAAACAACATTACAAATCCATTAAATATTTCCAATATCAACAAAACATTGCTAATTGCTCAAATGATTTTAGACTGGCACATTTTGCACTTATTTAGACCTTATTTTCATTTTCTTTTTATAGATTGCAGTGCACTCAACATGCATGCATGCAGAGAAAAGATTAGTTCCATTCTTAATTGTGGCCAATAGAGAAGTTAACCCATAAAATGCAAGCAACAACAAACAATAGACATCAACCCATAAAATGCAGAGATGCAAAAAACTATAAAACAAACACTGTAAAAGATATAAGAAGTTTTGTAATTTTCTCATGGGTCATTGATATTTTATTCCTGGTTTTGTATTTTCCCAATTGCAAATTATTCTTAGGAATGATAGAAACGGTGAGGGCAAACACACGACTATATCAAAGAACATTAGAAAGTCATGAAATATTTCTGATAGCGACAAAACATTGGGAATTGATTAATTTTTTCCCTTTCTTTCCCCATAATTATTTTGCATTTTTTTGTAATTAGAAAAACATAAAACCCTGAGGAAAATACCAACAACCAATGACAAAATTGCAAAAAAAATGAAAATTCCCTTTAAATAAATTAATCCCATAAAGTATAGCATAAACATTAGCAATGCAATTTTTGGCAAATGCATTAATAGGCATAAATGCACTGAAAACATTAGTCACTTGTTTGGATCTAATTTTCACCTTCATTTCATAGATTGAAGTGCAATTGGCATGCATGCATGTAGAGACAAAGATTAGTCCCATTCTTAATTGTGGTTAGTAGATAAGTCATTATTAATGAATTATAGTGTTGTGTCTTTGACTTAGAAACACAGACTAACCTCTAGAAGAGCTCAAAGATAGGGAAGAGTAGACATTAACCCATAAAATGCATAGAAGAACAAATAGTAGACATTAACCTGTAAAATACAGAGATGGAAAAAAACTATTCTTGATTGGGTTTTGATATTTTGATTGTGGTTTTGGTTTTGTATTTTCCCAATTCAAATTTGTTGTGCATTCATGAATCAGTCATAGACTTTGAAAGATGCCTATTTGTTCAAGATATGTCTGATGTACCATGGATGTTTTGATGCATGTACACCATGTATATCCTGAAGAGATAAGATTTTTGTTTAACATGTGTATTTGCAACTGTCGTAGTAAAGTTTGTGCTTTTTTTTGCAATATCCTCATTGGCAATCACTATTTTGTTCTTGGTTTTGTATTTTCCCAATTGGAAACCATTCCTATGAGCTATGAAGGGGAAAAAATTATTGATTCCTAATGTTTTGCTCCTATACAAATGTACTTTTCCGATAGACTTTACCCTCACCAAACAATCTGAGAAAATGAATAAACAACACAAATAATCCTTTGCTCGATAGAGTAAAAACCTCAAACCATAAGCCATTAATGAATACTGTACTTTAGTCTATACATGCATATATATATATATAAACATTTGTAAAAAAATCTCTGGACCCATACAAATAGTCAACAATGGGGAACAATACAGATTAAGCCATTGTAGAGATGTAAAAAACTAAAATGACAGTGTAAAAGATGTAGGAAGTTACAAATGCATCCTTTCCTACCTCCAATATGATAGATATAAACGCCCTCAAGAGACATAGGTTTCATACCCATTGAACTATTTGTGCACATAAATAAACAATTCAAATAAACTTTTGCTTGACAAACTTAAAGCTTTGCAGCATAAGCCATTAATGTCACATGCACCTCATTGTATTCACAATAAATGAAATTATTGGGACTCATAAATGCAAAAATGCCCTCATTGATGCACTATGCATCGACAGTAACACTTGGTGCAAAGGAATGACTATATGAAGGAACATTACAAAAAAATGAAATATTTCCAATAGAAATAAAATATTAGGGATTGATGAAATTTTCCCCCTTTTTGTATAGAAGAGCAATTTGTAATTGGGAGAATATAGAAGCATGAGCAAGATACACCAAATTGCATTTTAAATTAGACACTTTAAGTAGATTATACTCATATAACATATTTATTGTTTTTCGATTACTTCTAATTTTACTCTTGAATTTTATTACTTGTGTGTAGCTTATTGTTGCATAGCAAATTGCGATAGGATTATTTGTTCGTAATATTTTGCTGCTATACACATGCCTTAACTGCAAATGTTTCTATATGTAAATGTTGTTGTTCATAGTATTTCACATGTCTTCTCTAAAATTGGTGCTAAGTGTGGGAAATTGGAATGCATTGTTATACAGATTTTCTATTTATTATTAAGATTGATAGGTGCCTTGTTCTTGTCAGGCAACATTTGTTACTTCAACCATCTGCTCTATACATGAATTCATAGGAGATGAATTTTATGAGGTGTTGTGGTCTCAATTTACAAAATAACTCTATTTATTATACCTATTTTACACAATCGTACGTTGATTTTAATGCGAGAAAATTATCATGGTTAAATATAATATATCTATTAGATTACAATTGTAGCCATGCATCAAGTCTATTTCTCTATGCTATTCCTTGCAACTATAGCCATTTTGTACTTTTGATTTTCCTTGCATGTGTGTAGGTCCTTAGGAAAGTACTCAGCAATAGTGGATCTCTATTTAATCGTGATCATGCTGTCGTCAATGAGAAAAGCCCAGATACTTTTTCAGTGAGAGTAGAGCAAGGTAATCTCTACTTACTATTACTAAATCTAAATCTAGAACCTGATCATTCATTCATTTAAATTGCAGTGTAATAAACATTATAGCTTTAGAATGCTGACTAGTGTATTGCTTTCACTTATATTTGCATCTATAGATAAAGGAATTCAATTATTTGCTTCCAATCACTTGTACTAGACGTTGTTTTTCTACAAGAATCAAGTGTAATGGAGAAGAAATCTTTCACATGATCTTGTTCACAGTCACAAACTAGAGCCTATAGAAATTGCCCAAGTTCACAAAAATGGAAACATGTATGGTTATCCAGGCATCAATGTTGCTCACAACTACTCTATTCTAGTCACTAGTAATCAGTCACCAAAGTCTATATTACAAAGCTCTATCTATGTTTTTTATCACAGCAATGGGAATTGTAATTTTACAAGTACATTTTTGTTGCAAGAATTTCGTAAAGCATAGTACCCATGGACCTTGGAACATTGTTTCTAGTTACATGTTGAGAGAGTGGAATTGCCTTAGACATTGCAAAATTCTTACATCTTAGGAATTGAGAAATCATAATTTTTGTGCATATTGCACATTGTGCTTTCACTTTGCACAGTCCATTCATATAGCATAATATCTTTTTGTTCATGGATGTTGCACATTGTCCTTTGGCTTCTTCAACCAAATGAATAAAGCATAATATCCTTTTGCTCAACAAAGCTTTTAATGTTTATAGATTGATAAAGTAGTATTTGCATAGAAGTTCCAAGGTTCCTACCCCATTTATACATGTATGTATGTATGTATATATATATATATATATATATATATATATATATATACATTGTTTCGTATATATCTATGCATATATTTGTGTGTACAGATACATGTATCTAAGATGAAACCATACATGGACTTTGAGAGTATAACAAGATTAATATAAGAATCAATCAACATATTTGCTTTTGTTTGATTTATTTTCTTTTAATCTAATCTTTTGCTATTGCTCCATTTATGTGCTTTTCCTTTTGTAGAATCTAGACAACATAGGACTCCCATTTGCGTGATATTGTGGCACATTTTGTAGTGTTGTTGATCAATGTGAATAATAAATTATCATACTTGCTTCTCTTTTGCCTATTTTCAAATATGAACTACCTTGCTCAATAATCTTAGAACAAGTTTCATTTTACACACAGGAATTGAAATTCACAATTTGCTCTTGCCTTGTAGGCTTTTCATTGCACAATAGTGTACTAAAGGCTATAGTTACAACTTCTGCATTGTTGGTAATTATGGTAAGTAATTCCTATTCAATTCTTATTTGTATATACTCAAAGTTTCAAGCTTCACACATTGTTTTACAGTCATTATTGTACAAAGTAACGTCAATACAATTTGTATATTTTATCCTCTAACACAAAATTTGGCAATATGCTTCCAAACAATCATCTTAAAAGACAAAAATGGTCACAACAACCAATTGTAGTAAAAAGCTACAAACCAAGTGCCAAGGCACTTTTCCATGCCATTTGGTGAAGATCTCTGCTATGCACATTTTTTTCGAATTGACTTGTTCAATTGCAAAGTTGACAATTGCCTATTTGACACAGTATATGTTTTGTTTCATTTCTATTATGCATTGGAAGAATGACACAATGGTCTTGCAGATCATTTATTAGATTATGTTTACAATTTCTCTGCAATAGCTTTAGGCTACTATGAACATGATTTACACCCAACAATCCTAAGGGATTTGCATAACACACATGACAAAAACATATATCTATGAAGAATGAAGCTTCCAAGCATAGAGATCAATGATAGTAGTAAATATCGGCTTGGCAATTAAACATCCTGTGTAAAATCACTAGCATATTGCCTAAACATTAATATATGCATTCAGTCTTTTACATACAAAATGATGTTTTCACAGCTAAGTAGATATAATTGCATCCAAAACATCTAACCATATTTGTAAAGCACATATTGCAATTTGGACAACACTTGGAACACAATGCTTTGCAATTATTTATGGCACAACCATTTTCCAATGCATTGACAATTGAAGGTAGATATGCATTGGCTTGTTTTGGCACTGTCGATTGATCTAGCATAAGAAGCAACAATTGTCTATTGCGGTTACAATAATTAGTTACCATGACTGGAATGCCATACATGCAAAATGGCATTGAATGGCTTCAATTTTGCACACTATGGTTGTCCCACATGTTTAATGCAACAATACACATATGGAAATGATCTCTATATCCTATAGTGAAAGCATGCTCGAATTGCATAAAGACCTACAAAAAAATGAACTTAATTTGCTTTGCAAGTGGCTTGAGTCATTGTTATTATGAACCACTTCAACAAAAACAATAGTTGACTCACAAGATGCATATCAAGGATCCACTTTCTATTCAAGATGTGATAAGCACTTTGAAATAAAAAACAAAGAACAATATAATTAGTTCCTGTGCAAAAATAAACATCTACAACAATAAAATACACCAATTGAAACAAACCTAGAAAATTGCGTTGACAATGAATGCAGAGTCTATACACAAATTGTATTATGCCTTATTCAACACCCATAATGAGAAACATCATCTTAAATGCTATTATACAGTCATTTGGACAACATTGTTTATAGTTTTCAAAGTGAAACTATTTACTATCAACATTCTCTCTGCATCGTGTTGTTATCATTGCTTCTCGTTGCTGCAAGAAGCCAACGTGTGATTTGTGTAAGTATAAAAGAATTGTTGGATTAATTATTTCTCATGTTGATCATGCCTCTAACCATAATATTTGTCTTTCCAATGCTCTAGCTATGTAGATCTCTGCTTTGCTATTTTACATGGTCAGGGCTACCAATCATGCTCTTGTAAATTTCTCACATGTTAATACTCTTACGACTTTCCAACCTGTGGCACTAAATTCAAACCATCTATAGAAAGGTAAATGCTTAACAATTGACACCAACAAGCTTAAAATTCATATAAGATCTCATTAATCTTCTCTTTTTACTTTGGTTTAATCCATTCTTCACACAAATTTCTCATTGCATATGCTGCTAGAAACTGTTGCAAGACACCAACCACTTTTCATACACAACACAAAATGCACCATTCAGATGAGAAACAAGAACAAAAGAGGCAAGTATTGTAGCCCACTTCTATCATATATATCTTGTCTTCGTGTATTCTTAATTATCGATTTAGTCTTCTTTATTACTTAAAATGCAATGTATAGATTGATGGTAGGACCTATAGAGTCATCAAGCATCCTCAACATTTGCACAAAACAATTAGCTTTAGCATTTGAAGGTGATATTTTAGCTATTTATGGCCTTGCTATTTCTAGAAATCCTACAATGTAACCAAAAGCAACAGTTATCCATGTTGATTTAGTTGACAGCTATGGCCAAATGACAATCACTGCAAACATTAACAACAAACTAATTGACATATTTCTACCACAGATATTGCCTCATACTAGTGTGCGTATCACAAACTTTTTCATCAGAAAAAAAACATAATATGAAAGAGGAGATGTTGATTATTCCCTTGTATTAACCCCTCAAAGCACCATTGAACCCATTGACAAAGTTTGTAAGGAACACAATCTAATTCCCGACACAACCATCTCACAACTCATTCAATTAGACATCAACTTTTCTATTGGAACATTTGGCACTATTGTTACTGGTCAACATCGAGTGCCAATGCTATATGAGTTGCAAGTTAAAGATGGAGACTCCCAAGATGATTTGGCTATTTTAAGATGTTTAGCACAATTAATATTGGCATCATATAGTTTGAACACTTTTCTTTTTTGAACTCTCTAAAATCTTTTTAAAACACATTTTCAATACAGCTAATTTGCTTATAGGATGCTTTTCTACATTGACAACATTTTCATTTTAACAATCTTCTTTTGATTAAATTTTTGTTTGTATTTTAGAACATAGAATTTTTAATCTAGCTTGCTGCTATTGAATTCTTACACTAATCTTCTTTGGGAATTTGCATTTAAACAATTATTTATTTTACAAGTTATAATTCCTAGCATCCATGCAAAGCTCTATGCCACACTTCAAGTGATGCTAGCATCAGCAAACCCCCCGCCCTCATATTGTTCAAGAATATTGTTCATAGTGGGGCAAAAGGCACAAGTGTAATGCAAACAACATTGTCCAACTTCATTGACAAAATCAATGATATAACTACAAAAGCCTCCCTACAACTACATATGTCCTCAAGCATGGAAGTAAATGCCTAAAACATTTACATCTTACATAATAGTAATGCTTCTAATTCAAAGCACTTGTCATGTGTGCCCTGCTAATGTGATGTTGTTTATAACTTCTATAAATAGCTCAAAAATTGCATTCTTGCAATTTGTCACTAATTGCATTTGCATTACCACTCTAGGTGACTAGAACACTGAGGCCTAAAAATGCCCACTTGCCCCGTATGAACTAGTTTACACATTATGTAAACAAAGTGTTTTTTGGCACAAACATCAAACAATGATGTTGCACAATGCACAACATGTGTAACTGACATAAAATTTCAATGCATGCATTTTCTCCAGTGCACTATTCAAACAATAGATTGAGATGTGGACTGTTATCTGCCCAAACAACTACTACAAAATAGCTTCCCCCCGCTAGATGCAATACCATTTGAAAATTATAATAAAAACATGTTTGTGGTAATGTTGTTGTTACAGAAGTTTCCATTGCAAGGAACATTCATGCTTGCAATGGATAATTGCATAGTGGGAATTCTCACAGAACAAAACATCATGACATCTCCATCAAGTTGAAAAAATGTGATGAAGGGGGTAAATCACAAAACACACAATAACAAATATTAAACACAGCAAATAGAACTTTCTTTTATTGAACTAGGCAACTCATTACATTATAGAAGCTCAATTACATCAGAGGATGAATCCTCTACTGGCTGCAACACATTACAGCTTTCCAACCTCAAGACTCTAGAATCTTCAGCCTTCTATAACCCCAAATCAGCTAGGGTTTCTATTTTCCCCCCTATTCTGAACTCTACACTGGCCCCCCTTAACTCTACTACTACCCAGGGTTCCCAAAATAGTCATAAATAGCACTTTTTGGTGGCCTCCAGCTAAATTTCAAAATTTGCAACTCCCTCCAAAAGTAGGTCAACTTCCGGGAAGCATAACTTTTGATCCGAGTGTCCGATTGACGAACCGTTTTAAGCGTCAGAAAGCTTGCGATGTGAACTATCAAGCCAGAAATCCATAAATGGATTTCTATCAACTTTTCAAGATGTTATGAGAAGTTTTAGTGCCTCATATCTCGTTCCGTAAATTTTCAGGGGCTTTCCGGAAAACAAAAAATTTAATATCTGTGAGGACCGCCCTTTTTACTACTGTTGTTATGACTATTTACAGTACTGTTATTGTTACTTTCATATTTGTGGGATAGCAGTTCCCGAAATTTGTCAGACTATTTAACTTTATTATGTTTTCGGAAAAACTAATTGGGTGATGTTTGGATAAGTTACTTTTCAGAAAAATGAATTAGGGATGATGGAAAATTGTAATATGATTTTTAATTATGTTAAATTGTACTAAGGCATGAGAATGCATGTGTTATTTAAGTTGCTTCGGCTATGATGAATTTATGTGGTTACTGATCTTGTAATTGAGTGTGCAGGGACTACTAATCAAACCACAGATTTCGGAGATCATTCCACACCTTGTTAATTGTTATTCCCTGTTAAGCCGATCTGGTTCCACGAAGAACCAAGATCTCTTTGTGTTTGATGTCATGATGTAATGTGGTCTTTCGTATGGTCGAGTGGGTTAGGTTACCCTCATGTAACATTATTTTTATAAGTAAGTGTTGTAAAGAGATTGAATTTGAAATTTCTATTTTTATTTAAATTATGAGGCCCTTTTTCTTGTGCTTTACCTTGACCTGGGGTGTCTTGTATGGGTTAAAATTGACCCTGGGTTCTACCCCATGGGTCCAGGGGCCCATTTGGCATGGGTAACCCTTGAGTAACCTCCATCTAGTCAACTTAACCTTCCCCTGAAGTTAAGTGGCGAAAATTGGAGGTAGGAGGGGACATGATGGGTTGTACCAACACTCAACCCATCCCCTCTACTTTTCCCTAGATAAGAGATGCCATCCATTAGTGAAAGTTGCCTCTTCTTTAGTAAGATTCCCCCATGTACTATGGGGACACCCATGTGAAGAAAGGAGAAAGAGGCATGGGTCACCTGTCTTGTTCCCATTTAACTCTTTTTTTTATTTCTCCCATGAGAAAGTGGAGTCACATGAAAGGAATAAGGAGTACCCTTGGGAATGGAGAGTGACATAAGCCACCTGGACAGAATAGTGATTTTTGGGAAGGGTGAGGAGGTGACAAGTGTCACTTCCCCATTTCTCAAAATTAGAAAGAAAGAGAATTTTGGGTTATTTATTTTCAAATTTTGGGATGAGAGGGAGTTAGTTGAATTTTGGGGAAAATCTTTCATTTTGGCCTTACCAAAAATAGAGAAGTTAGTTTGGAAGATAGAGAAGGGAGAGGGAGTTGGTGGCTAAGCTTGGAAGTGAACTCTGTGGACTCTGCAACAACTTCATTCCAGGGGGGCTTTGCAAGGTTGGTCTGAATTTTACCTTTGTTTTGGTAGAACTGAAATGTGCATGAAATGTGTGTGAAATATGTGTTTAAATTTGTTTTCTGTGGGGTTCTTGTCAGGTTGTTTGACAGAGCGTCTCCCACTTGGGAGAAATGCTCATCAAGTTTGGGGTAGGGGAGGAGAGATCCTCCTCGGGTGCATACCTGTTCCATCTTTTGGGATGTTGAAAGCCTTGAGGGCATGTATCTGTGACTGTATTTTGACTTGAGAGTCATATACAGATTTCTTACAAATTGTGATCACACTTGGTTGAGACCAAGAGAAATTTATATTAGTTCATTTATCTGTCAGGGTGACACTCTGGAGTCGAGTGTGTCCACTCTCCTGCCCCTTATGAAACTCACTGTAGTTGAGTTTCCGTATTGTGTAAAATAACCACGGGTGTATGTGTGCTTTGGGATTGTTGTTGTTTCTGTTGTGAAGTGGAGTGTTTGAGTACCCAGGTGTGAGTATGGTCTCCCTAGCTCGGGGGTGACCCTCTTGCGGGTCTACGGTAGGGAGGAGAGCTAGACGAGTGGTATTCTTCTTCTTTGTTTGTCTTTGATACGCAGGTTTTTCTCTTGGAGCTTCTGGTTGGCTATTTATGAAGAAACAGATCATCTTCTTGTCATGAGAATTAGGCCTGGTTCATTTCATAGAGATGAAGAGAGAACACCTCTCTTGTTATTGTTGTAAATTAATGATATTCTGGGAGTGAAGAAAATCACCTCCCTGATCTTGTTATTATTGGATTTTATTGGTTGTCATAAGTTTTCAGTTGTATACTGTTTGGGAGGAGAAAGTTCATATCTGGGAAGTTGGTGTTCATGATTGAGAAGCTGTAATATGAATGTGCTTAAATTTTTAAGTTGATGTTTGCAACCTTTGTTCAATAGCAATTTTTGTGTTTCAAGTATTACTGAAAAGAATAAGTTCATTTTTGCAACTTAATCTGAGTTGTTTACATTGAAAGTTTGGAATTGCTTCACTAGTTGAAATGCTAATTTTCTTTTCAATATTAAAATGGAAAAGACAGTTTTAAATATTTGAGTATTCTCCATATTAATGGATTCTGTTAAATTAGAAGGATTAGAGGAAATCTAGCATGTAAATATATAATCTGTTGTAAAGTTACGAAGTCTTAAATGTTTATGAAAATGGAAAATTATACATATAATAAGGGGATAGCTAGTTACCATTTTTATCAATTAAGTGAAATTGGGATATATATATATATATATATATATATATATATATATATATATCTAATTGTTATGACAATTTCTTTATAACAGGTTGATTTGGAGAAAATGCATAAAGTAGTGAAATTGAGAAATTTAGGAATTAGTTAAGCACAGATAAGAATATTTTTATATATAAATAAATTTAAATATATACATATATATAGATATATATGTATATATATATTTCATATTTTGAGTAATTATCATTTTCCAGAATAATAGAGAAATTGGAAATAAATTATCATTTCTATGAAATTGACTGATAAATATCAATATAAAAATAGATATATATATATATATATATAGATATATCTATAATTATATAATCATTGATAAATATATATATATACATATGAATATATATATATATATACATATATATAAATATATATTTTATTGTTGAGAGAAATCAAAGAATAGCAAATAAGACTGGCGGTCCAAAATTAAGCCGCGGATAACAAAATACACAGTCGCTATTTACAATGGGCGGTGGGGAAGAAAACCCCACCGCAGGTTTTATGTTACATTTGGAGGTGTGGAGTGGGGCGGAGCCCCACCCACACCCCACGTCGTGGGAATGTGGGTGGGGCTCCGCCCCACTCCACATCTCCCCCCCCACCCCTTATGCCTCCCGCGGCCTGCACAGGCCCGCCACTCTGCGGCCATCCCGACCCTGCTTCTCTGTCGCAGCGGCCACTGCCGCCCATGGCCGCCGTCGGCTGTGGAAACTCCAGCAAATAAAATGTTAGGGCTTGGCCCTAACATATGATTGGGTTATTTGGAATATAAATGCAGTTTATTTTTATATAGCTCTATATATAGGCATATATATATTATATATGTCTATGTATATAGCTATATATCTAATATAATAATGAGTATATATCTGTATATATATATATATATAAAAGTTGTGGTAAACCAATTCGTCCTTTACATAGACATTAAAATAAATATATTATATATATGTATGTATGTATGTATATATATATATATATATAGATATATAACATACAGAGGAGTAAATCTATGAACCAATTTATTGGGCCCTCGTTTAAAATCGTTATAAACTATGTTTCATGGATATGGAGAAAAAATATATATATATATAACAATTATATTCTCACAGTAGATGTTATTAAGTGTTGAACACAACAACCAAAGAAGATATATTACCATGAACAGAGTTTTATAAAGTGGTGAACCACCTACATCTATTGACAACGTCATACGAGTTACAATTCAGTGTATGAATCGTAATTAAGAGTAACAGTAACAACAGTAATTCTAAACAAGAGAAAATAAAATTATAATGTAAAGAGAGTTTAGGAATATTCAGTGATACTCTGGAAAGAGTTTCTCGGAAGTTTCAACTAAAAACATACTAACAATCACCCGGAAAATGAAGAGGAAAATTACACAACTCCTTGCTCAAAAGAACACTGGAAATAAACTTAAGAAGCCACCACTGACAATCCTTGTGGCCATATTAATCTCAACTGTAGCAAACGATCTCATATGTAAACCTGTAAGAGGTTCCGAAGAAGGAAAAACTAACATTGGAAAACACAGAGGAGAAAATGCGCGACATTTCTCACACGGGATAAGAGAACTAAGTTGACGGACCCTTCTGTCAATTGTGCTTAGGAACAAGTTGACTAAGTATTTACGAAGAGGAGGAACCTAGATCGGGGAAGATTAGGAGACCGAGTCCAGCGAAATAGTAAACCAGCCTTTGTGACCTAGATCATCCTGAAATTAGGTTTAATATCAACAATAACTGCAGTGATAACCCTGATTGACGTAAATCATGAAGAAAGGACAGGATGCACATAAAGAAAGCATAGAAAATGAAAGAGAGAGAGAGACTGAAATATAAACATACTAAATGAACTAAGAGATAGTTAAGGTAAGGGCGATGAAGATATAATCAAAATTAAGAACTTGTGCAAAGGGAAGAGAGGGCAACCAAACCGCCTTGTTGAAAATGCTAAGTCATAGGAGGAGTATGTTTCAGGAAACAAGAGAGGAGACAGACAACCGTGCCTGGCTGAAAAATGACTAAATAGGGAGATCACTAGCCGGTTTAGTCGGAACAAGGCGTCATGGGGAGTGGTTCCTCTATCAGCGAACCACGTGCGTAAATGAGTGCAGCGTAATTCCCACTAACGCCGTAAGGCATTTTGCTACCGAACATTGCCGAGGATTCGATTTAAGAACTTTGGTAATCTCACTCTTGCAATGACGTTAGCAGCGTTGTATAGACCCTCTTGTTGATCTATATGCTTCTGGTTGCACGCCATTGTACTTGTATTCCGCCGATGAGTATAGTGTTTCGCCATGAGAGAACACCGTTGAGCATGCGTACGCATGCGAAAGGGGTTTTTAGGACAGTGTGAGAAAAGTTTTTTCATATCTCGTGTCATAACCACATGACAGATGTGGCTATGACACGTGCGATGTGTGTTGTGACCACAAGGAAAATGTGGGCATGACAATATCTTTCAGCTCACAAATGATCTTTACTTGATTCCTTTGCCAAAGTTCTTATATTTCTGTTATGTAACTTTTTGGAAGTTTTTGCTTCATTACGTGCCCAAATGCAAACTTTCTAAAAATAGCAGGTACACTTTCCTAAATAAGCAGGTCACTATTTTTAGCATTTTAGAAAAACTGAAAGTCCTACATTATTATTCTGGATATTATGGAACCAAAAGCACTAATTATGGGAAGAAATGAGAACAACTACAATGGTTTTGAATTAACTTCTTTTTGGGTGATGCAAGATTGCCCTTACGCCTTTGGATGCTCTTGCATCAAACACCCAGGGTAATTTGAGAAGTGACCCTGTCACGTCTCATGTGTTTGTGTGAGGAAAACCCAAATAGTCAACCTCTGCCTTAGACAACCAAGAAGAATCTTCAATAGGCCTTCCTTTCCATTTCACTAGATATTCTTCATATTGCCTATTTTGAGTGCTCCTTCCCACATGGCTATCCAAGATCTCTTCTATCTCCCCTATTGAAGTAGATGCCGGAATACTCCACTGCACTTCTATTGGTTCATCCTCTGTTCCACCTTCATGATATTCTGATAAATCTGCAATGTTAAAAATAGGGGAAATATTGATCCCACTCGGCAGCTCTACCTCATGCATTTCCTGAATCAGGCTTCTTCATGATTCTTCAAGGTCCAAATTTCTTCATTTTTAACTTATTGTAGGTTCCAATTGGGAACCTTTCTTTTCTCAGGTGAACCATGACTTCATCTCCTACCTAAAATTCCTTATATCTCCTCTTCTGATCTACCTTAGCCTTGTACTGAATATTCATTTTATTAATGTGCTTTCTCACCTCTTCATGCAAATTCTTCAGATGTTCTGCAAAGTCTTCAGCTTCGGCACTTGTTTTTTCTCCATTGTCCAGCTTCCTTAACTTAGAAGCATTTCTTGGGCTATTGCCATATACAATCTGGAATGGTGATTTACCAATATTCCTATTGACAAAATTGTTGTAAGCAAATTCTGCCTGTGGTAAAATTAAATCCCATCCCTTGGACTTATCTCCTACCAAGCATCGTAGTAGGTTACCCAAACTCCTATTTACCACTTCAGTTTGTCCATCAGTCTGTGGATGGTGTGTAGAACTAAACTTCAAGTCTGTCTTCAACTTCTTCCACAATGTCCTCCAGAAATAACCAACAAACTTGGTATCTCGGTCTGAAACTATGCTTTTTGGTAGACCATGTATTCTCACCACTTCCCTAAAAAATAACTCTGCAATATGAACAACATCATTAGTCTTCTTACAAGGAATAAAATGTGCCATTTTTGAGAATCTGTCCACCACTACAAAAATAGAATCATGTCCTCTCTGTGTCCTTGGTAAACCAGGAACAAAATCCATGCTAATATCATCCCATGGCTTCTCTGGTATAGGTAATGGTTGATACAACCCTGTATTCTGACTTGTTCCTTTTGCCATCTGACACACTCTGCAACTCTGCACAAATTTCCTCACATCCTGTTGCAACTGTGGCCAATAATAATTTTTATCAATAATAGCAATGGTCTTATCTCGACCAAAGTGTCCAGCCAATCCCCCACTATGCTTCTCCTTAATCAGGTTCTCTCTCATGGAACTCCTTGGAATGCACAACTAGCTTCTTCTAAACAACATGCCATCTTGTATAATGAAATCCAACCATTTTGTCCTGTCTAAAGTAATAGGTTCCAAACAAGCTTTCCAAGCCTCTACAAAATTTGGATCTTCAGGATACAAACTTTTGAGCTCATCAAACCCAACAACCTCTATCTTCATTTCTATCAACAAATTTTGCCTTCTGCTCAAGGCATCTGCAACTCTGTTGGGCTTCCCACTCCTGTGCTTCAAAACAAAAGTATAGCTCTGCAAAAACTCAACTCATTTTAAGTGCCTTTGGTTTAACTTTCCTTGACTATTAAGATACTGCAAAGCTTGATGATTAGTATATAAAACAAACTCCTTTGGTAACAAATAATGTCTGCATTTCTTCAAAGCCTGAACTATTGCATAAAACTCCTGATCATAAACAGAATACTTTTTCTTGGCATCATTAAGCTTCTCACTAAAATAGGCAATGGGCTTACCTTCTTGGCTCAAAACAGCTCCTATACCACTACCACTAGCATCACAATCTACCTAAAATACCTTATTAAAATCTGGAAGTGCCAAAACAGGTTGTTCTACCACTTTCTGTTTCAATGTATCAAAGCTCTTATCTGCTTCTTTAGTCCATCTAAACTCTTTTCTATCCCCTGTCATTGTCTCAGTTAGGGGTGCACAAATAATACTGAAACTCTTGATAAAGTTTCTATAAAAACTTACCAAACCATGAAAAGATCTTACCTCTGTGACACTCCTTGGCATAGGCCATTCAATGATAGCCCTTACTCTTTCTGGGTCCATCTTAAGACCTTCTGAGACAACAAATCCCAGGTACACCAACTCCTTCTTTGCAAAACTACATTTCTTCAGATTAATCAACAACTTCTCCTCCCTCAGCTTCTCCAGAACTCTTCTAATATGCATCAGATGCTCATCCCAAGTCTTACTGAAGATCAAAATATCATCCAAATAAACAATAACAAAACTTCCCAAAAATTCCTTCAGTACCTCGTTCATGAGCCACATGAATGTGCTTGGTGCTTTGGTTAGCCCAAATGGCATGACTAACCACTCATACAAACCTTCCTTTGTCTTGAAGGCTGTCTTCCATTCATCTCCTTCTCTGATACGGATCTGGTGATATCCACTCTTTAGGTCAATTTTCGTGAAGTACTTGGCTCCACTCAAACAATCCATGATGTCATCCATTCTTGGCAATGGAAATCTATACTTGATCTTTATCTTATTGATGGCTCGAGAGTCTATACACATCCTCGATTCTCCATCCTTCTTTGGTGCTAGTACTGTAGGTACCGCACATGGGCTTAGGCTCTTCCTTATCAGTCCCTTCCTCAACAACTCTTGAACTTGTCTGTTCAGCTCTTCATTCTCTGCAGGGGTCATTCTATGGGCTACCTTGTTTGGCAAACTGGCTCCTGGTATCAAATCCATTTGATGACTTATCTTCTTTACTAGTGGTAAACCTTCTGGTACATTATTAGAGATAATGTCCTTGAACTCTTCCAACATATCTGAAACTTCTACTAGCTTGGACAACATTTTCTGAAACCTAGCATTGAAATTGGCAATAGGCTCATTCTCAAATCTTTTGATTGTGGCAAACATGTGGTAATTCATGGAAGGATCAATAGGGACCTTGAACCTGTCAAGAAAGGCTTTCTCTAAGACAGCCCACGAACCGACAGAAGATTGACCAAGACTAATGAACCAATTATAAGCCTCTTCCCCTAAGGAAAAAGGGAATAATCTGCACACCACGTCCTGATGTTCTATTCTGGCTCTGCAGCACGCTTCTTTAAACGTCCTGATATGATCATCAGCATCTTGATAAGGATGATATTTTGGACAAAGTTTGTCCAGATTCTTTGGTAACTCGTGATATGCATTAAAGGTCAAGGGTGACTCTGCTGCAAAGAAAGACATTGCAACCTGAGGGGGCTGAACTGGTGGTGCAGTTGGCTGAGGGTGAACTAAAGGTATACCCTGGGTCTGAACAGGAGGTGTCACGGATACACCGGAAGGTATTTGCAAATCGACAGGAGTTACAGGAGGAGGTCCCGGTGAAGCTCTAGACGCACTAGACCCTGGAGTATGGTGAATGTCTACAGTCCTAGGTCTGAAACCTCTAACAGGCAATTCTTCAAAAATTTCACTAGGTCTAGACCTGGTATTTATCCTGTGAGCCAGGATTTCTCGATTTGGAGGCAAATTGGCTGAAACTTTGCAAATATTGGTTAAATTTCACTGGATGAGGTGATATTTATGGTCAGATGGCAAATCAGACTGGATATTTACGAAATATTTGTGAAGACACTGCAAATATGACAGGATATTGGGATATCCTGACCCGTAACACAAGATCTTCAAGTATTTAAGGCTCAAATTCTCAAAGCTTGAACAAATTTACGCATCTTTAGCCGATATTAGTGAATTTGGAGAGATCTAACGTAAAGCTTGCCATATTTATGTGAGATCTGGAAATCTTTACATAGAATGTGCATATACAATCTTGTCACAGTAAATATTTACGTAATTTACTGAAATTCACGGGCGATCTGAGGTTACCTTACTCTTATACGTCATCAAACCTGAAAATAATGATGATGTTGTGTTAGGAGCGAGGGGCCTGCATAAAATGAATGATGACTGAAGCAGTGGTGTCTTTTCCAGTTCGGCCCTCCTTCTAGCACCAATTTATGTTGCGTTAGGAGCGAGGGGCCTTTATATATGTTAGCAAGATTTAAAGCGGGCTGCTAAACAGAGGCAGGGGATATCACGTCGACTAAAAAGAATTTATTTGCTGAGAAACAGCTCAGGCCCTCCTTCTAGCGCCAATTTATGTTGGTCATGATGTTAGTCATTCACACACATAGAATAAAAGTTACACAACAACCTTTACTCATCTTGAAAGATACGATGAATTCAGAGAATTCATGATCCCAAGTCTCCGTTGATTAGGTCTTAATCTACTGACGTTACTCAGTGGTTGATGTGTGTTGTTGTTTTCCATTCAGGGGCCTTACGTATTTCTGCAAAGTTCATCATTATTTCTCCAAATATCCTGCTCTCTATGTCTGCTCTGCATAAATCTCCAATAATTCTACCTCTGCACTGTGAATTTAGTCAAATAATGTGCCTACAGGCTGATATTTGCATGATATTTTCAATACTACATGCATTTAACTCAAATATGCTAATGATTTTTAGTTACCTATGGGATTTCAGCATATTTCTCTGTTGTTTGCTTAAGATTATTAGTTTATTTGCAATTGTGATAGTTAGATGCTCTGAAATTGAAAGAAATTAAAGGAAATGCTTCTAATTAAGTTGAACCTTTAGCTTTTGATCCACATACATGCTTGATACTGTCATGAGGAGAAGAAATCAAACCATATGTTCACCAGGACATTCCACAGCTAGATACAGTTGATGCAAACTTCAGAGGGTAATGAATGAAAACAATACATGCAACATGATGAGCACTCCAAGGGACGCAGCAAATCAAAGCACATATACAGAATTCAGACACAGATTACTCAAGATTTTTGAAGATTTGTAATCAAAATACTCTTCTCTTTCATTAAGTATGCAAAAGACATGTACATATACAGCAGCTTTGAAATAAGTCCTGAATATTTCAGCAATCAGATTTCAATTAAGTTTCGAATGAATATAACCAGGCATTCCACCACCTTTTATAGAATAAGGTGAGGAATCCGTTACAAAAGATCCACGGATCTGATTTATCAATACAAATCAACGGTCATCACTTCATGACTTGTCAATTTTACAAAAGACACAAGTTGCCAGCTGGCAACTATCTATACTGCATATGCAAGATATTTCCCCTTTCATGATGTATCTTCATCGTGCTCTTTATCTGATGCATGCGCGTCATCATCATGTGCATCGCTTTCTAAACTTTCGCTATCCGGATGATGACGCTGCTGCATATGGGGCTGCATGCTGCTCTGGATTTGTTCGTATGACTGCACAACTTGGTCTATTCCTCCACCATCTTGAGTCTTTGCCTTGATAATGGCGTGTTTGTACGCTTCATACTTATCCCTGGTGTTATCCAGCTTATTCTTTCTGTCCTGCAGTGTCTCATTATAGGTCTCCATCTTGACCTTGATCCTCATCATTTTATTTATTATCTCTTCTGTCAAGTGGACTAGCGGACCATCATCTTCCACTTGGAAGTTATTATGCAGAGCCTTGAGGGCAGAATCTTCATCTTGATTCTCTATCTTCCCTTCCATCTTGCCCTCTAATGCTTCGAGCATGTCTGCTTCAATGCCCATTAAATCGCGTAGCCTCATGCTGATCTCCCTCAGCTTATTATTGCATCTCTTGAGGACTCCGCATTCGAACTGTACATCCTTATACCATATATCCACTAATAATGCAGTATTATTATTTAACACCTGCTTACTGATAAGCAGTTGTGGATTTATCTTCCTTATTTCGTCCAGCAGGCTGAGGACTTTCTCCAATTTATAAGACCTTTTTCCAGTCTGCATCTGCAACCTGTCCACCTTGGTTTTGGAGTCACTCAATATGCTCCATCTCTTCAAA
The DNA here is from genome assembly GCA_027924645.1 of Cunninghamia lanceolata. NCBI lineage: Eukaryota > Viridiplantae > Streptophyta > Pinopsida > Cupressales > Cupressaceae > Cunninghamia > Cunninghamia lanceolata. The sequence goes on from BSBN01000596.1 coordinate 5,549,409, forward strand.
GAACCTTTCATTATTTCAATAGCATCATCCAATGTGGATGACACCCATTTTCTGATTACGGACACCTCATGTTTCATGAGGTCCAGTTTATTTACCTCCTCCTGAGAAATGGCAGTCAATGGGACTGCAGCTTCACCTGTGGTATCTTCAGGGTTGGTTAAACCCTTTATGTATGCATGCAACTGAGCAATGTGCTCTTTATGTTGCTTATTCTTCTCCTTCTCTCTTTTCACTTTCTGAATTAGAGAGTCTATAATGTCTTTTCCCTCCTGACCTTCCTGCTCTTCATTGGCAAAACCCAAATCAACTGTGTTTATCTAGAATTCATCCACAGTGATTTTGCCTTTCTCTTTCTCTACGGCAGGCACAGCAATCTGTGCAGTCCTTCTCCCTGTCACCGGATCTCTTTTGATGGCCGAAGTCATTCTGGCCTTTCTCCTGGGCTTCATTATATCTGCGGCGAATAGGGTGGAGACATCGAACTCTTGAATCTCCAGTTCCTCTTCAACATTCACTTCCTTTTCTAACCATGGAGGCACCTGATCATGCTTCTCAGCATCATGATGCTGTTCACCTCTATCTCCTGTTTCTATCAATATCTGTTGTGGAGATGGTGACTTTTCTTTTTCCGGCTCTTGATGCTCGCCTTGTTGCTGTTGATCCTGAGGCATCTCCTTCTGTTGAGGAACTTCTTTTTCTGGAGGAGCATCTTCTCTGTGTGGGGAACCTGGCGGTGTACCTATAAGTAGATCATGATGATCATGATCTTTTTCCTTCGTTATTTCACCTGTCCCCAGTTCTTCCCCCTGTGGAGGTTGATCATCCTCCCTTTGTTTTTCAACTTCTGGTGGTATGTCGACCACCTTTGATATTGTAGGATCTGCCTGAGGTGATGACATCTGCTCCGCAGCGGCTATTTGTTCTGTACCTGCGGCATTCACCTCCTGTGCCTTATCAGCAGGATCCTCTATCACTTCTTTCTTCTTATCATCAGCCTTTGCTTCTTCTCGGACCTCTACTATAGCAGGTCCTGCTGATGTATCTTGTGGGCTTTGTTGGCCTGATTCAAGAGCATGGCCCTCTGCTTCGGCCATCTCTATCTCCTTTGTCAGGTGGCCCTCATCAGGTGATCCTGCTAGCTGTTCAGGACTTGCATCCCTTTTCTCCGTCAAGTCGACCACTGCAGGATCTGTCACCTCGGCGATCAGTGTGTCCAGCCCTATGTCCTGAGCCACCTGCTCCGGGCTCTTCTCTGGTTCTGGGCTCTTTTCTTGCTCCGCCTCTGCTTGTTTCATCTCTTCAAGCGTTGATTGGACAGATGGAGGCATGTGAGGAGCCATACTGATGCCAGCAGCTGCAAGTGTTTCCATTTCTTGTGCAGCTACATCCTGCACCACCTCATCATCAGACAAGTTTATTGTCTCGTCTAGCGAGACATGCTTTTCCGCTTGTGCCTGAGATGATTCCTTTTGTTGCTCTTCTGCAAGTTCTGTTTTGAACTTGACAATGGTAGGAAGTGGAACATTGTGCTGAAGTTCCTTCTGCACTTCACTACCTGCCCCTTGTACTTGTACTGGGGGGTGACTCATCTCACCTCTCATGGAGTTTCTTGTTTTCTTAGGTGTGGTAGGAACCAACACCTGCGGAGCTCTCCTCTTTCTTCTAATTACGAGTGGAGCTTCCTCCTCTTCTTCAGGCTCTTTCTCCATGAGGATATCCTTGCCTGGTTGTCTGGATGACTGACCCACTTCTTGGGTCTCTGTGGTTCCAGCCTCTGCTGTCTTGGCTTTCTTGGGCTTAGGAGGAGAATCTGATTCTGATCCTGCTCTGGCTGGATCCTCAACCGTGAATACTGCTCTTTCAATTATGACCCCTTTGGGTCCCTTTTCCACCTTCTTGCCCCTTGGGGCTCTCTTGCTTGGATGCTGTGGTGGAGGAATCCTCTCTCCCTTGGTCTTCTGCTTCTCCAGCAGGAAGTCATCATATTCGTCTGTGGGGATGTCCTGTCCTTTCCTTTTGTTGTCCACCATGATGGCAACACCCCTTTTCTTCAATGCCTCTACCTGTGCATCTACCCAAGCTTGGGTCAAGTGTATGGTTCTGGCAAAGAATGGGTTCAAGGACATATCCTCCTGCATGGTGAGGTCAGGGGCAGAAATGGTATCATTGTATATCTTCTTCTGCTCGTATTCATCTGCCATGATCCTGCCGTCATCACTCTTCAGCTGCTGAGGGAGGGGTATGCAGTCAAATGTCCTAATCTGGTTCAGAGTCAACCTCTGATACCTCCTCCTCCTGGCCTCTACCTCATCTTCGCAGTCAACCCAAAAATCTTCTAGGTGCCTTTGGTGAATTGGCTTTCCTAGGATCTTCTGCATTCGGTCGTAAGGATCATATGGTCTCGTTACTGGGAAGGGCAGTAGATTCATCTTGTTCAGAGTGACCATCACCTTCTTAATATTATCCGAGTCAGGGCACATATAGTTACCGATGCTGACTGGGAACAAAATTGGTGGCAGCTTCTTGGCATCCTTATACGTCTGTATTATGGTGGAGCCCTACCTGATAAATTCCATTAAAACTACTGCATCAGTAGGATATCTTGGTAGCATCAGGGGATGTCCTTCAAAACCTTCTATCCTGATGTAGGAAAAGGTGGCAAATTGGATGTACCATGCCCCATGCCTGTATACTGCCTCCTGAGCTTCCATGCTCAGTCCTTTTGTTCTGTCATCTTCCATGGTCCTTACCAGATGCATAGAGAATGCATCATTGACCAGTTTATAGTCCTTGATGTAATTAGTTCTTTGCAGCTGGGGATGATGATCCCAGATATAGGCTGCATTTGTGCCTGTTAGCTTCCCATCTGTGGTTAAGGCATCAAACGTACCTCTATATGCACAGGAATAAACAATGTAAGAGGTCATATAGAAGGCACAATCTGAACCTCCCAGGTTCAGCAGCTGCTCATGCAGAGCATCACATATGATTTGGCCCCACAGTGGCTTGATGTCTGCATATTGACACATCATTATTATGCCATACATCCAGTCTCTGAATTCTCCAGTATCAGGCTGGCCAATTACCCTGTTCAGTAGGGCAATCACATACTGATATTCCTCATTAAAATCAAACTTGAACATGTGCACAGGGAGCTTGGCTGCTGCATTATATGTGCTGTTCTCGGCCCGCCAAGGATACATGTTCTTTCTGGCCGTCTTCTTGTTAGCCTCGTATTCTCTTTCAGACTTCTTCAAGTCTACACTCTTTACCTTGCTGCCCATTGGCAGTCCAAATGTTTGGGATAGACCTTTGATGGATAGGTCTGCATACACTCTCCCATGCTTCACCACCTGCCTCATCTGAGGGTTGTAGTTCCGGGCGCACTCAATAACCAGCTCCAAAGACTCCATGGAGTAGGGGAAGCCAGCAGCGTTCCACATGCCAGATACAAACACGGCGTCCAATACTGGACTCTTATCTTGTCCATCATTCAGCTTGGTCGACCAAGCTTCCAGGTTGGTACTCCCCTGATGGGTATCTGTAATTGCCCCAAATTTAAACAGGACCCCTCTCTATGAAGAGAACATAGGCCGGCTGAATTCCTCTTGATTCTTGACTGAGCATTTTTCAGCCATGGGTACCTGCAATTAACAACATTTCTTCTCACAACGGGATATGCATGCATATATATTGCAAATATCATACTTATTGCATCAATTTCACATTACTTATTCATACGGATACATAACCAGAACTCACAGCATCATTTAGAAACAACATGATGAGGGTTTCAGTTCACTTACCTGATTATGCCGATTTCCTTTTTATACCAGTATATCGCTAAGACACTCTTGATTCAGCTGCTGATCACCTTCCTTCCTCAGTCTATGAGCTCTAATCGCGCAACGGTAGCTGTTATGCAGATATGGAGGCTAGTGTTCTGTAAAACAATTTTAACGCAGGTGAATGTAACAATGGCGGTCGAATTACCTTTTAACCTTGCAGTTAGGGTAAACTTAGGGTAACTCTCACAAGTTAGATCGCAATCTTTCATCATTCGTGCGAAAACTCAGGATCTCGCCAGATGTTTCATTGGGTTCCGGGGTCGGCGGGAGTCACCTACCATATCTGCACGCATTTAATGGCAATGGCGGCAAAGGGAGCGCGGGGATATTCATATGACCAGATATCATGAGGGCAAGATGATATTTCACAAATATCAGGTTGAGTTTCAATATCATCCTCCCTAGTCTTGAAATTGTTATCGCGACAAAATTCGGGTGACAACGCACCTTGCTTTCATTTTAGCACATCAGGAGGATATTTTGGTCCATCGGGTGATATTTCAAAATATGATGATGACCTTCAAACTTACTCATTCTCCTTTCAGAATATCAGGATGATGTCATCATGATATTTGTTCTTCGGATTGGAAATGTCTTATGACGTCATCGTCACATTGGGTGAACATGATCATGTTTACAAAATATCCTGTCGAAATGTAAATATGATGATGATTTCATCAGGATGTTTGTTTCCTTGTTTATCGGGTTCAGATGATGTCATCAGTATGTTTGTTAAAGGTGATATTTTGCATCAGGATGATATTGACGAATATCGGGTTATATTTGAAAACATGATGCTCGCGATACAAAAGATCGTTCGACGGGGAAGACGAACTATCACTTAAAGTTAACGTCCAGATATTTGAACCGCAGGATATTATCGGGGGGACGTTTCAAATATGATGATGATGTTCTTCAAACAGCATAACTGAGTTTATAAAATATGACCCTCTTCTGGCGAATATCAGGTTTGACCAAGACTTTGACTGTTCATAACTCTCACATCCTGATGAATATCAGGGTGATGTAAAAAGCAAACCTGCATGAATTTTAATGCTCTTTCAGAATATGTGGTCATATATATGAAATACGAATTTTGACAGACTGACCTCATATTGGGGTTTACCTCATCTTGACTCCACATGATGATGAACATGACTGATTTTACCAAACCGTCAGAAAGCAGACAACACAAGCCAAAAGAAAAGTTGGGTCCCTGTTTTGCCAAGTCAAAATGAGGCGTGTTGTGTCACCACACAACAACTTGCCACCAAAGAAAATAAACAAATTCCAATGACTCAAGTGATGTGATCACATTCATCTATAGTGTTCTAATTCTGTCTAAGTGTAAGCATCATGATCCTCTGAATGATAAAATTTCATCATGGTGATAAAGCTAACAAAGGATCAGGTGTGTGCATATGATTAATTATCCTCATCTTGAAAGTAAGTTGAAAACATAAGTAACTGGTGTTAAACTACATAGTTGGAGATCATCCCTCATAGCCAACCTGGATAGAGCCTTGCTGCCAGCAGGCGTCTATAGCCCTGGCAAGGTTATCTATACAATCTCCCTAAGTAGAGCCCCACTGCCAGCAGGCGTCCATAGCCCCGGTAGAGTTACTTAGATGGCCTAATTTTATTTCTTTTCTGATTTTTTCTTTAAAAATTTATATTTGATATCATCATGTCAGTTCATTTGTACAAGGTATAGTCACTTGCAGCTTTAGGTTGGAGATTGTATTGGTAGCAAGGGAGTCCCTTTAGATTTTTCACTTAACACCTATACTAGTGTGTTCAACAAACCCAAGGCTGTTAGGTGTTTCATTGTGATGGATTCGCATTGACCAAGAAAAAGCACCCTGATGAAAAGACATCACAAACCTGATCATGAATACTTCCTAGAATGAATCATAACCTATATTTAAATGTGATCTCATCATTTGAATCTCAACAATTTAATTATTTTCTTAGGGTGATGAAGTGCATCATCCTGACTTACCAGAACAAGGTCCCAACCAACAAAACAACAACACACAACAAACGAACTGTACAAACAACTATACAAATATACATTATGATACATATGACTGTCATGAAGTCATTCAGGCCTGGAAATAATGTTTGAGGAATTGTCCATTGACTGGCAACGGGACATCCTCACCTGTCAGGTTCTTAAGCCTATAAGTGTTGTCTCCTAAAATCTCAGAAATCTTAAAGGGACCTATCCATAATCTATCAAACTTACCATGATCACCTTTCTTTTCATGTGCTTTATCCCACATCAAGACTAAATCGAATATCCTGAAAGCTTTAATTCTAGCTCTCTTGTCAAACCAGCGTTTAACAACAGCCTGGTGTTTTGCAAATTGGTCAATCGCTTGACTTTGTTTTTCTTCCAGGTGCATCAACTGAAGCAACCTAACTTCCTATTTATTATCTATGCCTAGATACTCTTGGGCAAACTGCAAAGTAGGAATTTTCAAGTTTACAGGGAGGATAGGATCTACCCCATATACTAGTTGGAAGGGTGAGTTTCCTAATGCAATTTTCATTTTAGTTCTGTCTACCCATAAGGCATATTTCAGACATGAGTTCCATTCCCTGGGATTTTTCTCTATCAATTTTCTTATGATACTCAGTAAATTCTTGTTGGTGGATTCTGCTAATCCATTTCCCTGGGGATAGTAGTTGGATGAGAACTTAAGTATGATCCCATGATCAAAAGCCCAACTTGACAATTTGGTGGAAATAAAGGCGGAACCATTATCACTTACCAATGCATAAGGAGTTCCATACCTAGTGATAATGTTGCTTTCCAGAAATTTGATGACATCATCTGCAGTGTAGGTTTTGCTGTTGATAGCCTCAGTCCATCTTGTACAATAATCAGTAATTGTTAGGACATACCTATGGCCTGAGGAAGACGGAGGATTGATCAGTCCTATGAAATCCATGCCCCACTGAACATTTAACATGATCAGCCGTGTCTTTAAAAATTGTAGGCCAGTAATATCCTGCTCTGAGGATTGCATGTGTTGTGGCCAACGCTGATCTGTGTGCCGTTCCAAACTTGTCATGTAACTCTGTTAAAACTTTATTTGCTTCTGGTTTTTCTAAGTATCTCAAGTATATCCCTTCATCATATACTTTTGGGATCTTATCCTCAATGCTCTTCTCTGTGAAGCTTGCATTCTTGAAGGACATCTTCCAGTGATCAAGATGTGCCTGATGTCTGAATACCATTCTCTATTGTCTTTCTCATTGATCACATACTGCTGACTGATGATGTTTGGATCAGTTTCAGATATCATCTGGCTCAGAGCTTGTCCTCTTACCAGCTTCATTGGTGTGATCTCCATGTCATATTCTTGTAATACAGTAATCCATTTGGCTCTTTTTTCACCAGGTTCACTCTGCATCAGCAGCATCTTTACTACTGCATCTGGTACCACAGTAATCACTTTACTTCTTAGTATATAATGTCTAAACTTCTTTACTGCTCTGACTAATGCAAGTGCCTGTCTTTCAACATCTACATATCTCAACTCAGCATCTCTGAAAGGACAGCTCATGAAAGCAATTGGTTTCTCTTCTTTATCTTCATTTCTTTGAGTTAACACTGCTGCTGAGGTATGTTCTGAGGCAAATGAGTAGATGTAGAAATCTCTTGTATAATCTGGGCTAATGAGGATAGGAGCATCTGAAATGGCCTTCTTTATATCTTCAAAGGCAGCCTTGGCTTCTGGTGTCCACTCAATTTGTGCATCCTTTTTCAACATGGCATTCAATGGTTTGACAATCTCAGCAAAGCCGGTGATGAATTTCCTCACAAAATTTATCTTACCAAAATAAGATTTAAGTTCCTTTTTGCTTCCTGGATGTTGTAACTTCATAATGGATTCCACCCTGTCAGGATCAATGATAATTCCATCTTCTGTGATCAGGTGGCCTAGTAACTTTCCTGTTGTGACCCCGAATATGCACTTCTTAGGATTCAAAGATATTCCATATTCTTCACATTTCTTCAGTACACTTCTGAGATCAGCAACATGATTTCCCCTTTCCTTGGAGAATACTGTCAGGTCATCCATGTAGATGACTATACACTTTCCTATTAAGCCTCTGAAGGCTATGTCCATTGCTCGCTGGAATGTAGCTCCAGCATTTATAAGTCCAAATGGCATACGTCTATATGCAAATATCCCCCACTTTGTGGTGAAGGCAGTTTTCAATCTGTCAATTTTATCAACCATTACTTGGTTGTATCCTGAAAAACCATCTAAGAAGGACATCATTTTGGCTCCATTTACAATCTGTAGAACTTCATCCAAAGAGGGCAAAGGATAATTATCCTTTTCTGATGCTCTATTCAGGTTCCTGAAATCTACACACAACCTGATGTCTCCATTCTTCTTTCTGACTGGCACAAGATTCGCCACCCAAGTGGAGTGCCTCACAGGAAATATTATCCGGGCATTTAACAATTTCTTGACTTCTTCAAGGATGATTGGCTCAAGCAGAGCATTGACTGGCCTCTGCTTCTGTCGGAAAGGTTTTGCATCTGGCTTGAGAGGTATAGTATGAGTTATGACAGAAGTGTCATATGTCTTTAGCTCATCATAAGTCCATGCAATTACATGTATGTAATCTTTAAGGGCCTGAGTTATTCCTTCTAACTCTTATGGTGTACAAACCTTACCCAATAAGACGTTTCTCTTGTCATCAGCTAGTCCAATATTCACCTGTGAATATTGACCTCCATCTGCCTTAGGCAGATCCTTATGTTTAAGCATATTATCTAGATCAAAGGCTCTTTCTAATTCAATCATACCTTTGGGAATTCTGTTGCTAGGCAACTCTAATATCTCATCTTCTTCCCAGACATGATCTTCCATACCGTTCTCATCTATAATCTGAGCTTCAAATATGTCTCTATTTGATATGAAGTCCAGGATGTGCTGATCATCATCAAACACCTGGAGATTAGTCACATTGTCAGGTACTGAAGGTACTGACACCAATTCTACTGAAAATCTCTTTAGACCCGATATGGACAGTGGTTCCAACGTACTAGCGGCCTGGGCAAGTGCATCTGCCCTCTAGTTCTATTCTCTTGGTACGTGAACGATATTAAAGGCATCAAAGTCTTCAATTAGGTCCCACACACGATGTCTGTAATTTGATAACTTTCTATAATTACAAGAGTAAACTCCTCTTACTTGTCTCACAACCAGTTCTGAATCTCCATAGACATGCAAGATCTTCACTTTCTTCTTATGAGCAAACAACAGTCCATGAATTAGAGCTTCATACTCTGCGACATTATTGGTGCAGGGGAACTGTAGTCTGTAAGCTGCTAAATAGGATTTCCCTGATGGATCAATAAGGTCAATTCCTACCCCAGCACCTTGCTTAGATTTGGATCCATCAAACCTCAGGATCCAAGGCTTATCTTCAGCAGGGCATTTGTCTTCAACAGGATATTTACTTGAATTTTCTTTCTTCTTTGCAGCTCTAGCTGCTGCTCCGCCTGATATCCACTTTAACTTGGGGATGTCATCTTCAAGTTTCTTCTTTCTTTTATTTGGTGAGCCTGATGGCTTTTCTGTTTTCTCTTCCATCTCAGCAGGAGGATGATGTTCAGCACATACAGCTGCATGCTTCTTCAAGATGTGTAAACATAGTGAGCAAGTTGTTTCTGAGTGAGGCGCCTCATGCAGCCTTCACCAACCTTTAATTAAAACCTCCTGGGGAGATTTACACTGTTGTGTCATTTTTTCTATTTCTTTTACCAGAAATTCTTCGAACTTCGTCAGGTCACTACCTTTGTCTTCATCAGACAACTCATAATCCGGTTCCATGAAGCAATCGCTACCAGGAGTGATCTTTTCTTTGTTTGCATCATTTATCTGATCGGACACCAGGATCCCTTCTGTTTTTAGGATATGATCTTCATCATGATCTGTCGACTCTTCTGTTCCTGCAGAAGACAAATAAGAATTAGTATCATCATCATCATCATCGGATGTAGCACTCACCTCGGAATATGATGATGATGCTTCACTATACGTCTGCTCCAGTATCATCATGTCTAAGCATGGTTCACAAGTCTTTTCTGAGTGTGCTTCACCGTGTAATCTGCACCATCCATCAATCAAAATATCATTAGCAGGTATATTCAATAATTGGCAACGTTTTACCTGAATAGATAAGTGCATCTCATAATCTGTGAAGCGATCTATTTCGTTCTCATTATTTGGATCATTATCAAATTCCATACTCAGCATGTCCTCATGATAATCATCATCATGATGATGATGAACATCAAGCATCAGGATCTCCTCTATTTTAACAGTTTGCGGCCTGATGTGATAAACTCCAGGTTCTACGTTTACATACATGATCTCATTTGTTTTGTTATATTCCATGATCATATGTTTCATCCTAGGCTCAGCATCAATCCTGATCTGATTAGGTATACCTTTCCATGGTAACCACATGTGACTGAAGTCTGTGGACATATATCCGTTGAGCGTTTTAGACCAGTCTCGGCTGAGCAACATCCCATATGTATTAGGTATGTCAACTACCTAAATGTCAATATAATACTGTATCCGAGGATCAGACGCTAGCTACATGTGAATGTGAGTCAGTTCTCCCACTACACTTACTTCTGTCTTGTCCAGTTGAGTGACCTTCTTTAAGGATTTAGCAGGATGCAGTCCTAAAGTGTTGCATATTGATAAAGGCATAACATTCGTTGAGGCTCCTGAATCAACTAAACAATTGTGCAAGTTCTTGCTGAACATTCTTATGGTGAGGAGAAATGGAGGTGATTCAGTTTTATCTCTAAACAAGGTCATGTGGGAGGTTTCAGCAGCTTGGACTGTAGCTAACACCTTGGGCTTGCTAGTATTATCTTTAGCAGCATGATCTTTTCCATTGGATTGACTTGAAAGATGATTATCCTCTTTAGGAGCAGGATCATCTAGTGACTTCATGAATGCCCTTTTGATGGCAGGAGTTTTCAATAGCTCAGATAGGGACAGGCTGATCTTGATTTTCTTCATTTCATCAGCCAAATAGCTGACTAACTTGTCAGACTCTTGAGGTGCATTTACGACTTTTGTTACTATGTTTTGAGGAGACAAGTATTGAGCATTCACCTTAGGGAACCCAGGGTTATTGCTAGCCTTAGGATTAGGAGGTGTGTTGAAGTTGTTTGGAGGTAGAGATGATGTCAATGGACCAGCAGGTCTATTGGCATTGCTCCTCAGGTTATAATTGTGCTTACCAGGATATTGCTGCTGGTATGCATGTACTTCCTCATGCTCTCTTGCAGGTTCATTTTCATCCTCAAAGGGGAAGACATAGTTTGTTTCAAAGGTTAAGGTAGATTCTTCACAGGTCTGATTATAATCCTGATGAGGTTGATTTGTGTACATTTCTAACACAAAAGCGGAGTCATATCCACAAGGAACTATTTCATTTCCTTCTGCCTGAGGTGGATTTCCAGAAGTATTAGATACTTCAGTCTGAAAGATGCTGGCAGCAATCCTAAATTATGGATAATCTAATTCTGCATGTGCATTGGTATTGTGGATCTTGCACCAATTGGTAAGGGCTGCCTCAGCAAGATTGACTCTGGTAGTCTGTTTGGCTTCACCAGGAGGCTGATTATCTAGGGGTGATGGTAATGAACCATTATTTGGCCTAGAGTTCCACACTCTGGGCTGTCTAGGAGGATTATTATTGTTTCCACCATTATTGTTGAAGTTATTGTTGTTATATCCTCTGTCAGGGTAGTTTGGTCTGTCATTGGAATAACTCCTATTCTGACCTGACTGCGAATAAAACCCTTGATTTCTCAAATGTGTTACTTCTGTGGTGAGTTTTCTGAGTTGAGCAGAAATTTCTTTGATTTCCTCCTTCTCCTCTTGAGCTTTGGCCACTACATTTTTAGTCTGAGGCTTGAAAAAGGAAGATCCATGGTTATTGTTGGATAGATCGGTACTCCGAGGTGTCTGAGCATATGCAGGATATTGTGGCAATTGGCTATTCCCATTAGGAGGAGGCATAATACTCAATGGAGGTATTTGCAAAGGTGCAGGCATGACTGTTGGGGGTATCACTGATCCATTTGGATATTGTGCAGGATATTGTGAAGGATAAGCTGTAGGATACTGTGCTGGATATTGTGATTGTACGCCAGGCAAAGTAGGGAATACTATATTTGGAGTAGGAGCAGGTATCAACTGCTGATTTACCTTGATAGCTTCTTGAAAAGCTCCTGTCAATGTAGTGATCTCAGGATGTGTTCTTCTGATGAACATGGAAGTTAATGGATCCAGGGCTGAATAATAGATACTCCTAGCAGCAGCATCAGCCACCACATATGGGGCAACTAGCTTGGACAACATTTTCTGAAACCTAGCATTGAAATTGGCAATAGGCTCATTCTCAAATCTTTTGATTGTGGTAATTCATGGATGGATCAATAGGGACCTTGAACCTGTCAAGAAAGGCTTTCTCTAAGACAGCCCACGAACCGACAGAAGATTGACCAAGACTAATGAACCAATTATAAGCCTCTTCCCCTAAGGAAAAAGGGAATAATCTGCACACCACGTCCTGATGTTCTATTCTGGCACTGCAGCACGCTTCTTTAAATGTCCTGATATGATCATCAGCATCTTGATAAGGATGATATTTTGGACAAAGTTTGTCCGGATTCTTTGGTAACTTGTGATATGCATTAAAGGTCAAGGGTGACTCTGCTGCAAAGAAAGACATTGCAACCTGAGGGGGTTGAACTGGTGGTGCAGTTGGCTGAGGGTGAACTAAAGGTATACCCTGGGTCTGAATAGGAGGTGTCACGGATACACCGGAAGGTATTTGCAAACCGACAGGAGTTACAGGAGGAGGTCCCGGTGAAGCTCTAGACGCACTAGACCCTGGAGTATGGTGAATGTCTACAGTCCTAGGTCTGAAACCTCTAACAGGCAATTCTTCAAAAATTTCACTAGGTCTAGACCTGGTATTTATCCTGTGAGCCAGGATTTCTCGATTTGGAGGCAAATTGGCTGAAACTTTGCAAATATTGGTTCAATTTCACTGGATGAGGTGATATTTACGGTCAGATGGCAAATCAGACTGGATATTTACGAAATATTTGTGAAGACACTGCAAATATGACAGGATATTGGGATATCCTGACCCGTAACACAAGATCTTCAAGTATTTAAGGCTCAAATTCTCAAAGCTTGAACAAATTTACGCATCTTTAGCCGATATTAGTGAATTTGGAGAGATCTAACGTAAAGCTTGCCATATTTATGTGAGATCTGGAAATCTTTACATAGAATGTGCATATACAATCTTGTCACAGTAAATATTTACGTAATTTACTGAAATTCACGGGCGACCTGAGGTTACCTTACTCTTATACGTCATCAAACCTGAAAATACTGATGATGTTGCGTTAGGAGCGAGGGGCCTACATAAAATGAATGATGACTGAAGCAGTGGTGTCTTTTCCAGTTCGGCCCTCCTTCTAGCACCAATTTATGTTGCGTTAGGAGCGAGGGGCCTTTATATATGTTAGCAAGATTTAAAGCGGGCTACTAAACAGAGGCAGGGGATATCACGTTGACTAAAAAGAATTTATTTGCTGAGAAACAGCTCAGGCCCTCCTTCTAGCGCCAATTTATAAAGGTCATGATGTTAGTCATTCACACACATAGAATAAAAGTTACACAACAACATTTACTCATCTTGAAAGATACTATGAATTCAGAGAATTCATGATCCCAAGTTTCCGTTGATTAGGTCTTAATCTACTGACGTTACTCAGTGGTTGATGTGTGTTGCTGTTTTCCATTCAGGGGCCTTATGTATTTCTGCAAAGTTCATCATTATTTCTCCAAATATCCTGCTCTGTATGTCTGCTCTGCATAAATCTCCAATAATTCTACCTCTGCACTGTGAATTTAGTCAAATAATGTGCCTACAGGCTGATATTTGCATGATATTTTCAATACTACATGCATTTAACTCAAATATGCTAATGATTTTCAGTTACCTATGGTATTTCAACATATTTCTCTGTTGTTTGCTTAAGATTATCAGTTTATTTGCAATTGTGATAGTGAGATGCTCTGAAATTGAAAGAAATTAAAGGAAATGCTTCTAATTAAGTTTAACCTTTAGCTTTTGATCCACATACATGCTTGATACTGTCATGAGGAGAAGAAATCAAACCATATGTTCACCAGGACATTCCACAGCTAGATACAGTTGATGCAAACTTCAGAGGGTAATGAATGAAAACAATACATGCAACATGATGAGCACTCCAAGGGACGCAGCAAATCAAAGCACATATCCAGAATTTAGACACAGATTACTCAAGATTTTCGAATATTTGTAATCAAAATACTCTTCTCTTTCATTAAGTATGCAAAAGACATGTACATATACAGCAGCTTTGAAATAAGTCCTGAATATTTCAGCAATCAGATTTCAATTAAGTTTTGAATGAATATAACAAGGCATTCCACCACCTTTTATAGAATAAGGTGAGGAATCTGTTACAAAAGATCCACGGATCTGATTTATCAATACAAATCAATGGTCATCACTTCATGACTTGTCAATTTTACAAAAGACACAAGTTGCCAGCTGGCAACTATCTATACTGCATATGCAAGATATTTCCCCCTTCATGATGTATCTTCATCGTGCTCTTTATCTGATGCATGCGGGTCATCATCATGTGCATCGCTTTCTGAACTTTCGCTATCCGGATGATGACGCTGCTGCATATGGGGCTGCATGCTGCTCTGGATTTGTTCGTATGACTGCACAACTTGGTCTATTCCTCCGCCATCTTGAGTCTTTGCCTTGATAATGGCGTGTTTGTGCGCTTCATACTTATCCCTGGTGTTATCCAGCTTATTCTTTCTGTCCTGCAGTGTCTCATTATAGGTCTCCATCTTGACCTTGATCCTCATCATTTTATTTATTATCTCTTCTGTCAAGTGGACTAGCGGACCATCATCTTCCACTTGGAAGTTATTACGTAGAGCCTTGAGGGCAGAATCTTCATCTTGATTCTCTATCTTCCCTTCCACCTTGCCCTCTAATGCTTCGAGCATGTCTGCTTCAATGCCCATTAAATCGCGTAGCCTCATGCTGATCTCCCTCAGCTTAGTATTGCATCTCTTGAGGACTCCGCATTCGAACTGTACATCCTTATACCATATATCCACTAATAATGTAGTATTATTATTTAACACCTGCTTACTGATAAGCAGTTGTGGATTTATCTTCCTTATTTCGTCCAGCAGGCTGAGGACTTTCTCCAGTTTATAAGACCTTTTTCCGGTCTGCATCTGCAACCTGTCCACCTTGGTTTTGGAGTCACTCAATATGCTCCATCTCTTCAAAGAACCTTTCATTATTTCAATAGCATCATCCAATGTGGATGACACCCATTTTCTGATTACGGACACCTCATGTTTCATGAGGTCCAGTTTATTTACCTCCTCCTGAGAAATGGCAGTCAATGGGACTGCAGCTTCACCTGTGGTATCTTCAGGGTTGGTTAAACCCTTTATGTATGCATGCAACTGAGCAATGTGCTCTTTATGTTGCTTATTCTTCTCCTTCTCTCTTTTCACTTTCTGAATTAGAGAGTCTATAATGTCTTTTCCCTCCTGACCTTCCTGCTCTTCATTGGCAAAACCCAAATCAACTGTGTTTATCTGGAATTCATCCACAGTGATTTTGCCTTTCTCTTTCTCTACGGCAGGCACAGCAATCTGTGCGGTCCTTCTCCCTGTCGCCGGATCTCTTTTGATGGCCGAAGTCATTCTGGCCTTTCTCCTGGGCTTCATTATATCTGCGGCGAACAGGGTGGAGACATCGAACTCTTGAATCTCCAGTTCCTCTTCAACATTCACTTCCTTTTCTAACCATGGAGGCACCTGATCATCCTTCTCAGCATCATGATGCTGTTCACCTCTATCTCCTGTTTCTATCAATATGTGTTGTGGAGATGGTGACTTTTCTTTTTCCAGCTCTTGATGCTCGCCTTGCTGCTGTTGATCCTGAGGCGTCTCCTTCTGTTGAGGAACTTCTTTTTCTGGAGGAGCATCTTCTCTGTGTGGGGAACCTCGCAGTGTACCTGTAAGTAGATCATGATGATCATGATCTTTTTCCTTCGTTATTTCACCTGTCCCCAGTTCTTCCCCCTGTGGAGGTTGATCATCCTCCCTTTGTTTTTCAACTTCTGGTGGTATGTCGACCACCTTTGATATTGTAGGATCTGCCTGAGGTGATGACATCTGCTCCGCAGCGGCTATTTGTTCTGTACCTACGACATCCACCTCCTGTGCCTTATCAGCAGGATCCTCTATCACTTCTTTCTTCTTATCATCAGCCTTTGCTTCTTCTCGGACCTCTACTATAGGAGGTCCTGTTGATGTATCTTGTGGGCTTTGTTGCCCTGATTCAAGAGCATGGCCCTCTGCTTCGGCCATCTCTATCTCCTTTGTCAGGTGGCCCTTATCAGGTGATCCTGCTGGCTGTTCAGGACTTGCATCCCTTTTCTCCGTCAAGTTGACCATTGCAAGATCTGTCACCTCAGCGATCAGTGTGTCCAGCCCTATGTCCTGAGCCACCTGCTCCGGGCTCTTCTCTGGTTCTGGGCTCTTTTCTTGCTCCGCCTCTTCTTGTTTCATCTCTTCAAGCGTTGATTGGATAGATGGAGGCATGTGAGGAGCCATACTGATGCCAGTAGCTACAAGTGTTTCCATTTCTTGTGCAGCTACATCCTGCACCACCTCATCATCAGACAAGTTTATTGTCTCGTATAGCGAGACATGCTTTTCTGCTTGTGCCTGAGATGATTCCTTTTGTTGCTCTTCTGCAAGTTCTATTTTGAACTTGACAATGGTAGGAAGTGGAACATTGTGCTGAAGTTCCTTCTGCACTTCACTACCTGCCCCTTGTACTTGTACTGGGGGGTGACTCATCTCACCTCTCATGGAGGTTCTTGTTTTCTTAGGTGTGGTAGGAACCAACACCTGTGGAGCTCTCCTCTTTCTTCTAATTAGGAGTGGAGCTTCCTCCTCTTCTTCAGGCTCCTTCTCCATGAGGATATCCTTGCCTGGTTGTCTGGATGACTGACCCACTTCTTGGGTCTCTGTGGTTCCAGCCTCTGCTGTCTTGGCTTTCTTGGGCTTAGGAGGAGAATCTGATTCTGATCCTGCTCTGGCTGGATCCTCAGCCGTGAATACTGCCCTTTCAATTATGACCCCTTTGGGTCCCTTTTCCACCTTCTTGCCCCTTGGGGCTCTCTTGCTTGGCTGCTATGGTGGAGGAATCCTCTCTCCCTTGGTCTTCCGCTTCTCCAGCAGGAAGTCATCATATTCGTCTGTGGGGATGTCCTGCCCTTTCCTTTTGTTGTCCACCGTGATGGCAACACCCCTTTTCTTCAATGCCTCTACCTGTGCATCTACCCAAGCTTGGGTCAAGTGTATGGTTCTGGCAAAGAATGGGTCCAAGGACATATCCTCCTGCATGGTGAGGTCAGGGGCAGAAATGGTATCATTGTATATCTTCTTCTGCTCGTATTCATCTGCCATGATCCTGCCGTCATCACTCTTCAGCTGCTGAGGGAGGGGTATGCAGTCAAATGTCCTAATCTGGTTCAGAGTCAACCTCTGATACCTCCTCCTCCTGGCCTCTGCCTCATCTTCGCAGTCAGCCCAAAAATCTTCTAGGTGCCTTTGGTGAATTGGCTTTCCTAGGATCTTCTGCATTCGGCCGTAAGGATCATATGGTCTCGTTACTGGGAAGGGCAGTAGATTCATCTTGTTCAGAGTGACCATCACCTTCTTAATATTATCCGAGTTAGGGCACATATAGTTGCCGATGCTGACTGGGAACAAAATTGGTGGCAGCTTCTTGGCATCCTTATACGTCTGTATTATGGTGGAGCCCTGCCTGATAAATTCCATTAAAACTACTGCATCAGTAGGATATCTTGGCAGCATCAGGGGATGTCCTTCAAAACCTTCTATCCTGATGTAGGAAAAGGTGGCAAATTGGATGTACCATGCCCCATGCCTGTATACTGCCTCCTGAGCTTCCATACTCAGTCTTTTTGTTCTGTCATCTTCCATGGTCCTTACCAGATGCATAGAGAATGCATCATTGACCAGTTCATAGTCCTTGATGTAATTAGTTCTTTGCAGCTGGGGATGATGATCCCAGATATAGGCTGCATTTGTGCCTGTTAGCTTCCCATCTGTGGTTAAGGCATCAAACGTACCTCTATATGCACAGGAATAAACAATGTAAGAGGTCATATAGAAGGCACAATCTGAACCTCCCAGGTTCAGCAGCTGCTCATGCAGAGCATCACTTATGATTTGGCCCCATAGTGGCTTGATGTCTGCATATTGACACATCATTATTATGCCATACATCCAGTCTCTGAATTCTCCAGTATCAGGCTGGCCAGTTACCCTGTTCAGTAGGGCAATCACATATTGATATTCCTCATTAAAATCAAACTTGAACATGTGCACAGGGAGCTTGGCCGCTGCATTATATGTGCTGTTCTCGGCCCGCCAAGCATACATGTTCTTTCTGGCCGTCTTCTTGTTGGCCTTGTATTCTCTTTCAGACTTCTTCAAGTCTACACTCTTTACCTTGCTACCCATTGGCAGTCCAAATGTTTGGGATAGACCTTTGATGGATAGGTCTGCATACACTCTCCCATGCTTCACCACCTGCCTCGTCTGAGGGTTGTAGTTCTGGGCGCACTCAATAACCAGCTCCGGAGACTCCATGGAGTAGGGGAAGCCAGCAGCGTTCCACATGCTGGATACAAACACGGCGTCCAATACTGGACTCTTATCTTGTCCATCATTCAGCTTGGTCGACCAAGCTTCTAGGTTGGTACTCCCCTGATGGGTATCTGTAATTGCCCCAAATTTAAACAGGACCCCTCTCTGTGAAGAGAACATAGGCTGGCTGAATTCCTCTTGATTCTTGACTAAGCATTTTTCAGCCATGGGTACCTGCAATTAACAACATTTCTTCTCACAACGGGATATGCATGCATATATATTGCAAATATCATACTTATTGCATCAATTTCATGTTACTTATTCATACGGATACATAACCAGAACTCACAGCATCATTTAGAAACAACATGATGAGGGTTTCTGTTCACTTACCTGATTATGCTGATTTCCTTTTTATACCAGTATATCGCTAAGACACTCTTGATTCAGCTGCTGATCACCTTCCTTCCTCAGTCTATGAGCTCCAGTCGCGCAACGGTAGCTGTTATGCAGATATGGAGGCTAGTGTTCTGTAAAACAATTTTAACGCAGGTGAATGTAACAATGGTGGTCGAATTACCTTTTAACCTTGCAGTTAGGGTAAACTTAGGGTAACTCTGACAAGTTAGATCACAATCTTTGATCATTCGTGCGAAAACTCAGGATCTTGCCAGACGTTTCATTGGGTTCCAGGGTCGGCGGGAGTCACCTACCATATCTGCGCGCATTTAATGGCAATGGCGGCAAAGGGAGCGCGGGGATATTCATATGACTAGATATCATGAGGGCAGGATGATATTTCACAAATATCAGGTTGAGTTTCTATATCATCCTCCCTAGTCTTGAAATTGTTATCGCGACAAAATTCGGGTGACAACGCACCTTGCTTTCATTTTAGCACATCAAGAGGATATTTCGGTCCATCGGGTGATATTTCAAAATATGATGATGACCTTCAAACTTACTCATTCTCCTTTCGGAATATCAGGATGACGTCATCATGATATTTGTTCTTCGGATTGGAAATGTCTTATGACGTCATCGTCACATTGGGTGAACATGATCATGTTTACAAAATATCCTGTCGAAATGTAAATATGATGATGATGTCATTAGGATGTTTGTTTCCTTGTTTATCAGGTTCAGATGATGTCATCAGGATGTTTGTTAAAGGTGATATTTTGCATTAGGATGATATTAACGAATATCGGGTTATATTTGAAAACATGATGCTCGCAATACAAAAGATCGTTCGACGGGGAAGACGAACTATCACTTAAAGTTGACGTCCAGATATTTGAACTGCAGGATATTATTAGGGGGACGTTTCAAATATGATGATGATGTTCTTCAAACAGCATAACTGAGTTTATAAAATATGACCCTCTTCTGGCGAATATCAGGTTTGACCAAGACTTTGACTGTTCATAACTCTCACATCCTGATGAATATCAGGGTGATGTAAAAAGCAAACCTGCATGAATTTTAATGCTCTTTTAGAATATGTGGTCATATATATGAAATACAAATTTTGACAGACTGACCTCATATTGGGGTTTACCTCATCTTGACTCCACATGATGATGAACATGACTGATTTTACCAAACCGCCAGAAAGCAGACAACACAAGCCAAAAGAAAAGTTGGGTCCCTATTTTGCCAAGTCAAAATGGGGCGTGTTGTGTAACCACACAACACTTTCCAACCTCAAGACTCTAGAATCTTCAGCCTTCTGTAACCCCAAATCAGCTAGGGTTTCTATTTTCCCCCCCTATTCTAGACTCTACACTGGCCCCCCTTAACTCTACCACTGCCCAGGGTTCCCAAAATAGTCATAAATAGCACTTTTTGGCAGCCTCCAGCTAAATTTTGAAATTTGCAACTCCCTCCAAAAGTAGGTCAACTTCCGGGAAGCATAACTTTTGATCCGGGTGTCCGATTGACGAACCATTTTAAGCGCCGAAAAGCTTGCAATGTGAACTATCATGCTGGAAATCTATAAATAGATTTTTGTCAACTTTTCAAGATGTTATGAGAAGTTTTAGTGTCTCATATCTCGTTCCGTAAATTTTTAGGGGCTTTTCAGAAAATAAAAACTTTAATATCTTTTAGCTCACAAATGATCTTTGCCTGATTCCTTTGCCAAAGGTCTTATATTTCTGTTATGTAACTTTCTGGAAGTTTTTGCTTCATTACGTGCCCAAATGCAAACTTTCTAAAAATAGCAAGTACACTTTCCTAAATACGCAGGTCGCTATTTTTAGCAGTTTTGGAAAAACTGAAAGTCCTACATTATTATTCTGGATATTATGGAACCAAAAACACTAATTAGGGGAAGAAATGAGAACAACTACAATGGTTTTGAATTAACTTCTTTTTTTGTGATGCAAGATTGCCCTTACGCCTCTGGATGCTCCTGCATCAAAATGTTTGTAGGTTCGTTGTGTTTACCCTCCAGTATTCCAATTTTGATTCTCACTATCTCATAGGC
Organism: Cunninghamia lanceolata; assembly: GCA_027924645.1. Classification (NCBI taxonomy): domain Eukaryota; kingdom Viridiplantae; phylum Streptophyta; class Pinopsida; order Cupressales; family Cupressaceae; genus Cunninghamia; species Cunninghamia lanceolata. Next base: position 5,570,612 of record BSBN01000596.1, read on the forward strand.
TATTCTAACAACTACATTGTCAAAAGCATAATGGCAATTATTTGTGGTGCAGGATCCAATCAACGCAACATGGGAGTGTAGAACAATGTCAACAAGTGAGATGTCAAAGTACCTGCATAACATAGCTATTGTTGATAATATCAATGAATAGATAATGATGTTGATACTTCAACCAAGACGAATCTGATAATTTGTTTTAACTACTTATATACTATGGATATAAATAACTTTGCTTTGTATTTCACAAAAAGTTATTGCTAGTGTTTTGTACATGACGTTTTCCATACTATGTCTATGATGATAGTACATGTTTATGATAAAACAAAAGCTAGAGTGAACCACTATTTCTTCTATATCTCAGATGGATCATTTTCATGTGCCATAAATTATAGTTGTTTATGGTAATTGACATGTCTTTTGTGTGCAACACCATTATGCATTCATTTTGATCTAACTTTCATTCATTATGAATACAGGAAAAGTTAACCCTATATTTTATATGCCTTTGCAATACATTAAAGTCTATTGTTTCCTATCATTGAGTCTCTTTATTGGTTGATGTCTCTTGTTTCCTATCATTGAGTGTTTTATTCATTTTTCCCTGTTGTTCATTATGATTTAGCATTATTCTGCATCAAAAATGTTCTGTATAATTGACTGCTTCTAATCTTATTCTTGGCAGCACGAATTGAAAAAAAGCCATCATTTCCTATTGTTTTGTTGCTATGAGAAATATTTCATCAATACGCTATGTTATTTTGAAATCATATTGAGACTTAAAAAAACTAGAAGTATTTCCTCTTTCATAATCATTGTGTATTCATAATTTCCTATCTTCTCTCTTTATTGCACTTATTCACTTTAAAATTAAACATTTTTGCAATCTTCTCATTATCTTTTGGTATTTTGCTCAAGATTTTGATTCCTAGTCTTTTGTTACCATTGGGAATATTTCATGGCTTTGTAATGTTCTTTGATATAGTCATGTCTTCACACAGAGTGTATCTGTTGACATGCGGTGTTTGGACAATGGCCTTGTGCATTGATTGGTCTGTAATTTTCATTTATTGTGAATAGACTACAGTCTAGGCGTGATTAATGCCATATGTTGTAAAGTTTTAAGAATGCCAGCCGTAGGATTTATTGCATTGTTTTTTCATTGCCTCTAACTATTTCATGAGGATAAAATATGTGTATATTGAGAGGGTTTATATCTATCATATTGGAACCCAAAAATGCGAGGCATTTGTAAGTTCATAGATCTTTTGCACCATCATTTTTACACTGATTATTTATTTTCTCAAATTATTTGATGGTGGTGACATTTGTGTCTATTGACAGGGTTTATGTCTATTGTATTGGAAGCAAAAAAGTGAGGTGTTTGTAAGTTCATATATCTTTTGCATTCTCATTTTATAGTTCTCTACATCTCTACATTTTATCAGTTAATGTCTATTATTTCTTGGTCTCTGCATTTTATGCGTTGATCTCCACCCTTCCCTATCTTTGACTACTTTTATGGGTTCTATCAATGGGGTGCATTTCAAGAGGACATTGTGCATTTATTAGTCCCTGATTTTATTTTCTATGAAAACATTGAAATGTGGGCGGCATTAATGGCTTTGGGTGCAAAGTTCTCACATTGCCGAGAAAAAGATTTTTGTGTTGTTTATTCATTTGCTTGGATAGTTTGATGAGGGTGTAATCTGTGTCTATTTAGAGGGTTTATATCTATTGTATTCAGAGCAAAAAATAACACATTTGTAAGTTCCAATGTCTTTTACACAGTGATTTTTGCATTGTTTGTTCATTTTCTCCAAATGTTTGAAGAGGGTGATATCTATGTCTATTTAAGGGTTTATGTCTATCATATTGAAAGCAAAAAACTAAGCAACTTGTAAGTTCATATATCTTTTACAGTGTCATTTTATAGTTTTTTACATCTCCACATTCTATGGGTTAATGTCTATTGTTTGTTTTTCTCTACATTTTGTGCGTTGATGTCTACTCTTCCCTATCTTTGAGTGCTTTTATTGGTTAGTCTATGTTGTTGAATTAAAGACTTAACACCATAATTCATTACTGTCAACTTCTCTGTTGCCCACAGTTAAGAATGGAACTAGACTTTTCTCTGCATGCATGTGTGTCAACTATGCTTCTATTTATAGAATGAAAATAAAAGTTAGATCCCCATAAGTGCAAAATCTCTCAGTATAAAACCATTTCATTGTTTCATAATATTTTGTTGCTATTGGAAATATTTCATGCCTTTCCCATGTTCTTTGACATAGTCTCTTTCACAGGCATCAAACCTATGTCTCTTCACAAGGTTTATATAACTGTATATGAAGCGAAAAAGTAGGCATTTGTAAGTTCTTGTATCTTCTGCAGTGTCATTTTTCTTTTGTTTATTCATTTGCCTGTATTGCTTGATGATAGTGGAATCTATGTTTGCTGACAGTGTTTACGTCTTTCATATTGAAAGCAAAAAATGAGGAGTTTGTAAGTTACTATATCTTTTCCAGTGTCAATTTATAGTTTTTGTTGCATGTCTGCATTTTATGCCTTTATGTCTATTGTTTGTTGTTCTCTATACTTTAGTAAGTTCCTATATCTTTTACATTGTCATTTTATAGTTCTCTATATCTCTGCATTTTATTTGTAAATGTCTATTGTTTGTTGCTTTCTACATTTTATGGGTTAATGTCCACTCTTCCCTATCTTTCAGTGCTTTTTATGGGTTGTGTTAGCGCATTGCATTTTAACAAGACATTGTGCATTTATCAATCCCTAATTTTCATTTACTATCAAGAGACTAAAATACAAGCAGTGTTAATGGCTTCTGATGCAAAGTTTTAAATCTCATGAGAAAAATATTTTTTGTGTTGTTTATTCATTTCTTCAGCTAGTTTGATGACGATGAAATTTGCCTCTATTCAGAGGGTTTATATCTATGATATTGGAAGTAGAGAATGAATCATTTGTAAGTTCCTACATCTTTTACTTAGTCATTTTTCTGTTGTTCATGTATTTTATGAGTTGATGTCTACTTTTCCCTATCTTTGGATGCTTTTATGAGTTGGTCTTTGTCATTGTGTTAAAGACTTAACACCATAATACATTAGTGTCAACTTCTCTGTCGGCCTTGGTTAAGATGCAACAAATATTTTCTCTGCATGGATGCATACCAATTGTACTTCAATCTATAAAACAAAAATCAAAATTAGGTAAATATAAGTGCAAAATGTCTCTATATAAAATCATTCCATCAATTGGTAATGGTTTGTTGCTATTGGAATTATTTCATGCATTTCTAATGTTGTTTCATATAGTCTATTTGACTGAGGTGAAATCTATCTCTCTTTGACAGGGTTTATATCTACTGTATTGGAGTGAAAAAGTAGGCATTTGTAAGTTTCTCTCTCTTTTGCACAATCATTTTTCTATTGTTCATTCATTTGCTCAACTTGCTTGATGATAGTGACAACTGTGTCTATTCAAATCATTTATGTCTATCAACTTCTATGTTGGCCACAATTAAGAATAGAACTGCTCTTCTCTCTGCATGTATGCTTGCCAACTACACTTTGGTCTAGTAAATAAAAATGAAAATTGCGTCTAGAAAAATGCAAACTGTCTTCATATAAAATCATTTCATCAATCGATAATGTTTTGCAGATCGTACCTTCGTCTATTGACAAGGTTTATGTCTATCATATTAAAAGTGAAAAAATAGACATGTATAACCTCCTATATCTTTTATATTGTTGTTTGGCAGTTTTTTTACATCTCTACGTTTGTAAGTTCCTATATCTTTTACACTTTCATTCTATCTTTTTCTATGTCGCTATAATGGTTTCATCCTCTCTTTTTTCATAAAACACTACAGATGAGTCAATGATGTCAGCCTAGCTATTTAGAACCTCCTTTCAAAGGCTACAAGTAAGTGACAAAGTGCAAATATACATATTTCTTCTTCACTTTTTGTATGCAATTTTCCATAGAGCTACTTTTACTAACTATGGATTTCTTAACAGTGATGATGATTGCCAAGACAATGATGGAGCACTAAACACTATCTCAATGCTTTATCCCCATTTTCCTGAGGCTCATCCTGAATGTTGTCTCAGTTCTAAGTTCAGAGATGGCCACTCATTCCAAGTAGTTGTTTGGAAAGACAATCAAATGGCTTATGTCAAACTTTGGAGCTAATTGATTGGGAGCTTTCTAATTAATGTTGAATAATTGTGTGTTATTCACTTAAAATGTTGTGCCTATGCTTCCTTGTATCCCTAATTGTAGAAGTCTTGCAAATAGTAGACTGACTCTATTTCCAATTTTACTCTTGGGTTATGGATATTGCTCAACTTAAAACTGATAGTATTGCACTTCTGCTAGTAGATAGTGTCTTTATTCACAAGAATAGATGTATACATCAGTAAGGATTAGTACTAATTGATGATATAGTAACACAGATTCTAGTGTTTCATAGTTCATGAATTCTTTTTATATATATTGGTCATCCAAGTCATTAGAGTTGATCTAATAATAGGGGATGACTGAAGTTAGTCCCTATGTCCTAACTAACATTAATAATAAATTATTAACTTAATTTAGAATTGATGAAGCAATTTACTTTAGAAGAAATTAAGGGAGTAGTTTTTTCACTAGATCCAGATAAATCTCCTGGGCCGGATGGTTTTACTCCACTTTTTTTCCAAAAATGTTAGAATTTTATAGGTAAAGATGTTTGGTTGGCAGTAGAAGAGGCTCGTAGAAATCGTATTGTCTTGAAGGAAATTAATTCTACCTTTATTGCTTTGATTCCCAAAATTACAACTCTTCTTTTGCTGATTTCAGACCTATTTCCCTTTGTAATACTCTCTATAAAATCATTTCAAAAGCTATTACTTTAAGACTTACTAGTCTTATCCCAAAAATTGTGTCAGAGGAACAAGGTAGTTTTGTTCCAGGTAAGGAAACAGCTGAAGGTGCATTGGTGGCTCATGAGGTTCTACATTTAATTTATGAACATAAACTTTCTGCTATGTTGATTAAACTGGATATGTTAAAAGCTTATGATAGAGTGTCTTGGGAATTTTTGTTTCAAGTTCTTCTTAAGTTTGGTTTCTCCTCGAAATGGTGTAAGTGGATTTCTTCTTGCATCATTGGTTCAAGTTTTTCAATTTTGATTAATGGTTCCCAATCAAAAATTTTCAAATCCTCACAAGGGATAAGACAAGGTGACCCCTTGTCCCCTTTTCTTTTTATCATAATAGCTGAAGGCTTGAGTAGATTGATTTTGTGGCAAAATTCCTTGGAGAATTGGAAGGGGATTAAAATCCCTCGAGTTCCTTTTGCCATCACCCATGCTTTATTTGCCGATGATACTCTATTGTTTGGCCAGCCTGTGTTATCAGAAGCTAAATCCATTAAGGAAGTAATTTAAAAGTATTTTTAGTATCAAGCTAGAAAGTTAATCAAGAGAAATCCAAAAAAAATTCTTTTTACTTCCTCTTTTGTTCAAAAAAGAATTGCTAAATATTTGGGTTTTAAAGTTGATATCCTTCCCTCAAGGTATTTGGGGATTCCTCTCTTCTTGGGACCAGTTAAAAACATGTTTTGGGAAAACTTATGCAGAGTATTAACTCTAAAATTTCTTCTTGGAAAGGTAAATGGTTAACCTTGGCAGGTAAAATTTTAATGATAAAATTAGTTTTGTCGGTAGTACCTGTGTATATGTTTTTAGTGCTTATGATGCCTAAGACTATTATTTCTTGTCTTATTAATATCTTGAGGAAATTTTTGTGGAATGGATCTAACTTAAATGGAAAAAAGATTCCTTTAATTTCTTGGGATAAAATTTGTTCTCCAAAGCACCAAGGAGGAACTGAAGTTCATAATATCGAAGCACATAACAAGGCTCTTGGTGCTAAGTTGGTTTGGAATTTATATGAAAAACTAGATTCTAAATGGGAGAAAATAAGGCAAGCTAAATATTTAGATTTATCTTCACCTGAAAGAATTTTTACTATTTTAAATCTAAAGATGGGCTCTCAGATTTGGAATTTTCTTTTAAAATGTAGAGAGGTGATCTCTCCTTTTCTTTCTTGGGTTATTCAGGATGGTAATTCAGCTCTTTTTTGGGATGACTCTTGGAATAGCTATCAATCGCTAAAAAATGTAGAAGGTCTCCAGGAAATTAAGGTGTTTTTATGTCAAATTTGGGGAACTAAAGTTAAAGATTATATTGAAGTAGATTCTGATTTGGTATTTAAACAAGTTAAGTGGAAAAACTTTGATGATTTTCTGATTCCTTTAGAATAGAAGGCTTTGCTTAGGAATATCTTGTAGGGGAGAAGGATTTTTTTATCAGGAGGCAAAGATAAACTCATTTGGGCACCGTCAAAATCAAGTCAATATACAGTCAAGCTAGGCTATCTAAGTATCATTAGAAAGGATTCTAATTCTCCAACTGATTGGCATTATAAACTGTGTTGGAGTGGTCCCTATCTTCCTAAAGCAGGGGCTTTTGCTTGGTTAGCCTTGAATTATAGAATCCTTACTAGTGATAGGTTAGTTAGACTTGGGATTGCTAATTCTTTCTTTTGTCCTTTTTGCTCTGAAGTGGAAGAATCTGTGGATCATTTGTTGTTAAATTGCCAATTGTCTTCAAAAGTTTGGTATTGGTTATTCTCGAAGTTGTGTTGGCAGGGCCCCCTTCCTTCCTCTCTCCTTCAAGTGTTTCAAAGCTGGCCTATCTTGTTTTCAAACTCCACCTTTTCTGATTTATGGGTGGTCTCTTCGAGCATTGTTATTTGGATTCTGTGGCCTGAAATAAATAGTAGAATTTTTAGATGTCATTATTGTTAAACTTGAGAAGTTGATCTTAGAATTAGTCTCAGCTTCTCTTCACTTTAGAAAGTCTGGTTCCTTAGTTTTTACTTCTTGGGATGATCTTATGCTAAAGAATTGGAAATTTTTATTTTTGCCTAATTCAAATTATTTCATTTCAAAAAATAAATTGGATAGATCTATCATTAAGTGGATCCCTCCACCTATTTCTTTTGTTAAATTAAATTTTGATGGTGCAAGTAAGGGGAACCCTGATGAATCTAGTGCTGGTTGTGTTTTGAGAGATCACAATGGCTTAGTCTTAAGAGTTCTTTCAGTTAAACTTGGTGTGTGCTCAAATAATGAGGCAGAGGCTTTAGCTTTATTAGCAGGCCTTAATCTTGCAACTAAATGTGAGATTCCTAATTTAATAGTGGAAGGGGATTCTTTGAATATTGTTAGGGCATTTTCCTCTAAGTCTACGATAAATTGGAAAATTGATTATGTTTTGCAATTTGGAAGGAACTTGCTTGATCTTTTTCAATCTTTTAATATAGTCCATACTTATAGAGAAGGTAACTCTCTAGCGGATTTTTTAGCGAATCATGCTTTTTGTTTAAATGACTCTTACTATGAATGGGATTCCACCTCCATTTCATTAATCCTGGGGATCATTCACATTTTAAATGAGGAAAGTACATTTTAACATGGAGGCTAATTATGATGATTTTAGCATAAGGTACCTTAAAAAAGGTGAAGTTTTTAGCTTTTAGTTGCTAAATTGAGAATCCTCTAGATGTGGTGGCTTCTTTCAGACAACTGACGTTGTTCTTAAATTCCTGTGGGCAGTTTGTGTATGGTGAATAGTCCTTTTGCTTTAATATTGCACGTAGGGTGGTAGGTCTTGCATAACGGTATATCTTTTCAGTAATGATTTCATTCATTGTATCTTGAGGGAATTCGTCATTATATTCTTGTGCATCTTTTCTTTTGTCATCCCCTTCTTTTGTTCGGTTTGCTCTATTTCCATCTACTAAGCTGATTTCTGTTGGAGAGAAGTTTTTCCTATGGCCTCTACACAACGAAATAGAAGAATTTATCTGCCTATCCGAAATTGGGAACGACCTTCTTTAGGCTTTCTCAATCAGAATTCTATGCATGAAGTCTTTAAGATTTATGAGGAAGAAGTAGAGAGAGCTATCATACAGGTTTGTGGTCGGGACGTTTTGCATTTCCCTAGTTCTCTATATCCTTCCCAAGCTGCTTTGCACTTTCTTTCTAATGCTATGGAATTATTGCAAAATCCTGACCTGGTAAGGAATTTGGGATCTATGTTTGTTCATGAAGATTATTTTTCTGTGGATGTTTCTAACACAAGTTTAGAAGATTACGATTTGTATGAGGGTACTACTCTTGTTTGTGGCTTGTTTGTTCACAGGGATTTATTCTATTGACCTGAACTTCATTTCCTATATAATGCTATACTGCATGGACTTCAAAATAATTATGTTCTATCCTTTCATAATTCTATTCATTGTCATAGAAATGAGTTGTGCAGGTAGATGGAAGATGATGCTACAAGGGTTTTTAATGCTATAACATTCCTTCTGCATTATAACCCTCCTCATCCTCCGCCGCCCCCTCTGCTGGCTGAAGAAGAGGATTGTGGACAACAAGGTTTAATTGCTAATGGCTGGCAAGAAGTAATTTGATGGTTTTGGAGTTTTTTATATGGCTTCCTAAAATTTTTGTATTATATCAGATGAAAATTTTGTAATAGTTCCCTCGGGACACAGAAGTTAGTTTTTGTAGTGAAATCTTTGATTTTGACTTGGCTGACTCATCCTCTTGAGTCCTCTTTGTAATTAGATAAGTTAAAAGGCTACAACCGAAGGTTTTCTTTGTTGATTCTTCCCTACCAGTATGCCTCTTTGAATCAGGCATTTTGTATTTCTTTTTTAAATTACTATAATTTTAGTGGCTATGCCACTTTTTCAAAAAAAATAAAAAATAAAAATAAATTATTAACTTCACATAAAAAGTTGGTTCTTTCCATGTAGTTACATCTTATTTTATTTAATAAAATCATTTTAGCATTACTATTTTTAACATAATTTTTTTTAAGGGTGTAATCTCTTGTTTATTGTAAAATGCTACCCATAGTTTAACAAAAAATACCTTGACTTAGCTCATAGTTTCCCAAAGGGAGCAATATCACTTCTATAGAAACTTGGAGGATGATATAGTGAATTAAAGAGCTACAAAACACCAAACTAGTCTTAACTGACACTGACTTGATTCTTCCATTGGGAATTAAAAAGTAAAACTATTTACGAATTCTGTGTTTTGGAGTGCTTCACACAATATGTAACTATCATTTAATCATTTTCTAGTAGTTGAACACATACACTTTGATTATAACAATATTGTAAACTTATCTATGAATTCAGTATTGTGGGAGTGGTTGATGCAATCTAGAGTGATCGTTTAACTGTTTTCTTGTAGTTGAACACATGATTTGATTATAACAATATTATTTGATTCTTTAGAAATATGATATCATATCTCTTTGAGTTCTATAAAGTTTGGATGATTATTTTAGTTCGCTAGTGATTACTCTACTTTTGCAATCTCTTATTTATTTTTAGTTAACAAGATTCGGACACATACTTATTATTGACAAAGCAAATGCAAAATTGATGCAGGAGCATCCAATGGTGTAAGGGCAATCTTGCATCACCCAAAAAAAGAAGTTAATTCAAAATCATTGTAGCTGTTTTCATTTCTTTCCACAATTAGTGTTCCTGGTTCCATAATATTTAGAATAATGATGTAGGACTTTCAGTTTTTGCAAAAATGCTAAAAATAGCAACCTGCCTATTTTGGAAAGTCTACCTGCTATTTTTGGAAAGTTTGTAGTAGGGCATGGATTGAAGAGAAAACTTGCAGAAAGTTACTAAATGGAAATATAAGACCTTTGGCAAAGAAATCAGGCAAAGATCATTTGTGAGCTGAAAGATATTAAAGTTTGTGTTTTCTGAAAAACCCTTAAAAATTTTTGAAATGAGATATGAGGCACTAAAACCTCCCTAAATATCCCAAAAAGTTGATGAGAATCCATTTACAGATTTTCAGCATGATAGTTCACATCGCGAGCTTTCTGACACCTAAAACAGTTCGTCAATTGGACACCCGGATCAAAAGTTATGCTTCCCGGAAGTTGACCTACTTTTGGAGGGAGTTGTAAATTTCAAAATTTAGCTGGAGGCCGCCAAAAAATGTTATTTATGGCTATTTTGGGGACCCTGGGTAGTAGTAGAGTAAAAGGGGGCAAGTGTAGAGTCAAGAATAGGCAAAAACAATAGAAACCCTGGTGGATTTGGGGTTACAGAAGGCTGAAGATTCTAGAGTCTTGAGGTTGGGAAGCTGTAATGTGTTGCAGCCAGTAGGGGATTCATCCTCTAATTGTAATTGGGATTCAGTAATGTAATGAGTTACCTAGATCAATAAAAGAAAGTCCTATTTTCTGTGTTCCATTTCTATTGTTGTGTGTTTTATGATTTACCCCTTCATCAAGTGGTATTAGAGCGAGGGTTCCTGAGTGTGTAAACAGATCGCTGATCGTGAGGTAGTTTGCACCAGGACCTGAGGTGGTGTGTTTACTACGGAGATCAAGATGCCTCCACGAAGAAATCGTGTTGGGAGGAATGCTTTAACGGAATAGCCCTACAAAGGCAAATTGATGCATTGCAAGAGGAGCTACAAAGAAGGTTTGATCCAAGAATAAGAGAAGAAAGTGAAGATGAAGCTAAAGAAGAGCTATCTGAGGAAGAGCAAGAAGTTGTAGGAGATCCTAAAAAAGTTAGGTTGTTGAGGGCCATTTCAAAGATCAGAAAGAAGCCCAGAATCGAAGTTTCTACATATTCTGGAGATTTGAATCCGGAATAGCTCGTTGATTTGATCAATGACATGGAGGAATATTTTGAGTATGAAAATGTGGAGGACCCAGATCGGGTCAAGTTTGTAAAAACAAAGTTGAAGGGCCACACCAATATTTGGTGGAAGGAGGTCCAACTAGAGAGGAATAGAAGAGGAAAAGGAAAGATCACCAGATGGGTTCAGATGGTGGAGAAACTAAAGAAGAAGTTCATTCCTATGGACTATGAGATGGAGTTACTGAAGAAGTTGTAAGGACTAAAGCAAGGTAACAAGTCTGTTAAGGAGTATACAGAAGATTTTTATAAGATCACTATCAGGACAGGCCATGGAGAGGCCAACAAGGAGAAGGTGGCCCATACATTAATGGGTTGAGGCCAAGTATTCAAGAAGAGTTGAGCCTGATCAAAATGACCACCATAGAAGATGCATACCAGTTTTCCCTGAAAGTGGAAGAGAAGCTGAATAAAAGGCAAAGGGGAAGAGGTCAAGGTGGAAGGACTAGTGGAAGACCCTATGGGGGCCGAAATGAAGATGTAAAGAAAAGTGAAGAAGCTAGAACCAGTCAAAATCAGAGAGGAGATAATACCTACCGCCCTTGTGACTAGATTAATGGTGAACAAAGAGGAAGAGGAAGAGGTAGACCTGGGCAAGGACCTGGAAGAGGAGGTTTCAGAGGAACATGTTTCCAATGTGGAGAAGAAGTGCATCGAGCATATGAGTGTCTACAACATCAAGGAAGTATGGATAGAAGACCTAAAGGTAATGCACGAGTTGCACATGTAGATGAAGATGCATAGTCTGAGCATTCTGAAGATGCTAAAAGGGGAGAAACCCTAGTTGTCAGAAGAACCTTGTTGAATGAGGAGAAAGAACAAAATTAGAGAAAGAGTTTATTCTGCACAAGGTGCAAATGTGAAGGTAAGTGTTGTGATATTATTATTGACAATGGAAGCACTGATAATCTTGTTTCAGAGGAGATGGTCGACAAGTTGAAGTTGACAAGAAGAAAGCATCCGCATCCATATCGGATTGCATGGTTGCAGAAAGACCATAGAGCTTTGGTCAATGAGCAGTGTTTAGTGAAGTTCAAAATTGGGGACTACCATGATGAGATGTTGTGTGATATCATACCGATGGATGCCTGTCATATGTTGTTGGGGAGGCTGTGGCAGTATGATAGGAGCGTTGTCCATGATGGCTGTGCAAACACATATTCCCTAACAAAAGATGAAGTTTGTCATAAATTGAAGCCCTTGAAGGAGGTGGAAGAAAAGGTATGTAGTATTGCCAGAATTTGCTTGGTAGATGGTAGGAAATTTTTGGAGGGTATGAAGCATGAGCGTCATTGCTTTGCATTGATTCCTAAGATTAGTCAAGAGAAATGTGAAGATGTACTAGCAGAAGTTTCAGATATGTGAAGATGTGCTAATGATCCTAGGATTGGATTGTTCTGTCTTAAAGGTTAGAGTATTGTGTTACTTTGATATTTACTTAACCTCTTGTAAGAGTTTTGTATTGTTTTGATACTTACCTAAGTCTCTTTTAAGTGCTTTGATTGTAATGAGCTTTATGGGCCCGCTAAGCTTGCATAATATGGGTTCATTGGCAAGGGACTTTATAAACTTTTAAGCAAATGCAGTTTATATGTTTAAGACTAATCTACAACCATCTTGATAGGTAGAATGTACTTTGTCAGTATGCATAATAACTGCGCAGAATCTGATGCACTTCACTGAGAAGAGGTCACATTTTGGAGGCAGAAACAGAGTTTTCTTATTTACTTTCCGTGCATTAAGATTTCTCATTTCAATTCTAGTCTGCAGAAACCCGTCATTGTTAATCTAGGTTAGTTGTGCTTTCTTGTATGCATTTCATTTGATTGGTTTAGATTAACCCTAAGGAATGTTTATTTTCTTCACAATGTGTTTGAATGCATGTGTGTATTAATAGTAGTACTATTAATATCAATGTTATTATTAGTATCATTATTATAATTATAATTATTATTATTATTACTTCAAAAGTATAGTTGATTGTTTTAAAAGCCAAATAAATTGGGAATTTAGAATAATGTTGTCATTATTTATTTGATTAAAAGAAAATTGTTGTGATTATATATATTATGGTTAATGAAATTTAATTTAGATTGACATCGGTTTTAATATGGTTTCTTCATGGGTTAAGGATTAGGTATATATAATTATTGTATTGGAAATTTGAGTTAAAGGTATTAGTTAGTGCGAATTGAAATTGTATGAAATGGTCAAAGTGTGAGTTGTCAAGGGTTCATTTTCAGAGGCCAAGGTTGTTGTGTTTCGACTTCATGTAATGTGTTGGTAAGTGTCCTGAGTTATTGAAGTCGTGTCGCCTTTTGTCATGTATAAGGAATTTGGTTATGGTGTTGTGAGAGAATGTAAATATTCTAAATGCATCATGATGTGTAGAAAGGCTCTTCATGAATGTTGTGATTTATTTGGTTGTCTGGGATAAAAGACATTGTGAATGATGAATGTACTCCCTTGGGGATGTATTATTGTTCGTCTAATTATATTTATCTTGTATCCGTTTTGTCGTAATTGTTGTTTGGAGAGACCTGGTATCTGTAAAAGTGTAAAATGTTGTAATGCTATAGGCGATGGATAACAATTGGTGTTATGATTCTGTTTGTAATGCAAGAGGGTTTATGCCTTGCAATGAACATGTATGTGTATTGCTATAATGCCTTGTATGGTGGTTAGGGTTTACTAGGTGCTAGGAAGGAGAGTGGCTTTCAACGCGGGGCCGACGCCCAAAGTGGCAGTCAGGATAACCCGTTGAAAGTAGATTAATCAAGTGATAACCTAAAATGAACTAGGGGGTTAAGGGTAGATTTCACACTAAACAAGATTAATGGATTCCTCTCCCATGGCCTGTAGTGCTTGTATAGACTAAGGATGGGTAGAGAAGGCCTGGTTGGCATGATTGACTTCCTTGTCCTCACGAAAGGAAGGTCGATTCCGCATGTGTCACCCTATGGGGCCAGCGCCTGGTGAGAGGCTGTCAGGATAACCATAGATGGGGGCCGGCGCCTAGTGAGAGGCTATCAGGATAACCCATGCTAGGACCGTGTGATGACACTCTCCCTACTACAACCTAGCATTCCTTGGTTGGTCTCTCCACTTACATTGTGTTTCACCTCTGGAAGTTAAGTTGTGTTGTGTTGTTTATGTTTTTGCCATGTGTTGTATTGGCGTTGGTCGTCCTTTGTTCTTGTTTGTCTTTTGTCTACCTGACTGTATTGTTGGGACCTCATGTTAACTCCTAGCTCGGGGGGTGGACCTCAGGGTTCCACATGGTCGGGTGGAAGAGCTATTTTATCCATTGGTTATTCCTTGTCAAGTTCATATGCAGAAAAGATTTGTTCCAGTTGTACTCGTACCAGTTGATGAAGATGTATGTGTAACCTTGTACCAGATTTGTGTAACAGAACATTCTTTATGTATGCAATTTTAATGTAGTCTAAAAATGGCAATGTAATGATGTCATGATGTACTTATGTGTAATAAAAGCATTTTAGTTATGTATTTAATCATGTAGATTGTATTATCTGACGATATGTAATGGATATGAATCAGTTATTCAATTATGCATTGGATTTAGATCAGTTACTGATGAATGTTAAATTATGTTAGTTGGTTTGTAAAGTAATGCAGCCTTGTATCCTTAGAGAATATGTCGTAGTTATTTATGCTAACATTATTTGTTATCTTAATCATTTAAAAAAAAAATTCCTGTTTCATATAGCATAAGAGTGTATTTCTTTAAGGTGTACAAGGCGGGCGTTACATCTGGTATCAGAGCCAAGTTTTCTAACACTGGGCACTCTGGGATTTAAATTAGCCCATCAAGCTATACTAGTTGTTTAAACTCTGAAGAACATATTCATTCGTAGTCCTCGCCTAGCAACCTGAAGATGTTAAGTGGCAAGTGGAATTAGCCTCTGGATCTAGGGTAACAGTAGACTCTCTTGTGTATGGTTGTGAGTTGAAGATAGGTCCCTTATCTACCACGGTGGATCTTTGCATTATATCACTAGGATCCTATGACATAGTGTTGGGATGGATGGGTTGGATGCCCATCGTGTATTGAAGAGACTCCAGCTACCTGGGAAGATGCATCCTGAATGTGAGAGCTATATCCATATTTGTTCGCAGGCTTCCAGGAGTAAGCCTGATCCTAGGGGGGATGATGTAGTGCCCCTCATCTCGTCATCCATCAGATTGATGTTTGCTTAGGCTTTATGATAGCGTCTTAGACCGTAGATGATGGATCTCTTGTTATCTTGTTACTTCATTATGAACCTGATTGTTATGATAACAGTTGTTGACGTTGGATTTTATCATTTTATGTTTTAGAATTTCATAAATGAACTAGATGTTACAGATGTTTGATGTTAATTGCACTATTGGATTGTAAGAGGATTGAATGTTTTATGTTGTTGATTAATATCAGATACTTTGTTCAACATAGCTAATCGTTTATTCATAAACGTGAATGGAACAGTGTTGTATTACTCGCTCTCGAGTACCCTACACCACTACGATTTCCATTCACTACAGGACTGCATGTGGATATATATATTTTGTTATGCTTAACCGTGCGTTGTTGCAGGAATGTAGGTACTAGGCATCGACTCCACCTGATTACAGGTCTGAGCGTGCCTTTGCCAATGGATTAGTTGTTTGGAGTTAACGTGAGGTCCCATGTCAGTGTGGTCTGGTTGTCAGTTTATCCTTTTGGTCATTGTCTGTCATTCGATCATGATTTGCAGACAAGTAATATTGCACCTTGGAGTCTAACTAGGTTAGAAAGTGTCTCAGTGTGTAAGGTGTCATTGTGCATTAAATAGAATTATATTACGGAAAGTATAATGTTGATAGTTAAATGTATTGATAAAAGATAATATTGGGTATAATGTCGATAATTGTTGATTATTGTTGTAAATAAATTATTATTTTAATAGAAGTATTATTGTTAAATAAAGATTGTAAGAGGTTTTGTATTATTTAATATAATAATATTTACAATAAATATTTAAATAAATAAAATAGTTGTAAGTTATGTTGTAATTAGTGATTTACAACTAAATTAATAAAATAAATTAATATATAGTTGTACTATTATAGATAGTTGTAATATTATAACTTTATTAAATAAAATATGCTTGGTCGGCTATAAAGTCATTAATTATTGTCGGGAATTATGTGTTTTCATTTAAAAAATGAAATACAATAAAATAAATAAAGAACTTCTTTGGTATCATTAAATTAAATAAAAATATTAGTAGAGGAGGAGATGCACGGGATCACGTGCCGAGTCCCTTGGAAGAAGGAAGGGGCTGTGTTATAAAAGAAAAGGCTTGTTGAGGCATAGAGGACAGCATTGCAGGTAGAAGAAAAGTGAAGAAGATCAGGAAAAGGCTTGGACTGCAGTAGTTGAAACGAAATTGTCGAATCAGCATCGCAGCCAGGTTCCATTAAAAGTTTAATTTATTCCTCTGCTTCTCTTTCTAAATCTGCAAATGTTGTTGGTTGTTTAATCTTCCAAATGATTTGTTTGGGTTAAATTTCTGTTTAAAGATATACTTCAATATGCAATCAGCTTGTATTCTGAGTTTTCGTCGTCAAATCTTAAACCCGGGTGATCATGTCTGTAGACTGTCCTCTCTACGTTTAAACCTTAACATCTTTTAGGGTTTTAAATCATTTTTCTGTTCAAGGAGTTCGCTATTTAAAATTGTCTTCCTTCCTCTGCATTTGCCGAATGATTCTGTCATCCTTGCAATCATTCATTTCGATGGCAATTGTCTTTATTTCCAATTCTTAGTTTTTATATCAAGGGCTTGCACAAAATTTGTAAATGGTTTAGGTGAGATGTCGCGATGTCTACATACAACCATTCTTCCTTGGACACAAATTGGCAATGTTTGTCCATCGTATATTATTACCTCACATACCTTGCGAGTGGATTTTGAAGTTGGGCAATCGATTTAGATCTAATTATGCAATCCGTCAGTCTTATTCCGCAGTCTCTGATCCGATTATGTGAATGATAGTTCACCTTAATATATTTTCCATAATCATTAGTTGGACATCGCTATCTCATTTGTCAATTAGCTTGTGTCCATAGTGGTTTAACCTGCAAATCATGCCTTCTCCAGCTGGATCACTGTTTCCAGCTAAATGCCATTTTCTGTATATTAGTAGCTATTATTATATCTGTTGCACTGGGGTCATCTTCGGGTAGCAGCATCACTTTATCAAATGGACCTTATCTCCTAGTTTGCTATCACAGAGATTATCGTTGCAAATGCCTTTTCTTGGATGGATCCTCTAACAGTCTCCCAGTTTCAGGGATCATTGTAATTCCTCCATATCTGTTTGATCACCTGGACCGCTCCTACCACTTCCGCATAGGCGTTGAGAGTAGGCCAGAGGTTACGAAAAAATGGCAATACATTTTAGAATAGAAACTATGATGAATCGGTCTTATAACAATGCGTTGGCTTCATATACTATGATTGTAGGGTCTTTTCAACAAATCCCTTTGTTCAGATCCTGCAAACATTACATTTCATGGGATGACCATTTTGGAAATGTTCCATCTATCAGATCATCGATATTCTCAGTCCCTACAAATTGGAATAACAGGCTTCAGTTGTGATGGATTGACTGACCTAGACCAGCCTTCGACTTTAGAAATGGAGGACTGAATAGGTCCCTGTTACTAGTTCTAGGCGGTCACACCTTGTTGGATGATCTACAAACTATCTCCTATGTCCAAGTTGGCCGCAATTGTTGCAGGCAATCCATATCGCCTTTTTCCTCAATTGCTTATTCCAAATATATATTGCTGATCGGGTATCCAGCTGATGGAAGTTCCCAGTCCCAATCTGCCATGGATCCTAGGTGGCACGAACTCCTTATGATATGGTCTGTGCCTTGTCATTCGCCTTTTAAAAGTTTCTGAAGCCTTTTCAACATATATAACAATTAAAAGCTTTACCTACTTGTTTTTTTTAACTATTTTACCTTTGACACTGCCATTCATCACGATCCCTAGCCATCGATATGGTAATGGCGGCAGTTCATGGAGTGAGTGTTTTATAATATGCATTTGAGCCCTGAGCTTCACTGGCCCAAAATCAAAAAACCAAGAATGCATCATTAATGCCACCAGAAATTAATGATTTAATAGTATTAGACTAGAATACCTTATTTAACATTAAAGTGAGCTTGCATAATTTGCATAGCGTTACAAGTTTGACTCATGATTATTTTAATGGTAATGAATTAAAAATTGGGTGTGAAAATGATACTAGAAAGGAAAACAAAATAAAAGCTAAAAACTTTCCCACAACGGATTCAGTCCACAATTTTGCTTGCCAAGCATTACAAGTTTTCAGAGTAAAATATTTGAGTGTCATAACGGCTTTTCAGATATTTAACAAAGTTTAAATTGATTTGGGAATGCATCAATCCCCATTGGCTTAGATCAGTGTTCCAGGCATATCTCCACACTGATCAAACGTGTTTCTATCAGTAACGGATTGCAACCTGATAATCATATACAAAATCCCCTAATAAGTTAAGAAGAAAGGCTATTGTTTAGTACCATATACTGTATTTGGCCTTAGATTGTGATATTGTAGTTGTAATTAGTACTCACCATCTAAAGATCTATATTACCCAGCTTACATGTTATGAAATAGGTATCAATAATGAAGCCTAACCTAGTCTCTAGAGGCTATCAAAACATTTTGATTTTCACTGGAAGTGTAAAAATTGTTTTGGTTTTTTTTAAAAAGGGTTTAGTTCTTCTGGATTTTGAATCGCCTTTGGGGTCATGTTTAGCAGGGTTTCGTAGTTATTGTTTATTCTTCTCAATTAATGAATACATCAGCCATCCAAGGTTTTGGTTGAAAAGTATCTGTCAAAATTGGTTTGATGTGGTCAGGAGTTCATTTTTCATGGATTTAAAAGTAACTGTTGCATCCTGTTTGACAGGTTTTCTGATTTATTAATTTTCAGTCCCACTGTGTTTTTGGTTGAAGAGTTATGTAGTATATTACCTGTACAAATTACTTTCATGTGGTTAGGAATTGAACTTTTATGATGAGTATTGGATCAACCTTTAGATTTCTGTTTGACAGGGTTTTTAAATTGTTTATATTTATTTTTCTGAACTTGTAAGCTCTTCAACATCTTACGGTTTTTGGTGTAAGAATTATTTGCACATTATGCATAAAACTGGTTTAATCTTGTAGAAATTCAGTGCTTAGGGATTTGAATTATACGGGTAGTCATGTTTGGCAGCGTTTTCTATTCCTTATCTACCTTGCTGAATTTATTAATTATTTAGCCCCTTACTGTTTTTGATTGAAGGATTATACTCTCATTATCTGTAAAAATTGCTTTAATTTGTTAAGGAGTTTACCAGGATTTCATGCTTGTTTATTTTGCTGGTTTTATAATTCTCAGTCCCTTAGTGCCTCTGGTCAAAGGGTTGTCTATGTTATATGTCGGGTTTATAGGATTTCTAGTATAGCTAATACACTGTCAGGTTTTTTTTTTTTAAATTATTTAAGTCAGAGAATTTTATTTCATCTAATGTATAAGCATGGATTTGTACTAGTGTGTTGCCAATGGAATTTGTCACCAATGGACTATACATAGGAAACACATTTTATAATACATTTCTTTGGAGTAAGGAAGCAGGTTACAGAAAGAGTGATTTTTCTTTTATAGCTCCATTCCCAGGTTGTTGGTTGATCATATTAAATTTGAATATGAATTACATAGTTGTCAGCCGAGTGCTTGCTAGAAAGAAAGAAAGAAAAATGATAGAAAAGGTAAGGGGAATCTTTGTTATTCACTATCTCGCACCAGTAGTATATTATTCAGTTATACATAAACTTGGGACATTTTGAGCATATTTATTAGTGTCAATTATGACGGACATGGCACCTCTTAAATGCCTGGACTTTATTGGATTGTTCTGTCTTAAAGGTTAGAGTATTGTGTTACTTTGATATTTACTTAACCTCTTGTAAGAGTTTTGTATTGTTTTGATACTTACCTAAGTCTCTTTTAAGTGCTTTGATTGTAATGAGCTTTATGGGCCCGCTAAGCTTGCATAATATGGGTTCATTGGCAAGGGCCTTTATAAACTTTTAAGCAAATGCAGTTTATATGTTTAGGACTAATCTACAACCATCTTGATAGGTAGAATGTACTTTGTCAGTATGCATAATAACTGCACAGAATCTGATGCACTTCACTGAGAAGAGGTCACATTTTGGAGGCAGAAACATAGTTTTCTTATTTACTTTCCATGCATTAAGATTTATCATTCCAATTCTAGTCTGCAGAAACCCGTCATTGTTAATCTAGGTTAGTTGTGCTTTCTTGTATGCATTTCATTTGATTGGTTTAGATTAACCCTAAGGAATGTTTATTTTCTTCACAATGTGTTTGAATGCATGTGTGTATTAATAGTAGTACTATTAATATCAATGTTATTATTAGTATCATTATTATAATTATAATTATTATTATTATTACTTCAAAAGTATAGTTGATTGTTTTAAAAGCCAAATAAATTGGGAATTTAGAATAATGTTGTCATTATTTATTTGATTAAAAGAAAATCGTTGTGATTATATATATTATGGTTAATGAAATTTAATTTAGATTGACATCGGTTTTAATATGGTTTCTTCATGGGTTAAGGATTAGGTATATATAATTATTGTATTGGAAATTTGAGTTAAAGGTATTAGTTAGTGCGAATTGAAATTGTATGAAATGGTCAAAGTGTGATTTGTCAAGGGTTCATTTCCAGAGGCCAAGGTTGTTGTGTTTCGACTTCATGTAATGTGTTGGTAAGTGTCCTGAGTTATTGAAGTCGTGTCAGCTTTTGTCATGTATAAGGAATTTGGTTATGGTGTTGTGAGAGAATTGTCATGCCCACATTTTCCTTGTGGTCACAACACACATCGCACGTGTCATAGCCACATCTGTCATGTGGTTATGACACGAGATATGAAAAAATTTTCTCACACTGTCCTAAAAACCCCTTTCGCATGCGTACGCATGCTCAACGGTGTTCTCTCATGGCGAAACACTATACTCATCGGCGGAATACAAGTACAATGGCGTGTAACCAGAAGCATATAGATCAACAAGAGGGTCTATACAACGCTGCTAACATCATTGCAAGAGTGAGATTACCAAAGTTCTTAAATCGAACCCTCGGCAATGTTCGGTAGCAGAATGCCTTACGGCGTTAGTGGGAATTACGCTGCACTCATTTACGCACGTGGTTCGCTGATAGAGGAACCACTCCCCACGACGCCTTGTTCCGACTAAACCGGCTAGTGATCTCCCTATTTAGTCATTTTTCAGCCAGGCACGGTTGTCTGTCTCCTCTCTTGTTTCCTGAAACATACCCCTCCTATGACTTAGCATTTTCAACAAGGCGGTTTGGTTGCCCTCTCTTCCCTTTTCACAAGTTCTTAATTCTGATTATATCTTCATCGCCCTTACCTTAACTATTTCTTAGTTCATTTAGTGTGTTTATATTTCGGTCTCTCTCTCTCTTTCATTTTCTATGCTTTCTTTATGTGCATCCTGTCCTTTCTTCATGATTTACGTCAATCAAGGTTATCACTGCAGTTATTGTTGATATTAAACCTAATTTCAGGATGATCTAGGTCACAAAGGCTGGTTTACTATTTCGCTGGACTCGGTCTCCTAATCTTTCCTGATCTAGGTTCCTCCTCTTCGTAAATACTTAGTCAACTTGTTCCTAAGCACAATTGACAGAAGGGTCCGTCAACTTAGTTCTCTTATCCCGTGTGAGAAATGTCGCGCATTTTCTCCTCTGTGTTTTCCAATGTTAGTTTTTTTTTTTCCTTCTTCGAAACCTCTTACAGGTTTACATATGAGATCGTTTGCTACAGTTGAGATTAATATGGCCACATGGATTGTTAGTGGTGGCTTCTTAAGTTTATTTCCAGTGTTCTTTTGAGCAAGGAGTTGTGTAATTTTCCTCTTCATTTTCCGGGTGATTGTTCGTATGTTATTAGTTGAAACTTCTGAGAAACTCTTTCCAGAGTATCACTGAATATTCCTAAACTCTCTTTTACATTATAATTTTATTTTCTCTTGTTTAGAATTACTGTTGGTACTATTACTCTTAATTACGATTCATACACTGACTGTGACTCGTATGACGTTGTCAATAGATGTAGGTGGTTCACCACTTTATAAAACTCTGTTCATGGTAATATATCTTCTTTGGTTGTTGTGTTCAACACTTAATAACATCTCCTGTGAGATTATAATTGTTATATTTTTTTTTTCTCCATATCCATGAGACATAGTTTATAACGATTTTAAACGAGGGCCCAATAAATTGGTTCATAGATTTACTCCTATGTATATTATATATATATATATATATATATATATATATATATATATATATATATATATATATATATATATATATATATATATATATATATACATACATACATATATATAATATATTTATTTTAATGTCTATGTAAAGGACGAATTGGTTTACCACAACTTATATATCTATCTCTCTCTCTCTCTCTCTCTCTCTCTCTCTCTCTCTCTCTCTCTCTATATATATATATATAATCATTATTATATTATATATATAGCTATATACATAGACATATATAATATATATATGCCTATATATAGAGCTATATAAAACTGAATTTATATTCCAAATAACCCAATCATATGTTAGGGCCAAGCCCTAACATTTTATTTGCTGTAGTTTCCATAGCCGACGGCGGCCATGGGCGGCGGTGGCCGCTGTGACAGAGAAGCAGGGTCGGGGTGGCCGCAGAGCGGCGGGCCTGTGCAGGCCGCGGGAGGCATAAGGGATTGGGGGGGGGAGATGTGGAGTCGGGCGGAGCCCCACCCACATTCCCACGACGTGGGGTGTGGGTGGGGCTCCGCCCCACTCCACACCTCCAAATGTAACAAAACAACCTGCGGTGGGGTTTTCTCCCCACCGCCCATTGTATATAGCGACTATGTTTTTTTTTTTTCTATCCGCGGCTTAAATTTGGTCCGCCATTCTTATGTGCTATTCGTTGATTTCTCTCAACAATAAAATATATATTTATATATATATATATATATATTCATATGTATATATATATATATATATATATATATATATATTTATCAATGATTATATAATTATAGATATATATATATATATATATATATATATATATATTTATATTGATATTTATCAGTCAATCTCATAAAAATGATAATTTTATTTTCAATTTCTCTATTATTCTGGAAAATGATAATTACTCAAAATATGAAATATATATATATATATATCTATATATATATATATATATTTAAATTTATTTATATATAAAAATATTCTTATATGTGCTTAACTAATTCCTAAATTTCTCAATTTCACTACTTTATGCATTTTCTCCAAATCAACCTGTTATAAAGAAATTGTCATAACAATTAGATATAAATATATATATATATATATATATATATATATATATATATATATATATATATAATTATATATATATATATCCCAATTTCACTTAATTGATAGAAATGGAAACTAGCTATCCCCTTATTATAAGTATAATTTTCCATTTTCATAAACATTTAAGACTTCGTAACTTTACAACAGATTATATATTTACATGCTAGATTTCCTCTAATCCTTCTAAATTAACAGAATCCATTAATATGGAGAATAACTAAATATTTAAAACTGTCTTTTCCATTCTAACATTGAAAAGAAAATTAGCATTTCAACTAGTGAAGCAATTCCAAACTTTCAAATGTAAACAACTCAGATTAAGTAGCAAAAACGAACTTGTTCTTTTCAGTAATACTTGAAAACACAAAAATTGCTATTGAACAAAGGTTGCAAACATCAACTTAAAATTTAAGCACATTCATATTACAGCTTCTCAATCATGAATACCAACTTCCCAGATATGAACTTTCTCCTCCCAAACAGTATACAACTGAAAACTTATGACAACCAATAAAAGTCCAATAATAACAAGATCAGGGAGGTGATTTTCTTCACTCCCAGAATATCATTAATTTACAACAATAACAAGAGAGGTGTTCTCTCTTCATCTCTATGAAATGAACCAGGCCTAATTCTCATGACAAGAAGATGATCTGTTTCTTCATAAATAGCCAACCAGAAGCTCCAAGAGAAAAACCTGCGTATCAAAGACAAACAAAGAAGAAAATACCACTCGTCTAGCTCTCCTCCCTACCGTAGACCCGCAAGAGGGTCACCCCCGAGCTAGGGAGACCATACTCACACCTGGGTACTCAAACACTCCACTTCACAACAGAAACAACAACAATCCCAAAGCACACATACACCCATGGGTATTTTACACAATACGGAAACTCAACTACAGTGAGTTTCATAAGGGGCAGGAGAGTGGACACACTCGACTCTAGAGTGTCACCCTGACAGATAAATGAACTAATATAAATTTCTCTTGGTCTCAACCAAGTGTGATCACAATTTGTAAGAAATCTGTATATGACTCTCAAGTCAAAAATACAGTCACAGATACATGCCCTCAAGGCTTTCAACATCCCAAAAGATGGAAACAGGTATGCACCCGAGGAGGATCTCTCCTCCCCTACCCCAAACTTGATGAGCATTTCTCCCAAGTGGGAGACGCTCTGTCAAACAACCCGACAAGAACCCCACAGAAAACAAATTTAAACACATATTTCACACACATTTCATACACATTTCAGTTCTACCAAAACAAAGGTAAAATTCGGACCAACCTTGCAAAGCCCTCCTGGAATGAAGTTGTTGCAGAGTCCACAGAGTTCACTTCCAACTTTAGCCACCAACTCCCTCTCCCTTCTCTATCTTCCAAACTAACTTCTCTATTTTTGGTAAGGCCAAAATGAAAGATTTTCCCCAAAATTCAACTAACTCCCTCTCATCTCAAAATTTGAAAATAAATAACCCAAAATTCTCTTTCTTTCTAATTTTGAGAAATGGGGAAGTGACACTTGTCACCTCCTCACCCTTCCCAAAAATCACTATTCTGTCCAGGTGGCTTATGTCACTCTCCATTCCCAAGGGTACTCCTTATTCCTCTCATGTGACTCCACTTTCTCATGGGAGAAATAAAAAAAGAGTTAAATGGGAACAAGACAGGTGACCCATGCCTCTTTCTCCTTTCTTCACATGGGTGTCCCCATAGTACATGGGGGAATCTTATTAAAGAAGAGGTAACTTTCACTAATGGATGGCATCTCTTATCTAGGGAAAAGTAGAGGGGATGGGTTGAGTGTTGGTACAACCCATCATGTCCCCTCCTACCTCCAATTTTCGCCACTTAACTTCAGGGGAAGGTTAAGTTGACTAGATGGAGGTTACTCAAGGGTTACCCATGCCAAATGGGCCCCTGGACCCATGGGGTAGAACCCAGGGTCAATTTTAACCCATACAAGACACCCCAGGTCAAGGTAAAGCACAAGAAAAAGGGCCTCATAATTTAAATAAAAATAGAAATTTCAAATTCAATCTCTTTACAACACTTACTTATAAAAATAATGTTACATGAGGGTAACCTAACCCACTCGACCATACGAAAGACCACATTACATCATGACATCAAACACAAAGAGATCTTGGTTCCTCGTGGAACCAGATCGGCTTAACAGGGAATAACAATTAACAAGGTGTGGAATGATCTCCGAAATCTGTGGTTTGATTAGTAGTCCCTGCACACTCAATTACAAGATCAGTAACCACATAAATTCATCATAGCCGAAGCAACTTAAATAACACATGCATTCTCATGCCCTAGTACAATTTAACATAATTAAAAATCATATTACAATTTTCCATCATCACCTAATTCATTTTTCTGAAAAGTAACTTATCCAAACATCACCCAATTAGTTTTTCTGAAAACATAATAAAGTTAAATAGTCTGACAAATTTCGGGAACTGCTATCCCACAAATATGAAAGTAACAATAACAGTACTGTAATTAGTCATAACAACAGTAGTAAAAAGGGCGGTCCTCACATCCTCTCCCCCTAAGACGGTACTTCCTCCTGGAAGTCGTCAAAAAGGTGAGGATACAGGGTCTTCAATCTCTCTGCATCTTCCCATGTTGCAGTGACTTCATCATATAAGTCCCATTGGACTCTAACCTGGTCCAGCTCTCGACCTCGAAGGGCCAGCGTCTGACGAGCCAATATGCGAATTGGCTCCAATGCCAGTTGTCTGTCTGCCTCTACCTGAAGAGCACTCCAATCCAACACATGAGATAAGTCAGAAATATATTGACGTAAAACTGATACATGAAATACATCGTGGATACGTGACAGGCTAGGTGGCAAGGCTAGATGATAGGCTACTGGTCCTATCCGCTCCAAGATTTCGAAAGGTCCTACAAATCGAGGTACGAGTTTAGAGCCTTTTCCGTAACGGATTGGACTTTTGTGCGGCCGCACTCTCAAAAATACTCTTTCCCCCATAGAGAAGCTTCGGTCTGTCCTTTTAGCATCGGCATACTTTTTCTGCCTGTCCTGTGCTTCCAGAAGCCTCTGTCTTATCTGTTTAACTTGCAGTTCCATATTCTGAACTATCTCTGGGCCGATGACTGTTCTGTCCTCTATACGATCCCAACTCAAAGGTGTTCTGCATGGTCTGCCATATAATGCCTGGAAAGGAGGCATACCCAACGAGCTATGATGCCCATTATTGTAGGCGAACTCAACTAGATACAGGTACTCCTCCCATCTAGACTGGTGGTCCATCACATACATGCGAAGCATGTCTTCTAACACCTGGTTAACTCTCTCTGTTTGTCCGTCGGTTTCCAGATGATATGCGGAACTGAAGTTGAGCTGTGTGCCCAACGCCTGATGTAAGGCTTTCTAGAACGATGAAGTGAATACGGAGTCTCTGTCAGATATAATGTGGCGAGGTACCCCATGAAGTCTAACAATCTGATCAAGAAACACCTTTGCCACTGATGGTGCATTGTATGTTGTACATATTGGTGAAAAATGTGCCACTTTGGTCAGCTTGTCAACTGTCACCATAATAGCATCATGGCGACGTGATGACATAGGTAGGCCAACGATAAAATCCATAGAAATGGTATCCCATTTCCATTCAGGTATCTCGTGAGGGTACAACAGTCCCGCTGGATGCTGATGTTCGGACTTGACCCTCTGACATTCCAGGCAACGAGCAACAAATTCAGCAATGTCACGCCTCATCCCAGCCCAATGATAAAGCTGTCGTAAATCAGCATGCATCTTCTTCACTCCTGGGTGTGCTGCGTAGGGTGCTCTATGAGCCTCTGATAGGATTACTGTACGAAGATTACCCGCATGGGGTACATAGATGCGTTGCCGATGTCGAAGCATACCATCAGAATCAAGGGTATATCCTGTAAATTTGCCCTCAAGGGCCTTCTGATTTAGTACTGCCTGCTGCACTTCAAGAAACCATTCGTCCTCCGGCAGATGCTGTAAGATGCGATCCTTCAAGTCCATCTTCAAGGTCAGGGTCTGGATCTCGTGGCGTCTTCGACTCAAAGCATCAGCGACCACGTTCTCCTTCCCTTTGATATAATGGACATCGAAGTCATATTCGCATAGGAATTCCATCCAACGCCATTGGCGGGCGTTCAAATTAGGCTGTGTAAAAATATACTGCAAACTATGATGGTCTGAATGGAGTTCAAAGCGTCGCCCTAAGAGAAAGTGTCTCCAGCGAACCAAGGCATGAACAACAGCTGCAAGCTCTAAGTCATGCGTAGGATAGTTTAACTCATGTGTCTTTAGTTTCCACGATTCGTATGCGATCGCTCGACCATCCTGCATAAGCACGGCTCCCAAACCTTCTAATGATGCATCCGTGCAAACTACAAACTCTTCTGAAGGATCTGGAACTGCTAAAATAGGAGCGCTCGTAAGACGCTCTTTGAGGACTCCAAAAGCCTTTTCACACTGCTCGGTCCAAGTGAAACCCTTCCCTTTTCGCTGAAGGGAAGTAATGGGATGTGCTATCCTGGAGAAACCTTCGACAAACCGACGATAATACCCGGCTAACCCCATAAAGCTTCTGACCTCTGTCACATTCGTGGGTACCGGCCACTCCTGGATTGCTCTAATTTTAGATGGATCTACGGAGATGCCATCGCCTGATAAAATGTGTCCCAAATACTGCACCTCTGTCCTGAAGAAGGCACACTTCGCCAAATTGCCATAAAGTTGCTGCCCTCGTAATTGCTGCAAAACTTGACGCAAGTGCTCTACATGCTCCTCCTCAGTTCGTGAATAAATCAGAATGTCATCTAGGAATATGATCACGAACAGGTCTAGGTATGAACGGAACACCCCATTCATGAGACTCATGAATACTGCAGGAGCGTTCGTCAACCCGAAAGGTACCACTGTGAATTCATAATGGCCATATCTAGTTCGAAAAGCAGTTTTATGAATATCTGACTCCGTGATGCGCAATTGATGATACCCAGATTTTAGATCAATTTTCGAGAACACTCTGGCTCCCTGCATCTGATCAAAAAGGTCGTCAATCCTAGGTAGAGGATAACGATTCTTCACCGTCACCTTGTTCAACTGCCTGTAGTCCATGCATAGACGAAGAGACCCATCCTTCTTCTTCACGAAGATCACTGGTGCGCCCCATGGTGAAACGCTAGGTCGGATGTGTCCCTTCTCAAGTAATTCTTCCAACTGCAGCTTAAGTTCTGTGAGTTCATGGGTCGTCATTCTATAGGGTGCGCGGGATATCGGCTCTGCACCTGGCACTAAGTCGATGTGGAAGTCCACTTCTCTACGTGGAGGCATACCAGGTAATTCTGGCGGGAATACATTGGCAAATTCTCTAAGGATAGGGTGATCATCTAAAGTAGCCTCAGGTTCATCCTCTGCTCTATCACTGACTGTGATGGCAAACATCTGACATCCCTTCCGCATACAGCGCTTAAGCTGTTGTGCGGATATCATACGAACCGCCGTGGGCTTTTGAATGCCCACTATCTCAACCGACGAACCATGATCGTCTAAACAGCTAATCGTTCTCTGGCGACAATCAAGCTTGGCTCTATGTGCCGCAAGCCAATCCATACCCAGAACTACTCCGTAAGACCCTAATGGCATAATCCTAAGGTCGCATGTTGTGGTGAAGGGTCCCAATGTGATCTCACAGTCTTTAACCAAGGTATCTACTGACATCCTGGCCCCTGAGGCCAACTCAACTTCCCACCTAATGTCTTGCCTAGAAGCCACCAGCCTGCAACGCTCCACTAACGATGTAGACAAAAAGGAGTCAGTAGCTCCTGAGTCAAAAAGGATCGAGATGGGAAAGTCTCTAATCGTACCTACTGCCTCGATGACAGAAGCCTGGAAATCGGCCTGGCGGTTATCAATCGCTACAAACATGTGGTGAGATCTGCCCACGTCACCTACGGTCTGCTCGGACCCTCCTGATCGGGGCTGACCCCCTGCAGTAAATCCCTGCGGACACTCTCTAGCCAGATGCCCTGCCCCACCACATACATAACATGGTCCTCTAACCTGTAACTGCCCTGACTATGTTCTGCCTGATTGTTGTTGCCCGGTCCGTCCGGTGGATCCCTGTGAGCCTCTGTAAGACTGCTGGGACCTTGCGGGTCCTGCCGATGAACCCTGCTATCTCTGATCCCTGCGTGGTCCCTGCTGCTGCCATCCACGGTTCTGTCCTCCCTGTCCCCTCTGTTGAAATTTGGATTTTTGCTGATGTTGCTATTGCTGTGGAGGCCTAGGAGGTAATGATGAAGGATTATATCCTCCTCTCTGTGTTGTGTTTTGAGGCCTTCAGAAATTTTGCTGTTGTTGGGGATTTCGTTCCTGGTACTGTGGGCGTGAATTCTGTCCTCGTCCCTGAATTTCCTCTGATATAAGGGCCTTTTCAACAGCCTCGCTCATGGTTTAGGGATTTGCCATACGAACTGGTCCTGCTATCCCGTGATTTAGCCCCCTGATGAATTTGTGTATTAAGATTTTCTCGTCATGGAGGTATTCCGCATAACGAGAAAGCTCTATAAATCGGCTCTCATACTGAGTAACGGTGAGTCCCCTCTGCTGTAGATCATGAAACTCATCGATTCTGCGCTGTCTATAATGTTCGGACAAATACCGCGCATTGAAGCGCTCAATGAAGGTGTCCCATGTGAGTGTATCCACGGAGAGTCAGCGCTTGCACTCCTCTGTGCGCCACCAGGTGGCTGCTGCATCCCTAAGAAGATGAACTGCCACTCGTGCTTTCGTGTTGCTCTCATACGGTCGCAATGCGAAACACCTGTCTAAGCTAATTAGCCAAGCCTCGGCCACAGCTCCCTCTGTAGCTCCTGCGAAGGTGGGTGGGTTGAGCCTCAGTAGTTCTCTGATAGGTTCCCCTCTGTCTCTAAGTCTCCCAAGTGGCTCTTCCACACCATCCTCATATACTCCCTGCTGAACCTGTTCTTGTCTCAAAAGTCTCGGAGGACTCCTGCTCCATGCTCGGGAGGCCGACCCTACCTCCTCTACTATTGTGTCAGGAATCTCAACGAAGGGCTCCACACGTATCACCTCTAGTGGATCAACGCGGGGCTCCATACGTGGCTCAATACGTGACTCGGCACGTGGCTCCTCTCGCGGATCAACACGAGGCTCTATACGTGGCTCAGACATCACTGGTGGTAACCTGTCTAACATAGTCTGTAGTGCCTGTAAGATCTGTGGACATATATCCGATACTGGTGTCGCCTGTGGTACTAGTGGTGCTTGTGGTACAGGTGGTGCAGGTGGTGCTGCTGAATCTGCGGGTGCCAGTCCCTCGGCTGAGGAATCGCTGTGCACCTCGACTGACGCTGTGTGGCGTGATCGTGCTCGTCGAACACGTCGGGGAGGCATCCTACAAAACAAGGTAGAAACTAATTAACCAAAGTTGCGGAATAATAACGTGCCCAAATACGCCCAGTGTTTACAAACTGGGCTCTGATACCAAATGTCATGCCCACATTTTCCTTGTGGTCACAACACACATCGCACGTGTCATAGCCACATCTGTCATGTGGTTATGACACGAGATATGAAAAACTTTTCTCACACTGTCCTAAAAACCCCTTTCGCATGCGTACGCATGCTCAACGGTGTTCTCTCATGGCGAAACACTATACTCATCGGCGGAATACAAGTACAATGGTGTGCAACCAGAAGCATATAGATCAACAAGAGGGTCTATACAACACTGCTAACGTCATTGCAAGAGTGAGATTACCAAAGTTCTTAAATCGAACCCTCGGCAATGTTCGGTAGCAGAATGCCTTACGGCGTTAGTGGGAATTACGCTGCACTCATTTATGCACGTGGTTCGCTGATAGAGGAACCACTCCCCACGACGCCTTGTTCTGACTAAACTAGCTAGTGATCTCCCTATTTAGTCATTTTTCAGCCAGGCACGGTTGTCTGTCTCCTCTCTTGTTTCCTGAAACATACCCCTCCTATGACTTAGCATTTTCAACAAGGCGGTTTGGTTGCCCTCTCTTCCCTTTTCACAAGTTCTTAATTCTGATTATATCTTCATCGCCCTTACCTTAACTATTTCTTAGTTCATTTAGTGTGTTTATATTTCGGTCTCTCTCTCTCTTTCATTTTCTATGCTTTCTTTATGTGCATCCTGTCCTTTCTTCATGATTTACGTCAATCAGGGTTATCACTGCAGTTATTGTTGATATTAAACCTAATTTTAGGATGATCTAGGTCACAAAGGCTGGTTTACTATTTCGCTGGACTCGGTCTCCTAATCTTTCCCGATCTAGGTTCCTCCTCTTCGTAAATACTTAGTCAACTTGTTCCTAAGCACAATTGACAGAAGGGTCCGTCAACTTAGTTCTCTTATCCTGTGTGAGAAATGTCACGCATTTTCTCCTCTGTGTTTTCCAATGTTAGTTTTTTTTTTTTCCTTCTTCGGAACCTCTTACAGGTTTACATATGAGATCGTTTGCTACAGTTGAGATTAATATGGCCACATGGATTGTTAGTGGTGGCTTCTTAAGTTTATTTCCAGTGTTCTTTTGAGCAAGGAGTTGTGTAATTTTCCTCTTCATTTTCCGGGTGATTGTTCGTATGCTATTAGTTGAAACTTCCGAGAAACTCTTTCCAGAGTATCACTGAATATTCCTAAACTCTCTTTTACATTATAATTTTATTTTCTCTTGTTTAGAATTACTGTTGTTACTATTACTCTTAATTATGATTCATACACTGACTGTGACTCGTATGACGTTGTCAATAGATGTAGGTGGTTCACCACTTTATAAAACTCTGTTCATGGTAATATATCTTCTTTGGTTGTTATGTTCAACACTTAATAACATCTCCTGTGAGATTATAATTGTTATATTTTTTTTTTCTCCATATCCATGAGACATAGTTTATAACGATTTTAAACGAGGGCCCAATAAATTGGTTCATAGATTTACTCCTATGTATATTATATATCTATATATATATATATATATATATATATATATATATATATATATATATATATATATATATATATACATACATACATATATATAATATATTTATTTTAATGTCTATGTAAAGGACGAATTGGTTTACCACAACTTATTTATCTCTCTCTCTCTCTCTCTCTCTCTCTCTCTCTCTCTCTCTCTCTCTATATATATATATATATATATATACAGATATATAATCATTATTATATTATATATATAGCTATATACATAGACATATATAATATATATATATGCCTATATATAGAGCTATATAAAACTGAATTTATATTCCAAATAACCCAATCATATGTTAGGGCCAAGCCCTAACATTTTATTTGCTGTAGTTTCCATAGCCGACGGCGGCCATGGGCGGCGGTGGCCGCTGTGACAGAGAAGCAAGGTCGGGGTGGCCGCAAAGCGGCGGGCCTGTGCAGGCCGCGGGAGGCATAAGGGATTGGGGGGGGGAGATGTGGAGTGGGGCGGAGCCCCACCCACATTCCCACGACGTGGGGTGTGGGTGGGGCTCCGCCCCACTCCACACCTCCAAATGTAACAAAACAAACCTGCGGTTGGGTTTTCTCCCCACCGCCCATTGTATATAGCGACTGTGTTTTTTTTTTTTTATCCGCGGCTTAAATTTGGTCCACCATTCTTATGTGCTATTCGTTGATTTCTCTCAACAATAAAATATATATATATATATATTCATATGTATAAATATATATATATATATATATATTTATTTATCAATGATTATATAATTATAGATATATATATATATATATATATATTTATATTGATATTTATCAGTCAATCTCATAAAAATGATAATTTTATTTTCAATTTCTCTATTATTCTGGAAAATGATAATTACTCAAAATATGAAATATATATATATATATATCTATATATATATATATATATATTTAAATTTATTTATATATAAAAATATTCTTATATGTGCTTAACTAATTCCTAAATTTCTCAATTTCACTACTTTATGCATTTTCTCCAAATCAACCTGTTATAAAGAAATTGTCATAACAATTAGATATAAATATATATATATATATATATATATATATATATATATATATATATATATATATATATATATAATTATATATATATATATATATATATATATATATATATATATATATATATATATATATATATATCCCAATTTCACTTAATTGATAGAAATGGAAACTAGCTATCCCCTTATTATAAGTATAATTTTCCATTTTCATAAACATTTAAGACTTCGTAACTTTACAACAGATTATATATTTACATGCTAGATTTCCTCTGATCCTTCTAAATTAACAGAATCCATTAATATGGAGAATAACTAAATATTTAAAACTGTCTTTTCCATTCTAACATTGAAAAGAAAATTAGCATTTCAACTAGTGAAGCAATTCCAAACTTTCAAATGTAAACAACTCAGATTAAGTAGCAAAAATGAACTTGTTCTTTTCAGTAATACTTGAAAACACAAATATTGCTATTGAACAAAGGTTGCAAACATCAACTTAAAATTTAAGCACATTCATATTACAGCTTCTCAATCATGAATACCAACTTCCCAGATATGAACTTTCTCCTCCCAAACAGTATACAACTGAAAACTTATGACAACCAATAAAAGTCCAATAATAACAAGATCAGGGAGGTGATTTTCTTCACTCCCAGAATATCATTAATTTACAACAATAACAAGAGAGGTGTTCTCTCTTCATCTCTATGAAATGAACCAGGCCTAATTCTCATGACAAGAAGATGATCTGTTTCTTCATAAATAGCCAACCAGAAGCTCCAAGAGAAAAACCTGCGTATCAAAGACAAACAAAGAAGAAAATACCACTCGTCTAGCTCTCCTCCCTACCGTAGACCCGCAAGAGGGTCACCCCCGAGCTAGGGAGACCATACTCACACCTGGGTACTCAAACACTCCACTTCACAACAGAAACAACAACAATCCCAAAGCACACATACACCCGTGGGTATTTTACACAATACGGAAACTCAACTACAGTGAGTTTCATAAGGGGCAGGAGAGTGGACACACTCGACTCCAGAGTGTCACCCTGACAGATAAATGAACTAATATAAATTTCTCTTGGTCTCAACCAAGTGTGATCACAATTTGTAAGAAATCTGTATATGACTCTCAAGTCAAAAATACAGTCACAGATACATGCCCTCAAGGCTTTCAACATCCCAAAAGATGGAAACAGGTATGCACCCGAGGAGGATCTCTCCTCCCCTACCCCAAACTTGATGAGCATTTCTCCCAAGTGGGAGACGCTCTGTCAAACAACCCGACAAGAACCCCACAGAAAACAAATTTAAACACATATTTCACACACATTTCATACACATTTCAGTTCTACCAAAACAAAGGTAAAATTCAGACCAACCTTGCAAAGCCCTCCTGGAATGAAGTTGTTGCAGAGTCCACAGAGTTCACTTCCAACTTTAGCCACCAACTCCCTCTCCCTTCTCTATCTTCCAAACTAACTTCTCTATTTTTGGTAAGGCCAAAATGAAAGATTTTCCCCAAAATTCAACTAACTCCCTCTCATCCCAAAATTTGAAAATAAATAACCCAAAATTCTCTTTCTTTCTAATTTTGAGAAATGGGGAAGTGACACTTGTCACCTCCTCACCCTTCCCAAAAATCACTATTCTGTCCAGGTGGCTTATGTCACTCTCCATTCCCAAGGGTACTCCTTATTCCTCTCATGTGACTCCACTTTCTCATGGGAGAAATAAAAAAAGAGTTAAATGGGAACAAGACAGGTGACCCATGCCTCTTTCTCCTTTCTTCACATGGGTGTCCCCATAGTACATGGGGGAATCTTATTAAAGAAGAGGTAACTTTCACTAATGGATGGCATCTCTTATCTAGGGAAAAGTAGAGGGGATGGGTTGAGTGTTGGTACAACCCATCATGTCCCCTCCTACCTCCAATTTTCGCCACTTAACTTCAGGGGAAGGTTAAGTTGACTAGATGGAGGTTACTCAAGGGTTACCCATGCCAAATGGGCCCCTGGACCCATGGGGTAGAACCCAGGGTCAATTTTAACCCATACAAGACACCCCAGGTCAAGGTAAAGCACAAGAAAAAGGGCCTCATAATTTAAATAAAAATAGAAATTTCAAATTCAATCTCTTTACAACACTTACTTATAAAAATAATGTTACATGAGGGTAACCTAACCCACTCGACCATACGAAAGACCACATTACATCATGACATCAAACACAAAGAGATCTTGGTTCCTTGTGGAACCAGATCAGCTTAACAGGGAATAACAATTAACAAGGTGTGGAATGATCTCCGAAATCTGTGGTTTGATTAGTAGCCCCTGCACACTCAATTACAAGATCAGTAACCACATAAATTCATCATAGCCGAAGCAACTTAAATAACACATGCATTCTCATGCCCTAGTACAATTTAACATAATTAAAAATCATATTACAATTTTCCATCATCACCTAATTCATTTTTCTGAAAAGTAACTTATCCAAACATCACCCAATTAGTTTTTCCGAAAACATAATAAAGTTAAATAGTCTGACAAATTTCGGGAACTGCTATCCCACAAATATGAAAGTAACAATAACAATACTGTAATTAGTCATAACAACAGTAGTAAAAAGGGCGGTCCTCACAAGAATGTAAATATTCTAAATGCATCATGATGTGTAGAAAGGCTCTTCATGAATGTTGTGATT
Organism: Cunninghamia lanceolata; assembly: GCA_027924645.1. Classification (NCBI taxonomy): domain Eukaryota; kingdom Viridiplantae; phylum Streptophyta; class Pinopsida; order Cupressales; family Cupressaceae; genus Cunninghamia; species Cunninghamia lanceolata. The sequence continues at coordinate 5,606,802 of BSBN01000596.1, forward strand.
TATTTGGTTGTCTGGGATAAAAGACATTGTGAATGATGAATGTACTCCCTTGGGGATGTATTATTGTTCGTCTAATTATATTTATCTTGTATCCGTTTTGTCGTAATTATTGTTTGGAGAGACCTGGTATCTGTAAAAGTGTAAAATGTTGTAATGCTATAGGCGATGGATAACAATTGGTGTTATGATTCTGTCTGTAATGCAAGAGGGTTTATGCCTTGCAATGAACATGTATGTGTATTGCTATAATGCCTTGTATGGTGGTTAGGGTTTATTAGGTGCTAGGAAGGAGAGTGGCTTTCAACGTGGGGCCGGCACCCAAAGTGGCAGTCAGGATAACCCGTTGAAAGTAGATTAATCAAGTGATAACCTAAAATGAACTAGGGGGTTAAGGGTAGATTTCACACTAAACAAGATTAATGGATTCCTCTCCCATGGCCTGTAGTGCTTGTATAGACTAAGGATGGGTAGAGAAGGCCTGGTTGGCATGATTGACTTCCTTGTCCTCACGAAAGGAAGGTCGATTCCGCATGTGTCACCCTATGGGGCCGGCACCTGGTGAGAGGCTGTCAGGATAACCATAGATGGGGGCATGCCTAGTGAGAGGCTATCAGGATAACCCATGCTAGGACCGTGCGATGACACTCTCCCTACTACAACCTAGCATTCCTTGGTTGGTCTCTCCACTTACATTATGTTTCACCTCTGGAAGTTAAGTTGTGTTGTGTTGTTTATGTTTTTGCCATGTGTTGTATTGGCGTTGGTCATCCTTTGTTCTTGTTTGTCTTTTGTCTACCTGACTGTATTGTTGGGACCTCATGTTAACTCCTAGCTCGGGGGGTGGACCTCAGGGTTCCACATGGTCAGGTGGAAGAGCTATTTTATCCATTGGTTATTCCCTGTCAAGTTCATATGCAGAAAAGATTTGTTCCAGTTGTACTCGTACCAGTTGATGAAGATGTATGTGTAACCTTGTACCAGATTTGTGTAATAGAACATTCTTTATGTATGCAATTTTGATGTAGTCTGAAAATGGCAATGTAATGATGTCATGATGTACTTATGTGTAATAAAAGCATTTCAGTTATGTATTTAATCATGTAGATTGTATTATCTGACGATATGTAATGGATATGAATCAGTTATTCAATTATGCATTGGATTTAGATCAGTTACTGATGAATGTTAAATTATGTTAGTTGGTTTCTAAAGTAATGCAGCCTTGTATCCTTAGAGAATATGTCATAGTTAGTTATACTAACATTATTTGTTATCTTAATCATTTAAAAAAAAAAAATTTCCTGTTTCATATAGCATAAGAGTGTACTTCTTTAATGTGTACAAGGCGGGCGTTACATCTTGTATAGAACCTGTTACTTTGGATAGGACAAAATGGTTGGATTTCATAATCCAAGATGGCATGTTATTTAGAGGAAGCTAGTTGTGCATTCCAAGGATTTCCATGAGAGAGAACCTGATTAAGGAGAAGCATAGTGGAGGATTGGCTGGACACTTTGGTTGAGATAAGACCATTGCTATTGTTGGTGAAAATTATTATTGGCCACAATTGTAGCAGGATGCACGAAAATTTGTGTAGAGTTGTAGAGTATGTCAGATGGAAAAAGGAGCAAGTCAAAATACAGGTCTATATCAGCCATTACATGTACCAAAGAAGCCATGGGATGATATTAGTATGGATTTTCTTCTTGGTTTACCAAGGACATAGAGAGGACATGATTCCATTTTTGTGGTGGCGGACAGATTCTTGAAGATGGCACATTTTATTCCTTGCAAGAAGACTAATGATGCTATTCATATTGCTAAATTATTTTTTAGAGAGGTGGTGAGACTACATGGCCTACCAAAGAGCATAGTTTCAGATCGAGATACCAAGTTCATTGGTTATTTTTGGAGGACATTATGGAAGAAGTTGAAGATAGATTTGAAGTTTAGTTCTGCACACCATCCACAGACTGATGGATAGACCAAAGTGGTGAATAGGAGTTTGGGTAACCTGCTATGGTGCTTAGTAGGAGACAAGCCCAAGGGATGGGATTTGATTTTACCACAAGCAAAATTTGCTTACGACAATTCTGTCAATAGGAATACTGGTAAATCACCATTCTAGGTTGTATATGGGAATAGCCTGAGAAATGCTTCTGAGTTAAGGAAGCTAGACATAGGAGAAAAGATAAGTGTTGAAGCTAAAGACTTTGCATAACATCTGAAGAATTTGCATGAAGAGGTGAGAAAGCACATTAATAGGATGAATATTCAGTACAAGGCTAAGGCAAATCAGAAGAGGAGATATAAGGAGTTCCAAGTAGGAGATGAAGTCATGGTTCACTTGAGAAAAGAAAGGTTCCCAATTAGAACATACAATAAGTTGAAAATGAAGAAATTTGGACCATGTAGAATCTTGAAGAAGCATGATTCAGGAAATGCATATGAGATAGAGCTGTCGAATGGGATCAATATTTCCACTATTTTTGACATTGCTGATTTATCAAAATATCATGAAGGTGGAGCAGAGGATGGACCAACAAAAGCGCAGTGGAGTATTCCAACATCTACTTCAATGGATGAGATAGAAGAGATCTTGGATAGCCGTATGGGAAGAAGTACTCAGAACAAGCAATATGAAGAATATCTGGTAAAATGGAAAGGAAGGCCTATTGAAGATTCCTCTTGGTTATCTAAGGTAGAGGTTGACCATTTGGGTTTCCCTCATGCCAACATCTGAGACGTGACAGGGTCATTTCTCAAATTACCCTGGGTGTCTAATGCAAGAGCATCTAGTGGTGTAAGGGCAATCTTACATCACCCAAAAAAAGAAGTTAATTCAAAATCATTGTAGTTGTTTTCATTTCTTTCCACAATTAGTGTTCCTAGTTCCATAATATCTAGAATAATGATGTAGGACTTTCAATTTTTCCAAAAATGCTAAAAATAGCAACCTGCCTATTTTGGAAAGTCTACTTGCTATTTTTGGAAAGTTTGCAGTAGGGCATGGATTGAAGAGAAAACTTGCAGAAAGTTACTAAATGGAAATATAAGACCTTTGGCGAAGGAATCAGGCAAAGATCATTTATGAGCTGAAAGATATTAAAGTTTTTGTTTTCCAAAAAACCCCTAAAATTTTTTGAAATGAGATATGAGGCACTAAAACTTCCTTAAACATCCTGAAAAGTTGACAGAAATCCATTTACGAATTTCCCCATTATAGTTCACATCGCGAGCTTTCTGACGCCTAAAACGGTTCATCAATTGGACACCTTGATCAAAAGTTATGCTTCACGGAAGTTGACCTACTTTTGGAGAGAGTTGAAAATTTTGAAATTTAGCTGGAGGCTGCCAAAAAAGTGTTGTTTATGGCTATTTTGGGGACCCTGTGTAGTAGTAGAGTAAAAGGGGGCAAGTGTAGAGTCAAGAATAGGCAAAAAAATAGAAACCCTAGCGGATTTGGGGTTACAGAAGGCTGAAGATTCTAGAGTCTTGAGGTTGGGAAGCTGTAATGTGTTGCAGCCAGTAGGGGATTCATCCTCTGATTGTAATTAGGATTAAGTAATGTAATGAGTTACCTAGATCAATAAAAGAAAGTCTTATTTTATGTGTTCCATTTCTGTTGTTGTGTGTTTTGTGATTTACCCCTTCATAAAAAATCTGAAGAAACATTATCTTGTAATTGTAGACTAATTCAATTTGTTTTTCTAAAGTCACTTAAACAACCAATCCAGCATCAAAGATTATAATTTCTTTGGTTAAAACATCTAAATGTAAATCTTAAATGTGTACGTCAATCATGTTTTATAGAGTTCTAAGAGAATATAAAATTCCAGTGTAAGCCATGCAATCAAATTCTCTAATCCTATCTTAGCAATAACACCTTTAAGTGCTTTTACTAATTTAAAACAATCCCATGGGTTTACTAATTTAAGATATTTTGATGAATATATTAAAAATAAGTGACTTCAATGTATCATATTTTATCACTACAAAATTATTTGCAACAATATCAAGAATGAATATAGAAAGTATAAAACTCAAGAATTTTAATTTATTTAATTTTTTATTAACATATCTTTATATAACAATAGCAATTTCAAAGCAATGCTACATTAACTTTATATTATATTCATGCACAATTACAATATCATGTATATAATACAAACATATGTTACAAAAAGGTGACCAAGACATTCATAAAATAAGCACAACATAAGTTATAACATTCAATACACAGATATCACTAATATACTCTAGACAATGTTATTATGAAATTATAATCTAGTCATAAAATATGTCATAAAAATCTAAAATAAATCTACTTCTCTTTGTAGACAAGTCATAATACATCAGTAAGGATCAGTACTAACTAATGATATAGTGTCACAGATTCTAGTGTTTCATAGTTCATGAATTCTTTTTATAAGTATTGGTCATCCAAGTCATTAGATTTGATCTAATAATAGGGGATGACTGAAGCTAGTCCCTATGTCCTAACTAACATTAATAATAAATTATTAAATTCACATAAAAAATTGGTTCTTTCCATGTAGTTACATCTTATTTTATTTAATAAAATCATTTTAGCATTACTATTTTTAACATAACTTTTTTTAAGGGTGTAATCTCTTTTTTATTGTAAAAGGCTACCCATAGTTTAACAAAAAATACCTTGACTTAGCTCATAGTTGCCCAAAGGGAGCAACAGCACTTCTACAGAAACTTGGAGGATGATATAGTGAATTAAAGAGCTACATAGGAATCTAAAAATGTATGACTTGGACATGATGGAAACAAAACACCAAACTAGTCTTAACTAACATTAACTTGATTCTTCGATTGGGAATTAAAAAGTAAAACTATTTACAAATTCTGTGTTTTGGAGTGCTTCACACAATATGTAACTATCGTTTAATCATTTTCTAGTAGGTGAACACATACACTTTGATTATAACAATATTGTAAACTTATTTATGAATTTAGTATTGTGGGAGTGGTTGACGCAATCTGGAGTCATTGTTTAACTATTTTCTTGTAGTCAAACACATGCTTTGATTATAACAATATTATTTGATTCTTCAGAAATATGATATGATATCTCTTTGAGTTCTATAAAGTTTGGATGATTATTGTAGTTCGCTAGTGATTACTTTACTTTTGCAATCTCTTATATATTTTTTGTTAAGAAGATTAGGAAACATACTTATTATTGACAAAGCAAATGCAAGATCTGAAGAACCATTATCTTAGTAATTGTAGACCAATTCAATTTGTTTTTCTAAATTCACTTAAACAACCAATCAAGAATCAAATATTATAATTTCTTTGGTTAAAACATCTAAATTTAAATCTTAAATGTGCACATCAAGGATGTGTTATAGAGTTCCAAGAGAGTATAAAATTCCAGCATAAGCCATGCAATCAAATTCTCTAATCCTATCTTAGCAATAACACCTTTAAGTGCTTTTACTAATTTAAAACAATCCCATGGGTTTACTAATTTAAGATATTTTGATGAATATATTAAAAACAAGTGACTTCAATGTATCATATTTTATCACTACCAAATTATTTGCAACAATATCAAGAATGAATATAGAAACTATAAAACTCAAGAATTTTAATTTATTTAATTTTTTATTAACATATCTTTATATAATAATAGTGATTTCAAAGCAATGTTACATTAACTTTATATCATATTCATGCAGAATTACAATATCGTGTATATAATACAAACATATGTTACAAAAAGGTGACCAAGACATTCATAAAATAAGCACAACATGAGTTATAACATTCAATACACAGATATCACTAATATACTCTAGACAATGTTATTATGAAATTATATTTTCTAGTCATAAAATATGTCATAAAAATCTAAAATAAACCTACTTCTCTTTGTAGACAAGTTAGAATACATTGGTAAGGATCAATACCAACTAATGATATAGTGTCACAGATTCTAGTGTTTCATAGTTCATGAATTATTTTTATATGTATTGGTCATCCAAGTCATTAGATTTGATCTGATAATAGGGGATGACTAAAGTTAGTCCCTATGTCCTAACTAACATTAATAATAAAGTATCAACTTCACATAAAAAGTTGGTTCTTTCCATGTCGTTACATCTTATTTTATTTAATAAAATCATTTTGGCATTACTATTTTTTTAAGGGTGTAATGTCTTTTTTTATTGTAAAAGGCTGCCCATAGTTTAACAAAAAATACCTTGACTTAGCTCATAGTTGCCCAAAGGGAGCAATAGCACTTCTACAGAAACTTGGATGATGATATAGTGAATTAAAGAGCTACATAGGAATCTAAACATGTATGACCTAGACAGGATGGAAACAAAACACCAAACTAGTCTTAACCGACATTAACTTGATTCTTCCATTGGGAATTAAAAAGTAAAACTATTTACGAATTCTATGTTTAGGAGTGCTTCACACAATATGTAACTATCATTTAATCATTTTCTAGTAGGTGAACACATACACTTTGATTATAACAATATTGTAAACTTATTTATGAATTCAGTATTGTGGTAGTGGTTGATGCAATCTGGAGTGATCGTTTAACTATTTTCTTGTAGTCAAACACATGCTTTGATTATAACAATATTATTTGATTCTTTAGAAATATGATATCATCTCTTTTAGAGTTCTATAAAGTGTAGATGATTATTATAGTTCACTAGTGATTACTTTGCTTTTGCAATCTCTTATTTATTTTTGGTTAAGAAGATTGTGAAACATACTTATTATTGATAAAGCAAATGCAAGATCTGAAGAACCATTATCTTAGTAATTGTAGACTAATTCAATTTGTTTTTCTAAAGTCACTTAAACAGCCAATCAAGCATTAAACATTATAATTCCTTTGGTTAAAACAACTAAATTTAGATCATAAGTGTGCACATCAAGCATGTGATAAAGAGTTGCAAGAGAATATATAATTCCAGCATAAGCCATGCAATCAAATTCTCTAATCCTATCTTAACAATAACACCTTTAAGTGTTTTTACTAATTTATAGGAAACCCATGGGTTTACTAATTTAAGAGATTTTGATGAATATATTAAAAACAAGTGACTTCAATGTATCATATTTTATCACTACCAAATTATTTGCAACAATATCAAGAATGAATATAGAAAGTATAAAACACAAGAATTTTAATTTATTTATTTTTTTATTAACATATCTTTATATAACACTAGCGATTTCAAAGCAATGCTACATTAACTTTATATCATATTCATGCACAATTACAATATAAGATTGCATATAATACAAACATATGTTACAAAAAGGTGACCAAGGCATTTAAAAAATAAGCACAACATGAGTTATAACATTCAATACATAGATACCATTAATATATTCTAGAAAATGTTATTATGAAATTATAATCTAGTCATAAAATTTTTTGTAAAAATCTAAAATAAATCTACTTTGTAGGTAAGCTAGAATTTTGTTATCGTCTATGGATCTATGTTCTTGTTTCGTCAAAACCATACAATGTAAACCCTAAAATGCTAAACTTAACTATAAACTCTAAAACTATGAACAATAAACCCTAAAACTATGGACTATAAACCCCAAAACATGGATTTTATCTATGAACCCTAAAACTATGAACAATAAACCCTCAAACTATGAATATAAATGCTCAAACACTAAATTTAACTATAAACCCTAAAACTAAAATTTAACTCTAATCTATGAACATTAAACCCTAAAACTATAAACTAGCACACTTAGATGATGATGTGATGTCTCGTCATGCAACCCTAGAGTGCTAGACTAAATAGTACAAAATTACAGAAATATATATATATATATAAGCAAGAAATTGCAATATTAGTAACCAAAGATATCATAATACACAACAAAAAGGAAAAGAGCACTTCTAACTCCTTTAGGAAAACATAATTGCATCAGTGAATAAATAGTTGAAACAACACAAGAGATATACATTATACTGATACTTCAGAAAGAACAACTTTTACATTTGCAAGATAGTTAATATACAAAGTTACAATACAAGATTACAAGACCGATCACGTTAGTTTACAAATGAATGCATATGAAAGTATACATCAACACTAAAGGTGGGAAGCAATCTGGAACTGGAACATCTCTGCACAAGACTCAAATTGTATCTCCAAGAAGACCAATGGATAGCTCTACCTCCCAACCATGTGGAACCTTGAGGTCCACCCCATCGAGCTAGGAGATAACATCAAGGCTCCACTAGATCGAAGTTAGAACAATGAAAACAAAAACAAGATACAGACTCCATACAGACGTACATGATAACAAGGTTACATAGATAGGACAGTACTCACCAAAACAAGACAAATCATTAAGATAAGATAGAATCAACCATCAAGACAAACCTGCACTCTAGAGGTAACAACAAAAGATAAAATAGGAAGTAACTACACTGCAGTAGGGAGAGTGTCATCGCATGGTCCTATCATGGGTTTTCCAAGCTATCTCTCACTAGAAGCTAGCCCCCATCTATGGTTTTCTTGGCGACCTCTCTATAGGCATCGGCCCCATAGGGTGACACATGCGGAGTCAACACTTCCTCTCATGGAGACGAGGAATTTGACCTTGCCAACCAAGCCTTCTCATCCCATCCTTATCTTGTGAAAGCACTCAAGGCATGGGAGAGGCATCAAACTTATCTTGTTATATGGATTACTACCCAACCCACCTAAATTAATTATTTAGTTATCACTTGCTTACCACTTCCATGGGGTTTTCCAGGCAGCCACTTTGGGCACCGGCCCCACCATGGAAGCCACTCCCCCTCATACAACTAGTACCCCTAATGAATGTCCAAAAGAATATACAAGAGCAAGGGAACTGATGACATCTGATTTTCACAATTCAACACTTTCAATTCTCATTTCTGTAATAAACTTTTCCCTTATCCATACAACCACTTAATTAAAAACATCATTTGAACTGAAAAATAACAAAATAGATTGCAAACCTAACCTCTGGAGTCAGCACATAGACACTATATCACAAATAAGTCCCCTATCCAAAATGGAAACAAAGTTATAAGAACTTGACACTTGATTAGCAACATGTGACTCAAAACTAAGGAATGTAATAGACCAGTTGCATCACTCTTCCATGTATATGCTACCAAGACCCCCATTTATGAACAAGAGACATAATATAAGATGTTAATTGAATTAAGACCATAATCATCTTAGGCCTTGGAAATACAACTTGACCACTTGCCCAAATCTTAATACGACAAATTATCGACTTATGCAAGGATATCCCAAATTACAACTATAAGTCTCAAGGAATTAATGAAATAAAAGACAGAGAATCATAATCTAAACATCTTAACTAAATCAAAATCAATGAAAAGTTATAGATTAAGTCCATTACTATAACAATCCCAAGTAAAAAAAAAAACACTTTAATTCCTCTACTATAATCAAAATACACTACCTTGATTTATTTAAATAAAAGTAACTAAATTTAAATATTTTAATTAAAATTCACTAGATCACATTTTGATCTAATTCACAATTATAAGAATACCTAGTTCTATATTCTACTAACTATCAATTACATAAAAAAAAAACTATAACTATTTACATTTGTTTTACCATCCACCACTTCTATTGAATTAACTATAAGTAAATATGACTCTTTCTAAAAGCATCTATGGTTCAAACTATAAGCATAAATCACTAATAACATTTTCAATTTCAAACAAACTAATATAACCCTATATAATTTTCTAACATAAGATCATTTTCAATAATCAAATTAATGCATATGTATTTCCCTAGGGTATGGATTCATATCTGTCGTGCTACCACTTAGAAATAGTACTAAGCATATTTATAAGAAAGTATAATTTTTTTCTATTCGAAAGAGTCTCCCATCGAACCACTATCTAAGATTCCAAATGAAGCCACATCAATTTACATTTTATTGCTAAGAAAGTCAACTTTACATTGTACTAACAATGACTGTAGCGTCTAACAAAAGTGAATATTCTAAACTTTTCTATGAATGTCGACCATACACTATGCTATAGCAATTGCAGTGTCTAATTAACAGCGACAAAAGGTAAATAAGAAACCACTTCCTATAATGCGCGTCCCTACAACACGGTTTGCTAACATAAGAATGGTTTGAATGTATAACTATCCAAGTAACATTCTAAGTTAACTATACCCTAAGTCGGCTAAGAGCCACAACTTTCCTAAACCCACGATTTCTAAGCACATACTATGCTAAAAAATAGAATCTATCTAAAAGTGGCAGTGAAGTGAAAAGTGTTTGCTAGTTGTCTAAAAGGTGGAAATGGAAATTTCTATAAAGGGCTCAAGTTCCAAAGCCTAAAACAAAGTGACCTCCTAAGTGATCAAACATATATATCTTTATATATGCTTCTAGCTGAGTTTTATCTCATGCACAAATGATGAAAGGATGAATGCCTTGCAACCATTAAGAAATTTTTATAGTAGATATGAAGAAATTGTAAAAGAAACTTCACATGATCTAGTCAAAGTCCTAGACATGAATGCAAGGTAACTTTCCAATGGAGGTAGTGTTGAAGGGAAACAATTTCAGACAATGCAATGTTGGAGGTACAAGATCTTCCTCAGGGGTTACACAGATAAAAGCAAGGTATTGCAAGGTGACATGGAAAATAAAAAATATATATGTAAGGGCCTTTTGAAGAATGGTGGAGCATTTTAAATAGCCTCAGATGCAATCAACTCATTTAAGTTGCCACAGAATAAGGGCAGTAGCAATATGTTAGTAGAGAGAGGCATATTGATGTGCATATTGAATACTCTTTCTTACTGGACATTTCACTTCTGTCTGTGAGCTACATATGAAAGAACGAATGGGACAAGAGATTGATAAAAGGTTAAAAATGGATCATCTAATTCTTACGGTTGAGGTCACTTTGAAGGGTTACAGATGATTGGATTCATGATTTCAAGAAGGATTACGACATAGGCTAAACTAGAAGAATAACATCTTGAAAAAATCTACAGAGGTTGGAGCAACATTCGACCACACATGACACAAGATGATACAAGCCACAAGATATTTGAATTTCAAGTTACAGGACATGCAAATTTCACACACAAAACAAGCTGCATTAATTTTTTAAATTACAAGCTACATAATAGCAAACTTTCACAGGGAGAAATAAATCCACATACCCGAATTTTAGTCCCACTTCCAATTTTCTCCAATTCCTGCAACGAAATTCTTAGTTTTTGCTCCCCAATTCTGAAATCACCTTCCATCCGCCCACTCAGAACAAAAATCCCCCCAATATAAAAATGGCTCAGCACATAAAATTATCATGAATATGCATCCGTTACCCCCACATCCCACTACTCAGACAAAATTTAAATTCTTACTTTTTATAAAGATTCCCAAATCTAGAATCATATCTGACAACCAACAACCATTAATACATAACCAAAATTAATCTTTAATTAGCTAGATACTAATATCCTAAAACCACAACTTATGACACAAATACGCTAGGATCAATAGACAATTAATTCTAGTCTATTTAAAATCTTACAAAGGTGCCATTCCAAGATCTAGGCTAAACCAAAAATTATCCAATAAACAAAAATGAAGCATTATTATTTTAATAAGAAATCATTTAAAGTATTATTCAACTACAGAAGCTAAAATTGAGGGGCATTATATATGACAACCCTCAATGAATCCCTAACAATAGTGACATTTTTTGTGTCACAACTATTGACTCCTCAATCCTAAAGACAAGCCATACCTTGAGCAACTGTGAAATTTACCCTAAGCAATTGTACTTGTAAATTATGATCATGCAAGGACAACTTTGGACCAATCCATGAGAAAGAGTAGCTTCTCCTTGTTTTCTATTTGCTAGGCCAAGGGGAATATTTCCTAAGGTTTTGATATAGAACAATTAAAGAGAGGTGACCATATGTGACACTAAATACCTCTTCAAACTAGGAAAAAACTAATGTATATGACGAAAGATATATCATCTATCAACCCTAATGATGTAGTTTAGTAAAAAACCGTACTTCACACATGAAGACTAATGTAGGGGCATCTTGCTTCTTTCCATTTTTTGGTTTTATTTGCTTTAATATTTTGGTTTTATTTGTGAATAAGAAGTGTTCTTGTTCTATAATTTTGGTGTGTGTTTGAAGCTCTTGTCACCTTGCATTCTTTAACCTCCTGTCACCGTATGGAAGAAACTTGTTGGCCTTACTATTTCTGTCGACCATTTCTAAAACATTTAATCAACATACTTTAAGGGGTCGTGGTTACAAATTGTCTTCAGTTAGAAAATATTAAAAAGCCTCAAATCATGCAATATAAAGATGGACCCCGTTGGCAAAGTAATTAAAATTCTTTCTTTCTTGGTGATTTGACCAATTTAGAAAAAGCAATAAATCTACATTAAATCTTTGCAAGAGATGGAGGTCGTGCTTCTGGGCATAACATTTTCATCCTCTACATGTTGTGTTCTACATTATCTCTGGCAACTCCATTTTCTTTGTGATGGTGATGATTTTATTCTTTGCAGTGATTGCTGAAGTTAGTTTGCTCTCTCTTTAGAAATTAACACCCGATGAGGATATTTATAATCATTGGTAGATTGAGGAGGGGTCAAATGGTGAAAGAGATAGAGGAGGCTGATGGTCTGAATAAAGGAGGCCATGGTGAAAGAAAAGGAGAGGTTGATGGATCTTAGAGAAACATTTTTTTGATAGAAGTTGAATTAGTTATAGTTTATTTTGAATTCAAACATGGTGAGACCGAATTTATGGCTGGATACTAAATATGTAATGATGTTTTTTTAGATAGAAATATAAATGAATGAAGTATATCTCTTTCTGTACATTTTTCTGTTGAAAAGATCTATTTTTTTTTTGGTGGTTGTATTGGAATTAGGAAGACAAGGTAGAAGCTTGCCTAACTTTCTATCATTGAGGTTCCTGTCATTTTTTTCTACATTTTTCTCATTGTGTTGATTTCTAAAAGTGGGTTGTGAATGGTGAATGGCAAGGCATGCCATTAGTTTGGTATAAAAGCCAAGTTAAGATTGGGTATTGGTAAGTGGTCAATATGCCTCCAAGAAGGATGAGCAGAGGTCGAGGTAGAGGCTGAAGAGACCATGATGACCCTAATTTGATGCAAAATCTAATCGCAAGCTTGGATGCTCTTGAGAGGGCATAGAGGAGAGGAAACCTAGACATTGAAGATGTCAGTGATGAGGATGAAGAACCCCAGAGAGAAGAAAATGAGGAAGGATAGGCAGATCCAAGAGATGAATTTGGGAAAAGACTGATAAGGTCAGTCATGAGTTTAGGTTCCAAACCCAGGATCGATGTACCAACTTATGCTAGAAGCCTAAATGGTGAAAGACTTGATCAATTGGATCAATGACTTGGATAAATATTTTGAATATGAGGGTGTAGCAGAAGAGAAAAGAGTAAAGTTTCCCTACACAAGACTGAAAGGTCATGCTGCCATGTGGTGGGACTTTGTCCAAACTAAAAGAAGAAAGAGAAATAAGGAAAAGATTAACTCATGGGATAGGATGGTGGTTAAGTTGAAGGCCAAATTTCTTGTTGGTGATTATCAAGAAAATATCTTTAAGAGATTACAAAATTTGAAGCAAAAGGATATGTCTATGAAATATTATACAGAAGAGTTTTAAAACCTTATAATCAAGTCTAGGCATGCTGAAGAAGATGTGAAGAAGATAGTCTGTTATGTGAATGGTCTAAGATACAGTGTTTAAGATGAAATGAGCCTTTTGTCCCCAAGGAGCCTAGAAGAGGCTTACCAACTTGCCTTAAAGGCAGAAGAGAAGTTGCAAAGGAAGCAAAGTCAGCAAGAGAAGAAGAGAGGAAGAGGTTTTAGAGGAAAGGGACAACAAACCAGTAGAGGATATCATCATCATCAAGGTGAAGAGGTTGGAAGTTCCAGTGGGACAACCCACAATGATAGAGGTGGTTTTCAAAATAGAGGAGGAATATCTTATGGAAGAGGTGATTTGCAAGGTAGAGGAAGAGGATTTTCTAGAAAATGCTACAAGTGCAATCAATTTGGACACAAGAGTTGGGACTGTACTGAATCATCACAAGGACACTCAAAATTTGAAAGAAGCAATCAAGTTGTTTAGGCTGACCAAGAAAGTGTGGGATCTCTAGTACATCACAAGGATGGAGCAGAATCAGGAGGGTCCTTGATGCTTAAGAGAGCATTGTTAAAGCCATAGAAGGAAAGTCAAGAGCCAATTCAAAGGATAGCATTGTTCAGAACAAAGTGTAAGTCACATGGTAAATGTTGCAAGCTCATTATAGATAGTGGAAGTACTAATAATATTGTTGCCATTGAAATGGTAGAAAAGTTGAATCTTAAAATAATTAAGCACCCAACTCCATATAAAGTAACTTGGTTACAAAAGGCCATCAACTATTGGTTAGTGAGCAGGCCTATGTTGATTTTCAGATTGGTAGTTGTAAAGATTATGTTTTGTGTGATATAATGACCATGGATGTGTGCCATGTTTTGCTTGGAAGACCATGGCAATTTGAAAGAAATTTAGTCCATGATGGAAAGGAGAATACATATACCATTATGAAGGATGGAGGGAAGCATACCTTGCTGCCCATAAAGGAGAAAGAAGAGGACAACAGCAGCAGTAATCAGGTAATGATGGTAAGTGGTAAAGATATTTTGAAAGATTTGAAGAATGAAGAAATTGATTTTGCTTTGGTTCCTAAACCACAATATGTAATGACTTCTACAAAGTTGGATGATTTGTCGATTGAGATACAAGATATGTTGAATGAGAATATGGATATTGTTGCAACTGATTTGCCTAATGAATTTCCTCCTATTAGAAGCATAAGTCATCATATGGATTTGATTCCGGGTGCTAGCCTTCCAAATAAAGCTGCATATAGATTAATAGCTATGGAGAATGAAGAGATAAGGAAGAAAGTGGGGGAAGTGTTGGAGAAAGGATTGATAAGAGAAAGTCTAAGCCCTTGTGTTGTTCCTGTAGTGTTGGTGCCAAAGAAAGGAGGAGAATGGCGTATGTGTACCAATTTAAGGGCAATAAATAAAATTACCATAAGATATAGGTTTCCCATACCTAGGATTGAAGATTTAATGGATTGTTTGAGTGGTTCAATGTATTTTTCCAAGATAGATTTGAAAAGTTGTTATCACCAAATTAGAATCAGACCAGGGGATGAGTGGAAAACTACTTTTAAAACTAGTGATGGGTTGTATGAATGGCCGGTTATGCCTTTTGGGTTGTCTAATGCTCCTAGTACTTTTATGCGATTAATGAATGAGGTTTTGAAACCATTTATTGGTAAATTTGCGGTTGTATATTTGGATGACATTTTGGTGTTTAGCAGGTCAAAAGAGAAGCACCTTGAGCATCTGAGGTAGGTTATGAAGAGATTACAGGAAGAAAAGTTGTAGATTAATTTGAAGAAATGTGTGTTTTTGCAGACTGAACTAGTTTACTTGGGCTTTGTAGTGTCAAAGGATGGATTGAAGATGGATAAGAAAAAAGTTTAGGCTATACTTGATTGGACATCACCAAGGGGTATCATGGAGGTAAGAAGTTTTCCTGGTCTTTCTAGTTTTTATAGAAAGTTTATAAGAAATTTTAGTCATATGGTAGTGCCAATATTGGAGACTATTAAGGGAAGTAAAAGACCATTTGTGTAAGTTGAAGAAAATTTTAGATTTCTCAAAAATAAGGTGAGTGAATAGTCCATTCTTGCTTTGCCATATTTTGATAAAGTGTTTCAAGTAGAATGTGATGCTAGTGGTTTTGCTATTGGGGTAGTTTTAAGTCAAGAGGGAAAGCCAGTTGCTTATTTTAGTGAGAAATTAAATGATGCAAAAAGAAAGTATTCTTCTTATGATTTGGAATTTTATGCTTTGGTTCGGTCCCTCAAGAAATGTAGACATTATCTTTTACCCAAGGAATTCATTGTGTACACAGATAATCATGCTTTCCAGTTCATTAATAGCCAACATAAATTGAATTAGAGGCATGCCAAATGGGTTGAGTATATTCAGAGTTTTAACTTTGTTTTGAAGCATAAAAGTGGTCAAATGAATAAATTTGGTGATGCTTTAAGTAGGATGAATTTGTTGTTATGTGAGATAAAAACTAACAGTGTGGGATTTGAAAGTTTGAAATATTTGTATGTAGAAGATATAGATTTTAGAGAAGCATTTTTCATCTTGTAATGATCTCGTTTGTAGGAATAAAGAACCATGGATTGATTATATGATACAAGAAGGTTTGTTGTTCAAGGAAAATAAATTGTGTATTCCTAGAGGCTCCATGAGAGATAATTTGTTGAAACAAAAACATAGTGGTAGTCTTGTTGGTCACTTTGGACAGGATAAGAACTTTTAGCAGCTGAACACTCATTATTATTGGCCAAAGATGAAGGTAGATGTGAGAAGATATGTGGAAAAGTGCAGAATTTGTCAACATGCTAAAGGAAGAAGTCAAAATGCTGGAATATATCAGCCATTACCAGTTCCAACTAGGCCTTGGAATTCTGTGAGTATGGACTTTGTTTTGGGTTTATCTCGTACACAAAGGGGTAATGATTTAATCTTTCTGGTAGTTGATAGATTTTCAAAAATGGTGCATTTTATACCATGTAAGAAGACTAGTGATGCAATGAACATTACAAATTTGTTCTTTAAAGAAGTTTTAAGGTTGCATGGTATTCCAAGAAGTATAATTTCTGACAAGGATACAAAATTTTGAAAGGAAGCTAGGTGTGCAGAAATTGTTTCCTACACTAATCTAATGAGGAGAGGGATATGCAAATTCAAATTAATCCTGACAACTACAGCAACATAGAACATATAACAGAGATATTGCAGAAATACACATGAACCAAAAAGAGGACAGAAGAAGAGAGACAAAGATATAACATGGGGAAAACCCTTATCGGGTGAAAAACCCTACAGTGAGAAACATGCACAATGTATTATCAAAACTGAAAGTTGTTTACAATACAATTGCAATGCAAGATTTAATGGTCTTCAACACTCGTATCTGGAGTCAATCTAGTAGAATAATAGTACCTATCAATCCTGTACTACTTCTCCTCCTCTAAGCACCTATTTATATAGAATATACAAGGCAATATTGGTCAAAACCTAGAATGGGCATCCAACTTGGCCTCATTTCCCAAAATCCATGCCTAAGGACACTTGGTCAACATTGTAGAATGTACCTAACACTTGTCCATAGATCCCATCCCAAAGAGGTCACCTATTTCCAAAATGGGCTATGACAGATGCTCTTACGACACTTACAACCATCATAGAATTTGTCATAGTGGTTACAACTTACAAATGTAAGAGAATCTATCATACACATGCTATAAATAGCATATTCTCTTACAACATGTCATAGTCCACCTTGGGGCACCCAAATATTCCTTTTTCAAAGATGCTTCATGACACATGTCTTCACCTGTCTTACAAGCTTCTATTTCTGACTCTTACATGTCATAGATTCTGTCATAGGAATTCATCATAACTGTTTCGGTCAATATTCCCTTACACAACATCCAAGATGCCGACACATGGAAAAATGCTCCTACCACAAAGTGGGATGCCTATATCCTCATGTGAGGACAAAATTACAAGTTGTCATCTTCCATGTAGGATGACACATCACCATGCCACATCCCACAATATGACAGTATAGAATTTACAATTTATCTACAACATAGGAAATGAATTAATAAATTCAAACATAAATAATGCAAGGAATTACCAAGATTGAGACACCTTAATTCCCAACATTCTCCCACTTGTCAAACACCTTGTAAGAGCCAATAGAAAAACAAGATTTAACTGCTATACGACGAGAGGCCCATAGACTCTGAACACCATCTGAACTTCTTTGTGCCCACTGGTTTCGTCAATGCATCTACAACATTCTTCAAAGTATCTACCTTCTCAAAATTTACCTTCCCATCCTCTACAATGTCTTGCATGAAGTGAAACTGAACATCAATATGCTTTGTTCTAGCATGGAAAGTTAGATTCTTCACAAGGCAAATTGCACTCTAACTGTCACAACTGATCATGATCTAACCTACATCAACACCAATATCTGAACACAGTCTCTTAATCCAAATGGCTTCCTTACAAGCATGAGTTTCTTCCATATACTCAACTTTTGTCATGGACAAAGAAACCATAGGTTGTTGCTTACTCTTCCAACTAATAGCACCACTGAATAGTGTAAACACATAAGCACTAGTGGATCCCTTACTGTCAATGTCACCTACCCAATATGAATCCATGAATATCAACATAATGTGGAGGTCATGTAGCATTTCCATGATAGCAAATGGAATACTTTGAAGTACCCCTCAAATATTTGAACACTCACTTAAGTGCATCCCAATGAACTCATCCAAGATTAGCCATAAATTGACTAAGGACTCCCAGTGCTTGGGCAATGTTTGGTCTTGTGTAGACCATAGCATACATCAAACTGCCAACAGCACCAGTATAAGGTACTCTGCTCTTGTCCTCCACCTCACTAGGATATTTTGGACAACCCTCAATAGACAACTTTGTCCCCAAAGAAATAGGAACACACAATGGTCTACAATCTGCCATGTTGAACCTGTCCAACACAGTTTTCACATACTTACTCTAGCTTAACCAAAGTTTTCTGTTGGTTGTGTCTCTTTTGATTTCCATTCCTAGAATGTACTTGGTTGCCCCTAAATATTTCATTTCAAACTATGCTGACAACTAGGATTTAAAATTAGAAATCATATTCTTACCCTTCCCAATGAGCAACATACAGTGCAACAATGAGAATATGATCACCATCAAACTTATAATACACACAGTGATCCTATTTTGATCTCACAAATTAAATTGACAACACAAAGACATCAAACTTCAAGTACCATCTCCTAGGGGACAATTTCAAACCATACAAAGACTTCTTAATCTTGCAAACCAAATTTTCTTTACCTTTCACCATGTAATGCTCTGGCTGTGACATGTAGATTTCTTCCTCCAAATCACCATGAAGGAAAGTTGTCTTCACATCCATCTATTCTACCTCTAAGTCATAAGCTGTTGCAAGAGACAACAAGAATTGAATGGATATCATCTTTACAATGGGAGAGAAGATCTCACCATAATCTGTACCCTCCACTTGTGAATACCCCTTCGCAACCAATCTAGCCTTATACTTCTCAACACTACCATCTGTACCAAATTTCTTCTTGGACACCCAATTGGTTTCCATCTAGGAGGCAAAGGCACCAAGTCTCAAGTTTGATTCTTTTCCAAAGAAGCCATCTCATCCTCCATGGCCTCCTTCCAGGAACCTGCATCTTTCATGTCCATAGCCTCTGATACAGTTCTAGGTTCATCACTGTTAGTAAGCAAAGCAAAAGTACAACTAGAATCAAGCAATGAAAAAACCAAACCTTTCAAGTTGCTTTCTTATCCGTGTAGACCTCGTCAAAAGCTAAGGTTGAGGTTTAGCTTCTTAATCTAAGCTGCTAGAGCTCTCCTCATCATCAGGTCCAACATTGTCTTTTTGTTCAGTCTTCTCAGGGGTGGCAAGAAACTGAACAACATCCTCTTTCTTTTCTTTTTCTTCTGGCTGTAAAATAGTGGAAGAAGGTGTAATCTCTCTGAAGACGACACTTCTTCTATACAACACTTTTTTAGCTATAGGGTCCCAAAGCTTGTATCCTTTCACACTGACACCATAGCCAATGAAGATACACTTAACAGCCTTGTTCTCTAATTTTGACCACTTCTCCCTAGGCACATGTGCATATGCCTCACAACCAAAAACATGAAGATGCCTTATTGAAGGTTTTCTACCAGACCACACCTCCATGGGTGTCTTTCAAACAAGAGGTGATGTAGGAGATCTATTTACAAGATAGAAAGTAGTGGCACCAGCTTCAGCCCAAAACTTTTGTTTTAGGCCATCTCCACTAAGCATACTCCTGGCCTTCTCCACTAGTGTCCTATTCATCTTTTATGTGACTCCATTTTGTTACGAGGTGTATGGAGTTGTCTTATATCTTTCAATCCCAAGTTCCTTGCAATATTTATCAAATTATATAGAGAAGAACTCACCACCATTGTTAGTTCTCAAACACTTAATCTTTTTCCTAGTCCGATTTTCAGCAAAGGCTTTAAACTCTTTAAACTTACTAGAGACTTCAGATTTGCTTCTGAGAAAATAAATCCATGTCGTTCTACTATAGTTATCTATGAAAGATACAAAATATACAGATTTTGATAATGAAGGAACATTAATAGGACAAAAATGCATTAGAATGAACAAGGTCCAACACACCAGAAGACTTATGAGAACTCGAATAGCACTGAACACGGTTTTGTTTTCCATAAATGCAATGTTCTCAAAAGTCAAACTCAAGATTACAATCATCTAACCCCTTAACAAGGTTTTTATTTTTCAATTTTTGCAGACCCTTCTCACCAATGTGACCAAATCTCTTATGCCATAACATTGCCTTTTCAGCAGGAAGCTTAACTTCTAAGGCATGATTACAAACATCAGAACTAGAAACAATAGGTTTCTTAACTGCTCATTCAAATGGTGGGGATGAAGTGACTACTACCCTCTTCCTTGAATCAAAAGAACTATTGCATTGTGAAATGTATGCCTCCAACGAAAACAGAGTACCTCTCCTAGTACCCTTAGCAAGCACCATAGCTCCTCTAGTCATCTTGCATCATTCTTTCGAAAAGACAACTTGCACACCTACATCATTCAACATACTTACATAAAGCAGGTTCTATGCTAAGCCTGGGATATGCACAACCCTAGAGATCCCCTTCACTCATCCATAAAGAAATCAAATAAAGACTCTTCCATGACCAACAATCTTCAAATGAGAGTCATCACCCAAGTACACCTTTCCACCATCGAACTCCTCATACTTAGTGAACCAGTCTTGATGTGAGGTCATGTGGAATGATACACTAGAGTCAATCAGCCACACATCATCAGATGCATGGGTTGCCAAGGCTGTGATGAAAGCATCACTATCATCTTGTGACTTGTCAGAATCTAAATTTGGGGTCTTCTTCTTCTTTTTCTTTTCTTTTTTGCATTCCTTTCAGAAATGCCCAGATTTACCATAGTTCCAATAGATAGCCTTGGACTTTCCAAGAGATTTGGATCTCCCACGAGATTTGGATCTACCCTTCTCAGCTTTCTTGTCCTTCTTTTTCCCTTTCTCCTTAGTTTTTTCATGAACTGCAAGAGCCTCTTTGGCTACCTCGGAAGACTTTCTCCGCATCTCTTCAGACAACAACAAAGAAACCACTTCATCCATTTTGAATGTGGATGTGGTGCTTCCAATAGCCATGACAAGGTGATCCCATGAGTTCGGCAAAGAACAAAGCAAGGTCATACACTGATCCTCCTCCTCCATCATCACACCATTAGATGTCAATTGCACAACCAGCATGTTAAAAGCATTCATATGTTCAGCAACGGATCCTCCATCCTCCATTTGAAGGAAATACAACTTCTTTTCTCAAAAAAAGTTTGTTAACTAGGGATTTGGCTTGATACACATCTCCCAACTTCTTCCAAAGCAAGTTTACAGTTTTCTCCTCATGGACATTTAATAAGATAGAATCAGCAAGACTAAGTCTTATGAGACCCTTAGCCTTCCGATCCTTGAGATCCCAATCAGCTTGTTGCATTGCAACTGGTTTAGTTCCAATAACACTTTCCCAAAGGTCTCGATCAACAATCATGTCTTCCATCTTGAGCTTCCACAGCTCAAAATTAGTGCCATTGAATTTCTCCACTTCTATTCTTCCAGATGTGCTTACCATCTCCTTGTTGTAAAAAGATTTAGAATACGCTACACAGAATCCCACTCAACTTAAGATTAGCTCAAAAAACCCCTACCCAACAGCTAAGACCAAAATTGGCCAGGCTCTGATACCAACTGAAAGGAAGCTAGGTGTGCGGAAATCACTTCCTACACTACTCTAATGAGGAGAGGGCTGTGCAAATTAAAATTAATCCTTACAACTACATCAACATAGAACATCTAATAGAGATATTGCAGCAATACACATGAACTATAAAGAAGACAGAAGAAGAGAGACAAAGATATAACATGGGGAAAACCCTTATCGGATGAAAAACCCCACACTCAGAAACTTGCACAATGTATTATCAAAACTGAAAGTTGTTTATAATACACTTGCAATGCAAGCTTCAATGGTCTTCGACACTCATATCTGGAGTCAATCCAGAAGCATAACAGTACCTGTCAATTTTGTACTACTTCTCCTCCTCCAAGCACCTGTTTATATAGAATATACAAGGCAATATTGGTCCAAACTTGGAATGGGCACCTAACTTGGCCTCATGGCCTTAAATCCATGCCTAAGGACACTTGGTCAACATTGTAGAATGTGCCTAACACTTGTCCATAGTTCCCATCCCAAAGAGGTCACCTATTTCCAAAATGGGCTATGACAGATGCTCATACAACACTTACGAACATCATAGAATTTGTCATAGCGGTTACAACCTACAGCTGTAAGAGAATCTGCCATACACAAGCTATAAATAGCATGTTCTCTTACAACATATCATAGTCCACCTTGGGGTACCCAAATATGCCTTTTTCAAAGATGCTTCATGACACATGTCTTCACCTGTCTTACAAGATTCTATTTCTAACTCTTACATGTCATAGATTCTGTCATAGGAATCCGTCATAACCGTTTCGGTCAATATTCCCTTACACAACATCCAAGATGTTGACACATGGAAAAATTCTCCTACCACAAAGTGGGACACCTATCTCCTCATGTGAGGACAAAATTACAAGTTGTCATCTTCCATATAGGATGACACATCACCGTGCCACATCCCACAATATGACAATATGGAATTTACAATTTATTTACAACATAGGCAATAAATTAATAAATACAAACATAAATAATGCAAGGAATTACCAAGGTTGATATACCTTAATTCCCAACAAATTTATGGGTCATTTCTGGAGGACTCTATGGAAGAAGTTAGGCACAAATCTGAATTTTAGTTCTGCTTATCATCCTTAAACAGATGGGCAAACTAAGGTTGTCAATAGAGGCCTTGGAAATTTATTGAGATGTCTTGTTGGTAGTTCAAATGGAAGTCAGGATCTTATGTTAGCACAAGCTGAATTTGCATATAATGATTCCCCAAACAAAAGCATAGGTTTCAGTCCTTTCTATGTGGTGTATGGTATGCATCCAAGAGGTGTGTTTGAACTTTGTGATCTTACTGGAATGGATAAGAGGACTACAAATGGGGAAGAATTTGCTCAATTCATTCATGACATCCAAGAGAAGGTGAAGAATAACATTGAAGATAGCAATCTACAGTAGAAAAGGCATACTGATCAGAAGAAAAGGGAGTTGCAATTTCAAATTGGACACCTTGTATTGGCACATCTCCGAAAGGAGAGATTTCCTATAGGAACCTACAATAAACTTCAGATGAAGAAGATTGGTCCTTGTAAAATCCTTTGGAATTTTTTAGCCAATGCTTATGAGATATCACTTCCTGAAGAGCTAAATATATCTCCCATTTTTAATGTAGCAAATTTATATCCATACAACGGGGATAATGAGATAGATGAAGTTGAAGTAGTTGATTCATCTCATGAAGAACAAGATGAGATAGTCTTTATTCTATAATAGATAGAATGCATTCTAGATAAACAATTATTGAAGAAGACCCGTAAGCATGAATACTTCAAGTATTTAGTCAAATGGTAGAATCATTCATTTGAAGATGCTTCATGGCTTACTGAAGAAGAGATTATTAAACTAGGTCATTTAGTTGTAAACCTCATAAGTTGGAGCTCATGATCTCTTTCTACCCAGGAGTTTGATGCAAGGTCATCTTGCCTCTTTCTAGTTTTTGGTTTTATTGGCTTTAATCTTTTGGTTTTCTTTGTGAATAAGCAGGGTTCTTGTTCTATAATTTTGGTGTGTGTTTGAAGCTCCTGTCACCTTGAATTTTTGAACCTCCTATCACCATATGGCAGAAACTTGTTGGCCTTACTATTTCTGTCAACCATTTCTAAAAAAATTAATCATCATACTTTAAGGGGTCGTGGCTGTAAATTGTCTTCAGTCAGAAAAGATTAAAGAGCCTCAAATCATGCAATATAAAGATGGACCCCACTAGAAAAGCAATTAAGATTCTTTCTTTCTTGGTGATTTGACCAATTTAGAAAAAGCAATAAATCTACATTAAATCTTTGCAAGAGATGGAGGTCGTGCTTCTAGGCATAATGTTTTCATCCTCTGCATGTTGTGGTCTGCATTATCTCTAGCAACTCCATTTTCTTTGTGATGGTGACGGTTTCATTCTTTGTAGCAATTATTGAAGTCAATTTGCTCTCTACAGAAATTAACACCCAATGAGAATATTTTATAATCATTGGTAGACTGAGGAGGGGTCAGATGGTGAAAGAGATTGAGGAGACCAATGGTTTGAATAAAGGAGGCCGTGGTGAAAGAAAAGGAGAGGTCAACGGCTCTTAGAGAGACATTGTTTTGACAGAAGTTTAATTAGTTATAGTTTATTTTGAATTCAAGCATGGTGAAGCTGAATATATGGCTAGATACTGAATATGTAATGATGTTTTTTTAGACAAAAATATAATTGAATGATGTATATCTCTTTCTGTACATTTTTCTATTGAAAAGATCTATTTTCTTTTTAGCAGTTGTATTGGAATTAGGAAGACAAGGTAGAAGCTTGCCTAACTTTCTATCATTGAGGCTCCTATCATTTTGTTTCTACATTTTTCTCATTGTGTTGATTTATGGAAGTGGGTTGTGAACGGTGACTGGCAAGGCGTGCCATCAAAGACAAACTAGGCAATACCCATACCTTGACCATATAACACACCTCAAGTTACCATACTTTATGTTATGGTGCAAATTACAAGTGTCAGTACATGGTTTATCTAGGGTTGATTGACCACTTATATGCTTTGATTTTTTCCTAATTGGGTATTAATGTTCTTATTGGAAAAACCTAAAAGAAATACAACTAGATTTTATCTTAGCAAATGATATGTTTTAACAGAAATTCTTTAATAACTTAAAATTTGAGAAAAAAATAGGTCATTTTCTCATTCCTTAATTACTTCAAACAATACAATAAGTTTATAAACATCATTTGCAAATTCTATTTAAATGGCAATGGATGTGTACAAATAGATGCAAACAACTATACAACTATCATGTCTAGAAATAAACATGAATGGTAACATCGATTTTCACTTTCATTGAATAATAAATTACAACTTCATATAATTTTATAATTTTTAAATTTTAGCATAGAAATCATCATGGTGCATAACACTAACTATAAATTACAACGTTATATGCTTTTAGAATTTTTAAATTTCAGCGTAAGAATTATCATTGTGCATAACACTAACAAAATAAAGATGCATAAATGAATCGGCCTTTTCCATCTTTCATTTATAGTTATAGGACATATTCATTGATACATAACTGATTTGTCTCAATTTCAACTATACAAACAATCAATTTTGTACTAGTTCAAGTTCACTCTATCTATGGAAAAATATATATACTTTTTTCCTGCCTTCATTCTATTGTATACATGTAAATTAAAACATGGATAAAGCCATCAAATCAAAATAAGCTACTAGTTTTAACTCTACGTACATTTTATTCCATTAAAAATACACACCAAACAGAGCTACATAACTTCATACCTCTCAATGTCCAACTAACTATATCAACAGATATATGAAATAAAACATTTGAGTTCATGTTGCCTACAACATGTTGCAACCATTGACATACTGCTACATTGACATACTGCTACATGTGATACCTTCTCATGTCATCAAATTCACTGACACAAACTTCACAAAAAATATTATAAACCTATATCAATTGCAAACATACATAAGCATATTGGTGTAGGAGCATTCACGGTCAATGGAAATCTTGCATTACCAAAAATATTTTAATTTTCAGTTGTTTGGTTTTTTCAATAATTTTGGAGCTTTGAGAAAATTATATTTTAATTTGCAACAAATGTAATTTTCCTTAGATACAATTGTAAATGTAATTTTAGTGGGATTTGACTGTTTTTGTCATAAGTGGGGCTGCCAAAAATCTTGGAATTGATTTCCAAGAGGTGAGGCCAGAAGATTTGCATGTTGTTACATGTCTAGGTCAAAATTATGAGACCCAATCTCAGTAAAATGAGCATAACTTTCTCATATTTTATCAAAATTGAGAAATTAAAAATGTTCTGGAATGTTGGAAAGAGGCTACATAAAACCCAGAAACTGTTTTAGAAAATCCCAAAAATTGATGAAGCAATGACAGGTTGGAAGTGACAGGTTTTTCTTGTGGATTTGTGGAGGTTGTTTTGAGAAACCAATAATGGTTTTCTTCTCACGCAATTGCTACATATTGAGGCTTGTTCATTTGGTGAAAGGGGGCTTTTAGAGAATATGTGTTTGTATATCTAGATGCTGCTAGAATGAAGCTAGAATGTTGAGTTGTAGATTTTTTTTGTATGTTTGAAGCCCATGTTGTATGAGAGCATATGAGCTCCATGTTTATGTATCTCTTTTCAGATTTTTAATATAATACATATTGTAGATTTTTCTTCCATTTTATGTGTTTCAAATTAATTTTTTTCCCTCTTACACAGTGTTCTATGTTTGTTTGTGATCAAATTTGAATGGGAGAGTTGCCCTTTGCATCACATATGTATTCCCTTTGGTAGGGAATCCAGCTCTTTCAAAGCTCTTGTCTTTTGGAGAGTTTTTAAGATGAAAACATTACACAATCATTAATTAGAAAAAAGATAGCAATATAGTTCCTATTATTAAATTTTAATTTATTCTGTCATTCCTTTAATTTAGGTTCAATATTAAAATAAAATTTGCAGTTCCATTATATTGATTTGATTCTAGAATATTTAAATTTTCTAAAGGAGTATTATTACAAGTATAATTAATTAGTAATTAACTTAGTAATTTATTTTTTTCACTTAAAAGTGAAAACAATATGTGGGTGAATAGATAAATCAATTTAACACATGTAAACTCTAAATTAGGAAATTAGAAAGCTAGTTGGGTAAATTCCAAATTTGAAAATTAGAAAGTTAGTTACTAAAAGTAAGTTAAATTGCTTTATGATTCTATAAGTAATGGTTTTAGTAATTTAACAATTTACATTTAGTAATTAAGATTCTTTATTTAAAATTTAATTTAGGATTAGTTTACAAAATTAGTAAGTTGTTTTTTTTAATATTTTATTTATTAGTTAGTCCATTCAATAAGAACTTTAAATATCTTTTATTTAAGTAATCAAATCAAGCTCCTTTTTAATTTATTTATTTGTTAGATTTAGTTTAATCATTGTTGGATTTTTTTTAGATGATTGTAAACAATTTAAATTAATATTTTAATTTATTACTAAATTAATAGTTAACTAATGCACTCTATTTAAAGTGACCAAATTAGTTGATTTCTTAATTAATTATTATGGCTAGTTATTAGTTCTAACTAAGTATAAGGAACAACTTGTTTTATTGAGTCTTAGTCTAACAAAAATTATTATTAAATCATTGTAGTTAGTAGTTTATATATATTTATTAAATCAAATAGGGTAGTTTGATCAATTTAGCAAAATTCCTTAGTGCGTATTGGCCTCTTCCTTTATCACATTAGTGCTAACTAAATCAATGGTTAATTTATTATGTTTCATAGGAGACAAATGTTTTAATTTGATTTTGCTTATTTTAATAACTTTGAAATTAGAAATAGCTATTTAATTGATCTTTAGTCTTAGACTTAATTTAATCAATTAGATTATTTAAGGGAAATATAGATGGAGATTATATATATATATATATATATATATATATATATATATATATATATATATATATATATATATATATATATATATGTATATCAATCAGGTTGTCATATTAGAATTAAACTTTATTTTTAATTAGGGTATGGAGTAATAACTTGTAGTTAATTTGCTTATTGAATGAATAAATAGAAAATGGGTTTTATTTAGTTAAACTTATCCATTGTGTTTCTAGAACATCTTAGGTAGAAACTGTGATGCTTATTAACTCTTAGTAAGTTCTTATGCTTAGAGATAATGTATTATATCGGTAGAGAAATAAACTATTTTTTTATTTCTTTGGAAAATGTGTTGTTTTAGTCTCAGAAAACGTGGGTATTGTTGGGGATAAGTGACACCTTATGTTTATAAAAAAATTTCTCTTGTAGAATTAGTGTTATCGCAATAGTTATGAAGAGATAAATTTTCTCACTACTAATCTTGTTGTGAGAATAACATTTGTAGTATTGAAAATTAGAACACCCTTTAGAGAAGTCAACCTTGGGTGTTTTCTCCTTCATCATCATGTGGTTGTTAGAGGAAATTCTAGGAAAAAGACCCTCTTAATTTATTATGAGTTTCACCTTTAACCTTTTCAAATGATTAAACTAGGAAAAAAAATTATATTTCCGCTTGTGTATGCCTACTTGTGTGTTGTGTATAGGTGGGCATTACATTTGGTATTAGAGCAAGGTTTCCAACACTTTGGGAGCTATAGGGAATTTGATTAGTAACCTAACTTGTAATTTTGTTTGGTTTAGGATGGCACCAAAGTGTAAGACTAACTGACCTCAGGCCCAAACAACTACACCACTATGATGATCAAACTCTAAGCAAACCCAAGTAGTGAAAGAACCTCTTGTAGTTGCACTAGAAATAGAAGCTATAATACTCTCTGATTTTGAACCACTTGCCATGGTGCTGAGACATCTCAAAATATGAAAAGGAAAGAAGGTCTCGAGCCCCTTTGTAATGGAAAACCTAGTTCTACTGAAGGACACCACCAGAAAACCTAACCCATCCATGAAAAGGGATTTTCCCTTTGGTTGTGGGCACAATGCACTAGAGCTTTCTTGCAAGGAAATCACCAAGCTAAGGGAGGATCTCCCCAAACTACCTATGGTGGTAACCTCTAATGAAGAGGAGATTGAGGAAGAAGAATGTCGTGATGTAGGAGAAAATCTTTAAATTATTACTAGATGTTTTATTGTTAAGGAACATCTTAGTGACTTTTCTTCTATGATTATGATACTCCTTGCTATTACTTTTTAAATAATCCAACAATTGTGGTTTGAATGTTATAAGAAGAAACTATAAGTATGATGAATTTGTTGAGGAGTTTTTGAATTTAAATTTTGGAGATTGTGTTGTGAGTATCTAATAATCCGTATGATTTTAGTTAACCTTAATGTAGTGTTTTCTTATTATATTAAATTGAATTGATTGGATTAGTTTGTAAAATTTTAGATGAAAGGTTAGCTAGTGAGTTCTTATCTCCTTAAACATTAGAAGATTGTTGAATGTTCTTTTCTTTAAAAATATAGTTGACTACTCTGTGGTGAATTCCTTGGGGCTGAGGTGTCCAACCTAAGGGTGTTTGGTGATGTGAGTTAATTGGTAATGTTATATTCAGGAATTGATTATTTCCTCTTATTAGTTGTGGAATCACCTAGATATTGATATCTTGTATTTTGTAGTTGGACTCTGTAACCACTGTAGAAGTTTATGTATATAGACAATCATTTCCCTTGATTATAAGTAACATAGTATGGAGTTTGCATTTCTTTTCAAATAGGATAAAGTGTAATTTTTCTAAGTGTTATGACTTTATGCTCTGGTAGAAACCCTATCTTCTTAGTTATATATATATATATATATGACAAAATTACTCTTGTAAATGGTATCAAGTAACAATCTAAATTACATATGGTAAAAGTTTAGGGAAGAATAGGACTCATAGATAAATCTTAAAACTGTATAGACTTGCTCCAAATACCTTTTCTTAACTTAGGATTTAGGGTTGACTATAATTAGGAAAATAGTAAAGAGGATTATATCAAGTCAAGGTTATGTGATGTTCATGAAGATAGCCTTGGAGTCATGCTAAGGGTACTATAAAGAGAAGAGAGAGCATACTAATTATTGTCCTAAACCATTCATTAATACCTTTCTTCATGTGTTTGGTCTTAGTGGGTTACATTTCCCGCATGTTATTTGAGCAAAGGTGATAAACATGAGGGCAACTAAACAACTTGTATGAGGATAAGACCACCAGTGTTCCTACTCCCCTTCAAGTGGCTATCAAAGTCACATAGTGAGATTTTGGAGGGAAAAATTTCTACCTTTGATGTTGTTTGAAAATTTCCTTCTTTTATACATTGTAATTTTATAAATATTTTATAGCCAGCAGTATAATGATTTTTAAAATTTTGTGTTTGGATATTTAGCTGATGAAAATTGATGTATTCCCTAACCTTGGGAATCTTGATTTATTTGGATTGTTTTATGGGAGTGGCCTCGCTTAAAGTTTTAGTTTTTAGTATATACATTTTTGGGTTATATTGATTTTGAGGCCATGTTTTGTTAATATTGTCGGTCACTATAAAGACTTTTGCGTATGTTATTTTTGTGAAAGGGAAGGTCGTGTATGTGTTGGGGAGCTAGAATATGGTTTCATGGAAGTGTTGAAAGTTTTAGGCTAGTAACAAACCTATGATAGTCCTAATTTGTACAATGCTTCCTATCTAAGGGGTTCATGATGTTTTCCTTTGTAGGGGCAGTAATTTTCTTGGGCATTGTGAGAATTAGAGTAGCCCTTGCCCCAAGTATTAGTTAGTTTCCATTGTAACCTTTAAACACAAGTTAGTACTTTTAGTCAAATATGGTAACATTTTATCACACCTCCTAGGGAAGATTACATGATAGTAAGGGAAAGTTATCACCATCGACCTAACTAGAGGCACCTTTATCTTGCACCCTATGTTGATTGTTGTTAATTTCATGTCACACATGTATGTATCTAGATGATTGTCATTACCTGAAATTTATAGTGTAGCTATCAACTTAAAGAAACTAAATTAGCTTAAACATAGTTCATAATAGCGGTTAATGTATCTATTGTAGATTTTGTTGACATCATTTTATAATTGCCCCATTTGGGAAAGGGAATTGAAGAATATACATAGATTACATCACTTTTTTGTAATATTTCAGTAATAATAATGTTTTTGTCCTTAATCAAATTTCCTCATTGGTAGATTTCATCAAATAACTTATCTGGTGACTGTTGACCCTTGTTTAATAATATGTTTCTATATTACTAAGACATTGTCATGAGAACTTGATTTCAAACTTTGGTAAACTTATAACTTTATATCAAGAATTAAATTAGTATTTTGAATATTTATGTGTTCATCATGAAAAATAGTTGGACTAATTCTAAATTATGACTATGTACTATTGACCTTTTTCTATAATGAAATACTGTAGTCCTTAGTTAGTAATGAGTAAAACCTTTGTTTAGGAAGAGCTGTCTAATATATTTATGAAGGTGTATCTTTATTTTATCAATTAGTTATATAAAGAATATTTAGATCAAATTTGAATGTACTTTAATAACTAGTATTGGGATTAGGTCCTAGTTTTTAAGATAGCGAACAATAATTGTTGATTTTGAATGTATAAACGAGAAGAGACATTCCTTTATTAGCCTACCTTTTGTCATCTTGGAGCATGTTAAATAAAAACTAATGTGCTTGGTTGTTGTAGAACTCTTGGTCCATTAAGGATAGCCTTTCCCTAAGATAGCCAATGTAGCAGGTTTGTAAGTTTTTAGAATGCATTACTTTATTAGCCTTTTGTTCCCCTTGTAAATTGGATTGTGATCTTGTGTTGGTAAATTTAGAACACCTTGCAATGAGTTGATTTAAAGTATATTTTGTCCCTCCAACACACCACTTTCATTTTTGTAGGAGGTTCAAAAAGTCCTTATTATTCCCTTTGTAAGTTGTTAGTTCCTCTTGTGTTACCATCAAAAGGGTTAGCGTATAGGCGGGCAAAGGGTCATTCTGGCATTAATTCTTTCAATAGAAATAACAATTGGGTGCATCTTCTGACAAAAAAATTAGTGGTTAGTATTACAGATGTTACCCCTTTCAACTCAGGATCAGGAACTAAATAATGGATTTTTGTTTTTGCAACAAGTTAGCTAACTGCTCTTTGAGAGCTTCTAGGAGGAAGCCTAATACTAAGAGGGGGAGGATATGAGGCCCATCTCTTTCTGATATTTTAGTTGACTTAGTTACATTACTTGACTTTATTAGTTGGATTACATATTTTATGTGTGTGGAACATTATGTTTTTTATTATATAAGGCAGCTAAAACAAGGGGCCGAACCCTTACATTGCAACAAAAAGAAACCCCAAAGGTAACAAAACAAAAGTGCCTAGAAATAGTTATAGCATAACCCACCTAACCAGCATAAACAACATAACCAATTTAAAGATAGTAGATATAAAGTAGTAGAGAATAGATAGCATAACAGTAAACAGAACTAAGGAGAAACATTCTCCCATCTTTTAGCTAGAAATTCAATAAATTCAGCCAACTTTTTGAAATTCTCCTCTTTTTCATTAGCAACAGTAGTCCTACGATCCTGCAACACAGAAAGATTAAGCAACACCGTATGCCTGAGCACATTGCTTATTATCTATTCTAGCTTCTCCACATGACCCCTTAGGACAGCAATGTCATGCCTGTGGCCATCACCTTCCTCAGTCTCGTCACTAGCTTCCTCCACAAACATCCTCCCACCTTCGTCAACATTGTCCTCAGAGTCACTGACAACACCATCAATCAGTTTATCATCATTCTTGCCCTCAGTATCTTCAGAGATCCCTTAAACTTCAAGGTCTTTAGCATCATCCCCCTGAGTGGAGGCTTCAGAAGCAATCTCTAAATAATCAATCAGTTTAGCTTTCGATGCAGGCTTACCAGCAATCCTACCCGACCTCCTAACCCTAGAAGAGAAACCCTCCTTTTCTTTTGCAGCCAGATTAGATTTACTTCCAAGTCCCATAAGGGTACTGCTAAGATTTTTAGGGGTCCCCACAGTGTCCCCCATAGTATCGTCTTCTATCCCCCTTATTTTCCTCTTCTTATTTTTCACACTCCCTTTAGAGACCGAAGTGTAATGGTTACCATGATGGTCTCCTCATTGGATAGAGAAAAAGAAACCCCTTTCAATTTATGAGAAGTAGGGGAAGGGGAAGGGGAAGACTCTTCAGAGATGACAGTATCATCAGGGTTGGCAGAAATCTCACCGCTATGGGTCTGGATAGGCTTAGGCACTCCAAAACAAGATGAAAGTTGTATAAATAGAGGATAAGACCTTGGTGCAAGGGAATGGGTTTCTTGGAAGGTTTCTTAACCGACTTTACTTTAGCCCTAAAGACTGAATGTTCAAGAGATGATAGTAAATAGAAAGGGAAAATAAGATGAGCATTGCACCTAAAATGATTAAGAAAAGGGAGGTGGTAATTATAAAACCTGGTAAATTGACCCTCCAAAGTGAAGTATTTCATGAGAAGGAAGCACATTTCATCCCACGGTTCTGGCAACTTGGCCCATTCAAACCCTCCCTGGTAGGGAACAAGTTCTTCTCCTTCCCCTAAGAACAACTTCTGGTTAGAATGGTCCACCACTTTTGCTTTCCTTTGCAGCTTAGTCCTCTTAGTAGACAGACCAGTCACCATAGAAATTACTTTCTTAGAAATCTCAAACCCAATTCTCCCAATAGTGACTCTATAGTTTTACTAGGACCGAGCAAATTGCTCAGATAGATTTTCATCATATCCATTAAGGTGTTCCAGAAAAGGACTGATACCACCTTCCTTAGAGTAGTGCTAGACCACAGGATTGTCCATGAATTTGCAATAGGAAATGGGCTCCGTTCTAATCCTATCTCCTTCCATTTTTGCCTTCCCAATAATAACATAGGACCCCCAAAACTAGAAATTCGCAGAGTAATTATGAAAGGTAAAAGTAACAGCTTGATAAGGAATTATGATAATAAGGCTACAT
This sequence comes from Cunninghamia lanceolata, assembly GCA_027924645.1. Lineage (NCBI taxonomy): Eukaryota > Viridiplantae > Streptophyta > Pinopsida > Cupressales > Cupressaceae > Cunninghamia > Cunninghamia lanceolata. Next base: position 5,640,961 of record BSBN01000596.1, read on the forward strand.
GAATTATCATTAATTAGAGCCGCCTTTCAAAAAACTCATTGAAGCCTGCCCTTCCCATGCTCAAACATAATAATCATGAATTTGCTATGATTATCAAATAAGCAACTCACCTTAACACAAGGGAGTAATAATGTAGAAATGACATTGAGCAATGAAGTACAAAGTAACCTGTACTTCAAGATACACGTTAGCATCACCCAAAAAAATTGACGAAACCATCTATCTCTCTTAGTATAATGAGTCATCCTTGATATGTCAGCTCCTTTTCAATCAAGTCCCTTATGTTTAAAGGAATGTTTGTAAATTGGCGCCAACATCACCAATTTGAAAATTGCTGGCCACAGTCAGCAAAGGCATCAGCAACCCCATTTCCCTCTCTATATATATGAGAGATATCAACTCTAGGGATACACTGCAGAAGGATCTGGTTATCAACTATAATATCTTTAAGTTTCCAACCACAAGTCGACACGTTAGTAACTACATCTATGATCAATTTAGAATCCCCCTATATATACAATTGTTGAATAGCCAATTTCACCCCCCATAAAAGAGCAGAGGCTTCAGCATAAATATTGCTTTGAAAACCTATCCCACCAGCATAGGTAGCAACCAGCCATCCTTTGTCATCCTTGGTAATCCCACCACTACTCGCCTTACCATTAGCCTTAGATGCCCCATCAAAGTTAAGTTTGAGCCAATGGGACTTCGAGGGAATCCATCTTGTATTTAATCTTTGCAGCTATTTGGAATTATCATGAGCTAGGATTTTGTTTAGAATTCTCCAATTCATCGCAATTTTCTCTTCTTCTTGAGTAAGAGATTTGTCTGCAGTTTTGATGTGGGAGTTGAACACACTTTCCATGAGGATCTTTGAAAAAGATTGAAGGACTTGAGAGGAATCCCTAGCAGCTTCCCTAAATATTATGTTATTTTGTTCCTTCCATAAAGTCCAACCAAGACAAGGCAAAGTTTGGTTCCAAAGCTCAACAAGCCATGGATGAGAGAAACAAGGGCACCAGTTAGCAATGACTTCCCTAACATCAGGATTACAAACCCATTGAATGCCAAAATTCCTTAAAATAGTATTCCAGATTTCCCTGGCAAAATCACAATGGAGAATTAAATGAGAGACTATTTCCTCCTTCTCAAGGCACAGAAAACACCTATTCACCAGAGTGAATCCCCTCCTCTATAAATTATCTTGAGTTAAAATTTTGTTATGAACAGAAGCCTACCAAAACATATTAATTTTAGGGATAAGTTTATGATTCCAAACTTTCCTCCAAAGCTCATTTTTATGCACATCAGGGATCAACAGATGGTAAGCAGACTTAACAGAAAATTGAGCTTTCTTATCTAGCCACCAATACAACTCATCTTCCCTAGGAAAGAGAGGGATTTTGACCCCCAGTATCAATTGTTGAATAGAATTTATCCTAGGAGTGAGCTCAGGGCATTGAGCATAGCAATCTAGAAGATTTTTCCAAAGCCTGATACCATTATTATTATGAATATAGTGACAACTCCAAAATGCTAGCAACAACTCCAAAATGCTAGCAACAACTCCAAAATCTCCTTGAGCATTAAGGGCCTTATCATTCATCCAAATGTCTTCCCATAAGTTGATAGAATTACCATTCCCTAGTTTCCATCTAAGCCCTTGTTTGAGTAAGCTTCTAGACTTTAGCATTTTATTCCAAATAATAGAGCCTTGAGGAAGCCCTTCCTGATGAAGGAAACTAAGGTTATTAGTTCCATGAAGATACTTGGCTTGCATAATGTCCCCCCACTCTTTATGACTATGGACCAAATTCTAGTTAATTTTGGAAAGGAGGGCTTTATTCATATTCTTGACAGATCTAATGTTAAGACCTCCATGTGATTTGGGAAGACAAACTTTCTCCCAACTAACCAAAGACATTCTCTGTTTAGTTTGGTTGTGTTGGTTGCAACTATAGACACCTATATTTGTCCATGTCTTGACCATTACCTAGTCGATACATTATTAGAGACATTATAAGATATTTTGTCCTAATCCAACTTCTAATCCCATCTTAATCACCTAGCCAATTAATTAAATAAATCTCATTTATTTAATTAATCCCCCTTTCACATGTCCCAAATCATTCAAATAAAATATTTGAATTATTCCCTCACTTCTCACCACATTCAAACACATGTCACATGCTACAACTTCCACTTAATACGCCTTCAAATGTCAAACTAATTCAAATAAAATATTTGAATTAGGTCCCCTTTATTCTCCATCACACACTTGTCACATTACTACAACTCTTGATGGAGTGGAAAAACCTAATCGATCCTAGCTGTCCACATCGTTCAAAACAACTTTCGATCTCAACCTTCATTCAAATCAACATTTTCTATAAATAAAACCTCTCACAAGCCATTTGAACATCAAGTTTTCAAGTATTGTTATGCTATTGAATTTCCTCTAGAATCTTATCCATGCCATTGTTATGCTACTGAAATAGTGAGAAACCAACAAACAAACCTTTGAAATCATGCATACCTATGCAAGATTGAGAAGAACGATGGAGATAAGTCATTACTTAGCTCTAAATTAGTATTTGTTTCATGTTTGTTTGATTGATTTGTTGGTAATTAAGGTGTCTCAACTTGGCAATTCCTAGCATTGGTTATTTGATTATTTATTTATTTATTTTCTCAATTTTGTATTTACTTCCACATTCAATTTTGGCATTTAGTTTGAGGTGGCATTGTGACATGTCATCCTACTTGGAATATGTTTTGAATGGTCAATTCAAACACATGTGGATTTGGGCATCCCATTTGAGGTGGCAATAATATGCCATGTGTCAGCATCTTGGAATTTGATGGAGGAGTTATCTTGTATGACAAAATCTATGATGCTTAAGAGCCAAGTATAGAGATTCTCGAGACAAGTGAAGACAAGTGTCATAAAGTATCTTTCGATGTAGAGAAGGCATCTTTGGGAGCCCAAGTTGGGCTATGACATGTTGTAAGAGGAATATGCTATTTTTAGTAATTTATGATGGATTCTCTTACAACATTTAAGGTTGTTATGTGAGCAGGATTTATGACAGTTGTAAGATGCGTAAGAGCATCTGTCACAGTCTATTTTTAGCCTAGAGCACTCCAACTTTTGGGAAGTCAAATATGCCATGTATGATAGATGTAAAATAGGTATTTATAGCTTGGACAAGTGTCCTTTAATGTGGGAAAATTGCCATGTGGCCAAGATGGATACCCATCTCTAGAAGCTTCCTATTTATGCCTTGTAACTCTATAAAATGCATTGTTTTGGAATTGTAGTTGCATAGTGTTTGTATAGGTACTGTTATGCTTCCATAATCACTCTAGAAATGACATTTGAAGACTCTTAGAAGAACTTGGATTGCAAATGTATTGTAAACACACCATTGTTTTGATAATACATTGTACAGGTTTTAGAGTGTGGGGTTTTTTACCTGAAAAGGTTTTCCCCATGATATATCTTGTGTCACATATTCTCTTGTGTTTGTGTTTGTTGCTATAATATATTGTTATATGTTTAATATTGCTACAATTGTAAGGATTAAAAATAATTTCCATACTACTTCTCTCATTAGATCGGTGTAGGAAGTGTTTTAAACATACCTTGTTTCCTTTTAGTTGGTATCAGAGCTTGATCACCTTTGATCCTAGTTGTTGGGTATGGGTTTTTTAAGCTGATCTAAGATTGAGTGGGAGTCTATGCAGAGTATTTTGTAATCTTGTTGCAAGAAGTTGATGGCAAGCACATCTGGAAGAGTAGAGGTGGAGAAGTTTAATGGTAGTAATTTTGAGTTGTGGAACCTTAAAATGGAAGCTATGCTTGTTGATAGAGACCTATGGGAAACTATTTCTAGTGTAAAGCTAGTGGCAATGTCGCAAGATGATTGGGATCTCAAGGATCAGAAAGCTAAGGGTCTTGTGAGACTCTGTTTGGATGACGCTATCTAAACGTCCATGAGGAGAAGACTGCGAAAGACCTATGGAAGAAGCTGGGAGATGTTTATCAGGCCAAATCCTTGGTGAACAAGTTATTCTTGAGGAAGAAGTTGTATTCTCTAAGGATGGAGGATGGAGGATCCATTGCAGACCATCTGAATGTCTTTAACATGCTAGTTGCACAGTTAACATTTGTTGTGTGAAAATAGAGGAGGAGGATCGTTACATGACCTTGATTTGTTCTTTACCAGACTCGTGGGACCACCTTGTTATGGCCATTGGGAGCACTACTACCACCTTCAATATGGATGAACTGGTATCTTCACTATTGTCTAAAGAGATGCAGAGAAAGTTTTCTGAATTGGCAAAGGAAGGTCTTGCAGTTCATGGTAGGCCCAAAGAGAAAGGGAAAAAGAAAGATAAGAAAGCTAAAAAGGGTAAATCCAAATCCTGTGGGAGATCCAAACCTCTTGGAAAGTCCAAGGTAGTGTGTTGGAACTGTGGAAAAATTGGACACTTCCGAAAGGATTTTAAGGAGGAGAAGAAGAAAAAGAAGAAGAATACCTCCGATTTAGATTCTAACAAATCTCAAGATGATGATGAAGCTTTCATTGCTTCATTGGTCACCCATGCATCAAATGATGTGTGGCTGATTGACTCTAGTGCTTCTTTCCACATGACCTCACATCAAGGTTGGTTCACAAAGTATGAAGAGTTTGATGGTGAGAAGGTGTACTTGGGTGATGACTCTCACTTGAAGATAGTTGGGTGTGGAAGAGTCTTGATCTGATTCCATAATGGATGAGTGAATGTGATCAATGGGGTGATGCACATCCCTAGTTTAACATGAAACCTTCTCTCTATAAGTAAATTGAATGATGGAGGTGTGCAGGTTGTTTTCTTAGGTGGAGGATGCAAGATGACAAGAGGAGCTATGGTGCTTGCTAAGGGTACTCAGAGAGGTACTTTGTTTTAGCTGGATACATGCACTACTCAGTGCAATAGTTCTTCTATGAAAAGAGTTTCAGATTCTTCATCCTCACCATTGGAACCTGCAGTGAAAAAGTGTGTTGCTTTAACTTCTGATGGTAGTACTTTCTGGGTACCTAAGGGTGCTCATGCTTTGGAAATGAAACTTCCTGCTAAGAAGACAATGTTGTGGAATAAGAGACTTGGACACATTGGTGAGAAGGGTCTTAGATCCCTAAAAAATAAAAACATCGTTAAGGGGTTAAATGATTGTAATCTTGAGTTTGACTTTTGCAAACATTGTATATATAGAAAAAAAACCATATTTAGTTTTACTCTAGTTCTCACAAGTCTTCTAGTGTTTTAGATCTCTTTCACTCTGATGTGTTTGGTCTTGTGAATGTTCCTTCAATTTCTAAATCATTATATTTTGTATCATTCATTGATGATTATAGTAGAAGGACATGGGTTTATTTTCTCATAAGCAAATCTAAAGTCTTTAGTCGGTTTAAAGAGTTTAAATCTTTTGTAGAGAATCAAACTAGTAAAAAGATTAAGTGTTTGAGAACTGATAATAGTGGTGAGTTTTTTTTCCACACAATTCGATAAGTTATGTAAAGAACATGGGATTGAAATACATAAGACAACTCCTTATACCCTGTAGAAAAATGGAGTTGCAGGATGAATAGAACATTGATGGAGAGGGCTAGAAGTATGCTTAGTGGTGCTAGCCTCGAACAAAATTTTTGGTCTAAAACTGTAGCTAGTTCTTGCTATCTGGTTAACAAGTCTCCTACCTTAGCACTTGTTGATAAGACACCCATGGAGATGTGGTCTGGTAAGAAGCCCTCATTGAGACATCTTCATGTTTTTAGTTGTGAGGCATATGCACATGTGCCTAAGGAGAAGAGGTCAAAATTGGAGAACAAGGTAGTTAAGTGTATCTTCATTGGCTATGGTTTTGGTGTGAAAGGGTACAAGCTTTGGGATCTTATTGCTAAAAAAGTATTGTATAGTAGAAGTGTTATCTTTAGAGATATAACACCTTATCATGTTGTTCTACAGCCAAAAGAAAAAGAAAAGAAAGAGGATGTGGTTCAGTTTCCTACCACCCCTGAGAGGACTAAACCAAAAGACCCTATTGGACCTAATAATGAGGAGAGCTCTAGAAGTTATGAAATTTTAGAAGAAGAGGTATAACCTCCACCTCATCTTTTAAGGAGTTCCACATGAAATAGGAAGCAACCTGACAGGTTTGGTTATACATTGCTACATTCTAGTTGTGCTTATGCATTGATTACTAACACTGATGAGCCTAGAACTATGACAGAGGCTATGGATATGAAAAATACAAGTTCCTGGAAGGAGGCCATGAAGGATGAGATGGCTTATTTGGAAAAGAATAAAACTTGGGACTTGGTGCCTTTACCTATTGGATGGAAACCTGTTGGATGCAAATGAGTTTTCAAGAAGAAATTTGGAGTAGATGGCAGTGTTGAGAAGTACAAGGCTTGATTGGTTGCGAAGGTGTATTCACAAGTGGAGGGAATTGATTATGGTGAAATTTTATTTCCCATTGCTAAGTTGACATCTATTCAATTCATGTTATCTCTTGCAGTAGCTTATGATTTAGAAGTGTAACAAATGGATGTGAAGACAACTTTGCTTCATGGTGACTTGGAGGAAGAAATCTATGTCACAGCCTGAGCACTACATGGTGAAAGGTAAAGAAAATTTCATTTGTAAGTTAAAGAAGTCTTTGTATGGTTTCAAGCAATCTCCTAGGATGTGGTACTTGAAATTTTATGCCTTTGTGTTGTCCATTGGATATCTGAGATCAAAATCAGATCATTCTGTGTATTACAAGATTGATAATGATCGCATTCTGACTATTGCACTATATGTTGATAATATGTTGCTAATTGGGAATGGTAAGAATATGATTTCAGATTTGAAGTCTCAGTTGTCAACATAGTTTGAGATGAAAAACTTGGGGGTAGCTAGGTACATTTTGGGGATAGAGATTAGAAGAGAGCAAACAAAAAACTTTGGTTAAGCCAGAGTATGTATGTGAAGACTGTGTTGGATAGATTTAGCATGGTAGATTGCAAACCATTGTGTGTTCCTATTTCATAGGGGAAAAAGTTATATGTGAATGATTGTCTGAAGTCTCCTTCTGAGATAGAGGATATGAGTAGAGTACCTTATGCTAGTGCAGTTGGTAGCTTGATGTATGCTATGTTCTGTATAAGACTAGACATTGCCCAAGCAATGGGAATCCTTAGTTGATTTATGGCTAATCCTGGATGGATACATTGGGATACAATTAAGAGAGTGTTCAAATATTTGAGGGATAATTCTAAGTATTCATTGTGTTATAATGGTTATCCTATAGGACCTCAACATTCTATGAGTATTTTTGGATTTGTAGATTCTAATTGGACAGGGGACATTGACAGTAGGAGATCCACTAGTGCTTATGTGTTTACCATGTTTGGTGGTGCTATTAGTTGGTTGAGTAAGTGACAACCTGTGGTTACTTTGTCCACAACAGAAGTTGATTACATGGCAGAAACTCATGCTTGTAAGGAAGCCATTTGGCTTAAGAGGTTGTGTCTAGATATTGGTGTTGATACAAGAAATATTACTATCTGTTGTGACAGTCAGAGTGTGATTTTCTTATCAAAGAATCCTACTTTCCATGCCAAAAAAAAGTACATTGATGTTCAATATCATTTTGTTCGTGATATGATAGAATATGGGAAGGTGATATTGGAGAAGGTAGACACTTTGAAGAATGTTGCAACTGCATTGATGAAACCAATGGGCATAGATAAGTTTAGATGGTGTTCAGAGTCTATGGGCCTCTTGGCCCCTAGCAGTTAAATCTTATCTTTCCATTGGCTCTTGCAAGGTGTTTGACAAGTGGGAGAATTTTGGGAATTAAGGTGTCTCAATCTTACAATTCCTATAATTGGTTATTTTATTATTTATTTATTTATTTTCTCAATTTTGTATTTACTTGCACATACAGTTTTGGCATTTAGTTTGAGGTGGCATTGTGACATGTCATCCTACTTGGAATATGTTTTGAATGGTCAACTCAAACACATGTGGATTTGGGCGTCCCATTTGAGGTGGTAATAATATGCCATGTGTCAGTATCTTGGAATATGATGGAGGAGTTATCTTGTATGACAAAATCTATGACGTGTAAGAGCCAAGTATAGAGATTCTCAGGACAAGTGAAGACAAGTGTCGTAAAGTATCTTTGCATGTAGAGAAGGCATCTTTGGGCACCCAAGTTGGGCTATGACATGTTGTAAGAGGAATATGCTATTTTTAGTTGTTTATAATGGATTCGCTTACAACATTTCAGGTTTTTATGTGAGCAGATTTTATGATAGCTGTCAGATGTGTAAGAGCATCTGTCATAGTCTATTTTTAGCCTGGAGTGCTCAAACTTTGGAAATTCAAATCTGCCATGTATGATATATGGAAGAGAGGTATTTTTAGCTTGGACAAGTGTCCTTTGATGTGGGAAAATGGCCATGTGACCAAGATGGTTTCCCATCTCTAGAAGCTTCCTATTTATGCCTTGTAACTCTATAAAATGCATTGCTTTGGAGTTGTAGTTGCATAGTATTTGTATAGGTACTGTTATGCTTCCAGAATCACTCCAGAAATGACATTTGAAGACTCTTGGAAGAACTTGCATTGCAAGTGTAATGTAAACACACCATTGTTTTGATAATACATTGTACAGGTTTTAGAGTGGGGGGTTTTTTACCTGAAAAGGTTTTCCCCATGATATATCTTGTGTCACATGTTCTCTTGTGTTTGTGTTGGCTTCTATAATATCTCCATTATATGTTTAATATTGCTGCAATTGTAAGGATTAAAAAGAATTTGCATACTACTTCTCTCATTAGATCGGTGTAGGAAGATTGTTCCGCATACCTTGCTTTCTTTCATGATTCGTAGCTTATTTGCACTCCATTGGAAGCTAGAGTTGGCTATAGTGTGTTTTTTGCATGCTTGGTAGCTTTTACCCTTCTTCATTTTGGTGAACTTGAAGTGAAATCATGTAAATCTAACAATTTTTGGTTGATCTACAAACTTCACTTTTGTAGGTGACCTCTAGAGCTCAAGCGGACCTTATTGTTGCATCCGGGAGGCCTGGCAAAGGAAAAATGACTGTACATTTGTTAGATTTGGCCTCTTAATTTTTTTTGGTATTTTTTAGGCTCTAGGTCCATACAGTACAGATCCATACCATACAGATTTATAGACCCCTGATCATACGTACTCTGGCTTGTGTGTTTATATCATAGGCTTAGCATTTTCTCTGTCACAGGTCGAATCTTGGTTTACAAGGTAAATTTTTTATTGCAAGATTAAATTTTGTTTTTCATTTGTAGGTTAATAAATCCCCTTTCAACCTTTGTTTAAACTTGCCACCACTCAGATCGTAGTCTAAACCCTAGGTTGCATGTCATACCTCCAGTTGCCACCACTTCTACATTTCTCTGCCATAACAAAAAAACCCTAACTATATTCATTGTGTCCCCTATCTTCGGCCTCTCTAACCCAGATCTTGGCTGTCGACACCCTAGAGAAACTTAGTTGCCACCCCTTTTTCTTCTTGGTTGCTACTTCTATACCATCTTTCCTCCCACTCAACCTCTGCTTACAAACTCTAAACTCTGCTTTTTAAACTAGTCTGTAGTAGACACCCATGAAAAGATTCATCGCCACCTCTATAGACCACTTACCACTGGCAGTTGTTTGTTACATTCATTGTTGTCTGTAAACTGCTTACCAGCCCTATTGTTAGGGTTTTAAGCCCACAAACCTAGCTTTAGAGGTAGTTAGGGTTTTGAGCCCCTCAAACTTGGGTCACCAACTATTAGGGCTTTAAGCCCTTAGACTATAGACCCCGGTCACTTTAGTGACCACAGGGTGGCCAGTCAGCCCTCTACCTTTTCTCCCTTTTTATTCTTTATTTTTTATTATTTGTTTTTGATGGAGCCTTGCTAGTATCAGAATTGAGCCAATCAATCTCAATAAATTTCAATCAAAGAGAATTCAAAACAATGACAAGAATTAAAAATGTCTTCTTCACAGTCTTAACAACAAATACCAAAATGACAAGAAGTTTGAAAATGCAGACTATATTGATAGAGAAACACAAGACAAAATGTAAAGACTCAACTCCTCAGTGTTCTATTTCATTATCAAAGCATTACAAAATTCTATCTTTTGGCCTGCAACAATCGGCCTCTTCTAACTGCATTAAAACTATTTTATTTCCTAAACTCTAATCTATATGCTACCTTCCTGTCGTTCTTTTGTTCCCTTCCTCTGCATTCACTTATATCCTCTCTACTAGTGTCCAAGATAATCTCTTCTGATTCCTTCTCATTTCTTCCAAGGGCATCGATTACTCTTTCCAAACACTTTGCAACCGTCAGCCATATTCTCCTAAACTATAGTTGCATCAGTTTCCTCTAAGTTTCTAATCATCTTTCCAATTGATTTCTTTAATGTGCAGATTCTTTACTACATTTCTCCAAGTGTCTTCGAATCGCATGAATTGAATTGCAAAAATCATGAAGTTCCTTGACGGTTAATATTTGTTCTGCATCCGATGCAATACCTGCAACCCTTTGAATTCCTTAACCGCCAAGGCATCCTTTGGTTAGAAGAATCAGCAACGATAGTCTTAAACCCCTTTATAATTTGATTCCTAGTGCTTGAGTGACAAGAGACTTCTAAAATCAAAGCTTCATTCCCAGCAAGCGTTAGGAATAGGAACACATGGTGACAAGAATTCCTCATCAAATTTAATTTTACAAAGAATAGGACTTTACAAGAGGATGATAGAAGGCAAAGAGGCACCTACAAAAACTAACAAAAGAATAAAAAATAGTAAAACAAATAAAACCAAAATCGTAGGGCAAGATGCCCCTGCATCAAACTCCCTGGGTAGTAAGAAAATCATGAGCTCCTGCTCAAGAGGTCTGCTACTGAATGACCCTGCTTAATGATCTCCTCCTCAGTGAGCCAGGAAGCATATTCAACTAGATGATTGCTCCATTTGACAAGATATTTGTAGTATCTAAGCTTACGGGTCTTCTTCAGCGATTGTTTATCTAGAATGCATTCAATCTATAGTGAAGTAGTGATTGTCCTAGATTATTCTTCATGAGATGAATCAGCTACTTCATCTTCATCTACCTCTTTATCCCCCTTGTATGGATATAAATCTGCCACATTAAAGATGGGAGATATATTCAAATCTACAGGCTGTGATATCTCATATGCATTGACAGAAAACTTCCTAAGGATTTGGCATGGACCAATCTTCTTCATCTAAAGTTTATTGTATGTTCCTATAGGAAATGTCTCCTTTCAAAGATGTGCCAATACAAGGTCTCCAACCTAAAACTGCAACTCTCTTTTCTTTTGATCAACATGCCTTTTGTACTACAGATTTTTATCCTCAATGTTATACTTCACCTTTTCTTGAATGTCATGAATGACTTGAGTAAATTCTTCTCCATCTACACTCATCTTCTCCATTCTAGCAAGATCACGAAGTTCAAATACACCTCTTGGATGCATACCATACACCACATAGGAAGGACTGAAACCTATGCTTTTATTTGGAGAATCATTATATGCAAATTTAGCTTGTGCTAACATGAGATCCCAACTTCTAGGTGAACTACCAACAAGACATATTAACAAATTGCCAAGGCTTCTATTAACAACCTTGGTCTGGCCATTTGTTTGTGGATGATAGACAGAACTAAAATTCAGATTTGTGCCCAATTTTCTCCATAGAGTGCTCCAAAAATGACCCTCAAACTTAGTATCCCTATCAGAAATTATGCTTCTTGGAATATCATGCAGCCCTACAACTTCTTTAAAGAACACATTCGCAATGTTAGTGGCATCACTAGTCTTCTTACATGGTATAAAATGCACCATTTTTGAAAATTGATCTACCACAACAAAGATTGAATCATTACCCCTTTGTGTATGAGGCAAACCCAAAACAAAATCCATACTCACCGAATCCCAAGGCCTGGTTGGAACTGGCAATGGCTGCTAGAGCCTTGCATTTTGACTTCTTCCCTTAGCATGTTGACAAATTCTACACCTTTGTACATACCTTTTCATAGCTGCCTTCATCTTTGACCAATAATAATGAGTGCACAACTGTAGAAATGTTTTATCTTGTCCAAAGAGACCAACAAGACTACCACTATGTTTTTCCTTCAACAAATTATCTCTCATGGAGCGTCTAGGAATACACAACTTGTTTTCCTTAAACAACAAACCTTCTTGAATCATGTAACCCATACATGGCTCTCTATTCTGGCAAATAGGATCATTACAAGCTGCAAATGCTTCTCCAAAATCTACATCTTCTACATACAACTCTCTCAAACTTTCAAACCCCACACTATTAGTTTGGATTTCACACAACCATAAATCCTTCCTACTTAAGGCATCAACAAATTTATTCATTTGACCACTTTTATGCTTCGAAATAAAGTTAAAACTCTGAATATACTCAACCCATTTAGCATGCATTTGATTCAATTTGTGTTGGTTGTTAATAAACTGCAAAGCATGGTTATCCGTATACACAATGAACTCTTTGGGCAATAGATAATGTCTCCATTTCTTGAGGGACTAAACCAAAGAATAAAACTCCAAATCATAAGAAGAATACTTTCCTTTTGCCTCATTTAATTTCTCATTGAAATATGCAACCAATTTTCCCTCTTGAGTTAAGATTGCCCCAAAATCCAAACCACTAGCATCACACTCTCCTTGAAACACTTTATCAAAATTAGGCAAAGCAAGTATGGGCTGTTCACTTACCTTCTTTTTGAGAAATCTAAAATTTTCTTCAGCCTCCTTGGTCTAAACAAATGGTCTTTTATGCCATTTAATAGTCCCTAATATAGGTGCTACTACATGACTAAAATTTCTTATAATTTTCCATAAAAACTAGAAAGACCATGAAAACTCCGTACCTCCATGACACTTCTTGGTGATGGCCAATCAAGTATGGCCTGAACCTTCTCCTTATCCATATTTATCCCTTCTTTTGACACCACAAAGCCTAAGTAAATCATATCAGTTTGCATAAACACACACTTCTTCAAATTGATCTATAACTTTTCTTCATGTAGCCTCTTCATAACCTACTTTTAAATGCTCTATATGCTCCTCTTTGGACCTGCTACACACCAAAATGTCATCCAAATATACAACTACAAATTTACTAATAAATGGTTTCAAAACCTCATTCATTAATCACATAAATGTATTAGGGGCATTAGACAATCCAAAAGGCATAACCAGCCACTCATACAATCCATCACTAGTATTAAAGGTTGTTTTCCATTGATCCCCCGGTCTAATTCTTATTTGGTGATAGCCACTTTTCAAATCTATCTTAGAAAAATACATGGAGCCACTCAAACAATCGATTAAATTTTCAATTCTAGGTATGGGAAATCTATATCTTATTGTGATTTTATTTATTGCCCTTGAATCAATACACATATGCCATTCCCCTCCTTTCTTTGGAACCAACACTGCAAGAATAGCACAAGGGCTTAGGCTTTCCCTTATCAATTCCTTCTTCAAAAGGTCCTCCACTTGTGTGAGGACCACCCTTTTTACTTCTATTGTTATGACTATTTACATTACTGTTATTGTTACTTTTTATATTTGTGGGATAGCAGTTCCCGGAATTGTCAAACTATTAAACTTTATTATGATTTCAGAAAAACTAATTGGGTGATGTTTGGATAAGTTTACATTTCAGAAAATTTAATTAGGTGATGATGAAAAATTGTAATATGATTTCATTTATGTTAATTAGAACTATGTCATGATAATGCATGTTTTTAAGTTGCTTCGGCTATGATGATTATATGTGGATACTAATCTTGTAATTTAGTGTGCAGGATTTACTAATCGAACCACAGATTTCGGAGATCATTCGGCACCTTGTTATTTGTTATTCCCTATTAAGCCGATCTGGTTCCACGAGGAACCAAGATCTCCCTGTGTTTGATGTGATGTTGTAATGTGGTCTTTCGTATGGTCGAGTGGGTTAGGTTACCCTCATGTGACACTAGTTTATGATTTGTGTTGTAAAAAGATTGAATTTGAATTTCTTTATTTTATTTAGATCTATGAGGCTTTTTCTTGTGCTTTACCTTAACCAGGGGTGTCTTGTATGGGTTAAGGTTGACCCTGGGTTATACCCCATGGGTCTAGGGGCCCATTTGGCATGGGTAACCCTTGAGTAACCTCCATCTAGTCATCTCAACTTCCCCCTGAAGTTAAGTGGCAAAAATTGGGGTATGGGGGGGACATGATGGGATGGTACCAACACCCAACCCATCCCTCTTCAATCCCCAAGGTAAGAGATGACTACAAACCCATCCATTATTGAAGGATTGACTTGAGGTCACCTTCTCCATTAGTGAGATTCCCCCATGTGTTGTGGGGCCATCCATGTGAAGGAGGGAAGAAGAGGCATGGGTCACCTGTCTTTTCCTCCTTTAACTCCTTTTATTTCTCCCATGCGTAAGAGAAATGACATGAGGAGAGGGATAAGGAGTACTCTAGGGATGGGTGAGTGACATAAGCCACCAGGACAGAATAGTGGTTTTGGGGGAGGGTGAGGAGGTGACAAGTGTCACCTCCCCATTCCTCTAAACTGGAAAAGAATTTGGGTTATTTGTTTCCAATTTTGGGATGAGAGGGAGTTAGTTGAATTTTGGGAGAGTTTTATTAGCATTGCCAAAAAGAGGAAAGTTAGCTTGGGAGGAGAGGAGAGGGAGAGGGAGTTGTTGGCTAAGGTTGGAAGAGAACTCAGTGGAGCTCTGCAACAGTTTCATTCCAGGAGGGCTTGTAAGGTTGGTTTGATTTTTACCTTTCTCTCGTATATCTGAATGTGTATGTAAAGTGTGTGAAAGATGATTATTTGTTTGTGTTTTAGATGTGTTTTCTGTGGGGTTTGTTGTCAGGTTGTTTGACAGAGCTTCTCCCACTTGGGAGAAATGCTCATCAAGTTTGGGGTAGGGGAGGAGAGATCCTCCTCGGGTGCATACCTGTTTCCTTCTTTTGGGATGTTGAAAGCCTTGAGGGCATGTATCTGTGACTGTATCTTTGACTTGAGAGTCAAATACAGATTTCTTAAAAAAAATTTGCGATCAAACTTGGTTTGAGGCCAAGAGAAATTGTGTTGGTTAAAATATCTGTAAGGGTGACACTCTGGAGTCGAGTGTGTCCACTCTCCTGCCCCTTATGAAACTCACTGTAGTTGAGTTTCCGTGTTGTGTAATTTACCCATGGGTGTTTGTGTGCTTTGGGTTTGTTGTTGTCCCTGTTGTGAAGTGGAGTGTTTGAGTTACCCAGGTGTGAGTATGGTCTCCCTAGCTCGGGGGTGACCCTCTTGCGGGTCTACGGAAGGGAGGAGAGCTAGATGAGTGGTGTTTTCTTCTTTGTTTGTCTTTGATACGCAGGTTTCCTCTTGGAGCTTCTGGTTGGATTTGGAGAAGTTATATTTATGAAGAAACAGTTTATTCTTCTTTGTCATGAGAATTAGATCATGTTCATTTCATAAGAGTTGAAGAGAGAGCACCTCTCTTGATATTGTTGTAACTTATGGACACCCTGGGAGTGAAGGAAATCACCTCCCTGATCTTGTTAGTGATGGACTTTTACTTGGTTGTTACAAGCTATCTGTTGTATGTGGTTGGGAGAAGGAAGTTCATATCTCCCTTAGAGTGTGTAGAAGATGTGGAAAGCTAGTTGTATGTTTCCATGGTTTAAAATTATCTCTTGTTTAATGTAAGTGAAAGGGTTTGCTTTACTGTATTAATCAAGTTGTAAATCTTGTCTTATTTGTTCAGAAAAAAAAAAAGAAAAAAAAACTTGAAGTTAACTTGCTTTGGGAAATAAATCTAAATAGAAATTTTATTGTATTAAAAGTGTTCTTGATTGAAAAGAAAAGTTCATTTGTTACATATATTAAATTTGATCTTTGCAATATAATTAAAAGGACAAATTGCTTAACTACTCTAATAGACAGTTTTTTTTTTAATTTGTTTCAATGAGAAATAATTGATTAGCAAGATGTACTTATCTTGTTTGTTTCTGTAAAAAAAAATTTACATCATATTACTTTTTATCTTAGTTGTAAAAATGAATTATCTGCAGTTCTATTTTCATTATTGGAAGAAAGTATGAATCTGCAGTATATACATATATATTAAAATGCATTTGTGAGAAAATCTTAATTATGTTACACTTGTGAATCTATACATAAATATATATGTACATGTATATAAATTTATATTCTGTTTTATATATTTTGAGATGTTCATGTATATAAATATATATTCTGCTTTATAATAGAATTAGATTGTATAAAATCGAGTAAAGAATATATATATATATATATATATATATATATATATATATATATATATATATATATATATATATATATATATATATATATATATATATATATATATATATATATATATATATATATATATATTTTGATAATTAAGTTATAACAGAATGGGATTGTGATTTAACATAAAAAAATAAATATATATATATATATATATATCATTTTTTTTAAACTATAATGAAATTTTGAAAGAATTAAAATGCTTTGAGGTTTGCTGTGTATTATACACAGTAGAGGGCAGAGTATGTTGGGCGGTGGGGTGAAACCCCACCGCCACTGTTATGATAACGTGAGGTGTGGAGAGGGGCGGAGCCCCACCCACACCCCACTTCATGGGATGTGGGTGGGGCTCCGCCCCTCCCCACATCCCTCCTACCATTTGACCCCCACGCGGAGTTCAACCTCCACTGCCACCGGTTACCATACGCTGCCCCGCAGTTATGCCTCCCTCTGCCCTCCGTTTTCCCTTCGCCCTCAGTCCTGCGACCGCCACCGTTTGGTTTTATTAACTTGGAGGTGTGGGATAGGGCGGAGCCCCACCCACACCCCACCTCATGGGATGTGGGTGGGGCTCTGCCCCATCCCACATCTCCCTCCTCTGCATCCGCCGCGCGGCCTTCGCCACTCCTAACACTGCCAACGCTGCCGCGGCCATCAAACATGCGCGGCCCTTCCTCTGTGTCCGCCGCGTCTCTTCCGCCGCCCTTGTCTGCAGACTACAACATGATTTTCAATAAGAATTTTAGGGTTAAAACCCTACTTTATGTTTGAATAGAAAATAATAAAATAATAATAGTTGGTGAAATAAAAAAAAAAAAAAACAAACCACTATTAGTGGTGTTTGAAGTTATATAAATATATAACTGTATATATACATATCTATGTATATATATAGATATTTATTTACATTTAGATATAACTTTATAAATATATAATTATATACATATCTTGTATATATAGGTATGTATTTATATTTTGTTATAAATTCTATATATATATATATATAAGAGTAAGGGATTACGTGGAGTTTGCTAAACAAATTTAAAAGAGCATTTTCATAATTTACATATACATATAAATATATATGTATATGGGAGAAGTTTTACGGGCCATTTTACTAGGCCCTCGCTTAAAATCCTGACAAGTTTTACAAAATTAATTTTCATAATGAAATATCAAGGTATGGGAATTATGTTTTCGTCGTAAGTGAAGTATAAACGTAACTAAATAGAAATTTTGTTATATATCCATGATAAGGGTTTTATAAAGAGGAGAGCCTCCTACATATATGAACAATGGTATATGATTTACAATAAGAGTATTAATATTATTTATTAGTAATAATAACAACAGTAATTATAAATAAGAGAAAATAAAATTATAATTTAACGAGAGCATAAAGGAATATACTGTATTACTCCGGGAAGAGTTTCTCGGAAGTTTCACTATCAACGCGATTCAATAACCGGGAAAATGAAGAGGAAAATTACACGTCACCTTGCTTAAAAGATCACTGGAAATAAACTTAAGAAGCCATCACAGACATTCCATGTGAGGCCATTTTAATCTCAACTGTAGTAAACGTCCATATAAGTAAACCTGTAAGAGAGTCAGAAGAAGAAAAAGTAACATTGGAAAACACAGAGGAGAAAATGCATGGCATTTCCCACATGGGATAAGAGAACTAAGTTGATGGACCCTCCTGCCAAAATTTGCTTAGGAACAAGTTTAATTAATACATACAAGAGGAGAAACCTAGATCGGAGAAGACCAGGAGACTGAGTCCAGTGAAGTAGTAAACCAGCCTATGTGACCTGGATCATCTGGAAGTTAGGTTTAATGTCAACAATAGATACAGTGATAAACCTGATTGATGTCCAATATGAAGAAAGGACCGGATAAACATAAAGAAAGCATAGAAAATGAAAGAGAGAGAGACCGAAATATAAACAAACTAAATTATCAGAGAAATAGTTAAGGTGACCGTGATAAAAATACAATCAAAATTAAGACCCAGAGAAAAGGGAAGAGAGAGCAAATGAACCGCCTTGTTGAGAATGCTAAGTCGAAGAAGGAGTATATTTTAGGAAGCAAGAGAGGAGATAGACAACCGTGCCTTGTTGAAAAATGATTAAATAGGGAGATCACGAGTCGGTTTAGTCGGAACAAGGCGTCGTGGGAAGTTGTTAATCTATCAGTGAACCACGTGCGTAATATAGTGTTGAGTAATTCCCACTTACGCCGTAAGCCGTTATGCTGCCGGAATTCTGTCGAGATTTAGGTGTAGGAACCTGGAGATTATAAACTTTGTAGCGACGTTAATGGCATCGTAGAGACCCCCTTGTTGGTCTACTTGCATCTGGTTGCACGTAATTGTACTTGCACCCTACCGACGACTGTAGAGTTTTCGCCTTGAGCGAACACCACCGAGCATGCTTACGTATGCGAGGGGGTTTTTTTAGGGAAGCGTGAGAAATTTTTTTTGATATTTCATGTCATAACCACATGACAGATGTGGCTATGACACGTGTGACGTGTGTTGTGACCACATGGAAAATGTGGGCATGACAATTTGGTATCAGAGCCAAGTTTAAACACTGGGCGTATTTGGGCACGTTATTATTCCGCAACTTGGGCTAATTAGTTTCTACCTTGTTTTGTAGGATGCCTCCCCGTGTTTGACGAGTGTGGTCACGCCACACAGCGTCTGTCGAGGTGCACACCGATTCCTCAGCTGAGGGACTAGCACCCGTAGTTACAGCAGCACCACCTGCACCACCTGAACCACAAGCACCACTAGTACCACAGGCGACACCAGTATTGGATATAGGTCCACAGATCTTACAGGCACTACAGGCTATGTTAGACAGGTTACCGCCAGTGATTCCTGAGCCACGTGTAGAGCCTCGTGTTGATCCGCGAGAGGAGCCACGTAGGGAGCCACGTGCCGAGTCACGTATTGAGCCATGTGGGGAGCCCCGCGTTGATCCACTAGAGGTGCCACGTGTGGAGCCTTTCGTTGAGATTCCCGACACAACAGTAGAGGAGGTAGGGTTAGCTTTCTGTGCATGGAGCAGGAGTCCTCCAAGACCTTTGAGATGAGATGAGAACCAGAGGGCAGAACAGGTTCATCATGGATTGTATGATGATGGTGTGGAAGAGCCAGTTGTGAGACTTAGAGACAGAGGGGACCCCATCAGAGATCTACTTAGGCTCAACCCACCCACTTTAGCAGGTGCTACAGAGGGAGCTGTGGCCGAGGCTTGGCTGATTAGTTTAGACAGGTGTTTCGGTTGCGACCATATGGAAGCAACACAAAAGCACGAGTGGCAGTCCACCTTTTGAGGGATGCCGCAGCTACCTGGTGGCGCACAGAGGAGTGCAAGCGCCGACTTTCCGTAGAGACACTCACTTGGGACATCTTCATACAGCACTTTAATGCGCGATATTTGTCAGAACATTACAGACAATGCAGGATCGATGAGTTCCATGATTTACAATAGAGGGGACTCACTGTTACTCAGTATGAGAGTCGATTCATTGAGCTTTCACGTTACGCAGAATACCTCCACGACGAGAAAATCTTAATACACAAATTCATCAGAGGGCTGAATCATGGGATAGCAGGACCAGTTCGTATGGCAAATCCCCAGACCATGAGTGAGGCTGTTGAAAAGGCCCTTATATCAGAGGAAATTCAGGGACGAGGATAAAATTCACGCCCGTAGTATCAGGATTGTAATCCCCAACAACAGCAGAACTTTCGAAGGCCTCAAAACACAACACAGAGAGGAGGATATAACCCTTCCTCATTACCTCCTAGGCCTCCACAGTAGCAGCAACATCAGCAAAAATCTAAATTCCAACAGAGGGGTCAGGGAGGACAGAACCGTGGATGGCAGTGTTGCAAGTATGAGGTGAACCAGTGTTGTCATTGATGTCAACATACTCATATTACATTAACAAGAAGGATTGGATGAGCTGTGTGTTGAGGATATTGAGAAACTTAGCCTCAGTCAGGAACAGTGAAGAACAGTGATGAGAAGAAGGAAAATATATTGGATAGGTTGAGAACCGGAGGATGTGGATTAAAGGGTTTGCAGATATGAGTCTTGAGATGCTTCAATCAAGTTTTCAGAGGTCCGCATGAAGACCTGAAGAAGTTATGGCTGTCTGTGTAGAACCGGTTCTGGCAAGTGCTTAGAGGTGACAGAGGATCATAGAAAGGTCCGGTGAGGTCTGGAATTGTGCAATCCTAATCTGCGGATTGGAAAGAGTGTTTGGGATGTCCTTGTGATGTGCCATCTTGATTTGTGTATGATTTGGAGGTCCGGAAGTACCTCTTGCATTATGACAGTGGCGAAAGACTGTGTTCTTGAAGTTTCGGATAAGGAGGATAAGAGATTTCAGTAAGTAAAGGAAATGTGGACGTACCTAGTCATTCAGACAGGCTTGTGAAGGTTCTTGGATCATGTTGAGGTTGTGTTGTTGGTCCGCATTGATAATGTATGATTTGAAGGTCCGGAAGTACCTTCTACATTGGAGACAGACTGTGTTCTTGAAGTTCCGGATGAGGAAGACAAGAGATTCCAGCAAGTAAAGGACGTGCGGATGTATCCGGTCATTCAGGCAGGCTTGTGAAGTTTTCTGGATCGTGTTGAGGTTGTGTTGTTGATCCGCATTGATAGTAGAGCCCGGAATTGAAGTTATTCTTCCGGATGAAGTTCTTGCTTTGTTTAGCCGACCGGATGAGTTGTTCATCCTGCGAATGTTCTTGTGGTGGCCGACCGGATGTGTTATTCATCTTGCGGATACTCTTATGATTGTTTGCCGACTTAGATGTTTGTTCCTAAGTCGATGTCTTGTATAAATAACGGTTTGTGAGTTCATTTCACAGTGTGGTGTGTGTCGATGAGTGTGGGATAGCGAAGAGAAGTGCGAAAGGCAGAGAAGAGGTTTTGGGCTTAATTGGAACTGATCCAGACATGGTAGAGATGTCATTCTCCAGTTCAAGACTGTGATTTTTATCACTCTGTAGACAGTGTGTCTCCTTGTAGGCAGTGGGCCTCTTTGTGAGCAGTGTGCTCGGGCAGTGAGCCCTAATTGGCATGTGCCATTCATTTTTCTTTATTCTTCTAACAGAGAATAATTCTTGGGTTAATCACCCCGTGGTTTTTCCCTTAACCGGGTTTTCCACGTCAAAATCTTGGTGTTCAATGTGTTGATGCTTATCTGTTCTTGTGTTTATGTATTATGCTTTCATGGATGATTAATTTATATGCTGCTAACTAACAACAAAGAATCAAGAGTTTGAAAGAACAAGAAGTTTTATACAACTGATTCACCCCCCCCCTCTCAGTTGTATGCCTTAGATCCAACAATTGGTATCAGAGCCAAGTTCCTCTGATAGGAGCTTAACCGCTTGAGGTGATCCAGGATGTCGTCATACAAGAAGGATAGTCCGAAGTTCGATGGAACCAACTTCACTCTCTGGAAAGGTCGCATGAAGTGTCACCTGGAATGTATGGGAAAAGCATACTTGGCTATGGTTTCAAAACCATATGTACCTCCACAAGGTGGTCCGACAACTCTGAATGAAATCACAGAAGCTGAAAACAATCTGCGGACCAAGGAAGCTCTTCTAAGCGCATTGAATGACTCAGATCTCTCTAATGTTATTGACCTACCAACTGCATATGAGATCTTGACTAAACTGGAACTTCTGTATGAAGGAGATGAGTTTGTCAAAAGTGCAAGGTTGCAAAGTCTGAAAGGGAAATTTGAAAGATTGAAAATGAGAGATGATGAAAACATCACCACCTTTATGCCAAGAGTGAATGAGCTGGTATGTGGAATCAGAAATGCTGGTGGAACTTTAGATGAAAATGAGATTGTCTGCAAAATCCTAAGATCCCTTCCTGCTGCCTACAAAATCAAGGTTGCTGCCATTGATGAATTCAGAGCCCACACAACTGTCACAAGAGAACAACTGGCTGGCAAACTAGCTGCATTTGAAATGACCGAGTTTGGAGATGATCCTCCCAAGACTGAATCTGCTTTCAAAGCCAGTGCCTATGTGAAAGGCAAACAGAGATTTGATCCGGGAGAAAACTCATCAAGGAAAATGTCATGGTATGATCAAGCAAGAAGAGACATGGAAGAAGAAGAAGCAGAAACAGCTCAACTTGAAGCCCTCATTGCAAAGAGACTGCCAAGAGGATCCGGTAAGTATGAAGGAAAACTACCCTTTAAGTGTTTCAACTGCAATAAGATTGGTCATTTTGCTTCAAGATGTCCGGAGAGATCTGCAAGGTCTAATACTCACAGACAAAGGTTTCAAAAGAATTGCTATTATGTTCATGAAGAAGATGACAATGAAGGAGTAACAGATGATGAATCAGAACTACGAAGCAAATCCAGAAATGAGTGGGTGTTTATTGCCATCAAGGAAGAAGATTCAATACTCTCTGAATCTGTCAATCACAAAGTTGTTGAAAAGGCTTTGGCTGCTCAAGTGGAAGAAAAGGATGATTGGGTTATTGACAGTGGATGCTCTCACCATATGACTGGTGACAAGAATAAGTTCTTGAATTTGGAAAGATATGAAGGAGGAATGGTAAAGTTTGGTGACAATTCAGCTGGCAGAATCAGAGGCAGGGGAACTATTTCCTTTGATGGAAATAGCCAAACAGGCAATGTACTATATGTTGAAGTATTAAAGCACAATCTTCTTAGTGTTGGTCAGTTAGTGGACAAGGGTTATGATCTCCGGTTCAAGAATGGAAAATGCAGAATCTTTACAAGCTCCGGAACTGAAATTGCATCCGGTACTCAGACAAAAGGTACTATCTTTCATCTGGTTGGTTCAAACAAAAGTTGTTTGTTTGCTCAAATTGATCAGAGTTGGTTATGGCATAGAAGAATGTGTCATGTAAATTTTGATAACATCATCAAGATAAGCAATACTCAGGCCGTAAGAGATCTTCCAAAATTGATGAAACCTACAAATAGTTTGTGCAAAGAATGCCAGCTAGGTAAACAAAGCAGAGTCTCTTTCAAAAGCAAAGATCAGTCTTCTACCGGATTGTTGGAATTAGTACATACTGATCTCTGTGGTCCAACAAGAATCAAGAGTCTGCAAGGTGATAGATATTTCATGTTGTTAATTGATGATCATTCCAGGATG
Organism: Cunninghamia lanceolata; assembly: GCA_027924645.1. NCBI lineage: Eukaryota > Viridiplantae > Streptophyta > Pinopsida > Cupressales > Cupressaceae > Cunninghamia > Cunninghamia lanceolata. Next base: position 5,664,618 of record BSBN01000596.1, read on the forward strand.
ATGTGGGTTACCTTTCTAAAAGAAAAATCAGAAGCATTTGAGAAGTTCAAAATCTTCAAAGCTATGGTAGAGAATCAAACCGGATTGAAACTAAAGTGTCTAAGGTCTGATAGAGGTGGTGAATTTACATCTGGTGAGTTCATTGACTTTTGTGAGAAGCAGGGTATAAGGAGACAGTTGTCTGCTCCTAGGACTCCACAGCAGAATGGAGTAGTTGAGAGAAAGAACCGGACCATCCAGGAAGCTGCCAGGACAATGATGTTGGAAGCTAATGTTCCTCAAATCTTTTGGAAGGAAGCTATCAGCACTGCAGTCTACACTCTCAATCGAGTTCAAATCAGAAACAACACCGGTAAGACCCCCTATGAACTCTGGTTTGGCATCACTCCTACTGGGAAATATTTCAGAGTATTTGGTAGCAAGTGTTATATTAAAAGAGATGAAGATCTAGGAAAGTTTGATGCTAGAAGTGATGAAGGAATTTTCTTGGGTTACTCCACTCAAAGCAAAGCATACCGGTGTTACAATAAGAGATTGAGGAAGATGATAGAAAGCACCAATGTAAAAGTTGATGAAGGAATTGAGAAGCCTTCAAGATTTTATGAGTTTGATGAAGATGACCAAGACAGTGTTCAAGGACCTCAATCCTCTCCGGTGAGACAGAGTCAACCTGATCCGGTAAATCAGGAAGAAGAGATAGGTCTGAATGAGCCTGATCAAGAAGCAGCAGTGCAGGATACTCCCAAAATTCCAAGGTATGTAAAATTGAACCACTCTGAAGATCAAATCATAGGTGACAGAAGCAAAGGTGTACAAACTAGAAGGAATGTTGGTCAAAATCAGGATGAATGTTGTCTGATTTCAAAGATTGAACCTAAAACAATAAATGAAGCCTGCAATGATGAAAACTGGACCAAAGCAATGGAAGATGAATTGATGCAAATTGAGAAAAATCATACTTGGGATCTTGTTCCCAGACCTAGAGACAGGAATGTAATTGGAACCAAGTGGGTCTTCCGGAACAAACTAAATGAAGCTGGTGAAGTAATCAGAAACAAAGCTAGATTGGTCTGCAAAGGCTACTCTCAAATAGAAGGAATTGACTTTGAAGAGACTTTTGCTCCGGTGGCAAGAATTGAAGCAGTCAGATTACTTCTTGCATTTGCTACCTTCAAAGACTTCAAGGTATATCAGATGGATGTCAAGTCTGCCTTCCTAAATGGTGATCTGGAAGAAGAAGTCTACATTGAACAACCGGATGGTTTTCAATTGTCTGATAATGATGATATGGTCTGCAAGTTGAAGAAAGTTTTGTATGGATTGAAGCAAGCCCCAAGAGCATGGTATGAAAGGTTGGATAAGCATCTTGTGCAGATTGGATTCAACAAAGGTACTGCTGACAGTAACTTATATTTCAAAATTGATCATGAAAATATTTTAATTGTTGAAGTGTTTGTGGATGATATCATTTTTGGAGGAAGAGATAGTATGTGCAAAACTTTTGCAAATCAGATGAAAAGTGAGTTTGAAATGTCTATGCTTGGTGAAATGAATTTCTTCTTGGGTCTGCAAATTACTCAAACAAAAGAAGGGATCTTCATTTCTCAGACCAAATATGTGAAAGAATTGTTAAAGAAATTTGGTATGGAAGACTCAAAGCCTATGAACACTCCTATGGCAACCGGATGTAAGTTAAGCAAAGATGATGATTCTCCAAAGGCAGATCAGACAAAGTATAGATCAATGATTGGTGGATTGTTGTATCTCACTCAAACTAGACCTGATATAATGCAGGCTGTTGGTCTTGTGGCAAGATTCCAGGCTGATCCTAGAGAATCTCATGTTATGGCAATCAAAAGAATTTTTAGGTACTTGAAAGGAACAGTTGAGTATGGTCTATGGTACCCTAGAGATCCGGATTTCTCTCTTCATGCTTACACAGATGCAGATTGGGCAGGAGATGTGGATGACCGGAAGAGCACTAGTGGTGGAGCATTCTTTTTGGGGAAGAGACTGGTTTCTTGGTTAAGCAAGAAACAAGATGCAATATCTCTGTCTACAACTGAAGCAGAATACATTGCAGCAGCAGGTAGTTGCACTCAAATCTTATGGATGAAGCAGATGCTAAGAGACATCAAAGTTGAATATGAGGAGCCTATCACAATTTTCTATGATAATTCAAGTGCAATTAATATCTCCAAGAATCCGGTATTGCATTCTAAGACTAAGCACATATCTATCAAATTTCACTTTTTGAGAGAACAAGTAAACAAGGAAGAAGTCAGATTGGAGTATGTTCCCTCCAAGGATCAGATTGCAGATATCTTTACAAAACCTCTTCCCAAGGACTCTTTTGAATATCTCCGGGAGAAGTTAGGGGTCATGGCCCCTCCGGTGATGAACTAAGATGCACTGATGTGCATCAGTCCGGTGGATATCACAGTCATATCTTTTGATCCGGATTGATGATGGGGAGCTGCTACTAAGGGGGAGCAGATGGTATGATTCTGATGTATTAGAATTGCAAGTATGAGCCCTTTGCCATTGATGTCAAAGGGGGAGAGAAGACATGTGAAAAACAAGTGGTTAATGATCAAAGGGGGAGCAGTAAAGGAAGAGAAGACATGTGAAAAGTTGTTGTTGATAGGGGGAGCTGTGACAGAAAGGAGAAGTTCTTGTCTTGATGGTTTTTCACATCATATGTTGCCATCAATGACAAAGGGGGAGATTGTTACAAGTATGAGGTGAACCAGTGTTGTCATTGATGTCAACATACTCATATTACATTAACAAGAAGGATTGGATGAGCTGTGTGTTGAGGATATTGAGAAACTTAGCCTCAGTCAGGAACAGTGAAGAACAGTGATGAGAAGAAGGAAAATATATTGGATAGGTTGAGAACCGGAGGATGCGGATTAAAGGGTTTGCAGATATGAGTCTTGAGATGCTTCAGTCAAGTTTTCAGAGGTCCGCATGAAGACCTGAAGAAGTTATGGCTGTCTGTGTAGAACCGGTTCCGGCAAGTGCTTAGAGGTGACAGAGGATCACAGAAAGGTCCGGTGAGGTCCAGAATTGTGCAATCCTAATCTACGGATTGGAAAGAGTGTTTGGGATGTCCTTGTGATGTGCCATCTTGATTTGTGTATGATTTGGAGGTCCGGAAGTACCTCTTGCATTATGACAGTGGCGACAGACTGTGTTCTTGAAGTTCCAGATAAGGAGGATAAGAGATTTCAGTAAGTAAAGGAAATGCGGACATACCTAGTCATTCAGACAGGCTTGTGAAGGTTCTTGGATCATGTTGAGGTTGTGTTGTTGGTCTGCATTGATAATGTATGATTTGAAGGTCCGGAAGTACCTTCTACATTGGACACAGACTGTGTTCTTGAAGTTCCGGATGAGGAAGACAAGAGATTCCAGCAAGTAAAGGACGTGCGGATGTATCCGGTCATTCAGGCAGGCTTGTGAAGTTTTCTGGATCGTGTTGAGGTTGTGTTGTTGATCCGCATTGATAGTAGAGCCCGGAATTGAAGTTATTCTTCCGGATGAAGTTCTTGCTCTGTTTAGCCGATCGGATGAGTTGTTCATCCTGCGAATGTTCTTGTGGTGGCCGACCGGATGTGTTATTCATCTTGCGGATACTCTTATGATTGTTTGTCGACTTAGATGTTTGTTCCTAAGTCGATGTATTGTATAAATAATGGTTTGTGAGTTCATTTCATAGTGTGGTGTGTGTCGATGAGTGTGGGATAGCGAAGAGAAGTGCGAAAGGCAGAGCAGAGGTTTTGGGCTTAATTGGAACTGATCCGGACATGGTAGAGATGTCATTCTCCAGTTCAAGACTGTGATTTTTATCACTCTGTAGACAGTGTGTCTCCTTGTAGGCAGTGGGCCTCTTTTTGAGCAGTGTGCTCGGGTAGTGAGCCCTAATTGGCATGTGCCATTCATTTTTCTTTATTCTTCTAACAGAGAATAATTCTTGGGTTAATCACCTCGTGGTTTTTCCCTTAACCGGGTTTTCCACGTCAAAATCTTGGTGTTCAATGTGTTGATGCTTATCTGTTCTTGTGTTTATGTATTATGCTTTCATGGATGATTAATTTATATGCTGCTAACTAACAACAAAGAATCAAGAGTTTGAAAGAACAAGAAGTTTTATACAACTGATTCACCCCCCCCTCTCAGTTGTATGCCCTAGATCCAACAATTGGTATCAGAGCCAAGTTCCTCTGATAGGAGCTTAACCACTTGAGGTGATCCAGGATGTCGTCATACAAGAAGGATAGTCCGAAGTTCGATGGAACCAACTTCACTCTCTGGAAAGGTCGCATGAAGTGTCACCTGGAATGTATGGGAAAAGCATAGTTGGCTATGGTTTCAAAACCATATGTACCTCCACAAGGTGGTCCGACAACTCTGAATGAAATCACAGAAGCTGAAAACAATCTGCGGACCAAGGAAGCTCTTCTAAGCGCATTGAATGACTCAGATCTCTCGAATGTTATTGACCTACCAACTGCATATGAGATCTTGACTAAACTGGAACTTCTGTATGAAGGAGATGAGTTTGTGAAAAGTGCAAGGTTGCAAAGTCTGAAAGGGAAATTTGAAAGATTGAAAATGAGAGATGATGAAAACATCACCACCTTTATGCCAAGAGTGAATGAGCTGGTATGTGGAATCAGAAATGCTGGTGGAACTTTAGATGAAAATGAGATTGTCTGCAAAATCCTAAGATCCCTTCCTGCTGCCTACAAAATCAAGGTTGCTGCCATTGATGAATTCAGAGCCCACACAACTGTCACAAGAGAACAACTGGCTGGCAAACTAGCTGCATTTGAAATGACCGAGTTTGGAGATGATCCTCCCAAGACTGAATCTGCTTTCAAAGCCAGTGCCTATGTGAAAGGCAAACAGAGATTTGATCCGGGAGAAAACTCATCAAGGAAAATGTCATGGTATGATCAAGCAAGAAGAGACATGGAAGAAGAAGAAGCAGAAACAGCTCAACTTGAAGCCCTCATTGCAAAGAGACTGCCAAGAGGATCCGGTAAGTATGAAGGAAAACTACCCTTTAAGTGTTTCAACTGCAATAAGATTGGTCATTTTGCTTCAAGATGTCCGGAGAGATCTGCAAGGTCTAATACTCACAGACAAAGGTTTCAAAAGAATTGCTATTATGTTCATGAAGAAGATGACAATGAAGGAGTAACAGATGATGAATCAGAACTAGGAAGCAAATCCAGAAATGAGTGGGTGTTTATTGCCATCAAGGAAGAAGATTCAATACTCTCTGAATCTGTCAATCACAAAGTTGTTGAAAAGGCTTTGGCTGCTCAAGTGGAAGAAAAGGATGATTGGGTTATTGACAGTGGATGCTCTCACCATATGACTGGTGACAAGAATAAGTTCTTGAATTTGGAAAGATATGAAGGAGGAATGGTAAAGTTTGGTGACAATTCAGCTGGCAGAATCAGAGGCAGGGGAACTATTTCCTTTGATGGAAAAAGCCAAACAGGCAACGTACTATATGTTGAAGGATTAAAGCACAATCTTCTTAGTGTTGGTCAGTTAGTGGACAAGGGTTATGATCTCCGGTTCAAGAATGGAAAATGCAGAATCTTTACAAGCTCCGGAACTGAAATTGCATCCGGTACTCAGACAAAAGGTAATATCTTTCATCTGGTTGGTTCAAACAAAAGTTGTTTGTTTGCTCAAATTGATCAGAGTTGGTTATGGCATAGAAGAATGTGTCATGTAAATTTTGATAACATCATCAAGATAAGCAATACTCAGGCCGTAAGAGATCTTCCAAAATTGATGAAACCTACAAATAGTTTGTGCAAAGAATGCCAGCTAGGTAAACAAAGCAGAGTCTCTTTCAAAAGCAAAGATCAGTCTTCTACCGGATTGTTGGAATTAGTACATACTGATCTCTGTGGTCCAACAAGAATCAAGAGTCTGCAAGGTGATAGATATTTCATGTTGTTAATTGATGATCATTCCAGGATGATGTGGGTTACCTTTCTAAAAGAAAAATCAGAAGCATTTGAGAAGTTCAAAATCTTCAAAGATATGGTAGAGAATCAAACCGGATTGAAACTAAAGTGTCTAAGGTCTGATAGAGGTGGTGAATTTACATCTGGTGAGTTCATTGACTTTTGTGAGAAGCAGGGTATAAGGAGACAGTTGTCTGCTCCTAGGACTCCACAGCAGAATGGAGTAGTTGAGAGAAAGAACCGGACCATCCAGGAAGCTGCCAGGACAATGATGTTGGAGGCTAATGTTCCTCAAATGTTTTGGAAGGAAGCTATCAGCACTGCAGTCTACACTCTCAATCGAGTTCAAATCAGAAACAACACCGGTAAGACCCCCTATGAACTCTGGTTTGGCATCACTCCTACTGTGAAATATTTCAGAGTATTTGGTAGCAAGTGTTATATTAAAAGAGATGAAGATCTAGGAATGTTTGATGCTAGAAGTGATGAAGGAATTTTCTTGGGTTACTCCACTCAAAGCAAAGCATACTGGTGTTACAATAAGAGATTGAGGAAGATGATAGAAAGCACCAATGTAAAAGTTGATGAAGGAATTGAGAAGCCTTCAAGATTTTATGAGTTTGATGAAGATGACCAAGACAGTGTTCAAGGACCTCAATCCTCTCCGGTGAGACAGAGCCCAGAATTGAAGTTATTCTTCCGGATGAAGTTCTTGCTCTGTTTAGCCGACCGGATGAGTTGTTCATCCTGCGAATGTTCTTGTGGTGGCCGATCGGATGTGTTATTCATCTTGTGGATACTCTTATGATTGTTTGCCAACTTAGATGTTTGTTCCTAAGTCGATGTCTTGTATAAATAACGGTTTGTGAGTTCATTTCACAGTGTGGTGTGTGTCGATGAGTGTGGGATAGCGAAGAGAAGTGCGAAAGGCAGAGCAGAGGTTTTGGGCTTAATTGGAACTGATCCGGACATGGTAGAGATGTCATTCTCCAGTTCAAGACTGTGATTTTTATCACTCTGTAGACAGTGTGTCTCCTTGTAGGCAGTGGGCCTCTTTGTGAGCAGTGTGCTCGGGTAGTGAGCCCTAATTGGCATGTGCCATTCATTTTTCTTTATTCTTCTAACAGAGAATAATTCTTGGGTTAATCACCCCGTGGTTTTTCCCTTAACCGGGTTTTCCACGTCAAAATCTTGGTGTTCAATGTGTTGATGCTTATCTATTCTTGTGTTTATGTATTATGCTTTCATGGATGATTAATTTATATGCTGCTAACTAACAACAAAGAATCAAGAGTTTGAAAGAACAAGAAGTTTTATACAACTGATTCACCCCCCCTCTCAGTTGTATGCCCTAGATCCAACAGGCAGCAGCAGGGTACACGCAAAGATCAGAGACAACAGGGTTCATCGGCAGGACCCACGAGGTCCCAGCAGTCTTACAGAGGCTCACAGGGATCCACTGGACGGACTGGGCAACAACAATCGAGCAGAACACAATCAGGGCAGTTACAGGTTAGAGGACCATGTTATGTGTGTGGTGGGGCAAGGCATCTGGCTAGAGAGTGCGCGCAGGGATTTACAGCAGGGGGACAGCCCCGATCAGGAGGGTCTGAGCAGACCGTAGGTGACGTGGGCAGATCCCACCACATGTTTGCAGTGGTTGATAACCACCAGGCTGATTTCTAGGCTTCCGTCATTGAGGCAGCAGGTACGATTGGAGACTTCCCCATCTCGATCCTTTTTGACTCAGGAGCTACTGACTCCTTTTTGTCTACTACGTTAGTGGAGTGTTGCAGGCTGGTGGCTTCTAGGCAAGACATTAGGTGGGAAGTTGAGTTGGCCTCAGGGGCCAGGATGTCAGTAGATACCTTGGTTCAAGACTGCGAGATCACATTGGGATCATTCACCACAACATGTGACCTTAGGATTATGCCGTTAGGATCTTACGGTGTAGTTCTGGGTATGGATTGGCTCGCGGCACATAGAGCCAAGCTAGATTGTCGCGAGAGGATGATTAGCTATTTAGACGATCATGGTTCGTCGGTTGAGATAGTGGGCATTCAAAAACCCACAGATGTTCGTATGATATCTGCTCAGTAGCTTAAGCGCTGTATGCGGAAGGGATGTCAATTGTTTGCCATCACGGTCAGTGATAGAGCAGAGGATGAACCTGAGGCTACTTTAGATGATCACCCTGTCCTTAGAGAGTTTGCCGATGTATTTCCGCCGGAATTACCAGGTATGCCTCCACGCAGAGAAGTGGACTTCCACATCGACTTAGTGCCGGGTGCAGAACCGATATCCCGTGCACCCTATAGGATGACTACACATGAACTCACTGAACTAAAGCTGCAGTTAGAGGAATTACTTGAGAAGGGACATATCCGACCTAGTGTTTCACCATGGGGCACACCGGTTATCTTTGTGAAGAAGAAGGATGGGTCTCTTCGTTTATGTATGGACTACAGGCAGTTGAACAAGGTGACGGTGAAGAACCGTTATCCTCTGCCTAGGATTGACGACCTTTTTGATCAGATGCAGGGAGCCAAAGTGTTCTTGAAAATAGATCTAAAATCTGGGTATCACCAATTGCGCATCATGGAGGCAGATATTCATAAAACTTCTTTTCGAACCAGATATGGCCATTACGAATTCACAGTGGTACCCTTCAGGTTGACGAACGCTCCTGCAGTGTTCATGAGTCTCATGAACGGGGTGTTCCGTACTTACCTAGATCGGTTCGTGATCATATTTCTAGATGACATTTTGATTTATTCACGGATTGAGGAGGAGCATGTGGAACACTTGCGTCAAGTTTTGCAGCAATTACAAGAGCAGCAGCTTTATGGCAACCTGGTGAAGTGTGCCTTCTTCAGGACAGAGGTGCAGTATTTGGGACACATTTTATCAGGCGATGGCATCTCCGTAGATCCATCTAAAATCAAAGCAATTCAGGAGTGGCCGGCACCCACCAACGTGACAGAAGTCAGAAGCTTTATGGGGTTAGCCAGGTATTATCATCGGTTTGTCGAGGGCTTCTCCAGGATAGCTCATCCCATTACTTCCCTTCAGCGAAAAGGGAAGGGTTTCATTTGGACCGAGCAATGTGAAAGGGCCTTTGGAGTCCTCAAGGAGCATCTTACCAGTGCTCCTATTTTAGCAGTTCCAAATCCTATAGAGGATTTTGTAGTTTGCACAGATGCATCATTAGAAGGTTTGGGAGCCGTGCTTATGCAGGGTGGTCGAGCGATCGCATACGAATCGCAGAAACTAAAGACACATGAGTTAAACTATCCTACTCACGACTTAGAGCTCGCAGCAGTTGTTCATGCTTTGGTCCGCTGGAGACACTTTCTCCTAGGACGACGCTTTGAACTCCATTCGGATCATCATAGTTTGCAGTATATTTTTACACAGCCAAATTTGAACGCCCGCCAATGGCGTTGGATGGAATTCTTATGCGAATACGACTTCGATGTCCACTACATCAAAGGGAAGGAGAACATGGTCGCTGATGCTTTGAGTTGAAGGTGCCACGAGATCCTGACCCTGACCTTGAAGGTGGACTTGAAAGATCGCATCTTACAGCATCTGCCGGAAGACGAGTGGTTTCTTAAGGTGTAGCAGGCAATACTAAATCGGAAGGCCCTTGAGGGCAAATTTACAGGATATACCCTTGAGTCTGATGGTATGCTTCGACATCGGCAGTGCATCTATGTACCCCATGCGGGTAATCTTCGTATAGTAATCCTATCAGAGGCTCATAGAGCACCCTATGCAGCACACCCAGGAGTGAAGAAGATGCATGCTGACTTACGACAGCTTTATCATTGGGCTGGGATGAGGCGTGACATTGCCGATTTTGTTGCTCGTTGCCTGGAATGTCAGAGGGTCAAGGCCGAACATCAGTATCCAGCGGGACTGTTGTACCCTCATGAGATACCTAAATGGAAATGGGACACCATTTCGATGGATTTTATCGTTGGTCTACCTATGTCATCACGTCGCCATGATGCTATTATGGTGACAGTTGACAAGCTGACCAAAGTGGCGCATTTTTCACCAATATGCACAACATACAATGCACCATCAGTGGCAAAAGTGTTTCTTGATCAGATTGTTAGACTTCATGGGGTACCTCTCCGCATTGTATCTGACAGAGACTCTGTATTTACATCATCGTTCTGGAGAGCCTTACATCAGGCGTTGGGCACACAGCTCAACTTCAGTTCAGCCTATCATCTGGAAACCGATGGACAAACAGAGAGAGTTAACCAGGTGTTAGAAGACATGCTTCGCATGTATGTGATGGACCATCAGTCTAGATGGGAGGAGTACCTATATCTAGTTGAGTTCGCCTACAATAATGGGCATCATAGCTCGTTGGGTATGCCTCCTTTCTAGGCATTATATGGCAGACCATGCAGAACACCTTTGAGTTGGGATCGGATAGAGGACAGAACGGTCATCGGTCCAGAGATAGTTTACAATATGGAACAGCAGGTCAGACAGATTAGACAGAGACTTCAGGAAGCACAGGACAGGCAGAAGAAGTATGCCGATGCTAAGAGGACAGACCGAAGCTTCTCTATGGGGGAAAGAGTATTTTTGAGAGTGCGACCGCACAAGAGTCCAATCCGTTATGGGAAGGGCTCTAAGCTCGCACCTCGATTTGTAGGACCTTTCAAAATCTTGGAGTGGATAGGACCAGTAGCCTATCGTCTAGCCTTGCCACCTAGCCTGTCACGTATCCACGATGTATTTCATGTATCAGTTTTATGTCAATATATTTCTGACTTATCTCACGTGTTGGATTGGAGTGCTCTTTAGGTAGAGGCAGATGGACAGCTGGCGCTAGATCCAATTCACATATTGGCTCGTCAGACACTGGCCCTTTGAGGTCGAGAGCTGGACCAGGTTAGAGTCCAGTGGGACCTATACGACGAAGTCACAGCGACTTCGGAAGATGCAGAGAGACTGAAGACCCTTTATCCTCACCTTTTTGACGACTTCCAGGAGGAAGTACCGTCTTAGGGGGAGAGGATGTGAGGACCGCCCTTTTTACTTCTGTTGTTATGACTATTTACATTACTGTTATTGTTACTTTTTATATTTGTGGGATAGCAGTTCCCAGAATTGTCAAACTATTAAACTTTATTATGATTTCAGAAAAACTAATTGGGTGATGTTTGGATAAGTTTACATTTCAGAAAAGTTAATTAGGTGATGATGGAAAATTGTAATATGATTTCATTTATGTTAATTAGAACTATGTCATGATAATGCATGTTTTTAAGTTGCTTCGGCTATGATGATTATATGTGGATACTGATCTTGTAATTTAGTGTGCAGGATTTACTAATCGAACCACAGATTTCAGAGATCATTCCGCACCTTGTTATTTGTTATTCCCTATTAAGCTGATCTGGTTCCACGAGGAACCAAGATCTCTCTGTGTTTGATGTGATGTTGTAATGTGGTCTTTCGTATGGTCGAGTGGGTTAGGTTACCCTCATGTGACACTAGTTTATGATTTGTGTTGTAAAAAGATTGAATTTGAATTTCTTTATTTTATTTAAATCTATGAGGCTTTTTCTTGTGCTTTACCTTGACCAGGGGTGTCTTGTATGGGTTAAAGTTGACCTCGGGTTATACCCCATGGGTCCAGGGGCCCATTTGGCATGGGTAACCCTTGAGTAACCTCCATCTAGTCATCTTAACTTCCCCCTGAAGTTAAGTGGCTAAAATTGGGGTATGGGGGGGACATGATGGGATGGTACCAACACCCAACCCATCCCTCTTCAATCCCCAAGGTAAGAGATGACTACAAACCCATCCATTATTGAAGGATTGACTTGAGGTCACCTTCTCCATTAGTGAGATTCCCCCATGTGTTGTGGGGCCATCCATGTGAAGGAGGGAAGAAGAGGCATGGGTCACCTGTCTTTTCCTCCTTTAACTCCTTTTATTTCTCCCATGCGTAAGAGAAATGACATGAGGAGAGGGATAAGGAGTACTCTAGGGATGGGTGAGTGACATAAGCCACCAGGACAGAATAGTGGTTTTGGGGGAGCGTGAGGAGGTGACAAGTGTCACCTCCCCATTCCTCTAAACTGGAAAAGAATTTGGGTTATTTGTTTCCAATTTTGGGATGAGAGGGAGTTAGTTGAATTTTGGGAGAGTTTTATTAGCATTGCCAAAAAGAGGAAAGTTAGCTTGGGAGGAGAGGAGAGGGAGAGGGAGTTGTTGGCTAAGGTTGGAAGAGAACTCAGTGGAGCTCTGCAATAGTTTCATTCCAGGAGGGCTTGTAAGGTTGGTTTGATTTTTACCTTTCTCTCGTATATCTGAATGTGTATGTAAAGTGTGTGAAAGATGATTATTTGTTTGTGTTTTAGATGTGTTTTCTGTGGGGTTTGTTGTTGGGTTGTTTGACAGAGCTTCTCCCACTTGGGAGAAATGCTCATCAAGTTTGAGGTAGGGGAGGAGAGATCCTCCTCGGGTGCATACCTGTTTCCTTCTTTTGGGATGTTGAAAGCCTTGAGGGCATGTATCTGTGACTGTATCTTTGACTTGAGAGTCAAATACAGATTTCTTAAAAAAAATTTGTGATCAAACTTGGTTTGAGGCCAAGAGAAATTGTGTTGGTTAAAATATTTGTAAGGGTGACACTCTGGAGTTGAGTGTGTCCACTCTCCTGCCCCTTATGAAACTCACTGTAGTTGAGTTTCCGTGTTGTGTAATTTACCCATGGGTGTTTGTGTGCTTTGGGTTTGTTGTTGTCCCTGTTGTGAAGTGGAGTGTTTGAGTTACCCAGGTGTGAGTATGGTCTCCCTAGCTCAGGGGTGACCCTCTTGCGGGTCTACAGAAGGGAGGAGAGCTAGATGAGTGGTGTTTTCTTCTTTGTTTGTCTTTGATACGCAGGTTTCCTCTTGGAGCTTCTGGTTGGATTTGGAGAAGTTATATTTATGAAGAAACAGTTTATTCTTCTTTGTCATGAGAATTAGATCATGTTCATTTCATAAGAGTTGAAGAGAGAGCACCTCTCTTGATATTGTTGTAACTTATGGACACCCTGGGAGTGAAGGAAATCACCTCCCTGATCTTGTTAGTGATGGACTTTTACTTGGTTGTTACAAGCTATCTATTGTATGTGGTTGGGAGAAGGAAGTTCATATCTCCCTTAGAGTGTGTAGAAGATGTGGAAAGCTAGTTGTATGTTTCCATGGTTTAAAATTATCTCTTGTTTAATGTAAGTGAAAGGGTTTGCTTTACTGTATTAATCAGGTTGTAAATCTTGTCTTATTTGTTCAGAAAAAAAAAAGAAAAAAAAACTTGAAGTTAACTTGCTTTGGGAAATAAATCTAAATAGAAATTTTATTGTATTAAAAGTGTTCTTGATTGAAAAGAAAAGTTCATTTGTTACATATATTAAATTTGATCTTTGCAATATAATTAAAAGGACAAATTGCTTAACTACTCTAATAGACAGTTTTTTTTTTTAATTTGTTTCAATGAGAAATAATTGATTAGCAAGATGTATTTATCTTGTTTGTTTCTGTAAAAAAAAATTTACATCATATTACTTTTTATCTTAGTTGTAAAAATGAATTATCTGCAGTTCTATTTTCATTATTGGAAGAAAGTATGAATCTGCAGTATATACATATATATTAAAATGCATTTGTGAGAAAATCTTAATTATGTTACACTTGTGAATCTATACATAAATATATATGTACATGTATATAAATTTATATTATGTTTTATATATTTTGAGATGTTCATGTATATAAATATTTATTCTGCTTTATAACAGAATTAGATTGTATAAAATCGAGTAAAGAATATATATATATATATATATATATATATATATATATTGTGATAATTAAGTTATAACAGAATGGGATTGTGATTTAACATAAATAAAATAAATATATATATATATATATATCATTTTTTTAAAAATATAATGAAATTTTGAAAGAATTAAAATGCTTTGAGGTTTGCTGTGTATTATACACAGTAGAGGGCAGAGTATGTTGGGCGGTGGGGTGAAACCCCACCGCTGCTGTTATGATAACGTGAGGTGTGGAGAGGGGCGGAGCCCCACCCACACCCCACTTCGTGGGATGTGGGTGGGGCTCTGCCCCTCCCCACATCCCTCCTACCATTTGACCCCCACACGGAGTTGAACCTCCGCTGCCACCGGTTACCATACGCTGCCCCGCAGTTATGCCTCCCTCTGCCCTCCGTTTTCCCTTCGCCCTCAGTCCCGCGACCACCGCCATTTGGTTTTATTAACTTGGAGGTGTGGGATGGGGCGGAGCCCCACCCACACCCCACCTCATGGGATGTGGGTGGGGCTCCGCCCCATCCCACATCTCCCTCCTCTGCATCCGCCGCGCGGCCTTCGCCGCTCCTAACACTGCCAACGCCGCCGTGGCCATCAAACACGTGCGACCCTTCCTCTGTGTCTGCCGCGTCTCTTCCGCTGCCCTTGTCTGCAGACTACAACATGATTTTCAATAAGAATTTTAGGGTTAAAACCCTACTTTATGTTTGAACAGAAAATAATAAAATAATAATAGTTGGTGAAATAAAAAAAAAAAAAAACCACTATTAGTGGTGTTTGAAGTTATATAAATATATAACTGTATATATACATATCTATGTATATATATAGATATTTATTTATATTTAGATATAACTTTATAAATATATAATTATATATACATATCTTGTATATATAGGTATGTATTTATATTTTGTTATAAATTATATATATATATATATATATATATATATATATATAAGAGTAAGGGATTACGTGGAGTTTGCTAAACAAATTTAAAAGAGAATTTTCGTAATTTACATATACATATAAATATATATGTATATGGGAGAAGTTTTACGGGCCATTTTGCTAGGCCCTCGCTTAAAATCCTGACAAGTTTTACAAAATTAATTTTCATAATGAAATATCAAGGTATGGGAATTATGTTTTTGTCGTAAGTGAAGTATAAACGTAATTAAATAGAAATTTTGTTATATATCCATGATAAGGGTTTTATAAAGAGGAGAGCCTCCTACATATATGAACAATGGTATATGATTTACAATAAGAGTATTAATATTATTTGTTAGTAATAATAACAATAGTAATTATAAATAAGAGAAAATAAAATTATAATTTAACAAGAGCATAAAGGAATATACTGTATTAGTCTGGGAAGAGTTTCTCGGAAGTTTCACTATCAACGCGATTCAATAACCGGGAAAATGAAGAGGAAAATTACACGTCACCTTGCTTAAAAGATCATTGGAAATAAACTTAAGAAGCCATCACAGACATTCCATGTGAGGCCATTTTAATCTCAACTGTAGTAAACATCCATATAAGTAAACCTGTAAGAGAGTCAGAAGAAGAAAAAGTAACATTGGAAAACACAGAGGAGAAAATGCACGACATTTCCCACATGGGATAAGAGAACTAAGTTGATGGACCCTCCTGCCAAAATTTGCTTAGGAACAAGTTTAATTAATACATACAAGAGGAGAAACCTAGATTGGAGAAGACCAGGAGACCGAGTCCAGCGAAGTAGTAAACCAGCCTATGTGACCTGGATCATCCGGAAGTTAGGTTTAATGTCAACAATAGATACAGTGATAACCCTGATTGATGTCCAATATGAAGAAAGGACTGGATAAACATAAAGAAAGCATAGAAAATGAAAGAGAGAGAGACCGAAATATAAACAAACTAAATTATCAGAGAAATAGTTAAGGTGAGCGCGATAAAAATACAATCAAAATTAAGACCCAGAGAAAAGGGAAGAGAGAGCAAACGAACCGCCTTGTTGAGAATGCTAAGTCGAAGGAGGAGTATATTTCAGGAAGCAAGAGAGGAGACAGACAACCGTGCCTTTTTGAAAAATGATTAAATAGGGAGATCACGAGTCAGTTTAGTCAAAACAAGGCATCGTGGGAAGTTGTTAATCTATCAGTGAACCATGTGCGTAATATAGTGTTGACTAATTCCCACTTACGCCGTAAGGTGTTATGCTGCCGGAATTCTGTCAAGATTTAGGTGTAGGAACCTGGAGATTATAAACTTTGTAGCGACGTTAATGGCATCGTAGAGACCCCCTTGTTGGTCTGCTTGCGTCTGGTTGCACGTAATTGTACTTGCACCCCGCCGACGACTGTAGAGTTTTCACCTTGAGCGAACACCACCGAGCATGCTTACGCATGCGAGAGGGTTTTTTTAGGGAAGCGTGAGAATTTTTTTTTGATATTTCGTGTCATAACCACATGACAGATGTGGCTATGACACGTGTGACGTGTGTTGTGACCACATGGAAAATGTGGGCATGACAACTTGCTTCCTTATCTCCTCATTTTCCATAGGTGTTAACTTATATGCAACCTTATTTGGAAGGCCAGCACCTGGAATTAAATCCATGTGATGGCTAATGCTTCTTATAGGAGTCAATTCATTAGGTAAATCATTTGCAACAATATCCATATTCTCATTCAAAATGTCTTGTATTTCAATAGGCAAATCCTCCAACTTTGTAGAAGTCATTACACATCTAGGTTTAGGAACCAAAGCATAACCAATTTCTTCATTTTTCAAATCATTCAAAAACTCTTTACCACTTACCATCATTACCTTACTACTATTGTTGTTGTCCTCTTCTTTCTCCTTTATGGGCAGCAAGGTATGCTTCTCTCCATCCTTCTCAATGGTATAAGTATTCTCCTTTCCATCATGCACTAATTTTCTTTCAAATTAGCATGGTCTTCCAAGAAAAACATGGCACACATCCATGGGCATTATATCACACAAAACACAATCTTTATAACTGCCAATCTGAAAATCAACATAGGCCTACTCACTAACCAATATTTGATGGTTTGTTTGTAACCAAGTCACTTTATATGGAGTAGGGTGTTTAATCCTTTTAAGATTCAACTTTTCTACCATCTCAGTTGCAACAATATTATCAGTGCTACCACTATCTATAATGAGCTTACAACATTTACCTTGTGACTTATACTTGGTTTTGAACAATGCTCTCCTTTGAATTGGCTCTTGACTCTCTTTTTGTGGCTTCAACAACACCCTCTTAAGCATTAAAGACTCACCTGATTCTGCTTCATCCTTGTGGTGTACTGGTGATCCCACACTCTCTTGATCAACATGAACAACTTGATTGCTTATCTCAAATTTTGAATTTCTCCCTTGAGACAATTAAGAGCATTCCCAACTCTTGTGCCCATATTGATTACACTTGAAATATTTTCCAGGAAATCCTCTTCCTCTACCTTGTAAACCACCTCTTCCATAAGATCTTCCTCCTCTATTTTGATAACCACCTCTATCATTGTTTGCTGTCCCAGTGGAACTTCTAGCCTCTTCTCCTTGATGATGTTGTTGTCCCCTACTTGTCTGTTGTCCTCTACCTCTGAAACCTCTTCCTCTCTTCTTCTCTTGCTGACTTTGCTTCCTTTGCAGCTTCTCTACCTTTAAGGCAAGTTGATAACCTTCTTCTAGGCTCCTAGGGGACAAAAGACTCATTTCGTCTTGCAAACTATACTTGAGACCATTCACATATCAAGCTATCTTCTCCACATCTTCTTCAATATGCCCAAATCTTATTATTAACTTGTAAAATTCATCTGTATAATCTTTCACAGACATATGATTTTGCTTCAAATTTTGCAATCTCTTAAAGAGATTAGCTTGATAATCACTTGGCAGAAATTTGGCCTTTAACTTGGCCACCATTCGATCCCAAGAGTTAATATTCTCCTTATTTCTCCTTCTCCTCTCAGTTTGGACAAAGTCCCATGACATGGAAGTATGGCCCTTCAATCTAGTGCAGGAAATCTTTACTCTTCTTTCCTTTGCTACACCCTCATATTCAAAATATTTATCCAAGTCATTGATCCAATCGATCAAATCTTCACCATTGAGGCTTCTGACATATGTTGACACCTCTATCTTGGGTTTAGAACTTAGACTCATAACTAATATCAGTAGTCTTTCACCAAATTCTTCTTCTTGATCCACCTATTCTTCCTTATTCTATTCTCTCTATTGTTCTTCCTCCTCATTACTTATATCCTCAACATTAGGGGTTCCTCTCCTCTGCACTCTCCAGGGCTTCCATCCTTGCAACCAAACTCTACAACAACTCAAGGTCACCATGGTCTCTTCAGCCTCTGCCTTAGCCTCCTCCTTTGCCCATCCTTCTTGGAGGCATCTCAACCACTTACCAATGCCCAATCTAACCTCAGTCTCTGATATCAATCTAATGGAGCCTTGCTAGTCACAGAATCAAACCAATCAATCTCATAGTAAATTTCAGTCAAAGTGAATTCAGAACAATGACAGGAATTAAAAATGTCTCCCTCACAGTCTTAACAACAAATACCAAAATGATAGGAAGTTTGAAAATGCAGACTATATTGACAGAGAAACACAAGACAGATTGTAAAAACTCAACCCCTCGGTGTTCTATTTCATTATCAAAGCATTACAAAATTCTATCTGTCGGCCTGTAAGAATCAACCTCTTCTAACTACATTAAAACTATTTTATTTCCTAAACTCTAATCTATTTGTTGCCTTCCTATCATTCTTTTCTTCCCTTCCTTTGCATTCACTTCCATCCTCTCTAATGGTGTCCAAGATAATCTCTTTTTATTCCTTCTCGATTCTTCCAAGGGCATCGATTCCTCTTTCCAAACACTCTATAACCGTTGGCCATATTCTCCTGAACTGTAATCATATTAGTTTCCTCTGAGTTTCTGCTCATCTCTCCAACCAATTTCTTGCATGCATAGATTCTTTACTACTTTTCTCCAATTGTCTTCGAACCACATGAATTGAATCACAGAAATCATGAAGTTCCTCAACAGTTACTATTTGTTTTGCATCTGATGCAATACCTATGACCCTTTGAATTCCTTAACTACTAAGGCATCCTTAGTTTAGAAGAATCACCAACGACAGTCTTAAACCCCTTTATCATTTGATTCCTATTGCTCAGGTCACAAGAAAATTCTAAAAACAAATCTTCATTCACAGCAAGCGCCGGGAACAGGAACACATGGCAATAGGAATTCCTCGTCAAATTTAACTTTACAAAGAATAGGAGTTTACAAGAGGATGACAGAGACAAAGAGCCACCTCCAAAAAATAACAAAAGAACAAAAAGCAACAAAAAGAATAAAACTAAAATTGTAGGGCAAGATGCCCCTATATCAATTTTTTTTTCCCCTCCCACGTGACCAGGGGTTTATTTAAACCATCAACTACTAACCATGTCTGATGCAGGAGCATCTGGGTGTAAGAGCAATCTTGCATCAACCAAAAAAAAAATGTTGTTTCTTTTCAATAAGGGCTAAATTTCGCAGGGTTACTATTTTTAGTATGTTTGCATTTGTGCACGATTGGATACAAAATCTTACACAGACCTCTAGAATGGTGAATTGAAGCTAATGGTGAAGATTAAAATTTCAAATTCCAAAAATCCTATTGAAATATTCAAAGTCAAATTTGAGGCACTTAGAAGCTCCAAATGGGCACGAAATTTGGTGGGAAACCCAAGTAGTCTACCTATCGGTACTACTTCCCACTCCATTGTCTTTTTGAGAGCTTTCCGAAAAGGTATTATAATTGAAAATCCAATGGTCAGATCGAAAGTTATGGCCACGCGAAGTTGACTTATTTTTGGAGGGAGATGCAAATTTCAAAATTAAGCTGGTGGTCGCCAAAAAGGGCTATATATAACCATTTTTGGGAACCCTTAGGGTAGTGGAGTTAAGGGGGAAGGTGTAGAGCAAGAAAGGCGGGAAATTAGAAACCCTAGTTGATTTGGGAATTACAGAAGGCTGAAGATTCCAGAGTTTTGAGAGAGGGAGTTGTAATGTGTTGCAGCTTGTAGGGGATTCATCCTCTGATTGTATTTGACCTTTTGTAATGTAATGTTTTTTTTTTCCATATTAATAAAATATCATTCTATTTTCTGTGTGCAATTTCTATTATTGTGTGTTTTATGACTTACCCCCTTCATCAAGTGGTATCAGAGCAAGGGTTCCTGAGTGTGTAGACAGATCACCGACTGTGAGGTAGTTTGCACCAGGACCTGAGGTTGTAGTTTTGCTGCATAGATCAAGATGCCTCTACGAAGAAACCGTGGTGGGAGGAATGCTTTGATGGAAGAGGGTTTTAGAGCCCTGCAAAGACAAATTGATGCATTGCAAGAGGAGCTGCGAAGAGGGTTCGAGCTGAGAAGGAGAGAGGAAATTGAAGATGAAGCTGAAGAAGACCTATCTGAGGAAGAACAAGAAGTTGCAGGAGATCCTGCAGAAGTTAGGTTGTTGAGGGCCATTTCAAAGATTAGAAAGAGGCCCAGGATCAAAGTTTCTACCTATTTTGGAGATTTGAATCCAGAACAACTTATTGATTAGATCAATGATATGGAGGAGTATTTTGAGTATGAAGATGTGGAAGACCCTGAATGGGTCAAGTTTGCAAAGACAAAGTTGAAGGGCCACACCAGTATTTGGTGGAAGGAGGTCCAGTTAGAGAGAAATAGAAGAGGAAAAGCAAAGATTACCAGATGGGATCGGATGGTGGAGAAATTGAAGAAGCAGCTCATTCGTGTGGACTATGAGATGGAGTTGATGAAGAAGCTACAAGGATTGAAGCAAGGTAACAAGTCTATTAAGGAGTATACAGAAGATTTTTATAAGATCACTATCAAGACAGGCCAACAAGGAGAAGGTGGACCGTTACATTAATGGGTTGAGGCCAAGTATTCAAGAAGAGTTGAGCCTGGTCAGAATGACCACCATAGAAGATGCATACAAGTTTTCCCTGAAGGTGGAAGAGAAGCTGAATAGGAGATTTGAAAGCAAGCAAAGGGGAAGAGGTCAAGGCAGAAGGACTGGCGGAAGACCCTATGGAGGCTGAAATGAAGATCCAAAGAAAGGTGAAGAAGTTGGAACCAGTCGAAATCAGAGAGGAGGTAATACCTATTGCCCTCGTGAC
This sequence comes from Cunninghamia lanceolata, assembly GCA_027924645.1. Taxonomy (NCBI): domain Eukaryota; kingdom Viridiplantae; phylum Streptophyta; class Pinopsida; order Cupressales; family Cupressaceae; genus Cunninghamia; species Cunninghamia lanceolata. The sequence continues at coordinate 5,685,683 of BSBN01000596.1, forward strand.
CAGAATAATGGTGAGCAAAGAGGAAGAGGAAGAGGTAGGCCTGGGTAAGGACCTGGAAGAGGAGGTTTCAGGGGAACATGTTTCCAATGTGGAGAAGAAGGGCAGTGAGCATACAAGTGTTCGCAACATCAAGGTAGGATGAATAGAAAACCTGAAGGTAATGCATGAGTTGCACATGTGAATGAAGATGCACAGTCTGAGTGCTCGGAAGATGCAGAAAGGGCAGAAACCCTAGTTGTCAAAAGAACTTTGTTGAATGAGGAGAAAGAACCCAATCAGAGAAAGAGTTTATTCCGCATAAGGTGCACATGTGAAGGTAAGTGTTGTGATATTATTATTGACGATGGAAGCACTTATAATCTTTTTTCAGAGGAGATGGTTGACAAGTTGAAGTTGACAAGAAGAAAGCATCCATATCCATACCGGATTGCATGGTTGCAAAAGGACTATAAAGCTTTGGTCAATGAACAGTGTTTAGTGAAGTTCAAGATTGGTGACTACCATGATGAGGTGTTGTCTCACATCATACCGATGGATGCATGTCATATGTTATTGGGCAGGCCATGGCAGTATGATAGGAGCACTGTCCATAATGGCCATGGCAGTATGATAGGAGCACTGTCCATATCTAATTTGGGGAAGTTTTGTTATTGTTTATTTAGATGACATTTTAATTTTTAGTAAGACTTAGGATGAGCATTTGATGCATATCAGAAGAGCTTTAGAGAAGCTGAGGGAGGATAAGTTGTTGATAAATCTGAAGAAATGTAGCTTTGCAAAGAAGGAGTTGGTATACCTGGGATTTGTTGTCTCAGAGGAAGGTCTTAAGACGGACCCAGAGAAGGTGAGGGCTATAATTGAATGGCCTATACCAAGGAGTGCTTTCGACGTAAGATCTTTTCATAGTTTGGCAAGTTTTCATAGAAAGTTTATCAAAAATTTCAGTAGCATTTGTGCACCCCTAATTGAGACAATGAGAGGGGATAGCAAAGACTTTAGATGGACTAAAGGAGAAGACAAGAGCTTTCATACATTGAAGTAGAAAGTCGTAGAACAACTGGTGTTGGCACTTCTAGATTTCAATAAGGTATTTCAGGTAGATTGTGATGCTAGTGGTAGTGGTATAGGAGATGTTCTAAGTAAAGAAGGTAAGCCCATTGCCTATTTCAGTGAGAAGCTTAATGATGCCAAGAAAAAGTATTTTGTTTATGATCAAGAGTTTTATGCAATAGTCCAGGCTTTGAAGAAATGGAGACATTATTTGTTGTCAAAAGAGTTTGTTTTATATACTGATCATCAGGCTTTGAAGTATCTTAATAGTCAAGGAAAGTTAAATCAAAGGGACTTAAAATGGGTTGAGTTTTTGTAGAATTATACTTTTGTTTTGAAGCACAGGAGTTGGAAGTCCACTAGGGTTGCAGACGCCTTGAGCAGAAGGCGAAATTTTTTGACAGAAATGAAGATAAAGGTTGTTGGGTTTGATGAACTCAAAAGTTTGTATCCTGAAGATCTAGATTTTATAGAGGCTTGGAGAGTTTGTTTGGAACCCATTACTTTGGACAGGACAAAATGGTTGGATTACATAATCCAAGATGGCATGTTGTTTAGAGGAAGCGAGTTGTGCATTCTGAGGAGTTCCATGAGAGAGAAGCTGCTTAAGGAGAAGCATAGTGTAGGATTAGCTGGACACTTTGATTAAGATAAGACCATTGCTATTGTTGGTGAACATTATTACTGGCCACAATTGTAACAAGATGTGAGGAAATTTCTGCAGAGTTGTAGAGTGTGTCAGATGGCAAAAGGGACAAGTCAGAATACAGGGCTATATCAGCCATTACCTATACTAGAGAAGCCATGGGATGATATTAGTATGGATTTTGTTCTTGGTTCACCAAGGACACCGAGATGGCATGATTCTATTTTTGTGGTGGTGGATAGATTCTCAAAGATGGCCCATTTTATTCCTTGCAAGAAGACTAATGATGCTATTCACATTGCAGACTTATTTTTCAGGGAGGTGGTGAGACTACATGGTCTACCTAAGAGCATAGTTTCAGATCGAGATACCAAGTTTGTTGGTTATTTCTGGAGTACATTGTGAAAGAAGTTGAAGACATATTTGAAGTTCAGTTCTGCACACCATCCACAGATTGATGGATAGACATAACTGGTGAATAGGAGTTTGGGTAACCTGCTACGATGCTTAGTATAAGATAAGCCCAAGGGATAGGATTTGATTTTACCACAGGTAGAATTTGCTTACAACAATTCTGTAAATAGGAGCACAGGTAAATCTCCATTCTAGGTTGTCTATGGGAGTAGACCAAGAACTGCTTCCGAATTAAGGAGGATGGATAAGGGGGAGAAGAGTAGTGCCGAAGCTGAAAATTTTGCTGGGCACATGAAGAATTTGCACGAAGAGGTAAGAAAGCATATCCATAAGATGAATTCTTAGTACAAAGGTAAGGCAGATCAGAAGAGGAGGCATAAGGAGTTTCAGGAGGGTGATGAAGTCATGGTTCACTTGAGAAAAGAAAGATTTCTAGTTGGTACATATAATAAGCTAAAGATGAGGAAATTTGGACCATGTAGAATCCTAAAGAAGCACGATTCTAGAAATGCATTTGAGGTAGAGTTGCCTAATGACATCAATATTTCACCAGTGTTCAACATTTCAGATCTGACAGAGTATCATGATGATGGACTTGATAAAGGAACACAGTGGGACATTCTAGCATCTACTTCAAAGGAGGAGATAGAGGGCATTCTGGATAGCCGTGTGGGTAAGAGTACAAGATACAGGCAGTATACAGAATACTTGGTGAAATGGAAAGTAAGGCCTATTGAAGATTCATCATGGTTATCTGAGACTAAGGTTAATAATTTTGGTTTCCCTCTAACACATGAGAAGTGACAAGGTCACTTTTCAAATTACCCTTGGTGTCTGATGTAGGAGCATCTAGGGTGTAAGAGCAATCTTGCATCAACCAAAAAAAAATGTTGTTTCTTTTCAATGAGGGCTAATTTTGGCAAGGTTACTATTTTTAGTAAGTTTGCATTTGTGCACAGTTGGATACAAAATCTTACACAGACCTCTAGAATGGTGAATTGAAGTTAATGGTGAAGAAATCACTTCAATATCATTTGTCATTTGTGAGATATTAAAATTTCAAATTCCAAAAATCCTATTGAAATATTCAAAGTCAAATTTGAGGCACTTAGAGGCTCCGGATGGGCCCAAAATTTGGTGGGAAACCCAAGTAGTCTACCTATTAGTACTACTTGCCGCTCCAACGTTTTTTCAAGAGCTTTCCGAAAAGGTATTATAATTGAAAATCTAATGGTCGGCTCGAAAGTTATGGCCCCGCGAACTTGACCTAGTTTTGGAGGGAGATGCAAATTTTGAAATTAAGCTAGTGGTCACCAAAAAGGGCTATATATAACCATTTTTGGGAACCCTTAGGGTAGTGGAGTTAAGGGGGAAGGTGTAGAGTCAAGAAAGGTAGGAAATTAGAAACCCTAGTTGATTTGGGAATTACAAAAGGCTGAATATTCCAGAGTTTTGAGAGAGGGAGCTGTAATGTATTGCAGCCTATAGGGGATTCATCCTCTGATTGTATTTGAGCTTCTTTAATGTAATATTTTTTTTTTCCATATTAATAAAATATCATTCTATTTTTTGTATGCAAATTTTGTTTTTGTTTGTTTTATGATTTACCCCCTTCATCAATTGGTATCGGAGCAAGGGTTCCTGAGTGTGTAGACAGATCGCTGACCAAGAGATAGTTTGCACCAGGACCTAAGGTTGTGGTTTTGCTGCATTGATCAAGATGCCTCCATGAAGAAACTATGGTGGGAGGAATGCTTTGACAGAAGAGGGTTTTAGAGCCCTGCAAAGACAAATCGATGCATTGCAAGAGGAGTTGTGAAGAGGGTTCGAGCTGAGAAGGAGAGAGGAAAGTGAAGATGAAGCTGAAGAAGAGCTATTTGAGGAAGAACAAGAAGCTGTAGGAGATCCTGCAGAAGTTAGGTTGTTGAGGGCCATTTCAAAGATCAGAAAGAGGCCTAGGATCAAAGTTTCTACCTATTCTGGAGATTTGAATCTGGAACAACTTATTGATTAGATCAATGATATGGAGGAGTATTTTGAGTATGAAGATGTGGAAGACCCTAAATGGGTCAAGTTTGCAAAGACAAAGTTGAAGGGCCACGCCAGTATTTGGTGGAAGGACGTCCAATTAGAGAGAAATAGAAGAGGAAAAGCAAAGATTACCAGATGGGATCAGATGGTGGAGAAATTGAAGAAGCAGTTCATTCATGTGGACTATGAGATGGAGTTGATGAAGAAGATGCAAGGATTGAAGCAAGGTAACAAGTCTGTTAAGGAGTATACAGAAGATTTTTATAAGATCACTATCAGGACAGGCCAACAAAGAGAAGGTGGCCCGTTATATTAATGAGTCGAGGCCAAGTATTCAAGAAGAGTTGAGCCTAGTCAGAATGACCACCATAGAAGATGCATACCAGTTTTCCCTGAAGGTGGAAGAGAAGCTGAATAAGAGATTTGAAAGAAAGCAAAGGGGAAGAGGTCAAGGTAGAAGGACTAGCGGAAGACCCTATGGAGGCTAAAATATAGATCCAAAGAAAGGTGAAGAAGTTGGAACCAGTCGAAATCAGAGAGGAGGTAATACCTACCTCCCTCTTGACTACAATAATGGTGAGCAAAGAGGAAGAGGAAGAGGTAGGCTTGGCCAAGGACCTGGAAGAGGAGGTTTCAGAGGAACATGTTTCCAATGTGGAGAAGAAGGGCATAGAGCATACAAGTGTCCGTAACATCAAGGAAGGATGAATAGAAGACCTGAAGGTAATGCATGAGTTGCACATGTGGATGAAGATGCACAGTCTAAGTGCTCTGAAGATGTAGAAAGGGGAGAAACCCTAGTTGTCAAAAGAACTTTGTTGAATGAGGAGAAAGAACCCAATCAGAGGAAGAGTTTATTCCGCACAAGGTGCAAATGTGAAGGTAAGTTTTGTGATATTATTATTGACGATGGAAGCACTGATAATCTTGTTTCAGAGGAGATGGTTGACAAGTTGAAGTTGATAAGAAGAAAGCATCCGCATCCATACTAGATTGCATGGTTGCAGAAGGACCATAGAGCTTTGGTCAATGAACAGTGATTAGTGAAGTTCAAGATTGGTGACTACCATGATGAGGTGTTGTGTGACATCATACCGATGGATGCATTTCATATGTTATTGGGCAGGCCATGGCAGTATGATAGGAGCACTGTCCATAATGGCCATGGTAGTATGATAGGAGCATTGTCCATAGGAAATTTGGGGAAGTTTTGTTATTGTTTATTTAGATGACATTTTGATTTTCAGTAAGACTTAGGATGAGCATTTGATGCATATCAGAAGAGCTTTAGAGAAGCTAAGGGAGGATAAGTTGTTGATCAATCTGAAGAAATGTAGTTTTGCAAAGAAGGAGTTGGTATACCTGGGATTTGTTGTCTTAGAGGAAGGTCTTAAGATGGACCCAGAGAAGGTGAGGGCTATAATTGAATGGCCTATGCCAAGGAGTGCTTTTGACATAAGATCTTTTCATGGTTTGGCAAGTTTTCACAGAAAGTTTATCAAGAATTTCAATAGCATTTGTGCACCCCTAACTGAGACAATGAGAGGGGATAGAAAAGAGTTTAGATAGACTAAAGGAGTAGACAAGAACTTTGATACATTGAAGCAGAAAGTTGTAGAACAACCGGTGTTGGCACTTCTAGATTTCAATAAGGTATTTCAGGTAGATTGTGATGCTAGTGGTAGTGGTATAGGAGATGTTCTAAGTAAAGAAGGTAAGCCCATTGCCTATTTTAGTGAGAAGCTTAATGATGCCAAGAAAAAGTATTTTGTTTATGATTAAGAGTTTTATGCAATAGTCCAGGCTTTAAAGAAATAGAGACATTATTTGTTGCCAAAAGAGTTTGTTTTATATACTGATCATCAGGCTTTGAAGTATCTTAATAGTCAAGGAAAGTTAAATCAAAGGGACTTAAAATGGGTTGAGTTTTTGTAGAATTATACTTTTGTTTTGAAGCACAGGAGTGGGAAATCTAATAGGGTTGTAGACGCCTTGAGCAGAAGGCAAAATTTTCTGACTGAAATGAAGATAGAGGTTGTTGAGTTTGATGAACTCAAAAGTTTGTATCCTGAAGATCTAGATTTTATAGAGGCTTGGAAAGCTTGTTTGGAACCCGTTACTTTGGACAGGACAAAATTGTTGGATTACATAATCCAAGATGGCATGTTGTTTAGAGGAAGTGAGTTGTGCATTCTGAGGAGTTCCATGAGAGAGAAGCTGCTAAAGGAGAAGCATAGTGTAGGATTAGCTGGACACTTTGGTCCAGATAAGACCATTGCTATTGTTGGTGAACATTATTACTGGCTACAATTTCAACAAGATGTGAGGAAATTTGTGCAGAGTTGTAGAGTGTGTCAGATGACAAAAGGGACAAGTCAAAATAAAGGGCTATATCAGCCATTACCTATAGTAGAGAAGACATGGGATGATATTAGTATAGATTTTTTTCTTGGTTTACCAAGGACACCGAGAGGGCATGATTCCATTTTTGTGGTGGTGGATAGATTCTCAAAGATGGCCCATTTTATTCCTTGCAAGAAGACTAATGATGCTATTCACATTGCAGACTTATTTTCAGGGAGGTGGTGAGACTACATCATCTACCTAAGAGCATAGTTTCAGATTGAGATACCAAGTTTGTTGGTTATTTCTGGAGGACATTGTGGAAGAAGTTGAAGATAGATTTGAAGTTCAGTTTTGCACATCATCCACAAATTAATGGACAGACATAAGTGGGGAATAGGAGTTTGGGTAACCTTCTACGATGATTAGTAGGAGATAAGCCCAAGGGATGGGATTTGATTTTACCACAGATAGAATTTTCTTACAACAATTCTATCAATAGGAGCACAGGTAAATCTCCATTCCAAGTTGTGTATGGGAGTAGCCCAAGAACTGTTTCCGAATTGAGGAGGATGGCTAAGGTGGAGAAGAGTAGTGCCGAAGTTGAAAATTTTGCTGAGCACATGAAGAATTTGCATGAAGAGGTAAGAAAACATATCCATAAGATGAATTCTTAGTACAAGGCTAAGGCAAATTAGAAGAGGAGGCATAAGGAGTTTCAGGAGGGTGATGAAGTCATGGTTTACTTGAGAAAAGAAAGATTTTCAGTTGGTACATATAATAAACTGAAGATGAGGAAATTTGGACCATGCAGAATCCTAAAGAAGCATGATTTAGGAAATGCATTTGAGGTAGAGTTTCCTGATGACATCAATATTTCACCAATGTTCAACATTTCAGATCTGGCAGAGTATCATGATGATGGACTTGATAAAGGAATACAGTGGGACATTCCAGCATCTACTTCAGAGGAGGAGATAGAGGGCATTCTGGATAGCCGTGTCGGTAAGAGTATAGGAAACAAGCAGTATATAGAATACTTGGTGAAATGGAAAGGAAGGCCTGTTGAAGATTCATCATGGTTATCTGAGACTGAGGTTAATCGTTTTGGTTTCCCTCTAACACATGAGAAGTGACAGGGTAACTTTTCAAATTACCCTGGGTGTCTGATGTAGGAGCATCTAGGGTGTAAGAGCAATCTTGCATCAACCAAAAAAAAAGAAATGTTGTTTCTTTTCAATAAAGGCTAAATTTGGCAGGGTTACTATTTTTAGTAAGTTTGCATTTGTGCACGGTTGGATACAAAATCTTACACAGACCTCTAGAATGGTGAATTGAAGCTAATGGTGAAGAAATCACTTCAATATCATTTGTCATTTGTGAGATATTAAAATTTCAAATTCTAAAAATCCTATTGAAATATTCAAAGTCAAATTTGAGGCACTTAGAGGCTCTGGATGGGCCTAAAATTTGGTGGGAAACCCAAGTAGTCTACCAATCGGTACTACTTGCCACTCCAACATCTTTTCGAGAGCTTTCCGAAAAGGTATTATAATTGAAAATCCAACAGTCGGATCGAAAGTTATGGCCCCGTGAAGTTGACCTATTTTTGGAGGGAGATGCAAATTTCAAAATTAAGCTAGTGGTCGCCAAAAAAGGGCTATATATAACCATTTTTGGGAACCCTTAGGGTAGTGGAGTTAAGGGGGTAGGTGTAGAGTCAAGAAAGGCGGGAAATTAGAAACCCTAGTTGATTTGGGAATTACAGAAGGCTGAAGATTCCAAAATTTTGAGAGAGAGAGCTCTAATGTGTTGTAGCCTATATGGGATTCATCTTCTGATTGTATTTAAGCTTCTGTAATGTAATGTTTTTTTTTTCATATTAATAAAATATCATTCTATTTTCTTTGTGCAATTTCTGTTATTGTGTGTTTTATGATTTACCCCCGTCATCAAGTGGTATCAGAGCAAGGGTTCCTGAGTGTGTAGACAGATCGCCGACCATGAGGTAGTATGCACCAAGACCTAAGGTTGTGGTTTTGCTGCATAGATCAAGATGCCTCCACAAAGAAACCATGGTGGGAGGAATGCTTTGACGGAAGAGGGTTTTAGAGCCCTGCAAAGACAAATCGATGCATTGCAAGAGGAGTTGAGAAGAGGGTTCGAGCCGAGAAGGACAGAGGAAAGTGAAGATGAAACTGAAGAAGAGCTATCTGAGGAAGAATAAGAAGCTGTGGGAGATCCTGCAGAAGTTAGGTTGTTGAAGGCCATTTCAAAGATCAGAAAGAGGCCCAGGATCAAAGTTTCTACCTATTCTGGAGATTTGAATCTGGAACAACTTATTGATTAGATCAATGATATGGAGGAGTATTTTGATTATGAAGATGTGGAAGACCCTGAATGGGTCAAGTTTGCAAAGACAAAGTTGAAGGGCCATGCTAATATTTAGTGGAAGGAGGTCCAGTTAGAGAGAAATAGAAGAGGAAAAGCAAAGATTACTAGATGGGATCGGATGGTGGAGAAATTGAAGAAGCAGTTCATTCCTGTGGACTATGATATGGAGTTGATGAAGAAGTTGTAAGGATTGAAGCAAGGTAACAATTCTATTAAGAAGTATACAGAAGATTTTTATAAAATCACTATCAGGACAAGCCAACAAGGAGAAGGTGGCCCGTTACATTAATGGGTTGAGGCCAAGTATTCAAGAAGAGTTGAGCTTGGTCAAAATGCCACCATAGAAGATGCGTACCAATTTTCCCTGAAGGTGGAAGAGAAGCTGAATAAGAGATTTGAAAGCAAGCAAAGGGGAAGAGGTCAAGGCAGAAGGACTAGCGGAAGACCCTATGGAGGCCAAAATGAAGATTCAAAGAAAGGTGAAGAAGTTCGAACCAGTCGAAATCAGAGAGGAGGAAATACCTATAGCCCTCGTGACCAGAATAATGGTGAGCAAAGAGGAAGAGGAAGAGGTAGGCCTAGGCAAGGACCTGGAAGAGGAGGTTTCAGAGGAACATGTTTCCAATGTGGAGAAGAAGGGCATCTAGCATACGAGTGTCCATAGCATCAAGGAAGGATGAATAGAAGACCTAAACGTAATGCACGAGTTGCACATGTGGATGAAAATGCACAGTCTGAGAGCTCCGAAGATGCAGAAAGGGGAGAAACCCTAGTTGTCAAAAGAACTTTGTTGAATAAGGAGAAAAAACCCAATCAGAGGAAGAGTTTATTCCATACAAAGTGGAAATGTGAAGGTAAGTGTTGTGACATTATTATTGATAGTGGAAGCACTGATAATCTTGTTTCAGAGGAGATGGTTGACAAGTTGAAGTTGACAAGAAGAAAGCATCCGCATCCATACCGGATTGCATGGTTGCAAAATGACCATAGAGCATTGGTCAATGAACTGTGTTTAGTGAAGTTTAAGATTGGTGACTACCATGATGAGGTGTTGTGTGACATCATACTGATTGATACATGTCATATGTTATTCGGGAGGTCATGGTAGTATAATAGGAGCGTTGTCCATGATGGCTGCACAAACACATACTCCCTAACAAAGGATGGAGTCCGTCATAAGTTGAAGCCCTTGAAGGAGGTGGAAGAAAAGGTATGTAGTACTGCCAGAATTTGCTTTGTAGATGGTAGAAAGTTTTTGGAGGGTATGAAGCATGAGCGTCATTGCTTTGCATTGATTCCTAAGATTAGTCGAGAAATGTGAAGATGTACCAGCAGAAGTCTCAAAAATGTTGGAAGAATTTCAAGATATTGTCTCTGATAATGTACCAGAAGGTTTACCACCAGTGAGGAAGATAAGTCATCAAATGGATTTGATACCAAGAGCTAGTTTGCCAAATAAGGCAGCCCAGAGAATGACTCCAACAGAGAATGAAGAGTTGAACAGACAAGTTCATGAGCTGTTAAGGAAGGGATTGATAAGGGAGAGCCTAAGTCCATGTGCGATACCTGTAATACTAGCACCAAAGAAAGATGGAGAGTGGAGGATGTGTACGGATTCCCGAGCCATCAACAAGATCACAATCAAGTACAAATTTTCATTGCCGAGAATGGATGACATAATGGATTGTTTGAGTGGAGCCAAGTACTTCACGAAGATTGACCTGAAGAGTGGGTATCACCAGATTTGAATCAGAGAAGGAGATGAATGGAAGACAGCCTTCAAGACAAATGAGGGTTTGTATGAGTGGTTAGTCATGCCATTTGGGCTAACAATGCACCGAGCACATTCATGTGGCTCATGAACAAGGTACTGAAGGAAATTTGGGGAAGTTTTGTTATTGATTATTTAGATGACATTTTGATTTTCAGTAAGACTTAGGATGAGCATTTGATGCATATCAGAAGAGTTTTAGAGAAGCTGAGGGAGGATAAGTTGTTGATCAATCTGAAGAAATGTAGTTTTGCAAAGAAGGAGTTGGTATACCTAGGATTTGTTGTCTCAGAGGAAGGTCTTAAGACGGACCCAGAGAAGGTGAGGGCTATCATTGAATGGCTTATGCCAAGGAGTGCTTTCGAGGTAAGATCTTTTCATGGTTTGGCAAGTTTTCACAGAAAGTTTATCAAGAATTTCAGTAGCATTTGTGCACACCTAATTGAGACAATGAGAGGGGATAGAAAAGAGTTTAGATGGACTAAAGGAGCAGACAAGAGCTTTCATATATTAAAGCAGAAAGTCATAGAACAACCTGTGTTGGCAATTCCAGATTTCAATAAGGTATTTTAGGTAGATTCTGATGCTAGTGGTAGTGGTATAGGAGATGTTCTAAGTCAAGAAGGTAAGCCCATTGCCTATTTTAGTGAGAAGCTTAATGATGCCAAGAAAAAGTATTTTGTTTATGATCAAGAGTTTTATGTAATAGTCCAGGCTTTGATGAAATGGAGACATTATTTGTTGCCAAAAGAGTTTGTTTTATATACTCATCATCAGGCTTTGCAATATCTTAATAGTCAAGGAAAGTTAAATCAAAGGGACTTAAAATGGGTTGAGTTTTTATAGAATTATACTTTTGTTTTGAAGCACAGGAGTGGGAAGTCCAATAGGCTTGTAGACGCCTTGAGCAGAAGGCAAAATTTGTTGACAGAAATGAAGATAGAGGTTGTTGGGTTTGATGAACTCAAAAGTTTGTATCTTGAAAATCTAGATTTTGCAGAGGCTTGAAAAGCTTGTTTGGAACCCATTACTTTAGACAGGACAAAATGGTTGGATTACATAATCCAAGATGGTATGTTGTTTAGAGGAAGCCAGTTGTGCATTCTGAGGAGTTCCATGAGAGAGAACCTGATTAAGGAGAAGCATAGTGGAGGATTAGCTGGACACTTTGGTCGAGATAAGACCATTGCTATTGTTAGTGAACATTATTACTAGCCACAATTGTAGCAAGATGTGAGGAAATTTGTGCAGAGTTGCAGAGTGTGTCAGATGGCAAAAGGAACAAGTCAGAATACAGGGCTATATTAGCCATTACCTATACCAGAGAAGCCATGGGATGATATTAGTATGGATTTTGTTCTTGGTTTACCAAGGACACCAAGAGGGCATGATTCCATTTTTGTGGTGGTGGATAGATTCTCAAAGATGGCCCATTTTATTCCTTGCAAGAAGACTAATGATGCTATTCACATTGCAGACTTATTGTTCAGAGAGGTGGTGAGACTACATGGTCTACCTAAGAGCATAGTTTTAGATCGAGATACCACGTTTGTTGGTTATTTTTGGAGGACATTGTGGAAGAAGTTGAAGACAGATTTGAAGTTCGGTTCTGCACACCATCCATAGACTGATGGACAGACAGAAGTGGTGAATAGGAGTTTGGGTAACCTGCTACGATGCTTAGTGGGAAATAAGGCCAAGGGATGGGATTTGATTTTACCACAGGTAGAAATTGCTTACAACAATTCTGTCAATAGGAGCATAGTTAAATCTCCATTCCAGGTTCTGTATGGGAGTAGCCCAAGAACTGCTTCCGAATTGAGGAGGATGGATAAGGGGGAGAAGAGTAGTGTTGAAGCTGAAAATTTTAATGAGCACATGAAGAATTTGTACGAAGAGGTAAGAAAGCATATCCACGAGATGAATTCTTAGTACAAGGCTAAGGCAGATCAAAAGAGGAGGCATAAGGAGTTTTAGGAGGGTGATGAAGTCATGGTTCACTTGAGAAAAGAAAGATTTCCAATTGGTACATATAATAAGCTGAAGATGAGGAAATTTGGAGCATGTAGAATCCTAAAGAAGCACGATTCAAGAAATGCATTTGAGGTAGAGTTGCCTGATGACATCAATATTTCATTAGTGTTCAACATTTCAAATCCGACAGAGTATCATAATGATGGACTTGATAAAGGAATATAATGGGAAATTCCAGCATCTACTTCAGAGGAGGAGATATAGGGCATTTTGGATAGCCATGTGGGTAAGAGTACAAGAAACAGATAGTATATATAATACTTGGTGAAATAGAAAGGAAGGCCTATTGAAGATTCATCATGGTTATCTGAGACTGAGGATAATCATTTTGGTTTCCCTCTAACACATGAGAAGTGATAAGGTCACTTTTCAAATTACCCCGAGTTTGTGATGTAGGAGCAGCTAGGGTGTAAGAGCAATCTTGCATCAACCAAAAAACAAAAGAAATGTTGTTTCTTTTCAATAAGGGCTAAATTTGGAAGGGTTACTATTTTTAGTAAGTTTGCATTTGTGCATGGTTGGATACAAAATCTTACACAGACCTCTAGAATGGTGAATTGAAGCTAATGGTGAAGAAATCACTTCAATATCATTTGTCATTTGTGAGATATTAAAATTTCAAATTCTAAAAATCCTATTGAAATATTCAAAGTCAAATTTGAGGCAATTAGAGGCTCTAGATGGGCCCAAAATTTGGTGGGAAACCCAAGTAGTCTACCTATCGGTACTAGTTGCTGCTCCATCATCTTTTCAAGAGCTTTCCGAAAAGGTATTATAATTGAAAATCCAACGGTTGGATAGAAAGTTATGGCCCCATGAAGTTGACCTATTTTTGTAGGGAGATGCAAATTTTGAAATTAAGCTGGTGGTCACCAAAAAGGGCTATATATAACCATTTTTGGGAGCCCTTAGGGTAGTGGAGTTAAGGGGGTAGGTGTAGAGTCAAGAAAGTCAAGAAATTAGAAACCCTAGTTGATTTGGGAATTACAGAAGGCTGAAGATTCTAGAGTTTTGAGAGAGGGAGCTGTAATGTGTTGCAGCCTATAGGGGATTTATCCTCTAATTGTATTTGAGCTTCTATAATGTAATATTTTTTTTCCATATTAATAAAATATCATTCTATTTTCTATGTGCAATTTCTGTTATTGTGTGTTTTATGATTTACCCCCTTCATCAGTTTCACTTAGTTAACTGTGCCATATGACCACAGTCAAGCTAGTTGCTAGTAGTTAGGTCAGACCGCCAGGGTTCCCTTGTGTCTCCTATATGCTCTGATAGGGTATTTTTTTCTTTTTACAATAACTTTGTCATACCATAATAAAATTTTATTAAATTGGTGGCATTGGAAAGAGGACTCATCGAACTACACAGTGGTGGAAATTTTATCAGGTGACTATACCATTTGCATGCCTTTTTCTCAATCAAAGTAAGCTCTCCATTTAAACTTCAAATGAGAATAACTTTTGCAATTTTCATCTGATTTTTGGAAATTTTTTTTAAAAGTGCTTAGAATTTCATCTACTTTCTCTTCATGCAATTCAATTTGTATTTGTTCATTTACATCAGATATTTTTTATTTTTCTATTTTTCATCATAACCCTTCCATGTGCAAGTTTACTTGTTCTTTCTTCAATTTTGTGGCTTGCAGGTGATCATACAATGCTAGAATAGCATCAACATCAGCATACACAACAAATTGGAAGTGAAAATAATCAGGTGCACTCATTTCATCTTTCATCTCTTAATCATTGTTTGTAAACACATTTGGATTTTGGGCTCTAAAACAAATCATTGTCTTCATTCACATTGAAATTGGCCATTAAAACAGACAAGTGTCTTCCTTCACATTTTGACTTGGGATCTAAAAAGAACAAGTACTTTAACTATTTAGTGAATTTGATTGTGATTAGAGGTGTGTATTCTCTTCTCATGTGCTTCATGCAATCTTGAGAATCAAAAACACCTCTCATCCATTCATTTTCACACCACACATTTCTTTTACTTAAGGGCAATTAACAAGTGCCAGTGTGAATCAAGTGTGTGTGTGTGTGTGCTCTCTTCTTGCACCTCAAGGTGATCTTGGAGATCAAAAACACCTCACTTGATTTGCTTTTGTCATACCCTTCTTAGGAGGTCTACTTGGAGACACACCACTCCAAGGGAGGACCTCAATCGAGGTGTGAATCGAAAGACACCCTCTTTGGAAGTAGAAATCTTGTCACTCTTAGCTAAGCCCCAAAGAAATTTATACCTTTGGGAAGTGAAGGTGAAGGGTGGGTTACCCCTTTCTCCCATATATGTGGCAGGATTTCACTTTCATTTCATTTCCCTAGTCAACCTTGTGCAACCTAGAGTAGGACCTAATTGGCCATGTTGGAATGCATCAGACAACTAAGAGGGGGGGTGAACTAGTTGTCATAAAAACTTTTAACCAATTATTACCATTAACTTATGAAATACTTATATTTTGATGTAACAATGTAAGCATGAAATAAGAAGCTCAACACATTAACATAATCAACACAAGAGACACTAGATTTTTACATGGAAAACCCTAAAAGGGAAAAACCACGGTGGTTGTTAGACCACAAAAATATATGAGTTATAACAATACCAAAAAATAGAGGCTCACTACCTACATGGCTCATTGCCCAAATTACTCATTGCAAAGAACAACTCACTACTAAGGGGTGGCTCACTGCCAAGAGATGGTGAATTGATTTAGTAGCATTTACTCCATGCTTGAGTTTAGTTCCATTGAAGCACAATATAACCTCTCTGCTTTGATCTTTTACACCTTCACACTTATCTTCTCATTTTTGATACACACACCCTTTTTTGTAACTCTATTACATGCTTTTGTACAATTCATTAACCTTGGAATGTACATCAAGGTCGGTATTACATTCATCAACCATTGGAACATTCTCCAAGGTTGGCATTGCAAAACATACACAGAAATAGGTCTAGACCTAATACAAATCAAGCTAAAGAAAAGATGTAAAGATGTATGTAGAACACATTGCTCCTTAGTTGGGACTCAAATGCAATCCTCCACATCACGTCATGCCTCTACAATCTTCAATGCTTCTTTGTAATTGATGGAATCAACCAAGTTAGCCAAGACTGGTGAGAACATTAGGTCTTCTAAGAGCATTCTTCAACCACGATCCAAATTTCTCTCTGTGGACCAATCCAAAGGTAGGAACACACTCAAAAGACATCCACAAGCACATTATAATCATCAAAAACATCTGCATAATATCCAAACACTTTACCCATCAGATTCTTTAAACCAGACCACAAGAACAACACTATCAGCCACTATCATAAGGAAGAGATCTCTTGAGGACCACCAGATCATGAACCATTGAAATTTAAGGCACTTAACATCATCTTAGACTTAACTCTAGAACCGCAAATAAAAATACTTAAATATGGATGAATGCGGAGTAGAATACTTTCTCCCTATCGCAACTAAATATATAGAAATAACAGTCTTTACTCTGGTGAACTTAACTTACTCAAATCTTCATGTAGAGAGCTCAAACTTAGAACATAACATCTTCAGATATAAGTTCAAATATGTTCCAAACCATAGGAAAAGATATTCAATATTCAAGCAATGTGGAACAATCTTCTGGACTGTTCTTTAGAGTCCAATACATTGTTTCCACTACAACACATTATTTCCATCGGAGGAGCTAATTTTCTCAATATCCTCAACATCAGGATCACTTACATAGGTAAATACAAAGTATCTTACTCATGACAAGAAAGAAACAAAATAAGAGTACAATTGACACCAATGACAACACAGATATGTTGACATCAATGACAACACCGATTAGGCATATACTTGCAACAATCTCCCCCTTTGTCATTGATAGCAACATATGATGTGAAAAACTAGAAAGATCATCAAGACAAGATTCTCCCCCTTTCTCTTTACACATCTGCATTCTTTCTCACCCTAATTTTTTCACATGATTTCTCTCCCCCTTTGACATCAATGGAAAAGGGCGCATACTTGCATGCTAGTGCTTTGATCCACTAAACTTTCTCTATTTTTCAACACTTTCTTTCTCAGAAACATATAGTTACTTCCCTTGAGGGATAGCCCTTAAAAAATCAATCCAAAAAAAAAATGAGGCTTTGGATACCACTGGATTGATGCATTCTTATGCATCATAGTTTAGAGAAGGGGGGGTAATGACCCCTAGCTTTTCTCTGAGATACTCAAAAGTATCTTTGGGTAGAGGCTTAGTAAAAATGTCTACAATCTAATCCTTTGTGGATACACACTCCATCTTTACTTCATTTTCATTAACCTTTTCTCTCAAAAGGTGATACCTTATAGATATATGCTTTGTTCTTGAGTGCATCACTAGATTCTTCAAGATGTTTATAGCACTTGTATTATCACAGAAGATTACAACTGGATTTTCATACACAACTCAAGTATGTCCTTCAATGTCTACTTCATCCATAATACTTGAGTACAAAAACATTCTATTGCAATATACTCTGCTTCTGTTATTGATAAAGATATTGGATCTTACTTCTTGCTCAACCATGAAACCAATCTATTTCCCAAAAAGAAAGCACCTCCACTTGTACTTTTTCTTGCATACCAGGCTCTAGGGGCTTGTTTGAGTCCATACAATGCTTTTTTCAACCTATATACCATATCACCTTGATTTGATAGTTGGAATCCCTCTGGTTGCTTAGTGTATACTTCTTCTTCTAACTCACCATTCAGGAATGCAAACTTGGCATCCATCTGATACACCTTAAAATATTTGTGAGATGCAAATACCAGAAACATTTTGATTGCTTCAATCCAAGCTACTAAGGCAAAAGTTTCTATAAAATCTATCCCTTCAATTTGAGAATATTCTTTGCACACAAGTCTTGCTTTATTCCTTACAACTTCTCTATTTTCATTCAACTTGTTCCTGAAGACCCATTTGGATCCAATAACATTTTTGTCAACAATATAGGAACTAGTTCCCAAGTTTCATTCTTCTCTATCTACAATAGTTCTTCCTCCATTGCCTTTACCCAATTTTCATCATTGCAAGCTTCATTCATAGTTTTTGGTTCAACTGTGGAGAGTAAACAGTAGTTTACTTGTTCTTCAGTAGCTTTTCTTCTTGTCAGTACACCTTTTCTTTTATCTCGAATAATTTGATCTTCAGAGATTGATTCTTACATACCTGGGGGTTTTAGCAACACTTTATGGAGCCTTTTCTTCTTCATCTTGACTATATTCTTGTTCAACTTTATCTTCATGAGTTGTAGCAGCAGGTTCATCTAATTCATAGCCATTCTAATTTGATGTTATTCCTCTATCTTCATCCACCTTCACATTTGCACTTTCAACAATCTTTTTCAGTCTTTTATTATAACACCGGTAAGTTTTACTCTTGGTAGAGTACCCAAGGAAGATTCCTTCATCACAACTTACATCAAATTTCCCTAGATCTTCATCTCTTTTTTTATAGAGTTTGCCTTCAAAGACTTTGAAATATCTTACTGTAGGAATTCTTCCATACCATAGTTCATAGGGAGTTTTAGTACCATTACTTTTCACTTGAACCCTATTCTGAATATAGATAGCAGTGTGTATAGCTTCTTTCCAAAAGACTTCCGGTAGACCTCCTTCCTTCATCATTGTCCTAGCAACCTCTTGAATTGTTTTGTTCTTCCTTTCCACAACTCCATTCTACTGGTGAGTTCTAGGTGCAAACAATTGCCTCTTAATCCCTTTCTCTTCACATAAAATGTTGAACTCATTTGAACTAAACTCACCTCCTCTGTCAAACCTCAAACATTTGATTTTCAGTTCTAACTCATTCTCAACAATTGCCTTGAAGGATTTGAACTTTTCTAGGGCTTCATATTTGTCTCTTAAGAAAATAACCCAATTCATTCTAGAATAATCATCAAAAAGAAACATGAAGTACCTATCACCTTGCAGAATTCTTACCCTTGCAGGACCACATAGGTCTGTATGTACTAGATCTAGCAAACCTGTAGAAAATTGTTCTTTACTCTTGAAACCTGTCTTATTCTACTTCCCAAACTGACATTCTCTACAAATGGTATTGATGGGTTTAATAAGCTTTGGTAGATCTCTCACAATCTGACCTGATCTTATCTTTACCAGATTGTCAAAGTTTAAATGACACATCCTTATGTGCCACAACCAACTCTCATCTGCTTGGGCCAATAACCAGTAATCACTAGTTCTTCTTAATTCATAAATTTTACCTCTAGTCTTCTTCCTAGTAGCAATCATAGTTCCAAAGCTTTCCATGATCTTGCACCCATTATCTTTGAATCTCAGATCATAACCTTTGTCACACATCTAACTAACACTCAAAAGGTTATGCTTCAAACCCTTCACATACAGGACATTATTAGTATTTTTCTTACCATCAAATGAGATAGATCCTTTTCCACAAATCTTACCAGCTACATTATCTCCAAACCTAACTAGTCCTACATCATACTTTTCCAAACTCACAAACTTACTTTTGTCGCTGGTCATATGATGTGAGCATCCACTATCAATAATCCATTCATCCTTATCTTTCTCAACTTGAACTGCCACAGCACTTTCTTCTACTAGTTTCTCTTCCTTCACATAGCTAGCAGGATTAGTAGACATAGGTTCTTCTTTGATGGAAAAAAAACATTCATTTGCACTAGTACTAGCATCATCAACTTCATCATTAGTCACACCTTCATCATCAAAATCTCTAACATAGTAGCATTTCTTTGGAGCTCTAGGCCTGTTCTCAAATCTTTTTCTATTCCTTTCAATTATTTTAGGACATCTAGAAGCATAATGACCTACTTTACCACAAGAAAAATATTTGAAAGGTAATTTGCCTTTAAACTTACTAGAACCTCTTTGCAATCTATTAACAAAATTAGCTTCAAATTCATCAAAATCATTAGGTTCCATCTTATGTTTCT
Organism: Cunninghamia lanceolata; assembly: GCA_027924645.1. Lineage (NCBI taxonomy): Eukaryota > Viridiplantae > Streptophyta > Pinopsida > Cupressales > Cupressaceae > Cunninghamia > Cunninghamia lanceolata. Next base: position 5,705,353 of record BSBN01000596.1, read on the forward strand.
CAGCTCTAGAGATCTTTTCTGAAGTAATGTCTTTGAAGGTAGTCTCAACTTTTGGAAATGCATCACCAAACTCTCTCATCTCAAATGTTGTAATCTTTTTGATTAATTGATCCCTCTAAATAGCTTTTACAGTCATTACTTCTTCAATTGCAGCTACCTTATGACTATAGGACTTTGGTAGTGATCTGAGAATTTTCATCACAACTTCCTTATCATTGAGAGTTCCTCCCATACCTTTTATTCCAGTGACAAGTTCATCAAAACTTTGAATAAAGGTTGTTATGTTTTCATCTTCAAACCCTCATATTCACTTTCAAGCTCTATAGCTTGGCTTCTCTTATAGAATCATCTCCTTCATACAGATTTTTCAGCTTCTCCCATACCTCATTTGCAGGTTCAAGATCCATAAATTTTGTCAATACTATGTCACTTAAGGAATTTAATAGGGCATCCTTTTCTTTGACATCGAACTCATATTCTTTGATATCATCTTTAGTTGTCAAACCACCTTCAGGCATGACAAATTGTGACTGTGTAGCTAGCCATACTTTATAACCAAGACAGAGGAGATGGATTTTCATTCATACCTTCCAAAGAGCATAATTTGTCCCATCAAATTGTGGAGCTTCCCTTTTATAATACATCCTAGATCTTTCTCAATCTGTTAAGGCTTCTTCTAAGGAACATCATTTTGATACCAATTGTTGGAATGTATCAGACAACTAAGAGGGGTGGAGGGTGAATCAATTGTCCTAAAACTTCTAACCAATTATTACCATTAACTTATCAAACACTTATATTCTGATGTAACAATGTAAGCATGAAATAAGAAGCTCAACACATTAACATAATCAACATAGGAGACACCATATTTTTACATGGAAAACCCTAAAAGGGAAAAACCACAGTGGGTGTTAGCCCACAGAAAATATATGAGTTATAACAATACCGAAAAATAGAGGCTCACTACCCAAATTACTCACTACAAAGAATGACTCACTGCCAAGGGGTGGATCATTGCCAAGAGATGGTAGACTTGTTTAGTAGCATCTACTCCATGCTTGAGTTCAGTTCCATTACAACACAATGCTCTATGCTCTATGCTCTACTCTTTTACACCTTCACACTTATCTTCTCATTTTTTATACACACACCCTTTTTTGCAACTCTATTACATGCTTTTATAGAATTCATCAACCTTAAAATGTACATCAAGGTCGGCATTACATTTACCAACCATTGGAACATTTTCCAAGGTTGACATTACATTCACCAACCATTGGAGCATTTTCCAAGGTCAGCATTATAATACATACACAAAAATAGGTCTAGACCTAATACAAATCAATCTAAGGAAAAGATGTAAAGATGTATGCGGAACACATTGCTCCTTAGTTGGGACTCCAATGCAATCTTCCACATCACGTCATACCTCTACAATCTTCAATGCTTTTCCGTAATTGATGCAATCAACCAAGTCGGCCAAGACTGGTGAGAACATTAGGTCTTCTAAGAGAATTCTTTGACCATAATCCAAATTTCTCTTTGTGGACCAATCTGAAGGTAGGAACATGATCAAGAGACATACACAAGCACATTATAATCATCAAAAACATCCGCTTAATATCCAAACACTTTACCCATCAGATTCTTCAAACCAGAGCACAAGAACAACACTGTCAGCCACTGTCATAAGGAAAAGATCACTTGAGGACCACCATATCACAAATAATTAAAGTTGAAGGCATTTTGTATACACCTAAAATTGGCTCATGTCGAACTAAATAAATATTTTAAATATTTATTTTAATTCTTATTCTTCTATCAATTAAATAAATATTCTAATTTATTTGATTGGTTCATTATCCCAAAATTAAATAAAAATTATTTTATTTAATTAAATATCCTAATTCCTCTAATATCTCATCTAATTAAATAATCCTAAATTATTTAATTAATCTCAAATTCCTCTATCCGAAAGTCCCAATTTCATAAATCCACATCACCTTTCCACCTCACCATGTTGCACATATAATTAAATATTTTAATATTTATTTAGCTAATATTCCCTCACCCACATGTCCTATTTCTCCTCCAATCAAGATCAATTAACTCATTAGTGAAATTAGTTATCTAATAAATCAATTCACTTAAATGGTTAGTCTATTCAGTTAACTCCTCAATCTATTCTGTTAACTCCCATAACTCATGAAAAGAGGCCTAGACACTTGTCCTCTTCTGATTTGTGCACATTCTCTCAAGCTCTCTCAACCATACACATCACAGGTAATTCCTCCAATCATGGATCTATTGACACTTAGATTTGACCTCTTCTCAGCCTATATAAACAAGGTTCTCACACCCATTTTGCATCCACTCAAGCTTTTGCAATATTACTCTTCAGAAATCCTACCAATGTTCCTTTAGCAAAGTATCCTCATTACATTTGCATTATCCCATTATCACCATATTCATACAATCATGTCTCAATTATTAATCATCCATCTTCATTAGAGTTGCATTTGTAGTTTAACCTTCATTATACATTCCAATCACAACCATGCTCCTATTGTCATCTTCAACAATAAGGAAGTATAACTTTTGAGAGATAAAATCATATACAAGATCCATATGAGATAGGTAATAATGAAAGCTACGAGGTAAATCAGTTTACGAAGGTAATATCTTTGTTTATTGTATTTGCATCAATTTCATTGAGTTATTGGATATTTAGTTGTTTAATACTATTGTTCACATTTTCCTCTAACACACTTAACATCATATTATTGGAATTAGAGGTGACAACTAAGAGGGGGGGTGAATCAGTTGTCTTAAATCTTTAAAACTTGTAACAGTTAATAGATTAATAATATTATCATGAAAAGGAAGAATCAACAACACATGAGTAGAAGTAGAAATAACACATTTGACACCAAGATTTTTGACGTGGAAACTCGGTTAAGGAAAAAATCACGGTGGGGGTTAACCCACAAATATGATACTATGTTAAAAGTATTACAATGGAGAATGCACATGCATTTAGGTTCACTGCCCAGAGCTCACTTCTCAAAAGAAGGCTCACTGCCTACAGAAAGAAGATTACAATAAATTTGAATTAATAATTAGCATCTACCAATGCAAGGAGTCAGTTATGGTTAAGCATAGAATACTGACTTGATACACTTCATCCTCACTCTGCCTTATTTACTGCTTTGCTAACATCTAAACCTTAGATCTCTTCTCTTTTCACACTTATCCCTAGTAGTATCACACACACACTCAAATCAATTAAATCCATTGGCTATATATATCCACATCATGATATTCAATCACTTTTCAGTCAGCTTCAAGAACACTTGGAACTTTTGTTGAAAACTTTGTTTTGTCAGCTAAATCTATGCATAACTTGTAACACAGACAAAACCTTGCATTCACAAATCATCAATCATGTTGGCTACTATTATTGATCATCACAAATTATCCAACTAACAACTTCCATTTATCTAGAACCAGGATCAATTACAAGGTCGGCTTGTTCTTCTATTGTCTGCACTGTCAAACTATAACCACATACTCAGATGCAAATAACTTTTGAATCCTTCATCACAGGAGGTTAAAATTCTTGATTTAGATTGCCCTAACAATCCTTATGACTTCTTTAGATCTGTAATATACTTAGATTTTCCACCGAAGAGATCCAGACCAAGATACAGACCCTGTCACATGCTCTGTTTCTGGCTACCCAGACTTAGATAAATTTTGATTCTAACTTGTGGTATAAACAAATTATGTTATGCAAATGAGTGGAATAGTCTTAGTTGCCATCAATGACAACACTTCTCATGTGAAGCAGTGTCTCTTGCCAACACATCTTAGACTTAACTCTAGAATCACAGATAAAAATTCTTCAATGCAGAGGAATGCGAAGTAGAATACTTTCTCCCTGTTGCAACAAAATACATAGAAATAGTAGGCTTTACTCTATAAGGCATGAGTTTTCCATAGTCCATAATAGATTAATGAGAGTCCTTTTGGATTCAACTATGTATGTTTTTGCATATGGATCATGCTTAATGATCCATCATCAGGAAGAGGAATATTGAACATAACTTACTCAAATCTTCATGCGGAGAGCTCAAACTCAGAACATCACATCTTTAGATATAACTTCAAATATGTTCCAAACCATAGGCAAAAATATTTAATATTCAAGCAATGCAGAGAAATCTTTTGGACTGTTCTTCAGAGTCCAATACACTGTTTCCACTACAACACATTATTTCCATCGAAGGAGCTAATTTTCTCAATATCCTCAACATCAGGATCACTTACATAGGTAAATACAAAGCATCTTACTCATGACAAGAAAGAAACAAAATAAGAGCATAGTTGACACCTATGACAACACAGATATGTTGACATCAATGACAACATCGATTAGGCACATACTTGCAACAGGCCATACCCCACTTGACTAGTCATAGGGCTTGTTGATGTGTCTTCTTCATGTGCTTGCTTAATCATCACATTCCTCAAATTTCAAAATTCAAACTTTCTTATGTGTCTTGAATGAGTGATTCATGTGTGTACATGTGTGAACATTTGTTTGAACATTGCCAAATCAAGCTATAAACACCAAACACATAAACAAGTCATTCTACACATTCTTTCCAACACATTCAAATCCAATCACCTTCTTCCTAATCAAACCCTAAGCACATCATATCCTAATCATATACAAGTCATCATCATCCAATCCTAATCATATCCTTGTCATTCTACACCATCCAAGTCATCATTCCTAATCATTACACATCTTCATTCATAACCCAATCAACTTCATCCCAATCAATCCAAATTATCTAATCTCATCACTACACATCATCACCTTCATTCTAATCCAATCAACTTCTTTCTAATCCATCCAAAGTCATCTCATCTCATCATTACACATCATCATCTTCATTCTAATCAAATCAATCACATCCTAATCATATCCTAACCATTCCTTCCAATCCAATCAATTTCATCAATATCATTCCCAATCACAATACACCACAACCATAGGGAAACCTTTGAGTGTCTACTCTCCCTATCAAATCTGATTCCAACTATGTCAAAACATTATAGACCTACTAGTTCTATTCACCCACTACATATTCAATTTCATTCAGCCCTTGACATCTATAAAGGCTCCCAAAAATAGTCTTCCTAAGGTTGAAACATAGGGAGAAACATCAAAGCTTAACTATATCAAAAGTATAAATAGGGTCCAAGAGACATTGACATATTTTTCAAATCAATCACAACTTGGGCTTAATACCACAAGGCTAGTTTAAGTCCATCCTTCCAAGTGAATTCTGAAACTCATGGGTTCACCTTAATCAATCATTTCTTCCACACCTCAAGGTCTTGATAAATCCAACTTATACTTTGATGAAGGTTATTAGTAGACAAGAATACCCTCTTGGAGCTATACCTTTCAAATACTAATATCCATTAGCCTCTATCATAGTCTGGGTCTAATCACCTTGCATTAACATCCACATAACATCCTGCAATTCACAAGTCTCATTTGGTAGAGACACGGTTGCAAAAGGAAGAGAAAGGGAGTAGATCCTCCTAGTTATCCTTATAGTGAACACTTAAACACAACATTCCTAAACATTCTTTCCAACATATTCATTCCAAGACAAGTCATCCTAATCATCGCATTCATTCCAAGTCATCTCATATCCTAATCATATCTTAATTAAACCCTAATCATCCTTATCATTCTCCTAATCAGTATCCTAATCAATCCAAGTCATCCAATCTTGTCATTCCACATCACCTTAATCCTAGTCAAGTACTTGTCAACATGGTCTTAATCCTTTACGATCCTATGCCCAAACCAAGACCTAAACTTGTCCTTCGATGGGCCCCTCCAACATCAAATGATGACAGGACACATATTGCATGCCTTGAGACACAAGATGACATAAAACGATATGAAGACATGTGTCATTCCACGACAATCCTAGTGAACAAAGTTCCAACACCCCAAGCCTCTTCACAGGCCTATCCAAGTCCACCTTTGCAACAAGACAAACTTCTTTTAAATTTTCATTCTACCATTGATAAGGGGAACACAAGTCTACCTCATTCGTCCTATAAGTACATTCTACCACCGCACTCTAATCCTACATCAACTCCACGTCCTAGAATCAAACATTACAAAAGCAAGCCTAAGGGGTTGTCCATATGCACTAATCCATTCAATCCTTTTGACACTCCACCTAATCAAAGTTTGAACCCTAATCCTATAACACCATCCATCCCTCTTATCCCTCCACCTAATGCTAATCACAAGTCCACATCATCTACCCTAATTGTCCATCCACTATATTGTGCTTCTACACATGCACTTGAAAAGGATGTGATCCAATGGCTACTAGCTAGGGATAAACCCTCCCCATGTCAAACACCCATTCATGAGCCTATCAAAGAACCTTTGAATGCCATGTCCAATTCTTCCACCCTATCATGTGGTCCACAAACCATCAAGCCTCTATAAGAGTTATCCAATTCCATTTCCACCTCCATTACAGGAAGTCAAGAGCATAATCCTAAGCATGAGGAAACATTAACACCTTTTACAAATCAAGATCAAAGTACCCCTATCTATGATCAAGCTCCCATATATGATCAAGATCCCATCTATGATCAAGAAGCCCATGATGATCCTCTTAGCCAACTCTATGCATTCCATGGTCAAGAGCTTGTCACCCCTCCTATCCATAATTCACTTAATCCCATCCGTGATCAACAAACATCCACTTACCTATTGCAAGTATGAGGTTAACCAGTGTTGTCATTGATGTCAACATACTCATATTACTTTGACAAGAAGGATTGGATGAGCTGTGTGCTGAGGATATTGAGAAAATTAGTCTCAAACAGGAACAGTGAAGAACAGTGATGAGAAGAAGGCAAAAGTACTCAATAGGTTGAGATTCAGAGGATGCAGATTAAAGGGTTTGTAGATATGAGTCTTTAGATGATCTAGTTAAGATTTCAGAGGTCCGTATGAAGATGTGAAGAAGTTGTGATTGGTCAAGTAGAACCGGTTCCGAAAGATGCTCTGGAGTGACAGAGTGCTACAAAAAGGTCCAGTGATATCCAGAAGTGCATTATCCTATCTTGCGGATTGGATTGAGTGTTTGGGATGTCCTTGTGATGTGTCATCTCTATTTGTTCATGGTTTGGAGGTCTGAAAGCACATATTTAGTATGACAGTGGTGGTAGACTATGTTCTTGAAGTTCCAGATGAGGAAGAGAAGAGATTCCAATGAGTAAAGGAAGTGCGGATGTACCTGGTCATTCAGGCAAGCTTGTGAAGGTCCTTGGATCATGTTGAGGTTGTGTTGTTGGTCCGCATTGGTGGTAGAGCCCGAAATTGAAGATACTCTTCCAGATGAAGTTCTTGTTCAGACTAGCTGACTGGATGAGTTGTTCATCTTGCAAATGTTCTTGTGGTGGCTGACCGGATGTGTTATTCATCTTACGAATGTTCTTATGGTTGATTGCCGACTTAGATGATTGTTCCTAAGTTGATGTCTTGTATAAATAAAGGTTTGTGAATTCATTTCAAAGTGTGTTGAGAAACAGATGAGTGTGGTATAGTGAAAGAGCACAAGGCAAAGCAGGTGTGTCTCAGGCTTAAATGGAACTAATCCAGACATGGTGAAGATGTCATTCTCCAGTTCAAGTTTGTAATACTTATGATCTTGTAGATAGTGTGTCTCTTGTAGGTAGTGTGCCTCTTTGTGAGCAGTGTGCTCAGGCAGTGAGCCCTAACTGGCATGTGCCATCCATTTTTTCTTATTCTTCTAATAGAGAATAATCCTTAGGTTAATCACCCCATAGTTTTTCCCTTAACCAAGTTTTCCACATTAAAAATCTTGGTGTCAAATGTGTTGATGTTTATCTGCTCCAGTGTTCTTACTTTATGCTTTGATGAATGGTTAATTGATATGCTGCTAACTAACAAAGTTGATTCAAGTGTTTGAAGTTGAAGCAACTTTTATACAACTGATTCACACCCCCCCTCTCAGTTGTGTGCCCTAGATCTAACAATTGGTATTAGAGCCAAGTTCCTTTGAAAGGATCTTAATCGCTTGAGGAGATCTAGGATGTCGTCATACAAGAAGGATAGTCTGAAGTTTGATGGAACCAATTTCTCACTCTGGAAAGGTCGCATGAAATGTCACTTGGAGTGTATGGGAAAAGCATACTTGTCCATGATCACAAAGGCTTATGTACCTCCATAGGGTGGTCTGACAACACTGAATGAAATCACAGATGCTGAAAATAATTTGTAGACTAAAGAAGCTCTTCTAAGCACATTGAATGATTCAGATCTCTCAAATGTTATTGACCTACCAACTGCATATGAGATCTGGGTCAAACTAGAACTTCTGCATGAAGGAGATGAGTTTGTTAAGAGTGCAACATTGCAAAGTCTGAAAGGGAAATTTGAAAGATTGAAGATGAGATATGATGAAAACATCACTACCCTTATGCCAACAGTGAATGAGCTGGTATGTGGAATCAGGAATGCTGGTGGAGTTCTGGATGAAAATGAAATTGTTTGCAAAATTCTCAGATCCCTTCCTGCTGCCTACAAAATCAAGGTTGCTGCCATTGATGAATTCAGAGCCCATACAACTATCACAAGAGAGCAATTGGGTAGCAAACTGGCTACATTTGAAATGACTAAGTTTGGAGATGATCCCCCCAAGACTGAATCTGTATCCAAAGCCAGTGTCTATGTGAAAGGTAAACAAAGATTTGATCTAGGAGAAAACTCTTCAAGGAAGCTATCATGGTATGATCAAGCGAGAAAAGATATGGAAGAGGAAGAAGCAAAAACAACTCATCTTGAAGCCCTCATTGCAAAGAGACTGCCAAGGGGATCCGGTAAGTATGAAGGAAAGTTACCTTTTAAATGCTTCAACTGCAATAAGATTGGTCATTTCGCCTCAAGATGTCCAGAAAGAACTGCAAGATCAAATTCTAACAAACAAAGGTTCCAAAAGAACTGTTATTATGTTCATGAAGAAGATGATAATGAAGGTGTAACAGATAATGATCAGAGATAGGAAACAGATCCAGAAATGAATGGGTGTTTATTACCATCAAGGAAGAAAATCCAATATCCTCTGAATCTGTCAATCATAAGGTTGTGGAAAGTGCTTTGGCTGCACAAATTGAAGAAAAGGATGATTGGGTTATTGATAGTGGATGTTCTCACCATATGATAGGTGACAAGAACAAGTTCTTAGATTTGGAAAGGTATGAAGGAGGAATGGTAAAATTTGGTGATAATTCTGCTGGTAAAATCAGAGGTAGGGGAACTATTTCTTTTGATGAAAGAGCAAAACCGGTAATGTACTATATGTTCAAGGATTGAAGCACAATCTTCTCAGTGTTGGTCAGTTGGTGGACAAAGGCTATGATCTTCGGTTCAAGAATGGAGGATGCAGGATCTTTGAAAGCTCCAGAACTGAGATTGCATCCAGTACTCAAACAAAAGGTAATATCTTCCATCTAGTTGGTTCTAATAAAAGTTGTTTGTTTGTTCAAGTTGATCAGAGTTGGTTATGGCATAGAAGAATGTGTCATGTGAATTTTGATAACATCATCAAGATAAGCAATACTCAGGTTGTAAGAGGTCTTCCAAAATTGGTGAAACCTACAAATAGTTTGTGCAAAGAATGTTAGCTAGGTAAATAGAGCAGAGTCTCTTTCAAAAGCAAGGATCAGTCCTCCACCAGATTATTGGAATTAGTTCATACTGATCTATGTGGTCTGATAAGAATCAAGAGTATGCAAGGTGATAGATATTTCATGTTACTGATTGATGATCATTCCCAGATGATGTGGGTTACTTTCCTAAAAGAGAAATCAGAAGCCCTTGAGAAGTTCAAAATCTTCAAAGCTATGGTAGAGAATCAAATCAGACTGAAACTAAAATGTCCAAGGTCTGATAGAGGTGGTGAATTCACATCCGGTGAATTCATAGACTTTTGTGAGAAGCATGGCATAAGGAGACAGCTGTTTGCTCCTAGGACTCCACAGAAGAATGGAGTAGTTGAGAGAAAGAACTGGACCATCCAGGAAGCATCCAGGACAATGATGATGGAAGCAAATGTTCCTCAGATGTTTTGGAGAGTTCAAATCAGAAGCAATACCGGTAAGACTCCTTATGAACTTTGGTTTGGTATAACTCCCACTGTGAGATATTTCAGAGTATTCGGTAGCAAGTGTTACATCAAAAGAGATGAAGATCTAGGAAATTTTGATGCTAGAAGTGATGAAGGAATTTTCTTGGGTTACTCCACTCAAAGCAAAGCATACCAGTGTTACAATAAAAGATTGAGAAAGATGATAGAAAGTACAAATGTGAAGGTTGATGAAGGAATTAAGAAGCCCTCAAGATTCTATGAATGTGATGAAGATGATCAGAATGATTCTCTGGTGCAAGGAGCTCAATCCTCCATTGAAATTCAAATACAAACTGATCCGGTAAATTAGGAAGAAGAGGCTTGTCTGAATGAGCCTGATCAAGAAATAGTAGTGCAAGAAACACCCAAAGTTCCAAGGTATGTAACTCTAAATCATTCTGAAGATCAGATCATAGGTGACAAAAGCAAAGGGGTACAAACAAGGAGGAAAATTGCTCTAGATTCAAATGAATACTGTCTGATTTCAAAAATTGAACCTAAAACAATTAATGAAGCTTGCAATGATGAAAATTGGACCAAAGCAATGGAAGAAGAGTTGATGCAAATTGAGAAAAATCATACTTGGGATCTCGTTCCTAGACCTAGAAATAAGAATGTAATTGGAACCAAATGGGTCTTTCAGAACAAACTAAATGAAGTTGGTGAAGTAATTAGAAACAAAGATAGATCGGTCTGCAAAGGCTACTCTCAAATAGAAGGAATTGATTTTGAAGAAACTTTTGCTCTGGTGGCAAGAATTGAAGCAGTCAGATTATTTCTTGCATTTGCTGCCTTCAAAGACTTCAAGGTATATCAAATGGATGTCAAGTCTGCCTTCCTAAATGGTGATTTGGAAGAAGTATACATTGAACAACCAGATGGATTTCAATTGTCTGATCATGATGATATGGTCTGCAAGTTGAAGAAAGCACTGTATGGTTTGAAGCAAGCCCCAAGAGCATGGTATGAAAGGTTGGATAAGCATCTTGTGCAGATTGGTTTCAACAAAGGTACTGTTGATAGTAATCTATATTTCCAAATAGATAAGGAAAACATCTTGATTGTTGAAGTATTTGTTGATGATATCATCTTTGGAGGAAAAGACAGTATGTGTAAAACTTTTGCAAATCAAATGAAAAGTGAGTTTGAAATGTCAATGCTTGGTGAAATGAATTTCTTCTTGGGTCTGCAAATTACTCAGACAAAGAAAGGCATCTTTATCTGTCAGACCAAATATGCAAAAGAATTGTTGAGGAAATTCAGAATGGAAGATTCAAAGCCAATGAACACCCCTATGGCAACTGGATGTAAGTTGAGCAAAGATGATGACTCTCCTAAGATAGATCAGACCAAGTACAGATCAATGATTGGAGGACTATTGTATCTCACTCAGACTAGACCAGATATAATGCAGGCTGTTGGTCTTGTGGCAAGATTTCAAGCTAATCCCAGAGAATCTCATGTCATGGCAATCAAAATAATTTTTAGGTACTTGAAAGGAACAGTTGAGTATGGTCTATGGTATCCTAGAGATCAGGATTTTTCTCTTCATGCATACACAGATGTAGATTGGGCAGGAGATGTGGATGATAGGAAGAGTACAAGTGGAGGAGCATTCTTTTTGGGAAAAAGGTTGGTTTCTTGGCTTAGTAAGAAACAAGAGGCAATATCTCTATCTACAACTGAAGTAGAACACATTGTAGCAGCAGGTAGTTGCACTCAAATCTTATGGATGAAGCAGATGTTAAGAGACATTAACGTAGAATATGAGGAGCCCATCACAATTTTCTGTGATAACTCAAGTGCAATAAATATTTCTAAGAATTCAGTGTTGCATTCTAAGACCAAGCACATATCTATTAAGTTTCACTTTCTAAGAGAGCAAGTGAACAAGAATGAAGTCAGATTGGAGTATGTACCCTCCAAGGATCAGATTGCAGATATTTTTACTAAACCTCTTCCCAAGGACTCTTTTGAGTATCTCCGGGAGAAGTTAGGGGTCATGGCCCCTCCCGTGATGAACTAGGATGCATTGATGTGCATCAGTCCGGTGGATATCACAGTCATATCTTGTGATTCAGATTGATGATGGGGAGCTGCTACTAAGGGGGAGTAGCTGGTATGATTCTGATGTGTTAGAACTGCAAGTATGAGCCCTTTGCCATTGATGTCAAAGGGGGAAAGAAGACATATGAAAAACAAGTGGTTGATGATCAAAGGGGGAGCAGTAAAGGAAGAGAAGACATGTGAAGAGTTGTTGCTGATAGGGGGAGCTGTGACAGAAAGGAGAAGATCTTGTCTTAATGGTTTTTCACATCATATGTTGCCATCAATGACAAAGGGGGAGATTGTTGCAAGTATGAGGTTAACCAGTGTTGTCATTGATGTCAACATACTCATATTGCTTTGACAAGAAGGATTGGATGAACTGTGTGCTAAGGATATTTAGAAAATTAGTCTCAAACAGGAACAGTGAAGAACAATGATGAGAAGAAGGCAAAAGTACTCAATAGGTTGAGATTCAGAGGATACAGATTAAAGGGTTTGTAGATATGAGTCTTTAGATGATCCATTTAAGATTTCAGAGGTCCGCATGAAGATGTGAAGAAGTTGTGATTGGTCAAGTAGAACCGGTTCTGGAAGATGCTCCGGAGTGACAGAGTGTTACAAAAAGGTCCGGTGAGATCTGGAACTGCATTATCCTATCTTGCGGATTGGATTGAGTGTTTCGAATGTCCTTGTGATGTGTCATCTCTATTTGTTCATGGTTTGGAGGTCTGGAAGCACATGTTTAGTATGACAGTGGTGGTAGACTGTGTTCTTGAAGTTCCAAATGAGGAAGAGAAGAGATTCCAGTGAGTAAAGGAAGTACGGATGTACCTGGTCATTCAGGCAAGCTTGTGAAGGTTCTTGGATCATGTTGAGGTTGTGTTGTTGGTCCGCATTGGTGGTAGAGCCTAGAATTGAAGATATTCTTCCAGATGAGTTGTTCATCTTGCAAATGTTCTTGTGGTGGCCGACCGGATGTGTTATTCATCTTGTGAATGTTCTTATGGTTGATTGCCGACTTAGATGATTGTTCCTAAGTTGATGTCTTGTATAAATAAAGGTTTGTGAATTCATTTCAAAGTGTGTTGAGAAGCAGATGAGTGTGGTATAGCGAAAGAGCGCAAGGCAGAGCAAGTGTGTCTCAGGCTTAAATGGAGCTGATCTAGACATGGTGAAGATGTCATTCTCTAGTTCAAGTTTGTAATACTTATGATCTTGTAGACAGTGTGTCTCTTGTAGGCAGTGTGCCTCTTTGTGAGTAGTGTGCTCAGGTAGTGAGCCCTGACTGGCATGTGCCATCCATTTTTTCTTATTCTTCTAACAGAGAATAATCCTTGGGTTAATCACCCCATGGTTTTTCCCTTAACCGGGTTTTCCACGTCAAAAATCTTGGTGTCAAATGTGTTGATGTTTATCTGCTCCAGTGTTCTTACTTTATGCTTTGATGAATGGTTAATTGATATGCTGCTAACTAACAAAGTTGATTCAAGTGTTTGAAGTTGAAGCAAGTTTTATACAACTGATTCACCCCCCCTCTCAATTGTGTGCCCTAGATCTAACATTACCATGATGAGACACATGTCTCACAAGTAAACATAAAAGATCAAACCAATACCTTGGATCTTAGTGAATGCAATGAACATAATCAAGATCCTAATATTCCTTCCTCATACTCCATAGATCCCATTGCAAATCCATCATATCCTATTGTTCTATCCACCCTCATCCATGAATGTTATTCCCTAGGACACCAACAACCTTTGTCCATCACTTCACCTTCTCCATCCAATCACGAGCTCAAGTCTAGTGTCCAAAACACACCTAGTCCCATTGTCAATTGCATCCTCCAAAAAATGAACTATCATGGTAAAGGCTTAGGCATTCATGAACAAGGTATTTTAGAGCCTATACATGTCAAGGTCCCTCCACACTCATATGGTCTTGGATACACACCCCAAGGACAACAATATGAAGATGTTGGTACTTCCTCCACGCATCCTAAATCTACCACTTTCCATTGCACATCCTATCATGTACCTAAAACATATGTTGCCATTCCACCTCCATCATCCTACAAATGTCAAAACCATGTGACCATACACCTTCCACCATCCACTTTTCCTCCACTACTTCCAACTCTTAACATCCCTCCACCCACTTTACCACCATTGCTCCCAACACCTAACATCCCTATCATTCATAAGTACCCTAAATATCCTAGTCATGACCAACAAATACACACATTATCTAAGCAAGGAGCTTCCACTCATTCCACAAAAACCATGGGATTTAAAAATAAACATTTGGATGCCTCCACACATAAAGTCAAAAATCCTAAGGGTCCTAATGCGTTAGGGTACAAATGCAAAGAATCAAAGCAAAGTCCATCTAAAAAGCTATCCAAGCTCATACCTCCAAAAGCAAAGTTCAAAACTAAAATGGTTTGGGTACCTAATAAAAAAGAAGAAAGCAAGTCAAATGAAGCATCCACATCACAAAAATCCCAAACATCCTCATCCATTCATAAATAACAATCCATTCCAAAAACTCAAATTACTTCATCCCACATGAAAAGAAAAAATTATAATAATACTAAATCTATGTGGGTACCTAAATTCCTATGCCATCCATCCCCTAAGCAAACATTTCCATTGCTTCTTACACCACCTTCCAATCACAAGGTTCAATGTTTATTATGGTGTGTGTAGCCATTGGTCATGATTCCTTTCCATACCTCCATCACCCCATAATTCAACTATTTTCCTACATATTTCACCCATCACCATCCTATGGTCCATGCTTTTCATAAACCTTTCATCCATCCATTCATGAGTCCTACATAATCCACATCATAATCCACTATCATCCCCTCTATAATCCACTTCATAATCCACTATCTACCTTATCCATCTCACTTTCATGCAATCCCCTACCAACATCTATGAGCAAAATGACTTGACATGGTCCATGTAAAGACTTTTCTCTCTAATGGGACAATATTAGCTTTCATGGAACTAGACACTTGAGTCCCTCCTATCCATATTCCCCTTCTCTCATTCAAAAGTCAAAAAAGTTGAAAAAAAAAAGTAAAGAGAAATCCCTTCATCCAATTGTGAAAACCACCCTTGATGGTGCCTTAGATAAGTACCATGATGAAAACTTGGCAAAATGGCATCATGTGTAGGATGATCTTCTATGTCACTTACACTTGGGGATTCAATGTCTCATCTATCCAACCTATAATTTTTTATACCATTCCATATCCTATCTTATCATGCCATTTCCATATACCAACCTACATATACCTATCACATTGAATTCATTCATCCTCCCTTCCTCTTTTGATCTTGGTAAAGATTGGGGGCACAATGTTGATAAAATACTTTGGATATCTCTTGACATATCCCATCCTTTCCAAACCAATATATCCTATCACCATCATATTATCATAATATTTTCTATGAAAAATCTTAACTACTACATAAAGAATGGGGCATGTTATTCCTATGTGACATAGTCTTTGGAGATCAAATCCTTTCTCTCTTATGCATACATCCTTTCCATCCACTATCATCTATTCATTTATCTATCCATCCTACATCCATCCTTGCACCTAGACTTGGTCTTCCCCCTATCATTGGTATCTAGCACAAAGACTATTCAATTTTCAATCCAATGCCATCCCAACACATATTGAAAAATCCAAAAAAAAATTAAAACATTCAAAATCCAAAAAATCAAAACATGTCAATTTTTTTTTTTAAATTTCCAAAATACAAAAAAATCAAATATTCAACAAAAATCCAAGCAATAAAATCAAAGTTAATCAATTCAAAATCAAAAATCACTCCTTCAAATCAATCATCAAACTCAAATCAATTCATCAATCAATTCCATCAAATCATCAATTCAATTCATTCAATCCAATTCATAAAATCAAATCAATTCATCCATGTCAAGTCATCATTCTTCCAATCAAATCATTTCATCCAATCAATCAAAACAAATCATCAAATCAATCATCCAATAATTTCTTCCAATCAATCACATTAATCATCTCATCACATCAACTAATCAAATCAAGTCAATCAATCATATCATTCCATCAATAAAATTGATTCAATTTAATTCTTCCAATCAATCAATCTGACAAATTCTTTCAATCCAATAAACCATCCTCATCTAATCAATCAAATCATTCAATTCATAAATCCTTATCAAATCAATCAAATCATTCCAAGAAATGATCCAAATGCAAGTCAATCCTTAATCCATACCAATCAAGTCAAATTATCCAATTGCATTCAATGGTCTTGATCCTAATCTTGATGTAAACCAAATCATAACTTAATCAAATCTTGGTAGTTCTCACATGGCCAACAATACTAGTGTCAATCAATCAATTGTCTTATATAGGATGTTGCATTGTCGAAACTAGACCAGGTTTCTTAGAAGACATGTTTCATTTCCTGAAACTAGATGCAATCATTAATCAATCAATCAATCAATCATTGGTTTATAGCTTGATAGGGGCAATACCTTATTTTCTTTTGTATCATTTTTGCATGCTTACTTTCTTGCTTGCTTGTGTGTGTTATCATTTCATCTTGCATTTTAATCAAATTTGAATCATTCCCAGCTAATATTCATATCTTGTATCTAGAGAAGGTTGTATTACACTGGGGCATGAGGCACATCCTCACCTTGGTCCTTATACCTTGGTGCATAACATCTAGTGCTATATCAAACATCATTGTTGCTCATTTTCATTGCAGCATAACACATCATTCACTTCTTCTATTCATTCCCTTATCTTTCACCTATAACCAATCCCTTTCATTTTGAGAGCCTACTTGTGTTTGTCAAACCTGCCTATCCTCTTGAGGGGGCATCATCATCCCATTTCATCATCCTTTTCCTCTGTCCATACCTTAGCTTCTTTGAAATGATGTTACTCGACATAAATCTCATCATCTCGAACATCATCTCAAAGAGAGGCAAAATGTAGATACCTAAATTTGTCCATGTCTTGACCATTACCTAGTCGATACATTACTAGAGACATTATAAGACATTTTGTCCTAATCCCACTTCTAATCCCATCTTAATCACCTAGCTAATTAATTAAATAAATCTCATTTATTTAACTAATCCCCCTTTCACATGTCAAACTAATTCAAATAAAATATTTGAATTAGGTCCTCTTTATTCTCCATTGCACACTTGTCACATGACTACAACTCCTTATGGAGTGGGAAAACCTAATTGATCCTAGCCATCCACCTCGTTCAAAACAACTTTCGATCTCAACCCTTTATTCGAATCAACCTTTTCTATAAATCAAACCTCTCACAAACCATTTGAACATCAAGTTTTCAAGTATTTTTATGCTGTCAAATTTCCTGTAGAATCATCCCCATGCCAATGTTATTCTTATGAAATAGTGAGAAACCAACAAACAACCCTTTGAAAACATGCATGCCTATGCAAGATTGAGAAGAACAATGGAGATAAGTCATTAGTTAGCTTTGAATTTGTATTTATTTCATGTTTGTTTGATTGATTCATAGCTTATTTGCACTCCATTAGGAGCTGGGGCTAGCTGTAGTGTGTTTTTTGCATGCTTGGTAGCTTTTCCCCTTCCTCAACAAGTTATGAAAGTCCTTGGTAGTATTGAAGATCAAGAGGTTTTCGTGGTTACACATGGAAGGGAAAATCATTGTTATAAATATTGGCAAGATACCATTTTGTATAATTTACCTTTGTTGGTCTTTTTATACTATGTAGATTGGGAAGGAGCTCTTGATTCGAGAAAAGTTGTTTTCTCTTGAAATTAAAATGAATTTTGTAATGTTATGGTTTTGTTATTTGTGATAGAAATCTATGGGTGAATATAAAATGAGTTTCATGTCTGGTTTTAAATCTAAAAATGGAATTCGAATGCATGTCTACATTTAGTGTTAATGTGAATATTAAATTTGAATATATGTATGTGTGTGTTATGAATTTATATTTATACTAAGCCTTAATTTTATATCTAATTGTTATGGGTATTTGTTTTAATTCTATTTTTGTTTTATGTATATATATATATGGTATACCATTCTAGTTATAAAAATGCTTTACCTAAGAAATTTGCATAAACACACATATTTGTGTGTACGTAAATCTGAATAAAACTAGTAAAAGTAGCAAAAGTGCTATCAAATGGCCTATAGACATAAATATTTATAAGTCTATCACTAAATAATATATATTTATATTTTTACTATAAAGTCATTAAATGTAGTAGTTGGTGGCATGCAACTCATTTTTAGCATTTAAAACAAATTAATTTTATTAGCGATTTTCATATGCACAATGCAATTGTTCTTTCTATGTTTTCATCGTTTTGATATTCATAGTGTAATGGTTCTTTGTAATGTATCATTATATTTGATTATCTTGAATGAGCAATTGAAGTTAGATCAACTTCAATGAATATAATGTGTAATATGTAAACTAATTTATTATTTAATACAAATGATTTTTATTTGGAAGGGGTTGAAATGACCTGCTTCCTAAGGCTGCAAGGAATGACCATTGGCCTTGACAATTCCTTAAACTTTGTCTGTGTTCATTCTTTTTGAATTTTTATAGTATTTTTTACTACATAAAGTTTGACATCTTTTTTTTTTATCTTTTAGTTTTTTTAATTTCATCTTTGTTTGTGTTTGTTCTTTTCAAGTTTTAATATTATTTTTTATTGCATAAAATTTGACATCTTTCTTTTTTAGTTTTGATTTTTTTTAATTTCATCACATTTAACAACATGAATTTTAAATGGTGCACTATAATTATCAAGTATCATAATATTCCTTAATCATAATGCAATCTATTAACATTGCCATAATTAGTGTTGTACTATTAGTAAGTTGCAATTTAAACATGTTTATTTAGTGTGTTTCACTTTAGAATCTATTTATTGTTTGTGTGGAGCACAACTTTGGCATTCACTTTAATTTGATATACTTATTGTTTGTGTGGAGTGTGGGTTTGAACTTTGGTATTGACTTATATTTGTTTTACTTTGTATGTTTAAAATTAAGATCACTTTCTCAACCTAATTTGATATACTTATTGTTTATGTGAAGCATGGCTTTGAACTTTGACATTGACTTATGTTTGTTTCACTTTGTATGTTTAAAATTGAATTCACTTTGTCACTATAATTTGATATACTTATTGTTTGTGTGAAGTATGGGTTTGAACTTTGACAATGACTTATACGTGTTTCACTTTGTATGTCAAGTATCATAATATTCCTTAATCATAATGCAATCTATTAACATTGCCATAATTAGTGTTGTACTATTAGTAAGTTGCAATTTAAACATGTTAATTTAGTGTTTTTCACTTTGGAATCTATTTATTGTTTGTGTGGAGCACAACTTTGGCATTCACTTTAATTTGATATACTTATTGTTTGTGTGGAGTGTGGGTTTGAACTTTGGTATTGACTTATATTTGTTTTACTTTGTATGTTTAAAATTAAGATCACTTTCTCAACCTAATTTGATATACTTATTGTTTATGTGAAGCATGGCTTTGAACTTTGACATTGACTTATGTTTGTTTCACTTTGTATGTTTAAAATTGAATTCACTTTGTCACTATAATTTGATATACTTATTGTTTGTGTGAAGTATGGGTTTGAACTTTGACAATGACTTATATGTGTTTCACTTTGTATGTTTAAAATTGAATTCACTTTGTTTGTATGAAGTGTGTGTTTGTGCTTTGGCATTTACTTTGTGTGTGTTCTCAAAATTTGACATCAATTGATTATTTATTTGAAGTATCTTTGAACTTTGTTCATTTAGTGTGTTTCACTTTGGCATCCGCTAATTATTTGTTTGAAATGTGTGAGAACTTTAGGCATTACTTTGTGTGCACTTATTGTTTGAGCTTTTGGCACTCACTTTCTATATGTGTTTGAACTTTGGAATCCACTTATTTATTTAAACTTTGGAGTTGACTTTGTTTAGTGTGTATACTTTGGTATCCACTTATTGTTCGTGTGAAGTGTGTGACATCACTTTATTATTTGAGTGAGCTTTTGGCATTCACTTTGTGTGTGTGAGTGAACTAACTTTGAAATTCACTTGGATTTGAACCACTTATTGTTTATGTATTGGAATCCACCTTGTTTATGTGAATCACATGTTTTAACTTTGGCATCCCCTTAATTTTTTGAATTAATTGTGAAATCATATATTTTTGTGTGTGAAATGTGAGAAAACTACCTTTTTTGTTCACTTATTTGATCTATTTACTATATGTGTATTTAAGTAAGTTTGAACTTTCACATTCACTTTGTGTGAATTAAAATTGGCATGTTGAATTATGTTCACTTTTTTGTGTGTGAAGTGTGTGTTTGAATTTTAGTATTCACTTTTTTTGTGTGTGTATTTGAACTAACTTTGGTATTCACTTTGTATGAAGTGTGTTTGAATTTTACATTTCACTTAGATTTGATCCTCTGTGTGTGTGTGTGTGTGTGGGCGTGCACGCGCACATGAACTTTCACATTCATTGTGTAAAAGAGTGTACTAACTTTGGCATTCAGAGTATGCTTGAATTTGAAGTATGTCTAAACTTTGGTATGTTTGTACTAACTTTGGCTATCATTTTGTGTGGAATGTACAAATTAACTTTGAAATTCACTTTATGTGGAATGTGCTTGAAAGAACTAAGATTTTTTTTTTGTGTATGTGTATGCATGAATGAACTTTGACTACTATTTTCTATGGTGTATTAATGAACTTCAATTTTCACTTTGCATGGAATGTGTGTACAAACAAACTTTAATGATGTTAATTATGCATCTTTGTGTGTTTGTATGAACTTTGTTTTTCTTTGTGTGTTTGTATGAACTTTGTTTTTCTTTGTGTGTGTGTGTTTGAAATAACATTGGCATTCACAGTGTGTGCACATGTGTGTGAGTGAACTTTGGCATTCATTGTGTGTGCATGTTTGAAAGTTAACTTTGGCACTCACTTCATGTGAACTCTGTGAATGTGTGATTGAATGTTAACTTTGACATTCAGTTTGTATGAAGTGAGTGTTTGTGTATTTGAATTCACTTTGGAGTTTTTTTTTTGGTTATGAATGTACTTCAACAATCATTTTATGTGGAGTGTATGTACAAAAATAATTTTAAACTTTAATGATGTTCACTTGTGCATGTGCACATTTGGATGGACTTTGGATTTCAATGTTGTGTGCATGAGGGGAGGGGAAGGGAGGTTGAAAGTTAACTTTGACAACCATTGTGTGTGCACATGTGTCTTTGAATAAAATTTGGCATTCGCTTTGTGTGTGCATGTGTGGTTGGGTTTGAAAGTTAGCTTTGACATTCATTGTGTTTGCATGTGTGTGTGAGAATCAATTTTGACATTCACTTCAACTATCACTTTATGCAGAGTGTGTTTGTGTATCTTTAAAAGTTTGGTTTGTGTGGAGTGTGTTTGTGTATGTATGAAAATAGTTTGACATTCACTTTGTGTAAAGTGTGTTTGTGTATGTATAAAAATACTTTGATGTTCATAAAATTTACATAAGCTAATCAAAGCATGGATTATCTAATGCAAAAAATTAGAAAAAAGGTAAGGACATATCCCATTACTTTCTCTCTACAACTACTTTGTAGTGTAGAAAATTTTTTGGGTTAAGATTTAGGGGAGAACATGTAGGATTTATGGGATATAATGTAGTAAGTTACAATAAATTTACATGATTTTTTGCAATTTAACTATTATTCGCATCAGGGCTAGCATTGTAGGCCATATGTATTTTATCAAGGTTATATTTTTGGAATGTTATTATATGCTTAACTACATACAAACTCAAGAAGCTATTTAAACTTTTCTCAAATTGTCACCTCTATTTTTTTATCTCTTTTGCTTGTGTAATACAATAGTATCACATGCTTCTCTTCCTCAAAATCTCCTTCCTTTCAGAGAAAGTATAGAGATTATTTATTTAGGATGTTGACTTTTATTATTGTGTAGATATGAGATGTGTTTTCTAACAAGGAAATAGTGGAAATTGTAGCATCTGCTCCCATAAGAACAATTGCAGCTAGATCTTTGGTAGGCTTTGTTGTTCAAGCATGGAGAGTGAAATATCCAACATCTAAAATAGATGGTTGTGTAGTACTGTGACTTTATTTTCACAATTCTCCTTTAGTTCTTAAGGGAAAAATTTAAAGAAAGATTCATCACAAGACTTACCCCCCATGAAAGATACCATTGCAATGACAATCCTTTTTTCCCCAAGTTCTCTATCCTTTGTATCCCCACCTACAAGAATCACAAGTGTTCATAAAGAAATGATAGAACCTACTTTGGATTCACAAGTATCAAATAATCTACAAAAAATTACACCATTAAATGTCATTAACTAAATAAATTGGATTAAGAACATTGAAATTGTGGATTATGTTTCACATAGTTCATTGAGAGAATGGTTGTCTTGCTTCAAATTCTCTTTTGGTTTAGGATGCTTCACTGAAGATCCTTGCACATTTGAATTTCACATATAATGGCCTATAGACCAAATTAGGAAATTTAAAAACACTGTAGTTTTACTTCTACATACACAAATTGTAATAATTTATTTTAAACTAAAAGAAAACATAACTGAGCTCATTGAAATTAGTAAGGCCTAAGGATTTTCAAAACAATTGTATATTAGGAAAAGAGTGATACTATGTAGTTGAATTCGGAAACTTACCTTACAAAAATGTGTTTTAAACATGACATATGCACTACAATGGAAATCATTTAATTTATTTTTTTTCAAATTGATTGTCACAAACATATTAGCTATGGGGTATCTATTTTTGAAGGCCCAGAGGTCATATTGTGATTTTTACTCTCCACTAAGGAATTACAATAACTAGATTTGACCAGTATTTAGTAGCTCAATTGCCCAAGAGATTGTAAATATAGATGCAAAATATCCTTGGTAATCACATAACTATATAAAACTATTCGACAAAAATGGTAGACCTGACATACACATAAGATAATAGTATCAATTAAGAGGTGCTTTCCTCATCCCATTCAATCAATTGGCTTGATTGTAAACCCTTTCAAGTTTCTATTGTTTGTTGTTATCTAGGAAACTTTTCATTTCCTTTAAGTATTTCATTCATTTCTCATTTCCCATTCTTCTACCACCTCCAATGTTTCAATCCATAGTGGTATAGGCTTCCTAAAAACCAATTCAATGACATTTCTCATCATGGGATTATATAACAAGGCTTTAACAACTCATCAATCAGAGTCGTAGTCTTCATGATAGAATTGTCCATGTTTGAAATGATAGAAATAGTTAGCATCTCTTACAACAATCTTAGAGATAAACTTAGTTGCAGTGTGGCAATCACTACATACACAAAGATTCTTGACAACTATAATTGTTGTTCCAGGAAAAGTATTTAACAACCCAAGTGCAATTGACAACTCCTATGGTGATAGAGGAACAAATTCCTCCTCCTCCCCCTCCACATCATTCAATACAAAATTTTCATCTGTAATGTATCTTGTTGCCTTCATTTTCTAAGACAACTTCTCTAACTTTTCATATATTTCTTGTGTTTGTGGGGTCAAATTTGTCTCCTACATGTTAGGTCTCAAAAATGCAGGTTGCTGATCCTAAGAGGATGCCAGGCTCTATGCTTAGATTTGCAACATTTTTGAACTAACTTGATGAAATCAACCTTCGAGGTTTATTGATTTCCTACACTTCAGGTCCTGCTACACCTAGGTGGGTGAACCTTGGGATTTAAAGCAGACTAAATGTAAATGTATTGACTAATTAAATCTATCTACAATGGCAAAGGGAGTAAGACAGATGAAAAGCTCACTATCTGATTATATCTAATGTCTAGTGAATGGTTTAATAGAAATTGTATAAAGTAAAAAGGATTTTAAATGATGAATGTAAATAAGACCAGTGCTTTATAGGGTAACAGAGTCGAATGAAGGATGAAGACTAGTGGCTTATAATGAACAATAATTCAAGTTGTTTGGCACAATTTTAGTTTATAACTTGTATAAACATGCAAGGAAATGACTGACAGACTCTTCTTTAATAATCCAACCAATATAATCAGATATCTTATAATTCACCAGAAGGTATTTTAATCCTTTCTTGAAGGAGCCAATTGAAATGAATATACAAGAATACAGATAATATTATCTTGGAGACAAAATGGCAATCCTAATTATATGGCTCTGCTTAGTAATCCAAACTAATATTCCCAGGTCACTGTGAATGAATCAGAAGGGTTTAATTCCTCAAATGGACACCAACCTACTTAATCACACAGATACAGCAAATGTGTATTGACAGATTAAATATATACTTGATACATTAATCTGAATAACAAGGAAATGCAGAAATGGAGACAACCACACAATTGAATAATTTTAACAAACAACTGATACCAAAATAGAACCACTAAATCAGAGAACTTTAATCTTCTTCAAATAAAATATGCAACATGGTCATTCTGAAACATTGCATATTATATATATGTATATATATTCTACAGCTGATGATCTTTTCAGCACCAATTGTCTAAACTTATATAGATGTTTTTGTGAAGAGACATAACCCTTCAATAAGTCCTTTTGGGAACTTAACAATATTAACAACTATTACATAACCATGATTAGGCTCTATTTAGCCATAAGTAAACTTTAGCCAGATGGTCCAAGTACTCTTGATCACGATGGGAATCAGTAAGTTCAACAGCACTTCTAGTAATCACATCAAGTGTGATCATCCTTTCCAGGTGCTTGCAAGTTTCTCCAGATGCAGAAACTTTGTCTTTCAGAGCTCCTATAGCCTCATGTAATATAACTCGACAATCAACAATCCACCCTTCTTTGCTCTTTATCTCTCCATTGTCTTTGAATAGCGTGGGCACTCTTGCATTCGAGGCTTTAGCACCTTCTTTAGCATCAGTTTGAGTTTTTCATAGTATTTATGATGTTGTTCGATCAATGCTCTTGGATTGGAGGTATCTGCACTATCAGAAGCACCTTTGCTTTGCATCTCAATCAATTTTTCCTACATTCTTTGTTCAAGTCTTTCATGCTCTTTAATTGCTTTGTAATTTTGAGAGTAGTTATCCCAAAATAGGTTTAACCACTATACCATGTTTGCATATCTGCTCTGTAGCACTGTGACAAATGCATCTATTTGAATTTGTGTTGCCTGGTTAGGGGATAATGCTTAAGTGTCTTGTGAGCTCTCACCCTGGGTTATTCTCTTTGTTGATTAGCCAAAAGTACTCTTAACAGCATCCTTCAAGTAGTCATTTTCTTTTGCTAATCTCTCACAACTCAATCTGTATGTATCTCTCTCTTTGATCAACATTTGAGCTTGTGCTTTGTTTAATTTCGCAACATTGATGCCAATGTCTGCTGTAATCAGAGGGTCAGTTTCCCCTGCTTTTAAAGTCATGACATGGCTGAAAGTCTTTTCAGTATCTATGATGGTTGTCTTCTTATGGGGAGGATATAGCGCCCATATCATCAATGAATTTTCATCATTATTGTATCTTATACCCATATATACTTCATTAACTCCCTCTGGAGTGAGTTTATACTTATCATCTGCACTATTTAGAAAACTATCAAAAACCAAAGCAGAATTCAAATCAAGACCAGGAAAAATCATAACTCCTACATCTTTGAGCAATTGTCTACCCCTACTAGGAGTCATATCCTGTATCTCCTTCTCTACCATTACTTTCAGCATATCTAACAATTGTTTTTCATTATCAGTGGAGACATCATCCACTGATTCTCTAATTTCTTTTCCATTGCACTTGTACAAAAATGACTTAAATTCTTTTGAATGAATAAATTTGTCATCAGAAATGAAAGAATCATAGGCTATCTGGTGTGGATCCTCATTAGCAGACCCCTCCTCATCATGTATTACAACAGGAGGCTGATATTGTAACATTTTCCTTTTGGACATTTCTACTGTTTTGTCCTGTGGCTCTTCTTACTCTGCCTATTCTTCACCTTCAGATATAACCTCAATCTCTGCTATCTACTTTTTCTTCTCACTTAAATCCCTTTTATACTTTTCTATCACCAATTCAACTTCATCTTCTTCCAAGTTCCTAATAACATCATCATGTGGATAATGTATGTGCATGTATCCACTAAGATTTTGTTTCCTTCGTGCAGAGTCAATAAAACCTTCAAGGTCAAACCCTTTCCTTGCCTCAGCACTCCTCATATTATAATGCATTAACTTGTCCACAATGAGATTATAACCCTCTTTTGACACTACAGTAAAATCTCCAAAACATAAAGTGCTGGGCATAAAGGATTGTTTATCATGTGAACTCAAATGCATTACATTTGAGCAATGCATTTGCTTGATTATCTCTAAATAAGCAATTATGTCAGGGACAGTCTTAGGCAATATGAATGGAGTGTCTTCAAAACCATAGATTCTGATCATGGTAGCATCCTCAAAACAATACCAGTCTCCCCAATTATGAGTGACAGTAGGGGGACCATCAAAATCTTTCGGCCTGAGGAACCTTTTTATCTCATTTGAAATTGAGTATTCACAAGGGTGGTTGAAATACCTATACAACACTTTTACACAATGTTCTTCAAATTGGGCATAGCTGGAATGGGCATATCTACTATCCCATAGTCTAGTCCACATTTGTATGGGTATCTTTTCCCCCTTCTTATCTGTAGCAACAACTTTAAGCTCACTTGACCATAACCCTACTTCCTGGCCAAAATACAACACCATATGCATAAGCAGTGAGTAATGCTCAAAAGAGCATGCTGGGGAACTATTTTTTATTGCAGATAATCTAGAATCTATTATATTAACAATATAGGCAGCATAGTCAAACTGCCTTGCATTATGACACTGGATGTCAATAGCTATAACCATCAAAGGGACAGTCATGAACTCAGGGACCTCTAAACCAAGGACTTGGCCTACAGAATAATAAGTGTGCTATATATATGGTTCAAATATAGCTACATGAAAGGGAGGACCATCATTTTCAGTTAGAGGCATCACTTCTCCTTCAACTCTGGGCCTATGAATGGGCAACCTCCATCCATTGTAGGTTGTGTCCATTCTCCAATATTCTTTCTCAAGGTCTTCATAAATAATAGGGACAGTGCACAAATCATCTAGATTAAACACTTCACAAATGGTATTCTTTGACAAATGTACAATTGGTTCCCCCTATGGGTTGCATATGGCTTTCAGGCTTGAATTGTAATGTTTGGCAAGTAGTTGAAGGAGTTCAACATTCAGGAATATGTTAGGCACAACCAGTTTTGCTAAATTCAAGTGCCATGGGTTTGACACAGGAGCATTCCTAAACCTTCTATTATAATGGAATCTGAAAAGCTCATATATCGATAAAGATCTCGATCCTTAAATTAATTAAAGAAGGATCGTTCTTTTCCACTTTTTTATAAATATATACATATTCTTCTAAATAGAGTAGAAAAATACTATTTTCTTTTTGGTATATTTGGTTTGGTATAATAGATACCTATCTATTATATCTTCATATATAATGGTTTGTATATTATCTCTGTTTTCCACTAAAAAGTATCCTTCTGGTATCTATATGGAAGTAGGTATTATATTTATTAATGTGCATCTAAATATTACATTGTTTACTAATTAATTAAATATCTATCTTTGTAAACAGCAGAGATAAATCATCTTATCTCTCTTTTGGTATCTAATATAGAAGTTAATATTGATTATTAATGGTCAACTCCCAAGCGCTTACATTTATCTTCTAGTTTCTCAACTTCTGCCCTAAGTTGAGTGGATCTTCTGGCTTTGGGAGTTGACCCAGGCAATTGATCAATTAAATCCTGATTGAGTTTTCTATCCTTTATTTTTTCTTCAGGGGTTTGATCAGTTTTTTGTTTCTTAGATTTACTAGTTTCCCCTTGTGATTTTCTACCTTTTCCCTTTCCCAGAGTCTCCATATTCAAATTTTGGTAGAAAATTCAAACACAGGCTATATACAATAGTTCGTATGTATGTACTTGTCGTTCTGTGGCTATAATCAAAATCCTATGTTTGTACTTCAAGAATTCCTCTATATTCTCTTCTCATACAACCCTATCAATTGTAATTACAATGATCGTAAAAGATTTCATAGCCGTTTGCATTTAATTGTCTGACCAATTCAATGTCTTTCATCACTGTGAAATGTCACATTGCCATAACTCCTGTCATCGGCATGATTTTTAAAATGTCTGGGCAACCTTAATACTTCTTATTGCACGAACAATCAATCGGCGCGACCCCTCAATTGTATTCACGATGTTATGTTGACTCATATCGAAGTGGGCGCGACCATCGACAGGACTTGTTTCATCGCCGTGTGGTTTAGATTTCCCTCTGATATAGTGAGTCTTACCGATATGACTATTGGTAAGAGTCTCATCGACAACAATTTGTTATTGGGGTGATCAATACTATCGGGATAACATATTTATGTTTCCCCGAGCTTCGTCGTCTTACCGATAATCTTCTTTACTTTGGATCGGAATGACTATGTTAATATCTCACCAATATAGTTAAAACTTCTTATCAATGTGTGTGACTTCATTTCCATCGGAATGAGATATACCATCGGGGTAATTTTTAAAGGATAACCTGATCACAATTATCTCCCCGATGGCCACTTTACATTCCTTATCGGAGAGAATCTATCAAAGTGTCACCAACACCCTTTATTCGCTGTGACTTGTGAGTCGGGAAGACATAATTGCTTTGTCCTGATATGTTAAGTTACTCCAATAGATATGTGTATCGATGTGACTCACACCGAAAGTTCCTTTTTATTGTTTTGCCAAGACATAGGAGTATCGGAAACATATTTACTTTTCATCCCGATGGTTCATTTCTTGCCGATGGTTTTTGTTTCCTTGCCCCCGTAGGATGTTCGGTTAGACTCTTGCCGAAATACTTCATCGGTATGATATATATCGTCGGGGTAGCTTTTAAAGGACCATTCGATGATTATTAGTCATACCGATTGGTGTGACTACTTGGTTCTCTTACCGATGAAAGGCCATCGGTATTACTTCTTCCATCAACGACTTCTATAATTCTCTTTCTGATCTCTATTCTCACGCCGATACTTATTTTCATTGACTCCTCATGTATCGGTATAAACAACACAAAGTCTTACCGATAGATTGACATTTAAGTAATTTTGTGTTGCTTAGCCATGGACATCTTGTGGGGTGTATCAATTTTTTACTATGGTTTTGGGATGTTTTTAGGATTTGCTCAAATATGGTGAAGTGAGAAGATAGTAAAAATTTTAAATTTTTACTGTCCCAACCCTACACAAAAAGCATATATCATTTAATGGATTTCAATCCAACTACATCCATGTATATTTTTAATCCCTCCATCTTCCATTGATTTTCTTATATTTTGACGGTCTTCCTATATACCCACTTCTGTACACATGTTTGATAGAAGAACATAAGGTGTACCATTTTTAGGGTTCAACTCAAAAATATTTACTACCACAAATTCTCCTCATATTATATTATTACTTGACCAACAAGTGTCAAGAAAACACATCCACACAATCGCATCAAGTTTTATTGGCATTTTGATGATAAAGTGGCACGACTAAGATAATAAAGCATGCATACATGATGATACAATAAGAATCCCTTATAGCATTGAGGTATTTACAACCTTCATCCACTAGACCTGCATGGATGCATGAAAATAAAGTTCAAATTGCTTGAGGGAATCCTTTCTATATCAATGCACTGCATATCCTGTAACCATTGCATTCCATGAGACCAAATTTCAGTGGTGGGTATTTTGTTAAACAATTCATGTGCCTTCTATATACTTCCACATTTTGCATACATGTCTATCAGGGCATTTGCAACTATACCTAACAAAAATCCACTTCTAGTTATTTTTTGATTCCATACCCTTTTCCAAAGCCCCAATTTTGGCACATGCTAGGAGGATGCTAGCAAAGGATACTACATTTGGCTTTATGCCTACCAAATGCATTTGTTAAAATTCTGTAGTGATTTCTAAACAAACCCATGTTGTACGTATCTAGAAAGGATTGTTGTCCATGATACCATTTTTTTATGAGGAATTTCTTTGAAAATATTTAAGGCTTCATCTAGAACACCATTTTATGCATATCCTATAATCATTACATTCCATGAGACCACATCTGCATTACCTAGTTTGTCAAATGAATCACATGCCTTTTGTATCGTTTCACATTTTGCATGCATGCCTATTACGGCATTCACAACCCACAATATCAAGGAAAAAAAACACTTCTGATTATTTTTTTATGGATCTTCATACCCTATTCCAAACTCCCAGTTTGGCACAAGCTAGGAGGATATTGGTAAATGTTTTTGAGTTTGGATATAGATGTACCAACTGCATTTGCTTTAAAATATCTAAAAATTTGTCTACATAACCATTTTGTGCATATCCTACAACAATTGTATTCCATGAAACCACATCACATTGAGGCATTTTTTCTAAACTCTTGTGCCATTTTCACTCATCCACATTTTCCATACATGTCTATCAATGCAATCACAATTACAATATTTGACTAAAACCTGATTTCTATTATTTCTTGATAGATCTCCATATCTAGATCCAAGGCTCCTATTTTGGCACATGCTGGGATGATGATACCAAAGGTTGCTGAGTTTGGATTTACATGTTCTAATCGCATTTTCTTTAAAATCTATGAGGCCTTCTCAATGAGCCTATTTTGCACGTATCTAACAATTATTGTAGTCCATGACACCACATTTCGTTGAGGCATTTTGTCAAATAATTCACGTTCCCTGTATATGGTTCCATATTTTGGATACATGTTTATCAGGGTAGTCATAACAACAATATTTGATAAAAGTTCAGCTTTGATTATTTTTTGATGACTCTCCATACCCTATTCTAAAGCACCCATTTTAGTAAATGTTGGAAGAACACCAACAAATGTCATTGAGTTTGGTTTTATGCCTTCCAATTGCATTTGTCTAAAAATCTCCATGGCTTCTTGAACAAGTCCATTTTGTGCATGTCCAGTAATGAGTACAAACTAGGAGACTGCATCTTGTTGGGCTATTTTGTCAAATAGTTTGCTTTCTTTGGTTAAGCATCCACATTTGGCATACATGGCTATTAGAGCATTCATCATAATAATGTTAGATAGATGACACAGAAAGGTGAAATGAAGAACCATGAAATGGAGTCCAATGGTTTGTTGTTAGGGAATGGATGTATAGAAGACAAAGGTACCATGATTGTACCCCTCTTAGGCATAGACATTACTCATATTACCTCACTGATCTCTAAGTTGGTTTGAAAATGGGTGGCAGTGTTGAGGTATGTAGCACGATTGTAGCACCCTCATCTTTGTAGTGTCATGGGCTTCCATGTTCATATTTTCTTGGAACAAGTAAAAACAAAGCCCTAGAAAATGACAGTAAAAGAAAGCTAATGACAATAAACAAATCAAATTAAGTCTAATTTTTATAAGGATAAATTCAAAGTGGAAACAAAACGAGATACAGAGAATAAAAGAAACCTAAACCTATTTAGGAAAACAAAAACACGAGTTCAAATAATTAAGCGACCATTAATCTGACTGATGTTGTGGTATAAGTAAATACAAATCTTGGAAAAGATTGGGAGATAAAAGGTGGAGAGGGTAGATGAAGTTGAATCTGTGAGCTAAAGAAAAGGGAATCACCAACATGAAGAGCCACCACCTTTCTCCATTACATAATTTTTTTTAATTTTGGAAACCAAAAATTTGGAGGAAGAATTCCTTTAAAATTTATGGATGACCAAAAAATATATTTTTTAGGAGCTACTAAATTTTTGACAGTTACAAGATGTGTGCACATATAAAATGGCTTATTGACCAAAAGATATATTTTGTTATATCATTTGAAGGGTTCAACCTCTTGTATAGGCCGTGAGCCTCACATGACTGCTCCATTTTCCTTTAAGCATCAAACAATATAAAACATATAAAATGTGTCCTATAAAATTTAAAATATCACACATAAAAAAGCAAGAAATCATTAGCAATGTATCAATGTGAAATCATTCCGTCATTTATATAAATATAGTTTTGTTGAATTGTCTTTTGGAGATTTTTTAAATGAAAACATTACACAATCGTTAATTGTAAATTAGAAAAAAGATAGTAATTTAGTTCCTATTATTAATTTTTATGATATTCTGTCATTCCTTTAATTTAGTATACTATGTTATATTTAACTTATTAAATTTCTTAGCTCTAGTAATAAGTGGGTTAAATATTAAAATAAAATTTACAGTTCCATTATATTGATTTGATTCCAGAATATTTAAATTTTCTAAAGGAGTATTATTATTGGTATAATTAATTAGTAATTAACTTAGTAATTTAATTTTTTCACATAAGGGTGAAAATAATATGTGGGTGAATAGATAAATCAATTTAACACTTATGAACTCTAAGTTAGGAAATTAGAAAGTTAGTTGGATAAATTTTCCAAATTAGAAAATTAGAAAGTTAGTTACTAAAAGCAAGTTAAATTGATTTATGATTTCATGAGTAATGGTTTTAGTAATTTAACAATTTACATTTAGTAATTAATATTCTTTATTTTAAATTTAATTTAGGATAAGTTTACAAAATTAGTAAGTTGTTTTTGTTTTAATATTTTATTTATTAGTTGGTCCATTCAATAAGAACTTTAAATATCTTTTATTTAAGTAATCAAATCAAGCTCCTTTTTAATTTATTTATTTGTTGAATTAGTTTAATCATTGTTGGAAACTTTTTTTTCATAGATGATTATAAACAATTTAAATTAATATTTTAATTTAATACTAAATAGTTAATTAATGCACTATTTTAAAATGACCAAATTAGTTGATTTCTTAATTAATCATTATGGCTAGTTATTAGTTCTAACTAATTGTAAGGAACAACTTGTTTTATTGAGTCTTAGTCTAGCAAAAATTATTATTAAATCATTGTAGTTAGTAATATATATATATATATATATATATATATATCAAATAGGGTAATTTGATCAATTTAGCAAAATTGTTTGGTGCCTATTGACCTCTTCCTTTATCACATTAGTGCTAATGAAACCAATGGTTGATTTATTATGTTTCATAGGAGACAAATCTTTTAGTTGGATTTTGCTTATTTTAATAGCTTTGAATTTGGAAATAGCTATTTAATTGATCTTTAGTCTTAGACTTAATTTAATCAATTAGATTATTTAAACTTTATTTTTTAATTAGGGTATGGAGCAATAAATTGTAGTTAATTTGCTTATTGAATGAATAGATAGAAAATGGGTTTTATTTAGTTAAATTTATCCATTGTGTTTCTAGAACATCTTACATAGAAACTGTGATGCTTATTAACTCTTAGTAAGTTCTTATGCTTCGAGATAATTTATTATATGGGTAGATAAATAAACCATTTTTTTTATTTCTTTAGAAGATGTGTCGACTTAGTCTTGGTTAGAAAACGTGGGTATTGTTGGGGATAAGTGACACCTTATATTTATAACAAAATTTGTCTTGTAGAATTAGTGTTAGAGCAATAGTTCTATAGAGATCAATTTTATCACTACTAATCTTGTTGTGAGAATAACATTTGTACTATTGAAAATTAGAACAGCCCTTAGAGAAGTCAACCTTGGGTGTTTTCTCCTTCACAATCATGTGGTTGTTAGAGGAAAGTCTAGGAAAAAGACCCTCTTAATTTATCATGAGTTTCACCTTCAACATTTTCAAATGATTAAACTAGGAAAAAAATTGTATTTTTGCTTGTGTATGCCCACTTGTACGTTATGTACAGTTGGGCATTACACCTATACTTTATACTTCGCATCATTTCAATGAATAGTTGAAATCTTGCGGTCTCATTTAACTTTTCAAATAACACTCTCCAAATCTTATGAGCATATCTTCTACAAGTGTGTTTTAGAATCTTACCTTCCATTGGCTACAAAATATTCTCATCAATATCAATCAAATACTTTGGCTTTCTATGCAAATTTCTAGATGGTGTTGTGAAAGGTAAATTCATCTCAATATTAGGAATTTCATCAATATTTAAATAAGATGGGCTAGATGGAATACCTTCGATCAAAGATGGAATAGATGACATACCTTGAGGTTGAGATGGGAACAATGGTGTACATCCTTCCTCACATGTGAGTGATGATGTACTCTCAACTTGAGATACGGTAGATGGTGTCCATTCATCTTGACTTGCAGTAGAGGATGTGTCTCCAACTATGGTATTCAAATCTCTCATAGCACAAAGTTTTTGCATTTGTTCCCTTTGTGCCGCTAATACCATATCTCTTGTTGATGGTTGAGGTTCCTTTTCAATTGGCATGTCTTTGACAATCGTGTCCAATTTCCTCTTCTCACAAAGTTCCCTCATACCTATTTCTTTCTTTGCATTCTTAGCTTCTTTATCTTTGTGTGTTGGTTTAATCCTTGATCATTTCCTCGACATGACGAAGAATTTATCTATAGCATGATAAAGAGACAAATATTCGTTCCTAAAAATGAATCCATACAAATAAATGAAATACATGTCATTCAACCCTTCATACAAAATGTGCATACAATCATCATGTAGAAGAGTGGTAGCATAGACAAAGCACATGAATTTTTTGATGCAATGCCTTCAAGAAATGTCGTCTCATCGAATGCCATGATTGCAAGATAAGCACAAAATGGATTTTTTAAAAGACATTGCAAAATTTTAAGAAAATACAATTGGCTTGAGTATAAATCCAAATTCCACAACTTTTGTCAACATCCTACCTTTGGAACAAGGTATGGGCATCAATCAAATCATTGAAAGAAAGGGGAATTTTTGTCAAATGTTATAAAATTGCAACTCCCTTTGCAGCAATGTATGAGAAATGTGGAAGCATGGACAAGGCATGTGAATTGTTTGAAAAAATGCATCAAAGAGATATGTCATGGATTGCAATGATTGTGGGTGTTGGCACTTGTAAAATTTACTTGATTCTGCCAGTTTTGTAAACCTTAAACCCCCAAATCCATTATAAAGGGTCCTAATCCTTCTGCCACTCATATACTAAAATCTAAAAACCTTTACTAATGTCCTTATTGGGTCATTTTCCATCGCACCTATGTTACATCCTTGTGTTTCCATCTTGACATATATAAGGGTCAAATACCACATCCCCATGGAGGATTGTAGTCACCCATAATAGTTTGTAGTGGGTTTGTAAGAGCTTGTGGTACAGTGTAAATGTTCACCGCAATACCGCATCAGTTAGTGGGAGTATGTGCAGGATGGCGGTAAGTTATTAAATAACCATAAGGCAACCTGCAACCCCGTGATAGGTGTACCATGATGTCAAAGGTGATGTGTGGTGTAGTGGGATGGACTAAAATGTGAAAGATATGTGGTCCCACTGCCCTATGGGGGTCTTGATATATTGTGGTGAGACTGTGGTATAGGTTGGCTTTGCATTTATTGCAAATGTAGAATTAATTATATGGACTTTTGACCATTCAATCTTCTTAGATCAAGGATGCATATTCAAAATCACACACGATGGTTGACCATTGCATCTTTTAGCATGAGTTCGCATTAATGGTGAAGTGATTGAGTTCAGGAGGTGATATATTTAGAATTTGGTGTCATTTCGATCAATCACAGTAGCTCAGTGTGTAACAATTTGATGTTTTCCTTGTTATTTAAATCAATGTATCAAGTGCCGATGACAGCATGGTTCATTGGTTAAGTCACTCGGTTGTAGTGGCGGCCACTAGAGTTCAAACCCCCACTAGGCCAATGAGCTCACAAGGCTTTACCCCTTCGTTGGGCCAACGAGCTCGCAGGTTTGAAGTGTTC
Source organism: Cunninghamia lanceolata (assembly GCA_027924645.1). NCBI lineage: Eukaryota > Viridiplantae > Streptophyta > Pinopsida > Cupressales > Cupressaceae > Cunninghamia > Cunninghamia lanceolata. The sequence continues at coordinate 5,741,695 of BSBN01000596.1, forward strand.
TTGCTAGGGGATGAGGTCCCCCATGTTTTGGCCTCACCGGTTCATTGCTCTGGGTAAAAGCATTCATGTGGAGCTGGAGGGCATGTCGCACCACCGTCATTGGTCACATTAAAAGTTTACCAGGCACATTATCTTTAAAAAAATAAATCAATGTATCAAGTATATATCTGATTTATCAAAGCAAATTTATGTTTTATGTGGTTTACTTGATTTGTTTCTTCAAGAAAGAATTAAATTCTTTTGAATAAGTCACAATAACCTAGAAGATTCATTTCGATTAAAAAGAAGATCCTGGTAATTAATTTCCTTGCACATTTATGCAAGTAATAAAGATCAAAGTGCCAAACAATTTGAATTATAACTAGTTGGAGGACACATATCAATCTACATTTTGACTTTGTTACCCAATGGAAGAAAGGGACTAATCATTTTATCCCCAAAACAATTCGTTGTAAAATCCTTTCCTATATATTTTAATGTCCAGTGTGAAAAATTGTGATCACACAAACTCTACAAACTCGTATGAGGTTTTCAATCTTCTTGATTATCATCAGTTAATCCTGGAAAGTTAACAATCATTAGTGATAAAGGTACACCCACCTAGGCATAGTAGAGCCTATAGAGCATGGAATTTTAACCATCCTAGTTAATTCAGTTCATTGGCCAGATCACTTGTTGAACTTGATTATAAATCTTGGCATACTTTTAGGGTTTGATAATCTATATAGATTTGGGAACTGACAATAAGATATGCACAAAATGGATTTGTTGAAAAGGTTTTGGAAACTTGCCAGCAAATGTAATCAGTGGGTGTGAAGCTAAATTCTACAGCCTTTGTCAAGATCCTCCCAACCTATGCCAAGAAAAGATCTTTGGAGTAGGCTATGGGCATCCATCAAAGCATTAAGGATAGAGGCATTTTCTAAATTTATAGTTATAGCTTACCCTAGTAGATGTGTAAAAAAATGTGGAAGCATAGACGAGATAGGTGGATTCTTTGGAAAAATGCCTCAAAGAGATACAGTCTCATGGAGCATAATGATTGTAGAATATGCACAAAATGGATTTGTTAAAAAAAATTTAGAATCTTTTAAGCTAATGCAATTGTAAAGTGTAAAGCCAAAATTGACAACCTTTGATAGCATCCCCCTACATTTTCCAAAATGGGCTATTTCAAACAAGGTATGGGCATTCGTCAAAGCATAATGGAAGGGGGGTTTTTGTCAAATGTTATAGTTGCAAATTCCCTATTATACATGTATGCAAAATGTGGAAGCATAGACAAGACACATGAAATATTTAACATATAATTGCTCAAAGAAATGTGGTCTCATGGAACACCATGATTTTACAATATGAACAAAATGATTTGGTAGACATGTATGTAAAATGTGGTAGCATAGAGAAGGCATTGAGCTATTTAAAAAAATGCCTTAAAGAAATGCGGTCTCATGGTGATGGAAACCATATTACATACATGTCTACCACATTTTACATACATGTCTACCAAATCATTTTATCAAACAACATAGACAAGGCAATGAGCTATTTGAAGAAATACCTCAAAGAAATGTGGTCTCATGTCCATCGCCATGAAAAATCTTTTGAAACTTCCAAGAAAATGTAATTAGTAATTGTAAATAATTGTGTAGTTTAAAATGTGCCAAGAGGGGCTAAGGTTATAATGAGAAACAAACAATGATGAACATGGAATATGCATAATAAAAAATCAAAGAATTGTATTAAGCATGTATGATAAGGGATGATAAAGAAACATAATAGAATTAAGGAAAATATAAAGAACATGTGTAAAGACTTGACATACCTAAAAAATGGAGATTTGAATGGAGAGACTACCCAATTATATAGTCTTTTTTTTCTTCTTGCATCAAACTCCTCAACAATTTGAGTTTTTCACAAACTTGCTTCCTTTTCAACATTCAATTGTATATCACTCAAATAGAATTACTAACAACAATACAATTAACCAACATGTAATGTTAAATTCCTACAATTCAATCACAATTAACATTGCAACACTACAAAAATTGAAACTTGAATTGATATATATCAAATTCAATGTGAAAACTATGTTATTCCTCCTTCCTAAGTTGGCAAACTAGAAAAAGGTGGTGGAAAGTTCATGAAAAGGTGGTAGAATGTGAAAACTTTTCATGTGCACTTCCCAACAACATCAAAAAGCTTTTTTTTGTCAAAACACACGCGTAACCAAGAGAATAACAAAGCATATAGGCCTAGATCATAGGTGTCCTAGATATTTTATGATTTTTATATCAAGCCAAATACGCTTGCATTATAATGTGAGCATGTTTTCCCTTGCTATACAAAATGTCCATATTTCAACTTCTTCAAAAAGTTGATTTCGTTAAGGTTTCCTAACTCATTGTCTCATTACTCACCCCTCTCCCCCCTTTATCTCTCTCACACCTATCTTTCACCTATGTATCTCACCCTTCTCCCCCTAGGCTATACGTCTCTCACCTCTATATCTCTCAAATGGATCTCTAGTTATTTCCCTTCATCTCCACCTCTCTCCCTCCTCCTTACCCATATTTCCCTCAAGTTGTTAACTTCACTCTCTCATTTTCTTCTATCTCTCTCCTCAGCTCTCTATCTCTCACCTCTATCTCCCACTCACCTCTCTACTTCTCCCCTCTCTGGGTCTCTCAGTCACTCCTTTTCTACCTCTTCATATGTCCTTAGCCATCTAGGTCTCTCACTTAACCCTAAACCTTAAACCCTATCCCTAAAGCCTCAACCCTCAACCCTTAAACCTTAAATCCTTAAGCCTATCCCTAAACCCTCAACACTATACCTTAAACCCTAATCCCTTAAACCTTAACCCTATCCCTAAAACCTCAACCCTCAACCCTTAAACCTTAAATCCTAAACCCTATCCCTTAACCCTCAACCCTTGACACTATACCTTAAACCCTAATCCATCAACCCTAAACCCTAATCCCTCAACCCTAAAACCCTTAATACCTCAACCCTTAAACCCTAACCCCTTGACCCTTAAACCCTAAATCCTTAAACCCTCAACCCTTATCCACCCCTCTTGTCCCCTATCTGCCTCACCCCCATCTCTCCCCTATCTCTCTCACCCCTCTCTCCCTAGGTTGTAGGTATCTCACTTGTATATCTCTTAGGACTCTCTATATATTTCCCTTCCTCTCCACCTCTCTCCCTCCTCCTTATCCATATTTCCCTCAAGTTGTCAACTTCACTCTCTCATTTTATTCTATCTCTCCCCTCACCTCTCTATCTCTCACATTTGTCTCCCCCTCACCTCTCTACTTCTCCCATCTCTAGGTCTCTCTGTCAATCCTTGTCTACCTCTTCATCCATCCTTATCTATCTAGGTCTCTCACTTAACTCTAAACCCTAAATCCTATCCCTAAATCTTCAACCCTCAACCCTTAAGCCTTAAATCCTAAACCCTATCCCTAAACCCTCAACCCTTGACACTATACCTTGAACCCTAATCCCTTAACCCTAACCCTATCCCTAAAGCCTTGACCCTCAACCCTTACACCTTAAATCCTAAACCCTATCCCTAAACCTTCAACCCTCGACACTATACCTTAAACCCTAATCCCTTAACCCTAAACCCTAAACCATATCCCTAAAGCCTCAACCCTCAACCCTTAAACCTTAAACCTTAAACCCTCTCCCTAAACCCTCTACCCTTGACACTATAATTTAAACCCTAATCTTGTAACCCTCCACCCTAAAGCCTCAACCCTCAACCCTTAAACCTGCAACCCTAAACCCTCTACCCTTGACACTATGCCTTAAACCCTAATACCTCAACCCTTAAACCTTAAACTCTCAACCCCTAGATACCATTAAACCTTATACCCTATACACTTAACCTTGGACACTCAACCTTGGACATTATCCCTAAACCTTCAAACCTGTACCCTATACCTTGAACCCTCTACTTATGCCATAAACCCTCAACCCTCATCCATATGCCTTATACCCTCAACCTTAAACCCTAAACCCTATATCTTAGACACTCAACCTTGAATATTATCCCTCAACTTAAACTCTCAACCCTCTACCCTATACTCTTAACCATATACTTAATCTATAATCCCTCAATGCTCAACCCTATATCTTAAACCCTGAAATCTACACCCACAAACCCTCATCCCTATATCATATAACCTCACCCTTATACCCTAAACCCTGAATATTGTACCTCAACCCTATACTTAAAACCTAAACCATACACTCTCAACCCAAGTCACCCTATGCCTTATATACCCTCAATCCATATCGTAAAACCTAAACCCAATATCCTAAACCCTAATCCTCATACCTTACACACTTAATCTTATACACTCAACAAGCTGAATATTATCCCTCAATTATAACCCTCTACCCTCTACCCTTAGTCCCTAATCTCTTAACCCTCAACCCTATACCTTAAACCCTAAACCCAAAAACCTCAACCCTCAATCCTATAAACTATATGGGTCAGGTCCTTATATACCCTAAACCCAAAACCCTTACATACATACATACATACATACATACAACGATACATACATACATACATACAAACATGCATACATACATATATACATACATATATACATACATACAAGCATACATACTGTAATGCCCCAACATGCAACCCAAAAGATAAGTCGACAACACACAACGAAGGCAGAAATTTTTTTTTTTAAAAGAGAATTAATGGTACAAAAATATAACATAGTCTGTTGTAACAAGTTAACTAACATCATTAGGGAAAACATGACCGCATTATTGAAAATAAGCAATATTCAACCATATACAAAACTCAATTAACTTATATTTAATTACATGACTAAATTACAAATCACTACAAGATATACTAATAACCACAGTTGTTCTAAATCCAAATGAGTACACACATACGCACAATGAAGTAATGTCTACCTAATAATGAACTCATCATGAGGTTAAGATTGCAATTTACGTATATTATCATAGAAAATCCACATTCTTCAAAATAAAATGTAAAATGCAACATTACAATAAGTTTATACACATTTTACACCTTTACCTATACCATCGGATAGTCATCAGTTCGCCAAGTGAGAAAGTACCTCCATAGCTCCCAAAACCTGCATGGATATAGATCTCATTTACACATCTACTTGAAATATTAGTTCGTTATAATTATTAATATCAATTATATGAAATGACTCACCTAAGGCCCTAAGGGGCCGACCTAGTGTCTCGAGGGCTCATATTGGCATTGCCTATGTACACGTAGCGCAGAGACTTCGTAGTTCGGGAACTTGTTCTTTCAACCACAGGATGGTAACAATCAATTCAAGACTCTAACAATAATATTCATAATAAATTGTCTCCTCCTCAAACCAGGATTCACATTCACATATGAGACCATACAAGAGGATGGAAGAAGTTGAGGGTTCATCTAATCCACAACATTTCTAGGAAAATCACACAAGACAAGCATGATCAAAGGCTCTATCTCCTTTGTTCAATTACTTAATTATCCACGAAGCTTGAACTAAAATAAGAAGTTTAGCTCACATTAGTATACCACAAGAAGCAATATAATCTAATGAACTTCATGATACCAACCCTTGATATTAGTACAAAATATGCAAAGTACAAAACATGCTTGGTTACTTTTTCTTCTTCTCACCTCGTACACTATTAGTGAGGAGGTTTAATTCTCATACCACAATATTGATACCTTAAATATAAAATATACTCATAACATTTCCACATAATAGGTTCTATCCAATCTCCTGAGTAACCGAGTCACAAACATAACCTAGTTATGACTTTAAGATAACTAACTATCATTTAAATGGTAAAATCTCTTAATTTCATTCCAAGCCACATAATACAAAAGTATAAATTTATCTGCCACATGTCTTCTCCCAAACTGTCTAACATTGACTTCAACTACTTACCTATCATTGATACCCTAAAAGGGTTAATCAATAAAGCAAAGAAACTCTTATTTAATTTAGCAATTTCCAATCTCATCTATATTAATTTATATCTATATTATTAATCTAAAGGATAAAGTCTTTAAATTTTACAATAAAAATATTTCAATAAGAGATTATCATCTAAAAACATAATTTCATGAAACCAAAGATTCATTTTCTTTCTTACTAAGGTACCTAAATTCCACATGTTTCCCCTTGTAGGTCTCCACATTGGATGTCATTCTAAATTAAAAATCGATACAACTTAAACCAAAACAAGCATTCACCTATTCAACGAGGACAAGATGAATTGTCAATAATATTGGGTATTTAAATAAAATAAAAGTAGGTCGATTGTTGTAGACTAGTATTATCCACAAGCATAAAAAAACATTATTAATTATAAAGTTACGCTTCAATGATTTGGCATCACTTGTGGGTTGGTATTGAAGCAGATTTTGTGAGTGTCAGATTTGTGGCTTCCAAGCTATACAAAAAAACAAATTGATATATTAAGACTTGCTCATGATCACCTCTTCTCTACTCTACTTTTGACTTTGACTTAAAGTCTCTCTTTGGTCTCCTTTGTGCTGCCCACGCTAGCATCACTAAGTATGTTAAATTTAAAAACAACCTATGTTTGTCATTGGTGGACAATTAACCTCTGTTCTCTCTTTCTGCACACAAGTAAAATGCATTTGTAAAAGTGGCACGAGACTGACGTTCCAAGGGTCGAGCAAATCGTAAGAGGGAGTTTGGATGGGGTGGATTCCTCCTAGACCTTAAAAGGGCAAAGTCTACAAATGAAAATAGCGCAGAACTGGTCTATACAATATGTCAACCTTGAGACTTTTTAAGCCATGCAGATTGGAAGATGTAAAACTAAAATTTCGCAACCTTGTCCATCCTGGTGCGCCCAATCAAGACATGAATGCCATCCATGTGCAACAAGAATATACGACTGATTTGCTGTAGCGACCCAAGGAATTTTCAAATAATGTGATTTGCTAGATAAGCACATGAGATATTCACAGAAAAAGGCTCTTGAAATCTACAAGCGAAAACATTCTCTCTGCCACACCAATAATGTAAGACAGATGGAAATTTTGTCTGATATTATAGTTGGAAAAGCTCAGGTATTCATGTATGCAAAGGTGGGGACGCATGGTTAATGGCATTGGGGTTTGACAAAGTACCTCAAGGAAATGTGAATCCCCTGACCTGAAGTGGTTCCATAATGGGCATTCATGTGCCCCAATAAGGGACCGCAATAGGATAACCATGATCCCCATAAACTTGATTGAGAAGCTTGCCTACTAAGGTACGATGATGTTGAAGACGCCTTAAAAAAAATACCAACCCCCGTATAATATGATTGTAGGGTATGTACAGAAAAATCCATTTGTGGAGAGGGCTTAGAAGCTTCTATGCAGACACAACTAGTAGGTGAAAAGCCAAACTCACAACCTTGCACATGTCCCCACGGCTTGCCAAAATGATAGTCAATGAGCAAGGTAAGGACATATAGTTAAAGAATATCAGGAAGGAAGGCCTATTAAGTATTTTAGTTAGGAACTCTCTGGCAAGATGTTATCTCATTGATCACAATGATTTTTAGGATATGTATCACATGGATGTGTAAAGAAACAAAATAGTTCTAGGAACTTACCTGAAAATGCTGCCGGCAGATGCGACCACCCACTCACAGCTGCCTTCCCCCATCCCCCGCTTTCCTCTGCTTTTTTTCTCCCCCCCCCCCAAAAGTTCCAAAACCCCCTTTTAACCCTAAAATCCCACTCCTCTCTCGTCGACACTAGCCAGCAAGGAATCCTCACCACTTGTCCTGACCACACTCCCCCGTCGTCCGATCAGCTAGACACTAATGTATGGTAAGCATAGAGTAAACCCCATTTTTTTATTTTATTTTTTTACAAAAGCTCAACTCACAATATTTAATTTCCCTGCATTCTATTCAATCCTCTCCTTCAAATAAGAGGCGGTATGTGACATAGAAACTTTGGGTATCTGGGTCATCCTACTAGGACACCTAATGTATAAGCATCACAGTGTCTATAAAATTAGACCAAATAGCAACATTGTTGGTATTTAAAATAGAACGAATAAGATATCAAGACTTTCTCCCATTGTAGACACCCTAAAATGACCGTGTCGTCGCACCACTTGCATTTCATAATCTGTCTAATCACCTGCATTAAAACGTTAATTAAATAATCTAATTATTTAATTAATTATCATCAAATTCTTCTAAATCACAAAATTGTGACATTAATTAAATAAATTCCCTTTATTTAATTAATTAAATCAAATTCCTCTATATTCTTCCACAATTAAATAATTTTAATTATTTAATTTGATCATTATCCTCCTTCCAAAAATCAAATCCACATTAATTAAATAAACCCAATTATTTAATTAATTCAACAAATTCCCTCTTATCTAAAATTAAATAATTCTTAATTATTTAATTAAATCAAAAATCATTCTCCCAAAATCATGCACAACAATTAAATAAATTTATTTATTTAATTTGCTTTTAAATCTTCTAAATTAAATAATTCTAATTATTTAATTATTTCTTCCAAAATATCTTCTCTAAATTTAAATAAATCAATTATTTATTTAAATTGCTTTTTCTTCTAATTTGAGTTATCTCTAATATAACTCAAGCTTTTTTGCTCATCAATTAAATATTTCTATATTTAATAAAGCAAAATATCTTCTGTTCTCATGCAAATCTCTTCTTCTTGTTTTAAATCACTTAACTGATTGCTTTATTCTTTTAATTGATTTATCTCTTCAGTTAACTCATTCTTCTATTCTTGATAACTCCTCTCATGCAAAAGCAAGCAAGACACTTGTCTGCTTTTCATTTGTTGCACATTCCTCAACTTATCTCCTCCGTTGATTCTTCTGAATTATCTGGACCGTTGATCGATTTTCCTTGAAATCTATATAAACCCCCCTCATCTCCTTCATTGGGTCTCTCTCTCTTCAATTTTATTCTCAGGCATACTTGACAGCGCTTTGAGCATACAACGATTCGATTGAGCACTATAACGATCTTTTGACATTGATCTTCTTGAGCCACTTTACGATCTTTTGACATTGATCTTCTTGAGCCACTTTACGATCTTTTAACATTGATCTTGGCACAACTTCACGATCTTTTGACATTGATCTCTTGAGCACACCACTTGCTTGTTGCAGCTATGGCTTCACAACTTCATTGAGCAATCCACATTCAATCCAAAGGGAACAATACAGGTTTTGGTAAGAGTTTTCATTTATCTTTGATTTGTGATTTATGGCTTTTACTTAGATTCGTTTCCTTTATGTTATTGGGTTCTTTGGTTTTATTTAGTTTAGATTTAATCCATTTTTCCATATACACATTCTGGCACGCCCGGTGGGACCCATTGGTCCTGATTTAATATCAAATTTGTGGAATTTTTAGTTTGATTTCACAGGTTTTTTAACTCTTTTTTTTGGAGAGATTCGAAAAAAAAAAAAAAAAATTAAAGGAAGCTTGCTGGGCAAAAACAGAGGTCACGGTTGTGTTTGGAAGGGTCGAGGGACGAAGAAAAATATAAAATTTGACCTATTTCGGTGAAGGTAAAATTTTTTCACCTCTGGCACGCAACCCGAGGCCATACAATCACTGTGAGGTACGGTAAAAAAAAAAAATTAAAGGAAGCTTGCTAGGCAAAAATGGAGGTCACGGTTGTGTTCGGAAGGGTCGAGGGACGAAGAAAAATATAAAATTTGACCTATTTCGGTGAAGGTAAAATTTTTTCACCTCTGGGACGCAACCCGAGGCCATACAATCACTGTGAGGTACGGTAAAAAAAAAAAAAAAAAAATTTCTTTTTTCAAAAAAATTCAAAAAAAAAAAAAAAGCAAAAAGAAAAAGCAAAAAAAATCCAAAAATAAAAAAGCAAAAACAAAACCAAAAAAAAAAAAAACAAATAAAACAAATAAAAAATGAAGTGTTTTTAGTTTTTATTTCTTTTAGAAAGTAAAACAAAGTAAAGAGAATCTTTTTTCTTTTTTCTTTTTATTTTTTGAAAAAAAAATAAAGCACCTTCAGCCCAGCAGCAGGTCACATCAGTGACCAGGAGCCAGTCACAGGGGGCTAAGACAGACCCCTCTTCAATGAGCTTTTTAAATGAATAGGCGATTTTCAAACCTCATTATCTTGGTCATACGGACACGTATTTCAGTGCTTTTTTTTTTGAAATAGGCTAGAATTTCGTGATCTACATCGTGGTGAAATTGGTTTTTTCTCAAGATTCTCTAATTTTTTAGAAAATTGATTTTCTCACTGCTGTCTTTGTCTCGTCACAGTTTTTTGACTTTTCAAGCTTCATAACTTTCACAAATGGACTCGGATTCAGGTGATGTTTTTTTTGAAAGTTGGTATTTTTCTGTCCTCTACACAGTGGTAATATTTTTTCAAAGATTTTCTGAGATCTATTTTTTAAGACCACTCATTGGCCTATTCTCAATCTCTGACTTCAAGCACTTGCTAACTTTTGAGTTTGTGTGGACCTAATATCACTTGTTGCAGCTTCTTATTACTCACACAGAGCCAATAGGTGTTTTCTTAATATGTTCATGCAGGACGAGCGTTGAAGACCCTTTTGATTTACCTTACTAAGTCTTAGAAACACATTGCATGCTTAAAAGGAGTAATTGAACAAATCTTTTCTTGCAATCTAAGTCTTAGGAACATACTGCTTTTCTTAAGGGACAATGGACATGTATGGACAAACACCTCAATTTTCTAAGGGACAATGGACATGAATGCCAAAACACTTCATTTCATAAGGGACAATTTACAACTACAACTGTGTGTGTGCCTAAATTAGTTGCACCTTATTTTTCTTATAACGGGACAATTGAACCATTGTTTGACGTGCTTGATTTTACATTTTTTGTACTTCCTTTAGAAGGGCCTGCTTTTGGATTGCGATTCATCCAAAAGGGACGACCCTAAGCGGAGTTTTCCTTTGAACCGCTATATAAAAGGGATAAGGCGAAAGCCAAGTCCTAACCGACGTCAGCCTTACCTTGTGGTGCCAAACTGAAAAGAGGTGTACTAGCTCTTTGTGGAAACGATTTTCACATTGAGCGAAGTGTTTGAAACTCTTAGTAGGATTGGTTAAAGCTTTTAGTAGCTTGTCGCATTGCTCGTAAGGCGTTGGTCCCTCAAAGTCACTAAGAACCCATTTTAGATAGAGACTACCCGACCTACCTCTGAACATTGCGGTAATCATCAGTGCAAGGGAAATCGATTTAAACCCTTAAGATACTCACCATTGGCTCCCTTGAGAAGAGATAGTATTCCCTCGGACATAAAGCTCTTGTGACCTACTTGAGCTTTCCAAGGGGAGGGTGAGATATCCCTACCTATCGTCTCTCGCAAAGATACTAAATATCCGACACCTTTATGGAATGATATTTTTATCGACGGAGTATTAAGCTGTGAGCTGATCTACTGCAATGAAACCTTGTCTCTAGGGATAAAAAGTGCTTGTTATTGATTGCAACTGTATTAGACCTGTGGAAACATTGGGCTTGTTTGGAGCCTTGAATATACACTATATGTTGTGTCAGTCCTTGTGCCTTTTTTAACCACTTGTTTGCTGTGTTTTCTCTTGCCAAACCAATCCCATCTGAAACAGAAAAATTTTGCCTTTGAAAAACATCAGACACTACTTCAACACCCTTGGTATTACAGCAGCTCGCTTTTGGCCATACAGTAGATCGCCTTTGGTATAGCAGTACCTCACCTCTGGCTAACACTCTACTTCAGCGCCTTCGGTATAACAGTAGCTCGCTTTTGGTCACTGTAGCTCGCCTTTGGCATAGCAGTAACTCGCTATTGGTAGCTCAGTCCGTCGCCTCTGGCCCACAGTAGCACGCTTTTGGTAGCACAGTCCTGCGCCTTTGGTCAAACAGTATAGCGCCTTTGGTTCAGTACTTTGTGCATCAGAGTTTGTCCGGTCTTCAAAGCACCTCACAGATTCCCAGCATTACATTGTGTCCTAAGTGAATCCCATGGTCACCACCAGGCTACAGCAAACTATGAAGTCTAGGCAAGTTATCCCTAAGAAGCACAAGTCACCCCCTCGCACACCACAATCAGGTCGTCTCAACGTTACTCCCAAAGTGACTCCTAATACACCCGCGGCAAAACCAATCAGCTCTCCAAACATGCCACACATAGAGGAACCAAGCAATCCTCATGAGGATAGAACCCCTTTGCTAAATGCACCACAGTATACCACAGGCTTGCCTCCAGATTTTGTCCCACAAGGTTATGTCATAGATCAACCCCCATCTCAAGAAGAGCGACACTTTGAAATAGGTCAATCCTCTCAAGAAGATGGGCAAGATCTTGATGAATTTATACAAGATCCTAGAGCTATAGCTGCCTTTGATAAAATCCTTAGTGAGAACCAGAATCATTTCTTTCGCTTGCTTGCAAAGCAAGGTGCCAAGTTACCTCCCGATTTTGATGTGTCCACTCTCAAGGAGAGCAACAACACCCAAGAAACCATACAAGCGGTGCAAACCATGTCCACGGTGACTACACCCCTACTTACTCAAGGTTCGCAGTATAGGAATCCCCTTTTTCAAAATCCAACAGGGGAGAGGCCCATATCACCACTGTTGACTCCTATGGAGATCTATCAAAACCAACAAGAAACTCTCCAACGACAAACAGAGTTAGCTAAGCAAGCCACCTTAGCTCGATCCAATGTGCAACCACCTCCTAAAGTGTCCATCCCAAGCGCAAGTGGAATCTTGGTTACCCCATCACGCGTAGGTTTCCCACCCAATTACAATCCGGGGAACACGTATGTAGCCATGCAACAAGGGTCTCAACACATGCCACCTCCTATATCATCACACCTGCATGTCTCTCAACCAATTGGAGTCACGCAGCCCCAACCACAACATTCTTCTACTCTCATCCTCAAGCAACCCCAACCATCGCAAATCACTTCTACCTATGTTCCTCAACCACAACATTCTTCTACTCTCATCTTCAATCAACCCCCACCGTCGCAAAACACTTCTACCTATGTTCCTCCTCCACAACGTTCATCCACGCTCAACTTCTTTCATACATTGCCTAGCCACTCTCAACATTCCCAACATCAGGTTTCCCAAAGCTATGTGCCACCATCACAACCTAATCAAACACACTTTAGCTTTCCTCCCCCTAATACGTTTCTTCAACCATCGCAAAGCCAACATTCTTACCTAGCGCCACCTCCACCTCTGCCTAATCAAGGCCTCCAATTCCAACCCAATCTGAACCAATCATACAATCCATACAATCCCAATCAATCTTACGACCCTTACAATACCACTGCGCATGGCTCACATTATAATCTTCCATATGGGCAACACCAACCGCTTTTTGGACAACAGGAGACGTTACCAACCCCTCCCACAACTATGGAACTAAAGATTGCGGAGGTACAACAACAGCTATCTGATCTTACATTTGGCCACACCAAAAAGACCTTCTCCTTGGAGGAAGTGTGCCCTTATCCTTTTGATCGGTCATTACCAATGATCCCTTTTCCTCAAAATTTCACTATTCCCAAGTTCGATAAGTACAAAGGAAAAGGGGACCCAAAAGACCATCTTAGGGAATTCTATCTTGCTTGCTTTGAGGTCTCTCACAATGACACATATCTTATGCGTCTTTTTCCTCGCAGTCTTGGAGGACAAGCAATAGAATGGTTCTCACACTTATCTACGGGTATCAAGTCTTTCAACGAGCTAGCAGAAAAGTTTGCCACCCATTTTTCTTACAACGCAGAGCATGAGATTTCCATGACGGACCTATGCAACAATAAACAGAAAAATGGTGAAACTTTCATTTCTTTCCTCCAACGATGGAGACAAATGGCTAGTAAATTCCCTTTCAAGATTCCAGAGAAACAGCTTGTTAGCATCTTTGTGCAGAACCTCAACCAAGAGTTAGGTTTCCATTTGCAAATTCTTAGTGCTACAACCTTCGATGAAATCACATACAAGGGTATCAACATAGAGAAGGCCCTCATCGCTAAGGGTGTGGTCAAAATCTTTAAGGAGACGAAAGATAGCAACTCGCATCAACAGTCGAATGATAAACCCAAATATTGGAACAAGAACAAAAACGTGGTCAATGATGGAGTGGTCGATACTAAACATGTCCAAACATTGCAAACACCGCTGCAACTTTCCAAACCAAGTCAAGCTCCACCTCAACAACAGCAACAACAAAGGCAGCCTTATCCCAACCAACATCAACGACAACAAGAGCGGCCTCAACAAGATTACCCTCCGCGACGTCAATTTACTCCTTTGGGAGTGCCCATCGAATCGGTCTTACAGCAAGCTTTGCAGAAAAGGCTCATAACCTTACCTGATGCTCCTCCTTATGGAGAACCTATCTACAAAACTGCACGTTACAGAGACAATGAGTATTGTGAGTTCCATAGGAGCAAAGGTCATCGAACTGCATCTTGCATGAAGCTTAAGCACCTCATCCAAAACCTCATCGACAGTAATCAAATCACCTTTGAGAATGAATCACCAGCGCAACACACGAACAAGGATCTCGATATGTACAAGGAACCATTCCCTCATCATGGTCCACCTCCTCCTCAGGATAGAGGTAAAGGTATCAATCACGCTTCCACGTCCTTCGATTCCATTGTAGGTCGTTTTGAAGAGAGTCGCGTGTCTACCCTCACTATTAAAGGTAAATCTACGGATTGTGCTGTTACTACTCGTCGAGATCATGTCACCATCCGTGCACCTACACCTAGACTTTCGGTTCAATCTGATTATAATCTTGTCGAACATCTAGGGAAAACACCAGCACAGATCTCTATTTTGGACCTTCTACGGTCATCACCAGCACATAGAGTGGTGTTAGAAAAAGCCCTCCAAGAGTCGTCCGTTCCTAACAACATAGCAGTCGCAGATTTCCAAGCTATAGTGGGTAATATTGCTTCGCCTTACAATGTGGTCTTCTCTGAGAAAGACCTTCCCTCCCATGATCCATGTCACAATGACGCCCTTCATATTGAAGTTCTCATCCATAAGCGCAAAATCAAACGCATACTCATAGATGGTGGTGCTGGTCTCAACATCTGTTCTTTAAAGTTACTAAAGCAATTGGGATACTCTGAGGATCACGTCAACACTGAGCATAGTATTACAATCAAAGGGTATGATGATGCAGAACGCCGTTCAGAAGGTGTTATTCACTTACCTATACAACTGGGCCCTGTCATGCTTGAAACCAGGTGCCAAGTTCTTGATATTGAGCTACCTTACAACATTATCCTAGGCCGCCCATGGATCCATGCAATGAAAGTTGTTCCCTCCACGTACCATCAATCCCTCAAGTTCCCATACAATGGTATGGAGATCACCATCCCAGGCGATCCTAATCCTTTTGAATTTTGCCGTGTCTTGCAAGGAAGCTATAAGAATTGCAACCAAGTGCCTAAAAATGACAAAGCCCTTGAGTCCCCTCTCTATGTTGACCCTGAAACTCTCACACAAGCCTCTACAAGTGAGCCTACACCCCTCCCCAAAATCACAACTCGCTTTCGGGATATAGGCTTTGGCACTTATGATATCTCTGAATCTTGTTGTGTAGGGCGGATGCCTTTATCTCCCAAATCTTACGGCAAACCACCCATTGCTAAAGTTACCAAAAAAGCGGCTATTCCTCCCCCAACATTCCTAACCCAATTCCAACATGGACGGTTATTGGAAGAGGAAACTATTGAGGACATCTCTTCTTGGCTCTACAAGGAGAAAGAACCAGTCACGATACCAGTCAAACAATATGGCAATGGCTTAAGGATAGTGAAAAACATGGGCTATAAAGGCAAAGGTGGCCTTGGGAAACAGAATCAAGGCACTATGGAGCCCATTGTGGTAACAAAGAAGCTAGACAAGAAAGGATTAGGATTTGGTAAGAAGGTACCACGCGCCTCGGACATCGAGTATATCCTCGACGAGGTAGCTGACAAGTTTCCTGCCGATTCGACATCTACAGAGGATATCATCGATGACTCTTCCCTCCACATAACCAATCTATTCGCAGAATCCTCCATTTTTACACTATCCTCTGTATCCTTAACTTCCACCACCAGCACCCAGAATGTCACGCTTGTCTACCCTGAACTTATCGATTGGGACCAACAAGGGGCCCCCGTTATAGATGTCTTTCAGAATGACGAAGCTTTAGCTGAGTTCATGGGACTTCGGGAAGGTATCCCTCTTGGCGATCACAAGGCAGGTTTTGTAATGGAACTAGAGCCCACGGCTTATTTTGGTGAGAATGCCAAATCCTCTAGTCGCAAAAGTGCAAATAAAGAAAGATCTCTAGGTGAAAACCACACTGTGGCACCTCCTGATCATAAAATAGTAAAAATAAAGGACGTATCCAAAGGTGAAAACCCAATTGTGGCACCTGAGGATGGAGGATTTGACCTTCCCTTACCTTCTAAGTACCAGGAGAAATCAGCTCTACTAGTGGAAGATTCTACAGAGATCAACCTAGGTACAGAACAGAATCCAAAGACAACATTTCTAGCAGCATCATTATCTGATACAGAGCACAGAAATCTTAACAACTTCTTCTTGCAACGAACCATCAACTTTGCATGGACCTATGCAGATATGCCAGGGCTAGACCCTAAGCTGGTAGTTCATTATCTCACAGTTGATCCCAAGGTGAAACCAGTCAAGCAGAAATTGAGAAAAATGCACCCACAGATAGCTCTCTTAGTGAAAGTAGAAATACAGAAGCTGTTAGACGCAAAGTTTATACGACCCATTGACTATTCAGATTGGGTCTCAAACATTGTACCTGTGTCTAAACCTAATGGGCGCATCCGCATGTGTAATGATTTCAGAGATCTCAACAAGGCATGTCCCAAAGATGACTTTCCACTACCAAACATTGACATTATAGTGGACTTGACAGTAGGTCACGAGATGCTTTCTCTTATGGATGGGTTCTCAGGCTACAACCAGATTAGAATAGCTGAGGAGGATCAACACAAAACAACCTTTACATGTCCTTGGGGCAATTACTGTTGGTGTGTTATGCCGTTTGGTCTAAAGAATGCAGGAGCAACCTATCAGCGAGCTATGACAGTGATCTTCCACGATCTATTTCATCACATTATGGAAGACTATGTTGATGATATATTGGCTAAATCTTCTAGAGCGGATCACATACAGGTCCTAGGACAGATCTTTGACAGGCTGGAAAAATACCAAGTAAGACTCAATCCAAAGAAGTGTGTCTTCGGTGTCACATCAGGGAAGCTATTGGGATACATTGTATCTCGTAGAGGCATCGAAGTAGATCCAGCAAAAGTAAAAGCTATAGTGGAGATGCCTCCACCAAAGAACCTAAAAGCATTAAGGAGCCTCCAAGGAAGGTTGCAGTCCATCAGGCGTTTTATATCACAGCTAGCAGATAAATGTCAACCCTTTCAACACTTGCTTCGAAAGGATGTCTCGTTTCGATGGGACAACAAGTGTCAGGCAGCGTTTGATCAACTTAAAGAGTATCTAGCTACACCTCCGGTATTGGTTCCACCAGTGGCAGACAAACCTTTGATCTTATACATCTCTACTACAAACTCAGCCCTAGGGGCCCTGCTAGCACAGAATGATGACACAGGAAAGGAGCATGCAATATATTACATTAGTAGAACCTTGGTGGGATACGAGCTCAATTATTCACCAATGGAAAGGGCTTGTTTAGCAGTAGTGTTCGCCTCCCAAAAGTTGCGACATTACATGCTGAACCAACACACAAATCTGATAGCTAAGATTGATCCCTTGAAGTATCTACTAGCAAAAGCAACTCTCACAGGCAGACTAGCTAAGTGGGTCATGATCCTTAGTGAGTTCGACATTGAGTACATAGATCGTAAGGCAATCAAAGGGCAAGCCCTCGCTGATCAACTAGCAGAAGCACCTATGAAAGATACACATCCCATGGTAGCAGACTTTCCTGATGAGAATCTATTCACTCTTGCTAACTCCATAATGTGGAAGTTGTACTTTGACGGTTCTTACACACAGCACGGTTCAGGAGCTGGCATCTTATTTGTTACACCTCAGAATGACTACATTCCAAAGTCATATCGGCTTGCATTCCCTTGCACCAACAACATAGCCGAGTATGAAGCACTCCTCATAGGTCTCAATACAGCAGTCCAATGGGACATCACAGAATTACAAGTATATGGAGACTCACAGCTAGTCATTCGCCAAGTCACAGATGAATACCAAACAAAGGATGAAAAGTTGGTCCCCTACAAACAACTGGTGGATGCTTATAAACCACACTTTTCTCACATCACATTTGAGCAAATTCCAAGAGAGCATAATAAAGCTGCGGATTCTATGGCTTCTGTAGGGTCACTGATTGATATGCCTGCTAATACACAGAAGTGTGAATTCTTGATTGAGCAATTGTTGATACCGGCCGTCGATGTTCCTGTTACTGAAATCATCTGCGAACTTGTTGGTCCCAATTCCCCATGGTACGAAGACATCTATGAATACCTCAAGAACAAAACCTTTCCCCCTGACCTATCATCCACTCAACGCAAAACCTTTATCCGTCGATCCTCTCGTTACATCATTCTGGGTGATACATTATATCGCCGGAGTCTCGATGGTATCCTCTTACGATGTCTTAACGCGGAAGAAGCCGAAGCTACCTTACGAGACATACACGAAGGTGTTTGTGGCGCACATTCTACCGGTCCTAATCTTGCTAAGAAGATACTCAGAACAGGTTATTACTGGCCTACAATAGAGCAAGATGCTGCACAGTTTGCTAAGAAGTGGCTACAATGTCAGCAACATGGAGATCTGATTCATGCACCCGCTCATGAGTTACAACCTGTGACAACTCCATGGCCTTTTTCTCAATGGGGTCTCGACCTCGTAGGACAAATCCACCCTTCCTCCTCCAATGGCCACAAGTTTATCATTACCGCTACTGAGTATTTCACGAAGTGGGTGGAAGCCATTCCTATGACCTATATCACCGGTAAACAAATAGCCAAGTTTATCCTAAACTACCTCATATGCCGGTATGGTATTCCCCAAGCCATTGTCACTGATAATGGGAGACCATTCAAGAACCAAGATGTCCGTGCCTTATGCATACAATACAATATCCAACATCGCTTTTCAACTCCCTACTATCCGCAGAGTAACGGCCAAGCTGAGGCTTCCAATAAAACCATTCTCAAAATCCTCAAGAAAACAATCAATGAAGCTGGTCGTGATTGGCACTTGCAACTCAATCCCGCCCTATGGGCCTACCGCACTAGTATCAGAACACCAACTGGTGCCACACCATATGCCTTGGTCTTTGGCTCTGAAGCCATCCTACCTATAGAGGTCGAGATCCCATCACTCAGAGTATCCATGCAGGACCTGATCGACGGAGATGAGTATCGCACTTCCAGATTAGCTGAGCTTGAACTACTAGATGAGAGGCGTCTTGCTGCACTTAATCATCTCCATGTCTATCAAAACTGCCTCCGGCGTAATTACAACAAAAAGATCAAAGAAAGACGGTTTCAAGTTGGTGATCTTGTACTTAAGGAGAATCAGAGAAATCAAGCAGATCGAGAGAAGAAGGGCAAGTTTGAGCCTAACTGGTTAGGTCCTTTCGTTGTCACAGCAGCATATGGATCGGGAGCTTATACTTTAGCTACACCTGACGGCATTCCTCTAGATGAGCCACTTAACAGTGTCCATCTCAAGAAGTTCTATGCCTGATCCTCAGAGTATTCCCACAAAAAATCAAAAAAATAAAAAAAAAATCAAAAAAATCAAAAAATACAAAAATACAAAAACATTCATCCTCTGGTGAAAACCTGGTAAACAGGCGCCTTGGATAAGTACCATAGTGAAAACCTGGCAAACAGGCGCTATGCGTAGAGTCAGCATCCATCGTCTATCGATTCCTGTCCACTCCTTGTCCAGTTCGTCACCTGCTTCATCCATCCATCCATAATAAAACCATTGACTTTGTTTGCATTTCCATCTCCCTATCTAGTATAGCTTGGAAATTTGTCAATGTCCCTCATCGTCATCCCACGTCTTGATCTGTGTCTACAGTTAACACTGTCTTGTCCTAGGTCAAGTCTTTCTGTGTCTTCTTCGGCGGTCACCCCTACAGTTTCCTCTACCAGAATGGGGGCAGCTCTTTCCTTAGCTTCGGTCTAGGATTGGTTCCTTGTTCGTGGTTCGCAACACATACTTCAATCTTGTCTCATTTCCACAGGTAACACCCTTTAACGGACACATTGCTCCTACGATAAGGCTGTTATCTTCTCAACACTTGTTCTACATCATCACAACTACCAGAACTACATATTATCATCTTTTCAATCTTAAAGTACCTTGATCCCATGGATATGGGTATGTAGGCAGTCTGGAATACGAAGCACGTTTCCAGTACTCAGGTACATAAGATCACCTCTTCTCCGCTCTTCTTCTACATCATCACAATAACCAGAACTACATATCATCTCTTCTCAATCTTAAGGTACCTTGATCCCATGGATATGGGTATGTAGGCAGTCTGGAATACGAAGGATGTTTCCAGTACTCAGGTACATAAGATCTCCCCCTTTCACCTTGACCCACTTCATCACTCTATCCAGAACTACATATTTATCACGTTCATCTTCCATCGTAAGTGTGCCTTGATCCCGTGGACACAGGGTATGTAGGCAGTCTGGAATACGAAGGATGTTTCCAGTACTCAGGCACACACGATCCATCATTCTCCACCTGTTTCAATCCATTAGCACTGTCACCCTTCTAGTCTTCCATTTGTCAAAATCCATTCGCCTCGACTGGACTAACTCAAGCAGCAAGCTAGCGCATCCTTTCAAAGCAAAAGTCCTTAACCAACCTGAAGCAAAGCAGCTTTCTTCCAGAGTCATCTACTGTCCTGCATACCGATTGCCAACATCAGCTAAGTACCGCTTAACCAAGCCCTAGATCAACAAGCTTGTCTTCTTCGAAGTGTTCCATTGTCGAGACCAACACACGCGTCTCCTGCAACATGTGGCATTTCCTGCAGCGAGACATTGTCTTTTTAGGTAGATAGCCCCCTTTAACGGACACAGAGTTCCTACGATAAGGCTGTTATCTTTCCTATCCAATCTATCCTGAGCACCCTCTTTGGCAAGAGAATATGTTGGCTGTATGTTTACTTTATAAGTCAGTCAATTTGTGTTATGGTTTATCTTTTGTTCCCTATTCCCATGCCTATTCAAAGCTACCTTGATTTATCTATAATCTGGGTATGTTGCGATGCAGTACGGATTGGGGGCATAGTCATTGCTTTCTGTGTGCTGTGTTTGAGGAATGATCTTTAGTATCTTTCTTGGCATTCTATTTATCTTGTGTGTGTTACGACCTAGCATCTTACATATTAATATTTCTTCTTGCATTGACATGTATTGAAGTTTATTTTATGTTTAAGACTATGGCTTATTCACATGTTCCAACAAGGTTATATTATGTCTAAGGGGATCTAAGTTCAAACCGTTTGCTTGCAGAGTCAACGTCCACGCACTCGGATATTACTGCACCTTGGTCTTTTATACCTTGGTGGTGAACTATCCACGTGCTATATCAAAAATTAGGATTGCTCTTTATAAACAAATGTGAAACCATTGCAACAAGCTCATCCATCTACCCATCCATTCATCCATGGCCTTATATAGTTTTCCAGCAAGGATCGATCAACAGTCTTTCTCTTATGTTCTCTCCTATCTCCTTTCTTCTATCTATCATCAACCCAACCTCGCCTATCTCCACCAAATCTTCTAGTCGAGTGTCAACACAGTTCTTCTGTCGCTTCCCTATCTTTCCTCTCGAGGGGGCACCCTACGCCAGCTACGCTGGGGCAACTACCTACACTGGGGCATCAAAAAATTGTATTACATCTTCAACAATCAATTTTCTTTGATGCAACGCTACATGCTGCATTGCATCAAAGAGGGGCAAAATGTAGACACCCTAAAATGACCGTGTCGTCGCACCACTTGCATTTCATAATCTGTCTAATCACCTGCATTAAAACGTTAATTAAATAATCTAATTATTTAATTAATTATCATCAAATTCTTCTAAATCACAAAATTGTGACATTAATTAAATAAATTCCCTTTATTTAATTAATTAAATCAAATTCCTCTATATTCTTCCACAATTAAATAATTTTAATTATTTAATTTGATCATTATCCTCCTTCCAAAAATCAAATCCACATTAATTAAATAAACCCAATTATTTAATTAATTCAACAAATTCCCTCTTATCTAAAATTAAATAATTCTTAATTATTTAATTAAATCAAAAATCATTCTCCCAAAATCATGCACAACAATTAAATAAATTTATTTATTTAATTTGCTTTTAAATCTTCTAAATTAAATAATTCTAATTATTTAATTATTTCTTCCAAAATATCTTCTCTAAATTTAAATAAATCAATTATTTATTTAAATTGCTTTTTCTTCTAATTTGAGTTATCTCTAATATAACTCAAGCTTTTTTGCTCATCAATTAAATATTTCTATATTTAATAAAGCAAAATATCTTCTGTTCTCATGCAAATCTCTTCTTCTTGTTTTAAATCACTTAACTGATTGCTTTATTCTTTTAATTGATTTATCTCTTCAGTTAACTCATTCTTCTATTCTTGATAACTCCTCTCATGCAAAAGCAAGCAAGACACTTGTCTGCTTTTCATTTGTTGCACATTCCTCAACTTATCTCCTCCGTTGATTCTTCTGAATTATCTGGACCGTTGATCGATTTTCCTTGAAATCTATATAAACCCCCCTCATCTCCTTCATTGGGTCTCTCTCTCTTCAATTTTATTCTCAGGCATACTTGACAGCGCTTTGAGCATACAACGATTCGATTGAGCACTATAACGATCTTTTGACATTGATCTTCTTGAGCCACTTTACGATCTTTTGACATTGATCTTCTTGAGCCACTTTACGATCTTTTAACATTGATCTTGGCACAACTTCACGATCTTTTGACATTGATCTCTTGAGCACACCACTTGCTTGTTGCAGCTATGGCTTCACAACTTCATTGAGCAATCCACATTCAATCCAAAGGGAACAATACAGGTTTTGGTAAGAGTTTTCATTTATCTTTGATTTGTGATTTATGGCTTTTACTTAGATTCGTTTCCTTTATGTTATTGGGTTCTTTGGTTTTATTTAGTTTAGATTTAATCCATTTTTCCATATACACACCCATGACTTAGTGTCTCTAAATAACATGGACCCATAATTAAATGTCAACATGTGAAATTGCATAGACTAGGAATTTGTCCTTCCCAAGAAGAGATTTTGATCAAACTGCCATGATTTATATAAGACTAAAATAATAATTACTGAAAAATAAACAGTGTTCAAATACACACATTAAATAGTATTCAAATACACACCTATAAATATGTTTTTTTTTTTAAATATATTTTACTAATACTAAGGTATGTTATAGTGTTTAAAAGGCAACATTGAATAGATAACTATCGTATATAGAAAGAAATTGCTTGACAGGCAAGGTCAACTATCAAAATTTAAGCCATGTTCACAAGCACTATTGAAAGGATAATTGACACAAAGTGAATTACTTAACAAGAAAGTTTGGCTAACAACTTTGAGTTTGATATGCTAATCAAAGCTGATTTTAAATTAATTGAATATCTATGTTCAAAATTAATTAACATCAAATTTTAACAAATTTAATTATTTTATAAATTCCTAAATTAACTCTTTCTTCTTTAAGAAATTAGAGAACATAAATTATTTTCAAACGAAAGCCCTATGAATGCATTAGAACTATATCAATCTAACATTTAAAGCACAAGGAATAACACAAGGAATAACTCTTATTTGAATTCTAGGAAGAGGCACGACTACTCCCATGAGTTAATTTTAGGGGCCAAGAATGTCATGTTTTCTTACATCTACACAAAATAAAGTAAACTAACGATAATCCCAAACTCATTTAATGCTTGGATAAAACAAGTCTATTTACTTGTTTACCTCACGGTAGAAGCAATTGTGAGAAACAACCATACAATGCAAATACCCCCACTTCGATAGTAAATGCACTATTTGAATTCACATTGAAAGTACAAGGCATAAAGGCACACACGTAAGCAATCATATAAGAAGCCAAAGAAGCCAACAGAAAAGCATTGGAATATTATTCTATTCTCAAATTAAATAGGTTGGGTTAAGCGATCGACATACCACATGTACATATGGTAAACATTTAGACCACAGTTTTTGGTGAAGTGAGGTGGACCAGTAGTTCCATGTCTCCTCCTCCACATCATTGAGACAAGGGTAGGCCTTACATACTACCCCCCTAGGAAATGACTTACTCCGGGAAGTCATCAAGAGGAGGATAGAAGCATTTTCCTGAATCTTCTTTGTACTAGACAAGGTAAGTACAGCAGATATCATAAGCAATAAAGAACTACTCACAATAAAATAAAACATGGTAAAATACATGACATCTAGTATATTTCTTCTCACAAAACACATTCAAAAGATTGAAACTCAACACAAGAATCCCATGTTCATCAATTATTTTCACATATGCCCAGACGAATTCACACATCAAGATGCATGTTTATATAGAAACATCAACTCAAATACCTATACTTAACTACAGAGCTTACACAAAACTCACATTTTCATTCATCCACATTTCAGGAATTAACATCACAAGGCTCAGATAAAGGTTTAGGGGAATGTCAAAGTCTCCTCATAAAACCAAGTAACCAATAACAGTGCCAAGTAACCAAAGATCCAAGAACCAGGTGGAATGATGGTCTCAGGGCCACGCGCCTGGGGGCCTTTCCATACATTCCCACAATGGCCTACCTCTTGTTTGTATAAGGGGTTTAGCCTCCAAGAGATAGCCAATCATAAGAACAAGATCACTAGGAAGGTAAGTGGATAATGACCAGCCCATACTAGTCCACACCTACCCCCATCCTCAAAAGTTTCCCACGTCTACTTCCTTATATACACTCCACCAGAGGTCGCTCCATCGACATGGTGAGAAGAACAACACAACACAAGACCAGCACTAGAAAACAGAAAGAACCTAGCTTATCCAACACAAATATCCAGAAAATCCAAGAGGAAAAGTCTCCAAAACCCAAATTAGAATAAATAAATAAATGAGTAAATGCACGCAATTTCAACATTAAAACAACGTAACCATAGGAGTTACGTGAAAAAAGAAGAATCAAAGGTTGTGGCTAAGCTACTTTCAGACAAAAACAACATGGCTGGTCCACACAAAACAAGATACAAAAGATCACCAAACAACTAAAAGAAATGATCGCAATACAAGAAAGTGCACATCACATCACTACGTGACTAACATTAAGTCACCAATAAGGAAGGAGGGAAACATGGTCACTACATATGTTATGCAAACACAACCAATGCAATAACATTATGTAGGTAAATGCGCCTTCACGTACTCTTATGTGGAATCGTGCCCCTCTCAAAGGTAGCACGTTAGTAGTAAACAACATCGTGTCCTTCTAAAAGGTACACGTAATCATAATATAATGTCACTAGGATGCCATGCATCCAATAAGATACCAAGTAAGTTTCTATCTGCACCAAGTAACATGGCCTCGAGCAATACATATGCCCATACCAAACCATAATCAAGATCCCAAGTCAAATGTCAAGTAGTATCATCAGGGAATATAACATGATAGGATAGCACGATGGGCCTCTCAAAGGTCCATTCACTAAGGAGAAGTAGGGGGTACTCTGGCATAGGAAGGTATGGCTGGTTGGGTAATCCCAAACCAATGCCACAACATGTCACCATAGCTTCCTAAGTTCTTCCTCTCCTCTACTTAAATCCACACATGGAAGGTCTCCAACTCCAAGGTTGGACCTTACAGGGTGTACAAACAAACAGCCACACAAGTATGACTCCACCATACCTGTAGTAATACACTCACCCCATGGATGGATACCTGGTATCGCAAGCTCATGAGTACACTAAGCATATACGGGATAATCACAACACATAGAAAGTATGCTCATAACAGGTATTCACATCCACAAGGTAACACTTAACACAGGTTTTCCTCTATTGTTCATTACCTAGTGAAGAACAACTTTCATACACAAGGTCGCATAATTTTTTTTACCATAAGGATATATAAGGAATCTACAAAACCTCATTTGAAATTAACCTTTATGAGACCTAAAAGAATCCAAGTAAAAGTTTAAGTCCTTACTTCAGTATTTAACCCAAAGATGCTCAACCATTACCTCCACACAAGCATGTGCAACTTGATACCGAATTCACATAAGAACAAGGTTATAAAACACAATTTTCCCATTATGGAAGTGCTTTACAAAAATAAAATAGTCACCAAACACACAATACACCCATGTATCCTTCCAAGAACATGAATCATTTCTTAGCAATTACCTCGCACAAGACTTTTTTTTTTCTATCTTTCTTAATATTTCACAATTAGTACAAGGCATATAAGGAACTCACACTCACAATGATATGAACTCATAATGTCAAGGTAAGATTCGTTTCATGTAATCTTTTCTAGTTAACAATCCAATGGAGACAATGCAAACTTCCAAAGATAACAAGGGTTAGGAATTCAATAAGTATGCCATTCAACATCATGATAAACATATGCCAAGTTCACAAGGCAAGAATAAATCAAGGAGGGATTAAGATGCCGCTTCTCTCCAAAAAATTACACAAGGCCGAGGAAGGGTCCAACAAAAACCCTCACCACCTAGACCAAACGACTCGAGAGGACAGTCAACTAGGAGGAACACAACTACCACAAAACAATAGCGGAAGACTTCGATAATCGTGTGGCAAGGCCATCACGATGACAAACAAGAGGATGGATATTCCTCCAAGGTGAAGGTTAGTTGACAACCACAACCTCGCTCTCTCATGGCTAGACGAAGTAGGACAAGGGTCTAACCTTACCCAACCCCCTCCATGACAGTCTAGACATCATGCAAACCCCAGAGCTCCCAATGTTGAAACATGGGCTCTGATACCTATGTAATGCCCCAACATGCAACCCAAAAGATAAGTCGACAACACACAACGAAGGCAGAAATTTTTTTTTTTAAAGAGAATTAACGGTACAAAAATATAACATAGTCTGTTGTAACAAGTTAACTAACATCATTAGGGAAAACATGACCGCATTATTGAAAATAAGCAATATTCAACCATATACAAAACTCAATTAACTTATATTTAATTACATGACTAAATTACAAATCACTACAAGATATACTAATAGCCACAGTTGTTCTAAATCCAAATGAGTACACACATACGCACAATGAAGTAATGTCTACCTAATAATGAACTCATCATGAGGTTAAGATTGCAATTTATGTATATTATCATAGAAAATCCACATTCTTCAAAATAAAATGTAAAATGCAACATTACAATAAGTTTATACACATTTTACACCTTTACCTATACCATCGGATAGTCATCAGTTCGCCAAGTGAGAAAGTACCTCCATAGCTCCTGAAACCTGCATGGATATAGATCTCATTTGCACATCTACTTGAAATATTAGTCCGTTATAATTATTAATATCAATTATATGAAATGACTCACCTAAGGCCCTAAGGGGCTGACCTAGTGTCTCGGGGACTCATATTGGCCTTGCCTACGTAAGCGTAGCGCAGAGATTTCGTAGTTCGGGAACTTGTTCTTTCAACCACAAGATGGTAACAATCAATTCAAGACTCTAACAATAATATTCATAATAAATTGTCTCCTCCTCAAACAAGGATTCACATTCACATACGAGACCATATAAGAGGATGGAAGAAGTTGAGGGTTCATCTAATCCACAACATTTCCAGGAAAATCACACAAGACAAGAATGATCTAAGGCTCTATCTCCTTTGTTCAATTACTTAATTATCCACGAAGTTTGAACTAAAATAAGAAGTTTAGCTCACATTAGTATACCACAAGAAGCAATATAATCTAACGAACTTCATGATACCAACCCTTGATATTGGTATAAAATATGCAAAGTACAAAACATGCTTGGTTACTTTTTCTTCTTCTCACCTCGTACACTATTAGTGAGGAGGTTTAATTCTCATACCACAATATTGATACCTTAAATATAAAATATACTCATAACATTTCCACATAATAGGTTCTATCCAATCTCCTGAGTAACCGAGTCACAAACATCACCTAGTTATGACTTTAAGATAACTAACTGTCATTTAAATGGTAAAATCTCTTAATTTCATTCCAAGCCACATAATACAAAAGTATAAATTTATCTGCCACATGTCTTTTCCCAAACTATCTAACATTGACTTCAACTACTTACCTATCATTGATAACCTAAAAGGGTTAATCAATAAAGCAAAGAAACTCTTATTTAATTTAACAATTTCCAATCTCATATATATTAATTTATATCTATATTATTAATCTAAAGGATAAAGTCTTTAAATTTTACAATAAAAATATTTCAATAAGAGATTATCATCTAAAAACATAATTTCATGAAACCAAAGATTCATTTTCTTTCTTACTAAGGTACCTAAATTCCACATGTTTCCCCTTGTAGGTCTCCACATTGGATGTCATTCTAAATTAAAAATCGATACAACTTAAACCAAAACAAGCATTCACCTATTCAACGAGGACAAGATGAATTGTCAATAATATCGGGTATTTAAATAAAATAAAAGTAGGTCTATTGTTGTAGACTAGTATTATCCACAAGCAAAAAAAAACATTATTAATTATAAAGTTATGCTTCAATGATTTGGCATCATTTGTGGGTTGGTATTGAAGCAGATTTTGTGAGTTTCAGATTTGTGGCTTCCAAGCTATACAAAAAAACAAATTGATATATTAAAACTTGCTTGTGATCACCTCTTCTCTACTCTACTTTTGATTTTGACTTAAAGTCTCTCTTTGGTCTCCTTTGTGCTGCCCACGCTAGCATTACTAAGTATGTTAAATTTAAAAACAACCTATGTTTGTCATTGGTGGACAATTAACCTCTGTTCTCTCTTTCTGCACACAAGTAAAATGCATTTGTAAAAGTGGCATGAGACTGACGTTCCAAGGGTCGAGCAAATCGCAAGAGGGAGTTTGGATGGGGTGGATTCCTCCCAGATCTTAAAAGGGCAAAGTCTGCAAATGAAAATAGCACAGAACTGGTCTATACAATATGTTAGCCTTGAGACTTTTTAAGCCATGCAGATTGGAAGATGTAAAACTAAAATTTCGCAACCTTGTCCATCCTAGTGCACCCAATCAAAACATGAATGCCATCCATGTGCAGCAAGAATATACGACTGATTTGCTGCAGCGACCCAAGGAATTTTCAAATAATGTGATTTGCAGGGTAAGCACATGAGATATTTGCGGAAAAAGGCTCTTGAAATCTTCAAGTGAAAACATTCTCTCTGCCACGCCAATAATGTAAGACATATAGAAATTTTGTCTAATATTATAGTTGGAAAAGCTCAGGTATTCATGTATGCAAAGGTGGGGACGCATGGTTAATGGCATTGGGGTTTGACAAAGTACCTCAAGGAAATGTGAATCCCCTGACCTGAAGTGGCACCATAATGGGCATTCATGTGCCCCAATGAGGGACTGTAACAGGATAACCATGATCCCCATAAACCTGATTGAGAAGATTGCCTACTAAGGTACGATGGTGTTGAAGACGCCTTAAAAAAATACTAACCCCCGTATAATTTGATTGTAGGGTATGCACAGAAAAATCCATTTGTGGAGAGGGCTTAGAAGCTTCTATGCAGACACAACTGGAAGGTGAAAAGCCAAACTCACAACCTTGCACACGTCCCCACGGCTTGCCAAAATGACAGTCAATGAGCAAGGTAAGGACATACAGTTAAAGAATATCGGGAAGGAAGGCCTATTAAGTATTTTAGTTAGGAGCTCTCTGGCAAGATGTTATCTCATCAATCACAATGATTTTCAGGATATGTATCACATGGATGTGTAAAGAAACAAAATAGTTCTAGGAACTTACCTGAAATTATAGTCGGCAGATGCAACCACCCACTCACAGCCGCCTTCCCCCATCCCCCGCTTTCCTCTGCTTTTTTTCTCCCCCCCCCCAAAAGTTCCAAAACCCCCTTTTAACCCTAAAATCCCACTCCTCTCTCGTCGACAATAGCCAGCAAGGAATCCTCACCACCCGTCCCGACCACACTCCCCCGTCGTCCGATCAGCTAGCCACTAATGTATGGTAAGCATAGAGTAAACCCCATTTTTTTTATTTTTTATTTTTTTATTTATTTATTTTTTTTTACAAAAGCTCAGCTCACAATATTTAATTACCCTGCATTCTATTCAATCCTCTCCTTCAAATAAGAGGCGGTATGTGACATAGAAACTTTGGGTATCTGGGTCATCCTACTAGGACACCTAATGTATAAGCATCACAGTGTCTATAAAATTAGACCAAATAGCAACATTTTTGGTATTTAAAATAGAACGAATAAGATATCAAGACTTTCTCCCATGACTTAGTGTCTCTAAATAACATGGACCCATAATTAAATGTCAACATGTGAAATTGCATAGACTAGGAATTTGTCCTTCCCAAGAAGAGATTTTGATCAAACTGCCATAATTTATATAAGACTAAAATAATAATTACTGAAAAATAAATAGTGTTCAAATACACACATTAAATAGTATTCAAATACACACCTATAAATATGTTTTTTTTAAAATATATTTTACTAATACTAAGGTATGTTATAGTGTTTAAAAGGCAACATTGAATAGATAACTATCGTATATAGAAAGAAATTGCTTGACAGGCAAGGTCGACTATCAAAATTTAAGCCATGTTCACAAGCATCGTTGAAAGGATAATTGACACAAAGTGAATTACTTAACAAGAAAGTTTGGCTAACAACTTTGAGTTTGATATGCTAATCAAAGCTGATTTTAAATTAATTGTATATCTATGTTCAAAATTAATTAACATCGAATTTTAACAAATTTAATTATTTTATAAAGTCCTAAATTAACTCTTTCTTCTTTAAGAAATTAGAGAACATAAATTATTTTCAAACGAAAGCCCTATGAATGCATTAGAACTATATCAATCTAACATTTAAAGCACAAGGAATAACACAAGGAATAACTCTTATTTGAATTCTAGGAAGAGGCATGACTACTCCCATGAGTTAATTTTAGGGGACAAGAATGTCATGTTTTCTTACATCTACACAAAATAAAGCAAACTAACGATAATCCCAAACCCATTTAATACTTGGATAAAACAAGTCTATTTACTTGTTTACCTCACGGTAGAAGCAATTGTGAGAAACAACCATACAATGCAAATACCCCCACTTCGATAGTAAATGCACTATTTGAATTCACATTAAAAGTACAAGGCATAAAGGCACACACGTAAGCAATCATATAAGAAGCCAAAGAAGCTAGCAGAAAAGCATTGGAATATTATTCTATTCTCAAATCAAATAGGTTGGGTTAAGCGATCGACATACCGCATGTACATATGGTAAACATTTAGACCACAGGTTTCGGTGAAGTGAGGTGGACTAGTAGTTCCATGTCTCCTCCTCCACATCAGTGAGACAAGGGTAGGCCTTACACATACATACATACATACAACCATACATACATACATACATACATACATACAACCATACATGCATACATACAACCATACATATAAGCACACATACATACATACATAAATATATATATATATATACAAACATACATACATTAAACATACTTAACAAACTTGAACATAAAAAATTCCAAGCGAGACATAATGCAAGCACGTTATAATGCACTCTCGTTATGTCAAACTTGACAAACATTGGGCAAACTTTTGCAAAAAAGAAAAAAGATGCAAAGTAAAACATAACACGAGTGCATTATAACATGCTTAGGTTATATGTTGCTTTCGGAATACCAAGCCTTAGGCTCAAGATTTTATTTTGATTTGCAACCCAAAGGCTTGGAGTGCCTTCCCAACGTCCAGAGACGTGTTTTTGCATATTCTATAGAAATTCACATAATCTTGTTCGTGCTAACCATCAGGTTTGCACATGTTTCAAGGTCAAACAAATTGAACACCTGGGTAATGTTAGGCTTTCTCTTAGCTATTTAACGATGTAACTTTTTTCACATTTTGACAATGATAAGCCTTTCATCTTTAGTTTCTTTTGTTTGTGTCTGTTTTTGGCAAAAACCAATGTTTGGTATTTTTTTCTTTATAAATTAAGCATTCATTGAAATTTCAAATAAATTACATTTTTATAAACTAGACTCCATTATACACATATTAAAAAAATTTGATTTTCAATTAGTTTTCAAAATTTATAGGGGTAGCAAGACCAAAATTCTATTTTTAGGATGTGTCTACTTTGAAAATTAGTAAAAAAATTAAATATTCATTAAAAAATTATCAAAAAAATTGGGCATAAACTACATGCTATTAGCTAATTTCTCACTGAAGCAATTTTAAAAATACTAAAAAAAATTAACCTTTTGAGGGAGCCACAAAACATGCTATGTTATGGTTTTTTGATAGAAACAACACAAATTTATGTGGCTCCTTTTTTTGAACCCCTCAATCTATACCATTTTAAAAAAAAATTAGTAGTTTAGAAAGTAGAATCAGAGTACTACGAACATTGTTTTTGTTGCATCTTAAAATGTTGAGTATAACTATGCTCAATTTCTCATTGAAGGTCAGTATTTCCTAATTTCAGAAAAAAGTGGCCACTTAAGACCCCTTTTTGGCCCCCCATCTTTCTACACACCCTAGTGTTCTTGAGTTCACTATTAAAGATTTCTTTAGATATTAAATTATTAAATTTATATCACACCCTTTAGGTATTTTGAGGCTAAAAATACCTTGTTCAAATAACATATTTATTCAAAGAGGGAGATGTACCACTAAATGCAAAGGTAGATTGTCAAATATCAAAACAATCTTACCAACTGTTAGTACATTTGTGTAGATGTCATGGGAAAATAGAGTATGAATTTACAATGACCAAATCTGTTTATCAACATATTTTTGGCAACTCTATTGGGGAATCTTGTAAAAGACTTATTTTCTTGAAAAATGTTAGCTTAATGTGTTTATAGAAAATCTTTTTGATCAACAAACATGGTTTTGTAATGTAATGTTGAACTTGTTCTAAAACTTAACATTAATTGGTTAGATGTTGAACAGTCTAGGGTATAATTATAGATTTGTGAGTAATAGGTGGGAGACACATAAGGTCAAATCACTAATATTGTGAGGTAGATGCAATACTCAATGACAATGAAGACATAGGGGCTAAAATATGTCTTCAAGCTCAGTTAATTGCCCAGGGTCTTGCAAAAAGAGAATTGGTAATAGTTGATAAAGTTATTCCTATTATCAGAATTCCAAGAAGGAATAGACAACTAGCTCAGCCTACTCCACCAACACAACCTATTTGAGAATCTCATCCTTTCAATAATTGTAAATGTTCACCATATTTCAATATGGCATCAGAGCATCTTCATGATTATGTGTCGTGAGTAGATTAGTAATGAAGATCTACAATGAATAATTTAATTGCTACTAATGTTGATACTCTTGTTGGAGTGATTCTACCCATGTGAGAAGAAAATAAAACCATTGGTGCTAAAATAGAAGACATTTCTAAGTTTCTATTGATATGTAGCCTTGAGAAGTTCACAATTTGTATCAAACTATTGTGTGAGGTGGTCGATACAAAGTGGAAGGTATCTACAATAGTGTAGTTTGTATTTGAACTATTGTATGAGGAGGTGCATACATAGTGAAAAGCATCTACAATAAGCACTGTAGGTGATTAGTCCTCTAGCATATGATTGTTGTTATATGTGAAGCATTTTTCATTTAAAGGAAGAGTTGTTTGTCTCAAGGTATCACGCAATTAATTTAGGTTTTGAGGAAAACAAATTGGATAGGAAGATATTGGTTTGTTGGTGTTGTTTGTGAAAGAGCATGAATATAGGCATCTAGAAATATATAGTCTCATTAAAATCATGATATCTTTCCCATTTTTTAATGAAATGTAGAAATTCAACATGTTTTGAAAAGATGATGAATAATAGAATGAAACCAAGAGAGCTTTTGAAGATATTGGGAGTATTTAATGAGTAGCTTGTTGCTGAAAATGAGTAGTAATTGTTACTAAATTATGTTTGCAACCTAATTTAGTGAGGCCTAGACATTAGTTGTTGAAGAAGGGTTAAATAAAAAATTTTGTGTAGGATCATCCAATCAATGTCTGATGTCTTAACAAAAGACTAACACATGATCACTTATTAGGATCATGCAATAGCTCAAACTAGGCTATCACACTATCTTGGTAAGTGAAAATGTCCTAAAGACAAGAAAGCGGGCATCCAAAGAATGACAGGTATCTAATAGACTTCATATTTCATTTATGATGTTGCTGATTATTCAGTACATTTTAGTGCAATTTCAAGAAAGAGGTATTTATAAACTGGCATTTCTTCATCATGTTTTAAACATGTTCTTTAAATGAGATTTGGTTGTTTCATGCTACGTAATTAATTTAGAAAGAAAATATATAGAAGTCATTGCATAAAATGAAATAACTGATTATATTCAAAAGAGTGTTTAAATATGTCCCACACAGACCATGGGAATGACTGAAAGCTGCAATATGAAACTAAACTATACATCTGAAACAAAGAAAAGAGAATATGAGGAGAATAGGGACCCATCATTGCCTGTGAATGACGAATCCCAAGGTTGACCAAGTCCATTTTCAACTCCCTCCATCTAGTGAGCTCCAAAGATACCTGCATGAGAGAGTTGTTAGAGCTCGGGGTTCAATTTTTTTCATATACAAAAGTAACACATATATAGTCTACCTTCATAAAGCATCAAACTCATATGTTCAATTATCATAGATACAAAAGAAAAGTAGAAGGAATAGTTGAACAAGAGATGCAAGTACCAAATCAGAGGACAAAATCAAGGAAGGGAAGCATCGTGTCCTATAATTCAATGTAAATTATATTCTAACATGTTTGTTGAATGTGCAGGTATAGGTGAAATATATCAGGATCAATCACTGAAATAGCATGTGGTGAAAATTGGGCTCCCACAAGGGTTGAGCTCAGCATGCCACCCTTAAGTCCTAAGAGGGATATGTATAAGTAAGAAACATGGTTTGGATTTTCAAAGAAAAGCATATTCTAATTGAAAATCAATGTAACATTGTCCATTCATAGCAGCCATAAAGTACAAACAGTGAATGAAGTATAGATGATGACTATGGTAATGACTATGGCTTACAGTATTGGTAGTGCTTAAAAGGACAACCAACACATGAAGGGAAGTCACCACCCTAAACCAATGACTAGGGTGCCACTACAAAAAGAATCCTCTCATTGCTCAGATGTACTTCCTATTTCAAGCCTTCAGTGTGTGCTTAGAATGGTGACTACCTTCATGTGGTGGATGTAGTTAATAAACACCAAAATATGATAGCCATAATGGGCAGCACATATTCAATCACCATAGTAAACAAATGCATAAGTATCATGGACTGAGAGATCAACCTAACAGAACAGCAAGAAATGCTACAGGATCATAAATACAGTCATTAATTACTATACATACAAAGATCATATGCACTACAAAGTACATGGTTTGTCATGTCTTTCATACATGCTAAAGTGAAGTCACATCTGAAGTAGAACAATCCCAAAGTAGCTATGAGATTGTAACCATTGAAGGAGCAATCATCAAGCATTATATGCAGTCCAAACCCTTCAAAGCAAGTAACCTGGAGCATCAAGGGGCAACACTCTTTATGACAAAAGACAGTCCAACACTAATGCATTGAGGACAGCAAGTATAGTCATATAAGGATAGTATGAATATTTCTGAGAAGGCATCATTCTTGATACATGGTGACAATGAACACAATAGAGTAGTGGACTTAGTAAGCCTCAAAGGGCCAAATGCTTATGACAATGATATCCAGAAGCACACTTATAGCATTTATGCACAAAGCCATGAGAGGTGTCTATAAAGGAGAAAAATGCTAAAAGCCATCAAAAGGAACACATGATAGCCCTTTATGTTAGAGGAACAATAAATAGACTAAAAAAATACAACAGTCTTAACAATGACCTTAAAGAGCTTCATGTCAAATAGGGGTAAGAGCCTACAGTAGTAAAATGAATGAAAGACAGAGGCTCAACCTCAATTCAAAAAGAAATATGTATGCACAATCACAAGGTCTATCAGAAGCACCCCAATGAACCATATGAAGGTGAAGATATAAGGGAAACGTATAGTACATACAAAGGTATCAGTTATTATGCCATGCATTATAGGAGTAGTCAAAATGTCACATTAACCTCATATAGAATGGAGCCACATCATGCCACATCAAATAGACATCACTGAAGGTTTATCTTTGAAGTCAAGAGGTGACATTGTTATATATATTCAACATTAATGACAAAATAGACACAACAAAGCTCATGATGCAGTTTTTATCTTATATGGGTGGCCGAACTACTACAGATGATAGAATAATTGAATGACAAGTTCTAAATCTAATACACTCTTAGATGCATTTGGGAATGCAAAGACAGTGAAAAAATGTAGAAGCAATCACAGTAAGAAGATACAATTACTACTGATGCAATGACAATGAGCAAATTATAGTATAAAAGGTAAACTCTACAAGAAAACTATGACAATGAAATATCACGAGAATAGTGTTTATGGATCAATAGCCCTGTCAAAGCATCATATGAATACACTGTTACAATGCCTTAAATGCTATCCACAGAGAGATTAGTATGAGGTAAGAGTATTTTGAAAAGACATTAAAGAGGTGTTTTAAGCATCAAAGTTTAGTCAAGGTTTAACTAATGTTCAGTCTTCATAGAAACAAGAGAGGATCAAATATAGGCATCTCAGAAGGTTCTTCTCAGCATAAAGGAGGTAGATATACAATGAGTGATTTGACTATATAGTGAGGTTTTCACCATTGCATTTATAAGGTCCATATATAGGTTCAAATTTTGCTGCATCCAAATTTCTATGTATATAGTCAAAAGGATTTAAATACACTCTTCTAGTGCATACCCATATGCTAAAATCATACAGAACAACAACCATGTATAAAACCCTAGCTGTATATTTCATTGAGGCTTTCATGACTATATGAGCACAAAACCTGAAGATAAAATACACTGTCTCAGTTCACAAGAATAGAAAAGAGAAATGAAGTAGGAGAGTGTCATTCATATCTTAAAAAAATATAGAGTAACATTTGTTTCAATGCATTTCATCA
This sequence comes from Cunninghamia lanceolata, assembly GCA_027924645.1. NCBI lineage: Eukaryota > Viridiplantae > Streptophyta > Pinopsida > Cupressales > Cupressaceae > Cunninghamia > Cunninghamia lanceolata. The sequence continues at coordinate 5,779,259 of BSBN01000596.1, forward strand.
CATAGTGTAGAAAATATAAAGGTAAAGTATTGCAGAGAGTTGTGTGAGAAATAGTATATCTAAAGTTTCAAAACCCTAGCTAGGGTTAACCATAGAAAGGGCCATCTTTTCTCAAAGTAAACCCAAGAAAATAGCATTCATGCCATGAGCAAGGGAGAAAAAATGGAGAAAGGAACTGAGATCTCAGTGTTTCATGCATATCTACAAGAGATACAACAAAATAAACCTATGTTGTAGTAGTGTTTTACTCATTCTAGAGCTTTTCAAACAAATCTTCAAACATAATATGCAGAAAACCTCCTAAATAATAGAGTATCTAAAGAAAATATACAGATGGAGCCTCAAATATCATCAAGTGAGTGAAATTACTTGTTGAATGCATTGTTAGCAAGATTATATGTCAAAAAAATAGTCTCAGAAGCCTCCAAAACCTTCAAGAGCCTCTCACAAAGCAGTGAAACCCTAGCATGGTGGCGAGACAGAGCATAATGGAGAAGAAGCAAAGAATGAAATGAAGACTTTTAGGGTTCAGCTTCTTTTTGTTTGAATGCCCTAGTCCGATTGTGGGCTTTTTGACTTCTCTTTTTTATTTAATCATTGTTATACAAAAAATGCTCGAGGTCAAGACTTCAAGTGATAAAATCTAATGATGTAAAGTGAGCTTGTGAGGGATGAATTATTTATTTTTTATTTCTTGAAGTCAATAAAAATAATGATGTAAGGGTAATAAGGTCAAAGGGAGTTATAAGGTATTTGTGTATTTATTTTCTATTGACCAAAGGTGAGATGTGAAATGATGAAGATTATTCCCCTTGAATCTTGCATAAGTGTGAGATAAAAATAATAATGTAAACAAATAATGAAGTAGTAATGTATAAATTACTTTATTTTTTGTCATAAAAATGCAAGAAATTGAGTAAATACATGATAACTAATAAAGTAAATCATCATGATTACTTTATTATTTGTTCAAACTATTACCTTCATCCCAAAATAATGCAAAATTAGGAGGTAGAGTTGACTAAGACACTTGGTGTATTTTCCTTGATTTATGGTCAAACTACAGTGAGTTTGGAGTTCCACATGGTCAAACAGGATGTGAGAGGCAGTTTGGAGCTATTTTTTTTCATTTTGGATCAGTTATGAGGCCTCATCTTTAGGCTTTTCTTTTTTGCTCATGAATCAACTGAGAGAAGATATTTTTAGAGTGCAGTTGAACTGCAGTGCTTTTTCCATGCCCTTGAGAATTCATTTTATATATGGGAGAGAAATCTTAGGATTTTTTCTTAGTTCTTGCCTTCTTTTTTTCTCTCACACATTGCAAAGAATAGGAGGGTTTTGTAACTCATTATTTTTAGATCTATACTATACATCAGGTTACAGGTTCATATTTTGTCTTATGCAATACTTTTTTCCTTCTATTTCTATTTAGAATACATCAAATTTCTCCTTTTTAGATTAATGAAAGTGCCTTTATGAGTGATTTGATGAAATTATTGTGTTTTAACCATTAAATCCTTTAAGTTTGTCTCACTCATTATTGTGCATCCATCACAAGTCTCGAGTTGTGCTTGTTTTCATTTTGGTCTTAAAACTATGAAAATTTATTTTCCTCTTGAAAGAACAAACTGTTTGGCCTATTTTAGAAAAACTTTTGTGATTAAGTCATCTTTTCTAAATTGTGCAAACAATTTTCTTGGGGATAGTTGTGAATCATTCTGCAAGTTTTACCATCATATAAGTACATCACCACATTTTTCAAATTCAGTTTATTATTCCATTACAATTCTTTCTATCCTTTTCCTGCAAAGTCAGTTTACCATTAGATCAATCATAAGGGAACCAACCCACAATCTGCAAGTCTACCTTCACCATAGGGCACCCACAACCTAAAGGTATTCTCATGTTACACAGGATTGCTAAGCCTCATAGCTTTGCATCATGGGTGGAATCCTTGGTGATAACAGTAATATAATGACATGATGGACAATTTCAAATAGTGCCTCTATGACCAGTAAAATGTGTATATATTATTTTAACTACATTAAAAATCTAATGCATAATTGGAGAGTTTATTAAAGATATGTTCTTTTATAATTTTGATTGATTTAAAAGCCTCATAAAAATTAATATCATATACAGCCTATTTTCCAATGTATAAGTGGCAAATTTATTTTTACAAGAAATAAGGGAATTACAGTGAAAGAAGTAGTGAATATTACAACTATATTTTGGAGTGATAAATATATTTGTGTTAAGTATCCAAATGAATTTGTTTAAGGTGATTATCATTGTGGAGAAATAAGTGTTTTCTTGAAATTTTGTAATTGGAGGTTGGATTCACTGGAGGTAGGAGGATCTTTTGTTATCCTGAGCTAGCTTCACACTCAGGTGTGATTCATTGCATGAGAAGAACTAGTATTTAGTTTGTGTCCCTTCATGGAGTGGGGGGGCTTGGTAGTTCTTGATAGGGTTTGGAAGTTCTTAATAGTGCATGACAGTACTTGGTTGTGGATTTTGAAGTTTGTCTTGATCCACAAGTGAAGGTGAGTTACTGTGGATTTTTGAGTTAGTCTCAATCCACAGTTGGTTGGAGTTTGTACTATGAATAGTTGAGTGAGTCTCAATTCATAGTCAAGGTTGGTGTTTTGCTTATGAATAGTTGAGTGTGTTTTGATTCACAAGTATCATGGAGGTTTGACAGTCAAGAGATCCGTTGGTGAGTTTAATTTGGTGTTTTCTGGGTGAGTGAGGAGAATTGGTGGATAATTGAGTAAGTCTCAATCCATCAAATGTTCTAAAAGGGTTGATGTGATCAACTCTTGTAGTGTTTTATCCTTTGTTTGAGTTAATGTAATAAGGGGGGAATGTTGGTTTTATTACATGTAAACCTTAAGGGGGTGTTTGAATATTAAGGTTTTACATTTATAATAAAGTCACTTTGTGACTTATAGGTTAGTTTAATATACATAATAAATAAATGTTAGGCAAATAAGTTAGTTTTTTATATTCTCGTAAGTTATTTATTGGTTATTCATGGGAATATGTAAGACTTTAAAAAGCCAAGTATCCAAATGTAAGATCATCATAAAATCATCAATAATATTTTTACTTTGTATGTTTTTTCATATTATTGTACAAATGTAATTGTTCACCATATTTCAATAGTATAGAGACTTATTAACTTTCTAAAATAGGATTTATAACTCAAGTGGGAATGGAGGGAGAAAGAATGTTTCTAAATTTTAGGCTTTGGTAAATGTTGAACACTAATCCTTATCTCGACAAAACATTTTGATAGGCCAAAGGAAGAGGCTATAAATGTTTAGCCTATTTTGTAATGAGTTGTCTAGTTCAATAAAAGAAAGTTTTATTTGCTGTGATCAATATCTATTATTGTGTGTTTTGTGATTTACCCCCTTGATCAAGTGGTATCAGGGCAAGGGTTCTTGAGTGTGTAGACAGATTATCGACCGTGAGGTAGTTTGCACTAGGACCTGAGGTTGTGGGTTTGCTGCGGAGACCAAGATGCCTCCATGAAGAAATTGTGTTGGGAGGAATGCTTTGACAGAAGAGGGTTTTAGAGCCCTACAAATGCAAATTGATGCATTGCAAGAGGAGCTACGAAGAGGGTTTGATCCGAGAACAAGAGAAGAAAGCGAAGATGAAGCCGAAGAGGAGCTATCTGAGGAAGAATAAGAAGCTATAGGAGATCCTACAGAAGTTGGGTTGTTGAGGGCCATTTCAAAGATCGGAAAGAGGCCCAAAATTGAAGTTTCTGCATATTCTGGAGATTTGAATTTGGAACAGCTTATTGATCGGATCAATGACATGGAAGAGTATTTCAAGTATGAAGATGTGGAGGACCCAGATCGGGTCAAGTTTGCAAAAACAAAGTTGAAGGGCCATGCCAGTATTTGGTGGAAGGAGGTCCAATTAGAGAGGAACATAAGAGGAAAAGGAAAGATCACCAGATGGGATCAGATGGTGGAGAAACTAAAGAAGCAGTTCATTCCTGTGGACTATGAGATGGAGTTGTTAAAGAAGCTGCAAGGACTAAAGCAAGGTAACAAGTCTGTCAAGGAGTATACAGAAGAATTTTATAAGATTACTATCAGAATGGGCCATGCAGAGCCTAACAAGGAAAAGGTAGCCCATTACATTAATGGGTTAAGGCCGAGTATTCAGGAGGAGTTGAGCCTAGTCAGAATGGCCACCATAGAAGATGCATACCAGTTTTCCTTGAAGGTGGAAGAGAAGCTGAATAAAAGATTTGATAGAAAGAAAAGGGGAAGAGGTCAAGGCGGAAGGACTAGTGGAAGACCCTATGGGGGCCAAAATGAAGATGCAAAGAAAAGTGAAGAAGTTGGCACCAGTCGAAATCAGAGAGGAGATAACACCTACCGCCCTCGTGACCAGAACAATGGTGAGCAAAGAGGAAGAGGAAGAGGTAGACCTAGAAGAGGAGGTTTTAGAGGAACCTGTTGATGTAGAGGAAAATAACTAAATCCATTTCATGAATCCAAATCTTTAAGTTCCCAAAAAGGACTTCACCATACAAACCTCAATATAGCACAAAATTGGGTTTTCACCTTTTCTGACCTGATCAAGGCCACAACTATGTTGTTTTCATCATTTAAGAACATTCAATTAACCAAAACAACCAACCATTAAGGTCTACCCTTTCATCTCATTACCAATCCTTCATTGACCCCTTGCATTGCTAGTAGCCCTCCTTTATAGAACTGTCAAACATAACTCTTACCATAGAACCCTCCTCAAGATTGTAAAGGCATATTTGGATACCCATTAAGATGTTTTAAAACATATCAAGAAGTCACCATTGGTTATTTTGAAAAGAATGCCTCAAATCAGGACTGTCACCGTGCTAAATAGGCCTAATAGGCTTTGCATGCACAGGGTCTTATTGCTTCTATAACCTCCGGCTTCAAACTCTCCCAACCAACACTTGGAATATATTCTCTCTAACATGTCCAAGCTATTAACAACACTAAAAATCCATTTTTTTCAATGATATGAGTACAACCCTAAGGCTTACCTTCTTGACTGTCTTGAACTCTGTTTTCTAGACTGTGACACAGTCAAAAGCATCCAAGATTCATAGACTTCTCCTGAATCTTCAAGCATCATTAGGGATTGACAACATTTAAAACTTTCCCTTCTACACCCTTCTAGGTTTATAAACTTTAATGGAACAAAAAATAGTTTCCTAACCAGTCATGACTGTGACTGTCAAACTTAGTCTTCACATGACAGAACAGCTCTAGGGTGCCTTCAAATCTAATGTAAACATTGATCATCTGCTCTAGAAGTTAGTCTTTAGAAACTAAAGTTCATTTCACATCATCTTATTCATGCATGGACTTATCACCACACAAAATATCCAAGAAACTTCAATAAACTACTCACTGTTTACCCTAAGACAGGGTATTGACAGTTTTCAGAAAAATACCAATATCTTCTTCAAAACTGCACTAAAATGCATGAAACAAAAGGGAAATGGAGGGTGATTGTTTGTACCATCATTTTCAAAAACTTTTACATGCACATGGGGCCGTACAGAGCTGTACACCTACATAAAACAGTAAATTTCTGAGGAAATACACTCAAAACAGTGCCTTTATTGATTCAATCTTTAAACCTACAATCACCCACGCCATCTTCAAAGGTTACAAAGCTTTTTAAAGGCATTCCATGCTTGACTCTTCAATTTCCAACTTCTCCAAATGAATGAAACTACTCGAAATACCCTATGACCTTTGGTATTCCCCTATTTGTTCTTTTTTTGCATTTTACATTGGCAACCTTTACATAGTATGCATTATTTTGCATATTTGAAACTCTTAATCTCCTAAACACATAAAGATGACTTGATAAACCTCATTACAATGTGGAAGCATACAAATTTAATCAAACTCAAAGATTTGTCTAGGGCAATATTAATTTGCCAAGGTGCTCCTGCACCACTTGTTTCCAATGTGGAGAAGAAGGGCATTGAGCATATGCGTGTCCGCAACATCAAGGAAGGATAAATAGAAGACCTAAAGCTAATGCATGAGTTGCACATGTAGATGAAGATGCACAGTCTAAGCATTCTAAAGATGCTGAAAGGGGAGAAACCCTAGTTGTTAGAAGAACCTTGTTGAATGAGGAGAGAGAACCAAAACAGAGGAAAAGTTTATTCCGCACAAGGTGCAAATGTGAAGGTAAGTGTTGTGATATTATTATTGGCAATGGAAGCACTAATAATCTTGTTTCAGAGGAGATGGTTGACAAGAAGAAAGCATCTGCATCCATATCGAATTGCATGGTTGTAGAAAGACCACAGAGCTTTGGTCAATGAGCAGTGTTTAGTGAAGTTCAAGATTGGAGACTACCATGATGAGGTGCTGTGTGATATCATACAGATGGATGCATGTCATATGCTGTTGGGGAGGCCGTGGCAGTATGATAGGAGTGTTGTCCATGATGGCCGTGCAAACACATATTCCCTAACAAAAGATGGAGTTCATCATAAATTGAAGCCCTTAAAGGAGGTGGAAGAAAAGGTATGTAGTACTACCAGAATTTGCTTGGTAGATGGCAGGAAATTTTTGGAGGGTATGAAGCATGAGCGTCATTGCTTTGCATTGATTCCTAAGATTAGTCAAGAGAAATGTGAAGATGTGCCAGCAGAAGTTTTAGATATGTTGGAAGAGTTCCATGACATTATCTCTGATAATGTACTAGAAGGTTTACCACCAGTAAGGAAGATAAGTCATCAAATGGATTTGATACCAAGAGCTAGTTTGCCAAACAAGGCAGCCCATAGAATGACCCCTGTAGAGAATGAAGAGCTAAACAGACAAGTTTAGGAGTTGTTGAGGAAGGGACTGATAAGGGAGATCCTAAGTCCATGTGTGGTACCTGCAATACTAACACCAAAAAAGGATGGAGAATGGAGGATGTGTATAGACTCTCGAGCCATCAATAAGATAACGATCAAGTATAGATTTCCATTGCCAAGAATGGATTGTTTGAGTGGAACCAAGTACTTCACAAAGATTGACCTGAAGAGTGGGTATCACTAGATCCGTATCAGAGAAGGAGATGAGTGGAAGATAGCCTTCAAGACAAAGGAAGGTTTGTATGAGTGGTTAGTCATGCCATTTGTGCTAACCAATGCACCGAGCACATTCATGTGGCTCATGAACAAGGTACTGAAAGAATTTTTGGGAAATTTTGTTATTGTTTATTTGGATGATATTTAATTTTTAGTAAGACTTGGGATGAGCATCTGATCCATATCAGAAGAGTTCTAGAGAAACTGAGGGAGGAGAAGTTGTTGATTAATCTAAAGAAATGTAATTTTGCAAACAAGGAGTTGGTGTACCTAGGATTTGTTGTCTCAGAAGAAGGTCTTAAGATGGACCTAGAAAAAGTAAGGGCTATCATTGAATGGCCTACACCAAGGAGTGTCACAGAGGTAAGATCTTTTCATGGTTTGGCAAGTTTTTACAGAAAGTTTATCAAGAATTTCAGTAGCATTTGTGCACCCCTAACTGAGATAATGAGAGGGGATAGAAAAGAGTTTAGATGGACTAAAGGAGCAGACAAGAGTTTTGATACATTGAAACAAAAAGTCATAGAACAACCTGTTTTGGCACTTCCAAATTTTAATAAGGTATTTCAGGTAGATTGTGATGCTAGTGGTAGTGGTATAGGAGCTATTTTGAGCCAAGAACGTAAGCCCATTGCCTATTTTAGTGAGAAGCTTAATAATGCCAAGAAAAAGTATTCTATTTATGATCAGGAGTTTTATGCAATAGTTTAGGCTTTGAAGAAATGGAGACATTATTTGTTTCCAAAAGAGTTTGTTTTATATACTAATCATCAGGCTTTGCAGTATCTTAATAGTCAAGGAAAGTTAAATCAAAGGCACTTAAAATGGGTTGAATTTTTTGTAGAGCTATACTTTTGTTTTGAAGAATAGGAGTGGGAAGTCCAATAGAGTTGTAGTTGCCTTGAGTAGAAGGCAAAATTTGTTGACAGAAATGAAGATAGAGGTTGTTGGGTTCGATGAGCTCAAAAGTTTGTATCCTGAAAATCTAGATTTTGCAGAGGCTTGGAAAGCTTGTTTGGAACCTATTACTTTGGACAGGACAAAATGGTTGGATTTCATAATCCAAGATGGCATGTTGTTTAGAGGAAGCCAGTTGTGCATTCCAAGGAGTTCCATGAGAGAGAACATGATTAAGGAGAAGCATAGTGGAGGATTGGCCGAACACTTTGGTCGAGATAAGACCATTGCTATTGTTGGTGAAAATTATTATTGGCCACAGTTACAGCAGGATGTGAGGAAATTTGTGCAGAGTTGCAGAGTATATTAGATGGTAAAAGGAGCAAGTCAGAACACAGGTCTATATCAGCCATTACCTGTACCAGAGAAGCCATGGGATGATATCAGTAGAGATTTTGTTCTTGGATTACCAAGGACACAAAGAGGGCATGATTCTATATTTGTGGTGGTGGACAGATTCTCGAAGATGGCACATTTTATTCCTTGCAGGAAGATTAAAAATGCTATTGATATTGCTGAATTATTTTTCAGAGAGGTGGTCAGATTACATGGCCTACCAAAAAGCATAGTTTCAGATTGAGATACGAAGTCTGTTGGTTATTTCTAGAGGACATTATGGAAGAAGTTGAAGATAGATTTGAAGTTCAGTTCTACACACCATCCACAGACTGATGGACAGACATAAGTGGTGAATAGGAGTTTGGGTAACCTGCTACGATGCTTAGTAGGAGATAAGCCCAAGGGATGGGATTTGATTTTACCACAGGAAGAATTTGCCTACAACAATTCTATCAATAGGAGTACTAGTAAATCACTATTCCAGATTGTATATGGTAATAGCCCGAGAAATGCTTCTGAGTTAAGGAAGTTGGATAATGGAGAAAAGACAAGTGCTGAAGCTGAAGACTTTGTAGAACATTTGAAGAAATTGCATGAAGAAGTGAGAAAGCACATTAATAAGATGAATATTTAGTACAAGGCTAAGGCATATCAGAAGAGGAGGTATAAGGAGTTCCAGGTGGGAGATGAAGTCATGGTTCACTTGAGAAAAGAAATTTGGACCATGCAGAATCATGAAGAAGCATGATTCAGGAAATGCATATGAGGTAGAGCTGCCGAGTGGGATGAATATTTCCCCTATTTTCAACATTACTAATTTATCAGAATATCATGAAGGTGGAATAGAGGATGGACCAACAGAAGTGCAGTGGAGTATTCCGACATCTACTTCAATAGAGGAGATAGAAGAGATCTTGGATAGCCATGTGGGAAGGACCACTCGAAACAGACAATACAAAGAATATATAGTGAAATGGAAAGGAAGGCCTGTTGAAGATTCTTCTTGGTTGTCTAAGGCAGAGGTTGACCATTTGGGTTTTCCTCACACAAACACATGAGACGTGACAGGGTCACTTCTCAAATTACCCTAGGTGTCTGATGCAGGAGCATCCAGAGGTGTAAGGGTAATCTTGCATCACCCGAAAAAGAAGTTAATTCAAAACCATTATAGTTGTTCTCATTTCTTCTCATAATTAGTGTTTTTGGTTCCATAATATCCAGAATAATAATGTAGGACTTTCAGTTTTTCCAAAACTACTAAAAATAGTGACCTGCCTATTTTGGAAAGTGTACCTGCTATTTTTAGAAAGTTTGCATTTGGGCACGTAATGAAGCAAAAACTTCCAGAAAGTTACATAATGGAAATATAAGACCTTTGGTGAAGGAATCAAGCAAAGATCATTTGTGAGCTGAAAGATATTAAAGTTTTTGTTTTTCGAAAAGCCCCTACAAATTTACAGAATGAGATATGAGGCACTAAAACTTCTCATAACATTTTGAAAAGTTGACAAAAATTCATTTATGGATTTTTGGCATGATAGTTCACATCGCGATCTTTCTGACACTTAAAACGGTTCATCAATCAGACACTCGGATCAAAAGTTATGCTTCCCGGAAGTTGACCTACTTTTGGAGGGAGTTGCAAATTTCAAAATTTAGCTGGAGGCCGCCAAAATGCGCTATTTATGACTATTTTAGGAACCTTGGGCAGTAGTAGAGTTAAGGGGGCCAGTGTAGAGTCAAGAAGAGGTGGGAAAATAGAAACCCTAGTTGATTTGGGGTTAGAGAAGGCTGAAGATTCTAGAGTTTGGAGGTTGGGAAAGCTGTAATGTGTTGCAGCCAATAGAAGATTCATCCTCTGATTGTAATTAAGCTTCTGTAATGTAATGAGTTACCCAGTTCAATAAAAGAAAGTTCTATTTGCTGTGATCAATATCTCTTATTGTGTGTTTTGTGATTTACCCCCTTCATCATCTTCACCTTCCATCATGTACAAAATATATACGATGTTTCCAACATCTTCTTTGATCATATAAGGACCTATCAAATTTGGTCTAAACTTGCATCCTTCTCTAGCTCTTTTGTCAATTAAATTATCAATTCAAAGTACTGAGTCTCCTACTTGGAAAGGTCTTGGAACAACTTTCTTATTATATTTCTTTTTTATTCACACAAGGTAAGTGTACATAGAAAAATGGATAAAAGGAAATGGAAGATAAATGCAATAACCCAATACCTTCACCTTCAAACCAAGTCATCCACACTCAATAGAATAGATTAGATGCACCTAAATCTAATAGCTATGTTCTCTAGGATCTTTGATAGATAGAATGAGATGTTGATTGCTCATAATTTCTATAGCATAACAACTAGTATGAGGATGATGGATATGAGGATCTAGAATGATTTCAATAGCATGATGATGTATGAAGATATGATGCCCAAATGGCTTGGTTAAGGATTTATTTATAGGAGATGAGGGATAGAAATGAATGGCTAGGGAGAGATTAGTGATGGATGGCTACGATTAATTGACACATGGATCAAGGCTTAGAGTTGTAGTAATGTGGCAAGTGTCTCATGATGGTTGAATGAGAGGAATTAAGTCAAGAGGCTTCCTTGTAATAAGAATTTCTAGAAGCTTCTAGTCATGTGAGGATAAAGACAAATATAGAATTAATTAAATAAACCTTTAATTTATTAATTAATTTGGATGATGGAGGAAAAGTGGGAATTAATTAAATAAATATAATTTATTTAATTAATTGGTTACGAGAGGACAAATGTGATTAAAACGAGATTAGTTAAATAGATATAATTTACTAACTAATTGGATGATGGAAGGGCTATGTAAGGGTCCTAGGACAAAATGTCTCATAAGGTGTTGCAAATGATGATGTCACAAGACATGTGTCAATTTTAGGTGTCTACAGTAAGAATCGTGTCTCAATGTTACCCTTAATCATTTCTCATCCATCATCTCCAATTCAGCTAGCCTTATTGCATGGTATTATTCATTATCTAACAAGCCTTGTAAGAGTACCCTTAAGTTAGGTAACTCAACTTCTAATGGTAAGACTGCTTCTAATCAAAAAGTGAGGGCATAAGGTGTTGTTCCAATTGGGCTATGCACACTAGTTCTATAGGCCTGCAAGGTAGCGTATAACTACAAGTGTCAATGCCTATTGGAGTCTTTTACATTTTTTACAAACATTTCTTTGAACATTTTGTTTGTTGCCTCGACTTGACCATTTCCTTTTGGGTAGTATATTGAGGCCAAGTTGTGATTAATGTGGAATATTTTGCATAATTCTTAAACTGGTGGATTTTTAAATGATGAGGCATTATCTATCACAATCACCTGAGGGATTCTAAAACTACAAATGATTTGATTTAAGATGAATTTTGTGATCACCTCTCATGACACAATTGTTAAAGGCATTGTCTTAACCCATTTGGTAAAGTATTATGTTGCCCTGATGATGTATAAATGTCCATCAATCAATTGTGGGGAGATCTTTCCCACTAGGTCCAATCCCCATGTCAAGAAGGGCCAATGGGTTTCAAGTCTCTCATTGGTGTGTGATGCACATGTGCATAAATTTGAAATTTTGGACACCTCTTTACAAAACTAATGGTATCTCCTTCTTGGCAAGACCAAGAGTAACCTAGCCAATGTATTTTCCTTGTGGTGGCATGACCAACGAAGTGTCCTCCATAGATTCCACTATGGCATTCCTATAAGATTTTATGCACTTCCTCCTTATCCACACAACAAACTAAAGTACCATCCAAGTCTCTTTGATATAACACATCATCAATGAGCAAATATTTTTTAATGAGGATGTGAAAGCATCTTTTCCCCAAAGGGGTCATGTTTTTAGGGTAGGTTTTGTTTTCTAAATATTTCACAATGGCCTTTTACTAGTATGAGGAAGCATACTTTTCAAGGTCAATTGCAAAGATCTCTTCATTTGAGAAGTCCTTGTTTATTGGGTCTTCTTGAGGGATAGGGTTATCTTCCAACAAATCATCTATTAGTTGATCCTTGAATGATTTCTGATTGACATATGTTAATTTGAATTCACTCAGTGATGTCAAGAATCACCTTTCCCTTCTAGACAACATTGGTTGCTTCAAGAAGGTTCTTAGTTTCTGTGATTGTATTATGACTCTAGTCTCTGGGTTCAACATAATTTCACAATCTTCTAGTAGCATACACTATAGCCAAATACTCCTCACCCTAGGTATAGTTTTTCTCATACTGTAACAATGTTAAGCTATTGAAGTATATCACTCTTTCCCTCCTATCATCATTCTCTTGAGATAACATGCAAGATATTGATTTATCTATGGCTCTGAAATAAAGGATGAAGTGTTTGTCATGTCTAGGTGGCATAAGCATTGGTGGGGTCAATAGGAACCTCTTCACTTATTTGAAGGTATTCTAAAAATCTATCATCCAAGTTATTCCAGCTTGTTACTTTAATATCTGATTGATGGGGTGAATTTTAAAAGTCATGTCTAGTAGGAAATGTCTTATCACACTAGAAGTCCCAAGAAAATTCTTACCTAGCACTACTTTTACCTTTGTAGGGTCTAAATCTATTCCTCTTCATGAAACTATGAAACTTAACAATTTGTGTATTGTTACTCCAAAAACACAATTTTTCATATTTAATATTTCTTTGTATTCTTGCAATTTGGTGAAAATATTACAAATATCTTCCGCATGTGTTGATCATTGTTAGGACCTAGAAAGTAGGTCATCAACATACATTTCCACCATTTTATGGATGAGATCATGGAAGATATGAGTCATGGCTCTTTGATAAGTCATTCTTACATTTCTCAATCCAAAAGGCATGACTATGTGACAAAAGATTCCCTAAGGTGTGATAAATTTTTTCTTGTTCTGGTCAACCTCTGAGATTTTGATCTAATTATACTGTAAAAATTCATCCATGATGGAAAGCACTTTGTATCATTTTGTTGAATCAACAATCTAGTTGTTGTGTGGTTACACAACATGCCCCATTTTGACTTGGCAAAACAGGGACCCAACTTTTGGCTTGGCTTGTGTTGTCTGCTTTCTGGCGGTTTGGTAAAAGTAAGTCATGTGCATCATCATGTAGAATCAAGATGAGGTAAGTCATCACTATGAGGTCAATTTGTCAAAATTTGAATTTCATTCCTGTGACCTCATATTTACAAAGATCATCAAATTTCATGCAGGTTTGCCTTTTACATCACCCTAATATTCATCAGGATGTGAAAGTTAGGAACAGTCAAAGTTTTGGTCAAACCTGATATTCGCAAGAGGAGGATCATATTTTATAACTTCAATCATGTTATCAAAGGTCATCCCGATCTTGGTCGATCACCCGATAAGTCATGCAGTCCAAATATCCGGATGTCAACTTTAAGTGATGATGACCCTTAACCGTCAAACAGTCTTATATTTCGCGAGCGTCATATTTCCAAATGTAACCCGACGTTTTCAAATATCGTCCTGCCATGAAATATCACCCTAAGCTAATATCCTAATTGTGTCATTCAAGTCTGATAAATGAAGAAATGGCATGATGATGACATCATCATCACATTTACCTCTCAGCAGGATATTTTCTAAACATGATCATGTTCGCATAACATGATGATGACGTCATGATGCCTTTCTGATATAATGAACGAATATCTGGATGACGTCACCCCGATATCCTGAGAGTTAGAAAAAAATGACTTTGGTCATCATCATCATCCAAAAACACAGCCCAATATTTTTGAACATCCTCCTGACATTTAAAGCACAGCCTAATGGCCGAACATCACCCGATATCTAAACATAACCTGACGTTTTCAAATATCATCCTGCTGTTTAGATATCACCCCGCTACTGTTGCCGCCATTAGTATTAAATGCGCGTAGACATGGTAGGTGGTTCCCGCCAATCATTAAACCTGATGGAACACCTGGCGAAATCTTGACTTGCCGTGCAGAAAATCAATGAATAAAATCTAATCTGTCAGGATTTGCCCTAAATTTACCCTAATTGCAAGGTTAAAAGGTAAATCTAACGCCATTTTCACATTAACCTTGTGAAGAAATTACTTTTTACAGAGCACAGCTTCCATATCCTCCTATAGGTGATATTAAGACGAGCAAAGTTTTCAAGCAGCTGAGGGTGCGTGATCATCAGCTGAATTAAGAGCATTTTCTGGGAAGTCACTGGTATAAAAGAAAACTGCAAAACCAGGTAAGTAAATGAAACCCTCATTATGTTGTTTCTGTAATAGTCAGGTATGATATTGTAAGTTCTGGTTTATGTATCCCCATGATGGGCTTATGCTGAATGAATTTAATATGCATGATGAATATTAAAGATAAATTGTTATATGCATTCCTGTGAGAACCCATTGTAAGACAAGATTTTGTTAATTGCAGGTAGTCATGGCTGACAAGAGGTTGGCTAAGTGTGAGACTGAATTCAGTAAGCCTATGTTCTCATCTCAAAGGGGCATCCTGTTCAAATACGACGTCATTACAGATACCCATCAGGGGGATACTAATTTGGAGGCCTGGTTAGCTAAACTGAATGACGAGAAAAATAGAAGTCCTGTGCTAGATGCAGTTTTCGTATCTAGGATGTGGAATGCCGTCAGTTTCCCATACTCCATGGAGTCTCCAGAGCTTGTCATCGAGTGTGCCAAGAATTATAATCCAGAGACCAGGCAAGTGATGAAGCATGGGAGGATATATGCAGACCTGTCCATCAAAGGTCTTTCCAGGACATTTGGACTGCCATTGGGCAAGAAGGTCAAGAGTGTAGACCTGAAGAAATCAGAGAAAGAATATGAGAATAACAAAAAATAGGCCAGGAAGAACATGTACCACTGGAGGGCTGAGAACAACACATATCCGATAGCCGCCAAACTTCCTGTGCACTTGTTCAAGTATGATTTTAGTAAAGAATACCAATACATGATGGCACTACTGAGTAGAGTCATAGGCCAGCCTGATGCTGGTAGCTTTAAGGATTGGATGTATAGGGTAATTATGATGTGCATATACTCTGACATCAAGCCATTATGGGGCCAATTAATAGGTGATGCTCTGCATGAGCAACTGATGAACCTAGGAGGTTCAAATTGTGCTTTCTATATGACATCCTATATTGTCTATTCCTGTGCATACCAAGGCACATTTGATGCACTAGTTACCGATGGAAAGCTTATAGGTACAAATGCTGTGCATATCTGGGATCATCATCCCTAGCTGCAAAGAGCCAATTACCTCCAAGACTACAAACTGGTCAATGATGCATTCTCTATGCATCTGGTGAGGACCATGGAGGAGGACAGAACAAAGAGATTGAGCATGGAAGCTCAAGAAATTATCTACAGGCATGGAGCCTGGTACATACAATTTGCCACATTTTCCTACATAAGGATTGAGGGTTTTGAGGGACCTCCCCTCATGCTGCCCAGGTATCCCACTGATGCAGTGGTACTTATGGAGTTCATCAGGTAGAGCTCCACAATGATTAAAATATACAAGGATGCAAAGAAGCTGCCACCAATTTTGTTTCTAGTCACCATTGGCTGGTACATGTGCCCAGATTCAAAGAACATAAAGAAGGTGATGATCACCTTGAATAAAATGAATCTGCAGCCTTTTCCATTGATGAGACCATATGATCCTTATGGCAGGATACAGAAAATAAAAGGAAAGCCTATTCACCAGAGGCACTAGAAGATTTCTGGGCTGACTGCGAGGATGAAGCAGAAGCAAGGAGAAGAAGGTATCAAAGGTTAACATTAAATCAAATCAGAACCTTTGATTGCATCCCCATCCCTCAACAATTAAAGAAGGATGATGGCAGGATAATTGCAGATGAGTATGAGCAAAAGAAAATATATAATGATACCATCTCTGCACCTGACCTCACCATACAAGAGGATATATCCTTAGACCTCTTCATTGCCAGGACCATACAGCTAACCCAAGCTTGGGTTGATGAACAAATAGAGGCTTTGAAAAAGAAAGGTGTTGCCATCACGGTGGACAACAAGAAGAAGGGGCAGGATATTCCTGGGGATGAGTATGATGACTTCCTGAATGAAAAGAGGAAGACTAAGGGAGATAGACTCCCTCCACAACAACAACAGAGCAAAAGACCCCCAAGGGGCAAGAAGGTAGATAAAGAACCCAAAGGGGTTATTATAGAAAAGGCAGTATTTGTAGCTAAGGAGGCAGCAGCATCAGGATCTGGATCAGAATCAACATCCCCTCCAAGGACAAGGAAAGGAAAATCCAAGAAGAGTGAGACAATAGAGGTTGGAATTACCGAAACCCTAGAAGAGGGTCAATCCTCAAGGAAACATGATGAAGAGGATATCCTCATGGAGGAAGAGCCTGAAGAAGAAGAGGCTCCTTTGTTATTTAAGAGGAAGAGAAGAGCTCCACAGGTGGTGGTGTCTACCCCACCCAAGAAACAAAGAATCTCTATGAGAGGTGAAATAAAACAACCCCTTACATTGTTACAAGGGGCAGATAGTGAAGTACCCAGGGAAATTCAGCATAATGTTCCACTTCCTACCATCGTCAAGTTCAAAACTAAATTTGCAGAGGAATAGATGAAAGAAACTTCTCAGACACAAGCAAGGCACATCTCGTTAGATGAAACAATAAATTTGTCTGATGATGTTGTACAGGAAGTGACTGCACAAAAGATGGAAACACTTGCTACTGGTACAAGCATGACCCCTCACAAGCCTCCACCAGTTCAAACTATACTGGAGGAGATGAAGCAAGTGGAGGTAGAACAAGAAAAGAGCCCAGAGCAGATAGCTCAGGAAATAGGGCTGGAAACATTAATTACCTAGGTGACAAGTCCTGTAGTGGTGGACCTGACAGAGAAATAGGATGTGAATCCTGAACATCCAGCAGAATCACCTAATAGGGGACACCCTGTAGAAGAAATAAAGGTGGCATTACCAGAGAGCCATACTTCAGAAGTAAGCCCACCAATCGCACAAGGTGCATCCACAAAGCCTGCCATAATAGAAGTTCAAGAGAAGGCGGCTGATGAGGAGAAAATAATAGAGGATCCTGCCACCAAAGCTCAGGAGGTTGACAGTACAGGTGCGGAACAAATAATGGCTTCAGAACAAACACCAGCACCTCAGGCAGAATCCACAATATCCAGTACGGTGGATATGCAACAAGGAAAAGAAAAGCCAAAGGAGGATGCCACAATGTCCATTGGTGAAAATGTACCTCAACAAGGGGAAGAGTCAAAAATAGATGAGGTAATGATAGAAAAATATCATGATCATCATGATCAACAGATAGATACATCACAAGACCCCCCACCCCATGAAGGTACTCCTCCGGAGAAAGAAGTTCCTCAACAGGAGGACATGCCACAGGATCAACAACAAAGTGAGCATCATGAAGAAGAATTGAGAAAATTGCCTTCTCCACCACACCTGCTGATAGAAATAGGAGATGAAGGTGAACATCATGATGATGCAGCGAAACATGATCAGGTACCTCCATGGTTGGAGAAAGAGGTAAATACAGAAGTAGAATTTGAAATTCAAGAATTTGACGTATCTACTTTGTTTACTGAGAATATAATGAAGCCTAAAAGGAAGGCCAGAATGACTTCGGCCATCAAAAGAGATCCAACAACTAGGAGAAGGACTGCATAGATTGCAGTACCTACTGTGGAGAAAGAAAAAGGTAAAATCACCTTAGATGAGTTTCAAATTAGCACAGTGGATCTGGGTTTTGCCAATGAAGACCAAGAGGGTCAGGAGAGCAAAGACATTATTGATTCTTTGATTCAAAAGGTGAAAAGAGAGAAAGAGAAAAATAAGCAACACAAAGAGCACATTGCTCAGTTGCATGCTTACATAAGAAGGCTAACTAATACTGAAGAAGCTTCAACTAAACATGCAGTCCCATTGACTGCTATTTCTCAAGAGGAGGTGAATAAATTAGACCTCATGAAACATGAGGCATCTTTACTAAAGAGATGGATGTCATCCACATTGGGTGATGCAAAGGAAGTAGTACAGGCCTCTTTAAAGAGATGGAGCACTCTCAGTGACTCTAGGACCAAAGTAGACAAATTGCAAATGCAGACAGGAAAAAGGTCTTACAAATTGGAAAAAGTACTA
Source organism: Cunninghamia lanceolata (assembly GCA_027924645.1). Lineage (NCBI taxonomy): Eukaryota > Viridiplantae > Streptophyta > Pinopsida > Cupressales > Cupressaceae > Cunninghamia > Cunninghamia lanceolata. Next base: position 5,797,865 of record BSBN01000596.1, read on the forward strand.
AGCATCCTGGGAGAAATAAAGAGGATAAATCCTCAGCTGCTTATCAATAAACAGGTGTTAAGCAGTAATACTACTTTGTTAATTGACATATGGTACAAGGACATTCAATTTGAATGTGGAGTACTCAGAAGATGCAATAACAAACTAAGAGATATCAGCATGAAGTTGCACGATTTAATGGCTGTTGAAGCAGAAATATTGGAAACATTGGAAGGAAAAATGGAAGGGAAAATAAAAAATCAAGATGAAGAGTTTGCCATCAAAGCTTTACATGGCAACTTCCAATCAATGGCAGATGATCCACTTGTCCACTTGACAGAAGAAGTCATAGATAAAATAATGAGAATCAAAGTCAAGATGGAAAATTACAATGGGACACTGCAAGACAGAAAAGATAAACTAGATAGTAGTAGAAACAAATATGAGGCACACAAGCACGCCATCATCAAAGCAAAGACTCAGGATGGTGGAGAAATAGATAAAATTGTGCAGTCATATGAACAGTTCCGGAGTAGCATGCAGCCTCATATACGACGGCATCATCATCATGATAATGAAAGTTCAGAAAGTGATGCACATGATGATGATCCACATGAATTAGACAAGGAACATGATGAGGATACATCATAAAGGGAGGTATAAGCATAAGTGATCTAGATAGTTGCCAGCTAGCAACTTGTGCCACTTTTGATAGGTTTGACAAAGTCAGAGAGAATGGTGACCATAGATATGCATTGATAAATCAAGATCGTGGATCTTTTGTAACAGATTCCTCACCTTGTTCTATAAAAGGTGATGGAATGCCTTATTGTAAATATTCAAAACTTAATTGAAATCCGTCTGCTGAAACATTCAGAGCTCATTTCAAAGTTTTTGTATACATTTATATTTTTGCATGCTTAATGAATGAGAAGACTGTGTCGATTACAATTCATAGTAAATATTGAGTAATCAGTGTATGAATTCTAGACATATGTGGTGATTTGCTGCGTCCCTTGGAGTGCAAGTCTACTTACATGTGTTGTTTTCGTACAAATTCCCTTTGAAGTTAGCATCAACTATATCTAGCTGTGGAATGTCCTGGTGAAAATATGGTTTGGTTTTCTTCTCTTCATGACAGTATCTAATATACATGTGGTTCAAAAGCTAAAGGTTCAACTTTAATTTGAAGCATTTCTTCCAATTTCTTTTAAATTTCAAAGTATTTCATCCTCATAATTGCAAACAATTGATGATCTTAAGCAAATAACACAAATATGTGGACATCTCATAGATAATTGCAAATATTTAGCATATTTGAATACAGAGCATGCATAATTAAGAATATCATGCAAAGATTGAAGTATTTCTGCATCATTTTATCAAATAACCGTATAATATGACTTCTCTGTAAAGAATTTCTGCAGGAGTATCATGATGATGATGAACTTTCATGTAAGGCTCCAAAATGGAAGCAGCAACTCACATTAACCTCTGAGTAACGTCAGAAGATTAAGACCTAATCACCGGAGACTTGGTATCATGAATTCTTTGAATTCATCGTATCTTTCAAGATGAATAAAGGTTAATGTGTACTTTTATTCTATGCTTGTTTATGACTAACATCATGACCAACATAAATTGGCGCTAGAAGGAGGGCCTGATCCGAAAGACTACGCACATCATCATTATTTTTAGGTTTGATGATGCAGAGAGTAAGGTAACCTCGAATCATCTGAGAATCTCAAATATTATGCAAATATTTACTGTAGCAAGCTTGTAGATGCTCATTCTACGTAAAGGTTTCTAGATTTAACATAAATATTGCAAGCTTTACAGTAGATCATTATGAATTCACAAATATCAGCCAAAACTACATAAATTTGTTCAAGCTTTAAAGAATTTTGGCCTTAGAAACTGATATCTCGTGCTAAGGGTCAACATATCGCAAATATCCTCTGATATCTGCACCATCTTTACAGTTATTTCATATATATCTAGTCCGATCATTCATCCGACCGCAAATATCACTTTAGCCAGTGAAATCTGGCTAGTATTTGCAAAGTTTCAGCCAATTTGCCTCAAAATTGAGAAATCCTGGCTCACAGGACAAATACCAGGTCTAGACCTAGTGGAATTTTTGAAGAATTGCCTGTTAGAGGTTTCAGACCTAGAACTGTGGACATCCATCACAGCTCAACCCCCTCCAGTTGCAATGTCTTTCTTTGCAACAAAGTCGTCCTTGACCTTTACTGCATATCATGAGTTACCAAAGAGTCCAGACAAACTTTGTCCAAAATATCATCCTTACCAAGACGTTGAAGATCATTTCAGGACCTGTTGATGGTCGTTTTGATGCAATCATAACAATAAGTTAAAATTCACATATAATGAACTGAAACTATACTTGAAAGATAAGAAGGAATCATTTGAGATTCAACTAATCCCAAGTCTACAATGGTTCGGTTGGTCAAGTTCAGTTGGTCAATGTGAAGCTGTAATGTTCAAGGGGCCTTACGTAGTTTAGGTTTGATTGGTGGTTCACTGGACTAAGAATATGCAAAAAGGTCATGAGATATGTCAATACTTTTCATTCCTTTGCATAAAAGTGCTACTGTGCTGCAAGTTTTAGATGGTTTTTCTTGGATATTTTTTTTGCAGCTTTCTTCTTCATACACTTATGAAAACTGTCTACTTATAGCTCTGTTCTGCATGCTTCTTCAAATTTTGAGACAATTTCCTTTAGATTTCTACGTTTTCAGCTAAATATTTCAGATGGGTTGGGAAAAGTTAGAAAGATCTAATCTATACCTCCTTTAATCTATCGAAGGATCTAATTGTTTCTGTTATGCACTATGTAAATACCACAGTAGTTTGATCAAATCCATAGTAGAAAACCTTAAATGCAAGTTCTGAGCATTTTCACAAACATACATTTAAAATTGCAAGCTCTCAAAGAAGATATTTCAAAACACAAAGAAGAGCAGGAGAACACTCAGAAGATAGATGCAGAACTCCAGATTCTATTGTATTAGAAATGAATAGTCATACATGATTTACAATGTAGGAATGACTCTTAGTTTCATTGATCATACTACAGAGAACTTACAAGCTTTACAGATACAGTAAGGCAGCCAGACATTCCACGCGCACCTTACTGCAGACAGACAGGCGACCTCCTTCTTCTACTTCTAAACTATGCTAACTTGCTGTGTTTTCCTAGAATCCCTGTTGTAGCCCCTGTTGTAAAATATTATAGTGTAGAGAGGCACAATATAAAGACATTCTGATTGTCCTCACTACAACAAAAAACCTAACTGAACCCCTGGTTCAAACCCCTAGTTACAGCAATAAATACAGGTGAACCAGTTCTTTCAAAATATCTCTGAGCAGTGTCAAATCTGGGCGAAATATTGCCCCTTCTGAGAAGTTCCGGCAGCTGGGCAATTACTCTTGTTTGTCTGTTGTAGTAATACCCTCAGCTGCAACCTTATTCTTCACTTGAATGGCCTTGACTTCTTCATACTTCATCTTTATCTTCCTGCTCCTGAGATTGGATTTCCTTCCTTCATGAGGTCACTGTGTTGACTTTCCAGCTGCTTCCTCAACTGCAAGCCTGCAAGACAAGACAAGCAATAAGTATTTCATTCATCACATAAACAGCAGGAAAGTAAAATAATCGTTTAAATCCAGGTGACTGCGCAAAATGGTGGAAATCGGATTCAGAATACTCCAAAAACGCGCTCAAAACACGTTCAGACCTCTCAAAATTCATCGGGTCAACTATCGCTGACCGGGAGAATGCCACGGGCGCCAAAAATGGTTTAAAATTCCACCGCCTCATTTCCCGCCCATCGGCATGATCATCGCCATCGGCGTGTCAAAAAACGTGTTGGCCGATATTCACTTCATCCGCATGATATTTTGGAAATATGATGCTCTCTTTTTCTGAAAGTCCAGATGACGTCATCATGATATTTCGCTTCTGCATATTGAGGAAAAGAACGACATCATCATCATATTTGGGTCGAAGGAAAATAGGAGGATACAAAATATCCTGCTGCTGAGGAAAGGAAAATGATGGTGACGTCATCATCATATTCGAGCTTCGTTAAAATGCAAATGATGACGTCACCATCATGTTTAGTTAAGATCAGGGGATAATTGTAAAATCGGGTCACCTAAGGAGCATGATCAGGATGATGATTTGTAAAATGACCCCTTTGCGGCCAAGGTAACCCTCTCGAAAGATCAGGAGGATGATGATCATCAGGATATTTGGTTTTTCGTTTATCAGATTGGGATGACGTCATCATGATATCCGGGGCCTTTGTTAAACTGAAAACATGACGTCATCAGGATATTTCGCTTCCGGATCATTCTTTGGAAAATATCCTGCCGAAGGGGAATCAGGATGATGAGGATGATCATCAGGATATTTGCAAAAGGTCTTACTTCATCGGCAGGAGGACTTTACGAAATATCAGGTGGACAAACAAGATCATGATGATCTTGACAACAGGTCAGGATAAAAAATATGATGATCCTCCTCATCGCATATCATGATGACGTAATCATCATATTTCGTCTTCAGAGCAAGAGGATGAGTGGAGGTCATCATCAGGTTAGCGCCAGGGTGATATTTAAAATATGATCATGCTGTTGAGGAATAGAATATCACCTTCCCTTTAGAAGATAGGGTGATCATCATGATCATGCAAAAGGAGATCAGGAGGATATGAATATGATGATCCTCTTTATCGAATATCATGATGATGTCTCCATCACTTAGCAAATTTCAGCGAAAATGACCCTCCTGTGAAAGATCAGGATGATATGAAGTCGTCATCATCATCTTAGCGAACTTCAGCAATTATCAGGATGATGACCTTCCGATAGGATTTTAACATGCGCATGCAAATATGCCGATGGTGGATTTTCTAAGTCAGGGTGATCTTATAATGTCAGCATGATATTATAAGATCGGGTGTTGTAAAAATATCAGCATGATGCTCGTTGTCACGAAAGACCGCTCGACGGAGAAAACCTACTATGACTTAAAGTTGACGTCCGAATATTTGAACCTCAGGATATTATCGGGGGGGGCGTTTCAAATATGATGATGATGTTCTTCATACAGCAAAACTGAGTTTATAAAATATGACCCTCCTAAAATCATGATGCTCATGATGCGCATAAGGCCATTTGACAGGTAAAGGGCACTACCACTTAAGATTGACGTCATCATGATATTGCGACTGCATGATTTTATCAGGTGATAGATCAAGATCATGATGACCTTGACAACATGAAAAAATATGATGATCACTTGCGATTATCAGGTTTGACCAAAACTTTGACTGCTCATAACTCCCTCATATGGACGAATTTTCAGGTGATGTAAAAGGCAAACCTGCATGGAATTTCAAGCTCTTTCTAAATATGAGGTCACTGAAACAAAATATGAACTTTGACAAACTGACCTCATGATGATGACCTACCTTATCCCTTATCATGATGATGATGCACCTGACCCTCATTTTTACCAAACCGCCAGAAAGCAGAAAAAACACAAGCAGAAGCAAAAAGCAAAACATCAGCAGGGGTCCCCATTTTGCTAAGGAGCAAAATGGGGTGTGTTGTGAACATCACAACAGGACCTTTAAAGAAGCTTGCTGCAGAGCCAGAATAGAGCACTAAGATGTGGTGTGCAAATTATTTCCTTTTTCCTTAGGGGAAGAAGCCTATAATTGGTTCATTAGTCTTGGTCAAGGTTCTGTTGATTCATGGGCCTTACTAGAGAAAGCTTTTCTTGATAGATTTAAGGTTCCAGTCGATCCCTCAATAAACTATCATTTATTTGCCACTATCAAGAGATTTGAGAATGAGCCTATTGCAAATTTCAATGCTAGGTTTCAAAAAATGTTGTCTAGGGTGGTCACTCCTTATACTATGTCTAATAAAGCTGCAAGGAGCATTTATTATTCGGCCTTAGATCCTTTGACCTCCATGTTCATAAGGAGAACACACCCCCAAATCACAACTTTAGCCTTAGCCTTTCAAGAAGCCATACAAGTAAATCAGCAGTTGATACCTGCTCCTACTCCAAATATGGTATTCCCTACCTTACCTGGCATGCATCCACAATATCCTACATCATATTTTGCACAATATCCTAATGGGGCAGTGATACCTCCAGCAATCATGCCTGTACCTTTGCAAGTACCTCCACTGAGCATTATGCCTCCTCCTAATGGAAAGGGCCAGTTGCCACAATATCCTGCACAAGCTCAGACACCTCAGGGTACCGATCTGTCCAACAATAACCATGGGTCCTCTTTCTTCAAGCCTTAGACTGAAAATGTAGTGGCCAAAGCTCAAGAAGAAAAGGAAGAAATTAAAGAAATTTCTGCTCAACTGAGAAAACTCACCACAGAAGTGACACATTTGAGAAATCAAGGTTTCTATTCCAAGTCAAATCAGAATAGAAATTATTCCAATGATAGACCAAATTATCCTGACAGAGGATATAACACCAATAATTTCAATAATAGTGGTGGAAATAACAATAATCCTCAGAGACAGCCCAGAATATGGAACTCTAGGCCAAATAATGGCTCATTACCATCACCCCTGGACAATCAGCCTCCAGGGGAAGCCAAATAGACTACTAGAGTCAATCTTGCTAAAGCAGCCTTGGTGTAGGATCCACAATACAAATGTACATGCAGAATTAGACTGTCCACAATTTAGAATTGCTGCTAGCATCTTTCAAACTGAAGTGTCCAACACTTTTGGAAATCCACCTTAGGCAGAAGGAAATGAGATTGTTCCATGTGGATATGACTCAGCCTTTGTGCTGGAAACTTATACAAATCAACCTCATCAGAGTTATAACCAAGCATGTGAAGAATCTGCCCTAACCTTTGAAACAAACTATGTATTCCCCTTTGAGGATGAAAATGAGCTTGCAAGAGAACATGAGGAAGTGCATGCATACCAGCAGCAATATCCTGGTAAGCATAATTATAACTTGAGAAGTAATGCCAACAGACCTGCTGGTCCATTGACATCATCTCTACCTCCAAATAACTTCAGTACACCTCCTGATCCCAAAGCTAGCAATAACCCTGGGTTCCCCAAGGTAAATGCCAAATACTTGTCGCCTCAAAACACAGGATCAAAGGTTGTAAATGCACCTCATGAATCTGACAAGTTGGTCAATTATCTGGCTAATGAAATGAAGAAAATTAAGATCAGCCTGTCCCTATCTGAGTTACTGAAAACTCCTACCATCAAAAAGGCATTTATGAAGTCACTAGATGATCCTGCTCCTAAAGAGGATGGCCATCTTTCAAGTCAATATAGTGGCAAAGATCATGCTGCCAGAGATAATACTATCAAGCCTAAAGTGTCAGCTACAGTTCAAGCTGCAGAAACCTCCCATATGACTTTGTATAGGGACAAAACTGAATCACCTCCATTCCTCCTCACCATAAGAATGTTCAGTAAGAACTTGCACAACTGTTTGGTGGATTCAGGGGCCTCCACGAATGTTATGCCCCTGTCAATATGTAATGCTTTAGGACTACATCCCGCTAAATCCCTAAAAAAAGTCACTCAATTGGACAAAACAGAAGTAAGTGTAGTAGGGGAGTTGACTCATATCCACATGCAATTAGCATCTGATCCTAGGATCCAGTATTACATTGACATTCAGGTAGTCGACATACCTGATACTTATGGGATGTTGCTTAGTTGAGACTGGTCCAAAATGCTTAACAGATATATGTCCACAGATTTCAGTCACATGTGGTTACCATGGAAAGGTATACCTAACCAGATCAAGATTAATGCTGAGCCTAGAATGAAACATATGATCACTGAGTACAATAGAACAAATGAGATCATGTACATAGACATAGAACCTGGAGTCTACTACGTCAGGCCACAGAATATCAAAATAGAAGAGATCCTGATGCTTGACTTTCATTATCATCATCATCATGATCATCAGGAAGATGTACCAGTCATAGAACCTGACAATACTCTTGAGAATGAGACCGAAATAGATCGCTTCAGAGACTTTGAGATGCATCTATCTAATCAGGTAAGGCATTGTCAATTATTAAATATACCCGCTAATGATATTTTGATTAATGGATGATGCAAATTACACAATGAAGCACATTCAGAAAGGACTTGTGAAACATGTTTAGATATGATGATGCTAGAGCAGACATGCAGTGAGGCATCATCATCATATTCCAAGGTAGATCCTACATCTGATGATGATAATGATACTAATTCTTATTTGTCTTCTGCAGGAACAGAAGAGCTGACGGATCATGATGAGGATCATATCCTGAGAATAGAAGAAATTCTAGTTCATGACCAGATAAATGATGAGAAGAAAGAAAAGATCACCCCTAGGAGTGAATGTTTTATGGACCTAGATTATGATTTGTCTGATGAAGACAAAGGTAGTGACCTGACTAAGTTCGAAGAATTCCTAATGAAAGAAATAGAGAAGATGACATAACAACATAGATCTCCCCACGAGGTCTTAATTAAAGGTTGGTGTAGGTTGCATGAGGCACCTCATTCAGAAACAACTTGTTCGCTATGTTTACACATTTTGAAAAGGCATACAGCCGCAGATCTAGAGGATCATCCTCCTGCTGATGTGAAAGAGAGAATAGAAAAGCCATCAGGCTCACAAAAGAAAGGAAAGAAGAAACTTGAGAATGATGACATCCCTAAATTAAAGTGGATATCAGGCGAAGTAGTAGCCAGAGTTGCAAGAAAAAAAGAAGGTTCAGCTAAGTATCCTACTGAAGATAAACCCTAGATCCTAAGGTTTGATGGATCCAAGTCTAAGCAAGGTGCTGGGGTAGGAATTGATCTCATTGATCCATCAGGAAAATCATAGCTAGCAGCCTACATATTACAGTTCCCCTGTAATAACAATGTAACAGAGTATGAGGCTCTGATTCATGGGATACTGTTTGCTCATAAGAAAAAAGTAAGGATTCTGCATGTCTTCGGAGATTCATAACTAGTTGTGAGGCAAGTAAGAGGAATTTACTCTTGTAACTATAGGAAGCTATCCAACTACATACATCGAGTGTGGGACCTGATTGAGGACTTTGACGCCTTTAATATCACTCACGTACCAAGAGAACAAAACCATAAGGCAGATGCACTTGCCCAGGCTGCCAGTACATTGGAGCCACTATCCATATCAGGTCTAAAGAGATTTTCAGTAGAACTGGTGTCAGTACCTTCAGTACCTAACAATGTGACCAACCTCCAGGTGTTTGATGATGATTAGCACATTTTTGATTTCATCTCCAATAGAGATGTATTTGATGCCCAAATCATAGATGAGAGTTGTATGGAAGATCATGTCTGGGAGGAAGATGAAATATTAGAGTTGCCTCGCAACAGGATTCCCAAAGGTATGATTGAATTAGAAAGAGCCTTTGATTTGGATAATATACTTAAACAGAAGGATCTGCCCAAGGCAGATGGAGGTCAATATTCACAAGTGAATATTGGACAAGATGAAGACAAGAGAAATGTACTGATTGGTAAAGTTTGCACACCAGAAGAGTTAGAAGGAATAACTCAGGCCCTCAAAGATTACATACATGTAATTGCATGGACTTATGATGAACTGAAGATGTATGACACATCTATCATAACTCACACTATACCTCTTAAGCCAGATGCTAAACCTTTCAAACAGAAGCAAAGGCCAGTCAATGCTTTGCTTGAACCAATAATTCTTGAAGAAGTTAAGAAGTTGTTAAGTGCCCAGATAATTTTTCCTGTGAGACACTCCACCTAGGTTGCTAATTTAGTTCCAGTTAGGAAGAAGAATGGAGACATTAGACTATGTGTAGATTTCAGGAACCTAAACCGAGCTTCAGAAAAAGACAATTATCCCTTGCCATCATTAGATGAAGTTCTGCAGATTGTAAATGGAGCCAAAATGATGTCCTTCCTGGATGGCTTTTCAGGGTACAACCAAGTGATGGTTGATAAAATCGACAGATTGAAAACTGCCTTCACCATGAAGTGGGGGATATTTGCATATAGACGTATGCCGTTTGGACTTATAAATGCTGGAGCTACATTCCAGCGAGCAATGGACATAGCCTTCAGAGGCTTAATAGGAAAGTGTATAGTCATCTATATGGATGACTTAACAGTGTTCTCCAAAGAGAGGAGCGACCATGTAACTGATCTCAAAAATGTATTAAGAAAATGTGAAGACTATGGAATATCGTTGAACCCCAAGAAGTACATATTTGGGGTGACAACAGGAAAGTTACTAGGCCACCTGATCACAGAAGATGGAATTATCATTGACCCTGACAGGGTGGAGTCTATCATGAAGTTACAACTTCCAGGAAGCAAGAAAGAACTTAAATCTTACTTTGGTAAGATAAACTTTGTGAGGAAGTTCATCACCGGCTTTGCTGAGATTGTCAGACCACTAAATGCCATGTTGAAAAAAGATGCACAAATTGAGTGAACACTTGAAGCCAAAGCTGCATTTGAAGATATAAAGAAAGCCATATCAGATGCTCATGTCCTCATTAGTCCAGATTACACAAAGGATTTCTACATCTATTCATTTGCTTCAAAACATACCTCTGCAACAGTGCTTACTCAGAGAAATGAAGAGAAAGAAGAGAAACCAATTGCTTTAATGAGCTATCCTTTCAGGGATGCTGAATTGAGATATGTAGATGTTGAGAGATAGGCACTGGCATTGGTCAGAGCAGTAAAGAAATTTAGACACTACATACTGAGAAGCAAGGTGATTGTAGTAGTGCCTGATGCAGCAGTGAAGATGCTACTGATGCAAAGTGAGCCTGGTGAGAAAAGAGCCAAATGGATTATTATATTACAAGAGTATGACATGGAAATTATGCCAATGAAGTTGGTAAGAGGACAAGCTCTGAGTCAAATGATATCTGAGATTGACCCTAACATCACTAGTCAGCAGTACATTATTAAGGAGAAAGATAATAGAGAGTGGTATTCGGATATCAGGCATATCCTGATCACCGGAAGGTGTCCATCAAGAATGCAAGCTTCACAAAGAAGAGCCTTGAAAATAAGATCCCAAAAATACATGATGAAGGGAGGTACCCTATTCAAGAAGAATTATGAAGGAATATACCAGAGATGCTTAGAAAAACTAGAAGTAAATAAGGTTTTGTCAGAACTACATGACAAGTTTGGAACGGCACATGGATTAACCTTGGCCACAACACATGCAATCCTCAGAGCAGGATATTACTGGCCTACAATTTTTAAAGATACGGTTGATCATGTTAAATGTTGTCATATATGTCAGGTTGCCGCCAACAAAGAGAAGTATGTGGCACAACCCTTGCAGCCAGTGATGGAAGAACGCCCATTTGCACAATGGGGCATGGACTTTATAGGACCAATCAACCCCTATCCTCCTCAGGCCATAGGTATGTCCTAACCATTACTGACTATTGTACCAGATGGACTGAGGCTGTCAGTAGCAAGACTTGTACTACAGATGATGTCATTAAATTTTTGGAGAACAACATTGTTACCAGATATGGAACCCCTTATGCTTTGGTAAGTGATAATGGTTCTGCTTTCACTTCCACCAAATTATCAAGTTGGGCTTTTGATCATGGCATCATACTCAAGTTTTCATCCAACTATTATCCCCAAGGGAGTGGATTAGCAGAATCCACCAATAAAAATTTACTAAATATCATAAGAAAACTGATAGAGAAGAACCCTAGAGAATGGAACTCATTTCTGAAATATGCCTTATGGGTAGACAGAACTAGAATGAAAACTGCATTAGGAAACTCGCCTTTCCAATTGGTATATGGGGTGGATCCTATCCTCCCTGTAAACTTGAAAATTCCTACTCTACAGTTTGCCTAAGAATACCTAGGCATAGACAATAAGCAAGAAGTCAGGTTGCTTCAGTTGATGCACCTGGAAGAAAAAAGGAGTCAAGCAATTGACTAATTTGTAGAACATCAGGCTGTTGTCAAACGCTGGTTTGACAAGAGAGCCAAAGCTAAAGCTTTCAGGATATCTGATTTAGTCCTGATGTGGGATAAAGCCCATGAAAGAAAAGGTGACCATGGTAAGTTTGATAGATTATGGATAGGTCCCTTTCAAATTTCTGAGATACTAGGAGACAACACTTATAGGCTTAAGAACCTGACAAGTGAGGATGTCCCATTGCTAGTCAATGGGCAATTCCTCAAGCATTATTTCCAGGCCTGAGTGATTCCATGACAGTCATGTGTATCATATTGTACATTTGTATAGTTGTTTGTACAGTGTTCTTTTGTCCTGTTTTGTTCATGCGTTGAGTTTGTTTTGGTAAGTCAGGATGATGCACTTCATCACCCCAGAAAATAACTAAATTGTTACGATTCAAGTGATGAGATCAAATTTAGATATAGGTTATGATTCATCCTAAGAAGTAATCATGATCAGGTTTGTGATATCCTTTCATTAGGGTGCCTTTTCTTGGTCAAAGTGAATCAATCACAATGAAACACCTAACAGCCTTGGGTTTGTTGAACACACAAGTATAGGTGTTAAGTGAAAAATCTAAAGGGACTCCCTTGCTACCAATACAATCTCCAACCTAAAACTGCAAGTGACTATACCTTGTACAAATGAGCTGACCTAATGATATCAAATAAAAAAATATATAAACAATAATATTAGGCCATCTAAGTAACTCTACCAGGGCTATAGACGCCTACTGGCAGTGGGGCTCTACTTAGGGAGATTGTATAGATAACCTTGTCGGGGCTATGAACGCCTGCTGGTAGCAAGGCTCTATCCAGGTCAGCTATGAGGGATGATCTCCAACTATGTAGTTTAACACCAGTTACTCATGTTTTCAACTTGCTTTCAAGATGAGGATAATTAATCACCTACACACACATGATCCTTGGTTAGCATTGTTACCATGATGAAATTTTATCATTCAGAAATCATGATGCTTATGTTTAGAAAGAATTAGAATACTATAGATGAACGTGATCACATTACTTGAATCATTGGAATTTGTTTGTTTTCTTTGGTGGCAAGTTGTTGTGTGGTTACACAACACGCCCCATTTTGACTTGGCAAAATAGGGACCCAACTTTTGGCTTGGCTTCTGTTGTCTGCTTTCTGGCAGTTTGGTAAAAGTAAGTCATGTGCATCATCATGTAGAATCAAGATGAGGTAAGTCATCACTATGAGGTTAGTTTGTCAGAATTCAAATTTCATTTCTGTGACCTCATATTTAGAAAGATCATCAAATTTCATGCAAGTTTGCCTTTTACATCACCCTGATATTCATCAGGATGTGAAAGTTAGGAATAGTCAAAGTTTTGGTCAAACCTGGTATTCGCAAGAGGAGAATCATATTTTATAACTTTAGTCATGTTATCAAAGGTCATCCTGATCTTGGTCCATCACCCGATAAGTCATGCGGTCCAAATATCTGGACGTCAACTTTAAGTGATGATGACCCTTAACCGTCAAACAGCCTTATATTTTGCGAGCGTCATATTTCCAAATGTAACCTGACATTTTCAAATATCATCCTACCATGAAATATCACCCTAAGCTAATATCCTGATGGTGTCATTCAAGTCCGATAAATGAAGAAACGGCATGATGATGACATCATCATCACATTTACCTCTCGGCAGGATATTTTCTAAAAATGATCATGTTCGTATAACATGACGATGACATCATGATGCCTTTTCGATATAATGAATGAATATATGGATGACATCACCCCGATATCCTGAGAGTTAGAAAAGAATGACTTCGGTCATCATCATCATCCAAAAACACAGCCCGATATTTTTGAACATCCTCCTGATGTTTAAAGCACAGCCTAATGGTGCGAACATCACCCGATATCTACACATAACACGACGTTTTCAAATATCATCCTGCTGTTTAGATATCACCCCACTCCCATTACCGCCATTAGTATTAAATGCGCGCAGACATGGTAGGTGGTTCCCGCTGATTATTAAACCCGATGGAACCCCTGGCGAAATCTTGACTTGTCGTGCAGAAAATCAATGAATAAAATCTAATCTGTCAGGATTTGCCCTAAATTTACCCTAATTGCAAGGTTAAAAGGTAAATCTAACTCCATTTTCACATTTACCTTGCAAAGAAATTACTTTTTACAGAGCACAGCTTCCATATCCTCCTATAGGTGATATTAAGACGAGCAAAGTTTTCAGGCAGCTGAGGGTGCGTGATCATCAGCAGAATTAAGAGCATTTTCTGGGAAGTCACTGGTATAAAAGAAATCTACAAAACTAGGTAAGTAAATGAAACCCTCATTATGTTGTTTCTGTAACAGTCAGGTATGATATTGTAAGTTCTGGTTTATGTATCCCCATGATGGGCTTATGCTGAATGAATGTAATATGCATGATGAATATTAAAGATAAATTGTTATATGCATGCCTGTGAGAACCCATTGTAAGACAAGATTTTGTTAATTGCAGGTAGTCATGGCTGACAAGAGGTTGGCTAAGTGTGAGGCTGAATTCAGTAAGCCTATGTTCTCATCTCAGAGGGGCGTCCTGTTCAAATACAGCGCCATTACAGATACCCATCAGGGGGATACCAATTTGGAGGCCTGGTCAGCTAAACTGAATGACGAGAAAAACAAAAGTCCTGTGCTGGATGCAGTTTTTGTATCCGGGATGTGGAATATCACCGGTTTCCCATACTCCATGGAGTCTTCAGAGCAGGTCATCAAGTGTGCCAAGAATTATAATCCAGAGACCAGGCAGGTGATGAAGCATGGGAGGATATATGCAGACCTATCCATCAAAGGTCTTTCTAGGACATTTGGACTGCCATTGGGCAAGAAGGTCAAGAGTGTAGACCTGAAGAAATCAAAGAAAGAATATGAGAATAACAAAAAATAGTCCAAGAAGAACATGTACCACTGGAGGGCTGAGAACAGCACATATCCGACAGCCGCCAAACTTCCTATGCACTTGTTCAAGTATGATTTTAGTGAAGAATACCAATACATGATGGCACTACTGAGCAGAGTCACAGGCCAGCCTGATGCTAGTAGCTTTAAGGATTGGATGTATGGGGTAATATGATGTGCATATACTCTGACATCAAGCCATTGTGGGGCAAATTAATAGGTGATGCTCTGCATGAGCAGCTGATGAACCTAGGAGGTTCAAATTGTGCTTTCTATATGACATCCTATATTGTCTATTCCTGTGCATACCAAGGCACATTTGATGCACTAGTTACCGATGGAAAGCTTATAGGTACAAATGCTATGCATATCTGGAATCATCATCCCCAGCTGCAAAGAGCCAATTACCACCAAGACTACAATCTGGTCAATGATGCATTCTCTATGCATCTAGTGAGGACCATGGAGGAGGACAGAACAAAGAGATTGAGCATGGAAGCTCAAGAAATTATCTACAGGCATGGAGCCTGGTACATACAATTTACCACATTTTCCTACATAAGGATTGAGGGTTTTGAGGGACCTCCCCTCATGCTGCCCAGGTATCCCACTAATGCGGTGGTACTTATGGAGTTCATCAGGAAGAGCTCCACAATGATTAAAATATACAAGGATGCAAAGAAGCTGCCACCAATTTTGTTTCTAGTCACCATTGGCTGGTACATGTGCCCAGATTCAGAGAACATAAAGAAGGTGATGATCACCTTGAATAAAATGAATCTGCAGCCTTTTCCATTGATGAGACCATATGATCCTTATGGTAGGATGTAGAAAATATTAGGAAAGCCTATTCACCAGAGGCACCTAGAAGATTTCTGCGCTGACTGCGAGGATGAAGCAGAAGCAAGGAGAAGAAGGTATCAAAGGTTAACACTAAATCAAATTAGAACCTTTGATTGCATCCCCATCCCTCAACAATTAAAGAAGGATGATGGCAGGATAATTGCAGATGAGTATGAGCAAAAGAAAATATATAATGATACCATCTCTGCACCTGACCTCACCATACAAGAGGATATATCCTTAGACCCCTTCATTGCCAGGACCATATAGGTAACCCAAGCTTGGGCTGATGAACAGATAGAGGCTTTGAAAAAGAAAGGTGTTGCCATCACGGTGGACAACAAGAAGAAGGGGCAGGATATTCCTGGGGATGAGTATGATGACTTCCTGAATGAAAAGAGGAAGACTAAGGGAGATAGACTCCCTCCACAACAACAACAGAGCAAAAGACCCCCAAGGGGCAAGAAGGTAGATAAAGAACCCAAAGGGGTTATTATAGAAAAGGCAGTATTTTTAGCTAAGGAGGTAGCAGCATTAGGATCTGGATCAGAATCAGAATCCCCTCCAAGGACAAGGAAAGGAAAATCCAAGAAGAGTGAGACAATAGAGGCTGGAATTACCAAAACCCTAGAAGAGGGTCAATCCTCAAGGAAACATGATGAAGAGGATATCCTCATGGAGGAAGAGCCTGAAGAAGAAGAGGCTCCTTTGTTATTTAAGAGGAAGAGAAAAGCTCCACAGGTGGTGGTGTCTACCCCACCTAAGAAACAAAGAATCTCTATGTGAGGTGAAATAAAACAACCCCTTACATTGTTACAAGGGGCAGGTAGTGAAGTACCTAGGGAACTTCAGCATAATGTTCCACTTCCTACCATCGTCAAGTTCAAAACTGAACTTGCAGAGGAACAGATGAAAAAAACTTCTCAGACACAAGCGGGCACATCTCGTTAGACGAAACAATAAATTTGTCTGATGATGAAGTTGTACAAGAAGTGACTGCAGAAAAGATGGAAACACTTGCTGCTGGTACAAGCATGACCCCTCACAAGCCTCCACTAGTTCAAACTATACTGGAGGAGATGAAGCAAGTGGAAGCAGAATAAGAAAAGAGCCCAGAGCGGATAGCTCAGGAAATAGGGCTGGAAACATTAATTACGCAGGTGACAAGTCCTATAGTGGTGGACCTAACAGAGAAATAGGATGTGAATCCTGAACATCCAGCAAGATCACCTGATAGGGGACACCCTGCAGAAGAAATAAAGGTGGCAGAACCAGAGAGCCATACTTCAAAAGTAAGCCCACCAATCACACAAGATGCATCCACAGAGCCTGCCATAATAGAAGTTCAAGAGAAGGCGGCTGATGAGGAGAAAATAATAGATGATCCTGCCGCCAAAGCTCAGGAGGTTGATAGTATAGGTGCGGAACAAATAATGGCTTCAAAACAAATGCCAGCACCTCAGGCAGAATCCACAATATCCAATACGATGGATATGTAACAAGGAAAAGAAAAGCCAAAGGAGGATGTCACAATGTCTATTGGTAAAAATGTACCTCAACAAGGGGAAGAGTCAAAAATAGATGAGGTAATGATAGAAAAATATCATGATCATCATGATCAACAGATAGATACATCACAAGACCCCCCACCCCATGAAGGTACTCCTCCGAAGAAAGAAGTTCCTCAACAGGAGAACATGCCACAGGATCAACAACAAAGTGAGCATCATGAAGAAGAATTGAGAAAATCTCCTTCTCCACCACACCTGCTGACAGAAATGGGAGATGAAGGTAAACATCATGATGATGCATCGAAACATGATTAGGTACCTCCATGGTTGGAGAAAGAGGTAAATACAGAAGTAGAATTTGAAATTCAGAAATTTGACGTATCTACTTTGTTTACTGAGAATATAATGAAGCCTAAAAGGAAGGCCAGAATGACTTCAGCCATCAAAAGAGATCCAACAACTGGGAGAAGGACTGCACAGATTACAGTACCTACTGTGGAGAAAGAAAAAAGTAAAATCACCTTAGATGAGTTTCAAATTAGCACAATGGATCTAGGTTTTGCCAATGAAGACCAAGAGTATCAGGAGGGCAAAGACATTATTGATTCTTTGATTCAAAAGGTGAAAAGAGAGAAAGAGAAAAATAAGCAACACAAAGAGCACATTGCTCAGTTGCATGCTTACATAAGAAGGCTAACTAATACTGAAGAAGCTTCAACTAAACATGCAGTCCCATTGACTGCTATTTCTCAAGAGGAGGTGAATAAATTAGACCTCATGAAACATGAGGCATCTATACTAAAGAGATGGATGTCATCCACATTGGGTGATGCAAAGGAAGTAGTACAGGCCTCTTTAAAGAGATGGAGCACTCTCAGTGACTCCAGGACCAAAGTAGACAAATTGTAAATGCAGACAGGAAAAAGGTCTTACAAATTGGAAAAAGTACTAAGCATCCTGGGAGAAATAAAGAGGATAAATCCTCAGCTGCTTATCAATAAACAGGTGTTAAGCAGTAATACTGCTTTGTTAATTGACATATGGTACAAGGACATTCAATTTGAATATGGAGTACTCAGAAGATGCAATAACAAACTGAGAGATATCAGCATGAAGTTGCACGATTTAATGGCTGTTGAAGTAGAAATATTGGAAACATTGGAAGGAAAAGTGGAAGGGAAAATAGAAAATCAAGATGAAGAGTTTGCCATCAAAGCTTTACATGGCAACTTCCAATCAGTGGCAGATGATCCACTTGTCCACTTGACAGAAGAAGTCATAGATAAAATAATGAGAATCAAAGTCAAGATGGAAAATTACAATGGGACACTGCAAGACAGAAAAGATAAACTAGATAGCAATAGAAACAAATATGAGGCACACAAGCACGCCATCATCAAAGCAAAGACTCAGGATGGTGGAGAAATAGATAAAATTGTGCAGTCATATGAACAGATCCGGAGTAGCATGCAGCCTCATATGTGACGGCATCATCATCATGATAATGAAAGTTCAGAAAGTGATGCACATGATGATGATCCACATGAATCAAACAAGGAACATGATGAGGATACATCATAAAGGGAGGTATAAGCGTAAGTGATCTAGATAGTTGCCAGCTGGCAACTTGTGTCACTTTTGATAGGTTTGACAAAGTCAGAGAGAATGGTGACCGTAGATATGCATTGATAAATCAAGATCGTGGATCTTTTGTAACGAATTCCTCACCTTGTTCTATAAAAGGTGATGGAATGCCTTATTGTAAATATTTGAAACTTAATTGAAATCCATCTGCTGAAACATTCAGAGCTCATTTCAAAGTTTTTGTATACATTTATATTTTTGCATGCTTAATGAATGAGAAGACTGTGTCAATTACAATTCATAGTAAATCTTGAGTAATCAGTGTATGAATTCTGGACATATGTGGTGATTTGCTGCATCCCTTGGAGTGCAAGTCTACTTACATGTGTTGTTTTCATACAAATTCCCTTTGAAGTTAGCATCAACTATATCTAGTTGTGGAATGTCCTAGTGAAAATATGGTTTGGTTTTCTTCTCTTCATGATAGTATCTAATATACATGTGGTTCAAAAGCTAAAGGTTCAACTTTAATTTGAAGCATTTCTTCCAATTTCTTTTAAATTTCAAAGCATTTCATCCTCATAATTACAAACAATTGATGATCTTAAGCAAATAACACAAATATGTGGACATCTCATAGATAATTGCAAATATTTAGCATATTTGAATACAGAGCATGCATAATTAAGAATATCATGCAAAGATTGAAGTATTTCTGCATCATTTCATCAAATAACTGTATAATATGACTTCTCTATAAAGAATTTTTGCAGGAGTATCATGATGATGATGAACTTTCACGTAAGGCCCCAAAATGGAAACAGCAACTCACATTAACCTCTGAGTAACGTCAGAAGATTAAGACCTAATCACCGGAGACTTGGGATCATGAATTCTCTGAATTCATCGTATCTTTCAAGATGAATAAAGGTTAATGTGTACTTTTATTCTATGCTTGTTTATGACTAACATCATGACCAACACTAGTCTATGGATGGTAAGGGGAAATCATCTTTAATACAAGCTTGGTTGATATCCTTAAAATCAAGGCATGTTCAAATTTTTCCATTTTTCTTTAAGACTGACACAATGTTAGACACTTAATCTGAGTAATCCACAGGCTTGATAAATCCCACTTTTAGCAACTTCTTCAATTCATATTTTACCATTTTTGCTACTTAGGTCTTTATGGGCCTCAATTTTTTCTTCACGGGTTTCACATCTAGTTTCATCACTAGATTATGCACCATGATTTTTGGATCTAACCCAGGCATGTCTACATATTTCCAAGAAAAAACATTAGAGAATTCAATGAGAATTTAGTGTACTCAAATTCTTCATCGTCTAACTCTAATCCCAATTTCAACATCCTTGGTTTTTCAAGTGTTCCTATGTTGAGATCAATTGTATCACCAGTCAATGAAGGGTGTCCTTCAAACTTTTAGGGTGCTGGTGACAATTCTGAGTTTTTTGCCTACTTGAAGGATTTCCATGTTATCTCCAAAATAATTATCAGGATAGGGAAGGATCATGTATCCTTTCTTGTGGTAGACCCTTGGGAGGCTATCATAGGCATGTAGGTGATCTAGGATGGCCTTATCATTTTTAGTGTAATCCTTAGTTAGTATCTCTATTCTATCCATGGCAAGCTCATGATACTTGGTAATTATTCACTTTCAAGCAATGACCCAACTTGTATTGATATAATGAACTCAAATTTTTGAATTTGGGCATGGGGCATGAACATGATTACTGATGTATCCATTGAGTCTACCACCTGATTCTCTTCTCTTGGTATGGCTTTTATGGTAAATAAATCAAAGAATTGGATTAATTTTTGAATGGTGTCTTTGTATAGGTGAAGTCATTTTGATTTTGACTCATAATTCTCCATGACTTGATTTATTACTAACTAAGAATCCCTGAAAGTGTAGACACTCTTAAGTCCCGTTCTCATGGTTAACATGACTCCTAGAAATAGATCTTCGCATTTAGTGATATTATTTGTAAAAAAATATCTAACCTTAATAAAAAGGGGAGAACTTTTCTTTTTAGGGAAGTAAATACTATTCCTTCCCATACTCTTGTCTTGTAACTAGCTCCGTCAAAATGAAGGGTCCATAAAGCTTGCATACTCTTTGATCTTGATGTCTCTCTAAATTCATATGTTGACTTTTGCTTTTTTCCTTTTCTTCTCCTTCTTCAATGATTTCTACCATCCCAATTGAGAAGCTTTTGACATGGTGATAGTTAATGCAAGGAATGGCTACTAGACTAAATGGTTCATATATTTTTGTGGTGCGAGGATCAAATGGTTCATAGACTAAATGGTTCATATCTTTGACTATACCCAAGTTTTGGTGTGAAATATCAGGGACTTTCACTACATCTTGGGAGACTTTTCCTTCTTCCATGAATTTTATGCCTACATTGATTTTATTTTTTTTTTCCTCTTGTTCCATTCTATAAACACTAAAGGGATAGGGATTTCATTTGATGGCATAAGTCTTCCCCATATGATGGAAATGGAGTTCTTGGAACATCATCAAGGAAACAACTTTCATTTCATGAACCCAACATCTTTCAAGAATCATATTATAGTTGGTTTCTCTATCAATCACATAGAATTTTGTTGAGAGAGTTTTGGGTCCTAGAGTGATTGGAAAGCTCACTTTCCCTATGGTTTGGATATATTGACTATCATATACTCTAAGGATGGTAGTGTTCTACTTAATGTTTATCTTTTCATACCCCATCCTTTTAAGGAGGGAAAATGGTATGATATTTATTTCCAACCCTTCATCGATGACTAATCATTTGATAGTAATCTTTTTGACTTATATTTGTATGTAGAGAGGTGAATCTTTGTTCTAATTTTCACCACCTTGCAAGAGCTTCTCGACATCGAAGGTGAAAGTAGTGGGTTTTTCTTGTGTTGCACATCCTACTTCCAACACATCTAAGAATGTCTTACGATGTGAGGGAGAGGTTTTAAGAAACATTATTACTTGTGAGAAAATGTTTTTTATTCAGTCCATTTGTTCTACTTCTTGGATCAAAAAGACTTCTTGATTTAACCCAATATGGTTTGAAGTTCCTTGGTCAAAAGTATTTTTGTTCTTTTGCGAGTCTTTTTCACTTTGTTAAGATTGTAGGAAAACCATGAATTTTTATTGTTGTTTAGTGGTGTATTTTGAGATGGCCTTGTTATAGCCATAACATGTTTTTGTGTCATACCCTTTTGGTCCATGGAATAGACAATATGTGTTGGGATCATAAGGGGAGAAACTTGGTCCTTCATATCTCTTTTGGAAATTTTGACTTTGTTTTTCATTGTTTGATGAATTTCTGATGATGTTAACATCTTTTTCCATTACAATTTTCAAAGGGTTCATCTCAGAATTTTTGGAAGTTTTGAGTTTTCCATTAGTGTCATAAACTTTCTATTTGTTGTTGATGGCGACTTGATCTATTCACAGAGCACTTTCTAGGGCTTCTTTATATGATTTATAGGGTAGCTTTTGAACTTCCTCTTAACTATCCCTATTGAGGGCGTGCAAGAAGAGGTCACATAATTCATGATTATCTATGTTTGGGGAAATTTTGGATGAGTAGAGTACTTGTCTCCACCATGTGACAAAATGTGCCACTAATTTGTTTGGTTTTTTTTTCATGGTAAGTAATTCATTAATCTCTATTTTAAAAAGTTTGTTCATGTCAAAAGCCATGAAAAACTCCCCTATAAGTTGTCAAAATGAGTGGAAGGAGGTGGTGCAGAAGCACCTCGAAGACATTAAGAATCTGAGGATTCTATACATTTTATGTTATGTCCAAAATGTTATGTTGTAAGGCCTTAGGCCACTTTGAGTCTTAGTTAGCCGCATAATGACATGTATGTCAAGAAACAGTTTAAAAGCTTGTAACCGAACAAGAAGTGTAACTGATTAGTAGTGGTGGTTCGTTTTCCACCATGTGTAACTGTCAATTGCGAGTCTTTATATAGTTGGTCTCTGTTCATGTAGACAGGAGAAGTGAACGAACAGAAAGAGAAAAGAAAACAATTTTTGTATGTATAATCTCTAGAAGGAATAGAAAAGGTTTAGTTCCTGGTCTAATTACAGGACATCAATTTGGAGCCATTCCACTGGTGGGTTTCTTCGAAACCAGTGGAATGACCTCCATGTAGTTAGATTTATTTCTGTTCTGTAGTTTCTGTAGTTTTCGTGTGTTCTGTTCGGTTACAATGTGCAAAGAAAGTTAGTGGCGTGAATTTTGGGTTGTATCACGAAATGTGCATTCTATGTGTATACCACATTTGCATGTAGAAACATTATGTGTGTATCCAACAATTGCATTTCATGATTGTACGTATGAGCGAATGTACATTGTTAATGTACATTGGGGTAGATACAAATGTTGACCGGCAGTAGTGGTCGCAGTGGAAGGAAATACAAAGGAGTTACCGGTGGTAGGAGGTCATGTATTGTGTGGCCGAAGTCATCGGTGAAAGAATCATCATCAGAGGAACTGAAAGTGGCTGGCCCAACGGTGAAAGTCTCACCGATGATTTCCTTGACCTAAGGCATCAGGGTGAGAGGGAGTGTCGGTGGAAGAGTCTCATTAGTGCATCAGCAAGAGTGACCACATCGGGAGACTCACTAAAAGTTAGGCCGACAGTATCAGTCTAGCCGATGGTTCTAACCATCGGGGAGAGGAGACTTATCGGCGAAGGAATTTATGAAGTGGCCAATGATTTATGTCAAGCCAATCGGGGTGAGATTCGAGAAGTCTTGCCGATGGATGGCTCATCGGTGAAAGGCGTGTTGTCGGGGGATGCGGAAAATGTGCCGCCGATAGTTAGAGTCTTGCCGATAGGCAAGAATATGTATATTTCGGTGTGACTTCTACCTTATCTGGCTGATTCACACTATAATGGCTATTTTATGGGCTTTCCAAGGATCTTCCACCTGTTTTGTATGTTATCTGGTTTTGCTCTGCATCAGGAGGCCTCAAGAAGGTGATAGTACCAATCCAAGGAAATTAATTCTAACATATTTGGGAAAATCTTAGCATGGCTCCATGCCAAGGGAGAAGTTCTCTTGCAGCAGTGGTGTATGCTTTAATGTGTGATATGGGATCTCCTTCTCCTTCAAACTTAGGTAGATCTGGGAGAGGTTATGGTAGCATCATGCTTCTTATAATATGGTCTAGAGCTTCTTTCAAGTACTCAAGATATGTGTTGATGATTGTTTTTACACATTCATAACAAAATTTAAAATTCACAAAATGAACCTAAACTATCTTGCAAGATATGAACAAATCATTTACGAGTTCTTAATCCCAAGTTTCTGTATCGTCATGTCTTGACCTTGTGGATAATTCAGTAGGTTAATGTGAAACTAAAATATGCAAGGGCCCTTACTTGATTTAAGGTGATTTATGACTCACTAGACTCAAATTATGCAAATTGTTACAAAGATCAACAAAGTATCCATTTTCTTTGCATAAATTTATTATTGTACCACAAAGCTTTCTATGATTTATGATGAAACAAGCTTTTCTTTTAAGATTGATACAAAAATTATCAAATATTAACACAATTGTTCACGCTCCCTTCAAATGTAAGACAATTTCCTTTAAATCTCTGCATTTAAGCTAATTATTTCAAATGTTTGGGCAAAAGTTAGGAAATTCAGATTGAACATCATTCTACTATAGGATCTAAATGCTCTGTTATTCATGTTGTAAGAAATATATCATTTGATCAAATCAACAGACTAAATCATTAAATTTGAAGCCCTAAGTATTTTCATGAACACACATTTAAGATTGCAAGCTTTTAAAGAGGTATTATTTCAAATACAAATAAGAGCCAGAAGACACTTTGAAAATAGACATAGAATTCCAGATTTATTTGTATTCAAAATACATAGTCATATATAATTTACAATGTATGAATGACTCTTTGCTTCATTAATCAACTTAACAGAAAACTTACAACATCTTACAGATACAATAAGAAAGCTGGACACTCCATGCATTCCTTAGTGTAGAGACAGGCGACCTCCTTTAAACTAAAATACTTTCTAATCAAATTGTTCAACAAATTACAACTGTCAACTATCTTTCAAAATCCCTGTGTGTCTTATGTACAAGTAGCAAAGCTTCATTTCTAGACTTTGAAACTCCTGACTGCTATGGCTACAAAGCTTTAATCTATGATTAAGATCCCTCTATTATTGATTGATGGTGCATATTCATCTCCAACCGCTTCTCAAAATATCTAGATGGTATCTTTTCTCTCTCAAAGGATACCATTGGAATTTTTCAAAAATAAGATTCCTTTTTCTTTGACTTCAGCCTTCATGTTGACTTTCCCTGTAGACACCCTCTTATTTGATCCTCTTTCCATATTGTTTGCCTCTTTTATAAAATCTACTCCCTCAAATATGTTTTGAAATTATTAATTACACCCTCTACAAAGGTACGATCCCCTCCTAGACTCTTTGTCCATACAAACTCTTACATTATAACTCCTTCCTTTAGTTTCTTTTCTCTATTTTCTAAACCCTCACTCTTCTTCTTGTATTTCCTCATCTTAGCATTTTCTTCCATCAATGAATCAATCATCTGTTTACTCAGGTACGCTTTAGGACTTTCCATGCATGGTGTAAAAATAGCATTAAATTTTGTCAAAGCCCTCTCCAGTTCATACACTAGTGTATCCATGCATTCATGATCTAATAGCTTTTCTACTATCCTTTTATGCATTCTGATCATGTCATATGCTTTTTCTTCTAAATCTTGAGCAACTGTTATGCATTTTCTGAGATTGTCTTCTTCAAACTTTAGCTCTAACCTCACCTGTGGCACTTGATTTGCCATTGAAGGGGTAATTACTCCTTCATTTATTAATTCTTCTATTCTTTCCTCAATTTTTGTTAACTGTTTCAATTCAAATATACATTCATCTCTTCTAAATTGGCAATTATGTACAAGTACACTGCATTGATTCTTTTCCCTTGCAACCACCTCCCATCTTTCCACTACTTGTTTTAGTACCTGTTCACCTTCTTTCATGAAATCATTGAACCATTCTTCAAATACATTGGCTTTAAGCCATTTATTTTCCATGTCTTTTATTTCCTCCTTGGATACAACCACTATCTCATTGGGCCATTCTAGCACTGTTGTAATGGGATCAAATATTCCTTTAATAAATTGCTACAATTGGACAATTTGTCCCTTCAAATATTCTTGTTTATCTTTATCTTTTCTCAACATTTCTGCTATTACTTGGTGCATGTCTTCCCACTTAGTTATGTGTTGCTCTCATGTAGTATGCCCAAGGTCAAAATTTAGTATTTAATATTCATCCAAGGTTATTTCTCCCTTAGTCTTCTCCTTTTGAGGTATGGCTAGATTCAACGTCCTAGATCCATCTAGACCTCTTTGTATGGCTGACATTATTCTGGCCTTTCTCTTTTCTTTCCCTGACATTGTATTACCCAATAAACTTTTGATTCAATAGGTATCAATTGTACCTCCTTTTCCTTCCATATCTCTTCTCCTAACCAAGCAGGAATCTCTTTTGTGTCTACAACAACTTTTTCTTCATTTATTACCTCTTCCCAGGGCTTTTCCACTTCTAGTTGTTCATGTTGTTGTGGAGGCTGTTGTTAAGGGGCTTCCTCTTGTATCATGGGATTATCCTACTATCTGGACTCACCCTCATTTTCTTCTCCTTCAATTTCTGTGTCCCCTCTAGCCTCATCTTCTTCTTCAGGACCTTCTCTTTTTTATGATTCTTTTTCTTGATCCTCCTCCTCATGTGCTTGTTCTATATTTGTCTAGTCTACATCTTCTGTTTGTTCTTAAATTTTACTTTCATCAACTTTCTCTGTATGTCCTTCACCCTCAGGTTCCCTGGTTGCATCCTTTGCATTTTCACCTTCCTTTTATTCTTTTTTAGAGCTGCTCATGTGCTCTGTATGTGTAGGTGATCTTACCATTGTATCATCTTCCTTCACTTCTTTTTCCTATTCTTGCTTACTTTCTATGTTCTTCTCCTCTTCACTCTATTCACCATACATATTAAGAATATTTAATACATCTACACCTGATGTACCAGCTTCTATTTCATCCTTTTTTTGAGTAGTTTTTTTCTTTGATTGTTTCCTCAGGTGTTTCTTCTTTTTCAGCCTCTTCAATTTTATGTGCTTCTTCTTGCACATCCTTGATTATTTCAAGGGATACTAGGGTACCAAATAGATTTATTGTTCCTAATTCTTCTTGTACCCTCTCCTTTTCAAACTCTGAGCCTTGTTCCATTTCTATCTTAGCCTAAGTAGTTTTCTCCTCTTCCTCGCTTAAGAATTCACTATATTCTTCTTCTATTTCAATTTCTTTTCCTGCATACATTCCCCTTTCTTCACTTTCACTGCTTTCACTCTCAATATTGACAGTCTCAGTGGGTTGTTTGGCTTCATGTGCTTTTGACTCTTGCAGCATTTCCTCGGCCAATTCTTTCTTCACCTAAACATATGCTTGTCTTTTTTTTGTTGGGGTGGAGGCACTAGGTATATCAGTCAACTTGGAACCTACCTGTTGTGCTCCTATGACTTGACTTGTTTTTGAAGTCTCTCCCTTTGATATACTTATTGGTCTTGCTCTTTTAACTTGCTGTCCTATTACTTCCTTGGAAGTCTATGCTTCCTCTGCACTAATTTCATGGCTTAATGATTTTGCATCTACAAATGTATCAGATGATACTGCTACTATTATTCCCAATGCATAGGGATCCATCATAGTAGCATTCTTATCTTTCTCTACAATTTTAGCTTCTACAATCTTTCTCTTCTTCTCATAGAAACACTAGGGATCATCACTAGGTTCTCTTACTCTCTTTTTCCCTTTCTTAGGAAATGTGATTTCCCTCCCCTCAGCTTTGAGTTCTTCAATCATGTGCTTAACACTGTATTTGAAAATAGAATAACTGGTTTAGACAATACGTCCAAAGAAGTGCTCTACGGTTGTGACCAACCAGGCTCTGTAATAGGAGCAAGCCTGGCCTCTGCATAACTGTGATGTAGTAATTTTGTTAGATTCAGAACATACAACTAAGAGGGGGGGTGAATTAATTGTCCAAAACTTTCTTCCAATTAAACACTTAAATCCATTTTGTGATTCAATAGCATAATAATAAATTAATCATGGAAACATAATGCATTAAATCAAGAGCAAAAACACATTAACAGACAAGACACCAAGATTTTGATGTGGAAAACCTGGTTAAGGGAAAAACCACGGGGTGACTAACCCAAGAATGTATTCTCTATTAGAAGAATAGAAAGAACAAAATGACACATGGCAATTAGGGCTCACTACCTGAGCACACTTCTCACAAGAGGCTCACTGCCTACATGATACACATTGTGTACATAATAATAAGTATTACATACTTGAACTGAAAAATAGCATCTTCACCATGCTTGAGTCAGTTCCATTTAAGCCTAAAACTTCTGCTCTACCTTTTGCTCTTCTCCTCTCTACCACACTCTCATCTCCATAAGACGCAATTGAAATGACTTTACAATTCCTTATTTATACAAGACATCAACTTAGGAGTAATCATCTAAGTCACAAAACATTACAGAGAAAATACATAAATACATCATAACTAATTACAAAAGACTTCATGTGGATCAACACACTATTGGCCACACAGATCTGAGACTTCAATCTTCTTCTAGGAGCACACCAATCTTCACATAGCATCTTCAAGATCATTCGCAGGATGTGTAACCCATCCGATCGGCCAAACTTAGGAAGAACACCATCATCCAGAAGTTATTCTTTAATTAAGAGCTCAAACTCTAATGTGGACCATCAACACAAACTGGACACGATCCAAAGACCTCCACAAGCTTGCTTGAATCACCAAGAACATCCACACTACATCTGCTTACTGAATTCATTCTCTCCTTCATCTAGAACCTCAAGAATAGAATCTGTCATCACTGTCATAATGGAATAGATGCTTGTGGACCTCCAGACCATGACCCAATTGAGTTGTCAATTCACATTGTCTTCCTAAATACTTCACCAAATCTGCAAAGTAAGATGTTGCATCGCTGGAGCTCACCGGACCTTTTTGTAACACTCTATCTCCTCTAAACTTCTACCAGAACTGGTTTAACTTAAGTGATCATAACTTCTTTAGATCTTCATGCAAACCTCTGAAATCTTTACTAGACACATATCTACAAACCCTTTTAAGCTCATCCTCTGATCTTGATCTTATCTTGGATCTTTACCTCATTGTCTTCACTATTCTTCTTTGTTCCTGATATGACTAATTTTCTCACTATCGTAAGAAAATAGTTCATCCAATCCTTATCATTAATGCAATAGGAGTATGTTAACATCAATGAAAACACCGGTTAGGCCCATACTTGCAACAATCTCCCCCTTTGTCATTGATGGCAACATATGATGTGAAAAACTATTTTAACCATCAAGACAAGAACTTTTCTTTACTGACACAACTACCCTTATCAACAATGACCATTCACATGTCTTCTCTTCTTTTATTCCTCCCCCTTTGACTAGCAACCACTTGTTTTTCACATGTCTTCTCTCCCACTTTGACATCAATGGCAAAGGGCACATACTTGCAACTTCAACACTTCAAAATCATACTAGCTATTCCCCCTAAGTAGAAGCTCCCCATCATCAATTTGAACCACAAGATATGACTATGATATCCACCAGACTGATCCACATCAGTGCACTTTAAGTCAGAACTAGAGGGGTAATAACCCCTAACTTCTCCTTGAGACACTCAAAAGAGTTCTTAGGTAGAGGTTTAGTAAAAATATTTGCAATCTGATCCTTAGAAGGAACAAACTCTAAGATGACTTCATTCTTGTTCACTTGCTCTCTCAAAAAGTGAAACTTGATAGATATATGTTTAATCTTTGAGTTCAACACCAGATTCTTAGATATATTTATTGCACTTGAATTATCACATAAGATTGTGATAGGTTCTTCATACTCTACTCTAATATCTCTTAGCATTTGTTTCATCCACATAACTTAAGTGCAAATACCTGCTGCTGCAATATATTCTACTTCTGTAGTGGATAGAGATATTGCCTTTTGTTTCTTGCTTAGCCAAGAAACCTATCTCTTCCCCAAAAAGAATGCTCCCCCACTTGTACTCTTCTGGTCATCCACATCTCCTACCCAATCCACATCTGTATATGCATGAAGAGAGAAATTATGATCTCTAGGATACCACAAACCATACTCAACTATCCCTTTTAGATACCTAAAAATCCTTTTGATTGCCATGACATGAGATTCTCTAGGATCATCTTGGAATCTACCAACAAGACCAACAACATTCATAATATCAAGTCTAGTTTGAGTGAGATACTAAAATCCTCCAATCGTTGACCTATACTTTTTCTAATCAGCCTTAGGAGAGTCATCATCTTTGCTCAATTTACATTTGGTTGCCATGGGAGTACTCATTGATTTTGATTCTTCCATCCCAAATTACCTCAACAATTATTCCACATATTTGGTCTGAGAAATGAAGATTCCTTTCTTAGTTTGAATGATTTGTAGACACAAGAAGAAATTTATTTCCCTAAGCATGGACATCTCAAATTCACTTTTCATTTGATTTGCAAAAGTTTTGCACATACTATCTCTTCCTCCAAAAATGATATCATCAATAATCAAGATATTTTCATAATCAATTTTGAAATATAAATTATTGTCAACAGTACCTTTGTTGAAACCAATCTTTAAAAGATACTTATCTAATATTTCATACCAGGCTCTTGGGGCTTGCTTGAGTCCATACAGTGCTTTCTTCAACTTGCAGACCATATCGCCATGATCAGACAATTGAAATCCATCTGGTTGCTCAATGTATACTTCTTCTTCCAAGTCTCCATTCAAGAAGGTAGACTTGACATCCATATGATATACTTTGAAATCCTTGAAGGTAGCAAAAGCAAGAAACAATCTGACTGCTTCAATTCTTGCCACCAGAGAAAAAGTTTCTTCAAAATCAACTCCTTCTATTTGAGAGTAACCCTTGTAGACCAATCTAGCTTTATTTATGATTACTTCACCTTCTTCATTCAGTTTATTATGGAAGACCCATTTGGTTCCAATCACATTCTTATTTTTAGGTCTCAGAACAAGATCCCATGTGTGGTTTTTCTCAATTTGCATAAGCTCTTCCTCCATTGCTTTAGTCCAGTTTTCATCATTGCAAGCTTCATTCACTGTCTTAGGTGCAATCTTTGAAATCAGACAATACTCCTTTGAATCTTGAGCAATCCTTCTTCTTGTTTGTATACTTTTTCTTTTGTCACCTATGATCTAATCCTCAGAGTGATTCGGTCTTACATACCTGGGAACTTTGGGAGTTTCTTGCACTTCTGATTCTTGAATAGGTTCATTCAAACTTATCTCTTCTTCCTGATTTACCGGATCAGTTTGAATCTGAATTTCTTAAGGGGCTTGGACTCTTTGGATCAGAACATCATTCTGATCATCTTCATCATATTCGTAAAACCTTGAGGGTTTTTCAATCCCTTCATCAACCTTCACATTTGTACTTTCTATAATCTTTCTCAATCTCTTGTTATAACACTGGTATTCTTTGCTTTGAGTAGAATAACCCAAGAATATTCCTTCATCACTTCTAGCATCAAACTTGCCTAGATCTTTATCTCTTTTAATGTAACATTTGCTACCAAAGACTCTAAAATACTTCATAGTAGGAGTGATGCCAAATCAGAGTTCATAAGGAATCTTACTAGTATTGCTTCTAATTTGAACTTGATTAAGAGTGTAGACTGCAGTGCTTATAGCTTCTCTCTAGTAGATCTGAGGAACATTTGCTTCCAACATCATGGTTCTAGATGCTTCTTGGATGGTCTGGTTCTTTCTTTCCACTACTGCATTTTGCTGTGGAATCCTAGGAATAGACGATTGTCTTCTTATTCCATGCTTCTCACAAAATTCTATGAACTCATTAGATGTGAATTCTCCACCTCTATCAGACCTCAGACATTTTATGCTCAATCTGGTTTCATTCTCCACCATAGCCTTGAATATCTTGAATTTCTCAAGAGCCTCTGATTTCTCATTTAGAAAAGTTACCCACATCATCTGGGAGTAGTCATCAATTAAAAGCATGAAGTATCTATCACCTTGCACACTTTTGATTCTTGCCAGACCACATAAATCAGTATGAACTAAGTCCAATAATCTAGTAGAAGATTGTTCCTTACTTTTGAATGTGACTCTACTTAGCTTACCCAACTGACATTCTTTGCACTAGCTATTAGTAGGTTTCACAAGTCTTAGAAGATCTCTTATAGCCTGAGTGTTGCTTATCTAGATGATATTGTCAAAATTCACATGACACATTCTCCTATGCCACAACCAACTCTGATAAATTTGAACAAATAAGCAACTTTTACCAGTACCAACCAAGTGGAAGATATTACCTTTAGTTTCACTCCCAGATGTAATCTCTGTTCCAAAACTGTCAAAGATCTTGCATTTTCCATTTTTGAACTGGAGATCATAGCCTTTGTCTACCAACTGTCCAACACTAAGAAGATTATGCTTCAGGCCTTCAACATACAGTACATTACTAGTTTTGTTTTTTCCATCAAAAGAAATAGTTCATCTACCTCTGATTCTGCCAGTAGAAATATCACCAAATTTTACCACTCCTCCTTCATGCCTTTCCAAATCTATAAACTTGTTTTTGTCACCAGTCATATGGTGGGAGCATCCACTGTCAATGACCCAATCATCCTTTTCTTCTACTTAAGCAGCCAGAGCTCTTTCTACAACTTTATGATTGACAGATTCAGAGGGCATTGGATCTTCTTCCTTGATGGCAATAAACACCCAATCACTTCCAGATTTGTTTACTATCTCTGATTCATCATCTGTTACTCCTTCATTATCATCCTCTTCATGAACATAGTAACAATTATTTTGGAACCATGATCTGTTGGGATTTGGCCTTGAAAATCTTTTCGGACATCTTGAGGCAAAATGACCAATCTTATTGTAGTTAAAACACTTAAAAGGTAATTTCCCTTCATACTTATTGGATCCTCTTGGAAGTCTTTTTGCAATAAGGGCTTCAAGTTGAGCAGCTTTTGCTTCATCTTCTTCCAGGTCATTTCTTGCTTTTTCATACCATGATAGTTTCCTTGAAGAGTTCTCCCCTAGATCAAACCTTTGTTTTCCTTTCATAGAGATGCTAGCTTTGAATGTAGATTCAATCTTGGGAGGGGCATCTCCAAAATCAGTCAATTCAAATGTAGCCAATTTACCAACTAATTGATCTCTTGTGACACCTGAATGGGCTCTGAATTCTTCAATGGCAGCAACCTTGTATTTGTAAGAATCAAGAAGGGATCTGAGAACTTTGCCAACAATCTCATCTTCATCCAAGACTGCACCAGCACATCTAATGCCACACACAAGCTCATTTACTCTGGGCATAAATGTAGTGATATTTTCATCTTCTCTCATCTTCAGGTTTTCAAATTTTCCTTTCAGACTCTGTAGCTTCGCACATTTGACATACTTGTCTCCTTCATGCAAAAGTTCCAATTTTTTCCAAATCTCATATGTAGTTTTTAGATCAACAACATTTGTCAGTTCTAAATTAGATAAGGCACTTAGAAGAGCTTCTTTAGCCCGCAGATTGTTTTCAGCATCTCTCATTTCATCTACAGTGTGTGGACCATTTTGTGGGGGATCATACTTCTTTGAATCCATAATCCAATACTGCATTCCCCTACATTGCAGGTAGCATTCCATACGACTTTTCCAAAGAGTGTAATTGGTTCCATCAAACCTCAGACTATCCTTCTTGTATGATGAAATCCTGGATCTCCTCAAGCGGTTAAGCTCTTTGAGAGGAACTCAGCTCTGATACCAATTGTTAGATTTAGGATAGACAACTAAGAGGGGGGGTGAATTAGTTGTCCAAAAATTTCTTCCAATTAAACAATTAAATCCACTTTGTGATTCAGCAGCATAATAATAAATTTATCACGGAAACATAATGCATTAAATCAAGAGTAGAAACACATTAACACATAAGACACCAAGATTTTGACGTGGAAAACCTGGTTAATGGAAAAACCACAGGGTGACTAACCCAAGAATATATTCTCTACTAGAAGAATAGAAAGAACAAAATGGCACATGCCAATTAGGGCTCACTACCCGAGCACACTTCTCACAAGAGGCTCACTACCTACAGTAGACACAATGTCTACAAAATAATAAGTATTACATACTTGAACTAAAGAATAGCATCTTCACCATGCTTGAGTCAGTTCCATTCAAGCCCAAAACTTTTGCTCTGCCTTTCACTCTTCTCCTCTCTACCACACTCTCATCTCCACAAGATGTGATTGAAATGACTTTACAATTCCTTATTTATACAAGACATCAACTTAGGAATAATCATCTAAGTCAGAAAACATTACAGAGCAAATACATAAATACATCGTGACTAATTACAAAAGACTTCATGCGGATCAACACACTATTGGCCACACAGATCTGAGACTTCAATCTTCTTCTAGGAGCACGCCAATCTTCACATAGCATCTTCAAGATCGTCTGTATGATGTGTAAACCATCCGGTCGGCCAAACTTAAGAAGAACACCATCATCCAGAAGTTATTCTTCAATTGCAAGCTCAACCTCTAATGTGGACCATCAACACAAACTAGACACAATCCACATACCTCCACAAGATTTCCTGAATCACCAAGATCATCCACACTACATCTTCTTACTGAATTCATTCTCTCCTTCATCCAAAGCCTCAAGAACATAGTCTATCATCACTATCATAATGGAATAGATGCTTGTGGACCTTCAGAAAAATGAACCAATTGAGTTGTCAATTCACATTGTCTTCCTAAACACTTCACCAAATCCGTAGAGTAAGATGTTGCATTTTCAGAGCTCACCAAACCTTTCTATAACACTCTATCTCCTCTGAACTTCTACCAGAACTGGTTTCACTTAATTGACCATAACTTCTTCAGATCTTCATGTGGACCTCTAAAATCTTTACTAGATGATCTTAAGACACATATCCTAAAACACTTTTAAGCACATCCTCTGATCTTCATCTTATCTTGGATCTTTACCTCACTATCTTCACGGTTCTTCTATGTTCCTGATATGACTAATTTTCTCAATATCCTTAGCAAACAGTTCATCCAATCCTTATCATTAATGCAACAGGAGTATGTTGAAATCAATGAAAACATCAGTTAGGCCCATACTTGCAACAAATTTATCATCTTCTTTAACCTCTGGAGGAACATAAATATCTCCC
Source organism: Cunninghamia lanceolata (assembly GCA_027924645.1). Lineage (NCBI taxonomy): Eukaryota > Viridiplantae > Streptophyta > Pinopsida > Cupressales > Cupressaceae > Cunninghamia > Cunninghamia lanceolata. The sequence goes on from BSBN01000596.1 coordinate 5,833,203, forward strand.
ATAGTTTTCATTTGCTCAATTGTTAGTCTTTTATGAGCCCTCTTCCTTACCTCCTTATCATTTTTACAATCTGACCAAAAATTTTCAATGTGTATTTGATGCTTAAACTTTTTATCAACTGTATTTTGAATCTTGTGGAAGGGATCAAACCTTCTGGCTAACTCAAACTCCCCAAATCCATAATATCTCAGTTCCTATTCTAAACAACTAGCCACCTCCTCACTATAGCATGAATTTCTACCAATTGACCAAGGTAGCTTAAGGTTTCCTCTACTAAACTTCTTCTTATACATCCTAAAGGCGTTCAGATTTTTCCTTGAAAACTTTAGAACAATTAATTTGTTGGAAGGATACCTAGGTAACATGAATGGTTTTCCCTCAAATCCTTCAATCCTAATGTAAGTAAAATGTTCAAATTGAATATACCAAGAACTATGCAGCCCAACTATATCTTCTATGTCCTTAGCTATCCTCTTATCAAGTTCCTCTCTCCAAATTGTAACCATATAGGTATAGAATACATCATTAACTAAACCATATTTCTTCAATGCATTCTCTTCTTGTAGATCAGGGTAATGTTCATATACCAATTTCTGACTTGGACCATTGCCCAAGGTTCCAACCCTATCTATTCCATGTATGAATGGTCTAACTTCTGCTGCACATGAATATAATACATATGGAGACAAATAAAAGGGCAGCAACTTTTGCTTCCTTAGCATGGCCTATTTCCATATGGCTGTGTTTATGGGTTTCCCCAGTGAATCTGTCCTTGTTCCTTTCCTATTTCTCTTATGAACTCAATGACGTTAAACATCTAGGGCTCACCTTTAGTGCCCTCTCTCAATCCCACCAATCTACTCAGCATTGTAATCATCAGGTATATTTCCTCTTTGAAGTATATTCTCAGCAAATTTTTGTGCACTCTTGCCACAGCCTTGGGTTTGTTTTCTAGGCTGTACCAACTATAAAATATCTTACCTCTACAATCCTTTTCATTGATTTGAAAATCCTTATTGTATTGATCTATGTCAATGTCTACCATTTTCTCATTGATTTCCAAACTAAATGTCCTTGCAATACCCTCTGAGGATAAATCTACAATGAGTCTGTCATGAAACATTATTTTCTTGGTTGATAAGTCATACAGAATTAAGCAAGCTAAACACAAATCCCTAGCCTCCATAGCCAACAGAAAACATATAGCTTTGTACAATCCACTCTCCCATATACACCTCATATCAGGTGTAGCATCTACTACCGTGATCTTCTGTAAGACATCATTTGCATCATAATTCCCAATGTTTGTATCTGTCCCTACTCTAGTGTAACTAATCAATGACTGATATCCTCTGTATAGTAGCAACTCCTCTTTCTCTATTTCTTTGTGAGGTTTCCTCTCCTTTTTAACTTCGCCCCCTATATCTACCTTTTTCTACTTTAGGGCCATCCTGTGGAAAAACACATCCTCTTTTAACTTTTCATTTTACCTTCTACCTAGGGTTTTACTACACATTTCTCTTTTTTACCATTTTACCCTACCCCAGTTTGTCTTTTCCCATTTTGGCTTTCAAATTTGTTTAACTGGACCCAACTAATTAACAGTTAAACCAGTAGTTTAACAGATGTTTATATTTCAAAACAAAATTACTAAAATCTGTTTTGCATTTTTTACCATTTGAAATGTAACAGTGTTTTAAGATAAATGCCTGTATTTCTTGACCACTCACTTTCCATCGTTGACTTACTTTACTATTTTGCCTTCATCCAGCTTCTGTAATTCTGTCACCTTGATGAATTCTGTTCAATTTTCTATAACAATTCCTCTTTTTGCAATTTAACTCTTGACAATGTAAATCTGGAAGCAAAAATAACGGTAAATTTACCCTAGCTCCTTTGAATTTTACTCTTTTTGGGAGTTAGCTTAGCATTAATTATAGCAGTTAATGTGCCTAAAGCTTCAGCTTTCTATTTCAACATTTAAGTTTTAAACTTTATCCATTAGTTCATTTCTGCATGCATCTCTTTTCTTTGTATATTTCCTTGTATGTTATTCTTTGTATGTTAGCATTGTATCTTTTCAACATAAAAATATATATGTGAGAAATCATAACTAATGCTATTTCCCTTTTTATCCGTACTTGTATCTTTGCTTGGTATATTGCTCTTTGTATGTTATCTTGTATAAGCACATATACAAATGACCTATACAAGTCTCCTTTTACCTTTATCCCTTGTGATGTCTTTTATTTTCTTGTATATCAAACATGTATATCATTAACATACAACTATCCCAAACATACAAAGAGTTTCATTTATTTAACTTCCTTTCAAATCTGTCTTGCATATTTGTTTGTATCCCCTTCTTGTATATCAAAGATATACATTGTTGTCATACAAGCCCGAAGCATACAATCGGCGGGACCCACTTGACTTTACCCTTGTATCTCAATGATACAATGATGCTTGTATCCTCTCTTAGATACAAAGCCCAATACATACAAACTTCCTTTTATCTTTCTTCCGATTCTCTCATCTTTTATAAATCACAGTTCGTAACCTTTCGGCTCCAACATGTATATAAAGTAAAATACATTTTTCAATATACGTTAAGGTACAATGCATCACTTAAATCAAATTTCAATTTTCTCTGAGTTTCGCATTGTATGTATATCAAAAAATACAACCCGAAGCATACAACATACAAACATGCGAAACATACCACAATAAAATTGAATTTAATATTTTCCTCAGGTCCATGACATGTTTATTGTGTTGTATATCCCCTTGTATCTTTCCTTCCGTCCAACATACAAACCCGAGATATACAATATGCAAACCTACCCAAGTATCTGTTTTACCTCTAAATCCTGTTAGGTCCGACTTGTATGTAAGGAATAAAGCATTAGTCATATGCATACAAATACAATGATTATTAAACCTGATAACTTTTTATGAGACTAATACAAGGACTCGACATAGAAACGACCTTGTATATGCAACATACAAACCCTCCTATAGTGCATTTTACCAAAACACGCATATCTTGCAGAATATTGGAAATTTTAAAATGGTTCAAAAAGCAACCCTTACTCATTTTTAACAAGGAATTCACCCCTATTCTGCTCTGGTACTTAATTCTATTTTTCTTTATTTTCAACAAGGTTTGTAACACTTACCTCATTTTCCCTTTTACCACCAAGTAGACCCACACACAAGCAAAAGCCACAGCCACAGCAAGGGTCCTCATTTTGCTAAGAAGTAAAATGGGGCATGTTGTGAGCATCACAATAACTAGCAAATAAAAAAAACAATTAAATTAAAACCATCAAAGAAAACTAAATGAAACAAATTCATAACTTGGAACTCTCCTTTATGTAAATCATTATTTAACTTGAGACCTAATGTATTCAATAAGGTGTATGAATTTCCCCATTTAGTTTAAGTGGGTGCACGTGATTAATAATCCTCATCTTGAAAATAAGTTGAACAAGCCAATGACTGATATTAAACTACATAGCTGATGTCATTCCCTCATAGCCAACCGGATAGAGCCCTGTTGCTAGCAGGCATCTATACCCCCGACAAGGTTATCGTTACAATTCTCCTAAGTAGAGCCCCACTGCCAGCAAGCGTCTATAGCCCTGGTAGAGTTACTTAGATGGCTTAATCTAGATTTTTGGAGAAATCCATTTTATTTATTTATTTTATACTTTTGTGTAAGATAAAAACTTCATAGGATATTACATTTGTAACTTCATGATGCAAGGAGTGATTACTTGTTGAAATTAAGCTGAGAATTGTAATGGTAGCAAGGGTGACCTCTGATTTTAGGTGTGTCATTGTGAGAAACCTACCTTGAATACTCAACCCACAGTTATTGAATACAAAATCTCACAAGCTAAACCATTTTCTACATTCATGATAGTCCCAACAAGTTATGTATAAGTTTCAAATAATTAACCTAAATGTTCTAAATTTTCTATTGTTTTCAATGGTTGTTAATCTGCTCCTGTATATTTTAAAACAAAACAAACATCCTTACCCAGGCAACACCACACTCAAATTCACACAACAAAACAAAACAAGACAAGACCCAACAAAACTATACATTATTTACATTATGATACACACATACCAACTACCCTTACCTCAAGCCTGAAAGTAATGTTTCAAATGTTGGCCATTAACTGGTAATGATACATCTTGCCCAGTCAAGGTCTTGAGCCTGAAAGTATTATCTCTTATTATCTCTGCGAACTGTAATGGACCTAATCATAATTTATCAAAATTTTCCATGATTCCCTTTCTTTTCATGTACTTTGTCCCAACACAACACTAAGTCTAATATTCTGAATGTTTTGACTCTTGCTCTTTTGTCAAACCATCTTTTGACCACTGCTTGATGCTTGGCAAATTTCTCAATAGCTTGATCTCTTTTGTCGTCCAATTGTAACATTTGGATTATCCTGGCTTCTCTGTGATCATCAAATCCTAAATACTCATTAGCAAACTTCCAGATAGGTATTCTTAAATTCACTAGAAGTATGGGATCAGTTCCATAAACTAGTTGATAAGGTGCATTGCCTAAGGCTGACTTAACCTTAGTCTTATCTACCCACAGTGCATATTTTAACAATGTATTCCATTCTCTAGGATTCTTTACAATTAGCTTCTTGATTATATCCAATAAAATCTTGTTTGTGGACTCAGCTAAACCATTCCCCTGAGGATAATAATTTGAAGAAAATTTTAAAACTATCCCATATTCAAATGCCCATTTAGAAAATTTTAGAGAAGAAAATGTAGGGCCGTTATCACATACTAGCAAATATGGAGCTCCAAACCTTGTTATGATATTTTCTTCAAGAAATTTGATAACCACCTTAGTAGTAGAAAACTTGCAACATGTGGCTTCAGTCCACCTTGTACAATAATTAGTTACTGTCAATATAAACTTATGTTCTGCAGATGATGGAGGATTTATAACTCCAATGAAATCTAAGCCCCACTATGCAAATGGCCTAGACTTAATGACCGGCTGTAATGGATTAGCCTGATTCCTTCCTTTGTTTGCTATAGTTTGATAGGTGTGACAACTTCAAATATGACTCAATATCTTTAAACATTGTTGGCCAATAGTACCCCGCTCTCAATATCTTATGCATAGTAGCTAAATGAGAACCATGAGCAGTTCCATACTTATCATGCAATTCTAACAATACTTTATCTGCTTCAGCTCTGTTTAAACATCTTAAATATATACCTTCATGGTTTTTCTTAAATAGAAGACCTCCTTGCACCATGTACCTCTGTGCTTTAATCTTTAAAGCTCTCCTCTGAGAAGACGTCATCTTACTTGGATATTTACCTAAAATTAGAAAAGTATTCAAATCATCATACAACCCTAATGCATCATTAGAATTTAATACATACTGCTGCTTCACCAAATTTGGATCTGTGTTTGCTATGGTTTTCACTAATGCTTGCCCTCTAACCAACTTCATTGGAATAATCTCCATATCAAACTCTTGCAATATTGTAAACCATTTGGCTCTTTTCTCTCTAGGCTCATTTTGCATCAGCAACATTTTCACTACTACATCTGGTACTATGGCCTTAACTTGACTTTGTAAGATGTAATGTCTATTGGGAATTAAGGTGTCTCAACCTTTGCAAATTCCTAATGTTGTATTTATTTATCCCATGTTGAGTTAGCAAAGTCAATACCTTGTGTATATGCAGTAGAAAGTGAAGAAAAGTTATGTCATGCCCACATTTCCCATGCGGTCACAACACACATCACACGTGTCATGTCCATATTTGTCATGTGTTCATGACATGAAATATCAAAAAAAAATCCATGCTTCCCTAGAAACCCCCTCACACATGTAAGCATGCTCAGTGGCATACGCTTAAGGCGTAAACAAAATAGTAGAAAATAAGTTAATACACACACGTGCGCATACCAATCGCAAGAAGGCCAACAAGGGGGTCATCGCAACGCAGTTAACATTGCTAATAAGATCAAACTTTTCTAACCTAACTAAACCCTAAATTCTGGGAAAATTCGGCAACATAATGCCTCACAAGCATGAGTAGGGTTTATTGTACTAAAACTAAATTTGATCAAGAGGTTTCCTGATTTAGGTTAATAAATTTCTTACATCACACTAGTTGTATTGGTAATATAGTTGATTAAGTTAATTGAACATTTTTCAACAAAGTCTGATCATTTGTTTTCCTTCACATTTTCTAAAATTTAATATTAATTTGTTCTCCTTCGCGTTTTCTAAATTTAATATTAATTTGTTCTCCTTCGCGTTTTCTAAATTTAAAATATTTTTCAACAAAGTCTGAACATTTGTTCTCCTTCACGTTTTCTAAAATTTAATATTAATTTGTTCTCCTTCGCGTTTTCTAAATTTAAAACATTTTTCAACAAAGTCCAAACATTTGTTCTCCTTCACATTTTTGAAATTTAATATTAATTTGTTTTCCTTTGCGTTTTCTGATTTTAAATCAGAGTTATCTCTACATCATTTACATTATTCCTAATTTCTTGGTAGATTAGATTTCATAACAGGATTTTCTTACATCGGTTGAAAAAGTATACTAGGTTTCCATTCGGGTTTCAAAACAATGTCTACTTAACTTCTGTAATTAACTTTGCTCAAATGATTAAAAGAACATTAATTTTAATTAATTCTTTTAGCCCTAAATTGAACTCATGCATTTTCTCCTTTTTGTTTTCACTTTTATCTTTCTTTCTCTTTTTCTCTCATTTTCTCAATTTGTCATTTTCTCAAATTTTGTTGCAAGTTATAATGGCCACTTATGAAATGCATAAGATGGCTTCAATTATATATATATATATATGATAACATATTTGGTTTCCTATATATAAAAATATGAATATTGTATTATTTTCTTGTTTTCATTGTGATAACATTGAAATCCCTAAATTCTTTTTTTTTTTGTTTTGTTTTATGATAAAATGGTGGAAGCCCTAATTTTTTTATTTGTTTGTTTGGCAGGGCTGAGGAAGCGGCGACGACAATGAGGAGGCCAGAGGTGGAGCGCTATGAGGGGGCGCAGAGGAAGGAGCCACGACAGAGTGGTGCATGGGCCATGCGAAGGGGATATCCATAGGAGATCATAGGTGGTGGAGTGAGATCTGTGCGAGAGGTAAGAGGCTCTTGGCGGTGGAGGGTGGAGATCGTGGCAGCCGCGAGGTTTATACACAGAGGGGAGTGTGGGGAGGGGGACAGAGCCCCCACCCACATCCCATGTAATGGGGTGTGGGTGGGGGCTCTGCCCCCCTCCCCACACCCAACACACAATATCCATCAGTGGGGGGCGTTCGAACCCCCCCACTATATTTTATATTGTAATCTCTGAAATCTAAAATGCAACTGCGAGCAATACACAGTCCGTTCCATACTCAACAGTGAAATTTTTTTTATTTTTATTTTTTATTAATATACATATTTATAAGTTATTCAATGTAATTAATATATATGTGTGTGTATATATATATATGATATATACACTAAACATTTTCATAGTCCCATACAAAGCACAGTTTGTTTATTATAAGAAACTTAACAGTATAAATATATATATTTATATAGATATATATAATAAAATCTCAAGGGTATTAAGCAAAAATAATAAACTTAGTTTTCTATTTTAAAAATCATGTAAACACATTCATTTTAAAACACACATTAAATATAATTATATATATTTTTTAAACTATGATTTTCTTTCAATTTACTTATAAATTTTCTTTTTAAACAATAAGCAAGATAGGTATTTTGTCTAATTCAAATTGTCTTTATAAGGAAAGGAGCTCATTTAAAAATATATTCATGATATGATTTATATCTACACATTTTTGAAGGAAGGAAATAAATATATTTGCAAATAATTAAAAGCCCCTAATGCAAAACTACAACCAATTTTCATTCTTTCCAAAATAACAATTTACAATTTCTTATTTATCTCAATCACAAAATCACAACTTAACAAATTGACAATTCAATTTGTCATACAATGAAATAGCTTATAAACAAATTTTATCCAATTCATCCTTTTGAAGGATAAGAATTAAACAACTATTTATGACTTTAATTTACAAAGTAAATAGCTTACAAAACTATGAAACAATATAAGTTTTTTTTACAAGAGAGAGAGAGAGAGAGAGAGAACCATGTTCTCCTCTTGGTCAAAAACAAAGATGAAACAGCTAAATAAGCCAAGCTCTTCTCAAGAGCTTAAAGAGTAAAGGAAAATAAAATATTTCTCCAAGAACAAGGAGTTTCTTCAACTTCACACTAAGCTCCAAAGAACTTGCATATCACACAAAGGGAAAAGAAAACCACACATCTTGCTCTCCTCCCTACCGTATACCCACAAGAGGGTCACCCCCAAGCTAGGGAGGTCATCCACACACCTAGGGTCTCATTCCACTTCACAACAAGGCACACAAACATCCAAAACACAATATTACACCCATAGATAATCACAACACATGGACTCAACCAAGGTGAGCTCAAAAGGGGTAGGGGAGTGGACACACTCAACTCAAGAGTGCCACTCCTACAAAATATCCCAACACAATTTCTCTTATGGCCTCAAGCCAACATGTTTAACAAAAAATTTCAAAAGTTCCCATATTTTGGCTCTCAATCCATGTCTCAATTTGCTCAAAATCACATATATTGCCCTCAAGGCTTTCAACACCACAAAACAAGGTAATGACCCCGAGGAGGATCACTCCTCCCCTACCCCACACTTGTTGAGCATCTTATCCCAAGTGGGAGAGGCTCTTACAACACCCAACCAAATTTCCCACAATAACAATAACACTCAAATAAATTAACCACACACATATGCATCATGCAAGCAAACTAAAATACAAAAGGAAGGCCTTAGCTTGAAAACCAACCTTTAAAAGCCCTATTAAGGAAGAAGTTGATGAAGAGCTTCTCTAAATTCTCCTCCAACCTAAGCCACCAAACTCCCTCTATCTTTCTCTCCAAATTCAAATTCAAACAATTAAAATTTCCAAAAAATTCAACAACCCCTCACCTTCTCCTCACTCTTCCTCCCCACTACAAGCATGTCCCAAGGGATAGGTGTTGACACATGTCGCTCACCCATCCCCAAGTCTCCCTCACCCCTTACCACATGTCCTCTCTCCAACATGTGGGAGAGAAAAGAGGAGTTAAAGAGGAAAAGAGTGACACATGTGTCCCCTTCCTTTCCTCTCAAGGGGGGCCACACAATTCCAAGGGTACTCTCACAAATTGTGAGAGAGACTTGGAGTCAAGTCCTCCATAATTGGTGGGTCTTGGATTCATCTCCAACCTTGGGAAGTGAAAAGGGATTGGGTTGAGTGGTACCACTCATCCTATCCCTCCCATGCCTCCAATTTCGTCACTTAACTTCAGTGTTAAGTTAAGGTGACCATATGGAGGTCTACCAAGGGTTACTCATGTCAAAAAGGACCCTAGACCCATGGGGTAAAACCCAGGGTGAAATTTAGCCTAGTTAGAGCACCCAGGGTCAAGTTAAAACACATGAAAAGGGTCTCCAAAATTTTAAAAATTTAAAAAGTGTAATTCAAAGACAAAATTCTTACAACACAAATTATAATTCAAATTAAAAGAGGGTAGACTTAACCCAATTAACCACATGCAAATTAACATTACAACATTTCATCATACATAGAATTGATCTTAGTTCCTCATGGAACTAGGTCAATTTCACAAGGAATTACAACATCAGGTGTGGGATGATCTCCAATATCTGTGGCTGGTTAGAAATACCTGTGCACTCAATTGCAAGGTTAATTCCACATATGAATATAATAGCCAAAGAAAATTAAAACATACACTCGCATAAAATATCACAAGTTCACATAAGCATAAGGGAAGTCATATTACACTTAAGTTCTAATCTCTGCATTTCAAACATCCATTCCCAAGATTGAATCTCAAAACAATTTTCTATCCAACATCACCTAATTAGTTTTCCCTTATTATAAATCATCTATCTAAACATCGCCCAATTAGTTTTCCCTTATTATAAAGCATCTATCTAAACATCACCCAATTAGTTTTCCCATAATATAAGCATCTATATAACATCACCCAATTAGTTTTCCCATAATATAAACATCTATCTAACATCACCCAATTTGTTTTGTCTTAATATAAGCATCTATCTAACATCACCTAATTAGTTTTCCCATAATATAGAGCATCTATCTAACATCACCCAATTAGTTTACCCATAATATAAACATCTATCTAACATCACCCAATTAGTTTTCCCATAACATCATAAAGTCTAAAAGTTCAAGAATTCAGGATCAACAGTCCCACAAGTCTAAATGTATCAGCAATAGTAAGGTAAATAGTCACATGAACGGGAATGAAAAAGATAGGCCTCACAAGTTAGGAATGAGAAGAATCGATGGAGGGAAAATTTGATGTCAACTTGTCACCAAGAGAAGAACTACTAATAGGGTATTATAATCATGCTTCTGTATAGGTGACTAGGATTATACATTATCATAGGGTCCTTGTGGAAGCCCATGCACATTTTTAGTGCTTTCAATACCTCTCTTTTTTATTTTCTTTGATAGATGCTACCCTTATAGCTTTAATCTTATATTTATCTCCACTTAAGAATAGACAATAGTAATCCTCATTTCTCTCTATTTCCTTCTCTCTCACTCATTATTTTTTTTGTATTTATTTATTTTCTTTTTTAAATTTTTTTACTCTCCTTTTTGTATATTTTTATTGCTTTCTAGAATTATGATCCTCCTAATATTTTTGGCTAGGAAAGATAATGAGCTAGTTGCCATCAAGAGATTTTTCTATCTCATAAGACCTCCCTTTTACTAAGGATAATAGGGAAGATCTACTTGTAATATTCTATTGATTACTATAGGCTTATGTACTTATTATGCTTAGACTTGACAACATGATTTGTTAAGACTAGGATTCGAATAAAGTTAAAAGTTCAACTTTGTTTATATTTTTTGGAAATGCAAAAGAGAAATAGATATTGATGACTTAAAAGGGAATCTCTAATGTTTAGGAGGGACTGTAAGCACCAAAATAATGCACAGCCTCCATGAGGACCCCGATGATGACTCACAATCCTTGTCATGTACATGTAAGCATGAAATAATGCCCTTTCAACAATGATTCTCTTGGTAGAATTGTGATTCTTCCTCCTCTTGTTATTTCCCCTTTGTCATACTAACATTCTTCTCGCTTTCAATGCTTTTTGACATTGGTCAATTCTCATTTCCTATGCTTGTGACTTCATCCCTAACCCTTGTATTCATCCATTTGTTGTGATTTGACCTTTCCCTAATCTTTTCCATCCATTCCTAGCCCTAGGAGCCCTCTAGAGGACCTCTCAAGCCATCTCCAAAGTTTAGTTTTTAGTTCTGGTCAACCAATACAAATCTCCCCTATTATTTTAGGATCTCCTGCATGAGATTTGACTTTTACAAGTGGAGATTTGGATTTTGACGCCCTTTTGACTAGTTTTTGGAGGCAGTTCACCTCCTTTTCACCTAACTAACAATCTCCAACCCTGTTTGTCAGCCAAGGACTTCCCCTCTATGGGTCACCCCAAGAAACTCAGGACTAGTGAAAGGGGTGACCCAGTCATCTTTTCCGTCTGCAAAAGAACTTGAGTTTTTGACTTGAAAAAACTCTATTTTAACCTATTTTTCTTCCTGTTTCCATGATTTTTTGGTCTAAACATACAATTAGCTATTCCAAGCTTCCAAGAATTCATAATTAGCTCCTTTTATCTCAACTTATCAACTCATACATTCTTGTTAACTTCATTTCTTCTTCAGTAATAAGCTATATTGGCTTGATCACTCCCTAATTAGCCCATATCACTCCTTGGTCTTCTGAGTTAACTCTCCAATCAAGGGAGTTAACTCTCCATTCTCTCCCACCTCTCATAGCCTCTTTCAACCTATAAATACCCTTCACCTCTTTATTATTTCTCAAGTTGGATAATCCCCTTCCCTTCTTCACAAGCTTTTTCAAGCTTCTTCATAGGCCTTTGAGCCTCTTAGTTTATTTCTTTAGTTTTCCAATGCTTCAAAGATTTCATGTCATTATTTTTCCAAAGCTTCAAATATTTCATGTCATTAGTTTTACAAAGCTTCAAATCTTTCATTGTTTCATAGCTCGAAAGCTCCCTCTTTTGGGAGGCAATTTCATTTGTGCATCTAGTCTTTTGTAGGTTTTTTCTCTTCAAATACATCCATATGCTCATACAGGACATTTGATCATTTTTCTTTCATTTTTATTTCATCTATTCTTTGGTAAAAGATTCATATCATGTCAATACACTACCCAAATTGCAAGCCACAGTGCTCACAAGCTCACATTGAGCTCACATTCAAGCTTTCAAAATCTCTTTTTACATCCCCTTTCCTATTATTTCCAAGTGGATATCCCCACTACTGAAAGAGGATATAGAGGTCACTGACACAAAGATTTTTGAGGTTAGTGGAGGCTCACGCATCTCATATTCTAGGTTCTTTGGTGATTTTCTTTTATAGTAATTAGAAAATCTCAATTTGTTCTTAGGAATAGGAAATACATGTTGCCATTTCCTTCATAGGCTAAATAGGATTTGTGTTGTTAGATTAGTTTTATTTCAAAAGTTCCTAGATTAGTTTGTTTCAAAGCAATTTCATTTTTCTAGAGTAATTATTCCAAAAATCTAGAAAATTAAACAAAAACATATATTAGATTCCATTAGTTAACTACATACTAGATTGCATACATATTTCAATTCTTAGATTAGAAAAAGCACTTTATTTCCATAAAGATCTAGAAAAGTACAAAAATATCATTTTGTACTCATATAGGCTTGCATGCATCCAAAAACAAAAAAGCACAAAAATATTAGCATCACAAGAAGGTTACAAACCCTTGATTCCAACACAAGGTCAACAAAAGGTCAACACAAAGTCAAACCTTAGGTCAAACAAAACCTAAGTCAAATCTAGGTTAACTTCAACTATATCTCTCTTAGTTTGGGCTCACAAATGTGCCCTAGGCTTAGAGGCAAGTGGGCAAGGGTAATCCTTGATGAGATTGAGGAAGTTCACCCTACACCACAACAAGATCAACAAACAATTCAGGAACAACAACACAGGTTGAGGATATTCCAAACATAAGCTATCATCAACAATTCAAAGAACAACTCCAACTCAATAGAAGTATTAATGAGAACATCTTAAACCTGCACAGGGTTGGAATCTTTAGAATCCAAAGAGAAAAATAGTGACTAGTGACCCTTCGGGGCATATAGTTATTTTAACCACAACGGTCACAAAACATTAGATCATAATCAATGCACAAGAAAGGCCCTAGGACCAACCAACCACTCTCCTCAAAGTCTAGCTCTCAAGTGATCCATACTGCCCCCATGTCTTGTCTCCTCTCGACTGGCTACTTCCACAAGAGTGAGAGTGATGTGGAGGTTCGCCTCATGGCAACTAGAGGGGTCCATGTGCATGCCAAAGCTGACTCAACTGCCTTAGGCTACCGAGTCATGTTTTTGAGTGTATAGGGACAACCTATACTAGACAATCTTAAGAATCCTTTCTATGAGAAAAATCAGATAAGAGCATGTCATGAATAAAGATGTATGGTTCACAAAATGAAAATGAATGTTTATAAGACTCATATTTTTATAGATTTTGAACATGTTTTTAAAATTTTTAATTTTTTTTAGATTTTTATGATATTTTTAGATACTAAAATCTTCATCTTCCATAGTGCATAAGATGTAAGCTTGTTTTTGCAATCTTATTTGACTACTTAAAACCTTTCTAGTCTAGTCTTTTATCAGTCAGATTATTGATTCTGAGTACAAGGTATTTGACTTTGAACACTTTTGGGGAGACCTTTTTTTTGGCTATTGCTATTCTTTTCTATCTGACTTTTTTGTAAGGACACTTTAAGACTTGGTGTAAAAATGTCCTTGAATTTAGTGAGAAATTTTTTGTACTTACATATTTCATTGTTTTATAGTTTTCCCCCTAGCTTTATCAATTTCTATTCATGTATAGTTTCAATGTTCATTTTGGTAGCTGCAATAGTTTTGACATTTTGAGGGGCAATTGGTGTTGGTGTTTGAACAATTTTTGGTGACTCTCCTAGCTCTTGTGTAGGTTTTAGTTCTTATTTTTTTCTTAGTTTTGATCTCAACCATGTGAATGTTATGTTTGTATTTATTGGAATGGCTACTAAGTGGTAGGAAACATAAGATTTTGTTGAGTGGGTATCAAAGGGAAATTCTCTTGTTGCATCTTCCCTCTTAGCTACATTTGTGATTTGTCTAGATTTATCTCCTTTAAAGGTTCTAATCACTAGGTAATTGGTAGTTTGGACTAGGTCTTACTTCTTTATGGCTTGTTCTATTCTATAAAGATTGAAAGGGTTAGGATCCCCTTTGATGATATGGGTTTGACCCATATGTAAGAAGTGGATTTCTTGAAAGAGGCTAGAGGGGACTCCTCTCATCCTATGAATCCAAGGTCTTCCTAGGATCATTTTGTAGGTGGTTTCTTTGTTGATGACATAAAATTCAATTGGAAGAGTTTTGGGACTCGATGTGATTTGGATATTGGCCTTTCCCATTTTATGGATGTTTGGATTAGTATGAATTATAAGGGTGGAACTTCCTTGCATGATGTGAGTTTCATCATAATCCCATTCTTTAAAGGAGAGAGATAGAGAGACTACATTGATTATAGACCCATCATAAATCATAGAACATTTACTAGAACAGTCTTCAACTTGGACTATTAGGTAGAGGGGGAGATCACCCTGTTTAGCTATGTTTTCATATGATGCTAACTTTTCAAAATTAAATATCGAAGAAGAATGTTTTTTGTCTGGATCATTTTCGACTAGATGTCCCAAATCTAAGGTGTTGAGGATAGTATTCTTATGAGTAACTTTTGAGAAGTTTTACCATGTGAGAAAATTTTGAGTTGCTAGGGGTGTCATCTAAATGTTCTAGTCCTTGGGTAGCATAAATTTCTTGAGCTTTCTCTAATTCCACAAGACCTAAGGTATTTTGATCAAAGTTTTCTTGATGGATTTTGGGACCATTTCCTTTGTATTGTGAGTATGGGAATGTCTCATGTTTTCAACTGAATATGCACCCTTTTCTAGCACCTTGCTCAACTATCTAGTGAAACATGGGAATACCTCTCAAGTTATGGGACTTAGAACTTGAGATCAACCTCTAGATAATGGGTGAGTTCCCTGTTCTAACGTATGATTCAAATAGTATAACTAATACTAATCCTATTATAACTTCTATTGATGGAGAGAGATACAAGGAAATAACTAGAAATACTATATGGTGATGCACCAATAGTTGAAGAATTTTTGGACCTGTTTGGCTAACACAAAACAATCTCAAGAATTTGCCCTACACTTGCACAAACTCATGTATACTTGCACATAGGGTAGGAGACGTTATATTTACAAAAGGGATTTTTTCCATAAGATAAAATTATAATGCTTCTAGAAGAAAACAATGTTACAGTAGAAGGAAGGGAAAAATATGAGTTATTTATTGATTGTGAAGGCTAAAATAGTTGTTACAAACTTAGTATGACCTAATCTATTACAAAAAAACTAAAATTAAAGAGCTCTGTCTCATTACAATAACATATCTAGGAAGGAAAAATATCCTTGAGTAGATTTAGGAGTTGTGCTCTAGTGTAGATTAAAGACTAACTTCTCCTTCGATGTTTGAGTCAAACTCCTTTTTTGTTAAAAATTCTCTATGGGCATAGAAAATCT
The DNA here is from genome assembly GCA_027924645.1 of Cunninghamia lanceolata. Taxonomy (NCBI): domain Eukaryota; kingdom Viridiplantae; phylum Streptophyta; class Pinopsida; order Cupressales; family Cupressaceae; genus Cunninghamia; species Cunninghamia lanceolata. Next base: position 5,849,090 of record BSBN01000596.1, read on the forward strand.
AGGATTCTAAAATTTCTCCTTGAAATCCTTCTCATGGCGTAGAGAAAAGTAGCTTATCCTCTTAATATTCCATGGTTTGTTGAGTGTGATTAGGTCTTCAAGCTGAAAATCTCCTAGAAAAACTCTAAAAGTGCTACCATTCACCTGAACAAGTGCTTGTTGATAAAAAGCAATAATTTAAGGACTATTAACGGTCACTATCTCCTTCAAACTGATCTTGCAAAATAATAGGAACATGTTACCTATCTCTTTTGAAACTAATTTGATGTCTTTATTCCTTTTGTGGTGTGGGATAAGTCATCTTTCACTAGGACTACTAACTGCACTTCTGATAGTCTTTTCAAAATGTCTTTATCTCTCTACATGTTCTTCTTTACTCTTGTGTATGAAAATACAATCACTCTATGTAGTGGAGAATCACTCCAATGACAAGGTTTATAGATGACTTGTTTCCAAATGCTTCATAGCCCACATACATGTAGAAAACTATTACAACTGCTACACCAATTGCTATTACCCTTTCATGATTTGTTCCTTGTAGGTGGAGATTTGATAATCTCTTGTAGATTCTGTAAGCTTATATAGACCTTTGAAAGACTACAAACCTTTAGAATGTCTTCACTCACCTTAGGAATTCTTGATATAGATTAAAAATGATTTGATAACCCTTGCTCATGATTGTGCATACAATCTAAGGCTTGATAGGCTTCTTAGGGATTTACTAGTTTTGCAAAGGCAATACATAGTGTGTATTTCAACACTGAGCTTCCTATTAGTGGTCTCAAAACCTTTCTACTTATTTGCAAATCTTTAACTCCTTTAGCTCCAAAGCATATTCTCTACACATTTATTACCCATAGATTTTTGAAGAAACTTCCACAGAGCATCTAATGGCTATATAGACCTTGTAACAGTTGTGCAGGCCTTCTTATGGTTTCATAGAACTCACAAATGGTCATGCAAACCTATAAACAATTGGATAGAGTACTTTAGGGTTAAGACAAAGTTATAAATAGTGAGTAGACATATTATTGGTCTCATGTGTTTGAACAAACCTTAAAAAGTTATAAAAAGTTTGAGAAACCTTTTAGAGTGTCATGGAACTTGTAAGGTTAAAATAGATCTTAAAATGACTATGCAATCCTTTTTAAAGTTTTGATAGACCCCTAAACTCTTGTGTAAACCTTCTATGGCTATAAAAACTCTTAAATGGTTATGCATAGTTTCTCATGACTTGACTGAGCTTCATATGACTTGATAGACCTTCAGGATGTTTCTACTTAAATATTTTCTTGGAAAACCTATAGGTAATCTATCTCCATTTTCAACCTTTATTTTCACATATGTTGTGTCATTTTGTTAATAGTGATAGGAGAATACCCTCTATTTACTAAAATTTCCATGTCCTCAATTTTCCCACCATCGACTCTTGGAGTAGGACTCTGATCATGATGAAGAAGTTTAACTATCAATATATGATAAATTGCATTATCCCACAATCATTATATGTTGTCTTCTTTGATACATGAATAGATTACAATGTCTTCCACATATATGTTTTCCCCACACATTTAACATTTCCCACCAACCTCTTTTTGAGGTCTTATTTTAAAATCTAGTGCAAAAATAGTCTCAAAATAGGTTATCTCAAATAGATATTCTATCCAGAATAGAACACTTTTCCTCTACATCTATTATGGTGTCTCCTTTGCTCACATCAACCATTAGTTTCAAGGATTCACACTTGTATGGAAGAAAAGAGTAACAATTCAAAATAAATTTCAGAATAAGAGTCAGTCATGGTCAAGTGAAATTCAAAAAGTTATAGGTTCATCTTAGAAGGAGGATGCCAAGAGTTCCACTATAGTTTTTTTGAAAGTTAAGAGATCAAGATTAGGTTCACAAACGTTTCTAGGGTTTTCATAACTTAGGAAAGCTTCATAGTCCCTTTTAGAGTTATACAAACTTTTTAGGCATTGATTAAATTTTTGTAGGGTTATAAATTTCCTTATCACTATAGAGACCCTAAAATTATAGTATAGACTTTAGAATAAAAGTACAAACACTATAATATATGTTTAGAACTTAGAATGAATGCACAAACTTCTGAGGATTATATAGGTTCTTTAGGATTTCCTCATAGACCCTTTTGATACTTCACAGACCTATATATGACTTGAAAAAGTTTAAATTAACTATGCCTTCATCTACATGGATATCTCAAGGTTTACAAGACTTCATATAGTCATATGGGGGTTAAAATATTTTGATAGTTATGTGTGTGGCAAGAGGAGCCTCTTTTCAATACTTAGTAGGTGGATTTAAGGTCTTGTGGTAGATCAAAGTGAGATAAGATAACATGATGTTAAATACCATGGAAGAATAATGCATTGATGATCTTGTTGCATTTTTCTAATCCCTTGTCAAACCAGTAAGTGCATTTCATCATTTTACCCTTCAAATAGTAACTATATAGATTATCATATTTCTTGCACAAAGCTATCAATTGCCTCATATGGTTATTCATGTTAATTGTTCAATTTTTTTAGGGTTTTCATAGGTTTCTTCATACTTGAAAACACTTGTACATGATTTTGTAAACCCTTCACTATTTTGCAGAAGCTCAAGAAAAGATTAGAATTATCCCTTCTAGTTTATTACCTCTATCTACTCCAAACATAGAAAATTATACATGCTATATCTATCAAAAATCATGCCTTCAAGCATAATGCAAACTAGTTATTACAAAGCATCCAAGACTAGTGTATGACCCACTAAGTGTCATTCCCTTGAAGATTCCATTCATTTTAAAGTATGATGCATTGATACTAATTTTTGGAGGCAATGAAATAGCTCCATTGATAAGCATTTTATTAGAAACCTTGCACCAACACTATATCAAACAAAAGCAAAATTCTACTTCCTTGAAAACATAGAGTAGATAATATGAATATATCAGGGGAAACATGCCCAGATCCCCTCCAAATGATCAAAAAGGTGAAAATGGCATTAACATTTAGTGGAAATGACCATCCTTCATGCAAAATCCTCTCTGAACTAGGCTTTCCAAACTCCTAGGGTTTTCTTTTATACAAAACTCAACAACAAGCCCTTTACTAATGATCATTTAAAAAACCTTGAAATGATCTATATAGACCTCTTAAACTAATCCTTCAACCCTTGGAGTGGTAAAACACATAATATATTGATTTATCAAACCTTAGAGTAATAAATTACACACTGTGTATTTGAGCAGTCTACTAAAATACACAATGTGTATTTTAGCATATCAGTGGTCTTCATAAAAATTCATCATTTATATTCATTTATTTTAGCAAATCGGTAGTCTTCATAAAAATTCATCATTCATCTTCATTGCTTTTCCTTCATCCTTGGGGAGTCTATGGACCTAAAATCTCCTATTTTGCTCATTTTCCCATGAATTTGAAACATGCAGTTAAAACAACACTCCTTGAAGCTTTCTTCCTACTAGCCCTAAAATAAACACTTAAAACCTAATCCAAAGACCTAGAATCTTTTTTTAACCCTATCTCCCTCCAAAACAAACATGAACATGCCTTTTGGAATTTAAGACCTTTTGAAAACTTTAACACTCTAAAAACATAAAAAGGCATGAACTTTTCAATACCGGCATGTCATGACAAAAGGGTATATTTGCATCTCAAAACCTTTTAGACCTTATAAAGATTATTAGACAAGAAAAGGTTTGAAACAAGGCTAGAAATGATCCTTACTTCCTTCTAAGGACACCTCATAGCTAATTTGAGACTAGGATGACTCAAAAAGTTAACATGTCCTTAAATGATTGGATTATTTTGTTATATTTTCTATAATTTGAAGTATCATGCCCCCTTTTCTTGTGAAATGCGTAGTATCTTGTAGGAGTGTACTCATGTGATGATTTATATTTTTGTTCAACTATTGTCTTGGTTGGAAGTGTTTGATTATATTTACATCCATGGTATGATGAAATTTATCTTGAGGGTGGAGGTATAGATGTTTTTGTTCCTATAGGAGGTTTGATATGAAGTGATGGTACTCCCAACATGACTCAATATCATGCCCCTTCTCTTTTCAAATGAGAAGTACTTATCATGATCATAATTTTGAGGTTTTTGATTGTTGTATGACTTCTCACTTGATCTACTTTATTTCTTTTAATTTATTTTTAGGGGACAATCAATGGTGTTGACACTTTAGTTCTCCAAATTTGTATAATTATTACCATGATTATTGTAATTATTATTGTTATTAGATGGTGAGATGTTTGTTGTGTCATTAATTCTATCATGGTTTACCAACCTTCCATTGTTGGTAATGTTGCGTTGGAAAATGTCCCCTTGGGGGCTTTTCCCTCTTAAGGTTTAGCTCCTGGGTCTTATTTATGCATTTAGGACATCTTGCATGATTTGGATGACTAATAATGAGAAAACCCTAACGTTTCATGGAAAATAGCACTCAGGAGATGCACTTAGCATAAGTCCTTCTTGAAATAGCAGGTAGGACTTGGGCACCTGTGCCCTAGTCCTGTCCTATTTTAGGTCAGGCCCAATTTTGGAGTGTCAGTTTATGACTATTATTTAGGTCCTATGCTGACACGATAAGTTTCAATTACAAAATTTTTGGAAGGAATATTTGTAGTTGCATATATAAGAATGATTAGGTTATCATTTGAAAACTAGATGACAATTGTGAACTTTAGGCATTCTTGTGATTTTGGAGCATTCAAAATATTCATTGTGTTGCAGAGAAGAGCATTGTTATTGTGTTTGTGTTTGCAGATTTGGAATCCATCTCCTCATGGCATGAAGAGCATCTTACTTCCATGAGACATTCAATACAAAGTGATATCATATGTGTTTTCAATCAGTTATCATTGGGATTCTGCCTCTATCCTATAGGGATATGCACTCTTTATCTGACAACAGTGTTCGGAAGACTTGAATGTCTCTCTGGGGCTTGACTAAGGCAAACCTCTAAACACCACAAACCCCAACCCATTTTTTCATGATTGCAGGTTACAGGTTGCAGGAGAGTAGTGTAGATTGTTGGAATTGTAGATCTAAAGAGAAAATAGGGACCTAGACTCAGGCACCTGCTCATTAGTCCTCTTGATCCTACAATAGGAAAATCTCTGGAATAGTAGGAACAGGTTGCAGATAAGATTCCTCGATCTCAAAAAAAGTTATGGCACTAAACTAGGGTACCCACTCAGTAGTCACCAATGTTTCTATTTTCTAAACTTCAAAATTTGGTACACATTTGATATCTCTGTGTGTGAGCATCTTCCATAATTTGTCCGTTTGCTTCTGAATTTGAAGAATTAGGGTTTTGAGCATAAGTGGACTTAAATAAACAACAAAATTACACAATTCTAATTTTACCCTATGTTCTGAGTGACTGAAGGCCTATAGCAGACTTCCTACTTAGCTGAAGTTCTTGAATGTTTAGAGGTGAAAGGAGGATTTACACAAACTAGCAAAATAAACACAAAAATCCTCTTCATCATATTTTACCCTAAACATTTTGGTGAACCCATGTTTTTAATAGAATTTGCACCTTTATAAGTGTTATGCTTCAAATTTACATTCATTTCATTCATTCATATCATTGTTCATCTTATTGCATTTGAAAAATTACCAAAAAAATTTGAAAATTTTGAAAAAAATTACATTTTTAGCTTGCATTTTCAAATAATTTAGATTAATTGGCATTCAATTTCAATAAATTTCTGTCATTATCATTATATCTAATTTAATATAAATAAATTTTTCATTCATCATTCATTTAGATTGCATTTTCATGCTTGAATTGATAAAAAAATGTTGAATTGTGCATTTTTCCATATAACCTAGTTTTGCATTAGCTAGGGTTTGTAGTCAAAATATTGCTTCAGATTTTACTAACCTTTTAAAACACTCATTAGTAATGATTTCTAACCTTATTGTTTCATCATAGTGGTTTGCTTGCAAAATTTCATGCCTAGGGTTTGAAAACCTTGATTTTTCATTAGATTTTGGCCTTATCGTCTCTCTAGATTTGCACCACAGGGGTGTTGTAAAGGATTTTTCTGCACTAATTAGATGTTATCATGGTTTTTATCTTCTTCCCCTCCTAAAATTATTTACAACACCTTTTGATTGGGCTCTTACAGTGAAAATTTGGTGAAAATTTGCATATTTTAGCTATATTTTCCTTAGGGTTTGAACTTGAGTGGCACTATAAGCATGTTGTGATGGTTTTTTTGGATTTAGGTGGATGTTATTACTGTTATAATTTTATTTCAATCATCATTTTACTCACAAAACCCTTTTTCATACTCTTTTGCATTGAAATTTGGTGAAAAATTACATATTTTGTCTATATTTGCCCTAGGGTTTGACTTAGATTTGCACTCCAAGAATGTTTTGATAGATTATATGGCTTTATGTGACTGATATTATTGCTATAATATTCTATACCTCCAAAAATTATGTACAACACCTTTTCTATTTGGTCTTTGCATTGAAAAATTGTGAAAAATCGCATATTTTAGCACATTTTCACTACGTTTTGCTTTGTCTCATTTTAGATTTGCATCAAAAGTGTGTTGTGAAGGATATTATTTCTTTAATAGACTGATATTATACATATTACTTGCTTCCCCTAATACATTTCCTTACAACACCTTCTCTTTCACTTATTTGCATTGAAAAAAGTTGAAAAAATCAAGCATTTTAGATCATTTTCATGCATAGTTTCACATTCATGGATTCTCCTAGTCATTCATCTTTGGAAGATTTATTTAAGTACATTATGAATTATGGTAACTTTTTCAATTTCACTGATAACATCCTCAATTCTTGCATCAAATAGCATACATCTATGGTATTAACATGAACATGAGCACTACTTGTGATATTCTTCGAACAATAGCCTATTTTGAAAGATTTCTTGCTACTGTGGATGTTTTCCCTACAATATTGGAAATTCTCATTAAGTTCATTTCTGAAAACAATCATGGGGAAAGTAGTAGTGAAAACATTATTCCCTCTCTCCCTTCGTTTCATGATGACATAATGGATATCCTTTCTGAAACCTATCAGAATGATATAGCAATGGGTGATTCATCAAACAAAGAGACTTGTCCCAATATAACCCCACTTAGTTAAGATATTTTGGCATAGGAAGAAGATATCATTGATACATTTGTCCATATTACTCTACCATCTCTTCCCTCTCTCCCTAGCTAGGATGATGCTTTGGATGATGCAGATTCTCTTTGTGACCATTTGCTTCAACCTGATGAAGCTAAAAATTTACCACCTGATGTTCAAGAACTTCTCAATTATATTTTAAACAAAGAAACAAATTATGCATCTTTACTTGAACCTTCACATACCTTGGAAAACAATGAAATTTCACATGACATTGAATAACAAGCTATCCCTCAAACCCAAGGTATTTCAACACCCTATATATGGACTGAAATGGGCAATTTTCAGGTTCCTCAACAATCTCATTCAAATGGCATTACAAGAGCTCCTATAACTGACACAAAAATGGCAACATCCCCTCTCTACCATCATCAATGGATACCTTTCCTACAAGGTTACCTTCACAAACTCATGAACATTTGGAAGAGAAGAAGATATAAAGCCTTAACCATTAAAGTAAAGATCAAGATCTGTGAGGACCGCTAGTCTAGTTGTCCTTATAGGTAAGTATTTATAACTCTTTATCTCTTGTGATGTGTTTCCCCCATGATGTGTTATGTGTTGTTTAAGCCTCATGGGATGGCCCTTGATTCTCTTGTAAGTTCTAGGATACCAGGAGACCACCTTTGTTGTGACCCTTCTTCTATTTGTATCATCATTCTTCTATATTGCTTCTCTTCTATTTTCATTGTTGTGTGTTGTATCTTACAGACATAGCATTAAATTTGGTGACTTGGGGGCACCCTCCTACGTGACTATCCCTAAGGTATTTGTTTCTCCTCTCTTGATTTATTGTTTCCCTTTCTCTAGTGTTTCTATCTAGCGGGTGGATGACGACAAACATTTTATGCTAATGCAGACCTAGTGTCCCTTTAGTGAGAAATCAAAAATTGGACTTAGTTCTTATATGGCAATTGGGTTGTTATATATTATCTGATGCTTGGCTAGTAGAAGCACTCCATGTGATCTTGATAGTGTCTTGTCACACTTACAAAACATAACAATGCTGCTGCTCCGTGCACTTTGTCTATCTTAAATCTTGCATTCCTCAGTTCTCTATGCATTGTTGTTTATCATGATTATATGGACACTAACACTTTTCTTGTAGGGATGTGTTTGTTAGAACATTTTGCAATTGTAAAGTACATGTCACCTCTGGGAGGTATGGGCTTTGCGAGAGCTCATGTTCCCTTGTGTGTTTTCTTCCTACCTTAACATGCTTGATATTGGTACCTAATATCAACCACCTTAAGGTGGGGGCACATATAATGTAAGCTATATGTTTTAGATGTTAGAAATGTGCTTGTACTCTGGTGCAGTCTTATAAGACTAGTGGTGATGAGTCCTTCCTACACTCTAAGATTTGTTTGAAATCTCTTGCAATCATTTAAGCCCTCTGTGGAGGCAGGATATCACATCCTTTTCTTAAGCCCTCATCGTGAGGTGGGGATGGTGTATTTCTCATATATAGTGTATATCTTGTCATTTTAAAAAGTCCTCATCATGAGGCGGGGAGCGGTTCTATGACTAAATCAACCCTTAAGTGTGTCTTCAGTGATTGTTGTGGTGAAGCCCAATCATTGGTGTGTGGTTGTAATGTGACTTAGATGGTGATGAACTTAGAAATAGGAACACTCCATTACTTGTCTGTCATGTTTTCTTCATGTCTTCCAAGTGTGTGTGTTTGCGTGTTTGTTCCCAAACATAGTCTTAAAGACTTATGACGATGAGTCCCTCCTATGCTTTGGGATTTGTATGGCATGTTTGATTTGTATGGCATACTTGATTTGTTTGGTGTGTCTGTTACCCCATATGCAATCTTAAAGACCAGTGGCGATGAGTCCCTCCTGCATTATGGGTGGCATGTTTACTTTCCTTGTACTTGCATCTGCATTTCATATATATAAAGAAAAAGAAAAAAAGAAAATCATTACTGTCTTCACTACATTCACTATATTCACTATGTTTTGCATGTCTTCAATGTTGTATTCTCCATGTTTTGCATGACTATAACCATCTTCTCTATGCTTTGTATGCCTGTTATTGTCTTCTCTATGACTGGCATGTCTTCTCTGTGCTTGGCGTGTTTGTTGTGTTTGTTGACCATACTTTAATGCATGTATTGGCCTTGCATTTATACATACATTAAAGTGGGGGCTAAATGTTATGTTAGAAAATGTCCCCTTAGGGGCTTTTCCCTCTTAAGGTTTAGCTCCCAGGTCTTGTTTATGTATTTAGGACATCTTGCATGATTTTGATGACTCCCGATGATAAAACCTTGATGTTTCATGGCAAATAGGACTCAAGGGATGCACTTAACAAAAGTCCTATCTAAAATAGGAGGGAGGACTTGGGTGCCCGTGGCCTAGTCCCACCCTATTTTAAGTTAGGCTCAATTTTGGAGTGTCATTTTATGACCATTATTTAGGTCATATGCCAACACGATAAGTTTCAATTATGAAATTCTTGGTGGGAATGTTTGTAGTTGCATATATAAGCATGATTAGGTTATCATTTGAAGACTAGATGGCAATTGTGAGCTTTAAGCATTCTTGTGATTTTGAAGCATTCAAAATATTCATTGTATTGCAGAGCAAAGCATTGTTATTGTGTTTGTGTTTGCAGATTTGGCATCCATCTCCTCATGGAATGAAGAGCATCTTCCTTCCATAAGATCTTCACTACAAGGTGATATCATTTGTGTTTTCAATCATTTATCATTTAGATTTCGTCTGTATCCCATAGGGATACACAATCTTTATCTGACAACAATGTTCAGAAGACTTGAATGTCTCTCTAGGGCTTGACTGATGCAAGCCTCTAAACAACACAACCCCCAACCCATTTTTTCATGATTACAAGTTACAGGTTGCAGGAGCAGAAAAAGTGAAGTTGTAGGAGAGCAATGCAAACTATCAGAATTGCAGATCAGAAGAGGAAATAGGGACCTAGACTCGAGCACCCTCTCATTAGTACTCTGGATCCTAAAACAAGAAAATCTTTAGAACAATAGGAATAGGTTGCAGATAAGATTCCCAAATCTTGACAAAAGTTATGGCACTAGACTAGGGTGCCCACTCATTAGTCCCCAACTTTTTTATTTTCTAAACTTTGAAATCTGGTACGCATTTGATTGTCATTTGATATCTCTGTGTGTGAGCATCTTCCATAATTTGTCTGTTTGCTTTTGAATTTGTATAATTAGGGTTTTGAGCATAAGTGGACTTAATTAAACAACAAAATCACACAATTTCAATTTTCCCCTATGTTTTGAGTGACCAAAGTCTTGTAGTAGACTTCCTACTCGGCTGAAGTCCTTGAATGTTTAGAGGTGAAAGGAGGATTTACACAAACTAGAAAAATAAACACAAAAATCCTCTTCATCAAATTTTACCCTAAATAGGTATCATACTACTTTCTTCCGCTATTGATAGAATCTTGGTCAATTCTAAGGGTACTCTTGAGCACCTCTTCATATAATTTATAGGGGAGCTTCTGGACCCCTTCTCATGTGTCCTTATTAAGAGAATGTAATAAGAGATCACAAAGTTCCATATGCTCTATGTTTTGTGCACTATTTTAGGAAGAGAGGACTTGCCTCCAACATGTGATAAAGTGTGTGACTAAATCATCATTTTCTTGGTTGATCATTAAAAATTCTTGTATTTATATCTTGACTATTTTTTTATGTCAAAGGTAGACACAAATTGTTTAATGAGTTGCCTAAAAGAGTGGATTGATGCTTCTAGAAGTTGATAATACTAATCCAAAGTGATACCTTTCAAAGTCTTTAGGAAAATATTGGCTACTACCCCATCTTAAGGAAAGAGTTTCTGCACTATCATGATGTAAGCCTTGATATGCAAGATGGGGTCACCCTCTCCTTTGAATTTTGGAAGTTCAGGGAGAGGATGTGGTAGTATGGAATTATGAATACATCATAGTTAAGAGGCAAATTTAAATACTCAAGGTATGTTCCTAAGAGAGGGTTATGTGTAAACAGTTTCGTTCCTCCAAACATTAGCCCTACAAGTGGAGCTTGCTACATTTGTCACACTTGAAAGGGTGTGTTAGATTATAAATATCTAGAGAAAGTTGGATACCCAGCTGGCATCATGTTTGCATTTTGAAATTGGGTGGGATTGTTTTTGGTTGATTCTATATTATACAAATCCCACCTCTTTGATTAAAATTTCATCAGGGAAAGGGAGGTATGAATATTTTTTTATTGAAGTTTAGATGAGGGGGATTTTGGGTTGCCCATAGTTGGATTTGATTTTCTCAACAAAAGGATTTCCTTGTACCCTAGTTCTTTCCTAAGTTCCATTTTGGGAAGGTTGTCCTGCACCTTCATCCTTAAGCATCTTGATTTGTTGGAAAAGAGTGCCTATAAGGTTTGTGGGTGTGGCTTCCTCTATTCTTTAATTTTTGCCACCTTGCAGTGGATTGTTTTGGATTAGGGTTTGAGTGGCCCCATTTGTTTTCTCTAAAAACACTTGATGTGTTGTAGATTCTTTAGTTTGATGTGCTATATGGAGGACTTCTTGTTCCTCCCAAGCTTCCTATAAGTTATTACCTAGATGGCTCACCTTGTTGTCCATATGGGTGGTCATTTTCCTATATTTTATTATGGGATGGTTTGATTGTATTACATCATCTTGTTCCCAAACTATATTGTTGTATGTTACAAAACTATGTGGTTCATTTCTCTCATGCTCTAAATCTAAGTCTTCAAAGTCAAATATATTTGAAATTAGAGTTATTGGATGTGAGAGTATGATGGATTCATTAGAGGGGAAGTTTCCCTAAATTATTTGTAATGAAAGAAGAATGGAAGAGATGTGTGGAGATGTGAAAAACCCCATCCTCAAAGGATTTATTAAAGTACTGAGAGTCTAAAGAGACTCTATCAGAAGTTTTTGTTGTTCATGTTAGGTTCACCAAAATATGTGATAACTAGAATGTGACTTAGACACAATGTGGGTGAGTTAGACTCTAGGCAACACATCTACTACACCCTTGCTAAATGAGTCATCTAAAACACTCCTACCTTTCTGGAAAAGGCAGCTAGGTAAGTGTGATTGGGATGATAACTCTCTTTGCATGGAAGAAGAGCATCATGGGTGTGAGTGAAATTATTTTTTTGGATGTTTGAATTGATTTTTTTTCTCCTCATAGTGATACCAAAGGTTTCATCAAGATATTTTCCTATGTTTATTTGAAAATGTTGTTTGATTTCTATGCCTCGTGATGAAACCAAGGGCTTCTTTGATGTTTGTTTTCTAACAAAAGTTAAATATTTATGCCTTGTGATGATACTGAGTTTTTTAATGTATAAAATGAATTTCTAATGTAATTAATAGTAAATGAATGCAAATCTTTCTTTTCGCAATTTTAAATATGATTTCATTACTATAAAAGGGAAATATGAATGCAAACTATATGGATTTCAATAATGCAATGAAACTATGTTTTTATAACATGTTTTTTTTTATATTGATTTTACATCTGATCTAAATTTGTAACTACTCTATGAAAAATAAGAAATTTAATCTAACGAATGAAAGTAACTCTATTCTATCCTATCAAGAGAAAGAAAGACAACATTTTACTTTCCCAAGAGCAAGATGTGAGATAATTACTAATAAAACAATAACGAACATGTAATAATGGGTGCTAGTATTGGGCATATCTCCTCAAAGGTCTTGTGGCAATTGTCTCCTCCTCTACAACAATGGGGTCCTCCTTTTGGTGATAGGGATAAAAATAGGCACATAAGGGAATGAAAATGTAGCTTAGAAACAATAACAAATTTTAAAGAAGGAAGTCTTGATCCTTGTGCAAGCATAGAAGCTAGAGCTGATTCTATGTATAATCGTGGCTAAGGCAAGAATACATGAAATCAACATCCTAAGGGGTAAGTACACAAATATGAGGGACCAAAAGGGGGTCTTAAGATGCCACATTTTTTATGAAACTAGAAAAGACCAATGTTGGATGAGAAATTGAAGATAATTAAATCAAAATTTAAAGATGCAACAAAAACAAGAGTCATAGTGCTCCGAATCTAGTTTCTAAACTACTAATGTTTTTCAAAAATGGTAGAGATTAAGGGGTTTAAGAAGGGAGGCCATACAAATTGGTCCTTTTTTTTTCAAAAAAACATAACATAACATCTACTATGGCCCCCCTAAAATGTTAACTTTTTTTAGTATTTCAAAAATCACTTTAGTGAAAAAATAGTTAACACCATTTAGTTTATTCCCGATTTTTGATAAATTTTTCATGAATAATTGATTTTTTACTAATTTTCAAAGTGGATACATCCTAAAAAATAGAAAATTGAGTGTGCTCCCTCTTAAATTTTTTGAAAACTAATCAAAAATCCAATTTTTTTTAATACATGTAGAATGGAGTCTAGTTTCTAAAAATGTAATTTATTTAAAATTTCAATGAACGGTTAAAAAAAGTCAAAAATACCACACATTGGTTTTTGACAAAAAATGAATACACTAACAAAAGAAAATAAAGATGAAAACTTTAACATACGCAAAACATGTAAAAAATTATATGGTTAGAAAGCTAAGAGAGATCTTAAGATTATCATGGTTTTTTTTTTTACTTTTCATTGAAACAAGTGTAAACCTGATAGGGAGTATGCTCTAGATTATGTAATTTAAATTACAATTGGCAAGAACATGTATTTGGACATTCAAAACTCAGTCCAAGCCTTTGGGTTGGAATCCCAAGGTAAATCCAAGCTAAAGGCTTGGAAACTATCCAAACAAACAATAACATGAGTAAAATCATCTCACCTTCTCTCCCTCCCTCCTTACCCCTCTCTCTATTATTCTCTTTCCCTCCCCTCTCTAGGTCTCTCACTCCCCTCCTCTCTCTCTCACCTCTTTGCCTCCTACCCCATCTCTCTCTCTCACCTCTCTAGCTCCCTTCCCACTTTCCATGCACATAAAACACTTATAACTTTCCATGCATGACAACACTTAAAACTTTCCATGCATGACAAAATGCGCTCACGTTGTAATGTGAGTGTGTTTTGGTGAACCAAAAAAAATGGACAAAAAGCAACTGGAATCCATGATTCAGACCCACATGCTCTGTTATTCCCTACTTTTCATGCATTATCAGACAAGAAAATGATTTTTTATGGTGTTTACATTTTGACAATCGTTGTTTACTTAATCCATCACCCTTTTTTGGTTTTTCAACGTAGAAGAAGTAAATTGGATGTTTTTAGATAGAATTTGATTATTTAAACTAATAGTTTCATGTTTCACATTGTTTGAATGCTAATTTTCATGTATTTAGATTGAATTTGATGATATATATTTGTTTTTTTCATAAATTTGACTAATCTTATTAGAGTTATATAGAATTCAACATTGAATATGAAGGAACATGCCAAAAGGCTCAAATTTTTGAGGATTTTGAAGCCAAATTTTTGAGGATTAGGCAACTCAAAATCTAAGGTATGTTCTTTATGTATTCGTTTACTTCACTTTATGATTATGTTAAAGAATGAAATTTCATGTTATAGGACAGTCATGAGGGAAGTGAGGATTATCATTTTGAAAAGTTAAATTATCATGACAAAGTAAAAATTTTTATTTAATTGAGATAATGATCTATGAAAACAAGCCATATCACCATGGGAAGGAAATTATAAAGATAGTATTGGTATATATTTATGAAGGGAGTCTTATCAACATTCAAGGATAATCCTAAACTAGAGCAAGGTCATGGAAACACCTTCACTATGGAGTAGATGTGCAATCATGTTGCTATTATCCTAATTCACACACTAACCTAAACAATTAGAAGGATACTAAAGGAAATCATGTTATTCAAAGAATTATCATCATGCTAAAATCAAGCTAAGGATTATCACTTAAGCATACTCACTTGCAAGAACTATCATATCAACCTAAAGACTATTATACTGCAATAGCTATCATGCAACCCTATGAATAGTTATAACCCCTCACCCATGGGTAGGATAGTAATTGACACAAAAGTTGACAATAAAGACCAAATGATAAGTCAATTAATTTGAAATCCATGCAAAAGGTATCCATGATACTATATAAACATAGAGGTGGTCTTGAAAGGATATGCATATGGTAGGGAAGATTGCCATGGACACTAGATGGCCAAATAGGTTAACTAAAAGATAATTATACATGTCATTGGCATAGTTATTAGGACATGTCATGCCCACATTTGCATGTGGACATGAACACCTGAACCAACAATTATTTTTTGTAAAACATAATTAAAGCAAGCTACTATTGTGTACCATTTAATAATATAATGTGCACACTTAGTTTCATCACCATGCAATGTCAGACCAAGCACATCGCATAAGCGAGGAGAGGGATTTTGAAAATAAATGGCAAGTATAGCGAACACCATTTGTACACCCTGGGTAAATAGAGGTGACCTAATAGGGTTGGGCATCATGTTACATACGCCATGAGGGAATAATTCATAAATTAATTCTCCTTAGGTTTTTCTAGGTGGGTATGAAAAATAGCCCTGCCTTAAGAATGAGGCATAATTACTAAAATTACTTTCAATTCCTAACATATGTTTAAACAAGCATTAATTCAATTAAAAAAATACAAGATTTCCATTGACAATTAAATCAAATAATTAATTATCTTTTATCTCAATTTTACAACTTTAGAGGGGAATACAATAATATACCAAATCTTAATATAATAAAATGAATTCTATTGTTATTTTCTTTCAAATAAATATATATTTTACTTTATTTATTTTTAATACTATAAATGAGGATAACATTTAATAAATTTAAATACAATAATTTTATTCTATTCCAAACCCCACTAATATTCCCTAAAATAATTACATTAAAAAAATACAAGTTCCTTATAATAAAGATGCATATTTAACACTAACTATACTAATTTAAAAAAATAACTAAGTCATAGCACCTTCTAATTAGAAGTCACTACATGATAGCACAATAATTTCTATTCTCAATTAAAAATCAAAACAAAATAGCTAAACTAAACTAATTTACACTAAATATCATTAGTTACCACTAATTTCTAGGGCAACACTACTAATTACAAGTTAGATTTATAAAAGAGAGCCTAATACACTCATTTCTTCTCATTTTATTTTTGTAGGTTTGAAGAGATGCAAGGAGGAGGAGCAAGAGGTTTCCTCAAATTTGCTTACTATGTGTTCTCTCACTTGTTTATTTATTCACTCTCCATTAACACACCTATTCTCATTTTGGCTAGAGGTTGGGAAGAGACAAAGAGGAGGGATTTATATACACATTTCTATTAACACACATATTTTCATTTTGACTAGAGGTTGGGAAGAGACAAAGAGGAGGGGTTTATATACACATTTCTATTGATATAACAATATTGTATTTGTCAAGCATTGCTATTGTTTGATCTCTATTTTCATTTACATGGAACATATTTATTTTGATTTAATAGTGATGTTCAATTTATTTTTCCTTATGAATATTATATTCTCTGTTTAAGTATTATACAGAAAAATGTATAACCAAGAGCATATACACAGAACTACCCTATATTATATTTCTTATATTAACAAATACCTTTATGAATGCTTATAATCAACAATATATAGGTGTAAAAAATATATAGTAGTGATCATAAAATAGAACATATTTTATTATTATTATTATTTGTTTAAGGTGATAAGGTAATAAAAAAATATATAATCCACACATCCATGGGCTGCCCTATGCAAGGCACAGTTCCTTACAAGGGGTCTGTGGTGGGCTTGTGCGGGATGGGAGTTCCTCCCATTGCCCACTAGCACTGGGGCCTTCTTAGAATTTGCAGAATCATAAGATGAATGCTAATTACCAAATTTGAAGTAGATTAGAAGAAAAAAAGACAAGTACATATAGCCTTCGTAGGAGGTGAGAGAGGCTATAAAATATATAGTAGAACAGCTGTTTGCATGAATCACAGGAGATTCACCATAACTAACTCATGTTAGCTAAGTTGCATTAGTTAGCTTATGCATGAATAGATCTCTTATTATCATAGAGAGAAAACTAACACTAACACCCCCCTTAAGTCTAACTAAGGAGACAGAAGTTAATATAGCCAACAAAGATGGGTCCTGGCAGCAAGGCCATTTTAGGAACCCATGTACATCAAAAATTCTCATAAGTGGAGAAAGGTAGAAAACCCAATGGGAAAAAAAACTACCCCCCAAAAGAGAAAAAACAAGAAAGTGTACTAGACACTTTACAAAATACCCTAAGGTGATAATTTTGCTGTGAAGAATCTCTGGAAGCCTTCTGTGCAGCAACTCTGAACTCTAATGTAGCAACAGGTGATGATGGCTGTGATGTCAGGTTCCAGAATCAAGAATCCATGTTCCAGATTTAGAGACTACAAATGCAAAAAGAGCATGACCCCTAAATGTTTCTGGCGCTATATTTGGTGTTGATGATGACTCTTGAATAGATTCAGGATCCTTTATATTATGCTTTTCAAGAAGATTGGTCAGATGATTGATCTTCTTCTTCAAACATTTTTGCTCAATGTGCCTAATTTTATTGCAATATGTACACTTATCTTTTTCTTTGCCTTGATCTGAAAAGCTTTGAGTGTTTGATTTTGAAGACTCAACTTTCTTATCTTTCTTGATTTCTTTGTCCTTTTGTTTTCCTCCTTTGTTATTTTCCCATTTTCCAGCAACAAGAGCATGTGGTTTGTAATTCTTTATGGCACCCATTTGTATCAATTTATCCTATTCCCTTGTTAAGTCAACAATGAATTCATCCAAAGTAGGCATTTTCCATGAAGCACCAACAACCCTTTTGGTGGTATAAAAAGAAGATAAAAAGACAAAATATTCAGGACCTAATTTGGAAAGCATAGAAAGTATGAGTTGATCTTCCTTTTTATCTATCCCACATTCTTTTAACTGCAATTTCAATGATCTGAACTTTGTGAAATAATCTTCTAAGGTATCAAAATCTCTAGGGCTCAAACTGAGGCGCTCATTTTCTAACTCATGACTTTTTAATTCATCATCCTTCCCAAAGAGTTTTTCTAAGGTTTGCCATACCTCATTGGGTGTTTTCAAGGTTTCAACATGGAATAAAAGTTCAAGAGCTAGATTTAGACATAAGAACCCGAAGGCTTGATCACACTTATTGAACCACTTTTCTTTATCTTTGATAGCATTTGGCTCTTTTTCTGTGCCCATAATCACTCTATATAACCCTTTATCTTTTAGCATAAGTTGAATACTGAGTTTCCAATCATGATAGTTAAATGGTGTTAGAGGTTTGATTGGACGATTTGGCTCCATGCTATACTTAGATTGTTTGCAGATTTGTGGAAAGAAATATTGAGGGAGAAATGGAAGTGCACACAAGACACAACTCTAGTTACCCTTTTTTGGCACTTTATATTTTAGTGCATGTTTGAGAATCCCTTTGCTTAATTCCCCCCCTCAAATGTGGTACTTTATATTGCATAGTGTAGTTTAGACAATTAAAAAAAATTATTCTAACACCAAAGACATAATTTTTAATGCTTTTTTTTTCAAGATAAAAAAAATTGAGGAGCCCACACTAGGGCAAAGAGAAATTTGGGTGAACAGGGGAAATGGAGGAACAAGACGATGGCGGCCAGAAATGTGAGAAGCACTATGGTGACCAAGAAATCATAGATCTGCTTTTCTCAACTCGTCAATCAAGCACTTTTCATCTTTACATTGGAATGAAGGTAAGTAAAGAGCTAAACCATCCATCTAGGGCACCTTACTGGCAAGTTGAAGCCATTCAACAAAGAATGGAAGGGCAGAGTCAACGTCAGCCAGCACCCAAGGCACCAAATCATGCTGGATAGAGGAAAAATGAGGAGTCAAAAATGTCTTCATTGACTTGGTGAAAAGGACATTTGAACTAGCAGAATCGCTGTGGAAAACGTCTTGTCACAGCATCAACAGGGCAGAAAAGGCCCTCACTTCTGCCAAAACATCCTTCGCTGTTGTTGTGAGGGACTACTGCTTCTTGGTGGATCAAAATAGAGGCCAATCCTTGTTGGATACCACACAGGAGCCACACAGAACAAGGTCAGAAATGTGCCTTCTATGAATCTAGTTTGACTCCAAAAATGAACTAGCAAATAGACTAACCTTGCTCTGATACCATCTTAGAATTTGCAGAATCATCAGATGAATCCTAATTACCAAATTTGAAGTAGATTAGAAGAATAAAAGACAAGAATGTAGTGCCCCTCAACTTGTTGTCTGTCAGACTGATGTTTGCTTAGTAGTATTAGACAATATGACAGTATCTTAGATAGATTGATGATGGATCTCTTGTTATTTTGTTAATTCATTATGGACCTAATCAGTATGATAACAATTGTTGATGTTGGATTCTATTATTTTATGCTTTAGAATTTGATAAATGAATTAGATGTTACAGATGTTTTGATGTTATTCACTATATGGGATTGTGAGATAGTTGATCATTTTATGTTGTTGACTAGTAAATGGAAATCTTATCCAATTTAGTTAAATGTTTATACATAAAAATGTGAATGGAACAGTGTCGTATTACTCGCTCTCGAGTACCCTACCCCACTGCGATTTCCATTCACCATAGGACTGCATGTGGATATATATATCTTGTATGTTTAAATGTGCGTTGCTGCAGGATGCAGGTACTAGGCACCAACTCCACTTGATGTACCAGGTATGAGCGTGCCTTCGCCAATGGATTAGTTGATTGGAGTTAACGTGAGGCCCCTAGTCAGTGTTGTCTGGTCGTCAGTTTACCCTTGTGGTTATTATTGTTGTCATTCGATCATGACTTGCTGTCAGGTAATATTGTACCTTGAAGTCTAATTAGGTCCGAAGGTGTCTAAGTGTGTAAGGCAGTGTTGTACATTAATTGGAATCATTATACGAAAAATATAAATGTTGATAATTGAATATACTTGTTGTAAATAAATTACTAATTTAGGGGAAATAAAATCGTTAAATAAAGTTGTAAGAAATTTTGTATTGTTCAATATAATATTATTTATAATAAATATTTAAATAAATAAAATAGTTGTAGTCATGTTGTAAATTGTGATTTACAACTTAATTAATAAAATAAATTAAAATATAGTCATAAAATTATTGATTGACGTAATATTACAATTTTGTTAATAACATTATGGTTGGTCGGTTATAAAATTAAATTTTGTCGGAACTGTGTATTAATATTTAAAAAAGAAACCTCTTGGGATCATTAAATTAAATAAAAATATATATATATTTAAGGTGGGATGCACGGGATCACGTGTCGAGCTCCTTGGAAGATGGAAGGGACTGTTCTATAAAAGAGAAGCTTGTAGAGGCAAAGGGGGGGAATTGCAGGTAGAAGAAGAGAGAAGAAGGCTGGGAAAAGAAGCTTGGAACTTCAGCAATTGAAACAGACTTGTCGATTCTATAATCAAAGCCAGGTTCCACTGAATACCTAATTTTTGAATCTAAATCTGTTTGGTTGATTACTTCTTTAACTGCAAACAAAATTATTTGGTTAAATGGTTTTTTTTGCTTGAACCTTCTGTCACTTCTGCAAATGTCTATTTTTCTATGGACGGATTTAGATGTAAATCATTCGGCCTATAATAAATGGAATTTTCCTTACAATTTTCCCACCGTCCTCCAAACCCTTATCTGAAAAGTGTTTCTTCAGATGAGGTCACCTTAACTGGTTTTCCTTCCTCTGTATAACAACGAAATTTTTGGCATTGTCATCTTCGCTCAGTCATATTTACCTGTAGCAGATTCCACCATGGTATGGAGTGAGGTTTTTTGCATTTGTCTTGGGGGCACACATATATAACTGCCAGCTCTAATGGCATCAAACCTTAGTTTTGTTGAAAGAGAATCAGATATGGGCAATGGATCGGTTACATATATAATCCACTATTGTTGAATCACCATTTAAACCCTAATAAACACATCGACCATTCCATGATATGATAACACAGTTAAGTATAGCAGATTCGCTGGGTGTAGAGATTATATTTTTATACCTTCTGTTGCATATTACCTGTATACCATCCTCCTTGGAAATGTGCCACCTATCATATCATTGAGTCTGTAGGAAAATTTCTAAATTCTATACAATATTTTCTCTATCTTCTATCAAATTCTTAAAGAAATTTCAAAAAACCTGCATGTGTTATAGCGGCTTCAAAAAGGCGATAGCAGCTTTTAAGACAGCGATCTGATTTTCTTTGATCAACGATTCCTTTAAACCAGCGACACCTGAGACTTTTTAAACCACGATTTCCTTCAATAATAGATATTGCAAACATCAGTGACCTTATATTCCTTGTGACACCATTGCTTTCTTCCGATCTGCAGGTAAATTCTCTGCTTCAGCAATATGCTCCTTCCTTTTTGCATTTCTTCTAATCGAGTGTTCAACTAGTCTTGACCGATCTTTGTGACTTTGGTTTTATTTCTTGCGACCTAATCTCAATATTAGATGATCTCACATCGAACAAGAACTGTGGTTGTAAATTTTCAATCTTCCCTTAACACTGGCAGCTTATTGCTTCCTTCTTCAGTCCTCCTTATTGCTTAGGCTCTCATGATCTTATTTGCCTACAAATAAATAATTACTATCATATTGAGCGAACTCTGTCATCCTTAGCAGATAATGGAATTTGTAGTGTCTAAACAGATTCATCATCTAAGTTGCTTTGTATTCTTGTCATGCATTGATTAATATTTGCACTCATAGCGAATCTGGCGGGAATGATGCCTGAAAACATTAGGTTTCCTGTATTTACTAGATGTTGAAACCTAAAATTTAGTCAACTTATTATGTAGATTGCATATCCTACAAATTGTGCCTTCTCCAGCTGGATCACTGTTTCCAGCTACACGCCACTTTCTGTATACTAGCGGCTAGTGCAATCATAACCACACAACCACCGCAGATCTAACTGTTATCTCAATGATAAAGTTTAGGGTATAACAATAGGTCAAAATACAATTCATCTCTTTCGCATGTAGAACAGTGTATTCTTCTGCAATTATTGCTTTTCCTCAGCCCATTATTATGCACAGTAAGTAACAGCCTCCAACTCCACAATGCAATAACATCATCTTGTCTCTGCATTTCATTATGGTCTGGAAGTTTCTAAAAACCTATTCTACAAATTCAATGTGTTTACATCCCACACCCATTGCACTCCATAGGAAATAGCTAGAGGCAAGCAACTCAGGTGAACATATCAAAATGCAAGATTAAGGTGAGCTGTAGGACGCACTTCTAATTAGGTTGATGGTGTTTAAAAACAATCAACCAAAACCAATGCAGAATTGATAGGTGTCTTAATGAGATGTTTAATGCTGTCCTTGCAACTATAGATAAGATGCTAGCTAAGCTCAAACAACAGCATTTATTCATTCTTAGGTCTCATTATTTAACTAGTTTTATTTAGGAAATGTAAAGGTGGTCTATTAAAGCATTATGGTTCTATTTCATACCATTGAAAAATAATCATCAACCAGCATAGACATAACAAGTATCTCAACATTAATCTGGCACTGCCAAGGAGGCCAAATTGTGCACACAATTATTTCCAAGCTGCGTAAGAGTTGTAATCTGCTCTACAGTAAGGAATTTTCATCAGATAGAAGGCCTTGGAAACAAACATAGTTGATACATCTAACAAGTTTTGGGCGGCATGAGAATTACCAGTTCCGATCGTTTTATTAGACAAATTTGAATCGTCTTTGATTAAACTATTTCTGAGTCACCATTACGAAGAAGACATGCAAGTATATTAAACCATTTTATCTGGTTGAGGTTAATCGAATGACTATATGAAGGCAGAATCTTGAGGAAAATAAAACAATAATGTTCACCGTTGACGATTGTTCCTCGTTATAATTGCTATTTGGTTATGGTATTAACTTAGCGTTCTTATTTATTTCATTTCTTGAAAGAGTTAAGTTAATTAGACAAGTTTGAAAGAAAGATGATAAAGATCGTATTGGTATGTAAGTGTCGTAATGGTAAACAGGAATTGAATAGTATAATTGCATTAATTTCTTCTTTTATGAATCAATTATTGTAATTATTTAGTTAATCAAGTAATTTATCTTTTGAAACAGAATAAAGATTAGTTAGATAATTAGTTGTAAGGTATTAATTTAATTGTTGCAATTTAATGTTCATTTTATTACGGAAGTTGTTTACACTAAACCGAGAAGGAATTGTAGTGTTTAATCCCTAGAATCTAAATTGAACTAAACGATTTGTCATATAGAGTCGAATTGAAGGTGGTCAAACTCAAATTCCAGAGGCTAAGTTGTCGTAGTCGAGTACTTGCAACATGTGTATAGTTATTTTTGTGTTTGCGATGTAATAATGATTATGTGGATCAAACATAGTATGAAGTATAATGAGGTATTGTCAAAGTTGATTATGTGTATTGTAAAGTAATATTTTTCTGGTGGAGATATTAACCCACTTGTGATCTTATTATACCCATTTTGTCGTAATTGTCATATGGAGAGACCTGGAAATCTGTAAAAGAGTAAAGTGTGTAATGTTATAGGAAATGGATTACAACTAGTGTTTGATTCCATTTGTGATGCAAGAGGGTCTATGCCTTGCAGTGATCATGTATGTGTAATGTTATAATGCATTGTGTGATGGTTAGGGTTTACTGGGTGTTAGGAAGGAGAGTGGATTTCAACGTGGGGATGGCACCCAAAGTGGCAGTCAGGATAACCCGTTGGAAGTAGATTAATCAAGTGATAACCTAAAATGAACTAGGGGGTTAAGGGTAGATTTCACATTAAACAAGATTAATGGATTCCTCTCCCATGGCCTGTAGTGCTTGTTTAGACTAAGGATGGGTAGAGAAGGCCTGGTCGGCATGATTGACTTCCTTGTCCTCATGAAAGGAAGGTCGATTCCGCATGTGTCACCCTATGGGGCCGGCGCCTAGTGAGAGGCTGTCATGATAACCATAGATGGGGGCCGGTGCCTAGTGAGAGGCTGTCAGGATAACCCATGCTAGGACCGTGCGATGACACTCTCCCTACTACAACCTAGCATCCCTTGTTTGGTCTCTCCTCATTTGTTAAGTGTTGCCTCTGGGAGTTGTGTTGTGTTGTTATTACCATGTGTTGTATTGGCGTTTGGTCGTCCTTTGTTCTTGTTTGTCTTTCGTCTACCTGACTGTCATTGTTTGGGACCTCATGTTAACTCCTAGCTCGGGGGGTGGACCTTAGGGTTCCACATGGTCGGGTGGAAGAGCTTTATTATCCATTGGTTATTTCTTGTCAAGTTCATATGCAAAAAAGATTTATTCCAGTTCTCAGACAATTGTACTTGTACCAGTTGATGAAGATGTATGTGTATAATCTTGTACCAGATTTGTGTAACAGAACATTCATAAGGTATGTGATTTTGATGTAGTCTGAAAATGGCAATGTGATGATGTCATGATGTACTTATGTGTAAGGAAAGCATTTTAGTTATGTATTTGATCATGTAGATTACGTTATTTGACAATATGCAATAAATATGAATAAGTTGTTTATTTGTGCATTGGATTTAGATCAGTTACTGATGTATGTTAAACTATGTTAGTTGGTTTGTAAAGTAATGCAACCTTGAATCCTTACGGAATATGTCGTAACTAGATATGTTAACATTACTTGTTATATTAATCATTTCAAAAAAAAAAATTCCTATTTCATATAGCATAAATGTGTATTTCTTTAAGGTGTTCTAGGCGGGCATTACAAAGTACATATAGCCTTCGTAGGAGGTGAGAGAGGCTGTAAAACAGACAGTACAATAGCCATTTGTATGAATCACAGGAGATTCACCATAACTAACTCATGTTAGCTGAGTTGCATTAGTTAGCTTATGCATGAATAGATCTCCTGTCATCACAGAGAGAAAACTAACACTAACAGGCTTATGTGCCCTAGCCCGCCTAAAAAAAAGCCCTTTTTTAAAATATTTTTATTTATTTTTATTCTTTACTTGTTTTATAATATTCAAATATGTTTATTTCTTTTCTTATTAAAAAAAACAAAGATCTAAAACATCTATAAATTAATATATATATATATATAACAATTATATATATATATATATATATATTCAATTTCTTTATTTGAAATAAATTATTTTATTTATTTCCATTTAAATATATGACACAAGTAAAGTAACTAAATACTCCACAATTTTTTACTTCCATTATTCAACATAATCACTCATTGATTTATTTATTTATTTATATATTTTTTAATTTAAATATATACATGTAAAGGGGATATGATAGAGGTTTAAGTATTTTAAGACATCTAGACTTAAAATTCAAATAAATAAATGAGATAAATCATTTTTTATATAACAGTTATTTCTTACTTGCTAGTACCAAATACATTGGTTTCATTTCCATTAACAACTTTACACCAAATAGAAAAAGTCAAAATGGAACTATCTAAAATTTTAATATGTATAGCAAGATAAATACAACTAAATGAAATCATTTTCTTTATTTGATACTATTCATTCACTAAGTGAAAAATAAACCAAAATATTTACATTCTTTTCACCTGTTTTCTTCCACTATATACACTTCAATGCATAGAAGCCTTGATTTACATATTTAAGAAACTTAACAAGAGAGAGGAGAACACTATTGAAGACACACAACTATTATTCATCCAAGGGAATTTACAACCACATAGTGACTCATAGACCTTAATTTAACACTTAAAAAAACTTTTCTAAACACTTTTACAAAATGACCCAATATTCTCAATACAAAATGAGGCTCTTTCACATAACTAGTTTCTTCTTGACAAGGTTCCGAACTCCACAATAGGAGACTTTTCTCCTCTCTTAACTACTTGTCCAAAACTTGCAAAAACAAGAGAAAACTACATCCAAGGACCAATAACTCTTGGCTTGCTCACAAGACCTTTGGGAAAAAAATAAACCAATAAACCAAAAATCTCATTTGTATATCCTCATTTCTCTTCAAACACCTCCACAAACTTCCATAACCATTTTTCCACCAAAAATCACAATCCTCCAATAACAAAATGGCACTCATGCCAAGTCTCTCTCAAGAGAGAGTGAGTTTTTCCCCAAGGAGGATTCTTGCCTCCCTCAACCCCTCACATGGGTTGCTCTCAACCAATTTGGGGAGGCAACCCAAACCACATTTCACCCAGCCCAACAACACAATACAAACCCATCAATAAAAAAGGAGGAAAAAGAAAAGAAAACAACCACACATTCACTAAATTTTCATTTTCTATAACATTCTAGAACAAAATCTAATCTACAAAGAAAGAAGCCTACCTCACAAAAGTTTTTCCCAAAGGTTGGTGAAGCACAATTTTGGTGAAGTCCCTCGAAGAGCTCCACTAGCCTTCTCCTTAAATCTCCCAAAATCTCTCTCTCCAACTCTCAACTTCACAAGTGAAATTGATTTGCCAAGTGTTTTCTCCATTTGCAAAGAGGGTATAAGTAGTGGATGACATGTCACACCTCCACTCCAAATAAGAAGGTGCCACATGGAATCCACCTCATCCCTCTCCACCAATCCTCAAAACCCAAGTAGTGATTTGACTCCTCATGACTCTCACACATGTGTGAGGCCTAGGGGAGAGGAATGTACTTGTACACTCTTCTCCAAATTTCTTCCTAAGTTAGCTCCCACATGTGTGGAGCCTTGGGATGAGGTGGCACTTGGTCAAATCCTCATCCCCAAACCTAGGAGATTGGAATGAGATGGTGACAAGTCCACCATCTCTCTTCCCCAAACTTACTCACGCCCATTTGTTTCCCAAGGCAATTGGGAGTGGTCTAAATCACCCAAATTCCAACATTTCAAAGCCCAAAAGACCCCAACCCCAAGGTATATGATGTAGGGACTTAAAATGAATAAAATACTCATGAAAATACCTCAAAAACTTTCTCAAAAGTGACCCCAAATTTTAAAATTCAAAATAAGACACACAAGCATTCAACTCATCACCCATGCCAACTCAAATTTACACAATTTTAAAAACTAAAATATCACAATAGTTAAATCACATTACACATTTACAAAAGACTTTAGTCCCCATATAGACATTTACAAAAGACTTTAGTCCCCATATAGACTAATGTTAGGCATCACATGGAATTCCCATGGGTTTCTAGTTGACCTCCAAATTTCCATTGGTCATGGAAGGTACCTGCACATCTCAATTGCACATGTCAATTTATCTAATAAGTGTATATAGCTGAAGCAACTTGAATTAAATTCTATTTATAATCATTATCAATGAAAACATCTATACTTTAAATGATAATCAAAATCCATATGAATGTCAATTACATATCAAAACAATTTCAATCATCATTCCATGACATCTCCTAAGGTCATTACACATACATCATAATGATCTATCAACTCATGTATAAATTTCAATTCGCCTCACTTGTTTAATAGTACAATCCCAAGCTAAATTCAATTTTCAACAAAATCCACTAGGTAATTGAATCATCTCTGGCCAACATATAATTAAACCATGTCAAGAACACATTCATTATATAAGGCTCAAATTAAGCATAACTACCTCCTAGGTAAATCATCATCCTCATAAACCAATTAACTCAATTACTCAAATCAAAGCATTATCCATGATACTCTATCACAAGAAACATAAGTCCCAAAATCAACCAGTCTTATATCTAGGTGAATCAATAATAATGGGCTCAATAGTATGAACAAATATGCTCCATAAGAATGGACCTCATAGATTGGAATGATGACCTAGCTAACTCATGAACACACCATCATAACATACAGAGTGAGTCAACTATGTTAATCAACATAATCCAACACATGCCATTTAAATCCACCACTCTAATCTATGCATCTTCACCTAATATAACTTATTGAAGAGGATCACAAGTGCATACACAATGTTTAAAATTCTAGAAGTATCCAACACCATGATAGGACCCCATCATGTAATTAAATTAGCGACACAACAGTAGGCCCCACAGGCAATTATAATCACAATGAGGTTGTCTTGAATAGATAGTGACTTTTCAAGGAGTTATTAGATAGTTAAGGAAGATAGAGTATTGATATTGGTGGGTGCATAGCCTTTTCATGAAATGAAAGAGTCGTGCATCATGAAGTAGCAGTCAAGATCAAAAGGAGACCAAATTTGGTGAAGTTGCAAAAAGAAACTAAATTTGACACTTGATTATAATTTCAAAACCATTTTGACTAGGAATGGGAGAAGTATTAGAGAAGGGCTTTGTCCTAAATAGGAATGAATATTTTGCATCTTTAATCTAACTTGTCATGTTATCAGATCTTTCATTGATCTTGATTAAAATCTTTGTGTTTCATTTTTCATTTATCTCATTTTTTTGCTAACTAGTAGGAGGTTGCTCTACTTACACTATTTTAACAAGAATATGATAGAGCAAGAAAGTATTAAAAGAGAACCTAAGATAAGATCAAGAAAAATGTTGGCTAAGATAATGAGATGAACAAAGGAGAAATTACCGATTTGATGACCTGATTTGTTGGTGTTCTAAACAAACCAAGCTCCATACCATTTTATCTATAAATATGAGAATAAACGAAGGTAAAAAAGGTAGAAAATTATTCTATTACTATAAAGAAGTTTCCTTTCTATTGAAGATTTATGACAAAAGAAGGAATAATGCATGACTTGAAGATTAATGCATGACTTGAAGATCCTTATAGAACAATTTATGCTTGTCAACTAAAGTTGTTACCTTGGAAATTTCATTCCCAATTCACCTAGGTAAAGGAGACAAGCATGTTTGAGAAGATATGTTAATAAAATGTGAAATTAACCTAAAGATTGTGCCTACCACCATTTGTAAATGTTGACCATATCATAAGAGACCCTTATTCCAATGATGGAGAACTCTTGTAGCCAAAATGAAATGTGTTTGACTTTTTTATCATAGGACTAAATCTAAGCCTTAGGATCAAATTAACCTTGGCCATTGATGTAATTCTAAAAAATTAGTATGGAAAAGTTGATTTCTATATATAGAGAGAGCTAAAAGACATTGTAAGTGTTGGAAAAATTCCTTTGTATTACTATGATATGTTCTTAAATATCATCTAAACAATGAATGTTAGTTACTCCATGAAGTTCAAGAATGGTATGATATGTCATCTTGACTTGTAATTTGAATGTTATCCTAGCTTAATCTTGATTTGTAAAAGATTGATAGTATATTACATCTATGTGATCTATATGTTTCGGGTTGGACCACCCTAGGAAACTATAAATTTTCAAATTTATAATCATTTATTCACTTTAATTATATGATTATTTTGAGATTTGTGTATGAGATTACTTTACTCTATTGTACCAAGATGGACTAATTTATCTATGTCTTATTCATGATGCATATAGAAATCATCATCATGCCGAGAAAATGAGCAAAGAGTCTAACACCAGAAGAGCATGAAGCTAAGAATGCAAAGAAAAGAGGAGGAATGAGGCAACTTCGCAAAAGTAGGAAATTTTCAACCATAGAAGAAGACATGCCACCATTGCCAATTCAAGAGGAACATGAATAATCTAATCAAGCTAAGAGAGAGATGGAATTGTTAGGATTTAGTGTTCACATAGGTGTTAGGAATATTATGATGCATAAAATAATAAGTTGATAGGTTTGTTATGGGTGTTGGGAATATCATATCATTCTCGTAGCTTATTTGTTATTTGGCTCTGATTTGTTTGTTTGTGTGTATTATGAATTGTTAAAACAACTCATATATTTAGCTGGTTGTTATAGGGAGTTTCCTACAATGTAGGAAATAGAAATCCTATATATATGTAATGTATTTGAATTAAAACATAGAGAAGAAGCCCGATTATCTTGTGTTTAATTTTGGTAGCTTCTATTCTTCTTATGTCCCATATTTTCTTATATGGTATCAAAGCATATATTCTTTCTTGGACCTGTACAACAGATTCACACGAGATCCTCATTAATTTTGGTTGTCTAGTCCATGGCCTGCTAGTAAGGAGTGAGAAATAAGCTTTGGTGTATATCTACATCAATCGACCAATGCCTGGATCGCACACTAAGGATTAAATTTCATGTATTTGTGAGGGTGTAGCGGCTACGTATCTACAGTAGTTTGAGAGAGACACTCATATAATAGAGGACCAGGGTATAATCCATGTCATTTAGAATATGAATTTGAGGGACTACTTAAGGAGGATATTTTTAAATTTTTGAACAAGGTAGCTTTAAATTAGAAGCCATGTAAGAAGAAATCTTCTTGGTAATAGCAGATCAGAGCTCTTGTAAAAAAGAGAAGCCACAAGCATATATGTGAAGAGTGCAATTACATATACAAGGTGATTCAATTCTACCTAGCTATGTTATAAGCAATAGTTTTGGGGAATTCTAATACTTTTCTGAGCATTATCAGTTTTGTTTGCACTTGTAATATCGCATTGAATGTCACGATAATTTTTGTTTTTCATATTTTTTTGGTGTGAATTTGCGATGAGATTTACAGTGTAGGACACTATAATTCTTGTCAAAGCAAGGACTATATGAAGTGCTTGTCTACGGGCTCCACGTAAGGGATCAACCAATGAGCAGTTATAAGTCATCAATTTATCCATACAAGGTGGCGTTTGGCAATGACCCTAAGGACCTGCAAGTTGAGTTGGATTGTCAGTTGTGCAGATTGGAAAGGTTTATGGGGCAGTTGTAATTGCTGTTGCAAGGGGACCCGAAAAGGAACGCCTTCTCAAGTCATTAGGAGCTGACCACGTAGTTGACACCACTGTTGGTAGTATAATTCCCAATGCATGGGAGTTCCTCAAATCAAGAAATCTTAAGGAAGTTGATGTTTTCTACGATCTTGTTGGAGGTAAGCGTTTAAAAGACAGCTTAAATCTTTTGAATTGGGGAGGCAAGATTTTGATCATAGGATTTGCGAGTGGAGAAATTCTCATTATTCCTGCAAATATTGCTCTTGTAAAGAACTAGACATTGCATGGACTTTACTAGGGAAGCTATAGAATTCATCAACTAGAAGTATATATAAATTCTATTCAAGACTTGCTCACATGGCTAGATATTAGTCATAAGGAGACTTTTTTGTTATAGTTGTGTTAGTTTGAATAGGGTCTTGGTGATGTTTTATGTAATATGAATGTTGTTGAGATCTCCTAGTATGGAGCACGGTTTTGGTATGTATGGAAAATTGGGAGGATATGGGATTGCAATAGGAGGATCTTAAGTTAGGAGTATTTAAAAAAAACATTATTTCAATTGTAATTGGAGTGCATGATTGGTGGTACCCGACACTCCTTCAAAAATTTCACATTAAGGGGGGATATATTCTTTCCTCAATTATGTTTCATGAGTCTTCAAATTAAAATTTTCTAAGTGGCTCATTGGAGGACAGAGGCACAGGAGGTTGGAGAATACTCAGCGACCTCTTGTCAGTCACTAGTGATGAGGCTACAAAGTTGCATTAGTGACAAAATTATTTGTGCCAAAATGACTAAAGCCAAGATCAATTTCTAGGTGGCAGCAGCAACCATCTCATATCATTTGTGATCAGAGTGGCAATGATCTATAATGGTGGTTGCATATGAGATGAGGACTTGGTTCTCAAGCTTTGCAAGTTGTTGTTGGATGTGTATGTCCCCAATCACATTTCTTGGTTGTATGTAAATGGATGTGTTTGTCCCCATTCATGTGATGATGGAAGTGATTGGAAGTGTTTCTCCCCAGTCACAGGAGTTGGTGATTATGGTTGAATGTGTTTGCCCCCAATCGTAATTGTTGTAAGTAGATGTGTGTGTCCCTGTTCATGACTGATGTTGGATAGAAGTTTTTGTCCCTATCCAAACCTGATATAAGACCTTGGATAAATGTGTTAGTCCCTATCCTTGGATCCATGGGTAGATGTGTTCATCCCTATCCTTGGATGAAAGTACACTAAGCATAGTGAGGCTAGTTCCACTATTGCTTGACATGAGTAGATGTGTATGTCCTATGACTCTTATCTTATATTTTTTGGTGAGCTACTGTGTGTGGTCATCAAGTATTGTGATGTTCCTTCACCCCATGTTCACACTAAGGGGGGGTGTTGGGATTTAGTGTTTATGTAGGTGTTAGGAATATTAGGATGCATAAAATAATAAGTTGATAGGTTTGTTATGGGTGTTGGGAATATCATATGGGTAAAAGCACAAACTTGTGTCACACTTTATAAAGGAATTAGCCAACATCAAAAAAACATCTCAACTTCGACCACATAAAAGTGGTCTTTATGTTTTGAATTTCAAAATGATGTAAACTAAGAAAATGTAGATCTCTTGTTGAAGTTTATTAGTCTAATTTTTTAGATATTTTTAAAAATTGTTTTGATTTTTTTTATCAATTTAAGAGCAGATTTTGAAATGTTGAAAATTTGAAGAAAAAATGACGTTTAGTTGACGTCAATAAACAAATAGAAAAAAATGCATTTTGCCCTAATTTTTTTTTCCCCAAATAGGTGACTTCATTATCTAGGGCATGGAAAAAAAAAAGAATTTTTGATCTATATTTTTCTCGTAATAACGTTTTAAAGTCAAACTTACCCAATTTTGATAGTTTTCAGTTAACGTCAACTATTGTTTAATTTTTTTTCATTTTCAAAAAATAAATTATACCCTTTTGAAGAGGATTGTCTCCTCTAGGGCATCATATATTTGCCAAATTTTAAAATGATGTTTTACTATCTTTTTTTTAGTTTCAAATTAGCCTCTTTTTGAACTTGAACAACCTGCTTGCATTATTCTCAAATATTTATATCCTAAAATTACTCAAATATAAAAATATATATATTTCCACATTCAACACTCTGAGCTCTACAAAAGGGTATTTTTCTTCTTTTTTTTTCAATTAATTTTGATTGTAAAAATATTGAGCAGAAGTTAGAAGTTTGAGAAAGTATGAGAAAATGGTGACTTTGTTGTCTAATAGGATGCCACATAGACACATTTAGTTGAATGGGATTCTATCTAATGGGATTTGGCCGAATCCCATTTGGTCGAATCTACTCCTTTGTTTGTTTGTTTTTTTTAAAATTTGTGGCTTTTTTATTATTTTTTAATTACTGAATTACAATAAAATTTAAAAAAAAAAGGATTTCGAAGGGAAGAGTCATCTTGAAAAACACAATGATGTGAAAGTGTTTGTTTAATGCCTTTTTTTCATTTTTTTTAGCTTTTTTGGTTTTTTTAGCTTTTTTAAATGAATAAATTATAAAAATTTGGAGAAAAAAAACTACTGATTTGAACAAGGGCAAAGTCATATTCAAAAACACAATGATCTGAAAGTGTTTTTTTAATGTCTTTTTTGTCTTTTTTAATTTTTTGGGGTTTTTTTTAAATTATTAAATTATAGAAATTTGGAGAAAAAAAAACTACTGATTTCAACAGGGGCAGAGTTGTATTCTTAGGTACCATGCTCTAAAACATGTAATTGATTAAAACCATTGATTTATTGAATGTAGACCGAGATCTTCAAAAAATAGAGGTTAAAGTCTTTGTACATGTGTTATTTTTGCATGCAGGTGAATTCAAATTTGATCAATTTGTGATGGGCAATAAAAAGACAAGAAAAAGGTTGTATGATTGAAGAAGAGATACTACAAATGTCGATGAAGGAACATCTACTCAAGAACAACCCATGGAAATTGTTGATGACCAAGGAGTACAAGGACCAGAACAAATTGAAGGTGGTAATAGAAATTTTTTCCTTGGTATGAAAAATCTGATGGAGATGGATGAGGATTCTCTTTTCAAAAATATTTCATCTAAAGATATGGTACCTGAAAGCACAATAAAATTACACTCTAAAAAAATATGGGACGATTTTTTTGAAAATAAGTCTATAATTGCAAGAGCACAGTTATTTGCAAAGTTATTTAGGAAGAAAGAGATGACCCCTGTTTTGGAGTTGTTAGGGGTTGATAATAAGAAAAAGTCATCAGGTTCATTAAAGCAAACAATAGTTGAAAACCTACAAGAAGCATTGAATTCTATTGAAAGCAAGAGTCGACCTATTGATTTAACTACTGCACGTAGAGCATTAATGAGTATAATTTCTATTAAGAAATTATCACATAGAAGACAAGTTCAAGCAATTTCCCAATTACTCAATGTTTCTAGGAGAACTTTTCAAAGATATATTGCAAGGAGAAATAGATTGGATGGAAATGTTGAGAAAAATTGGGTAAATATTTGCAGGGTTCCCCAAAAAGATAGAATCTCAAAAGATGTAAAGGAACAAGTGATTGAATATTGGACCAGCCACTCTCGTGTTTCTTCCAATAGAAGGGACACTATATAGATAAAAGGTGAAAATGGTACAAAAATTTCACATCCAAAACATTTTATAGATACAACACAAAGTGAACTTTTTGAAGCATTCAAGCAAGAATTTTCAGATGTGAAGATTTGTCAAAGGATGTTTGAGAGTCTACGACCAAGTTTTGTATGTATAAATAAGGTACGTGAGACTTGTTGTTGTCAAAATCATGTTGAATTTCATCTACAGCTATAGTCATATAAAAAAGCTATGGCAGTAATTAATCCAAATATAGTCATCCCTAGAAGTATAACACAATTTGTGAAAACTCTTCTATGTGAAAAATCAGAAGATTCAGATGAATTTAAAGTGCAGTATATAAAAAATATATGTAATGATTGTGGAAATTTGAAGAATCTTGTATAGGTTGACAATATTGATCATTCGATGCAAGTTATGTGGAAGATATTTGAATATGAGAAGTAATCAACAAATTCAGGAGTTGAGAGTAGAAAAATTATTCTCAAAGAGAGTGAATTGTCAAGAAATGAGTTTATGAAAATTTTTTGCAATATCATATATCCACATATTGAACATTATCATGGTGCTAGATGGCAAGCTAAGCAATTTCGTGACTCAAAGAATTGCTTTCCACCAGGTTGTAATCTAGCTATTGTTGATTTCTCTAAGAACTATACATTTAGTCCTCAAAGTGAGATTCAAAGTCAATATTATCATTCAGAGCAAGTTGCAATATTTGTACAAGTTTGTTATAGGCATCCTGAAGAACATGTGGATGGTGTACAAAGTAGCAAAGATGAATGAATTATCATCAAAGAGATTCACTTTTATATCAATGATGATACAGGTCATGATAGAAGCTATGTAGCGCATTGTTTTGCAATATTTTTTGAAGACCTAAGATGACATCAAATAGATGCTTCACAACATTGGATATGGTCTGATGGATGTGCCGGTAAGTGTTGATTTAATTATTTTTTAAAATTATATTATATTTATTTGTGTAATTAACTCGTAGAATTGAATTGTTCAGTTACTTAAATATGTTGTACATCAATGTATATAGTTTTTTTTTTAGTTTTGGTTTTAAATTTGAAATTGTTTGTAACTTCACAGGATAATTTAAGTCTGCAAAAAATTTAATTGGTTAAGCCAACAACATATTAAATGGAACATTTAATTTTTGTGGAATTTCTATGAGAGTGGACATGGAAAAGGAGAGCGTGATGGAGCTGGAGCATGTGTGAAGCATGCACTTCGACAACATGAACTTGCAGGTAATACAATATGGAATACAAATTTAAATTCTTAAATATATTTTAAATAAATTTAAACTTGTTAGGAAAAAAGTATAGATCTCAATATATTGCATGTGTTGAGAAGTGGAAGCTTAAGCCATTATGCAATTTAATGGTTTTGATATATATCCAATGTTGTAGATTTTCAATATTTATCCTGTTTGATTTTAAAAAAAATCTAATTATGTTTTTTGAGATTGTCTTTTCCTTTCAACTAGAAAACTGAGCTTAACCTGACATTTCACCAACATGAACTTGCAGGTAATGCCATAAGGAATGCAAATGAAATTGTTGAATGGTGCAAAAGTCATTTTGTCGTCCATGACTCAATATACAACACACGCTATTTTTGGGAAGTTAAAGGTACATAAATATTTTGTTTTAAATTTCAATGTGTGTACATGAATTAAATTTTCAATTTTATACACTTTTTAATTGGATGATTGAAATTTAAACAGATATTGATCGATCAACTCTTACTAATTGTCAAACAATTAGTGGTATTAGAAGTTTGCATCAAATCATGACAACAGGACATAGCAGGCCTCCTATAATTCAAGTGAGAGAAAAATCATGTTTTTTGTGTTGATTGCATTGAGAACAATGCAAATACTCTACAATGTGAGAATATTAGAGATGGGTATGTTTCAGAATGGGAAATAAAACAATTAGTGGCCACATCGAACCCTTTTGAAGATAATGCATTGTAGATATCTATAATCCTTTGTATTCAGTTGATTATGAACGTGTATCAGATTTAGTTGTTATAGGTAAATTTTTTAAATTTTTAAATTAAATTTTAACTTGTACATTTGATTTATAATTTTTTAAATTTTTAAATTAAATTTTAACTTATACTACATGGTGTGTACAGGAGATATTTTTATTGTTCTTGCAGATCCTGACAATACAGAAGGTGTAGATTACTATCTACTAAGATGTACGCAACCAAAATGTAAATTGTCATAATCAATGATAGATGGTGATGGACAAGAGTATCCAACTAGATCAGTGGTTGTTGAAGGCACATACTATCAACAAACAAAGATAGATACAAATGGTATTATATTTATTGATTATATGCCAAGTCAAAAGGTTTTGCATTATAGTCACTTAGTTATAGCAACACGAATAAATCTTGAAACTTTACCAAAACAAGGACGTGCCAAACAAAGGTGGAGGTTGCCTATTGAAGATTATGAAAAGATTTTAGAGATAATAAAAGATAGAGAGGATCTAGATTATATGTACCAAAAACTTTAAGCTATTTTTGTACATGTATATATTTTCTATGACAATTTATTTTATGTTGAATTCAAATAATTTCATTCAATGTGTGATACATTACTTTTTTCTTAATCATTGAAATAGATAGGTCATCAATTAATTGTAGCTCATATGTTTCTTTTTCCTACATTTTGGTGTTCAGATCTTACCTAATATTCAGGTCATCCTAAGATATTGTGATTCGATGAAATTATCTAGGCTATCCTCTATGGCTCATAAATTCTAGATGTCATGATAAAGTTATTGGCTATCTTATTTTATCTTAATGTAGCTTAATTGAATTGAGTTATTTTTGGATGTCATGATAAATTTTAGTTTTTAAGGCCTAATAAACTATTTTATAGGTTCAAAAATTCTAGACATGATTGAGTATGATGCATGTGTGTAGTCATTTATGTGTTCACCAAGTTATTTGTTAAATCAACATGTTGGTGATCTGAGTTATTTTGTAATGACTCTATGGTATAAGCTTAGTTCTTGAGGGTAGGGAATGCCAATCTCAAGACCATTTTAGTTAAATAGCTTGTACAATTAGCCAAAGGATAGTTCAATCTTCAAACTTGTATAATTTAGCATCTTACTAAAATTCTCTTTCATTTTAATCCAAGTATAATTTCACTTTTACTTCACAAATCTAATCAAGTAGAAATAAATCTTAGTTAATAATATTTAAGTAATAATTTTTTAGAGATAATAAATTAAATTTACTCTTTTTTTATTCATGCATTTTACTTAGAAAACATCTATTAATGAAATACTAGCTTTTCAAATTTATTTATTATTTAATTCATACATAACTCAAACAAGGAAATCATCTAACCTTTAATTTTAGTCTTTAATAGCTTAATGTTAGTGATATATATATTGTTATACTTAGATAGATATTTCTTTTATCTAAATATCCAAATTCAATGTAATTGTGTCTATACAAGTGAATGAAATTTTATTGAGTTTGTTATGGATGGCATGGAGTTGGCCTTTGCTTCACATTTTATTTCTTTTGGTATTGTACATTGCACATGATCCAATTGTTATCATGTACTTATTATCATTTTAGATATAATTTAGACATGTAAAAAATGAAAAATAAGAATTTGTAAAATGGTAAATGCACTATAATAGATATTACAAATAAGTACATTACAAGGCTAAGTAAATGCATACATCTACTCTAATTAGTACATGAGATTAAGTTCCAATTTATATCTCACTAGAAAAGTAGTATACCAAACTAGTCATGTAACTTTCAAACAAGAGATAAACTCATCATACAAAAATATCTCATGTTCTAGAAAGTTAAAAAGTAAAAATAGACCCTAAAATTTCCATTCCCAACCCAACTATGAAAATATATACAATAAAAAATCCAAGAAAACAAGAATACTAGACATAGCTAGAAGGGAACAAATATTGCAAGGGAATGCACCAAGTGGCATGTAGCTAGTCAAGTATTTATGCTAGTTAAGCTTTCCTCATTTAGTTATCCAAGGGATGTAGACTTACTTGAGGTGCATATATGTCCCTAGGAAATTTTGAAAAAAATCCTATACTTAATTGTTAAGGCTACCTAATTCCCCTTATAAACTTAGCATTTGAAGATGAAGACATAGAAATGCAAAATAACAAAAAGAAGGTTTGACATGCTTCAAAAGAAAAAGAATCTTGGTGTAGATCTTAGACCCAAAAATTCTACCAAACCTTCTTACTAACCTCAAGTAGACTTAGCAACATTGATTTTGATAACTGGTGAAAGGAAAATCTTGATTTTATTTTCCTAATGAAACTAGTTTGACACTTTTAGGAGGTTCCTAGAAGCACCTATTTCATTCAATCTTGCAAAAAAACATAAAACCAATTCCCAAAATCAATAGTATACATTTTATAAAACCATAGAAACATTAAAGACTCCATTCCAAGTTATAATTTTATAATATTCTCTTTCCTAAGGTCATAGATAGAATATTAGGGTTTTGTATTAATCTCCCCACAATATGAATCCTATGGTTTTGGTTTCAAATTGACACATTCGAATTTAAGTCACAAAAATTGAATTATGTAGATTTGAATTCGTTCAATTTCAATTTTACAAGAATTTCAATTTTCCCTATATTGAATTCACTAGCTTTTCCAAGGTTTGCATTCTCTAAAATCCTCGTTGATGCCAAGCTCTTCAACACCCAATTTGATAACCTTGTTTATAGATGCTAAACCCTTGAATCCTTCAATAAGCATTGAAAATATTCTCAATCTCTAATCTAATCCTTTGTGAGTGTTTGAATAGCATAAGGAATGTGTGTTCTATTAATTTCTTATCTTTTATAAAATATTTCTTTCTAGAAAGCTCCTAAAACCATAATTTCAAGCCCTACTTAAAGATAATCATAAATCTATTCTCATACTTAAGAATACACAACTAAAATATTATCGTGGTTTGACATCCACATTTTAGGGTTTCAAAATAGATGTTTAGTGTTTCAAACAGATTTTTTAAGCTTTCAAAATTCATGTATTAGAGTTTCAAATTTATATGTTAGGGTTTTAATTTGACGTTTTATGGTTTCATATTAGCATTTTAGGGTTTAATCTAGATCCAAATTTTGTTTATAATACATTAAAATATAGTGCATTTACCATATTAAACAAATTCCTATTTGTAATATCTATTATAAAACATTGGCCTCTATTATATTACAAATAAGTAAATGAATGTCTGCTCTAATTTGGAAGCATATATCATCCATTTTTTTATTTTTTATCATTTTAGATATTACAAATTCATATTTCTAGTGATATTTAATCCCTATGATCAAGAATACAATGAATATCTTACAAGGCTAGCTATGAAGCACAAACATGAACCAAATTTGCAAAAGACATGAATTAGAAACACAAAGCACATAACAATTATTGAGAAAGAGATTTGTTAACTACTTTTAGAACAATAATTTTATCTTTTCCAATTATTTATTTAAATCTAATGTATTTCTTGGCATGCAAGGATTAAACAAGAATCATTTATGATTTGCTCATGAATCAAATTTATTATTTATTCAAATCCTAATGTAGTGATGTCTAATTAGAGTAGTGATTCCTTATTTGCTTCCAAATTGCACTAATTAGATCTTGTTGTAGTAGAGACTATTATTGCATACTTTCATTCAAACTATCCTTTGTATTTTTAAATATAATACAATTCAAGGAGAATGTCTTGATATGAGAAAAAATTAAAAAAAGGTTGTTTAAAGAGGACTTGCATACAACTGGAATTTGAAGTGAAAATCATTGAGGGACTAAGTACCTATAGAATTGAATGTTATTCATTGCCAAAATGGTCAATTTGTATATAATATAAAATGTATATAATGTTGAAACCATAATATAAAATGTCAAACCATAATGTCCAATGTCAAACCATAATGTCAAACCACAAAGTCAAATGTCAAACCATAATATAAAATGTTAAACCATAATGTCAAATGTCAAACTGGATAATGTCAAACATAATAAGATCTAGATCAATCTCCCGATCCATGTGTGGATCTACATCTCGATCTCTCTCTAGATCCTGATCCATGTGTGGATCCATGCCTCGATCTCTCTCCGGAAGCTGATCCAACACCTGATGCACCTCCCTGCACAAGAAAGTACATAATTTAATTTAATGTACATGTGTATATATATGTAAAATCATCTTAAAGTTTTGTACTTTCAACATGTGTGAATTTATCATGTAATTTATATATATTATAAATGTACCTCAAATGTATCGTGCACGGGATCCTCTGCATGCTCTAGATTTCTGAAGTGTGACAAATTATCCCCTTGTTGCTATAAATTTTCAAATACAAGATTTTAATGAATAGTGAGAGATACTTTTAAGTCAAGTTTATTTAATATATACACATGTGAATTTGTAGAATGCAAAATATAGAAATTATTCAAGTACCTGCACATCCTGGAGCACTCTACCAATCCCACTAATCTCAGATGAATGAATGGTAACATTAGGAACACCTATATCTGAAGGTAAAGGACTAGTGCCAAAGAGAAGTGTGCTATATGTGACATGTGCATTAGGTGCACCCTGATGCTGTGTGGGGGCTGTAGGCTAATCTGGAATATTCTGGTCCTCTGAAGCTGCCTCACCCTAACCTGATTGTCTACCAGTATGTCGTCTAATATGAGTCGATACAACATCCAAAGGAATACCATACTCATCACTGATAAATTGGTATGTTGATAGTAAATCAAGAATGGAAGTTGAAGCAACATTACGTACAATGGTGTCACTCATATGGGTCACATCTGATGGGGATGGCAGATATGCATGAATGTAGGGGTCATAATTTGTAGATGTAGCCTTAGTGGGAGGAAGGCCAATCTATGGACGTAGTAAGTATCTCCCTACATGATCAGATAACATCTAATCAACTTGAGTAGCAATGGTGGTCATCCTATCAAAAAGCTTGGATCTAGTCGGTGCGATTGTTGCATCTCCAGTTGCTGCTAATTCCAAACATTTTGAAAGAACCAAAAGGTTTGGACCAACTAATGCCCTCTTATTTTCAGGTGGTGGCAAATTTGGATGTCTAAATTGAGGTTTATCAGCAAACCTCCCATTGCCCTATCCAGCATGTGCAGGCATAGATGTGTAATCCACAGATAATCCTAAATGAAACTCAGCATATAATTGTTTGCAAAAATATAGTGGCATCTCGTCATTATGAGGCCATCTATGATTAGCTGCCAAAAATCTAGGATATATAAATGGACCAACTAGCAGATCTGTACACCTGGTAATAGTATAACCTCTAACTTTGTCTTTCCCAGTATAAAAAGGGAACACAGTATGCACATTATGTAATGAAACTCTATTAGAAATAGTTTTGATATTCTCAGTGCCAGTAACAGTCCTAGCAAGGGACCTATAAAACTCCTCAGTGCTAATATCATCATATGGATTGTATGATTTTATTGTCTCAATCATATGTCTAATCTCACACCGAATATTAACTAATCTATCTCTATTAGCCAAATTTTGGGGGTTCTGTATAGTTTGATCCAAACATTTCAAAGCATTATCTAATCTAGATATGCTATCATTATAAAAATTATTCCTAGCCTTAGCTTCGCACTGAGACTGCATGGAATGATGAGATCCCTGATCATCAGCCATATCTAGATAAAACTATGTAAAGAGATCTGCATTTAATTAGAACAAAAAAATTAAATATGTACAAGCATTTTTCTTTTAAGCATACAAAAATATAAAAATGCAACATGTAGATCATCTAAATAAACACAAAGTTTAGATTTGCATGCAAAGAAAAAGGATTCAAAGATAAGCTTGGAAAATTTACAAGATTCAACTTTTCATAAGTATATAATGGTTTTCATAACTATAATGGAAGAAATCTAATTAATGTATTATCAAATAAAGAGAATTGAAGTTACCAACAATTATGTTCATTGACATTTCATAGATTGAAATTTGGAATTATACTTACATTTCATAGATTAAAAGTGTATATTTAAAACAAACTTGACTCACGATCATCATTAAATATTCAATACCAAATACCAAATTCCAAATTCCATACTTAGACACATTATTAAGCCCGTCATAACCCACAATCACTTGTAAGTAATTAGAACTTTCGTTATCTATTACTTAAATATATATTTTATAATACTATTCACTTTCAAAGTCTATAGATTAATTTAATATAAAGGTATTACACAATTAAAAATCTTGATCATCACTTATTTGATCAGCGAAATTAAAATTTGATAGACCTAAACTGCACGGACTGTTGGACAAACTAGAGATGACTGGGAAGGGAATTTTGTTTGGAATACTCTTAATATTTTGAGAAAAGTAAAATA
This sequence comes from Cunninghamia lanceolata, assembly GCA_027924645.1. Taxonomy (NCBI): domain Eukaryota; kingdom Viridiplantae; phylum Streptophyta; class Pinopsida; order Cupressales; family Cupressaceae; genus Cunninghamia; species Cunninghamia lanceolata. The sequence goes on from BSBN01000596.1 coordinate 5,892,235, forward strand.
TTTAAGGTTTAAAAATTTAAGGATAGGAGGGTTTACTTTCTTCCTAGGATAATTTTTGAAGGTAAACTCTCTTTTAGTGTTTTCTAGATAGGAATACTTTGGGCACTCCCTTTTACTGCTATTATTTTTGGATCTATGTTTGAGTCCCATTGGCCTAATTTGGTCATATATGGACATCAATTTAATTTGGTCATATGTGGACATCAATTTTCTTTCTTTATTTTGCAAGCAGTACTTGGAGTATCATCTGTTGGGACTTACCTTGGTAATCATTATGTTTGTATAATATGTCTCATGCTATTATTCTTCAGTGATGTCCAAAGTTTCTAATGATTTCCAACTTGTAATTGAATGTGACAATAATTTACATAACATTTTTTGGGAATGATGAAAGGTGATTGTAGTCTGATTGTGCTAATGAGTATATTGTTTCTGAATGGTCAGAGAAGGTGCTAGAGTGATTTGGAGCTATGTTGATAGAATGTTGGGTCAACCTTCATTGATTTGTGAGTCATCAAGAGGAAAATATCCATGGTCAGGATTGGTTTCACACAGCAAGAGTTTGATTTCTAGACCTGGTAACACAATTGGAGGGAAGTCATCTATGAAGAACAAGAAAAGATACAGATACTAGTTCTAATGTAAAAAAAGAGAGCCAATGTAAAAAAAGAGAGCCAGTATCACTGAAATGCTCATGTGTATGACAAAATTAATAAAAATTAAGAAAACAAGCTGGAAGAAAATGTGAAATAATCCTCAAATTGCATTCCTTTCTAGAACAATCAAACCAATTTATGGATTTATCTATATTGAAAATCCACAATTTACGATTGATTTGTTGATTGCATAAAAGTAATTAGAAGCAGAGGTGCCTATTCAAAATCTATATTACTAGATACTTCACAATACATAGTTCAAACACTGTCAAAATACATCATGGCATAGTAGAAAGATGGTACAACGTTGTAGATAAATGACATGTAGCCTAAAAGAAAGTCAGTAATGGCAATAGGGTAGTGTCCAATTAACAAAAATCCCATTTACTTTATCCTTTGATACATGTCCATACCCTATTCCAAAGCTCCCATTTTAGCACACACAAGCAGAATGCTAGCACAAGTTGTGGAATTTGGCTTTACACCTGCCAAGTGCATTTTCTTGGAAGCTTGTAAAGCCTTTTAAACAGATTAATATTGTACATATCCTGTAATTATGGCATTCCGTGAGACAACAATTATTTGAGACATTATGTCAAACATTTCACTGCTTATTCCGTCTTCTCAGAATTCTAGTTTTGCAAGCTTGCCTGTCGATAAGGCATTCTCAGATGTTGTAGTTGGTAGGACCTTGGTCGCAAAACTTGGAAGCATAGACAAGGCAAGTAAAATGTTTGATAAAATGTTGGAAGAGCATTTTCTTAGATGTTGTAGAACTGTTAGTGCCTTGGTAGACAAGTACATAAAATGTGGGAGATTGGGAACATGGTCAAATTGCAATAGATATGGTTGAGACAGTGTAATCTACATGGGGAAATCCCAAGCTCTATTGGTGGATTAGCAGAGCTTCAGCTATTGGTTGTTTCTTAGAATAATCTAACTGGGTCTTGGCATGGATTCATTAGCAACCTTGTGAAGCTAAAGAGCTTGTAGATTTACAAGAATAGGCTCAAAGGTGGGATTCCAACAGATATTGGGAATATGAGCTCCTTGGAATGGCTTGATGCTTCGTGCAATGCACTCATAGGACATATTCCTTAGAGTGTAGGGAATTTTGTAGTGCCCCTCCATTCGCACCCTGGATGTATAGGTGAACTGGTCAAGGCGCATGAAGGTGAAGGTAAAATAACCAAAATATTCAAGGTAAGGTAAACAATTGATGTTGTACAATATAGGTAGATGCTTCATCCATGTGTGGTTTCATATGAAAGATAATGTATTTTATTGATAACCTCTATTGTGGCACTGATGATGCAGGCTTTGATATTATTTTGCATTCCAATGTTTAAGATGTCGATCTTACTACAATTGTTATATATTGAATGGATCTCATGTGACTGATTCTGTTAGATTTATTTGTTATGATGGTACTTCTGACACTTATGATTTCATGCACTTGTATGTTAAGTGTAGGGTTCTGTTCAAATTAAGAGATAGATTTGATTTGGTTATGATTGAGCTAATCTAGATTGATAGGACGTGGAAGGGACAATGTCGCATCACTCACTTGTGAGCGCCTTGCGATGTTGCGATTCCTTTTTTTCCACCTAGTGCTAGCTTATATGCATCTATACATGCTTGACCGTGACATTTGTTGCAGGATGCAGGTACCAGGCATCGACTCCACCTGAATTAACAGGTCTGAGCGTGCCTTGATCCCAATGGATATGTTGTTCGGAGATAACTTAAGGTCCCACATCCCAAGTCATTATCCTCGATCAAGATGCATGACAAGTCTAGTTCAACCTGTCAGTTCTATTAGTATGTCGGTCTTGCAATTGAGTTATATTTGATGGAGCTTGTTGGCTAAGTGTGTTTTGGCCTGGCTTGTGAACATGTTTGATTTGGCTTTTGACGGTTGTCCTGCTCAGTGGGTTATGTTGTATGACCAGATTTTGTTAGATAGTCATGCTATTATTTGATCCACTATGATATTTAACAGGGTTACATCATATTATTATTATTATTATTATTATTATTAATATTTAATAAGATTTATAATGGTAATTGATAATTACCTAGTTCAAGATACTTAAAGGAAGCAAGTATGGCAGTCAAAATAATTAAAATTCACCTCTCCTACAAAATTCAATGTTGCGGTGCACCTGGTCAACCATAGGATTGACATTAGCAGTAGCTTGCTTCTCCTGATCTTCCTTGGGAATTGTATTGGGGACTTGAAGAAGCGAAATTGCCCAAATGATGAGTTAACTTGGTCTCCAATTACTTATGCATATTTAATTGAGAAAAGAGACTGATGCCATACTGGTCAATGTGGTTAGCCCTAAATTATTTAAGATAATGCAGACTGGTCAAGTTAAGCAGATAGGCCGGGCAAATTAAGTAGGTAGGTAAGAGTCAAGACTTCAAATTTTGAAACTTATAAATTACTTTATTTATGATAATCCAAATGCCAAATTTTAATAATTTACGGCATTTATAAGTGATTTTGAAATTAGGCTATGAGATCAATGGAATCAAGTAATTATCATACTGAACTATATTTCTTTCAAGGTATATGCTGAAAATATAAGGGTTCAATGGTATACTAGAGTATCTTTTATGGTATAATTGCTTTCCATTAGTTGAATTTGCTTTTTCATGAATCTTGCCTCTACTTTGCCTAGCTGGGTTTTCAAATTTGAAAAAAAAAAAATCTTTGATGGAAAGGCAAGTGTCGAGCCTCTCAAGCAAAGATTCACATATCTTCTCTAGAGATGTTTGGTGTAGTTTTAGTCTATGAGAGATGTGCCTCCTAGACTCACCAATATGTTTGTAGGAAAATAGCCAACCTATTCTTTTCATCTCTAAATTAAATAGAAAGTTTAAGGCTAGCATATAAATGTCTAGCAAGTTGTGCAATGTCTTTCTGCATGTCTTCCCTTCAGGGCTTTTAATGGTTGTAGTTGTAGAGATCTAGTGTCTCTAAATGATATTCCATAGTTCATTTCCATATAGAATCTTGATAAAATATTTGTAATCAAGAATTTACCAAGTTTAGGGGTCCATGATTCCAATAATGCCTTCATATTTTGGTTGAATGCACTAATTCCAAGAATGCCTTCATATTTTGGTTGAATGTGCTGATTCCAAAAGGTAGTTTGCATGCATTTATTGCTATTGCATTCAACTCAAAAGAAGGGCCTGTAGAGCCCTGGGAAGCTAGCCAACATGGGCCTCCTAATGCAGGACAAAATGGCAGCTTTAAGAAGCTCTCGAAAACCCTCAAGGCCTAAGGGGGTGCCCATAACCTTGTCAGGTACAGCATAACATGTGGAAATTGATAGAAGATTGTCCATTACATCTTTGACAACTTTTAGCCAGTCGATACTCGTGTCAACTCTACATTTCATAGGATGGTACTCGAGTCGCCGGTTCTTTTTAGTATAATTTCATTCAATCGTGCTGAGGAGGAGTGGGGTTCAGATTCTTGTTAGGTGGGGAGTCTTCTCAATTTCTTGTTGGCCATTCACACCCATTGCTGAATCACTGATTTAGAATGTTATATCAACTTCTTTGATTTGTTGGTTTTTTGCATGGAAGAGTCAAGAATGGTGAATTTGTGATACCCATTTGTTTTATTAGTGTAGAATGTGAGGATTGTAGAGGAAAATGTTGTGTTCATAAGGAAGTGAGACATGGTGGAAAGGTGCAGAGCTCATGCAGATTGGAGTGGCGAGGAGAGTAAGATGTTTGAGACGGCACTGGCTATCTATGATAAGGACACCCCCAATCGCTGGCAGAATGTGGCTTCTATGGTAGGAGGAGGGAAGAGCCCTGATGAAGTCAAAAAACATTATGAGATTTTGTTGGAGGATTTGAATTGTATAGAGGATGGGAAAGTGCCCTTGCCAGACTATGCATTTGATGACAAAGTAAAGGGTGTAATTCAAGTCGATGGGGAACATAAGGAAGGAAAGGGAAAGGCCTCTCCATGTCAAGACATCCATTGGATAGATGATGAATAGAGGTAATTATTATTTGGCCTTTCTCTCTCTGGCTTTGTGTGTTAGATGGCTCTGGCTTGCTTCATGCTGTTTCAAATTGGGAAGGTTTAAGAGAGAGAAAAAGTATTTAAGGAAGAAAAACTCTGCCTTTGAATCTAATTGTATGAATCATGGTCAAGCCCAAATATGATTTCCCTTTGAGGTTGAATGAGTTTTTAATTGTGGGATGATGATTACTAGAGGTTTTTCTATCTAACTAGTGGATTATATCCAAATTCTGTACTCACTGCACACAGAGGCATAGTTATAATGTCGAATGCCCAGATACTTTCGAGTTGAGTCAACTCTTTGAGTTTTTCAAAAAGTAGTTCTGATATTTTTCTATAACATACCCCTCTCTTCTTTTTTCTTTTTCGTTCACTTTTACACTTAAGAGGCCAAGCAATACAGAGATAGATAGACTGAACAATTTTTTTAATCATTAGGGTATTTTAAAATATCTGTAAGATTTATTTTGAATAGATTTTTTTTATACAATTTAAATTTTCAACCATAATGATGGTTTTCTCTTAAGTTATACCTTAATAAGGTTTTAGTTTAAAAAACATAGGGCTGCCCCTAAAATCTTAACCTGGTAATCCATATTCTATAACTAAACATCCTATTATTTTAGGACCATCCTTGTCATCTCACTATTAAGTCTACCTTTTTATGGAACAAGTTCTTTGCATGTCTTGTTCTTTGTATTAATACTCAACCATCTTGACATGATTTTTTTTGCTTGTTGTAATATATTGGAGGTTCATTTTTTTGTGCTTCTTGTTGGAGGTTCAATGCTGAGTAATTTGAGCTCCCAATCCATTTTACATTATTTCAATGCATGTTGTTTTTTGGAATTTGTGTATTGCACAGTGTAATGATGTTTCTGCATCCATTTCTTTTCCACATAAGAGGCATGCCAATATAGGCCTCAATGCTCTAATATTTCTGTACCTTTTTGACTGTGTTTTGTGTTTGACTAACATGAAACTCCTCTGCAACCTCTCGACTAGACCTTCTTTTAGACTAAACAATAGTTACTGTTTGCTTAATGTCATTCTTGTTCCTTGTTAGAGTTGCCAGTGAGTTCCAATTTGATATGCTGGATTCCAATTAGGTAACAATTTAATAAGTCAACGTAATACAGAGTCTAGACTAAGAAAATTCTTACATTAGAAAACACAAATGGATACAAGTGCCACGTTCAATGGAACCATGTCCTATATCTACTAGCATGTTGTTTATGAGCATCAATAGATGTTGTATGTTGTAGCTGGGACCATCATCATAAGAGTTGTGGATTAATTAAGTGTGGTCTAATTGAGACTCTCATTAGGAAGGATAGAGTTGGTTAGTTACCAAAAAAAATAGTGTAGGTAATGATCTTCCAATTTGAGTCTTACGTGGTATTATGATAGAATCAACCTTGTTTTCATCATTAATACTTTTCATTTTCAAAGCATATATAAATATATTGTTGTGCAACTAATTATATGATCTTAGAACTCTTGTAGGTATGGATATAAATTGTTATTGTTTTTTAATATGAATTCTTGTGGAGATATAACTTAAATCTAGATGCTAATAAGATTAAAGGTAATTGGATATGACAAAATTATTAGGGTAACGAATTGTAAATATATATATATACATCTTGTATTAGATTGTCGTTTAAAGACAAATGTAAATCAAATATTATAGTTAAGTGATTTTATTAAATTAAATTATTGAAATTTAGTTGATTGGACCATTTGATTTATCTATAGTTTGAAAGGAATACAATAAAGAAAATTAGTAGATATAGATTGCATTGCATCTGCTACATCTGTTTAATTAGATTAATTAAAAGTTGATATGGTTATATAGTCATAGATTTATTAATGTCATGTGTAATTTACTATAGTGGATTAGTGGTTGAGAAGGCATCATTTAATTATAAGTGTTTTAATATATAATTCTTTTGGAAATAGGTTCAATAATTACCTGTGTGTTAGAATTAGATATGTATCAAACAAAGTTATGTCATTGATCTTCACTACACTGTGCATCAAATCCAATCTCAACCAATTTTGCATGATTATTATCGGATAAGTTTACTAGCTTAATAGATAGATTAGGGAACGATTAGTCCATTGTCTTAGTAAATATAGTGTATGTGGCTATCTTATTGGCGTTGAATTGTTTATTGTATTAAAATATGTTATTAATTAACTATTGTATTGAGATACATGGAAGCAAAAATATGAGTTCAAATTAATTATTCTACCTAACAAAAAGTTGTGTTTAGGAGTGAATAAGTGAGAAACCAAGTGTATTATGTTAAAGTTGTTTTAGTATCTAATTTGGTTATAATTGTTCTTCATTGCATTTGAAGATAGGATGTCATAATGAGTTTAGACTAGGACTTATTCTTATCTTGATTTACTAGATTGGCATCCATACTAGAATTTAACTGGTTGGGAACTCCTTGTGTAAGTAAAGTTTAATGATTGGCATAATTAAGGTTATGCAAGTGATCAAGTTTGAACTCTTGAGACCTATCTTGTCTATGTTTTAATCTAGGTAATGTTGTTAATAATAATATGTTGGTAGAGTGTTATGTCTCCTATATGAGAACGTTAGTTATCATAAATAAGGTAGGATGAAGGGTTTGGACCTTGAGGTTCTTAGTGAGCATCGCATCTTAGTTTAAAAGTGATATGCTTATCATGTTATTGGATTAAGAATAGGATCAATTGTGATGTCTTTTAGATAGTTTAGTTCTAAGTGTTGCTCGTCAAGTGTCTTGTCGAGTAATGGTTATTGTTAACTTTTCCTAGTAGTGAATTAAATGTTGAGTATAAGTGCTAACTCTTTGTTATAAGTGTTTTGGACTTTGATGAGTTGTGTTTGCATTCATAATGAAGTCCACATTCATGGATCCCATTTGATATAATAAATTATGTTGTTGTTTATGTCTTCTCTATTACAAGGATTAGTAGAATAATTGAAGTGAATGTTGTATCGATTCATGGGCATCTTATCAGTACGGTACTGTTTTAAAGACCCATGGTTAGTATGTCATATTATATATTGCACTTAGGGTATGTTAATTGGATTGGTCTATTTGAAGGAGTTGTGCTTTTAAGAGTAAACATTGATGTGGGATTGTTGTGTTACCGTGGTGTCTAGTGAAAGTTGATTCCAAAGGCTAGGAGAGGTTGTTGTGAGTTGACCCTTGTGATATTTCAATCTTGTTAAAGACCGAGCATGTTTTGGTTTTATGTGATGTTGACTTCTCTCTGCTTATGGTTTATATGATTTTAACAAATGTGTAAGTGGGATAATGCCTTGCTCAGTATATCTAGACCTGTTGTTATGTCTTGAATCCATGTTGTTGAGCTATTCTTGAAGGTTGTGGTTCCCTATTGTGTTGAGCTTGTTTTAAATTCTTTGTTGGTCTATGTAAAGGATTGAAATTTTGGGAGCAAGGGGACCCATGCCTTGCTCTGGAATACACTTTGTTATGGTTGAAATTTTGGGAGCAAGAGGACCCATGCCTTGCTCTGGAATACACTTTGTTATGATTGAAATTTTGGGAGCAAGAGGACCCATGCCTTGCTCTGGAATACACTTTGTTATGGTTGAAATTTTGGGAGCAACAGGACCCATGCCTTGCTCTGGACTACACCTTGTTATGGTTGAAATGTTGGAGCAAGAGGACCCATGCCTTGCTCTAGTGATTCATTATGTTGTGATTGGTTGCAAGATGGTTGATGCCTTGCATTGTTATCTATATTTGCGGTTATAAGGATAGTTGTTACGCAAGATGGTCAATGCCTTGCATGGTTCCGTATCCTCGTTGTTGTGATGTCTTTCTATGCTTGTTGTGCAGGGTTTCCTAGTTGTAGGTAAGGGAGTGGCTTCCAATGTGGGGGCCGGTGCCAAGTGGCTAGCCATGGTAACCCACTGGGAGTTGGTAATTCAGTGATAACATAATAAAATACCTAGGGGTTGGGTAGTTTTCACACTAACAAGATAATAAGATGTTTTGTTCCTCACTCATGCCTATAGTGCTAGTTCAAACCAAGGATGAGGGGAGAAGGCCGGGATTGGCAGATTTACTTACTTAGCATCACGAAAGGAAGGTTGATTCCTGCATGTGTCATCTTATGGGGCCGGTGTCTAGAGAGAGACTGCCAGGGTAACCCATGTTAGGACCATGCGATGACACTCTCCTTACTACAGCCTAGCATTCCCTAGTTGTACTATCCCCATTTGTTAAGTGTTGCCTCTAGAAGTACTGTTGTGTTGTTAGTGATATTGATTTGTGCGGTTGGAAGTCATGTGTTGTCCTTGTTCTATAGTCCTATGTCTACCTGACTATCCATTGTTGTGGGACCTTATGTTATCTCCTAGCTCAGAGGGGTGGGCCTCAGGGTCCCATATGGTTGAATGGTAAGAGCTATCCATTGGTCCTTTCTTTTTGGAGATACAGTTCAAGTTCTGCATAGAGGTGTTCCAGATCCAGTTTGTTTTCCTCCTTCAGAGTTGTATGCTTTCTTATGTATTCTTTTGTAAACTGACATGGTTGGTCTTATAATCTTGTAATCATGTAATCCTGTACTGAGACTCTGTAATTAATCTATCCTATTACAGTAAAAGTTATTTGTATCTATTTTAGCAGTGTAATGGTTATTGCTTCTGTAGTTTTATTTCTATCATTAATGCAATTATGTTGCCCTAGAGTTGTTAGAAGAATAATTTCGTGTATACAGTGTAATATGCTATGTTTGGTTACTACTTGCACTATCTTGCTTTCAAATAAAAAAAAAATTATTTCTGTAACTTTTGCACTTTTAGACTAGCACTCTAGGGTTGCATGACGGGGCATTACAAATTTAAGCATGTTGAAATCTTTACATTTAACGGATAATGATTTGTCTGATGAGATTCCTACCAGTCTTAAAGGTCTAACTATGTTGAGTGATTTGTCTCTATTTAATAATTCACTTTATGGACAAATTTCTCAGATGCTTGGAAGTAACACCCAATTTTCCATTTTTTATTTATCAAGCAATCAATTAAGTGGGTCATTACCTTCCCAGCTTTGTAATAGGGGAAAGTTGTGGTCTTTGCATGTGTTCGATAATATGCTCAATGGTAGCATGTCAGAACTTAGTAATTGATCAAGTATTTTAAGGCTTATAGTGGAAAATAATCAATTTAGTGGAATAGTTCCAAAAGATTTATAGGGATTTCTAGGACTTTCATTGCTGCAACTCAGTAGTAATAAATTTGAAGGCAACTCAGTAGTGATAAATTTGAAGGCAACATTCCTACAAATATCAGGAGTGCAATAAACTTGTCAAAGCTAGGAACTGATGACAATTACTTCTCAGGTAAGCTTCCATCTAAAATTGGCATGATAAGCTCTTTGTAACTCCCTTAATACTGCTCAAACTTGGTATTGTGAATATTTGTGGAAACCCCTCAAAGACAATTTTAATGTACAAGAAAGATTTCAATTAGATGCCCCAACTGAGAGAAAGTTTCTTTCATATATGAGATATTTTTCTTCAAAAAAATCATGATTTGCAAAAACCTTCCCTTGATTACCTGAATTGTCATTCTTGAACCCCCTTGTAGTGATATTTTGTGTTAATAAAATAAGAGAGATAATGGTAAGAATCCACACAAATGTGAGCAAGATAAGAATATTGTAGATCCAAAATGTTGATGAAGGCAAGCGGTCAAAAATTTCAATAACTTAAAACAAAAAGGTCAAGTTATTTCAAGAGAGCAATCTTGAGATACAAAAACCAAGCAACAAAATTGCATAAGTGATGATTGAGAAAACTTCCTATGTAGATTGGTTCTCTACAAAGCCTTAATTATGAAGCAGAGGTGCCTATTCAAAATCTATATTACTAGATACTCCTGTGAGATATATATTTTTAGAAGAAAAATAGAAAGTGGTTTTATGGGATGTTAGCATTGCTTTTATTTTACTCGAGTCCAACCCAATTTCTGATTATGGGTTTGAATCTTTTTCTAATACGAGCCTAACCTAGTTACCAATTTTGGGTGTGACACATTTTCTTTAATCATTTTATTTCTGTAATTGTAGCTTTTAATAAAAAGGTCAAAAAGGAAAAAATGTTTGAAGCCCTAGTAATCCAGATGTTTGGGCCCTTGCTATTAATTTTGAAGTTCATTATTTAATCAAGGCCAGTTTTGAAATCAAATAATAGAGAAAAAGTAAAGACCAAATTGAATAATGGAATCTCCAAGACCAAATTGAACATTAGTGGCATTTACAAAATACCCTATTTCTTTATTTAAGACCTAAATTTCCTCTGCAATAGCTACTGGGAAAATTGGCTTAAATGGGAGAAAATGTTTTACTGTGAAAAAATGTGCCATAATCATGGCCTGACTAGGGTTTTAAAAAAAATTAATTAAACATAAAATCTGTTCACAAGCACATAGACAGTGCTTCACAAAAACAATAAAAACCCTTAAAATGTTTATCATTCGAATTTACAAAATAAACAAATGCACATGATGGTAATAACTGAAAAATGCAGCACAAAAATTAAAAATGCAACACAGTTATGAGAGCAAGATAGAAGTCTTATGTGGGCTTTATAGGCTCCAGGTATTCGATAGAATAGCATCTAGACACAACCCACTTGACTAAAAATGCAACAATTGACCACCACAGCTGTGTTTTTTGCTTTTTTATATTTAATAGATTCGATCGAAACCCATTCGGTCTATAACCACTCGACCGAATAAATGAAGCCACATCAGCGCCAAATACACACCACGTTGGTGCCATGTAGATTCAATCAAATCCCACTCAGCCAACTACAACTCGACCTAAACCCACTCGATCGAAATTATTCTTTTAGCTCAAAGTGTGACACTACTTTGTGCTTTTACCCCATATCATTCCTATAGGTTATTTGTTATTTGGTTGTGATTTGTTTATTTGTGTGTATTATGAGTTGTTAAAACAACTCATATCTTTAGTTGGTTGTTATAGGGAGTTTCCTACAATGTAGGAAAAAGAAATCCTATATATATGTAATGTATTTGAATGAAAACATAGAGAAGAAGCACCGATTATCTTGTATTTAATTTTTGGCAGCTTCTATTCTTCTTCTATCCCATATTTTTTTATAGGAATTGGTGGAACAAAGACAACGAATGAAAAACCTCTATTCAATGAGGAAATTGAATCTCAAAGTTGGAGGCACTCCATATTTCACTAGTCAAGTTGAAGGTACACCATCATTCTCTTCTCAAGATGGAGGCACTCCATCTTTCAAACATCAAGTTGAAGGTATGTCATCATGCTCTTCTCAAGTTGGAGGTTCACATGTCAATTTGAAAGTACACCATATTCTGCATCTCAACATTAAGGATTTTCAACTTTTCCATCTCCAATTGAAGGTACGCCATCTATCCTATCTCAAGTAAATATTGAAGAAATTCCTAATAGTGAGTCAACTTTACCATTGCAAATGCCTCCTAAAATTTTGCAAAGAAAGCCTAACTTTCTAATTGATATCGATGAGAATGTTTTGAAGCCCATGCAAGATACAATTCCCAAGCATACTAGCCAAAGATATACCATTAAGATATGGAAATTATTTTTCGAGGACTCAAATGAAACCGGAAGATGTCAAATATTTGTTGAATTGATAAGAAATCTAAAATTGAGGCCCATTATGAAGATTCTTGGCCTAAGAACATCAGTTGCTTCAAGTAAAAAATTAATTGTAAAGAATCTAATGAGTACATATGAGAGTATGAGTTCTACCTCACACACCACGGATAGTAATGTCAGACAATGTGTCATTACATCGACAATAGTAAGCCATCAAACAAAGAAAGCTCACCTCATTAGAAAGACAAGTGAAGCATTGAAAATAAGTAGAAAAAATCTAATGAGAGCCATTGGAAGGCATGAAAGAGTTGAGGACCCAAATACCAATGAATTGTGGGCATTCTCTAGGATACTCCCATGGAAAAATAAAGTTGTTGTTGAAGCCTTGAGATCCCTCATTGAAGAATTTTGGAAAAATAACACAAGGGTATCTCCTAATGCAATAGATGTTGTAAGAAGGAGAATTGGTTTTCAAAATCATGAGCCACATCTAAAGCATTTTTTGGATGTGACTCAAACACAATTTTTCAAGAAAATTCAAGAGATGTATCATCAAATCAAAATTAGTCAAAGCTATTTTGAAATGGTAAAGCCTTTTTATGTCAAAATAAATCACACAAGTACAACTTGTTGTTGTAGAGTACATATTGAGATTTATAATCATTATGATTTTTATAGATATATATGTGTTGATTTGCATACTAAATATGTTTTGCAAGAGTGTAATATAAAGTGTCCACCTAGATCTTCAAGAGATTTCATATTGAGCATCTTATGTTGAAGAGTGGATGGTCAATTATTCCACAAGAGCTTATGCGTGGATGGCATGTGTGATCATTGTGGTGGGTTGCAACATTTGCCAATTTGTGAACATCTAGGTAACACACATGCAATTGGAAATGAACTAGTAAGTTTTGGCAAATGTAAGACAGTGGTATATAGTCTAAAATATGGTAAAGAAGAAAAAAGGTGTGAATTGGTCATTGAAAAGATTCTAGTGTATTAGTTTATCTCTATTTTTTGAGAGAATATAGTTTACTAGTATGCAAGGCATACCCATAGAGCTTGATGGTTAGAATTGCAATTCAATTTATACAAGGAAATGTTTCCACTTGATACCATTGTTTCATTTGTTGAATTTGTAGAGAACTACACACTATAGCCACAGAATGAGGTGCAATCACAATATTAAAACTCTATGCAGGTTGCTATATTTGTTCATATAGCATTTATTCATGCAGATGAAAGTACAGAGGACGAAAGGAAGATCTTGAGGGAGTATCATTTTTATATCAGTGATGATCGAACACATTCTATAGAGCTTAAGTAAGGATGCTTTTAGATATTCTACCATGATTTGGATAACAAGAGCATATCATTTGGTCAACATATCATATGGTCAAACAATTGTGCATCATAATTCAAGAACTCATAGATGTTCTATTAGTTGAGTAAGATGCATAAGATGAATGGTGTTCAAAATATGTGGAATTTCTTTGAGACTGGGAATGGAAAGGGAGAGAATAATGGTTCAAGAGCATATATCAAAAGAGAATTAAGACAAGAAGACTTGAAGTACAAAGACAATGCAAATTTGATAGATGCGAGATTTATTGTCGAATGGTGTAACACTAAAATGGGTCATGTATACTTGAAAACATGACTCGATGGCTTGGGGCAGTCGAGTTAGCTTTGGTGTACACATGTGGACCCCTCTCCTTTCCATGGGGTGAAACTCCATATCAATCTCACTCTCATGGAAGTATCCAATTGAGAGGAGGTGAGGCACAAGGGTGGTCTAGCTCGCTTAAGAGCCAGAGTTCGTGGAGAGTGGTCGGCTAGTCATAGGGCCTATGTTGTGTACTTTTTCTGATGTGTTTTATGACTATTGTTAAAATAACTATATGACATGAAGGGTCACTAGTCACCATTTTTCTATTTAGGTTTCTAAGGTTCCAATGTTGTGTGGGTTGACTGTTGTTTTTGTTGATAATTCTTTCAAGTTGGCGTTGTTGTTTGAACTGTTGGATTATAGCTTGTATTTAGAATTCTCTCAACCTTTATTGTTGTTGTTGAATTATCTATTGATCTTGTTGTTGTCTAGGGTGGGTTTCCTCTATCTTATCAAGGATTTCCCTCACCCACTCACCTCTAAGTCTAGGGTACATTTGTGAGCCTAAACAAGAGAGAGATGGTTAAAGATAACCTTGAATTGACCTAAGGTTTGACTTTATTTGAGTTGGTATTGACCTTGTGTTGAAATCAAGGGTTTGTGAACGTGTTACGATGCTAATGTTTTTGTTCTTTTCAATTTTTAGATGCATGCAACCCTATATGAGCACAAAAATGTTTTTTTGTGCTTTTTTCTATTCTAGGAATTAGAAAATGTATGCAACCTAATATGAGATTACCTAATGCAATTGAATCTATATTTTTGGTTTGTTTTTCTAAATATGTGGAACAATTACTCTAGGAAAAGGAAATTTCTTTAAATTCAATCTAATCTATGAACATATGAAAGTAAATTACATTAACAATGCAAGATCTACTTACCCTATCAAGGAAAAAGAAACATGCATTTACTATTTCCAAGAGCAAATGTGATTTTCTAATTACTATGAAATAAAAAGCATGAAGGAACCTAGAACAAAGAGATGCTAAATAAGATTTTAGAAAAGATAGATAAGACAACAAATAAAATAAAAAGGCTTGGATATCTTGTTTGAGCATATGAATGCTTGATTGGAGAGCAATAACCTACAAGGGATTTGTGCACAAATGAAATTGCCTAGTTTGTTCTTGAGTTAGGGGTATTTATAGTTTGAAGAAGGCATGATAGGTGGAGAGGATGAATATTTAACTCCCTTTGATTGAAGAGTTAACTTAGAAGACACAAGAGTGATCTGGGCTAAAATTGGAGTGATCTAATCAATATAGCTTATCACATAAGAAGAAATGGAGTTAATAGAATGCATGGGTTGATAACTAAAGATAAAAATGAGCTAACTATGCATGGGTGGGTACGTGAAATATTTAACTCTATCTTTGGGACAAAAAACCATGCAAATAAAAGTAAAAATAGGCAAAAATAGAGTTATTTTTGGCCAAAAACTCAAGTTTAATCATGGCTAGAAAAGACAGCAAGGTCACCACATGGTTGCCCCTTTCACCAGTTAGGGTTGCCTGGGGGAGACCCATGGGTGACCCTCAGAGGAGGGGTCCTAGGTAGAAGTTAGGATGGGAGATGAAAGAGGGGGAGAAAAGAAAGTGATCTACCTCTGGAAACTAATCAAATAGGGGTCAAAACTTAAATCTCCACTTGCAAATGTAGGATCTCCTAGGGGAGATATGGAAATAAGAGGGGGGGATTTGTATTGGTTGATTAAAACTAAAAATTAAAAGTTGGAGATAGCTTTGGAGGTCTTCTAGAGGGCTCCTAAGGTTGGGAATGGATGAAAAACACTAGGGAAAGGTGAAAACACAACAAATGGATGAATACAAGAGTTAGGGACGAAGTCACAAGCACAGGAAATGTAAATTGACAAGTGTGAAAAAGTGTAGAAAGTGATGACAGGGGTAGAAAGACAAAGGGGAAGAAACAAAAGGAAGAAGAAACCACATGCTACCAAGAGAATCATTGTTGAGAGGACATTATTCCATGCTTACATGTACATGACAAGGGTTTTGAGTCATCATCAGGTCCTTGTGGAGGCTGTGCGTGATTTTGGTGCTTACATATTTGCCCCCTCGAGGATGGTAGTCTACATGAAAGGTAGGTACCGTTCCTAAACTAGGCCTTACCTATTGTCAATTTTTTCATAATTACACCTACAATAACTAGTATTAGTCTGACATCTGAATATATCAAAATAAGTAACAAAAATTGAAATGATGAACATACCATAGATCATGTGAATGGACTAATTTTTTCCTTTGTCAAAGAGATATGTAGCGATGAAAGCATGCAAAATGAACACATGATAGATGTACAAAAGCAAACACTACTCTAAAAATGTATAATGCAAACTAAGTTAAGAGAGGAAAAGAGTGGAGAAATTAGTGAGATTAGAGTGAAACAATGACGAAATCGATTGTGTAAGTAGTTGTTGGGAAGATATTGCTGAGTGGATCGCAAATATGGTCACCTCTTCTTCTGCCACTAAGATTTAGGTGCATAATCAGTGAAAAACCCTTCTCTAAACCATAGTTTTCATTTTGTGAAAAATCTCTTGAATCTGTCAACTTTTGTCAATTTTCACTATTGCATTATGTCTGTTTCATTGTTTAGAGTAGATTTGGCTTTTCGTTTGTCAAAATCGGCTGAAAAATGAGGTTTTTAGAGCATTTTTTAGTACAAGGATAGGTAAACAAGGTCATCCCTTTTGCCAGTCCAAGTCACCTGGGGGAGCTCTAGCTATGCAATAGCATCACCCGATGGAGATCTGCATGTGCAATAGGGTCGCCCAAGGGAGACCCTGTTGAACATCTGGGTTTCCTAGGGGAGATCCAGTCTGATCAAAAGGGAAACCTTGACAGATTGATTCTAACTAAAAGTTGATGCATTTTTTCATTTACTTCACTCTATTTCGATCTAATTTGAACACTGAATTTGTCAATTTATTGCAATTTTGAAGGTTTCTATGTTTTTTTGTGAAATATTTGCAAGTTTATATGATTTTGACTGATTTTATGAGTTGACGGGATCTAACTGAAAGTTCTTTTCTAAATGGTAGGATATAAGCATTCATTGGAATCCTAATTGTGAGTAATTGTGGATCTCTGAGATGTATGATTCGTTGTCTTCTAAAGATCTTGTTATCCTGAAAAGGGTAGGCTTGGCTAGGATTTATCATGTACCAGTTGTGCATCCTATTTCACGTATTTGCTATGAGATTTTGACCTATTGGGATGCTGATAGGAACACTTTCAAATTTCCACAGGTTTCAAGGGAGTGGACTATCACTCTATATGATGTGTATCGCATTCTTAGGGTTCTTGTGAGAGGGCATCCTCTTGTTCCACCTTCTAGAGAGTCCTTGAAGGACAAGGCATCTTGGGATCAGATCATGGGGGTGAGTTGTCATGAGGACCAGATTGACATTCAACTTACTTCAGTACCATGACTTTGCATTCCTCTCTTGACGAAGTTCTTGATCAATTTTATTGCTTCTAGGTTGTCAAGAGACAAGGCCTCGGCTCAACTATGATGGTGCTGGGCACCCATCATTCAGGGCATTGATAAAGGTACAATTTTTGCATGGGGATCATAAATTCTTGCTATGGTTTACAGAGACTTGTATCGCATTTCTCGACATGGCGCTCTTGCGTTTAGCCACTCCACTCTAATCATGACCTGGATCTTTGAGCATATTAGGCCATATTAGAAGGAGATTCCTCTTCCTAATCATAGACTACTGAGAGCTACCAAATGGGCTTGTGAGAGCCACTTTGATACTTCCTTGCATGTTTTGGCCACTCTCACCAGGATGTAGACATGATTGCTAACCCTTATGTAGATATGGAGGGTGTATGGTCGCATGATAGGCAGATTAGAGATTACTTCCACAAAATACTAGAGGTTTCTGACCATAATGGTCTCATTGAGCATGTTCTATATCAATTTGGTGATGATTTCCTTGAGGGCTTGCCCCCAGTTCCTACATGTTATCAATCTATCTAGGAGATGGGCAAGTTTGGATAGAGGCCTATCATTTAGACTCCTTTGACTCTTGGGGTTTTGATTGCCAAAACCTCTATGACCCTGAGAGGTGGATAGAGGGGAGGGAGAGGATCTCCTTCCTGAGGAATCATTGTTGAGGATGACTTAGATTCTATCGACAAGGACTATGTCCCAGTGGAAATGATTTGTTAGACAATGGAGTAGCAAGAGATGCACAAGAGGCTGATTCTGATGGGGCGAAGATAGAGGGTTCTTCTTTCAAACTCAGACCTCCTCATTCTGATGAGGCGATGCAGTGCTTTGATCCTTCCTCACAACTTGACGATACTCATAATTCTACTTTTGTTTTCTAATTTCAGATTGTCCTTATTTATTTAAAGTTATGAATCATCACATCTTTTATCTTTGTCTTTCAAGTAGATCCAAGGAGTGAAGGACCTTCTTTCATGATATTTCTATTGATTTTATTGGTCCCCTCACTAGCCTACCATGAGAGAGGCTTTTAGCTAATCTGGTGTGTTTACTAGAGCTAGCTAACACACTAACATTTTCTCTCCTTCCTACCATGGGTACAAGAAGAATGTTTCTTGGAGATCAGAGAATCTCATCCATAGGGTTGAGAATGTCGTTCTTCGCAAGATGGCCCACCTTGGAATTTGGCATCCAGAGTCTAGTACAACAAGTCCTTCTCATTCTTTAAATTAGAGCAAGGATCCTCATTCTCATAGATCTCATAAAGACACTAGTGCTATTCAGAGATAGAGGAGCAAGAGTCTTGATGGGTCTGTTGGAGGGAATTATCCTAGAGGTCATTTGTCTACTTTCTTCAAAACTGTGCCCCCTTGCATGGGGAGCCTTACTTTCTTTTGAAAGCATTTTTTCCTAGAACTTGCACTCTTTTAAAACTTGAATTTTTGATATATCTATGAAAAGATGTCTCTTTATGGTTGTTTTCTTATCGTATGAGTACTCATCTCTTGTGTCTTTTGTGCATGTTTTAGAACTCTTTGATTATGGTTTGACCTTCAATTCTAAGGATGCAAGTATGACAATGATGACATGTTTTAGCTCTTTTTCTGGAATATATATATGAAATGCAAGGGATGATATGCAAATGCAAGAACACAAGTGATGATGAAATAAAACTTCTACTTCTATTGAATTCCATGAGTTATGATATTGACTTTATTGCTTTGGAACTCTTTCTAATTTTGGTATGAATGCATTATGGAACAAACAATATGATTGCTCTTTAATATGATTTTCAATCCAAGGGATTGCAAGTTATCTTGGTATAAGAGACATGTTGATCAGAATGTTATTCATATACAAACATAAATAAAGAAATGCAAATCAAACCTTTATCATCTTGAAAGATACGATGAATTTAGTGAATTCAAGATCCCAAGTCTCCATGGATTAGTTCATAATCTACTGATGTTACTCAGTGGTTTGATGTGCCTTGTTGTTTTCCATTTAGCAGCCTTACGCTTTTGATTCCAAGAACTTCATGTCTAGATGATCTCAATTTCTCCTACTTTTTGTAAATTCCTTAACAAATAAGGTTATTTCCTACTATATTTAAACGTATGATGTAGATATTATGTAAGTTTGATCAATTCTTTTGCATGTCCACTTATACTGGTTAGATTTTACTTCTACACTATAAATTTGGTTAAATGATGTACCTATAGGCATGTATGCTCATGATTACCATCATTATTTATGTTCATTTGCATGATATTTATCATTTTTTTTCATTCTACTTACTCAAATATGCTAAAGATGTTCAGTTACCTATGAGATATCTTCATATTTTCTATATTTGCTTAGGATTTTCTGTATATTTGCAATTATGATGATGATCAAGTGAAATTAAATAAATTTCAATGAATTCTTGCTAAATTCTACTAAAATGGGTGAATCTTTAGTCATTGATCCATATACATTCTTGACACTATCATGAAGAGAAGGAAATCAAACCATATGTTCACCACGATGTTCCACAACTAGATATGATTGATGCTAACTTCGACGGAAAGGAATGACGACAACATGCACAACATGAAATGCACTCCAAGGGATATAGAAAATCAAAGCACATGCCCAGAATCCATTCACAGATTACTAAAGGTTTAGAATTGTATGTAATCAGATACTTCATCTTCCTTAAGTATGCAAAAGAAATGTACATTTACAATTAGCCTTAAGAATTAGTCCTAATGCTTTAGTAATCTAATCTCAATTAAGCGTTGATTGAGTTACCATGTGCACTACATCTCCTTTTATATAACTGTTATCAAATAGGATTGCACCTATTATGCAAAGTTGTGTAGCTAAGCAATCTTGTGTAACATGAGATGAATCTCAGGTTGTGGGTGACCTATGGTGAGATTGAACCTCCAGATTATGTGCTAGTTCCCTTATAATTTTCTAATTTGAGTTAATGAATTTGCAGGAAAAGGGGTGAAAAAGACATCCTAAAAGTACTGAAACTGTAACTTAAAAGTGTGGTGATGCACCTAATTTGATAGACAACTGCAACTCTAATTCACAATAAATTTTAGAAAATCTATCCACACAAATCACCTTGGCAATATGATCACAAAATTGATTCTAAGGAAGGCTTGGATAACTTTCTTTTCAGAGGAAAACTAGGTTCTCATAGCATGAAGGAAATACTATTCCAATTACATAACCTAAGACCTGTGATTTTAACTGTTGTTCAATGCATGCAAGTATAAATGAGACAATGATTTTAAAGGTCTCAATTCTAAACACACTAAAATCTCATCAAATCATTCATGAAACAGCACAAATGAGAAGGTATATACTTGATTCAAATGAAAATAAAGGAACACTTGCATAAAAATGGCAAAAATAGAACCTATAACCTATTGTAATGTATTAATCTACAAAAATTGAGTTACAAACACTTTTTCTCTCTGCAATGTATAGGAGAGTAAAAAGGCAAGAAATTAAAAACCATAAGATTTTCTCACAATATAAAATCTACTCTCAAAGAGACCTAGAAAGGTCAATTGCAATCAACTGCCTCTAAAAATAATCTCTCTAAAACTTATCCACGAGCAAGCATGAAAATCCCTAAAAAATAGGGTCCTAACTGCAGAAAAAGAAGCCAAAATAGATTCAAACTACTCCTCAAACTTAGTTTGACCAAGTGGTGGACCAAACTCTTCCAATTTTGCCCAAAAATCATGCAAACGATCCCAAAATGCCTCAGTTAACTATGATGATGCCAAAAAAAGCATATTCCCCATGCATGCAAAAAGGATCTCCTCCAACATATCCATCATGCAATTTCATTAGCTACATGTTAGAGTTCATCCTTATGAATCCCCATGCAGTATGCATATCTTTCTCCCCTTTGACTTAAAAGTCACATTTACCATTTTTAAAAAAGATATGACTAATACAATAATCTCAAACCTTATGCCTCCCTATGGCATTATGCATCATATCTTAATACATCTTCAAAAATCAAAGTCATTACACCTTATAACTACCATGCAAAACACACATCACCATATCTTGCATTATTACCTTTGACTTTGAAGAATAATCAAAAGAGCATAATATCCCTTTCAGGTCCCCCTATGCATACTAGGTTTGATGATAAGTAAAGACTTGACTACGAAGAGTTTATGGATAACAATGATTACACAAAACCAACAATCAAAAATCAAAAATCTTGAACTAGGTCATTCGACCAAAAGGAGAAACAACCCTAAAATATCTTCATTTTATCATTTGCATTATTTCAGTCTCTACATTCTGCCACCATGCCAAGGTTTCAACCTGCTAGGGTTTGAGCTCTCACAAGAACTTCTAAGGCTGCCATGGTGATTTTTGAGATCTATGTGCCATTTCTTTTTAGGTTAGGGCTTTTCTCTTTCCTCTGTAAGTGTTCCTAGCTTTTGTCTAAGTTTATTCGAGCAATATATCAAGAATCTCTGCATCTTTCTTTTGCTACTGTGTAATGGCTTTCTCTTCTCTTTATTGTGCTTTCTATAAAATGTGAAAAGAACACCTATGCTCTTCCTTTTTAGCTACGACATTTGATTATGATTGCTCCTGATTTAATGGAAGCATCATAAAGGAGCTCTGCATTTGTTATTACTGTGCATGATCTATATTTTTTTTCTGAGTTACCTTTCTGTGTTGTGATGAGAATAGCATGAATGCCTCTATATCTCTCCTTTTACCTAAGAAGTGGGTTTCTATATTTTCTTCTTCCCTTGTGGTTTTATCTTCAATGGCGAACATTTTGTAGCAAGGTAAAAGAAAACTTGGTCGTGATTTTCCTATAGATTTACAAAAGATAATGGCTCTCTATATTACTTTTTTAGTCATAAAATGAAAATACTATTTCTAGCATACCATTTACCTTTCTCTGCACCATTTTTGCTCAATCTTCATTGAAATGGAGTGATGAAAGGAACTTTTCTCTGTATATATCACAACCCTACTAGGGTTTCACCTGCACTTCTTTTGGCCTCTATAGACAAACAAAAGAATATATATCTTTGTGTATTTTACAAGTAAAAAATGAAGTAACATATTCTCTATCTGAATAATCTCTTTTTTGTGTTTTGCTACAAACCCTACTAGGGTTTCACCTCCACTTACACTCTACTTCCTATTTTGTGCTTGGCTATTGTGACAGTCATTTAAAATGACTATTCTCTTATCTTGTATGATTGCTCTTTAACTAGTAAGACAACCCATGTGCATATTACTTATATAGTAACTATGTATCTCTATCATCATGATTGTTTCTTATATCTTTGACAGATCATCATCTCTGGCATTGTTCATCCTTGTTGTGTCTTGATAACTAAATAGTTAGCAGATAGTGCATTATCATTTGTCACTCAGACCTTTATTTCTTTGATACATGGCATCTTCATTATATTACAAACATTAATGCATCTGCCCTCTACTCTCTAGGCCTGACCTTGCATCTATTCCTTGTATTTCCTTCTGAGACAAGTTATCTTGGAGCACAAATATTACAAAAAATCTATATATCCTTATGATGTATTTTTTATGCTGCTCTAATATTTGAAGCAAATAGTCAAGATAAGTTCACTTCAGATAGTGTAGTTTCATCAAATGAATAAATCATTTAATTTTAAACAAGAACTAAACCATACTATACTCTTCCCTCATTCCATTATGATCATAAAAATGTCATTTCCATTCACTGTTCACCTTAATCTCATGGCATTATGTAAAGAGGATTAGTTGCTGAAAGCATTGAATATTATCTTTGAGGTTTGTATATTATCTTTAGCATCACTGTTCCTAAGCACTTATGTTCTCTTCCATTGATTATCTCTATCATAATTCATCTACCACATATCTCTTTGCTAGGGGTTGCGTTAAGCAATGCTACATGCTTATGTTCTCCTGTGTTTGGGATGCTTTGTCTTTTAACAATAAATAGCACTGTCTTCTTCTTGCATTTGGTTATGACTCATGACTATCTGTACATGGAATCACATATACACTATAGACTCTATACCTATGATTAAGGCTATAGAATGAGTTTAAAATATATGTTCTTCTTTGTATCTCCTGTAGATAAACAAAAGATGTATATGTCTCTACTGCTCCAAGGCATGTTGACTATCTTTTCACCTTCTAAGGTTGTTCCACATGCTTAGAATGTTGTCATGAACTCCTTGTGAACTGCTCGAAAGCAAATAATATGCCTTTCTCATTGCTAAAATAGTCATGATCATGACAAGCTTTTTTTTGCCTTTGTGACTATCAATAGTAATCTTACACCTCATTCACAACAAAAATTGATAAGTACCTATTCTATTTGTTGTTCCATGATATGATATCCTTCTTAGATCAATAAAGAAGGAAGCATGCTAGGCTCTACCTTTGTGGGAGCCACATTTTCTCCATATGCTTGAATAAAATCTGCAATAAATATTTACCTATACCTACACAAGAAACACACAGGTTAGATATAAAATTTACCTTTGATTCATGATATGGGGTCACTTGCATGGATTTATCTCCTTCTGATATGGTACTTGTATCTGCTCATTCTGACTTTTCTTATGCTAATATCTGATTATTGATTATTGTTGCTACATAAAAGTGGATGGTGCTTTTTGTTTGACCTGGTTATGTGTATGAACAGTTTTGGAACCCAAAGCTTCTAACAAAACTTTTCTACAGGTGTTTTGGAGCTTGACAGATGGAGAGAGCTAGAAACCAACTCAACCTTGGGATTCTTCATTCATAGGCAATGACGGGTCCCTCCTCTTTTCCTATGAATTTCTTGTTCTTCAAAAGTAAAATTTAATTTTATGTTGCATACTTTAGTTACTCCCATGGCTTGTGTGGTACACTTTTATACATTCTTTTGAATACAATCAACTATTTCATTCTATGCAATGACTTATGTATATTTTACTTTCTGAATCAAATACATAGCATAAAACAACTGATCTTTCTTTGAAACAAATGTATAAAACATGATGTATAATTTGACAGTTTATAAATACCTCTTTTACTTACACTGAAACATAATGAATAATCGGCAACTGAAACATGAAATCCATTAATTCTCTTCATTCTTTGAATGTCTGTTTTCTTGTCCGTAGATACTTTCCCTTACTAGGATGATGTAATAGCTTAGTTTAAGCTATTACATGATTTTGATAAGTGATTTTTGCACTTGTCTTTTGTTAAGACATCAAACATTGACTAGATGATCCTGCATAAGCAAAAAGTTTTGTACCCCCTCTAAACAATTGATGTGTAGGCCTTACTAAATTAGGTGTGAACATAATTTAGTAACATTTTTGGCAACCTCTCAGGGGTGTTTGTCTACTAAACAAAACATAACTAGTAGCCTTTCAAATCCATTGGGCATATGAGTCTTTTCTTGTCTGAAACCTTGAAAACCTCTACAACTCAAACTGATAGGAAAAATATAGCAACAGAACAATACTGAAATTTAAACTAATCTGACCCTATTTAGGACATGCCCAACAAAATGTGCAACAACACTTCTTGGAAAATAAAACCTTAACCTAACCTATATTAACCTACTCTAACTGACCAAAGAAGCTAGTCAAACAAATCCATTAACTGGCTTTGTAAAATAACTTCCCTTTCTGATTAAGCAAGGATGTTTTGCAAGGTTATGAACTATTGATAAGATATGACCCATAAGAACATACCTTATAGAATGTTGTAAAATTCTCTAAAGAACAAAAACAAACTCACTCACCATCTGAACTTGATCATAGATACTATTGTTATGGGGTGAATAGATGATTTGATTATGTTGTTCTAAGGCTGTAATCTCATCTTTGGGTACAACAGTAACATGTGTCTCCTTATTTATCTCTCTGCCAGCTAAATCCCTGATTGGACACCCTCTTGAAAGGATGAACTTTCTGCTCATACTGCTACTCTCTTGCTTATGATCTGTTGTCTTGTTTTCACTTGCAATCTCAACCTGGTTTGAAAAAGTTAGCTCGCATGAATGAAATGAAGGAATGCTTGCCTATTTGACCTGAATAGGTTGATCACATACTATTGGCTCATATGCTACTAGCTTATCATCAATGTTAGAACAAAAAACTTCTATGATACCTGAAAACATGCTATCATCTAACCAATAATCTTACACTGAATCCAAATGAGTTTTGTCATTCTACTGTTCAAAACTAGACATTGATATTAGAATGCATGTGTTATCTTAATTCTCATCTACAAACTTAGGAAGTTCATCAAACAAATCAGCTAAATTTTGAGACTTGATCTCTACTTGGAAAGTAGTACCCTGCTTTTGGTCTTGCTATACTTGTACAAAATTTCCATTTCTCTCAACATCTTGATTACTCAAAACAAGGCTATTGTCTGTGATCTGCTCATTAATTAGTAGTTTATCCAGATGATTTATATCATTCTCACAACCATTCTCACCCACAAAACTAGGGAGTGCATCAAAGATATTAACTAAAACCTTCTTAACATTATCTAAGTTTGCAACAAAGTCATCAAGGTCATCCCAAAATGAAAGTTCATCACATTCCTCTTGAATTTCTGATAAAAGATGATTGTTCCTTATCTTATTGCAACTTTCATCAAACAATAATTCATCAAAAGGTTCATTTTTGTTATCCTCATTCTAATCCAAGGTTGTAGAATGATCTTCTTGATCTACCTCTTTTACCTTTTCATTATGTTGTTCTGGCTGATTCTCTGAGATAAGAATTGCAACACTTTCATTATCTTCAACAAAACAAGGAAGCTTGTTAGTTAAACATACAAAGACTCTTCTTGGAAGGTCTTCTCCTGTTTAGTCTTTTTTTTCTCTAATCAGTAAAGCTCCATAGCTTCATGCATTAAATTCACATTCCCATCTTTCACTTGAAAGATGATAGGTCCACCCTTATAAAGGCAAATAATAATAGGACAATTAGATTCATTTGATAGGGAAACTTGGGGAGCTTCCTGAATTTCCTCATCTTGGATAGGCTAATCTAGAATGAATGCAGCTATCTAGAGCCCGTACCTTTGTGCTTGTGCAAGCAAGTGTTTTATTTGTTCTTCGTTGGCTACAACCTCCCTTGCAAGCTTTTCTTCATATTGTCTTCTCTACATCAGCAAGTCTTGCTCATAGAGATAGGCCTGATAAGCCATCTCTTCCTATTGTTACTCACAATCTTTCTGCCTCTTGATCTCTTCTATCTAATTTGTGAAGTCTAATAATGTGTCCTTCATATCATTCAAGTTATTCTTCATATTCCTAACCTCCAAATCTTGGAGTTGATCAAGATAGTGTTCGAACTAATTTGACATCAGAGATATTTCTTGGGGCTAATTTTGGACATATGAATACTGATACGAAGGTCAAGCAAGGGTGGTTGGGAGGCAAGCATATTGATCATGTTGGTTTCCTTGAAAAACCATAAAATTTGGGCTAAAACTAGTAGTATGGTTGATTTGATATGGCTGATAAGATGGTGGATTAGCAGCATTTTCATGATATGATGGATGATATGGCATGTTCCTATTGAAATTAGGGTAAACAACTGAGAGGGGGGTGAATCAGTTCTCACAAAACTTTTATCTTTTGCTACATTTAATCTTCTTTACCACTTATTTATAGACTAATGATATAACCATGAAAGCATGAATCAACAACACATGAGAAGATACATAATCAACACACATAACACTAGGATTTTTATGTTGAAACCTAGTTAAGGGAAAAACCACAGTGGGGGTTAACCCACAAGATTTATTCTCTGTTAAAAAATAGAAAAATGGGAAGGCACTTGCCTTCAGGCACACTGCCCAGAGCTCACTGCTCAAAGGAGGCTCATTGCCTACAAGAACATTCACAATGTTAACATTGAAAGATTCAACTAAGAAACAACATCTTCTTCATGCAAGGTTCAGTTCCATTGAAGCGCACAACACCTCTGTTCTACTCCCACTCACTCCTTCACTATATCTGCATCTTTGCTTGCTTCCCCACATTTCCATGACTTCACAATGCTTATTTATACATGACATTGACTTTGGAATGAACATCAAAGTTGGCCTTACAATCATCTATCTGGAACATTCTCCAAGATAGGCATTACAAGCAATTATAATCACAAGACTTAAAATGCTACATGCAAACTATTATACTATCAACCAAACATAGTTGGGACTCAAATCTTCCTTGAACAACATGCCACGCTCCATAGAACTCTTCTTAGATCATCCTAAACACACACCAAGCATCCGGTCGACCAAGACTGGAAAGAACAACACCCAAGGAAAACTCTTCAACTACGATCTCAATCCTCAATACAAACCACCAACACAATAGCCACATGATCTAGAGATCACCACAAGCATAATGAAATCAACCAAAAAAATTGCACCACCATAAATCACTAGAAACACTTGCACCTTCATTTGGAAACTCAAGAACAATAACTGTCATGACTATCACACTAGAAAGATTGCTTGCAGACCTCCAAACCATGAACCACTTGAGTTGAGGATACACACCCACATCCCAAACGTAGCACTAGGACCACAGACCATAATATTCTAATGCGGAGCAATCTGGATCAAATTCCTTTCACTCTATTACATCTGAACACTACAAAACCTAGTTCTACTTAGATGGCTATAACTTCAAAAATTCTCCATGCGGACCTCTCAAATCTTGACTAGAGCAACTTCAGACAATCCTCTATAAGCCCTTTAATCCATGAACTCTAATCTTCATCTCACTGGGAATGCAGAGCAATCTACTTCACTGAACTACACTGTCTTCACTATTTCTGACAGAGATATGTAACTCACTTGTTTCTTCTAGAGAGGCTAATTTTCTCAATATCCTCAACATACAAGTCTTCTGAACAAGTAATAGAATAAGATATAGTTGACACCAATGACAACAAGGATATGTTGACATCAATGACAACACAGATTAGACACATATTTGCAACAACATCACCCTTTGTCATTGATGGCAATATATGATGTGAAAAAATGTTTCAACCATCAAGACAAGAACTTCTCCCCCTTTCTCTTATGACATCTGCAACCACTTTCTTCACTGCTCCCCCTTTCACCAGCAACTACTCACTTCCATCCAAATTTTTCACATGACTTCTCTCCCCCTTTGACATCAATGGCAAAGGGCACATATTTGCAATCACCTCTCACCCTTTTTGTTTCTGAAGTCATAACATACTAACTACTCCCCCTAAGTAGCATCCCCTTAGCACTAATCCAGATCACAAGATATGTCTGTGAGTTCCACTAGACTGATGCACACTGGTGCACCTTAGTTCTAAATAGGAGGGGTAATTACCCCTACCTTCCCTCTAAGATACTCAAAAGTGTCCTTAGGTGGATGCTTAGTGAAGATATCTGTAATATAATCCTTTGAAGGAACAAACTCTAGTCTGACTTCATTCTCATTTACCTTCTCTCTCAAAAAGTGAAACTTGATGAATATGTGCTTTGTCTTTGAATACAACACCGAATTCTTTGAGATGTTTATTGCACTTGAATTATCACTGAAGATTGTAACAGGCTCTTTAAACACAATTCTGATATCCTTCAACATTTGCTTCATCCACAAAACTTAAGCACATTACTTGTTACTACTATATACTCTGCCTCTGCGATAGATAGAGATATTGCCTCCTTCTTTTTGCTCAACCAAGAAACCAATCTCTTTCCCAAGAAAAATGCACCACCACTAGTACTCTTCCTGTCATCCACATCTCCTACCCAATCAACATCTGTATATGCATGAAGATTGAAATCACAACCCTTAAGATACCATAAGCCATAATCAAATGTTCCCTTCAGATATTTAAAAATTATTTTGACTGCTACAACATGAGATTCTCTAGGATCAGCTTGAAATCTAGCAACAAGGCCAACTGCATTCATAATATCAGGTATGGTATGAGTCAGATAAAACATTCCTCCAATCATTGACTATACCTTTTCTAATCTTCCTTAGGGGAATCATCATCTTTACTCAACTTACATTGGGTTATCATAGGAGTACTCACTAGTTTTGAATCCTCCATTCCAAACTTTTTCAACAACTCTTTCACATACTTAGACTGAGATATGAAGATGCCTTATCTGACTGAATGATTTACAGACCCAAGATGAAATTTGTTTCACCAAGCATGGACATCTCAAATTCGCTTTGCATCTGATCAACAAAATTTTTACACATGCTCTCATTTCCACCAAAGATGATATCATCAACAAATACCTCAACAATCAAGATGTGTTCATGATCAATCTTGAAATAAAGATTATTGTCAGCAGTGCCTTTGCTAAAACCTAACTTTAGCAAATACTTATCTAATCTTGCATACCAAGCTCTTGGGGCTTGTTTAAGTCCATACAATGCTTTCTTCAACCTACAAATCATATCTCGTTGATCAGACAACTGGAATCCTTCTGGTTGTTCAATGTAGACTTCTTCTTCCAAATCTCCATTTAGGAATGCTGACTTGACATCCATCTAGTAAACTTTGAAATCTTTGTAAGCAACAAAGGCAAGAAATAATCTGACTACTTCAATTCTTGCCACTGGAGAAAAAGTTTCTTCAAAATCAATTCCCTCTACCTAAGAATATTCTTTGCACACCAATCTTGCTTTGTTTCTCACAACTTCACCATTTTCATTCAATTTATTCTAGTTCAATCTTTGAAATCAAACAATACTCTTCTTGTTCTTCAGCAATTTTTCTTCTATTTTGAACACCTTTATTTCTATCTCCTATAATTTGATCTTTAGAATGATTCAACCTTACATACCTGGGAGTTTTGAGATTTTCTTGAACTTGTTCCTCAACATTTGCACTGGCTTCTTGAGTCACTAGATTCTCTAGAGCAATCTAAATCTGAGTTTGAGGACCTTCATTTTTATCATCTAATTCATATCCACAAGACTTAGAAGGTCTCTCCTTGCTTTCATCAATCTTGACATTAGTACTTTCAAAAATCCTTTTCAATCTCTTGTTAAAGCACCGGTATGCCTTGCTTTGGTTAGAATAACCCAAAAATATTCCTTCATCACACCTTGCATCAAACTTGTCTAGATCTTCATCTCTTTTGATATAGCATTTACTACCAAAAACTCTGAAGTATTTCACAATAGGAGCATTACCAAACCACTGTTCATAAGGGGTTTTACTAGTATTACTTTTGATCTACACCCGATTAAGAGTGTAGATAGAAGTACTCACAACCTCTCTCCAATAGACATGTGAAACATTTTCTTCCATCATCATGGTTCTAGTAGCCTCTTGAATAGTTTAGTTCTTTCTTTCCACAACTCCATTCTGTTGAAGAGTCCAAGGAGCAGATAACTATCTTCTTATTCCATGCTTTTCACAAAATGCATTAAACTCACCAGAGCTAAACTCTCCACCTCTTTCAGATCTTAGACACTTTATCTTCACACCAATCTCATTTTCCACCCTAGCCTTGAACACCTTGAATCTATCAAGAGCCTCTAATTTCTCTCTCAAGAAAGTGACCCACATCATTTGGGAGTAATCATCAATCAGCAACATAAAGTATCTATCTCCTTGCAAACTCCTAACTCTGGCAGGACCACACAAATCAATGTGCACAAGTTCCAACAATCCACTTGAAAATTGTTCTTTACTTTTGAATGTAGTTCTGCTTTGTTTGCCCAAATAACATTCCTTACACATGCTATTAGTAGGTTTCACAAGCTTTGGAAGATCTCTCACAACCTAAGTAGTACTTATCTTGATAATATTATCAAAGTTTACATGACACATTCTCCTATGCCATAACCAATTTTGATCAATCTGAGCAATCAAACAACTTTTACTAGTACCACTTAAATGAAATATATTACCTCTAGTCTGTGTACCAAATGTAATCTCAGTTCTAGAGCTTTCCAAGATTCTACATTTTCCATCCTTGAATCAGAGATCATACCCTTTGTCAACCAACTGTCCAACACTGAAAAGATTATGCATCAACCATTCTACATACAAAACATCATTAGTGTTATTCTTACCATCAAGAGAGATGGATCCTCTACCACGGATTCTACCAACTAAATTGTCTCCAAACTTCACAATTCCACCTTCAAACCTTTTCGTACTTACAAACTTACTCTTATCACCTGTCATATGATGAGAGCATCCACTATCAATCACCCATTCATCCTTTTCTTCAACCTGAGCAGCCAAGGCACTTTCCACATTCACACAGCTAGCAGACTCAGTAGGCATCAGATCTTCTTCTTTGATAGCAATGAAAACCCATTCATTTCTAGAGGTACTTCCCTTATTAGATTCATCATCTATAACTCCTTTATCAACAACTTCTTAGACATAGTAGCGGTTCTTCTAAAACCTAGGTCTGTTAGGGTTTGGCTTTGAAACCCTCTTTGGACATCTTGAAGCAAAATGACCAATCTTATTACAAGCAAAACATTTGAAAAACAACTTTCCTTCATACTTACCAGATCCTCTTGGCAATCTTTTGGCAAAAAGGGATTCAAGTTCTTCAAGATCCGATTCATCTTCTTCAAGTTCCTTCCTTGCCTTCTCATATCTGGTAAGTCTTCTTGAAGAGCTTTCACCTAGATCAAATCTTTGCTTTCTAGAAACACTGGCCTTAAAAGTAGATTCTAATTTAGGAAGAGAATTACCAAACTCACTCTTTTCAAATGCTGAAAGCTTGCCATCCAACTAATCACTTGTAACAGTTGTCACAGTCCTAATCTCCTCAATAGCAGTAACTTTATGTTTGTATGAAGTAGGTAAGGATCTGAGTACTTTGGCAACAATCTCTAATTCTTCCACTATTCCACCAGCACTCTTGATACTGCTCACAAGTTCATTCACCTTCTACATATAGGAAGTGATGTTTTCATCTTCACTCATCCTCAAACATTCATATCTACCCTTCAGGCTCTATAGCTTAGCACATTTGACATATGTATCACCTTCATACAGAGTTTCCAACTTCTTCTAGATTTCATGAGCATTTTTCAATTCCAAGACTTTTGTCATTTCTGTATCAATCAGGGCACTCAACAATGCTCCTTTAGCCCGAATGTTGTTTTTAGCATCTTTGATTTCATCTAGAGTTGAAGGACCATTCTACGGAGGTTTATACTCATTCTTTGTTATTAACCAATAAGGATCACCCATGTATTGTAAATGACATTCCTTGCGATTCTTCCAAAGAGAGTAATTTGTTCTATCAAATCTTGGACTGTCCTTCTTGTATGTCAACATCCTGGATCTCCTTAAGTGGTCAAGCTTCTTTTAGAGGAACTGGCTCTAATACCAATTATTGAAATTAGGGTAGACAACTGAGAGGGGGTAGTGAATCAGTTGTCACAAAAATTTTATCTTTTGCTACATTTAATCTTGTTACCACTTATTTATAGATTAATGATATAACCATGAAAGCATGAATCATCAACACATAAGAAACATAATCAACACACATAACACCAGGATTTTTACATGGAGACCCAATTAAGGGAAAAACCATGTTGGGGGTTAACCCACAAGATTTATTCTCTGTTAAAAAATAGAAAAATGGGAAGGCACTTGCCTTCAGGCGCACTAACCAGAGCTCACTGCTCAAAGGAGGCTCATTTCCTACAAGAACATTCACAATGTTAACACTAAAAGATTCAACTGAGAAAAATCTTCTTCATGCAAGGTTTAGTTCCATTGAAGTGCAAAACACCTCTGCTCTACTCCTACTCACTTCTTTGCTATACCCGCATCTTTGCTTGCTTCCCGACATTTCCATGACTTCACAATGCTTATTTATACATGACATCGACTTTGGAATGAACATCAAAGTCAGTCTTACAATCATCTATCTGGAACATTCTCCAAGATAAGCATTACAAGAAATTATAATCACAAGACTTAAAATGCTACATGTGAACCATTATACTATTGGCCAAACATAGCTGGGACTCAATCCTTCCTCGAACAACATGCCATGCTCCATAGAACTCTTCTTAGATCATCCACAACATGCACCAAGCATCCAATCAACCAAGACTAGAAAGAATAGCAACACCCAAGGAAAACTCTTCAACTACAAGCTCAATCCTCAATGCGGACCACCAACACTATAGCGACACGATCTAGAGATCACCGCAAGCACAATGAAATCAACTACAACAATTGTACTACTTCAAATCACAAGAAAAACTTGCACCTTCATCCAGAAACTCAAGAACAATAATTGTCATGACTGTCACACTAGAAAGATTGCTTGCGGACCTCCAAACCATGAACCACTTGAGTTGAGGATACACACCCACATCCCAAACATACCATCAGAACCGCAGAACATAATATTCCAATGCGAAGCAATCCAGACCAAATTCCTGTCACTCTATTACCTCTTAACACTGCAAAAACTAGTTCTACTTAGATGGCCATAACTTCACAAATTCTCCATGTGGACCTCTCAAATCTTGACTAAAGAAACTTTAGACAATCCTCTATAAACCCTTTAATCCACAGACTCTTATCTTCATCTCACTAGGAATACGAAGCAATCTACTTCACTAAACTCCATTGTCTTCATTGTTTCTGATAGAGAGATATGTAACTCACTTGTTTCTTCTGGAGAGGCTAATTTTCTCAATATCCTCAACATACAAGTCTTCTAAACAAGTAGTAGAATAAGATATAGTTGACACCAATGACAATAAGGATATGTTGACATCAATGACAACACTGATTAGGCACATATTTGCAACAGTTCCCATGAAAGATAGACATGATTGCTCATTCAAAAGCTAGAAAACAAACTGAAACCATAGTTACTTGAAATAAAATAGCACCTAATCTTGTTTAAATCTTTATCATAGGCTACAAAATTTGATCTATCAAACTAGAAACTCGGAGTCTCTAGGTACTTGAATTGAAACCTCCAAAAGGCTATATTAATTGTTGCTCATACCAAAACAACAAAAAGAATAAGTTCTTTATTGAACTGAAAAATTAGTTCAATGTCCCACCAAGCATGACAAAATCTACTATCATGCAGGATTGCACCTGTTATCCAAAGTTGTGAAGCTCAGCAATCTTGTGTAACATGGGATCAAACTCAAGTTGTGGGTGACCTATGGTGGGCTTGAACCTCTACTTTATAGGCTAGTTCCCTTATAATTTTCTAATGGGTTAATGAATTTTTAGGAAAAAGGGTAAAAAAGACCTCCTAAAAGTACTAAAACTGTAACTTAAAAGTGTGGTGATGCACCTAATTTGATAGACAACTGCAACTCTAATTCACAATAAATTTTAGAAAATCTATCCACACAAATCACCTTGGCAATATGATCACAAAATGGATTCTAAGGAAGTCTTGGATAACTTTCTTTTCAGAGGAAAACTAGCTTCTCACAACATGAAAGAAATACTATTCCAATTGTATAGCCTAAGACCTATGATTTTTATTGTTGTTCAATGCATGCAAGTACAAATGAGACAATGATTTTAAAGGTTTCGATTCTAAAAACAATAAAGTCTTATCAAATCATTCATAAAACAACACAAATGAGAAGGTAGATACTTGATTCAAATGAAAATAAAGGAACACTTGCATAAAAATGGCAAAAAATAGAACCTATAACCTACTGTAATATATTAATCTGCAAAAATTGAGTTACAAACACTCTTTCTCTCTACAATGTATAGGAGAGCAACAAGGCAAGAACTTCAAAAACATAAGTTTTTCTCACAATATAAAATCTTCTCTCAAAGAGACCTAGAAAGGTCAATTGCAGTCAACTACCTCTAAAAATAATCTCTCCAAAACTTATCCATGAGCAAGCATGAAAATCCCTAAAAAATAGGGTCCTAACTACAGAAAAAGAAGCCAAAATAGCTTTAAACTGCTCCTCAAACTCAGATTGACCAAGTGGTGGACCAAACTCTTCCAGTTTTGCCCAAAAATCATGCAAATGATCCCAAAATGTCTTAGTTAACTTCATCCTCCAATTTTACATGATTTTGGGATGATAAAACAATGTGAACAAGGAATAAAGTTATCAACATGATTTACTTTACTAATATGTGTTACAATTTGTTCAATTTTTTTGACTTTTACAACTTTGTGACAAATGGTAAAGTAATTTATAATTATATTTCTTTATTATTTATTTACATTGCTTTTAAGTTGCAAAGTCATGCAAAATTGAGGGATATTTTTCTTTAAAATATTTTAAAACAAATAGCAACTCCTTATATCTCTCTTTTGATTTGAACAATTACATTATGCATCCTATGATGATGCCAAAGAAAAAAACATATTTCCCATGCATGCAAAAAGGATCTCCTCCATGCAAAATATATCCATCATGCAATTTCATTAGATACATGTTAGAGTTTATCCTTATGAGTCCCCATGCATTATGCATATCTTTCTCCCCTTTGACTTAAAAGTCACATTTACCATTTTTTAAAAAGATATGGCTAATACAATAATCTCAAACCTTATGTCTCCCTATGGCATTATGCATCATATCTTAATACATCTTCAAAAATTAAAGTCATTACATCTTATAACTCCCATGCAAACAACACATCACCATATCTTGCATTATTACCTTTGACTTTGAAGAATAATCAAAAGAGCATAATAGCCCTTTCGGGACCCCCATGCATACTAGGTTTGATGATAAGTAAAGACTTGACTACGAAGAGTTTATGGATAACAACGATTACACAAAACCAACAATCAAAAATCAAAAATCTTGAACTAGGTCATTCGACCAAAAGGAGAAACAACCCTAAAATATCTTCATTTTGTCATTTGCATTCTTTCGGTCTCTACGTTCTACCACCATGCTAGGCTTTCAACCTGCTAGGGTTTGAGCTCTCACAGGAACTTCTATGGTTGCCATGGTGATTTTTGAG
This sequence comes from Cunninghamia lanceolata, assembly GCA_027924645.1. NCBI lineage: Eukaryota > Viridiplantae > Streptophyta > Pinopsida > Cupressales > Cupressaceae > Cunninghamia > Cunninghamia lanceolata. The sequence goes on from BSBN01000596.1 coordinate 5,928,765, forward strand.
ATCTATGTGCCATTTATTTTTAGACTAGGGCTTTTCTCTTTCCTCTGTAAGTGTTCCTAGCTTTTGTCTGAGTTTATTCAAGCTATCTATCAAGAATCTTTGCATCTTTCTTTTGCTACTGTGTAATGGCTTTCTCTTCTCTTTATTGTGCCTTCTATAAAACATGAAAAGAACACCTATGCTCTTCCTTTTTAGCTACGACATTTAATTATGACTATTCATGATTTAATGGAAACATCATAAAGGAGCTCTGCATTTGTTATTATAGTGTAGGATCTATATTTTTTTTCTAAGTTACCTTTCTGTGTTGTGATGAGAATAGCATGAATGCCTATGTATCTCTCCTTTTAGCTGAGAAGTGGGTTTCTGTATATTCTTCTTCCCTTGTGGTTTTATCTTGAATGGAGAACATTTTGTAGCAAGGTGAAAGAAAACTTGGTCGTGCTTTTCCTGTAGCTTTACAAAAGAAGATAATGGCTCTCTATATTACTTTTTTAGTCATAAAATGACAATACTGTTTCTAACATACCATTTACCTTTCTCTGCACCTTTTTCTCTCAATCTTCATTGAATTGGAGTGATGAAAGGAGTTTTTCTTTGTATATAGCACAATCCTATTAGGGTTTCACCTACACTTCTTTTGGCCTCTATAGACAAACAAAAGAATATGTATCTCTATGTATTTTGTAAGTAAAAATGAAGTAACATATTCTCTGTCTGAATAATCTCTTTCTGTGTTTTGTTACAAACCCTACTAGGGTTTCACCTCCACTTGCACTCTACTTCCTATTTTGTGCTTAGCTATTGTGACAATCATTTAAAATGACTATTCTCTTATCTTGTATGACTGCTCTTCAAGAGGTAAGACAACCCATGTGCATATTACTTCCATAGTGAATGTGTATCTCTATCATCATGATTGTTTCTTATATCTTTGATAGATCATCATCTCTAGCATTGTTGATCCTTGCTCTGTCTTGATAACTAAATAGTCATTAGATAGTGCACTATCTTTTGGAGTTTCCAAAGTCACTGCCATTTGTCACTCAGACCTATGTTTCTTTTATACATGGCATCTTCATTGTATTACAAACCTAAATACATCTGCCCTTTGCTCTCTAGGCCTAACCTTGCATCTACTCCTTGTATTTCCTTCTGAGACAACTTATCTTGGAGCACGAATATTACAAAAATAAGTATATCCTTATGATGTATTTGTTATGCTACTCTAATATTTGAAGAAAACAATCGAGATAAGTTCACTTCAGATAGTGTAGTTTCATCAAATGAATAAATCATTTAATGGTAAACAAGAACTAAACCATACTGTACTCTTCCCTTATTTCATTATGATCATAAAAATGTCATTTCCATTCACTGTTCACCTTAATCTCATGGTATTATGTAAATAGGATTAGTTGATGAAAGCATTGCATATTATCTGTGAGGTTTGCATATTATCTTTGAGGTTTGCATATTATCTTTAGCATCATTTCTCCTAAGGACTTATGTTCTCTTCCATTGATTATCTCTGTCATAATTCATCTGCCACATATCTCTTTGCTAGGGGCTGCTTTAAGCAATGCTACATGCTTATGTTCTCATGTGTTTGGAATGCTTTGTCTTTTAACAACAAATAGCATTGTCTTCTTCTTGCATTTGGTTCTAACTCATGACTTCCTATACATGGACTCACATATACACTGTAGACTCTGCACCTATGATGAAGGATATAGAATGAGTTTAAAATATATGTTCTTCTTTGTATCTCCTGTAGATAAAAAAAAGATGTATATGTCTCTGCTACTCCAAGGCATGTTGATTGTCTTTTCACCTTCTAATGCTATTCCACATGCTTAGAATGTTGTCATGAACTCCTTGTGAACTACTCTGAAGCCGATAATATGCCTTTCTCATTGCTGAAACAATCATGATCATGACTGGCTTTTTTTCCCTTTATGACTGTCAATTGTAATCTTACACCTCATTCACAACAAAATGATGTAGGAGCATTTGAAAGCATTCAGAATAATTGAGATAGTTGACAGTGAAGTTATAGATAGCAGAGAAAGTGACCTTGGAGAATTATGGCATTTTAATATTAGAGGTTGTGGATCTGGAATTAACATCTAGACATAGTTAGTTATAACATATCAAGAATTCAAGTCATTTGGCTTTGATTCCAGAGAGTTATCACTTTGGAAGATTAACTATTTTTGTAGAACAGAGCCGACTGTGTTCAGTGGAGTCTAAATCAGCTTGCAGATCAAATCCGTGACTTGCAGAGCAAAAAGGAGCATTGTTCGATGAAGTTTAGGACCTAGCCGGCCTTCAATGGTGATCCATATGAAATTCTATGCATTTGTGGTGCAGTGCCTTAGGTTTAGGCCAGACCTATTTTATGTACATGTTACATAAGCTAGTCTTTACAATTAAGCCAACTTGATGATGATCCGAAGGCTTGCAAAGGATATAAATGAAGGATAATGATTTGTTTCAAGGCAGCAGTGAGGAAGTGATTAGTAGAACAAAGATATGAAGTGAGATCTGAAGTTGTTTTGATCTGGAGAAGTAGCAGAACAGAGTAGAAGGCGGTGCATGAATCAGAATGAGTTGCAAAGCAAAGAACTGAGTTGTAGAAGAAAGAAATCATGAAATAATATTGTTCTTCTGTAATCCCAGGGTTGTGGCCTAATATCTGTAAAGCCATTGAGGCATATGTAATTCGATTTGAAGTATAATATATGAAGAATGATCTTCGAAGGCAAGGTTTTCCCTTGTTAGGGTTTTCCCATGATACATCTTGTGTTATGTGTTCATGAATATCTTTTATCTTTATGTTGTTTAGCAATTAACTTTTTTTGCATATCTATTATGATCATGGTGTTGTTTGGATAAGGCTACAAGGTTGGACAATCCCTCACCGGACCCTCCTACCCTGACTGTATCAAAAAAAGTGATAAGTACATGTCCTATTTGTTGTTCCATGATATGATATTCTTCTTAGATGAATAAAGAAGGACGCATGATGGGCTCTACCTTTGTGGGAGCCATATTTTCTCCACATTCTTGAATAAAATCTACAACAAATATTTACTTGTACCTACACAAGAAACACACAGGTTAGATATATAATTTACCTTTGATTCATGATATGGGGTCACTTGCATGGATTTATCTCCTTTTGATATGGTACTTGTATCTGCTCATTTTAACTTTTCTTATGATGATATCTGATTACTAATTATTGTTGCTACATAAAAGTGGATGGTACTTTTTGTTTGACTTGGTTATGTGTATGAAAAGTTTTGGAACCCAGAGCTTCTAACAAAACTTTTTTGTAGGTGTTTTGGAGCTCGATAGATGGAGGGAACTGGAGACCAACTTAACCTCGAGATTCTTCATTCACAGGCAATGACGGGTCCCTCCTCTTTTCCTATGCATTTCTTGTTCTTCAAAAGTAAAATTTACTTTTATGTTGCATACATTAGTTACTCCCATGTCTTGTGTGTGACACTTTTATACATTCTTTTGAATACAATCAGCTATTTCAATCTACGCAATGACTTATGTATATTTCACTTTCTAAATCAAATACATAGCATAAAACAACTAATCTTTCTTTGAAACAAATGTATTAAACATGATGTATAATTTGATAGTTTATAAATACCTCTTTTACTTGCACTAAAACATAATGAATAATTAGCAACTAAAACATGAAATCCGTCAATTCTCTTCATTCTTTGAATATTTATTTTCTTGTCCGTAAATGCTTTCCCTTACCAGGATGATGTAACACCTCAGCTTGAGATGTTACATGATTTTGATAACTGATTTTGTACTTGTCTTCTATCAATACATTAGACATTGACTGGATGATCCTGCATAAGCAAAAAACATTGTACCCCCTCTAAACAACAAATGTTTAAGCCTTGCTAAATTAGGTGTGAACATAATTTAGTAACATTTTTGGTCACCTCTTAGGGGTGTTTGCCTGCTAAACAAAACAGAACCAATAGCCTTCCAAATCCATTGAGCATATGAGTCTTTTCTTGTCTGAAACCTTGAAAACCTCTACAACTCAAACTAATAGGAAAAATACAGCAGCAGAACAATACTAAAATCTAAACTAATCTGATCCTGTTTAGGACATGGCAAGCAAAATGTGCAATAGCACTTCTTAGAAAATGAAAACTTAACCTAACCTACTCTAACCAGCCAAAGAAGCTAGTCAAACAAATCCATTAACTAGCTTTGTAAAATAACTTCCCTTTCTAATTAAGAAAGGATGTTTTGCAAGGTTATGAACTATTGATAAGATATGACCCATAAGAACATACCTTATAGAATGTTGCAAAATTATCTGAAGAACAAGAACAAACTCACTCACAATCTAAAGTTGATCATAGATACTATTGTTATGGGGTGAATAGATAATCTGATTATGTTGTTCTAAGGCTATAATCTCATCTTTGGGCACAACAGTAACATGTGTCTCCTTATTTAGCTCTCTACCAACTAAATCCCTAATTGGACACCCTCTTGAAAGGATGAACTTTCTTCTCATACTGTTGCTCTCTTGCTTATGATCTGTTGTCCTATTTTCACTTGTAATCTCAACTTGGTTTGAAAAATTTAGCTCACATGAATGAAATGAAGGAAGGCTTGCCTCTTTGACCTGAATAGGCTAATCACATACTGTTGGCTCATATGATACTATCTTATCATCAATGTTAGAACAAAAAAATTCTATGATACCTGAAAACATGCTCTCATCTAACTGATAATCTTGCACTGAATCCAAGTGAGTTTTGTCATTCTACTGTTCAAAACTAGACATTGATATTAGAATGCATGTGTTATCTTGATTCTCATCTACAAACTTAGGAAGTTTATCAAACAAATCAGCTGAATTTTGAGACTCAACCTCTACTTGGAAAGTAGTACCTTGCTTTTGGTCTTGTTGTACTTGTACAAAATTTCCATTTCTCTCAACATCTTGATTACTCAAAATAAGGTTGTTGTTTGTGATCTGCTCATTGATTAGTAGTTTGTCCAGATGATTTATATTATTCTCACAACCATTCTCACCCACAAAACTAGGGAGTGCATCAAAGATATTAACTAAAACCTTCTTAACATTATCTAAGCTTGCAACAAAGTCATCAAGGTCATCCCAAAATGAAAGTTCATCACATTCCTCTTGAATTCTGATAAAAGAGGATTGTTCCTTACCTTATTGCAACTTTCATCAAACAATAATTCATTAGAAGGTTCATTTTTGTTATCCTCATTCTGATCCAAGGCTATAGAATGATCTTCTTGATCTACCTCTTTTACCTTTTCATTTTGTTGTTCTGGTTGATTCTCTGAGATAAGAATTGCAACACTTTCATTATCTTCAACAAAACAAGGAAGCTCGTTAGTTAAAACATACAAAGACTCTTCTTGGAAGGTCTTCTTCTGTTTAGTCTTTTATTTCTCTAATCGGTAATGCTCCATACCCGCGTGCCTTAAATTAACATTCCTAGCTTTCTCTTGAAACATGATAGGTCCACCCTTATAAAGGAAAATAGTAATAGGCAATTAGATTTATTTGATAGGGAAACTTGGGTAACTTCCTAAATTTCCTCATCTTGAATAGGCTGATCTAAACTGAATGCAGTTATCTAGACCATATACCTTTGTACTTGTGCAAGCAAGTGTTTTATTTGTTCTTCTTTGGTTGTAACCTCCCTTGCAATCTTTTCTTCATATTGTCTTCTTTGCATCAGTAAGTCTTGCTCATAGAGATAGGCCTAATAAGCCATCTCTTCCTATCGTTGCTCACAACCTTTCTGCGTCTTGATCTCTTCTATGTGCTTTGTGAAGTCTAATAATGTGTCCTTTGTCATGCCCACTTTTTCCATGTAGTTATAACACACATTACTCACGTGTCATGTCCACATGCGTCATGTGGTCATGATACGAACTATCAAAAATTTTCCCTTACTACTCTGAAAACCCCCTCGCACACATAAGCGTGCTTGGCGGTGCACGCTTAAGGCAAAAGCAATACAGTTGACGATGGCGTACCAAATACATGTGCACACACCCTAGACAAGGAAACGCGTGGTTCCCTAACTTAGGTTAATCTCATGAATTATATTTGAACAAAGTTGTTTTAGGTGATAGATCATTTTTCAACAAAGCACGATCATCTGTTCATTTGCCCTCTCTTCCTTTTCTTGGAATTTAATTTTGATTGTATTTCTATCTCATTTTCATTAATAAGTTCCTTAACTATAAAGAAAGTATAGAATAATTCATTAAAAACAAAGCAATGAGTTAATTTTGTTTTTGCAAAAATAAACATTGTATTTCTGAATTGCAACTCTGAGTTTAAGCATCTATTCAATTCGTATTATACATTATGCATAATTCAATCCCACTTTCCTTGATTTAAGATTTCTATTTCAAGTCAAATATTTTAAACTACATATAGTTTGCATTCAAATGAATAGTGAAAAGTGAATAATAAAAGTAAATAGTGAATAGTAAAAGTGAATAGTGAATAGTGAATAGTGAATAGTAAATAGTGAATAGTAAAAGTGAATAGTAAAAGTGTATAGTAAAAGTGAAAAGGTCCCCATCCTAGGATGAGACCCTCAAGGTGGCAGTAATTTCAAAAGCAATACTGCAACCCAAATTTCATTTATTTCATGGTGGGGATATTTTTTTAACACTTTTACAAACTTAATTAAAACATCAACTAACTCATAACGTTGCAAGTAGAAGAAGAAGGAACTAGATAATTTTAATATCCTTTTAAAAATAAATTTTCTTTTCCTTTTTCTTAATTCTAAATGGTAAAACTTAATGAATAAGAAAATTACAACTATCAGCCTAAGAAAAGAGAAAATTTCCTCACAACTCCAAAAATAACAATTTATACAACAATAGGGAGATAATTTTCTCCTTTTGGAAAAATCGACAAGTAAGGAGCTATTAAAAGATCATGCTCTCCTTAAGACTTAAGGAAAATAAAATATTTTCTAAGATCCAATAATCTTCTCCAAGCTTCACAATAAGCTCCAAGAATACCTGCATAACACACAAAGAAAGAAACACCACACAAGCTGCTCTCCTCCCTACCGTAGACCCGCAAGTGGGTCACCCCCAAGCTAGGGAGACCATCCACATACCCAAGGTAAAATAGACTATACACATCACAACATTGATCAACAACAACAAATCAAATAAAACACACACCCTCAAGGTTTGACTCACAATACAATGAACCAACTTAGGTGAGTTCAGGAGGGTAAGGGAGTAGACAATCTCTACCTCTAGGTGCCATCCTTTCACAAATTATCACAAGGCCTTAAGCCAACAATATAATCTTCCACAAGCCCTCAAGCCTTCCAATTAATCAAATTACCCAGGATATTCCAATAGGCTCTCAAAGCCAATAAGCCCTCTAGGCTAAAAAAATACCAACTTGCCCTCAAGGCATATCATGTAACCAGAACCAGGATGACACCCGAGGAGGGTCACACCTCCCCTCCCTAAACATGATGAGCATTGCCTTCCAACTGGAAGGAGCTCTCTCTACACCCCAAAACAAAACCCAAAAATAAATAGAAAAGCTCAAAGAAGACATTGCAAGACTCTTTCAACAACCAAGTTATAAACATGCATATCAACATTAGATCACACAAGAGGATAGAATTTGTTCACCAACCTTCCAAAGCCCAATTATGGAAGAATCTGATGAAGAGCTCCTCTCTACTTTCCTCTCCAAAATCTCCTTCTTTTTCCTCCAAGATTCAACCCCAAAAATAATTTCTCTATGATCACAAGCAAGAGATAATGTATGGAGGATATAGAATGGCTAGAATAATTTCGGCATTATGAGGCTATGAAGAGAAGAATAGAGAAAGAATTGGAAATTATGAGGATGCCAAAAGAAGAATTCTTAGAGGAAATTATGCATGATGAGGATGCAAGAATGAAGTCCCCCTGCAAGAATGAAGTCCTCTCCTGTAAAAATGAAGTTCACCTGCAAAAAAAAGAAGTCTCCTACAAAATTCATGTCTCCTAATTGCTTAGAGAAGGGTCTCATTTATAGATTTTCAGAGAAGGGAATGGAAGGTGAGGATCAAGAGTTGAGATCAAGGGCTCACATTATTTGTGAATTTTAAATTCATAGTGGATGAATTAAAAATTTATTTTTTAAAAGATGTAATATTTAAATAACCCCACTATCCCAAGTGGAATTAATAAAACATCCCCACTATCCCAAGTGGAATTAATAAAATATCCCCACTATCCCAAGTAGAATTAATAAAATATACCCACTCTCCCAAGTGGAATTAATAAAATATACCCACTCATGAGGTCCCCCATTATAGCCCACATGTAGAAATAAAATACAATGAGAAAACTTAAAATAACATAGAGTGGGTGACACAACACCCACATAAAAGGGAACCCCACCAAAAGAGGCACATGGAGACAAGCCCTCCATAATGAGGGGGATCATGGAGTGCTCCATGACTTGGAAGTGGGCATGAGTGGGGATTCCACTCATCCCATGTCCCCCAAGCTTCCAATTTTCGTCACTTAACCTCACCCCCAAGTTGAGGTGACCCTATGGCAGTTAACCCAAGGTTAACCTAGTCAAAAAGGTCCCTAAACCCAAGGGGTACAACCTAGGGTTGTTTTTACACCTAGTTAAGACTCCCAGAGTCAAATAAACACATGAAAAGGGTCAAAAATAATTAAAGTTAAAACAAGATTCAAAACATCAACTTATAACACTTATCATAATAAAAGTAATTCAGATAAAAGCCCTTATTCCCTTAACCTCATGCAAAAATAACACATTACGACAGTACCACAATTTTCTAAAACAAGAGGTTGATCTCAGTTCCTCATTGAACTAGATCGGCTCACAAGGGAACAACATAGGTATGAGATGGTCTCCTGTAATAGTGGTTTTGTTAGAAATACCTGCACACTCAAACTCGAAGTCAATATCACATATAGATATCATAGCCGAAGCAAAACTAAATACATGCATCTTAAACATTCAACCATAGAATCATATTGAGTTTCCCTTTCCATTCTTTATTTTCTTCAAAACAATATCTAAATTATCATTGCACAATTATTTCCTTAAAATCAAATAGGTTCAATAATCCAGAATGCAGAAAATAACATCTAATATCATTGCACAATTATTTTCTTAAAAATCACATAAGTTCAATAATCCAGAATTCAGAAATCAATAGTCTCTTAACATAATAATAATAATAATAACAAAAGCACTACAAATAGTCTCATAAACAATAATGTAAAAAGGTAGGCCTCACATCCTTCATATCACTCAAATTATTCTTCATATTCCTAACCTCCAAATCTTGGAGTTGATCAAGAGAGTGTTCGAACTGATTTGACATTAGAGATATTTCTTGAGGCTGATTTTAGACATATGAATGCTGATATGAAGGTCAAGCAAGGGTGGGTGGGAGGCAAACATATTGAGCATGCTGGTTTCCTTGAAAAACCATAGAATTTGGGCTAAAACCAGAAGTATGGTTGATTTGATATGGCTGATAAGATGGTGGATTAGCAGCATTTTCATTATATGATAGATGATATGACATGTTCCCATGAAAGATAGACATGCTTACTTATTCAAAAGCTAGAAGACAAACTAAAACCATAGTTACTTGAAATAAAATAGCACTTGATCTTGTTTGGATCTTTCTCATAGGCTGTAAAATCTGATCTATCAAATCAGAAACTCAGAGTCGCCAGGTACTTGAATTGAAACCTCCAAAAGGCTATAATAACTGCTGCTCATACCAAAATAGAAAAAAGAATAAGTTCTTTATTGAACTAAAAAACCAGTGCAATGTTCCACCAGACATGTCAAAAACTATTGTCGTGTAGGATTGAACCCATTATCCAAAGCTGTGAAGCTCAGCAATCCTGTGTAACATGGGATCAAACTCAGGCTATGGGTGACCTATGGTGAGCCTGAACCTCCATATTATGTGTTGATTCCCTTATAATTTTCTAATGGGTTAATGAATTTGCAGGAAAAGGGGTGAAAAAGACCTAAAAGTACTAAAACTATAACTTAAAAGTGTGGTAATGTACCTAATTTGATAGAGAAATACAACCCTAATTCACAATAAATTTCAAAAAATCTATCCAGACAAATCACCTTGGCAATATGATCACAAAATTGATTCTAAGGAAGGCTTGGATAACTTTGTTTTCAAAGGAAAACTGGCTTCTCACATCATGAAAGAATACTATTCCAATTGCACAAACTAAGACCTATGATTTTTACTATTGTTCAATGCATGCAAGTATAAATGAGACAATGATTTTAAAGGTTTCGATTCTAAACACAATAAAATCTCATCAAATCATTCATAAAAAAATAACAAATGAGAAGGTAGATACTTCATTTAAATGAAAATAAAGGAACACTTGCATAAAAATGGCAAAAAATAGAACCTGTAACCTACTATAATGTATTAATCTACAAAAATTGAGTTACAAACACTCTTTCTCTCTGCAATGTATAGGAGAGAGAAAAGATTTTAAAAGATAGCTTGAAGCTTTTGAATTGGGGAGCCAAGATTTTGATCATAGTATTTGCGAGTGGAGAAATTCTTGTTATTCCTACAAATATTGCCCTTGTAAAGAACTGGACAGCGCATGGACTTTACTAGGGAAGCTATAGAATTCATCAACCAGAAGTATATATAAATTCTATTCAAGACTTACTCACATGGCTAGATATTAGTCATAAGGAGACTTTTTTGTTATAGTTGTGTTAGTTTGAATAGGGTCTTGGTGGTGTTTTCTGTAATATGGATGTTGTTGAGATCTCCTAGTATGGAGCATGGTTTTGGTATGGAAATTTGGGAGGATATGGGGTTGTAATAGGAGGATCCTAGGCTAGGAGTATTTAAAAAAAACATTATTTCAATTGTAATTCCAGTACATGATTAGTGGTACCCGACACTCCTTTAAGAATTTCACATTAAAGGGGGATATATTATTTCCTCAATTATGAAATGAGTCTTCAAATCAAAATTTTCTAAGTAGCAAGCTCATTGGAGGACAGAGGCATAGGAGGTTGGAGGATAGTCAGTGACCTCTCATCAGTCGCTAGAGATGAGGCTGCAAAGTTGCATTAGTGAGATAATTATTTGTGCCAAAATGACTAAGCCAAAATTAGTTTCCAGGTGGCAGTGGTAACCATCTTATATCATTTGTGATCAGAGTGGCAATGATCTATAATGGTGGTTGCATATGAGATGAGGACTTCGTTCTCAAGCTTTGCAAGCTATTGTTGGATGTGTATGTCCCCAATCACATTTCTTGGTTGTATGTGAATGGATGTGGTTTTCCTCATTCACGTGATGATGTAAGTGATTAGAAGTGTTTCTCCCCAGTCACAGGAGTTGGTGATTATGATTGGATGTGTTTGTCCCCAATCATAATTATTGTGAGTAGATGTGTGTGTCCCTGTTCATGACTGATGTTGGATAGAAGTTTTTATCCCTATCCAAACCTGATATAAGACCTTGGATAGATGTGTTAGTCCCTATACTTGGATCCATGGGTAGATGTGTTTGTCCCTATCCTTGGATGAAAGTACACTAAGCATAGTGAGGCTAGTTCCACTATTGCTTGACATGAGTAGATGTGTATGAACCTACTCTTATCTTATATTGTTTGGTGAGCTATTGTGTGTGGTCATCAAGTATTGTGATGTTCCTTTACCCCATGTTCATACTAAGGGGGGTGTTGGGATTTAGTGTTCACATAGGTATTAGGAATATTAGGATGCATAAAATAATAAGTTGATAGGTTTGTTATGGGTGTTGGGAATATCATATCATTCCCGTAGGTTATTTGTTATTTTGTTGTGATTTGTTTGTTTGTATGTATTATGAGTTGTTAAAACAACTCATATATTTAGTTGGTTGTTATAGGGAGTTTCCTACAATGTAGGAAATAGAAATCCTATATATATGTAATGTATTTGAATGAAAACATAGAGAAGAAGCACCGATTATCTTGTGTTTAATTTTTTGCAGCTTCTACTCTTCTTTTGTCCCATATTTTCTTATAGGAATTGGTGGAACAAAGACAATGACCTCTATTCAATGAGGAAATTGAATCTCAAAGTTGGAGGTACTCCATATTTCATTGGTCAAGTTGAAGGTACACCATCATTCTCTTCTCAAGTTGGAGGCACTCCATCTTTCAAAAGTCAAGTTGAAGGTACATCATCATGCTCTTCTCAAGTTGGGGGTTCACATGTCAATTTGAAAGTACACCATATTTTGCATCTCAACTTCAATGATTTTCAACTTTTCCATCTCCAATTGAAGATACACCATCTATCCTATCTCAATTAAATATTGAAGAAATTCCTAATAGTGAGTCAACTTTACCATTGAAAATGCCTCTTACAATTTTGCAAAGAAAGCCTAAGTTTCTAATTGATATTGATGAGAATGTTTTGAAGCCCATGCAGGATATGATTCCCAAGCATACTCTCCAAAGATATACCAATAAGATCTAGAAATTATTTTTTGAGAACTTAAATGAAACTGGAAGATGTCAACTTTTTGTTGAATTGATAAGAAATCTAAAATTCAGGCCCATTATGAAGATTCTTGGCCTAAGAACATCAGTTGCTTCAAGTAAAAAATTAATTGTAAAGAATCTAATGAGTACATATGAGAGTGTGAGTTCTACCTCACACACCAAGGATAGTAATGTTAGACGATGTGTCATTACATCGACAATAGTAAGTCATCAAACAAAGAAAGCTCACCTCATTAGAAAAACAAGTGAAGCATTGAAAATAAGTAGAAAAACTCTAATGAGAGCCATTGGAAGGCATGAAAGAATTGAGGACCCAAATACCAATGAATTGCAAGCATTCTCTAGGATACTTTGATAGAAAGATAAAGTTGTTTTTGAAGCCTTGAGATCCCTCATTGAAGAATTTTGGAAAAATAACACAAGGGTATCTCCTAATGCAAGATATGTTGTAAGAAGGAGAATTGGTTTTCAAAATCGTGAGCCACATCCAAAGCATTTTTTTGATGTGACTCAAACACAATTTACAAGAAAATTTAAGAGATGTATCCTCAAATCAAAATTAGTCAAAGCTATTTTGAAATGGTAAAGCATTTTTATGTCAAAATAAACCACACAAGTACAACTTCTTGTTGTAGAGTACATATTGAGTTTTATAATCATTATGATTTTTATAGATATAAATGTGTTGATTTGCATACTAAATATGTTTTGAAGGAGTGTAATATAAAGTGTCTACCAAGATCTTCAAGAGATTTCATATCGAGCATCTTATGTTAAAGAATGGACGATCAATTATTCCACAAGAGATTATGCTTGGATGGCATGTGTGATCATTGTGGTGGGTTGCAACATTTGCTAATTTGTGAACATATGGATAACACACATGCAATTGGAAATGACCTAGTAAGTTTTGGCAAATATAAGACAGTGGTATATAGTCTAAAATATGGTAAAGAAGTAAAAAGGTGTGAATTGGTCATTGAAAAGATTTCAGTGTATTAGTTTACAAGTATGCAAGGCATACCCATAGAGCTTGATGGTTGGAATTGCAATTCAATTTATGCAAGGACACGTTTCCACTTGATACCATTGTTTCATTTATTGAATTTGTAGAGAACTACACATTATAGCCATAGAATGAAGTGTAATCACAATATTAAAACTCTACGCATGTTGCTATATTTGTTCATATAGCATTCATTCATGTAGATGAAAGTACAAAGGACAAAAGGAAGATATTGAGGGAGTATCATTTTTATATCAATGATGATCACACACATTCTATAGAGCTTAAGTAAGGATGCTTCTAGATGTTCTATCGTGATTTGGCTAGCAGGAGCATATCATTTGGTCAACAAATCATATTGTCAAATAATTGTGCATCACAATTCAAGAACTCACAGATGTTCTATTAGTTGAGTAAGATGCATAAGATGAATGGTGTTTGACATATGTAGAATTTCTTTGAGGCTGGGAATGGAAAGGGTGAGAATGATGGTGCAGGAGCATGTATCAAAAGAGCATTAAGACAAGAAGACTTGAAGTATAAAGACAATGCAAATTTAATAGATGTGAGATTTATTGTTGAATGGTGTAACACTAAAATGGGTCTTATACGCTCAAAAACATGACTCGGTGGCTTGGGACAGTTGAGTCAACTTTGGTGTACACATATGGACCCCTCTCCTTGACATGGGGTGAGACTCCATGTCACTCTCACTCTCATGGAAGCATCCAGTCAAGAGGTGGCAAGGCACAAGGGTGGTCTGGCTCACTTAAGAGCCAGACTTCATGGAGAGTGGTTGGCCAATCCTAGGGCCTTTGTTGTGTGTTTGTTCTGATGTGGTGTTTTATGACTATTGTTAAAATAACTATATGACACGAAGGGTCACTAGTCACCATTCTTCTTCTTCAGTTTCTAAGGTTCCAACGTTGTGTGGGTTAACTGTTGTTTTTGTTGATAATTCTTTCAAGTTGGCATTGTTGTTTGAAATGTTGGATTATAGCTTGTATTTAGAATTCTCTCAACCTTTATTGTTGTTGTTGAATTGTCTATTGAGCTTTTTGTTGTCCAAGGTGTGTTTCCTCTATCTTATCAAGGATTTCCCTCACCCACTCACCTCTAAGTCTAGGACACATTCGTGAGCCTAAACAAGAGAGAGATGGTTAAAGATAACCTTGACTTGACCTAAGGATTTGGCTTAGGGTTTGTTTGACCTAAGGTTTGACTTTATTTGACTTGGTATTGACCTTGTGTTGAAATCAAGGGTTTGTGAACACGTTATGATACTAATGTTTTTATTCTTTTTTATTTTTGGATGCATGCAAACCTATATGAGCACAAAAAAAAATTCTTGATTTTTTCTATATATGGAAATGAAAGTGCTTTTTTCTATTGTAGGAATTAGAAAATGTATGCAACCTAATATGAGATTACCTAATGCAATTGAATCTATGCTTTTGGGTCATTTTTCTAAATATGTGGAACAAATACTCTAGGAAAGGAAATTGCTTTGAATTGAATCTAATCTATGAACATTTGAAAGTAAACTATATTAACAATGCAAGATCAACTTACCCTATCAAGGAAAAAGAAACATGCATTTACTATTTCCAACAGTAAATGTGATTTTCTAATTACTATGAAATAAAAAGCATGAAGGAACCTAGAATAAAGAGATCCGTGAGTCTCCACTACCCTTAGAAATCCTTGTATGGAAACCTCTAATCCTCTTGTAGCAACAAGGTGATCCTCTTGGCAACAATAAGAAAGGGATGCAAAAAGAAGCTTTTTGGAAGCTTGAATGAGAGCTCAATTGTGAGCTTCTGAGCACTGTGTCTTGTGATGTGAGTAGTGTATCAATGCTAAATGAGATTTTCACAAAGCTAGATAAGACAACAAATAAAAGAAAAAGGCTTGGATGTCTTGTGTGAGCATACATATGCTTGATTGGAGAGCAATACCCTGCAAGGGATGTGTGCAAAAATAAAATTGCCTCCTTTGTGCTTGAGGTAGGGGTATTTATAGGTTTGAAGAAGGCATGAGAGGTGGAGAGGATGAAGAGTTTTAAACTCCCTTTGATTGAAGAGTTAACTTAGAAGACACAAGAGTGATCTGGGCTAAAATTGGAGTGACCTAACCAATATAGCTTATCACATAAGAAGAAATGGAGTTAAGAGAATGCATGGGTTGATAACTAAAGATAAAAATGAGCTAAATATGCATGGGTGGGTACATAGTTAACTCTATCTTTGGGACAAAAATCCATGCAAACAAAAGTAAAAACAAGCAAAATAAAAGCTATTTTTGGCCAAAAACTCGAGTTTAATCGTGGTTGGAAAAGATGGCAAGGTCACCACCTAGTTGCCCCTTTCCCCAGTTAGGGTTGCCTGGGGGCGACCTATGGGTAACCCTCAGAGGAGGGGTCCTGGTTGGAAGTGTAGGATGGGAGATGAAAGAGGGGGAGAAAAGAAGGTGATCTACCTTTGGAAACTAGTCAAACAGGGGTCAAAAACCAAATCTCCACTTGCAAATGTAGGATCTCCTAGGGGAGATACAGAAATAAGAGGGGGAGAATTGTATTGATTGGCTGAAACTAAAAATCAAAAGTTGGAGATGGCTTGCAAGGTCCTCTAGAGAGCTCCTAGGGTTGGGAATGGATGAAAAATACTAGGCAAAGGTGAAAACACAACAAATGGATGAATACAAGGCTTAGGGACAAAGTTGCAAGCATGGGAAATGTAAATTGATAAGTGTGAAAAAGTGTCAAAAATTAAGAAAGGGGTAGAAAGACAAAGGGGAAGCAACAAAAGGAAGAAAAAACCACATGCTACCAAGAGAATTGTTATTGAGAGAACATTATTCCGTGCTTACATGTACATGACAAGGGTTTTGAGTCATCATCAGGTCCTCATGGAGGTTGTGTGTGATTTTGGTGCTTACATATTTGCCCCCTCAGGGATGGTAGTCTACATGAAAGGTAGGTACTGTTCCTAAACTAGGCCTTACCTATTGTCAATTTTTCCATAATTGTACCAGCAATAACTAGTATTAGTCTGACATCTGACTATATCAAAATAAGTAATGAAACTAAAATGATGAACATACCATAGATCGTATGAATGCGACTAATTTTTTCCTTTGTCAAAGAGAGATGTAGGGATGTGTTTAGGGTAAAATTGGATTTTGTTAACCTTTGTTGTTTAGATGTTAAAACCCTCCTTTCCACTAAACATTGAAGGATCTAGGGTCAAGTGGAGAGCATTATCATACTCTAGGTCACTTGCAAATGAAGGGAAACTTGGATTAGGGAATTAATTATCAATTTTTTCTTCTCTTATGTCTAATTAACAATTAAAACCCTAATTGTGCAAATACGACAACAAATTGATGAATAACAGAAAAATCTCTTGTAGATGGGAGTAAAATAACAAATCACATAATACCTATTTTCAGGGTTCCAAGGTGGAACAATCTGGGACTAAGGTGCAGGCGCCCAAGTCTAAGGTACCTACTTTTTTGGGGAATCTGTACATCCTTCTGACACTGATCAGCCTTGTAACCTTCATTTCCCAAAATGTTTCTATGGAGGACACTGGTGCGAGCACCCAAGTTTTGGAATTCCTCCTTTGTCTGACTTCTCTTCAGATCCTGAGTCCCTAATGTCTGCCAAGCCTTCGTGTAACTCAACATTTTCTAGATACGACACATGTAACCTACAATCACAAGACTTGGTTTGGGGGTTGTGGTGTTTAGAGGTTTGCCTCAGTCAAACCCTGGAGGACACTTAAGTCTCCAAACACTGTTGTTAGATAAAGAGGGTCTGCCCTTGTGAGGCAGAGGCCAAAACCAAAGGAATCAATGATAAAAACACAATGATATGTCACCTTGTAGTGAAGCTCTCATGGAGGAAGATGTTTTTCATGCCATGAGGAGATTAAAGCTCAAATTTGCAAATATCAACACAATAGAAAGCCTTGAATCACCTTGAGAATGCCTAGAGGTCACAATGATCATCTAGTTTACAAATGAATGCCTACACATGCTTATATATGCACCTACAAGCATTCCTGCCAAGATTTTAAAAATCAAACTTTACCGTGTCGGCAAAAGAACCTCCTAACGGTCATAAACTGACACCCAGAAATTGGGGCTGCCCCAAAATAGGGCAGGACTATGGTGCGGTTACCCAAGTTCTCCCCCCTATTTTGGGCAAGTTACAGCTCAAGGGGTTCACCTAGGTCCTATTTATCATGGAAACTAGGTCTCATTCTATCGGGATGCTAAAATATGAACTAAAATATCCTAAATGCACTCTAAAGACCTAGGAGCTAAACCTTATGAGGGAAAAGCTCCCAAGGGGACATTTTTTGACATTACATTTAGCCCCCACTTTAATGTATGTATGAACATGAGGCCCATACATGCATTAAAGTAAGGTCACAAACACAACAAACACACCAATCATGCAGAAGATATGCCAATCATATAAAAGACAATAACAGGCACGTAAAACACGAAGAAGACAATTACAGTCATGCAGAACATGGAGCAGATAGTCAATGCATAGAAGACACATTAAGGCATGGAAGATAGAAATGATATCTTTTGTTTTCTTTTTCTCATATATATGAAATGCAAATGCAAGTACTAGAAAGTAAACAAACGTCCCATAATACATGATGCATTCATCACATAGGTCTTTGTATATATGGGGCAACACACACTCAAGACATGCAAAACTTCCCAAAATGCAGGATGCATATGGGGCAATAGACATGCCAAATAAAGCAAGCATGCCAAACACACACACTTGAAGACATGGAGAAAACACGGTAGACAAGCAATGGTGTGTTACCTATTTCTAGGCTCATCACCATCCCAAGCACATTACAAGCACACACCGACAATTGGGCTTCACCACAACAATCACTGAAGACACACTTAAGGGTTGAGTTAGTCACAGAACCATTCCCCACCTCTATAGAGGACTTTTGAAAATGCAACCCCACCCACGTCACAGAGATGCCTTATAGTGAAAAGGAAGCATGGCATACAACCCCACCCGCATCACGAAGACACCTTTAGGTGAAAAGGAGGTATGAGACCAAAAGTATACAACCCCACCCGCATCACAGAGATGCCTTATGGTGAAAAGGAGGTATACGCAATAGAAAGATTGATTGATTGCAAACAAACTCAGGATGTAGGAAGTACTCATCATACTAGCCTACACCTGAGGATAAGCACATTGCTAACATCTACAATAGATAGCTTACCTTATATATGCCCCCACCTTAAGGTGGTTGATATTAGTTATCGATATCAAGCATGTTAAGGTAGCAAGAAAACACACAAGGGAACATTAACTTTCGCAAAGCCCATGCCCCCCGGAGGTGACATGTACTTTACGATCACCAAATGTTCCCACAAACACATCCTTGCAAGAAACATGTTAGTGTCTACAACATCATGATAAACAACAACATTAATTTATACAATGAATTCAGAGTTTGAGGATAACTAGGGGCTATATCACGAAGCTCTCTGAAAGGCTAAATTCAAAGGCAAACAAAGGTGTACAGAGCAGTAGTATTGTTAAGGTTTGTAAATGCGACAAAAACATCATGCAATTCACTACACGAAAAGAACGAGTGCTTCCACTAGCCAAGCATCGGACAAAATATACAACCCCATCATCATATTAGGAACTAAGTCTATTTTTTTATTGCTCTTGAAAGGGACACTAGGTTTGCATCAGTATAATGTTTGTCACCATCCACCCACTAGATGGAAACACTAGAGGAAGGGAAACAATAAATAAGAGAGGAGAAAACAAGTGTCTTAGGGATAGTCATGTAGGAGGGTGCCCCCAAGTCACCAACCACGATGCTATGTCCATAAGACACAAAACACAACAATGAAATTAGAAAGAGAGCAATTTAGAAGAATGATGATACAAATAGAAGAAGGTCACAACAGATGTGGTCTCCTAGTATCCCAAACCTTATGGGAGAATCTGAGGTCATCCCAGGAGGCCTACACAACACATAACACATCACGGGGAAGCACATCACAAGAGAGATAAAGGGTTAGAGATACTTACCTATAGGATCTTCATGCTAGAAGTCATCAACAATTAAATCATTTTCTTTCCATTTGCAAACATAAGGTACTATTGCTAAGTCTTTGTAATTATTCTTTTGTTCATTCTTAAATGCTTCTTGGTTTGACTCAATATTAGGTGGAATGTTTTCTTGTTGAATTTCATTAGTACACATATTTGCTATCCTCTTAGGTGGTGGGAGAAGTAAATTATTTTGAGTGATCTCAACATCCATCCTTGAGGGATTTAATGTGAGAGACTTCTCTTCATCCACTAGTGCTACATCCTTAGTGATATCCAAATGACTTGAATATTCAATCAAAGGAGGGACATTAAAGGTCTTCTCTTCCTTAGCAATATCCAAGGTATATGAACAATCAACTAAAGGAGAAAGATTGGTAGGATGATACATAGAGTTTTCATGCATTGTAATAGATTTTTTATTGTTGTTAGATGAAAGCTCATTTTTGACCCATGGAATGTTCTTTATTAAAGGAAACTCCTCATTCACCAATGCTTCATCTTGGCTAGGGAGAGCAATGGAATGGGAAGGTGGTGGTATGATGGTAAGGGACGTATCAATAAAATCATCCTCTTGCATCAAAGTGTCCTCATGAGGAGAAAAACTTTGGGAGAGGGATCAAAAGGTAAACCAAAGTTATCATCACATGTTTTAGCAATAGGTACCATAGTAGAATTTCCCATAAAGTTGTCTAAGGCTTCATCTAACATTTTAAGATCATCACTAGTATATATATTGTTGATCAAGAATTTAGTGAGATCATCCAATATTGAAGGGTATATTCCCATGACAGTTGTGAAGCTATCAAAGTCACCTATATGACAAAGGATTTCATATGTGGAGCACATAGAGAGATCAACATCATGAATGTATGCTATTTGAACTCCAGAACTTCAGGATGTTTAGCAATGAATTTAGAGAAATGATCCATGTCTATGATGTATGAAAACAATTCTTCCAAAGAATTAGCCATGATATATGTCTCCAAATGAATGTAAAATCAGATTTTAAAAGATTCTCAAAAGTATGCAAAAGATAAGAGCAAAAATAGCATAAAATGCTTGTTTTTTTATACTTTTTCAATGCCAATGAATGAAACAAAGGATGTTGTAAGGATTTTGATTGAGGGAAGCAAGTTATAAGTTGGATATCAGTCCAAAACAGAAATATAATCACTCCCAACACACTCTTGATCCAAATCTCAAATAATGCCAAGTCAAAATATAGTGAAAATATGTCAAAATAGACACTTTTTTCACCAAAATTCAATGCAAAAGAGCGTAACAAAGGGTGTTGTGAGGATTTAGATGATGGACAGAAAATAATATCAATAATAACAGCCACTTGGTGAAAAAATACCCAACACAAAATGATTTTAGTGCCACTTAAGGTAAAACCCTATTGAAAATATAGCAAAATATGCAATTTTTCACGGTTTTTCAACTCCAAGACCTAGAAAAATGGGTGTTGTAAAGAATTTTAGGAGGTACAGAAAATAATATCAATAATATCAGTCACCTCAATCCATAAAATTGATCACAACATTCTTAGAGTGCAAACTAAGCCAAACCCTAGGGCAAAAATAGACAAAATGTGTAGTTTTTCACTGAATTTTCACTACAAGAGCCCATTAAAATGGTGTTGTGAAGATTTTTGTGAGGGGAAGCAAATGATTACCCTGATAAAATAAAATTAATGCAAAAATATCCCTCACAACACACCTATAGTGCAAACTTAAAGAGTCGATAAGGCTGATTTTAGTGAAAATTGTTGTTTTTGAAGCCCTAGGTTTGAGATCTTGCAACAAAATTCTATGTGAATGCTTTGAAGTCTGATTTATGATGAAATTGACTTACTCTCAGATCTTAAAATAATTTTCAATCCTTAACATGCAAAATTCCCATGCAAATTAAATGAAAATGCATCAAAATTGCTAATTTTTGTTAAAATTTTCTATGTAAAAATGCAAATATTTTAAATCTAAATGCAAATTCCCACTAAAATGAAAGACTACAACCAAATTCAAATTTTAATGAGCCTCTAAAATCAGTAGAAACATATGATAAAAGATTTTTCCTACAAACCCTAGATTTTGGAATTACTAGGTTATATAAAATTGTCAGAATTTCCACATAACCCTAACAATTAGATGATGAAAATGCATGGTAAATTTCTAATTTTTTGTATTTTTCCGTAGTTTATATCAGATCGGATGCAAAAATCATAAATTAGGAAAATTTAGAAACGATTGATGCAATTTAGTAAGCCAAATAATGCAATTTTTTTGTATTTTTACAATTTTTCAATTTTTTTGAATTTTTCTCAATGCAATAAAATAAATGACCAAATGAATAAATGAAATCAATCCAAATCTGAAGACAAACACTCAGCGAGTTGCAATTTAAGTCCAAAAACATGGGTTCACCAAAATGTTTAGGGTAAAATTGGATTTTGTTAACCTTTGTTGTTTAGATGTTAAAACCCTCCTTTCCACTAAACATTGAAAGATCTAGGGTCGAGTGGAGAGCACTATCATACCCTAGGTCACTTGCAAATGAAGGGAAACTTGGATTAGGGAATTAATTATCAATTTTTCCTTCTCTTATGCCCAATTAACCATTAAAACCCTAATTGTGCAAATAAGAGAACAATTTGATGAATAATGGAAAAAGCTCTTGCAGACGAGAGTAAAATAACAAATCACAGAATACCTATTCTTGGGGTTCCGAGGTGGAACAGTTGGGGACTAAGGTGCGGGTGCCCAAGTAACTTCTTCTGACACTGATCAGCCCTGTAACTTTTGTTTCCCGAGATCTATCTGTGGATGACACTAGTGCGAATGCCCAAGTCTTGGAAGTGCTCCATTGTCTGACTTCTCTTCAGATCCTGAGTCCCTAATGTTCACCAAGCCTTCCTGTAACTCCACTTTTTCCAGATGCGACACCTATAACCTATAATCACAAGACTTGGTTTGGGGGTTGTGGTGTTTAGAGTTTTTCCTCAGTCAAACCCCGAAGGACACTTAAGTCTCCGAACACCGTTGTCAGATAAAGAGGGCCTGCCCTTGTGAGGCAGAGGCCAAAACCAAAGGAATCAATGATAAAAAACATAATGATATGTCACCTTATAGTGAAGCTCTCACGGAGGAAGATGCTCTTCATGCCATGAGGAGACTGAAGCTCAAATCTACAAATATCAACACACAAAACATACAAGTCTGCTCTTGCAACACAATAGAAAGCCTTGAATCACCTTGAGAATGCCCAGAGTTCACATGATCATCTAGTTTACAAATGAATGCCTACACATGCTTATATATGCACCTACAAGCATTCCCACCAAGATTTTAAAAATCAAACTTTACTGTGTCAGCAAAAGAACCTCTTAACGGTCATAAACTGACACCCATAAATTGGGGCTGCCCCAAAATAGGGTAGGACTAGGGTGCGAGCGCCTAAGTCCTCCCCCTATTTTGGGTAGGGTACAGCTCAAGGGGTCCACCTAGGTCCTATTTATCATGGAAACTAGGTCTCATTCTATCGAGATGCTAAAATATGAACTAAAATGTCTTAAATGCACTCTAAAGTCCCGGGAGCTAAACCTTTTGAGGAAAAAGCCCCCAAGGGGACATTTCCCAATGTTACAGGATGAAAGAATGCATAATGAAGATACGATAGATGTACAAAAGCAAACACTACTCTAAAAATGTATAATGCAAACTAAGTTAATAGAGGAAAGGAGTGGAGAAATTAGTGAGATTAGAGTGAAACAATGATGGAATCAATTGTGTAAGTAGTCGTTGGGAAGATATTGCCAAGTGGATTGCAAATATGGTCACCTCTTCTTATGCCACTGAGATTTAGGTGCATAATCAATGAAAACCCTTCTCTAAATCATAGTTTTCATTTTGTGAAAAATCTCTTGAATCTATCAATTTTCACTATTGCATTATGTTTGTTTCATCGTTTAGAATAGATTTGGCTTTTCATTTGTCGAAATTGGCTAAAAATTGAGGTTTCTAGAGCATTTTTTAGTATGAGGGTAGGCAAACAGGGTCACCCCTTTTGCCAGTCCAAGTCACTTGGGGGAAATCTGGCTATGCAACAAGGTCGCCTGGTGGAGATCTGCATGTGCAATAGGGTTGTCGAGGGGAGATCCTATTGAACATCTGGGTCACCTAGGGGAGCTCTAGTCTGATAAAAAGGGCAACCCTGATAGATTGATTCTAACTAAAATTTGACAAATTTTTTCATTTGCTTCACTCTATTTTGATCTAATTTGAACATTGAATTTATCAATTTATTGCAATTTTGAATGTTTATATGTTTTTTTTTTCTGAAATTTTTACAAATTTATATGATTTTTAGGGATTTTATGAGTTGATGGGATCTAATCAAAAGTTCTTTTCTGAATGGTAGGATATAAACATTCATTGGAATGATAATTGCGAGTAGTTGTGGATCTCTAAGATGTATGATTCATTGTCCTCTAATGATCTTGTTGTGCTAAAGAGGGTAGGCTTGGCTAGGATTTGTCATGTACCTATTGTGCATCCTATTTCACCTATTTGCTATGACATTTTGACCTATTGGGATGCTGATAGGAACACTTTCAAATTTCCATAGGTTTCAAGGGAGTAGACTATCACTCTATATGATGTATATCACATTCTTAGGGTTCTTGTGAGAGGGCATCCTTTTGTTCCACCTTCTAGAGAGTCCTTTAAGGACAAGGCATCTTGGGATCAGATCATGGGGGTGAGTTGTCCTAAGGAATAGACTGACATTCAACTTAATTTAGTACCATGACTTTGCATTCCTCTCTTGACAAAGTTCTTGATCAGCTTTATTGCTTCTAGGTTGTCAAGAGACAAGGCCTCAGCTCATCTATGATGGTGCAGGGCACCTATCATTCAGGGCACTAAGAAAGGTACAATTTTTGCATGGGGATTAGAAATTCTTTCTATTGTTTACAAAGACTTGTATCACATTTCTCAGCATGGGGCTCTTGTATTTAGCCACTCCTCTCTGATCATGACCTAGATCTTTGAGCATATTAGACCATATTAGAAGGAGATTCCTCTTCCTAATCATAGACTAATGAGAGATACCAAATGGGCTTGTGTGAGCCACTTTGACACTTCCTTGCATGTTTTGGCCACTCTCACCAAGATGTAGACATGATTCCTAACCCTTTATGTAGATATGGAGGGTATATGGTCACATGACAGGTAGATTAGAGATTACTACAACAACATACCAGAGCTTTCTGACCATAATGGTCTTGTTATCTCTAAAAGTTGCACCCTACCAATTTGTAGAAAATTGGTACTCTAGAGGAACATGGAAACACTCCTAGGCTGTGGGTCACCTGGAAATTGGAGTGAATCTTCAGAGAAGGTTGGCTTCCTAACTTTGTATCACCTAAGACTAACTATCCTATGGCTTTGACAAGGAAAACAGTAAGAAAGATTTACACTGAAACTAAAATTTAAATCTAAAGGGTGATACACCTATCTTAATGAGGAACATGAAAATACTAGTTCAAACACCTGTTAAAATGACTGAAGAAATGCTTGCACAACTTATCTCTTATACTTCTGCATAAATATTTCACAAAAAGGTTTAAATGTGATGGCTTTAAAGAGGAAAAATACTTTCACACTTAACAACAACACACATTTGTAACACAAATTGCAACCCGCAATAGTATTTTCTGCATAAAGCTTTCTACTTTTGAGACAAAACTAAGAGGAAGCAAAACTTACTTCACAAGCAGCTTTACCAAATCAGTTGTTAAACACAAATATGTAGATATCAAGTAGGTACAAACTCCAATCAATGGCATTCAAGGTCTCCACTATATTTCGTATCAAGTAAATTGAAAACGAGTTACAAAATATGCCAAAATTTGAGCAAGGATGTCAAAATCACAAGTCTTTCCAAATTGCATAATCAGAACTAAGTACAAAAGAGTCACAAAAGTGACTATATCCAACATTATCCAAGGGGTTCCACCATATAAGGAGCTAGAAACAAACTTGGGTCAGATGCCCACAAAAGCCTAGAATATAGGACCTATATCTTCCCACAAGAGCTCATAATGAAGGAAAAAGTCCATCATGACCTAGTCTAACATGATGACTAATGAAAACTACTACAAAAGGACTCTAAAAGCAGTAAAACAACTCCTAGATGCTCTCAAAACCATTCAACTCAATCAATAACTATCTCTAAGACTCAGTCAACCTCTCTCCTCAAAGGCAAAACAATAAGCTATATGTTTGGCATGTGTCTGCCAATTACCTCCACTCTTCTATATACTTGGCATGGCATTAGGATCCATAACTCACAAGGTCATTAGAAGGCATGGTTTATCTATTTTGCATTAAGTTAAGCAATTTGATTTAATGATTTATAATGGTATCATTCAAATCAAATTCTTTACATATCAAATTAATGCAAAACAAATCAAAAGACAAGCATATAAAGGGTGAAGGTAATTGTCCTAAGTCATTATCTTATTTGACTTTGGAAAAAATAAAAGGAACTCCTCACAGGCCCCTCCTAGTCAAACACTAGGAATGATGATTTATGATTCTTGACCATGAGGAACTTTGGATAACAATGATCTTTATTTTAAACAAAGTCAAAAAAGAACTTTTCATCAGATAAGGCTCTTGAGAAGAAGAAAGATGAACCCTAAATCACTTATCATTTATCAATATGCTTCTTACTTGCTATGCCGCCACAGGGGTTTTCCTCTGCATCTTTTATGGAGGATTCTCTTCTTTCATGAAGGCATTTTGACTATATTTTTTCTCAAAGAGGCTCCAATAGCCAAAGGTGAGTTTGATGAACCTGTTTCTCTGAAGGAAAAATGGTAAATCCTTGTCATTTCTATTTTTCTTACATTAAACAAATGATACATATCTCATGTCTTTGATGGCTGTGATGGAGAATTGTATTTCATGTATTTATGACTATATCTTCTTGACAGAAAAGCTACAGAAGTTAAAAAAAACTTTGTATTTTCATTACAATGTGCTCCTCTTCTCTGTGTATATATCTCCTGACTTTGACAAGGGAAAAAGTCTGTTATCATAAAATAATGAAAAACAAAGGTTTATTCCAGATTTTCATGCTAGGGTTTTAACTGAACAAACCCTTAGTCTTATTTCACATCTTCCTGTAGATATAAAGAATATATCTTTTATACATAGATCCTCGTTACTATAACCAAACATCTTTGCATATGGCTCTTTGACTGAGAAATGAGGGTTTATTTTTACTTGGGTAACTAGGGTTTTGTAAATACCCTCAATACATTTTGTGAATATCCCTGAAATATGATAGTTGTTGTGGCTTCTAGCATGATTTACATATATTTGGCACCTTTACTCTTTTTTATGTCAATGAAGAAATGAAAAAATAAGGCTTTACTTCAACCTAGGGTTTTAAAGGATACAAACCCTTACCTTATTTTGGCTCTTTCTATATTTATCACTTAAAATTGATCATTCTGAGCATATTTTCCTTAGCTATTCATGGAATGTGCTTCTGTATTGTGTCATTTATCACTTCTATTACACTATTTAGGCATCACATTCTTAGTAACTATTATATCATTTGAATACTGGCCTATAGCTTGCTCACTGAACAACATATGATAGTAATGAGATATCATTGTGTTAGTATGTTTGTTTGATAGTGATATCAGCATTTATTGCTTCCTCAACTGATAGTGGACGTCATTCACTATGTTGACTATCTTTTGTCAAGGACTGCATATGACTACCACTCCATCTACTGAAACTGAAGATGACTACTCTAGATTGTCTTAATCTCAGGGAACACTCTTAATTTGCATACAAACTTAGAGATCTCTTAGAACTCTTCATCATGGTAATGGTTTTCTTCGAATGGGATTGTTTCCTTCGATGTATGACTGATTCTACTATCAAAGACTACTCCTCTATCCATTGTCATGCCATTCCTTGGTTGCATCTCTCTTTACATGATCTCTATAACAGTCTTTTAGTTGCTTTCATGATTGATTTCTCATCTTTAGATGACTTCTTTCTCATTCTCCTGCCCATACTGTAGTGACTATTACACAGTCTCAAAACATGTCTTTATCATTGCTCTATGCCTCACAAAATCCATAAGCATTGGCATGGTGTTGGAGTTTTGCAGTATTATCAACACAATGACCATTAGTTTCAAAGATTACTCAATGAGGTTTGCAATATTCATCACAAGTTTAGACACTACTCCACAGGCTTTCTCACTATTTAATTGTCTCTTAATTATGAGGAATTCTCCCATGACAATCTCAAGGATTGCTTCATGTTTCCTTGAACTTGACTGTTATAATGTTTATAACTATTCCCATTTTGTAGTTAAACTGCACCCTCATATGGATTGTTCTCATTTTTGGCCATGATAGTCATCAATTTGTTTTGGCTGCTATTTTACTTTGACTGTTCCTTTACTAATTGTATATTGTTTCTACAGGTTTTGTAGCAGTCTTTATACTAATTCCATGAAAATTTCTTTTTCCTACTCTCCATTTTGGTTCTTAGTGATTGTTAACTCTCAGGAAACTGTTCTAGGCACTACCTATGAGTCTCAAGACAGTCCTTTATCTCTTAACACCAATGTCTCACAAAAACATTATTTTCTATATGACTGTCAACATGACTGTAACTGTCCCTTAGGATGATTGTTGCTCTTCCATAATTTGACTACCAATGACTATGCATTATCCTATGTCATGAGGTTACTCCCTTCAATCTGTAGTAGTGGCTTTCATGTCTCTTATATAATTATTTGCTATCCCTTTGCCTTGAACACTGTCATCTTTGCCTGATTGACTAATCCTAAGACATATGACTGTCTCTAGCAATAAATCATATGGTTCAAGTATATGAGTAGGTCTAGCTGTATAGTTGATCTTTGTTTCTGATGAATATACATGAAATCTTCTGTAATGGTTATGAGCTGGGCTCAACCCTTGTGGGAGCCACATTTTCTCCACTCATAATGTAATCTAATGAATCAAAATAGAGACATAATTACACCTATATTTGCACATGAAGCAAACTTGTTATAAAATAAATGCATATTTTGGATGTGTTTGATGACTTGATTGTTCTCCAGGACATCCAAGATTTGTATTTCTTATTTAATGCATTTGGAGATCAGTTTGTACATGCATAGGTGTTTGTTCATGTAAGGCTTGAGACCTTTCATTTCTTAGAGCATTGCTTTAACCTCATGTTATTTCCAAATGTAGGAATTAGGAGCAACATGGAGCTAGGAAGGACAGAAACAACCCGGGGTAGCAGCAAGCAAATGACACATCTAGGACCAATCATTCCCAGGCAATGACTAGCCTCTAAACTTATATGCACATTTAATTTTATTTACTTATTCTTTTACATATGTTTTCTTCAATTATAATGAATAAGAAAAGTCAATCTCACGGCTTGTGTGAGACAATGTACATTTTACATTCAATAAAGATTAATTCTTTGTTCAAAACAGATTTGTGAAAAATCTTTTCTTATGTTATGCTACATGCACTTGTATGAATGCAGTAATTTGATAAACATAATCCTTTGAATTATTTCATTTCAAAATAGAAAATCAAGATGTTGATTTTACTGTTCAAGCTTTCCATGATAATTTCAAGCAAGTTGTAGAAGATCCCCTGCACCATTTGATAGAAGAGGTGATAAATAAATCCATGAGGATGAAGGTCAGGGTGGAGACATATAATGAAACATTGAATAGCAGGAAAAGTAAGATGGATGCTCTTCAAGTGAAATTCCATTCCCACAAGCATGCAGTAATAAGAGCCAAGGTCCAGGATGGAGGTGAAATTGATAGAGTGGTATAGTCATAGGAATCCATCAAGGCAACTATGAAGGTACATAGAGGGGATGATATACATCAAAGTGATAATGATAATGAAGATGATGATGATGATGTAGAAAATGACACAAAAGAGGAAAGTGAAAATGAAGGAGATGAAGAGTAGCAAAGATGCATGATAATGGAATCATATGCATGATCCACTTGCAAGCGAAGGAATCTTTCTAGATGGTTGCCAGCTGGCAACTTGTGCCACATATGGAGATTTTGACTAAGTCAGTGATAAATGTGGACCATTGATCTAAATAGATAAATCTTGACCGTTGATCATTTGTAACCGCCTCCTCTCCTTATTCCATAAAAGGGGAAGGAGTGCACTCTTTAATGCATTAGAAACTTAATTAAAATTTGATTGTTGAAGAATTCAAGACTTATTTCAAGGCTATTTTGAATGTACATGTTTTTTGAATACTTAATGAAAGAGAAGCTGTGTTGATTACAAATTATTGTAAATCTTGAGTAATTAGTGAATGAGATCTGGATATATGCATTTATTAACTGTGTCCCTTGGAGTGCTTGTCAGTCTGTATATCTTGTTTTCATTCCTTGTTCATTTGAAGTTAGCATCAACCATACGTAGTTGTGGAACATCCTAGTCAAATTATGGTTTGATCTCTTCCCTTTATGATTGTTTCTAGAATGTATGTGACTCAATAGCAAAAGGTTCACCAAATTTAGAAGTATTTCTTTTATTTTTCTTAAATTTCATTGTAAATCACCTTCACAATTGCAAATAACATAGAATCTAAAGCAAATGAAGATGGAATATGCCTATATCTCGTAAATAATTGAAAATACAGAGCATATTTTGAGTGAAAGCATGTCAAAATGATAAATATCATGCAAATACAAATGTACATCGATATATACATGTGAATATCTACTTGTAGGCATATTCATTGATTAAATACATTATACAGAAGTTTATACAAGTTTAGGATAGTAAATGATCAGAAGAATAGATCAAACTTATAAATATTACTGTAATCTATGGAGCAGAATAGAAATAACTTTGTTTGTAAAGTGAATTTATAGGAAATAGATACAATATCGATCACCTAGACAACATAGGACCCCTTAAAATGGAAAACGTGTCACATCAACCTCTGAGTAACGTCAGAAGATCGTGACCTGATCAACGAACCCTTGGAGTCATCAATTTGTTCCAAATTGATCGTACTTTTCAAGATAATAAAGATTTGTTGTGCAAATTTTTATGCATGTTATGACTAACAATCATCATCAACAGTCTCCTATTATCAATGAGACATAAAATGGAAGAGGTTTAACACCTTTACCTAGCTGTTTATTACTGTCATGAGGTGAATTAGTAAGAACAGCCCTAGCTAGATCAACTAATACATCAGTAGACACTTTTATGTCAGACAAAGTAGATTGTAACATGTCTTTTTGGCCTGAGATGGCTAAGGAATCCCACATAGACATTGTCACATTCATTTTATTCATATTTTCAATAATGTTGAAAGGTGAAGTAAAACTTACCTTTTGATGAGACTTTCCAATAGCAAGATCTACCTAAATATGAAGTTGTTCCTTGGTAGCACTTTGGACATTTCATTGTAAGATGTGAGGAATTTGAGATGTGGATGGTCCAACAACATATTTTCCTTTGTTTTCTGATTGTTCCATCTCAAAGCCCCTCTTTTTAGCTCTTGTATTTGCTACAATTGGAGAATCACCTCTATTTACTCCACAAAACTCTTCACCCTGCCAGTTTAGGAAGGCAGTATCATTTTGAGGATGCTCTTACTGCTGTATAGGCCCATCATTAGGTGTGTTAGGCTAAGAAACTATAACATCTTGTACTGTCAATGCCTGATTAATAACTCCATTTGAACAAGTAGCCTGATTGTGTGGTTGATTACAAGGGAAACACTATTCATACTCTACTGCAAGGTTATTCTGAACAGGAACAAGGTCTCTAACTACATTAATTGGTGTAGGATTATAAGGCTAAAAAGGCCTTTGGTTTACATTCTACCTTGTACCCTGATAATTTCCTTGGTATGGCGGCCTATTTGCTTGGTATGGTTGGTTTTGACCTTGATTTACTAGCTAATATGGCTTCCTATTTTGGGACTGCTACTTCTTTAGGCTCACTAACTCATTTCCAAAAGTTAGAAGAATATTTTCAATCTTCTGTTGGCTATTTTTTATTTCTCTTAGCTCTTGTGATGAGCTGGAAGTAGTAGCCTCAAGGTTGGTAGCAGCTGGTACTACTGCAACAACAAGTAAAGGGGCAAAAGATGGAATTGGTAATGGCATTGAAGGCTGGATTTTAGAAAAAATGGACATTGGTGGCCTCGGTGCTATAT
The DNA here is from genome assembly GCA_027924645.1 of Cunninghamia lanceolata. Taxonomy (NCBI): domain Eukaryota; kingdom Viridiplantae; phylum Streptophyta; class Pinopsida; order Cupressales; family Cupressaceae; genus Cunninghamia; species Cunninghamia lanceolata. Next base: position 5,960,797 of record BSBN01000596.1, read on the forward strand.
TGCTAACCTAAATCAAGCTATTTTTTGCTCTAATTGTTATTTCATATGCATTTGGTAAACTAGTACCTCCCATTGATTGTATCATGACTGAAATATCACTGTTAAGAGCTTTCAAATAGTACAAAAGGGCATATTCTGATGAGGGTCTTACCGTGACTAGAATTTTGTCCCATGTTTTCTGAAAAATAGAAGCTGAAGTCCATCATTTGCTCCTAAGGAGCTCTTTTTATTGTGGTCAGTTGTTCAACCAACGATAAGTTATCAGACTTATCTTGAAATTGTTTGTTTAATTTGGCACCTAAGTCATCCCAAGTTCCAATGGTTTGTACTACCAAACTCTTGAACCACTGCAGGTCTTTTCCTTTCAATGAGCCAGCTAGCAACCTGATGGTTACATTTTCTTGGGTTACATGATGAACTCCGCATAGAGAAGCCACATCTCTAATGTGCTCAATCGGGGTAGTTTGATCCTCCCCTATGAAATAAGGTAGACTCTTCAAGGTTGCCATGGGTATATTATCATGTTGTGTTAAGTTTAATGGAGTGCCTCCATCAAATGCCACAAATGGTTGATTCCTTGCAATTGGAATAGCTAGAGGTGGATTTGCTTGGACTGGTATACGAGATACAAGTGTTGTTGGTCTAAAACTTGTTGGAGTTGATTGAACTCTCTTTGAAACTAGAGTTCTTTTCACAGTTCTGCATTGTCTTCTAGGTGGAGACAATTGTAAATAATCAAAAGAACTCAAACTTCTAGTTTGTATCCTTTTCATAAAAGTAAAACAACACTGGTTTACTTGTTCTATTCTTAGTGAGAGTCGCTAGATATGCTAGAAAAACACCTCTTAAAGACTGAAATATGCTAGCTGCATATCAGAACCAGCACTGAATATAAAATGTAAGTACTATTCATATTCGAACAGTCCCACTGGGTGTGCCAAAAACTGTTATCTCTGAAAGTTGTACCCTACTAATTTATAGAAAATTGGTACTCTAGAGGAACATGGAAACACTCCTAGGTTGTGGGTCACCTGGAAATTGGAGTGAATCTTCAGAGAAGGCTGTCTTCCTAACTCTATATCACCTAAGACTGACTATTCTATGGCTTTGACAAGGAAAACAGTAAGAAAGATTTGCACTAAAACTAAAATTTAAATCTAAAGGGTGATACACCTATCTTAATGATGAACATGAAATTACTAGTTCAAACACCTGTTAAAATGACTGAAGAAATGCTTACACAACTTATCTCTTATACTTCTACATAAATGTTTCACAAAAAGGTTTAACTGTGCAAGCTTTAAAGAGGAAAAATACTTTCACACTTAACAACAACACACATTTGTAACTCAAATTGCAACCTCCAATAGTATTTTCTACAAAAAAGTTTCTACTTTTGAGACAAAACTAAGAGGAAGCAAAACTTACTTCACAGATAGCTTTACAAAATCAGTTGTTAAACACAAAGATGTAGATAGCAAGTAGGCACAAACTCCAATCAATGGTATTCAAGGTCTCCACTATATTTCGTATCAAGTAAACTAAAAATGAGTTACAAAAAATGCCAAAATTTGAGCAAGGATGTCAAAATCACAAGTCTCTCCAAATTGCATAATCAAAACTAAGTACAAAAGAGTCACAAAAGTGACTATATCCACCATTATCCAAGTGGTTCCACCATATAAGGAGCTAGAAAAAAACTTGGGTCGCATGCCCACAAAAAGCCTAGAATATAGGGCCTATATCTTCTCCACAAGAACTCATAATGAAGGAAAAAGTCCATCATGACCTAGTCTAACATGATGACTCATGAAAACTACTACAAAAGGACTCTAAAAATAGTAAAACAACTCCTAGATGCTCCCAAAAGCATTCAACTCAATCAATAACTATCTCTAAAACTCACTCAATCTCTCTCATCAAAGGCAAAACAATAAGCTATATGTTTGGCATGTGTCTGCCAATTACCTCCACTCTTCTATATACTTGGCATGGCATTAGGATCCATAACTCACAAGGTCATTACAAGGCATGGTTTATCTATTTTGCATTAAGATAAGCAATTTGATTTAATGATTTATAATGGTATCATTCAAATCAAATTCTTTACATATCGAATTAATGCAAAACAAATCAAAAGACAAGCATATAAAGGGTGAAGGTAATTGTCCTAAGTCATTATCTTATTTGACTTTAGAAAAAATAAAAGGAACTCCTCATGGGCCCCTCCTAGTCAAACACTAGGAATGGTGATTTATGATTCTTGATCACGATGAACTTTGGATAACAATGATGTTTATTTTAAACAGTCAAAAAAGAACTTTTCATCAGATAAGGCTCTTGAGAAAAAGAAAGATGAACCCTAAACCACTTATTATTTATCAATATGCTTCTTGCTTGTTGCGCCACCACATGGGTTTTGCTCTGCATCTTTTTTGAAGGTTTCTCTCCTTTCATGAAGGCATTTTGACTATATTTTTGCTCAAAGAGGCTCCAATAGCCAAAGGTGAGTTTGATGAACCTATTTCTCTAAAGCAAAAATAGTAAATCCTTGTCATTTATGTTGTTCTTACATTAAACAAATAATACATATCTCATTTCTTTCATGGCTATGATGGACAACTGTATTTCATGTATTCATGACTGTATCTTCTTGACAGAAAAGCTACAGAAGTTAAAAAAAACTATGTATTTTCATTACAATGTGCTCCCCTTCTCTGTATATATATCTCTTGACTTTGACAAGGGAAAAAGTCTCTGTTATCATAAAATAATGAAAAACAAAGGTTTATTCTAGATTTTTGTGCTAGGGTTTTAACTAAACAAACCCTCAGTCTCATTTCACATCTTCCTGTAGATATAAAGAATATATCTTTTATACATAGTTCCTCTGTACTTTGACAAAACATCTCTACATCTGGCTCTTTGACCGAGAAATGAGGGTTTATTTTTACTATTGTAACTAGGGTTTTGTAAATACCCTCAATACATTTTGTGAATGTCCCTGAAATATGATAGTTATTGAGGCTTCTAGCATGATGTACAGATATTTGGCACCTTTACTCTCTTTTCTGTCAATGAAGAAATGAAAAAATAAGGCTTTACTTCAACCTAGGGTTTTAAAGGAAACAAACCCTTACCTTATTTTGGCTCTTTTTGTATTTATCACTTAAAATTGATTGTTCTGAGTATATTTTCTTGTAGCTATTCATGGAATTTGCTTATGTATTGTGCCATTTATAGCTTCTATTGCACTATTCAAGCATCATATTCTTAGTAACTGTTATATCATTTGAATACTGCCCTGTAGCTTGCTCACTGAACACCATATTATAGTGATGAGATATCACTGTGTCTGTATGTTTTTTTGATAGTGATATGAGTATTATTGCTTCATCTACTGATACTGGATGTCATTCACTATGTTGACTATCTTTTGTCAAGGACTACATATGACTACCACTCCATCTACTAAAATTGTAGATGACTACTCTAGATTGTCTTAATCTCAGGAAACACTCTTAATTTGTATACAAACTCAAAGATCTCTTAGAACTCTTCATCATGGTAATGGTTTTCTCTGATTAGGACTATTTCTTTCAATGTATGACTAATTCTAGTGTCAAAGACTACTCCTCTATCCATTGTCATGCCATTCCTTGGTTGCAACTCTCTTTACATGATCTTTGTAACAATCATTTAGTGGCTTTCATGATTGATTTCCCTTGTCTTTTTAGATGATTGCTTTGTCATTCTCCTACCCATACTATAGTGACTATTACACAGTCTCAAAACGTGTCTTTATCATTGCTCTAGGCCTCACAAAATCCATAAGCATTAGCATGGTGTTGGAGTTTTGCAGCATTATCTTTACAATTACCATTAGTTTCAAAAATTACTCAATGAGGTTTGCAATATTCATCACAAGTTTAGACACTATTCCATAGGTTTTCTCACTATTTGACTATCTCTTAATGATGGGGACTTCTCCCATGATAGTCTCAAGGACTACTTCATGTTTCCTTGAACCTGATTGTTATAGTGTTTATAACTATTCCCATTTTGTAGTTAAACTGCACCCTCATATGGACTGTTCTCATTTTGTGCCATGGCAGTCATCAATTTGTTTTGGATGCTATTTTTCTTTGATTGTTCCTTTACTAACTATATGTTGTTTCTGCAAGTTTTGTAGCAGTCTTTATACTAATGCCATGAAACTTTCTTTTTCCTCCTCTCCATTTTGGTTCTTAGTGATTGTTAACTGTCTAGAAACTATTCTAGGCACTACCTATGAGTCTCAAGACTGCCCTTTATCTCTTAACAACACTATCTCATGAAAACACTATTTTCTATATGACTGTCAACATGACTATAGCTATCCCTTAGGATGATTGTTGCTCTTCCATAATTTGACTACCAATGATTGTGCACTATCCTCTATCATGAGGTTACTCCCTTCAATCTATAGCATTGGCTTTCATGTCTCTTATATATGACTAATTGTTGTCTCTTTGCCTTGAACACTGTCATCTTTACATGATTGACTAATCCTAGGACAAATGACTATCTCTGGCAATAAATCATATGGTTCAAGTATATGAATAGATATAGATGTATAGTTGATCTTTGTTTCTAATGAATATACATGAAATCTCCTGTAATGGTTATGAGTTGGGCTCAACCCTTGTGGAACCACATTTTCTCCACTCATAATGTAATCTGATGAATCAAAATAGAGACATAATTACACCTGTATCTGCACATGAAGCAAACTTGTTAGAAAATAAATGCATATTTTGGATGTGTTTGATGACTTGATTATTCTCTAGGACATCCAAGATTTGTATTTCTTATTTAATGCATTTAGAGATCAGTTTGTACATGCATAGGTGTTTCTCCATGTAAGGCTTGATACCTTTCATTGGTTAGAGCATTGCTCTAACCTCATGTTATTGCCAAATGCAGGAATTAGGAGAAACATGGAGCTAGGAAGGACAGAAACAACTTGAGGCATGAGCAAGCAGATGACACAACTAGGACCAGTCATTCCCAGGCAATGACTGGCCTTAACCTTATATGCACATTTACTTTTATTTACTTATTCATGTACATATTTTTTCTTCAATTCTATTGAATAAGAAAGTTAATCTCATGGCTTGTGTGAGACAATGTACATTTTACATTCAATAAAGATTAATTCTTTGTTCAAAACTGATTTGTGAAAAATCTTTTCTTATGTTATGCTACATGCACTTGTATGAATGCAGTAATTTGATAAACATAATCCTTTGAATTATTTCATTTATGCACTTGAATGTAATATAGGAAAGATTAGATGAAATGTACCTTTAAGTTTTGAAACAAAGCTCTAGCTAAATGAGCTACAATGAAATTTAGGTAATAAGTCTCATTGAGGCTCATCAGATTGAGCACGTTCTATATCAATTTGGTGATGATTTCCTTGAGGGCTTACCCCTAGTTCCTACATGTTATCAATCTATCCAGGAAATGGGCAAGTTTAGATAGAGGCCTATCATTTAGACTCCTTTGACTCTTGGGGTTTTGATTACCAAAACCTCTATGACCCTGAGAGGTGGACAGAGGGGAGGGAGAGGATCTCCTTCCTGAGGACTCATTGTTGAGGATGACTCAGATTCTACCGATAAGGACTATGTCCCAGTGGAGATGATTTGTTAGACGAGGGAGTAGCAAGAGATGCATAAGAGGTTGATTCTGATGAGGGGAAGATACTAGAGGGTTCTTCTTTCAGATTGAGACCTCCTCATTATGATGAGGCGATGCAATGCTTTGATCCTTCCTGGTAACCTGATGATCCTCGTAATTCTATTTTTGTTTTCTAATTTCACATTATCCTTATTTATTTAAAGTTATGAATCATCACATCTGTTATCTTTGTCTTTCAAGCAGATCCAAGGAGTGAAGGACCTTCTTTCATGATATTTCTATTGATTTTATTGGTCCCCTCACTATCTTACTATGAGAGAGGCTTTTAGCTAATCTGGTGTGTTTACTAGAGCTAGCTAACACACTGACATTTTCTCTCCTTCCTACCATGCGTGTAATAAGAATGTTTCTTGGAGATCAGAGAATCTCATCCTTAGGGGTGAGAATGTTGTTCTTCGCGAGATGGCCCACCTTGGAATTTGGCATCCAGAGTCTAGTACAATAGGTCCTTCTCATTCTTGAAATTAGAGTAGGGATCCTCATTCTCATAGATCTCATAGAGACACTAGTGCTATTCAGAGATAGAGGAGCAGGAGTCTTGATGGTTCTATTGGAGGGAAGTATCACGGAGGTCATTTGTCTACTTTCTTCAAAACCATGCCCCCTTGCATGGGGAGCCTTACTTTCTTTTGAAAGCATTTTGTCCTAGAACTCACACTCTTGTAAAACTTGAATTTTTTATATATCTATGAAAATTTGTCTCTTTATGGTTGTTTTATTATCATATGAGTACTCATCTCTTGTGCCTTTTGGATGTTTTAGAACTCTTTGATTATGTTTTGACCTTCAACTCTAAGGATGCAAGTATGACAATGATGACATGTTTTAGCTCTTTTTTCTCGAATATATATATGAAATGCAAGGGACAATATACAAATGCAAGAACACAAGTGATGATGAAATAAAATGTCTACTTCTATTGAATGCCATGAGTTATGATATTGACTTTATTGCTTTGGAACTCTTTCTAATTTTGGTATGAATGCATTATAGAACAAACAATATGACTACTCTTTAATATGATTTTCAATCCAAGGGATTGCAAGTTATCTTAGTATAAGAGACTTGTTTCTAACATAATGTTATTCATATACAAACATAAATAAAGAAATGCAAATCAAACCTTTATCATATTGAAAGATACGATGAACTTAGTGAATTCATGATCCCAAGTCTCCATGGATTAGTTCATAATCTACTGATGTTACTCAATGGTTTGATGTACCTTGTTGTTTTCCATTCAAGGGCCTTACGCTTCTAATTCCAAGAACTTCATGTATGGATGATGTCAATTTCTCCTACTTTCTATAAATTCCTTAACAAACAAGGTTATTTCCTACTATATTTAACCATATGATGCAGATATTATGTAAGTTTGATCAATTCTTCTGCATGTCCACTTATACTGGTTAGATTACTTCTACACTATAAATTTGGTTAAATAATGTGCCTACAGGTATGTATTCGAATGATTACCGTAATTATTTATGTTCATTTGCATGATATTTATCATTTTTTTTGCATTCTACTTACTCAAATATGCTAAAGATGTTCAGTTACCTACGAGATATCTTCATATTTTCTATATTTGCTTAGGATTTTTTGTCTATTTGCAATTATGATGATGATCAAGTGAAATTAAAGAAATTTGAATGAATGCTTGCTAAATTCTACTAAAATGAGTGAATCTTTAGCCATTGATCCATATACATTCTTGACACTATCATGAAGAGAAGGAAATCAAACCATATGTTCACCAGGATGTTCCACAACTAGATATGATTGATGCTAACTTCCATGGAAAGGAATGAAGACAACATGCACAATATGAAATGCACTCCAAGGGATACAACAAATCAAAGCACATGTCCAGAATCCATTCACATATTACTCAAGGTTTACGATTGTATGTAATCAGATACTTCATCTCCATTAAGTATGTAAAAGAAGTGTACATTTACAATTAGCCTTGTGAATTAGTCTTGATGCTTCAGCAATCTAATCTCAATTAAGCTTTGAATGAGGTACAATGTGCACTACATCTCCTTTTATATAACTGTTGTTGAGCAGGATTGCATCTGTTATACAAAGATGTGTAGCTCAGCAATAATATATAACATGGGATCAAAATCAGGCTGTCGGTAAACTATAGTGAGATTGAACCTCCAAAATATGGGCTGGTTCCCTTATAATTTTCTAATGGGTTAATGAATTTTTAGGAAAAGGGGTGAAAAAGACCTCCTAAAAGTACTAAAACTGTAACTTAAAAGTGTGGTGATGCACCAAATTTGATAGAAAACTGCAACTCTAATTCACAATAAATTTTAGAAAATCTATCCGCACAAATCACCTTGGTAATATGATCACAAAATTGACTCTAAGGAAGGCTTGGATAACTTTCTTTTTGGAGGAAAAATGGGTTCTCACAGTAGGTAAGAAATACTATTCCAATTGCACAACCTAAGACCTGTGATTTTTATTGTTGTTCAATGCATGCAAGTATAAATGAGACAATGATTTTAAAGGTTTCGATGCTAAACATAATAAAATCTCATCAAATCATTCATAAAAAATCACAAATGAGAGGGTAGATACTTGATTCAAATGAAAATAAAGGAACACTTGCATAAAAATGGCAAAAAATAGAACCTCTAACCTGTTGTAATGTATTAATCTACAAAAATTGAGTTACAAACACTCTTTCTCTCTACAATGTATAGGAGAACAAAAAGGAAAGAACTTCAAAAACATAAGTTTTTCTCACAATATATAATCTTCTCTCAAAGAGACCTAGAAAGGTTAATTGCAGTCAACTGCCTCTAAAAATAATCTCTCCAAAACTGATTCACGAGCAAGCATGAAAATCCCTAAAAAATAGGGTCCTAACTACAAAAAAAGAAGCCAAAATAGCTTCAAACTCCTTGTCAAACTCAATTTGACCAAGTGGTGGACCAAACTCTTCCAATTTTGCCCAAAAATCATCCAAACAATCCCAAAAAGGCTCAGTTAACTTCATCCTCCAATTTTACATGATTTTGGGATGAGAAAACAATGTGAACAAGGAATAAAGTTATCAACATGATTTACTTTACTATGTGTTACAATTTATTCAATTTTTTTGACTTTTACAACTTTTTGACAAATAATAAAATAATTTATAAGTATATTACTTTATTATTTGTTTACATTGCTTTTAAGTTGCAAAGTCATGCAAAATTGAGGGATATTTGTCTTAAAAAGTTTTTAAAACAAATAACAACTTCTTATATCTCCCTTTTGATTTGAATAATTACATTATGCATTCTATGATGATGCCAAAAAAAAAACATATTCCCCATGCATGTAAAAAGGATCTCCTCCATGCAAAATATATCCATCATGCAATTTCATTAGCTACATGTTAGAGTTCATCCTTATGAGTCCCCATGCATTATGCATATCTTTCTCCCCTTTGACTTAAAAGTCACATTTACCATTTTTTAAAAAGATATGACTAATACAATAATGTCAAACCTTATGTCTCCCTATGGCATTATGCATCATATCTTAATACGTCTTCAAAAATCAAAGTCATTACACCTCATAACTCCCATGCAAAACACACATCACCATATCTTGCATTAATACCTTTGACTTTGAAGAATAATCAAAAGAGCATAATAGCCCTTTTAGGCTCCCCATACATGCTACGTATGATGATATGTAAAGACTTGACCACGAAGCGTTTATGGATAACAATGCTTACACAAAAACAACAGTCAAAAATCAAAAATCTTGAACTAGGTCATTCAACCAAAAGGAGAAACAACCCTGAAATATCTTCATTTTGTCACTTTCATTCTTTTGTTCTCTACATTCTGCCACCATGCCAGGGCTTCGACCTGCTAGGTTTTGAGCTCTCACAGGAACTTCTATGGCTGCCATGGTGATTTTTGAGATCTATGTGCCATTTATTTTCAGGCCAGGGCTTTTCTCTTTCCTCTGTAAGTGTTCCTAGCTTTTGCTTAAGTTTATTTGAGCAATCTATCAAGAATCTCTGCATCTTTCTTTTGCTATTGTGTAATGGCTTTCTCTTCTCTTTATTATTTCTTCTATAAAATGTGAAAATAACACATATTGTCTTCCTTTTTAGCTACGACATTTGATTATGAATGTTCATGATTTAATGGAAGCATCATAAAGGAGCTCTGCATTTGTTACTATTGTGCATGATCTATATTTTTTTCTAAGTTACACTTTTGTGTTGTGATGAGAATAGCATGAATGTCTCTATATCTCTCCTTTTAGCTGAGAAGTGGGTTTCTGTATATTATTCTTCCCTTGTGGTTTTGTCTTCAATGGCAAAAATTTTGTAGCAAGGTAAAAGAAAACTTGTTCATGCTTTTCCTATAGCTTTACAAAAAAAGATAATGGCTCTCTGTATTACTTTTTCATGCATAAAATGACAATACTATTTCTAGCATACCATTTACCTTTCTCTGCACCGTTTTTGCTCAGTCTTCATTGAAAAGGAGTGATGAAAGGAACTTTTCTCTGTATATATCACAACCCTACTAGGGTTTCACTTGCACTTCTTTTGGCCTCTATAGACAAACAAAAGAATATATGTCTTTATGTATTTTGCAAATAAAAAGTGAAGTAACATATTCTCTATCTAAATAATCTCTTTCTATGTTTTGCTACAAACCCTACTAGGGTTTCACCTCCACTTGCACTCTGCTTCCTATTTTGTGCTTGGTTGTTGTGATAGTCATTTAAAATGACTATTCTCTTGTCTTGTATGACTGCTCTTCAACTGGTAAGACAACCCATGTGCATATTACTTCCATAGTGATTGTGTATCTCTATCATAATGATTGTTTCTTATATCTTTGACAAATCATCATCTCTGACATTGTTGATCCTTGTGTTGTCTTGATAACTAAATAGTCAGTGGATAGTGTACTATCTTTTGGAGTTTCCAAAGTCACTGTCATTTGTCACTCAGACCTATGTTTCTTTGATACATGGCATATTCATTCTATTACAAACCCCAATACATCTGCCCTCTACTCTCTAGGCCTGACCTTGCATCTATTCCTTGTGATTCCTTCTGAGATAACTTATCTTGGAGCATGAATATTACAAAAAAATTAGTATATCCTTATGATGTATTTGTTATGCTACTCTAATATTTGAAGCAAACAGTCGAGATAAGTTCACTTCAGACAGTGTAGTTTCATCAAACGAATAAGTCATTTAATGGTAAACAAGAACTAAACCATATTGTACTCTTCCCTCATTCCATTATGATCATAAAAATGTCATTTCCATTCATTGTTCACCTTAATATCATGGCATTATGTAAAGAGGATTAGTTGATGAAAGCATTGCATATTATCTTTGAGGTTTTCATATTATCTTTTGCATCACTGCTCCTAAGCACTTATGTTCTCTTCCATTGATTATTTCTATCATAATTCATCTGCCACATATCTCTTTGCTAGTGGTTGCTTTAAGCAATGCTACATGCTTATGTTCTCCTGTGTTTGGGATGCGTTCTATTTTAACAACAAATAGCACTGTCTTCTTCTTGCATTTGGTTCTGACTCATGACTACCTATACATGGACTCATATATACACTATAGACTCTGTACCAATGATGAAGGCTATAGAATGAGTTTAAAATATATGTTCTTCTTTGTATCTCTTGTCGATAAATAAAAGATGTATATGTCTCTGCTGCTCCAAGGCATTTTGACTATCTTTTCACCTTCTAAGCTTGTTCCACATGCTTAGAATGTGTTTAGGTGAAAATTGGATTGTTTAGTTTGAATGTTTAAATCCTCCTTTCACCTATTTTATTCAAGGACCTTAGGATTGATTGGCATAGCACTATCAGGTCCTTGGTCACTTACAAATGTAGGGAAACTTGGATTAGGATATTTGATTATCAATTCCCTTTCTCTTATGCTCAATTATCCATCAAAACCCTAATTATGCAAATACGACAGTAAACAAATGAATAATAGAAAATGCCTCTATAGAAAGCTATAAAATTACAAATGACTGTGCACCTATTTTCGGGGTTTTGAGGCAGAAAAGTTGGGGACAAAAGAGTGGGCACCCAAGTCCAGTGCCCTAGTTTTTGTTGGGATCTGCAAACAAGATCTGCAACCTGTTCCTACTGCACCAAAGGTTTTTCCATCACAAAAATTTGGGGACTAATGAGTGGGCACCCAAGTCTAGGGTGCCCTTTTTCCAGTTGTTCTATAATTCTGACACTCCAATATGCCCTCCTACAACTTCACTTTGTCTGCATCATCAACCTGTAACCTGCAATCATAAAACTTTGGGAGGGGGATGTGGTGTTTAGGAGCTTGCCTCAGTCAATCACTAGAAGGACACTTAAGTCTTCCAAACACCTTTGTCAGATAAAGAGTGCATGCCTAGGGAGGCAGAGGCAAAAACCAAATGAATAATGATCACAAACATAATAAATGTCACCATGTAGTGAAGATCTCATGAGAGAAAGAAGATCTTCATTCCATGAGGAAATGGATGCTCAAATTTACAAACACAAACACATAGACAACATAATTCTACTCTTACAACACAATGAAAGCCTTAAATCACCTTGAGAATCCATGAACATCACAATTGCCATCTAGTTTCTAAATGAATGCATAAACATGCTTTTATATGCAACTACAAACACTCCTGCTAAGATTTTTGTAATTCAAACTTACTGTGTTGGCATAGGACCCAAATAACAGTCACAAGTCGACACCCAAAAATTGGGACTACCCCAAAATAGGGCAGGACTAGGGCGTGGGTGCCTACGTCCTCCCCCCTATTTTGGGCAGGAGTTATCTCAAGTAGCCCCCCTAGGTCCTATTTGCTAAGACACTTAGGGGTTTTCTCATCGAGGTGTTGAAATATGATGTAAAATGTCCTAAATGCACATTAAAGACCCATGAGCTAAACCTAAAGAGGGAAAAGCCCCCAAGGGGGCATTTTTTGATGTTAAATTTAGCCCCCACTTTAATGTATGTATAAATGCAAGGCCAATACATGAATTAAAGTATGGTCAACAAACACAGCAAACATGCCAAGCACAGAGAAGACACACCAATCACATAGAAGACAATAACAGGCACATAAAACATAGAGAAGATAGTTACAGTCATGCAAAACATGGAGAAGACAACAAATGGATAGAAGACGCATTAATGCATGGAAGACATGCATGATTTCTTTTCTTTTCTTTTTCTCATATATATGAAATGTAGATGCAAGTACTAGAAAGTAAACAAACCTCCCATAATACAGAAAGCACTCATGGCGCTAGTCTTTAGACTACAAAAATGGGACAACACACACACAAGACATGCAAAACCTCCCAAAATTTAGGAAGCACTCATCGAGCTAGTCTTTAGACTGCATATGGGGCAACAGACAAAGCAAGCACACCAAACACACACACTTGAAGACACAGAGAAAACACATCATACAAGCGATGGAGTGTTCCTATTTCTATGCTCAACACCATCTCAAGTACATTACAAGCACACACCAATGATTGGTCTTTGCCACAACAATCACCAAAAATACACTTAAGGGTTGAGTTAGTCACAGAACTGCTCCCTACCTCTGTAGAGGACTTTTGAAAATGACAAGATGATGCAATCTTCTCTGAGAAATACACCATCCCTGCCTCCACAAAGGGCTTAAGATAAAAAGGATATACGCGATATCCCACCTCCATAGAGGGCTTACATGATTGATTGATTGATTGCAAACAAACTCAAGATGCAAGAAGCACTCATCAAGCTGGTCTTTAAACTACATCTGAGGACAAGCACATAGCTAACATCTACAACACACAGCTTACCTTATATCTTCCCCCACCTTAAGGTGGTTGATATCAGGTATCGATATCAGGCATGTGTTAAGGTAGGAAGAAAACACATAAGGGAACACAGGCTCTCGCAAAGCCCATGCCACCAGAGGTGACATGTACTTCACGATCGCCAAATGTTCCCACAAACACATCCCTGCAAGAAACATGTTAGTGTCTACAACATTATGATAAACAACATCAATGCATATGATTAACCACACAGAGAGCCAAGGTTATGCTACGAATTCAAAGTTTGAGGGTAACCGTGGGGCTACATCACGAAGCTCTCCGAATCGAGTACCACCAAAGCTAGATTCAAAGACAAACAAAGGTGCACAGAGTAGTAGTATTGTTAAGGTTTGTAAATGAGAAAAAAACGTCATCAAATTCACTACACGGAAAGCATGAGTGATTCCACTAGGCAAGCGTCAAATAAGATATACAACCCCATCATCATATTAGGAACTAAGTCCATTTTTTGATTGTTCTCGAAAGGGACACAAGGTCTGCATCAGTATAAATGTTTTTCGTCATCCGCCTACTAGATAGAAACACTAGAGGAAGGGAAACAATAAATAAGAGAGGAGAAACAAGTGTCTTAGGGACATTCACATAGGAGGGTGCCCCCAAGTCACCAACCGCAATGCTATGTCCATAAGACACAACACACAATGATGAAATAAGAGAGAGAGGCAATATAGAAGAATGATGATACAAATAGAAGGTCACAACAGAGCTGGTCTCCTGGTATCCTGGACCTTAAGGGAGAATCTGAAGTCATCCCAGGAGGCCTAAACAACACATAACACATCATGAGGGAAGCACATCATGAGAGAGATAAAGGGTTAAATATACTTACCTATAGGGTCTTCGTGCTAAGTCTCATCATCAAGTAAATCATCATCATCCTCCCACTCCCTAATGTTAGAGGAAAGTGGGACATAAGGTACCATAGCCCAATTCATGTCTTTCTCATCATGTTGTTCATTGTTAGGATCATGTTTGTTTGGTTCAATGTTAGGATCAATTTTTTTTTGTTGAGATGCAAGGTAATCTCGTCACCTTCTCTTTCTCCATTTTGCATTTTGAATTTGTTTTTCTTTACGACTTAGCTTTTGTAAAATAGGGCTTTGCTTTGTCATAAATTTTTGTGTTGTAGAGGAGGAAGCACCAGTATCAAAGTTCATTTGTCTAGGTGGAATGTTTTTTTGTTGACAATTACCTCTTGATCCTTGTAAGGATGACAGGGGAGGAGCCTCAACATCATGATGGATTTTATTGTAGGGAAAGTGTCATTGATTTCATCATTCTGTACCAACATACCCTCATGGGAAGAATAATTTTTGAAAGAACGTCTAGAGGACAATTTTGTGTCATCATCACATGGAGTAGGTATTGAATGCTTGGGGGAAGTGCTATCAACATTGTCTTTTTCATTGCTACTCATGGAGAAGAACTCAATTAAGCTTTCTAATATTGTAGGATATTCACTCATGAGGGTTAAAAATTGGTCAAAATCAAGATCTTTGATAAATGCATGCAAAGATACCATTGAAAAATGACATGAAGGTGCCATTTCAATGGAAGATCAAATTTTGAGAAACTTTTCCAAAAGTATGCAAAAGACAAGTGCAAGACTATATGCAAAAAGTGAAATAAACACTTGATTTTTTGTACTTTTTGAATGCAAACATATGAAAGGAAAGGTGTTGTAAGGATTTTGATCAAGGGAAGAAAAATATATGTCTGATATCAGTCCAATACAACAATAATATCCTTCACAACACACTCTTGATGCAAATCTAAGATGACAATAAGTCAAAATATCGTGAAAATATGTCAAAATATGCAATTTTTTCACCAAATCTCAATGCAAAAGAGCATGACAAAGGGTGTTGTGAGGAAAATAATGATGGACAAAAAATAATATCTATAATATCAGCCACTTAATGTCAAAATATCTGTCACAACATGCTTTTAGTGCTAGTTAAGGTCAAACCCTAGTGAAATATAGCAAAAATAGGCTATTTTTCATGGTTTTTCAACTCCAAGACCTAGCAAAAGGGGTGTTGTAATAAATTTTAGAAGGTGAAGAAAATAAAAGAAATGATATCAATCACCTCAATCCATAAATTTTGTCACAACACACTTGGAGTGCAAACTAGGACAAACCCTAGGGCAAAAATAGCAAAAATGTGTAGTTTTCCACCAAGTTTTCAATATGAGAGCCCAATAAATAGGTGTTATGAAGTTTTTTAGGAGGGGAAGAAAATAATTACCCTAATAAAAACCAATTAGTGCAAAAATATTCTTCACAACACATCTATGGTGCAAATTTAGAGAGTCAGTAAGGCCAAATCTAGTGAAGATCGATGTTTTTCAAACCCTAGGTTTTAGATCTTGACACAAAATGCTATATGAATGTTTTGAAGTCTGATTTATGATGAAAATGAAGTGTACTCAGATCTGAAAATGAATTCCAATCTCTAAGATACAAAATGTGTTGGAATTAGAGTAGACGGGGGGGTGAATCAGTTGTCTCAAAAACTTTTATCCTTTGCTACAATTAAACTTCTTTGCCACTTATTAACAGATGAATGATTTAACCATGAAAGCATGAATCAATAACACATGAGCAAAAACAAAATCAACACACATAACACCAAAATTTTTACGTGGAAACCTAGTTAAGGGAAAAACCATGGTGGGGGTTAACCCACAAAAATTTATACTCTGTTAAAAGTATTACAAATGGGAAGGCATTTGTCTTCAGGCACACTACCCAAAGCTCACTGCTCAAAGGAGGCTCAATGCCTATAGAATTAATTACAAGATTTCACTAAATTATTTGAATTGAATAATAGCATCTAACAATGCAAAATTATAGTTCCGATTAAGCTCAGTACACTGACTTCACACACTTCATCTTTTTCTGCCCTATTTTACTAATCTTCCATAATCAGAGGATCAGATCTCTGCTTCGCACTTGATACTTCCACCCTTCTCACCTCTTACTTCATATTCACATAACTTTATATCAAAATGCTCACACCCATCGATTATATATAACCACAACATGAGATTTATTCAATTACAATCGGCCTCAAGAAAACTTAGAAGCTTTTTCAAGATCACTGTTCTGTCGGTTGAATTCATGCACAAGAAATAATGTGGACCAAAACTTATGTATCCAAGTGACCTCACATGTTAGCCAATACTACTAGATCTCCTAAATCACTCGACCAACCACTTTTCTTCATCCGCACAATGATCAAACACTTAGTCGACCTATTCTTCACTGGACTAAACTGTTTAACTAGAACCCGGCACTCAAATGCATGTAAATTTCAATCCCTTCATCACCAAAGGCTAAAATCTTGGATTTAGGTGGCCCTGACATCCCTTATCATTCTCTCAAATCTACGGTACAACTTGATTACTGGTGGAGAAATGCAGACCAAAATGTTGAACCCTGTCATATGCCATGTTCCTATCTATCCGGACCTCGACAAATCTGTAATCTGACTTCTGATATGAATAGATGATACAATGCGGATGTATAAGATGGATTTAGTTGCCATCAATGACAACACCTGACATTCCTATAAGTGTCCCTTTCCAAAAATCTCCCCCTTTGGCATTGATGGAAACACTTAGTGAAAAATGACTAAGTGTTAGAACAGCTCCCCCTTACTATGTACACTTTTAGATTTCCAATTGCTCCGCCTTAGTTGAGTTCCTCATTTTTCATTGTTTTCCTCTCCCCCTTTGACATCAATGGCAAAGGTTATGAACCGTATATCAAAATTCATGAAAAAATTTTATGTACATACTTTTGCATATGAGCACACAGTCCTTACACCTTGTTCATTAGCAAAAAGATATGACCAAAAATGTTTTTCAATTGTGTCAATTCATTGTCCAAGTTCTTCTTAATGCTACCCAAAATGGATATATCCCCACTGAACAAAAATGCCTGTGATTCTGCCTTTTGAAGATTAGAAGGATCACTAGTAGCAGCAACAGCTTCGGATTGTGCCAATATATCATACATAGTCTCCAACTTAGAGGAAATCAGTCCCCATAGCTCATCCAATCTGCCCAAAACTTTAACCTTTTCCTTCTCCAAAACATCCAATTCATTTCACAAACTCACTACTTGGCATTCTTTGATTGCTACAAACTTAGTTAAAGGACTATAGGACTGAGAAATGTTAGACAGTTTGAGCTCTAAGTCCTTAATCTTTTTCTCAATATCTTCAACAACTTTAGACTGATTTAGATAGAACTTATAAATCTCTACACCTTCAGAGAGAGCACTTCAAATACTCTTTACACTGGTATCAAGCACTAATCTATCATAGCTAATTATTTTCCTTATTTCAGCAAATCTCTTCTCATATTCATTTTTGACTTTAGCTTCTACTGACTTCTCTAAGGTTTCAAAATGAGTACTTGCAGAGTTTATCAAACTCTTCAATTGACCGCAGGGAGAGTCAAATGAATCCTTTTGAAAGGTTGGCATAATCTTTTCTAGAATTCTGGAGGCAAGACCAAGCAACTCACTGTCCTCAATGTGAATTTTCAGAATCTCCTCTCTTGCTTTTGTTTGTGCCACAGATGCTAACTTCATCTATTGTAGAGGGGAAAGAGTATCAAAATTGATCGGTCCTTGAATTAGCTCCAGTTCATCAAACTCAAGCTTGTCTTTCTCAAGTAATTTTTTCACTGCATCTGCAGTGTCTTTCCAAAAATGCAGCTCCATCTTTCAGATCCTTGCTGGTACTATCATCTTGCTTTTGCTCTTTAATATTCTCTGTTATTTTTCCTTCTTGTTCATCCTTGTCCCTAACCCCTTTTGCTTCTTGCTTTTTATTCTTTACAGAGTCATCTTCACCAAGAGCATCTACTTTTGTACTCATCTCTATATATCCTCCAGCAGATTGGTCTAGAGGAATTTGAGTGTCCTCTGCACCATCAAAATTAACTTCCTTCACAATCTCTTCATCTCCTTTATTTAGCATTTCATCTTCTGGAGCAAAGATGCCAACTTTTTGTTCACTTTCTTTCAACTCCTCAACATTTGGAATCAAGGAATCAATTTCATTATCAATTTCTTCTTCAACAGTGGGAAGATTATGCCTTTTTAATGCATTCAGAAGAATCTCTTGAGTATCTTTAACTATCTTATCAATGTCAGAGCATGAGCATATTCATTCTGATCTTACTCCTGAAGTCCTCTTTCACTTCTTTGAATATCAGATTCTTTTGATCCAGAGTAATTTGAGGACATAATTTTATTAGCACATGCTCCCAAAGCTCAAAGTCTTTAGCTTTTGCATTCTCTTTTCTTATTTCTAGAATTTTTGTAAGTCTTTCTGGGATTTTAGAAGTTATTTCAAATAAATTCTTACTATAGATATTTAGGTATTTGACTGTTGCTTCCTCCAAAACTCTCTTATTAGCATCATTGTAGTGATCATAAAATTCAGTCATTGGCTTCAAGTTTCCATCTACAGTAACTGACTTAGTGATGTCATCCACAGAAAGAGTAGGCTTCTCAATATAGGCCTATGTCTTATGCCTTTACTTGACTTTATGCTTCTGGAAGGCTTCTCCTTAGACACTTTAGTAGCTTTGGTGTCTGAGGCCTTCAACTCCTTAACCTCATCATCTGAGTCAGTTTCTTCTTCATCCACTTTCTCCAAACTGACATATGTTCTTTTACCCTTTACCTTTGTCCTTTTTCCTTCCTTACTAATAGGTTTTTCTGCAATAGGAGAAGGTGACACATCAGAGGTTGAACTAGAACTCCTAGGAGTCCTTGATTTAGAAGTGGATTCCACCAAAACAATTCTCTGTTCTCTATCCTGTTTCTCCATCTCAGATTTTTCTATTCTTGCCCTGTTTTGTCTCACAACTTCTTTTGTTATGCCAATTCTTTCTGCATGCATTTCAACTTGTCTTTGAATCTTTCTCTCAGATTTAGGTTTTTGGAGCTCAACATGCAGTTTCACACTAAGTTCACCATATGTCCCAAATCTTTCAACTCTGGTGTCCTTTGGTTTACTCAGAAGGTATTGAGCATACATGTCCAATACTTGGTCATCAACTTCATACCCTATGTGCATGATCCACACAGTTCTTGGTTCAACTACTTCCATTAAATAGTGATCTATATCCACCATAAAATAGACTATATCCTTGTATTTTTCAACCACAGATGTAGGGATTCTTTCCCTTGATTGCATCATGTTCTAAAAATTCTTAAAATATCCCCAAAGAACAATCCTTTAGGCATTGGAGTTCCCAATCTTGTTCAAGTGTTATCTTATTTGTATGGAAATAGTCTTATCAATAGTCCAACATATGCTTCTCTTGCTAGGTAACTCATTCATGAAATAGAAGAACAAACATAATACCAATTTACCATACTTGAATGTATTCTTCTTGTCCTTTTTGATCTTATTTAGGTTTTTCATCAGCTAGTTCTATAGCAACTCACACAAGTCATAGTCAGCATTCTCTCTCAACATCTTATAAGTTGCATAGATAGTTGTACTAGATACAGAATTCTCCCTGCTGGAATGATATATCTTGTATCCAATCATCATTGATGCAAATTTGACATTTGAATCAATGATGTCATTTATTGTCATTGCTCTTTTGTCAAACCTTGAACGGGTAGCATCAATTACAATTTGATTCTTTACCAAATTTAACATTGGCAGGCCACTGGATGAGTTCAACCCTATCACAACCTTGATGGTGTCCTTTGATCTTGAAAGGTTTCATTAACCACATAAACTCATCATGCATCTAACTCAGCACATACTAGACCCACTCATCTTCATTGAAGGATGGAAACCCTATAATTTGAATGAAGTGTTTTTCTTGCAGTGCCTTATACTTAGGTTTGAGACCATGAATTTCATCCCTCAGATGATTCTTCAACAAATCTACTAACTTTGAATCCCTAAACTCATCTATGATAGCATGAATATAAGCCCTAATATCTTCAACATGCAACACACCATACGGAACACTTGAAAAGGCACCTAACGGATTGACCTCTACTGATTTGTGTGGATGCTTCTTAAAATTTGGCCTAGGTCACTTAGTGATATTCACAACCAGAGGTGTAGCCATTTCAAAAAGGATTACAAGTTCAAATCTTCACAAAAAAGAAATACCTTTTTCCCACGGGATTAGGGTTAGCTGATGAATTCACCTAACGCACTTTGAATCTTTGAAATCTCAGCTCAAGCACTCTTCTTTTGGTTTTCTTTAAATGCAAAGTGATTCAAATGATGAATGAGTGACTTTTTATGCTCCACAAAACCTAATTTGCCACTGTAATAAATGCTTTGCCCTAATACATCTGGTTACATTGTTTCTACATACAGTCAATATTTAATTGCTTCGTAATCAATCGCATTAGCTTCTTCTCTTCTGGAATTTACTTCAACAGATCTGTAATAGGCTTCTTTATATTCATTCACCATGCTAGATTTAGGCACCCACTTACTGGCAAGGGGAATTAGATTTTTAATGCAGGTCCCCCTAAGCCAAAGCTCCTGATTCAATTCCCAGAGGAATTATCAGCACCGGATTCCGCTACGGATCCATCACCTTCATTTTTTGCATCTTTCTTGACCCATGTTTTATTCATTTCCTTTTGGATCTCATTCACATCTACTTTGCCCTTTCCTTTATCCATCTTCTACTCTGTTCTTCCTACCTATGAGTCCACCTTTTTGCTTCTGTAAAATTTAGCAATATTCTAGATTTGTTGCAGTTGAAACATACAATCTTATTTCTCTGACAATTAAATGTTGGAGCAGGTTTAGATCTGCATTGCATTGACATATGCCCAAACTTGTTGCAAGTAAAACATCTTCCATTGAAAGCCTTAGGAGGGTTCCTTGATCCACTTCTTCAATCCTCAGCCTTATGACCTATCTTTTTGCAATTAAAGCATTGACCAAAGAAAGATGATGCATTTTGATTCACTTGACTTCTAGATTGATTAGCTCTATGACCATACTTATTGCATTTGAAACAATTGCCATTGAAAGATGGATACTTTTGAGCATCAGGTTGTCTTACCAGAGGCCTTCTAGGTTTCCTTGATTTCTTGCTTCAGGATTTCTTTGACCAGATCTAAAGCTTTCACCTTTCTCAAATCCCAGACCATGCTTATCATCTGTAATCTTCTAACTATCAAGCAACACCTCAAGTTTAGCTAAGCTTATCTTGAATTTATCTTTATATTCATTTGCAACTTCTAGGTCATGTTTGAGAATGACAATTTGTCTTTCAAATTCTTCCTCATTATCCCTAGTTTCTTGTAGATCAGATTCTAGATGACCAATTATTTAGTCCAATCTACAGTACTCTTCTATTCTTTCTTTCAGAGATTGATTCAGTTTTTCCTTAGTCTTCTTCCTTTCCTCAATTTCCTTGGTTAGTCTCATCACCCCGGATTCCATCTCATGTTTTAGGACAACAACTTCTTTAGCTAGCTTCACACATTCCTTCATCTTCTCCTTCATGGCCTCATTCATATCATTGTCTTCATTCTAATTTGCTAGCTAATGAAGTAGCTCCTTCCTTTTTCCATTAGATTTGTTCAATTGTCCTTTTAAGGTTTCATTGAAATCTTTAGCATCTTTAAGGTTCTCTTGCAGTTCATTGACTTCTACTCTGGACTGATCAAGATCTTCTAAAGCAAGTTTAAGTTGTTCATTGATGCCATCAAAATACTTGAATGAACCCATTGAAAACACCTACCCAGATCTTCCTCAAGCTGTTAAACTTCTTCTAAGGAACCAAGCTCTGATACCAATTGTTGGAATTAGGGCAAACAACTGAGAGGGGGGATGAATCAGTTGTCTCAAAAACTTTTATCCTTTGCTGCAATTAAAATTCTTTGCCACTTATTAATAGATGAATGATTTAAGCATGAAAGCATGAATTAATAACACATGAGTAGAAACAAAATCAACACACATAACACCAGGATTTTTACGTGGAAACTCGGTTAAGGGAAAAACCATAGTGGGGGTTAACCCACAAGAATTTATACTCTGTTAAAAGTATTACAAATGGGAAGGCACTTGCCTTCAGGCACACTGCCTAGAGCTCACTGCTCAAAGGAGGCTCACTATCTACAAAATTAATTATAAGAGTTCACTAAATTGTTTGAATTGAAGAATAGCATCTAACAATGCAAAATTATAGTTCCAGTTAAGCTCAATACACTGACTTCACACACTTCATCTTTTTCTACCCTATTTTATTGTTCATCCATAATCAGAGGATCAGATCTCTAATTCACACTTGATACTGCCACCCTTCGTACCTCTTACTTCATATTCACATACATTTATATCAAAATGCTCACACACATTGATTATATATATCCTCAACATGAGATTTATTCAATTACAATCAGCCTCAAGAAAACTTAGAAGCTTTTTCAAGATCATTGTTCTGTTAGTTGAATCCATGCACAAGCATTAATGCGGACCAAAACTTATGTATCCAAGTCACCTTACATGTCAGCCAATACTAATGGATCTCCTAAATCACTCGACCAAACACTCTTCTTCATCCGCACAATGACCAAACACTTAGTTAGCCTGTTCTTCACTGGACTAAACTATTTAACCAGAACTCGATACTCAAATGCATGTAACTTTCAATCCCTTTGTTAGATTGGAAAAAGTTTCACATTTTCCATTAACCACCACTCACGTGTCCTCCACATTTGCCATACATTGATCTTATGATTAATATAGATTGATATAATTTGTGTGACAAGATCTATATTATAGCCCATGATGACTAAAGATTCCATAAATATGACCTTTGAGATTAGCATTTCCCTACTCATAGTTGTACAAAATAAACAGTTGACCCCTATCAGCAAGATCATATGTCTATCTTTCCAATCAAATAAGCCATAATCATATAATGGACATTTTCATTTATATTGGGAAGACCTAAACAGAGTTACACTAATCAAAGAACCTAGAAGTAACTATTGTGTAACAATCAGGAAGACTACATATTGTGTCGCCAATAAAAAGCTTATCGGCAAGAAAGATAAAGTCAGAATGAAAATTTTAAACTGTGCCAGTCTCAAAAGTCATACCGATGAACATAAGTTTGGCAAGAGGTGTATGTATCCTCACCAATGAGTCGATACACTAGTTATATCGGCATGACATATACCATTAGAACGGATCTTTTATGTCTTCTCGACTATGCAAGTCACCCCGATGAGAAGGTATGGGAATGTTTTGGTGAGGGTCCTACCGATGTACCCCATGAACAAAGGATATAAGAAAATGCTATCGGCGAGACTTAAAGTATCAGAAGAACATTATGTTCTCTTAGAGATAGTGATTGTCAACCCGATGGCTACGATATGACCACTGTTCATTGGGAAAACACTCGTCGATGTCCACAAGCAACTTTGACAGTTAGGACCACCTTGATGTCGAGGTGAAATCCATAATGTCTTCCCAAAATGTTAAGAATAGAAAAAAAAGGAAACATGATTTGTGCATCAATGAAAGTGTTAAAAGTCCTCCTGATAAGATCAGAACTAAAAGAACACCTCCTATCAAAGAGACATTAAGATAGTCTTGGCGATCGATCGAGAATGTATAAACAAAAAATGGCACCAAAATGAACATATAGATCGGCATGAGATTGAAATAGTCTTCTCGACACAATTCATTATATTGATTTGATATTTTCAGAGCCCGAGAAGCCCGTTGCATTCAATTCCAGTGGCCAACATTAATGGCCGCTTGAGCATAATCTCATAAAAATTTCTCTAAATCATAATGAATTGAAGTTAAAAGAAATCTCTGAGGGTTGTAGTGGAAGAGCACAGAATTCACCAAGAGAATGAGAAATTCACGATGCTGAGCACATACAAGTAGGCATTGCAAACCTTCCTGTATTGATAAATTATAAGGTTAAATCTAGTGTCTAGCATAGAGATAAAATGGAGGGTTCTTCTAAAACAAAAAGAAAGCAGCAAACTGAAACTAGCCAAACCAAAAGCAAAATGCAAAAGGTCAAAATAGGGAAGGGAGAGAAAACACAGGAATGAAAGCTCAATCAAGACCTTATAAACCAATTGCCTGGTTCATGCCATAAGGCTAGAAGAACTACACAATTAAGGACGGACGTAGAAAAATTGGAAGATAAATATAAACATGTAGGGAACATATGGACCCCTATCAGGGGATATGAACTATTTATGTTTCACTACTATAGAAGGAATAGGTTGGAACCAATCTATAACCCATGGAATCTTAACTTGGGCAAGCTAGTTGTCACAGATCTCTTTGTAAATATAGATCTCATAAAACTCTTGGCCTATCATTACAACCCCAACCTAAAAGCCATCTGCAACAAGCAAGGGGAACCATTTGATCATGTGTCTAAGAATGCAATATGTGAAGTTTTTGGCATGGGTGACATGTGCAATACTCCCATCATATATGAAGATTTGAAAAAAGAATATTTGAGAATGGATACTACTTATAAGGGATGGAGATTGCCACTGCATAGAGCCAGAGAGGAGGGAAATCTAGTACCACTTGAAGAAGGTGATGGGCCTCCTTTTCATGTCAATCTGTTTGAAACCTATATGAAATATATGTAATATTCAGTGGGACAAGTATTGGGAACAGAGCTCCCTGAATTCATGTCCATAGCACCCATGGTCATCTCTACAGACATACAATGCCATCATGCCAGAACTTTTGATTATGCTTCACACCTCTTTAGGGGAATAGATTCGGGACTAAAGGCCATCAAAAATGGCTCTCCAAACATGAGTTTTAAGCATTATTCTTCTCTTATGCATATCATGTTATATTATGGACAAGAGTTAAAAATGTGGCCAGAACACTTGAAAATTTCACAATTTGATAAGGGTGGTCAGCCGCTACCCATGCATATATGGACATCCATATGGGATAGTAGGTTTGTGAATCTAGTTATGTACATTTCAAATAATTCTTTGTTAAAACATTGTACAAATGTTATGGATATCCGTGTGGTTATTCTTTGTTAGATGAAATCAAAAAAAAATTAAGGCCCAAGGATTTTAGAGGACCACTGACTATGAATCACAACTAGGGGGATTGGTATTGTTTCCTCAATTCGACCATGATCAGAGTATATGGCTTTGAGGATACACCATTTTTGTTCCCTAAAACTGTACTAGATAGAATCACATACTTGCAGATTGTTAGGCAGATAGACTATTCAAATGTCATGAATTTGAGTGCTTATAATAAGCAATCTTTCATGCCAAGCACATTATGCTTTGGAGATTTTACTGTGTTGTCAAGAGAAGGCTGTGATCTTATTCATGACAAATTATTACATTTTAATTTGAGAAAAGAAATACCAAGAAAAGGGTTTGACCCTGAAGGATTTATTGACTTTGCAAGAAGGAAACAAAATCTGAGTGGATATATTTATGTTCTAGTTCCACATTATAATGTTATCAAGAATTTGGAAGAGGCAGAAGCTAAATTTACCATTGATGAGTATGATCAGGAAGTTGAAAAGAGGAGGAAAGAGACACAAGAGATAGAGGTATTATCCTCTGACAGTGAAGAATCCCTTGATAAAAGACCTCAAGACCAGCCTGATATAATTCCCAAACTCAGAATTGAAGAATATAAGCCTTCAAATTTAGAATTAGAGATTGAGGAGACACCTAATACAGATGCCACGCAGTTGGCTTACAATTATTTTATCTCAAATGATCAGTTCATTCAGTCCCCAGAATTTAAATCTTTCATGTATAAACATAAAGGCAAAGCAATTAGAGAATCGGTTCCAGACATCACACTGAATAATGAAAAAATAGTTATTGGAAACTTTGAAAATAGATGTTGAAAAGGAGATAAAAGACATGACTCTAGAAAAAGGGAGGAAACTCTTAGAAGAAGCTGGTGTGATGATTTTTCCTATTCTGGATTTGAAATCTTTGGTTTTTTATAGCTTTCTACATAATGGTAGTGTGAAACATAAACTTAGTTTAGAAGGTGTGATAGAGGATTACACTAGATCACTACACAATCCTAATGAAGAATCTCTTATGATATGGGCCCTATACCCTCCACACCAGAAGCTTGCCATTATTGACATAGAGAAGGCATTTGGCCATGTGATGACACTGAAGGTGGGCGAGACTGATCCTGTGGTTACTGCAGAAATTGGTGTTAATGTGGCTAAATTAAATAAAGTACTTATTCAAATGTTGATCTGAGAAAGAGATATGTATAAATTGAACTGTGAGAGAATGCAAAAGGAAAAATATTTTCTGAAAGATTTAGTTCCTGCCAAACTGTTAACCCAAGGTGAGAGTTCCTAGACAATGGACATAGGTGAAACATCACAGGTCAATACTCAGATAACCCAGGCCAGAGTTAATACACTTTCTACAGTATTCAAAAGGAGACATATTAACATGATCACATGGATGAATAAATTATGGAGTACTCATTTCAAAAATCAAACTGCTCTCCAAGAACACAAAAGGTTCACTGACAAACTCCAAGATAAACTCCTAGAAATACAAAGAAAAGACCCTCCTCATACTACAGTTGTTAGCAATGATGAGGACTTCATCAGGGCACATACATGTTTTCATGAAGATCCCCAAGCAGAATCTAAGGAATTCATTAATACTTCTAGAGAAGGAGTGCCTGCATTATGTAATGATGATTAAAGTTTCAAAAGTCAGCAGGATTGGACAAAGGAATGCCAACTAATTCTACACGAAGCTCTGGAAGTAGTGAGACGTGAAGATCCAGCATTGGAGGAGGCTTGTGCATGCATGGAGAAAATGGTTGCAATGGAGTTTGCTGCAAAGTGTGCCATGGAGTCTGCAGATACTCACTTAAGCTAACAATACCTAGATCATGTTACTAAAGTCCATTTATGGCTTATTAGACCTAATGATAATTTGTTTGTTATTACTAAAATTCCAAAAGACACTTGTGAAGGGGTACATCCTCTTCAAAATATAGCAATATAAGTTAGGAGGGTTGGAATGAAATATGATCATTACCATCTCATTTAGGGAGGGCATTAGTAAGAAGATAGATTGCACCTATTCCACCCATCCACTGTTATATCTGAGAAACTTATGCAAATACTATATAAAATATAATGGAGCATATTGATATTTCATGGTGATCTATTCTCAGTGTTCAACTGTTATGTTAATTTATTATGCACATATGTTATTTGGCTCTCTCCAAAGTGGTTGTTTATGTTATTCAAATTGAGTGTGAAAATACATTTGATTTGTCAATACACATTTTCTGTAATTGTGTGGTGTTGCTGATTGGTTTCTATGTGTAGAAGGATTAAATTACCTTTTAGGAAATTTAATTTGATTGGTTCTTGTGTGGATTAAAATCCTTTTAAATAAATTGTCTTAATTAGCTTCTCCTCACATTTGAATTAAAAATCCTTTCACAACTTCATTGTAACATCAGGGGATATCACTGGGATCATTAAGAAGAGTTAAAATAAATGACATACTTGCATGTCTGTATAAGGTACAGACATTTAAAAGTGCCCAACTATTAGAGTTAAGTTGTAAAGTAGATCAACCAATCCTACACATCTGTCTCCATAATCATCATTTACCCATTTGACTCCATCCACCCAATAGATTAGGCATTGATCAAACTTTAGAACACTTCATACAAATTAAGTCCAAGCTTTTGACAATTCAAACACTCCCATTAGGAATTAGTAAGAAAGATCTGCAATTATCTCACATCCATGTGCCATAGTGAGTAAAATTGCCCAAATCAAATTCCAATTAGATTTTAAAGTTGCCTTATCATTTAGGTACACCCGCCTAGGTCTAGAAGAACCTAAAGAGTAGGGGGTTTCCAATTACATAAACCCTATCTTGTTGACAAAAAATGTATCAAGAGATTGGTACCCTCTTGAGGTGTAAAGCCAACATTTTTGAGACGCAACAAATTGGTGACTCTACTGGGGACAACTTGAGAAAATCCAATAGTAGGCCATCTTTCCTTATAGAGTCATTAAAATTTTCAAATTAGGTCTTCAAACAGAGATTCATAATTGTGAAATTTACACTCCCCATCCGAGTCTACTCCAAAAAATTGGTGACTTTACTGGGGAGTAACCCATAGTTCTGGTTAAAAAACCATATCAACTCAAAGTCAAGTGAAAGTATTAACCAGAGATTCTAAAGTTTTGCCCATCTAAGTCACAAAAATTGGCGACTCTACTGAGGACCCATTCTGAACTTCAGCCTTCCATCATAGAGTTATGTCAAAGTATCATAACATATTTAAGGCTCTGCTAGGGAGAACTCCAATCATTTTTCTACTTACAAAGAAAAAAGTAGGTGGTGAATCTAAAATTTTATGACAGATGAAATAGATATCATATTAGAAAGGATAGAAGATATACATCAGAGATATATTATATCATCCAAAATGAATGGAAGGAGATCTATGCATCAAGAAAGTCCCAAGAAAAATAATGGAAAGTGGACAGACAAGCATGGAGCTCCTCGTAGAAAGAACACTACAAAGAGGGGTGAAGTAGTATCAAAATAGCTTGAAGTCAATGTAAACACATCAGAACATCCCTTTACAGTATTCAACTCCCCAACATACAATGATGGTGGAAATCCCTCAACACCTCCTGAAAAAATTAATACAAATGATAACATCCTCAATTATAGGATAGATTCTCAAGAAGCAACTGAATTTGAGGAAAGGATGAATGAAAAAAGTAGGCAAAAACAGGAAGAATCTGGTAAGCAATGTTTATCACAACAGGGAGAAGAAAACCAAGAGGGGTCTGCAGGTGATATTGTTGATTTTGATGCTATGAGCAATCAAGAGATTGAAATACATTTGGAGTGACAAAGACAATAGCTTAGGAGAAGACAAAAGATGATACAGGCAAGCCATGAAATAAATTGGCAAATGGCACAATTAAATATCCAAACAACAAAACCTCCAAGATATGTCCCTCCACACAAACAAGGTAGTAATACCAATTCACATGGGATATTGTTGCAAGTATAGGTCTAACCAGTGTTGTCATTGATGTCAACATACTCATGTTGCATTAATGAGAAGGATTGGATGAGCTGTGTACTGAGGATATTGAGAAAATTAGTCTCAATCAGGAACAATGAAGAAGAGTAATGACAACAAGGTAAAAGTCCAAGATAGGATGATGATCAGAGGATACGGATTAAAGGGTTTGTATATATGTGTCTGTAGGTGATCCAGTAGAGATTTCAGAGGTCTGTATGAAGATCAGAAGAAGTTATGGTCGCTCAAGTAGAACCGGTTCCGACAGGTGTTCAGAGGTGACAGTGTGACACAGATAGGTCTGGTGAGATCCAGAAATGCACTATCCCATTTTGCGGATTTGAGGTAGTATTGTGAACATCCTTATGAAGTGTCAAGTCGATTGGCTCATGGTTTGAAGGTCTAGAAGAACCTATTCTTTTATGACAGTGATGACAGACTGTGTTCTTGAGGTTCCGGATGAAGGAGAGAAGGATTCCAGTAAGCAGATAAAGTGTGGATGTTCTTGGTGTTTTAGGAAAGCATGTGGTGATCTGTGGATTGTTTCCAGTTCATGTTGGTGGTCCACATTGAAGCTAAAGTTTGTATTTGAAGAATAACCACTGGATGTTGATGTTCTTCCTGAGACTGGCCGACCGGATGTATTACACATCTTGCAGATGTTCTTGTAGGTGTTTGCCGACTTAGATGGTTGTTCCTAAGTCGATGTCATGTATAAATAAAGGATTGTGAAGTCATTTCAAAATGTACTTGGTGGAGATGAGTGTGTGGTAGCGAAGAAGAGAGCGAAAGGCAGAGCAGAAGTATTGAGCTTAATGGAACTAATTCAAGCATGGTGAAGATGCTATTCTCTAGTTCATGTATGTGATACTTACTTCTTTGTAGACAGTGTGTCTCTTGTAGGTAGTGAGCCTCTTGTGAGCAGTGTGCTCAGGTAGTAAGCCCTAATTAGGATGTGCCATTTTTGTTCTTTCTATTCTTCTAATAGAGAATACATTCTTGGGTTAATCACCCTGTGGTTTTTCCCTTAACCAAGTTTTCCACGTCAAAATCTTGGTGTCTTATGTGTTGATGAGTCTCTGCTTTTGATTTGAATGCATTATGTTTCATGTCTAATATACTGCTAATCACCAAGAAGATTTAAGTGTGTAAATTGGAGAAAGTTTTGCACAACTGATTCACCCCCCCTCTTAATTGTGTGCCCTAAGTCTAACAATTGGTATCAAAGCCAAGTTCCTCTAAAAAGAGCCTAACCACTTGAGGAGATCCAGGATGTCATCTTACAAGAAGGATAGTCCAAAGTTTGATGGAACCAACTTTACTCTTTGGAAAGGTCGCATGAAATGTCACTTGCAGTGTATGGGATTGGTGTACTAGTCCATGGTTACAAAAGTGTGTGTACCTCCACAGGGTGGTCCGACAACCCTAAATGAAATCACATATGCTAAAAATAATCTACAGACCAAAGAGGCTCTTCTAAGCTCATTATCTGACTCAGAGCTCTCAAATGTTATTGACCTACCAACTGCCTTTGAAATTTGGAATAAACTGCAACTTTTGCATGAAGGAGACCAGTATGTTAAATGTGCAAGGTTATAGAGTCTAAAAGGGAAATTTGAAAAATTGAAGATGAGAGATGATGAAAATAGTACCTCTTTTATGCCAATAGTGAATGAGCTAGTTTGTGGAATTAGAAATGCTAGTGGTGTCTTGGATGAAAATGAGATTGTTGGTAAAATTCTCAGATCCCTTCCTACCTCTTACGAAATCAAGGCTGCTGCCATTGAAGAATTCAGAGCCCATACAACTGTCACAAGAGATCAATTGGCTGGGAAATTGGCTGCATTTGAAATGATAGAGTTTGGAGATGACCCCCCCAAGACTGAATATGCATTCAAAGCCAATGCCTCTGTTAAAGGTAAACAAAGGCTTGATCTGGGAGAGAATTCTTCAAGGAAATTGTCATGGTATGAAAAAGCAAGAAAAGATTTGGAAGAAGAAGAAGTAGAAACTGCTCAACTTGAAGCCCTTATTGTAAAGAGGCTGCCAAGAGGATCTGGTAAGTATGAAGGAAAATTACCTTTTAAGTGTTTTAACTACAATAAAATTGGTCATTTTGCCTCAAGGTGTCTGGAAAGATTTTCAAGGCAAAATCCTAACAAGCCAAGGTTCTAAAAGAACTGTTACTATGTGCATTAAGATGATGATAATGAAGGAGTAACAGATGATGAATCAGAGATAGGAAACAAATCTGGAAATGAATGGGTGTTCATTGCCATCAAGGAAGAAGATCTAATGTCCTCTGTATCTGTCAATCTTAAGACTGTGGAAAGAGCTCTGGCTACTCAAATTGAAGAGAAGGATGATTGGGTCATTGACAGTGGATGTTCTCACCATATGATAGGTGACAAAAATAAGTTTGTAGATTTGGAAAGGTATGGAGGAGTGGTAATGTTTGGTGATAATTCTGATGGTTGAATCAGAGGAAAAGGAACTATTTCTTTTGATGGAAGAAACAAAACTGGTAAAGTACTATATGTTGAAGGTTTGAAGCACAATCTTCTTAGTGTTGGACAGTTGGTGGACAAAGGCTATGATCTCTGATTCAAGGATGGAAAATGCAAAATCTTTGAAAGATCCAGAATAGAGATTGCATCCGGTACTCAAACTAAAGATAATATCTTCCACTTGGTTGGTACTGGTAAAAGCTGCTTATTTGTTCAAATTGATTAGAGTTGGTTATGGCATAGAAGGATGTGTCATGTGAATTTTGATAATATCATAAAGATAAGCAATACTCAGGCTGTAAGAGATCTTCCAAAATTGGTGAAACCTACTAACAGCTTGTGCAAGGAATGTCAGTTGGGTAAGCTGAGTAGAGTCTCATTCAAAAGCAAGGAACTGTCCTCTACTAGATTATTGGACTTAGTTCACACTGATCTTTGCGGTCCGGCAAGAACTAGGAGTCTTCAAGGTGATAGATACTTCATGCTACTAATTGATGACTGTTCCCGGATGATGTGGGTAACCTTTCTTAAGGAGAAATTAGAAGCTCTTGAGAAATTCAAAATATTCAAGGCTATAGTAGAGAATGAAACAGGATTAAAGTTGAAATGTCTGAGGTCTGATAGAGGTGGAGAATTCACATCCGGTGAGTTCATAGAGTTCTGTGAGAAATATGGAATTAAGAGACAGTTGTCTACTCCTAAGACTCCACAGTAGAATGGAGTAGTGGAGAGAAAGAATCTGACCATCCAGGAAGCATCTAGGACCATTATGATGGAAGCAAATGTTCCTCAAATCTATTGGAGAGAAGCTATTAGCACTGCAGTCTATACCCTAAATCGAGTTCAAATCAGAAGCAATACCGGTAAGACCCCTTATGAACTTTGGTTTGGCATTACTCCTACTGTAAGATATTTCAAAGTCTTTGGTAGCAAATGTTACATCAAAAGAGATGAAGATCTAGGCAAGTTTGATGCTAGAAGTGATGCAAGAATATTCTTGGGTTACTCTACTCAAAGCAAAGCATACCAGTGTTATAACAAGAGACTAAGAAAGATGATAAAAAGTACAAATGTGAAGGTTGATGAGGGAATAGAGAAACCCTCAAGGTTTCATGAATATGATGAAGATGATCAGAATGGTGTTCTGGTTCAAGGAATTCAATCCTCTTCTGAAAGTTAGATTCAAACTGATCCGGTAAATCAGGAAGAAGAGATAAGTCTGAATGAGCCTGATCAAGAAGCTGAAGTGCAAGAAGCTCCCAAAGTTCCAAGGTATGTAAGACTGAACCACTCTAAAGATCAGATTATGGCTAACAAAAGCAAAGGTGTACAAACTAGAAGGAAAATTGCTCAAAATTTAGATGAATATTGTCTGATTTCAAAGATTGAACCTAAGACTATAAATGAAGGCTGCAATGATGAAAAATGGACCAAAGAAATGGAGGAAGAGTTGATGCAAATTGAGAAAAATCACACTTGGGAACTTGTTCCCAGACCTAGAAACAAGAATGTGATTGGAACCAAATGGGTCTTCCGGAACAAACTAAATGAAGTCGGTGAAGTAATCAGAAATAAAGTCAGATTGGTCTGCAAGGGCTACTCTCAAATAGAAGGAATTGATTTTGAAGAAACTTTTGCTCCGGTGGCAAGAATTGAAGTAGTCAGATTATTCCTTGCCTTTTCTGCCTTCAATGATTTCAAGGTATATCAGATGGATGTCAAGTCTTCCTTTTTAAACGGTGACTTGGAAGAAGTGTATATAGACCAACTAGATGGATTTCAGTTGTTTAATCATGGTGATATGGTCTGCAAGTTGAAGAAGGCACTGTATGGATTAAAGCAAGCCCCAAGAGCCTGGTATGAAAGATTGGACAAGCATCTTTTGAAGATTGGTTTCAACAAAGATACTACTGATAGTAACCTATATTTCAAAATTGATCATGAAAACATCTTGATTGTTGAAGTATTTGTTGATGATATCATCTTTGGAGGAAGAGATAGTATGTGTAAAGCTTTTGCAAATCAAATGAAAAGTGAGTTTGAGATGTCTATGCTTGGTGAAATGAATTTCTTCTTGGGTCTACAAATTACTCAAACAAAGAAAGGAATCTTTATTTCTCAAACCAAATATATAAAATAATTGTTGAGAAAATTTGGGATGGAAGATTCAAAGCCAATGAATACTCCCATGGCAACTGGATGTAAGTTGAGCAAAGATGATGACTCTCCTAAGGTAGACCAGTCAAAGTACAGATCAATGATTGGAGGATTGTTGTATCTCACTCAAACTAGACTAGATATTATGCAAGCTATTGGTCTTGTTGCGAGATTCCAGGCTAATCCCAGAGAATCTCATGTCATGGCATTCAAAAAGATTTTTAGGTATCTAAAAGGAACAGTTGAGTATGGTTTGTGGTATCCTAGAGATCATGATTTCTCTCTTCATGCATATATAGATGCAGATTGGGCAGGAGATGTGGATGACCAGAAGAGTACCAGTGGTGGAACATTCTTTTTGGGAAAGAGATTGATTTCTTGGCTAAGCAAGAAATAAGAGGCAATATCCCTGTCTACAATTGAAGTAGAATACATTGTAGCAGTAGGTAGTTGCACTCAAGTTTTGTGGATGAAGCGGATGCTAAGAGATATTAAAGTAGAGTATGAGGGGCCTATCATAATTTTCTATGATAATTCAAGTGCAATAAATATTTCTAAGAATCTGGTGTTGCATTCTAAGACTAAGCATATATCTATCAAGTTTCACTTTCTGAGAGAGCAAGTGAACAAGGATGAAGTCAGACTGGAGTTTGTGCCCTCCAAGGATTAGATTGCATATATCTTTTCTAAACCTCCTCCCAAGGGCTCTTTTGAGTATCTCAGGGAGAAGTTAGGGGTTATTGCCCCTCCGGTGATCAACTAGAATGCACTAATGTGCATCAGTTCGGTGGATATCACAGTCATATCTTGTGATCTGGATTGATGATGGGGAGTTGCTACTCAGGGGGAGTAGCAGGTATGATTCTGAAGTATTGGAGTTGCAAGTATGAGCCCTTTTCCATTGATGTCAAAGGGGGAGAGCAGAAATGTGAAAAACAAGTGGTTGATATCAAAGGGGGAGCAATAAAGGAAGAGAAGACATGTGAATAGTCGTTATTGATAGGGGGAGTTGTGATAGTAAGGAGAAGTTCTTGTCTTGATGGTTTTTCACATCATATGTTGCCATCAATGACAAAGGGGGAGATTGTTGCAAGTATGGGTCTAACCGGTGTTGTCATTGATGTCAACATACTCATGTTGCATTAATGAGAAGGATTGGATGAGCTGTGTACTAAGGATATTGAGAAAATTAGTCTCAATCAGGAACAATGAAGAATAGTAATGACAACAAGGTAAAAGTCTAAGATAGGATGATGATCAGAGGATGCAGATTAAAGGGTTTGTAGATATGTGTCTGTAGGTGATCCAGTAGAGATTTCAGAGGTCCGCATGAAGATCGGAAGAAGTTATGGTCGCTCAAGTAGAACCGGTTCTGGTAGGTGTTCAGAGGTGATAGAGTGACACAGATAGGTCTGGTGAGATCTGGAAATGCACTATCCCATTTTGCAGATTTGAGGTAGTGTTATGAATGTCCTTATGAAGTGTCAAGTCAATTGGCTTGTGGTTTGAAGGTTTGGAAGAACCTATTCTTTTGTGATAGTGATGATAGAATGTGTTCTTGAGGTTCTAGATGGAGAGAAGGATTCTAGTAAGCAGATGAAGTGTGGATGTTCTTGGTGTTTCAGGAAAGCTTATGGTGATTTGTGGATCGTTTCCAATTCATGTTGGTGGTCCACATTGAAGTTAAAGTTTGTATTTGAAGAATAACCACCGGATGTTGGTGTTCTTCCTGAGACTGGCCGACCAGATGTATTACACGTCTTGCAGATGTTCTTGTAGGTATTTGTCGACTTAGATGGTTGTTCCTAAGTCGATGTCATGTATAAAAAAAGGATTGTGAAGTCATTTCAAAATGTGCTTGGTGGAGATGAGTGTGTGGTAGCGAAGAGGAGAGCGAAAGGTAGAGCAGAAGTATTGAGCTTAATGGAACTAATTCAAGCATGGTGAAGATGCTATTCTCCAGTTCATGTATGTGATACTTACTTCTTTGTAGATAGTGTGTCTCTTGTAGGCAGTGAGCCTCTTGTGAGCAGTGTGCTCGGGCAGTGAGCCCTAATTGGCATGTGCCATTTTTGTTCTTTCTATTCTTCTAACAAAGAATACATTCTTGGGTTAATCACCCCGTGGTCTTTCCCTTAACCAGGTTTTCCATGTCAAAATCTTGGTGTCTTATGTGTTGATGAGTCTCTGCTTTTGATTTGAATGCATTATGTTTCATGTCTAATATACGACTAATCACCAAGAAGATTTAAGTGTGTAAATTGGAGAAAGTTTTGCACAACTGATTCACCCCCCCTCTTAGTTTTGTACCCTAAGTCTAACAGATATATCAGAATAAAACTGATTCAGATACTTCAAAAATGCCCCATAATGCAGGAGGTAATTGAAGACAATATTCTCAACATAGTATGTCACCACAAAGACTACAACCCCCTAATACTAGCAATATTCCCCAATATCACCCACCATTAGGTCATCATGGCACCCCACAACATCAGCAACATATACCACCTCAGAATATACACCCTCAGCCACATATACAACAAAATTCTTACCATCAACCTCCATATGGATACCAATATTACCCAAATCCACCACCTATGAATAT
Organism: Cunninghamia lanceolata; assembly: GCA_027924645.1. NCBI lineage: Eukaryota > Viridiplantae > Streptophyta > Pinopsida > Cupressales > Cupressaceae > Cunninghamia > Cunninghamia lanceolata. Next base: position 5,997,842 of record BSBN01000596.1, read on the forward strand.
GCCTCCACAAAACCTCATGAGTGTATGTAGACAATTTGATTTAACAGGATATCAATTGTATCCATACCCTATAGATAGCAGCTAGAGAAATATGGTTCCAAAATTCACTGGGAATAATGGGATATCAGCTGAAGAGCACATTAGGAATTTTAATACCTTTATACAGGACATTGGTATGGAGCATGAGGATGTAAACATGAGACTATTCATGATGTCCCTAACTGAAGATGTAAGGGATTGATTTAATGGTTTACCAAATGCCTTAATTTATTCTATAGCAGACTTCCATGACCAATTCAAAGAACAATATGGAAATTAGTATGCCCTTGAATTCGCCCTGCATGAGCTAATAAGCATCCAGAAATACCAGAATGCGTCAGTCTATAACTTATATGAAAGATTCTCCAAACTACACAATAAAATACCACATGGATCCAAATGGACTGATTTAGTAGCTTTGAGTATCTATCTAAAGGCTTTTGATCTGAAAACTGGGTATGAACTCAAGAATAAGGCTCCCACAACGTTGACAGAAGCACATAAGGAAGCTATCAGTATTGAAAATAATAAGGCTGCAGGGATGACTAGCAAAAGGGACAACCTTAGAATGCCCCAACAATCTAATAACCCACAAAATAAGCAAGAATACCAGTATAGGAATTAAATACCAAAGTTACATGATATGCCCTAAAATACCAATTGGATGGATGGAAGACCTTTAGAAAACAATAGAAAGAAGAATTATGGGAAAGATACTCCTAATCCTCCTAAAGGAAATGGAACACATGTAGTAAAGAAGAATCCCTGGTGCTTAGCCTGTAATCTACCTCACTCACCTGATTATTGTGCAGTAGCATGCTCAGTATAGGAAGAGAAAACATCTCATGGTACAGAAAGAGATAACCATACTATAAACATGGTAGCATTCAGACCCCATTAGACTGATGAAGGATATTCATCCATGGAGGATGATGGATATGAATATGATGTGGGAAACCAAAGATACAATAATACTATGGGGAGACAAGAGGTCTGTTCAGACCAAGAAGATAATTATGAAGAGAATGTTTATGATCATGTCATACCATCACATAACTAATGGAGAAAACCAACTAAAGAAGATAAAGGGCTCTCACAATTACCGCAATAGCACAGGCAAAACGTAACTATAATATGAGAAATAGAACAGTCAATGCATATCAAGGAACACCAAGAAGTGTGTTTGTAAAAGATTAGAGTCATAATTAGGGCAATATGAAAAATACATCTAAAGAGCTAGAAAAAACTGAACAAGGCAAGATAAAAGACAAAATACCAATTGGAGAAAAGGGGCATAACAAAATAGAAACAGCTAATCAAACAATAACTCCTCATTTGACATAGCCCAAGCAGTATCTCAAGTGAAAATATTAGTACCACTTCTTGAAATGATGAAGATAGATCAGGACAGGAATACGATGGTTAAGATGATTTTAGATGTACCAAAAAAGAAACAAGAAAAACCTAAAATCATAATAAATAATGTTCAAACTGAGGCTACTAAGACTCCTGAAGTATATATGGGTGACACATTGACAAGGAATCCATCTCAAGTAGATTCGTTTTACACTACCCTGTTGGAAAAAAATAAACTAGTGAGGAATTGTATGATTGATTTAGGGGCGGCTATGAACATCATGCCAATAGTAGTCATGAAAGAGTTAGGAATGTGGGTTGACACCACATATGGTAAATCCTATGCTATGGACAACAGATATGTCCCAGTTGTGGGTATTATGAGGGATGTAGAAATAAAGTTAGTTGCCTACCCTGAAGCAGTTTATAAGATTGACATCATTGTAGTGGATATCCCACCCTACTATGGAATGTTGCTATCTAGACAATGGACTACAATAGCCAGAGGAAATGTCCAGTTGGATCTATCATATGCCACTATACCAGTGGAAGAAAAAGAAATTAAGTTGTGCAGAGAACCAAGGTACGAGAACATCATAAAACGCATTGACCAAAATCAAGTAAATTTCTTTTGTGATACAAACCTTGGTGCATTCAGAATTGAAAAAAGTCAACTAGAATTACAGAACACTAACCCAATACACCAAGAAGCCCAAACTAATGAATGTGGTGTATGGAAAATGTATTTTTATGGTGCATGTAGTAAGTCTAGTAATGGAGTAGGAGTATTGTTTATCTCACCAACTGGTAAAACTTTCAAGTACTCATTCCTGCTAACATTTGAGTGTACCAATAACATAGCAGAATATGAAGCTTTACTCATTGGCCTGAACATTGCCATAAAGTACAAAATCAAATGCCTTGTTCTATATGGGATTCAGAATTGGTTATATCTTAGGTCAGAGAGAAGTATTCATCCAAGAACAAAAGATTGAAACAATATACAATTATTGTCTAGGATGATATTGAATTTTTTTATGCTTTCACCATTAACTGGGTACAAAGATCAAAAAATATAATAGAAGATTTCATAACAAATATAGCCTTGAAGAGAGATGATGTCAAATTAGTAGGCATTACTGATGTTGAGTTTAAAGCTAGACCTGTAATCCCAGACAATGTCTAAGATTAGCAAGTTTTCAATGACAACACTGATCTGATTAAATTATTATAGTGCATTCACCAATATGAAGCCCAAGAGATTGATTTTAATGCATTTGTGGAGGAAGTAGATGGCAAGAAAACTTTGTTTGGTAAAGAAATTATCCAGCTTAAGACTAACAAGATTCCTAAAGGTCTTGTGGCACTAGAAAGGGTGTTTGATGGACATGACCGAGCCCTTATGAAATAGACACCAGTAAAGAAGGAAGACCTTGAAGAAATTAACTTGGGCACTGAATTGGCACAAAAAAAGGTGTATATTGGGAAAAAGATAAGCCCTACAATCATAAAAATGGTGATTGCCCTATTAAGAAAGTATAAGCATGTCTTTGCTTAGTCTTATGATGACCTTAAGGACTACAAGGAGGATCTATTCTAGCAGTAAATCCCACTCAAACCTAATGCAAAACCTTTTAGACAAAAATAGAGACCTATAAACCCAACCTTGTAGCCGAAAATGCATGAAGAACTTGTGAATCTTAGGGAGGGAGGTATCATTAAGCCTATTAGACACTCTATGTGGGTCTCCAACTTGGTGCTAGTCAGAAAAATGAATGGTGACATAAGGTTATGTGTAGATTTTAGAAATCTAAATGTCTCATCCCTTAAAGACAACTATCCACTTCAAAATATGGAAGCAATTCTACAAAAAGTCACAGGATGTGAGTTGTTATCTATGATGGATGGATTTTTGGGTTATAATCAGATGAAAGTGAAAGAATCAAAATAATATAAAACTACATTTACTACTCCTTGGCGCACATATGTATATGTTAGAATGCCATTTGTAATTACAAATGCTGGTGCAACTTTCCAGAGAGCCATGGATGTTGCTTTTGCTAAACTAATTAATGTTATAATGGTGGTTTATCAAGATGACCTCACTGCATACTCCAACAAGGCAGAAGATCATGTTGATCATCTTGAAAAATATTTGTCAAAGTTTTGGAATATGGTATTTCTTTGAATCCAAAGAAATGTCATTTTGTAGTGATAGAAGGTAAATTATTAGGACATACAGTGTCCAAAGATGGGGTTAAAATTGATCCAGAAAGAGTGGAAGCCATAGACAAAATCCCTATTCCTAAAATAGTTAAAGTCATCCAATCCTTCTTTGGGCATATAAATTTCATAAGAACATTTATCCCAAAGTTTGCTAAAATTGTCAAAATCCATTTCAAAAATGTTGAAGAAGGGGGCTAAGATAGATTGGTCTACAGATGCACTAGATGCATTTGTAGCCATAAAGAGAGCAATTAAGGAGGCCCCAATATTGAAATCCCCTGATTTTAGTAAGCCATTTCAAGTCTTCTCATTTGCATCATACCATACTATTGTTGCAGTAATGCTGCAAAACAATGATGAGGGATATGAACAACCTATATCATTTTTTAGTAAATCCCTCCAAGGAGCAAAATTGAACTATGATATTATAGAAAAACAAGCATATGCTTTGGTGAAAGTAGTAAAAGTTTTCAGACCTTACCTGGTAGGGGAAAAAGTGATTGCATATGTTCCCAATGTTGTAGTTAAAGATGTGTTTGTACAAGCAGAAGTTATTGTGAGGAGATGTAGATGGATCAATAGAATCTAGGAATTTAACGTAGAGATCCAAATCACCAAACTAGTGAGAGGACAAGGTTTTGCTCAACTAATGGTTGAATCAAATATAGAGGCTTCTCAAATTTACAATGTAGGAAAAGAAGAGACCATGATTGTAAGCATTGAAAAAATAGCTTGGTACACTAACATAATATATTTCTTGATAAATCAGAAATGCCCTGAACATCTAAATGACAATCAAAAGAGAACTTTGAAACTACATGCCTCTAAATATGTTTTCCTAGATGGTGATTTTTATTGAAAGAATAGAGATGGGGTACTACTATTATGTTTGGATGAATCCCAGGCAAAAAGAATATTGAAAGAAATGCATGAAGGAGTTTGTGGAGGACACTTTTCGAGCAAAAATACTGCCCATAAAATTTTAAGAACTGGTTATTACTGGCCGAGAGTTTTCAATGATGCTTTCACATGTGTAAGGAAGTGTGAAGCATGTCACAAGTTCTCAGGAAAGATGAAATATCAAGGACCACTGCCACTTAAGCCAATGCAAGTTGAGGCTATTTTTTACCAATGGGGAATTGATTTCATTGGAGAAATATCATAAAAATCTAGTGGGGGTCCAATGGGGGTCATAAGTGGATATTGGTAGCAACTGATTACTTCATGAAATGGATAGAAGCCATCCCAACTAAACAAGCCACTAGTAAGGTTTTAACTAATTTCTTGATGGATAACATTATTACAAGATTTGGGACACCTACCAGGATAATCACAAACAATGGAATGTGTTTTAGATCAGATGAATTCAAAAAATTTTGTGAATCATATGGTATTGTGATTTCATATGCATCAACATATCATCCGCAAGCGAATGGACAGGTTGAGTCAAGTAATAAGAGTATCCTAAAAATTATTAAAAGGATTTTGGACAGAAACAAGAAGGCATGGGATTCTAAATTAAGGATGGCAGTATGGGTAGGTAGAATCACTGTAAAAAAATCAACTGGTAAATCACCTTTTGAGATAGTTTATGGAGCATAGGCTAGAATACCCATGCAAAATCTGCTACCTATATACAAATGTATACTTCAAGAAGATCTAGATGTCCCTAAACCAATGGAAGAAAGGAGGAACAGTTGGCAGAATTGGATGAGATCAGAAGATTTGCCCAAGAACAGAATACTAAGATGCTATCACAAATGAAGTATTTATTTGACAAAAGGGCAAAGGATAGAAAATTCAATGAGAATGATATGGCCCTATTGTGGAATGCAAGGTGCCAAGATAAAGGGAAACATGGAAAGTTTGAAGCTCTTTGGATTGGGCCTTTTGTTATTATTGAAAAAGGAGGAGAAGATTCATATTATCTCCAAAATATGTTAGGAGAAGATCAGGAATTGCCAGTGCATGGACAATTCTTGAAACACTTCTTTTCTTAAAAACTTCCATGCACAGTTTAGGAGAAATTAAGTTGTGCAAAGAACCAAGGTACGAGAACATCATAGAACACATTAACCAGAATCAAGTAAATTTATTCTGTGATAAAGACCTTGGTGCATTCAGAATTGAAAAAAGTCATCCAGAATTACAGAACACTGACTCAATACACCAAGAAGCCCAAACTAATGAATGTGGTGTATGGAAAATGTATTTTTATGGTGCATGTAGTAAGTCTAGTAATGGAGTAGGAGTATTGTTTATCTCACCAATTGGTAAAACTTTCAAGTACTCATTCCTGCTAAAATTTGAGTGTACCAATAACATAGCAGAATATGAAGCTTTGCTCATTGGCTTGAACATTGCCATAAAGTACAAAATCAAATGCCTTGTTCTATATGGGATTCAGAATTGGTTATATCTTAGGTCAGAGAGAAGTATTCATCCAAGAACAAAAGATTGAAACAATATACAATTGTTGTCTAGAATGATATTGAATTGTTTGATGCTTTCACCATTAACTAGGTAGAAAGATCAAAAAATATAATGGAAGATTTCATAACAAATATAGCCTTGAAGAGAGATGATGTCAAATTAGTAGGCATTACTGATGTTGAGTTTAAAGCTAGACCTGTAATCCCAGACAATGTCTATGATTAGCAAGTTTTCAATGACAACATTGATCTGATTAAATTATCACAGTACATTCACCAATATGAAGCCCAAGAGATTGATTATAATGCATTTGTGGAGGAAGTAGATGGCAAGAAAACTTTGTTTGGTAAAGAAATTATCCAGCTTAAGACTAACAATATTCCTAAAGGTCTTGTGGCACTAGAAAGGGTGTTTGATGGACATGATCGAGCCCTTATGAAATAGACACCAGTAAAGAAGGAGGACCTTGAAGAAATTAACTTGGGCACTAAATTGGCACAAAAAAAGGTGTATATTGGGAAAAAGATAAGCCCTACAACTAGAAAAATGTTGATTGCCCTATTAAGAAAGTATAAGCATGTCTTTGCTTGGTCTTATAATGACCTTAAGGCATACAGTGAGGATTTTTTTCAGCATGAAATCCCAATCAAACCTGATGCAAAACCTTTTAGACAAAAATACAGACCCATAATCGCAACCTTGCAGCCCAAAATGCATGAAGAACTTGTGAAGCTCATGGAGGGAGGTATCATTAAGCCTTTTAGACACTCTACGTGGGTCTCCAAATTGGTGCCAGTTAGAAAAAAGAATGGTGACATAAAGTTAGGTGTAGATTTTAGAAATCTAAATGTCTCATCCCTTAAAGACAACTATCCACTTCCAAATACGCAGGTAACTCTACAAAAAGTCACAAGATGTGAGTTGTTATCTATGATGGATGGATTTTTGAGCTATAATTAGGTGAAAGTGAAAGAATCGGAATAATATAAAACTACATTTACTACTCCCTGGGGCACATATGTATATGTTAGAATGCCATTTGGACTTACAAATGCTGGTGCAACTTTCTAGAGAGCCATGGATGTTGCTTTTGCTGAACTGATTAATGTTATAATGGTGGTCTATCAAGATGACCTCACTGCATACTCCAAGAAAATAGAAGATCATTTTGATCATCTTGCAAAAATATTTGTCAAAGCTTTGGAATATGGTATTTCTTTCAATCCAAAGAAATGTCATTTTGTAGTGACAAAAGGCAAATTATTAGGACATATAGTGTCCAAAGATGAGGTTAAAATGGATCTGAAAAGAGTGGAAGCCAGAGACAAGATCCCTATTCCTAAAATAGTTAAATCCATCCAATCCTTGTTTGGGCAAATAAATTTGGTAAGAAGATTTATCCCAAACTTTGCTGAAATTGTCAAAACCCATTTCAAAAATGTTGAAGAAGAGGGCTAAGATAGATTGGTCTGTAGATGCACTAGATGCATTTGTAGCCATAAAGAGAGAAATTAAGGAGGCCTCAGTATTGAAATCCCCTGGTTTTACTAAGCCATTTCAAGTCTTCTCATTTGCATCATACCATACTATTGCCGTAGTAATTCTGCAAAAGAACGATAAGGGATATGAACAACCTATATCATTTTTCAATAAATCCCTCCAAGGGGTAGAATTGAACATTGATATTATAGAAAAACAACCATATGCTTTGGTGGCAGCAATAAAAGTTTTCAGACCTTTCCTAGTAGGGGCAAAAGTGATTGCATATGTTCCCAATGTTGCGGTTAAAGATGTGTTTGTACAACCAGAAGTTACTGGGAGGAGATGTAGATGGATCAATAGAATCCAGGAGTTTAACATAGAGATCCAAATCACTAAACTAATGAGAGGATAGGGTTTAGCTAAACTAATGGTTGAATCAAATCTATAGGCTTCTCAAATTTACAATGTAGGAAAAGAAGAGACCGTGATTGCAAGCATTGAAAAAATAGCTTCGTACACTAACATAATATATTTCTTGAAAATCATAAATGCCCTGAACATCTGAATGACAATCAAAAGAGAACTTTGAAACTACATGCCTCTAAATATGTTTTCCTAGATGGTGATTTATATTGGAAGAATAGAGATGGGTTACTACTATTATGTTTGGATGAATCACAAGCAAAAAGAATATTGAAAGAAATGCATGAAGGAGTTTATGGAGGACACTTTTCCAACAAAACTACTGCCCATAAAATTTTAAGAGCTGGTTATTACTGGCTGAGAGTTTTCAATGATACTTTCACATATGTAAGGAAGTGTGAAGCATGTCACAAGTTCTGAGGAAAGATGAAATATCAAGGTGCACTGCCACTCAAGCCAATGCAAGTTGAGGCTCCTTTTTACCAATGGGGAGTTGATTTTATTAGTAAAATATCAAAAAAATCCAGTGGGGGTCATAAGTGGATATTGGTAACAACTGATTGCTACATGAAATGGATAGAAGCCATCCCAACTAAACAAGCCACTAGCAAGGTTGTAACTAATTTCTTCATGGATAACATTATTACAAGATTTGGGACACCTACCAGGATAATCATAGACAATGGAATGTGTTTCAGATCAGACAAATTCAGAAAATTTTGTGAATCATATGGTATTGTGATTTCATATGCATCACCATATCATCCACAGGCAAATGGACAGGCCAAGTCAAGTAATAAGAGTATCCTAAAAATTATTAAAAGGATTTTGGACAAAAATAAGAAGGCATGGGATTATAAATTAAGGATGGCAGTATGGGTAGACAGAATCACTGTAAAGAAATCAACTGGTAAATCACCTTTTTAGCTAGTTTATGGACAACAAGCTAGAATGCCCATGCAAAATCTGCTACATATATACAAATGTATACTTCAAGAAGATTTGGATGTCCCTAAACCAATTGAAGAAAGAATGGAACACTTGGTAGAATTGGATGAGATCAAAAGATTGGCCCAAGAATAAAATACTAAGATTCAATCACAAATGAAGTATTTATTTGACAAAAGGGAAAAGGACAGAAAATTCAATGAGAATGATATGGTCCTATTGTGGAATGCAAGGTGCCAAGATAAAGGGAAACATGGAAAGTTTGAAGCTCTTTGGATTGGGCCTTTTGTTATTACTGAAAAAGGAGGAGAAGATTCATATTATCTCCAAAATATGTCAAGAGAAGATCAAGAATTGCGAGTGCATGGACAATTCTTGAAACACTTCTTTTCTTAAAAACTTCCATGCACAGTATTCTAGGAAAAGGCCAAGAATTGCCAGTGCATGGACAATTCTCAAAGTTGTCTTTTTTACAATATGTTTTCCATGCATAGTAGTATAGGATTTCATTCCACTTCCATTACTCATCCATACCAACTCCCACTTCAAATCCATTCCAATTTCCATACCATATGGTCTACTTCATAGAGCTCTTCCTGGATTCTTGCAATGATCTCATTCACATTCATCCCCAATCAGAGCCACTGTTAGAACTGGAAAAAGTTTCATATTTTCCCTTAACCACCACTCACGTGTCCTCCACATTTGCCATACATTGATCTTATGATTAATATAGATTGATAAAATTTGTGTGACAAGATCCATAATGTATCCCATGATGACTAAAGATTCCATAAATATGACCTTTGAGATTAGTATTTCCCTGCTCATATTTGTGCAAAACAAAGAATTGACCCCTATCGGCACAATCATATGCCTATCCTTCTGATCAGATAGGCCATAATCATCTAATGAAAATTTTCATTTATATCGGGAAGACCTAAACAGAGTTACAGCGATCAAAGAACCCAGAAGTAACTATTGTGTAACAATCGGGGAGACTACATATTGTGTCACTAATAAAAAGATTTTCAGCAAGAAAGATAAAGTCGGAACAAAAAAATTTAACTGCAATGATCTCAGAAGTCATACTAATGAACATAATTTCGGTAGGAGGTGTATGTATTCTTGCCGATGAGTCGATACACTAGTTATATCGGCATGACATATACCATCGGAATGGATCTTTTATGTCTTCCCGACTATGCAAGTCACCCCGATGAGAAGGTATGGGAATGTTTCAGCAAGAGTCCTACCGATGTACCCCATGAACAAAGGATATAATAAAATATAATCGGCAAGACTTAAAGTATCAAAAGAACATTTTGTTCTCTTATCAATAGTGATTGTCAACCTGATAGCTATGAGATGACCACTATTCGTCGAGAAAACACTTGCCGATGTCCTCAAGAAACTTTGACAGTCAAGACCACCTTGATGTTGGGGTGAAATCTATAATGTCTTCCCAAAATGTTAAAAATAGAGAAACAAGAAAAGAAGATTTGTGCATTGATAAAAGTGTTAAAAGTCCTCCCCATAAGATCAGAACTAAAAGAACACCTTCTATCAAAGAGACATTAAGATAGTCTTGGCGATCAATCGAGAATGTATAAACAAAAGATGGCGACAAAATGAACATATAGATCGACATGAGATTGAAATGATCTTCCTGACACAATTTATTATATTTATTTGACATTTTCAGAGCCTGAGAAGCCCGTTGCATTCAATTCTAGTGGCCAAAATTAACGGTCGCTTGAGCATAATCTCATACAAATTTCTCTAATTCATAATGAATTAAAATCAAAAGAAATCTCTGAGGGTTGCAGTGGAAGAACAGGGAATTCACCAAGAGAATGAGAAATTCAAGACGCCGAGTACGTACAAGTAAGAATTGCAAACCTTCATGTACTGATAAATTATAAGGTTAAATCCAATGTCTAGCATAGAGATAAAATGGAGGGTTTTTCTAAAACAAAAAGAAAGCAGCAAACTAAAACTAGCAAAACCAAAAGAAAAAAGTGAAAGGTCGAAATAGGGAAGGGAGAGAAAACACAGGAACGAAAGCTCAATCAAGACCTTATAGACCAATTGCCTGGTTCAGGCCCTAAGGCTAGAAGAATTGCATAATTAAGGGTAGACGTGGAAAAATTGGAAGATAAATATAAACATGTAGGGAACATATGGACCCCTATCAAGGGATACGAACTATTTATGTTTCACTACTATAGAAGGAATAGGTTGGAACCTGTATGTAACCCATGGAATATTAACTTAGGAAAGCTAGTTGTCATAGATGTCTTTGTAAATATAGATCTCATAAAACTCTTGGCCTATCATTACAACCCTGACCTAAAAGCCATCTACAACCTGCAAGGGGAACCATTTGTTTATGTGTCTAAGAATGCAATATGTGAAGTTTTTGGCCTAGATGACACATGCAATAATACCATTATAAATGAAGATTGGGGAAAAGAATATTTGAGACTGGATACTACTTATAAGGGATGGAGATTGCCACTGCATAGAGCCAGAGAGGAGGGAAATCTAGTACCACTCGAGGAAGGTGATGGGCATCCTTTTCATGTCGATCTGTTTGAACCCTCTATGAAATATACGTATTATTCAGTAGGACAAGTACTGAGAACAAAGCTCCCTAAATTCATGTCCATTGCACCCATGGTCATCTCTACAGACATACAATGCCATCATGCTAGAACTTTTGATTATGCTTCACACCTCTTTAGGGGAATTGATTCAGGATGAAAGGCCATCAAAAATGGCTCTCCAACCATGAGTTTTAAGCATTATTCTTCTCTTATGCATATGGCGTTATATTATGGACAAGAGTTAAAAATGTGGCCAAAACACTTGAAAATTTCACAATTTGATAAGGGTGGTCAGTTCCTACCCATGCAATTATGGGCTTCCATATGGGATAGTAGGTTTATGAATTCCAGTTATGTACATTTTGAAGAATTCTTTGTTAAAACACTGTATAGATGTTATGGATATCCGTGTACTTATTCTTTATCAAATGAAATAAAAAAAAATTAAGGCCCAAGAATTTCACAGGACCACTGACTGTGAATCACAACTAGGGGGATTGGTATTATTTCCTTGATTTGACCATGATCAGAGTATATGGATTTGAGGATACAGCATTTTTGTTACCTAAACTTGTACTAGATAGAATTGCATACTTGGAGATTGTCAAGTAAATGGACTATTCAAATGTCATGAATTTGAGTGCCTATGATAAGTAATCTTTCATGCTGAGAACATTATGCTTTGGAGATTTTACTGTGTAGTCAAGAGAAGACTATGATCTTATTCATGAAAAATTGTTACATTTTAATTTGAGAAAAGCAATACCAAGAAAAGGGTTTGACCCTGAAGGATTTATTGACTTTGCAAGAAGGAAACAAAATCTGAGTGGATATATTCATGTTCCATTTCCACATGATGATGTTATCAAGAATTTGGAAGAGGCAGAGGCTGAATTTGCCATTGATGAGTGTAATCAGGAAGTTGAAAAGAGGAGGAAAGAGGTGCAAGAGATAGAGGTATTATCCTCTGATAGTGAAGAATCCCCTGATAAAAGACCTCAAGACCAGCCTGATATAATTCCCAAAATCAGAATTGAAGAATATAAGCCTTCAAATATAGAATTAGAGATTGAGGAGACACCTAATATAGATGCCAGGCAGTTGGCTTACAATTCTTTTAACTCAGATGATTAGTTCATTCAGTCCCTAGAATTTAAATCTTTCCTCTATAAATATAAAGGCAAAGCAATTAAAGAATAAGTTCGACACATCACACTGAATAATGAAAAACAGTTATTGGAAACTTTGAAAATAGATGTTGAAAAGGAGATAAAAGACATGACTCTAGAAAAAGGGAGGAAACTCTTAGAAGAAGTTGGTGTGATAATTTTTCCTAGTCTAGATTTGAAATCTTCTTTGGTTTTTGATAGCTTTCTACATAATGACAGTGCCAAACATAAACTCAATTTAGAAGGTGTGACAGAGGTGTACACTGGATCACTATACAATCATGATGAAGAATCTCTTATGATATGGGCCATGTACCCTCCACACCAGAAGCTTACCATTATTGACAAAGAGAAGGCATTTGGCCATGTGATGACACTGAAGATGGGAGAGACTGATCTTATGGTTACTGCAGAAATTGTTGTTAATGTGGGTAAATTAAATAAAACAAAGATTCAAATGCTGATCCGAGAAAGAGACATGTATAAATTGAACTATGAGAGAATGCAAAAGGAAAAAGATTTTCTAAAAGATTTAGGTCCTGCCAAACCGTTAATCCAAGGTGAGAGTTCCCAGACAATGGACAAAGGTGAAACATCACAGATCAATACTCAGATAACCCACGCTAGAGTTAATGCACTTTCCACAGTATTCAAAAGGAGACATACTAACATGATCACATGGATGAATAAATTTTGGAGTACTCATTTCAAAAATCAAACTGCTCTCCAAGAACACAAAAGGTTCGCTAAAAGACTCCAAGATAAACTCTTAGAAATACAAAATAGAGACCCTCTTGATACTACAGTAGTTAGCAATGCTAAGGATCAAGGCACATACAAGTTTTAATGAAGATCTTCAAGCAGAATCTAAGGGATTCATTAATGCTTCTAGAGGAGTGCCTGCATTATGCAATGATGATAAAAGTTTGAAAACTCAGTAGGATTGGACAAAGGAATGCCAAATAATTCTACATGAAGCTCTGGAAGCAGTGAGATGTGAAGATCTAGCATTGGAGGAGGCTTGTGCATGCATGGAGAAAATGGTTGCAATGGAGTTTGCTACAAAGTGTGTCGTGGAGTGTGTAGATACTCACTTAAGCCAAAAATACCTAGATCATCTTACTAAAGTCCATTTATGGCTTATTAGATCCTATTGATAATTTGTTTGTTATTACTAAAATTCCAAAAGACACTTGTGAAGGGGTACATCCTCTTCAAAATATAGCTATATAAGTCAGGACGGTTGGAATGAAATATGATCATTACCATCTCATTTAGGGAGGGCATTAGTAAGAAGATAGATTGCACCTATTCCACCCATCCACTGTTATATCTAAGAAACTTATGCAAATACTATATAAAATATAATGGAGCAGATTGATATTTCATGGTGATCTATTCTCAGTGTTCAACTGTTGTGTTAATTTATTATGCACATATGTTATTTGGCTCTCTCCAAAGTGGTTGTTTATGTTATTCAAATTGAGTGTGAAGATACATTTGATTTGTCAATACACATTTGATGTAATTGTTTGGTGTTGTTGATTGGTTTCTGTGTGCAGAAGGATTAAATTACCTTTTCAGAAATTTAATTTGATTAGTTCATGTGTGGATTAAAATCCTTTTAAATAAATTGTATTAATTGGCTTCTCCTGACATTTGAATTAAAAATCCTTTCACAACTTCATAGTAACATAAGGGGATATCACTGGGATCATTAAGAAGAGTTCAAATAACTAACATACTTGCATGTCTGTATAAGGTACATACATTTAAAAGTGCCCAACTATTAGAGTTTAGCTGTAAAGTTGATCAACCAATCCTACACATCTGTCTCCATAATCATCATTTACCCATTTGACTCCATCCACCCAATAGATTAGGCATTGATCAAACTTTAGAACACATCATACAAATTCAGTCCAAACTTTTGACAATTCAAACACTCTCATTAGGAATTAGTAAGAAAGCTCTACAATTATCTCACATCCACGTGCCATAGTGAGTACAATTGCCCAAATCAGAATCCACTTAGATTTTAAATCTACCTTATCATTTAGGTACACCTGCCTAGGTCTAGCAAAACCTAAAGAGTAGGGGGTTTCCAATTACATAAACCCTGTATTGTTGACCAAAAACATATCAAGAGATCGGCACCCTCTTGTGGTCTAAAACTAGCATTTTTGAGACCCAACAAATTGGCGACTCTACTGGGGACAACTTGAGAAAATCCAGTAGTAGGCCATCTTGCCTTATAGAGTCATTAAAATTTTCAAATTAGGTCTTCAAACAGAGATTCATAATTGTGAAATTTGCACTCCCCATCTGAGTCTACTCCAACAAATTGCTGACTCTGTTGGGGAGTAACCCATAGTTCTGGTTAAAAGACCATATCAATTCATAGTCAAGTTAAAGTATTAACCAGAGATTCTGATGTTTTGCCCATCCGAGTCCCGACAAATTGGTGACTCTACTGGGTACCCATTCTGAACTTTAGCCTTCCATCATAGATTTATCTCAAAATATCATAACATATTTAAGGCTCTATTGGGGAGAACTCCAATCATATTCCCACTTACAAAGAAAAAAGTAGCTGGCAACTCTAAAATTTTATGACTGATGAAATAAATATCATATCAGAAAGGATAGAAGATAGACATCAGAGAAATATTATATCATCTAACATGAATGGAAGGAGATCTATGCATCAAGAAAGTCCTAAGAAAAACAATGGCAAGTGGATAGACAAGCATGGACCTCCTCGTGGAAAGAACAATACAAATAGGGGTGAAGCAATATCCAAATAGTCTAAAGACAATGTAAACACATCAGAACAGCCCTTTACAGTATTCAACTCCCCAACATACAATGATGGTGGAAATCCTCCAACACCTTCTGAAAAAATCAATACAAATGGTAACATCCTCAATTACAGGACAGATTCTCAAGAAGCAACTAAATTTTAGGAAAGGATGGATGAAGAAAGGAGGCAGAAATAGGAAGAATTTGATAAGGGATTTTTATCAGAATAGGGAGAAGAAAACCAAGAGGGGTTTGCAGGCAATATTGTTGATTTTGATGCTATGAGAAATCAAGAGATTGAAATACATTTGGAGTGGTGAAGACAACAGCTTAGGAGAAGACAACAAATGATATAATAAATCCATGAGATAAACTGTCAAATGGCGCAATTAAATATCCAAAGAACAAAACCTCCAAGATATGTCCCTCCACACAAACAATGTAGTAATAATAATTCACTTGGGATATCTAAGAATACAACTACTCCAGGTACTTCAAAAATGCCCCATAATATAGGAGGTAATTCAAGACAATATGCTCAACATAGTATGTCATCACAAAGACCTCAACCCCCTAATACTAACAATGTTGCCCAATATCACCCACCACTAGGTCATCATGGCATCCCACAACATTAGCAACATATACCACCTCAGAATATACACCCTCAGCCACATATACAACAAAATGCTTACCATTAGCCTCCATATGGATACCAATATTACCCCAATCCACTTGCCTCCACAAAACCTCATGAGTGTATGTATACAATTTCATTCAACAGGATATCAATTGTATCCATACCCTATAGACAGCAGCTGGAGAAATATGGTCCCCAAATTCACTGGGAATAATGGGATATCAACTTAAGAGCACATTAGGAATTTTAATGCCTTTATACAAGACATTGGTATGGAGCATGAGGATGTAAACATGAGACTATTCATGATATCCCTAACTGAAGATGCAATGGATTGGTTTAGTGGTTTACCAGATGCCTCAACTTATTCTATAGTAGACTTCCATGACCAATTCAAAGAACAATATGGAAATCAGTACGCCACTAAATTTGTGATGCATGAGCTAATAAGCATCCAGAAACACCAGAATGAGTCAGTATATGACTTCAATCAAAGATTCTACAAGCTACACAATAAAATACCACATGGATCCAAATTGACTAATTTAGTAGCTCTGAGTATCTATCTAAAGGCTTTCAATCCAAAAATTGGGTATGAACTTAGGAATAAGGCTCCCACAACCTATATAGAAGCACAGAAGGTAGCTATCAGTATTGAAAATAGTAAGACGCTTGTAGGGATGACTGGCAAAAGGGACAACCTTAGAATGCCCCAACAATTTAACCCCCAAAATAAGTAGGAATACCAGTATAGGAATGAAAGACCAAGGTTACACGATATGCCCTATAATACGAATTAGAAGGATGGAAGACCTTTAGAAAACAATAGAAAGTAGAATTATGTGAAAGATACTCTTGATCCTCTTAAAAGAAATGAAACACATGTAGTCGAGAATAATCCATGGTGCTTAGCCTATAATCTGTCCCAATCACCTGATTATTGTGCGGTAGCACGCTCAGTACAGGAAGAGGGAACATCTCATGGTCAAGAAAGAGATAACCATACTATAAACATGCTAGCATTCAGACCCCATCAGATTTATGAAGGATATTCATCCACGTAGGATGATGGATATGAATATGACGTGGGAAACCAAAGATACAATAATAGTATGGGGAGACAGGAGGTCTTTACAGACCAAGAAGATAATTATGAAGAGAATGTTTATGATCATGGCATACCATCACATAACCAATGGAGAAAACCAAATGAAGAAGAAAGAAGGGCTCTCACAATTGCCACAGTAGCATAGGCAAAAGGTAACTATACTCTAAGAAATAGAACAATCAATGCAGATCAAGGAACACCTAAAAGTGTGTTTGTAAAAGATCAGAGTCATAATAAGTGCAATATGAAAAATACATCTAAAGAGCTAGAAAAAACTAAACAAGGCAAGATAAAAGACAAAATACCAGTTGGAGAAAGGGGCATAATAAAATAGAAAAAGCCAATCAAACAATAACTCCCTCACTTGACATAGCCCAAGCAGTATCTCAAGTGAAAATATCAGTACCACTTCTTGAAATGATGAAGATAGATCAGTACAGGAATACGATGGTTAAGATGATTTTAGATGTACCAAAAAAGAAATAAGAAAAACCTAAAATCATAATAAATAATGTTCAAACTGAGGCTACTAAGACTCCTAAAGTATATCTAGCTGACACATTGAAAAGGAATCCATCTCAGGTAGATCCTTTTTACACTACCTTGTTGATAAAAACAAACTAGTGAGGAATTGTATGATTGATTCAAGGGCGGCTATGAACATCATGCCAATAGTAGTCATGAAAGAGTTAGGAATGTGGTTTGACACCACATATAGTAAATGCTATGCTATGGACAACAGATCCATCCCAGTTGTGGTTATTATGAGGGATGTAGAAATAAAGTTAGCTGCCTACCCTGAAGCAGTTTATAAGATTGACATCACTATAGTGGATATCCCACCCTACTATGGAATGTTGCTATCCAGACAATGGACTATAATAGCTAGAAGAAATGTCCAGTTGGATCTATCCTATGCCACTATACCAGTGGGAGAAAAAGAAATTAAGTTGTGCAAAGAACCAAGGTACGAGAACATCATAGAACACATTAACCAGAATCAAGTAAATTTATTCTGTGATAAAGACCTTGGTGCATTCACAATTGAAAAAAGCCATCCAGAATTACAGAACACTGACTCAATACACCAAGAAGCCCAAACTAATGAATGTGGTGTATGGAAAATGTATTTTTATGGTGCATGTAGTAAGTCTAGTAATGGAGTAGGAGTATTGTTTATCTCACCAATTGGTAAAACTTTCAAGTACTCATTCCTGCTAACATTTGAGTGTACCAATAACATAGCAGAATATGAAGCTTTGGTCATTGGCTTGAACATTGCCATAAAGTACAAAATCAAATGCCTTGTTCTATATGGGATTCAGAATTGGTTATATCTTAGGTCAGAGAGAAGTATTCATCCAAGAATAAAAGATTGAAACAATATACAATTGTTGTCTAGAATGATATTGAATTGTTTGATGCTTTCACCATTAACTAGGTAGAAAGATCAAAAAATATAATGGAAGATTTCATAACAAATATAGCCTTGAAGAGAGATGATGTCAAATTAGTAGGCATTACTGATGTTGAGTTTAAAGCTAGACCTGTAATCCCAGACAATGTCTATGATTAGCAAGTTTTCAATGACAACATTGATCTGATTAAATTATCACAGTACATTCACCAATATGAAGCCCAAGAGATTGATTTTAATGCATTTGTGGAGGAAGTAGATGGCAAGAAAACTTTGTTTGGTAAAGAAATTATCCAGCTTAAGACTAACAATATTCCTAAAGGTCTTGTGGCACTAGAAAGGGTGTTTGATGGACATGACCGAGCCCTTATGAAATAGACACCAGTAAAGAAGGAAGACCTTGAAGAAATTAACTTGGGCACTAAATTGGCACAAAAAAAGGTGTATATTGGGAAAAAGATAAGCCCTACAACTAGAAAAATGTTGATTGCCCTATTAAGAAAGTATAAGCATGTCTTTGCTTGGTCTTATAATGACCTTAAGGCATACAGTGAGGATTTTTTTCAGCATGAAATCCCAATCAAACCTGATGCAAAACCTTTTAGACAAAAATAGAGACCCATAATCCCAACCTTGCAGCCCAAAATGCATGAAGAACTTGTGAAGCTCATGGAGGGAGGTATCATTAAGCCTTTTAGACACTCTATGTGGGTCTCCAAATTGGTGCCAGTTAGAAAAAAGAATGGTGACATAAAGTTAGGTGTAGATTTTAGAAATCTAAATGTCTCATCCCTTAAAGACAACTATCCACTTCCAACTATGCAGGTAACTCTACAAAAAGTCACAAGATGTGAGTTGTTATCTATGATGGATGGATTTTTGGGCTATAATTAGGTGAAAGTGAAAGAATCAGAATAATATAAAACTACATTTACTACTCCCTGGGGCACATATGTATATGTTAGAATGCCATTTGGACTTACAAATGCTGGTGCAACTTTCTAGAGAGCCATGGATGTTGCTTTTGCTGAACTGATTAATGTTATAATGGTGGTCTATCAAGATGACCTCACTGCATAATCCAAGGAGATAGAAGATCATTTTGATCATCTTGCAAAAATATTTGTCAAAGCTTTGGAATATGGTATTTCTTTCAATCCAAAGAAATGTCATTTTGTAGTGGCAAAAGGCAAATTATTAGGACATATAGTGTCCAAAGATGAGGTTAAAATGGATCTGAAAAGAGTGGAATCCAGAGACAAGATCCCTATTCCTAAAATAGTTAAAGCCATCCAATCCTTGTTTGGGCAAATAAATTTGGTAAGAAGATTTATCCCAAACTTTGCTGAAATTGTCAAAACCCATTTCAAAAATGTTGAAGAAGGGGGCTAAGATAGATTGGTCTGCAGATGCACTAGATGCATTTGTAGCCATAAAGAGAGAAATTAAGGAGGCCTCAGTATTGAAATCCCCTGGTTTTACTAAGCCATTTCAAGTCTTCTCATTTGCATCATACCATACTATTGCCGTAGTAATTCTGCAAAAGAACGATAAGGGATATGAACAACCTATATCATTTTTCAATAAATCCCTCCAAGGGGTAGAATTGAACATTGATATTATAGAAAAACAACCATATGCTTTGGTGGAAGCAATAAAAGTTTTCAGACCTTTCCTAGTAGGGGCAAAAGTGATTGCATATGTTCCCAATGTTGCGGTTAAAGATGTGTTTGTACAACCAGAAGTTACTGGGAGGAGATGTAGATGGATCAATAGAATCCAGGAGTTTAACATAGAGATCCAAATCACTAAACTAATGAGAGGATAGGGTTTAGCTAAACTAATGGTTGAATCAAATCTATAGGCTTCTCAAATTTACAATGTAGGAAAAGAAGAGACTGTGATTGCAAGCATTGAAAAAATAGCTTGGTACACTAACATAATATATTTCTTGAAAATCATAAATGCCCTGAACATCTGAATGACAATCAAAAGAGAACTTTGAAACTACATGCCTCTAAATATGTTTTCCTAGATGGTGATTTATATTGGAAGAATAGAGATGGGTTACTACTATTCTGTTTGGATGGATCACAAGCAAAAAGAATATTGAAAGAAATGCATGAAGGAGTTTATGAAGGACACTTTTCCAACAAAACTACTGCCCATAAAATTTTAAGAGCTGGTTATTACTGGCTGAGAGTTTTCAATGATGCTTTCACATATGTAAGGAAGTGTGAAGCATGTCACAAGTTCTGAGGAAAGATGAAATATCAAGGTGCACTGCCACTCAAGCCAATGCAAGTTGAGGCTCCTTTTTACCAATGGGGAGTTGATTTTATTAGTAAAATATCAAAAAAATCCAGTGGGGGTCATAAGTGGATATTGGTAACAACTGATTGCTACATGAAATGGATAGAAGCCATCCCAACTAAACAAGCCACTAGCAAGGTTGTAACTAATTTCTTCATGGATAACATTATTACAAGATTTGGGACACCTACCAGGATAATCATAGACAATGGAATGTGTTTCAGATCAGACAAATTCAGAAAATTTTGTGAATCATATGGTATTGTGATTTCATATGCATCACCATATCATCCACAGGCAAATGGACAGGCCAAGTCAAGTAATAAGAGTATCCTAAAAATTATTAAAAGGATTTTGGACAAAAATAAGAAGGCATGGGATTATAAATTAAGGATGGCAGTATGGGTAGACAGAATCACTGTAAAGAAATCAACTGGTAAATCACCTTTTTAGCTAGTTTATGGACAACAAGCTGGAATGCCCATGCAAAATCTGCTACATATATACAAATTTATACTTCAAGAAGATTTGGATGTCCCTAAACCAATTGAAGAAAGAATGGAACACTTGGTAGAATTGGATGAGATCAGAAGATTGGCCCAAGAATAAAATACTAAGATTCAATCACAAATGAAGTATTTATTTGACAAAAGGGAAAAGGACAAAAAATTCAATGAGAATGATATGGTCCTATTGTGGAATGCAAGGTGCCAAGATAAAGGGAAACATGGAAAGTTTGAAGCTCTTTGGATTGGGTCTTTTGTTATTACTGCAAAAGGAGGAGAAGATTCATATTATCTACAAAATATGTCAGGAGAAGATCAAGAATTGCGAGTGCATGGACAATTCTTGAAACACTTCTTTTCTTAAAAACTTCCATGCACAGTATTCTATGAAAAGGCCAAGAATTGCCAGTGCATGGACAATTCTCAAAGTTGTCTTTTTTACAATATGTTTTCTATGCACAGTAGTATAGGATTTCATTCCACTTCCATTACTCATCCATACCAACTCCCACTTCAAATACATTCCAAGTTCCATACCATATGGTCTTCTTCTGAGAGATCTTTCTGGATTCTTGGAATGATCTCACTCTCATTCATCCCCAATTAGAGCCACTATTAGAACTAGAAAAAGTTTCACATTTTTCATTAACCACCACTCACGTGTCCTCCACATCTGCCATACATTGATCTTATGATTAATAAAAACTAATAAAATTTGTGTCACAAGATCCATATTGTAGCCCATGATGACTTTTCAAACTTTAGGATGCATAATGCAAGCACTCCTTTCACAAATCCTGCATCTTCTCGTATGCATATTTTATGGAGCACAACAATTGGGGTGATCATGATTGGATGTATTTGTCCTCAATCGTAATTGATGTGAGAAGATGTGTGTGTCCCTATTCATGACTGATGTTGGATAGAAGTTTTTGTCCCTATCCAAACCTGATATAAGACCTTGGATAGATGTGTTAGTCCCTATCCTTGAATCCATGGGTAGATGTGTTCATCCCTATCCTTGGATGAAAGTACACCAAGCATAGTGAGGCTAGTTCCACCATTGCTTGACATGAGTAGATGTGTATGTCCCTACTTTTATCTTATATTGTTTAGTGAGCTACTATGTGTGGTCATCAAGTATTGTGATGTTCCTTCACCCCATGTTCACACTAAGGGGGGGTGTTGGGATATAGTGTTCACATAGGTGTTAGGAATATTAGGATGCATAAAATAATAAGTTGATAGGTTTGTTATGGGTGTTGGGAAAATAATATCATTCCCATAGGTTATTTGTTATTGGTTGTGATTTGTTCATTTGTGTGTATTATGAGTTGTTAAAACAACTCATATCTTTAGCTGGTTATTATAGGGAGTTTCCTACAATGTAGGGAATAGAAATCCTATATATATAATGTATTTGAATGAAAACATAGAGAAGAAGCACCAATTATCTTGTGTTTAATTTTTTGCAGCTTCTATTCTTCTTTTGTCCCATATTTTCTTATAGGAATTTGTGGAACAAAGACAACAAATGAAAAACCTCTGTTCAATGAGGAAATTGAATCTCAAAGTTGGAGGCACTCCATATTTCACTGGTCAAGTTGAAGGTACACCATCATTCTCTTCTCAAGTTGAAGGCACTCCATCCTTCAAAAGTCAAGTTGAAGGAACATCATCATGCTCTTCTCAAGTTGGAGGTTCACATGTCATTTGAAAGTAAACCATATTCTGCATCTCAACTTCAAGGATTTTCAACTTTTCCATCTCCAATTGAAGGTACGCCATCTATCCTATCTCAAGTAAATATTGAAGAAATTCCTAATAGTGAGTCAACTTTACCATTGAAAATGCCTCCAAGAATTTTGCAAAGAAAGCCTAAGTTTCTAATTGATATTGATGAGAATGTTTTGAAGCCCATGCAGGATATGATTCCCAAGCATACTTGCAAAAGATATACAAATAAGATATGGAATTTATTTTTTGAGAACTTAAATGAAACCGAAAGATGTCAACTATTTGTTGAATTGATAAGAAATCTAAAATTCAGACCCATTATGAAGATTCTTGGCCTAATAATATCAGTTGCTTCAAGTAAAAAATTAATTGTAAAGAATCTAATGAGTACATATGAGAGTGTGAGTTCTACCTCACACACCAAGGATAGTAATGTCAGACAATGTGTCATTACATTAACAATAGTAAGCCATCAAACAAATAAAGCTCACCTCATTAGAAAGACAAGTGAAATATTGAAAATAAGTAGAAAAACTCTAATGAGAGCCATTGGAAGGAATGAAAGAGTTGAGGACCCAAATACCAATGAATTGTGGGCATTCTTTAGGATACTCCCATGGAAAGATAAAGTTGTTGTTGAAGCCTTGAGATCCCTCATTGAAGAATTTTGGAAAAATAACACAAGGCTATCTCCTAATGCAAGAGATGTTGTAAGAAGGAGAATTGGTTTTCAAAATAGTGAGCCACATCCAAAGCATTTTTTGGATATGACTCAAACACAATTTTTCAAGAAAATTCAAGAGATGTATCGTCAAATCAAAATTAGTCAAAGCTATTTTAAAATGGTAAATCCTTTTTATGTCAAAATAAACCACATAAGTACAACTTCTTGTTGTAGAGTACATATTAAGTTTTTTAATCATTATGATTTTTATAGATATATGTGTTGATTTGCATACTAAATATGTTTTGCAGAAGTGTAATATAAAGTGTCCACCTAGATCTTCAAGAGATTTCATATTGATCATCTTATGTTAAAGAGTGAAAAGTCAATTATTCCACAAGAGCTTATGCTTGGATGGCATGTGTGATCATTGTGGTGGGTTGCAACATTTGCCAATTTGTGAACATATGGATAATACACATGCAATTGGAAATGAACTAGTAAGTTTTGGCAAATATAAGACAATTGTATATAGTCTAAAATATGGTAAAGAAGTAAAAAGGTGTGAATTGGTCATTGAAAAGATTCCAGTGTATTAGTTTATCTCTATTTTTTGAGAGAATATAGTTTACGAGTATGCAAGGCATACCCATAGAGCTCGATGGTTGGAATTGCAATTCAATTTATGCAACGACACATTTCCACTTGATACCATCATTTCAATTGTTGAATTTGTAGAGAACTACACACTATAGCCATAGAATGAGGTGCAATCACAATATTAAAACTCTACGCAGGTTGCAATATTTGTTCATATAGCATTCATTCATGCAGATGAAAGTATAGAGGATGAAAGGAAGATCTTGAGGGAGTATCATTTTTATATCAGTGATGATTGCACACATTCTATAGAGCTTAAGTAAGGATGCTTTTATATGTTCTACCGTGATTTGGCTAGCAGGAACATATCATTTGGTCAACATATCATATGGTTAGATAATTATGCATGACAATTCAAGAACTCACATATGTTCTATTGGTTGAGTAAGATGCATAGGATGAATGGTGTTCAACATATGTGGAATGTCATTGAGGTTGGGAATGGAAAGGGGGAGAATGATGGAGTAGGAGCATGTATCAAAAGAATATTAAGACAATAAGACTTGAAGTACAAAGACAATGCAAATTTGATAGATTCAAGATTTATTGTCAAATGGCGTAACACTAAAATGGGTCTTGTACACTCAAAAACATAACTCAGTGGCTTGGCGCAGTAGAGTCAGCTTTGTTGTACACATATGGACCCCTCTCCTTTCCATGGGGTGAAACTCCATATCACTCTCACTCTCATGGAAGTATCCAGTCACGAGGAGGCAAGGCACAAGGGTTGTCAGGCTCGCTTAAGAGCCAAACTTTGTGGAGAGTGGTCGGCCAGTCCTAGGGCATTTGTTGTGTGTTTGTTCTGATGTGGTGTTTTATGGCTGTTGTTAAAATAACTATATGACATGAAGGGTCACTAGTCACCATTCTTCTATTTAGGTTTCTAAGGTTCCAACGTTGTGTGGGTTGACTATTGTTTTTGTTGATAATTCTTTCAAGTTAGCGTTGTTGTTTGAACCTTTGGATTATAGCTTGTATTTAGAATTCTCTCAACCTTTATTGTTGTTGTTAAATTGTCTATTGATCTTGTTGTTGTCTAAGGTGGGTTTCCTCTATCTTATCAAGGATTTCCCGCACCCACATACCTCTAAGTCTAGGGCACATTCCTGAGACTAAACAAGAGAGAGATGGTTAAAGATAACCTTGACTTGACCTAGGTTTTGGCTTAGGGTTTGTTTGACCTAAGGTTTGACTTTATTTGACTTGGTATTGACCTTGTGTTGAAATAAAGGGTTTGTGAACGTGTTACAATGCTAATGTTTTTGTTCTTTTCAATTTTTGGATGCATGCAAGCCTATATGAGCAGAAAAAGTTTTTTAGTGCTTTTTTCTATATATGGAAATGAAAGTGCTTTTTTCTATTGTAGGAATTAGACAATGTATGCAACCTAATATGAGATTACCTAATGCAATTGAATCTATGTTTTTGGTTTGTTTTTCTAAATATGTGGAACAATTACTCTAGGAAAAGGAAATGCTTTGAATTGAATCTAATCTATGAACATTTGAAAGTAAACTACATTAACAATGCAAGATCTACTTACCCTATCAAGGAAAAAGAAACTTGCATTTACTATTTCCAAGAGCAAATGTGATTTTCTAATTACTATTAAATAAAAAGCATGAAGGAACCTGGAAAAAAGAGATGCGTGAGCCTCCACTGCCCTTATAAATCCTTGTATGGTAACTTCTAATCCTCTTGTAGTAGTGGGATGATCCTCTTGGCAACAATAAGAAAGGGATGCAAAAAGAAGCTTTTTGGAAGCTTGATTGAGAGCTCAATTGTGAGCTTGTGAGCATTGTGTCTTGTGATGTAAGTAGTGTATCAATGCTAAATGAGATTTTAGCAAAGCTAGATAAGACATCAAATAAAAGAAAAAGGCTTGGATGTCTTGTGTGAGCATATGAATGCTTGATTGGAGAGCAATACCCTACAAGGGATGTGTGCACAAATGAAATTGCCTCCTTTGTGCTTGAGGTAGGGGTATTTATATGTTTGAAGAAGGCATGAGAGGTGGAGAGGATGAAGAGTTAACTCCCTTTGATTTAAGACTTAACTTAGAACACACAAGAGTGATCTAGGCTAAAATTGGAGTGATCTAACAAATATAGCTTATCACATAAGAAGAAACGAAGTTAAGAGAATACATGAGTTGATAACTAAAGATAAAAATGAGCTAAAAATTCTTGGGTGGGTACATGAAATAGTTAACTTTATCTTTGGGACAAAAATCCATGCAAACAAAAGTAAAAAGAGGCAAAAACAGAGTTATTTTTGGCCAAAAACTCAAGTTTAATCATGGCTGGAAAAGATGGCAAGGTCACCACCTGGTTGCCCCTTTCACCAATTAGGGTTGCCTTAGGGCGACCCATGGGTGACCCTTAGAGGATGGGTCCTGAGTGGAAATGTAGGATGGGAGATGGAAGAGGGGGGAAAAAGAAGGTGATCTACCTCTGGAAACTAGTCAAATAGGGGTCAAAAACTAAATCTCCACTTGCAAATGTAGGATCTCCTAGGGAAGATATGGAAATAAGATGGGAAGATTTTGTATTGGTTGGTTGAAACTAAAAATCAAAAGTTGGAGATGGCTTGGGAGGTCCTCTAGAGGGCTCCTAGGGTTGGGAATGCATGAAAAACACTAAGGAAAGGTGAAAACACAATAAATGGATGAAAACAAGGCTTAGGGACGAAGTCGCAAGCATAGGAAATGTAAATTGACAAGTGTGAAAAAGTGTCGAAAGTGAAGAAAAGGGAAGCAACAAAAGGAAGAAGAAACCACATGCTACCAAGAGAATCACTATTGAAAGGACATTATTCCATGCTTACATTTACATGACAAGGGTTTTGAGTCATCATCAGGTCCTCGTGGAGGTTGTGCATGATTTTGGTGCTTACATATTTGCCCCCTCGGGGATGGTAATCTACATGAAAGGTAGGTACTATTCCTAAACTTGGCCTTACCTATTGTCAATTTTTCCATTATTGTACCTACAATAACTAGTATTAGTCTAACATCTGAATATATCAAAATAAGTAATGAAAAATGAAATGATGAACATACCATAGATTGTGTGAATGTGACTAATTTTTTCCTTTGTCAAAGAGACATGTAGGGATGAAAGCATGCAAAATGAACACATGATAGATGTACAAGAACAAACACTATAAAAATGTATAATGCAAACTAAGTTAAGAGAGGAAAAGAGTGGAGAAATTAGTTAGATTAGAGTGAAACAATGACAGAATCAATTGTGCAAGTAGTTGTTGGGAAGATATTGCTAAGTAGATCACAAATATGGTCACCTCTTCTTCTACCACTAAGATTTAGGTGCATAATCAGTAAAAAACCCTTCTCTAAACCATAGTTTTCATTTTACGAAAAATCTCTTGAATCTGTCAATTTTTGTGAATTTTCACTGTTGCATTATGTATGTTTCATTGTTTAGAGTAGATTTAGCTTTTCTTTTGTCAAAATCAGCTGAAAAAGGAAGGTTTTAGAGAAATTTTTAGTATGAGGGTAGGTAAACAGGGTCACCCCTTTTTCCAGTCCAAATCACCCAGGGGAGATCTGGCTATGCAACAAGGTCACCCGGTGGAGATCTACTGATGCAGGAGCATCCAGTGGTGTAAGGGCAATCTTGCATCACCCAAAAAAAGATGTGTTTCAAAATTGTTGATGTTATTTCCATTTCTTTTCAAAATTTGTGGTTCTGGTTCCATAATCGCTTGAATAATGATGTAGAACTTTCAGTTTTTCCAAACTGCTAAAAATAGGAACTTGCTATTTTTAGAAAGTTTGCATTTGGGCACATAATGAAGTGAAAATTTACAAGAAGATTCATAACTGAAAAATAAGGCCTTTGGTGAAGGAATCACACAAAGATCATTTGCGAGTTGAAAGATATTAAAGTTTTTGTTTCCTATAAAATGCCTAAAAATTATTCAAACTTAGGTTTGAGGCACTAAACGGCCCCATACAGGCCTGAAAATGGCCAGAACTGATAGAACCAATTCTTAGCAAGTAGAACACTTCATGAGCTTTCTGACGCATAAAACAATTCGTCAATCAGACACCCAAATCAAAAGTTATGGCTCCCGGAAGTTGACCTATTTTTGGAGGGAGAAGTAAAATTTGAAATTAGGTTGTTGGCCACCAAAAAGGCTATTAATAACCATTTTTGGGAACCCTCAACAGTAGTAGAGTTAAAAGGGGGAAGTGTAGAGTCAATAATAGGTGGAAAATAAAAACCCTAGATGATTTGGGGTTATAGAAGGCAGATGATTCTAGAGTCTAGGAATAGGAAGTTGTAATGTGTTGCAGCCTGTGGAGGGTTGATTCCTCTAATTGTATTTGAGCTTCTGTAATGTAACAAGTTATCCAAATCAATAAAATTCTACTTTCGGTGTGCAATTTTTGTTGTTGTGTGTTTTATGATTCACCCCCTTCATCAAGTGGTATTAGAGCAAGAGTTCCTGAGTGTGTAGACAGATTGTCGAACATGAGGCAATTTGCACCAAGACCTGAGGTTGTGGGTTTTTCTGCAGAGATCAAGATGCTTCCACAAAGAAATCATATTGGGAGGAATGCTTTGATGGAAGAGGGTTTTAGAGCCTTGCAAAGGCAAATTAATGCATTGCACGAGGAGCTGCAAAGAGGGTTTGATCTAAGAACAAGAGAAGAAAGCGAAGATGAAGCTGAAGAAGAGCTATCTGAGGAAGAACAAAAAGCTACAGGAGATCCTACAGAAGTTAGGTTGTTAAGGGCCATTTCTAAGATTGGAAAGAGGCCCAGGATCAAAGTTTCTACATATTCTATATATTTGAATCCAGGACAACTTATTGATTGGATCAATGACATGGAGGAATATTTTGAGTATGAAGTTGTGGAAGACCCAGATCAGGTCAAGTTTGTAAAAACAAAATTGAAGGGCCATACCAATATTTGGTGGAAGGAGGTCACATTAGAGAGGAACAGAAGAGGAAAAGGAAAGATCACCAGATTAGATTGGATGGTGGAGAAACTAAAGAAGCAGTTCATTCCTATGGACTATGAGATGGAGTTGTTGAAGAAGCTGCAAGGATTGAAGCAAGGCAACAAGTCTGTTAAGGAGTATACAGAAGATTTTTATAAGATTACTATCAGAACTGGTCATGTAGAGGCCAACAAGGAGAAGGTAGCCTGTTTCATTAATGGGTTGAGGCCCAGTATTTAATAGGAGCTGAGCCTGGTCAGAATGACCACCATAGAAGATGCATACCAATTTTACCTAAAGGTGGAAGAAAAGATGAATAAAAGATTTGACAACAAGTAAAGGGGAAGAGGTCAAGGTGGAAGGATTGGTGGAAGACCCTATGGGGGTCGAAATAAAGATTCAAAGAGTAGTGAAGAAGCCAGCACCAGTCGAAATCAAAGAGGAGATATTACCTACTGCCCTCATGACCAGAACAATGGTGAGCAAAGAGGAAGAGGAAGAGATTGACTTGGGCATGGACCTAGAAGAGGAGGTTTCAGAGGAACCTGTTTCCAATGTGGAGAAGGACATCAAGCATATGAGTGTCCACAACATCAAGGAAGGATAAATAGAAGACCCGAAGGTAATGCATGAGTTGCACATGTCGATGAAGATGAGCAATCTGAGGGTTCTGAAAATGCTAAAAGGGGAGAAACCCTAGTTGTTAGATGAACTTTGTTGAATGAGGAGAATGAACCCAATCAGAGGAAGATTCTATTTCATACAAGGTGCAAATGTGAAGGTAAGTGTTGTGATATTATTATCGACAG
Organism: Cunninghamia lanceolata; assembly: GCA_027924645.1. Classification (NCBI taxonomy): domain Eukaryota; kingdom Viridiplantae; phylum Streptophyta; class Pinopsida; order Cupressales; family Cupressaceae; genus Cunninghamia; species Cunninghamia lanceolata. Next base: position 6,028,156 of record BSBN01000596.1, read on the forward strand.
TGGAAGCACTGACAATCTTGTTTCAGAGGAGATGGTTGATAAGTTGAAGTTGACAAGAAGAAAGCATCCACATCCATATCGGATTGCATGGTTGTAGAAGGACCATAGAGCTTTGGTCAATGAGCAGTGTTTAGTGAAGTTCAAGATTGGGGACTAACATGATGAGGTGATGTGTGATATCATACCGATGGATGCATGTCATATGATATTGGGGAGGTCATGGCAGTATGATAGGAGTGTTGTCCATGATGGTCGTGCAAACACATATACCCTAACAAAGGATGGAGTTCATCATAAGTTGAAGCCCTTGAAGGAGGTGGAAGAAAAGGTATGTAGTACTGCCAGAATTTGCTTGGTAGATGGTAGGAAATTTTTGGAAGGTATGAAGCATGAGCGTCATTGCTTTGCATTGATTCCTAAGATCAATCAAGAGAGATGTGAAGATGTACCAGTAGAAGTCTCAGATATGTTGGAAATATTTCAGGATATTATCTCTAATAAAGTACCAGAAGGTTTACCACCGGTGAGGAAGATAAGTCACCAAATGGATTTGATACCAGGAGCTAGTTTGCCGAATAAGGCAACCCACAGAATGACTCCTGCAGAGAGTGAAGAGCTGAAAAGACAAGTTCAAGAGATGTTAAGGAAGGGATTGATAAGGGAGAGCCTGAGTCCATGTGTGGTACCTGTAGTACTAGCACCAAAGAAAGATGGAGAGTGGAGAATGTGTACAAATTCTCGAGCCATAAATAAGATCATGATTAAGTACAGGTTTCCATTGCCAAGAATGGATGACATAATGGATTGTTTGAGTGGAGCCAAGTACTTCACAAAGATTGACCTGAAGAGTGGGTATCACCAGATCCAAATCAGAGAAGGAGATGAGTGGAAGACAGCCTTCAAGACAAAGCAAGGTTTGTATGAGTGGTTAGTCATGCCATTTGGGCTAAACAATGCACTGAGCACATTCATGTGGCTTATGAATGAGGTATTGAAAGAATTTTTGGGAAGTTTTGTTATTATTTATTTGGATGATATTTTGATTTTCAGTAAGACTTGGGATGAGCATTTGATGCATATCAGAAGAGTTTGAGAGAAGCTAAGAGAAGAGAAGTTGTTGATTAATTTGAAGAAATGTAATTTTGCAAAGGAGTTGGTATACCTAAGATTTGTTGTCTCACAGGAAGGTCTTAAGATGGACCCAGAAAAAGTGAGGCTATCATTGAATGGCCTATGCTAAGGAGTGCAACGGAGGTACGCTCTTTTCATGGTTTGGCAAGTTTTTATAGAAAGTTTATCATGAATTTTAGTAGCATTTGTGCACCCCTAACTGAGACAATGAGAGGCGATAGAAAAGAGTTTAGATGGACTAAAGGAGCAGACAAGAGCTTTGATACATTGAAGTAAAAAATTCATAGAACAACCTGTTTTGGCACTTCCAGATTTCAATAAGGTATTTCAGGTAGATTGTGATGCTAGTGGTAGTAGTATAGGAGCTGTTTTAAGCTGAGAAGGTAAGCCCATTGCCTATTTTAGTGAGAAGCTTAATGATGCCAAGAAAAAGTATTATGTTTATGATCAGGAGTTTTATGCAATAGTTTAGGCTTTGAATAAATGGAGACAAATAAATGAGTTTGTTTTATATACTGATCATCAGGCTTTGTAGTATCTTAATAGTCAAGGAAAGTTGAACCAGAGGCACTTAAAATGGGTTGCATTTTTGCAGAGCTATACTTTTGTTTAGAAGAACAAGAGTGGGAAGTCCAACAGAGTTGTAGATGCCTTGAGTACAAGGCAAAATTTGTTGACAGAAATGAAGATAGAGGTTGTTGGGTTTGATGAGCTCAAAAGTTTGTATCCTGAAGATCCAGATTTTGCAAAGGCTTGGAAAGCTTGTTTGGAACCTGTTACTTTGGATAGGACAAAATGGTTGGATTTCATAATCCAAGATGGCATGTTGTTTAGAGAAAGCCAATTGTGCATTCCAAGGAGTTCCATGAGAGAGAACCTGATTAAGGAGGAGCATAGTGGGGGATTGGCTGGACCCTTTTGTCAAGATAAGACCATTGCTATTGTTGGTGAAAATTATTATTGGCCACAGCTGCAGCAGGATGTGAGGAAATTTGTGCAGAGTTGCAGAGTGTGTCAAATGGCAAAAGGAACAAGTTAGAATATAGGTCTATATGAGCCATTACCTATACCAGAGAAGCCATGGGAAGATATTAGTATGGTTTTTGTTCTTGGTTTACCAAGGACATAGAGAGGACATGATTCCATTTTTGTGGTGGACAAATTCTCAAAGATGGAACACTTTATTCTGTGCAAAAAGACTAATGATGATGTTCATATTGCAGAGTTATTTTTCAGGGAGGTGGTGAGATTACATGGTCTACCAAAGAGCATAGTTTCAGATTGAGATACTAAGTTTGTTGGTTATTTCTGGAGGACATTGTGGAAGAAGTTGAAGACAGATTTGAAGTTCAGTTCTACACACCATCCACAGACTGATGGGCAAACAGAAGTGATGAATAGGAGTTTGGGTAACCTGCTACGATGCTTAGTAGGAGATAAGCCCAAGGGATGGGATTTGATTTTACCACAGGCAGAATTTTCTTACAACAATTTTGTCAATAGGAGTACTGGTAAATCACCATTCCAGATTTTTTATGGGAATAGTTCAAGAAATGCTTCAGAGTTAAGGAATCTGGACAAAGGAGAAAAGACAAGTGCCGAGGCTAAAGACTTTGTAGAGCACATGAAGAATTTGCATGAAGAGGTGAAAAAGCACATTAATAAGATGAATATTTAGTACAAGGCTAAGGCAGATCAGAAGAGGAGATATAAGGAATTCTAGGTAGGAGACGAAGTCATGGTTCACTTGAGAAAAGAAAGGTTCCTGATTGGAACATACAATAAGCTGAAAATGAAGGAATTTGGACCATGCAAAATTTTGAAGAAACATGATTTAGGAAATGCATATGAGGTGGAGTTGCCGAGTGAGATCAACATTTCCCCTATTTTCAACATTGCTGATTTATCAAAATATCATGAAGGTGCAACAGAGGATGGACCAACAGAAGAATAGTGGAGTATTCCAGCATCTACTTCAACTGAGGAGATAGAAGAGATCTTGGATAGCCGTGTGGGAAGAAGTACTCAAAATAGGCATTATGAAGAATACCTAGTGAAATGGAAAGGAAGGCATGTTGAATATTCTTCTTGGTTGTCTAAGGTAAAGGTTGACCGTTGGGGTTTTCCTCACACAAACACATGAGACGTGACAAGGTCACTTCTGAAATTACCCTCAGTGTGATGCAAGAGCATCCAGTGGTGTAAGAGCAATCTTGCATTACCCAAAAAAATATGTGTTTAAAAATTATTGATGTTCTTTCCATTTCTTTTCAAAATTTGTGGTTCTGGTTCCATAATCGCTTGAATAATGATGTAGAGCTTTCAGTTTTTCCAAACTACTAAAAATATCAACCTGCTATTTTTAGAAAGTTTGCATTTGGGCATAGAATAAAGTGAAAATTTACAGGGAGATTCATAACTAAAAAATAAGACCTTTGGTGAAGGAATCACACAAAGATAATTTGCGAGTTGAAAGATATTAAAGTTTCTGTTTCTCAAAAAATGCCTAAAAATTATTCAAACTTAGATTTGAGGCACTAAACGGCCCCGTACGGGCCCGAAAATGGCCAGAACTAGTAGAGCTAGTTCATAGCGCATAGAACACTCCACAATCTTTTTGACACATAAAACGGCTCGTCAATCAGACACCCAGATCAAAAGTTATGGCTCCTAGAAATTGACCTATTTTTGGAGGGAGAAGCAAATTTCGAAATTTGATTGTTGGCCGCCAAAAAGGCTATTAATATCTATTTTTGCGAACCCTCGTTAGTAGTAGAGTTAAGGGGGGAAGTGTACAGTTAAGAATAGGTGGGAAAATAGAAACCCTAGATGATTTGAGGTTACAGAAGGCAGATGATTCTAAAGCCTGGGAATAGGAAGCTATAATGTGTTACAGCCTATGAAGGGTTGATTCCTCTAATTGTATTTGAGCTTCTGTAATGTAATAAGTTGTCCAAATCAATAAAGAAAGTTCTATTTTTGGTGTGCAATTTTTGTTGTTGTGTGTTTTATGATTTACCCCCTTCATCATCTACATGTGCAACAAGGTCGCCCAGGGGTGATCTTGTTGAACATTTGGGTCACCTAGGGGAGATCCAATCTGATCAAAAGGGCAACCCTAATAGATTGATGCTAACAAAAATTTGATGCATTTTTTCATTTACTTCACTCTATTTCAATCTAATTTGAACACTGAATTTGTCAATTTATTGCAATTTTGAAGGTTTATATGTTTTTTTTTTGTGAATCTTTTGCACGTTTATATGATTTTTAGGGATTTTATGAGTTGATGGGATCTAATTGAAAGTTCTTTTTTGAATGGTAGGATATAAACATTCATTGGAATGCTAATTGCGAGTAGTTGTGGATCTCTGAGATGTATGATTCGTTGTCTTCTAATGATCTTGATGTCCTGAAGAGGGTAGGCTTGGCTAGGATTTGTCATGTACCAATTGTGCATCCTATTTGATGAATTTTCTATGACATTTTGACCTATTGGGATGCTGATAGGAATACTTTCAAATTTTTGCGAGTTTCAAGGGAGTGGACTATCACTCTATATGATGTGTATCACATTCTTAGGGTTCTTGTGAGAAGGCATCCTCTTGTTCCACCTTCTAGAGAGTCCTTTAAGGACAAGGCATCTTGGGATCAGATCATAGGGGTGAGTTGTCCTGAGGACCTGACTGACATTCAACTTACATCAGTACCATGACTTTGCATTCCTCTCTTGACGAAGTTCTTGATCCGTTTTATTGCTTCTAGGTTGTCAGGAGACAAGACCTCGTCACATCTACGATGGTGCTAGGCACCCATCATTCAGGGCATTGAGAAAGGTACAATTTTCACATGGGGATAAAAAATTCTTGCTATGGTTTACATAGACTTGTATCGCATTTCTCGACATGGGGCTCTTGTGTTTAACCACTCCTCTTTGATCATGATCTGGATCTTTGAGCATATTAGGCCATATTAGAAGGAGATTCTGCTTCCTGATCATAGACCATTGAGAGCTAACAAATGGGCTTGTGTGAGCCACTTTGATACTTCCTTGCCTATTTTGGCAACTCTCACCAAGATGTATACATGATTGCTAACCCTTATGTAGATATGGAGGATGTATGGTCACATGACAGGCAAATTAGAGATTATTTCCACAACATACTAGAGGTTTATGACCATAATGGTCTCATTGAGGCTCATCGCATTGAGCATGTTCTATATCAATTTGGTGATGATTTCCTTGAGGGATTGCCCCTAGTTCCTACATGTTATCAATCTATCGAGGGGATGGGCAAGTTTAGATAGAGGCCTATCATTCAGACTCCTTTGACTCTTGGGGTTTTGATTACCAAAACCTCTATGACCCTAAGAGGTGGACAGAGGGGAGAGAGAGGATCTCCTTCCTGAGGACTCATTGTTGAGGATGACTCAGATTCTACTGACAAGGACTATGTCCCAGTGGAGATGGTTTGTTAGACGAGAGAGTAGCAAGAGATGCACAAGAGGTTGATTCCGATGAGGGGGAGATACTAGAGGGTTCTTCTTTCTGATTGAGACCTCATTCTGATGACGCAATGCAGTGCTTTAATCCTTCCTCGTAACTTGACGATCCTCATAATTCTACTTTTGTTTTCTAATTTCACATTGTCCTTATTTATTTAAAGTTATGAATCATCACATCTTTTATCTTTGTCTTTCAAGTAGATCCAAGGAGTGAAGAACCTTCTTTCATGATATTTCTATTAATTTTATTGGTCCCCTCACTAGCTTACCACAAGAGAGACTTTTAGCTAATCTGGTGTGTTTACTAGAGCTAGCTAACACTGACATTTCCTCTCCTTCCTACCATGGGTGCAAGAAGAATGTTTCTTGGAGATCAGAGAATCTCATCCTTAGGAGTGAGAATGTCGTTCTTCATGAGATGGCCCACCTTGGAATTTGTCATCTAGAGTCTAGTACAACAAGTCCTCATTCTTGAACTCAAAGTAGCGATCCTCATTCTCATATATCTCATAGAGACACTAGTGCTATTCAGAGATAGAGGAGTAGGAGTCCTGTTAGTTCTGTTGCAGGGAATTATCCTAGAGTTCATTTGTCTACTTTCTTCAAAATTGTGCCCCCTTGCATGGGGAGCCTTACTTTCTTTTGAAAGCATTTTGTCCTAGACCTCACACTCTTGTAAAACTTGAATTTTTGATATATCTATGAAAAGTTGTCTCTTTATGGTTGTTTTCTTATCGTATGAGTACTCATCTCTTGTGCCTTTTGGATGATTTAGAACTCTTTGATTATGTTTCAACCTTCAACACTAAGGATGAAGTATGACAATGATGACATGTTTTAGCTTTTTTTCTAGAATATATATATGAAATGTAGGGGACGATATGCAAATGCAAGAACACAAGTGATGATGAAATAAAACTTCAACTTTTATTGAATGTCATGAGTTATGATATTGACTTTATTGCTTTGGAACTCTCTCTAATTTAGGTATGAATGCATTATGGAGCAAACAATATGACTTCTCTTTAATATGATTTTCAATCCAAGGGATTGCAAGTTATCTTGGTATAAGAGACCTGTTGATCATAATGTTATTCATAGACAAACATAAATAAAGAAATGCAAATCAAACCTTTATCATCTTGAAAGATACAATGCATTTAGTGAATTCATGATCTAATGTCTCCATGGATTAGTTCATAATATACTGATGTTACTCAGTGGTTTGATGTGCCTTGTTGTTTTCCATTGAGGGGCCTTATGCTTCTGATTCCAAGAACTTCATGTCTGGATGATCTCAATTTCTCCTACTTTCTGTAAATTCCTTAACAAACAAGGTTATTTCCTACTATATTTAACCATATGATGTAGATATTATGTAAGTTTTGATCAATTCTTCTGCATGTCCACTTATACTAGTTAGATTTTACTTCCACACTATAAATTTGGTTAAATGATGTGCCTACAGGCATGTATTCTCATGATTACCATCATTATTTATGTTCATTTGCATGATATTTATCATTTTTTTTGCATTCTACTTACTCAAATATGCTTAAGATGTTCAATTACCTATGTGATATCTTTATGTTTTCTATATTTGCTTAGGATTTTTTGTATATTTGCAATTATGATGATGATCAAGTGACATTAAAGAAATTTGAATGAATGCTTGCTAAATTCTACTAAAATGAGTGAATCTTTAGCCATTGATCCACATACATTCTTGACACTATCATGAAGAGGAGGAAATCAAACCATATGTTCACCAGGATGTTCCACAACTAGATATGATTGATGCTAACTTCGATGGAAAGGAATGAAAACAACATGCACAACATGAAATGCACTACAAGGGATATAGTAAATCAAAGCACATGTCCAGAATGCATTCATAGATTACTCAAGGTTTACGATTGTATGTAATCAGATACATCATCTTCATTAAGTATGAAAAAGAGATGTACATTTACAATTAGCCTTAAGAATTAGTCTAGATGCTTCACCAATCTAATCTCAATTAAGAATTGAATGAGTTACAATGTGCACTACATCTCATTTTATATAACTGTTATCAAGTAGGATTGCACCTGTTATGCAAAGCTATGAAGCTCAGCAATTTTGTGTAACATAGGATCAAACTCAAGCTGTGGTGAGCTATGGTGAGATTGAACCTCCAGATTATGGGTTGGCTCCCTTATAATTTTCTAATGGGTTAATGAATTTGCAGGAAAAGGGGTGAAAAAGACCTCCTAAAAGTACTAAAACTATAACTTAAAAGTGTGGTGATGCACCTAATTTGATAGAAAACTGCAACTCTAATTCACAATAAATTTCAGAAAATCTATCCACACAAATCAACTTGGCAATATGATCACAAAATTGATTCAAAGGAAGGCTTGGATAACTTTCTTTTCAGAGGAAAACTGGGTTCTCACAACATGAAAGAAATAGTATTCCAATTGCACAACCTAAGACCTATGATTTTTATTGTTGTTCAATGCATGCAAGTATAAATGAGACAATGATTTTAAAGGTTTCGATTCTAAACACAATAAAATCTCATCAAATCATTCATAAAACAACACAAATGAGAAGGTAGATACTTGATTCAAACGAAAATAAAGGAACACTTGCAAAAAATGGCAAAAAATAGAACCTGTAAACTGTTGTAATGTATTAATCTGCAAAAATTGAGTTACACTCTTTCTCTCTGCAATGTATAGGAGAGAAAAAAGGCAAGAACTTCAAAAACATAACTTTTTCTCACAATATATAATCTTCCCTCAAAGAGACCTAGAAAGGTCAACTGCAGTTAACTACCTCTAAAAATAATCTCTCCAAAATTGATCCACGAGCAAGCATGAAAATCCCTAAAAATTAGGGTCCCAACTGAAGAAAAAGAAGCCAAAATAGCTTCAAACTTCTCCTCAAACTCAGTTTGACCACGTGGTGGACCAAACTTTTCCAATTTTACCCAAAAATCATGCAAACGATCCCAAAATGGCTCAGTTAACTTCATCCTCCAATTTTGCATGATTTTGGGATGAGAAATAATAAAGTAATTTATAATTATATTACTTTATTATTTGTTTACATTGCTTTTAAGTTGCAAAGTCATGAGAAATTGAGGGATATTTGTCTTAAAAAGGTTTTAAAACAAATAACAACTCCTTATATCTCCCTTTTGATTTGAACAATTACATTATACATCCTATGATGATGCCAAAAAAAAAAAAACATTTTCCCCATGCATGCTAAAAGGATCTCCTCCATGCAAAATATATCCATCATGCAATTTCATTAGCTACATGTTAGAGTTCATCCTTGTGACTCCTCATGCATTATGCATATCTTTCTCCCCTTTGACATAAAAGTCACATCTTCAAAAACCTTATGTATCCCTATGGCATTATGCATCATATCTTAATACATCTTCAAAAATCAAAGTCATTACACCTTATAACTCCCATGCAAAATACACATCACCATATCTTGCATTAATACCTTTGACTTTGAAGAATAATCAAAAGAGCATAATAGCCCTTCCCCCCCCCATGCATACTAGGTTTGATAAGTAAAGACTTAACCACAAGGATTTTATGGATAACAATGATTACACAAAAATAATAGTCAAAAATCAAAAATCTCGAACTAGGTCATTCGACCAAAAGGAGAATCAACCCTAAAATATCTTCATTTTGTCATTTGCATTCTTTTGACCTCTACATTCTGCCGCCATGCCAGGGTTTCAACTTGCTAGGGTTTGAGCTCTCATAGGAACTTCTATGGCTTCCATGGTGATTTTTGAGATCTATGTGCCATTTCTTTTCAGGCCAGGGCTTTTCTCTTTCCTCTGTAAGTGTTCCTAGCTTTTGTCTGAGTTTAGTCAAGCAATCTATCAAGAATCTCTACATCTTTCTTTTGCTACTGTGTAATGGCTTTTTCTTCTCTCTATTGTGCCTTATGTAAAATGTGAAAACAGCACCTATGCTCTTCCTTTTTAGCTACGACATTTGATTATGACTATTCATGATTTAATGGAATCATCATAAAGGAGCTTTGCATATGTTATTACTGTGCATGATCTATATTTTTTTTTCTGAGTTACCTTTCTGTACTGTGATGAGAATAGCACGAATGCCTCTGTATCTCTCCTTTTAGCTAAGAAGTGTGTTTCTGTATATTCTTCTTCCCTTGTGGTTTTATCTTCAATGGCGAACATTTTGTAGCAAGGTAAAAGAAAACTTGGTCATGCTTTTCATGTAGCTTTACAAAAGAAGATAATGGCTCTCTATATTACCTTTTCAATCATAAATTGACAATATTGTTTCTAGCATACCATTTACCTTTCTATGCACCATTTTTGCTCAGTCTTCATTGAAATGGAGTGATGAAAGGAACTTTTCTCTGTATATATATATATATATATCACAACCCTACTAGGGTTTCACCTGCACTTCTTTTGGCTTCTGTAGACAAACAAAAGAATATATATCTTTGTGTTTTTTGCAAGTAAAAAATGAAGTAACATATTCTATGTTTGAATAATCTCTTTTTGTGTTTTGCTACAAAGACTACTAGGGTTTCACCTCCACTTGCACTTTGCTTCCTATTTTGTGCTTGGTTGTTGTGATAGTCATTTAAAATGACTATTCTCTTATCTTGTATGACTGCTCTTCAACTGGTAAGACAACCCATCTATATATTATTTCCATAGTTACTGTGTATCTCTATCATCATAATTATTTCTTATATCTTTGATAGATCATCATCTCTGGCATTGTTGATCCTTGCTCTGTCTTGATAACTAAATAGTCAGTGGATAGTGCACTATCTTTTGGAGTTTCCAAAGTCATTGTCATTTGTCACTCAGACTTGTGTTTCTTTGATACATGGCATCTTCATTGTATTACAAACCTCAATACATCTGCCCTCTACTCTCTAGGCCTAACCTTGCATCTATTCCTTGTATTCTCTTCTGAGACAACTTATCTTAGAGCATGAATATTACAAAAAATCTGTATATCCTTATGATGTATTTGTTATGCTGCTCTAATATTTGAAGCAAATAGTCGAGATAAGTTCACTTCAGATAGTGTAGTTTTATCAAATGAATAAATCATTTAATGGTAAACAAGAACTAAACCATATTGTACTCTTCCCTCATTCCATTATGATCATAAAAATGTCATTTCCATTCACTTTTCACCTTAATCTCATGGCATTATGTAAAGAGGATTAGTTGATGAAAGAATTGCATATTATCTTTGAGGTCTGCCACATATCTCTTTGCCAGGGGTTGCTTTAAGAAATGCTACATGCTTATGTTCTCTTGTGTTTGGGATGCTTTGTCTTTTAACAATAAATAGCACTGTCTTCTTCTTGCATTTAGTTCTGACTCATGACTACCTGCACATGGACTCACATATACACTGTAGACTCTACACCTATGATGAAGGCTATAGAATGAGTTTAAATCATATGTTCTTCTTTGTATCTTCTGTAGATAAATAAAAGATGTATATGTCTCTACTTCTCCAAGGCATGTTGACTAAATTTTCACCTTCTAAGGTTGTTCCACATGCTTAGAATGTTGTCATGAGCTCCTTGTGAACTGCTCTGAAGCTGATAATATGCCTTTCTCATTGCTGAAATAGTCATGATCATGACTAGCTTTTTTTTCCCTTTATGAGTGTCAATAGTAATCTTACACCTCATTCACAACAAAAAAGTGATAAGTACCTGTTCTATTTGTTGTTCCATGATATGATATCCTTCTTAGATGAATAAAGAAGGAAACATGCTAGGTTCTACACTTGTGGGAACCACATTTTCTCCACATGCTTGAATAAAATCTGCAATAAATATTTACCTGTACCTGCACAAGAGACACACAAGTTAGATATAAAATGTACCTTTGATTATTGATATGGGTCACTTGCATGGATTTATCTCCTTCTAATATGGTACTTATATCTTCTCATTCTGACTTTTCTTATGATGATATCTAATTACCAATTACTGCTGCTACATAAAAGTGGATGGTACTTTTTGTTTGACCTGGTTATGTGTATGAAATTTTTTTGAACCCAGAGCTTCTAACAAAACTTTTTTGCAGATGTTTTAGAGCTCAACAAATGGAGGGAGTTGGAGGCCAACTCAACCTCGGGATTCATCATTCACAGGCAATGACGGGTCCCTCCTCTTTTCCTATGCATTTCTTGTTCTTCAAAAGTAAAATTTACTTTTATGTTGCATACTTTAGCTACTCCCACGGCTTGTGTGGGACACTTTTATACATTCTTTTGAATACAAGCAGCTATTTCATTCTATGCAATGACTTATGCATATTTTGCTTTCTGAATCAAATACATAGCATAAAACAACTAATCTTTCTTTGAAACAAATGTATAAAACATGATGTATAATTTGATAGTTTATAAATACCTCTTTTACTTGCACTAAAACATAATGAATAATCAGCAACTAAAATATGAAATCCATCAATTCTCTTCATTCTTTGAATGTTTGTTTTCTTGTTCGTAGATGCTTTCCCTTTCTAGGTTGATGTAACAGCTGAGCTTGAGCTGTTACATGATTTTGATAAGTGATTTTCCACTTGTCTTCTATCAAGACATCATACATTGACTAGATGATCCTGCATAAGAAAAAAAAATTGTACCCCCTCTAAACAACTGATGTTTAGGCCTTGCTAAATTAGGTGTGAACATAATTTAGTAACATTTTTGGCGATCTCTCAGGGGTGTTTGCCTACTAAACAAAACAAAACTAGTAGCCTTGCAAATCCATTGGGCACATGAGTCTTTTCTTGTCTGAAACCTTGCAAACCTCTACAACTCAAACTGATAGGAAAAATACAGCAGCAGAACAATATTAAAATTTAAACTAATTTGATCTAGTTTAAGACATGGCCAGCAAAATGTGCAACAACACTTCTTGTAAAACAAAAACTTAACCTAACCTATACTAACCTACTCTAACCAGCCAAAGACGCTGGTCAAACAAATCCATTAACTGGCTTTGTAAAATAACTTCCCTTTCTGATTAAGAAGGAATGTTTTGCAAGGTTATGAACTATTGATAAGTTATGACCCATAAGAACATACCTTGTAGAATGTTGCAAATTTCTATGAAGAATAAAAACAAACTCGCTCACCATCTGAACCTAATCACAGATACTATTGTTATGGGGTGAATAGATGATCTGATTATGTTGTTCTAAGACTGCAATCTCATCTTTGGGTACAATAGTAACATTTGTCTCCTTATTTAGCTCTCTACCAGCTAAATCCCTGATTGGACACCCTCTCGAAAGGATGAACTTTCTACTCATACTACTGCTCTCTTGCTTATGATATGTTGTCATGTTTTCACTTGCAATCTCAACCTAGTTTGAAAAAGTTAGCTCGCATGAATGAAATGAAGGAATGCTTGCCTCTTTGACCTGAATAGGTTGATCACATAATGTTGGCTCATATGCTACTAGCTTATCATCAATGTTAGAACAAAAAACTTCTATGATACCTAAAAACATGCTATCATCTAACTAATAATCTTGCACTAAATCCAAATGAGTTTTGTCATTGTGCTATTCAAAACTAGACATTGATATTAGAATGCATGTGTTATCTTGATTCTCATCTACAAACTTAGGAAGTTCATCAAACAAATCAGCTAAATTTTGAGACTCAACCTCTACTTAGAAAGTAGTACCCTGCTTTTGGTCTTGCTATACTTGTACAAAATTTCCATTTCTCTCAACATCTTGATTACTCAAAACAAGGCTGTTGTCTATGATCTGCTCATTAATTAGTAGTTTGTCCAGATGATTTATATCATTCTCACAACCATTCTCACCCACAAAACTAGGGAGTGCATCAAAGATATTAACTGAAACCTTCTTAACATTATCTAAGCTTGCAACAAAGTCATCAAGGTCATCCCAAAATGAAAGTTCATCACATTCCTCTTGAATTTATGATAAAAGAGGACTTTTCCTTACCTTATTACAACTTTCATCAAACAACAATTCATCAAAAGGTTCATTTTTGTTATCCTCATTCTGATCCAAGGTTGTAGAATGATCTTCTTAATCAACCTCTTTTACCTTTTCATTCTGCTATTCTGGCTGATTCTCTGAGATAAGAATTGCAACACTCTCATTATCTTCAACAAAACAAGGAATCTCATTAGTTAAAACAAACAAAGACTCTTCTTGGAAGGTCTTCTCCTGTTCAATCTTTTGTTGCTCTAATTAGTAATGCTACATAGCTGCATGCAATAAATTCACATTCCTAGCTTTCACTTAAAAGATGATAAGTCCACCCTTATAAAGGCAAATAGTAATAGGACATTTAGATTCATTTGATAGGGAAACTTGGGGAGCTTCCTGAATTTCCTCATCTTAAATAGGCTGATCTGGAATGAATGTAGTTGTCTGGACCCCATACTTTTGTGCTTGTGCAAGCAAGTGTTTTATTTGTTCTTCTTTGGCTGCAACCTCCCTTGCAAGCTTTTCTTCATATTGTCTTCTCTGCATTAGCAAGTCTTTCTCATAGAGATAGGGCTGATAAGCCATCTCTTCCTATTACTGCTCACAATCTTTCTACCTCTTGATTTCTTTTATCTACTTTGTGAAGTCTAATAATGTGTCCATATCATTCAAGTAATTATTCATATTCCTAACCTCCAAATCTTGGAGTTGATCAGGAGAGTGTTCGAACTGATTTGACATCAGAGATATTTCTTGAGGATGATTTTGGACAATTGAATGTTGATTTGAAGGTCAAGCAAGGGTGAGTGTGAGACAAACATATTGAGCATGCTAGTTTCCTTGAAAAACCATAGAATTTGGGCTAAAACCAACAATATGGTTGATTTGATATGGCTAATAAGATGGTGGATTAGCAGCATTTTCATGATATGATGGATGATATGACATGTTCCCATGAAAGATAGACATGCTTACTCATTCAAAAGCTGGAAAACAAACTGAAACCATAGTTACTTTAAATAAAAAAGCACCTAATCTTCTTTGAATCTTTCTCATAGGCTACAAAATCTAATCTAATCTAACAGGCATAGAAATAGCTGAAAGAGAAGCTTGGTCATCAAATGTGCAAGAAAGAGCATCCGCCACAATATTGTCCTTACCCTTCTTGTAAGTGATCTCATAGTCATAACCCATGAGTTTTCTAACCCATTTCTATTGTGTTGGGGAGGAGACCCGTTGTTCCAGGAAATATTTCAGACTATGGTGATCAATCTTGATGCAGAAATGATTCCCTAATAGGTATGGCCACCACTTGTGTACTGTATGCAAAATAGCGATCATTTCCTTCTCATATGTAGAAAGTACTAAATTCTTACCTGAAAGGGCTTTGCTAGTGAATGCAATGGGATGTATCTTGAAGGAGAACAGCACCAAGTCCATTGCCGCAAGCATCATTCTCAATAGTGAAGGTCTTGGAAAAATCTGGCATAGCTAGAACAGGTGTAGTACACATAGCTTGTTTTAGTTTTTCAAATGCACACTTAGTAGCATATGTCCATGTAAAAACATCCTTTTTCAACAGAGCTATTAATGGAGCTACAATCTTCCCGTAATCCTTGACAAACTTGCGGTAGTAGCCAGTCAGTCCCAAAAAACCACGGAGGCTCTTGAGTGTCTAAGGATGCAGCCAATTTTTCATGGCATCTATTTTGGCAGGATCCATTCAAACCCCTTGGGCTGAAACAATATGCTCGAGATACTCCACTTCCTCCTGCCCAAAAACACATTTAGACTATTTTGCACAGAGATGATGATAAGAAAGAAGTTGCAGTACAAGATCCAGATGTTGGAGATGCTCAACCCATGTTTTACTATAGATGTGGATATCATCAAAGAAGACCAGAATGAATTTCAACAAGTAGGCCCAGAACATTTTATTCATCAATGCCTGGAATGTGGAAGGAACATTAGTGAGGCCAAAGGGCATGACCAAAAACTCATAGTGGCCATCATGTGTGCGAAAAGCCCTTTTAGGGATATCATCCTCATGAACCCAAATTTGGTGATACCCAGAATGAAGATCCAACTTGGAGAAAAAATGAGCACCATGAAGCTCATCAACAACAGGAATCATGAACTTATCCTTGATTGTGATGTGATTAAGTGCTCAGAAGTCAATGCAGAGGCACCATGACCCATCTTTCTTCTGGACAAGAAGAACTAGTGAAGAAAAGGAACTGGTACTAGGGTGAATAATACCTTGCTTCAGTAAGTCATGAATGAGCATCTCAATCTCTGTCTTTTGGTGAAATGGGTAGCGGTAGGGCCTGATGTTGGGAGGAACACTTCCAGGAAGGAGCTGAATACGATGGTCCTCTGGTCGTGAAGGTGGTAATCCCACTGGTTTAGCAAAGACACATGCATATCTATCCAAAATTTGTTGTAGATCCAAAGGAGTAGTGGAGATCATCGGTGGTTGCATCTGAATGGAATGGAGCTGAGCAATGACACCAAGTGAATTCTTCTTAAGGAGCTTTTCCATGCAATGTGAACTAATGATGCTGAGAGACCCTAGTTGTAAGACCTTCAATGTGTGTTTTTGCCCATTGTCTGAAAACTACATCCAAAGTTCAACAAAATCCCATAAGATGGGTCCATGTGTGCATAACCATTGAGCGCCCAATACCATATCACATCTGCCTAAAGGCAAAGCAAACATGTCGAAGCACAGGTTATAATCTCCAATAGAGATATGCACATTGCAACACTTCCCTTTGCAAGGTAGTGTGCCCCCATTGGCAATCATGACTTCAAAGCTGGAGCAAGGATGGACAAAACAATCAGCCTGTTTGGTGATCTGAGGGTCAAAGAAGTTATGAGTGCTACCAGAATCAATGAGTATTGTAAGAGGGAGCTTCTTGAAGTAACCCTTGACCCACATGGTTTGTGGGGTGGTGATTCCTGCTAAAGCATGGAGAGAGATCTCTGGATGGTCTTCCTGAGAAGGAGGGTCAATAGGTGGTTGTTGAATGTCAACCTGATCATCTACTGTATCCTAGGCATCTTCATAAACTTCAGTGGCAGGCAGAGAATCCACATCCAAGAGATAGAGCTTTTGCTCAACACATCTATGTCCCCTAGTGAATTTCTCATCACAATTATAACAAAACTCTTTTTCTCTACGTGCCCGCATCTCTGCTTCAAACAAATGCTTGATAGGAGTTGTTCTAGGAGCTAGCATGATTGGAGGTCTTTGGGAAACCATATTTCTAAATGGAACAAAAGTGGATTTGGAGCGTTGTTGAACTATGATCTTGTCCTCCGCCAACTTAGTCAACCCTAGGGCTTCCATCATTGTGCTAGGACGGAACATTTTAACCTCAGATCGGATTGCATCTTTCATACCACTGACAAAACAACTCCAGAAGAAGTCATCAGACAATCCCTTTGTGTGATTGGCTAGTTTCTCAAATTCTGTATGATATTCTCTCACAATGCCAGTTTGGCGAAGTTTAGTGAGTGCTCCTGTGAAGTCATCAAAAGCATTAGGGCCAAATCATTGCAAAATGAGTTTGCAAAAATCTGTCCATTTTGGCTCTTCATGAGCCTTGATGTACCAACGGAACCATTAAAGGGCTTCATGTTCCAAATGAAATGATGCAAGTGGGACTTTGTTGACATCAAAAGTATTATGCAGACTGAAATATTATTATGCTCGGTATATCCATCTAGTCGGATCATCACCATTGAAGCGAGGAAAATCAAGCTTCAGCCCATGAAAATTACTGGAAGAAGAGAACCCAGTGTCTACAGAAGACTCTGGCTGCCGTCTATTGTTCATGGCTAAATGTTGAAGATTGAGGACGTGAATTTTTTCATCCAGATCTTGGAGTTTGGTCTTGAGGGATGCAAGTTCATCCTCCATGTTTTTGGCTCATGCGCGGGTGACAA
Organism: Cunninghamia lanceolata; assembly: GCA_027924645.1. NCBI lineage: Eukaryota > Viridiplantae > Streptophyta > Pinopsida > Cupressales > Cupressaceae > Cunninghamia > Cunninghamia lanceolata. The sequence continues at coordinate 6,045,761 of BSBN01000596.1, forward strand.
CCATAACCAGGAGTTTTTTTTGGGGGGGGAATGGGTAGAAAAATAAAAATAGAAACTTTTTTAGTAAAGGAAAATTTGGATTTGGGAAAAACGATGATGGGTAATTGGGGTTTGACTAGGTTTTGGACACTTTCTGAGGGACAGGGAGGTAGAAATGGGGATTTCAGAAGCGGGGTGAAAGAATCAGAAAATTTGTCCAAGAGGGACAAAGGAGCAGAAATAGGAAATGAACACTGTGGCAAAATTTGAAGGTGATTGGGTGAGAATCGAAGAAGTTATGGCAAACCCTAAAAATAGACAAATGTGGGATTTCTGGCTTCGATAAGTGGAATTTGGGATAGGGTCCTCAAGGAAGGAAATACGCAGAATGGAATTTTAGGGGTTCCAATGAATTTTTAGAGGAAACAGAGCTAAACCAAGGAAGATATGGCGAAAAAAAAGAATTTTTTTTACTAGTTTATGCTGATAAACCATGAGTGTACCCCACTTCACCGCACCCGAATGATGAGTCTTAATCTAAATCGAGCTGTGCTTTCCAGGTTTTAAGTGCAAGTGCATTCTCTAGGGTTGCAAAATACAATTTGGAGTGCCAAGTGAATCCTATAAACATATATGAACCTATTGAACCAAAGCCAATTGAGAAGTCAACCATTTGTCCAAGGATATAAAGTAGAAGACACTTTCTAGTGAAGTAGTCTTTTATATATTTTCACTAGGAATAATAGTTCTATCACTTAGAACAACTACAAATTTTATTAGTTTATGCTAATAAACCATGGTTGTACCCCACTTTACCCCACCCGAATGATGAGTCTTTCCCTTTTAATCTAAATCGACCTATGTTCCCCATGTCTAGAGTGCAAGTGTGTTCTCTAGAGTTGCAAAATACAATTTGGAGTGCCAACAAAGTGAATCATGTAAACACGTATGCACCTATTGAAACCAACTCAGAAGTCATAAACACTAGATGGAGATTCTAATGGATCTCCACACAAGTCATCACAAATAGATGGTGTAATGAAACAACTTGCACAATATCTGAATATAATAGTAAATATGTTGCAAATACTTGATAATAATATGCCACTTCGAGGGGGCAACCTCCAAAACCACTTCGAGGGGGATACCTCCAATAGTCTTCAATGAGAACACAATACTGAATATATGATGAAATAAGACTCACTACCTCCTATATATACCTATTTATGCCTAGGATATCACCTAGGCCAACTTAGATGGGCCTATATAAGCCTTAGGCCGACCTAAACAACTAAATAACAATAAACTAATGATAATATGACTTAATTAAGAGTTAAGATAGCCACAAGCCGACTATTCATAACCCTATACACACTATAGGATTAAGGGCGTAGCATGCCCCCCCTCTTCAAAGAAGCATTGTCCTCAATGCTAACCAAATGTGGATGCTTTTGAATGAATTCCTCATTCTCCCATGTAGCTTCCTCCACTGGAGAGTTTTTCCATTTAATTAGATATTCTATGATTTCCCTTGTCCTCAGCTTCTTGGTGCGTGTTTGAATAATTCTCTCAGGATCCACAACTATTCTTCCCTCTTCATCAAGCTCAAGTAACTTAGTCTGTGCTACCACTTTATTCCCAATAACGTTCTTCAAGCAGGAACATGAAAAATTGGATGAATTTTTGTTGATATGGGCAGCTCCAATTTATATGCTACATTGCCAATCTTCTGCAACACCTTATAAGGACCATAGTACTTGGGTGCCAGCTTGTTAGCTTTATGTTGTTGTTTTAGAGACATTTGCTTGTATGGTTGTAGTCGCACAAAGACCCAATCTCCCACTTCAAAAGTTCTTTCACTACGGTGTTGATCAGCTTGTTGCTTCATTCTGTTTTGTGCCATTGCCAAGTTCTCTCGAAGACTAGCCAATACCTCTTGCTGATGATGGATGTGTTCTTCGACTGTGTGAACCTTTGGTTGTACCCGCAATGAAGAGATGATTGACGGTGGGTGGTAACCATATAGTGCTAAAAATGGAGACATCTTGGAAGAAGTATGGAAAGAAGTGTTGTACCACCATTCTGCTAGTGGTAGCCATTGCACCCATCTCTCTTGTTTATCTGAAGCAAAACAACGGAGATAGCCTTCCAAGCATTTGTTGACCACTTCTGTCTGTCCATCTGACTGGGGGTGATATGATGAACTACGAGCAAGCTGAGTGCCCAAGCATGAAAACAAGTCAGTCCAAAAATTACTTGTAAATATAGGGTCACGATCACTAACTATAACTTTCGGAGTCCCATGCAGTTTCTGAATAGTATTCATAAAAGCTATTGCTACAGTGCTTGCTGCCAATGGTTGTGCCAAAGCACAAAAGTGACCATATTTGGTGAGACGATCCACAACAACCATGATGACATTTTTTCCTTCAGATCTAGGCAAACCTGTGATGAAATCCATAGATACCTCCTCCCACCTTTGACTTGGGATACATAAGGGTTGTAGAAGACCTGGAGTCTTAACTGTCTCCCCTTTATGTTGTTGGCATACCATGCATTTAGCTACAAATTTTTGAACATCCCCTTTCAGCCCTTCCCAAAAGAAATCTTGCTTGATTCTATGATAAGTTTTGAGGAATCCTGAGTGCCCACCTATTGGAGAAGCATGTAGTTCTTCCAACACCTTAAGCTTAAGAGTTGAATTCTTGCAAAGGTATAACCTCTCCTTGTACCATAAAATATTTCCTTTCCATGAAAATTTGTCAGACACACTTGATTCCTGTTGGAGTTTCTCAATGAGCCTTAGAGTATCTATGTCCTTCTCCCACTCTTCTCTTGCCTCATTTACCCAGTCTGCTTGTAACATGGAAATGGCAAATAAAAATGACTCTGTGGGTTCATCACACCTTGATAGAGCATCAGCCACAACATTCTCCTTGCCTTTCTTATATATGATCTCAAAGTCATATCCCAACATCTTTGTGACCCATTTTTGTTGTTCTTCAGATGATAACCTCTGTTGCAAGAAATATTTGAGACTATCATGATCTGTCTTGACCTTAAAGTGTCGTCCCATTAGATAAGGTCTCCATTGTTTGACTGCATGCAAGATAGCCAACATTTCTTTCTCATAAACTGGCTTCAACAAATTCTTACCTTTGAGTTGGCGACTTTCAAATGCTATGGGTTTTCCTTCTTGCATAAGTACTGCTCCTATTCCATGTCCTGAAGCATCACATTCAACAACAAATGTTTTAGAAAAATCTGGGGTAGCTAGGACTGGAGTTGTACACATGGCTTCCTTTAGTTTCTCAAATGCCCTTGTCGCCACTTCATTCCATTGGAAAGCATCCTTCTTTAACAAGGATGTGAGAGGAGATGCTATGCTACCATAATTCTTTACAAATCGGCGATAATACCCTGTAAGCCCTAAAAAACCTCGTAAGTTCTTAAGGGTCTTAGGAATTTTCCACTCGACAATTGCTTGGATCTTATGAGGGTCCACCTTGACTCCCTCATGTGACACAATGTGACCAAGGTACTCCACTTCTTTGACACCAAAGATACACTTGGATGGTTTAGCATACATTGGACAATTAAGATGATAATCTCCCATGGATAATTTAATGCTATGGCATTTTCCTGAACAACTAACAGTACCACCATCTGCAATCAAGACCTGAAATTCTGGAGCTGGATATATAAAACAATTTAAACGAGTGGCCAACTTTTTGTTGATGAAGTTATGAGTGCTACCTGAGTCTATCAACACTGTTACTTTTTCTTTCTTTAAGAAACCCACTACCTTGAGAGTTTGTGGGGTACTAAAACCTGAAAGTGCATGGCAAGAAATGATTGGTTGAGTATCTCTTGACTCCTCCTCAATCTCATTGTCACTCTCTACTATTGGTACCTCTTCTTCTTCCTCACTTGGCCCTTCAATATAGAACAATTTCTTTTCAGTGCATTTGTGTCCTCTACTATATTTGCTATCACAATTAAAACATAATCCTTTTGCTCTCTTCTCTTCGATTTGTTGTGGTGTTAGCCTAGTAGGTTGTGGAAGTGACTGTGTAGGAGTGCTTTTATCTCTTATGTTTATAAAACCTTGCCTTTTATTAACCATAAATTTTTCCTCTACTTGCCTTGCCATAATCATTGCCTCTGAGATGGAATTTGGACGGAACATGCGTACCTCATATTTAATGTGATCCTTTAAGCCACCAATGAATAGCTCCAACAAATTTTCTGTAGACACATTTTCCACTCTTAAAGATAAAGTATGAAATTGATGAATGTAATCCTTGACCATACCTGTTTGCCTTAATTTGGTAATTTGGCTGAAGTAGCTATCCATAAGATTTTCACCATAATGAGTAATGAGTTCTTCTTGGAAAACCGACCAAGTGACAATGCATCCTTTTGCTTTCTTTTCTTCACATAGCCAACGGTACCAAATGAATTGATCAGGTTCCAAGTATAAGGAAGCCATGGCCACCTTTTGTTGACATGGAACATGGTGGATATCAAAGAATTGCTCCATTTGACAAAGCCAATTGGTAGGATCTTGACCATCAAACTTTCGCATATCCAACTTTGGTGTGAAATTCCTTGCCATAAAATGAGTGGTGTGATGATCCATCTTGAGATTTGATTCAAACCCAAAAACACCCTTCCCTTTTGTAGAATCCTCTTCCTCCACATCGTGGTGTTGTGACTGCTTATGTTTGGAAAGTATCTCCAGAATTTTCTCAATATCACATGACTTTGCCAACCCTTTCATTTGTTCATCCATAATGGACAAGATTTCACCTTTCATCTTGCTATTTTCTTTATGAATAAGTTCAAGTATATTTTCATATTCTTTTTTATCAACATCCTCATTTTCCACCTCCTCCTTGCCTGGAGTTTTTCCCGGTGTGGTAACATTCTTTTTGCCCCTTGTTGAAGGACCCGTCATGATTGGAAAAAATAATTTTGAAATAAATCACACAAATGAAATGAAAATTCTCTGAAATTTTTACTATAACTTACTAAGGCCAAGATACCACTTACCCAGAAAAAATTCCAAGAAATTAGCAAATTTACTGCCTTGAGAGTGAATTTGTTGCAAACCCTAATTTTGCAATAACTCGCTTATTTTTGCTCCAATTCCTCTGAAATCTGGACTGTATCTTCTTTAATATTGTCTTCAAAAACCCTTTAAAAATCTTTAAAAAATTCCCTAAAATCTGAAAGTTATGCTCTTCCCAAAATTGCCTCCAATGATGAGAAAAAAATTTGCCTCTACGATGCCAAGATCATGCTCTGATACCACTTGTAATGAAACAACTTGCACAATATCTGAATATAATAGTAAATATGCTGCAAATACTTGATAATAATATGCCACTTCGAGGGGGCAACCTCCAAAACCACTTCGAGGGGGATACCTCCAATAGTCTTCAATGAGAACACAATACTGAATATATGATGAAATAAGACTCACTACCTCCTATATATACCTATTTATGCCTAGGATATCACCTAGGCCGACTTAGATGGGCCTATATAAGCCTTAGGCCGACCTAAACAACTAAATAACAATAAACTAATGATAATATGACTTAATTAAGAGTTAAGATAGCCACAAGCCGACTATTCATAACCCTATACACACTATAGGATTAAGGGCGTAGCAGATGGAGTCTCTAATAGATCTCCACACAATTGCCGAATAATGGACCAAGGAGTAAAAAGGCACTCTAAGTGCTCTATGTGATGTAAGAACTTCTCAAAAACAATGAGACATAGACATCTATGGACTTTATCATTATTGTTAAACCATTCATCCATCTCCCACATATCACTTGGCTAGGGAATGAGTTGAAGGATATAAAGTAGAAGACACTTTCTAGTGAAGTAGTCTTTTATATAGTTTCACTAGGACTAATAGTTCTATCACTTAGAACAACTACAGATTTTATTAGTTTATGCTGATAAACCATGATTTTACCCCACTTCCCCCCACCCATTCCCTTATCCCCTCCCGAAAGTGTGGAAAATTTATATCAATTCAATACTACGCAATCCCCCTTAATATAAATTTGCAACGTTTACATTGGAAGTTCTATTAGTTACAAGAAAAGTACCAAGAACTAACTAAATAGACATTTAAAAGTTCCAAAATGAGAATTACTTAGCAAGGATCTGACAACCTTGGAAATTCTATAAAATAGGGGCACAATTCCCAAAAACTAATCTTCCATCTGAGGAGTTGAGCTTAATTTTTTAAAACATTGGGCTCTCATTATGTAGATGCAAGTTCAAATCCCCATAGGTACATCTAATGTCAAATTCTAAGTGGTGACTCTTGTCTTACATAGTTGGCTTCTAATGTGGATGTTTCTAAATAAAATGGAGTTTTAAGTAGTGATTCTTAGTCTTCCATAGGTGATTTCTAATGTGTGTGTGCTTGTAAGGAGCTTGTATTAGTCTCTAGTAAGTGCTCGCAAGAGCTTGTATTGGTCTCACATAGATGCTCGTATGAGCAGAATATTTGTAAATGATATTCAAGGGAAAGAAAAACATATCTTACCACCATGTAGCAATAAAAAAATAGCCAAAGTAAAAAATTGATCCTAATTGGAGCCTGGATGAATGAGAATGAGCCTTCTAAAGTTGTGAAATAAAAAATGCAAACCCCGCAACTAGGAACTCTCAAGTAGGTGATGTCATTAGAATGAAGTCATGTTGATGTCAACAAGTGATGTGACAACATGAGTGGCATTTATCCTAATGTGGTGTTGCTATGGAGATGAGTTGGTGAGCTTATTGTGTAGGGAATAATTTGTTGATTGTGTTGTTGATGATATAATTATTGAATATGTGTGGGGAATATTTTGTTGATTGTGTTGATAATGATATAGCGATTGGGTGCTTAGGTGGCACAGTGACTATATGTTACCAAGTGGCAGGCAAGTGTTGATGTCACATGAGGCAAACTTGTGAACGCTTATGCAAATGCTTAACAAAAAAATTTAAGCACTTTAAAAAATAAAAAATAAATACAAATTGTTGCCTAGTTATTTATGCATCAACAAACCTGCAAACAAAATTGGAGCTCTAGATCAAGTTTTCTAATTTGAACGAATAAAAAGGCATTCCTAAAATTTTTTGGTCTTTTGAACACAATGGTGATGCATGTTTTTCTCTAAGAGATCTCCAACAAAAGGTGACTTCAAGACAACATAAAACCAGTACTATAAACCTAAGGAGAAAATAGCTTTATTTTGCATAAAAAATGGGGTTAGTCTAATCTAACATGCTCTGATACCATGATATATATAATCATATGTTGAATTAGATCTAACTTGGGAACAAATCAAAATTAAGAACACACTACATAGTGCATAAACAAAACTTACAAACATGGAAGTATGAATGAACAAAGCATCTGTATTATTCACCAAACTGAGCTACTATAATTGCAATCTTGCATTTTATAGAGAATACAATAAACATTGAGGGTAAGGCTCAACCTCCTAAATGGAAAGAAAGAATGCTATTCCCAAAAGACTATCTAGAGAAAATTAAAAAATAAAGCAAACTAATCCAATAATTATCTAAAGAATATCTAGAAACAATATGCCGAATATCTCTAATATCCACCTGAGCAAGATAAATATGCCTAAGATGTAATAAGAACTAGTGACAGCAACATTCAAAAATAAGGGTTGAGTAGTAGGACTAGTCTTTTGACTAACAACCAAACCACAATGCACCTTCACACATGGGTAGATTTGAGTAGAAGATGTTTCCATCTTTGCCCTTGTAATTCCAAAGGCAAATGGCAAGAAATGTATTGCACTCCTCTACCAAGCATCAACATTTTGTGCCTTCCCCAACCTTTAGAGATCCAAGATGCTCTCTGTTACATCCCTCTTTTTGGAAACAATTATGCTATTCACTTTCTTGCAAATTTCAGTGATATATTATGTTGTGGACGACATGGGAAACTGATGATTTATTTTACAAAGTTAGCTCTATGAAATTATAGAAGTCTATTGATTATGATCAATGTGATATTGTAGACTAAATGTCATTTTGATAAATGCAATGATGTTTTGGATTTATTATGCTTTGATTTGGAACATAGGTGCTTTGACCACAAAATTGTATGTGAGACTGTCGTTGCAGGAACAAGTGGACCGTGTTCGACGGGAAGAGAAAGTATCTTCGAGAGAGAGTATAGACTCTGGAAATTAACCATGGGTGTTTGTTAATGAGAATGCCAAACAGGTAGATAAACCTTGGAACCATCATTTTAGTCTTGGTTGTCGGTTGGGTTAGTTAACTAGATGTCGACGTCAAAGGATAAAGTATAACATCCTAGTCGAAAGTCGTCATATAGAATCTTGGAGTCGTCGATGTCGTCATAAGTCCATCATACCAAGTCGACTTATTTAGACGTTTATTATTTTCGTTTATAAGTATTTAATGAACCATCTTGTGGCAAAATTGTAAATCATGTCGCGTAGTCGAAAGATGCGAGAAGTCTGCTTTGTGCATCTAATGTTGTAAGAAACTCGTTTGCGTTACGATCAATCCGTCGTGATTGTCGTAAAACGCGTCGAACTTGTGTCATGAATTTATTCTTCTCTTGTAGATCGACGAATGTCGATTTGAAGCCATAGCGAGAAATAATTTATTATGGACGTCGTTTAGCGTGAGTCTTTTCTTCTAGCTTTGACCGCAATTTGTTGTCAATCTAACCTTGAGTTTTCTTAATTAGATAGTATTTGTCTCTCTTTCCTTCTCGACCCCAACGATGCTCAGACCATTTCTTTACCACTGCCGTGTCGAGCTTTAACTCCTCAATTCAATCTTTAAGTTGGTCTTGGAAGGTTGATGTCTTTTGTTCTAGTAAGTATTGAAGTCGTTTAACTTCTTGTGGTCGTAGTAAGTATTTGAAGTCGTTTATACTCAGTTAAACAACTTCCCTGAGTTTAGGCATGTTTCAGTGGCCTTTTAATGTTCTAAACCACTCTCACCATAGCGAGAGAGAGAGGAGGATGGGCGGTTGAGTTGTGAGAAACCGCAGATTATGGCAGAGGCCCATCATTAAGGTGGGCGCGAAGGCATAGGAGGGGGTGGTTGTGAAGAACAAGAGGAAAATGGCAGAAGCTTCCTACGCGGTGGGGAAGTTAGACTGGTGGTCATTAGAGAAGGAAAGATTCGACGACGAGTGGGAGAAATGCGGGGGAAAGGTCGTCGTGCGAAGTAAGAGAAGAGGAGAAGTAACTGCGAAGTAAGAGAAGAGGGAGATATCGACGGATAGGGAGAAGCTGCGAGGGAAGAAGAAACAAACGGCGGTTGTTGTTTGTTGGAGACCATCACCAGAGAGGGAGAAGGTAGCTAGAGGGAATAGTGGTCATTGCTGTTAGAGAGGAGTCGGCAGTAAAACAGGGAAGAAGGCCATCATCGAGGGGGAGTGAGTTAGAAGTAGGGAGTGGTATGTCTGGAGGTTTATCATCGCAAGGAGAAGGAGAAACTGCGGGGATTGAGAAAAGAGAAAAGCGGCAGTGAGAGAAGGGTCTGCAGAGTTTAGTAGTAGTAAGAGAGTTAACTGAGGAGAAAACGGTAGAGAGCTACAGGTAGAAGCTTCTGTGTAGTCATCGGACAGTGAGAGAACGATGGAAGCTTCGGTGTAGTGATTGGCAAAGAAGATAACTGTGAAGCCTGCCTTTGACTTGAATAGTGTCTGGCAGAGAGAGGGGTTTGTTTAGTGTGGATTGTAGTTATTTAAGGAGATAAAAGAGATAGCTTCGAAGAAAAGCAGACGAGAGCGTGGAATTGCCACAGCAACCTCCATTTTTATCAATAGGTTCATTTCCTTCTTTACTTTTCTTAGTTTAGACCAGTAAGTAAGTAAGTCTCACTTTTGCAAAAGATCAATAAGTTTAAAATGAGAAGAAATGTATGACAACGTAAACCTAGTATGATATCTGTGTGCGGTCAATCCATGAAAAAGCATCATTGTTGTGTTTGAGATTTAAAAACTCAGAAATAGAAGTATTGTTGTCTCATTGCTATGTTTGTGATTTAAAAACTCAGAAAAAGAAGTATGCTATCTTCTAGAATTCGTGAACTCAGAAATTGTAGCATTTCTTGCCATGAATGAAACTGTATAATAAAAGAATGTAGTTCTCTAACATATATTCATTTAGGAACGAACTCTTCATGATGTAAGATGTAATTTACCTTCTTTGAGCTATTGGAAATGACGTAAGATAGAAGAGTTTCCTTTAAGACTGATTTATGAACATAAAACTGCCCTTGGAGCTTTTGAACGATAGCTCCATAGCGAGAAAGCACGTTGCTCCACGTGCATACTGTGTAGGAGTCAAAACCACAGTTTTTAAGCATGTTTTGACGTAAAATTTAGTATGTTTGATAGCCAGAAAATGCAGTTGTAAACAACTGATGTCTTATCCGTCATACACCTTTAGTTAGAGGTCGACCATGCGTTGGTCATCTCTATTGACATAAGAAAGATTCCAAAACCATTTATATTTTATTTACGACTCTCATCTTGTTGAACCATGTGAAACTAATGACATGGAAAGAGGAGTAGGAAGATAAAGTATTAGTAATGATTAGGAAACCGTCATGGTTCTGAAATGAACAATTAGAGTTGAAAACCTGCATGTGAGTCGAGATTACGTTGCATGCGACAGTACTAGTATCGTTTTACCTTGTAGACCATATGAGTCTAGAATCCTCAAATTTTGGGATAACGGGAAATGGTTTTAGATATTTGAGTATGTTGTGTAAATTTAGAAACTGAGTAAACAAATATGAAACCACTTAGGAGTGGGCGCTTATAAACAATGTTTTTACATGAAAATGGGTTTTGAAACTATGAACTCGGGATTAGAGTAAATGTTGCGCCATGCGCTATTACAGGAGGAAATCCTAAACCCTTGAGGTCATCAAGGTCGTCAATTAGTTCAAACTATACAAATAGGAAACTGTAGGATTTCGACCAGTTCAAGTCGAGTAGGGTGGGTGAACCAAGTTCATGCGTTCTTAGAACGCTAATTTAAAAACAAATCCTTTGGCCAAGGTGGTGTACTATCCTCAAGTGCATCGAACGTTCACCGCAACTGGATGGCGTTTCTTGTGGAGTGTCGTGCATGACTAGAGGGTATCTAGGGATCTGCACGATAACAAGACACGTAGGTTACAACACCAGAGCTCAGATGGCAAACACTGATGGTTATCCTAAGTCTATCCTCTTGAGTAGGGTAGGGCCACTTCCGGTTAGGAAGGAGTGCGGGAGACCGACGGTCTGTGGTTGGAGGTTAAGCTCCTTGAAGATACTTTCTCTTCCAAATACTGAGGAATGCCGAGTCTTGAATGTGATGGGTCGACAATCGAGATGCATGTTAATGGTATGTTTCCAATATTTGTTGTTTCAAGAAAATTTTGTTTGTTAGAAAACAAAGTGTTTAATGTATATCATTTCTTTCAGTTTTATGAAAATGAGATCATGTTTATGATAAAATGAAAAATGTTGTATTGGATTATAGATGAGTTACTTTTGTATTTGATTACCTAGTTAAAAAAAATTACCATTGTGAAAACTTAGTTACTTCTTGTCATTTCGGATTTGGATGTTACATATGGTATCAGAGCTAACTAGGTTTAGCACTAGGGCTGATGAGTCCACTAACCTGATTAGGAAATCATCATTATGTGGGTAGCTAATGATTCGGTTTATTGTGCCAGGATGGTATACACCAAGAAAACCGCAAGAAAATCCTTCGCCGGTAAGAAGCGTTATCTGCAAGCTAAGCAGAAACGACTTGCGATGATCAAGACCATAGAAAAAATTAATGACGAAAATGACATTTGGCTTGATGATGTGGAAACCTTAGCCAATGCAATGTCACGACTTAAGCGAGTGAGGAGAGAACTCCTAGAGGGAGCAGCGACGGCAGCTCGAATCATGATCAACCGCTGCTCCTGGATTGAAACTGATAGTGTACCTGTTAGTGTACCTGAGAGTGTACCTATTACTATACCCATGATCACTAGGGATCCTCGTGTAGTACCTAGAGCTGAGATTATTGAGCTATCTTCTGATAGTGAGTCTGAGGGGTATACACCTCGTGATTAGGTGTCGGACAATGAATCCGAAGGTTACACTCCACTAGATAACACTGAGTAGAAACATGAGATTTGTCTATCTCTAATGATGTTGAAACAATTTTGCAAAATGAATAAAGACAAAATTTTGGTTTGAGAACAATTATGATTATGATCAATTGTTGTGTTCTTTTATGATATTTAATATAATAAGCGTAAAACTAATTAGTATATGTTTAAACAGGTGTGAAACTAAACTAGCATGGACCAATCAGGGTTTAATGAGGGGGAGGATCGGGAAGGTCATAACTCTCGGGAAAACTCCACTGACAAGTTGGATAGGATCCTCAACATGCTCACTGAAACCAAGGAAAGGTTGAACAAACTAGAGAAGAAACTAGATGAAACTGGTAACACAGAGGGTGGAAACAAGAACTCACATTACACAAGCAAGAGTAAGCATTGGGAAAATGGCACGTCAAGTGAACACCCTGACGACAGTGAAGCCCAAAGACAAACCAAGGATAAACTTGCATTAGAGTTATCAAAGGATATGAAGAAGGTTAACCCTCCAAAGTTTGATGGAACGAAAACTAGAGATGCAGCTGAAGCATGGTTGACGGAGATGGAGAAATATTTTGAGATCAGAAACTACTCTGAGGTTACTAAAGCCGTGTGGGGAGCCTATCAGCTGTCTGGGGAAGCGTCCACTTGGTGGATGAATAAGAAAATGGAGTTGGAATTAAGTCCCTTGAAGGTGACATGGGATGAGTTCATGGAACTATTCCGAAAATGGTGGTTACCTCAGTTATACTTTGATCAGAAGTTAACAGATTTCCAAAACCTCAGGCAAGGTGAACTATCTGTGGTCAAGTACGCAGAAAAATTTACTAGGCTACTGAAGTATGTTCCCCAATACCAAAAGGACGAAAGGTTCCGAATCAGAAAGTTCATCGTGGGACTCAATCCTCAGATCAGCGGTGAGGTGGAGGTACATGGTCCAAGCACAATGGATCAAGTTTATGAAAAGGCAATAAAACAGGAGCAGAAGATCAAATCTATCTCTGCTTACCGTGACAAGAAACGAAGAAGTTTGATAAGAACTACAATGATCAGTCTTATAAAAGGAAAAATGAGAAGGGCTATGGAAATAGGAGGTTTGATAAGGGAAATCGAAAGAATCAAGGAGGATTTGGTAATGAGCGAAGAGGTGAAGATTTTAAGAGAAATGCAAATTTTAAGAAGAATGGTGATTCTGCAAGTAGGCCATCTGAGAAGCGAGGACCTATAGGAGGATGTTTTTCTTGTGGAGGTGATCATTATGCCAACCGTTGCCCCAACAAGAAGCCGAATGGGAGGCCTAGGAACACGGAGCTTCCTTCACAACAGGAAGCCTTTCAGCAAAAGATTCATGCCGCTCTTGACAATCGGCAAGCGGAGTATCAGATCACTCCTATTGAGATGACAGGTACCTTATTTGGAGTTCATGTTTCTATTCTATTTGATACTGGTGCAACAGAAAATTTTGTGTCACCTAGAATCTTAAATAAATTTTTTAGAAAAGCTGGCTTTATGTCAAAACCTTGGACAGTAGAGTATGCAAATAATTCAAAGGCTCAGGTAGAGCAATGTTTGTTCGAAGCTAGGATTGATGTTTCTAACTTCATCACTGAGGCAAACATATACGTAGCGCCTTTAGGGTCCTACGATGTCATCCTAGGAATGAACTGGTTGTGGAAACATCGAGCCAAAGTAGATTGTTTTCTTAAAACCATTGAGTGTTTGGATGAGACGGGCAAAACAGTAAATCTCCAAGGTATTCAAAGGGAAATAAGGTTTAGATCCATTTCTTCAAAACAACTAAAGCGGGCTAGGCGAAAGGGATGTCAACTTTTTGCAGTCAAGATGGACCTAGTAGAGGAAACCTCAGAGAAACAATCATTTGAGGAAAGATATCCATATCTGTGCAACTACAGGGATGTATTTCCTGAGGAGTTACCAGGCTTGCCTCCGAAGAGAGCATTTGACTTTGGCATAGATATTAAACCAGGATCGGAGCCAATCTCTAAGGCTCCGTATCGTATGACTACCATAGAACTTATGGAATTAAAAGCTCAGTTGCAGGAGCTATTGTCTAAGAATCTAATTAGACCAAGTGTATCACCATGGGGAGCCCCGGTTATCTTTGTCAAAAAGAAAGATGGAACTCTAAGGCTGTGTATAGACTATAGGATGCTTAACAAGGTGACTATAAAGAACAAGTATCCCTTGCCACGAATTGATGATCTATTTGACCAAATGCGTGGCGCATCGGTCTTTTCCAAGATAGATCTGAGATCTGGATACCATCAGTTAAGGTTGAAAGATGAAGACATTCCCAAGACAGCATTTAGAACGAGGTATGGTCATTATGAGTTCACAGTGTTGCCGTTTGGATTGACCAATGCACCTGCTGCTTTCATGAATCTCATGAATAGTGTATTCAGAGATTGTCTTGATAAGTTTGTACTAGTCTTCATTGATGACATTCTGATCTATTCCAAAAATGAAGAGGAGCATGCACGACATCTTCAAATAGTCTTGCAACGATTAAGGGAACACAAATTGTATGCGAAACTCTCAAAGTGCACCTTCTTTCAGAAAGAAGTACAGTATTTAGGGCACATAATATCAGCCAATGGGATATCAGTTGATTCGGCCAAAATAAAAGCTATTATGGAATGGCCTGAACCAACCAATATGTCAGAGGTACGAAGTTTCATGGGATTGGCAAGGTATTACAGGAAATTTGTGTTGAATTTCTCAAGCATTGCTAGCCCTATTACCTCTTTGCAAAGAAAAGGAAAAAGGTTTGTTTGGACGAATGAATTTCAAAAGGCCTTTGACTTGTTAAAAGAAAAATTAACAACCGCTCCAATTCTGAAAGTTCCTGATCCTGAGGGAGAGTTTGAGGTTAGCACTGATGCCTCGGGAGAAGGATTGGGAGGTGTGCTTATGCAAGATGGCAGGGTTGTAGCCTATGAGTCAAGGAAGCTGAAAAATTATGAGCAGAACTACGCTCCTCATGACCTAGAGTTGGCAGCAGTGGTTCACGCCCTTTAGATGTGGCGACATTATTTGTTGGGAAGGACTTTTATTTTGAAATCTGATCACCAAAGCCTTCGCTACATATTCACACAACCTAATCTCAATGCAAGGCAAAGGAGATGGTTGGAATTAATATCAGATTATGACTTTGAAATTTCTTATATCAAAGGTAAGGAAAACTGAGTAGCTGATGCCCTAAGCAGAAGAAGGCACATAGCCTCTATAATCTCCATTCATGCTAACTTTAAAGACTTAGTATTGCAAAACTTATCTGGAGATGAGTATTATGAGCAAGTGAAACAGGCTCTGCACCTAAACCCTAAGGACCCAAGATATGACGGATTCAGTTTCGAATCCAATGGATTGTTGAGATTCAAGGGAAGAATATATGTTCCTGATTCAGTAGAACTTAGAAACCTTGTGTGGAAGGAAGTTCGCTGTGCTCCTTACTCTGGACACCCTGGTGTAACTAAACTGTTAGCGGATGTAAAGTCACTATATTTCTAGAAGGGAATGAAAAGCAATGCTGCAAAGTTTGTAGCTAGTTGTTTGGAGTGTCAGAGAGTTAAGGCAGAACACCAACATCCTGCTGGGTTGTTGTACCCACATGATATCCCAGAGTGGAAATGGCAAGTTATTAGTATGGATTTTGTCCAGGGGTTACCAATGTCTAAGAATAGGCATGATGCAATATTGGTTGTTGTGGATAAACTAACCAAGGTCGCACATTTCATACCTGGAAACTTGACAGATGGAGCACATCTTTTGGCTCGAAAATTTGTGCAAGAAATTTTCAGACTGCACGGGGTACCTGAAAAGATAATATCTGATAGAGATGCTCGGATAACTTCACGGTTTTGGCAAACCTTATTTTCTGCATTGCATGGATCAGCAATACAGATGGGAGGAATATCTACCTCTTGTCAAATTTGCCTATAACAACTCCTATCATTCTGCCATTAAGATGGCGCCATTTGAAGCATTATATGGAAGGAAATGCAGAACTCCTATAAGCTGGGATAAGCTGGAAGATAGGATAAGCATTGGACCTGAAATGCTTGCTGATATGGAAGAAAAAGTTAAAGTGATTAGGAAGAGGTTGGCAGAAGCCAATGACAGGCAAAAGAGTTATGCAGATCACAAACGAGTGCCTAGACACTTCTCTGTTGGTGAGAAAGTGCTTTTGCGAGTGAAACCCCAAAAGAGTTCTATAAAATTTAGTAAATCTTTGAAATTGGCTCCTCGTTATGTCGGATCTTTCGAAGTTCTTGAGATTATCAATCCAGTTGCCTACAAAGTTGCTCTACCTCCAGCCTTGTCTAAGATGCATAATGTTTTTCATGTTTCGTATTTAAAGAAATATTTTGTAGGTAATAACCACATCCTTAACTGGAATTCCTTACAGATGCAAGAACCCGAGGTGGTTGTGATCGAGCCACTCAAGGTGCTCGAAATGCGTAAACTTCATTTACGTAATCGGGAAGTTTTGCAATGCAAAATACAGTAGGACCAATATGGCGAGGATAGCGCCACTTGGGAAGACTACAAAGATATTTACCAAAGATTTCCAAAACTTTTTAAAGACATTAATGTTGCATTATAAAAAGTTTGTTTTAAGTTTAAATTTTTGCTTGATAAACTTAATCATCAGGGACAATGATTTTTAAAGGGGAAGGATATGTTACATCCCTCTTTTTGGAAACAATTATGCTATTCACTTTCTTGCAAATTTCAGTGATATATTATGTTGTGGACGACATGGGAAACTGATGATTTATTTTACAAAGTTAGCTCTATGAAATTATAGAAGTCTATTGATTATGATCAATGTGATATTGTAGACTAAATGTCATTTTGATAAATGCAATGATGTTTTGGATTTATTATGCTTTGATTTGGAACATAGGTGCTTTGACCACAAAATTGTATGTGAGACTGTCGTTGCAGGAACAGGTGGACCGTGTTCGACGGGAAGAGAAAGTATCTTCGAGAGAGAGTATAGACTCTGGAAATTAACCATGGGTGTTTGTTAATGAGAACGCCAAACAGGTAGATACACCTTGGAACCATCATTTTAGTCTTGGTTGTCGATTGGGTTAGTTAACTAGATGTCGACGTCAGAGGATAAAGTATAACATCCTAGTCGAAAGTCGTCATATAGAATCTTGGAGTCGTCGATGTCGTCGTAAGTCCATCATACCAAGTCGACTTATTTAGACGTTTATTATTTTCGTTTATAAGTATTTAATGAACCATCTTGTGGTGAAATTGTAAATCATGTCACGTAGTCGAAAGATGCGAGAAGTCGGCTTTGTGCGTCTAACGTTGTAAGAAACTCGTTTGCGTTATGATCAATCCGTCGTGATTGTCGTAAAATGCATCGAACTTGTGTTGTGAATTTATTCTTCTCTTGTAGATCGACAAATGTCGATTTGAAGCGATAGCGAGAAATAATTTATTATGGACGTCGTTTAGCGTGAGTCTTTTCTTCTAGCTTTGACCACGATTTGTTGTCAATCTAACCTTGAGTTTTCTTAATTAGATAGTATTTGTCTCTCTTTCCTTCTCGACCCCAACGATGCTCAGACCATTTCATTACCACCGCCGTGTCGAGCTTTAACTCCTCAATTCAATCTTTAAGTTGGTCTTGGAAGGTTGATGTCTTTTGTTCTAGTAAGTATTGAAGTCATTTAACTTCTTGTGGTCGTAGTAAGTATTTGAAGTCGATTATACTCAGTTAAACAACTTCCCTGAGTTTAGGCATGTTTCGATGGCCTTTTAATGTTTTAAACCACTCTCACCATAGCGCGAGAGAGAGGAGGATGGGCGGTTGAGTTGTGAGAAACCGCAGATTATGGCAGAGGCCCATCATTAAGGTGGGCACGAAGGCATAGGAGGGGGTGGTTGTGAAGAACAAGAGGAAAATGGCAGAAGCTTCCTACGTGGTGGGGAAGTTAGACTGGTGGTCATTAGAGAAGGAAAGATTCGACGGCGAGTGGGAGAAATGGGGGGGGAAAGGCTGTCGTGCAAAGTAAGAGAAGAGGAGAAGTAACTGCGAAGTAAGAGAAGAGGGAGATATCGACGGATAGGGAGAAGCTGCGAGGGAAGAAGAAACAAACGGCGGTTGTTGTTTGTTGGAGACCATCAACGGAGAGGGAGAACGTAGCTAGAGGGAATAGTGGTTGTTGCTGTTAGAGAGGAGTCGGCAGTAAAAGAGGGAAGAAGGCCATCATCGAGGGGGAGTGAGTTAGAAGTAGGGAGTGGTATGTCTGGAGGTTTATCATCGCGAGGAGAAGGAGAAACTGCGGGGGTTGAGAAAAGAGAAAAGCGGCAGTGAGAGAAGGGTCTGCAGAGTTTAGTAGTAGTAAGAGAGTTAACTGAGGAGAAAACGGTAGAGAGCTACGGGTAGAGATTCTGTGTAGTCATCGGACAGTGAGAGAACGATGGAAGCTTCGGTGTAGTGATTGGCAAAGAAGATAACTGTGAAGCCTGCCTTTGACTTGACTAGTGTCCGGCAGAGAGAGGGGTTTGTTTAGTGTGGATTGTCGTTATTTAAGAAGGAGATAAAAGAGATAGCTTCGAAGAAAAGCAGAGGAGAATGTGGAATTGCCACAGCAACCTCCATTTTTATCAACAGGTTCATTTCCTTCTTTACTTTTCTCAGTTTAGACCAGTAAGTAAGTCTCACTTTTGCAAAAGATCAATACGTTTAAAATGAGAAGAAATGTATGACAACGTAAACCTAGTATGATATCTGTGTGCGGTCAATCCATGAAAAAAGCATCATTGCTGTGTTTGAGATTTAAAAACTCAGAAATAGAAGTATTGCTGTCTCATTGCTGTGTTTGTGATTTAAAAACTTAGAAAAAGAAGTATGCTGTCTTCTAGAATTCGTGAACTCAGAAATTGTAACATTTCTTGCCATGAATGAAACTGTATAATAAAAGAACGTAGTTCTCTAACGTATATTCATTTAGGAACGAACTCTTCATGATGTAAGATGTAATTTACCTTCTTTGAGCTATTGGAAATGACGTAAGATAGAAGAGTTTCCTTTAAGACTGATTTATGAACATAAAACTGCCCTTAGAGCTTTTGAACGATAGCTCCATAGCAAGAAAGCACGTTGCTCCACGTGCATGCTGTGTAGGAGTCAAAACCATAGTTTTTAAGCATGTTTTGACGTAAAATTTAGTATGTTTGATAGCTGGAAAATGCAGTTGTAAACAACTGATGTCTTATCCGTCATACACCTTTAGTTAGAGGTCGACCATGCGTTGGTCATCTCTATTGACATAAGAAAGATTCCAAAACCATTTATATTTTATTTACGACTCTCATCTTGTTGAACCATGTGAAACTAATGACACAGAAAGAGGAGTAGGAAGATAAAGTATTAGTAATGATTAGGAAACCGTCATGGTTCTGAAATGAACAATTAGAGTTGAAAACCTGCATGTGAGTCGAGATTACGTTGCATGCGACGGTACTAGTATCGTTTTACCTTGTAGACCATATGAGTCTAGAATCCTCGAATTTCAGGATAACGGGAAATGGTTTTAGATATTTGAGTATGTTGTGCAAATTTGGAAACTGAGTAAACAAATATGAAACCACTTAGGAGTGGGCGCTTATAAACAATGTTTTTACATGAAAATGGGTTTTGAAACTATGAACTCGGGATTAGAGTAAATGTTGCGCCATGCGCTATTACAGGAGGAAATCCTAAACCCTTGAGGTCATCAAGGTCGTCAATTAGTTCAAACTATACAAATAGGAAACTGTAGGATTTCGACCAGTTCAAGTCCAGTAGGGTGGGTGAACCAAGTTCATGCATTCTTAGAACGCTAATTTAAAAATAAATCCTTTGGCCAAGGTGGTGTACTATCCTCAAGTGCATCGAACGTTCACCGTAACTGGATGGCATTTCTTGTGGAGTGTCGTGCATGACTAGAGGGCATCTAGGGATCTGCACGATAACAAGACACGTAGGTTACAACACCAGAGCTCAGATGGCAAACACCGATGGTTATCCTAAGTCTATCCTCTTGAGTAGGGTAGGGCCACTTCCGGTTAGGAAGGAGTGTGGGAGACCGACGGTCTGTGGTTGGAGGTTAAGCTCCTTGAAGATACTTTCTCTTCCAAATACTGAGGAATGCCGAGTCTTGAATGTGATGGGTCGACAATCGAGATGCATGTTAATGGTATGTTTCCAATATTTGTTGTTTCAAGAAAATTTCATTTGTTGGAAAACAAAGTGTTTAATGTGTATCATTTCTTTCAGCTTTATGAAAATGAGATCATGTTTATGATAAAATGAAAAATGTTGTATTGGATTATAGATGAGTTACTTTTGTATTTGATTACCTAGTTAAAAAAAATTTACTGTTGTGAAAACTTAGTTACTTCTTGTCATTTCGGATTTGGATGTTACACTCTCTAATGCATCCATGTTTTCCACTTATCATCTTTAAAACTTATTCCTCTACCAAATCTCCTCTTTCTACCTCTAACCCATGTGTTAAGAGTTACTACAATATGGGATCCTTCCAATACTTCTCTCCATGCACACTTATTGCTCACTCATGTTCAAACACCATTCACCCCACCATGGCCTACAAGGATCATTAGCAAACTCCAACTTGGAACAATCTCTCTCGTACCCCCCTCTAACTTTCACAAATCTACTACCGAAAGGATCCCTTCTTAGTTACCCAAGAAACCCCCACCATCCTCACTTATTCTAATTGTGATTCTTCTATAACCCTATGTCTTTTGATTACTATTTCTAATGACAAGATCCATATTGTTACCTTCCTTCATACCTTCTCAGGCACCATACTTGGCTCCTTTTGTGCTTCTTGTCTCCAACCAACCTTTCATCTTCCTCTAGAAATTGTATTTGCCTACAACTTAGTCTCTGTAAATTGTTGCACTACTTTCACGCCCTCATAATTAGTTATGTCTAACTATCCCACAAACTTGGACTACTTACACTCCTCCCATAGTTGTATCATGAGGTTCTCAACTAGCACCTCCACTAAATGCTTCGCTATTGACCAATCTCTACGATGAGCTTCCTTTGGTGTCTCGTCTTCCAACAATTGTAACTTTATTTCCTCATACAAAGTTTTTGGCATATAACTTCTTTCCATTTTCCTAGACATCGTTCCTCCTTCAAAACTAAATCATTTCCATTGATCAATTATAGGTGTACTTGGGTGCTACCCTCCTCCAACACATTTGGAAATCCCCTTTGTGACACAATATGAGAATTCTACCTTGTTGAGTTCTCATTTGGCCCTCTTATCCTTCCAACCATTATGATCATGCTCTCCAACTCACAACCACTCTTTGCCTACTAGTTCATCTGACTGTTATTTTGAGTAGCACCTAACAATGTCAATTGTCATGCAATCCCAACCTTGTTAGATGACAAAGTATTTATCTCCTTTCCTTTATCAGGCACTATGTTGGACAAGTTTTGGTTGTTTTTAGTTCATGCATTCTTTGTTGCTTGTGATTCACTGCCTTCTTAGGGCATCCTTTGCATGTTCTACACCCATCACACTAGCTAACCCTAGTCACTTCTTTAGCCTTTTGATCATACTCTCCTAATTTCGATGAAAGTTTCACCTACACTACCCTTTCTATTTTGATTGTAATTGCTTGTTGCACATACTCTTGCAGTATCATCCATTCATTCATTGCACACTCAACAATTGCGACCTCCACCTCTCTTCATTCATGCCCACTTAGGGCCTCCTTTGAGATTAACATTGCCTGTGAATTGACTTCATACTCTTCCTTTCAATTCATCAAAGGATTCAACATGAATTGTTTGCCATTCTTAACTAGGTTGTAAGTGTTTTTCTTGACCATCATGCATAGCCTCCCTATCAAATTGCCATGACCTTCTCAAGAGTAAATGAGAGACATCCATGGACATGATGTCACAAGTCACCTCATCTTTATAAGCACTGATGTTGAAGCTCACCTTACACTACACCAATATATGATGTTTTTTTATTACCAAGACACCTTATAGGGGTTTAGATTAATCGTCTTTAGCTCAATTTCTCCATCTCTTCCAACACCAAATTATCAATGTTGCTATTGTCCACTATCACATTGTAGCATTTACCTCAATCTTTGTAAACCATACAAAACAATCTCCTCTACTACCCTAGTTCTTGAGCACATCAACATCACCTATCTCATCATGAGCACATCACCCTATTTTGGTTCCTCTATTTCACCTATTGATCTAATTGACTCCTCATCAAATGCAACTACATCTATCATTCTCCTTTCTTTTGATAGCAACAATCATCAACTATCAAGACACTCAATGTCTCAATAGCCATGCTCCCCACATTGAAAGCAAGTGTTCCAAAATCCTCTTCTATGTACATCAACCTTGCCTTAACTTAGTTGGGCTTGTGATATTGTGCCTACTAATGGTCAAATTGGGTGGACTTCCTTTCCTCCTCAACCTTACCTAGGTTTCTCAACTTTTCATCCACCTCATCCTCTACTCATTCTACCTTTACCTCTACCATTCTTTTGTTGCCTCCTATTTAGCTTCTCCTCAAACTTTAGCACATACTGGTATAACTCATCAATGGTGAAAAGTTGCAACATACTCATCTCCTCTTGCATGCCAAGCCACAAGCCATTAACATACCACATTACTTCTTTGTCCAAATCATAGCATCTAAATCTAATAGTCAACTTAGAATTCTTCAGTGTAATACTTCACACCATCTCCGCACTACTACAAGTTCTACAATTTTTTAAGCAAGTCCAACTAGTAGTCCCCAAGCAAGAACTTGCCCTTCAATTTGGCTACCATTTGATCCCAACAGGTGGTCTTCTCTTTGCCATTCCTTACTCTCTGAAATTGTCTCCTTCCACTACAATGTGGCATGTCATTTCAACTTAGTTTGGGCAATTCTACACCTTTATGGGTCTGAGATGTCTTCAAATTAGAATAACTCCATCTTCATGATCTAGTAGATCAACTCCTCAGCATCAATGATCCAACAAAACACAATAGCTCCATCCACACACCATGGCCAATCGTAGATATGGCTTACAACAATATTTCTTCTCCAATGTCAATGTTATCCTATTTTGCCTTCTGGCCAAGTAACCTAAGGATCCATGATCCTAGTGTTCCCACCTTTTGAAATGCAAGAGAAAACCATCCAAAATGGTTAAGTCCCAGAAATCTTGAGTTTTCCTTGTGTTTTTAGCATTTTTGGAGTTTCGGAGTTCAGAGTTTTCCCCTTCGTCATGCCATCCTAATCGGCTCCAAACTCCACTTTGTTCCTTGCAAAATCCTCTAAGTGTTCAAAGTTCTTCAGGTGTTGGGGGCCGGACCTCGTTTCTTTCTTTCTTCCTTTTGGAAGAAGAAAGGTAGAAGGCCCGAAGTCAAAGCTTCGACTCTCTCCCTTTGAAAATTTCTAAGTGTTTCAGGGAATCAAACTTCAAACTTTTCTGCTTCCCTCTTCCTTTTCTCATGGAAGGAAAAAAGTGGATGGTTTGATGACCGACCCCCGATGGGTGTTAATTCTTTCTAAGGCATTCCGCTGAGCCTTTTGAGTGGACCCACAACAAACTTGCAAAACCTTGGGAAGAAGACAAGTGGCAAGGTTCAACAATTGATCATCCAAGCGACCCGATGGGTGCCACGTGGTCCACTTTGTGACTCTTCTGCCATTTTGCAGAGCATTTCAATGAAGCTTTGTCTATAGCAACAGAACAACAGGAAGCTACCAAGTGGTTGTGACATCATCCGAATTAACTTTTTATCAAGGAAGGTGTAAGACGGAAGGCCCAAAGCCCGATCTCCATCGATTCCTTCCTCAAACGGCTAAGTCTTTCAAATTTGCAGAGGTTTATCTTCCTTATGGAAGGCGGAAGGATGAAGGCCCAAGGCCCAATCTCCACTGTTTTATCATCGACTAAGTAAAGGGGGAGGCGGGTAAGCGGCTAAGGTAGAAATAAAAAGAAAAACAAATGTTTGCCTTTGTTGGAAAACTTAAGGTTTGGTGAACCTTAAGTTCGTCGATCGACGAATTCATCAACAAAGGAACGAAGCAAGGAAAGACTTCGTCGCAAGGTCGGCAAAATAGTGAACCCAATAACTAGTTCAAAATTCCCAAAGTTTGCCGACAGGGCAATTTTCCGACAACGCAAAGAAGATAAGGAAGGAGATGGTCGAGTTCTAAAAAGGAGAAAATCGTCGACTAAGGAGTCAAGGAAAAAGAAAGAGAAATCGGCTAAGGCACAAGAGGTTTGTAGAAAGCAAGATTTGCCGATAAGGCGAAAAGCTCTGAAGAGCGACCAGTCAAAGAATCAGAGAAAGAACTTGCCAACAAGTTCATGATTTTTAGATATCGCCGATAAGGTAATAAAGCAGAAAGAAGCCATGGTTCGAGAAAATAAGATTTTGTCGATAAGGCAAAATTAAGAGCCAGAAAAAGGGAAAATCAATAAAGTGTAATCTTTAGAATATTTAAAGAAATTTAAATATTTTAAAGTGTTGTAAAAGCTTCTTCAGTCCCTAAAATCGTGCCATTGCTACAGGGTGAAGGTACCCAACATTAAATTTCGCAGGCCAAAGTCAACTATAGGCAATTGAAACAATGAAACTCTTCAATGCTCCTGTACAAATGAGAAACAAAATGGATTTCCAAGTACCTGGAGGTATTTTGAGACCTTCTCTCATAAATGCGCTTGGCACCCATGCGTGCAAGCAATCTCCTCTGCAATTTTGCAGACTTAAAGCGACATGGCTGCCATCCCTCTTCTGGCAGTGTTTCTAAGCCAAAATTAATGCAACATGGGCGCATACATCAAGTCGATTGACCAAAATCCAATGCCCAGGGCTGCTACAACGATTTGAAAATGGTATATATACATGATTCAAAGATGTAAAAAAAGTTGTTATTAGCTATTGTTTTTGGCTGTTAGGCTAGACAATTTGTTGTCACAGATCTTGTAACACAATTGCAAGAACCAATAGAATTTGATGCATTGTGCATGTAGCTAGGCCTTTGATGTCTTCTAGTCTGGTTCACCAATGAGTGTAATCAGTTATTTTGTATCTATTTCTCCTGCTGCAAATTGTTTTGTTCTGTAATCACTTCCTAGCCTTAATGACTAATATAGACTGTTATTTCGCCTCTCTCCAAGTTTTATTATGTGTTTATTTGAAAATTAGATACTAGTATTGTGGGTAAAACAACCCCTTTCTTGGCTTTATTTCTTTGTCGAACCTCTATGTAACTTGTGTGAGTTTGTGTGAGCTTTTTACATTCTTGAAGTCATTGTTGTGTTAATTCAGACACAATTAAAACACATTACAAATCTAGTGCATCACCTCCCTTTTAATTTCAATATTTTCTTCTCCCTTTTCCCTATGAGTAGCGTTAGATTTAGTTCAATTCTCCAAGCCTTAAGCTCATAAAGAGGAACCAGCCTTCTCTAGAGGTCTACCTCATCTGCAAGGTCCCACACCTTGAGATTAGTCCCATTGTAACATTGGAATGCTTGATCAGGCTTCAAGCAGGGTGCAATTGCACATGACAATAGTCAATATTAGCCACGTCTGTACATTCCTACTCTTCTTCCTCCTTGTCTCCCTCTAAATCGCTAGGATCATGTTGTTGGACAAACCCTCTCCTCTCCTAGGATCCACTTCTATCACATCAATCCTCTATCGCATCCTCCTCAATAGTTCAGTTTCTTCTTGTAATCTCCCTACAACATTAGCAATCCCAACTTAACCCACACTAGCAACTTGTTGAGCAACATTATCATATATAGCTTAGCAATCTCTATGGGTGTGGCTACGAGCAACAGCACACACAAATTGAGGTCACTTGGATCTAGGAGATCAATTTCCACCACATAGAGCGCACCTTGCTCTGATGCCACTTGATAGAGAGTTTGGCTCAACAGTCCAACGAATGATTGTCAAACCAAGTAGCTCAGCTCAAACATAGTGGACAAGGAATGGAAAGAAAATATGACACAACAAATCTTATTATTTCTCATTGGTAGTCATTACAACATGGCACATATGCTTATAACTCAATGCACAACTAACATATCATAATTACAATAATCTTCAAATTCAAAAAATAGAGCTTTTATGGAGCGAGTGATACCCAGAAGAGTTTCAAGATATGTACTTACACATCAAAGGCATAAAAAACTTGTTACAACCCCAATGATTTTGGGACAATCTCCCAAAATTGGTCCATTCTTAATATTACAACGTATCTACTCAATGTGAATCAATATGGATGTACAATCTTTGGAACACATTGAACGTTGTTTCCGCTGACTAAGATTCCAAGCTCATAGCAACCCCAAGTTTTGGCATGAAGTTGAATTTATATCGGTGCAAGCAAGAAAACCAACTTAAAATTTTAATCTTGCTCAAGGACAATAAGTTGGCAATTGTCTTGAATAATGAGTCAATGGAGCAAAGTCAAATGTAGTCCTAAACATCTAAGATATTGCAAGATCACACTACTACCACATGGCTCAAATTTCAAAAATTGAGAGAAGAAAGAACCCTTTTGTGAATAAGTGTGGCAAGAAAGTCACTAGCAAATCCCTTTGCATCAAGGTAGTGTCAACCATAAATTATTAAGATGGTCCAAAAGAAAGCGCACATTCAAACTTCATCCAGCTAAGTGCGAAACTCTATTAGGGATGCTCTTGCATCAATTGTTCACACCACTTTTATATTGAAATTATCGACACTCATGTGAGTAAAATCCATGTCAACCCTCGTTCATGGGGTGTCAACATCATCAAATACTCTCTCCATCGATCGTTCCATAAATGGATCTCTCCGCCAAATGGTGTCTGGAAGCTAAACTTTGACAATGTGTCACAAGGGAACCCAGGCCCCTTAGGCGCTGGGTACATTATTCGCGATTCCAAAGGTGCATTAATCAAGGCCGCATCGAAAAAACTTGCCCCTGGGACCAGTAATGAAGCAGAGGCAGAGGCTCTTCTTCTCGAGCTACAGGTTCTTAATGGTAGGGGTGTGGAATATTGATAAGCTGAGATCTCAGACATTATTTCTACACATTTTGCCAACTCTTCACACATTTGACAAACCTCTGCATCGACTTATATCATACTCTTGTATGACGTTTGTTTCCATTTGCTAATAATGGAAGCTATCAAACTAAGCTCCAAGACCTGCCAAATGGCCTTCATTGGTGAAATATCCTATGCCAAATTGCGTAAGGTTTTCTTCTTTCAGGAGAGTGATGTTAGAGAAGTGATTGAAGATATTCTGGGGAGGGACTTCACTGAGGATTCGACAAGGAACCATGTCAATTCAAAAATTGCTTCTGTTTTCATGTGTTAATACTCTCGGGCGATAAGGGACTCCCTAAAGCCCTGGGCAGGTTTTTATGTTTGGGAGAGATACAGAGTGGGGCAGTAGGAGGAGGTCGATCATGCCACTCCCAGAAAAATATCAATTCTCTCGTGCTCCGGTTTTGAATTCTGCAGTCTCTCCTCCATCTAGTTAGTGTGTACACTTGAAGCTCGAACGGATTCCATCGTTAAAGAACTGGTTGCAATTCAAAGGTTTCTCAAAGATGGTTGTTGGCTTGCGGCTTTCCAACCTTCAGTCGACTTGGGGGAGTTTTCCCGACTGGTGAAGGAGTCTTCACTACAGGAAAGATTTAATGTCTCCAGGGCGGAAGGTTATCCATTTCCTCACCATAAGTGTAGCTTTGGTCAAGCGCGAGGATGGCTCCTTCAGCCCTAACCTAGGTTGTTAATCATACAGAGTCTTATGGTCTATCTTTTTTTGCAGCAGTATATAAGTGCTTCATCAACATTGCTATTATAGCCCCTTATTAGTCGGGCATAGATCCTTACTATAGATATCTAAGTATCAGTTCTATTGTCTAGTGGGTTTGCTTGGTTTTTTGGCTCAATCTGCATCTAAGCTGGGTAATTTTGTTGTCTTGTATTCAGCAATACTTTAAGGTTGGTTCTGTTAGATCTCTTGAATTTTGTCTACCCAACATGGAAGAACAAGGGTTATCTTTCGACTATGCAATCTTTGTAATGTAATCTTCACAGTCTACAATCTTCCTATCGAATGATATCTTTCTATGTAATCTTCACAGTTTATCAATAAAATGGTAGAGGGCCCTACTCTCACTTAAATTATCAAAAAAAAAAATCCATGTAAACAAATGAAAGCCTTGATTATGTTTCATAAAAGGTAACCATAAACATAAATGTTGTTTTGAAGGTCACAACATAGCAAGACACAAATTTGGCATATGAGACTTCTCTCTTCCTCGATTATGTTTCATAAAAGGTAACTATAAACATAAATGTTGTTTTGAAGGTCGCAACATAGCAAGACACAAATTTGGCATATGAGACTTCCCTCTTCCGAAATTCTACAAGGAGATTTATTTCCATTAACCCTAGGGGAGAGGACCCAGTAGTGGTGCACCCTAACTTCACGCCTCTCAAAATCATACGTGGCAATTTCGAATCACTCCAAAAAATTTACAGTAGCTTACTTGGCAACGCCCCTGCGTATAACTAAGGTTTCAGGGCCACATCATCAAATATGATGCCACATCAGCATGCTTTTTGTTGAGGTGTCAAATAGTTCCCCCAAAAAAAGGGTGGACCAATAGGTGTGCATTAAGTCATGTTTTGTTGGTGGGCTGATGTGGCATCACATGATTGGTGCTTTTTAAATCTAAAGGGCACATTTCATTCAATTATTAGTACTTATAGTAACACTAACAACCTTAAAGTCACAACTACTAGTACTAAATTTCAAAAAATATTGGGCTTTAAATACACATATACTATCTCAACCTTTGAAACTATCTCACCTATTGGGTCTTTTCCCCTCTATGTTATTCAAATTTTCTACCCATGGGCTTTGACACCTTGACAAAGTACATTGCCAATAGATTGTAGAATATTGATGTATGTAAGAAGTATATATTTGAAAACTACAAGTTAAAAATTAATGGCAAGCCCACTTGGCCCTATGATCTTCTACATATTCTTCACGTAGTAATTTCATGTATTAGGGGAGAGAGCGCAATGGTTGAACAGGTTCCAATATTTTGATAGTGCTTTGGAATCTAAGGGCCTTTTTTTTGTTTGGAAAAAAAGTTACTTAAAAACTAATAATTGAATAAAAAGTACTCATTCCAACAAGTCACACCAAAAAATACCAAATTATGTGATGACATATAAGCACACCAAAATATGATTGAATATTCACATTATGAACCAACTTTATATATATATACTCTACTGAATGCTTTAAAAAATGACCTTCCACTTAATATAAATGCTTGAAACGAGATGTGCAATGTTGGCACATCTTATTCATCATGCAATAAAAATTTGGTTAGTTGATATGATTCCAAATGGACAGAGCAAACCACCAACATAGGGTGCCCAACTAGTGAGACCTCTTCCCAATTGCATATACCATAGGTTTAACATTCTAGAGCCATCAATGATTGGTGAACTAGCTGCTATGAAATTCACTCAACCATACTCCTATATAAGACTTTCTAAAAACAAACAAATCCCATAATTCTAATATCAGGACAAGAATTGAGGTCTTGAATTTCAATCTTAGAAACATCTTCATTGGGTTGAGTTGAGTTGAATGGTGAGATAGATAAGAAAGTGTGTGGGTCAGAGTAATATTACTTCTGCTTTTTGTGCTATTAGTTGACTAACTTTCAAACATACTGTGCTTGAAAATTGCCTGAACTGAAATTATCTACTACATTTTATGCCACAAATTACAAACCACAATTTTAAGACAGACAATATCTCATTGTCCTTTTTCAACGTGCACATCAACTGAGAACTAGAACTCTTGGGGCTATTTGTGAAAAACCAAAATTCTTAGCTTACTTCCTGTTTTCTAGAAACATGATTTTCCTGCCATTGGATCCAAGCTCTTCTCAATTCATTCATCTCTACATCTGGAATAGCAGACCGATCGAGTCTTTCCAACCATCCCTTCCAAAGAGGTTTTAATGGATCCAAATAAACTGCAAGTTCTGGCAATAACACAGTTGAATAGAAATCATCGACTCTATCTTGTATACTAGCAGATCCTGTCAACCTTGAAATCTCAGACATTCCAGACACAGAATTGGATGGTATGCCCCGAGAACGAAATTTCTCAGGAATATAAAACTCATTGCCACTCAAAACAAGAACTTCAGAAGGGGCAAGAGGTAGGACAATACGAGAAGGACGTAATAATGAAATCTTCATAATATCCTTTGGTAACAAACCACGCTTAACTGCAACAGCTGTTCCCACCATTTTTCTAATCTGCAAATTACAATTATTCATCAGCAATGCAAAATATAACAGAAACCGACAAAGATCTTTACAATTAATGGTCCATCAAGATGTATCATGGAATCAACATAAACCATAGAAGCTTGAGAACTATGTTTTTTACACTAAAGCAAAATCAGGTAGGCAAAATAATACCACGCCACAGTTTAAACAAATAAATCAGAAAGAAATTATAAAATAGAAGTAATACCGTATGCATTCAAGGAAACATTCAAATAAACATGTCCTGTGATATTTGGGAAGTCGAAAATTTTCAGATTTCTTCTCAGAAGCATTCTTATAGAAGAGGCACCTCCAATAGGAGTTGAGATCCTAACTGCACCTATGTGTATTTTAGTTCCTCCTCCCCCAAATTTTCCTCCAAGAAATCTTTGCCTATTCAATGTAGTTGTTGCATGGAGTACTCATTTCAGAGAATGCCTCCTAGGAGAAGGCATCTTCCGCATGGAAACAAATGCTGCCATAACATGGCACACTGTCAAGTGCACTTCCTTTGCATTAGTCCCAGTATGTTTGAACAATTCTAATGCATAGTCAAAAACCCTTAACGATAGTCCCACTCTCTCTACAAATATCAATACGAAGGGGTGTATCAACTATTACAATATCTTAGGCCCTCTATTTTGGGCACCTGTGACTGATGTCTTAGGCAAAGCCAAGATCCCCAAGTTTTTTCTTGCCTAGTATTAGCAGACATGAACAGTCAGCTAGCAGTAACATTACGATTAATCATTCTAAGTTAACATTTAGCTTAGATAAAAAAAATCTAGTGCACGATTGATACATATATGGATGTTGATATAAAATTCAGTTATTTACTACTAAGCCATCAACATTGGATTATCACAATCATCTCATGTCATGTGACCATGAAAGAAAAATGAAAGAAAAAATATTTAGAACAACATTTGTTTTTTTAACATAAAGACCTCAAAATTTTAATTTATATATTAGATTTTAATACCTATAAATAAAACTATTAAAAAGTAACATATAAGTACATAAGATTTACCACATTTTTCAAAATAAAAACAAAATAAAAGAATTATAGAAATAATGAATGGTGGTTTTTCCATAAATAAAATTAAAAATTACAAAAGTAAAACAAGTGTATCACCAAACAATAGCTCTTCAAATAAAGTAAACAATGTAGATAAAATAAAATATTTCTTAAATTGAAATTAAAATTTATGTGTCCATGTACATATGTAATAAATAAAATAGTTCTAAAATAAAATAAAATAACTCTAAATAAATAAAATAGTTATGTAGTTCTAAAGTAAAATAAAATAACTTGTAAGTAAATAAAATAGTTATGTGTCCTTTTTTTCATCTATTTAGTTATTTATTTGTGTATTTGTAGTAGTTTAATAGATATTAACATTTATTATTCATATAGAGAAAAATAAAATAATTTGTTAAATATATCTATCTACAAAATACCAAGAGATATTAGTTTGGAGATGCCTATCTAACTTCTGTCATAAAGTTAATATAGGCACCTCAAGACTGATATCTCTCCCCTATCTTTTAGATAAGATGCATTTAAGATATCTATACTAATTTTGGAAAACACTTTCCTCCTAAGAGAAAAAGACTAAAGCAAGTGAAAAATAATCTAATATTTTGACTACAAGATTCCTCCAACTTTCCTTTCATTTGGATTAAAGAAATGTTTTATCTCAAGTTCAATCATTTGAATGTTGTGTAGGCTCCTGCCCTAGAATTGCAAGAAACAAGCACAAGAAATTGTGATTTGATGTGGGCGAGTCTTTGTGGGCGCAGAAACCCAATTATATATAAACGACATGGGGAAATAAATGGCCAAGAAACAGTCTGGTACGTCCTCTGAAATCCTGCGGCATTACAGAATGTGTTATAATTAACTCAAGCCTCCCACGGGAGCCACAACCCCAGCAGTCAGGACCACTTGATAAGCATTCTCCACAATGAAGTAGCTCATAATGTGATTGCACACCTTCATAATACCACCAGCAAACAATGACTTTCCTTTTACTTCTGAGCCTTTCTTTCCCAACCAAATTTCAGTCCCATTCCCCTGGGGCACATAGTCCATCCCTACCCTTCAAATTAAATTTTCCATGCATCCAAGTTCCTTGTGTTACGGTTCAAAAATTGGCAATTATGTACCAGATTGGCACTCGGGTTGCTCAAATTTAATTTGAAATTGTTGATAGCATCACGACTGGGGCAAAAAGAAGCCATATTATTATGAAAATATGATATATCCCCTAAATCAGCCAAGAATCCACTCGAAGACTTATGTATATCAATACAGATAATATGAAAATAGCAAATTGATGAAGATATAATATGGTGTATTCTCTACGAGAACTTTTTTTGTTAAAAAAACGTTCTATAAAGCAAAGAGATTTACGAAAGTGCCTGATGGCCTCTAATATCCCAAAAGGCCAAGGGGCATACACGTATAGATACAAAAACTGCTTTAGAGGAAAACCACTACAAAGATGAAGCATATTAAAAAGAGCTATTCGCTAAATGCACCAAAGGATTGCATGATCCTTTCCTTTATAACTGTTGGGAAGCCTTTCCAAGGAAAACAGGCAAACTTCAAGCTTCATCTTCAAGTCATCGGTGCTGCTGATTCCATGCAACTTGGTAAACAAGAGGAATTTCCTTTGGAAAGGTTGTTTGTTGAAGTGATGAAGAGTGTTGATGTGGGTCATTTGTTGCCTTGCACACTGCTGAAGTTTTTGCTAAAGGGTTTCAGAAAGATGTCTCGATTTCTTTTCTTTCAATAAGATTTCACCAGTGGCCTCTTGTCTGTTAAGCAAAGGCATTGATTCTTAAAAAATTTAAAAACTCCATTTCTTGTCTCATGCAGTTCTGTAGTATGATGGTAATTATACTTTTGCCATTGGATTGTCTGCACCCTTTTCTTCCAATTTATGGACCAGCCCAGCAAGAGTATTATTGATATTGGCCAATGATATAACCAACGAGGAACTAGAAGGAAATTCAATGGGGCTTTGTTTAATTCTATTGATATTGCTAGTGGGGCCTGGTAGAGGAAGGGCAGACGGAGTTGGTTTGAAAGGCATAGTGTGCTCATGGACCAGGGGTAGTTAAGGGTTGCACAAATACAAGGCCAGGAGTGCTAGACAGGGCAGAGTTCAAGCAGCAGCCTTTGTTAAATAATCAGCAGAGTAATAAACCCTTCTCACATTTTAATTCAAAACATTCCTGAAAGCAGAGTTGGGAGAAAGAGTGAGAGTCTCAGACCTTTTAGACAAACGAGCAGATTCAGATTTATCAGTGGCGATCTCAAGTTCTATAGGCTTTTTTCCTTTGTAATTGTGAATAGGGACTGAGACCTCATTGTCCTCTTCCACGGCTATAGGTTCTTGCTTGCTGCTTTGCATCTTGCTATCGCTCCTATTGTTAATGTCCTTTTAAACTCTCCAATAGGTTCTGAAGGACTTATGAAGTTATATAAGTATGAAGACAGTTGCACCTACAATATTCCAGCTCTCCTTTCATAGATTCGGAGAGACTAGGAAGGGCCCTTCCTTGACTGCATTTTCATGGAAATCTGTGTCCCAATATGCAAGTAATTTCATTGGAATGTCCCGCAGATTTGAGTGCATTTATAGCAAATATAACAGGATTTTGTATTACCTAAGCAATGCAAAATGATGACAATCGTGGTGGTGTCGCTCTTATAGGGAAATTTTAATCTGGTGGATTGAATGATTGAAGTGGCTGTATTAATTGGGTTTCATTGATCCTCCGGACTGGTCGTACCTCCAGGCTGGAAATCAAAAATGAAAACATTTTCATTTTCTCCAAACGCTTCACATTTGCTTCTAAATAGCTGATTTTCCTTCAAATATTGCAGGTTGAATCAAATGCAGGCGTCATACCAATTCAAAGGAGAAAAGAATATGAAATGTTGTATTGAAATACAGCCTTCGTTATAAATAATTTTCATATCTTCCTGGATTTGCCCATACACATATGTGATGAACACACTTCCTTTGGCAACATATTAGAGTAGGCAAACATGCTAATAGCTGAAGCGGCAGCGTTGGCAATAAATTCAAGTGGCTCGAAGGCTTTAATAGGGTTTGAGAGTCAAATTTTGAAAAGGGGCGATGCAAATAAGAAAGCCTCAATAGGAATAAAAAATGTAACATGGTGTCTAGGAGTACAATTGAAAGGATTTAATGGGGGTACACTTGGGAATAATAAAGTTTAGGGGCTAAGGTAAGGGGGTCATGTTCGTGGAATGGGATGGGAGTGTTAGAGTGGGCTGCAAGATAAGGAAATAGGCAGTGAGGTGGAAAAATGGAAGAAACTAGGATTTAAGTTAATAATAATTAGGATGCAACTTATATTTTTGAACATATATATTAAAAATAAATAATTTAAAATTTTTCATGAACGGGGTTCTAAGCTCAAGGGGATTCGAGCATCATCAAGTCCCTGCTTATCAAGTACTGGATCTTCCTTGACAGTGACTGCCAGATGTTGCACATTACTGGTTTAATACTATGCTCCAAATTGATCCCAGTTTTCACAAGTTATCTGTAACTTGATTAAGTGTTGTTTCCTGTGCTGAAGTCAAATTTCTTTGAAAGAGTCTATTGTGCTTATATGAGATATTAAATTTTCCCATTTTCAGTTCGATGTCCAAATTCCTTTCTTAGCATTGATGTGGTGTTGGATGACAACCCTAGAGTCCCCTTCAATTATCAGCCTAGTGGATTTGTTTTCTCTTACTAGAGGACACCCTTGCACAAGGCAAGCAGTTCTGCTATGTTGTGTTTAATTGCCCAATTGATTGTTAGTAGCTCAATGTAAAATCGCCATTTTCTGTTTCCTCAGTACTCCTACGCCAACGTTTTCATGGTTTTGTTATAAGGCCCCATTGAAATTTAATTTGTGCCAATCTTGACGGTGAGGTCCCAACTGCTTTGTCAGACCAATAGAGAAAGAAATGATTTTGATTTTGAATAGGAGATTCCATTTCCTTGTGATGCAACAAACTATCATACTTGATGAGCTTGGGTTGTCATCTCTTCACTCAGTATATTTGGAAAACCATGCTTCACATGCTTTCTGCTATTATCCTTGCTATTTGCTCCTTATTTTAGCATGTATTTTCAAAGACCCTTTTGTTGTCTTTCAGCAACATTCCTCAAACGATGTAGCCAGGGGCAACGAGTTTTAGTTTCTTGATGATTGGCATTTGGCCTCAATTATGTCAGATATTTTTCTCATCATGATATAGATAGGCGGGAATGTCTTGGTCTAGGGGGTCTGGAAGGAGCAGCCTATTTGCTTTAACTTTCCATATTGACCCAGCCAAGCTACAGTGAATTAACAAATGCATGATGGTTTTTTCATTGTGGTTACAATCAAATCATCTGTTTGGCCCTAAACATCCCCTTTTTTCTAGTTGATCAATTGTGAGATTTTTTCCATTAAGGACTAACCGGAGAAAATGTTTTATTTTGGGGAGAAAAGAAAGTGCCCATTTTTTTGAGGTATTAGTTGTCCCTTGTTAGATCCTAATAACTCAAGGCAGCAGCGCAGTCTGCTTTGTGGCTGCTTTGTATATTGTGTTTTGATTGTTGGAAACTTGGATTTTCCTCTCAAGGAGGCCCTCTGTAAGTTTTGCACATCGTGGCTGCACTGAATTAGGTTGCTGCTGTAGAAGATGCCGATCCATTCTCTTCTATTCTTATCTTTAATTAAGTAGTCTGCCACTTTTGTAAGCCCCTCTTTTTGGAGATGCATTTGAGGATTATGTAGTTTTGTACAGGTGTGGGATATAGCTGTTCCAACTTCCAACTATCTTACCCAAAATAAATTTATGTTCCAATACCCATTTTTCCGGTGCTTCCTTGAGCAAGTTTATCATTCATTTTTTATATATTTGGCCACACTTGATAGATTCATTCTCCAGGATTATATAAAGGCTCCTCATTAGGTTCCTTGGGGTACTTGGAGCTGATGATATTTTCCCAAGTGGTCTGAAAGTTGATTCGTAGCTTCCATGCCAATTTCATAGTGAGAGTTGTATTTAACTCCTTTATACTTTTTAAGATTATGGCCCCACTCTGATTACCTTTGCTGCTCACATATGTCATCCCAAGCCACAAGAGGATGTTTGAATGCCTCATCTGTCCCTTGCCAAAGGAATTTTCTTTGGATTCCCTATTTGCCCCTAGATGTCATTCGGTATTTCAAGGCTTGGAAAATGTATAGACACCAATTGCAAAAATGATCTTAGGAGTTGGACTTTTCCAACCAATGAACATTTGGTCGTCCAGTTATGGGTTTTGAGTTGTCGTCTGTTGACTATCATAGAAGAGTGTCTTCTTTGTATCCTAGGAGTGATCAAATTTGCTTGAGTTTCCCAACAAGAACATAATTAAATATAATACTAGACTTGCCCCCATTGATTCGTTGTTCCATAGAGAATTACACTCAAAAAACCCACAATTATTCTTGAGTAATCACAACCCACCAAAGCTGCCACACCATTTCCTGAATTTTTCAAAGAGTGGTTTTAGTTTTTTTATCTGTCTTTTTTGGCTCATTTTTACACTTACAGGCAGAAAAATACAGAGCAAAGGCAGACTGAACATTTATGGTTTTGGGTTAGGGTTAGGTTATTTTATTTTTTCTTTTATTTTCAATAGATTCCTTTTAAAAGTTAAATTTTAAAGCACAATGAGGATTCTTCTACCCTAACAGGGGTTTAGCTGAAAAACACAATGCTGTCCCTAAAATAGGTCATGCTTCATGACAAAACGACCTACTATTTTAGGGCAGCTGTTTGCTTTTAACATCAACCATCTTAGGTGAAAGTAAAATAGATTTTTTAAAGGCCTATGCGATTTTGATATATAACATGTTTATAATGTAAAATGTCTATTTTGACCTATATGCACTATATTTGACATGAAATAATTAAATTAGTTTTTCTCTGTTTTTACAAATGGTACTTGGTTTTTTAGCTCCTGAGTTTTGGCCGAAATTTTCCCGTTTTAAACCTGGGTAATTGAATTCCATTTGTACTTTTACGATGCTGTGTCAATGCCAGGTAAATGTAATGCTACTATTGTTCTGTCACTTGTTGATATCGAAGCGGGATTGCTCTAAGATTCTTTAGTTTCTGCTATGTTGCTTGTTGAGCAGAGGATGGCGTCATCTGTAAATTGATATCTCATGTATCTGCTTCCACCATTTGTAGCAAGTAGTCAATGTGTTTTCTTATCTTTTTGATTTTGGGCAAGATATCTGAGGTGTGTTTCAACTTTCACCCAATATGATAAAGAGGTATGGACTCGGGGGGGTCTCCTCTTAAACCAAGGCCCTTTTTGTCTATTAAGAACTATGGAGAAAATGAGGGTGCTAACACAACTCTTGATCCAGTTCATATATTGCTTGATAAACCCAAAGTATTGCATTATTTTAAAATTTAAATAGAAAGCACCAGTCACAACTGTCAAAAGCCTTTGACACATCCAATATCAACAAGACTCTAGGCCAGCTGTACTACTTTGCTAAGTGTATTAGCTCTTGGATAGCAATTATTTTATATGAGTTTTCTACCTAGAACAAAGGATGACTATATTTCTGATCTGATAAGCAGCTTAAGTCTCAGGGCAATGAGTTAAGTGATGACTTTACAGATCATGTTGCAGATTTCATTTGTTCCATAATGTTCTCACACTGAGGCTTTAAGTATCTTGGAGATTAGTAGCATCAATCAAGGTCAGCATTTGTTTGTTCTGCCATGATTCTTGAGCTACCAAGATTACCTCATTTTCTGTGAGACCCCAAGATTTTTGGTAGAATCTAGTCGAGATGCTATCTGGCCTAGGGGATTTATCTGGCAGGCAGTTTTTTTGTTGTAAAGCTACATAATAGCTGAATTTGAAGCATGAGAGCAATGTAGAAGGCATACATCTCTCCTACAAAGTTTGCCTGTTTGTATATGCTCTCAGTTGAAACAAAATTCTATTTTGTTCGGTGTTGT
Source organism: Cunninghamia lanceolata (assembly GCA_027924645.1). Lineage (NCBI taxonomy): Eukaryota > Viridiplantae > Streptophyta > Pinopsida > Cupressales > Cupressaceae > Cunninghamia > Cunninghamia lanceolata. The sequence goes on from BSBN01000596.1 coordinate 6,084,414, forward strand.
GCCGAATTAAAAAAAAATTGCTTCATTAAGGCATTTTGTGAGAATTTGGAAAATTTTCGTCAAAAAGTCAAAATTTCTAAAAATAGAAAGATTCTATTTTTAGAAAGTTTTTAAAAATAGACATCAATTTTAGGTTTTTTGGGTTTCTTGAGATACGGACACTGGCAAAATTTTCTAAAAATAGAATCTCTGATTCAGGAGTCCTGCCTGATTCTGATTGACTAATATTACTTCATGATCAAGGTGGTCCAGACGGAATCTGCAAAAGGTCGAGTTTTCTCTACTGGGTCAATTCTGCTTTTTCAGAAGGTGAAGCACGAACTCCGAGGCCATTAATGGAGGAACTTCATCTACCAAGGGTTAGTTTCAAGATTTCAGTGTTGTTCAGAGGGCGAAGAACTATTGAGCAACCGACGACCAATGAAGAACGGAAAACGAAGCATGATGAATACAGAAAACAAAGAAAAGTTGAAAGAAGCCAAAATTTAGCTAAGTCTGGGTTTCCTAGGCGCCCCTGGAGGCCAGGGGCGCCCAGTTTGTCCAAAGATAGTTTTTTTTGCGTTTTCTCGAAAAATGTTAAGGACCTCGTCAGCGCGCTTCTGGGTGGTTAAAATCAGCCATATTCAGTCAAAGGTCCATGAAAGCTGGGGATTCATCTTAGATATGCTCAGGCTATCCAGTCCACCCTTCATCCAGTGACAGTTGTCCGGCAGATCACGAGAATTGATGACAGAAAGCAGTCACTGACAAGCAAAACAAGGAAACTGCAGAAGAAGCTGAAAATTATCAAAAAAATTCTAAGGTATGAAATCCCAGGCGCCCCAAGAGGCTAGGGACGTCCAACATCCCCAGAGTTCAATTATTTTTCAGTATTTTCCGAAAAATTGCAAATCTTCCTCCGTCAGCCCAGTCAGATTCACAGAAAATTAGTCTGATCCAGTTTCTGAGGTAGGCAGAAGGTACAATCAATTCAGTTTTCATCAGGCTTGCCTAATTGCCTAACCATCAGTCTTAGTTTTGCTCCGGCAAGCGAGATTCAGTATCCGAACAGGAGCCCACAGTCACTGAAATGCACACGAAAAACGAAAAATGAGCAAAGTTTGAAATTCTCAGAAAATGATTAAGGCATGAGATCCTAGGCACCCCTATCTAGTCTGAGCGCATGGTTTCTCCAGAGATAGAAAATTTCGTGTCCCAACAATGCTTCCTTCAACCATTTCCCGATATTCGTTCAGCGACGGTTTCTAGAAATCAAAATTGTAGTCAAACGTCGTTAGATCGTTAGTTCGAGGCTGGGGATCAAATCAAAATTGGTAAAACTTCAAGATGCCATGATCAATCAATTGTTTCAGACAACGGTGACAGTTTGCCATCTTGTTGAAGTCAGAGGCAGGCCCCGCCAGAGTCAGAACGGAGACACTTTTGCAGCTTCGCGTGTTTGATGACATCATCAAAAAAGCAGCTTTTTCATCATCCTCACACGTGAGCCATAGGCAGCTATAAAATAGGGATTATCCTATGTGAGCATATCAACTTGGATTTGTGCTTTAAAAGTTGCTATCTTCATGGATAAGCTTCAAGATTTGTGCTTTCATAAAGAAAGTAGTTTTTTTCACCCTAAGCTTTATAAAAACAAGCCTTTGGTCTCCATCATTCATTATTTTTGCAGGTTGCATCTAGAGGAAGAAAAACATAGTTTTCTTCTCATGAAGATTTGAGGACCCAAACGGAGTGTTTTTTCAATGTTCTTCGTGGTTTCGGGATTGGGAAGCACAGAGGCACGCTTTTTCAAGATCCATTTTTCTAGGGCATCATTTTTCAGAAATAGAGCCGGAGCTTTTTCAATTTTCGTCGAAATGAGTTCATCTGGAATCACATCCTCTTGAAGATTGGAAAATTTTAGTTTTCCCAAAATCTTCTTTTTTGCCGCTTTTTCGGGAAACCCTCTGCTTTTTCAAAATCTGACGATCTGGGTTGCTTCAGAACAAGATTGTTTACAAAACCCACGTGCCAGCTTTTTCTCTCGAAATCTGCTTTTAAAAAGAAATCAGCAAACAATTTTTGGTCTATTGCGCAAAATATTTCCAAACATAGGCGTGTCCACAAGCATTCTTCAAGTTTTTTCAGTATGTAGTACTCTCCAATAGAAATCAAGCCTAAAACGGCATTGGTTCATGATTACCTGAGAACCGTCGAGACAGATTTGCATAAGGTGCTTCCACTATTCAATTTGCATGCTTTAGAAGACGCAAGAAACATCGCCATTAGGAATCTGAGTCACTCCGGATTGCTTGCAGCAGCTTCATTTCCCATCATAGTGCAAAGCATTGAATTTGTAATCGCTTGTACTAAGCATTACAATTCAATTACAAGGGAAATCCAATCAACAGATGGGCGTGTACTCTACAGCCTCAGACCTAATAACATTGAGAAATGTTTCTCAACACCATCGTGGAAGGAGAACTTCGTCATTTCTATTGAAGAATGCAAGGTGTGGCACAATGACAAGGAAAAATATCGGAAAAGAATTACTCAAAAGTGGTTGAAAGAGAAGTAGAATGTTTTGCCAAAGAACATTGGACATGGAGAGTTCAAGGATATTGTTTCCCAAAATATCAGTAGGTGATGTCACCGATGGAGCAGCGATATAGATAAGGATGGAACTCAAAAAGTGGCAGTTAACTCAATGCTTTTCCGATTTAAAGCTATCATTTTCATTCAAGCTTATCCATCCTTTAAATAGAAAATTCACTTTGTAATAGTTGGTGCTTTCTCTGCTTTAAAGCAGATGTTAGTTAGAATCTTTGTCTAAAATAGAAATAAAGTTTGCGAGTTGGCAAGTTAGTTAGCTAGGATCAAGGAGATTTTAGGGTTCCCTACTCCTTGGATTTGTGTATAAATAAGGGCAGCCTTGCCCATTGTTTAGTAACTGTAATTGTGATAGCAAATTTGCTAAGCCTATTCTTGCCTACAAATTGTTATTCAAGTGCTTGATCACCTTTGTGTCTTTTGTAATCCAGTGTTTGATCTCTTATTGCATGCATATCTTTGCTGCAATACTAATGTCCTGGAGTTGTAACTTCTTGATAATTGAGAAAGGAAATCTCACGCCTTCCATTTGCTCTGATTCTATGTCTCATGTTCATTTAGTTAACGTCATTTGTGTTGCTTGCATATTCTTACTTTCAGTTTACATCTTAAAGTACAATGAGTCTTCTGCTGCGATCTAGTATAAGTTTATTTGAGCTTGTGTTAACAAAATCATTCCTTGTTTACTTTTGATTCCTAAGCTCTTAATTTACTTAGGTTGTCAAAAGCATCATTTAGTTTAGGCCTAGCTGTAGTTAGAAGTTAAAAGAAAAAACCTCTGCTACAGCGATAAAGTTTTATAACCTTGTGCTCGCAGCTGAGAATCAAAAAGATAGGCAAATTTAGTTTTATCTTTTAAGCAATCATCAGCAAAGAGGGAACTTCCCCTCCTAATTTGAAGAGCAGTTTATTTGTGCATAGTTGTCCGTTTCCAACTCGCATTCCAGAGGTGCGAATTGAAACGCCAACATTCAGCTATTCAGTAATTGTCAATTATGTTTTGTTTAGTTTTTGTTCAATTACAGCTTTATAATACATTAAGTTCTACAACTACTATATTGTCCTCTAAATTACCAACTTGATTCAAATCTTCTCATCCAAGTGAACATCAAGTTAATTCTCTATCAGTGGATTTTCCTAAAGTTTCTACTGCATTATTATCTTCAACCATTTAATACAAGAGGCTTTCTCAACAAGATTTGAAGTTGATTCAAAAAGCTAGTTTTCAATACTCCTATGTTGGGGGGGGCAAAAAAATTCTAAGTGGACAACTGTTATTTGGTATTGGGCCTATCCTCTGTTTTTTTTGGTAAAAGGGCACGCCACTTTAGGGGATGGTGGGCTACCTCACCTTAGTAGAAAGTAGGCTCATCAACGTACATTTGCATACCCGGAGTTTTTGGGTTGTCCTAGTCTCAGATGCTCAAGGATAGGGACGAAACATCCCTTCTCCATCCTCAAAAATTGTGAAAAAGGTGGGGCATCCCTCAGACTTCCCCCATTTAGGGATATCACCTAACATAGGAAACACATAGAGGATTGAATGACATATCAGAACATTGCCTAATCCCTGTCATTTTTTACATACCAAAATATAATTAAAAACTCTGTTTTAGAGAAACCTAAAACCATATGGGAGGCCCACCAAGGCCCCCACCTAAAGGTAACCCCTAAAGTTTTCTATAGTTCCTTATCTTCTAGGACAAAAAAATCATTACATAACAAAGCTATTATGTCTCATGTAGGGGCAAAAGAAATTCATTAGATAACAGGACAACCATCTATTATTGAATTCGATTAATGAAGCCACATCATAATAAAACTATGCTTTTTAATTCTAAAAGAAACAAAGAAATCATATTATATATATGAAAAATCCTACTGCACAATAGCAAACGCAAATGCTGTCCATTGAAAATAGCCCTACATAGCTGGTTTAATGAAAACATGCCTACTTTATACATAAGTTGAAGTGTCTTAGTGACTACAAACAAAAAACATATTTATGTCAATATCAAATTTGTTCTCAAATCGGTAGGTCAGGCATCCCAGACATAAAACTCCAGTGCATAGAAGAATTCAAGACATGGATGCACTACAATGCACAAATGAATAGACAGATCTCAGTAAACGTGTATGGGAGGTGAATGATTGTTTCATTTTGTTTCTTCCTGTTCACAGAATTATATCTCTTTCATGCTTTATCTATATGTAAATGAGAATGAAAATATCCAAAAATAAGCATTTATTTGATTGTATGAAACATAAAGGAATCAACATGCAAATCAATGAATTATGATTGCAAATTCAGCACTTTGTATTTAAATTTTAAAATTTCAGTTTCTTTTAATTTGCTTAAGTCATTTTTTAATTTATTTGTAGTTAAAATTTCAATAATTAATTTTTGTCTATTATTTTTGATAGTTTGCCCCCTGCTGTACAAAATCTGGAAAAACTTTCATTCTCCCTAAAACTTAGAGAAACACTGCATTCAAGTCAATGTGTCCATATTCAATGTATTTGTTTAGTGGGATATGGTAGATGTGTAAGTAGTAATCTCACATGCATGAAGTGAACAAGTCATTAAGGGAAAGTTATAAATAGGTATAAACTATAAAGACCTTAGAAACTCATCATGTTTTGATGGAGATTGTGCAAGTCTATAACGATGTTTGGACCAAAACCAACCTGCACACTGCTTTGGATATTTTCCTCTTTTATTTTATGTATTATTATAATCAAATTTCCAGAAATGTTATAGTAGTGTTCTTTTGCAGTAATGTTATAGTTTGTTCACTTACCATAATACCAGACAAAATAAAATGGAAGTTCAATGCAGATTATCTTATTTTTAGATTTAGAATTATCCAGTATTCAGATTTTCTTTTAGCACATCCAAGTTTTACTCTTTTCACAGTTTCATATAAGTTTTCATACTTTGGACTTACAGCACTTTCATTAATTTTAGATTTCAAGGTTCAGACTTTTAGTTTCAATTAAATGGTTCACAACAGCTTTCCAGAGATGTCAGATTTATTTAAGCATTTGGAATTTTAATCTCTCTATTTCAGAACAGATTGGACTTTGATTTCATTCTTTCAAGCCTAGGTATTCTGCCGTACAGTTTACAGTACTGTAGCAACTTACAATTTGGATCATTTCAAATCCATTATAGTACAGTCCAAGAGACATACCTGATGAAACATAAAGGACTCTCCATGAATGCTGATCTCTATGTACCGTACATTTGCAATTGCTTCCAAATCCCCACAGGTACAAGAGAGGATTTTTCTGAAATGAGCAGCACTTATTAAGTCAGCTTCATCTCGCTCATGCAACCATTTTGCACGAGGAAATTTAGATACTTCAGGTGCACTTGACATATTTGACTCACATTCAATGTCTTGAATGGAATTCAAGAGATCCTCTTCAGTGTCACTTGAATCTGTGAGATTTGATATTTCTTCTTCCAAATTATTATCATCATTTGTAGAACTTCCATGCTTTCTTTTACAATCCTTTGACTCTAGGTTTGATCCTTCCTCCACAGAAAAATTTGGCCTTGAAACTTTAACAAGAGTCTTAGATAAGTGTTTTCTGTACTGAGCACGAATAGTATAATTGTGGAAAGGATGGTTCCCCTGACATCATTAAACAATTTTTTAGTTAAATGCAGTTTAAAATACCAAACAAGCACTTAGATAGCCAAGATGTGGAGGAAAACACTACAAGACCAAAGAATCATCCCATTGAACAATATATTTACTTTAGATATGTTAAATTAAAACTACTATAATAAGAAAAATCTTCACAATTGGAATCAATAAAAGGCTGTGGATTTTAAGTTATCCTTTAGTTGGATCTAATGATATGAACTCCTTGACAAGACTATTGTACATTTTATTCATTAGTTTCCAATTCCATGACTGAATTTTATTAATAGAGTAGAGTTGCACCGTGCTTTCTCCGAATTGCATTACATCAACGATGTATTTGTTTTTCCCTTCAACTAATAAACCTTTAGATGAAGTTTCTTACAATGTGAGAGTCAAAATTGTTAGACTGTGCCATTGTTTTTGTCCTACACCCAGCATAAATTCATATCACAGGCTATCAAAATGAATAGTTTGTTTCCATCCTATCTGAAGGTCAGTTCCATGTTTTAAGATCCTAACTTGCTGGTGATGTGTTAGTATTTTAATTTGTCTCTTGCTAGACAACACAAAATGGAACAGCACATGACATAAACCTCTCTTCAAATTAGCAGCTCCTTGAGATCTAAAACTACTCCTAAAACCTAAGGCTATGAACAAGTTTACGGTTGTGAACACTATACAAAATTATCAATGGGGCTCGCATGAAAGGAAATAATGGGAAAGTAAACTTGACCTATATTTTTTATCTCGGCGATTGAGCACAAGACTTGAAGGTACTTATCTCACAATGAGGTTTTTTATATTTAAGACTTGCAACTAAACGAAATGAATTAAAAGACAAATGCTTACTAATTGGCTAAAGCAGAGATCAGCAGATCCACATTAACAAGAGAGGATTAAACAAATTGAACATCACACGATTTCATGAAGTAAACAACTTAACTGCATTCAAAGCTGCAATTTAGACAGACAGATTTCACCAATACAAACCTTAACTAAATGCAATATCCTTTCAATTTACTTGATGAAATTACAAAGATAAGTTCCACAATAATTTAATAACAGCTTCTGCAGCATAAGCTCAACTTCAACTGGCACTAAGAGTTTATGTGCTCAATGCACTTATTTATAGGTTACAAAGAAAACTTTTAGGGATTTAAGAATAATATTAAAATATCCAAAAAGTACCACTTTAAAGCAAACCTATCCTCAATTTGCAAAAAAAATGGAAAGAAAACAACTTTAAAGCAAACTAATTATAAAACAACTAATAAAATACAAAAGGCCTAAAATAGGCTCTCGTCCATCACCTAGTAATAGAACACTAAGAATAGCCACTATTGAAAATAGTAGTTGCTAAAAATAGGAACTCACACATGAATGACCATCTAGGAATTTGAAATCATTTGATAGATCCTCTTACCACCATTAATCCAACACCATTCAACCTGATTTGGTGACTTGAAGCTGAAACCTTTAATATGTGTCTACAAGCCTTAACTGCCTCTCAACATGTGCAACATTTAGAGAATTGAAACCTGCATCAAATCTAAGAACTTGCCACCCTGGCCTCCACCACAGATGACCCATGAAGGTTCCTTAAAATCAGGCAAAAATTCTACTTGATGTTCTAGGAACCTTGGGATATCATCCCTTGTGATAAAAAATCGGACTTGTCAACCTAAAGCACCCTAAATGAAGGGTGAGGGAAATGGTATGGCTTGCTATGATGATTGGAATTTGGTGATGGCTGCAACAAGCTGACGTGAATACTCTACTTATGACGCCTTGCAATTGACATTGTTGAAAGGTCTCTTTGAGATATATCGAAATAAATGATGTGCTGCAGATGAAAACTTGGTGTCAACCCCAGCACAAATCTGTTGTTCTCTCTCTTATGAATAGCTGAAGATTTACCTTTGGAAGCTCAACGCAACTAAGAAGACAGTTGTGCAAATCCCTTCGGGTTCTCAAACAATAATCCAAATTCAGCAAAAACTCCCCTAGACCTTGATGGTGCCTTGAAAATTTTGAAAAAATGATAGAACATACACAAAATGAAACTCATAGATTATTATGCTATTATCACATCATTGTCGCAAACAATAAAAAGCTATTAGACATATAATTTCGTCAAGTTGTTTTACAATGTATTATGCAAATGCTTATAAAGCATTGTATTCCCATACTAACTTCTCCAAACTTTCCTACAGGAAGTTAACTCCCAACATCTAAATATTAACTTATTATTGTTTATTTATTAATTATTACTAAGTCACTAGGGTGACTTTATTACAAAAATACCTTATATTCTAACATCCCCTCTTAAGGATTCTAAATCTTAACTTATTGTTCATTTATTAATTATTACTAAGTCAATAGGGTGAATTTATTACAAAAAGTAAGCCTTATATTCTAACACCCCCTCTTAAGGATTACAATACTGAAAGCAAAAAACATACTAATTGAAGACAAAATACACTGATGGAAAATAAAAAACATCATAACTAAACAAAACCACATATCTGTTGAATATAAGGAATACTGAGAGGGGGGGTGAATCAGTATTCCGCAAAACCACTTCTTAACAAGTTTATTTATCCAATTTCCAAAATCAATAACATGAGAGGAGAATAAGCATAAGAACAGCAACCATAAAGACATAACACATGGACACCAGGATTTTTACGTGGAAAACCCAAAAAGGGAAAAACCATGGTGAGTGTTGGCTCACAATATATTATAATAGCACAATACCGAATTACAAGAAGGCTCACTGCCTTAGAGCTCACTGCCCTATGAAGAAGTGCTCACTGCACAAAGGCTCACTGCCAAGAGAAAAGAAAGAAAGAAAGAAGGAGATGGCTCACTGCCAAAATGAACTGCTTAGATTGCATCTACACATGCATGAAAGCAGCTTCAATGTATGCTCAAAATACTGTCTCAAAACTTTTCATCTTGACTGCTCTGTTTCACTGCTTTGCTTTTACATTACACAGGATCTCTCTTCTTCTATTTTTTGTTGCCTACTCTACTGTTCACATTCTACACACATTCATATCTACACCACGCACACCAAATACCGAAATCAATCCCATATATATATCCGCAACAAACAAAATCTTCATATTATGTCAATAAAGTGTACCATGTAGTCATGCATTATGTGCTCTGTCGGCCAAATTTATTTCCCAAAATCTATGGCGGACCCAAACAATATTTGAAACATCATCACACATGTCGGCCTCAACTATTTTACCACTTAGGATTAAGTTTCAAACACCAAAACTTTACCGCACACACATCATACTATTATGTCGGTCTTATTCACAGACTGTTTACTAGTTCAGTTCAACTGTCAGACAACATCTTCCACTGCGGACCACAAGACCTTCTCAAATCCATATCAAAGGCTCTTCACTCATCATAGATCATACCTCCAGAACTGCAAGACAAATTATGCAACTGCAGAGAAATGCGGACCCCTTTTCTTAGACACTGTGCACTGTTCCTATCTTAGTTTTATTCACACCGACTTAGACTAATCACTACTTAACTTCCGGACGTCATCAGGACTTGTAATCTTGAACATAGTACCTCCAAATAATCTTGAATAACATACCTGAACCGCATACCTTGACCATCAATTGCGGAGGAATACCACTTGAGTCTCTGCTACTAACTTTGTGTTGTCAATACTTAGCCATTATGCCTTAGTCTTTTGTGTCCGGACTAGATCCTTGTATCCAGGTTGTTCCAAGTTGAGTTCCCAATCATCCTTAGCTCCATCATGCTCTGTTTGCCTTGTTGTCATCAATGACAACATTACCCAATCAGCAGTGTCTCTTGACTATGTTGCCAACAATATCCTTCAAAACCTTCTCTTTGAAAACACTTATTGGACCAGGTAGATCTGCATCAAGTTGCTCCCGAGCTGATTTCTCGAGTTCCTAGATTCCACCGCCCCAAACTCCCGAATTACAAATCTCCCAAATTATTGGACAACCATCCATGTTGAGCTACATCCATAGTGCTCCATCAATTTGTCTCTAGATAGCCATCCACATGGAACTTCATCTACACTAGATCCCTTCATGTCTTCAAAGTGTGGGCCTCTTAATATATGTATTCTTCATCAAGGAATTCTTTACCATTGTCAACATCCAGTGGAGATTCAACAATGGCTACATTAGCTACATTTGGGATGAGCTTTCTAAGCATGTTAGAAAGCTCATCACAATCGAATTCTACAGTTCTGAGTCGTGTGACCTGTTTTCTTGCAGTAATAACAATCTCTCCTTTATCTTTATTTGATCATCTATGATTACTTCTTGAAAATAAATACAATTATTTGATCTTTGTCTTTATTTGATCACATTTTGTATTTCCTACAGTTATTTTCTTTTCTTCAACTAAGAGAGCTAAAATCATATCTTCCAGAGTTTGAGAAGGCATCTGACTAAGAGTAAAAATAACACTAGAATATTTAGAAGGAAAACTGTTTTACAAAATGGCTTTGGCATCCTTGTCAATCTACCGTAGCATCAACTTCTGCTAGTTGTCTAATAAGAGATCTCAGATTGCTTATGTGGCTAGACATAGCAACTCTGTCAACCATCTTGAATATAAATAACTGAAGCTTTAAAGCAAACTTTGCATTAACCGCTTTTGCTCCAAACAATTTATTCAAATTTTCCCATATTTCCTTGGATAATTTTTCCAAATCTACATGATATCACTCAGAATCAAAGAGAGTGAGACCAATAATGGCTTTGACTTTACCATCTCTACTCTGCCAATCCAATAACTTATTTGCATTTGTAGGTGGTGTTGTGACCTAATCACACATCGCCCCATTGCAAATGGGGACCCCCTTTTTTGAGCTCTGATGCTTTGCATTAGGTTTTTTTCATGATGTCTTAGGTTTGTTGCATGATGAAGTCAGTGGTTTGTTTGAGTTCTCAGTCTAGTTTTTATTTAAGAGTCATTTGCTTTCATTCTGAGATCAATCCTGATGTATGTTTGAGATCCTGAAAAAATGACTAAGTCTGGTAGCCTGAAATCCTGAAAAAATGACTAAGTCTGAAATCTGGTGGATCCTCCAAATTCTAGATTTTGCATGTTAAATCCGGTGGATTCGAGACCTATCTCAAACATCCTCAAAGGTATATTGAAAAATATTTAAAGTATAAGAAATCCAACTTATACTTAAATATATTTTTCAATATACCTTGCCCTGAGGAACCCTGAAAATGGCTAAGTACTGAAGAAGGGCGCAAAATTCCCATCCAGTGCACCAAAACATGAAGAGAGCGCAAAATCTTGGTTTACTGCGCCACTTTCAACCGGAGCACAAAATCATGAACCAATGCGCTCAAACTAATGCACCCTCAAGAAAGAAGGTGAAGATGATGGTTTGAAGTGAGTTTCCAGAGGATCCAAAACTCCCAACCAATGTGATAGAACCAATGCGCCATTCTAAGAAGAGGTGTAGATTGAAGTTTTGACGAGCTTTAAGATGAACACAAAATGTGGATCCAGTGCGCCTAAAGCAATGCGCCCTTGTTAGATGATTTCAACCGGAGTCCAAAATGCTGACCCAATGCGCCCAAGTTAGAGGATTCAAAATCCTTATCTAATGCGACCAAGGTGAAGAGGAGTCCATCTTGATGGTGGAAATGCAACTTTAAAAGGAAGTTCAAAAAACATTGATGCAATGCGCTCCATCCAATTCACTTGAAGGAAGATGTTGATTGAAGTCTAAATGCAACTTTTAAGAGGATTCAAAACCTTGATCTACTGCGCCACATGTGATGTGCCAAAGGAAGCTAGTTTTGTTGAAATTTCAAGAAGTTTTCAAGAGAAGATTTAAACCTCCACCCAATACGCTTGAAGAAGCAATGATGATTGAAGTTTTAGAACACATTCCAAGAGGATTTAAAATGCCGATCTGCTACGCCACATCTAAAGCGCTGCCTTACAATCAAGTGATTAAAATATGAAAAGTGGCCAAGTTTCCAATGGAGATCAAAATCCCCATCTAGTGCGCCATAGCATGAGGATTGCATCTTAATTTTCATGAAGGCATTCAAGAGAGATTCAACATCCCCAACCAATGCGCCTCAATCAATGCGCCCATGTTAGAGGAGTCTATTTTGATTGTTAAAATGCAATTTTTAACTGGAGAGCAAAACCTTCAACCAATGCGCCAAGATGGGGCACTCTTTGTTGATCATTTAAGATGAGATTTTAACCGGAGGATGGAATTGCCAACCAATGCGCCCTCACCAAGGAGTGAAAATAGTGATTTAAAAGTGAAATTTTAAGAGAAGAATGAAAACTTCATCCAATGCGCCAAAGTCTAGAAAGCTGATATAGTTGGCAAGGGATGAAATTTTCAAGAGAAGATCAAGATCCTCATCTAGTGCGCCCATCTTGAGTGAGGATGAGTTGAAGTTTTATGAAGGTTTTTTAGCAAAGATCAAATTCCCCATCCAATGCGCCACCTTGGTGTGGTATTAAATTGCATGTTTTATGATATCTTTCAACCGGAAGATGAAATTCTGATCTAATGCACTTCTATTAAGGGTGGTTTAACTCAAATTTTTGACATCTTTCAACCGGAGCACAGAATCCTCAACCAATGTGCCACCTTGGTGTGAGGTCTAGTTAAAGTTTTTGAGAACATTCAATGAGAGAGCAAACTTATGATCTTATGCGCCAACCACAAATGATAAGCAAAAGGTCAAATTTCAAGAGGAGATCTACTTCATGATCCAATGCGCCATCATTGAAGGAGGATAAATTCAAGTTTCTTGACATACTTCAACGAAACATCAAAAACCTCATCCAATGCGCCATAATTGATATGTGGTTTGATTCAAGTTAAATGAAGAAAATTAAGTGAAGGATGAATTGCTTATTCCATGCGCCACTCTTAGTGTAATACTTAGTTTGAATTTTATGAGTGTTTTCAAGAAATCATCAAATTCTTCATCTAATGCGCTTAGAATGCATGAAATGATTCTTATGTGTTGTCAAAAGGATTGATATTGTTTCTTTCTCTGTGTTGCAGGAGCTAAGAGGAGCAAGTGCTTGAACCACCTTTTGCTAGGAGTAAAGTCAACAAGTTGCCATGTTGGAGAGAACATCATAAGCTACTCAAGTGATCACTTCAAGTTCAACATGCCGACACCCTTCATCTTCATATCATCAAGCATTCCAAAGACATCTATAAAGTTTCAAGTTCCTCCGGTACATTCAAGCCTCTTTGAGAAGTCATCTACTCTACATATAAGGAAGGTGTTATCATCAATATCTACGCTCCAAAGGACCCTTTCAAGTTGGAGCATTTCATCATCTACATCAAGTTCAAACTATACATGGCAAGTACACTACTTCATCTTCAATGGCATCATGTCAAAGACACTTCATCCATTCAACTTCAAGTTCTTTCACAAATCTTCAAGTCCAAGAGAGATTTCCTACTCCGATTCATCAATGAAGCATCGTCATCTATTCTACCTCATGTCATCATCATCATCTACTCTTACATGAAGGAAGCAGCATCATCATCATATACATTACCCTTCATGAAGATGTATCCAAAGAAGATCAATATCAACCTACTTGCAAGAAGAAACATCACAGTGTTAGTCAAATGAAGCAACATCTATCGTATACATCCAGTTTACAAGACGACGAACAAGGCAAGATCTACAAGATACATTCCCAAGCATACAAGATCAAAGCAATCACATCGAAGACATCATACAAGATGATACAATTTGGGAATAAGCTAAGGTGGCATCTACGTGGCATGTACCTATCATCAAGCCAATCACAAGTCGCCACATCATTCAACAAGAAAAAAGCCCAAAGGACGCCTATGTGGAAGATGCTCTAAAAGATTCCATCTTATCTTATCTTCTTGGAAAATGTGCCTTCATTGCCTCTATTGTGTACTAAAAATAGCAAGTTGTTGTAACTACCTGCTAAGGTGGCATGATTTGAGCCCTTGGCTACATGAAATGATCCTAGTCGTTCATTGTAACTCTGGACCTCTATATAAAGGCCTTGTTGCCTCATTTGTAAATTTATTAGATAGTAGTTCAGTTGGTAGGAAAGTAAGAGTAGAATAAAAGAAACTCTCAAAATTTTCTGAGAGCACTTGAAGTTGTACATATTTCTCAAGATTAATACAAAAACATTGGAGCTTGTTTGGTGTTAAGTGTTGTCTTGTGGAATAACATGGTTTCTTGTATCTTGATGAAGTGGAGAGATGTTTCAAATAGATTAGAAATAGATTAGAAGCTCTTTGATATAATGTATGTATGTATGGAATATTCGATCAACTCCCAACTCATACTTTTAACATTCATCGCTAGTGAAGTGTTATGTAAAGCTAGACTGAGCCTTTTCATTTGCTTAAGTTCGATTATGGATGCTTGTTTGAGTTGCGCCATCCGATGGGTGCTTATATGAGCCTTCATGATTTGAAAACCATTTGCGTACCTTAGGAGATTGCACCAACTTCATGTAGTTGTAGGCATCCTTGGCGAAGTGGAGTTAGGTTAATTCAGAAGTTTGTCTATTCTTACATCATCATTGCCTCATTGACCTTAGATTAGTTTTCCTAAACCTTATACTTTTTCCCTTTTTTATCATTGATGCATTGTACATACTTCATCCACACTCAAAGGAGAAATAAACTGAATGAAAGAAGAAGAATCCAACGTAAGTCCCTTTGTGATAATCAGCAAGATCGCATGTAATCACTGAGTTAACCCATCATGAATCATAAATGAGGACCTTGGAGTTGTCTCGATTGATCACATTGTTTAGCATTCGAGAGACTTTATTCAAGATAGAGTTGGATACTCAGTATTTTACTCTATTGTTGACTTGTCTAAAAACAATCATCAACAAGTGGTTTCTCATTCCCATTTACTATTCCCCACAAGTTCTTGTTCATCAATCGCATCTGGATTTTTACTTTCCAAGTGTGGAAATTGACCCCGGAATATTTTTCTAATCGAATTTCCATTCTCAAAGAAAAGATCATTGTGAATAAACTTTTCTAAACTCAAGTTTTTACAAAAGAAAACATGCTAGGATTTGATAGATTTAAATACCCTTCCTAGATGAAAAAACGCAATTGTGTTTGCCCATGCCCTAGCCACTATCTTGCAAGAGTTGAACCCATACAACCCACAAATTTCAGCAATCCTTATATTTGCACGTGGTTGTTTCATGCCAATCTTTCTTCCATATGACTTTTTTTAGGGCTTCTCTCTCATCTACCTCTATCTTCACAATTTGCAAATAAGTCATTTTTTAAATCCATGTGATTGGTTGCCAATGTTTCTTCACTCACAATTCACACTTCACAGCAGATATGTGTATACGACGTACGTAGTCTAAGAAAGGGCATTCCTTCAAACCCATGTTCCTTCACAATACCATCCATATTTGCATTTTGCACATTTGGCGACGACTCTACAACTACAATACAAATACCACAGATTACCACTGGAGTTTTATTGAATCATCCAACCTCTTCCATACAACTCCACACAACTTTATAGGGCAGGAATGAAATGCTCTAATATCAGATTGAAAAAATGGTAGAGCACACATAAAATGAAACTCACAGATTATTATGCTATTATCACCCCATTGTTGCAGATAATAAAAAGCTATAAGATATATTATTTCATCAAGTTGTTTTACAATGTATTGTGCAAATGCTTATAAAGCATTATATTCCCATACTAACTTCCCCATGGGAAACCAACTCCCAACATCTAACTCCAAACTTATTAATATTTATTTATTAACCATTACTAAGTCACTAGGGTGACTTTATTACAAAAAGTAAGCCTTATATTCTAACAAGAAAACCTTTGTTGAAGACATTGAAAATCACCCTCAAACCTACAAAAAGAAGAAGAAATAGTCATGTTTCTGCTGTAGATATCAGAGAGGAATTGCCTTGATCTTGAATGATGAATTGCCTTCTTTTATAGGCATTAAAATTCCTTCTATGCATGCCTTATAC
This sequence comes from Cunninghamia lanceolata, assembly GCA_027924645.1. Classification (NCBI taxonomy): domain Eukaryota; kingdom Viridiplantae; phylum Streptophyta; class Pinopsida; order Cupressales; family Cupressaceae; genus Cunninghamia; species Cunninghamia lanceolata. Next base: position 6,100,719 of record BSBN01000596.1, read on the forward strand.
CGTTTTTTTCTTTATACTTAACTAAGCATAGGGCAGAGAAATTAAGTGGCATGACCAAGGAAAAGGTGCACCACACTTGTAAGTGTTTGAATGAGGAATAACAGGGGCATGGATCACTAAACACTTTACCAATGTTTATGCCTTGGGCACACATCACTAATGGATAAGCCAAGGACATTGTGTGCTTGAGGAGTTTTTATGTGGCTCGACCACCTCTAAAGTGTGCCACCCTTTTTGCCTAAGTTTCATTTAATCAAAAGCGCAGATCACTAAAGCTCTTGCCACTTTTTGACTGTCTTTGGAGGAAATTTTTATGGTTTGAGCCACTAAAAAGTGCGCCTCACTTTATGTTGCTTTAGCTGTTTTAACATGGGTGCAGTTTTCCTATGGCTTTGCCCTTGAAGATGTAGGCTTAGAGAAGAAATGAGTGGGCTAAACCCTCACTAAAGTGTGCCAGCAACCTCTTAGCCAATATGCCATGCTTCGGGCAGAATTCTGCTTGGCTATATATACAAAAAAGCGTGTCAACTTCATGTCTTTTACCCTGCCAATTTCTCATCATGTTGGGTGGAATATTTATATGGTCATGCCAACATAAAATCACTTGTATGCATAATCATTGGCTAGTTCTGACATTGGTGCACAAAACTTATATATTTTCCATCTTTTAGGTGTAGATCATTAAGGGTTAGGCCCACCAAAAAGTGTGCCCTGCAAACTTAAGCCCATTTTTCACATCATGGCAGAGATTTAATGTCATTTTACCACCCTAAATGCATGTGTCTTTCACTTAGGCAGGGATTCATCAACCTATTGCCCACTTTAAAGACTTGGGCAGAGTTTTACTTGGTCCTTGCTAGCTGAAAATGTGCCCTTTATGACCTAGAATTTCCCTTTCAGTGTGCTGGCGCATTTCACTAACCTGATTGCCACCTTTCCATGGTGTATCATGGAATTTAGATGAGTTGTTGCCACCAAAAAGTGTGCCTAGACTTGGTCATTTTCCCATACTCTTCCTTAGGCATATACTTTCTCATCACTTGCCATGTTCAATTGACTTGGATGGATAAATGGAGTACCTTGGCCATGGTTTAAGGCTTGGGCGAAGGAATCCATTGGCAAAGCCAATTAAGAAGAGTGCCTTACTTCCTTGCTGTTTCATTCCAACTTTTCCTCTATAATTGCCTTCATTTGCATGGCAGAAAAGCTACTGAATCTGCCCTGTACTTCTCTTTGTTCTGCTCCTTTGCTCTTTCTTCTTAAATCTGCTCTATCGTTGCCATCATCTTCTGCTTCTCCTTCTGTCCTTGAACATCATCATTGTTTACTACTTCTTAGGCTTGCGGCAGTCACTTCACCCTGCAAAAATTGTTAGAGGAAAAGATCAGGGCAGGACAAGCTTTTGCAAACTGACTGAGAATACCATGAATTGAATGGATTAACAAACAAATGACAATCAACTGATAACAAATCTGACAGAAGAGAGCATGAGACTTGAGTTTTATACGGGTACCAACATGATGAAACCCCTGAGAGACTAGAAGCCATTTTCTTGGAGGCATTTCTAAACTACAGAACTACCCAGGATACCCTTTTCTGTTTTCAATAGATTGTCATTTTACTAAAGAAAAGCACAAAAGGAAGGAGCAGCACATGAGAACACAAAGGAACAGAGATTGAAGCATGTTAAAAAGCTCATCACAACTCATTTTTGCTGTCAAAATCAGATACTTTCAATGCAGTAAAATTTCAAAAAGAATGTAAGGTTTTTGAACTTGCCCTCAAGGGTTAAGATGTTATCAGCATTATGCTAAGGGGTATTTTTCCCCTAAGCCCATGGTCCTAATATTAGTCTTTGGGTTTGTAAATGGTCTAGACTCTAGACTCTAAGCAACTATGCTTGTAGGATTTCTCAAAATCCTTGAGTATAAATTGAGGGAAACCCCTATTTATTGTCTATTTTGCATTTTTATTATCTAACGAGTGGAAAGTTGCTCCATTCTTGTGTTGAACATCAGGATTTGCAAATGTAAATCCATTTAAAGTGTGCAGGTACCCATATATTTCCGTCATTATATTTCTATTTGCATTATCGTTTTCTTGATCCCATTTAGGGAAGCTACAACGTAGTATCAAAGATTTATTCAATTTTACATCCTCTACAAAAATGTCGAGGGGTAACCAAATTGAATTTCTGGGAAAGGAGGGCAAGAAAGAGATACTCTAAAGTCTATACATTTGCAAAGAAATGATGCATAAAATGCAAACCCTAGTTAGAAGGGGTGGGACACAAAATAAAATTCTACAATACACAACCCTGAAATTTCTATGGGGAAGAGACAAGCCCTTGGGGAACGAGGGTTAACACCTCTCTAAACTTGCCAACTATGTTGCATTTCTGCAATACACGCCATCGTACCAGTATATTTTATTGACATTAAGTGAGATATGTAAACATTACAAAGGGTTTGTTATGCTCCTATTTTCTAGGATGCACACCCTGTTTTTACGCCCACTTATCTCTTCACCTCTTCTAATTTTTATATGGGTGTTGTTCCAACTCAAAAACCCCAACAAACAAACTATAAGAAATTTTAATTATCATTTAAACATATCTAATTGGACCCCCTAATAACACTTATGTCACCAAGTGTATTAAACATACCACAGTGCAATACAAATTTCATAGCATTCCCCCTTTATTACAACATAGTCCTAAGACTTGAAGAGAAAAGTTTTCACATGTGGACTTGGACAAATACACAGGGACACACTCAAGTATTCATCTTAGTGGGAATGGCATTACTAAGCTCTCAACCAAGAATGGGGACACATCTAGCTACCCTTCTTAAAAGTTATAATAGCGGGAGTGGCTTCACTATGCTTCTTCACATGAAAAGGGACACACTTAGTTGTTCATCTTTCAAAGTTGTTAATGGGATCACACAAATTTCCACAACACCTTGTGACTAGGGACACACAACTAGCCACATATGATTAGTCAGGCTGGGACTTACTTATCTTTACCACATTTTGTGAATAGAAACAAACTCAACTATTCACAGTAAGTGTGGCATGGGCCTCCACTTGACATATATGATGGTCTTCAACCAATCTAGGTCTTACTTAAAAACCTTCTCTCCTATGTAGTAGAAGAATGGTCTCCATCATGAACACCATTTTCAACTTTGTAATCTTCTTCAATCTAAGTTGCGACTAAAGTAATGAAGCAATATCTGAGCTAGTAGCAAACTCAAGACTAGGAATTATCCTCCATCCTCTTGCAAAACTTGGATTAGCTAGGCAAGTCAATCCATATCCTCATGTGGACCACATCTCTTACGGGATCTCTAATGGTACAAACCATAGCTTTTATGGAACTTGTTTCCACCATGAGATTATGTTTCCCCCCCTTAATCAAAAGACTTGTAAGGATGTTAGTTACCACCAATAGTGCATCCCAAAAATACAACTTGTAGGTTTCGAAAAGGCAGCTTTTAATTATATTTTTACAAGAAAACAATTAAGTCTCACTCCTCATGAGAGTTGGAGCAAAAACTTTTCCCAGATGACTTACATTACATTTTTACACATACTTCCAAAGTTTTATCATGACCTGCCTTCTAGATAATATATTATGAATTTAATACACACCCTCCGATCAACATTTAAAGCCTACACTACACTATGGGAGTATATAAACAATTAGATCTAAAAACTATGAAAGCTCCAGAACAAAACCTTTTTAAGGGATATCTTACAATGCAATTCCACCCATGCTGGCAAAGTTCTACCAAAAGATTCAACCCAGATTGAAAGATACAAAATTAATACTATTTCTTGAAGAACAAGAAACATTTAGGCCAAGCTATGTAATTTTTTTTAAATAAAACCTAAACACTAAACTTTTATGAAACTAAACCTTTATACTAATAAACAATATTTTTAAAACATGGCCAAAATATCCTTTCTAAAAGCTCTTAATTTACGTTTGGCACTAATTTTGACTAATCAAACATGTGATGGAAATGATTAAAAAGCAGATTCCTGGGTTGCAGCAGGGATCCAGATGGCGTAAATTGCTGTGAATGCCAAAACCACCCTCTACCCCTTCTTGCCAACAGCTAATGAAAATGGCCTTCTGATTATTGATTGAAATCTATAAACCATGCCAGACAAGCAAATGACAGTCTTCTATGCCATTCATATCAGCAAATATTCCTTTGTTTCTGCATCGAACTGCTCTTTCAATTCAAACAATCTCGTTAAAACATTTATGGGTTTTTTTCTCTTATTAACTTTCCAAAACATTTTAAATTATTAAATTTCATTAAGCATTGAAGAAGATATTGCATATATGGTAATGTCTCACACTGTTATAAATAACCACCACAATGTAAATAATGAAGCTTTCTTGGTACACAAAAAAAACTATATATAGATTTTTTGCCTGCCTTTGGATTTTTTTCATATAGTTCTATAGTCCATCAATCTCTTAATTACATAGTGTTTGCATCACACCTCTGTAAAGTCCCCTTCGCAGGCATGATTGAGCGGTAAAGACCCTTAGCCTATTCTTTATACTTGTAGGCTAATTGGGAGTATGGTGAGGGAATAGTTGATTAATTAAATTAAGTTGTCTTCATTTATCCCTTTATAGGTGTAATGTCCCGTTCTCGTATGATATGATATTTCTTGTTCTTTTCAGTTATGCAAATAAAATTTATCTAACTTTGCCAATTACAAATATTTCCGACACAAGTCTATCAACTAATCAAGATGCAAATCTATGACAATCTTGAATCTATGCCACTTCACTTGGATTGCAATATAGACTGCCGAACTCAGAGGCAAATGCCAATCGATGATCCTCTTGAACTCTCTGGTGTAGCATACATTCAATGATTAATGCAATGTCTAATGAATGGATGCTGATCTATTGTTCTATAATGATTCGCTGATATATGAGATCCTTCATAAGACTTCAAAGGATGTAACCAAGAGCACTAGACAATTACGATATGCTGTGGATGCCCAAAAACATATTCTAGAATGACTGAATGTCTTCAATCTGAACTGTAGCAGCAAATAAACTTCCCAAACAACAATGAAACAAGGCTGCAACTAGAACAGAATGTAATAACTGCTGGGTGAGTAGCATACAAAGCCAAAGGCACTCTAAAAAGACAGTGATTCACCTTAATACTCCTCACGCCTCCTTTATTCACATCAAACCTTGCTCTCAGTCAAGATTGGACTCTTTTATGTGTGATGTCTTCCTCCAGCAAGCTGTAGTTAAAACTCCAAATATACATATCGTTAGTTCTTATTCTCTTTATATATAATTTCTGTTCACTCCATCGATTGGTATATCTTTTATCTTTAATGCTTCACGAACTTATATTCCCTCGAATGATTCATTGATTTCCTTATATATTATATTTTCATTGCTCTCCACTCTTCATAACTTATTCATAAAATCTGCTTCTTATGAATACTTTTCCAACTCCGAAAATATCTTTCCTTCCTGATATTCGATCTCCTTCTATATTCCCTTCCTCTTGGACCCACGAGTCCTCTTATAGATCCTCACTGTCTTTGAGTAGGCACAGCTTTTCAAATAAGACGTCACCCTTGAGGATGATCGTCATTATTATTGATTGTTAAGACAATTACTTGGTTTTATAAAAGGGACCGCTGGCATTGTTAATAGTAATTGCCACATTTCTTCTAATCAAACCCTTCACATATGGGTCAATTAAAGTGTTAGAGGATATCGATCCTTTCCACTTATATTTATCATACATATATATATATATATATATATATTATGATAATCATAATTATTATTATATGATATCTTATTATATTATATAATATATCTGTTTGTATATTTATAAGTATAATAACATCTAGTTATTAATATTATATATTATATTTATATTAATATATAATATCTTATTATGTGGGTGATGGATTCATTCAATTCTTTAATTTGATTGAGTAATAGTCAGTTTATAGGGGACATAACAATAGGCAACTTATATTTAATTAATTATTTTATTATAAAAGTGACTTATCAAGTCCAAAAAGCAAATTAAAATAAAAAGTCACTTTATGAGAAAATAAACTATGATTTTTCTAGAAGTTCTCAAGGTGTTTACAAGATATAATTTCTAGAAAGATATAAAGGGGTTATAAAAAGAGGGCTATGAATAGAGGTTTTCATATCAATTGACATTTTATCTTCTATTATCTCAGTTGTGGAGTTTGGACATTTTTGTTCAAGTTGCAGCCCTAGGATGAAAACCCTATGGTGGAGATTGGTTTCGAGGAAGGAATTTCCTCCTAGCCAATATTGAAGTGAATTCACATAGGATTCACAAGTGTGCTTATTATTTGATATTTTTTGGAAATTTGGTTGAATGCTGATAATTTGCAGATTTGAGATAATTTAAAGATTTCAATTTAAAAATATTTTGAGGAGATCTATAAAAATATTGTCATAGCCAAATTTGTGAAGAGATTGGAATTTCAGAATTTTTATTGTTGCAAAATACCTCAAAGGTTGCCGTACCACATTGAGGCTTAATGAAGCTGACCGTACACCCAAGAAAAGGCAATGATCACCTTTGTTGGAGGAGCGATTCATAGTATTAAGGCTTAATAGCCTTATTTACCCCAACCGCAGCATTGCACAATATTCTTTATGTCAGCCGCAGCCTTTGGGATAACTCTTTCCCAAGGTCATACATCATTTTTACAGGGCCGTACAATTTTTTGAAGGGGTTTGGGATAATTCAGAATAATATAAGGGCCATTACAGCTGCTATTATCAGATCAGAAATTATTGGGAGCTATCATTATTAATCAAAAATTATTTTTCATTTCTGTGTTGTCACCAGTAGCTCAGTTTGAGGTCAGTTTATATATATATATCAGCATATTGTTTGTATCAGCACTGGAATTATATGTATATTTTAATCAGAAATACAGTGGCTCATTAATATCAATATTCTGAGTTATGAAAATTAATTCTATTTCATTGATATAATCATATTGTATCTATTTATGTGTGTCAAACATTTGTTGAAATACACAAAATTTAATAAGGCACATTTCAGTGGTATCAGAGCTGGTTTTCCTGCCAGCTAGTGGGACATTTTATCAATGTGATGCAGAAAAATAAATCATATGCAGCCTAGTGATAGAGCCAACAGGTATTATCAACAGAATTTGAGAAGAGGTCAGTTCAATTTCCCAAAAGATCCAACAAAACCTCCTTTTTCAGATCTGCAGGTTGGAGAAGAAATCATGGGTGATAGAGAGATAAATGATAGTAATATCACTGAACAAATTCTCAATGATATTGCTAGAAGGCAGCAACAGATGACTCAGTTGTTGACACAGATGTTGTAGAATATGAACACTTCCAAGGTCAATCAGAATAATAATGGAAACAATGGTGAAACCAACAACTCTACAAATAATCGAATCAACAACAATCACAATACCAAGACAACTATTGGATCAGCAGCAAGGCCATCGATGCCTACATTTCTAGATTGCCAGGGAGTCCCGAAAGGCAATGAAGGACAACAAAATGATGGTGAGAGCTTTGTGGACTATTTACATGAGTACCAGTCATTAGGTGATGAGTTCCATGTTGCGATGTCATTGACTATTTCTGCCAGCTGAAGTTGAGGAATAGACCTAAGAGGAAAGAGGAAAGAGGCCAAAATCAGGATTTGCAATTAAGGTTGGGTAAGTTATCCATACCTACCTTTGATGGCTCCAACAAATGCACTGCATGATCATGGATCCAAAAACTTGAAACATATTTTTCATTGAATCCCATGTTTGAGAACGAAGCTATTAAGTATGACATTGCACTTGGAGGGTGATGTGCATGAGTGGTGGTGCCATGGGATGGTGACACAAGGGCATAGTCTTATTGATTCATATGCAGACTTCAGTCAAAGACTTATTGACAAATTTGATAAGAACAATCTAGAGTTGCATTTCAGGGAGTTAGCACAACTGAAACAGTATGGTACAGTCAATGCTTATGTGTCTGAATTTTAGAAGCTTTCGGTGATGGTTCTTCAAACATTAGAAGATGGAGGCTCTTTTCAAACATGGTGAGGTTGCATAGGCAGCTCAATGTTTTGTGTCTACCAAGACTGTAAGAACCCTTACCCAATCTGCCCTGAATTTTCTGATTTCAATGGTTTGACATTTTGTCAAACACTTGGCATGTAATGTGACTGAGTTCTGATTTCTGATGTTTAGTGTTTGTTTTGATGTTGTTTGCAATGGTTTTCACATAGATTACATATGTCAATATGGTAGAAACATAACACAACTTTGCATTCAATAAAAATCAAAATATCACATCAACCATGACTTTATTTCAACTATAATAGGTCTGATTTACAAAGATGCCAGGTCTGATACAACTTATGACAGCAATTACAACCCTATTCAAATTAAAGATTTGAATAGTAAAACATGTTCCACATACCCGGTGATTGTGCCTCCTCAAGATATGCTTTATTAGCAATTAAAGGTGACTGAAAATGAATAGCAGAGGTCTAATATAACAGCAATGAAACCTGATATACAAAATGATGCCCTAATTTCTTCACAAAATGCCTCCAAATCCTTGATATGTTGATCTGATATAAGTCTGAGGTTTGATATGAAATTTGACTGCAAAAATGAGGATGATCAAGTCTCACAAACCCTCCAAATGAAGAGCTAAAACCCTAGATGAATGAAGAGGCCAAATGGATGAAATTTTGTCCTCAAAACCTTGGATCAGCAAGTCTGAAATTTCTGATAAAGTCTGAACCAAAAATCTGATTACAATTTTATGACATCAAACTCCCACAATCACTCCAAAATGTAGCACCACTTCTCCAAAACCATAGGTGGTGTAATAGATGACATTTCTCCTTCAAATACCCCACAATCTGCCAAAAGAAAGTGCCCAGATCTGCAATTTCTCTTCTTGAATGTCCAATGCTCTACAAACCCTACTGTTAGCAATGATGTAATTCAGATCTTCAAACCCTAGCAGCTGTAAACCTGCAAATATCTTCCTCTTTAATGCTCCAAATCAATGCTCAAACATGCAAATAAGTGCAATAGTGAACCCTGGGTGGATTCACCTCTCAAAGTGGGTCGGGTTTTCGTCCAAACCACTTGTTTCTAAGGGTTTTCGTCATTAGAAAGTTGCTAAACCAAGTTACAACAGAAAAAGGAAATTTCCCAAATGTCAAATAAACTCAATATGATCCCTTCACAATGAAATGACCTCCTTATAAAGAGATTGAGAGAAGTTTCTAGATCATTTGTCACTTTTCTATTTTTTATTCAATTTACAAGTCCACCTCCATAATAAAATAATATTTTATTAAAATATTATTTTATTTGTCATGTTATTTTATTTTACTTTTCCTTTTCCCTTTAAAATGACTTTCTCTTCTCCAAACTTTAAATTATTTTGCCAACTTTCCATTCTCCAAACTTTAAGTTGTTTTTATAGCTCCAAAAGTAACTTTATTATTTTATTTTCCTTTATTTTTGCAAAAAGTTACTTTTTAAAATAAAATAATAAAATAATCACCAGTTGGCACAAAAGGGACATTGCAAAGACTTCTACAGAAGGTGAGACATTATCATGTAGATATTCAGTCAATATTGAACAAGCATAGCTTGGTGTTTGGCAACATTCCTCCTAGTAAGCCATCAGATAGAGGCTTTGAGCATGTCATTGAGCTAGAGAAAGCTATCCAAAGGCTACTTGATATGGGACATATTAGACCTAGTTCCAATCCTTTTGCTTCTTCAGTGGTGTTGGTCAAGAAAAGGATGGAACCATGAGGATATGTATTGCTTACAAGGCTCTCAATAAGAAGACCATCAAAAACAGGTACCCTATTCGTAGAATCGATGAGTTGCATGGGGCAGTCTACTTTTCGAAGATTGATCTTCGATCGGGGTATCATCAGATCAAAGTCAGAGAGGAAGACATTCACAAAATAGCATTTAGATGCCATTATGGTCACTATGAGTTTTTAGTCATGCCATTTGGATTGACCAATGCGCCTGCTACTTTCCAGTCATGTATGAACCATGTATTCAACAAGCAGTTGCGTAAGTTTGTACTTGTCTTCTTTGATGATATTCTAATTTATAGCAAAACTTGGGAAGATCATATCAGACATCTTGATGAAGTCTTAGGGATTATGGAGGCACAATCACTATATGTCAAAATGTCTAAGTGTGAGTTTGGGATGACAAAGATTCTATGTTTGGGATATGTGATTAGTGCAAAAGGGGTCAAGATTGACATGGATAAGATCCGAGCCGTTTTGGATTGGCCACCACCTAAGACATTGTCTCACTTGAGAGGATTCTTTGGGTTATTCGTTAAGGGGTTTTCACAGCTGGCAACACCCTTAACAGACTTGACCAAGAAGGGGTCTTTCGTATGGACAGATGCAGCACAACAGACATTTGACAAACTCAAGGAGGTCATGAGTTCTTGTCCAGATTTAGCATTGCCAGACTTTTCTTAGCCCTTTGTGTTGGAGTGCTATGCTTCGAGCAAGGGCATTGGAGTTGTCCTAATGCAGGACAAACATCCTATTGCATTCTAGAGTAGGAAGCTCAAAGAAATGGAGAAAAGATTTTCCATATATGATAAGGAGATGTTAGCCATTATACATGCATTGGCTAAATTCATACAGTACTTGGTAGGAGGTAAGGAGATGTTAGCCATTATGATCAATGGCTATATGATCATAATAATTTGAAATACTTCCTAAACCAAAAAGATTTCAATGAGCGTCAGCAAAGGTGGGTAAGCAAATTGCAGGCTTATGACTTTGACATAAAGTATGTGAAGGGGAAGAAGAATGTAGTTGTTGATGCTTTATCCAAGAAGCCTACTTTGTGCTCGATGTCAGAAATTTTAGTTGATTGGAAGGCTCATCTTTTGGTTGAATATTCCAAGAATACTTTTGCTTGTGATGCCATGGAGGGGAAGATCTAGGATGAAAGGTACAGGGTGATGGATGATCTAGTTTTGTATAAGTATAGAATCTACCTTGTTCCAAAGTCGAAGATGAAGGAGAAACTATTGAGAGCTATCCATGAAACATCTTTAACAGGACACCTTGGTTATTTCAAGACATACAAACAAATCAGGGAGTGATTCACATGGAAGGGACTCAAGGATGATGTCTTGTGGCATGTTAGAGAATGTTGACTTGTCAGCAGAACAAGTCAGAGCATACTTTTCCAGCAAGATTATTGCAGCCCCTACCTATTCCAGAGCAAAAGTGGGAAAGTATATCTATGGATTTCATTACAAGTCTTCCACGAGTGCAGGGCAAAGATTGTATCTTTGTTGTGGTTGATAGATTGTCTAAGTATGCTCACTTCTTTGCCATATCGTCTGAGTATAAGGCACCTCAAGTTGCAAAGTTGTTCTTTAGAGAGGTGTTTAGACTCCATAGTATACTCAAAAACATTGTGAGTGATCAAGATAGCAGGTTTCTCAATATGTTTTGGCAGGAGCTCTTCAGATTGACAAGTATTGAGTCAACTCCGAGCACTAGCTATCATCCACAGACAAGTGGGCAAATGGAGATTGTTAACAAGTGGGTGGAAGGTTACTTGCGTAACTATGTATCGGGGCAGCAAAAGGCTTAGATTAGGTGTTATATTTGGGAGAGTATTGCTATAGCATTTCCCATCACATGTCTATCGACATGACTCCTTTCACGGCTTTGTATGGATATGATGTTACATCTTTCATGGATTTAGTTGTTGCTAATAGCATGGTACCGAAGGCTAAGGATTGGGTCCAGGGGAGCCAGGATATTCTAAAATCACATAAGAATAATCTCTAGTAGGCTCAAAACCAGCAAAAGATCTATGCGTATAGACATAGGGTACAAAGATCTTTTGAGGTTGGTGACTTGGTTTTCTTGCGATTACAGCCCTATAGGCAGTCTTCTTTGAAGAAGAGTGGAGTAGAGAAGCTTAAGCCTCGGTTTTATGGGCCATACAGAGTTGTGAGGAGGACAGGAGAGGTTGCCTATGAGTTAGAGTTGCCAGAGCATAGCAGGATTCACGATGTATTCCATGTTTCGTGCCTCAAAAAGGCACTTGGGCAGCATATTTCACCTTCTCCTGAGCTTCTACCATTGGATGAATAAGGCAAATTGATATTGGTGCCTGAAGCTATATTTTGGATGTCAGGGAGAGAAGATTGAGTAGGAGCATCAAGGAGTATTTGATTCGATGGAAAGATTTGCCTCCAGAAAATGCCACTTGAGAAGGAGAACAGGGACTTCAACATCCAAATCTACAATTGTTATGGGACTTTTTCCCCAAAATGGAAAAGAAAGCTATTTTATAAATAACCCTTTAATTTATAAGAGGATAAAGTTTACTTAACCTTTATAATTAGAAAAGAGATGGAAAAATAAAGGATATTATTATACTTTGGTTAAAATGGAGATAAATAAATAATAATTATGAAAAACCCATTTTAAAAGGGAGGAATTATTATGTTTAGTAAATCATTATTAATGACAACCTTCGTGAAAGGGTGTGATGGTTTAGAAACCACCCCTTAAAAGGTTATATAAGGCATTTGTATGAGACTTGGAGAGGGCATGGAGAACACTCAAGGAAGAAGAAGGTGGTTTTTGTCATGTCCCTATACTTGTGATTTATAAGTGAATTGTTCATTGTAAATTGAATATGTCTATAATTAGCCTAATATAAATTAACATAATTAAAATATAATATATAATATATTTATTTAAATTATATTATTAAATATAATTATAAATATAAATGTAAATATTAATAAATTAAATATTATTATAATAATCATTTATTATAATAATATAATACTATAACTATAATAATAAATATATTATAAAATAAATATAATATATATCATATAAATATTAATATCAGCAATTTAAATATTATTAAAATTTGTAATTATTATAATATAATATATATTAAAATATATATATATAAATATATATATATATATATATATATATATATATATATATATATATATATATTATTATATTATTATATTATATAAAATAGATAACATGAGTAATAAACCACCGTATACTATGAAATGAGGCATTGTCTTAAGTTTATAATATAAAATGGTGGTAACTTATATATACAACAATTGCATTCTTAGAACAGCTGCAATTCATAACAGCAAGGCAGCCACACAAAGAGGAGCAATTATAAGGAAAGGTACGATCCCAAAAGGGACATAACCTTTGGCAAAAGAAAACAACTTTTAGTATATTTAAAAAGGAACTACTCCCTCCCTCTTAAGGCATCGATGAAGGAAAAGATATATTACCGATGCATAGCAGACTGAAATCTGCAAAAATATATATATAAAGAAATGGATCTGATTGGAATATGAAAATAACAAAAAGAAATATTTATGTGTATAAGAATGGTATACATTTATGAGTAGAAATAGAGAGATAAGCAAGGGAAAACAAAATACAGATCTACAAGAATAGATATGGAGATTTAATAAATATAATGTACGAGCAGAAGGGAATATAGAGCAGATTAGAAGGAAAATAAGAGCAGCAAAATGAAGAATAACTCAGATTTATAAGGGGAATAAAAATATATCTATGATTGAATATAGAGATGGAGAAATGAATAAATAATATCTAAATTAATATTCAGATTTGCATGATTATGAAAATAAAAGGAATAAGATATCCAATTCGGAGATTGGAAGAAGGGTGTGTGAAAAATATAATCAACACTAAAGGAAAACAATCCTTAGATCTCCAAGGATACAAAGGGAAGAATTATATACTTGGTATGATGTATCTAACCTTATGTCTATTATGATGAATGCCATGAGGTAAGTAATCACAAATGCATATAATTGAAAGGTTATCATTAGTATCATAAGTATTGTGAAAACAACACATTTGGTATGTTCAAACTCAAGGCCTATCTATTTCTATTGCCTTCAACCTGTGAGTGAATGACGTGGTGTTGTTAGGGAGAGGCAGAGTAAATCCAGCCATCGAGTTGGTGTCATCGCGCCCTAGACAAGTAAATCCCCATCCATGGTTGAGGATTAGAAGAGAAATGAGGATTGAGACTTGAGCATAGCCAATGCATAATGTGTTATGGATAAATGTGATAAATTGGTACGTTGAAATATATCCAATATGTCCAAGTTAATACTTAGTTATTTCTATTGCCTACAACCTTAGGAGAGGCAAGGTGTTGTTAGGGAGAGGCAGAGTAAATCCAATCCATGAGGTGGTGTCATCGCGCCCTAGACAACTTAAGTTGTTAGGGAGAGGCGGAGTAAATCCAATCCATAAGGTGATGTCATCGCGCCCTAGACAAGTAAATCCCCATTCAAGGTTGAGGAATAGAAAGGAATTAAGGATTAAGACTTGAACATAGTCAATATTGAATAGAGTTATGAATTGAACTGAATGTGGATTATGCTATTGTTTATGTTATACTATTATAGATAAGTTCAATATTATCTTGATTGAGTGACCTTTAATAGTTCTAATGTCCCTTTCTAGTGATATTATTGTGTGTAAGTAAAGAAATAAAGAATATCCTAAAAGGGGACATTACAGTTTTGTTGGGCAATGGGCATTAGGAGAATGGGCACATGGGATGTGTCCAACTCTAGGAGAAGGGGCACATAGTGTGTGTCCAACTCAGGGTACAATGTACACCCGGGATTGTCCTGACCAGGGCTTGTGTGCTTGGAAAGCATGTGTGTTTTTTGAATAAGAGTTGATTGGTTCTGAATAAGAATTGGATGCTTGGGAAGCATGTGTGTTTTCTGAATAAGAGCTGATGGGTTCTAAATAAGAACCGGTTCCTCCTGGAATGTGTCATAGCTATGAGGGCCAAGACCACTAAAATCTTCCTACAATGAGAGTGGCCAATTCAAGTGCTCAGTGATTCAGATAAGTACTAAACTTATTAATAATAAAAGATATTGGGATTATTATATAATCTTTGATGTTAATGTGATTATGTTATCTAGTTTGTCTTGTTAATGGTTTACTTAGAGTTCTTATTAAATTATTACGTATTGTAATTTTCATTTGCTATTTATATCTATTTTGATATCTTCACATATTCTAAATTATCTTAACTCTGAACATTAACCATAATAAATCCATTGAAAAATACTAAAATAACTCTGAGAAAAGTAGCATTACAGCAATTGCTTGAAGACAAGCAATTTCAAGGAGGGAGGACTGTAATATCCCCTTCGCAGGCATGATTGAGCAGCAAAGACCCTTAACCTATTCTTTATTCCTGTAGGCTAATTGGGAGTATGGTGAGGGAATAGTTGATTAATTAAATTGTCTTAATTTATCCCTTCATAGGCAACTTATATTTAATTAATTATTTTATTATAAAAGTGACTTATTGGGTCCAAACAGCAAATTAAAATAAAAAGTCACTTTATGAGAAAATAAACTATGATTTTTCTAGAAAGTTCTCAAGGTGGTTACTAGATATAATTTCTCAAAGATCTAAAGGGGTTATAAAAAGAGGGCTATAAAAGAGATTTTCATATAAAAGAGATTTTCATATCAATTGGCATTTCATCTTCTATTATTCCAATTGTGGAGTTTGGACATTTTTGTTCAAGTTGTAACCCTAGGACAAAAACCCTTTGGTGGAGATTGGTTTCGAGGAAGGAATTTTCTCCTAGCCAATATTGAAGTGAATTCACACAAGATTCACAGGTGTTCTTATTGTTTCATATTTTTTGAAAATTTGGTTGAATGCTGGTAATTTTGCAGATTTGAGATAATTTCCAGATTTTGTATGTGGATAAGTTGAAATTAAAGATTTCAATTTAAAAAGATTTTGAGGAGATTTATAAAAAAATTGGCATAGCCAAATTTGTGAAGAGATTGGAATTTCAAAATTTTTATTGTTGAAAATACCTCAAAGGCTGTCGTACCACATTGAGGCTTAATGAAGTTGACCATACACCCAAGAAAAGGCAGCGATCACCTTTGTTGGAGGACCGATTCATAGTATTAAAGCTTAATAGCCTTATTTACCCCAGTCGTAGCCTTGCACAATATTCTTTATGCCAGCCGCATCATTTGGGATACTCTTTCCCAAGGCCATACATCATTTATGCAGGGCCGTACAGTATTTTGAAGGGGTTTGGGATAATTCAGAATAATATAAGGTCCATTACAGCTGCTATAATCAAATTAGAAATTATTGGGAGCTGTCATTATTAATCAGAAATTATTTCTGATTTCTGTGTTTTCACTAGCAGCTCAGTTTGAGGTCAGTTTATATATATATATATATATATATATATATATATATATATATATATATATATATATATATATATATATATATATATATATATATATTTCTAGTGTTTATACCAACATACTATTTGTACCAACACTGGAATTATATGTATATTTTAATCAGAAATACAGTGGCTTATTAATATCAGTATTCTGAGTTGTGAAAATTAATTCTATTTCATTGCTATAATCATATTGTATCTATTTATGTGTTTTTCATTTAGTGGGCATTTTGTCAAACATTTGTTGAAATACACATAAATTTAGTAAAGCGCATTTCAACCTCCCAAACCCATTGCATACACACTTGCCTGCATATTTACACTTTGTAGAGACGATACAAACAACAGTTTATGAAGTCTTCACATTCACTCCTTACTGCTATTTAAATTTGAGGCACACAACTTGGAGCACAAGCTGTCTCTACCCTCTACAATAACAAATTGTCAAATCCTTATAGGCTTGCAAAATTGCAGTGCTCTGATACCATATTGAAATTTTGCAATACGAACTAACATACCAGTATACTTTATTGACATAAAGTGAGATATTTAGACATTACAAAGGGTTTGTTATGATCATATTTTCTAGGATGCACAACCTATTTTTAAGCCCACTTGTCTCCTCGCATCTTCTAATTTTTGCGTGGGTGTTTTTCCAACTCAACCAGGCCCCCAACAAACAATCCATGATAGGTTTAGATTATTATTTAAACCTATTTAATATGACCCCCTAATAATATTTTTTTATGTCAACAAGTATATTAAATATATTATGGTAAAACACAAATTTCCTAACAAGCTTCTAGAAACTCCTACAAACCCTTTGTCAACCTCTAGATAAGGATTCTTCAATATGACTTTGGGAGAGCAATGGAGGTATGCACGTCTAAGAAAGATCAAAATTTCAAATCAGCCTTCAAGGTGCAGCATATTCTTGACCCTATGGAAAATTTAAACATTGCCCAAAAATACATAGATGAGGCAGCTTATTCATGGGAAGTGAGGTGGATCTCTCAAAACCATGAAGAGAAATTCCGCAATTTTTTCAATACCCTAACCCAGACAGAAGATTGGGATCAAAACAGACCTACAATGTTCAGCGTATGCACTTATCCAAAACATAAAATTGAAAAACATAGAGAAATCTCACATTCTAAAGTCCAAGGCCAAACTCTTAAGATTTACATCTCAAAACATAGGTCAGAAATCTTAATTGAGGTAAGGAGTCAAGGACTTTAGGACCAAACTAAAATGATTATTCTGGCTAGAACAGAAGTTCAACTTGAAGCAATTACAAGAAACGTTTTGGATATTGGAAAATGGGATGTTGCTTTGATAGGAGAACTAAGGAAGAGGTACAGTTTGAGACACCACAGTTTAGAAACCCTAGCATTCAATTAATCAAAAGCCCTAACCCATCAACTTGAAATGTATTTCATAAAATTCCCCAACCCTGAAGGACTGTTCCTGTAACTCAAAAAAATATAAATCTGACCGCAGAGGTGTCTCCAAATATAAGTCAAATCCAGATTATTTCCTGAAAATATAAATGTCAAATGTGAACAAGAAGACCAACCCCCACTCAATAGCAACATAAGAACCATCAGTGTCTCTTGCAGAAATACTTGTGCTGGACTGTGTCTAAACTCTACATATTTAAATTTTTTTCCCATATAAACAGGAATTGAGTTTGAGTCATGATAGAACCTAGGAGTACATTTGACATTTTGAATAAGAAACAAGTCCAAAAATCAGGTCTTCACCTAGATACCTTTGAAAGCTTTCCCATTTGAATCCCTGGTCATAGAAGCATCAAATCCATAGGGGTAGTACATAATGTCAAGATTATAGTGCCTAAATAATCTATGCTCCCTGGGGACGCGACCCCTACCCAAAATGACCCCCTCCCCCATAGGAAACATTTCGGGGACGGGTAGGAAACACCCTTCCCCCATTCCTTATTTCTTTTTTTTTCAAAAAATAGGAAATGTCCCCAAGACGGCATTTTTTTTCTAGGGGACGTCGCGTATGTTAGGGGACGGCTAGTGGACATCCCCAACCATCCCAAGGATGGCTAGCTGTCCCCCAACATACCCAAGCATGTTTTTAGTCGCTTTAAAAAACACAACCTTGAAAAAAAAAAAGTGGGGGGGGGGGGGGGCGGCTTATCGTGGGCCAACAAAGTTTGTGTGGTTTCAAAGGTTTTAATTTAGGCTTGGTGGTGGCTGGACCCCTCGACCCCGCCCTATATCGCAACAAGGAGCACGATAGGGGCGCTACCCCTCAACCCTTGCGAGGGGTGTTGCTCCTCGACCCTGCCTACAACTTCATCTAGTCAATGAAGAGGAATAGGCTTACCTCTTCAAATTGGAGAAGTTGGTGGTTGTGCATGGTGCCTTGCAACTTCAAGATCAATAGAGTCCCGAGTATCATCAAACTCCAACCACATGTTGGGATGTTGATCCCAAAGATGCCACACAAGTTGATGAGAAGGAGACACAAGAGGGATTGGTTGGGGTTCCATTGGATGAGGCAGTTCCTCATAGTGGCAGTGACTTAGACCCAGACTCTGATTTTGATGTAATGTTAGCAAATGGTGATTAGGGGAAGCGGCATATTTTCTATGTTTTTGCCATTTTGTAGTTGAAACTTGCAGCCTTTGGCCATTTTGTTGTAATTTTTATACAATATATATGGACATTGACAATGAAAGCAATTGAATTTTGTTGATTCATTTGTCGACTCTCATGTGAAATCTCAATTCACCTATAATGTTATGTATTAAGGTTCTATAATGTATATGACGAATGCCTTGTCAATGTTATCATATGAATATTTGAAATTTCCTATATTTTAAAATTTTCCCTATTTTTTAACAGCTATCCCCTAAAAAATAGCCTCCCAAAAAACCTGTCCCGGAAACGCGTCCCCTGCCACCCCAATCCCGAAAATTTGGGGGAGCATAGTAAATAATTAAAGATAAGTTTTAAGTTGTACATGTTTTTGGTGTTTGGTTTTTGTACTCATCAATAACTTACCCAACAAAACACCAAGATAAGTCCCTTTCCTATGAGCAAGGTGATCATGGGTATACCATCAAACCCTCACCCCAAAGAAATCAACATGGTGGACTCTAGCTAAATGAAAAAAATTCTTAAGAGATATTTTGTTTTGATTGCTCATTTGTATTGCATGATCATAGACCCTTCTAATTAAGAAGTCCAAAGTCCAAGGATACCCAAACTATAATCCATCTATAAATTAGTCTTCCATGAACTACCTCAAAGATGTCCTCCAAATAGAGGATGCAACATATAATTGAGCTTGATTCTACTAAGAGCCTGAAGAAGGTTCACCATTACACGTATAACCTCTCAATTCTCACTACAAAAATCCACGAAAGAAAAATATATATATAACAAAGAGAATAATGAAATAGTTGTCAAAACCATAGTAGCAAATATCTTTCTCAGGATTTACTCACAAACCAAAAGTTAAAGGTTTTTCAATCAATCAGGAAATTTCAAAATGTTCAAAAATTCATAAAAATAAAGAAAAAATGTTGTTTTTTAATTTCATGCCAAATTGTGATTCCCGATAAAATTGCAATTTCCCGTGCCTTGAGATTTGTGCCTGGATCTGCAAAAAAATTGGCAATCAGATTCAGATCGGAGTGCCAACCAGTCCAAGCCACGATTACTCGTGATTTTCCCAGATATTTGCTGCTATGATTAGGAGTCTTGTTTGGAAGTTGTGCATTTAAGAATTTAGGCTTTCTTAAATATGGTGTGGACTCACTTGTTTTTCTCGGTGCAAAATTATTTAATATGTAGAATACAAATATTACTTCATAAATTACATGCCTATAGTGATTGGGAACATGCTTGCCGCAAATTTGGATAGGTTGTTTTCAAGGAGTTGGTGCTTACTGCGTAGTAAGTTTAGAGTGAAGGAACATGAAAGCTTCGAGAGAGGTTTCTAGACTATTAATCACAATTACTCTCTTCGAGCTATTATTGTAGAGGCTTGTCATTGATCTTCAAAAGTATTTTGTCTTCTTTTGGACTTCACAAAGGCTTTTGACTTCATGCCCAAGAACTTGCTGTCTTAGAGATTGCATGCTATTGGTATTTCATAGTTCTTTATTACTAATATCACTCAGCTCTACAAGAGAATAGTGTGTTTGTTCTCAACTGCCTCTGAACTCTTAATTAATTTAGGAGTACAATATTCAATCGGAGTTATATAGCGGCACCCTTGTTTGTTAACTACCTTTGGAATTTATATTGATGAGCTTGAGGACTTTGCTAGAGACAATAATCATGTTCAGGATGGTTGCATTACACCTTGCTTGATGTGTTGTTTCTTGATGATGTTTTCTGGATTCAAGATTTTTGTTTTGGTTGATAGTAGTCGTTTTACAGCTTCTTTTGACTCCAGGTAATCTGGCTTTTCGAATGTAATATGTTTGTTATATTTCATGGGTGAAAGCCCCAATAGAACCCTCAATTTTCCTAACAAAAAAAAAGCAATAAGTCAAGGCCAGAAATGTCCTACATGATTGCTTCTAAAACATGGAAGTTGATTCATTTGGTCACACTCACAAGAAAAGCCAAGTCTTCAGATGAATCAAACATCTCAAAATACTCAAAACGTAACTACCTTAAATATCTGCAACATGTCTCTGAATTCTTTGATATGCCACTCTATTTCTTCTGGGCTGCAGTTATTCTCAATACCTATAACTTCAGCTGGAAGAAGGTACATATATTTTCGGCTAGTGCAGTCTATTCTTGCATCAAAGCCCCTACAATTAAGATATATATCAGAGTCAGATCATTACAGTACTGTTTCCACCTAAAAATAAACCCAAAACATATTACATAGCATTTAGCTTAGGATATATTTATGGATTACAGTATATTACAATCCCTCATACTCTATTTAGCACCTGTGCAAAGATAGCCACTGATCGATCATATAATCTTTTATGTATCACTGATATATCAAAAATAACTATTAAATCCTCAATCAAATGGTTTGTACTCTACAGAATAAATTTTCTAATTATTAAAACCAAGATAAGCTGAAATCAGACAATAAAATGTGCATTTAATTATCAACCAGCGTGGCATAGAGCAATTACTCAGACACAAAAATTGTGAGAAAGTGTATTATTTAACTCTAGAATGTGGTCTAGACTCTATATGTTCACAATCTCAATATTCTGTGAAGATAAAAGTTCTACTTAAGTTTTAACTGGACTGGTTCTTTTTTAGAATTTTCATTTTTGCAAGATTTGACCCATTTGTGTTTTTTAAGTCATTTCAAGTTGACCTCCGTAAGCAGTCATACACACTAATGACATCTTATTCCGTCGTGTATGTTGGTAATAATTACAAGGAAAGAGGACTCACTTAGCACACAAGCACCTCAAGCATTTGTTAGTTGGGAGAAGGAAAAGTGAATGTAATCAACTAATCATTGCTTTGAGTTGTTCACCCTCTAGCCTCTTTTCCTATTGGCAAAGCTTTTGGAGCATGTAATGCCTTATTAGTCACCCTTATCGTGCAATTCTAACCAATGTGGGATTAACCCAAATACATCCCAATAATGTGTACAAGTGTGAAGCATTGAAGGCTTTCACGGGGAATTCAATTAGAATTTTATTTTTTACCAGATTTGGCACTTGTGTTATTAAGTTATCTCAAGATAACTTCCATGAATGATCATTACACTAATACAATTTAATTTCCTCATGTATGTTAATAATAATTACAAGGCAAAGGGACCCACTTACCACACAAGCACCTCCAAGCATTCGTTAGAAGGTGAGAAAAGGTGAATGTAATCATCGTTTTGGTCTTTTCACCCTCTAGCTCCTTTCCCCATTTGAAGAACTTTTCAAGCATGCAATGCCTTATAAGTCACCCTTATCTTGCAATTCTAACCAATGTGGAATTAACCCAAGAACAACCTAATCATATATACATGTGTTTAATATTGAAGGCTTTTAAAGGCATTTTAATTAAAATTATGATGTTTGTGGGATTTAACCATGTATGTTTTTAAGTCATCTCAGGATGACCTCCATGGGTAGTAATTTTATTTCATCACAGCTATTGGTAATAATTTCAAGGCAAGGGAACCCACTTAGCACACAAGCACCTCTAATCATTTGATACTAAAGATAAAATATCATGTTTGTAAAGTTCTTGTTTCCAAAATGATATGTTGTTTAAGTTCCCACCTTGCATAGACTATGCAGTGTGACTTTTTCCACCCATCTTTTTTTGTGATATAGAGTATTTTTATAAACTTTATATGGTTAATATAAATGGCATTATTTCATCCAAAAAGAAAAATGATATGCTTAAGTAGAAAATGACCAGTGGCAGTTTATGTCTACCATCTAACCAATTATTATAGATTGAAAAGCAGCTACAAAAGAAGCATTAGGTTTTAAATTTGATAATTAACAGACTGTTACATGTAGTAATACACTATAAACATCATTCAAAACATCTTTTTATGTATTGAAATTGAAGCAATGTGTCATTTCGTCAGTATGTATATGTTTTACTCTACCAAGCATGATCCTAAATGGATAGGTGACCATCATACTTGTTTATTGGCAAAATGCTGAAAACCCGTACATTGTATGGTAGGTATTCATTGATAACCTCTGCAAGTGCTGTACCATCTGGGTCATCTACCCATGCACCATCAGGGATGGCATTATTTCATCCAAAAAGAAAAATGATATGCTTAAGTAGAAAATGACCAGTGGCAGTTTATGTCTACCATCTAACCAATTATTATAGATTGAAAAGCAGCTACAAAAGAAGCATTAGGTTTTAAATTTGATAATTAACAGACTGTTACATGTAGTAATACACTATAAACATCATTCAAAACATCTTTTTATGTATTGAAATTGAAGCAATGTGGCATTTCGTCAGTATGTACATGTTTTACTCTACCAAGCATGACCCTAAATGGATAGGCGACCATCATACTTGTTTATTGGCAAAATGCTGAAAACCCGTACATTGTATGGTAGGTACTCATTGATAACCTCTGCAAGTGCTGTACCATCTGGGTCATCTACCCATGCACCATCAGGGACCTCCATCTTTAGTGCTATCACAGTAGCTAGAGAATGTACCTGACAGCTATGCACATGATAAGTGCTGCAGTTAAAACAAACAAAAATCATATGAATGCTAAAATTCAATCAGTGGTTACACTGGTCAAAAGAACAACTATTATGTATCCCCTCTTAATGCTACCTCTATTTTGTGACTTCCCGTTTTCTTTGTTTTTGCTTTTATCCAGGATATCCAATGCAAGGGAATATTGATCTATCTATTCTTTTTTCTAACTAACATAAAAAGAAAAAATTTCTAAATAATAAACATGAAGAATTATGGTAATACCATGAAAACACAATCAACTAATGAAGACTTGCCCCAGCAAGTTGACTCATATCATTAGAATGATAATGAAAGTGCTTTGCACAATATCAGCCATTCATAACATTAATATTAAACAGAAAATGTTAAGGAAAAGGCCATTTAGTGGCACAAAGAAAGACAATAAAATATTGAGTCTCTCTCCAGCAAGGTGACTCTGTCATTAGAAAGGTATTAATAAGTGCTTTGCAGAAGACCAACCATTTATTAGATAAATATCAAACAAGAAATTGAAGTGAAAGGCTATTTAGAACAAAATTAAGTGAAGAAAATCCAAAAGTACTCAAAAAATTAACTGGTGATTATGTTTAGCAACTACTGCAGTGCATGTATGCATGCATGGCTGAAGATAACATAATTTTCCAAAACATAAAAGCAAATGAGCAACTGCACTTTGCATGGGGACATTCATATTTGAAGAGAGAATTGTTTTGTGGATACTGGAGTAGCCATGAATATTATATAGCATAGTCAAAATCAGAAGCAGAAACCTTTTTATGGCCTCAAGTTATGCTGGAGGTGAAATTGGTGCAAACCCACAAGTAATGGAAACCATGAAAATGTATATAACTAATAAAAGTTGTTCAGGAAAGTGCAAACAAAATGACCATTGTCATCAAATATTTGCTCTAGGAACAATTTTGAAAATAACATTATAGTAGCAGGAAAATGTTATTTCAGGTGATATTTGCCACATATAGTAATAATAGTTGTTTCCTTGTGAAAAAAAATTGTAGAAATCATAAGATTGTATTCTCATTAACTGAAAATTCTCACCCCCTTGTCTGTTCGGCTACTTCTCCTCCATCCTATTTTATGTAGGTTTCCATAGTTACGTTCAAGCATTCCTCCTGCCTTGAGTATAGCTCTCTCCAATTCACCCTCAATTGCTACATTTAACATCAGCATGCTATCAGCATATCCTTTTTGGCAATATGAGCTTTACAGAGAAATCAATTAAACTAATTAAAATATTGCTTAAATAGATTAAATGAAAACTAATTAGAAATTATTGCTTACATAGATTAATGGAGAAATGCTACATAAGGAAAACATCAATATTACAATTGGAGCAAACACATGCACACAATTTTAAAGGTTAATCTAGGACAATGAAAACTAAATGATTAAAGCCTTGTATGGTGTCATAGAGTGCATAAGTCAAAGTTCACAATAGAATTTTAAATTAATAAGAAAGGGCATATCCTCATAAATGCACTCTAGTTGAAATCATGACAATTACAGGCATAATGAAAAACTACTAATCCCACTGATACAGTTATCAGAATAGTCGAACTTTGTGAGTTGGTTAAGAAAGGTTAACAATGGTCAAAACTTGATCCAGGCAGCCGTTCAGGACAATGTTTAGAATTTTAGACAACATACAGAAAAAATAGTAGGTCACATTGTTGAGTGCATAATTTTGTAACTGTAGCTCGAAATAACCCTATTCAAAAGTGTCAGAAAGATTAGGATGCATACAACATGATAGAAGTGGGCAAAACTCTGTTTGGTGTTGACATAAAAATTGAATAACTGATGATATGCCAACTAGATAGGGTTCAACTTTAGTTAGAAATAACACACAAGACTAAGTTAGGCACTAGTAACCATTCATTCCTTATAAAAAGTTTAAAGTGGATCCACAATACTTTATATATAGCGAACATCATTACACAAAGATCATAACACATTAGATGTGTACTCAACATGTCTATTTTATTTAGATCATAATCATTTTTTTGCAAATGACAGCAATAAATCTTAATCTCTCATACTTCTCTCTCTCTTATCTATTGCATTTTATGTTTGCCTATCTATGGTTACAATTTCACTGCAGCATATAATTGAACAAGGCACGACTCATGATCGTCCCCACATCACTATCATACAATGTTGCAACCCTTCAGCTGCTACTGCCACATATCACTGTTGAGATCTGCAGAATGCTCTGTTCTCATCCCACAGAACTGCCAAGAGATCTATGTCTACTCAATCAGCACTAGAAATGGCATAAAGTGTCCTCACCCTCAAAGCAACAAAATGAATGAAATGTCATGTTACCTAAATTACAAAGCTCTCTTTTCTTCTCTGCAAGAGGTGGAAATAGGCTTCCTTCAAAACTTGAGCTCTCCCATAGATGGTCTTTATTATAGTCCTCTAATACACCATTGCAGCCTCAAACATAACCTTGGAATTGGAATTGTTGGGGACAACCCAGTTGATTCCCCACGTCTCACTATTAACCCAGGCCACACAACCCCTTGGTGTCAAAATCCTTGGCCAAATAGGTTGCCATTCGTGAGAGAGACCCCACCGTACAGTTGTATAATGAGCATATTCACCCTATCATCCAGAAAAGGTGGGAGAAGTTGAACACCCCTCCACACATGACTGCATACGCTTTGAATCCAAAATGGTATGTAAAAGACCTAGAAGAATTCTTCCCATCAATGATCATAAGGTGAGGAATGGCCTCATGAAAGCCTTCAAAAAGATGTATAGTTCAGATGAAGCTGCACAAATCAGAGTTGACTGGATTAAGTTTACCAAACTAGAGGGCTACAAGACTTCAGCAAGGATTGACAGGCACACTTTAGCACAGGTCAAGCTAGGTAGTTGATGGACAATCTATGGACCTCCAGGCGCACACTTGCTATTTGTCTTCTCACATAGGTGTTTAGTTCCTTTGCTGCTGAGAGGAACTGGTCCATATATAGCTTTATCCACTCTAAAAAGGAACCAACTTACCTCTGCAAGAGCAAAAAAGCTTGTTGCAATGCATAGTGCCTTGCATTTGATTGATTGCAAGTCACCTAAGTATAGGATGAGCCTAGCGCAACAATGGGATGTAGAGTCAGAGGAGCAACAACAACTTGATGATGACCACAATGTGCAAATAGGATTAGAAGAAATAGTTCCACTTCCTTCCAATAGCTCTAGTGATGAGGAGTTTCATAGATATGCAATTGCAAATGATGATATCTCTGATTTTTGAGCTTGTTACTCAAGCAAAAACAGCTATGGATATCTTATTTGGCAATTTACTTGTCATTTTGATGCTTGTCACTTGTAAAATGAGACTCCAGTTGGTACTTTGAACTTTTAACTTATTACTTATTTGATTAGTTAAATTTGAAATGGATTCCAATTTTCAGCTACTATGATAATTCATGAATGATCATTGATATTCAAATTATTACATTTTGTCATTTTGATGTATGATTCGACAATTTGAATAGGACCTTTGCATTGTTTAGTTATCAATTTGAATTATCAATTATCAACCTCTACAAGGTGTTGTCAAAGTTAATTTTGATGGCATATTGCATGGAAACCCACGAGCCGTTGGAGGCAAGATGTTCTAAAAAGCAATGTTTATCTTGAAGGCAACAAACAATGAAGCAGAAGCAATAGGTCTAGTGGAGGGAATAAAGATGGCGATGGAAGAAGAATCAAGAGGATCATTCTGGAAGGAAACTCACAAGTGGTAATTGAGGCAATGGGAAAAATCAAGATGGCTAACTAGAAAATTGAGGGAATTCTCCAAGAGGCTCAATTGCATGCCCACACCTTGGAGTCAATTCAATATGGGCACTATTGTTAGGAATATAACATGCTTGCAGACAAGCTAGCCAATGTCAAGATAGAAAGGGCACCACTAACCAATGCAACGAGCATCTTGCCTAGGGAATGGCATGCCCTAACTGCCACTCTCTCCATGGACTACTAAATGTAATCAAGGTAGCAAATAATATTGGAACAGTTAAGTGTAGTGATATAAGGTTGGGTTGCAACTCCCAACGAAATGCAAAGGCGTGATTAATTATCTTTAGCAGATTTGCTTGGGTTTTAAAACTCATGGAAGGACTTGGATGAGTGTGCCACACACACTCTGCAATATATGTGAAATGTATTGATACAAACATTGAATCCTTCATACAAGCAACCATTTAAGGCCTTTCCCTATTAGCAAAGCAAGGTAACTTTCATTGTGTGTGTTGCATTCCAAGCAATGCTCACACTCCAACATTTCTACTCTAGAATTTCCCTATAACTAGCTTGTTTTAGTGATGCACAATTGTTTAAGGGACTCACCCAATGGTGGCTTAATATTAGACCATCATCTATGGAATGCATTTCACATTTGTAGCCAAGATACAATGGTTGCAGTGCTAATAGAGGAGAGTGGCATGGCCAACACAACTGCTAAGAGGACATGTGCATCCATTGAAGATGATTTTCAAATGAGATTAGATAAAAAAATAGATAATGGGGAGGTACATAACTGGATATTGGCCAAGTTGCTCAAGTCAAACCTCATCATTACATGGGGATGGAAGAATAAGGTGTTGGAGGAAGGGCCAAGTCTTACCTATGAAAGAGGAAGAAGTTGAAATGGGAGCAAGAACAATTTGAAGCATCAAGTGACAAAAAATGTGAAACAAAATTTATATTGAGCATTAGGAGCACAAAGAGACGAGGCAATCACAGAATACATTTGAGAGTTGTGTGTGGTCCACCAAGGATGGAGCGCTATGCATAGTAGGTACCCTACAAACACATGAGATTGGGACAAATGGTTTCAAGGTTCTTGTGAGGAAGAGGGTGGTGGAGCCTGTTGTGACCAAATCACACATCGCCCCATTGCAAATGGGGACCCCCTGTTTTTTTTTAATTCCAGTGCTTTGCTGAGTCTTGTATGATGTCTTAGGTTGACTGCATGATGGGGTCAGTGGTTTGTTTGAGTTTTCAATCTAGTTCTAATCCAAGTGTCATGTGCTTTCGTTCTGATGACCTGATCCTGATGTTTGAGATCCTGAAACTGACTAAGTCTAGCATCCTGATCCTGAAATCCTGAAAATTGGCTAAGTCTGAAATCTGGTAGATCCTCCAAATTCTATAATCTGCATGTTAAATCCCGTGGATTTGAGACCTATCTCAAACATCCTGAAAGGTATATTGAAAAATATTTAAAGTATAAGAAATTCAATGTAGTATACAACCCCAAATTTTTTTCCAAAATATAGAACAATGATAAACAGTGTTAGCACAACTAAACTCCTCCACACTTCTGATCACCAAGATCCCAATTCGGGCAAGGTGAGAGCATAATGTGCTTTAGATTACAAATTAAAACATTGTGCAAACAAGTAAACATTCATCTGCATATGCAGGCATCCACAAGTTGTGGGGATTCACCACTTTTAGTGGGTATGAGAGCAAGAAAGGAAAAATTACAATGCCATCCACTTATTCAGTGGGAATACTCCACTTATGCAGTGGGTAGAAACAATAAAGAAAAGTTCATTTATCCACACTGGCGGTAAAACCATCCAGGGGTTACAATATGTTTAATTGTTCTTTCCTCCACACTGGCGGTAAACCATCCAGGGGCCTTAATGTGATTCACAAGAAAGATTACAATGATATCAAATACAATGTAAATCAAGTCTTGTTTGGACTTATTAAGAATCTTGTGAAGATAGCATGACCATACCCTGCAGATCTCTTGAATAGCTGAATGATAATGTAGTATTTATTTGTTGTCCGTCACTGCTGCAACCTAAAATGATACATCAACTGCTCTCTACACAGACCATTGGCATCCAGGGAAGTATAATATTACAAGACTAAACCCAATGTTTGACACAACAAGTGGTCCCTAAATGATCTATCAATTATATGTACTGAACACAACAGAGAGAGTGATAGACTATAAAATGACTTCTTCCAGACTAGTACGGCACCTTCCCAGCATAGTACGGACTGCTGAAAACTCCCAAGAAGCTGCCCACACTTAACAATATTGTTTCCCACTCTAAAAACTATGCTAATACAAGACAAATCCAATGTTTCCCATGCACTAAAGATTAGTTAACAAAAACACTTCACAAACTATGCATTTCCCAGGCCGTACGGCCAGCAGAAGTACGGCTGCTCATAAAAAAATAAACAAAGCTTCCCAACCACTCACTATGATCAGATTGGGGTCGCCTAAGGAATATATTAATAGTGCAAAAAGATTTAGACACAAAGAACTTCTCAATAATTTTATTTTTGCAAAACTCTTTTTCTGCCTATACGGCAATATAATGGAACGGACCAGCAATATGACATTAAAACTATACAAGGCATAAAAAATCTGCTTCTAACTTCATTCTCATCTGATTGCCATGATATTTAATGAACTCTAATCCAAAAACTTTTAGCAACTTCAAACATATTTAGCTCCATGAAAGCTCACTGGCAAACTCTGGATAAGTTTGCTCAAATCTCTTCTTCAGCACAATGGTGATTCCTGTAATGAAACCACACCCAACCTCGAGGGTTTTCGTCCTCAAGAGCATTCCACAAGAGGGTTTTCGTCCTCAAGAGAATATGGAAGAACACGCAGGTTCAATCCAGCAGAGTAACAATACAAATCCAAGCATGCCTAAACAATGAGCCCAACTCCTCTTTTTATAACTTTTTGAGGGAAATAAAATATTATTTCCTTTATCCCTTCATATTTCTCCTCAAACAATAAAAAATAATTCCTTAAGTGTGCACAACTTAAAGTCACCACTTTTAATTAAAAGCTCTTTTTAGCTCCAAAGACCCCTTTATCGAAATAAATGAAATATCTGCTTTGCAAGGCCCCAAAATGATGCATCCATGATTTAAAACTTTTCTTCCTCTTTCCAACGAGCTATAACACTTAGATTTTTATTAATTATTTTCACCCCTAGGAGCTTAAGTGAAAATAATAATTAAAATAGCTCATTAAATATTAAATTTTGCGGAAAATCCCAAACGGCCTCCGAAAGCAAAATAAACTGAACCAATATGCTCTGTAAGGTTTGGGATGTGCAACGATGCCTTCCGGGTGACTTTCCAAAAATAGAAAACTCCTCCAAGAATCTTGGAGAGCAAACCAGAAGCCCGATCAAACTTTAGAAACCATCAATGTTACCCGGAACATCAACTGAGCTCAAAACCAAGACAAAATTATCCATTTACAAAAGGAAAACCCAATTAACTGTTCTGCAAACTGAACTAAGACCACTCCAAGAACATTGGAGTTCTTCTCAAACATGTTGGATAGCCTCCAAAAGACTAGGAACAAGCACAAATGCCCATAATAATCAATGTGCCAAAAATGGAACATTACATTCAATCTTATACTTAAATATATTTTTTAATATACCTTACCTTGGTGACTTACATTTCTAGGCGCAAAAATTGCTTTAACAGGATTAGGCGCATTTACTCCACTTGCAGAAGCCCAGATGGCGCCTAAAGGTAGAAACCTAAAGTGCGCCTTGAGCAAGGAAAGGTTCAAATTGAGGCGCCTTGATTGGAATTGAAGTTGGGAGGCTTTAAACACTAGAAATCTAACAAAGGAGTGCTCCCAAAGTCTAGGCGCTAATAATGATTCACATGACCTTCAAAGTGCGCCTTGGGTTGAAGCAAACATTTTAGGCGTTTTTTCACCTCCACATAAACCATTTGGGCGCCTTGAGTTAGAAGGTAGTTTAACTTGTCCATTTTGAGCGCCCTGAGAAGATAGGATTTCAAGATTGTTTCTAAAGTGCATTTTCAAGACAAGGCGCATTTATTGCATTTAGGCGCCTTAAGGGTAGAGTTTGTCCACCTTCAAGGAGGTAGCCTATTTGACTTCCAAAGTTGATCTAGTATGCTAAAGGCGCCCTTTGCCTTCAAAGTTGCTTACCTTGTGGCGCCCACAAGTGATAATGACTATGTTAACTTCATAGGGGCATTTTGTCCTTTATGCAATTACCTCTAAGCGCCTATGAAGTGGACAACTTTGATAAGTGAGTTTGGCGCCCTAGCATGAAGTGAAGGTTCCATTCATGTTTAAAACTATGGCAAAGTGCGCCTTGAAGAAGGATGCTTTCCAAAGACACCTTGCAATTTTCTAAGATCAAATTTCATTCAGAAGAGTCTAGGCGCCATTTCACATTCCAATCATCATCAATTGGCGCCTAAGGAGAAAAACACTGAAGGTAAGCATGTAGATGATGGAGGTGTCTTTTGGAAGTGTTGGGAAGTGATTGAGGTGGTTTTAGGATGGCAAACAAGTCAGAGAGTCTAGGCGCCCATTTTCATCCAGATGATTTTCTTCAAGCGCCTAGAGAAGGACAACTCTAAGTCACCTCCAAATAAGCACCTAAAGGGGAAAGGTCATTTTAAGGCTTTTACAGGTGTCTAAGGCATGGAAAACGTTGAGTGTAAAGCCTTGAAAGTTAGGCGCTCTTCGTGTGCAAGTAAATCATTTTAGGCGCCTTAGGAGTTAGGAATCATCACCATGGGCGCCTAAGGTAAGAAAGACATAGAGTGATTCAAAACTAATTTTGGCGCCTATCTATACCATCATCATCAAATTTTGGCGCCTAGGATAAAATCAAGTTGAGGTCAACTAAGAGTGAGTACATTGAGTTTGATAAGTTCACAACAACATATATGAGTGTTTAGATCCTTGAGAATTGGAAGTAAAACCTATTTGAACCAAGGCACCATTTACTATTCAGGAAACCCACATTTGGCACCACTAAGCAATCAAGTACACTCCAGGAGGCTAGGTGCCATTTCACACTCAAGATCATCATCAAGGGCACCTTATAAGGAGAAAGCTTGAGGACATGAAATTGGAGGTTCTTCAAGTGTTAAAGTCATCAAAAAATCCAAAGAAATAGGCCAACTTGTGTTAGGCGCTTTTGCTTGTACTTTCCTACCTCATATGAGCGCCTTGGAGAGGTTGCATCTAAGGGCATCATTGAGTGAGCGCCTAGCCTTGTGAAGGTAAGAATCAAGTCTCAAGAACTTCACCTCATCAAAAGGGAGAGTCATAATCACCAATTTGAGTTTGAAATGATAAAATTAAAGCCTTATGAGCTAGGGCGCCCTTTTACTTCTCTGCAAACCTACATTGGCACCCTAGAAAGAACATCACAAATCTCATTAGTTGAGCGCTTAGAGAGAAAGGGTCACTTTAAAACACGTTTGATCATTCAAAGCCTTGAAAGTAGCCAGTAGAACCCAAGTTGATCAAGGCGTCCTTTCATCTTGATGCCAACTCAATTGGTGCCTTGGAGAAAATCACTCAAGTCCCTATTTAAAAGTGAGCGCTATAAGGGAGATTGACTTCTTTAAACTATTACAATTGTTTAAAATCATTTAAAGTTATGAATGTGGGACTAACTTGTGTTAGGCGCCCTTTGCTCCTCTTTTCACCTAGATTTGCGCCTAGGGTGTTGAATGCTTAAAACATGTTTCTTATATGCTATATTATGTAAGGTTATCAATTGTTTGATATATTGTTTCTCTTGTCCTGTAGGAACATCAAAAAACCTAAGGAGCAAGTGCCTGGAGTCACCTTCATCCAAGGAGTAAAGTCAAGAAATTGTCATTGCAAGAAGAAGCATCATGCTAGCCACCCTTGGAGATCACTTCAAGATCATCCTGTTAGGATGCTTCATCATCAAGTTGCATCATTGAAAGGAGTGTTGGTGAAGCCAAGGAATCATCTGAAGGACAAGCACCTGAGTCACCTTCAAATTGTAGAGGGAACATCAATGACATCATGGTAGATCACATCAAGTTCAAGTATACTTCATCAATGGCATCATGTTCGAAGACATTCATCCATCCAAGCTTCAAGTCAAGTTCTCCCAATCTTCAAAGGTTCATTAAGCTTCAAAGTCTCTTTGAGAGGTCATTTACTCCACATCCAAAGAAGGTGTTATCATCTACACTCCAAAGGGCCACTTCAAGGTCAACATGCCAAGTGCACTACTTCATCTTCATCATATCATCAAGCAAGGCACTTCATCCATTCAACTTCAAGTTATTCAACTTCAAGTCCAAGAGAGATCTCATACTCTTCATGAAGATGCATCGAAGAAGATCAACTTCCCTGCAAAAAGAAGTACAGTGTTAGTCAAATGAGCGACAAGTATCATATCTATTTACAATGAACAAGGCAAGATCAACAAGATACATCTCAAGTGTTCATCATCAAAGCAATCACATCGAAGATATCATACAGATGATACAATTTGGGAATATGCACAGAACATATTGAATTAACAGTTGAAATCCACAAGATATGCTGAGGTGGCACCTATGTGGCGAGTACCTATCAGCATTCAATTATATCAGCCACATTATTTCAATTGCATTCAATGTATCATTTAATAAAAGAAGCCAAAGGGACGCCTATGTGGAAGATGTTTTAAATGATTTCATCTTATCCATATCACATTGGAAAATGTGCCTTCATTGCCTCTCTCTTTTGTACTAAAAATAGCAGTTTGTCGTAACTAACTGCTGAGTTGGCATGATCTAGGCCATTCATTGTATTCTGGACTCTATATAAAGGCCTTGTTGCCTCATTTGTAAAATCAGTAGTCAGTAGACCAGAGATATAGTTTTTGTAGGAGTAGAATAGGAGAGACTCTCAAAATTCCCTGAGAGGACTTGGAGTTGTTGTAAATGTTTCTCAAGATTAATGCAAGGACATTGGAGTTCACTTGGTGTTTAAGTCTTGTCTTGTGGAATGGCATGATTTCTTGTATCTTGAATTGAATGAAGAGATGTTTCAAATAGATTAGAAGTAGATTAGAAGCTCTTTGTTGTAATGTATGTTGTATTGGATATTTGATCAACTCCTAGCTCATGCTTTTAACATTCATCACTGGTGAAGTGTTGTGTAAAGCTAGTCTGAGCCTTATCATTTGCTTAAGTTCGATTGTGGACACTTGTTTGAGCTGTGCCGTTCAATGGGTGCTTGTATGAGCTTTCATGATTTGAAAACCATTCGCATAACCTTAGGAGATTGCACCAACTTCATGTAGTTGTAGGCATCCTTGGCGAAATGGAGTTAGGTTAATTTAGGAGTTTGTCTATTCTTACATCATCATTGCTTCATTGACCTTAGACTAGCTTTCTAAACCCTTATCTTTTCTATTTCTTTGTTATTGGAACCTTGTATATAAATCATCCACACTAAAGGAGAGATAAGCTAAATGAAAGATGAAGAAGTCTAATGTAAGTCCCTTTGTGATTATCAGCAAGATCACATGTAATCACTGAGTTAACCCATCATGAATCATAAATAAGGAACCTTGGAGTTACTTCACTGGATCACATAGTTCAGCCTTTGAAGAGCTTTATTCAAGAGAGAGTGGGATACTCTAGTGTTTTACTCTATTGTTGACTTGTCGAAAAACAAACATCAACAGAGCCTAATGCGAGATTGAGGTTGGAGACCAAGTAAAGGAAGACAGTGGAGGGGGGCCAGCCTACAAGCCTAGTGCTAGATACCTCCTTGACTAAGAAGCAAGACAAGAATCCTCCACACATGGTAAGCCTAAAGTTGTGGCCTTCAATCAAACCCAATGAACGGCAGTTAGCTAAGCATTGATTCGTGGTTGGTCAAGCATGTAGCAAGTGTTATGCTATGGTCTAGCAATAGCAAGTTTCTTATGACTTGTGGGGACAGTCCTAGTTTGTGTAATGAACGAGATTTTGGTTGGCTGAAGACAACCAATTTTGGATTAACCATGGATATACCTGGACCCCACACGTGGAAATATGTAAAATGTTTTTTTTTTCTAGTTTTTGTGGTATGTTAATAAAATGTTTCATTGTATTGGGATCTTGTACAATCGAATCATGTAATTGGTAAACAAATATTTTTGTAGTGGTTAAATATGGCCTTTATATGGGTGAGGGACACGTAAATATAATCCTTACTTTACCGATCAACAAAAGAGGCTTGGGGTTTTTGTTATTTTTAAAAGCTCTTGTGACACAAACCGCAAGTGGGTCAAATGAACAACTAGCTAACAGTTGCCTAGAGTTACACAACAAAACCACAAGAAGAAAGGAAGAACAATGAAGAATCAAGAAAACACACTCAACATATTTTTTAGAATGTACATCCTATGGGCCACTCCAAAATTGATGGAACCCAACCAACCTACGCTACCCAACCCAATGAGAATAATGAGCTTGCTTGTAGAGAACCTCTACGGTATAATGTATACCCTTTTATACAAGCCAACTATGCCTAAGAACCATTTTGTTCTAACCCTTAGCTCCAACTCTCCCATTTGTACACTACATCTCATCTTCAACGATTAACACTAGAAATGGGTGACTCTTGGTGCAACAAAATTACTTGCACAATAGAAGAACATAATAGAAAAGAAGATACAAATACTTTATTATAATAAGCAACTTCAAGGGGGCAACCTCCAAAAGTCTTACAATAAGAACTAAATTTACAATACAATGCTAAACAACAACTCAATACCTTCTATATATACACATCGTTGGGCAATATTAATACCCTAATCCCAATGAAGCCAACCTAGCTTATAATAAATGTACTTACAAACCAATAAATGACTCAAATTATGTAATGTCCTCAACAATTTTTTTTATGAATAAATTTCAGATTTGGTTGCAGAAACAAAATCCCACAAAAATACACAAATCTAACAAAAATTTTCACAAACTAGTCAACATAGATTTTGACAATTTTATCACTGAAACTCCTGGGACCTCCTATTCATAAAATCTGATTATTACACTCATAGTTGGAAAACTCAACTCGCCAAAAAACTCGACAAGCCCAAAATTGACGAGTCAACAGAAACTCGGCAAAAAACTCAGAAACTTAAAAAATTGCTTAAATTTCATTAGAAACACTTTTATTTTTGCAAAATTCAATGACAAGATGAATCCAGTGAGTCCATAAACGAGTACAAAAGTGTTTTCTATTAAATTTGATTGACTTCAATGCAAATTGATTACAAAATCGCATTCTCATGCGAAATCCTGATGGCTGAAAGCCTGATAGTCTGATACAAATTACAATAGATAGCTGAAAATGAAAATAATAAAACTAGAAATAAATACTAAATACAACATTTTACACCTTCCTCTTCCCTAATTTAGTCAACGCTAGGGAAGAGGTAGATGCTCTAGTCCTGCAAGTACGCGGTGTCGGTGGCTCCTCGGTTGGCATGGAAGGCTGTGGCTAAGGCTCGACCACCATCCTGGGAATATCTGGCTCTGGCAATGACTCCTCATCCTCATGAATGTCCTCCAACCCTACATCTCCTGTTGCACCCACATCCTCCATTCCCTGTCTCTCGAAATCAAGAATCTCGTCTGTGGTAAACAATGGAGGCTGCTCATTCTACCCTATCCAATCACTGTAAGGATCTATCTCATCCAAATCAATAGGATCCAGTGATTTGTCCTCTACTCTTTTTGTGCGCTACCGAAGGTTGTATTGCACAAAGACAAGGTCATTGAGGCGCTTTTGAGCTAATTTGTTCCTCTTCTTCGTGTGAATGGCCTCAAACAAGCTCCAATTCCGCTCACAACTGGATTAACTACAAGGCTGACATAGTATGTGGAGGGCAATTTTTTGGATATGTGGGGTATTTCCACCCCAAGTTTTCCACCAAACCTCTGCAAAAAAAAATATTGAAGAGTTAGAAAACAAAATCAAAACACATTTTCAAATTATAAGATGCATGTGAAATAAACTTAAAGACTCCCAATTTTATACCTGGTGGCTGAGTGGTTCTTCCTCAAATAGCTAGATCTAAAGAAAAGAGTTTACCCCTCGCTTCCCTATAAAGATCCAACTCTTGGACAATGAGGTCTCTCACCTCAACCTTGGGTTCCATCCTCTGAATGCATGTCGTGAGCCCCTCCATAACCTCTCCATAGGATCGGAGAAGTTGTCTGAGAAGAGAAAATTAGGGTTCAAGAGGAAGTACCCTACTGTATGGATGGGTTGATGGAGTTGATTGTTCCACCTCTTATCAACAATCTCCCATATGGGATTAAATTTGAGGTTGTCCCGCATGTAATAATTTTTTATAGCCTCTTTGGCCCTATCCATGGCCTCATAAATATATCCCATTGGGTTTTGATCCCCATCTGCCAAGCGGAGGACTCTAACCAAGGGCCCCAACACCTACATTACAAATACAAAAAGATTAAAGTTACAAATTTATAATGAAAGACTTAAATTAAGAAATAAAATATTCAGTTTGAATTTAAAATCAAAGTTTTGTGGTTACCTTCACGATCTCTATAGCTCTCTGTTCAAAGAGCTTATCAAACACTATGGTTGCAATCCTCTCTCCTTCGGGCTTCTTTGCATATGATGATTCTAGCCATGGTGGACTCACAAACATTTGTTTCAAAGCATTCAACAAACCAATAATACTTTGCAACGTTAGGAAAACCATTGCAAACCTTGTGGCACCCGATCTCACCAATTCTTTCCCTTGCGTATGATCTCTCATCAAACTAAGAACCCAAGGGTGATTGTAGATAAATTTTGTGATGCTCCTTGCATCATTTACAATCGGTGCCACCCAATCAAGTTTGCCTATGTCCTCCAAAAGAAGGTCAAGGCAATGTGCCCCACAAGGTGACCAAAAAAGTGTAGGATGTCTATCCTCAAGCAATCTCCCAACTGCCACATATGTTGCTGCATTATCCGTGATGACTTGCACCACATTATCTATCCCCACTTCCATGACAACTTCCTCCAACAATGTACACAATGTTTCTACATTTTTTATTTTGTTGGAGGCATCCACCGATTTCAAAAACACTTCACCTTTTGAAGAAACCAAAAAAATTAAGGATGGTGTGGTTTTTCCCATCCGTCCACCCATCGGAAAGAATGGTGCAGCCATGTTTCTTCCATTCTTTCTTTTGATCTTCCACTACTTGCACCGCCCTTTCGGTTGCATTTGTGAGCAACCTACAAGTACAAAGTAAAATAAGTACAAAATTTTAATTTTTAAACAAAAAATAGCGTAAATTCAACATAAATTAATTTAAATTAAAGAACATAAATGATAAATTTAGCATAAAATTTGAATTGACTAACCTCCCACTCAAGTCTTTGCGAGAAGGTGGCTTGTAGCCTTTTCCCGCAACTGTCAATGCGGTAACCAAATTGTGCCAATGGGGACTACTCGCCACATTGAATGGAATGTTATTGAAATACCAAATGTTTGCACATGCCATGTTGGCATGTTGATGCACCTCCCTATTCCACCCTATAGCCTCCAATGATGTATGTGCTCCTGGTGTGTTTCTTGGCACAAAAAAACAATGTGGTGTGTGTGAAGATGTAGGCGGTGGCACTCTACTCGAAGTAGAGGAAGTGGGGGGCCTAGAGGCCGGTGTGCCACAAATGCGTAGACCACGAAGAGAGCCCACAATGTCAGTATTTGCGACTGCCTCCTCATCTGATTGAGACTCTATCTCCACTTGCTCATGACCATGTCCACCAGCTATGGTTGCTGCTATGGCTGCCTTTGTCCTCTCCCTTTGCAATTTTTTTTCTTCGGCAGCTGCAAGTAGGGCATTCATCTCTCTTTTTATCTCTTCTGTGGTCTTAGGACAAGCCTTGGCATCACGACAAGAAATGCCTGCAAGATGGTTTTTGAGGCGATTTATGCCTCCATGATGTACCTTCTTACATTCAGTGCAAACAACCGATCCAATTGTCGGTCCTCTCACGGCATACTTCCATGTAGGGTCTCTAGCTCCTAGATAAGTGCTTGGAACCCATGATGGCACGAGCACCAATGGGGCGGAGCCTGAGGCTGAACCTGAAGTAGAAGCCATTATAGTGCATATTTAACCTACACATACAAAAAAATGTACAACATATTAGATTTTTAATACAAAAAAAATTTAAAAAACAACCTAAATTATACACATAAAATGATAAATCATTAAAAAATCTCTCTAAATTTGATTTAAATTGATACAAATGTGGTTAAATGATTAAATCAGTAAATAAATTAACTATATCTAACCATTCTACACATTATTTTGAAACAAAAAAGATTTAAAATCAAAAAATGAACCTAGGTCTGAAAATTTCAAAAAACTGTGAAAATAATGAAAAATTAGAAAAAATCAACAAAAAATAGTGATGAATCTTGTTTTTTGGAATCTAAATGCAAAAATCTTGCTTCTTTTTGCTCTATGAAGATTTTTTTTTCAATTTGGATTCAATATTTTGCAATAGGAATGAAAAAAAATGATTAAACAAAAAAAAATGGAAAACCAAAAACCTACCTATGATTCGAATTTGCCTTCAAAATTTGCAAAAAAATCTATTTAAATCCACTCTTCTCGATGGCAGAACGTTCCAAATGGTGTCTTTTTGGTTAGGGAGGGGTTTTTTGCTCTGCAAACCAAAAGAAATGTGTTTTTTGTTTGTGAAATGAACTTTCTAGCCGCGGGCAGGTTATGCAAACACACGCCGAGTTTTCTGCTTGGACTCGCCGAGTTTTCGGCAGAGACTCGGCGAGTTTAAGTCAGAAAAACTCGCCAACGAAAAAAACTCGCGGGTTTTTAAAGACTCAACGAAAACTCGGCGAGTCTACCAACTATGATTACACTAATATGGACTGTTATTACAGCCAATACAACATCAACTACAGCAGCAACAAATCTAGAAATGTTTCCTTCTGGAAACCACACAAAAATTGCAAATTACACAACACTAATTTGCTCCAATATGAAAGATAATGTCTCCAACTCCTGAAGCCAATCTGAAAGAACAAATAACAGTAGCAAATTGATCTACAACAGCAGCACAATACACAACACCAACACCAGAAACAAACCCCCACACTAACTATCCCAAACAATCACAACAAATTGCTCCACAACTATGCCAATATTCTACCCCAAATAGCAAAATGTGAATCACCAACTCTGTAGCTGATCAAAATGAGGTTAATGAACAGCAATACATCTGAAACACAACTACTACAGCAAACATAACACAATAAGCTGTAAATCAATTCCACACCAAACTGCACTCCAAAGCCTACAAAAACACACACACTAAACAAATGGAAGAATCTGCAAATCCTTGAAGCTCCAATGCAACCTCTGAGTAAGATTGCCCTCAGAAACCAATGGGTTTTCATCCATTGATTTCTACCTTCAATGGGTTTTCGTCCACAGAAGGAATTGTAAAAGCACAAGTTCTCATACAGAAAAGTTGAGTTGTAAAATGATCAAAAAGTCATTTTTGTATCAAATCCCCGCATATAAATAGAGCCCATCAATTCAAATGCCCCTCTTTTGGAAAATAAATTAAAAAAATGTTATTTACAGCAACTTCCTCAAATGGTGCTCACCTGTCATAACCACTGCAAGATTGCCCATTAAAAATAAGCAATAACTCCCCTCGTACAAGCTATCATAAAATCTATCATAGAATCAGCTATTTTTAGGACCCTGTAAGATGCCAAATCTCCTAATGGAATCCCATGCCCCATTTGGTGTTGCATTAATAATAAATTTAATATTTAATTGTTCCAAAATATCTAGAAAATATAAATTCACGGAACCACAAATTAAATATTAAATAAACTTTTCCCCTCATTATTCTTCTTAGCCCACGAGAAATATAGGAATGGACTAATAATTCCTCTTAATTCAATTAATTA
The DNA here is from genome assembly GCA_027924645.1 of Cunninghamia lanceolata. NCBI lineage: Eukaryota > Viridiplantae > Streptophyta > Pinopsida > Cupressales > Cupressaceae > Cunninghamia > Cunninghamia lanceolata. Next base: position 6,142,148 of record BSBN01000596.1, read on the forward strand.
GAAAGGGGACATGATAAATTAGGATTATGTGAGCCATAGTTGGTTATCACATATCCCACTACAATCAATGGGTTATGGGCATAGCATGCCCGCCCCCTATCTCCCCTTTTTTGACAAGCGTTGTCCTCAACGTTGATTAAATGTGGATGCTTCTACATGAAATCTTTATTGTCCCACATAGCATCTTTGACGGGCAAATTCTTCCACTTGATCAAGTTCTTTGTGATTGTCCTAGTTCTCAATTTCTTTGTGTGTATCTAGAGATTTACATTAGGATCCAAGATAATTCTTCCCTATTCATTGAGCTTAGGTAACATTATCTATCTTGGAAACTATTGTCCAATAACTTTCTTTAAACAAAAGACACAAAAAATTAGATGTATTTTTGGAGGTAACACTAGCTTGTATGCCACACTACCAATCTTTTGCAAAATTTGATAAGGACCATAACATTTGGGTGAGAGCTTATTATCCTTCTTTTGTTGCTTTAGCAAAATTATATAATATGGTTGTAATCTCAAAAAGTTCCAATCTACCACTTCAAAGTTCCTTTCACTATGGTGTTAGTCTACTTGTTGCTTCATTTGGTTTGGTGCCGTGACCAAAATTGGCTTCAAACCAAAAAGTAATTATTGAGTTTAAATGTGATCTTGCACAATGCCAAATCCTGGTCATGTGGTGGAGTCTCTAGCAAAAATAATTTTGCCTCAAAACCTATTGAAACTTTTTTTAAAACGTTTTTGCATTAGATGAGAGCTTATCATTTGCAAATCCTTTGTGTGCAATCCTCCTTAATTCAAATGTCTTACCCTCAAAATGAAAACACATCAAGAGCTCTTGGAAATTCATCTCAATGGTGCCCAAAGTTTTGAGCCATTGAACTCCCAACACTAGATCTACACCCCTTATAGCAATGGCAAACAGAGGGCTAGGCAAAAGGAAGTCCCTAATAGCAAGTTTGATATTGTGACATTTGCAATGTCCCCTTTGTTCGAGTGATCACCCATCTTGTGTTCGCTAGCCTATTTTATTCCTATAGGCTAGGTCAAGGAAGCAAGGGAATACTCTGAGTAGTTAAATCACGCATTTAACTATTTTTGCCAGGCATAAGGATGATGGATTATGACTTGGTGTAATTTTGTAGTAATTGTGGTGAAGTTAAAATTAATAAATTAATTTGCCTTGTAGAGGAGCGACCCACTTGGAGGTTGGAAGGTGGGAAAATAAGAGTAAAATAAAATAAAATAATATTTTATTTCCCTTTGGGTGCCCAAAGAGAAGTCGGCATAAGGAGAGATCTACTATTAAATTTGTTGTACCCAATCAAAATTTTTGCTTCATTAAGACATTTTGAACAAGTCTAGAAAAATTTTCATCAAAAAAGCAAAATTTCTAAAAATAGACGTCAAATTAGGTTTTCTAGGTTTCTCGAGATATGGATGCTGGCAAAACTTTCCAAAAATAGAAAGTTTCTAAAAATAGAATCTCCGACTCAGGTGTCGTGCTTGATTCTCATTGGTCAATTTTGCTTCACGATCAGCGTGGTCCAGATGGAATCTGCAAACGGCCAAGTTTTCTCTACTGGGTCATTTCTGCTTTTTCGGAAGGCGAAGCATGAGCTCTGAAGTCGTCAACAAAGGAAGTTCATCTGCCGGAGCTCGTTTTCAGGTTTTCAACGTTGTTCCAATGACGCAAAACCGACGAACAGCCGTCGACTCGATGATGCACGCAAAACAAAGCAGGATGGATCCGAGGTAAGGTGAAGATCTGGAAATCACAAAATTTGGCTAAGTCTAAAGATTTCAGGAGCCCCAGGAGGCTTGGGGCACCCAGTCCGACCAGTGTTAGAAATTTTTTGCGTTTTTCGAAAAAATGCGAGAAGTGTCCGTCAATCCGTTTCAGTGGACGTAAAAGCAGTCATTTTGGTCATCAGGCTCTGAAAAGCTGGAAAACTCGTCAGATGTACCCAGGCTATCCAGTTCATTCATCATCCAATGGCAATTGACCGACGAAATCGTTGAAATCGATATTAGGAAGCAACTGTCGGCATGCAAAACGGAGCGAATTGCAAACGAAAGTTGGAAATCAGAAAAATGGTTAAGTCTGAAGAAACCAAGCGCCCCTGGAGGCTAGGGGCGCCCAACTTCTCCAGTGTTAGATTTTTTTTTTCACGTTTTTCGAGAAACGTCAAAAATGCTTTCGTCAACTCGTTCCCAGTTGGTCAAACTTGGTCAAACTCAGTCAAACGTCAGTAAAAGCTGGGATTTCATCACAGATACATTCAGGCTGCTCAGATCATCCCCCGTCCCGTCTCAGCAGTCACCCGGATGGCCGAAAACAAAGATCAAACAAAGGTTGTTGGCACGGAAAATGAGAAATGGCATGAAAATTGAAATTTTCAGAAATTTTTCTGAAGCATGGAAAACCAAGCGCCCCAGGAGGCTTGGGGCGCCTAGTCTCACCAGACTTAGTTTATTTTTGAGTTTTTTCTGAAAAACGTAAATCTCCCTCCGTCAACCCGGCCCGGTTCAGAGCAGATCAGTTTGGCACGTTTCCCGAGGCAGACAGAGAGGATCAATCAGCTCAGTTTTCATCAGGCCTGCTTATCTGCTAGATCATCAGACTCAGTTTTGTCCCAGCAGACAAAAATTGACAGCCAAACAGGGGTCCACAGCCACCGGAACGTGCACGCAAATCGAAAAGTTGAAAAAGTTGAAATTTTCAGAAAAATGGCTAAGGCATGAGAAGTCAGGCGCCCCAGGAGGCTTGGGGCACCCAGATTCCTCAGAGTTAGAATTTTTCATGGTCTGCAGTGTTTTCTGATAGCCATTTTTCCATAACTTCACCCGGTGGCAGATTCCAGAGGTCGAATTCGCAATTGAATGAGCTAGATCATCTGTCCGAGGCTGAGGATGGAATCTCAGTTGATAGGTCTCCAAAATGTCAAGATCAGTCAGCTTTTTCAGTCAACAATGACATTTTGCCGTCTTGTTGAAGTCAAAGACAGGCCATACTTGAGTCAAAACGAGTGCAGAAGTGTCGAAAACGAAGAAAATTTTCTAACACTTCTGTCAACTCGCGTGTTCGATGACATCATCAAAAGAAGATATCTTTCGTCATCTTACACATGAAGCCATAGGCAGCTACAAAATAGGGATTCCTCCTATTCGAATACATCTACTTGGATTTGCGCTTTAAAAGTTGTTTTCTTCGTAGATAAGATTGAAGCTTTATTTCTTCACAAAGAAAGCTGCTTTTTTGCCCTAAAGTTCTATAAAGACAAGCTTTTGGCCGCTTTTATTCATTATTTTTGCAGGTTGCATCCAGAGGAAGGATTTTTATTTTTCTTTCCACAAAGATTCAAAGGCTCAAACGAAGTGCTTTTTCAGCGTTCTTCATAGTTTCGAGATGAGGAAGCAGGGGAGCACGCTTTTTCAGGGTCCTTTTTTCTAGGGGATCATTTTTCAGAAACAGGGCCGGAGTTTTTTTAAATTTCATCGAGATGGGTCCATCCAGAATTTCATCCTCTTGAAGATTGGGAAATTTGCTTTTTTCAGGAATCTGTTTTTTTGCTGCTTTTTCGAGAAATCCTCCGCTTTTTCAAAATCTGACAAACTGGGTTGCTTCAAAACGGAATTATCTACAAAACCCATGTGCCAGCTTTTTTCGCTCAGAATCTGCTTTTTAGAAAAAATCAGCAAAAAAAATATCAACGGATGACATCACCATAAAGCAAGAATATTGATGAGGATGTGACTCAAAAGAAAGCAGCTTTAAATCAGATGCTTTTTGTTTTAAAGCATTTGCTTTCATCCTAAGCTCATCCATTCTTTATTTAGAAAGAAATCACTTTGTATTAGTTGGAGTTTTCTTTGTTTTAAAGCAAATTGCTTTAAAGCATTTGTTAGTTGTATCTTTGTCTTAAAATAGAAATAAAGCTTGCAAGTTGGCAAGTTAGGGCAAATCAAAGAGATTTTAGGGTTCCCTACTCCTTTGATTTTAGTATAAATAAGGGCAGCCTTGCCCATTATAAGGGATCGACTTTGAAGATAACAAATTTGTTGTGCCTATTCTAGCCTGCAGATCTTGTTATTCCAAGTGTTTGTTCACTCTGTGTTCATTGTAATAGGAGCTACTTTTGTGATAACAAATTTGATGTGCCTATTCTAGCCTGCAGATTTTGTTATTTCAAGTGTTTGTTCACTCTGTGTAACCTGTTCTCCGGTGTTTGATCGCTTGTTGTATGCCTGCCTTTTGCTACAGTATTGCTGTCCTGGAGTTGCATCAACTTTGTGATGTTGGAATAGAAATCTCATGCCTATTTTTCTTTGATATTCTATCTCGGATCATCAAGTTTCGTCGTCAGATGTGTGGCTTCTGTAACTTTTATTTCAGTTTTCATCATTAAAGTACTGAGTCTTGTGATGTAAATCTAGGAGAAATTTACTTAAGTTTTTGTGTTAAAACAATCATTCCTTGTCCACTTTTAATTTCCTTTGCTCTGAATTTACTTAGGAGATTAAAAGCATCATTAGTTTAAGCCTAGTTGTAGTAGAAGTTTTAAAAAAGGAAAAAACCTCTTCTGCAGCGTTTAGAGTTTTATAACCTTGTGCTCGCAGCTGAGAATCAAAAAGAAGATAGGCGAAGTTTTATTTAATTATCTTTTCAGCGAACATCAGCAGAAAGGGAACTCCCCCTTCCAATAGGAGAGCAGTTTATCTGTGCATAGCCGTCCGTTTCCAACTCGCATTCCAGAGGTGCGAATTGAAACGCCAACAAAATTCAAATCTTTAATTTGAATTTGAGTGCCCAAGGTGATATGAAGGTGATATATTTTTATAGAATTTAATTTTTTCTTATTGCTGTCTTACTTTTTGCATTTATTTGTTACCAATTTTTCTTACTATACAATGTGATCCCCATGTACATTCCTTATAAATTAGTATCTTTATTTACGAGATTTTTATATATAAGCATCCTTATTTATCGTTATACAATTTTGGTATTTTTAATATATCATTATATATATGTTTAGATTCATATAGATAAATTAAGTATATATTTATTCGTGCATATTATTTCTATACATTTATGGTCCTTACCTCTTTATTTTTGTTAATTGTATTCACTTAGTTTGTTATCTTTTTGGATTTCTTAATTTTTATTTTTATTTTTATTTTTATTTCCTCCTCTCTTGTCTTTTCCTATCCCTCTTGGTTCTTCCTTGACTCATTGTTAGCCGTGCCCACCCTCTCTATATCTTCTTAAGAAACTCTGGCTGCAATTCATATGTATTCTCACACTTTCCTCCTGATGATGGATCATCGAGTATGATCCGAAACATTGAGTCAAAAAAGCATACACAGTTTTTTCCCAGAAACACTACGATTATCATTATGGACTGTGGAAATATCACGTCTACAAAGATATGAAGGTGGTCGGCCTAAATGGCGGGAAAAGGCAATTTAAAAATAAAGAAATATTTTGCCTAGATCGGCTAGGAAGGAGGAGTGAGAAGTGTGTATAAATAAGGGTTCAATTGGAGGCAATTGAACATATCTATCTTTCATACTTTCACGAGTTTTTACTCTTGGCTGCAACGAAAATTGGGCTATTGAATCCAAGGACGAAAACCCTTGCAATTCTTGGTGAGTTGGACGAAAACCTAGCTCACCTTGTGGAGGTTTCGCGACAAGAACCTAATTGTGCTTCAATGTTGATTGATCGAGGAGAAGAGCAGAAAATACAAATCAGATTCGCAAATCAGATTTTTTGGACAGCGATACTTGGCGAGTTTGTGTTGATAATGGACTAGGGTTTTGCCCTAGATTGCAGTGCCACTTTTGAGAGAGGAGCGACTTGCTTGGTGCAGGTTGATTTTGTCATTTTGGGGCAGAATTCACATTGATTTGAGTTTCAGATTTCGAGCAGACCTATTCACCCTTGTTGGAGCAGCATTTCTTCATTGTAGGGTTTTATCTTTGCATCAGCCTTGGAGCAGATCTGAGCACTTCATTTTGGAGTAGCATTTTGGCATTTTACTGTTCACTTACACTAGGGTTTCAAGCCTTAACCTAGGCGCCACATCATAGGAGGGCGATCTCATCATTTGAGGCTCATTTTGTCATGTTTGGTATGTATAAACCCTAGGAGTTTACTTCTGATTTGGGCAGCAGTTTTCTGGGCATGCTTGTCATGTGTTTGCCCATGATTGGATGTACTTTTCAGACTTCTATAATCTGATTTATAACAGCAGAGTTGTCTTCAAAATTTCAGACTTGTGGTGTGCTTTTATTGATCATATATTGTGTATTTCATGTTGTATTTCAAATCTAATGTTGGGCAAACCATTTGGCATAATTATTTGATGTAATTAGATATCATATATTGGCTGTTATAAGTGTTTGAGTCTGAAATTAAAGATCAGAAATTCAGAAATTAGGGTTTGGAGCAGAATTCAGAAATTAGGGCAAAAATCAGAGTTTAAAAATCAGAATTTTAGGGCAGATCCCCATTTGGGATATTGCAACATTTCCTGGAACTAACAATACTCCCATCTACAATCATAACTTGAAATTCTAGTGCTGGAAAAATAAAGCAACTCAAATGTGTGAATAAACTTTTGTTGATGAAATTGTGAGTACAGCCCAAATCAATTAATATTGCCACTCTTTGTTTTTTAGCCATCCCACTACTTTGAGTGTTTGTGGGGTACTAATACCTGATAGTGCATGGCAGGATATTGTTGGTATGGGCTCTTCCAATGATTCTTCTGATGCCACTTCTATCTCTATATCTTCTTCGTCATCTTATGTCACTCCTTCAGTTTAGAAAAGATTCTTCTTTGCACACTTGTGTCCCTTGTTATATTTATTGTGGCAATGAAAACATAACCCTATTGCCTTTTTGTCTTCAATTTGTTGAGGCATCAACTTGGCAGGGTGAGGGAAGGATTGTGATGGGGTGTTAAGATCTTTGACAATAGTAAATGTCTGTCTCCTATTGGCCAAAAAATTTTCCTCTACCTTCCTTTCCATAATAATGGATTGGGAGCTTGCAATAGAATTATTTGGGTGTTGGTCCTAATTTAGATTTGAATCTAAGCCAAACCAAGAATCGCCATTTCCCTTAGAAGACGCATTTGCTTCCCAATGTGAATCCACCCCTTAAGAGAGTCCATACCATAGAAGCATCTAAACCAGGAAAAACTTGCGATTAACCGTAGGTATGTAGGAACTAGCAATCAGAACCAGCAAGCCCAGTTAGTCAAAAAACCAATCAACGCTGGTCAAAATGGGGTCAAACAACCAAAAAACAAGTCAAAGTTGAAAAAACCATGGGTTAAACACGTGCAAATCAAAAAATGGCAAGTTTTTCCCGAGTTTTTCAAAATGGCAATGGTTTAAACTTTAGGGTATAGGGTTTAGCGTTTTTTAATTTGTTGTGTTTTTCCCATTTTAAACCTATGTAATTGAATTACATTTATACTTTCAGTTTGCTGTGTCATTGTCATGCAAGTATAATGCTATTATGGTCCATATAACTCTTGAGAGAAGATAGTTGTTTGAAGATGTTAGATCAAAGCCTATTGATATCTTCTTTCCTAGCTATCCCTTTCAAATCCTCCTTTGTGGCCAAGCCCACTAGATCTAACTTAGAAGCCATTATTGAAAAAAAATTCCTCCTTGACCTTGATAGTTGTTGTATTTGGAGTAGCTTTGAAATCTATGGACACCATATCTTCTACTCATGGATCCTCTATGTCTAGAGACTTCCCTGGTGCGACTAGATACCCTCTCTTGCTTCTTGTTGAAGTTCCCACCATGATGTTACCCACTAATTTTGAAATAATATATTCAAAACAAATCCAAATTTGCTCAAATTTTAACTATAACTTACGTTAGTTCAATAATTGCATTGATGAAAAAATCTCCAAAACAATTGATGTTTTGCAACTTTGGAAGCAAATTTGGTAAAAATCCTAATTTCACAATAACTTCTTCAAAATAGCTTCAAATTTTCCTAAATCTATATTGTAGCTTTGCAATAACATCGTATATGAATCAGGCTCCCAAACACAAAGACACTGAACCGCAAACCAAAATACAAAATGCACACTTCCAACCAAAAGCACAACAATTAGCCCATTGTTGGTGCAAAAACTAAGTTGCCTCAAGATGACCCTACATCAAACTTGGTGGGAAAATAAAATTGTGAGCTAGGTGCTCACAAAGATGATGACACAAGTGTCTGATTCAACTTCCCAAGTAGACTTCTGCTTCAGACAACCATGTATCTTCTTCTAGCTTTTCACCCTTCTAGAGATAAAGAAATTCATTGTACTCACCATGTCGGATCTTCTTTCCAATGCATTCATCATGGATCTGCACTATCTCTACTCAAGAAGAACAAACAAATGAGATATGCAAGGAAATTGCCAATGTTTTCTTCAATGGTTTTAAATATGATAATTGTACTGGCAAGTTTAAAAGGCATACCAAGGGTATAGGCTCCAAGTTGCTAGAAAAGATGGCATACAATGGAAGAGGACTTGGTAAGGATGGCCAAGGAATACTTCAACCCGTCATAATAAAGGAAAGACAACCATATGAGGATCTTGGATATGGGAGCATGAAGATTGGTGAATGCACTAAGAAGAGATCTACACCATGCACAAATCAAGGACAGCCCATGGGATGCAAAATTTTCTATAATATTGTTTTTGTAAAGCCTCTAAATGATTGTATGTTGACAGAAAAACTTGAGCAGCAATCTAAGAGAGAAGAAAACAGCAAGACTCTACTTCTAGAGGACAAAGAAGAAAGTCCAAAAAAGAAGACACTCCCACGAATAACGAAGTCAGCAACAAACCCACACTTGCAGGGATGAACCCACACATGCAGTTTTAACCCCCAACTAATGAAAACACCTTCAAAGAAGGGAAGAAGAAAAAAATAGCACTTCAAAAGCAGATAGAAAAAATGGGGAGTTTCCACTCCACCTACTTCTCCACTAGCCAAGCCTAAGAAAGAGGTAAAAAAGCATGTGGGTAAATAATGTAAAGAGTCCATCTTTTGTTTCATTTGCAAGAGGAAAGGACATAAAGCACAAGAATGTAGGTTTGGTGTTCCTCGCACTAGATGTGGAATAAGTAACCATTGTAAAATGATGTGCAAAGCTAATACAACTAGGGAGAATAAGTTCCCTAGTAAGGATAGCAAAAGAAGAAGCCACTCTCCCAAACAAGGGATAGAGAAAGGCCAAGGCACACTCAAAGAAGGTAACATACAAGTTAATTTGAGTACGTGTAAACTATAAAGCTAACAACTATTGTCCTCATTGTAAAGTTGAAGGACATTGGGATGGAAAATGTTGTGAGCTTCATCCAAAGCTTCAACCAAAGAATGGCAAAAGCAAAAGTGAGCAGCCACAAAGGGAAGAGAAGCACACCAAACCACCAAGTTCAAAGAGAGAACACCTCTTATATGATGCTACACCCCCATTGGATGGTAAGGGTATGTCATTTGATACTTGGATAGAGCATTTACTTGATCTCAAAGGAGATAAGGGTGAAATGCTCCTCATTTGTATGCGCATATGGTTACCATTCCATTTTTTTTCTATGGATTGAATGGTGTTCAAGCTTCTAACTCCACTTGTATACCAAACAAAGAGTATGTTGCACTCACAATAGGTAAGTATGATACCACAAGCAAGAAAGAAAATGTATGAGGTAATGGATTGATTTCTGCCTTCGCATTTCTTGCAAAATTGTTGAAGAAAAATTTTCACCCTCCACTTCTTGTAAGCAAGGATAGGTGTGATGGCTTGTTGCATGAGGATATGTATTCTCACAATGCAAGCAAAATAAGCAACATGGACAACTTGTACGAAATATTTTCAATAGATGTAAACATGTATGTGCTTGACAAATTGTTGCAAAAATACAATACCACTTGTATGGGCAAGTAAGGGGCAACCAAGAGCATAACAGCTATGTTGCTAGTTCGTTGGTATGTAGGCCTAGATCTAGGTCTAGTTCGAACCAAGTTTGTGATCCAGATCAATCCGTGTTCAAATTCGGACAGGGGGCATGATATTTAATATGAGTTCATCCCGGACGAACCCAACCAAACCCTAACAAAACCCAAAAGAACCACAACAAACCTAGAGCGAACCCAACATATTGATCACATTTTACAAACAAAAATAATAATAAAAACCCTCCCACACCTTGGTGTTTCTCTATTAATGGTGGGGGACTTGTACAAAAGGTGCCATTGTAGTAAAGAATCCTAGAAAAATGTGGTAAGAACACAAAGCTTCTCCTTCTTCTACTTACTTATCTATATGGCCGATTAGTATGTGTGTAAAAATGATGGAGTTTTGGAGTTGTTATTATTATCTAGTGTCACCAATGTTTTAAATTTGTCTAGCAATTATTTAAGCCTCTATAGGGAAGTTTTTGGAGTATTACCTACTACATTTATCTTAAAAAGTAAAAAACCAATAATTATTGGATTCGTGTTATTAAAAAAAACCCATGCTTTACTTTTTACAGTTTTTCAAGTGTCCAACACATTAGTAGTGGGTTAAATTTTTAATTTTTATGCTCTCCATGGGGACCACACATAAGGCGTTAAGCTTTTAATATTAGACACACATTAATTTATGAATTTTTTACGGTTGTTTTGTTTATTAAATATATGTTTTATGGTTATTAGGTTAAAAAATTAATACATTTATAAATTTTATATGTTTTTGGTATCAACAAACCCAAAATGGAAAAAAAAAAAAATTGTCTAGTCCATGAACCAAATCTTCAAACCTGAACTAGGATCCAAACCAAAATCTACAACTTGGCATAACAGTGATGCATTTCATTATTGTATTGTTCACAAAATCTTGTCACAACTGTAGCATGTGCATAGTTGTAATACGAGGAGTCACTTCCAAACTCTCATTGCAACATTGCATAAATGTATGCCCTTGTTTGTACATAGATGCAACAAGAAGGACCACCTTGTAATACCCTTCATAAAGCATTGTAAAATGATCTCCAAAATGCAAAGAGGGTCATTTATGGCAATCACTATAGCATGTTGTATGCATCATGGGGTTTCAAGAAAATCAGCAAATGGAGCTTTATCACAACGAAAGTTGTTAAGATGTTGTATGCATCTCTTGAGCATCACAAGAGATTGCAGCTATTGGAGCTTTATCACAACAAAAGTTGTTAAGCTGTTGTATGCATCTCTTGAGCATCACAAGAGATTGTAGCTATTGGAGCTTTATCGCAACGAAAGTTGTTAAGCTATTACACACAAAAAAAACACACAATGGAAGGAGAAATTGATCCAAAAAGGATCAAGGTGAATCAAGAAACATGAAAATGTGTTTTGTTCAAAATTTGGAAATGTGCAAGTACTCACAATTTTATGACAATCGAAACTGTCGGTCGACCGGTTTCTTAGAGAAGTGGTTTTGAAAATGTCCGTGACAGTTCTACAACCACCAACACAATTCTGTAAATGAGCAGTGGTCACGAAACCACTGGTTACTAAGTCAACATGACAATTTTGGCACACAACACAAAACAGAGGGTAGTTGAAGGACATTACTTTTGGCCTTCCCATTTCACTTGGAATTCTCCAATGCACAGGATGAAAGTCCAAGGCATTAAAGGTTTAGGAGTCATGTAACCTCTCTTGGAAGTGGGTAGAAATGGCAATACCATTGGAAAGACATAGTTTTAGACAATTTGATCCACTAGGTATTGAAGCAGTTATAAACAATTGTAATTCATCCATTGTACTATTTCTAAGAAATATAACGTGGTGGAAATATCATTGGCACCTACCAAGATGGGCCTTCTCTTCCATATTGAGGGTTTCCCAGATGAATATTGTTGTCTTGTGTGTACGTGTTCAATCATGCACCATTTTTCCAATTTTATTGCATTCAATTAAGCTTCCTTAAGAATAACACTTGGTTCTAATTTGGAGCATAAGTAAATTTGGTGATTTGTAAGCCACAAAGCATAGTTTGTAGTCGATCATGGATAATTTTGGTATCAAAGTAGGAATTCAACTCTGACATTAGCATTGACTTACTTGTAGCTGCCCTTTGAGGTTGAGATGGATGCTAGTGCGTATGCCATGTGAGTCATCTTGCTACAAGGTGGCAAACCCATTTGCTATCATTCAGAGATCTTCACTTCAATGCTAAGGGGTTATTCGTTGTATGATAGAGAGCTTTATGAATTTGTCCAAGCAATCATGAAATGAAGGCACTACTTACATGGCAAAGAGACTATTGTACATATGAACCACAAGCCTTTACAATATTGATCAAATACAAGAAGGGAAATACCAATGTTGTGGTGGACATGTTGTCTAGGCCACCTATTTCAAAGCCCATATCATCTCTTAATATGATGACACAGCTGGAGCCTTTTACTAGGGAGGTCTACGGAGAAGACTATGTACAAGACTCAAATTTTGGGGAGAAGTACAAACAGCTCTCTTCACAAAATTAATATCAACTTCAAAATATATTTTCCTTTATAAATCTGTTCCAACTTTCTTTAATACAGATCTGAAATACTCTTCATAATTTTTCTGCTCTAGGTCTGCTCAAATTCAAATAATATTCATTGCATTGCTTGCTTAAAAACACTCGTCTCATATTCCTTAAATACCATCTAATATGCCTTTTCACAAGGGAGGCAATCCTTCACAAAGGAGGTCAGCCTCAAATTTAAACACAATTTAATTTATTTTATTTTATTCTTCCCCAAGATGGCGTTTCAACACATGCAGATCGGCCAACATTTATCACTTATTTAATTTTATTTTTAATTTCCCAATAGGGGCGATTCCAAGAGAGGCGCTACCAAGAGGGGGTCGGCCTCAAATAAGTAACGATTTTATTTTAATATTAGCCTCGAATAAATTAATGTATTTCAGCACTACCATAATGAAGTCGGCCATCTTTTAATGATTGGAATGTAGCAATTTGTGGCCTTTGGCCTTTGGCGATTTCCTCTTCCCTCCTTTGACATCAATGACAACAATATTTCCAACAATCTCCCCCTTTATCATTGATGGCAATCTCATATAGAAATAATCTGTGAATATATAATGCTCCCCCTTTCTCTAGTGCTCCTCCTTTCTGTAATACTCCTCCTTTCTACAACTCTCCCCCTTTGACATCAATGGCAAAAGTCTTCATGGACCTAAAAGATAATGCAATGAGTAGCTCCCCCTGAATTGGTGCTTCTCTTTAGGAATTTAATGACTAGATAAAAAGGATATCACCTCCAACTTCTGTCTAAGATACTTGAAAGTCTCTTTTGGTGGGGGCTTTGTGAAGATGTCTGCAATCTGTTTCTATGTAGCAACATACTCCAACTTAACTTGTTGATCTGCCACCTGCTCTCTTAAGAAGTAATATTTAATTGGAATGTGCTTTGTTCTTGAGTGCATAACCGGATTCTTTGAGATATTTATTGCACTTGTGTTATCGCAGAATATTGATATTGGATGATCATATTCTACCTTAATATCCCTTAGTGTTTTGTAATGTCCCCGTTTTTGAAATGGTCGCCATTGGAGAGAGATTGAGCTAATTCCCACCCTTTTGGGATTTTTGGAAGGCATCTTCAGTATTGGAGATGACTTGTCATATTCTTCGGAGGTCCTTGATGCACCCACCATGGATAAGATAATTTCCCTTCCTTGGAGCGAACTACTTGGGAGAGTTACTTCTATGGAGATATGCTATGAGATATGGAGACTTATTATAGTTTTGCCAAGAGATGATATGGTCTCATATGGAGGTCATTTGGATGTTTGGATAAGTGATATAACATCTTCTTTCATGCCTAGAGATGGTCGAGCTCAAGGTTGCATTCTACATACCATCATAATGAGGTCACTTGTTGTTTGGCGCCAATGAAGAAATAAAAATATCATATTCCTTGTATCTAGGCTAGCGCTTGAAGGAGAGATAAAACAATAAAAAAATCATCTTTAATTTGATTTGTTATGGGTGCTCATATGGAGAAAGGGAGGTCGGCCCTCTTGGAGGGAATTTTGCAATTCAAAATTATAATCGCTCTTGCCTAGGTCGGCCCTATTGGAGGGATACATGTTGTGTATATATACAAGGTTGAATTGGCATTTGGAAATCATAATCAATAATTCATTCATTCAACATTTGGAGTTTATCTCTTGGAGAAAGATTTGAGACGAAAACCTCAAGTTCTTGGAAGAAGTTGAATGAAACCCTAGCTTCTTCTTGTGAGGATTCCGTGACAGGGATCCAATTGCACTTCATCATCATTGGGCAGAAATTATATCAGCTTGGAGAGCATCTTTGGGTGGCGATTTACCTAGGGCATCATCCTAGGGCTGGAGCGCACCTACTTGAGGAGGAGCAACTTGTTTCTAAGAGCAGATTTTAGCATTTTATGGGCTGCTAGGGTTAGGGTTTGGGCAGACTTTACATCAGCAGCATTGCAGCTTTGTGCACCCTCCATTGGAGAAGATATTCATGCATATTTTGACATATTTTGGTATGTAACCATTGTTAGTAGTACTTGCTATGTTGTGACGCTTGTGGCTATTCGCCCTAGCCATATATTTTGTATATGAAGACTGCATATATTCAGATTTTACAGCAGCAGACTTATCTATTCATATTGGAGTTGTTTATCATGGTTGCTAATGTGTGTTTCATGGTGTAATCTATTCCTATGCTTGGGCAAATCATGTATGATGCTCCTTTGATGCTTGAATATGATTTACATTGGTTGTTATGAGTGTTTCAATCTGAAAATTGTTAAAAATCAGATTTCAGTCATTAGGGTTTGAGCAGAAATTGAAGTAGAAAATATTTGGAAAGCCCCTAAATCCAAACTTGTCCATAATATCCCCATTTGGGATATTACAGTGGTATCAGAGCCTTGATCTTGCCAGCCTATAGGTCTAAAAGATATCATGGAGGAGGCATTTAGGCTTCTCAAAGAGATGGAAGAAAGTAATCGAGACATGAGGATGTTTCTATCTCAATATATTGATCTAGATGAGTGCGACTATGACTACAGGGAGAATGATGACTTTCACATTTTGGACCGGCCTATCATTAGAAAAGATAAACCTCAAAAAGCAACTCCGGAGTTGGAAGGGCCCAAGAAAATAATGAAGGCGAAGGTAGACTATGACCTACAAAAGAAGATAAGAGAACCTACATGTGATTATGAACAAGACATCAATCAATCTATGCATGTTAAAGATTGGACTCCAAGCCCTAAAGAAGACAGAGCCACGGGTACATTTCCGCCCTATGAGGATAAGGACGAAGGAGAATCACCTATTGAAACTACAAGTAACGAAGACATGGGACAGCATGATGACTACACAATTGAAGAAGTTGCCACCATGGAGATTGACAAATTAACCATGTGGGATCAGCTACGAGAAGGTATGAGTTCATTTGATGTTCCTTTGGTTGAGCCTAGCATTGTTTCATCACCTTTGCATCATATTGGCATGGAATCGAATGGTGGTATGGGTATCTTTGAGATGAATGTTCTTCATAAGGACAATTCAGAAAATTCAGCAGGAAGTGATCAAAGTGGATTGGATAAGATTGATTTGACATTGCAAGAAAAAGAGGTCATAGCAATGCACACATCTTCTAGATCAGCCATTGAGGAAGATCATGAGGTAGAAGTGTTACATCCCCTTTTGTTTGAACAATGAAAAATTAATTATGTTATTAGTTGAGTACAACCACTTTCATATCAATGTGAAATTATTCGTTGGAAAAATGTATGACTTTTCTTTAATTGTGAATATTTTCTTACTTATATGTGAAAATGGATTGATGAAAATGATATTAATTATTGTCTGTATCATGGAAATGATTTAACCTTCTTTACTTGTATAAGTGGTTGCAGGACAAAACAGGTGGCAAAGAAAAAGGGATATCAATAGGGAGAGGGTGATTACAGGAATTGAAAAACAATAATTAAGCCAAATTCTAAGTCACTGTAGCCTCAGCCAAGGCACATGCGTATAAATATATATATATATATATATATATATATATATATATATATATATATATATATTTTAGTGGTGAAAAAAAGATTTATCTCTTAAGTTTATTAAATAAAATATTTGGGTCTTACCTTGTGGAGCGCTTGAAGTGTTTGAGCTGGAATCTTGTTTGTAACTTCCCTTTCTTCTCCACTCCGTTGGAATGCAAGAGGGAACCGCTCCACCTTGCACTCAAACGTAGTGGAGGAGCGGTTTTCTTTGTGGGACGTCCATTCTTTCTTGGCATGCATTCACTTCATTTTATTGGAGTAGGGAGAACTTCCGCACATTTTTCATTATGCATTTTTCTTTCATAGGAAGGCGGGGAAGATAGGCGAATGGAAGATATCGATCTAAAGTATCTCTGACTGAGCATTACCTTTTAGCGTGCAAGTTTTACGGATGGTTGGTGCATTTTTCTTCTGAAAACTTTTTGTCAACTCTGTTTTGTGCAATTTGTCAAGCGGCCGCTGTCACCTATTTCAGTTGTTAGAGCAATCGCGGCTAGCTTAACTCGACGCCAAAAGTCTTGTCAGGCAAGATCATGAATCTTCATTAATAGTTCGTTTTATCATAGTGTTTGATGATCGAAATAACTCGCATCATACTATCTTTCTCTTTTCATGATTCTGAGTTTCCGGATCAGTTTTCTGAAATCTGTAAATGCATTTCTTTATTCAAGCTTTCCGATTCTGTTGAAGCTTAGATCCTCTTGATACTAGACTTGTGTTTATTTATATATATAAGCATATATATATATATATATATATATATGATTATATATACATATAATCATTTCTATTACTACAACTTGTGTATTATATTTACACTGAAAACAACGAAACCGTTGTACCTTTATGATAGAGTAATTTATGTCTGTATATTTATGTTCTGCACTTACTACGAACTGAAAGTTTGTCAAGTAAGACATGTATGATACCATGCAAAAACCTGCAATCATAAACAAAAGAAGAAAATACTAAATTAATAACAATGTCGAGCAAGGGTGAAGGCTGAAGACACAGTAGTGTCAGATATATATATACTAGAAATCCTTGGCCAAGGTTACGATGCAGATTAGGCATCTGTCAGCGATCAAGTACCAGATATACCACTGGTCAGAATGATCTTTCCAGTTAGGAGGTACCTATAGGGAAAAGATCGATCAGGAGGTATAGGTCTTGACACCAGGCTCAGAGGCACATTGTTGTTAATTGATTCCTGTCATCACCCTCGTGAAGGGTCGGGTTTCTTTAGTTGAAGAAGCACAGGAGACCAAATGGTCTTAGTTGGGTGGTTAAAACCCTTGTTGATATTTTCTTTCCAAAATCCAAAGGAGGATCTACAAACAAAATCAGCAGGAAGCTACTCAAGTTGTACTTCTCTTAATCTCTCTTATTATTTGAATTTCGTTGAAGAAAGTTAGTTAAATTATTATTGGTTGCATATAATCAGATTACTTCAGCTGAAAATGAAAGTTAGTTGTAAACGTGAAATTGTATTGCATAGATAGTTAGTTAATCAAGTTTATCTTTCTACTGAAATTCTGTTAATAGATAATTTTCTATTCTATTAAATTAAAGTGAGTGTAACATATGGTATCAGAGCTACCAAATTCTACACTGAACCTTGGGGCTCATCATCCTTAGAACATTGTAAACAGTTACTAATGTCTCTTCAGGATGGTATTGATAAGAAAAACACCCCGGAAAAAGGTTCGAGACCCTGCATCCATTCGACTATGGAAGATCAGACTATCTTATGATTACTCAAGTTGTTCACCCCCAGCAGATTCGTAAACAATAGCCGAAGCTTTGACAAGACTTCGGAGGGAGAGAAAGAAATGGATAATCTCTAGAAAAGAGAAAGTAAAGTCCGCCATAATTGCAGAAGTAACTAAGACCAAAACCAAAGATCAAACTAAACCAGAAACATCTGAGGGAGATCGAGTTCCGACTCCTGGATATAAACTTATTCCATTTTCAGAGTTTAGTGATCAGGAGGAACCTATCACTGATAATGAAGATGATTCAGAAAACTAGTCACAGAAAGTGATGATCATTTTGTATTGCAATAAATCTATCACAGGAAGTGATAGAAATTTTGTAATTACCTATCACAGGGAGTGATAGTCTTTCTTTTATAAATGAAAAATTTTGTACCATTTGCACTTAACATGAGTTTCAAATGATTATTTTTATTATGCAAAGGAAGATTCCTTAAATACAGTGGAAAACTACTGAATAACAATAACTCACAACCCAAAAACTAATTAAAACTCTTAAATTTCTTCAGGAACTTCATTAGAATTGAATATTCCGGAAATGAGTTCAGAGAAGATCAGAACAATGGCCCCATGGATAAACTGGATCAACTTTTGAACATGATGAAAACAACTCAGGACAGATTAGCCCACCTAGAAAGAAGGGTAGAAGGGCAATCTGAGACAAGAGAAGAAGGATCTGAAAACCATAGTGACTGGCATGAAGATAACTCGAAAACCTTAAGTTTAGGACTCAAGAGGAGCAGATTGCCTGATGAGTTAGCCAAGGATATGAAAAAGATAAAACCTCCTAAATTCGAAGGTTCTACTTTGGAAGATGCCGCAGAAGCCTGGCTAACAGAAATGGAGTACTTTGAACTTTGGGACTATTCCGATAACTCTAAAGCAGCATGGGCAGCTTACCAATTGGCAGGAGAAGCTGCCACATGGTGGGAAAACAAGAGGGCTGAAATGGGATTGGCAATAGCTGATGTGTCTTGGGAGCAATTTGTGAAGATATTCTGCCAAAGATGGATGCCCCAGTTATTTTATGATCAAAAACTGTTGGATTTTGAAAACCTCAGGCAGGGACTCCTAACTGTCAACGAGTACTGAGAGAAATATACCCGACTACTCTGTCCCACAGTACCAACAAGATGAAAACTTTCGAGTACGAAAGTTCATTATGGGGTTAAACAATCGTATTGGAGGGCCAGTGGATGTTTTAGCACCCTGAACTATGGATGAAGCTTATGAGAAAGTTGTTCGACAGGAACAGAGGTTAAAGAAAGATGATTCCTTCAGGGACAGAAAGCACAACAGGGGTAAGTGGGACCAAAATCAGCAGAATTTCAAGAAGAAGGGATACAAGAATAACCAGTTCAAAAAGAACAATAACAATCCTCGGAAGGATGAAAACTTCACTAATAAAAGCACTAAAAAGAAAGGACCACCAAGAGGATGTTTTAATTGTGGAGGAGAACACTATGCAAATCAGTGCCCCTCTAAGAGTCAACAAGGACAGCAACAACGAAAACCCCTACCACCTCAACAGACCGTATTTCAACAAAGAATTCATGCAGCAGTTGACAATAGACAAGTAGAGTACCAGGTTGCTCCTATAGAAACTCCAGGTATGCTTTATGGAAACCCAATAACTATTTTAATAGATACAGGAGCCATTGAATGTTTTATATCACCTAAGTTACTGGGAAGGTTCCCTAAAAGAACTCGGTCTATGGCTAAATCATGGATGGTTGAATATGCTAATCCGACGAGAGCTCGGGTAGAGTAGTGTCTGTTTGAAGCAAAGATTGAATTTCCAGACTTCACTACAGAGGTCAACCTTTACGTAGCACCTCTAGGGTCCTATGATGTGATCATTGGAATGAATTGGTTAAAAGAACATAGGGCTAAGGTCAATTGTTATGCTAAGATAGTAGAATGCATAGATGATTTAAGGAATCCGGTGCAGATTCAAGGGAAACAACGAGAAGTTAAGGTGCGGCAAATTTCGGCTATGCAGCTGAAAAGAAATAGAAGGGATGCAAATTGTTTGTGGTCAAGATGGAAGCGGTCAGTGAAGGGACAAAGCATTCCCAGAATAGGAAGAGAAAATTGGAAATTGAAGATGAGAAAGAAATCTTCGCTGAAAAATACCCATATCTCCGGGAATATCAAAATGTATTTCCCGAGGAACTACCTGGGTTACCACCTAGAAGAATTTTTGATTTTGCTATTGATCTTGTACCAGGGGCCGAACCTATTTCAAAAGTACCTTACCGTATGACCACACTAGAGCTAGTAGAGTTAAAAGCACAATTACAGGAATTAATGGATAAAGGTTTGATTCGGCCAAGTGTTTCACCATGGGGTGCCCCAGTAATTTTTGTTAAAAAGAAGGATGGGACTCTTCATCTATGTATAGACTACTGAATGTTAAATAAGCTCACCATCAAGAACAAATATCCCTTACCTCGAATAGATGATCTGTTTGATCAAATGAAAGGGGCTGCAGTATTTTCAAAAATAGATTTGAGATCGGGATATCAACTCAGGTTAAAAGAAGAAGACATTCATAAGACGGCTTTTAGAACTAGATATGGGCACTATGAGTTCACAGTTCTACCATTTGGACTTACTAATGCCCCAGCCGCATTCATGAACTTGATGAACAGCGTATTTAGAGATAGCCTGGATAAGTTTGTTTTGGTATTTTTAGATGACATTCTTATTTACTCCAAAAATGAGGAAGAGCACCTACAACACCTTCAAATAGTTCTTCAGCGGATAAGGGAACACAAACTGTATGGAAAACTGTCAAAATGTACCTTCTTTCAGAAAGAAATACAATATTTGGGGCATGTTATATAGGCTAAAGGAATTGCAGTGGACCCTGCTAAGATCAAAGCCATAGTGGATTGGCCAGTACTGAAGAATGTTCCAGAGGTTATGAGTTTCATGGGATTAGCTGGGTACTATAGGAGATTTGTCAGAGATTTTTCTAGAATTGCTCATCCCATTACCTCTCTTCAAAGGAAAGGAAAAAGATTTGAATGGACTGAAAAATGTCAAGAGGCATTTGATCTATTAAAGGAAAAACTAACAACCGCTCCAATATTGACAGTACCGGATCCTAATGGTTGTTTTGTGGTTATAACAGATGCATCGGGAGAAGGATTGGGCAGAGTATTAATGCAAGAAGGAAAGGTAGTGGCTTACGAATCCCGAAAACTAAAACAATATGAGCAAAATTATGCACCCCGTGATTTAGAGTTGGCAGCTCTTGTTTATGCTCTGCAAATGTGGCGACATTATTTGTTAGGAAAAACTTTTGAACTCAAGACAGATCAAAATTTGAAATATATATAGACGCAACCCAATCTAAATGCTCAACAGAGGAGATGGATGGAGTTAATCGCCGATTATGATTTTGAGATCAGTTACATTAAGGGCAAGGAAAACAGAGTAGATGATGCCTTGAGTCGACAAAAGCATATAACGGCAATGGTATCCATCAACACTGATTTTAGAAACCAGGTGATTCAGAAATTGGAAGAAGATGAATATTATTTGCAAGTTTGGGAAGCTCTGTAGTCAAATCCACAAGAGTCTAAATATGAAGGTTTTCACATTGAAGCAGATGGACTTTTGAGATTTAAAGGAAGAATGTATATTCCAAAGTCTTCTGAGCTAAGGAAAAAGATATGGAAAGAAGTTCACACCGCACCATATTCAGGACACCCCGGAGTAACCAAGATGTTGGCTGATGTCAAACCGTTATATTTTTGGAGGGGAATGAAAAAGGACGCAGCAAAATTTGTGGCAGAATGTTTTGAATGTCAGAAGGTAAAAGCAGAGCATCAGCATCCAACAGGACTACTTCAGCCCCATAGCGTACCTGATTGGAAATGGCAGATTATTATCATGGATTTTGTACAAGGTTTACCTTTGACCAGGAATAGGCATAATGCCATATTGGTGGTAGTGGATAAACTCACAAAAGTGGCACATTTCATACCAGGGAATTTAACGGATGGAGCACCAGTGATTGCCCGAAAATTTGTACAAGAGATTTTTTGTCTCCATGGAATACCAAAAAAGATCATATCTGATAGGGATGCCCGGATAACATCCAGATTTTGGCAAACCTTATTTTCAGCCTTGGGGACTCAATTAAATATTAGTACAACATATCATCCCGAGACAGATGGTCAAACGGAGAGGGTAAATCAAATTTTAGAGGATTTACTTAGAATGTACTGTATGGATCAACAATACAAATGGGAAGAATATTTACCCTTGGTAGAATTTGCCTATAACAATTCATATCAGTCAGCAATAAAAATGGCACCTTTCGAGGCACTATATGCCAAGAAATGTAGAACCCCTATAAGTTGGAATAGGTAGGAAGACAGGATCATTCTAGGACCCGAGATGCTTCAAGAAATGGAGGAGCAAGTATGAATAATCAGACAGAGATTGAAAGAAGCCAATGACAGGCAAAAGAGTTATGCTGATGCAAAATGTGTTCCCAGACAGTTTGTAGTGGGAGAAAAAGTTCTTTTACGAGTGAAACCACAAAAAAGCTCTATAAAATTTGGGAAAGCCTCTAAGTTAGCCCCGAGATGCGTGGGACCTTTTGAAGTTCTTGAAATCATCAATCCTGTGGCTTACAGAATTGCTCTGCCCCCGACTCTCACCAGAATTCATAATGTATTTCATGTTTCTTATCTTAAGAAATATTATGTAGACTCTGAGTATATGATTGATTGGAAATCATTGCAGGTACGAGACCCTGGGGTGATCATAATAGAGCCACTCCGAGTACTCGAGATACGTAAACTACACTTACGTAATCGCGAGGTGGTGCAATGTAAGGTCCAGTGGGACCAGTATTCAAAAGAGAATGCCACTTGGGAAGATTATGATGAGATCCATCAAAAATTTCCTTATTTATTTCCAAACAATTGAGACTAATGTGAAAACTATGTGATTAAACCTTTTTATTGCTTATTGATAAATAATCATCGAGGACGATGATTCTTGAGGGGAAGAATATGTTACATCCCCTTTTGTTTGAACAATGAAAAATTAATTATGTTGTTAGTTGAGTACAACTGCTTTCATATTAATGTGAAATTATTAGTTGGAAAAATGTATATGATGACTTTTCTTTAATTCCGAATATTTTCTTACTTATATTTGAAAATGGATTGATGAAAATGATATTAATTATTGTTCGTATCATGGAAATGATTTAACCTTCTTTACTTGTATAAGTGGTTGCAGAACAAAATAGGTGGCAAAGAAAAAGGGATATCAACAGGGAGAGGGTGATTACAGGAATTGAAAAACAATAATTAAGCCAAATCCTAAGTCACCGTAGCCTCAGCCAAGGCACATGATTATATATATATATATTCTAGTGGTGAAAAAAAGATTTATCTCTTAAGTTTATTAAATAAAATATTTGGGTCTTACCTTGTGGAGCGCTTGAAGTGTTTGACCTGGAATCTTGTTTGTAACTTCCTTTTCTTCTCCACTCCGTTGGAATGCAAGAGGGAACCGCTCCACCTTGCACTCAAACGTAGTGGAGGAGCGGTTTTCTTTGTGGGACGTCCATTCTTTCTTGACATGCATTCACTTCATTATATTGGAGTAGGGAGAGCTTACGCACATTTTCCATTATGCATTTTTCTTTCATAGGAAGGCGGGGAAGATAGGCGAAAGGAAGATATCGATCTGAAGTATCTCTAACTGAGCATTACCTTTTAGCGTGCAAGTTTTACGGATGGTTGGTGCATTTTTCTTCTGAGAACTTTTTGTCAACTCTATTTTGTGCAATTTGTCAAGCGGCCGCTATCACCTATTTCAGTTGTTAGAGCAATCGCGGCTAGCTTAACCCGACGCCAAAAGTCTTGTCAGGCAAGATCATGAATCTTCATTAATAGTTCGTTTTATCATAGTGTTTGATGATCGAAATAACTCGCATCATACTATCTTTCTCTTTTCATGATTCTGAGTTTCCAGATCAGTTTTCTAAAATCTGTAAATGCATTTCTTTATTCAAGCTTCTGATTCTGTTGAAGCTTAGATCCTCTTGATACTAGACTTGTGTTTATTTATATATATAAGCATAAATATATATATATATGTATATTTTATATATATGTATATTTTATATATATATATATGATTATATATACATATAATCATTTCTATTACTACAGCTTGTGTATTATATTTACACTGAAAACTACGAAACCATTGTACCTTTATGATAGAGTAATTTATGTTTGTATATTTCTGTTCTGCACTAACTACGAACTGAAAGTTTGTCAAGTAAGACGTGTATGATACCATGCAAAAACCTACAATCATAAACAAAAGAAGAAAATACTAAATTAATAACAATGTCGAGCAAGGGTGAAGGCTGACGACACAGTAGTGTCAGATATATATATACTAGAAATCCTTGGCCAAGGTTACGATGCAGATTAGGCATCTGTCAACGATCAAGTACCAGATATACCACTGGTCAGAATGATCTTTCTAATTAGAAGGTACCTATAGAGAAAAGATCGATCAGGGGGTATAGGTCTTGACACCAGGCACAGAGGCACATTGTTGTTAATTGATTCCTGTCATCACCCTCGTGAAGGGTCGGGTTTCTTTAGTTGAAGCACGAGAGACCAAATGGTCTTGGTTGGGTGGTTAAAACCCTTGTTGATATTTCTTTTTCCAAAATCCAAAGGAGGTTCTACAAACAAAATCAGCAGGAAGCTATTCAAGTTGTACTTCTCTTAATCTCTCTTATTACTTGAATTTCGTTTAAGAAAGTTAGTTAAATTATTATTGGTTGCATATAATGAGATTACTTCAGCTGAAAATGAAAGTTAGTTGTAAACGTGAAATTGTATTGCATGGATAGTTAGTTAATCAAGTTTATCTTTCCGCTGAAATTCTGTTAATAGATAATTTTCTATTCTGTTAAATTAAAGTGAGTGTAATAAGAAGATTCTACCTACTACTTTGATTGAGATCCTTTGATAGAGCATAATGAAGACTTAGCCTTCACACATAGGTGTCATGAAGAAATTGATTTGTGGAGGCATGATCGGGATATGTTACATGAGGGCCTTGGGTCTCATAAGTCTCATCACTTGAAGACAAATGGAGGTAAGCTTGTGGTTGCCCTAGATCATTTTGATCATGTTCATGAAGTGATGGCAAGTTTGTGTTGGAAAGCCGTAGAGAGGCATGAGCACTTTGAAGATCTTTACCTTGCCGAGTTTCAAGAGCTCCAAGAGGCCGTGGCTATGGTGAAGAACAACTACTTGCATCTACTTGCGGATAGAGATCATCTATTCAAGATGGGCGAGATATATGCTAGCTATTAGAAGGGATGAAGATAATGTGGATAAGCTCACCTTAAAGCTTGAGGACACTATGGATTCTTTGAAGAGCACTCAAGAGGCCCTTCAAGAATCGGAAGATCAAGTGAAGAAGTTTCATTGGGAGTTGAGCATGGCACACTCTTCACCATACACATCAGAACTTCAGACTTCTATGACCACCACATTCAAGGAAGGACAATGCAACACGAAGAGGGCAAGAGGTGGAGTCATGGAGGAAGAGGAGATTAGGATCTATGAAGACATCTTTCAAAGGCACGAGGTTAGGTCTAATTTTCTGAATTGCAACAGCAGTTCCTCGACTTCACATCATCATGACATGACAGCCAAAGAGATCAGCCTTGAGGCTTGTGATTTTTATGGAGAGAATCATGTTGGATCAGCCTTGGATGCAGAGCATGCAACAATGATAAAGGAGAGGTTTGAGAAGGGTAAAGGCACTACAATAAGGTATGGCAAGAGTTCTGATTTTATTTGGATCAGCAGTCTTTCACTCTTGCATAATCATATGTTGGCAGCCCTTACACATGAGAATGGGTTTGGGAAGAGCTCTTCTATCATTGGCTTTCATTTTGGACCCAAGAGAACCAAGTTAGTTCAGCATGACATGTGGCATGAGTCTTGTATGGTGGCTAAGCAAGTGGAGCAATCAGATTTGAGGTATGGTACAGAATCTTTTGTCTGTCTACTTCTTCAGGATTTGATGACACCTCTTTTGGAGAGCCACTTGAAGGCTCGCATCACAGATTTGGATGACATCATTGAGTACACACTATGTGGATCAGCCACTAGTGTTGAGACTACCTATGTTGATAAGCGTAACGAGGATGGATCCTTGGTCCTTCATGGAGCACTTGAGGAGTTTGTTGGTGAAGGGTTCCATCATATTGATAACTATTGGGTGGAGTATGTAGCTGCCTTATTTCAGATGTATGCCATGGAGGCTCTTGCTTTTGTTGAGCATACTACGGTGGTGCAGCTGAATGATGACAGAAGGTATGAGGATATTGATATGATGTTTGGTTTGGAGTTACTAATGCTTGTGTTTCAGCTAGGTGATGGCATAGGGATTGAAAGAAAGCATGAAGATCTTGATGTTCCAGCCCTAGTTCATGAAGATCTATTCCATATTTTGCTAGGAGATGGCTGTTCCACTTCATGGTGCATAGATTCCCTTCAAAGCTCTTGGCGAACAGCAACTGCTTGGGAGCTTGGTGGAGTTGTTGAGACTACACTTAGTGGATCAGCCACTAATATCCAGACTTCACTTCACGAGTGAGTCATAAGGGATGATTCTTTAATCATTCATGGAGGAGATGTAGAGTTGGATGCTACTATGACACAATTCTATCCTTCTATTGATCCTTTGATGACATTGAAGGCTGTCCTATGTCCGAGCTTGGTAATGCATAATACCGAGGCACTTGCATTAGAGGAGCGTACTTTCGAGATACAGTTGGTTCACATGCCAAGGTATGAAGATGTTCCCATTTCTAATTGTGAGGCATTAGGGTTTGTTTCACAGTTGGGCTTTGACCTTGGAGATGGAGGTGAGCACGATGCCATGGATATTCTAATCCTTATACATGAGGTTCTTTTGCATATATGGTTGGGAGATGATTATTCTACTTCATGGTGCATGGATCTCATACTGAGTAGAGGGAGGACAACAGTTGTTTTGGAGTTGAGAGGAGAGTTGGATCATCTCCTCATCTTGGGAGAGCAGCACATTGATGATATCCTATCATCCATTGTCATGAGTGACATCCTCTACACTATCATGGAGCTGATTTGCCTTCATGAGGATATTGTTTGGGTTCATGTCAGCAACTTTGTGCGAGCAATTACACACCTTCTTGCACCTGTGTCAGGCCTACTTCACATTCATGGGAGGTCAACTGGAGTTGGAGGTTGGCTGGGTGTTGAGGATTTTCCGAGATGCTTCCACTACCTCATACTGTGCACATATGGAGGAGTGATGATTTGGGATCCAGGAGGTAGTATTTGGGATCTATATACGTTGCTTCACCACTTTTTGGATACAGATGATGACAGCGTGAGGCAGCCGAAGCTTGGTGACAGGTGGACATGTTCCAAAGGCTACACTCTTCGCCACTTGTTGACAGGCATGTTTCTCTTCGAGGCTTCATTTCTGAGGAGTGGCACCTTGGGAGCTTCAAAGAGTGTTGCACTTGTGGCTGTAGGATTACTTTCAAAATTTGGAGGATGGTGCTTGGTTGCACTCGAGTATGTATGGCTTCGGCTACCGGAGTTCACTTCGCATTACATTCTTCACATTCTTCTTGGAGGATGTAGCCACCAATGGAGGACTTGTAAGCCACCGAGCATGCGAACGGATGGAGATACATGTCATTTGACACTATCTCACAAGATACATACTTGCCATTACTTGAGGACAAGCAATTCCAAGAAGGGAGGACTGTAATGTCCCCATTTTTGGAATGGTCGCCATTGGAGAAAGATTGGGCTAATTCCCACCCTTTTGGGATTTTTGGAAGGCATCTTGAGTATTGGAGATGACTTGTCATATTCTTCGGAGGTCCTTGATGCACCCACCATGGATAAGATAATTTGCCTTCCTTACAGCGAGCTACTTGGGAGAGTTACTTCTATGGAGATATGCAATGAGATATGGAGACTTATTATAGTTTTACCAAGAGATGATATGGTCTCATATGGAGGTCACTTGGATGTTTGGATTAGTGATATAATATCTTCTTTCATGCCTAGAGATGGTCGAGATCGAGGTTGCATTCTACATACCATTATACTGAGGAGGTCACTTGTTGTTTGGCGCCAATGTAGAAATAAAAATATCATATTCCTTTTATCTAGGCTAGTGCTTGAAGGAGAGATAAAACAATACACAAATCATATCTTAATTGATTTGTTTTGAGAGCTCATATGGAGAAAGGGGGGTCGGCCCTCTTGGAGGGAATTTTGCAATTCAAAATTATAATCTCTCTTGCCTAGGCCAGCCCTATTGGAGGGATACATGTGTATATATACAAGGTTGAAATGGCATTTGGAAATCATCATCAATAATTCATTCATTCAACATTTGGAGTTTATCTCTTGGAGAAGGATTTGAGACGAAAACCTCAAGTTCTTGGAAGGAGTTGGACGAAACCCTAACTTCTTCTTGTGAGGATTCTGTGACGGGGATCCAATTGCACTTCATCATCATTGGGCAGAAATTATATCAGCTTGAGGAGCCTCTTTGGGTGGTGATTTATCTAGGGCATCATCCTAGGGCTGGAGCACACCTACTTGAGGAGGAGCGACTTGTTTCTAAGAGCAGATTTTGGCATTTTATGGGCTGCTAGGGTTAGGGTTTGGGCACACTTTACATCAGCAGCATTGCAGCCTTGTGTGCCCTCCATTGGAGAAGATATTCATGCATATTTTGGTATGTAACCATTGCTAGTAGTACTTGATATGTTGTGAGGCTTGTGGCTATTCGACCTAGCCATATATATTTTGTATATGAAGACTGCATATATTCATATTTTACAGCAACAGACTTATCTATTCATATTGGAGTTGTTTATCATGGTTGCCAATGTGTGTTTCATGGTGTAATTCATTCCTACGCTTGGGCGAATCATGTATGATGCTCCTTTGATGCTTTGATATGATTTACATTGGTTGTTATGAGTCTTTCAATCTAAAATTTGTTAAAAATCAGAATTCAATCATTAGGGTTTGAGCAGAAATTGAAGTAGAAAATATTTGGAAAGCCCGTAAATACAAACTTGTCCATAATATCCCCATTTGGGATATTACATGTTTGCCTCATCCAAAGAACCTGAGTACAACAAGATGCTGCTACTATATATTCGGCCTCTGTTGTGGTATTCAGCCTCTGTTGTGGATAGAGAAACTGAAGCATGTTTCTTACTCAACCATTATACAAGACTATATTTAACTTTTTCAAAACTTAATCAACCACAAACATACAAGATCTAACAATTAAGAAAAAGATTTATGTGGAAACCCTTTCAGGAGAAAACCATGGATAAGAGACTGCTTGGATCTATTGTCCAAATCTAGTCACAACAAAATCAATATTCTTTTACAAATCTTCTTTGTAGGCACCAACCCACTAGAGACACCAATCCCCACTGCTAAGCACCAACTTTGCAAGAGACACCAATCTCTTCTTTTGAGAGGCACCAACCTCCAAAGATTTCACCTTCTTGTAGTTTCTTCAATGGATGATAATCATTTAAACCTTCTTCATAAGATCAGCATATATACTCTCTCCTTCACAAAATTAATATCACCTTCTTCAACATATAATTTCCTTTATAAATCTGCTCCAACTTTCTTCAATACAGATCTGAAATACTCTTCATAATTTTTCAGCTCTAGGTCTGCTCAAATTCAAATAATATTCATTGCATTGCTTGCTTAAAAACACTCGTCTCATATTCCTTAAATACCATCGAATATGTCTTTTAACAAGGGAGGCAATCCTTCACAAAGGAGATCGGCCTCACACTTAAACACAATTTAATTTAATTTATTTTATTCTTCCCCAAGATGGCGTTTCAACACATGCAGATCGGCCAACATTTATCACTTATTTAATTTTATTTTTAATTCCCCAATAGGGGCGATTCCAAGAGAGGCGCTACCAAGAGGGGGTCGGCCTCAAATAAGTAATGATTTTATTTTAATATCAGCCTCAAATAAATTGATGTATTTCAGCACTACCATAATGAAGTCGGCCATCTTTTAATGATTGGAATGTAGCGATTTGTGGCCTTTGGCCTTTGGCGATTTCCTCTTCCCTCCTTTGACATCAATGATAACAATATTTCTAACAATCTCCCCCTTTGTCATTGATGGCAACCTCATATAGAAATAATCTATGAATATATAATGGTCCCCCTTTCTCTAGTGCTCCTCCTTTCTGTAATACTCCTCCTTTATGCAACTCTCCCCCTTTGACATCAATGGCAAAAGTCTTCACGGAGCTGAAAGAAAATGCAATGAGTAGCTCCCCTTGAATTCGTGCTTCTCCTTAGGAATTTAATGACTAGATTTAAAGGATATCACCTCCAACTTCTATCTAAGATACTCGAAAGTCTCTTTTGGTGGGGGCTTTGTGAAGATGTCTACAATCTGTTCCTATGTAGCAACATACTCCAACTTAACTTGTTGATTTGCCACCTACTCTCTTAAGAAGTGATATTTAATTGGAATGTGCTTTGTTCTTGAGTGCATAACCGGATTCTTTGAGATATTTATTGCACTTGTGTTATCAGAAAATATTGATATTGGATGATCATATTCTACCTTAATATCCCTTAGTGTTTGCCTCATCCAAATAACCTGAGTACAACAAGATGCTTCTACTATATATTCGGCCTCTGTTGTGGATAGAGAAACTGAAGCATGTTTCTTACTCAACCAGGATACAAGACTGTTACCTAGAAAGAATGCACCTCCACTTGTACTCTTTTTGTCATCAATGCTACTAGCCCAATCTGCATCTGTGTATGCTGCTAAGGTGAAATTTTCACCTCTTGGATACCACAAGCCAAAATCTAAAGTGCCCTTTAGATATTTAAATATCTTTTTAACTGCCTGCACATGGATTTCTTTTGGCGCTGCTTGAAACTGTGCCACCATACCTACTGCCTGCATAATATCAGGTCTTGAAGCTGTCACATATAATAAACTCCCAATCATTGACCTGTAGAGAGTTTGATTGGCTTCAAGAGATTCATCATCCTTACTCAATTTGCATCCTATGACCATGGGTGTACTCACAGGTTTGCAATCCTCCATCGTGAATTTCTTCAACATCTCTTTAATATACTTGGTTTGTCAGATGAATATCCGTTTATTTGATTGCGAAATTTGTAAGCCAAGGAAGAAAGACAACTCACCAAGCATGGACATCTCAAATTCCTTTTGCATGTCCATGGCAAACTCTTGACACATTTTATCACTTTTACCTCCAAAAATAATATCATCCACATAAACTACAACAATTAATAGATCATCACCTTTAGTTTTAATGTAGAGATTGCTATCAACAATACCTCTTTTGAAACCTTCTTGTTGTAGGTAATTGTCCAATCTTGACTACCAAGCCCTAGGGGCTTGTTTCAACCCATAAAGTGCCTTCTTTAGCTTGCATACATAATCCTCATTTTCTGATAGGATGAACCCTTTTGGTTGTTCAATATATACTTCTTCTAAGTTCCCATTCAGAAAGGCTAACTTGACATCCATCTGATAGACTTTGAAGTTTTTGAAACAAGCAAATGCCAAAAACAGCCTTATAGCCTTTAATCGTGCAACAGGGGCAAATGTTTCTTCAAAATCAATTCCTTCTATTTGAGCATATCCTTTGCATACTAGCCTTGCTTTATTTCTTACAACTTGGCCATTCTCATTTAGTTTGTTTCTAAACACCTACTTAGTGCCAATTACATTCTTGTCCTTTGGTCTTGGGACGAGTTCCCAAGTTTCATTCTTCTCAATTTGGTTTAATTCTTCTTCGATGGCACTCACCTAGTGCTTGTCTTCACTTGCTTTTGTAAAGTTCTTAGGTTCTATTTTAGAAAGCACGGATAGATTTGGATGTTCTAATGCATTGGCCAATCACCTTCTTGTCTGGATTTCAATGTCTTTATCACCAAGAATGAGATCTTCTACATGATTTCTTCTAACAAACTTAGATGGAGTCTTTGTGTCCTTCCGTTCACTTATCTCATTTTCAACTTCTTCTACTTCCTCTTCTTTGCAACTTGCTTCCTTTTGATAATCAATTTCATGTGCTTTTTCATTTTGATGCCTTTCCTCATCCACTCTTACATTTGCACTTTCAACAATTTTGTGCAATCTCTTATTGTAACACCTATAGGCTTTGCTCCTTGAAGAGTAACCAAGGAATACTCCATCAGATCTAGAGTCAAATTTTCCTAAATCTTCATCTCTTCTTATATAGCATTTGCTCCCAAAAACTTTGAAGTACTTCACGGTTGCAAGCCTACCCTTCCATAGTTTATACGCTGTTTTACTATTATTGACTCTAATTTGCCCTCAATTCAGAATGTAGACTGTTGTATGAACCGCTTCTCTCCAAAATGTGTCTAATAGCCTAGACTCATTCAACATAATTCTTGCCATTTTTTGGACAGTTCTATTCTTTCTTTCCACAACTCCATTTTGTTGTGGAGTCCTTGCAGCTGAAAAGTGTCTACTTATCCCATGATGTTCACAAAATTCTTCAAATTCGTTTGAAGTGAACTCACCTCCTCTATCCGATCTTAGGCACTTGATTTATAGGCCAATTTCATTTTCAACCAAAGCCTTGAATGCCTTGAATTTCTCAAATGCTTCAGACTTTTCCTTTAAAAAGGTAACCCATGTCATCTTTCAATAATCATCAAACAGCAACATGAAATAGCTCTCACCTTGCAAAGCTCTTTGTTCTTGTTGGCCCACAAAGGTCTGTATGTACAAGTTCCAAGGGTTTTGACGTTGAATACGCCTTTGATTTGAAACTTGCCCTTGTTTGCTTTCCATGTTGGCACTGCTTGCAAATAGTATTTGAAGGCTTTGCAATCTTCGGCATATCTCTCACGGCCTGCTTGGTGCTGATTTTTACAAGATTGTCAAAGTTTATATGCCTCATCCTTCTGTGCCATAACCAGCTCTCATCTTCTTGTCCCATATAGCATTTTTCACCTTTAATTTTACTAAGAATATAAAGATTATTGGTTGTTTTACTCACATCTGCAACCAATTTCCCTGCCTTCCTAATTTCACATCCTTCAATAGAAAATGTGAGGGCGTGCCGTTGGTCAAACATTTGACTCACACTTACGAGATTATGCTTCAACCCTTCAACATATAAAACATTCTCAGTTTTCGTTTTTCCATTAGCCAGGCTAAGAGTACCTTTTCGTGTTATCTTCGTCGTAGCATTATCCCCAAATTTCACTGTCCCTCCATTTACTTCCTTCAAGGTGAGGAATTTGCTCTTGTCTCTAGTCATGTGGCTTGAACAACCACTATCAATATACCAATGGTCTCCCTCGTTTTGAGCATGTAGGGCAGTTTTCACAAGCATGGATATTTCCTTTTCTTTCCATATTTTTGTATTTTCCTCCTTTTGCTTAGCCATAATATCCTTCTTCTTGTCATGTTTGGGAGGTTCTACAAAACCACTTCAGTAGAAACGTGTTGTATGTCCATAGTTGTTGCACTTATAGCATATAACATTGTAGTCTACTGGAGGGGCAAAAGAGTTATAGTTCCTATTTGTGAACCCATAAGGACTTCTATTCTTATTCCAACCAAAATTGCTTGCACGAGTCCTACAATCTACTACTTTATGACCAAATTGATTACACAAAAAGCAATAACCAAAGAAAGAGTGTCGGAACCTAGTCATATGTGCTTGCCTCGGAGGAAATGATCTTCTGAATTTGTTCTTGTTATCTTTGGGAGAAATACTAGTATTCTGTGAGACATGATTTTCTTTCTTCTTGCTGCTTTCATTTTTTATGGGACTTTTGAGAACATTTGCGTAGCCTTTTGGCTTTTCTTCATTTATCTTCTTTGGCTCTTTGGTATTCCCTTGATTTTCTTCATATCCAAGACCAATCTTAATGAGTGGTGACCATTGGCAATTGATAATGTCATCTAAGATTTCAGTACTTTTCTCAAACTTGATGCTTTTGTTCAACTTAGCAGTTGTTTTCTCTAGTTCCTTTCTCAAGAAACAATTTCGGACTCTAACCTCTCACAATCTTCTTCTTTTGCCTTTAACTGAATTCTTACCTCTTTCTCAATTCGTTTTGCCTCTTCAATTTGAATTTTCAGATTGATAATCATTTTCTCCGTCTCCTCAAGACTTTGTGACATTTTCGCCTTAGATTCACAGTCCTCTTGAAGGTGTAATTTTTGCTTTTGTTAGCATTTTATTTCGCACCTCTTTCGGTGCAAAAGCAAAACGGACAGATGTGCGGTAGAACCGCTCTTCGAATTTGAAGGGGAAGCTCCCTGTAAAATAAAACAAACTTAACTCTACAAACATGTACAATGTTTTTAGGGGTTTTTCATACTTATGTTGAATGAAAAGGAAATATGTGATCTTTTTGGGTATGCAGCATGCGGAAAGGCTGAGACGTACATTCGACAGTGAAGCAAAGATTTTTGTGCTTTTTTGACTAAAATCAGAACCTATGACTACACACTTGCGCTATTCAACTAAATTCAGACACTGAGCAGGGCAACTACACACGGATTGGATTGGACAGATTGAACAAACACAAGAACGAATGACTTCTCTGCGACACAAAGTTCACAGATTCAACATAGAACAGCACATTGCAATAACATCCATTAGCAAATCAAGCATAATTAATGTTCTCGAACACAAGAATCACGACTCGAACACCAGGTAACTTAACAATTTCAGCATAAGGCAGGCATGAGAATTGTCATTTTCATTGATGTTCTTTCATGAGTACAATCAATTTCTCCAACTTTGATATTGAATACTGAAAAATGCTAACTCTTAAAAAGCTTTGAAAAGAGCTAACAATGAATTTGAATTCTAAAATCTATCTCATACAATGTGCAAAAAGCACTTATTTATACAATTTGCAAAGCAATTGCATGAAAATGAGCTAAACCCTAACTGATGTTTAACTGATTACATGAAATGCAATTTTATTACAAAGTAATCTGCTCCAATGAGACTAAAACTAAACCATGCAATGGAAACCTAAAAGATGATTTAAAACATGCAAAATTCCATTTGAAATTGCGACTTCGTGCTCTCCTCCTCTACATGGTTGAACAGGAATTGACATCAGGTCAATGTTAAAAATAGGACCACTAAGCAAATTTTGATATCGCCCATGAAATACAATTTTATAGAATCTGTACTGGCACAAATATGCCAGTTGTTTCATTCTTTGGATCGTACAAGTAACTAGGGTCCTGTCCCTTCATACCATCATGTTGATTGCTGATAGCGGCTTCTTGTGTGGTGCAAAATTGAGATTTAATCCTAAATCCAAACATCTTTGAAACTGAATTCCATGGGCCTTTGCCTTTGCCTAACTTTTGAATCTCTTGTTTCATGCTAGAACATTCTTTTTCAAGCTCAGAAACACGCAATCTCATATTATCCATTCCCACATTTAGGACCTAGTTTTCCCTTACTACATTGGCCCAGCCCTCTCCACGCATAGCTGACGGTTGTATGGCCCCTTCATTAGAGATAGGAATATTATGTCTCAGGGCCTGTGAAGTGTCAAGGTTGTCTGAGACTAGAAAGCAACCTGCAATAGAATTTCATAACTGTAATTGCTCAAAGAACAACACTTGAACCACCACCTGAAGCGGTAATCTCTCATTTTGTGCAGCATGAGTACAAGCCTCTAAGGAAAGTTTCTTACAATCCATAAGCCTACATAGTTGTTCTCGTTCTAAATCAGTAAGCCAATGGTGTGCCTTTAAATATATATCAATAGCACGATATAGACCATCATCCAAAGGTCTATGTCATGTCCCTATATTGAATCGATTATTAATTATAAATCAAATATGTTTATTAGCCTTATATAAATTAATATAATAAAATATAATATATATATATATATGCATTTTATATTATTAAATATAAGTAACAAATATAATTATTAATATAAATATAGATATTAATGATTTAAATGTTATTATAATATATATTATTATATTATGAATTATAAATCAAATATTATGACTTAATTAACTAAATATTATTAAACAATAGTCAGCGATGGTATAAGAACCATCGAGCCCAAGTATGAAGTGGGCGGACCAATATAAAGAAGCGCCTAAATATATAAGAAGTCAGCAGTCAATAGTGGACGGCAACTTATAAGTAATAAGAGTGATTAAAATAACTGAGGACCCAGCGAATCTAGAATAAGACAAATCAAAACCCAAGAAAACACATAATAGAAAAGGGTGCAATTAATACTATTTAAGATAAGCAATGATTCGTATGGCAATCTAATAAGGCAGCGAACCCACTTAAAAAGCTACTATCTGATTAATAAGCAATCGGTCAAATAAACTACAGATAAGATCAGCGCTCATGAAATGACGTCCCTTTAGAAGTGGTGACCGATGGCAAGTGAACAGCCCTTCAAGAATATAAATAGGGAATCGATGGGCAGCATAAGGCATCATGAATAACATCAGAAATACAATTCAATCCATCAACTCAGCAATACATATGCATCTCATCTCCATCGAATCATCTCAGGCAGAAAACAAATGGAATAAACAATCCCAACAAGCATTCAAATATTAATAAATCCAGCATTATCATATCATTCAATATCAATACAAGTTTGTTATACACATATATTTATATCTTAGCAATATTGGTAAGAGGTGTAGCTATCGCATACTCATTTGGTCCAGCCATTATGGGTGGATTACATTATTAATCTTATTGAGTTCCTAGTATAGGAACGATAGCCTAATTAAGAGGAATTTCAAATTCCCCATAATAACCTTGTGAGAAGACAAAGTAATAATTATATTGGTGATTTATAGGATCACTTATACTTCCTTGAGGAGAGCAAATCTACGAATCGGTATGATATTTCTAACTTATATATATATATATATAAAACGATACTTAGTCTTGCCCATGATATATGAGGGACGTTGCGTGTCTTGCCATGTCATTAATCTTTGTCTATTGCCCCTATGAGGACGTTTGGGTCGTTAGGGAAGGGCGGTTTATTATTATTATTAATAAGTCTTACATGGTAGGTGACTCTCAAGTGGTGGTATTGCCGGGTGAGCATGAAACCCTTGAGCCAAGTGGTGGTATTGTCAAGTGAGCATGAAACTGTAATGTCCCCATTCTTAGTGGTGTTAGCCTGTACTTGGTTCCCGTAGGCTAACCAGGGTGGTTAGGGAACTCTGAGAGTTCGGATGGATGGTTTCGGAGAACTTACTATTTTTAGTAAGTTAGGGTTTCTTCTTTTTTTGGAAATTCAGTATTGGAGGTAGACAACAAGACCTTTCCAACGGTCCATAACTCATATGATTCCGATACCATTTGGGCTTTCAAATTAAAGTCCGTAACTTAATATTAATAATTAATATTTGGACTTTATTACAATGAAGTGGTGACTTTGGAAAAGTAATAAAAATGCAAAATAAGTCTCTAAGGACTTGGACGCCCAAGGAAAGGGAAATTAAATGTTTTAAATGAAATATTTTCCCTCTCAAGTGAAATCGACCCTCATGACAGAAATATAAAAGCAAAAATGAAAGAATAGAATTCATTCACGACATCATATTTTCTAAGGCATTTTGCTCTGCAAATGTATGAAGGTTTGAAGAAACCATTTGGGCTTTTGGAGACGCAAACCTCCATCAATATCAGGTAGCCGCAGGTGTGAGAGACCACCCAAGGAGGCTTCGAGGCAGCCATATCCAGTGGTTGTTTTTGTACTTCATTGCATTTAGTTCAAAGTTTTGGAGCTCAGTCGCGCAGAGTTTTCCTCAGACATTTTCATAGTTTCTTGTCACGATAATTCGAGGAAGACATCAAAGGTTATTTCAGAGGTTATAGATTGGAGTTTGGAGCAGATTTGAGGTGTGGAGACCTTATTGCTGGACGTACAGGCTTGTACCAGGCCGTACATCATAGAGAGTGATTTGGGGTATTTTTGGTGGTGTTCCTTCAGTTTGGCTCATCCAATCTTGGCGTCCAGCTTGTGTGACAAGGTGCAGAAGTTTTGGGCAGGTTTTTAGAGGGGGTTTAGACCCTACACTTGTTGTTGTCTTCATTCCTTGACCTTACCAGCACTCAGCCAGGATGTGGCTCTCTTTGGCTCACTTTTCTATGGTTCCTTTGCATTGTAAATCCATTGGTATTTGCTATTATTCTTGTTCATGGATAGTGTATACATATTTCATGCCATTAGATCGAGTTGATCAACTCCAGCTTGCTGTACCTCCACTTTCATACTTGTTTTTGCATAACAGCGAAATGGGTATGTGAAGAACCTTCATATATTGGCTTTCTTTGATATGAGTATTGGCTATTTGTGATGTATGATGTATTTTCTTTAATATAAATCATCTGGGTATTCCTTGTTTCTATTATTTTGCAAAATATATACATGCATGTGTGCTATGTTATGCGAACAACACCAAAACGCAAGCAGGGTACAACTAAACGACAGAAAACTCATCGAGGCAGTGAAAGAAACTAAACCCAGTTCGGAGCTCATATTAAACACATAAGGGGGTGGGTTATTTCAAAAACCCTTGGGCCTATGGCAGTGGAGCATTCTTATCCAGCGCCTTAACGAGTATATTCCCCGCCTCCGCTAGGGTTGATGATTAGTTTAGATTAACAACCAGGCACGACAATCGTCATTCCCAAAGTATATCATGAGGCAAAAGATGTATCAAGTATAAGTATGTTAAAGTATGAAGAAATACATTTGAATAAATGTACTTGTTCGTTATTATTGGTTCGTACAAATAACATTATATTCTCGTTCATTGTTAGATTATTATTATGATGTATTGATTTCATTATTAAACTGATCTTTAATAGTACTAATGTCCCCTTCTAGTAGTTATTCTTGTGTGCAGGTTAAAAAATCAAGAATATTCTAAAAGGGGACATTACAAGTGGTATCAGAGTAGTCATCCTATCATCCTGTGAATGATAGTTGACTTATACAACTCATGTGTATTTATATACTCCGTATATTATATCTTACATGTACACTTCGTGTCTCACGTATACTTCAACATGGATCTTCTCTCCAATGATACTCTTATTCATCATTGATTGTCTCCACGCTATCATATCATCATCTATTATACACTTATACGATTGAATTTACCTTCTCTACAAATTCATCTCTCCGAATTTTCAAGATGATTTCATCATTCATATCTTTCCTCAACTATAACTTAGTATTGTCTTTTTGCAGATGATGTTTTCTATTTGAAGTGTCAAACCAAAAAGCCTCACTCATCATGATATAGACAAATGTAATTTTGCTCTCTCATCATTCTTTCTTGATTAACGCAATCATGGTTCACTTCTCAAGACTAATATGTCCTTTGTTATCAATGTTAAGAGTTTACAACACTATATATAGTTACAACATAATAGCTGAAGATAGTTTAACCATTACACCCACGACCTCATAAATCCACACGCAGCCTCAAAGGAAAGTTATAGATACTTTGTTGGATAATTAAACATAAGCGGTCTCAGCTATAGTGGATTCTATATCAACTTCAAACGCCTTTACTTAGAACTCCACACGCCTATCCTTAAATCTCATTTTTCATACTTGCGATCAAGGAGTGGACAGCTTCATACAAGTCTAGCCCATGATCCACTAGAACTTTTGATTCTAATAATCTTTATTAAAAATAAAGACCAGCTGACTCTTGTCAGATATTGTTCCCTATTTGCCGGCAATGCAAGTATCAACTCTAAGTCTAAAATTTTGTCTCAGCTGTGCAAAGTGCTGCTTATAAATATGATTTCTTTGTATATGCAAGGGACCCACATTCCATTATACCTTTTGTGTTCCAAATACAAACTTGAAACCTCATGTATCTGCTTGGAAACAATTTTTAAACATGAAATTGGCTGACTAAGCTAGGTTGTCAAATTTTGTCTCCTGTTGGGCAGCCAAACATAAATAGAGATATATAGCTTCAAGTCTGAATAATATAGTTTCGGTTATGTATTATGAATTCCATTGAAATTATGCCTTCAATCTATAATGCTAGATACTTTGATGAAACGGCTGCGGCTAGGGTTAGCATAAACCCTTGATCAATTATCCATATAAACTGAAGAACAAACAATACCATAACTTAATTTGAAAAGATTCCATACAATCATAAGGTAAATTTAATGTCAAAAGATCTTAGTTAGGTCTGGATCACAACAGGCATCCCATAGATGACAATACCAAGTTAAAATACTATAGATCAGTCACATTGTCATTGATATAAGGTCTCAAGATAGTCCAATCACAGCAAAGTGCAAAGATTACATCATATCATATGAGGCAAAGCTAAATGATCCTCAAGACAACCATAAAGAGCCAAAGATGTTCAGACCAATACATGGTTATCTAATATCATCCAGCCCATTCAGGACTGAGACAACAAAGAGAATATTCAACCACCAAATGGACTATTATCATCACGGTCAAAATAGCAACAAAATAGATCATGACAGAGGTTACCGGGTAGTCCCTTCGACATGGATATCACATTCACATATAGTCATGATGTTAAATAGAAAGTACATGGTAAATGCTTCAAAGCAACAGTAGAATCATCTACTCAATGGTCATATCAATGTTTCTTAATAACATAATATTATGTAGCCTGATAATCAACAAAGATTAATAGTCCTCATAATATGCTCATAACTATAGGAGAATTGAAATACCTCAAGGATCAACAGCACCATCACTGATCAATAGTACTAACCCTGAATTACATTATTCCATTCTCAGGTAAGCATTATTAAGTATTACATCCAAATGGTCATCACAGTCTCAAAGATGAGCATTATAGTTGCTTAGATCCGAATATATCCCCACTACAACATCATTAGATTCACCTTTCAGATTTTTCCAATCTTGGATTCTCAATGCTCCTAAATTCTTCTTTAAAACATTGAAAAGGATTTCCTTTCTGCATTCACCTAATTAACTACATTACCTCAATCACATTGTTATTCAAAACTAAAAAGGATTTACCAAATCTTCTTGATCACAAATTCTCTCTCCATTACATCATATAATCAATTACTCCTCAAGGCATTGATCTGAACATGACCCTTCTAAAATTTTAGGGTCAATAATATTATGGATCATCCAAACCCAAAATTGCTTGAGGACAAGCAATCTCGAGTGGGGAGGACTGTCATGTCCCTATATTGAATCGATTATTAATTATAACTCGAATATGTTTATTAGCCTTATATAAATTAATATAATATATATATACATTTTATATTATTAAATATAAGTAACAAATATAATTATTAATATAAATATAGATATTAATGATTTAAATGTTATTATAATATATATTATTATATTATGAATTATAAATCAAATATTATGAATTAATTAACTAAATATTATTAAACAATAGTCAGCGATGGTATAAGAACCATCGAGCCCAAGTATGAAGTGGGCAGACCAATATAAAGAAGCGCCTAAATATATAAGAAGTCAGCAATCAATAGTGGACGGCAACTTATAAGTAATAAGAGTGATTAAAATAACTGAGGACCTAGCGAATCTGGAATAAGACAAATCAAAACCCAAGAAAATACATAATAGAAAAGGGTGCAATTAATACTATTTAAGATAAGCAATGATTCGTATGGCAATCTAATAAGGCAGCGAACCCACTTAAAACGCTGCTATCTGATTAATAAGCAATCGATCAAATAAACTGAAGATAAGATCAGCGCTCATGAAATGACGTCCCTTTAGAAGTGGTGACCGATGGCAAGTGAACAGCCCTTCAAGAATATAAATAGGGAATCGATGGGCAGCATAAGGCATCATAAATACACATCAGAAATACAATTCAATCCATCGACTCAGCAATACATATGCATCTCATCTCCATCGAATCATCTTAGGCAGAAAACAAATGGAATAAACAGTCCCAGCAAGCATTCAAATATTAATAAATGCAACATTATCATATCATTCAATATCAATACAAGTCTGATATACACATATATTTATATCTCAGCAATATTGATA
Source organism: Cunninghamia lanceolata (assembly GCA_027924645.1). Classification (NCBI taxonomy): domain Eukaryota; kingdom Viridiplantae; phylum Streptophyta; class Pinopsida; order Cupressales; family Cupressaceae; genus Cunninghamia; species Cunninghamia lanceolata. The sequence goes on from BSBN01000596.1 coordinate 6,184,284, forward strand.
AGAGGTGCAGCTATCGCATACTCATTTGGTCTAGCCATTATGGGTGGATTACATTATTAATCTTATTGAGTTCCTAGTCTAGGAACGATAGCCTAATTAAGAGGAATTTCAAATTCCCCATAATAACCTTGTGAGATAGGATCACTTATACTTCCTTGAGGAGAGCAAATCTACGAATCGGTATGATATTTCTAACTTATATATATATATAACGATACTTAGTCTTGCCAATGATATACGAAGGACGTTGCGTGTCTTGCTGCGTCATTAATCTTTGTCTATTGCCCCTATGAGGACGTTTGGGTCGTTAGGGAAGGGTGGTTTATTATTATTAATAAGCCTTACACGGTAGGTGACTCTCAAGTGGTGGTATTGCTGGCTGAGCATGAAATCCTTGGGCCTATGGCAGTGGAGCATTGTTATCCAGCGTCTTAACGAGTATATTCCCCGCCTCCGCTAGGGTTGATGATTAGGTTAGATTAACGACCGGGCACGACGATTGCCATTCCCAAAGTATATCATGAGGCAAAAGACGTATCAAGTATATTAAAGTATGAAGAAATACATTTGAATATATGTACTTGTTCATTATTATTGGTCCGTACAAATAACATTATATTCTCGTTCATTGTTATTGATTATTATTATGATGTATTGATTTCATTATTAAATTGATCTTTAATAGTACTAATGTCCCTTTCTAGTAGTTATTTTTGTGTGCAGGTTAAGAAATCAAGAATATCCTAAAAGGGGACATTATAGTCTAGCATAGTCAGGAAGCGCTACTGCCAATGACTGGAATTTGGGAAGCTTCAAATTGACATCCGGTGATTTTTTGTTTGCCTTTCGAACTTTGAGTTTGAAATATTCCTAAACGTGATTTATCTTTCTTTCACCTGCTCCAGGCACGTTGGGATGCCTGCAGACGCGAATGTTTCTGGACTGAGCGCTTTCCTTTCATACTAGTGCGCGTATGGATACCTAGAGGTGCGTCCTCTACCTTGGAGAGGCGACTGAACATTAGGACGCATTTTAGGAAACGCATGAGTTTTTATGATCTGTGTTTGGTCGCTTGTAATGGTGATGGAGGTGTGAAGATGGCATGCTTTTCTTTGTGAGCGCGATCCTCCTTCCCCAACGATTTCTTCTACATACTGAGTGCGTGAGGCCTTGATAAAAGGCACTTCTGAGCCTTAAGCGTGTTTATTCTTCCTGGGCGCCTCCTTTTCTTATTGTTGGGCGCATCTGCATACAGCAAAATACGCTTGAAATCCTCCATAGGCACCGAAATCCTTCTCTTTCTAGCACGAGCTTCTCCTTACCTGCACGTGAGGCTTGGATTTTTTGTTTAAACGTGTTTCATATGGCGCATTTCCTTCTTACAGAAGCGCTTATTTTTTTTATTTTTTTTTATAGGCCTTTACAAGGCGCTTCCCCTTTTATCTTCACGCGCTCTATGCTTTTTAATATGCGCCTTTTTTATGTTTTGATTTTTATTTTATTAACATTGCTTTTTAATAATAGTTAATGATAACTATAATAAAAACAATAACATTTTTTTTTTTAATTTTTTAGATTTTTAGAATTTTTACTTATTATTACTTTTAATAATTATCATTATTAATAATAATTATTAAGAAGAAAAATATTTTTTAATTTTTAGGAGTTTTTGACACTAACAACTTAATTTTAGTTTTAATTTAATAAATAATTAATAATTTACATTATTAATTATAAATAAAATAAAATAAAATTTTATGGACAAAATACAATACAATACAAACATGGACGAAAAATGATTTGACAATTTGAATTTAGACGAACACTGGACCATGACAAAATGAATTTTGAATAGGATGACTAACTCGACATTTTACGATTTGAATTTTGACAAAACAAATTTGACATTTGACATTATGACTTGACATGATGATATTGGTGACAAAACACAAAATCGACCATTACAAAACGACTAACACATGCAAAAATGAAGATCTTTGTATCATAATCCGAGTTTCGGATTGGGTACAACAATTGGCTCTATCTGGAGACCACCACATATACTTGCGGCGTAGGAGAACCTTAGAATCTTTGGATTTTGCATGTAGACCAGTGCCTTATCAGTTAGGCAATAGAGTCAGGATTTCCTAAATCAACTAAGAACAACATTCCTAAATCACCTAACAAAACACGACATCCCTAAATCACCTAACATAACAGCTTCAAATTCTTCCTCTTAAGTTTTTTGATTTCATTTAGGGCACAAATAAGTTCCTCTTCCAAATCTACTTCCCCATCCATTTCAGCATTCTCTTCCCCTTCTGTCTCTTTCTCTTCCTTTTCTTCACTTTCCAGGATATCATCTTTTGTTTCTATTGCCATGAATAGAATCTCTTCTCTATTGCTAGCGGAGAAACTCTCCTTGGATGAACTACTTTCCTCCTTGGAATAAAAGTTTTTCTTGCTTTTGTAAAAACTCTTCTTTTTTCTCAAGTTTGCCTTGTTTGTGGCCCTTTTTATGTTGATCATATTTGCCACCTTTCTTTAAGTTATGCTCTTCTTCTTCATCACTATTTTCTTTTTGAACATATGGGCATTTGGTAGCAAAATGTCCTACCTTTCCACAGTTAAAGCATTTAAACGACAACTTACCTTTATACTTGTCGGATCCTTTCTTCAGCTTCCTCACAAAGTGAGCTTCTTCTTCGTCTGATTCATTATCAGAACTATCGCTTGGCTCAAGCTCTTTATTTTTCAATTTCTATGAGGGTTTGAAGGTTGCCTCTCGCTTTGATGATTTCTTCATTTCGGTTCTCATTTCATATGTTGTGAGGATCCCATGCAATTCATCCATAGTTAACTTATCCAAATCCTTCATTTCTTCAATGGTGGAAACTTTGGCATCAAACCTCAAGGGAAGGGATCTTAACACCTTTTGCACAATCATTGCATCTTCGACCTCTTCACCAAGCCCTCAAATGGTATTGACAATTTCATCCACACAAAGGAGATAGGCTGCAATGTTTTCTTCATCCTTTATTTTCAAACTCTCGAATTGTCTTCTATGAGTTTGACGCTTGGCTTTCTTCACTTTGTCATCTCCTTCATTGATGTTCTTGACTTTGTCCCAAATCTCTTTCGCTAATTTACAATGCATCACCTTGACAAACTCCGATTCTGATAGACCACACAAGATTGCATTCATAGCTTTTGCAATGTTCTCGTCAGCCTTCTTTCCAGCCTGATCCGTTGGTGGGGATGAAGGAACAACATACCCATTTACTACCAATTGCCAAATATCAAAGCCAAGAGCCATTAAGTAAGTGTGCATTCTTATGCTCCAGAAAGCATAAATTGTTCCATCGAACAATGGAGCCCTATTGGAGGAGAATCCTTCTTGGCAGGCCATGTGTGCTCTTGAGATCTTCCTTCTAGCAGTTAAACTATACTTTGAAGGAACTCGTTCTAATACCAATTGATGAGAACACGTATATCCTAAGGAGGGGGTGGCGGGGCGGGGGGTTGAATCAGTATAAGACTATCTTTTACTTTTTCAAAACTTAATCAACCACAACAACCACAAACATACAAGATCTAACAATTAAGAACACAAGATTTGCGTGGAAACACTTCCGGGAGAAAACCATGGATAAGAGATTGCTTGGATCTAGTGTCCAAATCCAGTCACAACAAAATCAATATTCTTTTACAAATCTTCTACTTGGATCTAGTGTCCAAATCCAGTCACAACAAAATCAATATTCTTTTACAAATCTTCTTTGTAGGCACCAACCCACTGGAGACACCAATCCCCACTGCTAAGCACCAACTTAGCAAGAGACACCAATCTCTTCTTTTGTGAGGCAACAACCTCCAAAGATTTCACCTTCTTGTAGTTTCTTCAATGGATGATAATCATTTAAACCATCTTCATAAGATCAGCATATATACTCTCTCCTTCACAAAATTAATATCACCTTCTTCAACATATATTTTCCTTTATAAATCTGCTCCAACTTTCTTCAATACAGATCTGAAATACTCTTCATAATTTTTCTGCTCTAGGTCTGCTCAAATTCGAATAATATTCATTGCATTGCTTGCTTGAAAACACTCGTCTTATCTTCCTTAAATACCATCTAATATGCCTTTTCACAGGGAGATGATCCTTCAAAAAGGAGGTCGGCCTCACACTTAAACACAATTTAATTTAATTTATTTTATTCTTCCCCAAGACGGCACTTCAACACATGCAGGTCGGACAGCATTTATCACTTATTTAATTTTATTTTTAATTCCCCAATAGGGGCGATTCCAAGAGAGGCACTACCAAGAGGGTGTCGGCCTCAAATAAGTAATGATTTTATTTTAATATCAGCCTCAAATAAATTAATGAATTTCAGCACTACCATAATGAAGTCGGCCATCTTTTATTGATTGGAATGTAGGGATTTGTGGCCTTTGGCCTTTGGCAATTTCCTCTTCACTCCTTTGACATCAATGACAACAATATTTCCAACAGTTTGTTCGTAAGTTTTGATCCACTTTGTGGGAGAAGATGGATACCAAACTCTCGGAGAGTACTGCCTTCCATCCACAATCAAATGGGCAAATGGAGGTAGTAAATAGGACTTTGGTACAGCTCATAAGAGGTTACAGCAATAGGTTGCCAAAGGCTTGGTATGAGTATGTGCCCTACATCAAGCACTCATACAAAAAGTGATCAATTTCTCTACAAGTCAGTCACCCTTTGAAGTATCTTTGGGTTATATGCCAATCAATACAAAAGATGTTGCACTTGACAAGCAGGATAAGCAAATAGGATTGGATTCAAAGTTAGCAAAAGCAACAAAATTCATTGAGAGGATTCGTGAAATCCAACTCAAAGTGAAGACAACTAGAGAAAGCTCAATTGAAATACAAGGAGAGATATGATCAACATCGTGTGGAGCATTGTCTCAAGGTTGGGGACAAGATGCGGTTGTCCCTAGGAAAAAAGTAGATGCAAGGACAAGCCAAGAAGACTAAACCTCTAAGATATGGGTCATTCACTATCTTAGAGGCAACTGGGGAGAATGAGTTCAGATTAGACTTGCATCCTTTCATGAAACTTCACTCGATGATCAATTGTGAATATCTCCAATTGTATGAACCATCCGTGTTGGACGAGGAAAAAGATCTAGTACTACTTTTATTGGAAGACTTAATCCATGACAAGCAAGCATTACTTCCCAAGGATATGGTACTTCAAAAGAAATAAAGAGACACCAATAGAGGAGTCCATGAGTCTTGGCACATGGGACTCAAGGGACAAATAATAATCAAAATCAATGGTACTCCAAGGAGAAGGTCGGAACAATGTTTCCTCTCTTAATGTCTCACTAAGCTTTTGTGGGACCAAAAGCCTCTCTATGAAAGGAGGTATGATACGAAAGGATCAAAGTGAGTCAAGGAACATTAAAATGTGTTTTCTTCTGAAATTTGGAAATGTGCAACTATTCATTGTTTTATGACAGTCGAAACCGTCGATTTCCTCAAATAGGCAATTTCAAAAGTGCTAGTGATGGTTCTCCACCCTTGAGGCAAATCTGCAACCACCAGCACAATTCTAAAAAGGGGCGGTAGTCATGAAACCCTCTACATGACTACTAAAGTGTTGTGGTGGTTTTACCACACAACACAAAACAACAAAGGATAGTGAAAGGACATGACTTTTGGCCTTCCTATTTCACTTGGTATTATAGGAGGAAGAGTCCACAACATTAAAAGAAGGTTTAGGAGTCGTCTAACCTCTCTTGGAAGTGGGGAGAAGTGGCACCATTGGAAAAACACAATTCCAATCAGTTGGAACTAACCAGGGAATTGGGGAAGCTATAAACAATTATAATTCATCAATTGTACTATTTCTAAGTAATATATCATGGTGGAAGTGCTATTGGCACCTGTCTAGCTGGGTTTTCTCCTCCATATTGGGGGTTTCCCAAGTGAAAATTGTTGTTTTGTGTGTATGTGTTCAATCATGCACTATTTTTTCCAATTTTATTGCATTAAATTAATGCTTCTATAAGAATAACATTTAATTCTAATTTGGAGCATAAGTAAATATGGTGATTTGTAAGCTAAAAATCTTACTTTTGTAGTCAATTACAGATCAAAAAATTCCTATATCACAAAAATAAGCTTTTGTGATACCAAAAACTCTCTAAGAAAGGAGGTGTGATTTGTAATGAATTAGGAGTAGAAAAGCAAAATCTCTAATGAAAGAGACTTCAAAACAAAATCAATGGATGGACCCACACCTGTGGTTTTGACCCAGTTGATGCCAAATGGAATGTGAAGCAAGCAACTGACTCTTCCACTTTTAATTTTCTTCAAGAATCCTTCAATTCAACAAGTGGGTGTTTACTACCTAATAGATCGAAATTGGAATTCACAAAGTAAACTAAATATACTTGAAAATGAAATATAACAGCATCATAACACTTTACTCATTGTCTGTTCACAGCAAAACTGGTATGTATATTATATGCAAAATATGTTCTTATACAATGTGATAGGGAAATTAGAACAACTGTGGTCCCCTCCACAATTCCATAGAAGGCATATAAATGTAGTCGGCAATTGGTCAGTAATGCCAACCGCCAACAACCGACTACAACTAATCACAACTACCGAGAGGACAACTAACCTCACCGACACAACCAACCCAAAGTAAATACAATATACTTATTCAAAATGCTTGTTTACATCGTCCCCAAAAAAGTTTTAGTCGTCTTCTAGACGACTAGGACTACAAAAACCCATAAAATGACTCCATTGAGAAGTAGGTGGAGGGGGAGGGGACGTCCCTGGCAGTGTGTACATTGATGGTGATGGAGTTGAAGTATGCTATTGAGAAACCAAGTGTCGTAGTCGGCAAACCTCCTCTGTACGCTACTTGAAATAATGAACTGTCGTAAGCTCCCTCTCTCGAGCCACTTTGACCATCTGTACGACCTCAAACTGTTTCTTGGTCTTCTCGTGGGTACTAGAGAGATCAGCCATTGCCTGCTCTTTGGCCGCCAACTCCTATTCTTTTGCTGCTAGTTCTTTCTCTTTTGCTGCTAGTTCCTTCCCCATGTCTTGCAATGCATACTCCTTTGCTATGACTTTGCCCTTTCGAGTTCCTTCAACTCGGTCTGTTGGGCCAATTGCTGCTGAAAATGAGTAGTTCGCTCATCCATGGTCTCTTTGAGCTGCTGTAACATTCTGGAGGCCTCATCAATCCTTGTCGTCACCTTGTCATTTTTTGTGACCTCAACCTCTCGTACATAGTATAGTGCCCAAAAATGTTCCTCAATGGTATATAGGGCAGCCAATACCTGACTATAGTTGCTGCCAAAGGAGGGAACAATCCTCTAAGGCTGCCAAGCCACTTTCATCTCCGAGTTGAATGTATCTGGCCACCCTTTCGCTGTGAAAATACGTGTAAACTTTGTGTTACAATCCCCCATGACAAATCTCTCGATACGTTGGGCCTCCTCAAGGACCAACGGGGAATGAGTACTATCTAGGCCTCGAGCAATATCCGCAACCTCATTAATAATTGCTCCTATGGGCTGGAGGTCCTGAATATATCTCAAGACTGTGCCGAGTGGATCCTGACAGTCTGGTCTAAATAACCGTATGTTGAGCTCATGCAGACTCTAGGATCCCGAATGTGATGATGAGTCCTTCTGCTGACTAGTAGATTCCGACTATGCGGATGAGTCTACTGCTACTGGAGACTTCCCCTTGTTCCTGGAGGGAATTACTGTGGGTCCTATTGTGACCAAATCACACATCGCCCCATTGCAAATGGGGACCCCCTTTTTTTGAATTCTAGTGCTTTGTTGAGTCTTGTATGATGTCTTAGGTTGATTGCATGATAAAGTCAGTAGTGTTGGAGTCCTATAGCCCCCTGATGACCTGATATCCTGATGTTTGAGATCCTGAAAATGACTAAGTCTGGTATCCTGATCCTGAAATCCTGAAAATGACTAAGTCTAGTATCCTGATCCTGAAATCCTGAAAAATTGGCTAAGTCTAAAATCTGGTGGATCCTCCAAATCCTATAATCTGCATGTTAAATCCGGTGGATCTGAGACCTATCTCAAACATCTTGAAAGGTATATTGAAAAATATTTAAAGTACAAGAAACTTATACTTAAATATATTTTTTAATATACCTTTACCTAAGGGACTTCCATTTCTGAGCACATTTCTCCACTTGCAGTGACTCCAAATGGCGCCTACAACTCAGGGCGCCTCCTATCATTCCAACCAACTTCAAAATTGCGCCTTGACATGAGATAAACACAGGAGCAAACAAAGATGGCGCCTTGATTGAAAGTTGTTAAAGGACCTCTAGAAGTGAAAATTTGACAAGGAAAAGCATATTGTGAGCTTGGGCGCCTTTCCAGGTTCAAATAAACTTCAAAATTGCGCCTTAGGTTGAAGTTGTATGATTTTGGTGCCTTGAAGCCTAAGTGTTAAAATCATCAAAAGGCTCCTTGGTAGAGCAACTTGAGATCATCATCAGATATTAGCAAGTATGATAAAACTAGGCGCTCTTCTTGTGCAAGTGAATCGTTTTAGGCGCCTTAGGAGTTAGAAATCATAACCATGGGCGCCTAAGGTAAGAAAGACCCAGAGTGATTTGGAGCATATCAAAACTGATTTTGGCGCCTAGGAAGTAGTTTTGCATGAGAAGAATTAAGGCGCCTAGCTTAGAAGGCCTTTCAAAATCAATGTATACCTTGACAAAACATGAAGTAAGATTGAGACCTAAAGGAGCGCCTAGTCTTAAGAACATCTAAGTGATTAAAACTTTGCATTGAAGTTGGGCGCTGCTTTACACCTAGATCAATCATCAAGATGCGCCTTAGGAGATCAATTTTCACTTGAGGAAACTAGGCGCTATTTCATCATTGGAAGCATGCATCAACTCACTTGAAGGAGCAAAGATTTGGAGGACTCTAATAAAAATCAGTGATTTAGTAATGAAACTTTGAAAGTCATTTACTTATGTTAGGCGCATTTTACCATTAGAATGACTCAATATGGCCGCCTTGAGGCATACAAGGGTGCAAACAAGTTTAAAAACCTTCAAATATCAAGGAATAATTCAAATTTAAGTTTGGCGCAATGTCTTGCTTTTACAATCATCCTTGAGCACTTTAGAAACTAAGTCTTTACAGAGGTAAACTTGAGCGCCTAGTAAGATGGGTTGGACTCCATTTGTATCCTGATGACTGGGAATCACAAAATCTTGAAGTGAACACATATTTGACCTTAGGCGCCATTTTATATACCCAAAATCATCAAAGCGCCTAAGGATGAAATGATCTCCTGTGGATGTAGACAAGTGTTAGATGTCTCAAAGTGTCAAACAACAAACTTAGTAAGTTAAGGCGCCAATTCACACTTATTCCACACTTAAAGTGCGCCTAGATTGAAATTGTATCCAAAAACATCATCTAGATATCTAGATTTGCGCGTAAGGGGTCATTTAACTTAGAGTTTTGATCTTCAAGTAGGGCGCCCTTTGTGTTTGAAAACTCATTATTTTGGGGCCTAGGAAAAACTTGATTGTTTAAGAGAGTTTTAGTGTCTAGGATCAATGAGGTATACACTAGTCAATTTGAAGGAGTAGGCATGAAGCAAAGTTGATTAAACATGTTGAATTAAGTCATGAAGTTAGGCGCTATTTTCAACCAAAATCACCTCACCTTGGCGCCTAAGGGAGAAATTGTATTGAAAACACCTTTGAATGAACCTCATAAGCGAGATTGACTCCTTTAAACTATTACAATTGTTTGAAATCATTCAAAGTGATGAATGTGGGACTAACTTATGTTAGGCATTTTTTGCTCCTCTTTTCACCTGTATATGCGCCTAGATTGAAGTGAGGTGATTTATATGTTTAAAGTTATTTCTTTGTGTCATGAAGTGGTTGATATATTGTCTTGTCTTGTAGGAACATCAACAAACCTAAGGAGCAAGTGCCTGGAGTCACCTTCAGTCAAGGAGTGAAGCTAAGAAGTTGTCATTGCAAGAAGAAGCATCATCATCATCTACTCTTCAAGATCATCATCAAGTTGCATCATTGAGAGGAGTGTTGGTGAAGTCAAGGAGTCATAAAGAGCAAGTACCTGAGTCGCCTTCAAGTTGCAAAGGAAATATCACTCTAAAAGGTCATATCAAGTTCAACATTCATCATCAAGTTGTATCATGTTCAAAGACATTCATCATACTTCAAGCTTCAAGATTCATCGAGCCTCAAAGTCTCTTTGAGAGGTCATCTACATCAAGATACATCCAAAAAAGGTGTTATCATCTACACTCCAAAGGGGCCACTTCAAAGATCATCGTGAAGGATTACTTCATCTTCAATAGCATCATGTCAAAGACATTCATCTATTCAATTTCAAGTTCCTCCTGAAACTTCAAGTCCAAGAGAGATCTCCTACTTCGATTCATGAATGAAGTATCATCATCTACAAGTTGAGAAAGAAACATCATCATATACATTATTCTTCATGAAGATGCATCAAAGAAGATCAGCATGAACGTACCTACCTGTAAGAAGGAACATCACAGAGTTAATCAAATGAAGCTACAAGCATCATACATATCCTACTTACAATGAACAAGGCGAGATCAACAAGATACATTTCAAGTGTTCATCATCAAAGCAATCACATCAAATATATCATAAGATGATATAATACACCCACAGAGCAAATTGAATTAACAGTTGAAATCCACAAGATATGTTGAGGTGGCACCTATGTGGCAAGTACCTATCATCATCCAATTATATCAGTCACATCATTTCAAATGCATTCAATGTATCATTTAATAAAAGAAGCTAAAGGGACGCTTATGTGGAAGATGTTTTAAATGATTCCATCTTATCCTTATCTTCTTGGAAAACGTGCCTTCATTGCCTCTCTTTTGTACTAAAAATAGCAGTTTGTTGTAACTACCTGTGAGTTGGCATGATCTGAGAACTTGGCTACATGAAATGATCCTAGCCATTCATTGTATTCTGGACTCTATATAAAGGCCTTGTTGCCTCATTTGTAACAGATAGAGATTAGAGAGTAGTCAGTAGGCAAGTAGGAGTAGAATAGGAGAAACTCTCGAATTTCTCTGAGAGGACTTGAATTTGTTGTAAATATTTCTCAAGATTAATGCAAAGACATTGGAGCATTGTTTGGTGTTAAGTGTTGTCTTGTGGAGTTACATGGTTTCTTGTATCTTAATGAAGTGGAGAGATGTTTTAAGTAAATTAGAAATAGATTAGAAGCTCATTGATGTAATGTATGTTGTAATTGAATATTTGATCAACTCCTAGCTCATGCTTTTAACATTCATCGCCGGTGAAGTGTTGTGTAAAGTTAGTCTGAGCCTCGTTTGCTTAAGTTCGATTGTGGATGCTTGTTTGAGCTGCGCCGTTCAATGGGTGCTTTTATAAGCCTTCATGATTTGAAAACCATTCGCGTAACCTTAGGAGATTGCACCAACTTCATGTAGTTGTAGGCATCCTTGGCGAAGTAGAGTTAGGTTAATTCAGGAGTTTGTCTGTTCATGCATCATCATTACTTCATTGACCTTAGATTAGCTTTTCTAAACCTTTATCTTTTAACTTTTCTTTATCATTTAAGTCTTGTACATATGTCATCCACACTGAAGGAGGAATAAGCTAAACAAGTATGAAGAAGTCTAATGTAAGTCCCTTTGTGATTATCAGCAAGATCACATGTAATCACTGAGTTAACCCATCATGAATCATAAATAAGGAACCTTGGAGTTACTTCACTAGATCACATAGTTCAGCCTTTGAAGAGCTTTATTCAAGAGAGAGTGGGATACTCTAGTGTTTTACTCTATTGTTGACTTGTCTAAAAACAATCATTAACAGGTCCTCGATCTCCCGAGGGACTGCCTGGCTCTAACTGGGTTGCCTCTTCTCCTTGTGTCTCAATAGTAGGAAGTTTAGTGACGACTGGCTAACTAGATTGATTCTCAGGCTCTGTTATTTCCCGAGAGGGGTTCAAAGGAGGAAATTCGATCACACTAACAACGGCTCCAAGTGTGTTGAGCCAACTGTCCATATGCTCACCCTCAGGCTCAAGTGACCACCCCGTGTGAGCGGTGGGTGTAGAGCTGTCATGTAGAGCAGTATCTGGCGGTACTGGTGTCTCATCAACGGCTGGCAGTTGCGCACCTACTGAAGACCGACCCGTCTCTGGCAGAGTGTATCCTATCAATGGTATATCCCGTGATGGTGTTGGGGTGGCGGAGGTTGAGGAAGACACCTCAATGGTATCCTCTTCCTCTTCTTCCTCCTAGCTATCTCCCTCCTCCATTTCCTCCGATGATGTGTCCATCGTCTAATACTTCCTTTTCTTGCTGGAGGTCTTTGTTTCCATTGATGTAGCCAGTTTCGTCCACCTGAACACGATTGGCCATCATGGATCATAATCGGCATCTGATTGAAATTGGCCATCTTGCAGTGATGGTACCTGCCTATGCACTTCACCCAGGAATAGTGCAATCAAATGTTGCGTCATATAGAAGGCCTTATGTTTCATGGATATGAACTCTTATATGCAGTTGGCCAAGACTCTTGCCTAGTTGTACACTGTACCGTCTCGTAACCCTACAATGTATTCACCCATCCAAACCGCAATATCTGATGATCTAGTAGTGCCTATTAGCCTGCTTTTTATCACGTCCATGATACAATGCCACTCATCATTGGCCAAATCATCTTTTCTTAACCCTCTGTTGCCTTTTCCCCATATTCTAGCTTTTGCCTCTTTTCATAAGTCTAGTTTACACAATTGCTTAATATATGCTTCTTTATCCCACTGTGTAACCTTTGGGGAAGGTTTAGTTACCTCAACCCCCCAACTCAAAATACCCAACACCCTGGTAAAATCTTCAGGTGTAAATTTTACTGTAACCGTGGTATTGAGATATTGGACCTTGGTTTCATTTTCCAATCTATTATGATGTACCACCATATTTTTTAGAAATGGTTCAAAATCCCAGAAATTGAAAATCGGGGCTTGAATTACCTTGTCAACACGGGAATCTGTGAGTGCCACCTTCAAAGGGTGATCTGCAAGATTCTTGAGCCACCATGTGCGGCTCTCCACTGCTGTCAAGCTCTCCCAGGTGATATTCTTCGCCGTGATTTTTTCTTTCGTGGTCGGCTGGGTTGGTTTCTTTTTCTTCTTTTCAAAGTCTTTCAATATTTTCAGCCTAAACCGTGTAGGGGTCTCCTCATTAATATCTCTCGCTGCCATTGTTGCACTTACTAGAACTTCTTCCCAACTATTGCATAAATTCTTCCCGACTACTGTTGTTCGACTATTGCAAAAAAAATCTTCCCGACTACTGTTGTATGAGAAATGCTTTACTTTTCCTTACTCAAAATCGTTCCCATAGCTGATTTTCAGGATATGCTGGAAACTAAACCCTCAACTTGTACAGCAAGGCAAATTATGTAAGGTAGAAGGTATATAAAGTAGTACGGTTGGAGACTAAGGTGTTTGGCACCAAAAAAATCCACTTGTATTCTGCAAATCATATGACATCAATGGGTTGCAGACCGTTGGAAGTACTGCACCTAGCGTAATGCAGAGGTCGATCAGTCGTACAGCCAAGTATTTGCAGGGGTTGTACGGAGAAGAGGAGAGTATGGTTTTAATCTAAGTTGCCAATTCTAGTTCAAATCCTAGTTCTAGTTCATGGATTGAATTTGTGGATCTGGCAAAAAAAAATTTGGGGTTGGGTTCGTTTTTCGTTTGTCCATACAAAAACATATAAAAATCATAAATATATAATGAGAAAAGACTTCAAAACAAAATCAATGGATGGACCCACACCTGTGGTTTTGATCCAGTTGATGCCAAATGGAATGTGAAGCAAGCAACTAACTCTTCCACTTTTAATTATGTTCAAAAATCCTTCAATTCAACAACGGGGATGCTCCAACAACAATAGGTAGAGAAGAGAAGAGTATGGTTTTAATCTAAGTTGCTAGTTCTAGTTCAAATCCTGGTTCTAGTTCACGGATTCAGTTTACGAATCTGGCAAAAAAAAAAAACTGGGGTTGGGTTCGTTTTGGGTTTGTCCATACAAAAACATATAAAAATCATATATACATATATATATGATTTTCTATATATATATATATATGCAGCCTAAAAGCAGCAATTATATATATTGAAAATCATATATATATGCAACCTAAAAGTAGGATTTATATATATATTGAAAAATCATATACATATATATATGCAGCCTAAAAGCAGGAATTAAGTTTGGAATACCACATAGCATCATATAATAAACAAAACCGCGATAAACTCAAATGTCATTTAAAACATAAATGATAAATATTATAAAATATTCATTGTTCAAACTTCAAGTTAAATATTAAAATAATAATGTCAAGTTCAACAATCAGGTTTCAGCATCATATGGGTCTTCTAAATCATCATCATCATCATTGACATTAGATGATGTAGGAACATTTGAAGAACCCCAAGCAGTGCCACTACCACTCGCACTAAAAGTGTGCTTGCCATTTGGCTCCTCAAATACAACATATTAGGAAGCGGAAGTATGCAAGTCAGTATGCTCTGGCTCAATATCCCACAACCTCATGTCCCCTTCCTTGTAGCCATGTTGTTTGTGCAAAAGAAAGTCCTCTACCTTTTTTTAATGAAATCAGTTGAGCTTTACTAAGTGGATGAAGGAGTACGTGCTTCAATTCTCTAAAATGCAAATGAACTAGCAACCTATTAAGACAAAGTGAAGAGAGAGTTATAATTATAAAAATATTAAATTTAAAAATTATAAATGAAATTGCAAAGATAAAAATAAAAAATTTATTAGACTTACTTGCAATAAAAGTTTGATCACGAGAGGTTGTAGATGTTGAACTTGTTGGCCATGGAAGTACCACCAACTGTGAGCATCCTTCTTGAAACTATTACTAAGAGCTTCAATACTTTGACCATTGGAGTGTACAAAATCAATGAACTCACTCATGACTACATCCTGCAAATCAAGATCAAGGAACAATCTACAAAATGTTGCCTTGTACCTTTCGGCCATTTCAAAATCTCTATATGGGGTGATCCTCGTTGGCACAAAAAGAACCTCAATACTATAGTATTTTGGACTAAATGCCAAGGTAGGAAGATGTAGCAAGGTGCTCATTGTGTTTCATTTCTCTTCAATAATTATGTGCACATGCTTGAAGAATTTCTTCAAGATCTTGCTCTTTCTCATTTATAATGGTCTTCATCTTATCAATCATTACGTCAATGCCATCATATATCTCTCCCAAGCAAAGCTCGTCCATGTCGATATAACCAATCATACTCAAAACGGGCTCAATAAAACTAAGGAGATATTCCACACAATCCCATCAAGAGTGATCTAGGATCATCCGCTTAAGTTCTATTGCCCTCTCAGTGTAGGCTTGCTTCCATATGGACCAAGTTTGGCTAATGAGCATGCTAGAAAGTGCCTCTCAAACCTTCACAAGTTGTCTCAAGATGATTGTGTTGAAGGCAAAATATGTCTCAACAACCTATTCAGAAATAAAATTAGAATAATTAAAAACAAACTTCAAAGAAGAAAACATAATCAAATTAAGTTTAAAAAAATAAATTTCTAAGTAATTAAAGTGAAACATAAAATTTTACATTGCTTCACTTACCTTCAGTAGCTCCAATTTTGAAAATGATCTAAATATGCCCTACGACATGTGGTGTTTGGTGATGTACATTTGGATATCTTCGGCCTCTGCATACAACTTTTTGATCCAATCAATTTTGTTGCCAATCTTTTGTAGCATAAGGTTGAAGGAGTGGACAACACAAGGTATCCAAAAAATGTGTGAATAACATTCCTCAACCAACAAACCAGCAGCTCTACAATTCTTTGCATTGTCTATTATAACTTGAACAACATTACAAGGCCCCACTTCCTAAATGGCTGTGATAAGGATGCTAGCAATAAATTGGCCATCCTTCACCTCCCCCTCACAATCCATGGCTCTCAAAAAACTTGCCCCTTTAAGGGACACTGCAATCACATTAATCAAGGGCCGATTTTTAGCATCCTTCCATCCATCGAAAACAAGGGGCACCCTTGTCTCAGCCCATGAATCCCTTAATAAGGTGCCATGCACCTTCTCATAACCCAGGCTCTTGTACCCTTTTGGAGCCTCAGTAATTTGTCTCATCATTTCTTGCCAATATGGTGAGTGAACAACAATGAAATCAACCCATTTGCATAGATATATATTGTTATGTGTCGATCAGCAATCTTTTGAGATTCATTTTGAAATGTCATTTCCAAAGGTCCCTTTGGTCTCTTATTTGTAAGGGGTTGTTCTTCAGGGGTAGTCAAAAATGGGTGGCTCTCTACCACAACACTAGGATTAGACAGGGATTTAGGGGGCTTCATTCCTTGAGATATTCTCTTTGCTAAAGGATGATTTGCTCTACAGCATGTTGCTTCATATGCTTGCTCCTACTCATTAATGTATGCTATCACTTGCTCTGATGGCACAAGTACACCATTATTTTCGAGGCAAGCTTTCATGCCTTGTCTAGAAAGGCCACACAAATGGGCTTTCACCCAACTATATGAGCTTGAATACTTGACACCACACCCTTTGGAAATCCAAATATAAACCCCACCACCCAGAACCGGTTGTATCATATCAACATACTTCCAAAGAGGAGAATTTGGGTCTGTTTTGAAGTGGGATCAGCCCATTGAGCTAAAACTAGCTGCCATTGTAATTCCTATGGCAATAAGTTTTATAAACAACACATTCGAATCAAATGAAAACAAAATATGTATAATAAAACCTAACTCGTTTAATATTTTAAGCATAGTGATACATTCATAGAAGAATGAAAGGAAAACAAGAAGTTGAAAACAAAACAAGAGTTCATTTGTAAAACAAAAATGCAAAAAAAATAAAATAAAATAAACTTACCTCTTTTCCAAAATCTTTTATGATTTTCTTAGCAGCTAATGGACTCTTGCACATGCTTAAGAATAGCAATGCAACCGCCTTGGAACCTTCAATGGTCAATCTTCAGCTCTCTTTGTATAATGACAAGCAAGAATGAAAGTTTAGCAAAAAGGAATGGTATTTCTCTTTTGCAATAAAAATGAGGTAAAATTAGCTTGTTTTAGTATTTGAAATTTCAAATGGTTTAGATGGCACTTTTAGGGTTAGGGATATGTTTTGGTGTTTCATATTCAAAGTCAAACGTGAAAATTTATTTTTAAAAGCAAAAAAAATTATAAAATGCGTCAAAAACCAAACAAGTTCGTCACCAGTTCGGTGTGGTTTTGCTCAGTTCATTTTGCGTTCACCGTTCATTTGAGACAAACCCAAAGTCTTTAAAACATCTCCTACCAAAAACTTTAGTTGCGTCCAACCACAACACAAATCCGGTCTGAACCAAACCCAAATCTAGGGGCAAATGCCAGCAAACTGGCAACATAGGTTTTGATCATCTATTGGATCAAAATGGAGCACTAAAGAATTGTACATCTTAGAAGTAGAAGGGGTTGACAGATATTATAATTTACACCTATACTTGTCCATTTTAGCAATACGCTCTGGTAGAAGAACTACCACTACCAACTAGGATTTTCACCCTTAGTGTGTTTTCCCAAGATAAAAAATATATTATGTTTGTGTTGCTTCTCTCATTTCAGCACTTCATTTCTTTGTGAACAATGTTCCCCCAATTAACACTATCATTTGGATGTCCAAGTAGAACAATAATTTATTTGCTTGATTCCCTAGTTTCTAACTAGTTTTGGTGGAATTATGGATCAAGGAATGCCTTGCTTCTACTACAACTATTAATTAGATCCAAGAGGGATTAAGCTATAGAGTCTTAAGCCTAGCCTAGGCTCTAGCTATTTAGATATAGAGTAATCAAATTACTAAGATTGAAAATATTAAAAGATACAATCCAATGGACATGACTAAGTGATAAAGGCGGAGTCATAGTTTAAAAACTCATGACTCAGCAAGCCCAAATTTGGCTCAAACTTGGCGACTAAACAAAAACTTGGCAAAAACTTGAAAAATTTCCTATGATCTCTTGCAACATCGTCTTCCCAAAAATTGTGAGTTCAATAAGTTGGCACCCTGCCCCAAAAATTGCAATAAATCTTAAGTCATGTGCTCCATTGCCGTTTTGCCCCTTCCCCATGCCTTGGCCATATGCTATTGTTGCCAAAAACGCCCAAAAAATCCTAAGTGTAGCTTCCCCTTAGCCATTTTCTTGCATTCCTATGTTTTCAGGTTTTTCCAGGACATTGGGGTGTTCCAGGCCTAGGAATATCCCCGCCCCAACCTGTTGATCCTTTGGTCCTTGGTTCCTCCCGAACCCCAGACCCCGACGACACGTGCTCTTTTAAGGTTCATGTGGTCGTGTTGATAACATTAGCATGACATCAATGTGGAGTCAAAAAATTTCCAAGTGTCAGGCTTTTCCTTTGCATCTTTGTACTTTTTCGAGTTTTCGAGTTCCCAGAGGGTCCTTGGAACCTTGTCCACAGGTTCCAAAGTTCCTCGGAACCCCGAAACCACGTGCTTTCCTCTTGGTCTCGGAGTTCCAAGTTCCCCCGGAACTCCGCATTCACCACTTCCTCCTTCGCCCTTTCAGGTTTTCCCAAAACCTTGGAACCTTGTCTGTAGGTCCTTCAGTTCCCCAAAACCCCGAAAGTCTGCATTCCCTACCCTTTTCTTTCCTTTTTGGGTTTTCGGGTTCCCAAGGGTCCTTGGAACTTTTGCACCTAGTTCCATTGTCCTCATGTTCCTCAATTCCCCGAAACCCCGACTTCTCGCTCCCTTCGTCCTTTGGCCCTAGAGTTCCCGGTTCCCCAGAACCCCAGTTCACGTTCCCCGGTCCCTAATCCTTCTCGGACCCCAAATCCTGATCTTCCCATTCCTTTTGTTTCGGAGGTCCACATGTTCCCCGGAACCCCGCTTCCCCAGTCCCACATCCCTCCCAGACCCCAGACTTCCCTGTGTCCTCTATTCCTGAGTTCCCAGTTCTCGTCAATATGCAAATCCCCCTTTCCCCTCACGAGTTTCCAAACTTCCTTGGGACCTTTGCACCTGGTCCCTAAGTCCCTCTGTTCCTCGGTTCCCTGGAAACCTAAAACCCTGCAACTTTCTCAGGAAAACGCCTATTGTTCCAACAACTCCCCTGCACAACCTAGGACGCCATTAATGATCCAAAATTGACCCGATTGAAGGATTGAAGAGCTTCATCCGCCCAAGAATTCCTGTGGACCCCTCAAGGATGGATTTTCATCACCATGGCATGGGCAAATTATCCATTTGGCATGGTTCCTCTGGCAAACCGGTGTGTGGATGATGGTGGCAGGTATGGGCGATCTGCAAACGTGTTGACTACCCCAGCTCCGCGTCCAAGCTGCAACATGGAATTGTAATGCTATATATACATGTATGGAAGATGTGAAAAGGGTTTCATTGAACCAATTTGATGACTATAAGTGCCTCAATAGTGTTCTAGGGCATCAATTGATGTAGTCCATTTTGTAAGGGGATTGAAAACATTTTGTAAAGCATTGGAAGGACTTTAATGAAGGATGCATATGATGATGACTATAAGTGCCTCAATAGTGTTCTAGGGCATCAATTGATGTAGTCCATTTTGTAAGGGGATTGAATACATTTTGTAAAGCATTGGAAGGACTTTAATGATAGATGCATATGATGGTATGTCTCTAGGCAGGTTGTAATCATTTAGGGTGGTGTTTGAACCTAGTTACTCATCCCCTCTTGCCACATTTGTTGGTATGAATGTAACAAAGGATTAGATTAATGTGTGACAACATTTTAATTCATTGTAAAGCTTTTGTAATGGTCTTTTCCTTTGTTTCATGTGGGTTTTTGCATTGTTGTTCTAGATTATGAAGAATCTCCATTATATGAGATGAGATACATGCATTATATGATGACGCACATGTGATTCCATTTATGTTTTGTGGTTGCATTCTCTTCCTTCTTGCAATTTGTGACTCTATTGCCAAATGGAGTAGGCACCGATCTAATTGGTGAAGCGCTAACATCTTTTAAAATAATCAATATCTCTCTTGCTAGTTGTAGGAGTAGAGTTTTGGTTCCACCATGCTTGCATGATTCAGTATTGTAAACTCAGTCATACCTTATGCAATTCTAAAATTGAACATCGTTAGAGAATCATGCATGTGTATTCTTCTCTCTTATCCCTGTGAATGCAATGTTAAGTGGATTCATCTACTGGGGAAATACAGTATAGTTGTCATCTTTGGGTGCAGGGTAAGAGTGAATTCTCATCTGTTTATCAAAGGTCTAATAGGTTTGTATGTAGCTAGTGTTGACATGAACTTAGTGACAATTATAGGGGTTCATAGCACATTGGGTATAGTTGCTTAAGGACCTAGTGTTTAAGCTGTCATTTATGTTGTTGAGACCTCAAGGAACCCCCCGGCCTTGTAGACCCAAAAGACGAAGGTGAGTTTACCCACTCACAACGATTGGTCCATTCATACCACTGTCTGATCATCAGCCTCACCCATTGCCTAAGCACGACATATCCCTGGTCTTAGATTCTAGTGTTTAGTCTTTAGGATTTGTGGACCTGCATGTTTGAGCACCAACACAATACACATCATAGTGTCATATAATCAAAAATTGCAATCCATATTAATATTTTAAGAGCGCTCACAATTTTGTTAGCAGTCACGGTTTTGCCAATTGAAGGTAAAATCATGTGGATATTTAGAAGGGCACCAGGCATTTATAGTCACCAGAAGGCATCTAAATCCAAGAGCTTTTTATTAAAATTGCAAGTTTGTTTCAAGTCATGAGCAGAAGGAAACAGAAGTAGAACCCATGTGAAGCCATTTGAATCTCATCACACCTGTGTGAAGTTGCATTTATTGCAAAATGAGGGCACATTTTTGCCTTTATCACCGAGTTTTTTTATACTGACTTGCGATTACTCAATGAATTTATCGCCAAAGAATTGCCAATTTTTTGAAAAAACTTGCCCCCCGTTTTTGGGCGAGTGCCTCAGGAGTTGTATTGTCTCTCAAGAACTCACAAGTCAAGCAAGTTTTTGGCGAGTTTTTAACCTATGGACAGAGTATTACCGTGATAAAACCTAAGTTCAAATCTCACCCTTGAAACCATTAGGCTTGTTCCATGCATCATAGCAGCCATGATAAAGCAAGCCAAAAGTGTGTAGCAACATGCCTAGGGATTGGACCCCTATTTGTGTCCAAAGGTTTATATATAAAAGTTGAAAGAAAAGACCTATAACGCTAGTGAAATTATATAGAACTTGAAGCATCGTAAGGATGTTATCAACCTTAAATTCGTATAACATCTAGTTATTAGTTCTTTGAGACTTCCACAAGTAAACATTTTTTCTTTGCTTTTATATAACACTACTATCATGAAAAGAAAAATGAGCATTACAAAAATTATATCTAATATCCACAATCTCCATAGTGACATCAACCGTTGGAAACCCAAAAACACCATTAGAGACATATATTTGTAGATTTTGTGACACATGTAAGACATATATTTGTAGATTTTGTGACACATGTAAAAATGGAAACAAATACCATTTAATGTTAACTTATCTTGTTCTTACAAATATCAGAATACTTTATGGTATATTTCATCTTCGAAAATTCTTGGCTCGTGAGAATTAAATAGAGATTTGTGATTACAAATGCTCAAACATATTAGCAATACATTAAAACATGAATTCACTCTTTTTTTATACAAGCATAATAGGTCTCATCAATCTTGAGGGATGGTAAAACTAAAAATTATCATCATTATATTTGTGACGATCAACTAATCACAAATTTGCAACCAACAACCAACTAGGATATATAGAGCAGTTTACATAAATATATCATATTACTAAAAAGTGAAAGGCAAGCAAACAATGGATATGTGCACATACCATATTGATCGCATATAAAATCTAGAAGATACTAAAATCAACATTTATGTCAATGGCTAAAGAAAGGGTTTTAAGAGTATATAACTCTCAGAAAAGACTACTTACTGATTGTAGAAGCAGAATCCCGCTGAATTTGCAAACCTAAAAGCAAAGAAAATACACACATATTCATATATGAATAACAAGCTTTACAGGAAATCAGCAGTTCACATTTTCTAAAGAGAGTGTGGTGATAGCATCAAACAGACTGCAGGACTGAGAACAAGCATAACTTCCTGAGACAAGATAAATAGTTCTTACACAAATGCAAAGTTTTCCTCTAAAGTATTTTTGTGATTAAAACAGAATGGGTCCAAAATTGTTTTACTTCCTTGGTTATTTGAAAGAGAGAGTTAATTATGGAAAAAAATGAGTTATGTTCTCAGTTCATAGGCAACTAATTTATAAATGACACATTTCCCTCAGATATAATTGCTATGAGCAAGTATGATTCAGTCCGTAGTGCACTCTGCAGAAACAAATTCAATAAGAACAGTACAGGGTTGTAAACATACATTAAAGAGATTCCATCACACGCAACATGAAATTTTTGTTTTATTTACTTGATTAGAATGTGTTGATTATGCATGCTATAAACCATTCTGTCTGCTCATGCAATAAGTCTGTGATGCAGAGACCTTGCAGGCTATGGAGACCATACCACACTCGACCAAACCTTTGATACTGAACATTTACTTTCCAAATTTCATGTCCTTTGACCTTTTCTCTCAACTAGTGTAAAATTTAAATAAGACCTCTGAGAAACCTCATAAGAAACTCGGAAACATGAAAAAACACAAAATAAAACAGTAACAGAAAAGATGGGGACTGCGAAGGATTTCCAAGAAAGAAACTTTTCTTTCTTCTTTAATCATAGAAATGATTTTTTAGAGACATAGAATTTCCACTAAATTTTCCAAAACATCATATCACTATCTCAACATCATCTGATCATATTCATTCCTTCTTCCAAGGTCCCACTCATAACCATGACAGGAAACCCTTTGTACTGATAAATAAAGTAGTGTGTTCATTATTTGCATTATTTCATCACTATACAGGTAAAAGTTAGGGGTGGTAGTGTAAAAGGGGTCTTAAGAATGAGAGAAGGTGATGATAAATACCATAATTCAGAAGAAAATTTAGAATCCTATGAATGTGTGTGCTTTGCACATGGTTTTAGTAAGTGACCACATGTTGATGGTGATGTTAGTCACAAACAAACATGAAATAAAAGTTACACAACAACCTTTATTTATCTTGAAAGATACGATGAATTCAAAGAATTCATGATCCCAAGTCTCCGTTGATTAGTTCATAATCTACTGACGTTACTCAGTGGTTGATGTCTGTTGCTGTTTTCCATTCAGGGGCCTTACGTTCTCCAGTAATTTATGCAAAGTTCATCAATATTCCTCCAAATATCCTGTCCTTTATGTCTGCACTGCATAAATCTCCAACAATTCTACCTCTACACGATGAATTCACTCAAATAATGTGCCTACAGGTTGACATTTGCATGATATTTTCAACACTACATGCATTTAGCTCAAATATGCTAATGATATTCAGTTATCTACGGGATGTCAGCATATTTCTCTGTTCTGCTTATTATTTATCTGTGTATTGCAGTTATGGAAGTGATTCAATGAAATTAAGAAAAAAGAAATAACAAAGATAGGGTTTAAAGAGTGAGATTCCCAAAATTACTTGGCTGAGATCACTAATCCACATACATATTCCCATACAGCAATGAAGAGAAGGAAACTAGAATCGTACTTCACCAGGACAGTCCACAAATCTGCATGATCCAGTGCAAATCTTCAAAGGAAAAGTTGACAACAACATGCAATAAAATGAAAGCGCTTCTATTGAACACAACATTCACCAGTACATATCCAGAAATCAACTTGAAGATTACGTAAAGTTTACAATCAGAATGTAATCTGAAGCTTCATCTCCATTCAGTATGCTTTAAAACAAGTATATTTACAATGATCTGAAGAAAGAACCTTGACATTTCAACAGTTCAATCCTCATTAGTCTCAGTAATCCGATCTCTTACATGAAATTGTTACAGGTCCGATTTAGAATGATTGACCTCTCTCTCTCTCTTGTACAGTAAAGGGGCTCAATATATATCTCTGATTTATCCCCAATACAGTGCCCAAAAAACCCTAGTTAATCAACGGCTCATGCCTCCAGCCACAGCATCAACGATGGAAAACAAATCTAATCCAAAAATATCTCTGAGCAGCACGCCCATTGGAAACCCTAACAGCTCAAAATATCTTCTGTTCCTTTTAATAATGTTTCCCCATCTACATTTTGTCTTTCGCATTGAAGGCATTGACTCCTCTCGTCTCTTTGCGATCTGATATGATCCAATCCACCTCCTGTGATGTCATTGCCATTTAAAGCTCCGCCTTTATATCCACCTGCACGCAGCCACTGTGTCGGCAACTCTGCGTTTCCCAGCTATTTCGAAATAGCTCCACCAATCTGCAATAAACAAGCAGGAATTAAGTACCATCGTTTAATAAACCAACAGGAAATTTAAACATTTATATTAAATCCAACTCTAAATGCACAAAAACAAATATCGGGCTATGAATCCATGAGAATCGCGCATCCAAATGCATATACAACGTCAAAAATGGTCGAGTCAACCATCATTGACCAAAAACATGCTATCGGGCTCCAAAATAACTTCAAAATCTTATCGCTTTGCTTTCCCGCCTTTTTCCTTGTATCTCGAGAATGCATACTCAATCCCTTGTATATCGGGCTTGTATATCGTAACATACAAACACCAAAACATACAAAGAGCTTTGCCTTTCAACTTTCTATTCGGGTCCGAGTCAACCCTTAATGTGTACCTTTTCTTTTGCATCAATCGCTTGTATGTCCCTGTCGGACTTCAACCGCTTTATAGACCGCAGTCTATTTGCCCTTCGGCTCCGCAATGTATAAAACACAATGCATCTTTTGATATACAATCGAACGTGATGCATGTATTAACCGGATTTAAAATTCTTCTGAGTTCTGTCTTGTATATCGGCAATGTATGCAATGCAATGTATCTCTTAATATGCATTCGAGTTTTGATACATTGCATATATCGGATTTTAATTTCTTTGAATTCCGGCACTTGTATGCATTAAGCAATGTATGTTATGAAACATACATACAAGCCGCAAAATATACAAGCCTTACTTCACATTTAATAACTTTTCAGGTCCGCCCAATGTATAAATCGTAATGCATATTGGCTTGTATGCTACCGAAACATACAAGCCCGCATACATACAACAATTTAACTCTGTTTCATGATCCTTTCGGGTCCACGGCCTACACATTGGCAATGTATATAACAAATGTAAGATACATACAAACATAAGATGCATCCCGCGGATTTTAACCAAACATTCATTTCAACTCATAACTGCGTCGGGTCCAACCTGCATGTACGAATAGAACATTAGCAAATGCATACAAGTATAAAAGCATACAAACAACAATTGTATGTAAACTCGATATACAAAACCCTTTGCATGCGCAACATACAACGACCTAACATACAAAGACCATTGTATATGCAACCCGATTTGTAAAAGACTTTGCATACAAGCGACCCGATATACAAAGGGCCTTGTACATGCAACATACAAACCTGAATGTACATTTTACCAAAACACTCATAACTTGCAAAATACAGGGAATTTTAAGATGGTTCAAAAAGCAACCCCTGTTCATTTTTGACAAGGAATTCACCTATACTCTGCTCTGGTACTTAATGCAATTTTCCTCTATTTTCAACAAGGTTTATACTATTTCACTCCCTTTTTCCCTTTACCACCAAGCAAAACAACACACACAAGCAAAAAGCAAAAGCCACAGCAGGGGTCCTCATTTTGCTAAGGAGCAAAAAGGGGCATGTTGTGAACATCACAACACCACATTGTCCTAACAAGCCATATAGTTAATTCATGCAAACCACATATCAACCATGACAATTGAGTTCAAAAAGGTTTCTTTTGGGCATGGTTACTCAGCTTGCTCTATAAATTTTCATTTTTATAACTCCTCCCTCAATATGTGTGGGACAACTACTACCGTAACAAATTAATTGTCATTAGGGATTCTGCGCTTTGTGCAGATCAACCTTATTAATGGTAGATTTACAGCATACTGCAACTAATCCTGCAGGTGATGACATGCAATAAATACAACACCAAAGAAGTTCCAAAATTGTCTTGAAACAAATTCCTCATCCTCTGCAGATAATCTTTTGCTTTCTTATGCAGTTGATTCAAATTGTCAGTGGTATAAACAATTCACTTTAATAGGCTAATTTGTGGATTGCATCACCTCTAAAACCATGCTTAAAACATTGGTTCAACAATCAAGAACATGAACAAGTACTCATTGTCTTTCGAAAAAGATGTCCATTGCGAGGCCTGTAGTAGAACCCTCTTAGTTGTGTCCATATAGACAAGGAATTTCATTGCTTTGGAGTGTGCTTCAGTGAGAATATCAATGTGAATGAAATCCCAATACTTCTCAAGCCACTTTGGGCATTTATAGACTAGCTTTTTGAACCTTTGGGACAACATTCAGCTACCAGCAAGACATCTTATTCTGCTTATTCTCAGAAATGTGTGCATGTCTAGCTTGACCGTCTCACACAGAGAATTGTTTACATTAATTTGCCCAACAATTGCTTCGAATGGCCCCTGTTAATAGGGTAATCGACATTAAGAAAAAGTGTATAGCCAACATATGGATTCCCCCTCAATAAGGTTTTCTAAAATTGAACTTTGATGGAGCTGCAAAAGGAAATCCCGGCCCGGCTGGTGCTGTCTTTGTGATTCGCTCACATTCTGGCTCCTTTATTTTTGGGGGAGACCAATAATGAAGCAGAAGTTATATCGTTTCTCAAAGGAACCAAAGAGGTGCAATCAATTGGTTGAAAACATTTAGAGGTTGAAGGTGATTCGCAAGTTATCATTATGGAATGCTTGAGGAGAAGCTTAAAACACTGGAAATTAAAGAGTATTATTGATGAGGTGGGCCTTACAAGCAACAGTTTCACTAATATCAGTTTCAAAAGTGGCTATAGAGAATGATCGTGTTGTAGACTGTATAGCAAATGTTGGAGTCTCACAATTTCCCTTCTCAGCCAAGCTAAGTTCAGATCTCGGGGAGTGGGCGGTCATGGAGCTTCTTCAAGTGGATGTTGTCCTGCTCAAAATCTGCTGCCTCTAATTTTTGATCTCCATCAAACATTGGAAATTAAATTTTTTCTTTGACATTATGAACGCTGAATACTTGGTTATCAGTTGTAAAGCCTCAAATACATCCTGCATGTAGCATTCTTTGACATTAAATGTTTTCATGTGAGAACTCTTTTTAAAAGCAGATGGTCTTGAGTTCAAGGCATTGCCTTGGCTGTGTTTGGTTTTTATGTTTTGTTTGTAGGGGCCTGTGGAGATCACGGAAGGTTTGAGGGGAGCAGTACGATGCTATATGAAATGCAGAAAATGGGCAAGACTCTCACTACAGCGGAGCTATCTTGGATAGACATTTGTGGCATACTTTCACCAATGATGATTTTGCAACCCTTGCCTTTGTCAAAGAAGTGTTGGGTGATGATCTGTTAGGTAATTCTAGTATGTTGTGCACTAGAACCTCTAATATAGAGGATTTCACTCTAAAATTGGAAGCCATGGTAGCAAACCCAAATGCTCATGAATGGAATCTTCATAAAATTGTTCCTGTTGTGGAAGTTTGCTGCCTTCTGGATAGCTCGGAAGAGGCTGAGCATGACATGACAAAGGGGAATGTGTTGTCTAGTGAGAGATTGTTCATGGATGCTTCCAAGTGCCAAGCATTTTGAAGATTTGGCCCTATAACCTTGTTCAATCAAGGCCTTGCTCTATATATGGATAACTTATGAGTTATCCT
Organism: Cunninghamia lanceolata; assembly: GCA_027924645.1. Taxonomy (NCBI): domain Eukaryota; kingdom Viridiplantae; phylum Streptophyta; class Pinopsida; order Cupressales; family Cupressaceae; genus Cunninghamia; species Cunninghamia lanceolata. The sequence goes on from BSBN01000596.1 coordinate 6,212,378, forward strand.
TAGGGATGGCCACTTGGAAATCTCAAGCTTCTTCACCTTTACTACAATCTCCAAACATTTTGTTGAGCCTGGGGTCATGATTGTTGATAATGAAAGGGGTGTGTTTAGTTACGTGTATGTGGCACTGCAGTTGCCCCCTTTTTGGTGGTTTGATCTTGTTTTGGGTTGATCATTTTTGTGCTGATTTTATTTTACTCTGAGTTTAGTTATCTCCATGGATTTTTTGCCTTGTTGTAATTGTTTTCCTTACTCGGTGTGGGCCCCTATAGAACCCACAACTAATCTATCAAAAAAAACAATTGCTTTGGATGTTAGCCCCTAAATCATAACGAAAAGGATTTCCTGCTCATGACATGACTAGAATCCCAAACCATCTTCAAAGTCATGCACACAAAGGTGGAAAGGGAAAGTTGGACCATAGGTGTCGATTAGAAACCATCATGTCAACCACCAAATAATTCCAAAGGCCAATTTCCAACATCTATTGACCAGCTTAGGTCCCAAGTTCAAAACACATTTCACAGTCAATATACAAGCCCATTCCAAGCTCCCAGCTAAAAACAAGTGAGCCAGCTAACAATCTATTATCTCTCAATAACTACAGCCTCAATATATGTCATGTCCATAGTTGAAAACTCGCCAAATTGAAAAACCCGCCAAGCCCAAAAATACGACTCGGCAAAAACTCAGCAACTTAAAAAATTGCTGAAATTTCATTAAAAACGCATTTTTTTTGCAAAATTCAATGATAAGATGCATCCAATGAGTCAATAAACGAGTACATAGAAGAAACAAGTTGAGTCTAGTTGTATTTGATTGATTTGAAAGCAAATTGGGTACAAAATGGCATCCTCATGTGGAATGCGCTGATACTGATAGTCTGAAACAAAATGAAAATAGCAAATTGTTTTTGTAAAACTAAAAGTAAATACTACATTAATATATTTTACAAATTTACATCTTCCTCTTCCCATGTCTAGTGAAAACTAGGGGAGCGGTAGAACTAGAGGGTCTAGTCCTAGGACTCTGCTATGGCTCCTCCATCCTCGGCATGACACGTTGTGGCTCAACCTCCATCCTAGATGTAGATGCTGGTGGTAATAACTCCTCCTCAGTCTCCTCATCCTCAACGTCATCCAATGAGAATCCCAATCCACCCCCCTCCTCCATTGCCTATCTCTCCAAATCATAGATATCATCCTCGAAAAACAATGAAGGCTGCTCATCCCGCCCTGTCCAATCACTGTAAGGATCTATCTCATCCAAATCAATTGGATCACCTAATATTTCCTCTACCTTTCTTGTGCGCAGCCGAAGATTATATTGCACATAGACAAGGTCATTGAGGCGTTTCTGAGCTAGTTTGTTCCTCTTCTTCATGTGAATGGCCTCAAACATGCTCCAATTGCACTCACAGTTGGATGCACTACAAGGTTGGCATAAGACACGGAGAGCAAATCTTTGGAGATTTGGGGTATTTCTACCCCAATTTGCCCACCAAACCTCTACAAAAAAAAATATTGAAGAGTTAGAAACTTAGAAAGAAAAGTCAAAAAGTTCAAAACATATTTTATCAAATTATCAATAGTTGTAACTTGTAAATTTGAAATTTTATACCTGGTGACTGATTGTTTATTGCTCGCTTAGCCAGGTCTGAAGAAAAGAGCCTACCCCTTCTTTCCCTGTAATTTTGCAATTCATCAACAATGAGGTCTGCCACCTCCTATCAATAATCTCCCATATGGGATCAAATTTGAGGTTGTCCCCCTTATAATAATTTCTTATAGCCTCCTTGGCCCTATCCATGGCCTCATAAAGATACCCCATTGGGGTTTTATCCCCATCTACCAAGCGGAGAACTCTAACCAAGGGCTCCGACACCTACAATATGAAAATGCAAAAAGATTAAAGTTACAAATTTACAATAAAAGACATTATTAAAAATAATATATTCAATTTGAATTTAAATTCGAAGTTTTGAAGTTACCTTCACAATCTCTGTAGCTCTTTGTGCAAATAGGTTGTTGAAGACTATGCATGCAACCCTCTCTCCTTCCGGCTTCTTTGAATAAGTTGAGTCTACCCATGCTGGACTCACAAACATTTGTTTCCAAGCCATCAATGAACCAAGAATGTTTTGCAATGTTAAGAAAATTGTTGCAAACCTTGTCACACCGGATCTCACAACTCTTTCCCTTGGGTGTGATCCCTCATGAAGTGAAGAAGCCAAGGGTGATTGTAGATAAATTTTGTGATCCTCCTTGCATCCTCTACAATCGGTGTGAACCAATCAAGTTTGCCTATGTCCTCCAAAAGAAGGTCAAAGACATGTGTTGCACAAGGTGACCAAAAATATGTTTTGTGTCTATCTTGGAGGATTCTACCAACTGCCACATATGTTGTTGCATTGTCAGTAATTATTTGCACAACATTTTCAATTCCAACCTCCATGCAAATTTGCTTCAACATTTTAGCCAAATTTTCTGCATTTTTCACTATGTTGGAGGCATCCACTGATTTCAAAAACACTACTTCATTTCTGCAAGCTACCAAAAAATCAATGATGGTGCAGTTTTTACCATCCGTCCACCCATCGGAAAGAATAGTGCAGCCATATTTTTTCCATTCATTTCTTTGTTCTTCTACCACTGCCCTTGCCCTATCACTTGCATTCATAAGAACCTACAAATACAAAGTGAAATTAAGTACACAATTTTAATTTGTAAACAAAAAATAGCTTAAATTCATCATAAATTGCTATAAATTAAAGAACATAAATTTATCAAAAAAATTAAATTAACTAACCTCCCACTCAAGTCTGTGTGAGAAGGCGCCTTGTAGCCTTTTCCTGCAACTATCAATGTAGTAACCAAATTCTGCCAATAAGGAGAACTTGCCACGTTGAAAGGGATGTTGTTGAAATACCAAAAATCAGCATTAAGCAATGTCTGCCTGCTTATGCACCTCCCTATTCCACCCAGTTGCCTCTAAGGAAGGTTGTGCTCCAAGTGTGTTTCTAGGCACAAAAAAATCATGTACCATGTGTGTAGGTGTTGATCCTAGTGCTCTTCTAAAAGTAGATGAAGGGCTCGCGGTGGTGGTGGGTTTGCTTCGGATACATGGACCACGAAGAGAACCCACTATGCCCTTAAGTGCATCATCATCCGACTCAAGGTTGACTAGAGCACCTTGAGAAGAAGCTATGGATGCTTGCATGGCTGCCTTTGCCCTCTCCCTTTGTAATTTTTTTGTCTTCTACGGCTGCAAGTATGGCATTCATTTGTCTTTTTATTTCTTCAGTGGTGTTAGGACAAGCCCTAGCATCATGATGACCGATGCCTATCAGATCGTATTTGAGGCGGTTTATGCCTCCACAAAATACTTTTTCGCATCTAATGCAATAAACTGAGCCAGGGTCCGGTCCTTGATAGGCATATTTCCAAACAGGATATCTAGCTCCTACAGGACGAGTGCCTACAAATGATGATGGCGACACGGATGGGGCAGAGCCTGAGGCTGAACCGAATGCAGAAGCTTCTCTATTTGCCATTATAAATTAACCTACACATACAAAGTGAAAGCACAACTTGTTAGTTTTTTAATATAAAATTAAAAAACCTAAATTAGATTAAATCAATATAGGTTACTTTAAATTAGTAAAAATTTAAATTAATCTAAGATTCTAAACATTTTCTTAAAAAATGGATTCAAAAAAAAAAAACTGGGGTTTGAAAACAATAAAAAAATTAGAAAATTACTTTAAATTAGTAAAAATTTAAACTAATCTAAGATTCTAAACATTTTCTTCAAAAAAAAATGGATTCAAATAAAAAAAATAACTAGGGTTTGAAAAAAATGTGAAAACAATGAAAAAATCAGAAAAAAATGTAAAAAAAGGGTGATGAATCTTGTTTTGATGAATATAAATCTTGTTTTGATCAATATAAATCTATTTATAACCTTCTTATACTACATTCATGATCTTTTTTGAATTTAGATGCAGCAAAAATGAAGAAAAAAATTTAAAAAAAGAAAGAAAAAGAAAAATCAAAAAACCTACTTGGAAATCCAATTTGCCTTTGAAATTTGATCAAAACCCTCTTCAAATTTTGTTTCCTTGATGCAAAATCGCTGCAAATATGTGCTAAATGCTTGGGAGGGTGTTTTTCGTGAAGGAGAGCAACTGATGAGTGAAAAAATGAAATGAAATTGCCTTTTTAGCGGCCGCAGAAGTCTGTTTTTTCCACAGCCGAGTTTTTTTGTCGGATTCGCCGAGTTTTTGGCGAAAACTCAGCGAGTTTTCCCCCCTTGACTCAGCGAGTAATTCCGACAAGTTCTTGCAAGAAAAACTCGCCAGGCAAAAAAACTCGTGAGTTTTTCAGCTATGGTCATGTCCCCTTCTCAAAAATGAAGGATTTGATTGAAGACCCGTAGCCTATTCCTATTTCCTGTAGGCTAAAGGACAAAATAAGGGAAATATTTTCATTGGGACCCAATCATCTTCTCATATGGGCAATTTGAATATTATTATTATAGTGATCGTCTAAATGAGATAATTGTAAGGCCTATGTAATACTTTATTTAAAAATGTTTTATTTTAACACTTGGTGGAAAAAGTAAATGCAATTGAGGGCCCAAATGGGAGCACCTATAAAGGAAAGGCAAATACTCAAAGCAAAATCATCCATTGTCATTGTTTTGAATTCAATTTTCAGATTTGAGCATTCAAAGGACGAAACCCCATGGTGTGCGAATTCCAGAGGATGAAAACCCTCCTGGATTCAATTTGGATTTGGGGACCAAAACCCTCATAGCCATTTGGAGTGATTCTATTCAAGGATCGTATTATGGTTTATTGTTGCACTTCAATCCAGCTGGAAACGATTCAAATCAGCATTTTATCATTGTTGGAGATTATATATTGCTGCGCCTATTTGTGATCAGCCATCTTTCAGCATAATTTCAATATTTGGAATCCCTATATTGCTGTGCCTAGGGTTTTGACAGCAGTTCAGCAGGGTATTCAGGCCTTTGATACTCCGTCCTAGCTGCCGCCATACTGTTTTAGGCTGCCGTACAACATTTACAACAGCCGCCAGCCTGGGGAACTGCCACCATACAATATCAGGCATTTATGTTTGCTGTAGTGCCATTTCCAGCCAAGCGCCTAATCTGATCAAATTGCTTGGCATCATTAATAATAATTTAAATCAGCACGGTCCATACAGTACTGTGAGTGGAATTGTTATATTTTGCATGGAATAAATGGATAAATTGGCATCCTATTTCTGATCTACTAATTGCTGTAATAAATGTTGGATTTGCTGATTGTCTATTGCTTTTCATCAGTAATTGATACCATAAATCAGATCTGACCTTGAAGGGTTTCTATATGCTGTATGCTGTAGCTTGTTTTAATTAATTCTGAATTTATTATTGCTGTTCAGTGTAGGGTTTAATTAGCATATTTTGTATTAGCTATCAATAGTTCTGAAAGTTACATATTGCTGATCGCTGTTAGTGTAGGGTTTCAATTTCATAGTTTAGCCTTTATTTTCAATCTTCTATATCAGAAAATACAAAAACAATTTGCATATTGTTGACATTCATTTTCAGCTTCTTTTGTACCATAAATTAGTTAGGGTTTGATTACATAATTCAACATTTTCTTTTAGTATTTATTTCCAGTTTTCCATAATCAGAAAAAAAAAATTTTAAATTACATATTTCGTACAAAATTCAGTTTCGAGACATCACAGTATACCAAGTCACAACTTATAGTTTCTCTACCTAGGGGAAACCCTAAAACTTGTCTCCAAACCTCCTCAAGACACTCCCACAATCCGACACATTTGGATAGGGCTTTGTCAATGTGGGAGGATGAAACTTTAAGAGACTTTAAACTTATGTCGCTAATAATAAATATTTATTAAAAGCAAAACATCTACTCAAAAATAAAACAGAAAAAAATTTTGTAGCCAATATTTTGGGTCACTCTTTGTGATGACCCTTGACAATCTTGTTTCACGAATGTTATTTTACATGGTCTCAATATTTTTTATAGGAAGCTTTCGATGAATGCCACTTGGCATGGGCTTGTACTCTAGATAGTTCATGTTTGCATAAAATTAAGGTTCTTGAAATTTCATTTCATAGAGCCTTAATTTATTTATGTTCATATAGCAAACAAAGTTGTACAACTCAATATGTTCATTGTAGCAACATCACTGTTTTAGCAGCACTCGTTCTTGCCACAGTTGGGTGTAATTAGTTATATGAACAATATGTGGGGGACTTTTGGCCCAAACCACTGAATTCTTTGAAGTTTACAGCACCAAGGCCTGCCAAGGTCAACCTCTGATATCACCTCAATAAATTTTATACAAATGTGGATAGGGCTATGCTTGCCAATCAACATACATTTCCCCTCGTTTCAAGATTTCATCTTCGGCAAAATTGTGCATTTTACTCTCTTCAACAATGGAAATATGCCATCAATTCTATCTCGACATTTTCATGGGATGAACATGTTTGTGTTAGATCCAATATCATGGTGGATACTCAAATCCAAGCCCTATAATGCCAACACTTGCATGATCTCATTTCCAATTGGATCAATGTGTCATGCGCTATTAGATGAGTCCCTCCAAAACGGGATCTAAATGCAAGGCCATGCAGTTCTCACATAGGTTTGGTTCTCTATGTAGTCGGTCCTGTAACAGACGATGGCCCATTGGCTAATCACCTTTCAAACAGCCCATTCCATCTAAGCATCCCTCATAAAGGCAAATAAGGGCATGCCCTCACAAGAAGTATCTCTCGTTGGCCAAAGCTCCATGGTAACATAGGAACATGCAGTTGGTGCACAATGAAAATGTGCAAATGGTGTAGGATATACATAATAAAGTCTAGGATTTCGTCATAATGGTTACCTACGAGCCCACATCACAATCACTCAACACAAATGACCCTCCGCCCAACATGGTAGCTAAAACGGTATGTGCCTAGTTGCTTCCTTGATACCTTGTGCTTTGGTGCATGATATAGGCATTGAGCCTTGGACTCACCTTGATTTTATTATTGTTGAATTGCATTTGACCAAGATAATTGTTATTTTGTTACATGACCTCAATCATATCCTTAACTATGGTTCCTTGGGATCCTTTGCTTTCATGTGGTCTAACTTTTTAATGTCTATTTTGTTTGCCCATTTTACTAATTAATTGGCTTTATGTTTATTATTGTTTTACTATTTAATGGAAAGAAAATATATTTAAAAAAACAAAAGGGCCCACGTGCATATGGATCATTTAACAAATGCTAATTTTAATTGCAACAAACAAGGGATTAGCTTAGGGCAATTTGGCATGGCATTATTCAACAAAAATTGTTCAATTTGGTCTAGCAGGAAGGAGGAGAGAAGCTTGTAAGGTCGAAAATTACCTACTTTGTAATCTCCACCTTACATTTTTACATTCATTTTATTGCCCATTTCTCTATTGTGTTATAGGTCCACATTTACTTGTTTCTAGCGTTCCAAGTGATCACAAAAAGATATTGCAAGCACCCCAGAGCATAGGAATCCATCCCCAGACACCCCAGAAACTTTCATGAACAAAGCTATCAAGGTCACTAGCACCCAAGGACACTAGTGCCTTACCCAACACTATTGTCCCTGTTTGAATTTACAAAAAGTGAAAGTTCCCACTCATGCATGCCCTAATCTTTACTACAATTTTAATGGTCGAAGACCTAAAAACTTAGTAGGGGTTCAAATTTAATCTTGTTTGTACCCTCCAATCACTCATCCTACCGAATTTGGAAATTTCTCTCCTTTGAACACACAAGGAATAGACAGAATCGCCATTAGAGAGTGCAAAGGCAGAGTATTACAAATATGAAGCTTGCAAGTTTGGGGGCATATTCATCATTCCTCTGCCATGGATCCTTTCTAGATTTCATCCCGTTTCATTCTAACATAGTTTGGTATTTCTCCTCTCATTTGGAATCCATAAACCTCCATTTTCCTTTCCTCCATTGTCCAAAGTCCTTACCATAGCCTCCTACCTTAGATCTGCAACATTTCCTTCATTTCTTCTTTGTTTGCATCCCTCTTATGATCATTTCCATACCCTATTTGACTCGCATCATAAGTTTTCCATTTGTGAATCCATTAAAAACCCAACCCCCTTCACCATAACCATCTTAAATCTAAATCACCCTTAGATTTGAAGCCTTTTACCCTCTTGCACATCCTATTGTGATCACTTTCCCATCTCCTTGTTGAATCCATCACAAGCCCACACCACTTGAGGTAAATCTTCCACATAGAGTGTATTTGTACAATCACTATTATTGCACACACAACAATCACCAAACACTAGATCTGCACACACAAGCAATTTTCAAAATGTGCTATTGTGAAGGTTGAAATATACCAAATAGGGACTGACTGAGTCAGTCTACTTTACAGCACGCCCTTTTCCCCTTTTTCACCAAACTTTAGCTCACATTATTTCATCATCTGGAGGCTACGTGAGCATTCTACAAGCAGAAACAGGACTAGGGAACGAAGACAGAATAGCCCAAAAAGTTGCAAAACTATAGCAAAAGAAGTCAGGAGTGCTCAGGAGGGGCAGCAGCATCCCTATACACTGCTATCATGGGTTTCTGCCCATGCACTTCATATCCTCTAGGTTGATCTATATATACTTCTTCTATGTTACCATTCAAAATTGTTGTTTTTACATCCATCTGATATAAAGACTAACCAAAATGAGATGCAAGAGACATAATTACCCTAACAAAAGTGTACCTTGCAATTGGAACAAAAGTCTCATCATAATCAACTAGTCTTTCTGAGGGACCCCTCTACAACAAATTTGGCCTTCAACTTTCCTATAACCCCATCTGCTATATGCTTCACTTTGTACAACCACTTGGAATCAATCATTGACTTTCCATTAAATCTTGGCACAATCTCTGAAAAATCATTCACTATAATGGAGTTATACTCCTTTGTCATAGCATCTCGCCACACTTGCTCAAAATTTACCACTTGAAAACTAGAACGCTCTACATCAATGATGGAAGACATCAAAGCAACATAACTCAAAAACTTCTTAGTTGGATGACTCACTCTAAAAGAAGTTTTCAGTGCTCCCACATTTTCTTGTGCCTCTTTCAATGTTTGAGTAAGCCATTTAGGCTGCCTAGTTGTTTTAGGTGGCACTAAGGTATCTGCTACTGTACTAGAAAAATGTTGATCTACAGTTGGTACTATTGTATTTTGCTTTACAGAACTTGGAACAGCAACCTACTCATTTTCATCAACCTCCATGGGAGGATCCTGAGACTTAGAGAACCAAGCATCTTCATCAAATTTCATATCTCAGCTCACTAATACCCTTTCATTGTGACAAAACATAGATTTGCTAAGCCTTGGAAGCCTCATTGTATCCCAAAAGACGCCCTTTAGGCTAGAGAGTTCAAACTTAGTCCTTTTCTCTTCTGGGGCATGAAAGTAAATAGGACTCCCAAACACCCAAAAATGAAAACCATCAAGTTTCTCTCCTATGAAAGCTTTCTCTAGAGTCTTGTTCTTCAACACCCTATGAGGACACCAATTTAATATGTACACAGCACAGTTCCATGCCTTTGCCCAAAGAAACATGGGTAAAATATAAGTCATGAATCATAGTCTTTGCTATCTCTATAATGGACCTATTCTTCCTCTCTACAACCTCATTCTACTAGAGGTTATAAGGCAGAGTCGGCTCCCTTTTGATCCTTGCATCTTTACAAAAGGCGTCAAAGTCCTTGGAGATATACTCACCTCCATTGACAGACCTCAAAACCTTAATCTTCCTACCTACCTATTTTTCCACAAGAGCTTTGAACTCTTGAAATTTTCCAAAAATTTCATCTTTGGTCTTCATGAAATAAATCCACGTTTTCCTTGAAGAAGCATCAATAAATGAAACATAGTAAATGTTTCCTGCCAATGAAGTTGTTGACACAGGTCCACAAACACCTAAATGAATCAGATCAACAATCCCTTTTGATTTGTGCTACTGCTAACTGCTAAGAGAAGCAGCCTAGATGTGCTTGCCAAGTGCATAGCCCTTGCATACTCCAGTATTTTGTCCCTTGAAGTTAGGCAATCCTTGCACCATATCCATCAAGAGAGGTAAAGCTCCATGGTGCAAGTGGCCAAATCTCTTATGCCAAATCTCACACAATTTGTCACTGTTATGTATCAAGGCTTCATGTTTGATCAGATCAGCAATCAACCTATAAAAACCTCACTCTTAAATACCTCTGGCCAATACTTGGCCCCAAGTTCCAAGCTACGACTTCTAATGATAACTTGTTGATCATCAAATTTAGCCACATATCAGATCTGCCATAACTGAGTTCAAAAACATCACGTGAAAGCATACGGAAAGAAACAATTAGCATCATCACCAAGCTCTACCTGTACACCTACCTTGTGCTCCAGAAGTCTGTTGAAAACCTTCTAATTGAAGGTCTTGTGTCTTGATACTCCACTATCCACATACCACCCTACACCAAAAAACGGTGTTAGTGGATAAGCATGACGCTCTAGAGCATAGTTGGAAAACTCGGACTCGCCGCGGACTCGGCAACCCAAAATAGGACTCGGACTCCGGACTCAGCAAAAAACTCGGCTAGGACTCAGCTAGGACTCGGCAAAGAAGAAAACCGTAGTTTTACCAAAAAAACAAAAAGAAATTAATGCATTTAGAGAACATAAGAGCCATAATTCAAACATTACACGTGTCATATGATCTAGGGCATGTGTATACTCAGTGTTCTGGGTTGCATCCCTCAGTTGTTTGTACATAGATCCTGAAAATGACTAAGTCTAGTATCCTGATATCCTGAAAATCCTGAAAACTTGACTAAGTCTGAAATCTGGTGGATCCTCCAAATTCTAGAATCTGCATGTTAAATCCGGTGAATCTGAGACCTATCTCAAACATCCTGAAAGGTATATTGAAAAATATTTAAAGTATAACTTATACTTAAATATATTTTTCAATATACCTAACCCTGGGGACTTTCATTTCTGGGCGCAAAAATGCTCTAGTTTGTTAGGCGCATTTCTCCACTGGGCGTTTAAGTGGTAGAACAAGAGTCCAGGGTCGGGACTCGCGAGTCCGACCCTGGGACTCGCGCGAGTCCCAGGGTAGGACTTGCGAGTCCCAACCCTGGACTCTCCGAGACTCGACCCGCGAGTCCATGGCGAGTCGACTCGGCTCGCCATAGGACTCGCAAGTCCGCCAAGTTTTGGCGAGTCCTAGCAGAGTTTTCCAACTATGCTCTAGAGAACGTTGTCTCAAGCCTGGATGAAAGCTCATCAATTTCTGAAGCTTCTGTACTCCGTACAAACTACTACTGCTATTGTTGCTTGCCCTAGAGAAGCATAGTGGCCTTTTTTGTGTCATTTGAAACACTTGATATGGCTCAAGTCTTTCTTCCCCTACTCAAAAGAATTTGAGTCATTCTTCTTTCCTTCTAACCCTTCCTAGGTCCTCTCTTGCCACCTTTCCTCATCTTCATGATGAGAGCTTGGTTCTAACTACCTTCCATTTTAACTAAAGAAGATTCAAGTTTGATTTATTTCTAGCTTAAATCATCCCAAAGCTTCTCAAAAGTGGGAAGCTTCTCATGAGCACAAACACCCTGAACAAACGGATCCCAAAATGAAGAGAACCCATTTAAAACAACAGGAACCAACTCTTCATCCTCCACCTTTACCCCAATTGCAGTGAGTTGATCATGAAGTCCTATAATCTTCATTAGGTAGGTGGCCATTGTATCTGTGTCACTCATATGTATGTCACTAAGCTTGCTCTTCAGCAACATCTTATGAGAGATGTTCACACTTTGATATAGAGTGATCAAGACATCATACATCTCCTTCGTTGTCCTCCTCCCTACACTATGAGAGATCAAATGATTCTTCATTAAAACTAGGATGATTAGCTTTGCCTTAGCCAACTTTTTGTTATATTAAGCCAATTGAATAGGATTAGCAAGAGGTGAAACCTTGATGTCCACATAGACCGAAAGATCAACTTCTTCCAATAGCCTCTATAACCTGCACTTCCAAGGTGTAAAGTTGGAAGTGCCCTCTAGGCGATCACACTCTCTGAGACCAAGACTAGTCATGTTTGTAACTGCTGAAACACGCTAAAACTAAACAAAACATCTAAAAATAAATCAGATCAGTAGCCTATCAAAGGTGCAGATCAACACTCCAATCACTGGAGCAATTAGAGCAATGATCATACCCTACAACCTCGCATAGGTCCAGGTTACTTTAATCGCTGAAGTAAGAGTACTGAAATTTTATGACAACTCCCTCTCACAAGTAGCAGCACATTCCATTCATAGACTAGAAGATTTCAGTTATCATGCTTTGATACCATGTTAAAAATCAAACCATGGTAAGCAGTTTCTACACAAAAAAATAACCTAATCAACAAATTGAAATGTCAATCAAAATTGTTGTCTTCTGAGTACGTTAACCTGAAAACAAATTTGCTAAAAGTACAAAACCAATTAATAAAATAAAATCAGAATTATATTATATGATATATGTTGTCTGAATATTCTTGTTTTTCTAAATTTTCCTGAATTACAAAGTTGAGCGCCCATGGTCACTAAAGAGACCTGCTGACTTGGGCACACAAAACAGAACTAAAGCACTTCAAAGCTAGAGTCGTATCACATTTTTTTCATCACTTAGAATCTCAATTAAAAATGACCAAAAAAAACCACTCCTGCGCCCCAAAGAAAAAAAAACAAAAAACACATCAAAGAATTGACATGACACCTGTACCTAGATTTAGAAATGGTAACACTAAATAAAGTGCCCATCTATAGCAGCTTAATTCACTAAAGATCGGATATTTCTGCACCCAGCTTTAAGACTAACTGCTGCTGCGCCAGCTGAAAAAGAACGGCAGCTGAGCGATCAAAAACTAACAATGAGGCAGCCCATAACACCCACAGATATGTGAAAAAGTCGTCTTGTAAAAATTAAGAGCATCCAGGTCCAAATCCAGCATAACAATAAGGCAACCCATAAAACCAATAGATGTCGTGTGTAACAGATTATCTTTAAAAAATAAGAGTGTCGCCAGGTTCAAATCATCTATAATAATAAGGCAATAGACACGTAAACAATTTGTATTGAAATAATAATAGTGTGATCCGGATTCACATCCCCGCATCAATAAAGCGGCTTCATAACTCCAACTGATGTGAAACAACCTTGTCTTGAAATTATAAGAATGTGACCCAGGCTCAAATTCCCTGAAGTTAAATGAATGACCCAGGTTCACAATACAAAAACAACCCAGGTTCAAATCCCTTAAAGTTACACCAAAAAAATACAAAAATGACACAAGTTTATATTGAAACGGCAATAGAGTGATCCCGGTTCAAATCTCCACACTAATAAGGCAGCCCCTAACTCTCCACATGGATAACGAATTTGTATTGACACAATTATTGGCACAATTTTCAGCATGTACGCATATATACAAATGTCATGAATCTGTTGTAGGAGCTTAACCCAGAAAACGAAAAGATGAAAGAATAATAATGATATAACTAAAGGAGGAGGAGGAATAACTTGCCTTTGTAACTGGTCCCAACGTAACCAACACGCATTGCCACTTTTCTTTTTGCCATTCTTTTTGCCACTGATTTCCATCTGTTATGATTAACTGAGCAGTCATCTACCTCTAATTTATCGATACCCAAATCGACTGGGGGACTGGTTATCCTGCCACTACTTCTTCTTCTGCTGTAATATATTTTGGGAAAACTAGAAATAAATTTGGCGGAGAAGAATAAGCATTTATTGATTTTCAAATTGTTGGAAATTTTAGTAGAAAGAGGGAAAAAACGAAGCCGAAGATTGGCAGCAGTCATTGCATGCGTACAGAAGATGAGTTTAGCTAATATTATGTAGTCCTATCCTTGAGCCCAAATGTTGAATGTACATGTTTGAGAGCTTTATAACCTTTGAATGAATGAAAGTTTTTAATGACGTCCACAAGACCGAAACAGTCTACGGGACCCGCAAGAACAGCAGACCACGCAAGCAGGCCGCCCATTAAACCTGACTGCTGCTCTCAATCTCCTTGATGATAGTCAATCTTCGTCTATGGATTCTGTCCAAAAAATCAGCCACTCTCACAATCTTTGTTTCAACAAACAAGGCCGTTAAAGACACAACATTCAAGATATCCTTGAATTTGAAACGAATGTCCTCATATGCTTTGCACTCCATGATGTAATGCCATTCCGTTTCCACTAAGCCCGACATACAAAGACGGCAAATCCTATCCGTCCACTCTTCTCTAGGTGTCTTCCATTTGCTTGTTTCACACCTAAGATGGTGTGAGCTAGTTCTGAGTTGGGCCAATAGCATTTTATATTTCCACTTGATATCCGTCATGATATAACACTTTTGATCGTAATCACATGTGGGGTTAAAATGAATGGCATAGTATTCTCTTTTTCGCCCGAGTTGTTGAGACCACATGGCAGCTTTGACTTTCCCCCTCACAAACTTTTTGATTTCCACATTTGTTCTTGAGCACTCTTGAATGTTGATGCCCCACTTGTGCATCCACTTAACATTTTGATGCATCCACGTATTCTTCCTTCTGGTGATCTTTTCCTCCGCTGCAATTTTGGGCCAGCGGTGCTCCCCCATGCTCTCAATTCTCTTCAGATACCCCAAAACCCTGGTTATCGCCATCACCTCAATAGGATAGGCCCCCGCTTTGGATGTGATATTTTTTCCATGTGTTTTTTTTTTTTTTTTCAAAATGGTACCATTGCTAGATTCAAATTTTGAATTCATTTTGATGTAATTTTAATTTTAAGCTGTTGTTGGGTTATGGGTAGGCATTTTAACATTACTTTTTTAAAACAATTAAAATGAGAGTTTCCATTAGTATATTGTTAAATGAAATGAGATGAAAGATTTTAATAACATTCGCAGGATTAAGTAGTTTATGAGATTTAAGAGTTGTAAAAATACAGCAACATAATAAACACAGCCACAAGTCACAAGGGCAGCCCAAATAGCCTTATGAAATTTCCAAAACCTTTTTGATGTTAGATCTTCTACTATTGATCTTGATCAAAAAGTTTGTTGTTTTCTATAGCCTTGCCTCTTCAAACAAGGTGCTTAGGTTTTCCACTCTCAAGTTATCTCCATACTTGATATAAATGTCACTATTGGTTGTGCGCTCTATAATGTAGTGTCACCCCCTTGTTGCAAAATGACATGTTGTCATTTCCCACTCTTCCTTGGGTATTGTCCTACTATCGGTCTCGCATCTAAGATGATGCAATCCATTCCTTAACTAGGCCTTCAACATCTTTGCCTTCCACTTAATTTTTGCTCCTATGTAGGCTTTTTCATGGTCCCGTGTGGGGTTAAACTCTTTGATATAGTATGCTTTCTTCTGACCAATTTGTTTTCTCTGCATGGCAGTCATAATTTTTTCTCACGTACTTTTTACTTTCCTTATTGGTATATGAATACTCTTGCAAATGAATGCCCCATTTAATACTCATCCATTTGTTGTTCAGTTTCATCCAAGTGTTCTTCCTTTACTTTAGCTCTTCCTCCATCACCATTCTAGACCAATAATGCTTCTCCATATTTTGAACATTTTTAGGTAACTTGACATTCGAGTCGTCATCAATGATTCCAACAATAATATACATATTTCAACTAATAGAATCTCATATAGAACCAAAGTTTTAATTTTGAGGTTGCTTATGATTAAATGTTTTTGGATTCTTTCTATCTGTCTCCATTTTTTTAATCTAACATACTGCTACCCCAAACTTTACATCTGTAAAAAAATAGTGTGATAAGCAAGTCGAAAAGGATTCTCTTGGTTTTCTAGTCCCATATTTTTGCATTCCTACATTTATTTTGTAGTTAATATAAAGACTTCCACCCCCCCTTATATTTTTTTCTTTGATGTCTCCCAACTAAGTCTATTGTGAAAATCAAGCCTAAGGTACTTGTATTCTCCCATTATTTCCAGTGGGCTTCCTTTGAAGAGGAAGTTAGTTTATTTATTTTTCTCCATAACAAAAAGATCGTGATTTTGGTTTTACTGGTGTTCACTTACATTCCAACCTCCTAGCAGAAGAGCTCTAAAGTCCTCGAGTGTTATCTTAAACTGAGTTATTTACTACATATCCAACAAGTTTAACACCCCCCCTCCCCACTAGTCTTGTTTATCGACTCTTCTAATTTATTAATGTATAGCCCTTGAACAAAGTGAAAGAGAGCAAGCAACCCTATTTGACACCAATGTTGCTTCTAAATCATTCTAACATTCCTCCACTTGTTTTTATTTCAGCCCTAACCTACTTATAAAACATATGAACTGTTTCTCTATAGTCATATAGAATTTTGAGTTCCTCTGTCCCACTCTAAAGTTTGTCTCTACGCACCATGTCAAATGCTTTTTTTTAATCAACAAAGAAACAAAAAGCTTCTTCTCCTTTGGTGTCCTATATTTTTCAATCAAGTACCTAAGGGTGATGCAACGATCAATAGTGGAGTGACTTGGTTTGAAACATGCCTACCCTTTTGCCCGTTTCCTTTTTTTTCTACTTAGTTGCTAATTTTGCACTCTACCATACCCTTGAAAATTTTCCAAGAAGAGGACTAACCATAATAGTGTGGTAGATTGACAAATTATTGATCTCTAATTTTATAACAAATTATTGATCTCTAATTTTATAAAGACGGATAACAACACTAGTTGTTCACTCAATCAGAAGCATTCTTGGATGACACAATTGAAAATGCTTTTGAAGTGTGGTGTGAGGACCTCTAAAATCCCCATTTTAAATGCTTTTCTCACGGCCCATCTATATTTTGGGTTTTACCCCTAATAAACTCTTTATTACTTGATTGATATCCTCCATGGAGAAGAGCTCAATTGATGTGTTGATTATTAGGGGGTGTCTTTATCCTAAACCCACTCATAGAGTAATTTGACATATTCTAACCGTTAGATATCTATTATTTTCTTTGTTCTCTTTTGTTGTAGTTATAGTCATAAAAAGGACTAACGAGAGCAAGAATCTTCTACAAACCCAAAAAACTTCCACACAAGAGAGGAGCAAATTAAAGAATGCTATATTGCCAAATGATACAATGCATATAAGATGAAAAAAGTACATGATAGACCTTGCTTATATAGGCAAGGATGAAACCCTAGGACAATCTAAGATCATGACAAGCGTCTTAATCCTATGACACAAGACAAAAGAAGAAAAGTCCTAAGTAAACTTTACTAACTAGGTGTGAATAGGACTCATAAAGTAACTAGACAACTAAAGGCACTTTTCACACCAACACCCCACCTTAAGTGCAACATAAGGAGGAACTAAAAATACAAAGATGCAATGATGGGTTCCGACAACTAGTCCTGATGAGGTACCCGTGTACAAAAGATCACAAATGGAGAAAAAGGAGAAAAAGTTGTAGGAAAAAACCCCTTTCCAAAAGAGAGAAAACATGTAAAGGAAACATGTATAAGTGAAGGAAGGAGGACATAAGAAATCTCCCAAGGACAAATTCCTTCACCACAAGAATCAATCACAAAAGAAGATAATGACATGATACCAAAGGCTTGATGAAGATGTATGTAACTAGCTCCTTAGTAAGCAAGGACTCCAAGATAAGAACACCATCTTAAATGAGTTGCTAAATGAAGCACATGTGGATCGCTATGTGCTTAATCCACTAATATTCCATTAGGTTGCATGAAATCTGAACGGAACTCTGATTATCACACCAAAGAGTAGTAGGATGATCAAAAGAAAATCTTAAGTTGGTCATCAACTGTCAAAGCCAAAGAACCTCTTGGCTAGTTAAAATTGCACCTCAATACTCAACCTCTATAGATGATAATCCAATAACATACTACTTCTTGCAAGACCATACAATTATACCAGAACCAAGGCAAAAAACAAAACTAGAATTAGACTTCTGATCATCAACATCACTGGCCCAATCTGAGAAGCTCTTGGTGTGCAATGAATGCCAAAATGAGATGTGCCCTAAATATAACTCAAAATTCATTTGGTTGTCTTCCAATGAATCTCATGAAGCTCTTGAGAGAAATGGTAGACAAGTTCAATCGCAAAGGAAATATTAGGATGTGAATGTGTCAAGTACAAAAGATTGCTAACCAATTGTTGAAACAAAGTAACATCAACTATAAGTGTAATGTAATTGGAAGACAACACAATGCCTAACTGAAATGGTGTGGGGTAAGGCTTACAATCAACCATGACAAATCTATGAAGCAAATCAAGATCATACTTCATCTGAAAATGGCAATCCCCTTTGAACTAAAGCACTTGTAAACCAAGAAAGTAATGCACAAGTCCAAGATTTGTCATATCAAATTGCTCCATCAATGTTCACTAGACACTCTAGATCATGGAAGATGAACTACTTATAAGGATCAAATCATCCACATATAACACAAGAATCAAAAGATCATCTCCATCCCTCTGAGTGTAAAGTGTAGGATCGGTATGGCAACATGTGAAACTAGAAGCAAGCAAAAAACTATTCATCTTCTCATATCAAGCCCGAGGAGCTTGTTTGAGACCATACAATCAATGGCAAAGCGTAAAAATAAGTGAAGGGTCATGCACAAAACCTGGAGGCTACTCCATATAAATCTCCTCATGAAGATCACCATGCAAGAAGGCACTCTTCACATCCATATAATATACTAACCATCCCTATGATGTAGCTAGTGAAAGTACAAGAAGAATAGAATCCATCTTGGCAACAAGAGCAAAGGTCTTAGAATAGTTAGTGCCCTCAACCTGTGAAAACCCCTTAGCCACAAGATATGACTTGTACTTATTAATAGAACCATCCATTGCATATCTGGTGTATTACACACACTTGCACCAAACCAAATTTCATCCCTTAAGAAGAGGAACAAGATCCCAAGTATGTTTCTTCATCAAAGAAGAATATTCCTCTGCCATAATTGTGTCCCACTCAAGAATGCCTTTAGCGTCGTAAACTTTTAAGGATCGTCCAAAATGGCATGACTCAAAAGGCTAACACTTGAAGTCTATGAACAAGTATGGCAAGAATCTAAAGGATCACCAACCAAAGGTCCAACTGCCTCAAGTATAGTGTGGGCCCAACGCGACAAAGATGTGCAACTAGAGGTGATGGATCTAGAACATCATTCTCATCCTCGAGAAATCAGGAATCCTTTAAAGATGAAGGAGTAGATAGTGAGGGAGAATTTGGTGATGGAGAATCCATTGGAGGAAAGCTCTCATCAAACTGGATATCCTTCCTAAACAAGACATCTCTACAAACAAGATCAGACAACCTATAAGCCTTCACATCTTGTGAGGCCCACCCTTGTGCGACCATTTTAGTGGAACTATTAGATCTAATTGTATTGTTTTACCCACGATTAGGTTTTTGTATATGGTATGGTGACCTTGCTCAAGAGTTGTTATGGTGTTGTTGTGGATCTATTTATAAGGTAGTTGTGTTGATTGTGTATGCAAGGTACATGTCTTGACTTGATAAATCAAATATTGTTTGGCTATGATGAATTAGTTAGTCTAGTGATTATGTTAATACTTGATATTTTTAGATGAAATATGGTTTGCCTTGTTGATTGTTCAATTACGAATGTGAATGGATTTTAGTTAATTAGGAAAATTGGAAAGGATTATATCTTTGAACACGGGGATAAGTTTGTAATGTGGTTGATTATGTTACTTCTTGATTATTGTGAAATGAATTATAATTAAATTATAATATTCTAAGTGAGATTGAATCGTTGTAATGGTTATTAGAACACATGATTTTGATGATTAGAAAAGGAATTGTGAAAAGGTTGAAATAAGGCTATGCATTGATATTTGAAAGTGACAGTATTGTGTTTGAAACACCTAGTTTATTGAGTGACTCTATGTGTGTTTAATTCTTGTCACTTCGGCTATTTATACGTTGGACATATTAATGTGTGTTGAAGTGTGCAAGCATTTCCATAACCAATGGAATTTCAGAGGTCTACTAAGTAACTCGTGTATTTAACCAGTAATACCAACCTAATCCCTAAGGTGGATTAAGGTTATTGTTGAAATTGGAATGGTTGTAATTTGTTTTATTTGTACACTTTGATTTTTGAGTCTTATAAGGTTGTCAAGTAGTGAGGTGGATGATGAGTTGTCATCCAGATGTCCATTTTCGTTCATGGGCTTTTGGGGCATTTAAAAATGTGTTTTTAAAGCTTTTTATTGATTTTTGTGTGTGTTTAAGGGTCCTAGGTCAAGTACCTATGGGCTAGGTACCTTATAGACCTCAAATCATGACTTTTAACTAATATTTGACTCCTCTATTTGACCATGAGAGTTAAGTGGAGAGATTAGGGTTTTGGGTTGAGGGTTGGGTGACTTGTCACATCCAAATCCCACAACCCAAGGTTCATGTAAGGGTTTGGGGGAATCCCGAGGGTCTCACATGTGTGAGCACACTATGTAAGAGCCCTTGGGAAGAGAACCCCAAGGACTTCGCTCTTCCCCATGCCTCACACATGTGTGAGGAGAAATATGGGGAGATGTGCTATTAAGGAGAAATGAGAGGTTGACAAGTGTCACCTCCCTACTCCTCAATATCTCACACATGTGTGAGAGCACATGTGGGGAGTTGTGCTTGTGAGAATGAATGAGAAGGTGACATGTGTCACCTCCTCATTCATGGGGATGGTTTTTGAAACCCTATTTATCTCCCTCTTGTTGAGGTGAGAAGGGTTCTTTCTTTTGGCTTTTGGGAGGAGCTTGGGTCTTGGAGAGGAATTTTGAAGTGTTGGAGAACTCTTGTGTGGATCTTCTTCAACTCCTTCATACTTGGAGAGCTTGAGAGGTAAGCTCTCAAGAGTCTTCAAGCTTTTAGTAGTTGCTTATGTAATGCATGTATTTGTATGCTCTTGTTTGGTTGTGTTGTGTTTTGGGATGAGTTGTTTATGGCAAATGCTCACCACTTGTGTGGAAGAAGCTTGCCTTGTATTTGGGGTTTGGAGAGAAGTGAGAACCTCCTCAGAGAAAGCTCACTCCTTGAGAGGAGTTGTTTTGGCTTGAGGCCTTATTTTGAGGTTGTGGTTGTGTGAGAGGCAAGAGTGCCCTCCTTGTGCATATTAAAATAATAAGATGGTTAAGTTCATAACATGAGATGATATTGAGGAGAAAATGGTTAAGTGGAGATATTAGGAAGTAGTGTTGAAGAAATGAGTAAGTTGGTATTGATGTATTTCCCCTTGAGGAGAGTAGTCCACTCTCTCCCCCTTGTCTCAAATTCATTGTATATGGATTTTGTGTTGAGAATCTCCTTAGTTGGGAATGTGCTTCTTTGCTTGTGTGTGTGGTTGCTTCCCTTGTGTAAGTTTGTATTTCGGGGTTACTTGTAGGCCTCCTAGATCAGGGGAGGCTTGTCTCAAGCCGATAGCTAGGTGGTGAGCTCCATTGGCCTTATTTTCCTTTGCGTTGTAATATTTGCATGATCTATGGCTAAGGAAAAAGAGAAGGAGAAAAGTCTCCTTTGGAAGCTTTGAGTTTGTAAAAGAAGTTGGACATCTATGTAAAGGCTAAGTAAAAGCCTTAGCTCAATGAGCTTTGTAAATGGGTAGTTAGGAGGTGGGTGAAAATCCCTTCTTGTAAGTTTACATTATATGTTATTCTACTCAATAAATGAAAGAAAGTTTATGTTCATAGTTATTTGTATTATATTGCAATATTGTTATTAGAGGATACATTATGCTTTGATGAATTTATTTGCAAAATAAATGAAGAGAAGTATCGGTTGTGCTATATAGTTGTTTTGCAATGTTATGACAATGAAACAAATAAACTTTGTTTATAGAACTAGTGTAAATGCTATATCTCTCTCTTCCTCTCTCGCTCTCTTGTTATTTCTAAGTTGAAAAGAAAAATAATCCTTATTTGATTTAAAAGTAAGAAGAAAAAAAGTTTCCTTATTATTGCTATTTTTTTAAATGGGGATGCATTTTAATAAAGAAGAGGGAAATGAATTAACCCTATCTTATTTTTAGAAAGGATGTAGTTGTGCTCTTTATCTCTCTCCTATATGCTCCTATCTATTTGATAAAGAAAAATAAAGTCGTAAGGGATAGAGTATGATTTTATTGTTTTAGAAGAATACATCATTGTTGAGTAAATACATAGTGAATTTAAAATAATTTTTTCCTTCTAGTATTATTGTTGAGGCAAAAATAATTATAATATTATTATAGTTGAAACACTTATATATATATATATATATAATAATAAATAAAGAACTGTTGTTTTAATTGTAACTAAAGTTTGTGTTTTTTATTTAAAAGAGAAGCGTTTTAAAAAAATTAGGGCACTGAGGGGAGGGTCCCCCCCCCCACACGTTGCCTTGGCAGCAATGGCAGGGGGTGAGGCCCCCCCCCCAAAAAAAAAATCCCTAGCACTGTGCACAGGTCGGAGCCCACAAGGGCCCACGCCCTGCGCACAGGGACGAACTCTGCAACTTTTTTTTATTGCATTTAAAATGTTTTCTCTACTATGGTTCTTAATGTAATAACCCTACCTATAACCACTAATATATAAACTATATATATGTATATACACATATATTTTTATTATTGGGTCTCTATATATACACAGAACTATGTATATACAGAGGACTGTGTATATACACAGATGTGCCTTTTGTTTAATAATATACTCTTTATATATATATATATAGAGAGAGAGAGAGAGAGATAATTAAGCTTAACTGCTTGGCATCATTTGTTTTTTTATATAAATATGTATATATAGTATTTATAATGAGATATATATATATATAAAACCATAGAACTATAGAGAAATTGTCTATTTAAATATTCCTTTTTTTTCAAATGGAGTTGGAGGGAAAGCAAATTTCAGTCTTGAGCAAACTAAAACAAACTAAAGCATTTGAGAAATGGAAAGTTTGAAAACTATTAGAAGATAAATTAAACATTGTTGGGAAATAATTCTTCCCATAGGGAAGAGATTTCCTAGGCCTCCAACTCCAACCTGCAAAACAAAGATATAAATTTGTGAGTGAAATAAGTTAGGGATGTGCTTTTATAAACTCAAAATTAGGGTTGAGAGGGTTGCCCTAAGGATTAGGGTCTATTAAACAATTTTTAAACCCTTTTACACTTTTAAGCTCACTTAAGTGGAAAATTAGATTTTTGGTAAGGTTCAATAGTTAGTGAACCTAAATTTATTACACCTTGTGTTAATTGAACCCCTAGTTGCTATTGTAACATTACGCTGTTGAATTTTTTTGAGAACTATTATTTGGATTAGGGTATTAATGGACATTTGGGTTAGTAGTGTTTGTGGTTAATTATTTTGGGATGATTAATGTTATTTTGAAAGTTTATTAAATAAGCTCTCCATTTAATTTATTTGTTAGGCTATTGAAAAGGCATTTAATATAATTTAATTCCTTAGGTTGAATTATTGATGATGGATTAGTTTAAATTATTAATACTTTTAGCTTTCACATTTTAAATTGGAATTTTGTTACTTAGTTATTATTTAGGTTATGGTTTTGACTTGGTTCAAAATCGACTGTGTTTCTTCATCTAGAAAACCTTGGGGATTGTCCCTCAAAGAGACCTTCCCTCATGGTGACACTTCTTGCGACACCTAAACCTTGTTAGTTAACCCCCGTGTCTAAAAGATTTGAAAGGAGTTTCACACTTCCTAGATTTCTTCATTTTCTTCCTCGCTCTAATGTGGCGTGCTCAACACTTGTTGTTTATTTAACAACGATAAGTATGCATGATGCATGCGAGGGGGTTTTAGCGTCAAGTTAGAAAAAAAATAGTTTGGATTTCATGTCCACGTGTAAAATGTGGGCATGAAACATCCTCATAGTAGCCAAAAAATATGAGTGTTTGACTCTTCCTCTCCATAGCTTTTTATTGATCATCTAGAATGAATGCCCAAGCCTCACTACCAAAACTCTAAATGAAGATACATCGGGCTTGACATGGAACCAAGCCTCCTTGAGAGTCATAATCCTCATTGCCTTATGGGGCACATGGTTCTGGATGTAATTGGCATAATTGGCTACTTTATCGCAAAAGATAGATGTTGTATTCCTAGATTGAATCATACAATTTGTAATCTCCCATAAGATTTTGTTCTTTCTCTCAACCACGTCACTGTGTTGAGGGGTGTAGGGAACTATAAGTTGATGTTGAATATTATGCTCATAATAAAAATCCTTGAAAGCCTAATTCACATACTCTCCCCATTATCTATGCAAATCATCCCAATAGAAAGAGCATACTACTTCTCCACAAATGCCTTGAAGGTTCTAAAAGTAGTGAAGACCTCAGTCTTGTACTTAAGAAAGTACACCCATGTGTGACATGAAGTCATTAATAAAAGTGAGCGCATACTTGACCCTTGAAAAAGGAGTCAAAAAAGACATAAGATCACTATGGACCAACTATAGGGGTGCCTTAGCACGAGTGGCCTTACCCTTTGGAAAAGGGTCATGATGATGTTTGCCAAGAAAACATCCTTGAAAAACTCCCTCATTAAATGAAACCTTAAGTAGACCAATCACCAAGTCTTGTGTGCTCATCTACTGAAGATACTTGTAATTCACATGACCAAATTGTTCATGGAAAAACTTGCTCAAAGAACCTACATGTGTTATGAGGGATGATCTTGGTGAACTCTCAAAACCATAAAATCTATATAAAATGGATCCATGATCAACACTCCCTGAAGCAACAACAATCTCAAGATCATGAAGCTCTCAAATAATCACATCATGAGAAAACTCAATTGTCCAACCATCACTAGAAGGATAAATTTGATACGCAGAGAGAAGGTTGGTTGAAATCTCAAGAACCAAAAGAACATCTTGAATGCAACTAGATCTACTAATTGAATTGTGTTTGATCTTAAAACTATAATCTATGTAGAGTCTCCCACTACAATCTGAGAGGTATTGCTATCTGAAAGTGAAGTAAGAAGATCATGTGAATGAGTCATGTGACGTGGTTAACTTGAATCAAATGTTCAACTATCTATAGAGTAATGTAAAGCCCATGTAGAAAGGGCTTGTCCTTTTTCCTATGGAAGAATTTTTGGAGATATAAATATTATGTTGTTGCATGGCCTCCTCCAATTCCTCTAACCTCTTCCAACATCTATATAGTTCATGTATAACTTTAACATAAAAACTGCAAGGATCTCCTTATTTCTTCTTTGTCTTGGAGAAAGACTCATCAGACTTGGAACAAGATGTGGATTTCTGATCTAACATTGGCTTAGATTTGGAGGGATGTTCACCACCTAAAGTAGAATCTATCTTAGGCTTTTTTTCTTCTTGCCTTTGGATGATTGTGTCACTAATGCTTGATTCTTAGAACTTGGAAGTGAATCTAACTAGATAAGCTTAGCATGTTCCCTAGTTAGATGTTCACAAAAGAGCTAAAAGAAGGCATAATAAATGCATCACCTAGGGCATCCATGGTAGAATAAAAGGTAGAAGAGAAGACCTAAAAGGGGCATTTGATCTTAGATAGAATCAAGAATACACATTCCTTATCAAACTTATCTTTCTCACAACCTTGCAATAGTGATCTTAATGATTTGAACTTAACAAGAAAATCCTCAATGGAGGGAAAAGTATCTAGAGCAAGTGTAGTCAATTCTACCTCTATTTGCCAAGCATAGAACTAATTAACTATACCAAAAAGTTCTTTGAGTTTTTCCCATACCTACTTTGATATTGTACAGTCCTTAATATGAAATAACAAGTTGTTTGAAACATGCAAAGAAATGAGTCCCATGGCCTCATCAAATTTGTTATTGTAAGAAAATCTCTCATACTCTCTAGTGAATTCAAGTGAAGTTTTAGCCAATGTGGACCATAAACCCTTAGACATGAGTAATTGTTAGGAAAGGTGTCTCAATCTTGCAAATAAAAAAAGGTTTTTATTCTTCCCAATTTTGGTCTTTTCGAATACCTTTTATCTTGAAGAATGGTTTAGAACTTTCAAAGTTTCTAAAAGGGGCTAAAAATGACAGGGCTTACTATTTTTAGTAACTCTACATTTGAGCACAAATGGACCCAGAATTTTCCCAAAAGGTACGAAACTTCCAAGTAAACATCTTGGGTGAGTTTCGACTCAAGATCATACCTGGATTGCAAGATATTAAAGTTTCTATTTTTTGAAACTCCTGGAAAAGTTTTGAACTCATATTTGAGGCACTTAGAGGTCCCTAAATTCCCTAAAAGTTGACTTAACCATAAAATCTATTCATAGCATAATAGATCTCTTCACGAGCTTTTTGATGCATCAAACGGTTTGTCAATCGGACACCCGAATCAAAAGTTATGGCCTCTAGAAGTTGGGCCTCCCATTTTAGGAAATGTGAAAACATTTTGGACACTTAAAAGAGCTATAAAGGAGAGAGTTACACATGTTGGTGTGTGATTTGGAACATCACAAGACATATTTGATTGGAGATAATTTGGGTGCCACTTTGGGTGGTTTTGGCTCATGGTTTTGTAATTACCGTTGATGGTTTACTATATTGTACCTCCTATACATCAAGAGCTTGAGATGAAGGTTGTATGTAAGAGTCTTATAGATGTTGAGTTGCCTTCGGATCTCTGGTTGGTTATACTCATGTGAAAGCTTGCTCTGCAAGTATATTGTAATCTTCTTGATTCCCAAATAATATATTGGGCGGCTTTGGAGTGTGGGGTTTTTCTCCCGAAAGGGTTTCCCCATGTAATTACTGTGTTGTATGATTTCTATTTGTGTTTATTTTTGTAATTATTGTAAAGATCTTAAAAAAATTGCATATCCCTCCCCTCAATATTAGTGTAGGAAGTTGTTCCGCTACCTTAGCTTCCTTACAGTAATGGAGTCATTTATCATCTCTATGTGTGATACTTATGTGGTGTAAGGCACTCAATAGAAAAGGATTCTACCATTGTATCAACCAACACCAAGAGTGCAAAATAAAAATATACAACAAATATGTACCTTACAACCCTACCAATGTGTCTCAATGTAAAAAATGAAGTCCCCTAGCAAAAATTAGCCACCTTTTTGCAATTTTTCTAAAGGATAGACCAATGTATAAAATCTAACTTCAAATTTAAATTAAAGTTACTTGGGGTAAAGTCTATAAAAACAAAGTAGACATCTATGTACTACTCAAAACTAGCTTTCCAATGCCTATAAGAGTGTCAAATACTAACTTTGTGGCTGAAAGTTATGCCTTCTAGAAACAATTCTCCTTATGTCATAAAAAGCACATCTATGACTATTTTGGTAGTGTAGTGGCGGCTCAAAGGTGGATTTTGGGTGGTGTGGCAGAGGGGTGGTTGGCATCAGCAAAGGTGACACAACAATGGAGACCCCATGGCAGAAGTTAAGCCTATTTGGAGCTAGGTGTGCTCGGGGACTAAGACCCCCATGACCACCCACTACAGAATGTAGGCATTTGCCCGTAATTTTATGTTAGCCTTGCACATGTACTATACCTAGCAATTTTTTAAAATAAAAAAAACTTTTTGAAAACTAAATTTTATACTGATTACACTAGAAGGATGCAAGAATGGTATAAAGGCAGTGTAGTATGGCAGTATGACTATATGGATGATCCATACGACCATCAATGGAGATCAAAAAAAGTAAAATTTGTAACTCACATAAACCCTATCATATGACCATTTTTCTACCTTTACCTACATCAGAATCAAGTAGGCTTTTTAGGGAAGCCACTAAAATTACTGGCATATGTCAGTGGTTGGGTAGCTCTTTTAGAAGTATGCAGGCAAGGCATTGAAGTTCATAAGATTTGCACTAAGAAGAAGGTGAAATGTCTTCATTTTCATCCATCCATTGGGAGATATACTTGTCCAACAACATAGGCAGCTACAAATGCAAAAATAGAATTATCTCTCTTGACACTTATTCCCTATGAAACAAGAGATTCTTTCAACCCAAGAAAGTGTTTTGAAGGGTTGGGGTCCACCATCATACATAAGCCCCATCTAGAGGACTATTGGCAAAACTATGCTAATCACATACAGGTGCATAAGAGGTTCTATTCACGCATGACCACATCCTTATATGATAATGTATCAAATTGTGGTGGTGCATAATGGATTGCAAGATAATGGTGAAACTCTAGATCCTTCATATGAGGCCAATAAGGTATTTGATCAACCCTTGCCAACACATGATTAGATTTTGAGATAATTTAAGAAATTGGAAGCTAGAACCTCTGCAGTGATCAAAAGGAGCAAAATGTGGATTGAGGAGAGCCATTCTATCAAAGTAGTGACTGTAGTTGGTGATGAAGAAGAAGAGAAAGAGGAGGAAGATATAAGGTTAGTGCAGAAGAAGAAGTCACCCAAATTGAAGTTTGTGTGTTCAAGTTTGAATTAGCTAGAACAAGGGTAGACTCAAGGTATATATGTCTCTCCCAACCATTGTAATACTCCTTCTGAAGCTCCTTCTCAAGTTGTTTAGGGTAAATTAACAAAAATCAATGAGCATGCACCTTCTTCTAAGAAGATTTTATAATCACCATCTTAGTCTCCGCCAAACTCACCTCTTATCACTCAACCCCCAAACCTTTCCTTTGTAATCCCTCCAAGATATGTTTTATAGATAACTCCTATCTAGTCTCCAAAGAGGGTACCTATTGTACCTCTTGAAAAGTTCCATCTCCTCCCAAAATACCTACTCTACCCCTTTTCCAAAATGATAAAAACACACCACACTATCCTCAAGTCACTATCCCAGAAGGAGAAGTGCATACCATGGATACACCTTATTGGTTTGATCAGATCATTCAGAACAGGAGGGTAGTGAAACTAGTATGGAATGATCTTACTCAACTAGCTACCATGTTTCCAAAGCCTAGTCTTCCAAAGAGAGCTAGGATAAGATCTCCATTACAACTAATAGTTATGGAAATAGGAAAGCTCAGATCATTATACCACTATTAGACATTCCTAAAGCACATATGAAACCATTAGGTTATACTATCACTACCATTGCATTAAGAAATCCATCAAGGGAGGAAGGGAATAACTCGTCAGATCTTCAACAGATTGGCTCATTTAGAAGATAAACAAGGATAAAGCCACTAAGGAAGAATTCAATGATAAAGTTACAAAAATGATAGCCTACATTGAATATCTAGTTCATCACATTGGTTCATCTTCAATGGATACAATTCCCCAACATATTCCAAGTACCAAAAAAGTGATACCAACTATTGGAGAGTTGGGGAATGTCACACGAGTCATCCATGCATGAAACAAAGAACTGGTAAACTTAGGTAACAAGCTAATGCAAGAAATAATTGAGATTACTACTTCATTATCTAAAGGAATGGAGGCTCTTGAGACCCTAATGACAAGGGTAAAGGAATTAGAGGTAATAGAAAATATATTTTCTTAGATGGCTCAGATGGCAGACATGTATTTCCCATATTTTGTGGATAAGGGCATTTTATGTGATCAAGAACCAAATGTGCATTAAAAGTGGAGGTTGGTGTATAAGTTTTCGATGAATATCCTAAAGGGGTGCCATAGTAAGAGCTAGAAAGTGCGGTCCTTGGTCCAAAGTGTGTATAATTCTTTAAAGGAGTTCATGGATAAATTGGGATGTTCTCTATTTGACAAGGACCAGAAAATTCAATCATAAGTTCTAAAAGACGTGTTTTAGGATTTGACGAGGATTGAGTCTCTTAAGGACCCAGGTTTTGCTATGAGTTCTATCAATCATTTGATGAAGATAAAGGGTGCTTCTGAGGATTTTGAGCCCAGGATGGTAAATTTTAGAAATGTTCAAAAGAGACTCTAGGACATTTTCATGAAGATCGAGGTCAAGTTCACCCATTCAAATGGACCTAATTCATGGTTAGTAAAGGCGGAACTAGATAACTATGTGTCCTACTTGTAAGAGATGGAGATTGAAGTTGTTAAGAGAAACTAGCTAGAGTGTACAATGTTGACGTTGATTTGCACGTCAAATTTTGTCTTGGATGTAATAATGTAATAGGACAAAATATGCAATAAGACAAAAGTGTCTTTTGAAATTACGTCTTTTTCTAGACTTTAGAGGGAATGGATTTTCACATTCCTCCTACCCAAAATCTATAAATACAAATGTACTTCACTTTGTAAAGGGTTGGAAACTCATTGTTAGTAATACAAGTTTCTTTTTGGCTTCATTTTTTAAGTTCCTTTCCCTTTTCGTGTGAGTTTTCAAACTTTGAACATGTACCTATCTCTTCACGTGCTTAGTTCATTGAATTTTTGATGAGTTTGATATGTGTTTTGATTAAGATAACAATGGGAAGGGCTCGTACCCTTACATAGAAGCCAAGAAGGCAAACAAAATGAGTTTCACAAGAAGTGAAACTGAGAACAACCAAAAAAGGAGCTAAAACGAGCTAAACAAAAAAGACCAACACAAAACAGATAAGCCAACAAAGGACTAGCTAAAGAATAGCTACTGCTCTAAGAGGTTCTTAAGGTCACTTATGCCCTGACATTCATAGTTCAAGAAATCTAGTTTGTCTTCAAAAGAGGTCTCCTTGGAGTTGTTGACCTAAACACCAACAATATCTCCCAGATCAACAACCTTACCTTTAGGCATTTGGATCTTAGCCCTAGTTCTATTTGTAGGTTTAGATTGACTAATCTGATGTTTGGTATGGCCAAGAATAGGAGTGCTAGAACTCTGATGTTTAGTCGCCTTCCTTTTTTCTAGCTCATACTAAAACACATACAGGGTCATGCAGAGTTTTTTATCGTCTCTTTGCTAAAAGCTATGATTTCCTCCATGTTTCTTTTGATGGAATCATGTGTTTTCTTCATCTTGTCCATTTCTTGCTCCAAATACTCCCATTTCTCAAAAGTATTAGCAAACTTTTCTACTTCCTTCCACAAATCCTCGGGCACATTCTCATTCGGCCACTCAGAAGCCTCAAAATGAGCCACAATCTCCAAGTGTTGTATTTTCTTTTTGGCATTATAGAGTTGGGCCAACTACCACTCCAGGATCTAATTTTGAAGGTCCATGGCTTTGTATAAAGTGACAATTTTCTCCTCCATGTTATGGCAAGAGCTGCATCTCTTAGTCCCTTGTGGGCTGCTCTATTGAATAAGGGAATGACCACTAGGGGAACTGCTACTTGGGGGGTGAGATTGGTTCACTCTTAAATTGGCCAAAGGGCCAGCAGGTGAAGGAGGGGAGAACATAGGTTGGAAACTAGGGCTTGGCATCAAGGGTTTATGCATTAGCTTAGCCTTGCCTTTAGCCTGGGAATGGGTGGAACCAGTGTAATTAGGGGTATGCACGGAATCAACTGGGACATGATCAACAATAATAGGATCAGGAATATCAACTAGAGGGTCACTTAAGGTGACCTTGATCTTCTTATTTGCTTTAGAGGGGGAAACCTTGGCAGAGGCAATAGGGGGTCTAGAGAGACAATGGAAGAAGGCTTCCCCAAATAGGGTTATAAATACGGGGCTAAAAAGGGAGGGATGGAGTAAGAACCAACTCAAAGTAGTATAGAGTATAAATAAGTCCTTGGTGTAAGGGTAGATCTCTCTCAGCAATAAGGACTTTGTGAACAAACTCCTCGAGGGAGGTGAATAACCAAAAAGAAAAATTCATCCTAATGTTGTGGCAGAAATGATTTAACAAGGAATAAATAAGCATGAAACTGTTTGTAATGACCTTCAAGGGTTATGTACCTTTGAGTGCCTCTGTTGTCCTCTTCTAGATGCCTGGGAGATCCTCCCTGTTGAAAGCATTCAGAAGCCTGTTGACATTCTTTCCCTTCTACAAGAAATTCTGCATAGCCTCTTGGTAATTAACTTTCACCTTTTTAAGTAATCAAGTCCCCTCCATCTTAAGGCCCATAGCCACAACAATGAGATCTTTAGAAACTTGGAGCGAAATGTCATGGATATAGATAATCCTCACCTTCTAGGAGTTAGAAAATTCTCTAGATATCAGTGTCAAATCCATTCAGCTCTTCATAATAAGAAGAGAGATGACCCCTCTGAAGGGTACTCCAAAGCTCAATGTCCACCTTAAGGTTGTTGCAGCTGGTAGGCTCTATCTGAATAAGGTCCCCTCCCATCATGAAGAAGCTAGGAAGAGGCAATATACAGAAGGCAATGCAGGCTATGCTTTTTGGAAATAAATTTCTAAGCAGTGAAATGTAGAGAATGGTAGTAGAAAGAAACTCTTCCTTACCATTATGGTCCTTGTTTTGACGAGTTCTAACACTCGTGTGACTCGGCATCCCGAGGACAACCTGATGTGTCTGATTAATTATTGAGAGGAGCTTATTTTTTTTATAATGGAGGAGATACAACTTGGAAGTGATTCTAAATCATTCCAAGTAGTGAAAGCTTCACAATGGGTACCATATTTGGCAAGGGAATCGGTCGAGCTATTTCCCTCTCTCTATATATGTGTTGAATTATAATTTTCTCAAACTTCACAATAGTTTTTTGATTTCATCTATGATGTCTAGGTAAGACCAACTAGGGGTACTTAGCTCTCCACCACATTCTTGGAGTCACCTTCTATGATCAGACCCTTAATGCCTTTTTCAGTGGCCATCATTGTACCTTGCAAAGCAACATTAGCTTCTGCAAAATTACTAGTTTGGATACCTAAGCTCTCGGCATAAGCACCAATAATCTAACCCTTATTATTTCTTATAATACGACCCCCACCCGCCTATCCTAGATTTCCCTTAGAAGAACCATCTAAATTTAACTTGCACCATCCAATATCAGGGGGGTCCATGATTTTGATATGTGTTAGATCCATTGACACTTAGCTAATTGTGAGGAATTCTTTGTGGTAATTCAAAGCACATTGTTGTCCCTACTTTGTGAGTTTTTATCTCACATATGCAAATTCTCCTCAGAAGATCACACCTTCCTACATAGTGATTGCGGCAATGGGTCATGCAAGGAATGGTTTTAATTAAATTTGGCCATTCACAGATTGATGGGTGAAGGATAGGGATTGCACACTTTGATTTTCAAACCCTTTTCTCCCTTCCCTCTCTTTTTCTTTTTTTGAAATTGTGGTTAGAATAGGAGCACTATAGGTTTATTTCCTTATATTTTGTTAGTTATAGGGTTTATATGGAGAAGGCCAATTTATTTTAAAGCAAATTGATAACTAGAATCTTCAAAATTGATATATTGTGGATAAACTTGGTGATTTTTCAAATTTATTTTGTGGGTTTTGCATAAATTTTTTCATGAAATCTCTTTTATCATTTGTTGTGCAAAATTGAGGTAAGAAATCATCATGTTCTAAGGCTATTGCTTCATGACTCTTTATATTCCCACCATGTTTATTGATATTTTGGTGATCTTTTGGTAGTGTAAATTGCTTAAATTGGTTATACGTGTTGTTATTAAATTCATATATTGTGGAAATCTTTTGTGGTTACTATATTGTTGGATATTGTCCCTGAAATCTAAAATTTGAATTATAGAAAATTTTGTTGCAAAATTTTATATTTTCTCCTTAAGGTTTGAAATCTTTGAAATTTCCACTAGATCCCCTTGAACGGGATAGCCTAGAGCTCACGTATTGAGATATTTTGGTTTTATCATTAAGAGAATATTAAAAGAAGGCTCTCAAGGTGTTAATCCTTTCAAGTAGGGGAACTTACATTGTTCCAACATGTTTGTATGCCAAAACATAGATCAATAATAGGCACATGTAAAATGGCATTCAAGTCATGGAAACATATCATGCACCAACTTAGGGGAATGTGAAAAGGATCGACAATCTTAATATTAAATATTTTGATCATGAATCAATTTTGAAATTGGGCACATCACCCTATGTAGTGTGAAGATTTATTGGTAATTTGTACTAATTCAACTTGATTGATGCACCTTGATCTAGGAACCATCGCCTGTAACATGGTTTCATACATGACCCCTCTTATGAATTAAATTCAAATAGGGAACCTTAAGTATTGGTGTGGGATCCAAAAGTTTGTCACAAGTCCAAAATAAGGTTTTGTTATAGACTTCCTAGTCTGGTTCAGGTCCTTAAGATAGAAAACATAGATGTGTTGATCAGATCTTCATGAAACTTGAATGTAATATGTAGAGTGTGATGTAGAGCTTATGTTTCAAATTGCAACTCAAATTATTCAACACTCACTATCACAAAGCTGATGAATGTTAATTATGTTTGTAGAAGCAGATATGAAGCTCAACTAAAAAAGATAAACAAATACGGTAGAATGCAGTGTTAGAAACTTGGCACACTTTATTGGAAAACACTCAAAATACCTACAAAACAAACAAATATTAAAAGAAAATGATTTTGGTGATATATGATAGCTTTAGGCTAGGGATACTCCTGCATCATACACCCTAGGTAACTAAAAAGTGATCCCCTCACCATGGAACAACTAAAGTGAAACCAAAATGGTTCACCTTAGTTGAATATACCCATTTTGAACCTTCAATAGGCTTCCTTTCCATTTGACCAAATATTGTTCATAATTCTTACTTCTAGTGTTCCTTCCAATTTTGATGTCAAGTATTTCTTCAATCTCTTTTGTTTATAGTTGTTTAAGGTGAAATTTGATGAAGAGGATTTGTTTGTGTTTAGGGTTAATTTGTATGAATCCTCCTTTCACCTCAAACATTCAAGGACTTCAACCAAGTAGGAAGTCTACTATCAGGCTTTCAGTCACTTGGAATGTAAGGAAGATTGGAATTGTGTGATTTAGTTGTTCAATTAAGCCCAATTATGCTCAAAACCCTAATTATGCAAATTCGGAAGCAAACAGACAAATCACAGAAAGATGCTTGCACACAGAGATATCAAATGACAATCAAATGCGTACCAGATTTTGAAGTTCAGAAAGCAGAACAGTCGGGGACTAATGAGCGGGTGCCTTAGTCGAGTGACATACTTTTTGTCGAGATCCAGAAACCTTGTCTGCAACCTGTTCCTGCTGTTCCAGAGATTCTTTAGTTGCAGGATCCGGAGGACTAATGAGCGGGTGCTCGAGTCCAGGTTCCTATTTTCGCCTTTGATCTGTAATTCTGACAGTCTACACTACTCTCCTACAACTCCACTTTTTCTACTCCTACAACCTGTAACCTGCAATCACAGAAAAATGGGTTGGGGGTTGTGGTGTTTAGAGGCTTGCCTTAGTCAAGCTTCGGAGAGACATTCAAGTCTTCTGAACAACGTTGTCAGATAAAGAGTGCGTATCCCTACGGGATAGAGGCAAAATCCAAATGATAAATGATTGAAAACACAATTGATATCACCTTGTAGTGAAGATCTCATGGAAGGAAGATTCTCTTCATGCCATGAGGAGATGGATGTCAAATCTACAATTATACTCTACAACACACAATGAATGCCTTAAATCACTTTCACATAAGCCACAAGTTTGCAATATCCATCTAGTTTACAAATGAATGCCTAAACATGCTTATATATGCAACTATAAACATTCCCGCTAAGAATTTCGTAATTGAAACTTACCGTGTTAGCATAGGGCCTAAATAACGGTCACAAACTGACACTTCAAAATTGGTCCTGGCCTAAAATAGGATAGGACTAGGGCGCGGGCGCCCAAGTCCTCTCCCCTATTTTAGGCAAGATTCATGTCAAGTGCACCCCCTAGGTCCCATTTGCCATGAAACTTCGGGGTTTTCTCATCGAGATGTAAAATAAACATGAAAAATGCTCTAAATGCATAAACAGGACCCGGGAGCTAAACCTTAAGAGGGAAAAGCCCCCAAGGGGACATTTTCTGACGTAACAATAGTTTTGGTATTTGTTTTCTCCATTTTGTCTCTACTCTATTTTCTTTTGTTTTTCCCTCTTGATACTCATATATATATGTAATGTTTAATACTAGTGATATGTCAAGATCTTATAATAACTCAACTTCATATGTATTTCTTGAATCAAACTTTTAATTACTTTACAAGGTTCAAATTTATTTACTTTGAATTTATTATACATTCCAACAAGAAATATCCCCATTCTTAGACATACCATTACGTGACCCCTACATGTTATTCTTTATGTCTCCTCTTTTGATTTGCATGTTCCTTAGACTTTAGATTCATATTTTCCAATTGAACTCTTATCTCCTCATGTAGATTCTTCGTTATGTTCTACATAATCATCTACTATAGCACTCTTCTTATGGTTTGTAGTGAAATCTCTCAACTTGGGAACATTTGTACAATTCTACCCATACACAATCTCAAATGACATTTTACCTATACTTCTATTTACTAAATTATTATATGAGTAACTCAACTTATGGTAATGTTAGATCCCAACTACTTGTATTTTCACTTGTCAATTATCTTAGTACATTATCCAACCTCTTGTTTATAGCTTTTGTCTATCCATCAATTTGTGGATGATATGTTGAACTGAACTTCAACTTTGTATTCATCCCTTTCCACAATGTTCTCCAAAAATGACCAACAAATTTTACATCCTTATCTAATACAATACTCTTAGGTAACCCATGTAACCTCACAATTTCTCTATAAAATAGATCATCTATATGTACATCATTATTAGTCTTCTTAAAAGCAATATAATGAGCCATCATAGAAAATCTATCAATGACTACTAAAACATAATCAACTCCTCTACGAGTTCTTGGCAATCCCAACACACAATCCATGCTAACATAATCCCAAGGTCTCTCAAGTATGGGTAATGGCTAAAATAACCCATTATTTTAACTACTATCCTTTGCAATTTGATAAATCCTATAGTTCTACACATAATTCTTCACATATTTATACATACATGCAACGAAAAAAAATTTCATTCACTAAAGTGTATATCTTATTAATCCAAAATTATCCTACCGATCCTCCACTATGTTTCTCCTTGGTCAAATTTTTCCTCATAGAACTCTTAGGAATGTATACTTAATTACCTTTGAATAACAAATCATTTTGAATCAAATAATACAACCATTTAATTCTATCAACACTTATTGGTAACTTACATGTGGTCCATGCCTTAAACAAAATCCAGGTTAGCCTCATACAAATTTGTTATTTCATTAAAACCAACAGCTTCTATTTTCATTTCCAACAATAAATTATGTCTTCTATTCAACAATTACTCTATTGGATTTTCCACTTTTATGTTTCAACACAAATGAAAAACTTTATAAAAATTTAACCCATTTGACATGCTTTGAACTTAACTTACTCTAACTATTCAAAGATTGTAATTATTGGTTATCAATATACAAAATATATTCCTTTGCCAACAAAAAATGTCTCCATTTCTTCAAAGCTTATACAATTGCATATAACTATTGATCACACACAAAATATTTCTTCTTTGCATCATTCAAATTTTCATTGAAGTAAGCTATAGGTTTTCCTTCTTGACTTCAGACAACTCCAATTATAGTTCTACATGCATCACAATAAACTTGAAAAAACTCATCAAAATTTGGCAAATCTAACATAGGTTGTTTAGTTACTTTCTTTTTCAATAATTTAAAACTTATTAGCTGCGGTAGTTCACTTGAACTCCTTCGCATCTCTCCTTATTATGTCACTAACTAGTGAACATATCCCACTAATTTTTTTGATGAACCTCCTATAAAAACTTGCAAACCATGAAAATATCTAACTTAAAAAATACGCACATGTGTAGGCCATTCTTGTAATTGCTTTAACTTTCTTTGGATCCATCTTTAGTCCATCATTAGAAATAATGAAACCTAATTATACCAATTAGTCCTTCATAAAACTACATTTCTTTGCATTCATAAGAAATTCCTCCTATTATTCTCTACAATACTAATATGATATGTTCCAAAAGTTTTTCTTAACTTTTATTAAAATTTGGAATGTCATCAAATATACAGCAACAAATTTACCAAGATATGGTTTCAATACCTCATTCATTAGCCTCACAAAAGTATTAGGTGCATTTTTTAACCCAAATGGAATAAATAACCCCTCATACAAACCTTTTTTGTCTTGAATGTAATATTCCGTTCATCTCCTTCTCTAATTTAGATTTGATGATACCCACTTTTCAAATCTATCTTGTTAAAATACTTACATCAATCAAATAATCATAAGATCATCCATCCCGGTAATGGGAATCTATACGTGATAATAATCTTGTTTAGTTCTCTAGAGTTTGTACACATTATCCATTCCTCGCCTTTATTAGGTGCTAAAATAATTGATACCACATTTGGACTCAAAATTTCTCTTATCAATCATTTCTTCAACAAATTTTCCACTTTTCTATTCAATTCTAAACTTCCAAGTGGTTTCAATCTATGAGCTATGTTATTAGATAAACTTGCTCCAAGAATAAAATTCATATGACAATTTATACTTCTTGCCAATGGTAATCTTTTAGGTAAATTATTAGAAATAATGTCACTACACTTTGCCAACAACTTAGAAATTTCAAGATGAGCTACCACATCCTTCTCATCTTTCTTTGCATTGCTTTCTACCTGCATCCACTTAGGAAGAACAACATTTGAACAAACTTTCTCTTTCTTGAGATCTTTTAAAAATCTCTTACCATTGACTTACAACACTCTTGCAATACCATTCACTCTTTCAAGGGCATTAATATATGTTTCTCTCGACCTTTCATCAGTCTATAATTATTTTATCTATCATCATGTATACATTTTCTATCAAAATGCCATGGTCTACCCAACAAAATATGATGAACATCCATAGACATGATGTCACATAAAAATTCATCTTTATAGAACTCCAATCTTAAATTTCAAAAGACATTGCTCAATAACTATTATTCTATGATTTGTTTACATCCAAGATATTTTATAAGGATTAGGATTCTCTAACCTCTTCAAATTAAACTTTTCAACTATTTCACTAGAAACCAAATTATTAGTACTACTATTGTCAATTATTACCTTGCAACATTTACCTCCTAATTTGCATATGGTCCTAAACAAGATTTTCCTTTGCACTAGTTCTTTTAGATCTTTTGCAATCTTTACCAAATTTCTTCTCATAGCAACGACACCTTTAATGAGTGTATTTACTTTTCTATATGGTGCTCTTTCTTCATCAACATGCATTGCTCTTGCTATTCTCTTAGATATTCTATCATACCTTCCTTGTGATTAAGTGCATTTAAATGCTCTATGACCTTCAACTCCACATCTAAAATAGGTTGCACTAAAGGATCTTTCATTTTCTCTTCCATAGCTTCCTCTATTTCTTGCATTTCTTCCATCATCAACATAATTAGATCTACCTTTATTTCTTTGGTATTGATCATATCTATCACTGCGATGATTTTCACCATCATCTTTTGCTTCCGCTTCATCATTATATGTTTCTCTACCTCTACCTTAATATCTTTCCCTTGGGAATATACGACTTCTTTCTCACTTTCTTTATTTACTTTGGCATCCATGGTTTAACTTTTCTTCAACCTTTAGGGTCAATTGGTATGCTTCATCAACAAATTGCATATTCAATAAACTAGGTTGTTCTTGAGTAGATCCTCTTAGGCCATTGATATATCTTGCCACTTTCTTTTATTTTTCTTCATGATGACCCGCTCATATTGTTATCCTACAATATTGTTCAATATAATTTTTATCAATCATATCTTTCTGCCTCAAATTTTGCAACTTTTTCAACAATTCTAGTTGATAATTTATAGGATCAAACTTAGATTTCAAATTATATACCATTATATCCCATTTCTCAATATTAGAATTTCCTTTTCTATTCCTTTCTATATGAATTTCTTTCCACTAGATAGCAACTTAACCTTTCAACTTAGTCTTCATAAATTTTACTCTATTGTGATCAACAATATCTTCATACTCAAAATGTTCTTCTAAATCAATTATCCAATCAATCACTTCTTCAAAGTTAAAGCTACCAACATAATTAGGACTATAAACTCTAGTTTTCTTACCAATATTAGAGATTTCTTTCAACATTATTTCTTCTCTATCTTCTTCTTCAAGATGCTCAATTGGATCTAGTCTACTAGATTCTTGTTCATCATCACTTTCATTAGCTTTAGGGTTAAGATCACTTTTGTAGTCCTCTTCAACATGTTTTCCAACTAGATTTCATTATTTCTCATCATCTTAAACATCTCCTCAATAAAATTTTCAACATTGAGTACACCTTGGCCTCTATCCATCCTTTTAGGAGGAATTTTCAAAAATTGAATTTTCAAGGTGCTCTAGTGCAAACTACCTCATAGCTTGTGGTTTATTCACAAAAAACTCACAACTGCCAACGAATCTTCTCCCTTACAACCAAGTGCTATAAGATTCACACATCGATGAATCTTCTATCCAACCACTCAATTCTAGAAGACTCTCTTTCAAAATGTAAAGTATAATTACAATTAATTTATACTAATATGAAGATCAACTTTCTCTGATAATATGACACTCCTTTCTAGGATTTATAAACTTACTCTAATACCATTTGACACAACACTAGGTTGGAGGGTCCAATTAAGGACTATCTAACCATGCAAAAAAATGTAAACTCACAACATTTAATAGTGATATAACTTTCAAAACATAATGCACAACCTAATTAATAGCCAAGTGTGAATGATTGATATATAAAATGATAGATACAAAGAAGATTCAATGAGCTTGCAATATGTTAGGCCTCAACCATATGATTACAAATCAGAGCAATTAAGATCTTTAGAATTTATAAACTCAAATCCATGCTTGATTTTCTATACATATTTGGTCCAAGACACTTTTCCTCAAATTTCCTTATCAATTCATAACTTCTTCGCTTCTTCCTCAAATGATAATAGACTGTGCTTATATAGGTGGATGCAAAATGATATGTGCTTCATGGAAACATATGACATCATCTTAGGGGAATGCGAAGGATTAATGGTCCCAATATTAAATATTTTGATCATTAGTTTACTATGGAATTGAGTGCATCACCCTATGTAACATGAACGTTTGATGGTAATGTGTTGATTCACCTTTCCTGATGCCCCTTGAGCTAGGAGCCATCACATGCAATGCAATTTCATACATGACCACTCTAAGGAATCAAATTCAAATAGAGAACGTTAGGAACTATTGAGGGATTTGAAAGTTTGGTGCAAGTTCAAAAAAAGGTTCTATTGTGCACTTCTTGGTCTAGTTCAGGTCCACAAGATAAAAAACATAGATGTAGTGATTAGATTTGTATAAAATTTGAATGGAACATATAGATAGTGATGTAGAGATTATGTACCAAACTTGACTCAATGTATTTGAAAGTCACTATCATAAAGGTGATAAATGGCGATTATGTCTATATTAAAAAATATGAAACTTGATAGAAAGATAAACAAATATAGTGGAATGTGGTACCAAAAACTTGTTGCACTTTATTAGAAAACAATAGGAAAACATTTAAAATACCTACAAAATAAAAAAAAGCGTTGAAAGAATTCTTTTGGTTATACAAGATTGCTTTAGGCTAGGGATTCTTTTACATGATTATAACTTATGTCAAATAAAACAAAAGATCATAAATGCTTATAGACACATTCAATAATCCATGGTTTAAGGAGTTCTCTTAACCCTAAATAGGTTAACCCATATTTACGAGTAATTAGGTATTCTTCTAAGAGTAAGCTAAACTTTACAAAAATGCCTTATGATTACAAGGCCCTATTCATACCCTCAAAAACCACAGTTACAAAGTTCACAAGCAAGCAATATGTCATGTCCCTCTTTCTTGATATTTGATTAATGATCAATATTAACCCATTTTATTCTTCTGAGGGTTAATTGGGCAAGCATAGGAAGAATAAATAATTTAATATTTATTATTGTCTAAATATAATTGAATTATTGAGAACAATTAAACATTAAATTAAATATTTTGAGGCTCAAAAGAGGTGTTGGGTTTTGTGTCATGAGAGGTGTCCATTTGCATAAAGATTTTGAAAAGATTGGGAAATCACAAGTGGCGGGGAATTTATGACAATGTATGACAACTTATGACAACTGTCATATCCCAAAATAGTAAGGAATCCAAGGAAAACATGGGAAACTTGGGCACCCATCTCTCCTAAGGAA
The DNA here is from genome assembly GCA_027924645.1 of Cunninghamia lanceolata. Lineage (NCBI taxonomy): Eukaryota > Viridiplantae > Streptophyta > Pinopsida > Cupressales > Cupressaceae > Cunninghamia > Cunninghamia lanceolata. Next base: position 6,254,705 of record BSBN01000596.1, read on the forward strand.
GATTGATACAAAAGATGAAAATTTTGTCAATTAGAGGTATTGTTGATATGACTTTTTTTCTCAAACTTGAAGATTTGCATATTGTGTCTTCAATGGACGAAACCCCATTGGAGTAGAAGGCTTGTAGATGAAAACCCATGAGTCTCAAGTGGCCAGAGGATGAAAACCCTTTGTTCGCAAGGAGTAGCTTCATCTAGAGGTTGCACAGAGCTTCAAGGATTCAGTAGTTTCTGGTAGTTTCCATTGTTTGTGTGTGTAGGTCTTCTTTGTGTTGTCGCGATGATTCCAGAAGTGTTGGAATGTGTTGCTATTGTTATTTTAATTTTTTTTCTATGTGGTAGCTGTATATTTCCATTTTTTGGTGCCAGAGATCAGATCTGGGTGTTGTGAGCAGTTTTGTGTTGATTTGGCTTTGTGGGTTTGGATACACAGTGTGTATTTTAGCTTTTTGTGAAGATTTGGTTGTGTAGTTTATTGCTAAGTTTTATAGGTATTTTCTTCTATTATTTTGATTGTATCAGATCATATTTCATGTAATTTCCATTTGGAAATCAAACTATATCAGTTTGGGGTGTTTTTTAGTATATTTTGGTGTTTGTCGGTGTTGGTAATTTTTGTGGGTTTGGCCTAAATTTTGTTATTTGAAGTTGTAATGTTGCTTCTGCTGTAGATTAGTGTCACAAACCTATTTTTTTTGGTGAAGATTCAACATACTGGGTGTTAATTCATTGCAAGACTAGCTAGCTAGTTTCATCAATTTCAGTATAGTTTTGGTGGATTTGTTAAAGCTATATTTTTAGATCTGATATTACATATAAATTTTCAGTTGGTACATTATAGTGGTATCAGAGCATGATCTTGCCAACCTGTAGATTATTTGGATGATTGATAATATCGAGTGACAGAGAAATTAGATATTGAGGAGAGAGCAAAAGAAATTGCAACTGAAGGAAACAATTGCGGATAGAAGAAATATAGAAGAAGATGATGCTACAAGGAAATTTAATCAAATAATCAAGGCCCAAACATGACTTGCTAAAGTGTTTGGTCAGATGATGTAATGGATTTAGAATAACAACAATAATGGAAACAATGGTGGTAGTACTTTAGGGGCAAACAATAGTAACAATGGAAAGGGAAAGGAGATTGAGACTCAAAATTTGGGGCCTACAAACAAACCCTTATTCCTACCTAAAGAGGAACCTAAACAAGTTGAGTTCGCAGCTACTAGTTTGTTCAATGCAAAAACCCTTAACAAATGGCATGTAGAATATAATTCCTTGGCTGATGAGATCAAGAATGATATGTCTTGGGGAGAATATATGGAGTTCTTGAGAAGAGGTGAATCTCAAAAGAAGGGAAATAACAAAAATAAAGAATTGAAACACAAGTGTTGAAAATTAACAGCAACCTTCTTTGATGGAAGTGAAGATTTCAGCTAGGGCTTGGTTGCAAAATATAGAAACATAGTTTGTGCTCAAACCCATGAAAGAGAAAGATATAGTTTAGTTTTCCACTTTGCATTTGGAAGGAGAAGCCTATGAATGGTGGTACCATGGTCATGTTGGCCCACGGTTGTCGTTAAACCAAAAGGTTGACCTATCAATTTCTGATACAAGTGCAAGAGTTAATGAATCCACGAGAGGCGGTTAGTCCATGTCATGAATCCCACAGGGAGTGCTGGCCATTTCCCAACTAGGGGGATTCGAACCCATGACCTTTCACTCTGATACCAATTGTTGGCCCATAATTGCTGTTAAACCAAAAGGTCAACCTATCAATTTCTGATACAAGTGCTAGAGTTAATGAATCCACGGGAGGTGGTTAGTCCATGTCACGAATCCCATGGGGAGCGCTGACCATTTGCCAATAGGTCGCACTACACTAGGACATGATCAAATATAGACCTTTGATGAATTTAAACAAAGGATTATTGACAGGTATGAATTGAAAGAGGGTGAAGAATGTTTCAGCCAATTATCTGAAATCAAGCAAAAGAACTTAGTAAGTGAATATATAGCATATTTCCAAAAGATCGCAGTGATGGTACCTGAAATATCAGAGAAAAGAAGAGTGCATCTATTTATTACAGGACCCACTAAACCTCTTAGGGGGTTTGTCAGATCTTTTTGCACCCCTCAATTTGTAGGAAGCTATCAAGAGGGCTCTAACCCTTGAGCCATCAATTCCAAAGAATGCTTTCTCATACTCCTCCAAACCAAACACATGGCATCATAAGGGAGGATTCCAGAAGAAAATATTCCATTCAATTGCACATGTATAGAAGAATACAACTCCTAATGTTGCAAAGAAGATGGATGAAGCAACAAGGAATGAGCTTAGGAGGAAGAAGCTTTGTTTTTCTTGTAGAGAGACTTGGGTCCCTAGACATAGGTGTTTGGGAAAGGCACAAGTCCATTACATAGAGGTTGTATCGAATAAGGATTCAGACCCAGATGGTAATGAGGAGTTTCATGACATAGAGGATTCAAAAGAAGGTTCATTAGATGCACTTTTGGGAGTACCAAGATATCATCCTTTCAGGGTTCATGGAGTGTTAGCAGGGTAGCAAATGACTACTTTGATTGATAGTGGGGCAACCCACAATTTTATTGATGGGGGGTTAGTAATGAAGAGAGGCTTGAAGACTGGAGAATTCAAAGGTTTCAATGTAACTGTTGCAGATGGATTCACTATACCATGCACCAAAATGATCAAACAATTGGGCATCACTATGGGAGACTACAAGGTTTGTGATGATTTTTATATTGTTGGTATTGGTGAAACTGATGTTGTCTTGGGTGTTCAATGGCTGCATTCTATTAGTGGACGCTATCAAAACTATCAATCTATGGAGTTCAAGTTCCAGTCAGAAGGCAAGGAGATTGTACTAAGAGGGATTTCAAATGGAACTCCAAGAGTGGTGACATCAAAGAAGATGGAAAGGACTTTTCGAAGAGGTCAAGTTGTTTGGGAACCCACTTGTTTAATCCATCCTTCAAGCTCTTCAAATGGAAAAGGTAAATTTCATTTTAAAATTCAAGAAATTTTAGATAAGCATAGTATTGTTTTCAGTGATATACCTCCAGGACTACCTCTGGGGAAAGGGTATTTCGGCATGCTATAGAGTTAGAACATGATGACAAACCTATTATAACTACTCCATACAGACATCCAAGGGGTTAAAAGGAATATACAGAGAAGACTATCAGAGAGCTCTTAGATATGGGATTCATTAGACCAAGTTCTAGTCCTTTTGCATCATCCATAGTTCTTGTGAAGAAGAAAGATGTCACTTTGAGGATGTGCATCAACTACATGGATTTGAATAAGAAGACCATTAAGAATAGATATCCTATCCCAAGGATAGATGAACTCATTGATGAGTTGCATGGAGTTGTTTACTTCTCCAAGATCAATTTGAGATCAGGGTACCACCAGATTCATATGAGAGACAAAGATGTGGAGAAGATAGCTTTTCGTTGTCACTATGGACATTTTGAGTTCTTGGTCATGCCCTTTGGCCTCACTAATGCACCAGAAATTCCAATCATGCATGAATAAGGTTTTTAGTAAGAAACTCAAAAAATTTGTTTTGGTTTTCTTTGATGATATATTCATCTACAGTAAAACTTGGAAGGAACACTTGGGCCATTTAGATATAGTTTTGTGTATTTTGGAGCAACAACTTTCTATGCTAAGTTGTCCAAATGTGAGTTTGGATTAACTAAACTCCTTTACTTGGGATATGTCATAAGTTGCAAGGGTGTTCAAGTAGATCAACAAAAGATTCAAGCAATACTAGATTGGCCTCCACCTACCAATCTTACACAGTTGAAAGGATTTTTTGGGCTATGCTGCTATTACAGGAGGTTTGTAAAAGGTTTTTCTCAGCTTGATTCTCCATTGATTGATTTAACTAAGAAGGGAGCCTTTGCATGGTCCGATGAACCTTAGAAAATGTTTGACAAGTTTAAGGAGATAATGAGTTCATGCCCCGTGCTTGCTATTCCTGATTTTTTATTGCCCTTTGTAGTAGAATGTGATGCTTCTGGTGAAGGTGTTGGGGCTGTCCTAACTCAAAAAGGACATCCAATTGCTTTTTAGAGTAGAAAACTAAACAATTTAGAGAAAACATATCACATACATGACAAGGAAATGTTGGCAATTATGCATGCACTAGAGAAGTTCAAACAATATCTTGTGTGTGGGAAGTTTATTGTGAAAACTTGTCATAATAGTTTGAAGTATTTTCTTGATCAAAAAGACTTGAATGATCGCCAACAAAGGTGGGTTAGCAAGCTGCAAGCATATGATTTTGAAATAGAATACATGAAGGGTAAAAGAAATGTGATAGTGGATGCACTTTCTAGGAAGCCAACTTTGTGTTCATTATTTCTATTTCTATAGAATGGATAGACTCTATCATTGCTAAATATGTTAAGAACACTTTTGCATCTAATGTGCTAGATGATTTAGTAGGGGATGACAGGTATAAGTGAATGATGGGTTGATTTATTATAAGAATAGAATTTTCCTTGATCCTGAATCAAAAATCAAGGAGAAGATTTTAAGATTTTTTCGTGACACTCCCTTGGCTGGTCATCAAGGTTATTTCAAAACATATAGGTAGATCCGTGAGAGATTTTCATGAAAGGGGATGAAAGAGGATGTCCACAAGCATATCAAAGAGTGCATGACTTGCCAAGGGAACAAAGGTGAGCAGATTTTTCCTGCAGGTCTCCTACAACTGCTTCTAATTCCTGAACATAAATGGGAGAGCATTTACATGGACTTTATCATAGGACTTCCCAAGGTACAAGGTAAGGATTGTATATATGTGGTGGTGGATAGATTAACAAAGTATGCTCATTTCTTTCCCATCACTTCATAATTTAAGGCTTCTCAAGTAGCAGAGTTATTTTTCAAAGAGGTATTTAAGCTACATGGTTTACCAAAGAACATTGTTAGTGACAAAGATAGTAGGTTCCTAAGTTCTTTTTGGAAGGAACTCATTCACTTAGCAGGAACAAAGCTCACACCAAGCACAAGTTACCATCCACAAACAGATGGATAGATATAAATTGTTAACAAGTGGATAGAGTGGTATTTGAGGAATTATGTTTCAAATCGGCAAACTACTTGGGTCAAATGGTTTCACTTGGGAGAGTATTGTTATAATACATCACATCATATGTTAATTGGTATGCCTCCATTCCAAGTTCTTTATGGTTATGATGCACTTTCTTTTGTTCATTTGCTATTCACAGACAGTAGAGTATCTGCAGCAAGTGACTTTATTAATCAAAGTTAAGAAATTTTGAGGTCTTTAAAGGATAATCTACAGCATGCACAAAATCAACAAAAGATGTATGCACATAGAAAGAGGATAGAGAGAAACTTTGAGGTTGGAAATTTGGTGTTCTTAAGATTACAACCATATAGACAGAGTTCATTGAAGAAGAGTGGGGTGGAAAATATCAAGCCTAAGTTCTTTGGGCCCTAAATTGATATCACACAACCTCATATTCAAGCTTTGATACCCTACTAGTGACAATGCATAGTCAATTAACCCCCTTGTTGATATCTTAATACTCAGCCTCTTAACTTTAGATAGGACATTTGGATTTCTACAGGCTTCCTAACTCAATAGCGACAGGAACCAGGATAGTAAATTAAATAACTCTGTAACAGAACATTCTAAACAATAGAACTTCCAAACTATACTCAGTGATAGGAATCCCAACAATACTAATCAAGTGACATGAATCTTCCAAAAGGTTTAGTTATATGATAGAAACCTTTTCATAGACAAAATTCAATCTAGAAATGAAATGCATTTTGACTAGAACATCTTAGCATACAAGTAATTGAAATGTGATTACAAAACTATGTTAACAGATATCTTTATTTAGATTCAATATGGGCCTAGAATATAGAGATGACATAATCTATTCTTAGACTTGTATCACAAAATTTATTCTCCCTTACACAGTCGGTTGTATCTTTAAACTCAGTCACCTCCCATTTAATGACCCGCCTCCTAAATAGCTGTTGATCTTCTAATCCCTTCTCTGCATTTGACCTATCTTGGTTCTGCTTCCCATAACTACAAATCATCTCCTTCTTATCACTCATTCGACTTCTTCCTATGCTATCCTCCTTTATGAAGACATCTCTCTGTCATATCTCGTATCTGCTCTGTTCTCTTCCTTATATCTAAGGAATTTTCAACTTACTCCTCTTCTCTTGGAGACGTTGATGTCCTCTTCCTCCAACATCGACCTCTAATAGGTTTTTTCCTCTTCTAACCATCCATCACCATTCTAGATAACTAAATGTCCTTTCAACTGAATCTTGTAACAAACTTTTCTTTGCTCTATGTTGAATGGCATCATACCTTAGTTTATTAAAAATGGAAGTGAAATTTGCCACGACCCAATCAACATATCACATGCCAAAACTAGAATACCAAATGCAAGCCAAAATTTGCCGATGCTCCTGCATTAGACTCCCTAGGAGACAAAAGAAAGCATGTGCTCCTACACATGAGGTTAGCAATAAAACTTATCTACCACCATTTTCTTCTTCCTCTTCTTCCATAATCGTTTTGCAATCATCATCGTGTTGTTCCAACATTGGTGTTTGTTGCTCTGTTCTCCTCTTATCAATTTATTTTCACTACAAACCATCTTCTTCCAAAGCCTTCTCACCCATTCAGTACAACCAACTTCTAGAAAATCAACACATTTCACTTCTTCTGGTTCAGTCATTTGATCCACTTGTCTGATCATTTTAACAAAATCATCCTTCCACATCAAATCAATTTGGACTTCACTACTACAAATCCCAATATCCTTATTATTATCTATATATACAACTTTACATTTATTTTTAGATTTTCCATTATCAAATGCTAATTAATCAATATCTTCATTTACCTTTTCTTGCATCTTTGCAATAAAGCCTTTATAGTCTGTAATGCCCCGCAATGAAAACCTTAGAGGACAACACATCTGTGCTATGCAAGTGGAATAATTTTTTTTGTATAAGATAACAAAGTAATGTTAAGCTAAACAACACACATCATTAACAACAACTTGTCTTCTAAGGTCCCATGGTTGCATTACTTGATGAATTAATCAACATAATTTAACATACATGGTTAACTGATCAACAACAGTTCATTCCACATCTATTGTACTAGTGAATATACATATACATCTCCATTCGTGCCACATAGATAAACAACTTGCTCAAGATTACATGTGCATGATCAAAAGTCTATACATATGGGTACATCAACATGTAGTTTTGATTACATTTGGAACACATACATTATGAATCAACTGATACATAGGCAAGTACACGAGCATAATAGCTATCTTCAAGTACAAGGTCTGTAGTCAGATGCACAAGGCATATCCTCCACGCTCACGAACAGTGGCAAGGAAAAACCAATGGATAAAGCTCTTCCACCCGACCATGTGGAACCTTGAGGTCCACCCCCTGAGCTAGGAGTTAACATAAGGTCCCCACTATAACATACGGTTAGGTAGACAGTAGGCTATGAGACAACACATGACTCCAACATCACAAGTCGCCATCACAAAACAACACAACAGTACTTCCAGAGGCAACACTTAACAAATGGGAAGAGTACAACTAGGGAGTGCTAGGCTGTAGTAAGGAGAGTGTCATCGCATGGTCCTAACATGGGTTACCCAGGCAATCTCTCTCTAGACACTGGCCCCCATCTATGGTTACCCTGGCAGTCTCTCTCTAGACACCGGCCCCATAGGATGACGCATGCGGAATCAACCTTCCTTTCGTGATGACAAGGAAGTAAATATGCCAATCTCGGCCTTCTCCCCTCATCCTTAGTCTAAACTAGCACTACAGGCATGAGTGAGGAAAAATCTTATTATCTTGTTAGTGTGAAAACTACCCAACCCCTAGATTTATTATTATGTTATCACTGAATTACCAACTCCCAGTGGGTTACCCTGGCTAGCCACTTGGCACCAGCCCCCACAGTGGAAGCCACTCCCTTACCTACAACTAGAAAACCCTACTCAACAAGCATAGCAAGACATCACAACAACGAGGGTACACGAACCATGCAAGGCATTAATCATCTTGCATAACATCATTCCTTATATCAACAGGTATATAACAATGCAAGGCATTAACCCTCCATAACATAATCATAAGGGCAGAACTCCTAGACCATTGCCCATAATAACACATATTCATTACAACTCTATGATCTCTATGTCACCCTGTTCCATAACTCACCACAAAACTGGATACCAGACTAATACAATCAATTGGATAACAATACATCCACAAGGAAGTGCATTTATCTTTCCCCTTGTCTTTTAGTCCATACATAACTAGGGACAACATACTTTATAGACCAATAGGATCTCAAGACATCTATCAACACAACATATGAAATCAAGACATCCCAAGATAAGCCTCTGGAACTCTAGCCACACGGGTAGATATGGAATCAAAGACCATATGAACGGGGTTATGCCCCATAGATAGAATTAACACATTACGAGAAATTAATTATACTTATGATTTAAATCTTACTTTCTTTACAACTAATCCACTAAAGCAGATTGTAATTGACTAAGTGATTACAATAGTATACTAATCATTAAAATTTAGCTTGTCATTTGATTGTATTCGTATTAAGAAATAAATCTATATTTACAATAAAGTAAATATTTATTAAATAATCATTTAATTAAATTTACAAAATGCAAATATCGTTAACGTAACTAAAGTAGACAACTATTGTTAGTGTTACAAATCAAATTGATTAAATGATTATAATATAATTTTAAATTTAATTCATACGGATAAATTTGAGAGTTTCGATCTAATTTATAACCATATATAAAAATAAAAGAAACAATTTTAATCCCATCTACGTAACAATAGTTGCAAATACATATAGATCGAATAACCTTGGTCTAATTGTCATAACATTTATGAGGAATTAACACACGAACGGGTTCTAGTTCAATAAGTCATTATTTTTTTTTTTAGAGAAGGTGATAGAGTTTAATACTACACTAAATTTCTTTTAACCAAACTATTATTCCACATATCAAGTTTCCATTTATTACAATCTAATATGCCATCTCCCTTAACATGATCCAATTACAAACTAAGTTTAATAAACCTAATAATTTGATCACATAAATTCCATTAACTTATCTAAACGAGTCACGTGACCAACATATTAGAAATAATAATAATAATATTCCACAAATCACTTGGTAACAATTATTTTTCATCCGAGATCATTAATTAATTAATGTTACCCTTTTAAACACATCTACTAAATTTAAATTATCAAATTAATAAAATTATAAAATTGTGTCAACACAACATAATTATAACAACCACATTCTATGACAGAACAATAATCTAATAAATTTAATCCCGTAATATTTCAAAACTTGACCTAATTGTATCAAGTAATTAGTTATAATATTCAACTTATTATTGAATTGAACTAAATTTTAATACAAATAAAAATCAAGTAAGACTCAAAACCTAACATTATCTCTCAACTTGAACCTCCGTTAAACCTATTTAAATTTATGCATATGGAGCAATATATTTAACATCATACACGGAAAATAATTACAAAGCCTACCAAAATACATAAATTTCATATCTTCTAATGTTACTCTTCATCACCAAAACCCTAACTACAATTTATTAAGGAACCCTAATTAAAATTTATTACAGGAAACCCTATTTACTTAGGCCACAATTGGCTGTTGACCCTCTCGAAGAATCCCTAACATGTCATTGACATCCACTACTCCTCTCAATCACAGAGTAATATGTAGAGAGGCAATGGAGGAATGAGACCAGACCGATCTCTTCAAAGGTGTAATCTCCCGGAAAGCAACGAGTGCAGGATATGTACAAGACGGATTTGGTGGGATGACACACTGCAAAAGGGACAGCGTCCAAGCATTACCACAGTTGCAAGGTCTAAGGCAACTCTTCCAGATAATATGTTTGGAAATGCTCAGAACATTATGCAGAGGCATTGGTAGAGCGCATACCCATCGGATAGGCGTAGCAATACTGATAACAACATTAATAGCAAAATGCGAAGCATGATTGCATTGATTGTCAGAGACAATACTTGCATAATGGTGTAACTGGCTCATGGATAAGACCCCAGAGAACTTTGTGCAACGCAAGGCGTCCACTGACAGAATGGAACCAGCTTTAATCATGAGGACTTGCGACAGCATGCCAAAGGATAATAGCGCTATGTTGTTATTGGTTGATAGGTAGTCACCAAATAATGGTGAAGACAACAGAAAGCACACCATGGGTGCCGAGATAGGCATTGGGCTTACAATGAATCTTCACATTTTATTTTGTCAAGCAAATGCAAGGATTCCATGACTGAGTTCGCAAGAAGGAGAATCTAGAAACTTCTAAGCAGCTACGACAGTTAAGAGCACACGGCATCGAATGGGATTTTGCCTAAAACTCAAGGCGTTAATCTTGCCAAAATGAGAATTGCCAGGGCGGATAGCTAACAACCAGTGAGTAAGGCAATACATCTAAGGTTTCGCAGTGTCTGACAACTGACCACCCTAAAGTTGCCCACCCATTATTTCTAATTGCAGACTTAACAATGACATTTCGTTGAGCCAAGATTAGAATGTCCACAAGTATATCAACAAATTAGGAGGTAAATCACGTCCATAGCCAAGAGCCATACTAGAAACTTAAAATGGCATGATCGCTCAGTGAGGTTCAAAGCAAATATCAACTGGGAAGAATCGATAGGTTGCAGCTAGCATGACGCTTCACAAAGGTGGTAAACGACCCTCTAATGTGGTTAGCTATAGGATTCTATAAGGCAGGAGGTTCTTCCTCCATTACATCGCTTCCATAGGTTCGCAAAGTGGGTTTATTGCTAGGCTCGAGGACATTAAAGTGATTTCATTGACAGCAGTTTAAGCATGTGTATCTCTGCATACCTTTTTACATATATATAATTAGACAGGGCCAACATGAGTAATACTCCAGGGTTCAGCGACAACAATCAACAAGAATAAAGTAGAGTTCTGTTTAAACACTAGTCTATGTGCCTTATCAGATGCACATGACAAAACTAAAGGGTGCAATTTGTTTTGTTCGACAGAGTGTTAGGTAAGGAATTACAAACACAGCAAGAGGTTTCCCACAGAAGGATTTAACTCAGCATTCCAGAATGCAAACAGGGGTAAACGGACAAGTCAGATTTGAGACATTCAATTGTATCTGAAGCACATGGAGGATTGTGACAGGTCTCAAACTAGAGATAGAAGGAATTTAAATACCAATTACTGAATAACTCTCATCAATGAAGGAAAACACAGTAATCCTAGTGCTATTACAATTTCACAAGAATTAAGCATATTTTCAGTGCATACCTGAAATTTTTAAGCTTTTACAAGAGTCTTATTTTCTCTCTGAATCCAATCCCCTTCTCTTCTCTTCCCCAATTCTTTTTCCCTCTGCACAACCAAGACTCTATCTCCTTGGATAAATGCAGAAGGCCTGCCTCTCCTTCCGACAACCCACTGTCTCAAAACATGGGTCCATTCCTCGGGTGATTGCAAGAGACATGCCTCTCTTCTTCCAACATCCCACATTCTCGTGAGATTCTTCAATTTCACTTACCAAGGGATTCCACACCTCAAACTTGCAGATGACGGCCAAAAGACATTAATTTTACTCATCTCCAAATATTGAACTCATAAAACCAGGCGACAACCCTAATATTTAATCTTTAGAATATTATCCTTATTACTGTCAATTCATTTAATCAAAATGGTAATTATTTAATCATCTTACTAATAAATCTTGCTGTCTTTTAATTTAATTCACTTACAACTTAGGACTTAGTATTTCATTTACTCATTTAATTATTTATCTACTTTATTTATTTAATTACTATTTTTCACATTAGTTTTACCAAGTATCCATAATTAAATCATTTATAATTATTAAACCACACATAATCCCCTAGCAATGTTTATTTAATTTAAGCTTTAATTAACCTTATTTAAATGAAATATTAATCATGCATAAATTGACACTTAAATTGGATATACCCTAACTTACAAGGTGATACCTGACCCAAGTGAAGCCACAGGACATAACGACAAATGACGATAACAGTCCCACTAACAGTGACGACAGGGTACAACATTGAAACTCATCCTCCTTGAGGATGTTGACTAAATAGGGAACCTCATGTTAACTCAAATCTACAATTCCATTGGCTAGGACACGCTCAGACCTGGTAATTCAGGTGGAGTCGATGCCCGGTACCTGCATCCTGCAATAAACAACAAGGTTGTGCATATATCCATATATAATCATGTAATCACAGACACGATGAACGGAAATCGCAGCGTGGTAGGGTACTCGAACACAAGTAATGCGACACTGTTTCGTTCACGTAAACACGTCATTAATTAACTACTTCCATTACCAGTTATACACCATAATCATGATCGAATAACACATTAAACTTAATATAACATTAATCCATAATCATGTCCATCGAACTGTGAAAGCACAAAGTACAAGTAATCAAGCATCATCCTAACATAGATCCATAATCAGCTAGCATAATATCAAAGTGTCCATCAAGATCAAGGAGAACATAAACCATAACATAGAAGTCCAACCATCTCGAAACTGTAAACATGCACTATAAGACTATCATCTAAACCAGCACTGTCATAGGAAACATGAAAATAACATCTATCACAAGCAAAGAGGTGAGGGGCATTACATAGTCTTTCGCTGTCCCAATTGTTGGTACATCTTTACCAAAGCCATTCACAGTCTTATGAAAATTTGCATTCACCATTTCATAGTCTCCTTTTGCAACAACCAAACCATACGACAAATCACACATGACTCTGTTGATAACTGAGAGGGGGGGGGGTGAATCAGTTATCCTAATTATTTTCCTTTTTGAACTTTCTTATTAATTAATGCAGCTTTGAATCAAACACAAAAACATTACCATGAAATAAGAAACACATGACACAGTATTTTTGACGTGGAAACCCTGTTAAGGGAGATAACCACGGGGTGATTAACCCAAAAATTATTCTCTGTTAGAAGAATAGGAAATTACAAAATGGCACTTGCCAATTAGGGCTCACTGCCTGAGCACACTGCTCACAAAGAGGCTCACTGCCTACAAGGAGACACACTGCCTACAAAGTGATAAGAATCACAGTCTTGAACTGATTGGAAGCATCTGCATATGCTAGAGTTCAGTTCCGATTAGGCTCAGTACACTGATCTGCTGCACTTCATCTTTCCTCTGTTCTTTATTCTGCTATCCTTTCACATACCGGATCTTTCTTGCTACTTCTGCTCTGTTCTGCACTTATTCGCATATATCTTTTCACAATCACACACTTCACAACTAAATCCATCCTCTATATATATCCGCACAAGTAATTTCATCACCTTTCTAGTTGGCATCCGGAACAGTCTAGTTTCTTACAAACTCTGTTCTGTCGGCTGAATCCTTGCTCACCAAGCAATGCGGATCAAGCATATACTTGTAGATATCATTAATCATGTCAGCCAAACATGATTCATGCCTTCACAACCTTTATCATCAATAGTAACACATCCAGAAAGTAGTCTGATACTCTGTCAGTCAGTTCTTCCTCTGTTTTCACTGTCTCTCAGGAATTCGGTACTCAACTATTCATATCTTTTTCCTTGTCCATCACCGGAGGCTAAATCCTTGGAATATACCACTCAAGGTAGTCCTCTTGACTTCCCCAAATCTGCACTGCACCAAGACACTTCCTCTGAGAGATCCGGACCAATCTGTCGGACCTTGCCACATGCTCTGTTCTTGTTCACCGGACCATAACAATCTTTATTCTGACTTCCGGTAGAGACACACCATGACTTGCGGATATGTGGGATGACCTTTGTTGCCATCAATGACAACAACCATGAATCCATATAGTGTCTCTTGCCAACAGACTCCTCCAATCTCAACATAACCCCCAATGTTTTCATTAAAATCTGTATATACTATTCGAGACTCTTGCCCTAACCTTGTATTATTTAACATAGGAAAGGAATTCATTACAACACTCATATTTACCTCTATTTTATTCACTGTTTCTAGAGCTGTAACCTTCCTTTCCACATCTTGTGTTGTCCTACCTGTACTCAGACCTTTTTCAACATTCTTTGACCTCCACTCTTGTTCTATCTTAGAGAATGGTGCCCACAAATCATCTGTACTATAATTATTTGATGCTCCTTGTTGTTCTCAAAATTAGCTACACTCATTTTTGTAGACAACCCCTACGAAACTTGTTTGTTTCGTAGCCTACACTCTAAGTTCACAAATCGAGATAAGTCCTCTTGGCCTCATGCAAAGTCATCTGACATCCTAGAATGGTATATGACATTCCTCTAAGATGATTCCTTGAGATTCGCGAAGATCGATTAAGTTATGAGCCTGTCAAAATATCAATTTTGATCATTTTAAGTTGTTAGTAAATTTTTAAGTCTTCATGTGCATAAGCAATCAAAACTACCACTCTTGCATATCTTTGATGTTTTAACGTGCAATGTCAGTGAAAATTGCCACTTCTACGTGCTTGTCTTGTTTCTTTATTGACATCTATGAGCGGCAAAAATCACCGCCCATGCATGTCCCTTGTCATAAGTTTAACGTGTAAAGGCGGTCATTATTGCTGCTCTTGCAAATGGTTCGACATCATGTAACGTCGGTCTTTCTCACCGATCAAACATATCTTTACGCGAATCGTTGAACTGTGGTGACATTAATGTCACTCGTGTTGGCATTAATGTTTCTATTTTTAACCTTTTTAAAACCTTTTTATTTCATTTTGATTAGTTTGTTTTCCATTTTCGAAACCTCAAACAAACTGGCGATACCTCCTTGAGATCATTTCTCTCGTGAAAATTGCAGATTTTGGATTTCTTGAGGATTTTGGTTCTCAAGCTCGCGTTTAGGGTTTCCTGTTTAAGGTAAGTCCTTATTTCCTTTTCTTGTTTTATTTTCCTTTTAGGGTTTTTGTTGTATACAATTGAATGAATGTTTAGAGTTCTTTACAAATAATGTTATTGCGTTTAAGAATCTTATGAGAGTCGTTCTTAGCAAAACCCTTGTTTTCATTTGTTTAGGTTTTTGTTTACTCAGGCGAATTTCACCCTTTTTTTAATAAAACATGAGTTTGTTAGTATTAAAGCCCGTGTCTTAGGTTTTTAAACTTGTTTGTTTTCCTATTTAGTCAGTGGTTTCTACCAACTGTTCTTTAAATTTTCAACTTGAATGTTGTGGAGGTCGTTTTCACTGCCTTCACATTCTTTACCCAATTGATTGATATGTATTATTGGTTCAAATCGCCGATACTACATCTATCTTGTCTTTTTACCTAACATGTAGTGGTGATTGTTTCCGCCGCATCTACATGGAAATGAAACCTCAATACACATGCTTAAGCAGTTATTTTTGCCGCTTTTACATATGTATTGATTTTTGACACAAGAGATGCTTAAGCGGTCATTTCGACCGACTTCGCATCTGAACACTTGAAGCTTTTCCCTCAGCATGCTTTAGCGAGCATTTTCTCCGCTCATACATCCAGATCAAACTTGCATTTTTCCCTCATGTAAGGGCAGTCAAATTGACTGCCCCTACATCAAACTTGTATATCTTACTCTATATGCAAAGGCGACCCTTTTTACCAACCTTTCATGTTGAATGACTTACCCCATATGCAGGAGCGGTCATTCTGACTGAGCATGCATATTTTTCTAAAAATTTTCGTAACACTGGAAAATTTTTCCTTTCAATACCTATTGGCCCGCTTTTGCATGTTTCCTCAATTTGCGCGTTCTCAGGCCCTTCAATGTACATTCATGTGTTCATGATAGCCAATTCGCAGTAATCTTAATTTGCCTATTTTTTCCCCTAATTGCGAGATCATGGCTTTTTGCAATTTTCAAAAAACATCTGTGGTAGACGCCGTTTCCAGTTTTCTTCACAAAGCTGATGTCAGAGCCGTCCCCGTCGAAGGCTAAAATCATGAAGTATAAGTACCAAGGGGTTTTCCCTGTGACTTCATTGCAGTCCAATGTGGACGAGATCAGAGACACATAGATTGGTCATGTAGACGTGGCCGAGTTTGTGAGTAGAACAAGACAGTCAAATCCTCCTTAGTATATGCAGAAGATTATCAATAGCAACATTCACTTGGTTGCTTATTTTCCTGTTGCTGCCCACAATCCTGAGTTTGTTCTTTAGGTAGCTAGTCATTATAATAGGGATCCTATGATTGTATCTGATTCCCAAGGAAATGTTATCCTGAGATTAGATGTTGAGTTTCTAGATAAAATCTTTATGTGCCCTCCTATTGAAAATATTGGAGAAATAGATTTTGCTCAAGGGCAAAAGGATTATGATGAAGATGTTGAAGTTGCAAGGAAATATATCAATAGTAAGTGGTTGAAGACCCCTTGAAGCAATTTGACCAGATGGCCAAAGGACCCCCCGAGAAGTGACTTTGTCGAGGAGGTAGGTGATTTGATTACATTGTTAAGTCAGATCAGAGACCTTCCTTCTTCATCTAAGTTTCAGGAATGGATGTACACATATATCAAGGTGATTCTTAGGAGTACACAAAAAATCTTTTGGGGAGAATAGATCAGTAATGCTTTGCATGAGCAATTGGTGAGAGTCAATACCACCTTCAAGTTTTATATGACTTCATATCTGGTGCATGCTGCTGCAAGTATGAGAAGGTTTCTTGGTCTAACTCAAGTTGGTGATAGGAGACTGGTTATAGTTTACGAGTATTATCCACAAATTACTCTAAAAGGATCAATCCATCATTTCCGCAGAGTTAATGATGCCTTTTTCTCAGTAGTCATGTGTTTGTGGGATAATGAACTAGTTCAGAAAAGAGTATCAGATGAGGCTTGGGAAGTGGTGAACTCTTTTGGCTGTTTGTTTCTACACTTTCCAACTTTCACTTATCTCAGAGTAGGATATTATCCTGGTTATCCGTATATACTTCCATGGTATCCCAGTGATAGAATTATTCTGATGGAACTATGTAGGCAATTGATTGTTGTGCACAATAAGCAGATGGAGTTGAAAAAGTCAGGAATTAAGTTTCCTGTGGAAATTGGGAGGTATTCTGTTCAATTAGCTACCAAGGCCAAAATAGTTGAATCAGAGATGCAACTGGTCACTATGAAGACTTTCAAGAAAAGAGATCGTTTTGATTTCAGAAGGGTGCAGGATAAAATCAAGAGAAAGTCAGTTTTCCATGTGCCAATGGTTGAAGATATTTGGGCCGATCTCAGAACACAAAATGAGATTAGAAAACTAGATTATTGCAGACTTCACTTGAGTCAGATTGAAGAGCCGGGCCTTGCAGATATTTTGGAGGGGATGGAAGATGATGGGAATGTTTTGGATCCCAAATACAATATTGAGAACATCGAGGCCTCACCTCTTCCAAAGGTCAAATGGTTCGTCAAAGAGGAAACTTCAATTAGGAAAAGGTTTCAGCCAATTTTGGCTAATACAAATGTGTGGTTAGAAAGCAAAGGAATTAGTCTAAAAGAATTCCTCACTGGGTCAGAAACTGAATTTTAGGAGCAAACAGGGAAAAAGGTGAAAAACTAAACAAAGAACAAAAGTGAGACTCCTTCATCTTCTAAAGTACATAAACCAAAAATCAAGTTTGTATCTAAAGGAGGTAAGAAGAAGGAGGTTGCAAGAACTTCTACTATCACAAAATCAGGTGCTGAGGATACAAATGTTGATAAAATGGAGATTGAAGATATTGAGATTGAACAACAAGATGTTGAGGAACCTGATGATGCTGATGGAGCAGAAATGCCTGAGAAGTTAGATGAGGAAAACGAACAAGAGAAGGAGGAGAATGTAGAATAGGAACAACTTGGTGATTCACATTTGTCTCCTCAGAAGGATCTTCCACCAGAATCACAAGTTTCTACACCCCTTCCTCATGCTCCTGTTTTCAGTAGTTTTCCAGTAGTTTCCAATGTTCCTATTTCACATATTTTTGTTGTGTCTTCTAATAATACCCCTACCTCTGTAAGAACAAGTTTTGGGACCGTGTTTGATTCCTCTGGTTCCATTCCAAGTTTATCTTCCCCATCTTTTGATATTGGTGAACAATCTGTTCTGGAGCATCTTCTAGATGGTTCAGAGAAAGTTGTTGACACAGGTGCAGTTTTTACCAACACTAGTCCTATTGTTACTATAATTGGTGTGAGCATGGATCCAGCAAAATAGGTAATTGACTCTTCTCTAAATGTTGGTGTTTCAACACTTCCTCCATGGTTATTTGCATACACTCCCAAGAGGAAGAAACAAGCAATTTCACCTGATGAAATTGATATAGAGAAGCTACTTTCTGCTAAACCAAAGGCCCAAAAAAAGAAACCTAAAACTATTTCTAGGCTTATTAATGAAAAAGGAGTCAGATACGTAGAAATTGCTAAGCCACCAGATGATGCCAATGCGGATACTTTTGATATGAATGATTATACTATCTCCAGAGTTGAGTTAGGTAAGCTAACTCATGAAGGTATCAAGGCAGATTTTCAAGCCACTGCAAGTTCATTGCTTGAAAAATATGATGAGGTCAAGAAAGAGAAAGAGTAGTACAAAGCAAAGGCAGAACAACTTGCTATTGTTCTTTAGAAAATAGTAAAATCATCTGAGATTGTGGAAGCTATGGCAGTGACTGTTGATGACCCCCTTATTCAAAAGGTTGAGAATGTTCAGACCAAAGGGAGAGTAGTTGGTGACATTGTGGAGCGTCTGTTGGCACAAGGAAGAGTTCTATTGCAGACCACAGCGGAAAGAAAAGGAAAGATGGACAAGGCAAAAGTTGAGCTTGATAACCTTATTTATTTACTTTCTTAAGAACTACAAAATTAGGAGGGAAGCTTAGAGGAGTGGATTGATATGAAAAAGATCAAAATAAAGAATCTGATAGCCATTGGAGTCATCTCAAACTGAGAGTCTTATCTTAAGACTAAGGAATCTCTTGTCCATTGCATCAATGTAATAAAGGGTTTACTTGATGACTTGTGCCGAGTACATGAAAACAGTGAAGACAATAATGTCTTGCTTCTACATAGGTTGGAGGAACTCCCATGCATTCTGATAGGTGAAGGTCACAAGTTTCTCTTAGCTGAAGAAATGATAGATGCTTTCGAAAAAAATGGTGCAGCAGAAATTTGAAGATGAAGTGCCTACAGTGGTTTCGATGGATAACCTTTATGATCATCACTCAACATTTGAGAATCTAAAGGATAATCTTGAGAAGCATGAGAAAGTAATAAAGGCCGTCAAGGATGCAGTTCTCAGGGCTCGTACTATATTAGAGAATACAACCAAGCCTGACGTATGTGAAATGGTAGTGGTGCAAACTATGTATAAAAACTTTTTGAAGAAGAACGATGGTGGCAGCTGAAGTTCCTTTTCAATGCCTTAGTTTATTTTTAGTCTTATAGATGTAATTTGAATTTTGTTATGGACATACTCATGTGTAAATTTCCAAAATGTAATTACATATGAGACAAAAGAAGTCATAAGTCAAATAGGACTCTTTTGTTTGAATAAGTCAAAGTAGTTAAGATTTCCCTATTTTTGCTCTAGGCTTCTCCCTATAAATAAAGAGGGCCTCTATTATAATCTTTATCTTTTAGCTATTGAAAAGAAACTCTGCCGGATTGGAAAACATTTCAAGACTTTGAGCTTTTTATGTTTATCATATTTTCAAGTGAATATCAATATAAACAAGCAATTTGAGTATCAAACTTTGAGTTGAATCACATTGTGTTATGAGATCAGTGTTCTTATGTCATTGGTGTTATATTATATTGGATCATTGTTGGAATTGTGGAGTTTATTGGAAATTGAGAGAAGTGTTCTTGTTTTGGTGAAATAGACTTTGTGCTATTTTCTCATTGCGAGAGTTTGTGCTTATATTTGTGAAGATACAATTGTTTAAAGACTTTATGCTATAAACTGTTGTGTGAAAGTCAGTTATATCATATTGGGTGAAAGTGGAGACTTTGGGCTACACTTGAGTTCAATCAAGTTTATTTGGAGAATATAAGTGAAGTAATAGAAAACTTTGATTTTCTATGGTTCATCTTGATTCATAGGTTATTGAACATTGTTTTGTTCAAGTTGTTATTTTGAAAAGAAAAACATCTATTCTGAAAGAAGAGAATAGGATGAAGTGATAACCCCCAATATAGTTTTTAGTTTGTTTTAAGTATTAAAAGTCACTTGTTAGAAAGAGCTCATTGTCTAAAGGGAACCTCCCCTTGCTAAGAGGAGAGACTCAGTCTCATTATAGCTGTGGCGATATAACCATTTTGTCATTGGTTAGCTAAACGACAAAATATTCACCCAACACTCCTTTTCCCAATTGCTCCTCTAACATGCTCCCGTCATAAATATGTTGGTCTGCATCGTGTGTAATCTCTGCTGCAATAATATTTTCTAACTTTGCTGCATTCTTCATTCCTCATGCCTTTATTATACCACTCTTTTGCTACCCACTCTTTCTTCCTATTCCTCTTGTCCAACTCATTCTTTGTACCCATTCCATGATTCATTCTCTGTTTTCCGAGCTGCCTCCTTTTGCTTTCCTTTTTCTTCTTGTATTTTTCTCTTCTCATGTCTTTTCCATTCATAAGCCCCCACAATTCCTTCTCACATTCCAACAACTCATTGTTACTATTCAGTTCCACTTCCTTATCATTTTCAACTTGAAAATTCTTTCCTTCAAATTCAGTCCAAAATTCAAAAGTACCAACATCAAAATTAACTTGTTTACCTTCCATATTAGATGTATTCTCTTCCATCTCTTTCCAAATTGTTGCCTCATTCTTTCTCCTTTCTTTGAACACCACTGTTATGTTAGCTTCATGGAGTACTAATTCTTCTTCTTGTATACTCGGCTGTAATGTACTCTTATCATCCTTTGCTGGCTTCTTTATGGTTCTTTGTTCATTGGTCTTGTCCTCTTCTTCACCTTGTCTTACATTGCCATGTTCTTCTATTGCTGTCCCATGCTTACTACCCACATTTTGTTTTCCCTCTTCTTGGGCTGATGTCTTTCTATTTCTGCACTTAGCCTACCTTCTTGTTTACTTGGAAATTTCATCATTTCTTCCATCCTTTGTCTCTGTTTGCTGTCACAAACTCCATCATTAGTCACCCACTGTTTACATTCTAATTGTTGTCCTTAATAGATTTCTTCTACCAACTTGGTACTATATATCCATGTATATCCTTCTTCTATTTATCAACTTGCATTTAACCACATTCTTACTTCCACATACATGACTAGAAACAACATTCTTACCTCCATTCATTTGTGTAATAACTTGTTGTCTCAATTTACTTACATTCTTGTCTTCA
The DNA here is from genome assembly GCA_027924645.1 of Cunninghamia lanceolata. Taxonomy (NCBI): domain Eukaryota; kingdom Viridiplantae; phylum Streptophyta; class Pinopsida; order Cupressales; family Cupressaceae; genus Cunninghamia; species Cunninghamia lanceolata. The sequence goes on from BSBN01000596.1 coordinate 6,276,255, forward strand.
TGGCTTGTCAACTCTTCTATTTTGTAGGCTCCTTTACCTTCATTTGTAGCGTCCTCCAATGCATTATGAAACTCTAAGGCAACTTCAACTTCTTCTTTTTCAATACTTCTCTTATCTTCATTTGTAGGTACTTTACGCTTATGCCCTAGTTGGTGATGACCACAAGTAGTATGGGATGCACCATTCCCCTTCCAATTGGGATGTACTTAAGGGGATATGTGTTAGTGAACTAGGTAATGAGAAGCGCTATGCAATAGGGTCACATCCCCTTCTTGTTGTCAATTGGTCACTATGTATGAATGAGTCAATCACTATGTATATAAATATAATTTGTGGATGGTGGTAACCAGTGAGCTTAAGTAACTAGTTGAGTTACACCATGTAACTTGGGTCATTGACATTATGATGAATGAGTCAATCACTATGCATAGAAATATAATTTGTGGATGGTGGTAACCAGTGAGCTTAAGTAACTGGTTGAGTTACCCCATGTAACTTGGGTCATTGGCATTATGATCTTTCTCATTGATAGGCTAACAAAGTCCACATGGTTGGGGTGGATAGGGATTTTTGTTTATGTGGTTGGAATAGTATTGTATGCTTGCACCTAAAACCTAGATCTAGGCAGTCTTATTGAGGGATTGTGCAATTCAAGTCATCATCCACAAATAAGGTACTACTCATCCACATTGTCAATGTTTAAGCATATGGTACATGTTCACCATTTTATGCATTTTAGTGATGGTATATAATGCTAATTTCATTCTCTTGGATGTAATTGTAGTTGGTTTACTCACAACTTTTGAAATGATCCATGTTAAGAATTTCTTATCTGTTGTTGCTGCTGTTATGAATTGATCATGGTATTAGATTGTATTAGATAATCTTTATTGATGAAACTTGTCTACCTATATGCTCCTCAATTGTATTTATTTTCCATTTAGCTATGGTATTATTAGGGAATGATCCCATTGGTAGAAGGTCATTAATGATTATATACATTCATAAGGTATCAATTGTAAATAGCATTGAGCATATTACCTTGGTTCAGCATAATTGGTGGTACCAAAAAAAAACTTGTAGTTACCAAGGCTGGTTGTTACACATGCGTATTTGCTAATTACAACATAAACACAATTGTATTTTTTTACTTTTACAGATATAAATTATAAAAGTTTATTTCTAATTAAAACCAAATGGATTGAAATAAAATAATATTTAGAGTATTTGTGAATTCACAAATCTATTAACTATTTCACCAAGCAAAAGAATGTGAAACAACATTAGAAATATCTAACCATAAATGAGACAATCTACATGCACTTATATAAAATTACATTCATAATTTAGAATACATACATTAATCTCAAATGGTTGATCTAACATAGGCAAAAGATAATACAATTAATCCAAACAAAAGGACTATACAAAATAGCAAGGGATGACTGTGAGCTCTCCTCTCCCATTTCCTGCTGGTCAAGCATCTTTCCATTTACTTGAAATGTTCCTCACATTTTGTTTTTTCTGCATTTTCACCTCCTTCTCCAGCTTTTCATTTCATACATATGCAGGTTTCCTGAAAACAATTCAATGAAACTCCCATGTTATCATAAAACAGGTCTTTGACAAATACCCTGCCAGTGTATTTAAGCAGTGATCTGCAGTACACCCTATGCATCTAATTTTATGAAGCCAACAGCATGTTCTAGATTGCCAAATACTCAAAACCAAAAAAAAAGACATTCTAGAAACTGAAAAAAAAAACCTTGTCCCTTTATTGTTACCGCAGATCTGACGCAGTGCACATTATTATAGTGCAAGCCTATTTTTCAGATTACTTCATTTAGCATCACCAATAATCTCCACAAGAACAATGTCCCTGTTTAAAATGATGGAATCGGTTTTGCATCTCTCACAACAATTTCTCTTGCAACAATCTTGGAGATAAATTTTGTTGCGGTGTGGCAATCAGCACATACTCGAAGGTTCTTAACAACTCTAATAGTTGTTCCAAGGGGTGTGTTTAACAAACCAAATGCAATTGCCAACTTCTCACTATGGTGGCAGAGGAATAATTCTTTTTCCTCCTCTTCCACATCATTGAGTGTCTTGAATCTGGAAGATACCCTGCTGCCTTCATCCCCCAAGCCAATTTCTCTAACTTTGCATAGATCTCCTGTGTCTGTGGGTGTGATCTGTCTCCTACACAAAAAGCATGTACCATTTTATGGTCTTCAATCCAACTACACCCAGGGATCTTTTTAATTCCTCTATCTTTCATCAATCTCCTTACCATTTGAACCTCACCCCACCTGCCCACTTCTGCATAGATGTTTGATAGAAGAACATAAGTGCCAGCATTTTTAGAATCCAAATCAAAAAGCAGTGTCGCTGTAAATACCCCTAAGCCTATATTCATATGTGATTTACAGGCAGCAAGAAAACACATCCACACAACCACCACAGGTTTAACTGGCATCTTAATGATAAAGTTTAGGGTGTCCTCAAGATAGCCGGCACAGGCAAGAAGGTCAACCATGCACACATAATGATCAATTGTAGGTGTAATGCAATAAGGGTTTCTCATTTGATTGAAGTATGTACAGCCTTCATCCACTAAACCTGCATGGCTGCATGCAAATAGAACACGAGCAAAGCTTACAATGTCAGGATATATTCCAGAGTGCTTCATTAATTCAAAGACTTTGAGAGCATCCTTGTGAAGTCCATTCTGTGCAGATCCTGCAATCATGGCATTCCACGAGACCACATTTCTCTGAGGCATTTTGTTAAACAGTTCATGTGCCTGGTCTATGCTTCCACATTTTGCATACATGTCTACCAAGGCATTTGCAACTACAACATCTGACAAAAATCCCCCTTCTGTTATGCTTTGATGGATGTCAATGCCCTGTTCCAAAGCTCCCATTTTGGCACAGGCAGGAAGAATGCTGGCAAAGGTTGTGGAATTTGGCTTTACACCTGCCAATTGCATTTGCTTGAAATTTTCTAAAGCCTTTTCAACAAATCCATTTTGTGCATATCCTAAAATCATTGCAGTCCATGAGACTACATTTCTTTGAGGTATTTTCTCAAACAGTTCACATGCCTTGTCTATGCTTCCACATTTTGCATACATATCTACCAGGGCACTTGAAACTACAACATCTGACAAAAATCCCCCTTCTGTTATGCTTCGATGGATGTCCATACCCTGTTCCGAAGTTCCCATTTTGGCACAGGCTGGAAGGATGCTGGCAAACGTCGTGGAATTTGGCTTTACACCTGCTAATTGCATTTGCTTGAATGTTTCTAAAGCCTTTTCAGCAAAATCCATTTTGTACATATCCTGCAATCATGACATTCCATGAGACCACATTTCTTTGAAGCATTTTGGCAAACAGTTCATGTGCCTTGTCTATACTTCCACATTTTGCATACATGTCTACCAGGGCAGTTGCAACTACAACATCGGACAAAAGTCCACTTTCGTTTATGATTTGATGGATGGCTGTACCCAGTTCCAAAGCTCCAATCTGAGCACAGGCAGGGAGGATGCTGACAAAGGCTGAGGAGTTCGGTTTCATACCCGCCAGTTGCATTTGCTTAAAATTTTCTAAGGCCTTTTCAACAAACCCATTTTGAACATATCCTGCAATGATGGCGGTCCATGAGATGATATCTCTTTGAGGCATTCCGTCAAACAATTCACGTGCCTTGTCTATGCTTCCACATTTTGCATACATATCTACCAGGGCACTTGCAACTACGACATCTGACAAAATCCCCCTTCCGTTATTCTTTGATGGATGTCCATACCCTGTTCCAAAGCTCCCATTTTGGCACAGGCTGGGAGTACGCTGGCAAATGTGAACTGATTGGGTTGGAGACCTGTTCGTTGCATTTGGTGAAACAGTGTGACTACCTCGCGAGGAAACCCATGTTTTCGGTATGCTGCAATAATCGTATTCCATGATAAAACGCTGTCTCTTTCTTTCATGTGATCAAACACTTTACGAGCATCCACCAAACTTCCGCACTTAACATACATGTTAATAAGCTTATTCTGAAAATTTGAGCCTGTAGCAAATGCAAATCGCCTGGGAGCGATGAAAGAGTGGATTTTTTTGCTTTGTGAAAGCGTGTTCTTGGGGATGTATGTCTGCAATAATTGAAGATATGTATAGGAGTCTCCAAGGGGTTTGTGTGTAGTAAGCAGAATGCACAGCACCTCCTTCACCATAATGATGTGAGATTAAGATGACTAGTGGATGGCAATGGCATTTATGGCTGTAATTGGAGTGTGGAAAATGTGCATTTTATGATTTTTGGACCACCACTGTGCAAAAAGAGTGAAAAAATCACATAACTAAAAGCTCGGACCAAAGCAAGAAGGCGGTCTCCACTAAAGAAAATATGCAGCATATAATCCAAGCCTGTAATGTAATAGATTTTTGCATTTTTTTTTTTAAATTGCACTCTGATTTATTTTGTAGCTAACTAGCAAACAAAATACACATGCACCCTATTGATAAGGTTAAACTTTACGGTAAATTTTAATTGTCAAATATTTTTTTAATTTTTTTTGGGGAGGGTTTTATGTTAAATTCAGATTGCTTTTGCAGTATGCTGATACCTTTTTGGTTGGGAGCTAAAGATTAAGTTACCAAAGTGTCTGTGCACGGTTTTGACCTCATCCCTTATTTATTGTACTTCTAGGGGATCTAAACCTTGGAGGATGGAGTAATCAAGGAACATATCATCACCTTCACCAATTGTGTGTAATTTTATAAGATTCCAATCTAAAAAACAAAACAAAAAAATTATATGCATGATATTATTAAGATAGAAGATCATAATGAAACACACACCACTAAACCTACTCTCAAAGATGCTTTTGCTATTTTAAACCAAGAGTAATTTATAAATGCCAAGAATAAGAAATATATTTAATGAGAAATGAAAAATTGCTAGTAATTTATTAAAAAAAATAAAAAATAAAAAACCAAAAAAGAAATTGTAAGATAACTTTGGCGTACTGTAGATATATATTTTTAAATATAAATGTACTAGTAGTAGCAGTAGTAGCAACAGTAGTAGTAATAGTAGTAGCAATAGTAGTAGTAATAGTAGTAGCAGTAGTAGTTGTTGTTTGTGTGTGTGTGTTATATAAATTTAAATTTTATTGTATTGAAGGAAGTTGAGAAAGAGAATACACCAAATTAACAAATATAAAAAATTATAAACTATAATCTAAAACAACATCAAAATGGACTATAAGCACAATAGAAGAAACAACCTCAAATTCTAAGGTAAATAGTAGTAGTATTTTAATTTTATTGTGTTGAAGGAAGTTGAGAAAGAGAATACACCAAATTAACAAATATAAAAATTATAAACTATAGTCTAAAACAACATCAAACTGGACTATAAGCACAACAAAAGAAACAACCACCAAGTGGTAACTATCCTTAATAGTAATAGAGACAACCAAGTGGTAGATAAACTAGGAGTATTGTCATATAGATCTCTCCCTCTAAGTCACCATGCAAGAATATTGTTTTTACATCCATTTGTTATTCTATAAATCAAAAGTTGTCAATACAGATAAAAAGACCTTGATAGATGTTAGCTTAGCACCAAAGTCTACCCCCTCAATTTGGGAATATCCTTTCATGATCAATTTTTCCTTGCACTTTTCAACACTACCATTTGAACTAATCTTCTTCTTGAAAACTCATTTATAACCAATACGTTTTTGTTCATGGGGTAGTTGTACCAAGTCCCATCCATGTATCATCTTTTCAATACATGGCCTTCATATCCTCATCCATAGTCACTCTCTAAGACTTATATTCATCATATCTATTACACCCTTAATAGTTCTAGGCTCATTAGTATTAGTTAACAAAGCAAATATGTGTCTATAATACTTGGTAGGCTATACTTGTTTGGTTGCTTTCTTTGCCAAATAGACCTCCTAAAAAGTTGAGGTGGAGGTTCTACTTCCTCTTTTAAACTCTCTAAGATCTTCTCCTCATTTGGTCCTCCATGAACTTCTAGTTTAGCCTTCTTAGTCTTAGGTGGTAGCTAAACAACTGACTTCTCATCCTCTTTTAGTAGCATGATTGTGGGAGAAAGCTTGACTTATCTAAAATAACACTTCTGCTATACAAAACTCTCTCATTCATAGGGTCCCAAAGCTTGTACTCTTTCAAATCGATGCCATAGTTGATGAAGAAACACTTCACTACCTTGTTACCCAACTTTGACCAATTCTCCTTAGGTATATGAGTATATACATTACAACAAAAGACAAAGATCTTGAAGTGAGGGCCTTTTTCCTATCTAGACCTCTATAAGGGTATTATCAACAAGCATTGATGTAAGAGACCTGTTGATCAGGTAATACGCAGTAACAACCACTTCTACCCAAAAATTTAACTCTAAGCTAGCTCCACTAAGCATACTCCTAGCCCTTTCCATTGACATCTTATTCATTCTCTCTGCAACTTCATTTTGTTGAGGTTGTATGGAGTTGTCTTGTGTTTCTCAATCTTATCTTCTTTACAAAATCTATCAAAGTTTGTAAAACAAAACTCATTGTCATTGTTAGTTCTCCACAATTTAATCTTCCTATTAGTCTAATTTTTCAAAGAATACTTAAGGGTATATGCACAAAGTTGTGGGACCAAAAAGTCACCACTTTGGCTTTTTGGTCCCATGCAAGAGATAATTTGAGCGTGTTATAACGTGCTCGCGTTATAAGTTCCATAAAGTTAAAAAAAACAAAAACTCAAACCCCCGCGGCCTTTTCTGTAGTTTTGGAAGGAAAAATCAGTCACAAGAGCGTGAGCGCATTGAAGGAGAAATCAAGCAAGTTCTAAGAGTAATCGACGTTTTCACCATCCCACCTCATCAATCCCACTCCCAAAGATGTCATGACGGAAATGTAGAGGGTGTAGCAGCTGAAGAAGGTAGGGTTTGATTGATTTTTGTGAGTTCGAAAAGAAATTTTTACTTTTGCAATGATTGATTAGTTTTTTATATTGAATTTACAGTCAATGAGGCATCACAAAACACAAATCCAATAGAGGAGGGTCAAAACAACCCCAAAAACCCTCAAAACCCTCAAAACCCCCCACCTTCACATCCTCACCATGAAAGAGATACATAGGAAAACTATTTAGGGCAAATAGAAGAAATAAAAAAACATCTTCAAACCCTAATTGAAATGTTAAATAGTCCAATTGCAAGCATCGATCGTAGGAGAGTGCTTGCCAAGTCATTAGAGGTGATTTTTTTTCACATTGAATCAGTGGCAAACTAAATCACTAAATTTCATGACTATAGGGAGAGATGTCGGCAATACTATGTTGACAAATTGTCTTACGAACAAGTGAAGGACCAAACAATTACAAAATTTGCATTATGTTCACAATTTATCAATCCTAAAACTGGCCAAACATTAGAAGAGACTTACAAACGCTTCCTGATTCATTGGTGTAGGAACGAAGATATATCTGAAAACTTTTGGGATAGATGGTATATGGTGTTTGATGAGCATCCATGCAACAACAATTGTTGGTAGGTGGCGACTGATCAGGAAAGTACTGTACACTAGCCATGTATTTTTTAAGTCGGCCATTTTTTTAGGGCCGACTTAAAAAATCCTAGGGCCGACTTAAAAAATCCTATTTTTTATGACCGACATAAGAAAACCCTAATTTTTTGTAACCGAAAAAAAGGCTTGATAAAAAGCGGCCAAGGGTTAGGGTTTGAGTATTGTATTGTAGCATTTGCAGCGGTATTGAGTTGCAGGGATTACTGATTGTAATCGGTTTGATTTACTGGATAATAATATTGGACTCTCTATTTGGTGGATGTAGCCCGAGTTTGGGTGAACCACGTTAAATCTTGTCTCTCGTTGTTATTAATTCTGTGTATTTTCATTTCTCTGTTTAATCTTTATTTGCATTTAATTGATATCTTCTACCGGCTAACCCTAACAAGTGGTATCAGAGCGGGTTGTGTTCGATTATCATCTGCAGGAAAGTCTCACGGTTGAGTGGGAGCAATGGCGGACGAGGGTAAAATAAAGGTTGATAAATTCAATGGGCAGAACTATCAGTTATGGAAGATGCAGATGGAAGATTACCTCTATCAAAAGGATTTATGGAGGCCGTTGGAAGGAGTAGCCAAGAAACCGGCAACAATGTCTGATGAGGATTGGAATCTTCTTGACAGAAAGGCACTGGGAACCATTCGCTTGTGCCTGGCACTGTCGGTGGCATTCAATATAACGGAAGCGAAGACAACAGATGGTCTGATGAAAGCTTTGGCTAAATTGTATGAAAAACCCTCAGCCTCAAATAAGGTATTTCTCATGAAGCAGTTGTTTAATTTGAAAATGGTTGAAGGTGGATCTGTGACAGGTCATTTAAATGAATTTAATACGATTGTCAGTCAATTGACTTCTGTAAATGTAAAATTTGATGAAGAAGTTAGAGCTCTCTTGATATTATGTTCATTGCCTGAAAGCTGGGATAGTTTGGTAATGGCGGTTAGTAACTCTGTTTCTGGTTCAAATACCCTAAAATTTGATGATGTTGTTGGTGTTATTCTGAGTGAGGAAATTCGTAAGAAAAGCTCAGGTGGATCCAAATCAGGCAATGTTTTGAACGCAGAAAGCAGGGGTAGATCAAAGGAGAGAGGAAAAGGTTCTGGAGGTCATGGGAAGTCACGAGGAAAATCAAAGGACAAAAGATCCCAAACCAGAGGACAGAAGGATTGCTGGTAATGTGGAAAACCAAGTCATCTGAAGAAAGATTGCTGGTCTCAGAAAAATAAAGAAGGAGACAAACAAGAAGGCAATAAGGAAGCAAATGTGATAAGCAATAAGTCTGAAGATGATGCTTTGATTCTTTCCCTAGATAATGCTGATGATTCATGGGTTTTAGATTCAGGGGCCTCATTTCATGCTACGCCCCATAGAAGTTATTTCCTTGATTATGTCCAAGGGGATTTTGGGCTGGTTTATTTGGGAGATAATGAACCCTGTCAGATTGTTGGAAAGGGAAGAATCAAGATTAAGTTGCAGAATGGGAATCATTGGCTACTACAAGAGGTGAGGCATGTTCCAAGGCTCAGTAGGAATTTAATTTCAGCAGGGCAGCTAACTGAACAAGGTTGCACTGTTACATTTACTGATAAAAATTGGAAGGTTTCAAAAGGTGCCTTAGTAGTAGCAAAAGGTGTAAAAGTAGGCACCTTATATCTTTGTACAGGTCATACTGTTCCTTCTACTTTAGATTTTATAGAGGAAAAACAAACAGGTTTAGGAACAGTTGCTGCAGGTTTGCAGGAAGAGACTGAAAAAGTTGCTGTAGGTTCTGAAACAACACTGTGGCATAACAGACTTGGGCATATGAGTGAAAAAGGTATGAAGGTACTTCATTCTAAGAAAGTTTTACCAGGTCTGAAATGTATTAATATGGATTTCTGTGAAAGTTGTGTGTATGGAAAATAAAAGAGAGTCAGTTTTCTCAGAGATGGGAAGCAAAAGAAAAATGAAAAGTTGGAGCTTGTGCATACAGATGTATGGGGACCAGCTCAGGTATCTTCTTTTGGTGGCTCTCGGTATTATGTTACATTCATAGATGATGCAACTAGGAAGGTCTGGATTTATTTCCTTAGACATAAATCTGATGTATTTGAAACATTTAAGAAATGGAAAAGCTTGGTTGAAAATGAGACAGGTAAAAGATTAAAATGTCTCAGATCTGATAATGGCGGTGAGTATTGCAGCAAAGAATTTGAAGACTATTGTTCCTTTAATGGAATTCGTAGGCAGAAAACGGTTCCAGGGACTCCACAGGAAAATGGAGTGGCTGAACGCATGAATAGGACAATAATGGAACGTGCAAGGACCATGAGATTGCATGCTGGACTGCCTTTAAACATGTGGGCAGAGGCTATCAACACTGCTGTATATTTAATTAACAGAGGTCCTTCAGTTCCTTTGGGCTGTGGTATTCCAGAGGAAGCATGGACTGGCAAGAAGGTGAGTTATTCTTTTCTGAAAACCTTTGGCTGTGAAGCATTTGCACATATAGATTCTGAAAATAGAACCAAGCTGGATGCAAAATCAAAAAAATGTACCTTCGTTGGATATGGCATTGATGAATTTGGTTATAGGCTTTGGGATTTTGAAAATCAGAAAATTGTGAGAAGCAGGGATGTTATATTCAATGAGAAGGTGTTGTACAAAGATCAGTTGCAGCAGCATGAGAAGAAAGAAAAGGATTATGTGGTGCTGGATGATACTCCAAATAGTGATGTTCCAGTGGCTCCTCATGCTCCGCAACAACAACCAGAAATACCACAAACTCCAGTGAATGTTAGACGGTCAACAAGGATAAGTAGACCTCCTGAAAGGTTTTCTCCCTCTTTGTATTCTATTTTGTTAACAGATGTTGGTGAACCAGAAGGGTATGATGAAGCTATGCAGGTGAATACACAAGTTCAGTGGGAGCTTGCCATGCAAGAAGAAATGGACTCCTTGCTGAAAAATCAGACTTGGGAATTATGTAAGTTTCCTGTGGGTAAAAAGGCTTTACCAAACAAATGGGTTTATAGGCTGAAAGAGGAAGATGGAGGTAAGAAACGATTTAAGGCCAGGTTAGTTGTAAAAGGATTTGCACAGAAACAGGGCATTGATTTTGATGAGATATTTTCTCCGGTTGTCAAGATGACTTCTATTCGTATTGTTTTAAGTATTGTGGCTACTGAAGATTTGCATTTGGAACAGCTAGATGTGAAAACTGCCTTTCTCCATGGTGATTTGGAGGAGGAGATATACATGGCACAACCACAGGGATTTGAGGTCAAAGGTAAGGAGAAACAAGTGTGCAGATTGAAGAAAAGCTTGTATGGCCTGAAACAAGCACCTCGGCAACGGTATTTGAAATTTGATAGTTTTATGGCTGAGCAAGGCTACAGTAGGTGTAATTCTGACCATTGTGTTTATTTTAAGAGGTTGGATAATGACAGCTACATCATTTTATGTTTATATGTTGATGACATGCTTGTAGCTGGGTCTAACATGGATCACATCAGAGAGTTAAAACATCAGTTATCACAGTCATTTGATATGAAGGATTTGGGGGCAGCAAAACAAATCCTTGGTATGAAAATTTGCAGAGATAGGAAGAACAGAACATTGACTCTATCTCAGGCTGCTTATGTTGAAAAGGTGTTGTGGAGATTCCATATAGAGAATGCCAAAGCTGTCAGTACACCTTTGCCTAGTCATTTGAAATTGACTAAGGAGATGTGTCCAAAGACACAAGAGGAGGAAGAGAAAATGTCCAAGATACCCTATGCTTCAGCTGTAGGAAGTTTAATGTATGCCATGGTATGCACAAGACCGGATATTGCACATGCTGTCGGAGTCGTTAGTAGGTATATGAGTCATCCCGGATTTGAGCATTGGAATGCGGTCAAATGGATTCTCAGATATTTGAGAGGTACATCTAATAAACACTTATGTTTTGGGGGCTCTAATACTGATTTAGCAGGTTATGTAGACTCAGATTTGGCAGGGGATATTGATACCAGGCGGAGTACTACAGGTTATGTCTTTACTGTAGGTGGAACATCAGTGAGTTGGATTTCTAGGTTGCAAAAGGTGGTTGCTTTATCCACCACAGAGGCAGAATATGTCGCTGCAACAGAGGCAAGCAAGGAGATGATATGGCTACAATCTTTCATGGAAGAATTGGGTAAACAACAGGCTAACAGTTCTTTGTATACAGACAGTCAGAGTGCCATACATCTTGCCAAGAATTCTGCCTTGCATTCAAAGACCAAACACATACAGTTGACGTATCACTTTATTTGGTCGGTGTTGGATAATGGACAGTTAAGGCTGGAAAAGATACATACAGATGAAAATCCAGCGGATATGTTTACAAAGGCAGTGACAAGGGAGAAGTTGAGCTCCTCTTTAGCTTCGATTGGTCTTCTAGACTGAACACAATAAAAATTGAACAGTAGAGTCCAGGGTGCTTATTTCCAGTGGGAGCTGCATGTACAGCGGTGTCATCCAGGATCAGTCTCCAAGTGGGAGATTGTTGGTAGGTGGCAATTGATCAGGAAAGTACTGTACACTAGCCATGTATCCTCGCCGGGGTTCGGGGGCGACAGCCCCCGAGAAATTTTTTTTAGGGCCGACTTAAAAAATCCTAGGGTCGACTTAAAAAATCCTATTTTTTATGACCGACATAAGAAAACCCTAATTTTTTGTAACCGAAAAAAAGGCTTGATAAAAAGCGGCCAAGGGTTAGGGTTTGAGTATTGTATTGTAGCATTTGCAGCGGTATTGAGTTGCAGGGATTGCTGATTGTAATCGGTTTGATTTACTGGATAATAATATTGGACTCTCTGTTTGGTGGATGTAGCCTGAGTTTGGGTGAACCACGTTAAATCTTGTCTCTCGCTGTTATTAATTCTGTGTATTTTCATTTCTCTGTTTAATCTTTATTTGCATTTAATTGATATCTTCTGCCGGCTAACCCTAACAACAATGAGGTGCCACAATATTTTTTGAGGAAACTCTATTGTAAGTTCATCCTCAAGAAGATTCCTAATTATTTTGACATTCGAGAGTTCCAGGGCAGAGGGGGCACAGCGAGACCAAAACCGCGTACCTAGACCTTTGATGAGGCCAGCACATGTGTCACTCACTTTGACTTTGAAGGAGAGTGTTGAGGTGGAGACACTGCATTCATTGAGTGCTCTCACATAGTCTCTAGCACAACACATCGATGATCTCATCTAGGCCCATGAGGGTGAGAGCAACAGGCGTCATTTGTCCCCACATCTTTGCAGTTCATGTGGAAACTTGTGCGATTATGGACGCATGACTCTCGGCAGGATGTTGTAATGTAGGGGCAACAACTAGTGATGGACACATCCATATTGGATGATCTTGTTCTCACAGATGATGTCTTACAGCATATGTTTGGTATTAACTCCCAAGTATTTTTTACAAGGTTCATCTTGATTTAATATATTTGTATTTGAAATTATAATTAATTTTATATGACTATCTGTATTATAAGTCAAAATTAATGTATGTAATTGTCTACGCAATGAAATTTTAGGGTCAGAGTCTTCATCTTGCCTCTGTTAGCCGTCCAGTGGTGGGTTATGAGAGGAGGTCGAGTCAGCAGGTATGTAATTTATCACATGATCATAAATATAGTACATATATCAATGGTAATATTATTTAGTGACAATTTGATAATTTCAACAAGGAGCTTCACCAACACCTCCATGATTTCGTTGGTCCCCTGGACGTAGAACCACTTTTACGGAGGTAAATTTAACCATTTGTAATCATTATGCATTTAAATAATGTTATGTATCTATTTTGGTCGAATAACCTTGAACTCTATTTTCAGATGTTGAATATGGAGACTCCTCATCTTCGTTAGTCAGCGGAGCCAGACATTGCTACAGCTGTGTTGTCTTCAAATCCTTTGACTGAGGTATGAGCCAATAACATGTAAATGTCATTTTGTATTTCTTGTTTTATCTCATGTCATTTGATGTACATAAATGATATTTATGTTTAGTCAATTTTGCTTCTTGATGCTTCTCACAGGAGGTCACAACTCAACTTGTCGAGCTACAGATGAAGAGAGAGAAAAGATGATCGAGAGGGATCATTAGTTAGCAGTAAGTGATCAATTACATATGTGATGTTATATATTTCATGTTTTCTATATTAATGTGCATATTTTTTGATTGTATTAACAAGTGGAGCTACACAAATCTATGTCGAGGAGGTCTAGTCAACAGGAGAGAGAGGATGAGTCACTGATTAGCTCTCCATCTTCATAGCCAAGCAAGGGCTACCGATTATTTGATAGAAGTTCATAGGAAACTAGATTTTGAGATATTTTTTGTATGCCTAGATGGCTTTGTATACATACTTTTGTATGCTACTGATGTATATCTTTGTATATGCATGTATGGCTTTGTTTGTACATGCCTATATGGCTTTATATATAGACTAGATTTTATGTTCATGACATTATGTATATGAAAGTTTACATTAAATATTTAATATGATGATCAATTATCATTACAATAATTTGATTTTACACGTGCCAATTGCATTTGCTTGAAAGTTTATAAATCATTTTCAAATGATCCATTTTGTGCATATCTTGAAATCATTGCATTCCATGAGACTATTCATTTCTTTGAGGCATCATGTCAAACAGTTCACATGCCTTCTCTATGCTTCCACACTTTGCATACATGTCTACAAGGGCAGCTGCAAATACAACATGTGACAAAATTCCTATATCTTTTGTGCTTTGATGATTGTCCACACCTTGTTCCCCAGATCCCATTTTGGCATAGGCAAGGAGGATGTTGGATAAGGTTGTGAAATTTGGTTTTAGAAGTGCTGATTGCATTTGGTTGAAAGTTTCTTTTGTGCATTTGCTTGAAAGTTTCTAAAGCCTTATGAAAAATCCATTTTGTGCATATCTTGCAATCATTGCATTCCATTCAAGACAACATTTCTTTGAGGCATCGTGTCAAATAGTTCACATGCCTTGTATATGCTTCCATACTTTGCATACATGTCTCACAGGGTAGTTGCAACTACAATATTTGACAAAATTCCTATATCCTTTATGCTTTGATGGATGTCCATACTGTGTTCCAAAGATACCATTTTGGCATAGGCAAGGAGGATGTTGGCTAAGATTTTGGAATTTGGCTTTACACCTACCAATTGCATTTGCTTGAAAGTTTCTAAAGCCTTAAAAAAAAATCAATCTTGTTCATATCTTGCAATCATTGCATTTAATGAGACAACATTTCTTTGAGGCATCATGCCAAACATTTCACGTGCCTTATTTATGCTTCCACACTTTACATACATGTCTCCAAGGGCAGTTGTAACTACAACATCTAATAAAATTTCCATATCTTTTATGCTTTGATGGATGCCCTGTTGATATGCACCAGATAATTGAGGGGGGGGGTGAATCAGTTGTCACAAAAACTTAAACACTTTTTGCAATTAAACATTCATCACTTATCCACAATTATTATTTAACAATGAGTGCATGAAATCAGAAACTTAACCACAGATACAACATCAAACACAAGAGACACCAGATTTACGTGGAAAACCCCAAGGTGGGGAAAAACCATGGAGAGGATTAGCTCTCAATATATATTGCAATCTTGAAATAATGATGTTCAAGCTTGGTCACTCCACGGGCCTAAACATACTGGCTTACTACCATGAAGAACAACTAGGTCTAGCAGGCTCACTGCCTCAACCCTAAACCTAGTGTATACACCTAAAAATGACATGACTCTACTTAAATAAATATTTTAAATATTTATTTCAGTTTCACATTCCTCTATCAATAAATAAATAAATTTATTTATTTATTTGATTCATCTCCTCTCATATTATTAAATAAATTACATTTATTTAATTAATTAAATTCATCTACATCAACTTCATTCTTCTAAATAATTAAATAATTTTAATTATTTAATTAAAATCGTTTATTCTTCCAAATTTAAATAAAATGCAATTTTATTTAAATAAAGTCTTAAATCTCCACAAAATAAAATATATTTAATATTTTATTTATTCCTCCAAATTATCTACAAATAATTAAATAAATCTATTTAATTAATTATGCTTTCTTATCTTCAAAAATCCTTCTTATCTTCTAAAAATATATTCTTCTTGTCATACAAAAGCAAAAGCTGAGTTAAAGCAGCTTTAAAGCAACTGTGCTCTTAAATTAGAAAAAATAAATTCTAATTTAAGAAAAAGAAAACTCATCCTCATCAATAGAGCAGTTAACTCAACAAAGCTTCTTTTTGAATGACACATGTCCTTCTATTTGTTGCACGTTCCTCAACCATTCTCCTCCGTAGATCTTCTTATTTCTTCTCAACCATTGATCTTCTTCTACACAAGTCTATAAATACAACCCTCTTCTTCTTTAAGACATTATCGATCATTTAAGTAAACTTATGCTGCAGAAACACTAGCGCGCCTTTGGCACCCCCATCTCCATAGCACTTCATATCATCCATTCCATTAGTGTGTTGAAGCTCATCTTCAATCACACAAACTATCATAGCCATTCTATTTTTGTCATCTTCAACAAGCAAGGGAGCATACGCTTCTGAGGGCTTCATCATTATCAAGATCAAGAACAAGATAGGCGAACAATGGAAGGCGAAAGGTAAAAGGTTGTAAGTATATTTGTTATTTTAAATCTCCTTTTCCTTCATATTCTATTGATGTATTGGGTTTGTTTTCATTATTGATTAATCCACATTTCACCCTTCACACCTAGCAATATTACAATAAGGGTTGTTAAACCCTACTGGCGGCTTATTGCCAGATTCACTGCCACGATCAACACCTTTCTATATTTGCAACTGAAGTATAATATTTCCCCTACTTTGCTCTGCTCTTCCTCTTCTTTCCTCTGCCTCTTCTCTGCTCTACCTTTTGGACCTTTCTTAATATCTTTTCATTTCCGCTCAAGGACACTTTTTCCACGACTCAACTACAAGTATTTATACACTACATCAATCTTGGAATGATCATCAAGGTCGGCATCACAATCGTCAACCATTGGAACAATCTCCAAGGTCGGTATTACAAACATTTACAAAATATGCTCTGACCTATTTCAACATTGTGCAAAGGAAATGAAATGCAGATCACACCATGCCTTAGCTGGGACTCAAACACGATCTTCCACACCACAACACGCTTCCACAAACTTCCAGAGATCTCCACAATCATTGGGATTAACCAGGTCGGCCAAGACTGGTTACACACTACATTATCTGGGAACAATCTTCAAACACAATCTCAATTTCTTAATGCGGACCAAAGTCCAGATAGGAACATGATTAGGAGACATCCACAAGCATGCTATAATCATCAGGAGCAACCACACGAACCTTAACCACTTTATCCATAGGAATCTTCTTACCAGAACACATGAACTTCACTATCTTCAACTGTCATAAAAGAAAGTTTACAGACCACCAAACCACAAACCATTGCAACTGTAGACACTTATCATCATGCCAGACTTCCCTGTAGAACTGCAGAGCAAAATACTTTATTGTGGAGGAATGCGGAGCAGAATACTTTCTTCCTGTCCCAACCGAACTTACAGAAAAAACAGGTTTCACTCTGGTGAAAACAACTCACTCAGATCTTCATGCGGAGGCTTCAAACCCAGAATGCAACATCCTTAGTCATACCTCTAACTTACTTCCAATCTGCAAACCACGAACTTCAAATAGAAGAAAATGCAGAGTAGTTTACCAGATTGTTCTTCAGCATACAACTCACTGTCTGTACTGCACTTCTCTGTAGCTCACTAGTTTCTTCCGAAGAGGCTAATTTTCTCAATATCCTCAACATACAAGTCTTCTAAACAAGTAATAGAATAAAATATAGTTGACACCAATGACAACAAGAATATGTCGACATCAATGACAACACCAATTAGGCACATACTTGCAACATGTCCATACCGTGTTCCAAAGATCCCATTTTGGCATAGGCAAGGAGGATACTAGCTAAGGTTGTGGAATTTAGCTTTACACCCACCAATTGTATTTGCTAGAAAGTTTATAAAGCCTTATCAAAAAAATCCATTTTTTTCATATCTTGCAATCATTGCATTCCATGAGATGGCATTTCATTGAGGCATCATGTCAAACAGTTCACGTATCTTGTCTATGCTTCCACACTTTGCATACATGTCTAATAGGATAGTTGTAACTACAAGATCTAACAAAATTCCCATATCCTTTATGCTTTGATGGATGTCCATACCATGTTCCAAAGATCCCATTTTGGCATATGAAGGGAGGATGTTGGCTAAGGTTGTGGAATTTGGATTTACACCTCTCAATTGCATTTGCTTGAAAGTTTCTAAAGCCTTATTAACAAATCCATTTTGCGCATATCTTGCAATTTTTGGATTCCATGGGATGACATCTCTTTGAGGTGTTCTGTTGAACAGTTCATGTGCCTTGTCTATGCTTCCACACTTTGCATACATGTCTACTAGGGTAGTTGCAACTACAACAGATCTAAAAAAATTCCCATATCCTTTATGCTTTGATGGATGTCCATACCCTATTCCAAAGATCCCATTTTGGCATAGGTAGGGAGGATGTTGGCTAAAGTTGTGGAATTTGGCTTTACACCCACCAATTGCATTTTCTTGAAAGTTTCTAAAGCCTTATGAACAAATCCATTTTGTGCATATCTTGTAATTATTGCATTCCATGAGATGGCATCTCTTTGAGGTGTTCTATCAAACAGTTCATGTGCCTTGTCTATGCTTCCACACTTTGCATTTACATTTGCCAATTGCAAAGTGTGGAAGCATAGGGGCAAATCCATTGTAATGAGATCATCACCTTCTCAAAAAAGTAGGTCAAAACAGATATATTTTTGTTTCTGTAGCTTTTCAATGGAACATTTGAAAATGTAATCTCCTTGAGGATCGAACACACAACTAACATATGACTTCTTGTTTTGAAAAAATGCCTACGTTGTAATACTTAACTCCCAACACTTAATTTTTTTTGAAAAAACTTGAAAACTTTAAGAAATGCAAATGAGCTGTATATGCATAGAAAAAGTAAACAAAAGTGCATTGTACCATACTAGGTAATTTCATTACTTTCAGATCCACTAACTAATAATAATAAAAATAACTAGTTGTAAAATAATAAGGGTTTTTAAAAACAAAATCAGTTTACAGACATTGAAAGAAAAGAATGGATAGTCTACTTACGTGAACTATAAAACAACATAGAAAGTTACACTTCACAAGTTTTGTATGGATTTGTGCAAGCAAAGCGTCCAATACCTACACAACAAATTTTTTGTAATATTTTACAATGAGACTTTCGTGCATGTTCTGCTGCGAGACGTCCCAATCGCAAATACTTCTTTATTTCCCATTAATCAAATCTACATTACAGATTGTTTAGGTACCCCATATTTTTTTGTTTTTTGTTTTTTCCTTTTTATCGGAAGGTGAGTGGGAGATAATTGGTGGAAGAAACTCTATTGCATTTAATTTGCATGTGTACGATTCATATTGTGTGCTTCTTTAAGTTACTATAATTATTCCAAATTAGAATTGGGGTTAAATTCGCAAAATTCAGCATCACATGTTCGTGTGACATTATGATTGTAGTGTAAATTCCAAAGTTTTTGAGAAGGTGATGATCTCATTACAATGGATGGTGGATAAGGTTGTGGAATTTGGATTTGCATTTGCCAATTGCATTCCATGAGACAACATTTCTTTGAGGCATCATGTCAAATAGTTAACCTGCCTTGTTGATGCAGGAGCATAGGCATGATTCACATATCCTCATTTCACCTTCTATATGGTTTATATGCTTTGCATATCCTCATTTCACCTTTCTACAATTGCTTTACACCATCTTCACTTTGCATACATGTTTATCAGGGCAATTGCAACTACAACATCTAACAAAATTTCCATATCCTTTATGCTTTGATGCATGTAATTAGAACACATTCCATACCTCATGGGGTCAAATTGATTGTACCAATGCATCAGGGTGGGTAGGTGAATGCTAGGGGAGGTGTCTTTTCAGTGGCAAAGCCTCCTAGTCATTATTGGCTACATCGAACGTAGACAATCTTTCAAGAGCCTTAAGAAAAAAAATGTGTCAAACTTTGGACCGACTGTTTTGTCAAACTGTGACACCTAGGAACATCTTCTTTGCATCTATAGGTGGATGTCAGGTCCACTTACAAATACCTACCTTAATTTTTTTAAAATCAATTTCATTTGCCTATGGTGGCAACACATTGTTCCACAATGCTTCAGCTTCATGCAGTGGAAAGGTGTTAGGAGTGAAATTTTGCATTCCATAGCTTGTGGGGTTGAACTAACAACACCAATGCATTGGGTTGGGTAGGTAAATGCTAGGGGAGTTCTTGTTTCATGCGCTAAGTGTCGCAGTCATTCGGGGCAGCATGCTACAGGAAAGTCACTTAAGATCCGTTATTTCAAGAGCAAAAAATTGCCAAACATTGACAGAGCAGTTCTCAGAATTCACGGTAGCTGGGAATGTTCTGTTTAGACCTACTAGTGCATGTGGGGTCTGTCCACAATAACCTCTCTTAGTTTTGGTCAACTCCAATCCATTTGACCATGCCAAAATCAAATGCACTCTTGCAAAATGCTTCAGTTTCATTCAGTGGAAAGGTGCTAGGAGTGACATTTTACATTTCACAGATCGTGGGGATAAACTAACAATGCCAATGCATCAAGGTGGGTGGGTAAATGTTAGGGGAGGTCTCATTTCATGTGCCAAGTGTCTCAATCATTTGGGGCAACAGGCTACCAACAAAGTCACTTAAGATCTTAAGAGCAAAAAATGCCAAACTTTGATGGAGCATTCTCAGAATTCATGGTAGCTGGGAATGTGCCATTTGGACCTATAGATGCAGGTGGGCTCTATCCATAATAACCTCTCTTGGTTTTGGTCAACTCCAATGCATTTGACCGTGCCAAAATCAAATGCATTCTTGCAAAATGCTTTAGTTTCATGCAGTTGAAAGGTGCTAGGAATGAAATTTACATTCCACAGCTCGTGGGGCTAAATCGATTGTGCCAATGCATCAAGGTGGATGGATACATGCTAGGGGAGGTCTTATTTTGTGCACCAAGTGTCACAGTCCTTCATGGCAACACACTACTGGCAAAGTCACTTAAGATCTAGAAGCACAAAAACTGCCAAACTTTGATGAAGCAATTCTCATAAGTCATGGTAGCTAGGAATGTTTTGTTTAGACCTAAAGGTGTAGGTGGGGTCCATCCACAATAACCTCTCTTAGTTTTGGTCAACTCCAATTTGTTTGATCGTACTAAAATCAAATGCATTCTTGCAAAATGCGTCAGTTTCATGCAGTGAAAATGTGTTAGGAGTGAAATTTTGCATTCCACAACTTGTGGGACCGAACTGAATATGCTAACATGTTGGGGTGGGTAGTTAAATGCTAGGGGAGGTCTCATTTTGTGCACCAAGTATCGCAGTCCTTCGGGACTGCACACTATCGGCAAAGTCACTTAAGATCCTTACTTGTGCAAAAAACTGCCAAACTTTGACGGAGCAGTTCTTGGAAGTTGTGGCAGCTGGGAATGTTTGATTTGGACTTATAGGTGTAGATGGGGTCCATCCACAATAACCTCTCTTAGTTTTGGTAAACTCCAATCTGTTTGACCGTGCTAAAATCAAATGCATTCTTGCAAAATGCTTCAGTTTCATGCAATAGAAAGGTGCTAGGAGTGAAATTTTGCATTTCACAGCTTGTGGGGCTGAATCGACTATGCCAACACATCGGGATGGGTGGGTGGGTAAATCTTAGGGGAGGTCTTGTTTCATGCGCCAAGTGTCCCAATCATTCAAGGGCAACACGCTACCGACAAAGTCACTTAAGATCCTAAGAGCAAAAACTGCCAAACTTTGACGGAGCAGTTCCCAGAATTCATGGAAGGTGGTAATGTTCTATTTGGACCTACAGGTGCATGTGAGGTCCATCCACAATAACCTCTCTAAATTTTGGTCAACTCTAATTTGTTTGACCATACCGAAATCAAATGCATTCTTGCAAAATGCTTCAGTTTCATGCAACACAACCTTGCTAGGTGCCATATTTTTTGTTCTACTGATCGTGGGGCCAAACTGACTACACTAACATATCGGGGTGGGTAGGTAAATGCTAGGAGAGGTCTCGTTTTGTGTGCCAAGCATCCCAATCATTCTGAGATGTAAGCTATTTGTCGATAACTTACATCCTAGAATGATTGGGACACTTGGCACACAAAACGAGACCTCCCCTAGCATTTACCTGCCCACTCTAATGCATTGGCACAGTCAGTTTGGCCCCATGACATGTGGAATGTAAAATTTCACTTGTAGCACCTTTTGACTTTACTAGTAGCTTGCAACTCAGAACGACTGAGACACTTGGCGCATGAAAGGAGACCTCCCCTAGCATTTACCTGCCCACCTTGACATGTTGGCATAGTTAGTTTGACCCCACGACCTGTGGAATACAAAATTTCAATCCTAGCACCTTTCGACTTTACCGGTAGCTTGCAACCCAGAATGACTAAGAAACTTGGCGCATGAAATGAGACCTCCCCTAACATTTACCCACCAACCCTAACACGTTGGCATAGTTAGTTCGATCTCATAGCCTGTGGAATGCAAAATCTCACTCCTAGCACCTTTCCACTACTTGAAAATAAAGCATTTTGCAAGAATACATTTGATTTTGGCAACAGTCAAACGGATTGGAGTTGACCAAAACCAAGAGAGGTTATTGTGGATAGATCCCACGTGCACCTGTAGGTTCAAATAGAATATTCCCACTGCCATGAATAGCGACAGAGACACTTGGCACATGAAATGAGACCTCCCCTAGCATTTACCTACCCACCCCAATGCGTTCACATAGTCAGTTTGACCCCACAAGCTATGGACTGCAAAATATCACTCCTAGTACCTTTCCACTGTATGAAACTAAAGCATTTTGCAAAAATGCATTTGATTTCGGCACGATCAAACGGATTGGAGTTGATCAAAATTGAGAGAGGTTATTATGGATGGACCCCATGTGCACCTATAGGTCCAAACAAAACATTCCCAACTACCACAAATTTTGAGAACTGCTCCGTCAAAGTTTGGTAGTTTTTTGCTCTTAGGGATCTTAAGTGACTTTGCCGGTAGCCTGCTGCCCCGAACGCCTGCGACACTTGGTGCATGAAACGAGACCTCCCCTAGAATTTACTCACCTACCCTGATGCATTAGTATTGTCAGTTTAGCCCCATGAGTTGTGAAATGTAAAATTTCACTCCTAGCACCTTTCCACTACATGAAACTGAAGCATTTTACAAGAATGCATTTGATTTCGACACGGTCAAAGGAATTAAAGTTGACCAAAATCGAGAGAGATTATTGTGGATGGAGCCCATGTGCACTTGTAGGTCCAAACAAAATATTACCAGCTTCCATGAATTCTGAGAACTGCTCCGTCAAAGTTTGGCAATTTTTGCTCTTAGGATCTTAAGTGACTTTACCGGTAGCCTACTACCTCGAATGACTGGGACACTTAACGCATGAAACGAGACCTCCCCTAGCATTTACCCACCCACCCCGATGCATTGGTGCAGTCGGTTCAACCTCATGAGCTATGGAATGCAAAAATTCACTCTTAGCACCTTTCAACTTTTTCGATAGCTTGCAGCCTGAAATGATTGAGACACTTGGCACACGAAATGAGACCTCCCCTAGAATTTACCTGCCCACCCTGATGCGTTGGCATATTTGGTTCGACCCCATGAGCTGTGGAATGCAAAATTTTACTCCTAGTACCTTTCCACTGCATGAAACTGAAGCATTTTGCAAGAATGCATTTGATTTCGACATGGTCAAATATATTGAAGTTGACCAAAACTGAGAGAGTTTATTGTGGACGGACCTTAGGTGCACCTATAGGTCTAAATAGAATATTTCTAGCTACCATGAATTTCAAGAATTGATCTGTTAAAATTTGGTAGTTTTTTGCTCTTAGGGATCTTAAGTGACTTTTTCTGTAGTCTGCTGCCCCGAAGGACTGAGACACTTGGCACACAAAATGAGACCTCCCCTAGCATTTACCTACCCACCCCAACACATTGGCATAGTGTTGTAAGTATGGGCCTAACTGGTGTTGTCATTGATGTCAACATACTCCTATTGCATTAATGATAAGGTTTGGATGAGCCGTGAGCTGAGGATATTGAGAAAATTAGTCTCAATCAGGAACAGTGAAGAATAGTGATGACAGTAAGGAAAAAGTCCAAGATAGGATGAGGATCATAGGATGCGGATTAAAGGGTTTGTAGATATGTGTCTGTAGGTGATCTAGTAGAGATTTCAGAGGTCCGCATGAAGATATGAAGAAGCTGTGGCTGCTCAAGTAAAACCAGTTTTGGTAGGTGTTCAGAGGTGACAGAGTGTAACAAGAAAGGTCCGGTGAGATCTGGAAATGAAGTTTCCTGTTCTACAGATTTAAGGGAGTGCTGAGGAAGTCTTTGTGGTGTATCAACTCTATTGGTTAGTGGTTTGAAGGTCCGCAAGCATCTATTCCTTTGTGACAGTAATGATAGACTGTGTTCTTGAGGTTCCAAATGAAGGAGAGAAGGATTTCAGTAAGCAGAAGAAGTGTGGATGTTCTTGGTGATTTAGGAAAGCTTGTGGAGGTTTTTGGATCATGTCCAGTTCATGTTGGTGGTCCGCATTGAAGTTGGAGCTCACAATTGAAGAGTAACTTCCGGATGATGGTGTTCTTCTTGAGACAGGCCGATTGGATGAGTTATCCATCTAGTAGATGATCTTATGAATGTTTGCTGACTTAGATGATCATTCCTAAGTTGATGCCTTGTATAAATAAGGGATTGTGAAGTCAATTTTGAGTTGTCCTTGTGGTGATGAGAGTATGGTAGCGAGGAGGAGAGCGAAAGGTAGAGTAGAAGTATTGGGCTTAAATGGAACTGATTCAAGCATGGTGAAGATGCTATTCTCCAGTTCATGTATGTGATATTTATTTCTTTGTAGATAGTGTGTCTCTCGTAGGCAGTGAGCCTCTTGTGAGCAGTGTGCTCGGGTAGTGAGCCCTAATTGGCATGTGCCATTTTGTTCTATCTATTCTTCTAATAGAGAATACAATCTTGGGTTAATCACCCCGTGGTTTTTCCCTTAACCGGGCTTTCCACGTCAAAATCTTGGTGTCTTATGTGTTGATGTGTTTCTGCTCTTGATTTGAATGCATTATGGTTCATGATTAATATACTACTAATCACTAAGAAGATTTAAGTGTTTAATTGGAGAAAGTTTTGCACAACTGATTCAACCCCCCTCTCAGTTGTGTGCCCTAAGTCTAACAATTGGTATCAGAGCTAAGTTCCTCTAAAAGAGCTTAACCACTTGAGGAGATCTAGGATGTTGTCCTACAAGAAGGATAGTCTGAAGTTTGATGGAACAAATTTTAATCTATGGAAAGTTCGCATGCAGTGTCACTTGCAATGCATGGGAATGACATATTGGACCATGGTTACAACACAGTATGTACCTCCACAGGGTGGTCGAAAAGCTCCAAATGAAATCACAGATGCTGAAAACAATCTGTAGACTATAGAAACTCTTCTAAGCACATTATCTGATTTAGAGCTCTCAAATGTTATTGACCCACCAACTGCTTTTGAGATTTGGAAAAATAATGGAACTTTTGCATGAAGGAGACCTGTATGTTAAATGTGCAAGGTTACAGAGTCTGAAAGGGAAATTTGAAAACTTGAAGATGAGAGATGATGAAAATATTACTACTTTTATGCCAAGAGTAAATGAGCTTGTTTATGGAATTAGAAATGTTGGTGGAGTCTTGGATGAAAATGAGATTGTTGGCAAAATTCTCAGATCCCTTCTTGCTTCTTACAAAATCAAGGTTGCTGCCATTGATGAATTCAGAGCCCATACAACTGTCACAAGAGATCAATTAGCTAAAAAATTGGCTGCATTTGAAATGACCGAGTTTGGAGATGATCCCCCCAAGACTGAATCTGCATTCAAAGCCAGTGCCTTTGTAAAAGGTAAACAAAGGTTTAATCCGGGAGAGAACTCATCAAGGAAACTGTCATGGTATGAAAAAGCAAGAAAAGACCTAGAAGAAGAAGAAGTAGAAACTGCTCAACTTGAAGCCCTCATTGCAAAGAGACTGCCAAGAGGATCTGATAAGTATGAAGGAAAATTGCCTTTTAAGTGTTTTAACTGCAATAAGATTGGTCATTTTGCCTCAAGATGTCTGGAAAGATTTTAACATCCAAATCCTAACAGATCAAGGTTCCAAAAGAATTGTTACTATGTTCATGAAGAAGATGATAATGAAGGAGTAAGAGATGATGAATCAGAGATAGGAAACAAATCCGGAAGTGAATGGGTGTTTATTGCCATCAAGGAAGAAGAACCAATATCCTTTGTATTTGTCAATCATAAAGTTGTAGAAAGAGCTCTGGCTGCCCAAGTTGAAGAAAAGGATGATTGGGTCATTGACAGTGGTTGCTCTCACCATATGACAGGTGACAAAAATAAGTTCATAGATTTGGAAAGGTATGAAGGAGGAGTGGTGAAGTTTGGTGATAATTCTGCTAGTAGAATCAGAGGAAGAGGAACTATTTCTTTTGATGGAAGGAACAAAACTGGTAATGTTCTCTATGTTGAAGGCTTGAAGCACAATCTTCTCAGTGTTGGACAGTTGGTGGACAAAGGTTATGATCTCTGGTTCAAGAATGGAAAATACAAGATCTTTGAAGGCTCCGGAACAGAGATTGCATCCGGTACCCAAACTAAAGGTAATATCTTCCACTTGGTTGGCACTGGTAAAAGTTGCTTATTTGTTCAAGTTGATCAGAGTTGGTTATGGCATAGGAGAATGTGTCATGTGAATTTTGATAATATCATCAAGATAAGCAATACTCAGGCTGTAAGAGATCTTCCAAAATTGGTGAAACCTAATAATAGCTTGTGCAAAGAATGTCAGTTGGGTAAGCTAAGCAGAATCACATTCAAGAGTAAGGAACTGTCTTCTACCAGATTATTGGACTTAGTTCATACTGACCTTTGTGGCCCGGCAAGAATCAAGAGTATGCAAGGTGATAGATACTTCATGTTACTAATTGATGACTATTCCCGGATGATGTGGGTAGGTTTTCTAAAAGAGAAATTAGAAGCTTTTGAGAAATTCAAAATATTCAAGGCTATGGTAGAGAATGAAACCGGATTGAAATTGAAATGTTTGAGGTCTGATAGAGGTGGAGAATTCACATCCAGTGAGTTCATAGAGTTCTGTGAGAAACATGGAATAAAGAGACAGTTGTCTGCTCCTGGGACTCCACAGCAGAATGGAGTAGTGGAAAGAAAGAACCGGACCATACAGGAAGCATCTAAGACCATGATGATGGAAGCAAATGTTCCTCACATCTATTGGAGAGAAGCTGTCAGCACTGCAGTCTATACTCTCAATCGAGTTCAAATCAGAAGCAATACTGGTAAGACTCCTTATGAACTTTGGTTTGGCATCACTCCTACTGTGAGGTATTTCAGAGTTTTTGGTAGCAAATGTTACATTAAAAGAGATGAAGATCTAGGAAAGTTTGATGCTAGAAGTGATAAAGGAATATTCTTGGGTTACTCTACTCAAAGCAAAGCATACCGGTGTTATAACAAAAGACTGAGAAAGATGATAGAAAGTACAAATGTGAAGGTTGATGAGGGAATTGAGAAACCCTCAAGGTTTTATGAATATGATGAAGATGATCAAAATGGTGTTCTGACTCAAGGAGCCCAAGCCTCATCTGTTAGTTAGATTCAAGCTAATCTGGTAAACCAGGAAGAAGAAATGAGTTTCAATGAGCCTGATCAAGAATCAAAAGTGTAAGAAATTCCTAAAGTTCCCAGGTATGTAAGACTGAACCACTCTGAAGATTAGATCATAGGTGATAAAAGCAAAGGAGTACTAACAAGAAGGAGAATTGCTCAAGATTCAAAAGAGTATTGTTTGATTTCAAAGATTGAACCTGAGACAGTGAATGAAGCTTGCAATGATCAAAACTGGACTAAAGCAATGGAGGAAGAGCTGGTGCAAATAGAGAAAAATCACACTTGGGATCTTGTTCCCAGACCTAGAAACAAGAATGTGATTGGAACCAAATGGGTCTTCCGGAACAAACTAAATGAAGTTGGTGAAGTAATCAGAAATAAAGCCAGATTGGTCTTCAAGGGTTACTCTCAAATAAAAGGAATTGATTTTGAAGAAACTTTTGCTCCGGTGGCAAGAATTGAAGTAGTCAGATTATTTCTTGCCTTTGCTGCCTTCAAGGATTTCAAGGTATATCAGATGGATGTCAAGTCTGCCTTTCTAAACGGTGACTTGGAAGAAGAAGTGTATATAGAACAACCAGATGGATTTCAATTGTTTGATCATGGTGATATGGTCTGCAAGTTGAAGAAGGCACTGTATGGATTGAAGCAAGCCCCAAGAGCTTGGTATGAAAGATTGGATAAGCATCTTTTGAAGATTGGTTTCAACAAAGGTACTGCTGATAGTAACTTATATTTCAAAATTGATCATGAAAACATCTTGATTGTTGAAGTATTTGTTGATGATATCATCTTTGGAGGAAGAGATAGTATGTGTAAAACTTTTGCAAATCAAATGAAAAGTGAGTTTGAGATGTCTATGCTTGGTGAAATGAATTTCTTCTTGGGTCTGCAAATCACTCAAACAAAGAAAGGAATCTTCATTTCTCAGACCAAATATGTGAAAGAATTGTTGAAGAAATTTGGGATGGAAGATTCAAAGCCAATGAATACTCCCATGGCAACCGGATGTAAGTTGAGCAAAGATGATGACTCTCCTAAGACAGACCAGACAAAGTATAGATCAATGATTGGAGGATTGTTGTATCTCACTCAAACTAGACCAGATATTATGCAAGCTATTGGTCTTGTTGCTAGATTCCAAGCTGATCCTAGAGAATCCCATGTCATGGAAATCAAGAGGATTTTTAGATATCTAAAAGGGACGGTTGAGTATGGTCTGTGCTATCCTAGAGATCATGATTTCTCTCTTCATGCATATACAGATGTTGATTGGGCAGGAGATGTGGATGGCTGGAAGAGTACCAGTGGTGGAGCATTCTTTTTGGGGAAGAGATTGGTTTCTTGGCTAAGCAAGAAACAAGAGACAATATCTTGGGGTGAATCAGTTATCCTACTATTTTCTTCTTTCTTAACTTAATAATCAATGCAGTATTTATCCAAATAAGCAAACATAACTATGAAATGGAAATACACATGACATAATATTTTTTGACGTGGAAACCTTGTTAAGGGAGAAAACCACGAGGTGATTAACCCAAGATTGTATTCTCTGTTAGAAGAATGGAAATACAAAATGGCACTTGCCAATTAGGGCTCACTACCTGAGCACACTGCTCACAAGAAGGCACACTGCCTACAAGAGACAGACTGTCTACAAAAGGAATGTTATACAATACTTGAACTGATTGGTAGCATCCACATATGCTAAGGTTCAGTTTCGGTTAGGCTCAGTATACTGATCTGCTGCACTTCATTTTTCCTCTTCTCTTATGCTATTTTCCTTTCACATACCGAACCTTCCTTACTGCTTCTGCTTTGCTCTACTTTTATTCGCACATCACATTACACAACAACACCTCTCACAATTAAATCCATCCTATATATATATATCCGCACAAGTGATTTCATCATCTTTCTAGTCGGCACCGGAATAGTCAATATTTTCAATAGACTCTGATCTGTCGGCTGAATCCTTGCATACCAAGTAATGCGGATCAATGATATACTTGTGGAAATCATTAACCATGTTGGCCAAACATAATTCATGCCTTCATAACCTTTACCAACATCAGTAACACATCCGGAATAATGTTTGATGTTCTGCCAGTCAGTTCTTCCTCTGTTCTAACTGCCAATTGGGAACCCGGTACTTAAGCATTCATATCTCTTTATCCTTTCCACACCGGAGGCTCAAACCTTGGAATCTATTAGTCAAGATAGTACTCTTGACTTCCCCAAATCTACACTTTACCAAGATACTTCCTCTGAGAGATCCGGCCTGTCTGTCAGACCTCGCCACATGCTCTGTTCCTGTTTACCGGACCACAACATTCTTCACTCTGACTTCCGGTAGAGACATACCATGTCTTGCGGATGTGTGGGATGAACTTTGTTGCCATCAATGACAACAATCAAGAATCCATTTAGTGTCTCTTGCCAACAATCTCCCCCTTTGGCATTGATGGCAACACTTAGTGAAAAATGACTAAGTGTTTACACTGTGCTCCCCCTTGGCTGATGCTCTATTTTTATATACATTTTCCAGAGCTCCCCCTTAGTTGGATTCCTCATTTTTCACTACTCTTCACTCCCCCTTTGACATCAATGGCAAAGGGTAGGGTCCGCATACCAAAATTTTCAAAAAAAAATTTAACTATACTTAGCCGCATATTACATACTCACATAAACTGAAGAATGTTTGCAAAGGATGTCTTCAATTGGATGAATTCTGTAGCCCAACTTTGCTTCATTCTATCCAAAATTGAAATGTGACCACTCAACAAAAATGCAAAAGCTTCTGCCCTCTTAAGATCTGTCAGATCATTGGTTTGGGCGGTAGTCTGAGCATCACTTATGGCCTCATGCATGGCCTCTAACTTAGGGATAATGATTCTTCTGAGTTCACTCATCCGGCTAATTATGTTCTTCTTTTCCTTCTCAAAATTCTTTATTGCATTTGTGATTGCAATAGTCTGATACTCTTGATTGACTATGGAGGAAGAGAGAGGATCAAAACTTTGAGACAAACTTAGTAGTTTATCGTCTTGCTCTTTTATTTTCTTCTCAATCTCTACTGTTGCTTTGGACCATGAAATACAAAATTTGTATATTTTTCTGCCATCTATAAGAGCATTTTCTAAGCTCTTTATCCCTATACTCATATTTCTCCTATCATTACTTATCAACCCTTGTACCTCTGATAATCTTTTTGCAAGAAATTCCTTCCGGACCTTATCTTCTGCTGACTTCTCTAGTGAATCAAAATGTGTGCTAACACTATTGACTAGAGTTTTGAGATTACCGGATGAGGAGGCTGTGGGATCTTTCTGAAATGATGGCATAATCTTTTCTAGCACTCCGGAAGCAGCTTCTATCAACTCACAGTCTTCCATGTGAGACTTTAGGAGTTTTTCTTTAGCCTTGGCATTAGCAAATGAAGCAATCTTCATTGTTTGTACCAGAGAAAGAGAATCAAAGTTAAATGGTCCTTGTAGAAGCTCTGGTTCATCAATCTCCATTGTTTCTTTGTTCAGGAATTCTTGGATAGTTTTTGCAGTGTCTCTTGCCGGAGACAGATGTTTCTTCTCTTCTGCATTCTTAGGGCTGTCCCTTGGAGCTTTCTCTCCTTCCACATTCTTACCACTATCAGTTGTGGTTTCCTCTGTTGGGGTCTTCTCTTCCTTTGCAACCTTGGTATTGTCAACTTCTTTTTCCTTCACTCCTGCTTCTTTCTCCTATATTCTATCTTCTCCTTTAGATCTAGAAGTTGTAGGGGAAACTGGAGGAGAGATATTTGTTTGTTCATGAGCCACCTCTTCCGGAATAGAGGATTCTAAGCCCTTGTCTTTACTAGAGTCCTCTGTGATGGGAATGTTGAACTTTTTAAGAGTATTTCAGAGAATCTCTTCAGTCTCTTTTGCCACTCTGTCAGTTTCACCAAGCATGAGCTGATTCATCCTGGCTTTGCTCTAGAACTCATCCTTGCACTCTTTAAAGATCATAATCATTTGCTGCGGAGTGATTGAAGGGAAGAGCTGAATGGTGACCTATTCCTGGATCTCAAGGTCTTTTGCTTGAGCATTGTTCTTCCTCATTTCAAGCCTTTTCTCTAAGCTTTTGGGAATTAGAGAGATTATTTCAATAAAAGCTTTGTTGTAAGTGTTCAAAAACTGAACTGTGGCTTCCTCCAGAGTCTTTTTATCTGCTTCATTATATTCATCATAAAATTTTGTTAAGGGTTACAGGTTCCCATCCACAGTGACTGCTTTTACTACAACATCCAAGGATAGAGTGGGTTTTTCAGCAAATTCCTCTTCCTTCTCTTCTTCTCCTTGACCGGTAGAATGTTCACCGGATGATTTCTTCTTCTTCTTCAGTTCCCTTATCTCTTCATCTGATTCGGTTTCCTCATCATCTTTTAGGCTAACATAGGACCTTGTTGCCCTTTTCTTTGTTCTCTTTTCTCCTTTTCTAGATGATTGTGCTTCCGGTTTAGATGCTCTTGAGCTTTTGGCAGTGGAAGGTGCAGATCTCTTAGATGATCTAGTCCGGGTGGAGGTTTCTACCAGAGCACTTTCCTTGCTTTTCTTTTCTACCTCTTTCTTCTCTTCCTCAACCCTTTCCATCTTTTTCTTGTGGGCATCAAGTGCCTTCTTTGAGATGCCAAGGCCTTGGGCAATATTTTCTACCTCTTTTCTCACCTTCCTCTTGATTTTAGGTTCTCTGAGTTGCACATGAATCTTTACACTCAGCTCCTCAAAGGTTCTGAATCTTTCTGCTTTTGAGTCCTTTGGCTGACTGAGCATGTGTTGAACATGCAGCTCTACAATTTGTTTATCAACTTCATACCCCATAGGCATGATCCAGACTATCCTTGGCTCTACTGCCTCCATTAGGCATTGATCAGTGTCTACCATGAAGCACACTGTATCCTTGTATTTCTCAACTACTGATTTGGGGATTCTTTCTCTGATTTGCATTATATTTTGAAATTGCTTGAAGTAACCCCACAGAGCTGTATTCCTTGCCTTAGCATCCCCAAGTTCATACAAGTAGTCTCTGATCTGAATTGCTACCAGTTTGTCATTTTGCCATACCCATCCATTTGATCCGGGCAGCTCATTCATGAAGTAGAAAAATAGACATAGTATTAGTCCACCATATTTAAAGGAATTCTTCTTGTCCTTTTTGATTTTATGTATGTTTTCCATAGTTGGCTCAAAAGAAGTTCACAGAGATCATATTCTGCATTCTTTCTCAGCATCTCATAAGCAGTATATACTGCAGTTCCGGATACTGAATTCTCCCTACTAGAGTGATATATCTTGTATCCTATTATCATAGATGCAAACTTGACATCCGGGTCAGTAATATCTTCAATGGTCATTGCCCTCTTATCAAATTTTGATCCGGTGGCCTCAGTTACAATGTTGTTTTTGACAGATTTGAGGACATGTATCCCTCCAGAGGAGTATAAACCAATTACTGCCCTAATTACCTCCTTTGTGATTTTGCAAGGTTTGTTCAGCCATAGGAAGTTATCATGCACCCTACTCAATACATACCGGACCCATTCATCTTCTTCAAAATAGGGGAAATGAATGAACTGATCAAAATGTTTCTCCTGGATGCCCTTATATTCTAGTTTAAGCTCAAAAGTATCATCTATCAATTGTTTGTGATAGATGTCTCTCAGTTTGAATTCCCCAAACTCTTCAATATTTGCATGTATGTAAACCCTAATGTCTTCTGTGTGCAAAATGCCATGCGGAACACTAGAGAATACTCCTAGGGGATCTACCTCCAATGATTTGTATGGATGTTTTTTGAATTTAGGGCGGGGCCTATCAGAGATCTTTACTATATTCGGAGTATGCATCTTTCAAAGCTTTGCAGAGAGATATTGAGAACAGAAAATACCTTTTGCGCCTTTCGGTTTCACATAGTTGGCCGGATTGATTTCTGGATGAATTGACTTCTGCAAATGATCTTCGATGAAGTTGTAGAATTTTGTTGCAGAGCTTCACTTTTCATTTCTTCTTGAATGCAGAATGAACAAGTGATTAATGAGAAAAACCCTTATATTACTCTGCAAACCCTAATGTTAGGTTGCAATAAATGCTTGACCTAAGTTATTCCAGTTTGCCTTATTCAGATGACTTGGAGAACCGGATCAATCCTGATCTTTAAACATCATGTGGATCTTCAAAATCTTTACCATAGTTTGTTTGGATGTTGCCCTTATGAACCCTACAATCCACAACTCTTCTTGTGCCAGTTCTGGCACCGGTTGACTAGCTGGGGGAACAAGGTTTTCTTTGTGTCTCCCCCTGAGCCAGAGCTCACTTCTTAATTTCTGGAAGGAATATCAGCACCAGAGTTTAGTGCAGATCCAACCTCTACATTCTCTATACTTTTCTTCACCCAAATCTTGTTCATCTCACTTTTAACTTCATCCGCATTCACCTTTTGTTTACCCTTATCTTGATTCTGATTATGATATACCGGACCTCTTTTGTCCTGATTCTTGCTTCTACAAAATTTTGCACTATGACCGGATCTATTGCAAATTTGGCAAACAACATTTCTTTGCATATTTGACTGATATCCTCTTGATCTGCATTGATTAGCCATATGACCTATTCTATTACATGCAAAGCATCTACCATTGAATGATTTGTTCATTTGCATATTTCTGCATTCATGAGATTTGTGACCATACCTTTTGCAATTAAAACACTGTCCGGAGAAAGATGAATTAGTCTGATTCATTCTCTTTCTACACTGATTAGCTTTGTGACCAAAGTGATTGTAGTTGTGACAGTATCCATTGAAGGATGGATATCTTTGAGCATTAGGCTGTCTTACCGGAGGTCTTCTAGGCCTGTTCCATGGGTTTTTTGATCCAAAATTCTTCTGACCGGATCCAGAGCTTTCTCCTTTCTCATATCCCAAACCACACTTGTCATCTACCTTCTTTTGACTTCCAAGAAGAACTTCAAGTTGAGCAGAACTTATCTTGAATTTCTCTTTATACTCATTTGCTGTTTGAAGATCCCTTTTGAGAGAGACAATTTGATCCTCAAGTTTTTCTTCATTATCTTTAGCATCTTCAAGATTAGATTCAAGGTGTGATAATTCTATCCATCTGGTGGCAATCTTTTGATTTCTCTTTGAGAGATTGTCTTAGATTATCTTCAGTTTTTCTTTTCTCTTCAACTTCTTGGGTAAACTTCATGACTCCTGATTCCATTTCATGTCTTACCATAATGATTTCTTTTGATAACTTTTCACACAACTCAGTTTTTTCCTTCAGCTCTTCATTTGCATTATTTGCTTCACCTTGTCTTGCCAATTGCTGAAGTACCTCCTTTCTCTTTTTCATAGAGAGACTTAATTTGTCTTTTAGTTCTCTCATGAAATCATCAACCTGTTTGAGTCTTTCCTTTAATTCATTGACTTCAGAGTTTGACTGTTCAAGATCATCAAGGGCAGTCTTAAGTTGCTCCCTTAAACCATATGCATCCATTTGAATTCCCAGATCTTCCTCAAGCTGTTAGGCTCTGTTAGGAGGAACTTAGCTCTGATACCAATTGTTGATAACTGAGAGGGGGGGTGAATCAGTTATCCTACTATTTTCTTCTTTCTTAACTTACTTAATAATCAATACAGTATTTATCCAAATAAGCAAACATAACTATGAAATGGAAATACACATGACACAATATTTTTGACGTGGAAACCCTGTTAAGGGAGAAAACCATGGGGTGATTAACCCAAGATTGTATTCTCTGTTAGAAGAATGGAAATACAAAATGGCACTTGCCAATTAGGGCTCACTGCCCGAGCACACTGCTCACAAGAAGGCACACTACCTACAAGAGATAGACTATCTACAAAAGGAATGTTATACAATACTTGAACTGATTGGTAGCATCCACATATGCTAAGGTTTAGTTCCAGTTAGGCACAGTATACTGATCTGCTGCACTTCATCTTTCCTCTTCTCTTATGTTGTTTTCCTTTCACATACCGAACCTTCTTTACTGCTTTTGCTCTGCTC
Organism: Cunninghamia lanceolata; assembly: GCA_027924645.1. NCBI lineage: Eukaryota > Viridiplantae > Streptophyta > Pinopsida > Cupressales > Cupressaceae > Cunninghamia > Cunninghamia lanceolata. The sequence continues at coordinate 6,311,888 of BSBN01000596.1, forward strand.
TGCTTTTATTCACACATCACATTACACAACAACACCTCTCACAACTAAATCCATCCTATATATATATATCCGCACAAGTGATTTCATCATCTTTCTAGTCAGCACCAGAATAGTTAATATTTTCAATAGACTCTGATCTGTCAGCTGAATCCTTGCATACCAAGTAATGCGGATCAAAGATATACTTGTGGAAATCATTAACCATGTTGGCCAAACATAATTCATGCCTTCATAACCTTTACCAACATTAGTAACACATCCAGAATAATGTCTGATGCTCTGCCAGTCAGTTCTTCCTTTGTTCACACTGCCAACTGGGAACCCGGTACTTAAGCATTCATATCTCTTTATCCTTTCCACACCGGAGGCTCAAACCTTGGAATCTATCAGTCAAGATAGTCCTCTTGACTTCCCCAAATCTACACTTTACCAAGATACTTCCTCTGAGAGATCCAGACCTGTTTGTCGGACCTCGCCACATGCTCTATTCCTGTTTACCGGACCACAACATTCTTCACTCTGACTTCCGGTAGAGACATACCATGTCTTGCGGATGTGTGGGATGAACTTTGTTGCCATCAATGACAACAATCATGAATCCATATAGTGTCTCTTGCCAACACAAATAAAGTTGCAAATGCACAGCGATGGAGGTCCAATCAGGGAGTGACACGTGTCCGAGAGCAGTTGTATGTATATGCAGTTGCATATACAAAAATTTGAGTGTGCAAAAGGGCAAAAATGGTAAAATGTGTTCATGCTACGAAAAGTCAAAAAGGAAAAAGCTACCTGTGTGGCACATTTTAATTGGTCAACGAATTGTCAGCGTGATTTGAAGCTGTTGATCTTGGTGATGAGGAGGAAATCGACGGCCCTGTTTCAAAATTTTATAGGATGGATTTCCTATGCATTCGTAGCTACATTCCAGGCAGGAAAAATTCCTGAGCACGCAAACTGCTATGTTTCCAGAAGCTGCAGGTAGGTTGGCCATTAATGATAGATTTGCAGAGGCATGGTAGATGAATGATAGGCTACCTACCATTTTTAATGAGAAAATCTATAGTCGGCTGCGTGTTTCCTGAGTTCACCTATTTTTCCTCCTCTTTCTGCCTGGAGCATTGAATATTTTAGGCACCATTTAGATGGTGCACTATATCTAGTAGAATTTTTGAAATGACATTGTACTTTGTGCTGGGTGCACGTTCTGGGTATATAAGAACTGTGTCACTCATTTTTTAGAGGGCAAAGACTGGGCAAATTTTGGTGGAATAATAAGGTACAATTTTGCTGGTGGCTCTGTTTGGTGTCTTATGAGTTTATGAATCATATGTTGAATGTTTTATGCATAGTTTTGTTGGTTTCATGTTGTTTTTATATGAGAAATGCATTGTTGCGTGTGTTCGGTTGTTTGTCTCCAAGTTGTGGGCATCTTTTCTTTTGAATCTAAATAGCTAAGGGTTATTCAGGATTCAGGAACATGGATTTTCTGTGTTGAATGTCTAATCTCTTATCTTTGTTCAAGGAAGAAATTAAATGTTTTAGGTTAAGCATTGGGAAAAGTATGCTGCAACAGGGATATCATTAAGTATGAATGACTAAATACTCAGTCTTGGGAAGTATCTGTAAGGCAGACACTAAACAATTTCCCCTTGAAACCTAGTTATTGATTCAAGTTTATGGTAATCATTCACATGTGTATGTCTATCGACTCCGAGCCCCGAGATAGGAGTCTGGTCTTGTATTGAGGTTATAACCCAAGGTCCCAGTCTTGCATCCAAATACAAAATACAAATTCAAACTTCAAATATAAACCTTTAGGATATTAGAAGTAGTTTTAGGACCAAAATCCTCCATCTCACAACTGAGCATAGGCCCAAAGCTAGCCCCTTTGCACTTATTTTACAGTTTTGGTCTGCATAAGAGAGGATTTATCTGCTTTGTATCAACATCCCAGTAAGTTCACATGGATATTTTATGGATGTTGAATAGGGAATACCCCCCTTGGTTCTGCAGAGCCTAAAGATGGAGAGGAGATATTTATAGGGTCTATCTCCTGTACTGTTGGCCCCTAGCCTAGGAATCCTGTTGATCAATGATGGCTACCTTGTAGGGATAACTGGGAAGCATCCAGTTTGGGAAAAAACTGCAACAAACCCCTAACCCATAAACCATAAACCCTAAATAATGCCTCTAAACCTTAACCCCTAAACCCTAAACTTGAGTAACCCTAAACCCCTAAACCCAAAACCCAAGCAACCCTAAACCTCTATCTCCCTATCTCTCCCCTATCTCACTGTCTCTATCATCCCTCTACCTCTCAATCTCTCTCCCTATGTCTCTGGCCATGTCCATCACTCTCTATCTCCCTATCTCTCCCCTCTATCTCCTTTATATCTCTCTATTAGCCCTCTCTCTTTCTAAACCCTAAACCCTAAATGTCTAAACCTTAACCCCTAACCCCTAAACCCTAAACCCTAAATAATGCCTCTAAACCCTAAACCTGAGAAACCCTAAACTTCAAATCCCTAAACCTTAAACATAAGCAAACATAAACCTCTATCTCCCTATCTCTCCCCTATCTCCCTATCTCTATCATCCCTCTACCTCTCAATCTCTCTTCCTATGTCTCTGGCCATGTCCCTCACTCTCTATCTCCCTTTCTCTCCCCTCGATCTCCTCTATATCTCCCTATTGGTCCTCTCTCTCTCTCTAAACCCTAAAGCCTAAACCCTATACTCTAGACCTTAACCCCTAACCCCTAAACCACAAATCCTAAACCTTAAATAGTGCCCCTAAACCTTAACCCCTAACCCCTAAACCCTAAACTTGATAAACCCTAAACTCCTAACCCATAAACCCAAAACCCTAAACCCAAGCAACCCTAAACCTCTATCTCCCTATCTCTCCCCTATCTCCCTATCTCTATAATCCCTCTACCTCTCAATCTCTCTCCCTATGTCTCTAGCCATGTCCCTCACTCTCTATCTCCCTATCTTTCCCCTCAGTCTCCTTTATATCTCCCTATCAATCCTCTCTCTCTCTCTAAACCCTAAGTTACCCTAAACTTCTAAACCTTAACCCATAACCCCTAAACCCTAAACCCTAAATAATGCCCCTAAAGCCTAACCCCCAACACCTAAATCCTAAACCCCTAAACCCTAATCCTCAAACCCAAGCAACCCTAAACCTCTATCTCCCTATCTCTCCCCTATCTCCCTATCTCTATCTTCCCTACACCCCTTAATCTCTCTCCTTATGTCTTTGGACATGTCCCTCAGTTTATATCTCTCTATCTCTCCCCTCTGTCTCCTCTATCTCTCCCAATCTCTATCGATCCCCTCTCTCTATCTCTCTCTAAACCCTAAACCCTAAACCTGAGCAACCCTAAACCCCCAACCCCTAACCCCTAAACCCCTAAACCCTAAATAATTCCCCTAGTCCCCAACCCCTAATCCCTAACCCCTAAACCCTAAACTTGAGGAACCCTAAACTCATAAACCCTAAATAATGTTGGGAATTAAGGTGTCTCAACCTTGGCAATTCCTAGCATTAATTATTTGATTATGTGTTTATTTATTTGCCTATGATGTAATTGTGTTGCACATCTCATTTTGTCATTTAGTATGAAGTGGCATAGTATGTTGTCACTCCACTTGTAATGTGACTAGGATGGTCAACTCATCCCATGTGGATATAGGCATCCCATATTGTGGTAGAGGTTTTCTGCCATGTGTTGGCATCTTGTGTAGTGTGTAAGGAGTTATGACGTGTAAGTGTTATGATGGATTCCTATGATAAATTCTATGATGCGTAAGAGTCGAGAATAGAAGATTCTATGACAAGTGAAGACATGTGTCGAAGAGCATCTTTGGGTGCCCAAGGTGGGTTATGACATGTTGTAAGAGGAATATGTTATTTTTAGTCAGTTTATGATAGATTTTCTTACAGCTGTAAGTGTTGTCAGTTATGACAGATTCAATGACAACTTTAAGGTACGTAAGAGCATCTGTCATAGTCTATCTTGGGATTAGGTGCTCACATTGGGATGGGGTATTGTGACAAGTGTCAAATCCATGTTGTAATGTTGGACAAGTGTCCTTAGGTGTGGGTTTTGGGCCATGATGCTAAGTTGGATGCCCATCATTAGAAGCTTCCTATTTTGCCTTGTAAAATCTATATAAACAGGTGCTTGGATGGGAGATGCATGTAGTGATTGACAGGTACTGTTATGCTACTAGAATATCTCCAGATACGAGTCTCGAAGACTCCTGAAAGAGTATTGGCTCTGAAACTGTATTGTAATCTACATTATTTACTATAATAAATTTGAGCTATGTTTTGGAGTAGTTTTTTTCTCCCAAAAGGGTTTTCCCCACGGTATATCCTCTCTCTCTCTCTCTCTCTCCTATCTACATTCTATGTGTGTGTATTGCTGCAATATCTCTATTCTTGTGTTAACATCAATGTAACTATAAATATTGAAAAGAATTTGCATACTGCTTCCCTCATTAGATTAGTTTAGGAAGCATTTTCCGCACACCTTGCTTCCTTTCAGTTGGTATTAGAGCCTGGCTAGTTTTGGTCCTAGCTGCTGGGTAGGGGTTTTTTGTACTAATCTTAGATTGAGTGAGAGTCTGTGCAGAGTATTCTGTAATCTTGTTGTAGGAAGGAGATGGTAGGCACATTTGGAAGAGTAGAGTTGGAGAAGTTTAATGACAACAATTTCAAGTTGTGGAAACTTAAAATGGAAGACTTGCTTGTTGATAGAGACCTACGGGAAACCATTTTCAGTGTAAAACCAGTGGCAATGTCACAAGATGATTAGGATCTCAAGGATCAGAAAGCTAAGGGTCTTGTGAGACTCTGTTTGGCTGACTCTGTCTTGTTAAATGTCCAAGAAGAGAAGACTGCGAAATAACTATGGAAGAAGCTGGGAGATGTTTATTAGGCCAAATCCCTAGTGAACAAGTTGTTCCTGAGGAAGAAGTTGTATTCTCTAAGGATGGAGGATGGAGGATCCATTGCATACCATTTGAATGCCTTTAACATGCTAGTTGCACAGTTGACATCTGTTGGTGTGAAGATGGAGGAGGAGGATCGATGTATGACCTTGCTTTGTTCTTTGTTGGACTCATGGGACCATCTTGTAATGGCCATTGGGAGTACCACATCCACTTTTAAGGTGGATGAAGTGGTGTCTTCGCTATTATTTGAAGAGATGTAGAGAAAATCATCTAAGTCAGCCAAAGAGGCTCTTGCAGTTCATGGAAGACCCAAGGAGAAAGGGAAGAAAAAGGACAAGAAAGCTGAGAAGGGTAGTGGGAGATCCAAATCTCCTGGAAAGTCCAAGGCACTATGTTGGAACTGTGGAAAAACTAGGCATTTCTGAAAGGAATGCAAAGAGGAGAAAAAGAAAAAGAAGAATGTCCCAGATTTAGATTCTGACAAGTCACAAGATGATGGTGATGCTTTCATTGCAACCTTGGCCACCCATGCATCTGATGATGTGTGGCTGATTGATTCTAGTGCCTCTTTTCATATGACCTTGCATCGAGACTAGTTTACATAGTATGAAGAGTTCGATGGTGGAAGAGTGTACCTGGGTGATGATTCTCATCTGAAGAAAGTTGGCCATGGAAGAGTCACAATCTGATTCCCTAATGGACGAGTGAAGGGGATCTCTGGGGTTATGCACATCCCAGGTTTGGCACAAAACCTACTTTCTATAAGTAAATTGAATGATGCAGGTGTGTAGGTTGTCTTCTCGAAAGAAGGATGTAAGATGACTAGAGGAGCTATGGTGCTTGCAAAGGGTACTCGGAAAGGTACTCTATTTCAGCTGGAGGCATGCACTTCACAATACAATAGTTCTTCTGACTCAATGAAAAGAGCTGCAGTCACTTCATCTCCACCATTGGAACCAGCATTAACGAAAAGATCTGTTGTATCAACTTCTGATGGTAGTGCATTTTGGGTACCTAAGGGTGCTCATGCTTTGGAAGTTAGACTTCCTGCTGAGAAGTCAATGTTATGGCATAAGAGACTTGGCCACATTGGTGAGAAGGGTCTTAGAGCCTTGAAAAATAAAAACCTCATTGAGGGGTTAGATGATTGTAATCTCAATTTTGACTTTTGTGAACATTGTATATATGGAAAGCAAAACCTGTTCAGTTTTACTTGAGTTCTCATAAGTCTTCTGGTGTGTTGGATCTTATTCATTCTAATGTGTTTGGTCCAATTAATGTTCCTTCGATCTCTAAATCTGTATATTTTTTATCATTCATAGATGATTACAGTAGAAGGACATGGATTTATTTTCTCAGAAGAAAATTTGAAGTCTTTAGTCAGTTTAAAGAGTTTAAAGCTTTTGTTGAGAATCAGACTAGTAAAAAGATTAAGTGTTTGAGAACTGACAATGGTGGTGAGTTTTGTTCGGTAGAGTTCGATAAGTTCTGTAAAGAACATGGGATCGAAAGACATATGACAACTCCGTACACCCCGCAGCAAAATGGAGTTACAGAGAGGATGAACAAAACGTTGATGGAGAAGGCTAGGAGTATGCTTAGTGGAGCTAGACTTGAATAAAAGTTTTGGGTTGAAGCTATTGCCACTGCTTGCCACTTGGTAAACAAGTCTCCTACATCAGCTCCTGTTGGTAAGACACCCATGGAGGTGTGGTTTGGTAAGAAGCCTTCAATAAGACATCTCCCTATTTTTGTTTGTGAGGCATATGCTCATGTGCCTAGGGAGAAGAGGTCAAAATTAGAGAACAAGGCTCTTAAGTATATCTTCATTGGCTATGGTGTCGGTGTGAAAGGATACAAGCTTTGGGATCTTGTGGTTGAAAAAGTGTTGTATAGAAGAAGTGTTATTTTCAGAGAGCTAACACCTTCTCCTGTTGTTCTACAACCAAAAGAGAAAGAAAAGAAAGATGATGTGGTTTAGTTTCCTTCTACCCCTAAGAAGACTGAACCAAAAGACCCTGTGAGACCTGATGATGAGGAGAGCTCTAGCATCTCTGAAAGCTCAGAAGAAGAAGCAAAACCTCAACCTCAACCTTTGAGGAGGTCTACATGAACAAGGAAGCAACCTAACAGGTTTGGATATTCATTGCTAGATTCTAGTTGTGCTTTTGCCTTGATTAGTAACACTGATGAGCCTAGAACTGTGACAGAGGCTATGGGCATGAAAGATGTAGGTTCCTAGAAGGAGGCAATGGAAGATGAGATGGCTTATTTGGAGAAGAATAAAACTTGGGACTTGGTGCCTTTGCCTGAAAGACATAAACCTGTTGGTTGTAAATGGGTGTTCAAGAAGAAATTTAGTGGAGATGGCAGTGTTGAGAAGTACAAGGCCAGATTGGTTGCGAAGGGTGTTGTTATATGGAGCCCAATCAAACTCAGAGATTAAATTTACCCCACTTTTATCAGTGCGGTTTCCCCCCAAATCATTTAATGGGGTCAAAGGGCAATGCCCCTTACAGGGGTTTGGGGGCAGTGCCCCTTGCGGGGTCCAGGGGCAGCACCCCCGAAACCTCCACCAATTTTTATTATTTTATAAAGGCGTCAGGAGTTAGTTTTCTATTGGTTGACATAAAAAAACCCTATTTTTGTAACCAACATAAGGCTTGATAAAAGCATCTAAGGGTTAGGGTTTCCATCGATATTGTATTGTAGCATTTGTAGCAATATCAAGTTGCAAGGATTACTGGTTGTAATCGGTTTGATTTATTGGATAATAATATTGGACTCTTTGTTGGTGGATGTAGCCTGAGTTTGGGTGAACCATGTTAAAACTTGTCTCTCACTGTTATTATTTCTGTGTATTTTTCATTCCTCTGTTTAATCTTTATTTGCATTTAATTGATATCTTCTGCCGGCTAACCCTAACAAAGGGGTATTCACAAGTGGAGGGAATTGATTATTGTGAAATTTTCTCTCCCATCGTAAAGCTGACATCTATTCATTTCTTGTTATCTCTTGCAGTAACTTATGACTTAGAGGTGGAGCAGATGGATGTGAAGACAACATTCCTTCATGGTGATTTGGAGGAAGAGATTTATATGTCATAGCTAGAGCATTACATAGAAAAAGGTAAAGAAAATTAGGTTTGCAATTTAAAGAAGTCTTTGTATGGTTTGAAGCAATCTCCTAGGATGTGGTACATGAAATTTGATGCCTTTGTGTTGTCTATTGGATTTATGAGGTCAAAAATAGATCATTGTGTGTACTACAAATTTGACAATGATCACATTCTCATTATTATATTATATGTTGATGATATGCTATTAATTGGGAATGGTAAGAATATGATTTCTGATTTGAAGTCTCAGTTGTTAGCACAGTTTGAGATGAAAAAATTAGGGTTAGCTAGGTACATTCTAGGAATGGAAATCAAAAGAGACAAAGCAAACAAAAAACTTTGGTAAAGCCAGAGTAAGTATGTGAAGACCGTGTTAGAGAGATTCAACATGGCAGATTGTAGACCATTGAGTGTTCCTATTTCTTTGGGGACCAAGTTATCTGTTAATGATTGTCCAAAGTCTCCTTCTGAGATGAAGGATATGAGCATAGTACCTTATGCTAGTGCTAGTGGCAGCTTGATGTATGCTATGGTCTCTACTAGACTAGACATTGCCCAAGCAGTGGGAGTCCTTAGTCGGTTTATGGCTAATCCTGGATGGTACATTGGGATGCAGTGAAGAGAGTGTTTAGATATTTGCGGGGTACTTTTGAGTATTCCCTATGTTATCATGGTCATCTTATAGGACCCCTGCATTCTGTGAGTATTTGAGGATTTGTGGATTCTGATTGAGCGGGTGACATTGACAGTAGGAGATCCACCGGTGCTTATGTGTTTACTATGTTTGATGGTGCAATTAGTTGAATGTGTAAGCAGCAACCTATGGTTGCTTTGTCCACTAGAAAAGCTGAGTATATGGCAGCTACTCATGCTTGCAAGGAAGCCATTTGGCTTAAGAGGTTGTGTTAAGATATTGGTGTTGATGCAGGACAGATTACTATCTGTTGTGATAGTTAGAGTACAATTTTCTTAGCAAAGAATCTGACTTTCCATGCCAGAACAAAGCATATTGATGTATAGTTTCATTTTGTACGAGACATTGTAGAGGATGGGAAGGTCATATTGGAGAAGAAAGACACTTTGAAGAATGTTCCGGATGCATTGACAAAACCAGTGGGCATTGATAAGTTTAGATGGTGTTCGAAGTCTATGGGCCTCTTGGCCTATAGCAGTTAAAATCCTGTTATTTCTCTTGGCTCTTACAAGGTGTTCGACAAGTGGGAGAATGTTGGGAATTAAGGTGTCTCTACCTTGGTAGTTCCAACATTAATTATTTGATTATGTATTTATTTATTTGCTTATGATGTAATTTGTGTTGCACATCCTATTTTTTCATTTAGTGTGAAGTGGCATAGTGTGTTGTCACTCCACTTGTAATGTGACTAGGATGGTCAACTCATCCCATGTGGATATAGGCATCCCATATTGTGGTAGAGGTTTTCTGCCATGTGTTGGCATCTTGTGTAGTGTGTAAGGAGTTGTGACATGTAAGTGTTATGACAGATTCCTATGACAGATTCTATGACACGTAAGAGTCGAGAATAGAAGATTCTATGATAGGTGAAGACATGTGTCGAAGAACATCTTTGAGGAAGGCATCTTTGGGTGCCCAAGGTGGGTTATGACATGTTGTAAGAGGAATATGCTATTTTTAGTCAGTTTATGATAGATTCTCTTACAGCTGTAAGTGTTGTCAGTTATAATAGATTCTATGACAACTGTAAGGTGCGTAAGAGTATCTGTCATAGTCTATCTTGGGATTAGGCACCCACCTTGCGATTAGGCACCCACATTGGGATGGGGTGTTGTGACAAGTGTCAAATCTATGTTGTAATGTTGGACAACTGTCCTTAGGCATGGGTTTTGGGCCATGAGGCTAAGTTGGACACCCATCTCTAGAAGCTTCCTATTTTGCCTTGTAAACTCTATATAAACATGTGCTTGGATGGGAGATGCATATAGTGATTGACAGGTACTGTTATGTTGTCGAAATATCTCCAGATACAAGTGTTGAAGACTCCTAAAAGAGAATTGGCTCTGAAACTATATTGTAATCTACATTGTTTACTGTAATACATTTGAGTTGTGTTTTAGAGTGTGGGGTTTTTCTCCCAAAAGGGTTTTCCCCATGGTATATCTTGTCTCTCTCTTCTGTCTACATTCTATGTGTGTGTATTGCTGCAATATCTCTGTTGTTGTGTTAACATCACTGTAACTGTAAATATTGAAAAGAATTTGCATACTACTTCCCTCATTAGATTAGTTTAGGAAGCATTTTCTGCACACCTTTCTTCCTTTCAAATAATGCCCCTAAACCTTGACCCCTAAACCTGAGTAACCCTAAACCCCTAAACCCTAAATAATTCCCCTAAACCCTAAACTTGAGCAACCCTAAACTCATAAACCCTAAATAATGCCCCTAGACCCTAACCCCTAACCCTTAAACCTAAGAATCCCCAAACCTCTCTCTCTCTCTCTCAAAACCCCCAAACCCTAACCCCTAAACCTTAAACCTAAGAAACCCTAAACTTCTATCTTCCTATCTCTCCCTTATCTCCCTATATCTCTATTGTCCCTCTACCTCTCAATCTCTCTCCCTATCTCTCTAGACATCTTGCTTACTCTCTATCTCCCTATCTCTCCCCTCTGTCTCCTCTATCTCTACCTATCCGTCTCCTCTCTCTCTCTCTACCTATCTATCTCTCCCTATATCCTTATCTCTTTCCTGTCACTCCCTATCATTCCTCTATCAACCTATCTCTCCCTCTCCCTTATCGATGAAGAAAATAAAAATAATAAAACTAGGACTCTCTCTCTCTCTCACCCTATCTCTCCCCTTTCTCTCCCCTCCATCTCCATCCTCTCTCCCTCTTCCTCCCTCTCCCTCTCCCTTATCGACAAAGAACATAGAAACAAGAAAACTAGGACATGCAAAGAGGGATGAGGATATAAATTAGGAGGATGAAATGGAAACAAGATAAAACAAAAGTTCATTGGATGCAAATAATGATGAGAGGAGAGGTGGAAAATAGTAAAATAGGGAAAAATTGGTGGGATCTAAAGGGAAATTGGAAAGGAAAAGGAAAACTAGGAAAGCTAGGAAAAGGAAAACTATCAGAGAGAGAGAGATGTTTTATTTCACCATAACACAAGCACGTTATAACACGCTCACGTTAAATGTGAATGGACATAATACAAGCACATTATAACACGCTCACATTATGCTTTACCTTGGTATTTTCCAAGTCTTTGGCTTAGATTTGTCTTAGGCTTCCAACCCAAAGGATTGAATTGTGTTTAGGACATCCAAAGATGTGTTTTTCTAGATTGTAACAAAAATCACATAATCTGGAGCATGCTGTCATGCCCACATTTCCCATGCAGTCATGACACACAACACACGTGTCATGTCCACATTTGTCATGTGGTCATGACACGAATTACCAAAAACTTTTCTGCATGTCCCTAGGAACTCCCTCACATGCGTCTGCATGCTCAGTGGCAATACGGATGAGGCATAAACGTGTCATAAATATTTGGGGAAGTGCATTTTCCTACACCATACCCTGCGTGATGAAAGCCGTCTAGGGGGTATGCGACGCGATGTGCGCTGCTTCTAGGGTTAGAACAATTTTAATCCGAACCCTAAGTTTCCTAGGTGAAGAGATGATTTCGTCAAATTCGAAACCAAACCCTAACTTTAATGCCTAAAAGAAATTGAATAGATAAAATATAAAAATCAATGGCATGATGGTCGCATGATAAGATGGAGTGATTAAATGATAATCACCAAACGGTCATAAAAATAAGACCCTAAAATCTAGGAAAAATTTGACAGCATAACGCGTTTTCAATAAATGAGATAAAAATTTTAAAAGAAAAAATCAAGGAGGAAATTAATGCAAAAATTAAAATAAATAAATGTAAGTAATGTTAAATAAATTTGCAAGGTAAAAATAACTTGACTACTTAATCAAATTATAAAATTTGAATTAAAATAATAAACGATCGAAATAAACTCATTACTTAAGTCCATTAATAAATATAATTTCGTGAATTACATTTATTAATTAGCCCAAGTTAAAATAAATACAAGGAGGTTAAATTAAAACATCCCCTCTAGGATAAAATTGATAAATTAAAATTAAATTAAATAAAAGATTAACCACGAGGTTAATTTAAAATGCACTAGAATTAAAAAAATAAATGTCCCAAAATGACAACCTACTAAGAGTTAAAACACCCCATCTAAAATAAACAACCCATTCAATTAAATCAACTCTCCAAAAGGAACTAAAATCAAAACCCCCAAATAATATTAACAACCACAAAATAAATCACCAAGGAAATCAAATAAATCAAAATGGCTTGAAAAACAAAAGTGGAGGAAACTTAGTTTCCCGTGCACAAGGGAAAATGGAAGAATTAATTAAAAATCAAATTCTAATTTCCCTCTCAACTTACAACCCTAAGTGCCCTCCAATAATATAATAATTTCCTACACTAGGAAGCCCTAATTTTCTTATTCTATTATTTCCTTATTAAATGCCCTAACTTATTCTTTTGGTTTTCTTCTCTCATAGTTCCACTTCTCTCTTTTTCTTGTTTGTTTGCCTCCATTGTTGCAGGTTAAGGGTTTGATAATGGAGGCCGCCATGGGAATGCCTCACGAAGGTATACATTTTTGTTTGAACAATAGGGTTTCTTTATTATTTTTTTTGTTGTCTCTGAAAACTAGAGAGCAATATATATATATTCGTTGGCAGGTGCAATATATATAAAAAACCAGTAAAACCCATAGCATAGGGCCGGACCGTGCATTGAAAGAGGGGGGTGGAGGTATCATGGTGGACCGGCCGTTGTTTTGTTTTCATTGCAGAGGATAAGAAATGGGAGAGGGGTTTTAAGGCATTGCAAGGGGTGTGGGGAGGGGGTCGAGCCCCCACCCACACCCAAGGGTGTGGGTGGGGGCTCAGCTCCCTCCCCACACACCCCCCCCCCCCCCCCGCGAATAGCAAGAAGGATAGTATGGTGGGCGGCGGCCATGGCCACCCTCCCCCATACTACCCTTTTTTAAAAAAAAAACCTTACCTAAAACTCAGACACTAAACGGTTCGACCACTGTTCTCTGGTATAACATACTTTAAAATAGTTTGTAATCTATAAGGAATATCTGTGTATATGTATAAATTTGCATATATATATAGTGATATATATAATACATTGAGTTTCTTTTTTTTTTGTTTAACAGAGAGGTAAGATTCATTTACAACAGCATATATATATATACTGAACCATATGTATATCTACAAAATCCCATAGATGAATGATAAACCAAATTTGTAACTTGCAATATAGACATAAATATAAACATATATTTTCTTTTGTAACCATAACAGATATGCATATATATATATATATATTTTGAAAATAAATACTCAGAAATATTATTTTCCTTTCTTCAACAGCAAAATGAAATGACAACCTTATTATTTCTTTTGATTACAAAAGTGAACAACACCAAACATAGATGTAGGAACATTTTTCCAAGTTTCATGTAATAAAATTCCATACAAATTTTCTTTCTGCTCTAACTTTTTTTTCTACACAGCATACAACAAAATCACATCAGTAACACATATTATTCTTTTTTTGAAATAATATGACAGCAACTTACATCTTTAGCATTTCTCCATAAACATATAAACATATCAGCATAAATTAATGATAGTTTCTTTTTTTTTTTGAATAAACAATAAGGATGGCTCACATTAGACTTCCTTAAATAGCCAACACAAAGAATAATAATAATTTTGGGCATAACTACAATAAGGCCTCTAAGGCCATGGCTCCAACAACCAATTAAAATAAAGCAAATAAGGCAATAATGAGCTCCTCCAAACTTCATTTTCATCAACAATAAACCTGCAATAACCAACTCAATCAATGGGGAAAATAGCCACGAAGGAAATCCCTCCTCCCTACCATAGACCAGCTAGTGGGTCACCCCTGAGCTAGGGAGGTAGGATTCACACGGTTTGACACACACTCCACAACAATGCAATTTTCCAAGCACACACAAAAAATTCCCAAGGGTTTGCACAAAAGTAAACTCATGAAAATGAGTTTGATGGGGGTAGGGGAGTGGGCCCCTCAACTCAAGAGGTCACTCCATGATCTCAAAATCACCAAGTCTCAAGGCCTCAAGCCACAACCACATAATACATCTCTCCAAATAACTCAACAAAAACTAACATGGCACTCATGCCATAAAAATGCTCTCAATACCAAAGGAAAGCCCTCAAGGCTACAAGTAGCACAAAATGAGGAGGTGACCTCGAGGATGTTCACTCTCCCCTACCCCATACAAGTTGAGCCTTACCTCCAAATGGAGGTGCTCTCACCAAACTCCCAACCCACACAAAAATGAAAACAACCAACAACATAAAAACACAAACACAGCATAAATGAAATATGCAAGGGTAAATGGCCATAGTCATGGATCTTACCTTCAAAAGCTCTAAAAATGGAAGCACGTTTGGTGAAGAGCTCCAAGCTTCCCCAAGTCTTCCAATCTCCAAATTTCTCTAACTCCCCAAAAAGAACTCCAAGAATAGAAAGAAAATATCTAAAATGCAAGAACCACACACTCCTCTTCAAGAGGAGGTAATATAGGCCTTCTAATTTGGCCTTGAGGAATGAGAAGGTGACACTTGTCACCTTCTCCTTCCTCATCCCATGCCACTTGCAAGGGAGAGGAAGTGTGAGGGTGACAAGTGTCACCCTCCAATTCCATTCCAATCCTCACCTTATCCACTTGTGCTCTCACACATGTGTGAGATACCAAGTGATGAGGTGGCATTCCCCTTCAAGCCTCCATGAGGATAAGGGATGCCATATGGCATCCTCTTATTCTCCAAGAGAGCCATCTCCCTCCAAGATGCTCTCACATGTGTGTGAGAGTCTTGGAGGGAGATCCCACACACTTGGGAGTCTTGGAGACCTCCCAAGTCTTCTTGGTGAAGGGATCCCCAAAATTTGGGAAGGGAGATGGGTCTTTCCCAAAGCATGACTCATCTCCCACCCTTAGCTATTTCAAAATTCGTCACTTTGACTAAACCTCAGTTTAGAGTGACCAAAAGTGAGTTACCCCAAGGTTTAGTTAGTCAAAATTGACCCTAGACCCAAGGGTAACCACCTAGGGTAAGTTTTGGGACACTAAGGTACCCCTAGGGAGTCATAAATTCACTTTAAATGGCCCATAAATGAAAACAATACCAAGTGGTGTAAAATAATAAAAATATACAAAACATGATATAAATTAATTAAACAAAGGGGTACTAGGCCAAAATAATAAAACAAACAAGTACTTAAACAACATCCGAATCAAACGTGATCCTCATCCCTCTTGGGAGTGGATCGGTTTCATAGGGAATAACATAAGTGTGAACACTACCTCCAATTTCCCATGGCCTGGGAATATAATCTTGCACAACTAGATCAAGTGTCAATCATATCATGAATAATCATAGCTGAAGCAACTGGAATTAAATTCATGCCATTGTATACAACATTAATCATTTACAACAAAATTCAAGATTAAACTGCATTTTCTATCTAATGTCACATAATCATCATCAATTAATGAGCCCACATAATGAACTAGAAATCACATCAATAATCATCATCTAATATATCTCGCATGTCGAATCTCATCATAGCATCAAAATATGATTTAAATCAAATCACCACATGCCTAATCAATGTCAAATCAAAATTAGGAGATAATATCAAATCTGTATAATGAAACAATAGTCTCTAAAAGTCTGATAACATCACGAATTGTAATGTAAAATGATCAAAATAAGGAAGGAAAATAACTGGCCTCACATCCTCCCCCCTAAGACTAAACTTCCTCTTGGAAGTCATCAAAAAGGTGAGGATAGAGTGCCCTCAAACTAGCTGCATCCTCCCAAGTCGTTGTGACCTCATCATATTGATCCCATTAGACCCTAACCTAGTCTAGCTCTCAACCTCGAAGGCCCAGCGTCTGACAAGCCAATATGCGAATTGGCTCCAAAGCCAACTACCCGTCCACCTCTACCTGTAGAGCACTCCAGTCCAATACATGAGATAAATCAGATATATATCACCTCAATATAGAAATATGAAAGACATCATGGATATGTGACAGGCTAGTTACAATGCTAGACGGTAGGCAACAGGTCCTATCCGCTCCAAGATCTCAAAAGGTCCTACAAACCATGGTGCGAGCTTAGAGCCCTTTCCATAACGGATTGGACTCTTGTGTGGCCGCACTCGAAGGACTACTCTATCCCCAACTGAGAAGCTCCGATCATGTCTCTTAGCATCGGCATACTTCTTCTATCTATCCTGTGCCTCTTGAAGTCTCTGCCTAATCAATGTGACCTGCTGCTCCATATCCTGAACCAACTCTGGACCAATGGAAACCCTGTCCTCTATCCGATCCCAACTCAATGGTGTCCTGCATGGTCTGTTGTATAAAGCCTAAAAAGGAAGCATACCCAACGAGCTGTGATGCCCATTATTGTAGGCAAACTCAACCAGATACAGATACTCCTCCCATCTAGACTAATGGTCCATAACATACATACAAAGCATATCCTCCAACACCTGATTCACCTGCTCTGTCTATCCATCTGTCTTGGGGTGATATGCAGAACTAAAGTTGAGCTGTGTGCCCAACGCCTGCTACAAAGCTCTCCAAAAGGCTGAAGTAAACACTGAATCCCTGTCAGAAATGATGCGGTGAGGTACTCCATGTAATCTCACAATATCATCCAAGAATACTCTTGCCACTGCTGGTGCATTGTACGTCATGCGTACATGTGAGAAATGCGCCACCTTGGTCAACTTGTCGACTGTCACCATGATGGCATCATGGCGGCGTGAAGACATGGGAAGACCAACAATGAAATCCATGGAAATGGTGTCCCATTTCCACTCAGGTATCTCGTGAGGGTATAAAAGACCTGCTAGATGTTGATGCTCGGCCTTAACCCTCTAGCACTCAAGGCATCGAGCAACAAACTCTGCAATATCCCGTCTCATACCCGCCCAATGGTACAACTATTGTAGGCCAGCATGCATCTTCTTCACCCCCGGATGTGCTGGATATAGTGCTCTATGAGCCTTTGATAACACTATAGTATGTAGGTCACCTGCGCGGGGTACATAGATGCGCTGTCGATGACAAAGTAACCCATCTGCCTCAAGTGAGTACCCTGCAAACTTGCCCACAAGGGCCCTCAGTGAATAGATCACCTGTTGCACATCAAGAAACCACTCATCCTTAGGCAGATGCTGAATAATGCATCCTCTCAAGTCCACACTTAGAGTCAAGGTCAAGATCTCGTGGCGCCTCTGACTCAATGCGTCAGCTACCACGTTCTCCTTCCCTTTGATGTAGTGGACAACAAAGTCATACTCACAAAGAAACTCTATCCAGTGTTGTTGACAGGCATTCAGATTCAGCTGTGTAAATATATACTGAAGGCTATGGTGATATGAATGAAGCTCAAAGCGACGACCCAATAAGAAATGTCTCCAACAGACTAGAGCATGAACCACTGTTGCAAGCTCCAAATCGTGAGTGGGGTAGTTCATCTCATGGGTCTTGAGCTTTCGCGACTCATACACGATCGCTCTACCACCTTGCATAAGTATGGCTCCCAAACCCTCAAGTGATGCATCTGTGCAAACCATAAAATCTACTGCTGGATCAGGAATCGCTAAAATGGGAGCACTGGTAAGACACTCCTTTGGGACCCCAAAGGCCCTCTCACACTGCTTAGTCCATAGAAAACTCTTCCCTTTCCACTAAAGGGAAGTGATGGGGTGCGCTATCCGAGAAAAACCCTCAACAAATCTACGGTAATAACCAGCTAACCCCATAAAGCTCCTGACCTCTGTCACACTGGTAGGTGCTGGCCAATCTTTGATAGCCTTGATCTTTGATGGATCTATTGAGATACCATCACCAGATAGGATGTGCCCCAAATACTGTACCTCTGTCCTGAAAAATACACACTTCTCCAAGTTCCCATAAAGATTCTGCTCCCTCAAACACTAGAACCTGACATAGGTGCTCCTCATGCTCCTCGGTCCGCGAATAGATCAATATGTCATTGAGGAAAATAATCACGAACTGATCCAAGTAGGTACGGAACACCCCGTTCATGAGACTCATGAACACTGCAGGGGCGTTTGTCAAACCGAAGAGGACCATAGTGAACTCATAGTGGCCATATCGAGTCCGGAAGGCGGTCTTATGGATGTCTGCTTCTGTGATACACAACTGATGGTAACCAGACTTCAGGTCAATCTTAGAGAACACCCTAGCTCCCTGCATTTGATAGAAGAGATCGTCAATCCTGGGTAGAGGATAATGGTTCTTCACCGTCACCTTATTCAACTGCCTATAATCCATGCATAATCGAAGAGACCCATCCTTCTTCTTCATGAAGATGACAGGAGCTCCCCAAAGTGAAATGCTCAGTCGGATGTGCCCCTTCTCGAGCAAGTCCTCAAGCTGCAACTTGAGCTCTGTGAGCTCATGAGTGGTCATCCTGTAGGGTGCATGAGACACTAGCTTAGCACCTGGTACTAAATCAATATGAAAGTCTACCTCACGATGGGATGGCATCCCCGACAATTCTGCTAGAAACACATCAGAAAAATCTCTCAGGATGGGATGGTCATCCAAAGATGCCTTAGGCTCGTCATCTAATCTGTCACTCACTATAATAGCGAACATCTAACATCCCTTTCGCATGCAGTGCTTAAGTTGTTGAGCGGATATCATACGCACTGCCGTGGGCTTCTGAATGCCCACTATCTCAACTGATGTACCATGATCGTCTAAGCATCTAATCGCCTTTCAGCGACAATCTAGCTTGGCTTGATGAGCCGCAAGCTAGTCCATACCCAAAACCACATCGTAGAATCCTAATGTCATAACTCTAAGGTCACATACTATGGAAAAGGGTCCCAAAGATATCTCACAGTTGTGGACTAAGGCATCTACTATCATCTTGGCCCCTGAGACCAAATCAACCACCCACCTATCACCCTGTCTAGAGGCCACCAGCCTGTAACGCTCCACTAACAATGGAGATATGAAAGAGTCAGTAGCACATGAGTCAAAAAGAATAGAAATGGGGACACCCCCTATCATACTTGATGTCTCAATCACTGATGCCTAAAAATTAGCCTGGCAGTTATCAACCACTGTAAACATACGGTGGGACCTACCCACATCTCCAACCGTCTGCTCTGATCCTCTTGAATGAGGCTGCCCCTACTGTAAAGCCCTGTGGACACTCTCTGGCTAGATGTCCCACTCCACCACACACATAACATGGGCCCCTAGCCTGTACCTGTCCAGTTTGAGTCCTGCTCGACTGCTGCTGTCCAAATCTACCTGTGGACCTGTGTGAACCCCTGTATGACTACTACATCCTCGTGGGCCCCGCAGGTGGTCCTTGCTACCTCTGATCTCTACGCGGGCCCTGCTGGTGCCAACCCCAATTATGCCCCCCATG
The DNA here is from genome assembly GCA_027924645.1 of Cunninghamia lanceolata. NCBI lineage: Eukaryota > Viridiplantae > Streptophyta > Pinopsida > Cupressales > Cupressaceae > Cunninghamia > Cunninghamia lanceolata. The sequence goes on from BSBN01000596.1 coordinate 6,331,555, forward strand.
TACCCTCTGCTGTGGCTGGGATCTTTGTTGTTGTTGCAGCTATTGCTGCTGTGGGGGCCGAGGAGGTAAGGATGCAGAACTAAATCCTCCTCTTTGAGGTGGTGGTGGTGATCTGCGGTAACTCTGCTAATGCTGCTACTGCCCATGATCCTAAAACTAAGGGTGTGAACTCTACCCTCGTCCTTGTATCTCCTCAGCTATGTATGCCTTCTCGACAACATTTCTCAATGTCTGGGGGTCTGCCATGCATACAGGCCCTGCTATGCTATGGTTCAATCCTCTAATAAACTTATGAACTAAGAGTTTCTCATCATGGAGATACTCCGCATATCGAGACAACTCGGTGAATCTACCCTCATACTTGTTAGACTTAGGGCACACAACTGAGAGGGGGGGTGAATCAGTTGTACGAAACTTTCTCAAATTAAACACTTGAATCTTCTTTAGTGATTAGCAGAATATTAATCATGAACCATAATGCATTCAAATCAAAAGTAGAAACATATCAATACATAAGACACCAAGATTTTGATGTGGAAAACCCGGTTAAGGGAAAAACCACGGGGTGATTAGCCCAAGAATGTATTCTCTGTTAGAAGAATAGAAAGAACAAATGGCACATGCCAGTTAGGGCTCACTGCTTGAGCACACTGCTCATAAGAGGCTCACTGCCTACAAGAGACACACTGTCTACAAAGAAATAAGTATCACCTTTATGAACTAGAAAATAGCATCTTCACCATGCTTGAATCAGTTCCATTTAAGCCCAATACTTCTGCTCTGCCTTTCACACTTCTCGCTACCACACACTCATCACCGCAAGACACACCTCAAAATAACTTCACAATCCCTTATTTATACAAGGCATCGACTTAGGAACAATCATCTAAGTTAGCAAACACCTACAAGAACATCCGCAAGACGTGTAATACATCCAGTCAGCCAGTCTCAAGAAGAACACCAATATCTGGTGGTTATTCTTCAAATGCAAACTCTAACTTCAATGCGGACCATCAACATGAACTGGACATGATCCAACGATCATCATAACCTTCCCTGAATCACCAAGAACATCTGCACTTCATCATCCTACTGGAATTCTTCTCTCTTTTATCCAGAGCTTCAAGAACACAGTTTGTCAACACTGTCACAAATGAATAGGCTCTTCTGGACCTTCAAACCATGAACCAATCTAGTTAATACTTCACAGGGACATCCTCAACACTCCCTCAAATCCGCAGAATGGGATAATGCATTACCGGACCTCACCGGACCTATCTGTGTCACTCTGTCACCTCTGGACACTTGCCAGAGCTGGTTTTACTTGAATGATCATAACTTCTTCAGATCTTCATGTGGACCTCTGAAAACTTGATTGGAGCATCTTAAGACTTATATATACAAACCCTTTAAACCGTATCCTCTGATCCTCAACCTATCTTGGACTTTTACCTTGTTGTCATCACTATTCTTCACTATTCCTGATTGAGACTAATTTTCTCAATATCCTCAGCACACAACTCATCCAATCGTTCTCATTAATGCAACATGAGTATGTTGACATCAATGACAACACCAGTTAAACCCATACTTGCAACAATCTCCCCCTTTGTCATTGATGGTAACATATGATGTGAAAAACCATTAAGACAAGAACTTCTCCTTACTGTCACAACTCCCCCTATCAACAGTAACCATTCACATGTCTTCTCTCCCTTTACTGCTTCCCATTTGATCAGCAACCACTTGTTTTTCACATGTCTTCTCTCCCCCTTTGACATCAATGGCAAAGGGCTCATACTTGCAATTTCACCACTTCAGACTCATACCTGCTGCTCCCCCTGAGTAGCAGCTCCCCAACATCAATCCGGATCACAAGATGTGACTATGATACCCACCAGACTGATGCACATCAGTGCACCTTAGTTCATCACCGGAGGGGCAATAACCCCTAACTTCTCCCTGAGATACTCAAAAGAGTCCTTAGATAGAGGTTTAGTAAAGATATCTATAATCTGATCCTTGGATGACATAAACTCCAATTTGACTTCACTCTTATTCACTTGCTCTCTTAGAAAGTGAAACTTGATAGATATATGCTTTGTCTTTGAATGCAACACCGGATTCTTAGATATACTTATAGCACTTGAATTATCACAGTGGATTGTGATAGGCTCCTCATACTCTACTTTAATATCTCTTAGCATCTGCTTCATCCACAAGACTTGAGTGCAACAACCTGCTACTGCTATGTATTCTGCTTCAATTGTAGATAGGGATATTGCCTCTTGTTTCTTGCTTAGCCAAGAAACTAATCTCTTTCCCAAAAAGAATGCTCCACCACTGGTACTCTTCTGATCATCCACATCTCCTACCCAATCTGCATCTGTATATGCATGAAGAGAGAAATCATGATTTCTAGGATACCACAGACCATACTCAACTGTTCCTTTTAGGTACCTAAAAATCCTCTTGATTGCCATGACATGAGATTCTCTGGGATCAGCGTGGAATCTCGCAACAAGACCAACAGCCTGCATTATATCTGGTCTAGTTTGAGTGAGATACCTCTAATCATTGATCTGTACTTTGTCTGATCTACCTTAGGGGAGTCATCATCTTTGCTCAACTTACATCTAGTTGCCATGTGAGTGTTCATTGGCTTTGAATCTTCCATTCCAAATTTCCTCAACAATTCTTTCACATATTTGGTCTGAGAAATAAAGATTCCTTTCTTTGTCTGAGTAATTTGCAGACCCAAGAAGAAATTCATTTCACCAAGCATTGAGATCTCAAACTCACTTTTCATTTGATTTGCAAAGGTTTTACACATACTATCTCTTCCTCCAAAGATGATATCATCAACAAATACTTCAATAATCAAGATGTTTTCATGATCAATTTTGAAATATAGGTTACTGTCAGCAGTTCCTTTGTTGAAACCAATCTTCAAAAGATGTTTGTCCAGTCTTTCATACCAGGCTCTTGGGGCTTGCTTTAGTCCATATAGTGCCTTCTTCAATTTGCAGACCATATCACCATGCTTAGATAATTGAAAACCATCCGGTTGTTCAATGTACACTTCTTCTAAGTCACCATTCAAGAAGGCAGACTTGACATCCATCTGATACACCTTGAAATCCTTGAAGGCAGTAAATGCAAGAAATAGTCTGAATGCTTCAATTCTTGCCACCGGAGCAAAGGTTTCTTCAAAATCAATCCCTTCTATTTAAGAGTAGCCTTTGCAGACTAATCTGGCTTTATTTCTGATTACTTCACCAACTTCATTTAGTTTGTTCCAGAAGACCCATTTGGTTCCAATCACATTCTTGTTTCTAGGTCTGGGAACAAGATCCCAAGTGTGATTTTTCTCAATTTGCATCAACTCTTCCTCCATTGCTTTGGTCCAGTTTTCATCATTGCAGGCTTCATTTATTGTCTTAGGTTTAATCTTTGAAATCAGACAATATTCATCTAAATTTTGAGATTTTTTCCTTCTAGTTTGCACACCTTTGCTTTTGTCACCTATGATCTGATCTTCAGAGTGGTTCAATCTTACATACCTTGGAACTTTGAGAGTTTCTTGCACTTCTGCTTCTTGATCAGGCTCATTCAGACCTATCTCTTCTTCTTGATTTACCGGATTAGTCTGAATCTGACCTTTAGGAGAGGATTGAGCTCCTTGAACCAGAACATCATTCTGATCATCTTCATCATACTCATAAAACCTTGAGGGTTTCTCTATTCCCTCATCAACCTTCACATTTGTACTTTCTATCATCTTTCTTAGTCTCTTGTTATAACACCGGTATGCTTTTCTTTGAGTAGAGTAACCCAAGAATATTCCTTCATCACTTCTAGCATCAAACTTGCCTAAATCTTCATCTCTTTTGATGTAACACTTGCTACCAAAGACTCTGAAATATCTTACAGTAGGAGTAATGCCAAACTAGAGTTCATAAGGGGTCTTACCGGTATTGCTTCTGATTTGAACTCAATTAAGAGTATAGACTGCAGTGTTGATAGCTTCTCTCCAATAGATCTGAGGAACATTTTCTTCCATCATCATGGTCCTAGATGCTTCCTAGATGGTCCGATTCTTTCTCTCCACTACTCCATTCTGCTGTGGAGTCCTAGGAGCAGACAACTATCTCTTGATTCCATGTTTCTCACAGAACTCTATGAACTCACCGGATGTGAATTCTCCACCTCTATTAGACCTCAAACACTTCAACTTTAATCCTGTTTCATTCTCTACCATAGCCTTGAATATTTTGAATTTCTCAAGAGCTTCTGATTTCTCCTTTAGAAAGGTTACCCACATCATTCGGGAATAATCATCAATTAACAGCATGAAGTATCTATCACCTTGAATACTCCTGGTTCTTGCCAGACCACAAAGATCAGTGTGAACTAAGTCCAATAATCTGGTAGAAGACAGTTCCTTGCTTTTAAATGTGACTCTGCTTAGCTTAACCAACTGACATTCTTTTCACAATCTATTAGTAGGTTTCACCAATTTTGGAAGATCTCTTACAGCCTGAGTATTGCTTATCTTGATGATATTATCAAAATTCACATGACACATTCTCCTATGCCATAACCAACTCTGATCAACTTGAACAAATAAACAACTTTTACCAGCACCAACTAAGTGGAAGATATTACCTTTAGTTTGAGCATCGGATGCAATCTCTGTTCCGGATCTTTCAAAGATTTTGCATTTTCCATCCTTGAATTAGAGATCATAGCCTTTGTCCACCAACTGTCCAACACTAAGAAGATTGTGCTTCAAACATTCAACATATAGTACATTACCAATTTTTTTCTTCCATCAAAAGAAATAGTTCCTCTTCCTCTGATTCTACTAGGAGAATTATCACCAAACTTCACCACTCCTCCTTCATACCTTTCCAAGTCTATGAACTTATTTTCATCACCTATCATGTGGTGAGAGCAACCACTGTCAATGACCCAATCATTCTTTTCTTCAACTTGGGCGGCCAGAGCTCTTTCTACAACTTTATGATTGATAGATACATAGGATATTGGTTCTTCTTCCTTGATGACAATAAACACCCATTCACTTCCGGATTTGTTTCCTGTCTCTGATTCATCATCTGTTACTCCTTCATTATCATCTTCTTCATGAACATAGTAACAATTCTTTTAGAACCTTGATCTGTTAGGATTTGGCTTTGAAAATCTTTCCGGACATCTTGAGGCAAAATGACCAATCTTATTGCAGTTAAAACACTTAAAAGGTAATTTTCCTTCATACTTACCAGATCCTCTTGGCAGTCTCATTGCAATGAGGGCTTCAAGTTGAGCAGTTTCTACTTCTTCTTCCAGGTCTTTTCTTGCTTTTTCATACCATGATAGTTTCCTTGATGAGTTCTCTCCTAGATCAAATCCTTGTTTACCTTTCACAGAGGCACTGGCTTTGAATGCAGATTCAGTTTTGGGGGGATCATCTCCAAACTCAGTCATTTCAAAAGTAGCTAGTTTGCCAGCCAATTGGTCTCTTGTGACAGTAGTATGGGCTCTGAATTCATCAATGGCAGAAACCTTGATTTTGTAAGAGGCAGGAAGGGATCTGAGAATTTTACCAATAATCTCATTTTCATCCAAGACTCCACTAGAATTTCTAATTCCACAAACCAACTCATTCACTCTTGGCACAAAAGTGGTAATATTTTCATCATCTCTCATCTTCAGTTTTTCAAATTTCCCTTTTAGACTTTGTAACCTTGCACATTTAACATACTCGTCTCCTTCATGCAAAAGTTACAGTTTAATCCAGATCTCATAGGAAGTTGGTAGGTCAATAACATTTGAGAGCTCTGAGTCAGTTAATCCGCTTAGAAGAGCCTCTTTGGTTTGCAGATTATTTTCAGCATCTATGATTTCATTTAGGGTTGTCGAACCACCCTGTGGAGGTACATACGCTTTTGTGACCATGGACCAGTATGCCATTCCCATACACTGCAAGTGACATTTCATGCGACCTTTCCAAAGAGAAAAGTTGGTTCCACCAAACTTTGGACTATCCTTCTTTTATGATGACATCCTGGATCTCCTCAAGTGGTTAAGCTCCTTTTAGAGGAACTTAGCTCTGATACCAATTGTTAGACTTAGGGCACACAACTGAGAGGGAGGGTGAATTAGTTGTGCAAAGCTTTCTCAAATTAAACACTTGAATCTTCTTTAGTGATTAGTAGAATATTAATCATGAACCATAATGCATTCAAATAAAAAGTAGAAACATATCAACACATAAGACACCAAGATTTTGACGTGGAAAACCCGATTAAGGGAAAAACCACGGGGTGATTAGCCCAAGAATGTATTCTCTGTTAGAAGAATAGAAAGAACAAATGGCACATGCCAATTAGGGCTCACTGCCCAAGCACACTGCTCACAAGAGGCTCACTGCCTACAAGAGACACACTGTCTACAAAGAAATAAGTATCACCTTTATGAACTAGAAAATAACATCTTCACCATGCTTGAATCAATTCCATTTAAGCCCAATCTTTCTTCTCTGCCTTTCGCACTTCTCCTCGCTACCACACACTCATCACCGCAAGACACACCTCAAAATGACTTCACAATCCCTTATTTATACAAGGCATCAACTTAGGAATAATCATTTGAGTCAGAAAACACCTACAAGAACATCCGCAAGACGTGTAATACATCTAGTTGGCCAGTCTCAAGAAGAACACCAATATCTGGTGGTTATTCTTCAAATGCAAACTCTAACTTCAATGCAGACCATCAACATGAACTAGACATGATCCAACGATCACAATAACCTTCCCTGAATCACCAAGAACATCCGCACTTCATCATCCTACTGGAATTCTTCTCTCCTTCATCTAGAGCTTCAAGAACACAGCCTGTCAACACTGTCACAAATGAATAGGCTCTTTCAGACCTTCAAACCATGAACCAATCTAGTTGATACTTCACAGGGACATCCTCAACACTCCCTCAAATCCGCAGAATGGGATAATGCATTACCAGACCTCACCGACCTATCTGTGTCACTCTATCACCTTTGGACACTTGTCAGAGCCGGTTCTACTTGAACGACCATAACTTCTTCAGATCTTCATGTAGACCTCTGAAAACTTGATTGGAGCATCTCAAGACTTATATCTAGAAACCCTTTAAACCGCATCCTTTGATCCTCAACCTATCTTGGACTTTTACCTTGTTGTCATCATTGTTCTTCACTGTTCCTGATTGAGACTAATTTTCTCAATATCCTCAGCACACAGCTCATCCAATCCTTCTCATTAATGCAACATGAGTATGTTAACATCAATGAAAACACCGATTAAACCCATACTTGCAACAATACTAAGCAACTGTAAGTCCTCTCTGCTGAAGGTCATGAAAATCATCTATGCGATGTTGCTTGTAGTGATCTAATAAATATCATGCATTGAAGCGCTCAATGAAAGTCTCCCATGTGAGTGTGTCCAATGATAGATGGCACTTGCACTCCTCAGTGTGCCACCAAGTAGCTGCTGCGTCTCGTAATAGGTGGACTGCCACATGTACCTTCGTGTTTCCCTTGTAAGGACGCAACGCGAAGCATCTATTTAAGATGATGAGCCAGGCCTCTGTCTCAGCTCCCTCTATGGTCCCGACGAATGTAGGAGGATTCAGCCTAAACAAATCTCTGATGGGATCTCCTCAGTCTCTATGCCCTCTGATAGGCTCATCCACATAATAATCATAAGGCCTGTACACAATATGCTCCACTCACACTGCCTCCTCATGCCTAGCATGACGTGGAGGGCTCTTGCTATGGGCCCTATTGGCCAATCCAACCTCCTCTGCCATCGTATTTGGTATCTCAACATATGGCTCCACATGTGGTGCCTCTCGTGGCTCGACGCGAGGCTCCATACGTGGCTCAACATGTGACTCTACTAGTGGCTCCACACGTGGCTCCTCTCGCAGATCAATGCAGGGCTCAACACGTGGCTCTATGCGTGGCTCGACTGCAGTTGGTGGTAGCCTATCTAACACTGCCTGTAGAGCCTGCAATATCTGTGGCCCAATATCTAGTATAGGTAGGGCCGGTGGTGCCTGTGGTACCTGTGGGGCCGGCAGTGCCTGTCCCTCAGTTGAAGAATCACTATAAACCTCTACGGACTCCTTGCGGCATGAACACGCTTGCTAAACTCGTCGGGGAGGCATCCTACAAAAATGAGGTAACCACACATTAATCAAAGTTGTAGAATAATAATGTGCCCGAAACAAGCCCAATGTTTAAACCTGGCTTCGATACCAAATGTCATGCCCACATTTCCCATGTGGTCACGACACACAACACATGTGTCATGCCCACATTTGTCATGTGGTCATGACACGAATTACCAAAAACTTTTCCGCATGTCCCTATGAAGCCCCTCGCACGTGTTTGCGTGCTTGGTGGCAATACACATGAGGCATAAATGTGTCATACATATTCACAGAAGTGTGTTTTCCTATGCCATCCGCTGCGCAATGAAATCCGTCTAGGGGGTATGCGACGCAATGGGCGCCACTTCTAGGGTTAGAATGGTTTTAATCCAAACCTTAAGTTTCCTAGGTTAAGAGATGATTTTGTCAGATTTGAAACCAAACCCTAACTTTAATGCCTAAAAGAAATTGAATAAATAAAATATGAAAATCAATGGCATGATGGTCGCATGATAAGATAGAGTGATTAAATGATAATTGCCAAAGGGTCATAAAAATAAGACCCTAAAATTTAGGAAAAATTCGACAGCATAACGCGTTTTCAATAAATGAGATAAAAATTTTAAAAGAAAAACTCAAGGAGGAAATTAACGCAAAAATTAAAATAAATAAACGTAAGTAATGTTAAACAAATTTGCAAGGCAAGAAAAACTTGACCACTTAATCAAATTATAAAATTTGAATTAAATTAATAAACGACCAAAATAAACTCATTACTTAAGTCCATTAATAAATATAATTTCATGAATTACATTTATTAATTAGCCCAAGTTAAAATAAATACAAGGAGGTTAAATTAAAACATCCCCTCTAGGATAAAATTGATAAATTAAAATTAAATTAAATAAAAGATTAACCACGAGGTTAATTTAAAACGCACTAGAATTAAAAAAATAAATGTCCCAAAATGACAACCTACTAAGAGTTACAACACCCCATCTAAAATAAACAACCCATTCAATTAAATTAACTCTCCAAAAGGAATTCAAATCAAAACCCCCAAATAATATTAACAACCACAAAATAAATCACCAAGGAAATCAAATAAATCAAAATGGCTTGGAAAACAAAAGTGGAGGAAACTTAGTTTCCCATGCACAAGGGAAAATGGAAGAATTAATTAAAAATCAAATTCTATTTTCCCTCTCAACTTACAACCCTAAGTGCCCTCCAATAATATAATAATTTCCTACACTAGGAAGCCGTCATTTTCTTATTCTATTATTTCCTTATGAAATGCCCTAACTTATTCTTTTGGTTTGCTTCTCTCATAGTTCCACTTCTCTTTTTTTCTTGTTTGTTTGCCTCCATTGTTGCAGGTTAAGGGTTTGATAATGGAGGCTGCCATGGGAATGCCTCACAGAGGTATACATTTTTGTTTGAACAATAGGGTTTCTTTATTATTTTTTTTGTTGTCTCTGAAAACCAGAGAGCAATATATATATATTCATTGGCAGGTGCAATATATATAAAAAACCAGTCAAAGTAAAACCCATAGCACAGGGCCGGACAGCGCATTGAAAGAGGGGGGCAGAGGTCTCATGGCAGACCAACCGCCATTTTGTTTCCATTGCAGGGGTGTGGGGAGGGGGTCGAGTCCCCAACCACACCCAAGGGTGTGGGTGGGGGCTTGGCCCCCTCCCCACACCCCCCCTCGCAGACAACAAGAAGGATAGTATGGTGGGCGGCAACCATGGCTGCCGCCCCCATACTACCTTTTTCTAAAAAAAAATCTTACCTAAAACTCAGACACTAAATGGTTCAACCACTGTTCTCTGGTATAACATGCTTTAAAACAGTTTGTAATCTATAAGGAATATCTATGTATATGTATCAGTATGCATATATATATGTATCTGTGTATATATATGTATTTGTGTATATATACAGTGATATATATAATACATTGAGTTTTTTTTTTGTTTAACAGAGGTAAGATTCATTTACAACAGCATATTTATGTATATACTGAACCATATGTATATCTACAAAATCCCATTGATGAATGATAAACCAGATTTGTAACTTGCAATATAAACAGAAATATAAATGTATAGTTTCTTTTGTAACCATAACAGATATGCATATATATATATATATTGAAAATAAATACTCAGAAATATTATTTTCCTTTCTTCAACAGCAAAATGAAATGACAACCTTATTATTTCTTTTGATTACAAAAGTGAACAACACCAAACATAGATGTAGGAACATTTTTCCAAGATTCATGTAATAAAATTCCATACAAATTTTCTTTTTGCTCTAACTTTTTTTTCTACACAACATACAACAAAAATCACATCAGCAACACATATTCTTCTTTTTTTTTTGAAATAATATGACAGCAACTTACATCTTCTTTAGTATTTCTCCATAAACATATAAACATATCAGCATAAATTATTGACAGTTTCTTTTTTTTTTAATAAACAATAAGGATGGCTCACATTAGACTTAAACAACCAACACAAAGAATAATAATAATTTTGGGCATAACTACAATAAGGCCTCTAAGGCCATGGCTTCAACAACCAATTAAAATAAAGCAAATAAGGCAATAATGAGCTCCTCCAAACTTCATTTTCATCAACAATAAACCTGCAATAACCAACTCAATCAATGGGGAAAATAGCCACGAAGGAAAGCCTGTTGCAAGGTGTGGCCCTTGGTCTTCTTGTTCAGCGCTGCGCTACGGTGGTTTGCGACAAGGGCTTAACCGCCTCCCGTGCTTGTTAAGTCAAGTGGTTGTATCGAGCATTAAAAGGTCGATCTTTTGGTGCAATGACAGCTAACAATTGGTATTAGAGCTAAGGTCACAGGTTCAAACCCCGTGGTTGCGCTGGGGGGATTATTGCAAGGTGTGGCCCTTGGTCTTCTTGTTCAGCGTTGCATTGCGGTGGTTTGCGACAAGGGCTTAACCGCCTCCCGTGCTTGTTAAGTCAAGTGGTTGTATCGGGCATTAAAAGGTTGATCTTTTGGTGCAACGGCAGCTAACAAAGCCCTCCTCCCTACCATAGACTCGCTAGTGGGTCACCCCCGAGCTAGGGAGGTAGGATTCACATGGTTTGACACACACTCCACAACAATGCAATTTTCCAAGCACACACACAAATTTCCCAAGGGTTTGCACAAAACTAAACTCATGAAAATGAGTTTGATGGGGGTAGGGGAGTGGACCCCTCAACTCGAGAGGTCACTCCATGATCTCAAAATCACCAAGTCTCAAGGCCTCAAGTCACAACCACATAATACATCTCTCCAAATAACTCAACAAAAACTAACATGGCACTCATGCCATCAAAAATGCTCTCAATACCAAAGGAAAGCCCTTAAGGCTACAAGTAGCACAAAATAAGGTGGTGACCTCGAGGAGGTTCACTCTCCCCTACCCCATACAAGTTGAGCCTTACCTCCAAATGGAGGTGCTCTCACCAAACTCCCAACCCACACAAAAATGAAAACAACCAACAACATAAGACCACAAACACAACATAAATGAAATATGCAAGGGTAAATGGCCATAGCCATGGAGCTTACCTTCAAAAGCTCTAAAAATGGAAGCACGTTTGGTGAAGAGATCCAAGCTTCCCCAAGTCTTCCAATCTCCAAATTTCTCTAACTCCCCAAAAAGAACTCCAAGAATAGAAAGAAAATATCCAAAATGCAAGAACCCCACACTCCTCTTCAAGAGGAGGTAATATAGGCCTTCTAATTTGGCCTTGAGGAATGAGAAGGTGATACTTGCCACCTTCTCCATCCTCATCCCATGCCACTTGCAAGGGAGAGGAAGTGTGAGGGTGGCAAGTGTCACCCTCCAATTCCATTCCAATCCTCACCTTATCCACTTGTGCTCTCACACATGTGTGAGAGACCAAGTGGTGAGGTGGCATTCCCCTTCAAGCCTCCATGAGGATAAGGGATGCCATATGGCATCCTCTTATTCTCCAAGAGAGCCATCTCCCTCCAAGATGCTCTCACACGTGTGTGAGAGTCTTGGAGGGAGATCCCACACACTTGGGAGTCTTGGAGACCTCCCAAATCTTCTTGGTGAAGAGATCCACAAACTTTGGGAAGGGAGATGGGTCTTTCCCAAAGCATGATTCATCTCCCACCCTTAGCCATTTCAAAATTCGTCACTTTGACTAAACCTCAGTTTAGATTGACCAAAAATGAGTTACCCCAAGGTTTAGTTAGTCAAAATTGACCCTAGACCCAACGGTAACCACCTAGGGTAAGTTTTGGGACACTAAGGTACCCCTAGGGAGTCATAAATTCACTTTAAATGGCCCATAAATGAAAATAATACCAAGTGGTGTGAAACAATAAAAATATACAACACATGATATAAATTAATTAAACAAAGGGGTGCTAGGCCAAAATAATAAAACAAATAAGTACTTAAACAACATCCGAATCAAACGTGGTCCTCATCCCTCTTGGGAGTGGATCAGTTTCACAGGGAATAACATAAGTGTGAACACTACCTCCAATTTCCCGTGGCCTGAGAATATAATCCTGCACAACTAGATCAAGTGTCACTCATATCATGAATAATCATAGCCAAAGCAACTGGAATTAAATTCATGCCATTGTATACAACATTAATCATTTACAACAAAATTCAAGATTAAATTGCATTTTCTATCGAATGTCACATAATCATCATCAATTAATGAGCCCACATAATGAACTAGAAATCACATCAATAATCATCATCTAATATATCTCGCATGTCAAATCTCATCATAGAATCAAAATATGATTTAAATTGAATCACCACATGCCTAATCAATGTCAAATCAAAATCAGGAGATAAAATCAATTCTGCATAATGAAACAATAGTCTCTAAATGTCTGATAACGTCACGAATTGTAATGTAAAATGATCAAAATAAGGAAGGAAAATAACCGGCCTCACACATGCGTCCCATTAGGTTTGCACTTTTTCAATTACAAGTCAAAAAAATGCCACCATAATCTTAAGCTCTCTGTTAGCTTTCTAACCATATAATTTTTTTCATGTTTTGATTATGTTAAGGATTTCATCTTTAATTTCTTTTGTTAGTGTATCCATTTTTGTCAAAAACTAGTGTTTGGTATTTTTGACTTTTTTTAACCATTCATTGAAATTTCAAACAAATTACATTTTTAGAAACTAGATTCCATTCTACATTTATTCAATTTTTGATTAGTTTTCAAAAATTTTAGGGGGGAGCACAGTCATTTTCTATTTTTCACGATGTGTCCACTTTGAAAATTAGAAAAAAATCAATTATTCATGAAAAAGTATTAGAAAAATTATGGATAAACTACATGGTGTTAGCTAATTTCTCACTGAAGTGGTTTTTCAAATACTAAAAAAAGTTAACATTTTAGGGGGAGCACCCCAGACACTATGTTATTTTTTTTTCAAAAAAATAGGACCAATTTGTGTGCTCCCCCTTTTTGAACCCCTTAATCTCAACCATTTTTGAAAAAAAATAGTAGTTTAGAAACTAGATTCAAAGCACTATGACTCTTGTTTTTGTTGTATCTTCAAATTTTGAGTGTAACTATCTTCAATTTCTCATCCAATATCAATCTTTGCTGATTTCAGAAAAAAGTGACATCTTAAGACCCCCTTTTGGTCTCCCATCTTTGTGCACTTACCCTTAAACTCATTAAACCAACCAAAGACTTTGGATTTAGTTCTAAGAAAATATATCCATGTCCTTCTAGAATAATCATCAATGACCACTACATAATATAAAGATTTAAGCATACAAGAAACATTAATATGACCAAATACATCTAAATGAATAAAGTCCAACAAACTAGAAGATTTATGAGAACTGGAATAAAATTGAATGTAGTTTTATTTTTGATATATGCAATGCTTGTAGAAATCAAATTAAAGAGTACAATTAGTTAACCCCTCAACAAGATTTTTGTTTTTCAAGTTCTGTAGACTCTTCTCACATATATTGCCCATCCCTAGAACCATAGCATTGTCTTCTTAGAAGGTAACTTACTCTCTGAAGAAAGAACTCACTTAGGTACCTAGATAACATGATCATCATAAGTAGATACAATTCTCCTCTTTGTTTCTAGTTTCAATGGTGAAGGTCTAGATATCAGAGCCAGGTTCCCAACTCTAGGACCCTGGAGCCAACATTTTTTGCATATACTAAACTATTCTTTTGTTTATACAATCATGGGTCAGAGGAAGAAAGGAAGGAAGGGAGCCTTGGGAAAACCACACTCCCAACCCAAGACCCAAGTAGGTTCTATAGAACCTACTACGACACTATCTAAGGTAGAACATGACATGATAGTTGACTCTGAGATCTTGACAAAAGCAATAAAGTGACTAAACTTTTAGAAGGGTAAGGAAGTTGCTGAACCTTCTAAGAATGTGGAACCCTCAAGACCAAACCCAACCACTATAAGAAATCCCAAGCCTTCCGTAAAAATGGATTTTCCTTTTGGTTGCGAGTGTAATGCACTAATTCTTTTCAAGGAAGTGAATGCAAAATTTGAGCGTGTACACCCTAGACCTTCTGTAGTTGTGGATACTTTTAAGGAAGAAGACCCCGAGGAAGAGGAACTTCCTTTTGACTAAGAAACCTTTTTGCAGTTGTTGAAATTAGGAACTATGGTTTGAATGCTTGTAGACCACCTCTTGGGGGCTTCCAGGAGGAAGACTATTCCTAAGGGGGGAGGATGTGAGACCCAACTCTTTTCTATTATGTGGACACATTAGTATTAGACATGTGTGACTATGATGTACATATGTTTTGGATGCTTTATGTTATTTGATTATGAGGATACTTTTGTTGATAGAATTATGTGGTTATGGTATTTATAGATTTGGATGCTATATATTGGATCATGTTGTTATCTTAATGATTGTTGTGCTTATTGTAGTTATGTATGCCGATATGGGTGTTTTGTGTGTGATTATAATATTATGTGTGGACTATCGTATTACTTCTTTAGGATGATACTATTGTGGATAGAATTAGGTAACTATGGCATGGTCTGATTTGGACATCATGGATGAATTGTTGAGTGTTGTGATTATTGTAATGACATGGGTAATCGAGACATTAGAATTTTAATACATATATATGCTTGAGTAATTAGACTTGAATTAGAAGATGGTATTATAAAATTATGAATACATGTTTAGAAATAGAATTTGAGATGTAATTTAATTGAATATTATGTTAGATATTGATTGGATTATAAAAGTTTAATATTATACATGTATGGTTATTTTAAAAGTTGCTTAAGCTATTGTTGTTATGATATACTAATATTTGAAACTCGAGTGTGTAGGTGGGTGGTTAAGGCAAATAGAATTCAGAAACTTCCAAGAAACCTCTATTGTTTATACCCTATTTACCTAAACCTAATCCGCGAAATGGATTTAAGGTTTATAATGTCATGGGAATGTGTGGGGAATGGATTTTAATTGTTTAAATTTTCTTGGTTGATTAATATGATTTTTGGGTATGTTATGTGAAGGTGTGAAAAGTAAAGTGAGATAAATTTCTTGGATATTTATTTTTTATTTATTTATATTATTTAATTATGGGATGTGGATAGGAAGGGTGTTGTTTTTAGCAGGTGAGTTATTTTGGGAAGTGACACTTCAATAAGAGAAAATATTGGGGAAAGTTTCCCTCTCACTTATCACTTCCACCTTTGTGGAGAAAGCCTATTTATGAGTTGAATTGGTAATTTCGATCATATTTTTCTCTTTTTCTTTTTGGGTTGTTTTCTTCTTTTTTGGAGGGAATTGGTAAAAGGGACTTCTGAAGATTTTGAGGAGGGAATTTAGCATTGGGAAGAAATAAGTTTTGGAAGATAGATTCCTTTGAAAGGATTTGGGAATTTTGGACTTCTCCTAACTTGGAGAAGTGTGAGGTAGGGTTTGAAACCCTCATTCTTTTTGTTTTATGTAATTTATGGAAGTATGTAATTTGTGTATGAAAATTGTTGAATTCTTATATGTATGCACTTTAGAATTGTGTTGGGGTTGGGTTGTATGGGAGTGGATCTACCTCATAGGGGTTTAGAGCCTCTCTTGGGGATGTGGTGCAGTCATGGTAGGAGGGTTCACAGAATGAACTATCCAAGCCATGTAGCTAGAGTAAACACAATAGAAACAACTCAAAGATGTAAAACAAATGCAGATTTAGTCATTCAGTATATCATAGAATTCAAATACAAAATTGGTTGGCAACATGCGGGCTTACAATTAGGGCTCACAGGCCTGATTACAAAATATTCACAAGATGTAGCTTTGAAGCTCCTTCGCGCAAATTCCACTATATATCTTCTAAATCATGAGAACTATCAAGACTACTTTCCTAGGCATCTATTACATCATTTTATATCATCTCTGGAACCAAAGATTCCTTTGCGTTGGCCAAGGAAGATCACAAACTCCAATGAAGAGTTGTAACGTGTGTACATGGATAGGTCAAACCTAAATGAATAGAACTCCTCTACAAATGAATGGAATGATGAGCAGATCACGGGGAAGGTCGGCCATGAACCACTAAATATTGATTGATGTGTCTTTTAGCTCCACAAGTTGAGGAATGCTCTGCAAGTCTTCTCCTTTAGCTGATTGTCTGAGACTGTCAGGATGCTCTATTTTGAGAAAACAATCAATCTTCTTATAGTGATATCTTTCCGGTACCTAAACCAAATGATCTAAAATTTGGATATGATGTGCATGAATGAATCTATATGCTAAGTCCAGTTCTACAAGGTCTGAAATGCAATTATGGTAGAATGCAGACGAAAATACAGAAACTGCTACTGACTGAACTGCCCGAACTGAAATGCAAACAAATTGAAATGCAAATGTTTTTGGTTGATGCAATATTGCTCTTGAACCAAGGATGCTCTTGCATCAGGATGTTGTATCTTATTAGTATTATGGAGAATTTTGAAGATGGTGGTTGGTTGTAGTATTGTGTGGGTTGTGCCATTAAAGGGTTGTGATGGTGTGTGGGTTGTGCTATCAAAGGGTTGTAATGGTGTGTGGATTGTGTTATTGAAGAGTTGTGATGGTGTGTGGATGGTGTTATTGGAGGTTGTGGAAGATGCTTGTGCTTATTTTACCCCAAGAGAGAAGTGATCCCCTCTTTCCCCCTCTTGTTGAATCTGCAAGGGTTCTTTGTTTGGTATCTTTGTCTACCCTCTTGTTTGGAGGTGTATCTACTAGTATTTGGAAGTTTTGTAGCTCGGGGGTGGGCATGTTTTCAAGCCCTATAGTAGGGTGGAGAGCAAGCCTTGGCTATCCATGCGTTTGTTAATATTTTGTATTACAGATTTAATGTCAAAAGGCTTCTCGAGGCTCACACGGACATATACTATTCTTTTTATTTATTGTCTTCTTCAAGAGCTATCAAGCTCTATGTAGCTCATTATAATAGAATTAACTGCATGGATTTTTAATCCATTTTTATTTGTAATTGGTTATCTACGTTAATTTGAAAGTGTTAGTGTATTTATTCGCTTGTATATGCAATGATGGTTTTCCTATAATGTCATTTTTTTCTCAATATGTTTAGAAGTGTGATCTAAGAAATTTGTTGTGAAATATGTTATTAGTTTGATATGTTGAAATAAAAGATTGTTGTTACTTGAATATAATCAAATAGATTTTCTTGCTATTACATGTAAATAAATGTTTGGATATATGTGAAGTTAATTTGTGGATTTCTGTTATAAAAATGAAATTAAAATAAATATATGCTTATGTTTCCATATATGAAAATAAATATATAGATGAATATAAACACGCATATAAATATAGATAAAACTCTTTGTAGCTGTGCAATCCTTTCCCAGGAATCCTCTGCCAAATCTGCAGCACAAATATTATTCTCAGATAGATATCAATATCAGGTAGATTATAAGCTGGAATTAAAAGAAAAATAGTTAAAACAATATATAAGAGTAAAAGAATAGAATTTTTTTTTAAAGTTTCTAATTAATTTGCTTTATGTATCGTTGGTTTACCTGTTAAATTAGACCTTTTAATTTGATTAGTGTGGCATTAAGGGTTTTAAGTGATTAAAATATTTTTTGAAATGCTTATCATCCTTTTAATATATTTATCTATAATATTTGAGTAATTAAGAATATTTTCTTTAATATTTATCTGAACTCTTCATTTTTAATCTATTTTAACTAAAGTAATGACTAGTATATATATATATTTAAAAAAATATATGTATGATATTTTTTGTCATTTTCTCCAATTTTTTTTCCTTCTAATTTCTTTTTTGGTTTTTATATTATTTTTTCTCCACCTTTTTTTCCTTCAACTATTTATAATTTCTTTTTTCTTTTTTCTTTTTTATTTTTACCAATTTCTTTTTTGCTTCCATAGTTTTTTTGCTATTCAAAAACAAATGCTGTCATCTCCACCTTTGTAGAATGCCTATTGATGTTGTAATGGATGAAATATGAGATGCAAACATAAAAAAAGAAATCAAAATCAAATACAATTCACCTTCCTTTGCATTCACATCCAACCTCACTGATTGAGCATACTAGAAGTTGTACCTGATTCCAATCAATTGCTCTTTGCTTTTTAAGTATGTGGATTGCTTAATTTGTCAGCATAACCTTGTGATATGAAGATGATAAGATCTAGAATGATTTCAATAACATAATATTGTATGAAGATGAGAGCTTCTTAGATGGTTTGGAGAACGTTTTATTTATGGATTTCCAAAAGTGAAGATCAACGGTTGTGAATGATCAGAGAGATTAATGGTCAGAATTGGTTGAGAGGAGGTGCACGAATGAGAGAGTGACAAGTGTCCTTATCCTCTCACAAATCAAGGGAGCTAATAGAATTGATTGAAGAGTTGACTAAGTTGATTACTTAGTTAACTAAATTGATTGACTAGTCAACTAAATTGACTGACTTGTTAACTGATTTGATTGATTTAGTTAACTAATTTGATTGATTAGTTATCTAAACTAATTCAAAGTGAATTATAGAGGAGAGGGAATAAAAGGAAATTAAATAAATACATTATTTAATTTCATGCACATGGATAAATAAATAAAATATTGAATTTTATTTATTTTGAAGGAAATAGAATATTAGCTTTAAGAAAATAAATAATTTAAATTTATTTAATTAATATGTGGAGGAAAATTGATTTAATTAAATAGTTAGAATTATTTAATTTATATGGAGGATAAATTTATTTAATTAAATAATTAGAATTATTTAATTAATATGGAGGATAAATTTGATGGTGATCAATAGATGAATTTAATCAAATAATTAAGAATTATTTAATTAAAATGAAGTAGGCAGATGAATGCCTGATCTGGGAACGAGACAATTTTAGGTGTCTAAATTTTTCCCCTCTTTGAGATGGTGTTGCGAAGTAACATCATTTCAAAGAAGTTTAAACTTAGTGCTATGTTGGATAGAAGAAGATTTTGGTTTAGAAGAATAATATGATTGGATTAGAAATGATGATGCCCCAGTCAAGTAGAAGAAGTACTTAGTAGATTTATTAATAGGTTGAATGATGCCCCCTTGAGAGGATAGATGAATTGGAAGAATACGGGTGTGCTCTCAAAATGAATGGATATGAAAAAAAAGATAGAAGATGGAGAACATAGAGAAAAATGAAGAAGATAAAAGGATGGATGATAGAATGATGGATTTAATGAGTAGTTATGTTGACTTGAGTAGAGCAATCCTATAGTTTGATATAGCACTAGACATTACCCACCAAGGTATAAGGACCAGGGTTATGATGTGTCTTGTGTACCCAACGTACTACAACCTTGTCGAGACGTATGAGGAAGGATACTTAGAGCATTAAAGTCTTAATGCACAGAAGGTATGATATGACCTTAGATGAAAAGAATAATGTAAAAAGCTATTCCAACATACACAAGATATGAATATTAGCTAGAAAGATATAGATTTGATACAAATGGAAGATTAAAAAAAGATGACACACACAAGCAAGCAAGCAAGCATGCACAAATGATACAAAAAAAAACAAGGTATTGCTCTTGTCAAGCTATAAACTGATGATTGATTGATTGACTGATTGATTTGATGATGATGATGATAGTGTTGTCATTGTGGGGAATGATATATCCCTAGATCAACACAAGGATGCAGGAGTGAAATATCCCATTGATGATTGATTGATGATGATTAATTGATTTGGTTTATGACAAGATTAGGATCAAGACCAAAGGATGTGATTAGATGATTTGGCTAGATTGGTATGGATTAAGGATGACTTGAATTTGGTTTATTGCTTGAATTTTTTTGAATATTTGAGTTTGTTTGATTGTTTTTAGATATTTTTTAGATATTTTTGAGATTTTTTGACTATTTTTGGATATTTTTGTTTTATGGGATGCCATTGTATTGGAGTTTGATAGCCTTGTTGCTAGATACCAATGACAAGGGAAAACTGGGTCTAGATGCAAGGAGGAAGATGTGCTTAGATAAGTGGACAAAAGGATGGGTAATAATAAATGGGATGGAAGACGCATGATAATGGGATGGATAAAAGGGTAGGCGATAGTGTGTGGGATAGAAAGCTCATGATAGAGGGATGGATAAGAGGATAGATAATAGTGGATGGAATGGATGTATGTTTCATAAGTGGGCTAGGATGTGATCTCCAAAGACTATGTTGCATAGGAATAACATGCCCCATTCTAGGTAGTATGTTTAGGATTTTACATGACAAAACTTAAGACGAGAGGATGAGTGGATTGGCTGAAAAGAATGAGGTATATCAAGAGATTTTCTGAAGCATTTTTCTGTTGAATTATAGGACCACTAAGAGGGGGGTGAATCAGTGGTCTAATGAGGAAACAAATTTTTGAGAAATGAACTCACTTGTTTATAATGTCAAGAAAAACATTGTGAAACACTTCAAGCACCATATAAACTAAATGTTGAGTGAATCATAATGACATGTTAAACATAACATGACAAGCTATCAAAGATGACATGCTAAATATAATGTGACAGATCATCAAGAAGAAAAATATAACACACGTTTTAAAGTGGAAACCCTTAAAGGGAAAGAACCACTAAAGATTCCTCTCCACACATTTCACTATTGTCTCACTGACATAAATTCTCACTGAATACAATCTAGGAGCACCAACTCCTTATGAACACAAGAGCACCAGCTCCAATGTAGGAGCATCAACTCAAATCTAAAGTATAGGAGCATCAACTCCAATGTAGGATACATGAGCACTAACTCCAATGAGAAAATAAAAGGAACAAGAGTATAGAGTACTACTCTGTTTGCAATATGCCCCAAACTTCAAATCAATACAACTTCACCCCTTATAACTCCTTACATACATCTGCCCCACTTCCTTTACAAAAACTGCATATAAAGCAAGACCAAATTGCTATGTCCAAGATCAGAGAAAGACATTCACAATACTCTTGTAAACATATTGATTGATCTATATCAATGAACTGATCACAAACACCTGATAACTCTTCTTCATATAAACCCCTTGTCAAAGATTAACAACATCATACAAAATTAACCTTTAAACAAAGTACTTGCATAAAATGCATACACATCACCTTCTCACACACTAACATCCATACACATCATCTTCTCACAACCTAACATCAATGAAAATTACAAACATCAATGACCCTCTACAAAAAGATATGCAATATACACATTATTGGTATGAGGCATTAGCTCATAAACTGTTGCATAAAACTCTTTCTCTGTGCATCACTTTCACCAAACATGAAAGAATTGAGAGTATGGTCTTCAAAAATCACATCTTCAATAGCCAACCTTTGTTCTTAAGGATGCTTAATATATTCAATCAAAAAACATCTCCTTCGCTGGAGTTGAAATTAGTTATGGAAGTGCAAACTTGTAGTTAGGGCATCGACATCCAAATGCCCGTCAAGTTCCAAGATCACATGGTGGCCGTTGGGATTTAAAAAGAGTTTAAATAATAACCCTCGATCTTACCTTTCGTGCCCAAAAATATCAAATATAGACCATTGATATGTTTTTGCCACTTTGAATACCGTTCCTATGCTGGCTGAGCCGACCACCTTAGGTAAGGGGGGTGGTTGCCCAACGGTGATGATGGCTCAAGTCATCACTTAAGTGAGCCCCGATCGGTGATACCAAGTCATTGAGCAAATAGAACCAAAAGGAGCTCGTCAATAATCCTTTTTAACACTTAAGTTCTATTGAACACTTAGGGTTTATACATTATTTTTAGGGATTTAGATGTAGGACCTTTAGGTTAGGTTCTCGAAATCAAACCATTAAAAAGAAACCCTCATCTTGACCACATGTCTTTGAGGCATTTTGTCAACAAGTTTTCAATTGCCTTGACAATTCTACTACATTTCACATACATGTCTACAAGGGCACTTGCAACTACGATACCTTGACAAAAGTGTCTTTCCTTTAAACTTTGATGGATGTCATATCCTGTTTCAAGGCTTCCATAGATGACTAACTTTATAAATACTAACTGCATGTCTTCTCAGGAAGAATACTAACACCATTTTATCATCAACAAACCTCAACTCTTAACTTTGTCATAAGAATGAATACATCCTGAGAGCACTATAAGAGACATTACATGAGTTACTGAAAAGAAACATGACATGAAATCACTGTACAAGACATGACATGTATTGTACAAAGGCATTACTATAGTGAACTACAATGAAATATAGATTTGCATCAACAATTTACATTGTGCCTTTGGAGGTTTGTGTCTTTGTGTCATCACTACTGCAAGGCAAAGGCATTACCATCACTAGAGGTTTGTATCATCACTACTGCAATGCATACCATCACTACAACCGATGACAAACTACATTTTGACAACTAATGACAACTTGCATTTTTGATATCAATGACAAATACCATCAACAAACTCCCCCTTTGTAATTGATGAAAAAACTCTTCTATCACTCCCCCTTTGACATCAAACACAAAAAAACTATTGACTCCCCTACAAAAGAGCATGATATCAAGTAGATCACTATTATGATTGAGATTTGTTGCAAATAGATCTGAACTTAACACTGGAATCACTGTAATCAAGGATCAACATCTTCATGCAAATTATTGGGCATAAGCATATCATCAAATCAATGCTTGATAGAAAGATTTGTGAGACATGAACCATCTACATACTGCACTGCACCATTTGCATATCACTGTATACATCTCAATTGACTGAGACACTTTGGCATCCTTTGCATCATCATCACCATGAGGGGAATGAACAAATATCTACACCTCTGTCATCTTTGATATACCTCTATTATCTTTGACAACTTCACTGCAAGTATCAAACACCATTAACATTGTAACCACCTTTGAGAGCACTGCATCACTGCTTGATAGATGTAAATAGAAGAATAACTAATACAGAGGATAGAAAGGAGATACAAGGAGCTATTATAAAACACTGTAGACTTGAAGGCTGATATAGTGACTAAGTCATTAGACCACTATTTCATCAGTAGATGGAAATATATTATAGAAGATGCAGAACCCCATAACCTTACTGAGTACTGATTATTGACACTAAAACTATAGTGACACAACAAGCCACCAACAAAACCACAACTGTATCTAGCTAGACTGTATCTGTTCAGTCTTGAGAACATGAAATCTCATTAAACAAGGCAACTTATCATCACTGTGAACACATACAAGAAGAATATGATCTGTGAAGAAAGATCCACAACCTACATAGCACTGACTTTGAAGCATATCATTGAAGCATAGTCACTGACAACTCAATGAGGGACTGTTACATAGGAACTAAACATAGGTACAAAGTTATAACATCACATTAATGGAGACCCAAAATAGTGATGAAGAGAAATCTTACTAAACAAGGAGTACTTGCATGGAGAATGAGCCACAAACACCACATACATTTGAACCAATAACACCAAATCATTGTCAACATGAACTGTCATCATTGTCAGCAAGAACTGTCATCCATAAGATCACTAAACTAATGCCTATTGTAGAGAGTATTGTCAGTCCCTATTATCTATTAGATATGTCACCATAACATTGAACTGTCCTCAAAGTTCACAAAGGCACTACCACTATCAAGCATAAACTGCCAAACATCATATCACTTTGTATAAACTACAAACTATCACCTACTACTTCTTGGACAAATAGAAACTGTTACTTGGCATGAATATCACAAGCACAAACATGATATTGTCTTGAGGAGTGTAGAAGGAATATAAGTATTATATCATTTTCCAAGACTCATATGATATTGTCATTGCAAAGATCAAACAAAGACTGCTTCCAAAGTCTCAATAACAAACACTAAATCACTATCCAAGCAAAAGTGTATAATGATTTCAACAAGAACAACTGCAACAAAAGATTGAATCAATGCAACCAAAACTAAAACAATCTTTCAAGGTTTAGGGATGATAGAATAAAAACTATAAACTCCCCTTGAAACCATGCTTACACAATTTGATTTAGTGAAGAGAGGCAAGAGAAAGAATATTTAATCTCTCCCTCAGTTTTTCAAAAGAATCCATGGTTTTGGTTCCTGTGAGACTATACACATTGCTTCTAGTCCTTAAACCTTTAGCCACTGACTTTCCTAATTTCCTCCTTATTTCACAACCTTGATCATCGAACAAAATGTTATATCCACTATCACAAATCTGAATTTCACTCAACAAATTGTGTTTAAGACCTTCAACAGAGTAGACATCATGAATATGTGTTTGATCATCTAAAAGCAATGTACCTTTACCTCTGATTTGAATAGTAGTATTATCTCCAAACTTGACAAAACCTCCATCATAGTCTTCAATCTTGGTGAATTTTATCTTGTCACCTATCATGTGGTTTGAACAACCACTGTCTATGATCCACAAATCCTTCTCCTTAGCATGCAGGGCAGCTTGCACAAATATTAATTTTTCAATTTTAGTGCTCTTTTCTTTTTTCTTCCAAACTGATTTAGATTTAACCTTCTTCTCATCAAGGTTTGTAAGATTCATCTTCTTCATGATATGTTCACTACCCCTCTTTTGTTCATGAGGACTAGGTCTATAATACTTGGCTATGTGACCAAGTTTATTGCAATTATAGCACCTTAAATTACTCATCATCATGAAAGAAGTTCTACTAGTAAAGTTAGATCTTCTTCTAAGAATAATCTTACAATCTTTTGCTTTATGACCATAATGATTACAATAGAAGCAATAACCATAAAAGTAATATTTAAACATGAATGATGCACTCGTTCTTACAAGAGTTGAATTTGTGAAGTCTTTATTTCTAATTTTTGACAAGCCATCTGCACTAACTTTGTTGTTAGGATAGTCATAATCAACATGCACATATTAACTTGGTTATTTTGCTCAACACCTCCCTTTTGAACATTATGAGTTTCTGAAGTTTGGCCAACTTCATACCCCAAACCAGTCATGTCTTTATATCTCTTTTGTTTGCCCCAGATCTTCCAATCTGTTGCTTTCATACCTTTCTAGTTTCTTCCTTAGACTCACAATATCTGCCTCCAAACCTTGACAAATCTTGTCATTGGCTTCCAACTCCTTCTTGATCATATCTTCAATTCTTTTACTCTCTTCAAGTTGAGTTTTCAAACTGATTATAAGTTGATCTGAATCTTTGATTGTTTTAACATCTTTCAAGGCATCCTTCTTTAATCTCTTTATCTCCTCTAGTGCACAAAGTAACTCTCCTTGAAAGTCTACTTCACTTTCTTCAACTTGTTGGTCCTTATCAGCAAATTGTCATTTGTATCTTTTTGTTTTTCACTTGAGCATACAATAGTAACCATGAATAGAGTCTCTTCTACTTCATCACAAGTACTTTCAGAACTACTATCAGTTACATCAATGTCCTTGATAAAAAGATTCTTTTTCTTTTTGAAAGTGTTCTTTCTTTTAGTGTTATGCTGATTCTTTTTGCCATGTTTTCTATCACCTTCCACATCACTTTTAGACTTTGCAAAAGGACACTTGGCAGAAAAATATCCTATTTTGCCACAATTAAAGCATTCGAAAGGAATCCTTCCCTTATACTTTCTTGACCCCTTCTTCAATCTTCTAACAAATTTTGACTCTTTTTCATTTGAGTCTTCAGATTTAGAATCCATATCTTTGTCTTTCTTTACAGTTTTGAATGCTGCTTCTTTGTTTGTTGAGTTATCATTACAAATTCTCATCTCATAAGCAATGAATGTGCCATGTAAGTCATCTAAGGTAAGTTTATTTATATCCCTTTCTTCAACAACAGATACCTTAGAGTCATACTTAGATGTTAGTGATCTTAGAACCTTTTTGACCACTGCTTTTTCCTCCAAGGTCTCACTAAGACCCTAGACGGCATTGACTATCTCTTGTACGCTTAGAAGGTAATCAACAACCTTCTCTTCTTCATTCATTTTTATCCCTTCAAATTTGGTTCTAAATGTTTGTAACTTGGCTTCTTTGACTTTGTCATCACCCTAATAAATACTAGTTAACTTATCCCAAACAACCTTTGCAGATTTACAATCAATGATCTTAACTAGGATACCATTTATCAAGCCACAACAAATGGTATTTTTGGCCTTGGCATTGCACTCATAGGCCATTTTTTTATCTACAGTGGAAGGTGCCTGAGTTGCAGTGTACTCATTCTCTATCGCTGTCCAAACATCATATCCTAGAGAGGACAAGTAAGACTCCATTCTAAATTTATAAAAGGCAAAACTAGAGCCATCAAAGGGAGGTGCTTTAGAAGTAGATTATCCCTCCTAATTAGCCATGATAAGTATTCCACTACTAGGATCTCCTAAGTTGATTAAACTTGTGCAAGGAACTAGGCTCTGATACCACTTGTTGGAATACAAGACCATTGAGAGGGGGGTGAATCAACGGTCTAATGAGGAATCAAATTTTTGAGAAATGAACTCACTTGTTTATAATTTCAAGAAACACATTGTGAAACACTTCAAGCACCATATAAACTAGATGTTGAGTGAATCATAATGACATGTTGAAGATAACATGACAAGCTATTAGACATGACTTGCTAAATATAATGTGACAGACCATCAAGAAGAAACACATAACATAATTTTTAAAGTGGAAACCCTAAAAGGGAAAAAAACCACTATAGAATCCTCTCTACACATTTCATTATTGTCTCACTGAACACAATCTAGGAGCACCAACTCCTTATGAACACAAGAGCACCAACTCCAATGCAGGAGCACCAACTCTAATGCAAAGTTTAGGAGCACCAACTCCAATGAGAAAACAAAAAGGAACAAGAGTACAAAGTATTGCTCTGTTTGCAATATGCCCCAAACTTCAAATCAATACAAATTCACCCCTTAAAACTCCTTACATACATCTGCCCCACTTCCTTTACAAATACTGCATATAAAGCAAGACCAAATTGATATGTCCAAGATAAAAGAAAGACATTCACAACACTCTTGTAAACATATTGACTGATCTATATCAATGAACTGATCACAACACCTGATGACTCTTCTACATACAAACCCCCTGTCAAAGATTAACATCATACAAAATTAACCTTCAAAGAAAGTACTTACATAAACTGCATACACATCACCTTCTCACACACTAACATCCATACACATCATCTTCTCACAACCTAACATCAATGAAAATTATAGACATCAATGACCCTCTGCAAAAAGATATGCAATACACACATTAATGATATGAGACATTAGCTCATAAACTGCTGCATAAAACTCTTTCTCTGTGCATCACTTTCCCCAAACATGAAAGAATTGAGAGTAAGGTCTTAGAAAATCACATATTCAATAGCCAACCTTTGTTCTTAAGGATGCTTAATATATTCAATCAAAAAACATCTCCTTCACTAGATTTGAAATTAGTTATGGAACTGCAAACCTGCAGTTAGGGCATCAATGCCCAAATGCCGGTCAAGTTCCAAGCTCACATGGTAGCTGTTGGGATTTAAAAAGAGTTTAAATAACAACCCTCGATCTTACCTTTGGTGCCCAAAAAATATCAAATATAGACCATTGATATGTTTTTGCCGCTTTGAACACCTTTCCTATGCGGGCTCAGCTAGTCACCTTAGGTAAGGGGGGTTGGTTGCTCAATGGTGATGATGGCACAAGTCATCACTTAAGTGAGCCCCAAATGATGATACCATGTTACTGGGAAAACATAACCAAAAGGAGCCCGTCAATAATACTTTTTAACACTTAAGTTCTATTGAACACTTAGGGTTTATACATTATTTTTAGGGTTTTAGATGTAGGACCTTAAGGTTAGGTTCTTGAAATTTTCATAAACCCTAATCAAGCCATTAAAAAGAAACCCTCATCCTGACCACATGTCTTTGAGGCATTTTGTCAACAGGTTTTCAATTGCCTTGACAATTCTACTACATTTTGCATACATATCTATAAAGGCACTTGTAACTACAATACCTTAACAAAAGTGTCTTTCCTTTAAACTTTGATGGATGTCATATCCTATTTCAAGGCTTCCATAATGACTAACTTGATACCTGCTAATTGCATGTCTTCTCAGGAAGAATACTAACACCATTTTATCATCAACAAACCTCAACTCTCATCTTTGTCATAAGAATGAATACATCCTGAGATCACTGTAAGAGACATGACATGAGTTACTGAAAAAAACATGACATGAGATCATTGTACAAGACATGACATGTATTGTGCAAAGGCATTACTATAGTGAACTACAATGAAATATAGATTTTCATCAACAATCTACATTGTGCCTTTGGAGGTTTGTGTCTTTGTGTCATCGTGCTACTGCAAAGCAAAGGCATTACCATCACTGGAAGTTTGTGCCACCACTACTGCAATACATACCATCACTACAACCAATGACAAACTAGATTTTGACAACCAATGACAACCTGCATTTTTTACATCAATGACAAATACCATCATTTTCAACATTTTGCCCCTATGCCTTTATCAAGATCAAAAGGAGAAAGGGAGGATGGATGGACAGATGGGATAGGTATGTGCATATAATGGCTAACCATGGTAAGATAGGATATGATAGGATGAGGGAGATAGGATAGAAATGATAGGTTGGATGAGACAACTTGCCCCCAAGTGTAAGACACATAGACAATCAACCTACACATGATGCCTGTTTGCCAGGTTTTCATCATGGTACTTATCCAAGGCATCTATTTACTAGGTTTTCACCATTGGACGAAGGGATTTCTCTTTACTATTTTGATATTTTTCATTTTTTTTGTTGGAATATTTGGATGGAATAGACCTGGATATGGACAAGGACTCAAGCATCTAGTTCCATGAAAGGTGATAGTCCCATTTAAATATGGATGCCACACATGGACCATGTCAAATGCCATTATGCTCATAGATGTTGGTAAGGAATTGCATGAGAGAGGTGGAGTAGGTGGCTAATGGATTATGATGTGGATTATGGATGGAAGGATAGTGGATTATGAGGTGGATTATGAAAAAGCATGGACCATAGTGATATGATGGGTGAAGTATGTAGGATAATGGATTAAAGATGAGGAGATGACGGTATGTGAAAATTTTGTGGAATGGAAAGGAACCAAGACCAATGGTTACACACATCGAATGGGATTTTGAAGCTTTTGGTTAGAAGGAGGTGTAGGAAGTAATGGACTTGTTCTATTAGGGGATGGTTGACGTAGGAATTTAGGTACCCACACAGACTTAGTATTTTTATGATTTTTACATTGGGTTTTGTGGATGAAATGGGATTTTTGGGTGGAATAGGATTGTTGGGATTTTTGGATGGAATGGAATTGTTGGGATTTTTGGGATGTGGATGCTTCATTTGACGTAATTTATTTTTTCTTAGGGACCCAAACCATTTTATTTTTGGACCTTTCTTGTGAAAAGATGGGCTTGGGTAGTCTTTTGGATCGATTTTGCTTGGACTCTTTGCATTGATTCCCTAAGGCATAATATTTTTAGGATTTTTTTTGTTTTATGGGTAGAGGCATCTAAAACTTTATTTGTTAATCCCATGGACTTTATGGAAGCTTCATGCTCAGTCGACATGTGCATTTGTTGGTCATGATTAGGTATGTGAGGGGATTTATGGATGGAGGGATTAAAAATGGATTTGTGGATAAATGGATAAGGGGATTGGATGATAGGGATATTAAACATTGGGATAAGTGGAGGTAGATTGGATGGAGGGATATTAGGAGTTGGAAGTAATGGAGGTAAAGTGGATGGAGGAAGGTGTGTAGTCACATGCTTTTGGGATTTGTAGGATGATGGGGGAGGAATGGAAACATATGTTTTGGGGATATGATGTGGTTTATGATAGAAAGGAGTGGATTTAGAAGGCATGGAGGTAGTAAAAACATCTTGAGATTATTTTTCTTGGGGTATATAACCAAGGCCATATGATTGCGAAGGGACTTTGACATAGATGGGTTCCAAAATACCTTGTTCATGAAGGCCTAAGCCTTTACCTTGATAGTCCTTTTTTTGGAGTATGTGGTGGACAATGGGATTATGGGTGTTTTGGACACTAGATGTGAGCTCATTATTTGATGGAGAAGATGAGGTGGTGGATAATGGTTGTTGGTCTCCTATGGAGGAACATTCATGGATGAAGGTAGTAAGACCAAGGGGATATGTTGGTGGACTTGAAATATGGTCAATAGTGGGTGATGAAGGATTATTAGGATCTTGATTATCATTATGCTCATTAAGATCCAAGCTATTTATTGGATCATCTATGTGTACTTAGGAGCCAAGTGTTTGATCAATGGAAGTGGATGGTGTTGGATCATGGATAGGACTAGATGGAGGATGGATAGGAGTAGTGTGGATAGATTGATCATGGATAGGTAGAGTGATAATATTTTGACCATGAAATGCATAAAGTTGCTAAGAGGATCATCATGGTTCACTTGATCATAGATAGGATCTTGATCATAGATGGGATCTTGATCATAGATAGGATTAAGTGCGTTATGGATGGGATCAATTTTCTTGTGTATAGGTTCTTCATCATAGATAATATATTGATCATAGAAAATATATAGGTTATGGATGGGTTGAATTTACATTGCTCGCTCATGGTTAGGAACTTGATCACGGATAATATATTGATCATAGAAAATATATAAGTTATGGATGGGTTGGATGGAGGTGCTTTTATCTTGATTTAGATAAAGGGTTGATGTTTCCACATGCTTTAGATTATACTCTTTACATAGCTCTTGAGTTTCTTGAATGGAAGTGGAAGTGGGAGACTCTTGGATAGGCTTGATAGGATCTTGATGCTAAAAAAAATGACGGTATAATGGATATGGACTTGGGCTCATGGTAGGATACTCTTCAATAGGTTTGATGGGTTGTGGACTACATGATGTATTTGGAGGACTAGACATGTTGTTTGAAGGCTCTTTTATAGGCTCTTGGATAGGTGTTTGAGGACATGGAGATGGTTGATTCCTTGCTAGTAGCCATTGGATCACATCCTTCATGAGTGTATGGGTAGATGGACAATAAAATGGATGTATAATAATGGTGGATGGTGTTGTAGGCTTAGGATGAGGATTAAGTGGAGAGATAATAGGGGTGGATGTTATAGGCTTATGATTAGGATTAGGTGGAGGGATAATGGTATTGGACATACTAGGATTTGAATTGGATGGTTTTATTAGGGGTAGCTTAAGCAATGTTGTTTGGATCAATTATCGTAGGGTCATCTCTGAGGGATCCTTTGGTGGAAGATTGGAGGAACATGGGGACGAAGGTAATGAAGGGATTGATGGATTAGAAGGTTGATGGACCAATGGACTATGATAGGGACTACATGGAGGTGTTGGGTTAGGACTAGCAGGATCTTGGATTGAAATTTGATTGGATGATGAGGTAGGGTACCCATAGGATGCATAAGCTAGAGTTGTGTTCCCCTTGTCAAAGGTACTATAAGGACTTAAGGACACTTGATTTTGGTGCAAAGGGTAACTTAGACTTGCATTTTATTGCTGTGAAGGAACTTGATATCCTTGTGAATGGATTTGGTGGTGAGGTGAAATGTTAAGATAAGGAGGTGGATGCTCTTGAGGTATGGATTGATATATATAGGGGTTAATATTGGAAGAAGTGGGATAGGTTGATGTAGGGTTAACATGATATGTGGTTGGATTAGGTTGGGTTGGATGTTCTTGAGGTAGGGATTGATATTGATATTGGTTAACATTGGAAGAAGTGGGATAAGTTGGTGTAGGGGTAACATGATGTGTGGTTGGATTAGGTTGGCTTAGATGTTCTTGAGGTAGGGATTGATATCTAGATATTGGTGAACATTGGAAGAAGTGGGATAAGTTGATGTAGGGGTAACATGATATGTGGTTGGATTAGGTTGGTATGAAGTTGAGGGGGATGACACATAGGATTGAGTGGGAATTTGTTGATGTTGTATGGGTGATGGTATAATGGATGATGTGTTATATGAAGGTTGTGATTGTTGTTGTTGAATGGAGAGGGGTTGTGTTTGTGGTTGTGTTTGTTGAGTTTGGGATTGGTAGGTGGATAGGAATTGTTGGAATTTTTTGTTTTATTGTAGTTGGGATTGGCGTTGTTGTATGAATTGTTGGTCTAAGACTTGTTGAAATTATTGGTGTTGTTGTTGGGATTGTTGGTGTTGTTGTGGGGTAGTGACTTGTTCCTTTCTATATAAACACCTAAGTTCAACAATTTTTTTTGAATATCGTAACAATCTTGCTCTAGGTTCTTATTTTCTAGTGTCATAACCATTTTGACAAACGAAGAATGGGATAGATTGTGGTGAGAATTAGGAAGTTGGATTTGTTGCAAGTATGGGCCTAACCGGTGTTGTCATTGATGTCAACATACTCTTGTTGCATTAATGATAAGGTTTGGATGAGCCGTGAGTTGAGGATATTGAGAAAATTAGTCTCAATCAGGAACAGTGAAGAACAATGATGACTGTAAGAAAAAAGTCCAAGATAGCATGATGATCAAAGGATGCAGATTAAAGGGTTTGTAGATATGTGTCTGTAGGTGATCCAGTAGAGATTTTAGGGGTTTGCATGAAGATATGAAGAAGTTGTGGCTGCTCAAGTAAAACTGGTTTTGGTAGGTGTTCAGAGGTGACAGTGTGTAACAAGAAAGGTCCGGTGAGATCCAGAAATGAAGTTTCCCGTTCTGTAGATTTAAGGGAGTGTTGAGGAAGTCTTTGTGGTGTATCAACTCTATTGGTGCATGGTTTGAAGGTCCGTAAGTATCTATTCCTTTGTGACAGTTATGACAAACTATGTTCTTAAGGTTCCAGATGAAGGAGAGAAGGATTTCAGTAAGCAGAAGAAATGTGGATGTTCTTGGTGATTCAGGCAAGCTTGTGGAGGTCTTTGGATCATGTCTAGTTCATGTTGGTGGTCCGCATTGAAGTTGGAGCTCGCAATTGAAGAGTAACTTCTGTATGATGGTGTTCTTCTTGAGACAGGCCGACCGGATGAGTTATGCATCTGTCGGATGATCTTATGAATGTTTGCTGACTTAGATGATCATTCCTAAGTTGATGCCTTGTATAAATAAGGGATTATGAAGTTAGTTTGAACTCACCTTTTTGTGTGGAGATGAGAGTGTGGTAGCGAAGAGGAGAGTGAAAGGCAGAGCAGAAGTATTGAGCTAAATGGAACTGATTCAAGCATGGTGAAGATGTTATTCTCTAGTTCATGTATATGATACTTATTTCTTTGTAGATAGTGTGTCTCTTGTAGGCAGTGAGCCTCTTGTGAGCAGTGTGCTCAGGCAGTGAGCCCTAATTGGCATGTGCCATTTTGTTCTTTCTATTCTTCTAACAGAGAATACATTCTTGGGTTAATCACCCCGTGGTTTTTCCCTTAACCGAGTTTTCCACGTCAAAATCTTGGTGTCTTATGTGTTGATGAGTTTCTGCTTTTGATTTGAATGCATTATGTTTCATGTTTATTATACTGCTAATCACTAAGAAGATTTAAGTGTGTAAATTGGAGAAAGCTTTGCACAACTGATTCACCCCCCCTCTTAGTTGTGTGCCCTAAGTCTAACAATGGGTATCAGAGCTAAGTTCCTCTAAAAGGAGCTTAACCGCTTGAGGAGATCTAGGATGTCGTCTTACAAGGAGGATAGTCCAAAGTTTGATGGAACCAACTTTGCTCTTTGGAAAGGTCGCATGAAATGTCACTTGCAGTGTATGGGAATGGCGTACTGGTCCATGGTTACAAAACTATATGTACCTCCACAAGGTGGTCTGACAACCCTAAATGAAATCACAGATGCTGAAAACAATCTGCGGACCAAAGAGGCTCTTCTAAGTGCATTATTTGACTCAGAGCTCTTAAATTTTATTGACCTACCAACTGCCTTTGAGATTTGGAATAAACTAGAACTTTTGCATGAAGGAGACTAGTATGTTAAATGTGCAAGGTGTCTAAAAGGGAAATTTGAAAAACTGAAGATGAGAGATGATGAAAATATTACCACTTTTATGCCAAGAGTGAATGAGCTGGTTTGTGGAATTAGAAATGCTGGTGGAGTCTTGGATGAAAATGAGATTGTTGGTAAAATTCTCAGATCCCTTCTTGCTTCTTACAAAATCAAGGCTGTTGCCATTGAAGAATTCAGAGCCCATACAACTGTCACAAGAGATCAATTGGCTGGGAAATTGGCTGCATTTGAAATGACAGAGTTTGGAGATGACCCCCCCAAGACTGAATCCGCATTCAAAGCCAGTGTCTCTGTTAAAGGTAAACAAAGGTTTGATCTGAGAGAGAATTCTTCAAGGAAATTGTCATGGTATGAAAAAGCAAGAAAAGATCTGGAAGAAGAAGTAGAAATTGCTCAACTTGAAGCCCTTATTGCAAAGAGGCTGCCAAGAGGATCCGGTAAATATGAAGGAAAATTACCTTTTAAGTGTTTTAACTGCAATAAGATTGGTCATTTTGCCTCAAGGTGTCCGGAAAGATTTTCAAGGCAAAATCCTAACAAGCTAAGGTTCCAAAAGAACTGTTACTATGTACATGAAGATGATGATAATGAAGGAGTAACAGATGATGAATCAGAGATAGGAAACAAATCCAGAAATGAATGGGTGTTCATTGCCATCAAGGAAGAAGATCCAATGTCCTCTGTATCTGTCAATCTTAAGACTGTGGAAAGAGCTTTGGCTGCCCAAATTGAAGAGAAGGATGATTGGGTCATTGACAGTGGATGCTCTCACCATATGACAGGTGACAAAAATAAGTTTGTAGATTTGGAAAGGTATGAAGGAGGAGTGGTAAAGTTTGGTGACAATTCTACTGGTAGAATTAGAGGAAGAGGAACTATTTCTTTTGATGGAAGAAACAAAACTGGTAATGTATTGTATGTTGAAGGTTTGAAGCACAATCTTCTTAGTGTTGGACAGTTGGTGGACAAAGGCTATGATCTCTGATTCAAAGATGGAAAATGCAAAATCTTTGAAAGTTCCAGAATAGAGATTGCATCCGGTACTCAAACTAAAGGTAATATCTTCCCCTTGGTTGGTATTGGTAAAAGCTGCTTATTTGTTCAAGTTGATCAGAGTTGGTTATGGCATAGAAGGATGTGTCATGTGAATTTTGATAATATTATCAAGATAAGCAATACTCAGGCTGTAAGAGATCTTCCAAAATTGGTGAAACCTACTAACAGCTTGTGCAAGGAATGTCAGTTGGGGAAGCTGAGCAGAGTCACATTCAAAAGCAAGGAACTGTCTTCTACCAGATTATTGGACTTAGTTCACACTGATCTTTGTGGTCTGGCAAGAACCAGGAGTATTTAAGGTGATAGATACTTCATGCTGCTAATTGATGACTATTCCCGGATGATGTGGGTAACCTTTCTAAAGGAAAAATCAGAAGCTCTTGAGAAATTCAAAATATTCAAGGCTATGGTAGAGAATGAAACAGGATTAAAGTTGAAATGTCTGAGGTCTGATAGAGGTGGAGAATTCACATCCGGTGAGTTCATAGAGTTCTGTGAGAAACATGGAATTAAGAGACAGTTGTCTGCTCCTAGGACTCCATAGCAGAATGGAGTAGTGGAGAGAAAGAACCGAACCATTTAGGAAGCATCTAGGACCATGATGATGGAAGCAAATGTTCCTCAGATCTATTGGAGAGAAGTTGTCAGCATTGTAGTCTATACTCTCAATTGAGTTCAAATCAGAAGCAATACTGGTAAGACCCCTTATGAACTTTGGTTTGGCATTACTCCTACTGTAAGATATTTCAGAGTCTTTGGTAGCAAATGTTACATCAAAAGAGATGAAGATCTAGGCAAGTTTGATGCTAGAAGTGATGAAGGAATATTCTTGGGTTACTCTACTCAAAGCAAAGCATACCAGTGTTATAACAAGAGACTAAGAAAGATGATAGAAAGTACAAATGTGAAGGTTGATGAGGGAATAGAGAAACCCTCAAGGTTTTGTGAATATGATGAAGATGATCAGAATGGTGTTCTGGTTCAAGGAGTTCAATCCTCTTCTGAAAGTCAAATTCAAACTGATCTGGTGAATCAGGAAGAAGAGATAGGTCTGAATGAGCCTGATCAAGAAGAAGAAGTGCAAGAAACTCCCAAAGTTCCAAGGTATGTAAGACTGAACCACTCTAAAGATCAGATCATAGGTGACAAAAGCAAATGTGTGTAAACTAGAAGGAAAATTGCTCAAAATTCAGTTGAATATTGTCTGATTTCAAAGATTGAACCTAAGACAATAAATGAAGCCTGCAATGATGAAAACTGGACCAAAGCAATGGAGGAAGAGTTGATGCAAATTGAGAAAAATCACACTTGGGATCTTGTTTTTAGACCTAGAAACAAGAATGTGATTGGAACCAAATGGGTCTTCCAGAACAAACTAAATGAAGTTGGTGAAGTAATCATAAATAAAGCCAGATTGGTTTGTAAGGGCTACTCTCAAATAGAAGGAATTGATTTTGAAGAAACTTTTGCTCCGGTGGCAAGAATTAAAGCAGTTAGATTATTTCTTGCCTTTGCTACCTTCAAGGATTTCAAGGTATATCAGATGGATGTCAAGTCTGCCTTTGTAAACGGTGACTTGGAAGAAGAAGTGTATATAGAGCAACCAGATGGATTTCAGTTGTCTGATCATGGTGATATGGTCTGCAAGTTGAAGAATGCATTGTATGGATTAAAGCAAGCCCTAAGAGCCTAGTATGAAAGATTGGATAAACATCTTTTGAAGATTGGTTTCAACAAAGGTACTGTTGACAGTAACTTATATTTCAAAATTGATCATGAAAACATCTTGATTGTTGAAGTATTTGTTGATGATATCATCTTTGGAGGAAGATATAGTATGTGTTAAGCTTTTGCAAATCAAATGAAAAGTGAGTTTGAGATGTCTATGCTTGGTGAAATGAATTTCTTCTTGGGTCTGCAAATTACTCAAACAAAGAAAGGAATCTTCATTTCTCAGACCAAATATGTGAGAGAATTGTTGAAAAAATTTGGGATGGAAGATTCAATGCCAATGAATACTCCCATGGCAACCAGATGTAAGTTGAGCAAAGATGATGACTCTCCTAAGGTAGACCAGACAAAGTACAGATCAATGATTGGAGGATTGTTGTATCTCACTCAAACTAGACCAGATATTATGCAAGCTGTTGGTCTTGTTGCTAGATTCCAAGCTGATCCTAGAGAATCCCATGTCATGGCAATCAAGAGGATTTTTAGATATCTAAAAGGGATGGTTGAGTATGGTCTGTGGTATCATATAGATCATGATTTCTCTCTTCATGCATATACAGATGTTGATTGGGAAGGAGATGTGGATGACCGAAAGAGTACCAGTGGCGGAGCATTCTTTTTGGGGAAAAGATTCGTTTCTTGGCTAAGCAAGAAACAAGAGGCAATATCTCTGTCTACAATTGAAGTAGAATATATTGCAGCAGTAGGTAGTTGCACTTAAGTTTTGTGGATGAAGCAGATGCTAAGAGATATCAAAGTAGAATATGAGGAACCTATCACAATCTTTTGTGATAATTCAAGTGCTATAAGTATATCTAAGAATCCAGTGTTACATTCAAAGAATAAACACATATCCATCAAGTTTCACTTTTTGAGAGAGCAAGTGAACAAGAATGAAGTCAGATTGGAGTTTGTACC
This sequence comes from Cunninghamia lanceolata, assembly GCA_027924645.1. Taxonomy (NCBI): domain Eukaryota; kingdom Viridiplantae; phylum Streptophyta; class Pinopsida; order Cupressales; family Cupressaceae; genus Cunninghamia; species Cunninghamia lanceolata. The sequence continues at coordinate 6,370,096 of BSBN01000596.1, forward strand.
CTCCAAGGATCAGATTGCAGACATCTTTACTAAACCTCTACCTAAGGAATCTTTTGAGTATCTCAGGGAGAAGTTAGGGGTTATTTCCCCTTCGATGATGAACTAAGGTGCACTGAGGTGCATCAGTCTAGTGGATATCACAGTCATATATTGTGATCCAGATTAATGGGCGCTGCTACTCAGGGGAAGTAGCAGGTATGATTCTAAAGTGGTGAAATTGCAAGTATGTGGCCTTTGCCATTGATGTCAAAGGGGGAGAGAAGACATGTGAAAAACAAGTGGTTGCTGATCAAAGGGGGAGCAGTAAAGGGAGAGAAGACATGTGAATGGTTGCTGTTGATAGGGGGAGTTGTGACAGTAAGGAGAAGTTCTTGTCTTGATGGTTTTTCACATCATATGTTGCCATCAATGACAAAGGGGGAGATTGTTGCAAGTATGGGCCTAATCGGTGTTGTCATTGATGTCAACATACTCCTGTTGCATTAATGATAAGGTTTGGATGAGCCATGAGCTGAGGATATTGAGAAAATTAGTCTCAATCAGGAACAGTGAAGAACAGTGATGACTGTAAGACAAAAGTCCAAGATAGGATGATGATTAGAGGATACAGATTAAAGGGTTTGTAGATATGTGTCTGTAGGTGATCTAGTAGAGATTTCAGGGGTCCACATAAAGATATGAAGAACTTGTGGCCACTCAAGTAAAACCGGTTCTGGTAGGTGTTCAGAGGTGACAGTGTGTAACAAGAAAGGTCTGGTGAGATCCGGAAATGAAGTTTCCTATTCTATGGATTTAAGGGAGTGTTGAGGAAGTCTTTGTGGTGTATCAACTCTATTGGTGCATGGTTTGAAGGTCTGCAAGCATCTATTCCTTTGTGACAGTTATGACAGACTGTGTTCTTAAGGTTCCAGATGAAGGAGAGAAGGATTTTAGTAAGCAGAAGAAGTGTGGATGTTCTTGGTGATTCAGGCAAGCTTGTGGAGGTCTTTGGATCATGTCTAGTTTGTGTTGGTGGTCCGCATTGAAGTTGGAGCTCGCAATTGAAGAGTACCTTCTGTATGATGGTGTTCTTCTTGAGACAGACCGACCAGATGAGTTATGCATCTGTCAGATGATCTTATGAATGTTTGCCGACTTAGATGATCATTCTGAAGTTGATGCCTTGTATAAATAAGGGATTGCGAAGTCAGTTTGAACTCACCTTTTTGTGTGGAGATGAGAGTGTGGTAGCGAAGAGGAGAGCGAAAGGTAGAGCATAAGTATTGAGCTAAATAGAACTAATTCAAGCATGGTGAAGATGCTATTCTTCAGTTCATGTATGTGATACTTATTTCTTTGTAGATAGTGTGTCTCTTGTAGGTAGTGAGCCTCTTGTGAGTAGTGTGCTCAGGCAGTGAGCCCTAATTGGCATGTGCCATTTTGTTCTTTCTATTCTTCTAACAGAGAATACATTCTTGGGTTAATCACCCCGTGGTTTTTCCCTTAACTGGGTTTTCCACGTCAAAATCTTGGTGTCTTATGTGTTGATGAGTTTCTACTTTTGATTTGAATGCATTATGTTTCATGTTTAATATATTGCTAATCACTAAGAAGATTTAAGTGTGTAAATTGGAGAAAGTTTTGCACAACTGATTCACGCCCCCTCTCAGTTGTGTGCCCTAAGTCTAACAGGATTGGATTGGATGATTATTGTGATGATGTAGATATGGATTGGATGATTAGGATTTGGATTAGGATGAAAATGATGATAAGGACAATTAGGATGATGTGGAAAGTGTTTGTTGATAGCTTGACTTAGGCAACTTGTAAACAAAAGACTTCACATGTACATGCATAAATCACACACACAAGACACAATGACAACTTTGAATTTTCAAGATTTATTGTTGTGATTATGAAAACACTTGAAGACACATCAACAAGCCTATTATTAGTCAAATGGGTATGGCCAAGAGGTCTTAAGCTAGGATAAACAAGTTGTCTAAGGATGTCCCCAATATACACAAGGTACGAGAGGGCCAATTTCATGAAATGAAAGTGAAACAATGCCACACAACTGGGAGAAGAGGGTAACCCACCCTTCACCTTCACTTCCAAAAGGTATAAAGTTCTTGGGGGTTTAGCCTGAATGAGAAGATTCCAAATTCCAAGAGGTGTGTTTGTTGATTCACTCCTCACATTTTATACTCCATCAGAACACAAGAGTTGAGGTCTCCCTTGGAGTGGTGTGTCTCCAAGTAGGCCTCCTAAGAAGGGTGACAAAATAAAATCAAGTGGGTGCTTTTTATCTCCAAGATCACCATGTGGTGCAAGGAGAAATCACACACACACACACACACACACTTAACTCACACTCACAATGTTAATTTACCCTTAGAAATGGAAATGTGTGTGTGTCAAGATGAATGGATTAAGGGATGTTGTTGATTCTCAAGATCATACAAAGTACATGAGAAGAGCATACACACCCTGAATCACACTCAAATCCACAAAGAAATTCAAGCACAAGTTCATTTTTATACCCAAATCCAAATGTGATGATAAAGACACATGTTCATTTTATGCCCAATTTCAAGTATGATGATGCAAATAATCATTCGTTTTAAGCCCAAATCAAAATGTGATTACAAACAAGTTTTTGATTAAATGAAAGTGTAAAAGTTGGATTATGTGCACTTGGAATGTTTGTCTTCAGATTTGATGCTAATGTTGATGTAGATGTAGCACCTTATGTCGTCCCCTATGCCACCAAAACAAAAAAGAACAAAGACACTTGCAAACCCACTTGTTAGCGTGAAAAGTGAAATATGGATTTTTTTGATAATTATGATTAGATATAGCAGATTGGATACTACCAATAGATTCCTCATGATTTTCTATACAATTTCAAAAAAAAATCATCAAATTTTGTTAAGTTTTGAGAATGTTATGAGGGTTTGAATTTTGAAGGGTTGTTTCATAATCATAGGCGCACCATTACAGGACAAAAGCACACCGTTATAGAGCAAAAGCACACCATTATATAACAAAAGTGCACCCTTACAGAGCAAAAGTGCATAGTTACAGTCGTAGGTGCGTTTCTGTTCCTGCAACACAAATGAATGGAATTTTTCTAAAAAAGGTTAAAACATGCAAGAAACTTGTTAGTAGTTTAGGATATTGATCTTAGACAAGCATAAACAAGCTGCACCAAACTTGTTAGTAGTTTGATAGATTTTAGCCTTTGACAAGTGAACCTATAAACACGTATTAGCTCAAAAAATGATAAATCTGAAAAAATCAGAAATAACAGTCAAAATACAGAAGATTGGATATTAGCAACATATTCCTTATGATTTTCTATACAATTTAAAAACAAAATTCTTCAAATTTCGTTAAGTTTTGAGAAAGTTATGAGGGTTTGAAGTTTGAAGAGTTGTTTCACAGTCATAGGCGTGCCATTACAAGACAAAAGCATGCCGTTATAGAGAAAAAGTGTGCCATTATATAATAAAAGCGTGCCTTTACAGAGCAAAAGTGTGTAGTTGTAGTGGTAGGCACGTTTCTATTCCTGTTGCAAAAAAACACAGAATTTCTTCCAAAAAATGTTAGATTTAAGGGACGTGGGTCCCACTGGGCATGCCAAAATGTAATGAATGAATTTGCATGCAAAGAATAAATGAAAGCAAGTGAAAATCAAATAACAATTTACCTTCCTTTGCATACACAAATCCAACTTCATTGATTGAGCGTACTGGAAGTTATACTCGACTCTAATCGATTGCTCTTTGCTTTTTAAGTATGTGGATTGCTCAATTTGTCAACATAACCTTGTGATATGAAGATGATAAGATCTAGAATGATTTCAACAGCATGATGTTGTATGAAGATGAGAGCTTCTTAGATGGTTTGGAGAACATTTTATTTATAGACTTCCAAAAGTGAAGATCAACGGTTGTGAATGATCAGAGAGATCAATGGTCAGAATTGGTTGAGAGGATGTGTACAAATGAGAGAGTGACAAGTATCCTTGTCCTCTCACAAATCAGGGGAGCTAACAGAATTGATTGAAGAGTTGACTAAGTTGATTACTTAGTTAACTAAATTGATTGATTTGTTAACTAAATTGATTGACTAGTCAACTAAATTAACTGACTTGTTAACTAATTTGATTGATTTAGTTAACTAATTTAATTGTTTAGTTATCTAAATTGATTGAGAGTGAATTATGGAGGAGAGGGAATAATAGGAAATTAAATAAATAAATTATTTAATTTCATGCACATGTGGATAAATAAATAAAATATTGAATTTTATTTATTTTGAAGGAAATGGAATATTAGCTTTAATTAAATAAACAATTTAAATTTATTTAATTAATGTGTGAAGGAAAATTGATTTAATTAAATAATTAAAATTATTTAATTAATATGGAGGATAAATTGATTTAATTAAACAATTAGAATTATTTAATTAATATGGAGTACAAATTTGATGGTGATTGATAGATGAATTTACTCAAATAATTAAGAATTATTTAATTAAAGTGAAGTACGACAGATGCATGTCTGATCTAGGAATGAGACAATTTTAGGTGTCTACAAACGTAACTTGTTTTCCTTGTCATAATAGAAAATCATGTAAGATAGAATCTTAATTATTTTAACAATTTGTAGTGTTATGACTGTAATAGGAGTAGTTTATTTTAGTGTTCAAACAAATTAAATAAATTACTAAAATGATAAATTAGAAAAAAATCCAATTCTTTGAAAGTTATTTAATTTTTTCTAAAATGAACATGGTAGATTAGTTCATTCTCAGTTGCTTCTAGTTGTATTTTAGTTCTTTCCCAAAATTGTTATTAAGTATTTTAATAGGTAGACCAATCATATTAAAGTTTCCATAATAAATCTAACAAAATTATCTATATCTTTATTTTCAATTTTATTGCTTAAATTATTTAAGGGAATTGTACACCAAAAGATTATATTATACTTAATAGAAAATTTATCATATTAAATTAATTTTACTATCCTATATCAATTAGAGTATTTGGCAATATAATAATGTTAAAATTACTTATGGAATGAATAAATAGGATATGGTTTGTATTTAATTGGTTTATTAATTTACTATCTCCAAATTCATTTTGGATAAAAGTTTTAATGTTCCTTAACCTTTGGTAATGTTTTTGATTAGTTTAGATGGAGAAAAGGGTCCAGAACCCTATACAAAGCCACCCCTAGGACAAAAAGGCCTCAAACGAGCCAAAAACAATACATTAACAACACAAAAACAACAGACAAAAAATGAGACGAATCAAAAACACAAAAAATAGTAGACCCCCTAAGGACTAGCAACCGTCCCATACTTGGCCAGGAAGTTGACTATATCCTTGTAGTGGCCGAGGCTGTCCACCCCCACACCTCTGACCTTGTCATTGAAATCTTTAACAACAACAAACACTGAAGCCATGTGATGAAGAGCCTTGGTAGCAAATTCAGTCATCACTCACCATTTCTTCTGCATCTTGTCAATCTTAGCCTTGAGCACCATTAGCTCATTTGCAGTCTTACTACACAGCGAGTAGCTACCCTTCTTCTGTCCTCGGTCTTCCTCTGCATCCTCCTCAATCTCTTCCGAGCCAGGCTTATTCAGTTCAACAAAGTGGTTTGCTCCTTCATCTTCATGCACAAACTCAGTAATGTTATTATGCTTAGAGAAAATTTATTAAATATTGTAGTGAAATAATTTTTTTGTAGTTCTTTTATAAATGTGACATAATAGGCTTGAATGGAAAGTATTAATGAATTTGGGTTAAAAGACAATCTTACTTGTTAACAAAATTATAAATCTAGAATTGGTGTTTAGAGCAATGGTAATGAGGAGTTTACTTTTATTGTTAATAATTTTATTGCGAGAATAATAAGTGTTTCATTGCATTTAGAAAACCTTGTGGAGAAGTCGACTCAAAGTGTTCCTTTTTCACCGACACGTTACTTTCTTAGAGGAAAAATGTAGGTACAAGATTCTTTTAGTGAAATGGTAGTTTAACTTTTCTTTATTCTAGTGTTCTACTTAGAAAAAAATTTGGTATTTCCACTTGTGTATGCCCACTTGTGCATTGTGCATGGGTGGGCATTACACTAGATTTTGTAGTTTTCTTCACTGTAGGAATTGAAGAACTATTGCATTGAATAGTACATGCATCAAGTTAAAATAGAGTACCCACAAGAACACCCTTAATGAGTACCATAGCTCCTCATACTATCTTGCAACCTCCACTAGAGAAAACAACCTACAAATTTGCATTATTAACACTGATTTTTTAGTGGAAAATTTTAGCCAAATGGCGAATAGTTAAAATTGGGGCTTCAACTTTTGGCACATAGTACAAGTTGTAAGGTGACCTAAATTGCCACATTTTTACAAAAAAATAGTTTAACGATGGTTAAGTCACTTGAGCATTTATTTTATTAAACTTTTAAATTCACCTATTTTGCCATAGTATTTGATGCCTGATTAGATCTAATTCACTTAAAGTTTATAATTGACATTACAAAACTAAATTGATTCACCATTAATATTACATAATTATCATTTATCTTAGGGCCATATCACCAATATTTATTTTCCATCATTGATTTTGTCTCTAATCCAATGGTTCTCATTGGTTTCAGGGAAGTAAAATGCACTTGCACTGTAATGCCCTGCCAAGGAACCCATAGGATAACACAACTAAACTTACAAAAAGGACAATTTTTTTTTAAATGAAAGAAATAAATAACAACAATCATATATTTATTCATAACATTTAAATTAAACTTTATCCTCTAGGGTTCCACAGATGCATTACTAACGAACTAAAACAAGATCTAACTAACATTATGAATTAACTAACAACCACAGTTCATTCTAACACTTACAATTCCATATTATATCATCAGATAAGTAACATCAGGATCTTGCACATAGGATCACAAGTACATAAACAAGTTCCTTTACAAGTGAGTACAACATTACATTGTTTACAATATCGCTATCCAGATTACACTGGAGTACATACATAAAGATAATAGTACATGATTCAACTGATATACAAGATTGGAACATGATCATAAATATTTGTCTCCTCAAGCTAGTGCAAGATCTGAAATCTACCATACAAGGTACATCCTTCTTCGCACACGAATAATAGCAAGGGAAACCAATGGAGTTAAAAGCAACCCCACTCGACAATGTGGAACCCTAAGGTCCACCCCCTGTGCTAGAAGATAACATAAGGTCCCACAACAACAATCAGTCAGGTAGGCAGTAGACTATAAGGAACAAGCACTACACATGACTACAACAACACAGGTCAATATCACAAGTAACTCAAACATCACTTCTAGAGGCAATCACACAACGAAAGAGGAAAACATAATTATGGAATGCTAGGCTACAATAGGGTAGAGTGTCATCGCATGGTCCTAACATGGGTTATCCTGATAGTCTCTCACTAGACGCCTGTTGGTGTCTGAATTGACTCTCAGTTTTGGAGCAATTTTCATGCAGGCACCTTCCCAAAAAATCCAAAAAGGTTCTAAGTTTTGGGGCCCCTCAGTGTTTTTCAGCATTTGCATCTTAGTTCAACGGAGGTGGTCTTCATGTTTTCTCCAACGGCATGAGTTCGTTTTTGTGTCTTCGACATTTCGGTTTGGAGGTGAACCCCTTTTTTTGAAGGTTCATTTTCTCAACGGTTCAAGGTTCAATGGTTTAATGCTTTGTGATTTTGGTCTCGACCGAAGTGTTTTGCCGATGGAGTATTGAACTTCTTGTTTGAACCTCGCCATTGAACCATCAAATTGAACCGGTTCATCGGTTCAATGGGTTTGCGGGGTTGCATTTTGTGCTGCCGACAGAGGAACTATCAGGTTGAACCTCGCGGTTGAACCTTTTTTTTGAACTTAGCCAATGGTTTAACTTGACGGAAGGAGAAGTAGGAGGCCAATGTGTTATCGGCAGGAGTATGTATGTCGGCAGGCAGATTTTTGGCTGGGCCGATGGTGATAGTCTTGCCGAAGAGGGTATGTTTTGTTCGGCCAACGGAGTGACTTTGGCTATCGGGAGTAGCGTTTTGTGGTTCGTCGATGGGGGGAGTCACCCCGATGGGGAGTGCCATCGGCATGAGTTTGTGTATTGGGTTAGCCATTGGAGGGTCTGCTGATGGAGAGTGTTTGGCTGATGGGGTGTCATCAGCGTGGGTCTGGCCAATGGAGGAGCAGTATGTCGCTGGCGAAGGTGTCATCAGCATGACCTTTGAGATCGGCAGGAAACTTTTTGGATGCCCCGATGGTGTGTGTCACACCGACGGAGGGGAGGATGCTAGGGTCTATTGGCATGAGTTGTATTGTCAGGTGAACTGTGGAATGGTTGGTCGATAGACTAATCTTTGGCCGATGAAAGGGAGTGTAGTGTAGCGGTCGGCGAGACTGATGAGAGGTTTTTTGAGTTGGCCGATGGTAGTGGTCTTGGCGATGGGCTTTTGGAGAGAAAGGCATGTGTCGAGCGTGGCAAAAGTGCTCGACACCTATTATGCTCGCGGCCATGCTTTTAAACTATTGAAGGAGTCTCCGCACTGTGCATGTGGGATTAATGTTCCTACATAATTTGAACCTTCAGGAAGCGCGTTTTGGTGGGAGATCTTTTTTTGAACGCAATGACAATTTTCTCGGTGGTTGCGGGTTGTTGGGCCATCAATGGCGACTGTAGCAGGGGTATGGGCGATGGTACACATGATTAGGTTGCCCAATTTTTGGATGAAGACTTCCAGATGGCAGCACAGGGCTCGAGGCCACCCTTGTCTACTCTTCTGTTTGATGCAGCAATAACTTCTGAGTGCCATTCCTTTGTGGGGTCTGTATCTGGCGGATTTTTGTCAAAACAATGTAATTAATGCTGAGTACGCTTCTTTGGCTATTTTAAGCAGGAAGTGTTACTCATTTTTGGGGGTTGTTGTTGAAAGTTGAACATTTTTGGCTCTGTAATGCAATACAGCTGATTTGGTTGCTCTGTGCAGCAAAACTTGTGAGTTTATGTATCTCCTGTTGTACATTTTTGCATGAATCCACTGATTTCATGGTTAATCCTATATGAGTAATGCTATGTTTGCATGTGTTGTGCTAATTCTGTCTCTAGTGTTGCATGTATCTTTCTTCTGAGTCTAGGTATTCAAGGAATGTCTAAGATTCTAGAACATAGAATTCCTGTGTTGAATGTTTAATCTCTTAACTTCTGCTCAAGGGGTAGATTAAATTGTTCTCAGATTGAATATTGGGAAGGATATACTGCAGTAGGGATGCCATAAGTATAGATAGCTTAACACTCTGTATTGGGAGATATTTGTAAGGCAGATATCACATGTGTCCCCCTGAAATCTAGTTTTAGTTGTTCATGCATATCATTCACAGGTGTATGTCTACTAACTCCAGGCCCTGGATAGGCACCAATCTTGCTTTGTGTTAGTGTTATATACCATGTCCAGCTTTGTATCCAAATATAAAATCATAATCAAAACTCGAAAACAACCATTAGGACATTAGAATTAGTTTTAGGATCCAAGTCCTCTGTCTACAACTACAAATAGGCCCAAAGCCAGCCCCTTTGCTCTTATCTTATAGTTTTGGTCTACTTACAAGAGGACTTATCTGCTTTCTGTCAGCATCCCAGCCTTTATATGCATGTCCTCATGGATGTTGAGTAGGTAATACCCCCCTAGGTTTTGTAGAGCCTGAAGAAGAAGAGGAGATAAAATATAGAGTCTATCTCCTACACTGTTGGCCCCTGGCCTAGAGATCCTATTGATCATTGATGGCTACCTTGTAGGGAAATCTGGGAGTAAGCATCCAGTCTGGGAAAACACCAACAGAAATTGGAGACTCTGCTGGGGAGACAATGTCATATCCGTGAAGCTTGAGTCTAAGAAATTGAAGAATTAGACCTGGAGGTGCCTTGTTGCAGCAAAACAAAAAGTTTTATCTGTGGCTCTGCTGGTGGATGACCCAGAAAGAAAGAAATCAATTTTCAGCTTCAGCCTATTTGAAGCTTATTCCTCTGCCAAGGAGGTGGCAACTCTGTTGAATGAATCTATCAGCTGCTGCAACATATCCAGGTATTTGTACAAGTTTTTGAAAAGTTCCCTATTTGGTGAAATGGCACTGGTTAAAAGGGAAACATTGGTGAAAGCAGAGCTTGCATGCTTTTGTTAGAACTTACTTTGTATTTCAAAAGGGCATGCAGTATTGTTCAAAAGACTCATATAGAGGACTTTAGGTAGGTTGAAATAGCAGTTTGCATTTTAAGGGCCCGAGGTCATATTGTGATTGAAAATCTGAGTAGAGAAGAGGGTTGCAAGAGCATAAAAAGATGTATTGTCAGCCCATGCACCCTTGTGAGGTGTCAAGTGCAAAAATGTATAATAGTCAATCCCAACCATGTAATAAAAGAAGTTTCAACATAGATAGATATAAGCCCATAAATTTTAATGGCATTTGTGGCTATCCAAATGCTCTTCCACCTAAAATCAGAAAGTGCTTGCCTAAATTCAATGGTACAAAGGATGAATCAGTTGAGAGACACTTGCAACAATTTACAAATGTTATAGATGACTTTGAGATTGACCATGAGGATGTGATTATGAGATTATTTGTTCAATCTCTAGATCAAGATGCAAGGGACTGGTTTTCCTACCTTCCGGCTCACTCTGTCAGCTCTTGGCATGATTTTAAATCTGCATTTCTAGTACAATATGGTGAACGAATCTCTGAATATGCAGTTATTAGTGACTTTATGTATATCCACATTGAAGAAGATGAGTTGATCCCAACCTTTAACCTCAGATTTATGAGGGCATTGAATAGAATTCCAGAATGCATGAGACCTAATGATGCACTGTGCTTAGTTGTCTATTTGGGAGCATTTGACAAAAAAATGAGTTATAGATTGAGAGATAAGGAGCCTACCACATTGCATCAGGCACATCAGTTTGCAATAGATATTGAAAACAATTGGAGGTATGGAATACAAAAGGGTTATTTTTCTAAATTTTTTTGTTGTCTTGTAGTCCCCAATGTTAATGAAAGTTTTAATTCAGATGTTGACAATGAATGTCAAAGTAATCAAACCCCTGCTATCCTAGTTTTTACATCATTCCAAGTTGATGATGTTACTGTTATAGAGGAGGATGCCCTTTTTTTCCCAGCAAATGAAGTTGAAAACAATGGTTTTTCAAGTACTATTTGCATGCCAGTCCTCATCAAAGAGCCTTCATGTTTAAATGATCTAGTTGTGCAAAGTTGTGAGCATGTGGATCAATAGTCAGTATCAGTTTCATCAGGAAGTATTAGAGGGCTGGAAAATGATGCAAATAGCTTAACTTCAGAATGCATTGAAGTAGTAGAAATCTTGTATGTGGGGCAATCAGATGATAAAGATGATATCCATGACCAGTGCATGGATCAGGTTTGTTCTTCTTATGACTCTGGATCTGATAGTAATGAAGAAGAATTGGATTGTCATGAAGAAGAAGCAAAGACCTTTATAATGAGCATGAATCCCCTTTATGATGAGCCTTTGGATGCATTTGGTGCTGTGAGTCATGACCCTCATTGGTGCAAGATTAACCCTCTATTTGATGATGATGATGTGGATTTGCAAACTGTGGATGATGGATCTTCATCATCAGTTGGTTCAGATATGTGCAATTATGGATGTGCAGATCAGGTTTTGTTACCATTACCCATAAATGATATAGATGATGATGAGGGTCTCATATTTTCTGAATGTCTTCAGCTTTTGGATCAGCTGGATGAGTTCCTGATGGTATGCAGTAGCCAGATAAATGATGAAGAATGCCAAGAGCAGTATGATGTACTGTCTGAGGGATATAACATACATATGTTACCTAATGTTGAAGAATATAATGTGTATGATACTATGTCTAATTTTGAAATCCAATATGACAGATGTGAAAATGATAGTGGCAAGTTTTCAGAAGTGGTGGAATATCTAATTGAGCAAATGACCTTGTGGGCAGATTATGCTAATCTTTTCAGTTGGGATTGGGATCTTTCAGTTTGGAATCAGGCATTTGACAAGAAAAAATTATGGTTCTTCCTTTTTGGCTGCCATGGGCCACCAAAATATTGTTTAAAAAATAATGTGATTGGTGATGCAGATCATGGTAACTTCATGACTCTATGCCCAATGGATGGGGACTGGTCTGCATCCCAGAGATTTGGTTCTCGCTACAGTTTTGCACCTGCACGTCCCCAGACAGAGCCACTATTGGTGCCTGAATTGACTCTTAGTTTTGGAGCAATTTTCATGCAGGCACCTTCCCAAAAAATCCAAAAAGGTTCTAAGTTTTGGGGCCCCTCAGTGTTTTTCAGCGTTTGCATCTTAGTTCAACGAAGGTGGTCTTCGTGTTTTCTCCATCGGCATGAGTTCATTTTTGTGTCTTCGACATTTCAGTTTGGACGTGAACCCCTTTTTTCGAAGGTTCATTTTCTCAACGGTTTAAGGTTCAATGGTTCAATGCTTTGTGATTTTGGTCTCAGCCAAAGTGTTTTGCCGATGGAGTATTGAACTTCTTGTTTGAACCTCGCCATTGAACCATCGGGTTGAACCAGTTCATCGGTTCAATGGGTTCACGGGGTTGCATTTTGTGCTGCCGACAGAGGAACTATCGGGTTGAACCTCGCGGTTGAACCTTTCTTTTGAACTTAGCTAATGGTTCAACTCGACGGAAGGAGAAGTAGGAGGTCGATGTGTTATCGGCAGGAGTATGTATGTCGACAGGTAGATTTTTGGCTGGGCTGATGGTGATAGTCTTGTCAAAGAGGGTATGTTTTGTTCGGCCATCGGAGTGACTTTGGCTATCAGGAGCAGCGTTTTGTGGTTCGCCGATGGGGGGAGTCACCCCGATGGGGAGTGCCATTGGCGTGAGTTTGTGTATCGGGTTAGCCGTTGGAGGGTCCACCGATGGAGAGTGTTTGGCCGATGGGGTGTCATCGGCGTGGGTCTGGCCAATGGAGGAGTAGTATGTAGCTGGCGAAGGTGTCGTCAGCGTGACCTTTGAGATTGGCAGGAAACTTTTTGGATGCCCTGATGGTGTGTGTCACACCGACGGAGGGGAGGATGCCAGGGTCTATCAGCGTGAGTTGTATTGTCAGGTGAACTGTGGAATGGTTGGCCGATAGACTAATCTCTGGCCGATGAAAGGGAGTGTAGTGTAGCGGTCGGTGAGACCGATGAGAGGTTTTTGGAGTTGGCCGATGGTAGTGGTCTTGGTGATGGGCTTTTGGAGAGAAAGGCATGTGTTGAGCGTGGCAAAAGCGCTCGACACCTATTATGCTCGCGGCCATGCTTTTAAACTACTGAAGGAGTCTCCGCACCATGCATGTGGGATTAATGTTCCTGCATAATTTGAACCTTCAGGAAGTGCGTTTTGGTGGGAGATCTTTTTTTGAACGCAGCGACAGTTTTCTCGGTGGTTGCGGGTTGTTGGGCCATCAATGGTGACTATAGCAGGGGTATGGGCAATGGTACACATGATTAGGTTGCCCAATTTTTGGATGAAGACTTCCAGATGGCAACACAGGGCTTGAGGCCACCCTTGTCTACTCCTCTGTCTGATGCAGCAATAACTTCTGAGTGCCATTTCTTTGTGGGGTCTGTATCTGGCAGATTTTTGTCAAAACCATGTAATTAATGTTGAGTACGCTTCTTTGGCTATTTTAAGTAGGAAGTGTTACTCATTTTTGGGGGTTGTTGTTGAAAGTTGAACATTTTTGGCTTTGTAATGCAATACAGCTGATTTGGTTGCTCTGTGCAGCAAAACTTGTGAGTTTATGTATCTCCTGTTGTACGTTTTTACATGAATCCACTAATTTCATGGTTAATCCTATATGAGTAATGCTATGTTTGCATGTGTTGTGCTAATTCTGTCTCTAGTGTTGCATGTATCTTTCTTCTGAGTCTAGGTATTCAAGGAATGTCTAAGATTCTAGAACATAGAATTCCTGTGTTGAATGTTTAATCTCTTAACTTCTGCTCAAGGGGTAGATTAAATTGTTCTCAGATTGAATATTGGGAAGGATATACTGCAGTAGGGATGCCATAAGTATAGATAGCTTAACACTCTGTATTGGAAGATATCTATAAGGCAGATATCACGTGTCCCCTTGAAATCCAGTTTTAGTTGTTCATGCATATCATTCACAGGTGTATGTCTACTGACTCCAGGCCCTAGATAGGCACCAATCTTGCTTTGTGTTAGTGTTATATACCATGTCTAGCTTTGCATCCAAATATAAAATCATAATCAAAACTCGAAAACAACCATTAGGACATTAGAATTAGTTTTAGGATCCAAGTCCTCTGTCTACAACTGCAAATAGGCCCAAAGCCAGCCCTTTTGCTCTTATCTTATAGTTTTGGTCTACTTACAGGAGGACTTATCTACTTTCTGTCAGCATCCCAACCTTTATATGCATATCCTCATGGATGTTGAGGAGGGAATACCCCCCTAGGTTTTGCAGAGCCTGAAGAAGAAGAGGAGATAAAATATAGAGTCTATCTCCTACACTGTTGGCCCCTGGCCCAGAGATCCTGTTGATCATTGATGGCTACCTTGTAGGGAAATCTGGGAGTAAGCATCCAGTCTGGGAAAACACCAACAACGCCGACCCCCATCTATGGTTATCCTGACAGTCTCTCACTAGACGCCGGCCCCATAGGGTGACACATGCGGAACCAACATTCCTTTCGTGAGGACAAGGAAGTTGATTTGCCAACCATGACCTTCTCATCCCATCCTTAGCCTGAACGAGCACTACAGTCATGGGTGAGGCATCCAATTATCTTATTTAGTGTGGAGACTACCCAACCCTCTAAATTTATTATTAAGTTATCATTGGATTAACAACTTCCAATGGGTTATCTTGACAAGACACTTTGGGCGCCGACCCCACATTGAAAGCCACTCCCCCTTCACTGCATCTAGATTCACAAAGCCCAAAACATAAACCAAGCATGGACTTTCACATTTCTCCAAATATACATCATTTGACATTACACATAGCAAGGCATTCCCATCTTGCATAATCATCATAATCACATGAATAAGTACATTGTGCAAGGCACAAACCATCTTGCACATGTATCATACCAACATGAATAGGAGACAATATTTCAAGCATGCATTTAATTCAACTCACATGATTTACACATAGCCAAGCCCCACACAATCACACCCTCCTAGGCCTCTAGAAACAATTTCCCCAAATGACACAACACTTGACACCAAAAAAAAACACAATGGGTTCACATGACATTCACTCTCAAAGCACATCATAAACTAATACCCTTCAACAATATTTTTAAGGAATGTAACATTAATCCAAGCATGATCAATCATCTAACAATTATAAAGTGAATCTATCTCAACAATACAGAATTGTAACTTTCTAATATCCAGTAGTAGTTATAATATGATCATAAGATATAAGTGTCCACGAGTAACAATATTTTAACTAATAGTTCCCAAGACTTATTTTAGTTTCATTTAATTAAAATGATTGCAAACAACATGCATATAACCCTAAGGCATACAAATTAAACACAACAAATATTTAAATGCAATCCTTATCACAGTGAGGGACTACCACCACAATTAAAATCATACAATAGATTATTAATAACCATAACACATGAATGCTATACGGATGGCTATAGAATCCACTATTTACAGTGATGTAGATTTCATTATTAATCTAGACAATTTTGAAAATACTATTAAATATGATTGTATAAGCAAGACTAAAAACCTATAATATTAGAATGCTATAAATCTCTTACACTAGTTAGAATCACAAGATACAAAACCCAAAGCTACAATGAAAGAACCTTGTTCTAAGGTTAGCTTGAGAGGAAAGGAATACAAAACAACAAAACATTCCTATAGATCTAACATCTTCATCAATCTACCACACGTTTAACCACATGCATATGATAGGATCATAACACATTTAAAGGATGGTTCAAACCAAGTAGAAGTATCATGGCTAGAGCAACTCAAGAGTGAACACTAATAGGGCACAAGTAAAAGAACAATCTTTTTCTAGGTTTTACCAAATTCCATTCAACACACGAATAGAAAGAGAGAAGCTAAGGTTGCTATGGGAAAGCTTAAGTGTCAACTTGATCAATCTTCTATAAACCACTACTACATTGGTCCTATGAATATCAAAATGATCATACCTAATACAAAGTTCTTCTAGAGGTGTCTACACCTCATAATGATTACCAAGCTTGTTAAAATCCCTTACCCACACTAGTATTAATGGAATAAACCAATACAAAGCATTCTAACCTGCTAACATGCCAAGTCTAGGAATAGGAAGGGTTGATTGAGTTCAAGACATAAATATGATACAAACATTTTCTCAACAACAAGGTTAATAAGAACGTGACATTTCATAAGCACAAATTATAAACATGCTCTATACAACTGATGAGCCACAACATCTGTAAAGGACTTTATTATTACATCAAAATTCACTTACAACATCGCATACACATGAAATCAGGACATACTAATCTATGCCTCAGGAAAACCTCGACAACATGGCCCTATTACGACCACTGATACAACTTACACAAGTTCCATTTACCTTATACAATTCCACTCGAAATCAATTAATTTCTAAAACAAACTTATAAATCAAATCTTAAATACATTGTTTACAAACCTAATTCCAACCCACAATCAATTTTCAACTTAACAATACTATTACAAAGAAATTGTAGTAAAATCAATATTAAATTCATCAACAATAATTGTATATGAGGAATAATCGAGAGGTCGAATGATAAAATCACAACAATGATAATAACAACTCAATAACCCATAACATAAAGATATTGATCTAAGTAAACAACCAATATCAATGAATAAATGAAATAAAACAAGAAAGACTTCACCTAGATTATATTGTTCTCTTTGTAGATATGTAGATTACTCAATAATGTTGCGAAACCATGTTTGCAACAAGTGGATGTAAGTGTTATTGCTATGGCTACTGACATGTCTACTTAGGGGATTAAACTGCAAAGGAAAACCAAAATTGTGGACCATTCAAGCCAGAAACTCTTTCTTGGAGATGGTGAAGAACTCGTTCCCTATCAGGGGGATTTGAACGAGCCAAGTTGCCTGAGCCTTGAGATGAGGTGTGTTTTCTCCTTATGAAGTATTTCACTCTGGAGGGGTGCTTCACCAAGTTCTATAACTATCATCTTCCCCTTCTGAATCACTTTAGACGCAATGCACATATTAGCTTTCCTTTTTATCTTTTATCTTCCCTTGAGCATTCTGTTCTTAGGGTTAGAGTTAAACTAGCCAAGAAACTTGCTAAGAAACCCATCCCCCTTCATCAGGGCCTCATCCTCTGTCTCTACAACTTCCATCTTGCCCTAGAGCCTTCTAAGGAAATTCAGACTAATAGTGGGGAAATATCTTCAAACCTTGATGATACTGTTGTTGTTGAAAAACCATGCCCTTCCCCTGCTTCTACTAAGACAAAAGAAGTTTCTTTTTCTACCCCTGAGGAGATTCCCATAGATACTCTGGGCTCTACTGTTAGTACGAAGTGCAAGAAGAGGAAGACACAAGCTGGTGAAGCTGGCACTGTGGGGTTTGCTGTGGGGACCCCTAAAAATCCCTATAGGACCCCCGTGGGACAAGGTAGCAAGTCTCATCCATCTGCAAAGAATATTAAGGAGGGCTTCTCCTCAGGAGTTAGGCGGTCTGGGTGAATTGCTGGCAAACCTGCTCCTAAGGCCAAACTTATTGATTATTCTGAGAGTGTTTCTGATGAATCCACCTAGGGTGATGAGGCTAAGGATATGGATGTTCAAAAGATCTCTGAGGATGCTGATGCTACGCAGGAGTATAAAGAGATGGGGGCTATTGCTGAGGATGCTGATGATTCTGCGGGAAATGCTGGCAAAGTGGGAAAGATGTTCGTGGAAGAGGCCGATGAAGAAACGGAAATAGGTGCTAGCTTTGGGTCTGAAATTGTAGTTCGGAGGGGCCGCAATGAGAAGCTGGAACAAAATCTTTCTAATGTGCTCAGGAGTTCTATCTTACTCAATATTTCTGTGATGCAGAACCTTGGGGCTATTGTTACTGCTGACACTGATGAGAACTCTACGAAATTGGATGATCATATTAAATTCACGGTTAAATAAGGAGAGAATCTTCCTCCTTAGTTTTTGATTCTATATTGATGATACTTTGCTACTCCGTATTAACTATCTTAGTCTGTAGTTGCTGTTTATGTTGGGAAAACAGAGTTTGATGTATCTATTTTGAGGCACTTTTGTGGTGCTGTCTGCTTCTGTGGCTCTTTTGCTTTTTTAAGGGTTTGACCCCTTGTTTAGCCGCCTTATATTATCAAAAACAAGCGGATATAAGTGTATTCCTGCTTAAAAGATCAATGCCAAAAGATCGTAAGGTGCTCAATGATGTAATGTATGCTCAAAGCACTGTAAAGGATGCCTGAGAATAAGTGATCGAAGAGGATTTGTGAAGGAGATGAGGATCGATCAACGGATGAAATAAATCTATAGAATGAATGGTTGAGATAAATCAAATAACTCATGCTGAATGTGTACACGACATGTGTCACTCCAAAAAGGTATTATTATTAAGATAATTGTTTTTTTGATAAAGATAGATTTTGATTTCATAAATTAGAATGCTTTTTCTTCTAATTCATGAGTTGATGAAAATAAGATAAATTAAAGCCAATTAACTTAACTTTAGATTTGCCTTTTTTAGAGTTCTAAAAATAAGACTGATTGTGCACATGAGTTAACATGATAATTTTAAAGTAACTGGAAAGATAATTGAAATTAAATAAATAAATTTATTTAATTGATTGTGCATGATAGAGGAATGTGAAGATTATAAATAAAACTACTTGATTTTATTTATTTTTAGAGGATTGAGATAATTTAAATAATTTTGCATGATTTATTTAAATTTGGAAGAATAGTTGATTTAATTAAATAATGTAAATTATTTAATTGTAGAAAAGAGAGGATTTGTGATGAAATAATTAAATAATTGGATTTTTTTAATTAATGTAGATTTGAAATTTGAAAGAGGATAATGATTTAATTAAATAATAAAAATTATTTAATTTTGGAAGAATATACAGGAATTTAATGAAATTAATTAAATAAATAGGATTTATTTAATTAATGTTGAATTTTGGAGTTTTTGGAAGAATTTTGACAATTTTGATGAAGTTAATTAAATAATTAGATTATTTAATTAGTGTTGAAATGTAGGTGATGCGACATATTAGATGAAAATGCAAGCAATTCGAAGACCTGGTCATTTTTGGGTGTCTACATTTTGCCCCTCTTTGATGCGATGCAGTTTACAGCATTGCTTCAAAGCAAAATGATTGTTGAAGACATGATACAATTTTGATGCCCCAGTGTAGCTAGTTGCCCCAACGTATGCCCCCTCGAGAGGAAAGATAGGGAAGCAACAGAAGGACAGGGTTGACGCTTGACTAGAAAATTGCGTGACGCTCGACTAGAAAAATTACGTGACGCTCAACTAGAAAAAATTACTCAAGAAAATAGCATGGGTGGGAAGAAAAAGGGGGAGGGATACTATAAATAGGTCCAAAAGGGTCAACATTCCTCATTTGCACACTTAGAGTTGTCAATTTTTAGAGCTTGTAGCCTCCTAGTTGAGTGGTGTGAGAGCTTTGAGTGGAGAGAACTTGCATCTTAGAGAGATGTTGATGCCTGCGCATAAACATCAGGTGGAGTGGGTGTGGACCTATGGGAGAGCAGCAAGAGCACAAATGGTGGTAAGTACTCGAAAACCTCTTTGTGTTAAATTTTTAGGTCACTTCTAGGGTGTTTTCTAGGTTTTAGGTTATGTCAGCCAAAAAGCGCTGCGCAATGCCGGCACGCCCTTGGTAGTTGCCTAAAGCACTTTTGGCATGGTAAGGTGCACTTGGTAGTGCGCAAGAAAGTGTGTCTGGTAAAAGATCGACACCTCTAGTTTTTAGGGTTCACGCCACAGCGCGGTTGGTATACCTCCAGAGTGCGTATGGTAAATCAGTAAAGCGCAGTTGGGTGGGTAGTTAGGCACAATCGGTTAAGGTTTACAAAAAATGTAGCGCACTTGCAAGTGTAGTAAGGCACAATTGGATATACAGTGTAGCACACTTATGAAAAACAAGTTGCCTTTAGTTTAGATAGCAAAGTGCATATGGGGAAATAGTAAAGCACGCATGGTAAAATAGTGAAGCACCTTTGGAGAAAGCAAGGCACTTTTATTCTTTTATCTAGTTTGACCTAGGTCAAGTGTAACATGAGATGCTAGGGATGACCTAGGAGTTGACCACTTAGGTTAGAGATGTGCAAAGTTGACCTAGGGCTTATTTGTGTCACATTGTTGTGCATGTAGATGTCCTTAGTGACTTGGGTAGACTTAGAAAATTTGCAAAAGGTCTGACAAGTGGTTTTGTGGATGCATAGAGTCCTTCCGCCTCTGATGTCGAGGGAGTGACACCACGTCATTGCAGACGAGGTGGTACAGATTACTTAGGAGGAGGATGCATTCTTGGAGTACATGGGATTATGGCATGTGGCACACTTGATGCATATTAGGGTGAATCTCGCCCTTCTGATAGCTATTGTGGAGAGATACCATAGTGAGACTTGCTTGTTCCACTTTCTGACAGGGGAGGCTATCGTGACACTTGAGATGTGTATCACATCCTCAAGATCCTGATTGATGGAGATAGAGTTGACTTTGACCTAGGGCGCGGCGAGGCTGGCATGATAGAAGTATTCTGTATGGATGACCTGCGGATAGAGGATGGCGAGGTCTGTTGGGCTGATGTTCTGAGACTATGTGATAGGATCAGATGGATTGTTGCTACTTTGGTTGGTGGCTTCCTCTGTCCAGACAGGTGATTGCGAGGTTTATCTGTTGGAAGGGGTACGATACTGTTAGGGATGTTTACACATGGCACCTGTTATGCATGGGGCCCTTTTGTTTTGGGACAGCTATATCAAGACATGCATGATTGTGTATATAGGAGAGGGCAGAGCCTATCAGCTGGTGTTACTTTGTTATAGGTGTGGGATTAAGAGCACATCCCAGTTATCAGACTGATGACACAGTGTCACCACGAGAGGGGTGAGCCATATGCATTTCTATATGAGGGAGTCATCACACATAGGTGACTTGGATCTGTGACCTATTGGAGGCGACAGATTGACAAGATGGACATCTTTGTTTGGAGACCATGGCTATTGTGCGAGGCATGGGAGGATGATCATGAGCAGCTGATGTATTATAGACAGGCTTGATATCTATTTGGTAGACGCATAGATACTATTAAGAGATACCTGCCAGAGCAGGTACTTAGATAGTTTGGCTTGCCACAGGGGTTGCCTATTGGAGAGGTAACACATGCTAGGACACGACAAGAGGTTAGGGACTAGGATGCAGAGATTCCAGTGGCTATGACTTTGGTAGAGTTGCAGGGCCTTACCCTAGTGAGATGGGATTGGGACTCAAGATTGGCCAATCCAGGTACACTACCAGAGTATGACAGGTATTGGCAGACACACAGGCCAGTGAGACTGACCACTCTACGGGTGGCAAGGGTAGTGCGAGAGGTTTTAGTGCCTGGTGGAGAGGCAAGGGTTAGATGAGAGGCCAAAGAGTAGGCTAGAGAGTAGGCAGGTGGAGAGGATAGAGGCTAGCATGTTGATGTACACATGGCAGAGGAGGAGGACCCAGTCGCAGAGATTGAGCTGCAGTACGCCCAGTGACTGCTTCAGGAGGAGATAGCACAAAGGACTCACCTAGAGCTCTAGATGGTGAGGTGGAGGAGAGACAGGGATATAATGAGGGTGGAGGCTAGATAGGCCAAGGCCCAGGCTCAGACACACTCACAGGTAGCTACAACAGTATAAAGAGCGTTGGTAGTGGTACAGGCTGTGCCAGCACTGGCATCAGATGATAGGCATATTGCCTAGTTGACTTTGAAGAGGGACACATCAGTTTAGCTGCATTTGACAACAGAGGCCACATCACAACAGGTTAGATGAGAGAGAGGTGAGGCACACTGTGCACTGGGTGCCGATCAGAGGACTTTGTACAGTGAGCTCATCCATGTATAGGGAGAGCTTGTGTTAGCAGGCAGAGAGGCCAAGTACTACAGGGGTCTCTATGTTGGGGTAGTGCCAGTAGATCAGCATGCACCTAGCTATCGAGAGTGGAGCAGGTCTAGAGCATCTGGGTCACGTAGGACAGGGCAGTCAGTGTCCTTAGTTAGAGGACCCTTTGTGCCACCAGGAGGAGGACCAGCAGGGGGACCTACGTTGAGTACAGGTGGAGGAAAGGGATCACAGCAGGAGGGTAGCTCTATCCACTAGGGCATGTATTTTGTATATTGTATCACTTTTGTACCATGGTGGACATTGTATATTTTTGACTGATGCCTTCGTGCATCTGATGTATATTTTGCAGGCTCTGGATAGCCATGATGTACTTATTAATGTATATTTGGGTTTATACATATGGACTATTGGATGTACATATATTTGATGACCTTTACATGATGATATATGATGACATATTATGCTCACTGATGTTCATGCTTTTGTTTATGCATTTGCTTTATGACATAGATGTGATGACATGTATGTATGATTATGGATTTATGTGATGATGTATAGGCTTATATGATGCTTATAGATGTAGGACACATGATGACATGATGATATGATATAGATGCTATGACATGCGATATCTAACATGTGGTTTTTGCAGATATGCACCAGATGGTGATGGAGATAGAAGAAAGGAGAGAAAAGACTGTTGATTGATCATTGCTTGAAAACTATATAAGGCCATGGACAAATGGATGGGTAGATGGAGAAGCTTGTTGCAACAGTTTCACAAATGTTGATAAAGAGCAATCTTTATTTTTGATATAGCACATGGATAGTTTGCCACCAAGGTATAAATGACCAAGGTGCTGTGATATTCGAGTGCATGGATGTTGACTCTGCAAGTAAGTGGTTTGAACTTAGACCTTGTTGAACATGTGAATGAGCCATAGTCTTGAACATAAAATAAACTTCAATACATGCAAATGCAAGAAGAATATTAATATGTAAGATGCTAGGTCGTAACACACACAAGACAAATATGCTGCTAAGAAAGATACTAAAGATCAATCCTCAAACACGGCACACAAAAGCAATGACTATGCCCCCAATCCGTACTGCATCACAACATACCAAGATTATAGATAAATCAAGGTAGTCTTGATTAGGTACTAGAAAAGGAATAAAAGACAAAACAAAAAACAAATCAACTGACTTACAAAGTAAACATACAACCAACATATTCTCTTTCCAAAAAGGTTGCTCATGATAGATTTGATAGGAAAGATAACAGCCTTATCATAGGAGCTAGGTGTCCATTAAAGGGTGTTATCTGTTGAAAAAGATAATGTCTAGTTTCAGCAAATGTAACATGTCACATAAGACACATGTGTTGGTCTGGTTTCAAACATGGCACATCCTATAAAAGACAAGTTTGTTGATCTGTTGCTTGGTTGGAATTGATTTAGCTGATGTTGGCAATCGATATGTAGGTCAGCATATGGCTCTATAAGTAAGTTTCTTTGCATTAGGTTTGTTAAGGACTTTTGCTTTGAAAGGATGCATTTGTTTGTTGTTTTGCTACTTGAGTTAGTCAAGTCGAGGTGAATGGATTTTGATGAATGGAAGACTAGAAAGATGACAGGTCAATGGATTGAAATGGGTGAAGAATGATGAATTGTATGTGCTTGAGTATTGGATACTTCCTTTGTAATCTAGACTGCCTACATACCCTGTATCCATAGGATCAAGGCACATTACGAGGAAAGATGAAAAATGATTATATGTAGTTCTGGGTAGAGTGATGAGTGGGTCAAGGTGTTTGAGCTTGGGTTGGTGAAATGATGATATCTTATGTACCTAAGTACTGGATACTTCCTTCATATTCCAGACTGCCTACATACCCATATCCATGGGATCAAGGTACCTTAAGATTGAGATGAGATGATATGTAGTTCTGGTTTGTGTGATGATGTAGGAAGAGTGAAGTCTTTCTTGTTTGTGTTTTTTTTGAAGTGTTAAGTGTTTTTTTTTGCGTGAGATTTCGTTGAAGTGTTTGTGTTGTTGTGAACCATGAACAATGATCCATTCCTAGACCTAGAGTAAGGAAAGAGTTGCCCCCATTGTGGTAGAGGTGTTTGTATGGATGACTAATGGAGAAGACATAGAAAGCGTGACATGAGACAAGACAGTGATAACTATTGTCATAGATCAAGACGTGGGATGACGATGATGGACATTGACAAATTTCCAAGCTATTTCTAGATAGGGAGATGGAAATGCAAACAAGGTCAATGGTTTTATTATGGATGGATGGATTAAGTTTGTTGTGGAATCACCATGGAATGAAGAAGACTCAATAGATGATGGATGTTGACTCTACACATAGTGCCTATTTGCCAGGTTTTCACTATGGTACTTATCCAAGGCGCCTATTTACCAGGTTTTCACTAGAGGACGAATATTTTTTTTTGATACTCTAAGGATCAGGCATAGAACTTCTTGAGATGAACATTATTAAGTGGCTCATCTAGAGGAATGCCGTCAAGTGTAGCTAAAGTATAAGCTCCTGATCCATATGCTACTATGACAATAAAGGGTCCTAACCAGTTAGGCTTGAACTTGCCCTTCTTTTCTTGATCTGCTTGATTTCTCTGATTTTCTTTCAAGACAAGGTCACCCACTTGAAACCATCTTTCTTTAATCTTTTTGTTATAATTACACTGGAGGCAGTTTTGATAGACATGAAGATGATTAAGCACGGGAAGTCTCATCTAATAGTTCTAGCTTAGCTAATCTGGAAGTGCGATACTCCTCTCCATCAATCAGGTTCTGCATGGATACTTTAAGGGATGGGATCTCAACCTCTATAGGTAGGATGGCTTCAGAGCCATAGACCAAGGCATAGGGTGTTTTTACCAGTTGGTGTTCTGATACTAGTGCGGTAGGCCCATAGGGCAGGATTGAGTTGCAGATGCCAATCATGACCCGCTTCATTGATCATTTTCTTGAGGATTTTGAGAATGGTTTTGTTGGAAGCCTCAACTTGGTTGTTACTTTGCGGATAGTAGGGAGTTGAAAAGTGATGTTGGATATTGTATTGTGTGCATAAGGCATGGACATCTTGATTCTTGAATGGTCTCCCATTATTAGTGACAATGGCTTGGGGGAAACTGTACCGGCAAATGAGGTAGTTAAGGATAAACTTGGCTATTTGCTTGTTGGTGATATAGGTCATGGGAATGGCTTCGACCCACTTCGTGAAGTACTCAGTGGTGGTAATGATGAATTTGTGGCCATTGGATGAGGATGGGTGGATTTGTCCTACAAGGTCGAGACCCCATTGTGAAAAAGGCCATGGAGTAGTCACAGGTTGTAGTTCATGAGCTGGTGCGTGAATCAAATCTCCATGCTACTGGCATTGTAGACACTTCTTAGCAAACTGCATTGCATCTTGTTCAATTGTAGGCCAGTAATAACCCATTATGAGTATCTTCTTAGTGAGGTTAGGACTGGTAGAATGTACACCATAGACACCTTCATGTATGTCTCGTAAGGTAGCCTTAGCTTCTTCCGCGTTAAGACATCGTAAGAGGATACCATAGAGACTCCAACGATATAGTGTATTACCCAAAATGCTGTAATAGGAGGATCGATAGATAAAGGTTTTATGTTGGTTTGTGGATAGGTCAATGGGAAAGGTACCGTGTTTAAGGTATTCATAGATATCTTTGTACCATGGGGAATTGGGACCAACAAGTTCACATACGATTTCAGTAGTTGGAACATCGATGGCTGGTATCAACAATTGCTCGATCAAGAATTCACATTTATGTGTTTATAGGCATGTCTATAAGTGACCCCATAGAAGCCATAGAGTCTGCAGCTTTGTTATGCTCTCTTGGAATCTAATCAAATGTTATGTTAGAAAAGTGTGGTTTGTAGGCATTCACTAGTTGCTTGTAGGGGATCAACTTTTCATCCTTTATTTGATACTCATCAGTGACTTGTCGAATGACTAGTTGTGAGTCTCCATATACCTGTAGTTCTATGATGTCTCATTGAACTACTATGTTGAGACCTATGAGGAGTGCTTCATACTCGGCTATATTGTTGGTGCAAGGAAATGCAAGCTGATATGACTTTGGGATATAGTCATTTTGAGATGTGATAAAGAGAATGCTAGCCCTTGATCCATGTTGTGTGTAGGAACCATCAAAATATAATTTCCACATTACTGAAGTAGAGAGATTAAAGAGATTTTCATCAAGAAAGTTAGAGACCATAGGATGGACATCTTTCATAGGTGCTTCTGCTAGTTGATCAGCTAGGGCTTGTCCCTTGATTGCTTTCTGATCCACATACTCAATGTCAAACTCACTAAGGATCATGACCCATTTAGCTAGTCTGCTTGTGAGAGCTGATTTTGCTAGGAGATACTTCAATGGATCAATTTTTGCTATAAGGTTTGTGTGTTGGTTTAGCATGTAATGCTGCAACTTTTGGGAGGCAAACACTAAGGATAAACAAGCTCTTTCCATAGGTGAATAATTGAGTTCATAATCCAC
This sequence comes from Cunninghamia lanceolata, assembly GCA_027924645.1. Taxonomy (NCBI): domain Eukaryota; kingdom Viridiplantae; phylum Streptophyta; class Pinopsida; order Cupressales; family Cupressaceae; genus Cunninghamia; species Cunninghamia lanceolata. The sequence goes on from BSBN01000596.1 coordinate 6,396,903, forward strand.
CAAGGTCTGACTGATATAATAGATTGCATGCTCTTTTCCTGACTCATCATGTTGTGCTAGAAGAGCCCCTAGGGCTGCAATTGTAGTTGAGATGTACAAGATCAAAGTTCTATTGGCGACTGGTGCTACCAAGATAAGAGGTGTAGCCAGATATTCTTTGAGTTGATCAAATGCTGCTTGAAACTTATCATCCCATTGAAATGAGACATCCTTTAGGAGTAAGTGTTGAAATGGTTGACATTTATCTGCTAGCTGTGAGATGAAACGCCTAATAGATTATAACCTTCCTTGAAGGCTCCTTAATGCTTTTAGATTCTTTAGTGGAGGCATTTGCACTATAGCCTTGACTTTTGCTGGATCTACTTCAATGCCTCTGCAAGATACAATGTATCCCAATAGTTTTCCTGATGTTACCCCAAAGACACACTTCTTTGGATTGAGTCTTACTTGATATTTTTCTAGTCTGTCAAAGATTTGTCCTAGAACCTATATGTGATTTGCCCTAGAATATTTTGCTAGTATATCATCCACATAGTCCTCCATGATGTGATTAAAGAGATCATGGAATATCACTGTCATTGCTCTTTGATAAGTTGCCCCTGCATTCTTTAGACCAAATGGCATGACGCACCAACAATAGGTACCCCAAGGACAAGTGAAATCAATTTTATGTTGATCTTCTTTTTCTATCATTATCTGATTGTAGCCAGAGAATCCATCCATTAGAGAAAGCATTTCATGACCAGCAGTCAAGTCGACTATGAGATCAATGTTTGGCAGTGGGAAGTCATCTTTGGGACATGCTTTGTTAAGATCTATGAAGTCAGTACACATGTAGATGCCCCCATTCGGTTTAGACATAGGTACAATGTTTGAGACCCATTTTGGATAATCAATAGGCCTGATGAATTTTTCATCTAGCAGTTTTTGTATTTCAATTTTCACTAGGAGAGCGATCTGTGGATGCATCTTTCTTAACTTCTATTTGACTGGTTTAGCTTTTGGATCAACTGTGAGATAGTGAACTACTAGTGAAGGGTCCAACCCTGGCATATCAGCATAGGTCCATGCAAAGTTGATGGTTCTTTGTAAGAAGAAGTTGGTAAGATTCTTGTGCTCTTGTTCTGATAATGATGCTGCAAGGAATGTTGTCTTTGGATTTTGCTTTGTGCCAAGGTTTATCTATGTAGAATCTTCCACTAGGAGAACTGATTTCTCTTGATACTTAGATGGTAGGGGAAGGTCAAATCCTCCATCCTCAGGTGCCATAGTTGGGTTTTCACCTTTGGATACATCCTTTGTTTTTACTGTTTTGTGTTTAGGAGGTGCCACAGTGTGGTTTTCACCTAGAGATCTTTATTTTTTTTTGCGACTGGAGGATTTGGCATTCTCACCAAAATAAGCATTCTGCTCTAGTTCCATTACAAAACCAGCTTTGTGATTTCTAAGAGGGATACCATCCCGGAGTCCCATGAACTCTGCAATAGCTTCGTCATTCTGAAAAACATCTAGTACGGGGGACCCTTGTTGGTCCCAATCAATAAGTTTAGGGTAGACAAGTGTTACAATCTGGGTGTTTGTGGTGGATGTTAGGGATACAAATGATATCATAAAGATGGAGGATTCTGTGAATAGGTCAATAATATGGAGGGAAGAGTCATTGATGATATCCTCATTAGACGTCGAATCGGTGGGAAAAGTTTGTGCTACCTTGTCAAGAATACCCTCGATGTCCAAGGCGCGTGGTACCTTCCTACCAAATCCTAACCCCTTCTTGTCTAGTTTCTTCATCACAATAATGGGTTCCATTGTTCCATTATTCCTTGATTCTATTTTCCAAGGCCACCTTTGTCTTTATAGCCCATGTTTTTGACTATCCTTAAGCCATTTCCATATTGCTTGACTGGTATTTTGACTGGTTCTTTCTCCTTGTAGAGCCAAGAAGAGACGTCTTCAATAGTTTCCTTGGCCAATAATTTTCCCTCTTGGAATTGGGTTAGAGATGCTAGGAGGAATAGATGCCTTTTTAGTTGCTTTGGCAATGGGCGATTGGCCGTATGATTTAGGAGATAGAGGCATCTGCCCTACACAACAAGATTTTGAGATATCATATTCTCCAAATCCTATATCACGGATGTGAGCTTTGATTTCAGGAATAGGATGAGGATTAGATTCACTTGTAGAGGGTTTTGTCAGAGTTTCAGAATCGACATATAATGGGGATTCAAGGGCTTTGTCATTATTGGGCACTTGGTTGGAATTCTTGTAACTGCCTTGAAAGACACGACATAATTCAAAAGGACTAGGATCTCCAGGAATAGTTCTCTCCGTACCATTAAATGGGAATTTGAGAGACTGATGGTACAAGGAGGGAACAAATTTCATGGCATGGATCCATGGGTGTCCAAGGATAATATTGTAGGGTAGCTCAATGTCAAGGACTTGGCATCTAGTTTCGAGCATGATAGGGCCTACTTGTATAGGCAAATGGATAACACCTTCTGACTGGCGTTTAACATCATCATATCCCTTGATTGTAATACTTTGATCAATGTTGACTTGATCCTCAGAGTATCCCAATTGTTTGAGTAACTTTAGAGAATAGATATTAAGACCAACACCACCATCTATGAGTATGTGTTTAATCTTACATTTATGGATGAGCACCTCAATGTGAAGGGCATCATTGTGACATGGATCGTGGGATGGGAGGTCCTTTTCAGAAAAGACCACATTGTAAGGTGAGGCAATGTTACCTATTATAGCTTGGAAATCTGTGACCGCTCTGTTGTTAGGAATCGAAGACTCTTGTAAAGTTTTTCTGAGCACAGCTTTATGTGTGGGTGATGACCGTAGGAGGTCTAAGATAGAGATCTGTGCAGGGGTTTTCCCTAGATGTTCAACAAGATTGTAATTGGATTGATTTGGGAGACTTGGTGTAGGACCATGAATGGTGACATGACCATGATGAGTTGTAACCATGCAATCCGTAGATTTGCCTTTGATTGTGAGGGTAGATATACAACTTTCTTCAAAACGACTCATAATAGAGTCATAGGAAGTTGAAGCTTTGTGAACACCTTTACCTTTATCAGGATTTTGACCTTGACCATGGTTAGGGAATGGCTCCTTGTAAATGTTGAGGTCCTTATTGGTGTTTTGAGTTGGTTGTTCATCCTCAAAAGTGATTTTGTTTCCATCGATGAGGTTTTGAATTACGTGCTTGAGTTTCATGCAAGATGAGGTCCTGTGTCCTTTGGATCTATGGAACTCACAATATTCATTTTCTCTGTACCATGCAGTTTTGTAAATAGGTTCGCCATATGGGGGAGCATCTGGTAAGGTGACGAGCCCATTATTTATAAGTTTCTATAAAACAATCTCAATAGGCTCTCCCAAGGGAGTGAATTGACGTGGCAGAGGGTAATCGTGTTGAGGCCACTCTTGTTGTCGTTGGTTTTGGTACGATTGTCTTTGTTGTTGTTGGTTTTGTTGAGGCAGAGGTTGACTTGGTTTGGAAAGCTGAAGGGGTGTTTGCAATGTTTGGACATGTTTAGAATCAACCACACCATCATTGACCACATTTTTATTTTTGTTCCAAAACTTAGGTTTACATTTGTTTGTTGTTGAGGAACATTGTCTTTGTTGTCTTTGAAATTTTTTACCACGCCTTTAGCAATGAGGGCCTTTTCAATACTGATGCCCTTGTGAGTAATCTCGTCAAAGGTTGTAGCACTAAGGATTTGCAAATGGAAACCTAATTCTTGGTTAAGATTCTGTACAAATATGCTAACAAGCTACTTTTCAGGTATCTTGAATGGGAATTTGCTAGCCATTTGTCTCCATCTTTGAAGGAAGGAAATGAAAGTTTCCCCATTTTTCTTTTTATTGTTGCATAGGTCGGTCATGGAGATCTCATGTTCAGTGTTGTAAGAGAAATGGGTGGCAAATTTCTCCACAAGCTCATTAAAATTTTTAATACCTGTGGGTAGGTGTGAGAACCATTCTATAGCTTGACCTCCAAGATTGTGAGGAAAGAGGCGCATAAGATATGTGTCATTATGTGAGATCTCAAATAAGCGAGATAGAATTCTCTAAGATGGTCTTTTGGGTCTCCTTTTCCTTTATATTTATCAAATTTGGGAATAGTGAAATTGTGAGGAAAAGGGATCATGGGTAATGACTGATCAAATGGATAAGGACAAACTTCTTCCAAAGAGAATGTTTTCTTGGTGTGGCCAAATGTAAGATCAGATAGTTGTTGTTGAACCTCTGCAAGTTTTAGCTCCATAGTTGTGGGAGGGGTTGGAAACATCTCTTGTGGAACTAGCGGGGGTTGTTGTTGCCCATATGGAAGATTGTAGTGGAAGCCATGGGCATTGGTGTTATACGGGTTGTAAGATTGGTTGTGGTCGTATGTGTTGTATGTTGGGTTTGAATTGGGTTGGAATTGGGTGTTTTGATTTTGGGGAGGTGGGGGTGGTGCTAGGTAAGGATGTAGGATTTGTGATGGTTGTTGATAAGAGTTTTGTGGAGGAAAGCTAAAGTTTATTGGGTTTGGTTGTGGTGGTGAAACATAGCTATACAAAGTTTGGTTTTGGGAATGTTACAGGTTGAGATAGGTGTGAGTTAGGTTGAGAGTGGAAGATCATTGTGGTGGAGGGACATAGGTAGATGTGTTTTGTGATGGTGGAGGTTGATTGGGAAATGTGTTGAAAAAGGTTAGTGTCGATGAGCATTGTGGTGGAGGGACATAGGTAGATGTGTTTTGTGATGGTTGGGGTTGACTAAGATTGAGTGTAGAAGAATGTTGTGGTGGTGGAACATAGGTGGTGTGGACATTTTGTGATGGTTGGGGTTGCATGACATTGTTTGGTTGAAGGATACGAAGAGTTGATGATGTTGGTGGTGGTGTTTGTTGAGAGCCTTGTTGCATGGCTACATAAGTGTTTCCCAGATTGTAATTTGGTGGAAAACCTTCTCGTGATGGGATAGCCAATGTTCCACTTGCAATTGGTATGGGCAATTTAGGAGTGTTTTGTGTGTTTAATTTTGCTAGAGTGGCTTGTCTTGCTAGTTCTGCTTGATGATGTAAAGTCTCTTGTTGGTGTTTGTAGATCTCCATAGGAGTCATGAGCAGTGATATGGGTCTCTCTGCTGTTAGATTTTGATAAAGGGGATTCTCATATTGTGCAATTGTTCTCCCTTGTGAGCTTTGTTTGGGTATAGGTGTGGTCACAGTTGACATGGTTTGGACCTCCATTATAGCGTCTTGGGTGTTGGTAGTCTCACTAAGATTTGATAGATCAAAACCTTTGGGTAATTTGGCTCCTTGTTCGACTAGCAAGTGGAAGAAATGATCTTGGTTCTCACTAAGGATTTTGTCAAAGGCAGCCATGGCTCGAGGATCTTGTATGATTTCATCAAGGTCTTGTCTATCTTCTTGAGAGGATTGACCTATTTCAAAGTGTCGCTCTTCTTGAGATGGGATTTGACCTATGGTATAACCTTGTGGAACAAAATCTTGAGGCATGCTGGTTGTATATTGAGGTGTATTTACCAAAGGAACACTACCTTCTTGAGGATTGTTTTTTTGGTCATGATGCAGTCTGTTTTGAACATCAGTTGGTCTTTCCATTGGTGTTTTTGGAGTACCCTTTGGATTCATGTTGGATTGGCTTGGTTGAGGTGTATGAGGAGGCGATTTGCGCTTCCTTGGGACAACTTGTTTAGCCTTCATAGTTTGCTGGAGTCTAGTGGTTACCATAGGATGCACTAGGATACTTTGTTTGAGATGCTTGCTGGGATTTTTGCTATGTTTTTTGGAAAAGATAATTTTGATGAACAATTTACTGGACCAAAGGCGCTGTACTGTTTGACCAAAGGCGTAGGACTGTGTTACCAAAAGTGAGCTACTGTGTTACTAGAGGTGTTTGGGTTAGGTTGCTAGAGGTGAGGTACTGTTATACCAAAGGTGAGCTACTGTTATACCAAAAGTGAGCTACAATTATACCAAGGGCATTAAAGTAATTTTGCCAGAGGCGAGGTACTTTTATACCAAAGGCGAGCTACTATTATACCAGAGGCAAGCTGCTATTTTACCAAAGGCACTGAAGTAGTGTTTGTGATGTTTATAAGGCAAATTTTGATAGTTTTTGTTTTGATTTTGATTGAATTTTCTTTGGCAAGAGAAAATACATCAAACAAAGAGGAAAAAAGGACTGAAACAACATATAGTGTATGTTCGAGGCTCACAAAAAAGCCCAATATTTCCACAGGTATAAGACAATTGCAAACAATATCAAGCACTTTTTATCCCTAGAGACAAGGTGTCATTGCAGTAGATCAGCTCACAACTTAATTCTTCATCGACCAAATGTCATTCCATAAAGGTGTTAGACATTTGTATCTTTGCGAGAGACGATAGGTAGGGATATCTCACCCTCCCCTCGAATATCTCAAGTAGGTCATAAGAGCTTTATGGCTGAGGAAATACTATCTCTTCTCAAGGGAAGCAATAATGAGTATCTTGAGGGCTTAAATTGATTCCCCTTGCACTAATGATTACCGCAACGTTCAGAGGTGGATCGGGTAGCCACTATCTAGATTGGTTCTTAGTAACTTTGAGGGACCAACGCCTTACGAGCAATGTGACAAGCTACTAAAAGCTTTAACCAATCCTACTAAGAGTATCAAACACTTTGCACAATGTGAAAATTATTTCCACAAAGTGCTAGTACACCACTTTTCGATTTGGCACCACAAGGTAAGACTGACATCGGTTAGGACTTGGCTTTCGCATTATCCCTCTTATATAGGAGTTGAAATGAAAACTCCACTTAGGGTCGTCCCTTTTGGATGAAGCACAATCCAAAAGCAGGCCCTTCTAAAGGAATAACTGAAATGTAAGATCAAGCACGTCAAACAAAGGTTCAATTGTCCTGTTATAAGAAAAATAAGGTACAACTAAATTAGGCACACACACGTTTGTAGTTGTCAATTGTCCCTTATGAAATTGAAGTGTTTGGCATTCATGTCCATTGTCCCTTAGAAAATTGAAGTGTTTGGCATTCATGTCCATTGTCCCTTAGAAAATTGAAGTGTTTTTGCATTCATGTTCATTATCCCTTAATAAAGCAATATGTTCCTAAGACTTAGATTGCGCAAAAGATGTGTTGTCCTTTAAGAAGGCAATATGTGTGTCATTGTACCTCATCATTTAATCATATTTTAGATGTCAAAATCCAGGGGCTGTGTCCTCAACTATCTGTAATTAGGGATTCTATAGTTACCAATTTTCCTAGCTAATCTTAATGACTTCTACTAATTTGAAGAGATTGATTTGTCTACTTATTGAATGAACTTAAAGAATACTAAAAACATAATTAAACAGGAAGTTACTTAAAGCAATCTTAAAAACAGCAACATGCATCTATCTATCAAAATCAGTAAATACTTTTCATAGCAAAATCTGAAGTAACAAAATAGTGGTACTAGCCTTCTACCTTGGTGGTGAGAGTGGGCCCTTGCTCCACACCCTTAGGGCTGAAGGAAACAGTAGGGAGTCAGCACAAAAGAATAAGATCACAACTAAATTTGGTCTAATTCCATTAGCTTTGCATTCATGAGAAATATTGATATCAAAGAAACTGAGATTACCAAGAATCAGAATAATCCAAAAAAATGTATATCTTTTCTGCTATTCCTATAAGTATATATAAAATGAGTGATGACATATCACTTATCTTATCTACCAGTTCTTCTATGAGATGACATCCATCTCCTTATTATACTAGCTGTCTAACTATGGAAAAATAACCATGCAATAAAAGTAGATTGAGTGCAACAGAAGTCCACTCAGAATTCTAAGTTGAGTCTTAATACATTTGGGCAGCGAGGCCCTGAAAATAAGGATATTGAATCAGTTTTATCGGTAACTCATGCAAAAACTTTTAAAAGATAAAAACTCCAACAGTTAACTAAAGATGACCCTTCAGCACTTAGGTGATGATTTGAGTGAAATGAGGGGTATCACGATCACTACTGGAAGTGCCTAATCGGCAACTTATGCTGGAAACATGCCCTACTCTCAGGAGGCGCCGGAGATGTATGTCCCTATCTGCAGCTCTGGAGATACCATTGTGGCCTTCTTGTTCAGCTCTGGAGATGCTCCAGACTCGCGTCCAACTCCGGAGAGGCTTTTCGCTTTGCTTCAAAACTTCTGGTGTCATGGAATTCTAGTATTGTCTCCAGAGATCATTGAAGACTACCTCAAGAGATGCACAAAATTGCCATTCTGAGCATCTACACCTGTTGATTCAAAAAGAGAGAAGTTTTTCTGCATTTTTCCATCAATTCCATGCACATTAGTCCTTTAATCAGAAATTATGATCTTAAGTAATTTATCTTCGATTAATCATTATCTAGAACAATCTTGCTAGCCTATTTGGGTGCAGACATTAAGAAAGATGGGATTAGGAAGGAGAAAAAGAGAGGTAAAAAAATGTATTTCATGGGTGCTACTAGGCACTCATCATCCCCCCATACCTAAGGTTTGGTAGGTCCTCCTGCTTCTCACAATTTGGATTTATTCTGGTAAAATAGCCTGTCAGTCAAGCTATAATCTTGTGCATAGGTAGACCAAGTGGTGCGGTTGGTATTACCATTGCCTTTGTATTGATCAACCTACTTCAACCAGTCCTGCAATTTCTTATCTTCCATCTATTCAGCCTAGACAGAGAGCGGTTCAATTATGAGAGGGGGCCTGAACCGTCCACCTATCCATTCCTGTTTATGCTTATCCATCATTTTGGCTATTGACTTTACTTTTCTCATAAATAATCTTAAGTTTGCAAGGGTGACCACCTCTCTCATTTTTTGCTCTGAGGTAAAAATATTCCATCTTTTCTTTGCTATGGCAAGTACTGGATTTGCTGAACTGTTCATGAAAAGACCAAAATCGATGGAGCACTCTTGCAAACTTTTTAGGTATAATGGCAAAATTTTGTTTTGACTCTGAGGGTGATAGATATAGGACTTGAATTGGGTCTTAAAAGCATTGAGATTGGGACATTCCTTCCTAATGAAGAGACCTGTTTCTGTATCTTACTTGAGATGATCTTCCATTCGTTCATTCTAGATTTGATGATTCCTCATTAGGGACATAAATGCTTTAAGCTGACATTCCCCCACAAAATAATTAAGAATGAAAGTTATATCATTAACATAGAAACCATGCAGATATAATTCACATAGGAAATTCTTGTCTTCATCATTACTCCTTGTATATGCTATCATGAATCCTTCTACTGTCTCTGTATTCTCAACCAGGTCAGACAGGACTAAAGAGAATTTCCTCTGCAAGACTCTTTCCTGTAAGAACATAGTATAGCTGGCACTTGGAGGCCTGCAAGATAGAATTTTAGAAGAAAGGGAGGCCATCTCAATGATTTTTCCTTCCAGAGTTTCTATTCTTTTTGTCTTGGCAGTGACTGCCCTTTGTAATTGTAGCATAGGCTTGGAAGCCTCATATTTTCTATAGTTCTTCTCCCAATGGAACAAGGCCTTAGGAATGTCAATGGGGATTGGACCCACATATGGATCTGTTTGTATCTCCTGCTCATTAGTTGCCTTTGGGCCAGCCAACTCTTTAATATATTCCTCCTGATCATCTAGTTTGTTGTTGGCCCAAGTCAACTGTCTATCTTGACTTTGTATTTTCTCAATTAATGCTGCCATTATTATGAGGCCATTGTCTCTAGCCATGGTGAGCTCAGAAACACTCTGTGCTACCTCTATCTCCTTTTCTTCCAATAGTTTGACTGTCTCAGTTTTCTGGGCCTCCAATTCTGCTTCTTTCTCCTAGATGATCTGGTTTTTGCTCTGGAGCTCTATTTGTAGATTTTCAATGACTTATTTTTGCTCCATTTCTACCTCCATTCTAACCTTCTTGAGGTTAGTAATAATTTGATTCTTCCCCCAGAGTAGTCTCTTTAGGTTGTTAATTTCTTCTAACATTTGCTGTTCTTTTGTAATATTTACATCCTCTTGATCAGAGGCGTGAGGGAAGGCTTTTGCTTCTGCTTCTGTTTGCTAAACATCAGGGTTTTCCATGGCCATCTACACTACACTGTCAACCACATCCATTTTCCTTGTTTCATCTTTTCCTGTAGACTCCCTGTCCTGAGGCTCCTCCTGGGGTTCCTTTGCTTCTGCTGGCACCGATGAAGGCCCAGCCTTCTCCTCATATGTTCTAAAACCCAGGAGTACCTCAGCTAGGAGAGCAGTATCTTTCTCAGCCTGCAAGAGCTATCTTTTCATTTTGCTTCTCCGTAGCATAGGTGGGGCAGGTGCCTCCGGAGCAGGTCTCTCAGCCTCAGAATCTGAAGAAATTGTAAGAGTTTGTTTGTGTTCTATCTCTAGAGCATGTGATGGTTCTAAAATTAGACTTGACCCTAGATGGACAGATGGTGTTGGGGAAACTTCTCTTTGTCTTCTCTTCCTGACTAGAGGGATCTCATCTGAATCATGAGATGTTTCTTCAGCTCAAGTTTTCTCTATTTTCAGTCCTGACCTCTCCCCTGTTAATTCCTTAGGGAAAGATTCCTCAGTTAGAGTCATCTTTCTCCTAACTGATCGAGTCATGTATGGGGTTTGTTTAGGAGAAAACTCTCTAATTTCTTTGCCTTTCTTCTTTTTATCAGGAACAGGGGCTACAGATGAAGTTGCCTCCTGTGATGACTTCTTTCCTCTTTGAACAACTATGGAGGAGGTTGAAGGCTCTGTTTCTTCTTCTTGGTGGGTAGAGGAACCCTCACCTCTTGTCTGTGCCCTCACTGGTTCTTTGTCCTGGGAATTTTATCCAAGAAAATTTTTCCATAATTCTTCCCCATTGGCTTGAGATAGGAAATCATGTTTAACTACTAGAAAAATAAGGCCATGATGTTTCATAGGACCCTTGTTTTGTTGATACTTTTCTACAGTTGCCCTGATGGCAGAATACAAGAAATTGGGAATGTTTATGCTAAATTAAGGGTGTCCATTCCCATGCCTTAGAAAAATCAGCATTTTCATTATTGGTCCTAAAACTAAATAAAATTGACCATCACAAGTGAAATATTTCATCAGCCAGGTAGCTATAGATTGCCAAGGGTTTGGAAGTGTGGACCTAAGAATTCCTTTTACTTCATTTTTATTTGAATGCAGTTGTATTGCAGGTTCACCCTCAACAGAGAAATTCTTAATCAAATCAGTATATAAGGTTTTCAGATGATAAAACCTCTCACCTTGTTCAGGCAGCCCAAAAATATGACTGATAGTGGTTGCGGAGAGATTGATTCAGACTCCTTTGATAGCTATCTAATTGTCCCTTAGATTTCTTAGGAATTCATCCATGATATCTTCTTGAAACCCTTCAAATTTTTCTAGAAATTCCAACCATCTTGCAGTTCTTAGAATGTTTGCTGCAGCTTCATCTAGCAAAAGACCCACAACACTCTCTGGTTCAGACTTCTTCTTTACCCCCATTGCTAAATTAGTTCCACCTTCTGTACTTAATTCCTCACTCTTCTATCTGCAGTTTGTGCCTTCTTCTTAACTCCGTAGGCTCTAGAGGACTGTTCAATTTACTCTGTTCTTCAAGGTATTTCAGAAGTTTGAATGAGGATTATTATGTCTCTTAGCTTAGGCTTATGGAAAATTTGTAGATTAGTTAGAGTACCTAGGAGGTCATAAATGCAACAGAGTGATAAGACACTTCGGAGGCAAGGTGACAGTACATCAAAGATGGTGGCATGTGTGAATTTGGAAAAGAAAATTATGACAGGAGGATGTGTCATAATGACGGCACCCAAAAATAGAAAGACAAGACAGTTGCTATTTAATGCTTAATTTAAGATAGAATTACCTGAACCATTTTTAATGATGAGGAGTGATGTACACGACAAAGATGCTACGGCATTTTATGAGACTGCACGTGACATGGCACATGAACAGCTTTTGGTGGCTCGAGATGATGCCAACTACTTCATTGGTACACAACCTGCAATCATTCCGCTGAGTGGTTCGAGTATCCACATTCCTTGGGTGACGTCAGCGCTTCCTTTGTAAATACCCCTACAAATGAAATGCGTGCTGATTTTATTTTATTCCTATCATAAAGTAGAGGATAAGTCATGATGACCTCATCATATGATGTTTCCACTTTATTGCCTGGAGAGGTGGGTCCCCTCCCCCATTGTTGTAAATGACTCTTTATTGATGGAGTGCCGGAGGTGCTCCTAGTTTGTGAAGGGCCGAAGGTGCGTTCGACTAACTCCCGACACCTAATCACCTCCGTAGCTCGATTATTTTCAACTCTCCTGAAGAAGGGAACCACGATTTGTTGGTTTTCAACACCCTTGGTCGAGAAAGACAGCCATTTACTGGTTTTCCATCTTTCTCTTTTTTTTTTTAATTTATTTAGAAGGCTGCCATTTGCTAGTTTTCAACCTTCCTTTTTTTTTTTTAAGAAGGCTACCATTTGCTGGTTTTCAACCTTCCTTTTTTTTTTAATCCAACACTGTGACAGAGGAGGTATCCCCTGTATCAAAACACAAATAATTAAGAAACTCTTCTTTAGTAGACGGTCTTTTATAGAGTTTGATTTGGTGACCATTTACTAAGAATGTGTTTGTTCTTCTATCAATAGGTTCCAATAGTACTGTTCCATTTTTAAAAACTTCCTTTATTTGATAAGGACCCATCCAATAAGTTTGTAATTTCCCTTTGAACTCTTTGAATTTAGAATCATAAAGAAGAACCCAATCACCTTGCTGAAATGTCCTCCTTTTGATGTGTTGGTCATGCCATTGCTTCCTTTGATACTGAACCAGTTCTATTTGCTGAATGGCCTCTGTCTGAATTTCATCCAACTCATTGAGCTGAAGAATTCTGTTTTGTTGAGTTATAGACAATGGTAGACCAACATCTAATACAGTTTTAAGCGTCTGGAGTTCAAATTCTATAGAAAAAATAGGCTTTTTCCCATAAACCAATTCATATGGTGAGAACTTTGTTGTGGACTTCCAAGTGGTATTGTAAGCCCAAACTGCTTCAGGTAATCTGTTAGCCCAATCTTTTCTATTCATTACTACTGTCTTTGTCAGAATATTTTCAAGTTCCCTATTAGTTACTTCTACCTGCCCATTAGCTTGAGGATGGTAAGGTGAAGATTTTCTATGCTTGACTTGATATAAATCTGTGAATGCTCTGATTCCTATGAAGTAAACTGAGGTCCTCTATCTGAAACTATTGATCTTGGGGCTCCAAACCTTAAGAAAATCTTATTATAAAGGAAATCAGCAACTTTTTCTTCTCGTGTAAATTGTAATGCTTGAACCTCAGCCCATTTAGTGACATAGTCTGTGCATACAAGAATGTACTCCTTGCCTGATGATGGTGGAGAAATTGGTTCCACAAAGTCTAAACCCCACTGCTCAAATAGTTCCATCATGACTTGAGGATGCAGTAACATCTCTTGGGTAAAGGTTGGCTGTCCCATCCTTTGGCACTAGTCACAGTGCTATACATACTTCTTTGTATCTTTATGAAGAGAGGGCCAGTAGTAACCAGCTCCGAGGATCTTGTGGACTGTCCGGTGGGAGGAGTAATGGCCACTAGATGGTTCATCATGTCATTCTCTCAAAACATAAAAAATCTCACCAGCTTTTAAACACCTGCGTAGAATGAAATCAGGACCACATTTAAATAGTAAACCATTCAACCATTTGTAAGATAAACTTTCTTTAACTAAACATTTTTTTTTGTTTTGAGGTAAAATGGGATGGATACAAGCCTGTAGTTAAAAGATTAGCTATGTCAGCAAACCAAGGTACAGTAGAGGAGATAGCAAAAAGATGTTCATCTGGGAACTTGTCCTCCATTGGTTGGTTTTCTCCTCTTGTATGCAATCTTGACAAAAAATCAGCAACCAAATTAAACTTACCTGGATTATCAACTATGGTAATATCAAATTCCTGTAATATCAATAACCACTTGATGATCGTTGCACCCACTACTGGCTTATTCATTAGGTACTTGATGGCTGCATGATCAGTATGTACAAATATTTTATATCCAGTGATGTAATGCTTGAATTTATTTATAGCATAGATGACTGCCAAGAATTCTTTTTTAGTTGTGTAATTTCTTTCTGCAGAGGTAAGGTTTTTGCTGATGTAATAAATGGCATGCATACTCTCTCCTTCCTCCTTTTGTCCTAAAACTACCCCAATGGACTCGTTTGAAGCATCAGTCTGTATGTGAAATTGTAAAGTCCAATTAGGTCCTCTCAAAATTGGTGTGACAGTAAGCTTCTCTTTCAAGGTGTCAAATGCTGATTGACAGTCTTCTGTCCATAGAAATTCTATGTCTTTGTTAAGTAGGGTAAACAGGGGGCAGTTATTCTGCTGAATTTTTCTACGAATCTCCTATAGTAGCCTGCATGACCCAGAAAACTTCTAACATCTATCTAATTTTTGGGTGAAGGCAACTGTGTGATCACTTCTATCTTGTTTTGATCCACTTTGATCCCCTTTTCTGAAATGTGGTGTCCCAAAACAATTCCTTCCTCCACCATCATGAAGCACTTTTCATGGCTAAGGGATAATTGATTTTTCTCATAGCATTTCAGTACTTTCTTAAGGTTTGTGAGAGCTTCTTCAAAATTATCCCCATACACAGTAAAATCATCCATATAAACCTCCATGTATTCATTAGCTAGTTCAGCGAAAATAACTAAAACAAGTCTTTGAAGTGTAGCTGGGGTATTGCATAGTCCAAAGGGTAGAACTTTGTAAGCAAAAGTTCCCCAAGAGTAGGTGAAGGTGGTTTTGTCCTGGTCTTCAGGTGCTACTTGAATTTGGTTATACCCACTAAATCCATCTACAAAAAGAAAAATACTTCCTTCCAGCAAGGTTGTCTAGTACTTGGTTAATGAATGGTAAGGGAAAGTAGTCCTTTTTTGTAGCTTTGTTGAGCTCCCTATAGTCAATACACACCCTCCATTTCCCATTCTTTTTAGGCACTATGACAAGGGGTGAGACCCATTGACTGTCTGAGATTGGATATATAAACCCTGCTTGCAGTAATTTTTCTATTTAAGTTTTAACAATGTCTTTTAAAGCAGGATTCAATCTTCTCTGGGGTTGTCTGACAGGTTTAATATCCTTAGTGTATATATGATGGGTACAAATCTCAGGAGGTATTCCCTTCATATCTTGGTATTCCCAAGCAAAAGCTGTTGAATGGGAAATCAAAAGTTGGATAAGTTTTTCTTCTTGATTTACTGTTAACCGAGTATTGATATTAAGCGTTTTCCCTGGTAAAATCATGACCTGTTTTGTGATTTGATCCATATATGTAGTTAATCCATATACTGGAGTCATGGTATTGAGAGGACAAGAATGTGGAAGCAACATGTGGAATGTGGCTAGGTCTCTGTAAAAGGTTTCTCCACAAGGAATGATATTTGCAAGGGTATAATGAGAAGTAAGAAGTTCTCTCTTAGAATCTTGAGCAAGCTTCATCACATCCTCATTGATTAGGATGTGGGTAATGTCTTCTGTTGTATCATAACAGATTTCTTCTTCCAATTCTCCCAGATGTTCCCTGATGGTTACCATGGCTACTAAAGCACTGTTGTCATTGTTCTTTAGTTCATCCACCCATACTCTTCCTGTATATTGTATTGATGGTTTAGCTAGAGGATACATAGATATTTTCTTTAAATCTACCCCATTAGAAATGACCATATCCCTAGTTCAACAATCAATAGATGCTGCTGCTGTAGCTAGCCATGGTCTTCCTAAAATCAGTGGGTAAGCATTTCTCTGGTTTCTTGGTTCTAATATCAGGAAGTCTACTGGAAATTCCCATGATTCTATTACAACTGGTACATCAGTTATTACTCCTTTTGGGACAGCTACTAACTGGTCAGCAAGTTGAAGGATTGTAGTTGTGGATTGGATACTTGACAGAGCTAATTTGTCCATTGTGTGAACTGTCATCACATTAATTGCTGCTCCCAAATCAACCAGAACATTTAAAATTTCTACCCTTGAGATGAAAATAGTTATGACAGGATTTCCAGGGTCTCCATATTTTGGGATGAGCATTTCTCCCATCAACAGATCTACTACTTTTCCTTCCACTTGTATTGTGGAAGGAAAGTTTTTCTTCCTACCCTGTGTTTTGATACAATACTGTTTAATGAATTGATTTAGTTCTGGTACATCTCTGATTGCTTGGAGAAGAGGAATTTCGATGTTTAGTTGCTTAATTTCTTGTAAGAGTTCTGATTCCAGGTTGGTTTAGACTTGTTTTTTAAGACTTTTTTTGGGTAACATACTGTTTAAGCCGTTCTGGGTATGGTGCTAGTTTTTCCATCTCCAGAGCTCTTGTCAGAATTGTGTTTAGGAATGTTCTCCAGAGTCAGTCTTTTAGGAGCAATTCCAGAGTTATCCAAGGATGATTCTTTTAGCACTTTTTCGATAGTAATCTTCTCTGAGAGTTGAGTGGATGAATTTTTAGGTTCCTCATCATTGGTTACTTCAACTGTAGTTGGAGGAGATGGTCTTGGGAATGCTTTCCCAGAACGCAGTTGGAGATTATTTGAATATATAGTGTTAATACCAGCCAGATTTTCTTGCTCTGTCATGTAAACAACTACTCCTTGTTTATTCCGTGGGTTTGGTATAGGCTGAGCTGGTAAAGGTGGTTGGCTAACTGGTTCATTTTGTGATTAACCTTGTGTGTTGGGAGTCCAGTTAGTAAAGCTTGTTGAGGTTGGAAACGTTTAGGTTGTCCTTGGTATTGTTGATTATATCCCTGTTGAGAACCCCATTGAGGTTGCATGTTTTGTGATCCAAACTGTGGTGGCCACTGTTGATTTCCCCAGGGCTGACTTTGCCAATTTTGGTTTTGCCAATGATGATTTTGCCAATCTTGCTATCCCCAAGGAGGATTATTCTGAGGCCCATGCCAAGTTGGATTCCATTGATTATTTCCCCAATTAGAAGGACCCCTGTAAGAAGGCTAGTTTGGATACTGATTATAAGGGAAATTTCCAACTTGTTTTTGTCCCACATAGTTCAATTCTTCTTCCATTATGGCATTCTTCTTACTCAATCTTTTCAAGGCTAGAAATTGACTACATTGACTGGTAGGATGTTCCCTATCACAGATCTGACAAATCTCTGATTTGTCCAAAGGGCATTCTCTCAACAAATGCTTATTTCTACACTAGGACAATAGATGGAGAGTGGTTCAGTTGTTCTTTTTTGATCAGCTGTTCTAGTTTTTGCTTGAATCCCATCTAATGTGGTATTTAATTGGACCAAAATGTCTGTTTTTAGATTTGCAATCTCTTCCATTAACTGTCCTATTTCATTCTTCCCTTTAAAGGTTTTAGATGATCTCACTCCATCTTGGGTTCTAGAATAGTTCCTACAGAGTTCTTCTATAGAAGGTATATCCATTTTGTTAATATTTCCTTTTCCCATTAGATCCAATGCCTATTTTGATTCTTTATCCAATCCTTTTACAAACAGGGTTCTGGCCAAGGAGTTATCTACTGGGTTGCCATACCTTCTCAAGGTGAAATTAAACCTGTCCACATAGTCCTCTAAGGTCTCTTCCTCTCCTTGCCTAATTTTAAACAATTCTTCATTTTTATTACTCGATCTACAGTAATCTTGATACTTTTCCAAAAATTTTGTTTCCATCTGATCCCAAGAATGGATAGAATTCTAGGGTAAACCCATAAACCGTCTCATCGCAAAATCTTTTAGGGTTGAAGGGAACAGTTTGAGTTTTTGGTTATCTGATCCATAATCATAAGTTTGGAAGACTACTTTGAATTCAAACAAAAAATGATCTAGATCCTCAAAAGAAAGTCCTCTAAAATTTGGCAAGTGTGCTGGTGAGATATTCTTCATAGGAGCATTGTCTCCAGCAGCCAAAATAATAGGATATGAGAAGGTTCTTGGAGCATGATTTTCCTCTTCTTCATGATTGTCATTGTCCATGTTTAGTACTGGTTCTTCTCCGTGAGGTTCTAGAAAATTAGGTTCTATCAAAGGATCTGCCTGAAACTTTTGTTGTAATTCATAGATATAATTGGCGAGTGGAAAATTTGGAGGAACTAAGGGATTATTGATTTGAGGTGCAGCTTCCAAAGTAGGTTCTAGGTTTCTTTCTTCAACAAGATCTTGTGCCACCCCACTACTTTCTCCTATGGCTTGTTGATGGGGTGTCTATTTTATATATCTTCCTTTTGAATCTCTAGCTCTAACCATACAGATCTATCCTAAAAACTATTTTAGCTAAGTTTCCCTAATTAACACAATATATCCCCGGCAATGACACCAAAAATGAAAAGGTGTCATTGTACCTCATCATTTAATCATATTGTAGATGTCAAAATCCAGGGGCTATGTCCTCAGCTATCTGTAATTAGGGATTCTATAGTTACTAGTTTTCTTAGCTAATCTTAATGACTTCTACTAATTTGAAGAGATTAATCTATCTACTTACTGAATGAACTTAAAGAATGCTGAAAACAAAATTAAACAGGAAGTTACTTAAAGCAATCTTCAAAATAGTAACATGCATCTATCTATCAAAATTAGTAAATACTTTTCACAGCAAAATCTAAAGTAACAAAATAGTGGTACTAGCCTTCTGCCTTGGTGGTGAGAGTGGGCCCTTGCTCCACACCCTTGGGACTGAAGGCTACAATAGGGAATCAACATAAAAGAATAAGATCACAACTAAATTCGGTCCAATTCCATTCGCTTTGCATTCATGAGAAATATTGATATCAAAGAAACTGAGATTACCAAGAAACAAATAATCTAAAAAATTGTATATCTTTTCTGCTATTCCTATAAGTATATATAAGATGAGTGATGACTCACTTATCTTATCTACTAGTTCTTCTATGAGATGACAACCATCTCCTTATTATACTAGCTATCTAACTATGGAAAAATAACCATGCAATAAAAGTAGATTGAGTGGAACATACGTCCACTTAGAATTCTAAGTTGAGTCTTAATACATTTGCGCAGCGAGGCCCTGAAAATAAGGACATTGAATTAGTTTTATCAGTAACTCATGCAAAAACTTTAAAAAGATAAAAAATACAATAGTTAACTAAAGATGACCCTTCACCACTTAGGTGATGATTTGAGTGAAATGAGGGGTATCACGATCACTGTTGGAAGTGTCTGATCGGCAGCTTATGCTGGAAACATGCCCTGCTCTCAGGAGGCACTGGATATGTATGTCCTTGTCTGCAGCTCCGGAGATATGTCTGTAGCTTCAGAGATATGTTTGTAGCTCCGGAGATACCATTTTGGCCTTCTTGTTCAGCCCCGGAGATGCTCCAGACTCCCATCCAGCTCTGGAGAGGCTTTTCTCTTTACTTCAAAACTTTTGGTGTTGTGGAATTCTAGTATTGTCTCCGGAGATCATTGAAGACTACCTCCGGAGATGCACAAAATTACCGTTCCGAGCATCTACACCTGTTGATTCAAAAAGAGAGAAGTTTTTCTACATTTTTCCATCAATTCCATGCACATTAGTCCTTTAATCAGAAATTATGATCTTAAGTAATTTATCTTCAATTAATCATTATCTAGAACAATCTTGCTAGCCTATTCGGGTGCAGACATTAAGAAATATGGGATCAAGAAGGAGAAAAAGAGAGGTAAAAAGATGTATTTCGTGGGTGCTACTTGGCACTCATCAATATGTTCCTAAGACTTAGATTTGTCAAGATGATTTGTTCAATTGTCCCTTAAGAAAGCAATATGTTCCTAAGACCTAAATTGATAGATTTGGCAATTCTTCAAAGCTTGTCCTCTGCATGAACATGTTAGAAAAACCCATTTGCTCTGTTTGAGTGATAAGAAGCTGCAACAAGTTTGATTAGTTCCACACAACTCAAAAGAGTTAGCAAAAAATAAATCAATTGACCAAAAGCGCTTTACTGTATAACCAAAAGTGACTCAATGTATTACCGAAAGTGCTACACTGTTATACCGAAGGTGAGTTATTGCAAAACCAAAAGCAATCCACTATGTTACCAGAAGTGCTGTGTTGTGCTACCAAAAGCGTGGTACTGTGCTACCAAATGCACTTTGCTGCTCCAGATTTAGAAAAAGTGATATTTCATCAAAAAAGCTAGATCAAAAGATGATTTCATGTTGACTCGAGGATCTGGGATGTAATAGATGATAAGACCTATAATCTGAAATCAAGAACAACTCACAAGATGCCGAAAAAAGATAGGTTAACTCAAAAAATGCTAATACTCCTAAATACATCAGCTTAGGTAGTATTACTGATAATTGAAAGATAAATAAATCAGCTTGTCAGTCAATATGATGAGTTAGAAACCCTGTGAATCACAAAACAAGATCAACAAAAACTAAGATACCAGAACTACTTTACTGTTATACCAACTGCGCTTCACTGTAGTACCAAAAGTGAGGTATGGTGCTGCCAAAGGCAGCACAGTATCACCCGAGGGCGCTCTACTGTTTTGCCAAAAGTGCTTTACTGTACTGCCAATAGCACTTTTCTATGTTAGGTGCGCTGTTCCGTACTGTACTTCAAAAAAATCAATTGTTCAAAGAAAAAGAGGGATTAGTGGGTCCCACCGGGTGTGCCAAAATGTGTATGAGGAAAAATCGAGAGGTTGAATGATAAAATCACAACAATGATAATAACAACTCAATAACCCATAACATAAAGAGATCGATCTAAGTAAACAACCAATATCAATGAATAAATCAAATAAAACAAGAAAGACTTCACCTAGATTGTATTGTTCTCTTTGTAGATGTGTAGATTGCTCAATAATGTTGCGAAACCATATTTGCAACAAGCGGATGTAAGTGTATTTGTGATCAAAAGATCAATGTCAAAAAATCGTAAGGTGCTCAACAATGCGATGTATGCTCAAAGCGCTGTAAAGGATGCCTGAGAATAAGTGATCGAAGAGGATTTGTGAAGGAGATGAGGGGGGTTTATATAGGTTTCAATAAAGATCGATCAACAGATGAAATAAATCCATAGAATGAATGGTTGAGATAAATCAAATAACTCATGTTGAATGTACACACAACATGTCACTCCAAAAAGATATTATTATTATTAAGATAATTACTTTTTTGATAAAGATAGATTTTGATTTCATAAATTAGAATGCTTTTTCTTCTAATTCATGAGTTGATGAAAAAAAGATAAATTAAATCTAATTAACCTAATTTTAGATTTGCCTTTTTTAGAGTTCTAAAAATAAGACTGATTGTGCACATGAGTTAACATGATATTTTTAGAGGAATTAGAAAGATAATTGAAATTAAATAAATAAATTTATTTAATTGATTGTGCATGATAGAGGAATGTGAAGATTATAAATAAAATACTTGATTTTATTTATTTTTAGAGGATTGAGATAATTTAAATAAATTTGCATGATTTATTTAAATTTGGAAAAATAGTTGATTTAATTAAATAATGTAAATTATTTAATTGTAGATAAGAGAGGATTTGTGATGAAATAATTAAATAATTAGATTTGTTTAATTAATGTAGATTTAAAATTTGAAAGAGGATAATGATTTAATTAAATAATAAAAAATATTTAATTTTGGAAGAATATAGAGGAATTTAATGAAATTAATTAAATAAATATGATTTATTTAATTAATCTTGAATTTTGGAGTTTTGGAAGAATTTTGACGATTTTGATGAAATTAATTAAATAATTAGATTATTTAATTAATGTTGAAATGTAGGTGATGCGACATATTAGATGAAAATGCAAGCGATTCGAAGACCTGGTCATTTTTGGGTGTCTACAATAATTAACAACCATGTCAACTCTCATTTAATCATATTAAACAAAATATAGTAATGTAATTATATATATGTACTTTTGTGTAACAATTAATATGATATCAGTTGTAAAGTTTATGCAATTTTGGTTAGACGATTATGCAAAAGATCAAGGCATAGACAAGGTCTGTGAACTGTTTGACACTCGTCTCAAAGAGACGTCATCTCTTGGATCAAAATGATTGTAGGATACACACAGAATGGATCTGTAGGTTTAATAACAACTACCAAGATGGCATAAGAATTGTCTGTCACTAATTGATACATATCTCTGAATTGACAAACTGGGCAATGCTAATTTTTGGATATGATTTTCATAGATAAGGGTTAAATCTTATATAATTTTTTTTAGAGAAACCCAGTTCGAAAATAAAAAGTTATTGGTGATGCAACTAACTGTTTTAACAGAGACGAAACAGGTGAGAGGTAGACAGTTACAAAATATTTATATCTCCTAAATTTCAAACTGGGTAAAGCTAATTTTTAGATATGATTTAGATAACCAGATCAGGCACCATATATAAAAAATTTAGAGGAACCCAGTTCGTAAAAATAAAGTTGTGGCTGACGCATCAGACTATAAAAATAGAGATGAAATGGGTGAGAGATAGACAGTCACAAAATACTCATATCTCCAAAATGACAAACTGGGTAATGCTAATTTTCAGATATGATTTGGATAACTAGGTTGTGCATCATATATAAAAAAATTAGAGGAACCCAATTCGTAAAAATAAATTTATGGCTAACATAACAAACTGGGTTCAAAATATGTAGAAGAGAATTCACAGAGTAATATAAAGCTTGCATATGACAAATTCATTTCACTAAATCTAATGCAAAAATAAATCAGTTTCATATCTCAGTCCATACCTGGAATATTGCTTCTATTACATCTTCACAAAACTTTCTAGCTCGCATCCATTTTTCCCCAAGTCATTTTCTTTTGGAAGCTATGGTTTATGGTGCCAAAAGAAAAATGAAAACTTCTTGAGAGAGAGAGAGAGATCACTCAAAACATAAAATATATTCTCCTTATTTGAAATGCACGCTCCTTCCCCAAATTATGCCTTGAAATTTCTAAATAAAGTTGAGCATGCATAACCACCCCCATAATATCTTCCAGAAGATTCCCTTATTAAAAGCAATAAATCCCCCTTTTATTACTTTCTCTTACAATTTGCTATTTATTTCATTTACAACCAGACAAAAATAATTTCTTTCTACTTTTTCTAAAATTAGTCTCTTACTCAAAAGAAATAATTATTTCTAAGATTCCCTCATGAGGTGCATAATTGCCACTTCCTCCAAGTAGCCTAAATGGAAAATAATTACTCAAGACAATAATAATGAAGAAAGAGAATATTTTTCAGACATAGTAATACATATTTCCCACAACTATAATTTACATAAAAGCATCTATATTTATTTATTTATCAAAAGTGCCTTCTAAACCTACTAATTTTATTTTAATGCAACAATTAACCAAAGCATTAATCAAATAATTCCAAACTAACTAACCCAAATGCTGAACAATACTTGACACTAAGCACGATCAAAAAACATTACCACAACAACAACGACTGACTATCACACCCATACAGACAACACTAACTGGGTGAAAAACTAGATACTCATCCTTTTCAAGGATGATGGCTAACAAAGGGACCATATCTTATCTCTGTTCAATAGTTTCCATTAGTTTTAAGGCATGCTCAGACCTGTCAATTCAGGTGGAGTCGATACCTGATACCTGCAACCTGTAGCACACAACACGGTCTATGCACAAGTATAATAAATATAAAATAGTCACGGAGTAAAAGATAATCGTAAGGTCACTGGATGCTCACAAATGAGTGGTATGACATTATCTCTTTTCACAACACACAATAATTAGATCATCCTATAATACAGAGTCAGTTGCATAAAAATCAATTCTAACATATGACAATCATAGTAAAATCAACATCATAATCACCTGAATGTAAAACAATGTTAGAGCATATGAATTATCAGTGTCGCAACAAAGATTATCGATAAAACATACTAACTGTCATATGAAACCACACATGAGGATAAACCAGAATGTCACCAACATAAATGTAGCATCTACCAACATCATATAATGTACATCATTTGTTTAACATACCCTAAATATTCCTATTATTTTACCTTCATCTTCATGCTCCTTAGCCAGACCATCTACACATCCAAGGTGGAAATGGAGGGGCACTACATGCACTTTAAGATGTTCATCGATCCTAAAACTTCTTTTGGACCTGTTGGTTCCCAAAACTGCAGGTCCTCTCCTTTAAAGCCACCACCAAGATGACACAAAGGGGCACTAGATATCACAAGTAGGGAGAGTGATATATCAACAAGGAAGGGGTGGTTTTAGACCAATACATAAGATAGGGCATATCCTCTTCTTCTTTATGCTCTGTAAAACCTAGGGGGATTCCCTTGAGGTTTGAGCACATGGAAAAAATTGGGATAGAGCTTTAACTACCATGCCCAGATGGAAGTCAGGTACAAGCTCACTAGACCTCACTAACAATAGATAACAAACAAGCATATAAGTGCACCCAAAGATATGGTCATTTTCAATCAGTAAGGATGAATCCCCTTATAACTATGTACACACTTATACCTTGTATTCACATTGCTACAGTCCTCTCAATATCTATCTATCACCAGATCACCCAAAATATGACACAAGAAATAATAATGGATTGTGGATACAGGTAGGATAGGGGCCTAAACAAAACCTAAACAAAACCTAAACTTACTGAATAAAGATGTTTTTGTTTTTAATGAATGTGATTGATCATGAACCTCCAAGATCGATGCTTATCTATTGGTTAACAGAGTCCAGGTTACAAGTAGGAAACACCAATTTAAAATCAAAAGGAATATGTGCTATGCATGAACATACATCTCAAATAAGGCACCAAATAATAGAGCATACTTAATAATCCATTCCCATACTACAAAAATCCATATGAGATGCAAAAATGACCATTACAAAGCTTGCAATGAATTAAAATTCTACGAAATTTATCAAATCCCCATTACAATCATGCCAACAAATGTGGCAAGAGGAAACACATAGCTATGACTAAGGGTTTCCCTAATAAATCTATAAATAGACATAGAGGCATTCTATTATGGACCATTTACAATATTAATCTTCATGATTGTAGCCTTGTTAATCCAACAGGACTAGACTGACAAGATTTGAAACCCTAGATGATACTCAACACTTGAGTGCATCTGGAACTTGTTTAGTGATCAAGTCATGCAACGAGAAGAAAATGGTATTTATATTTACTAGTCATGTGCTTGAATTCATGGGTAGGAAACTCATGAATGTCATGAACATTAAATTCACCAACTTCCATGAATGTAGGGAAGAAGAAAACCTATGAAATCCATGAGTTTTAACAACCACCACTTGAGAAATGCATATGAAATCATGCCCAAGAAAGATAGAATGCACCTGGGTGGGAAAATGGTTTTTGAGAAGTTGCAGGGGTCGAATCCAATCATTAATGGCATTTCCACAAGTCATTGGCATGTTCTAGAGAATTTCTGTGCACTTTGTTGGGGTTTTAAGTTTCCAGGAGACACATGGACCTACAGACTTTACAATTAGGAAGGCCAAGATACGAGGTCTGGGAGGGACCAAGGATGAGGGAAAGGGAATGTGAGAATTTGGCGAATAGAGGGACCTAGGGATAGGGTGCAAAGAACCTAAGGAAGTTTGAAAACCCACAAGGAGAAAGGTGGACTAGCATAGGAGCCAGAACTAGGAGTTGCGAGGAATTGGGAACTTAGGAATAGAGGACATGGGGAAGACCGAGATCCAAGGTCTGGAAGGGACATGGGATTAGGAAGAGGAAAGGGATAGAAACTAGGACTGGGTCTGGGATTGGGATCGGGATCAAAATTAGTATCAGAAAGTGGAGAGGGACAAAGTTTAGGAGATGTAAGGGGACCGGGTTTGGAGTGAAGGGAATGGGGAACTGAGGAACTTAGGGATAGAGGAACTAAGTGCAAAGGATTGAATACCCCTCAAGTTCCTGAAAACCTATTGTAAACAAGAAAGAGCGAACCACCTAGGACAAGTTAAAACAAGTCTAACCTATCCAATTCACTAATTGAAGCAACCTCTAGTTTAGACTAAATAGAAATGCACAATTAACTATATTTGCACCCTATCTATATGCAATCCTATTGATATGTCCTAATGATAAGATACTAAGCTATATGATGTGCTAAAATTATCTATGTGAGTGCTCAAATTGACATAATTTATTTAATGCATTTAATTGCTTGTTGGAAATGTAAGGGAAAGGCTCAATTTATAGATTTTTGGAGGTGAGGGTGGAGGGCTAGGATTGATTTGAAGGGTCAAGGGCTCAAATTTCTTGAGGATCCTCAAGCAAGGAGAATTGGACAAGTGTCATGAGGAGGTTGGATGAGGGAAATGCTCCAAGATTCAAGGGGATATCAATGGATGAAATTTAATGGTTGAATGAATGGATGGCTAGGATTGGGTAGGTGTATGACATGTAAGGCTTCATTTATGAAAAGATATGGTTTGGATTTTGTGAGGAATTTAAAATTGGGAGGAGAGGACAAGTGGAATTTAAAATTGGATGAATAGTGGATGAATAGTGCCACATGGAATTTAAAATTCCATGAATAGTGTGTTGAACACCCAGGATACTAAGAGGGGGGTGAATCAGTATTTTATTAAACTTTTTACTTATTGAATTATTGATCCATTTGCCACATTTGATAACAACAAATCAAGTTAAGCATAGAAGAAACAACCACAAAGAATCACACATAAACACCAAGATTTTTATGTGGAAAACCCTAAACAGGAAAAAACCATGGTGAGTGTTAGCTCACAATAATTATGTAATAACAATACTGGATTACAAAAAGGCTCACTGCCCAGGGCTCACTACCCAAAGAAATGCTCACTGCAAAAAAGGCTCATTGCCAAAACAAGCTCATTGCCTTGAGAAAGAAAGAAGAAAGAAGGGATGGCTCACTGCCAGGTTGAACTACTCAGATTGCATCTACACATGCATGGTTACAATTCCAATTAAGCTCAGAAGATTGACTCAAAACTCTTCATCTTGACTGCTTTGCTATACTGCTCTATTTTTACATAAGAACAAGATCTCTCTTCTTCTACTCTTGTCACCTACACTGTACTTCACATACCATGAAGACCATCACATTCACACACCACACCCTCCAAACACTAAATTTGATCACATATATATATCCGCAACATTTGAAATTTACACATTAGGTCGACATACTAAGATGTAGCGTGTAGTCATAACTTGTCAGCCAAAATCATTTACCAAAATACATAGTAGATCAAAAAAACACTTGAATCATAGTCACACATGTTGGCTCCATCCATGTAATCACTTAAGATAAGATTCCAAACAACAAAAATTACCGCACACATATCATACTGTCATGTCGGCCTTAACCATAGACTGTCATTGGTTCAGTTAAATTGTCAAACTACATCTTCCACTGCGGACCATAAGACTTGTTCAAATCCATATAAGAGACTCTTCACATATCATAGATCATATCTCTAGAATTGCAAAGAGAAATATTCTTTTGTGGTAGAATGCGGACCACAAGAACACATGCTTTGTCACAGTCAAGTTCTATCAGACCAAGTAGCGATACTTAGGCACCCATAACTATCTTTCTGGTGGAACTCAAAACTTGCAAATTTGGATTTAGATACTTCATACATGTGTTTAAAACACCTCAAAACTACATAACAAGATATGCAACAACAGAGGAATGCGGACCAATTCAATTGAGTGTTTTGTTCTGATTTCCTCTATTCTCTGCACTACCGAACTTAGACTTTTTGAAGATAGGCTTCCGGTACACATCAAGAAATGAAATATTGGATAAATGATCATTTGAGAACTATGAAAAACATACCTAAACCACATAATATGATCTTCTATTGCGGACCAATACCAGATCAAACACTGTCTCCCTGTCACCGCTTTAGTATATTGCCAACACTTAGCCAAAATGGCTAGGTCTTCTTCTCTGGACCAAGAACACTATTCCAACCTTGTTCCTTTTCTTGTTTCCATAAATGACAACATATTCAAACATCATACATAAACACTCTTCATCACATCAGCAGTGTCTCTCTCTTTATGATGTTTGTCAAGTTGCCAACAATCTCTACCTTTGACATTGATGGTAATACTTAATGTGAAAAACTGTATACTGCTCCCCCTTTCTCTTTACACACTGCTCCCCCTAACTTCATGCTTCTTAAATGTTTTTCACATGCTTCATTCCCCCCCTTTGACATAAATGGAAATGGTATATGATACAAAGATATGTACAAGTTGCCAAGATTTCAAAACTATTTTTCTACTACCCGTATATATATAAGTAAAATCAATTACCTTTTTAACTTGTTGGGAGAATATTTGAATATAATTTCTTCAATTGCACCAAATCTTCATCCCATATAACTTTTGCATCACTTAAAACTAATATATGTCTATTGATTTGAGCTACCATATCTTCTTCTTTCTTTACAGTAGCAGGGGCCTCAGTGATTTGCTTGGTCTGCTTTGCTGCTGCCAGCAATCTGGCCATGAATGCAATTTTAAAGCTCACAATCTCTCGGAGCTGACTCATCCTGTGTAGACACCCAAAATTGACTCATTTTAATGTTTAAACATTTACCACATTTTTGTAGTGCATACATTATGTCGTCTAACACACTTGTAATAAAAATCCTATTTTCTTCTATATCTCCATAATTAATTAAATAAATTTTACTTATTTAATTAATTTTCTTCTTTCTTCCATTTTTCATTGATAGTTAAATAATTTTAGATTATTTAATTATGTCATCCTTCTTCTAAAAAATAAATAAAATCCATATTTTATTTATTTCCTTCACCATGCAAATAAATTAAATAAATTTAATTTATATCTTTTATCTCTCCAACATATTCTCACATTATTTAAATAATAAATTAAATAAATATGTTTTTATTTAATTTATTATCCATTTGCCCACCTTCTATTTTTCCTCTACACGTGCAAGTGCCCTTCAAAATAGCAACAAATCAAAAATCAAATATGGTAAGATTTAAAAATTAGAAAATCAAGTTATCTCCACCAAAAATTAGAAATATTCTATTTCAAAAAAAGCAATCTTATCCTCTCAAGGGCAGTTGGCGCATGCACATTCATTCTTCTCTCTCACTTTCTCTCAACCGTTGATCTTCCATCTTCTAGTTCTATAAAAACCCCCTCATTTTCCCATTGAGAGGTTCAAATCCATTAGCATTGGCATTATCTTTGTTTGAATCCATTAGCATTGGCATTATCTTTGTTCGAATCCATAAGCATCTTCATTAGCATTCTCATTATCTTTTGCATGCATACCATCTCTTGAGCATTTTAGCACATCATGGCAGCTTTGTTGAACTTGGAGAAGCAATCTACATATGCACCAAGAAATTAAAAGCATCTGGGTGACTTACTTTGAATTGCATGTCATTTTTTTAGTCATTTGGATTGAATTTATTGAAGGTGTTACGGTTAGATCTCGTTTTCATTGTTGATCTATTAACATGGATTTTTCCATGGTTCACAAAATGGCACGCCCGATGGGACCCACTTCTCCTGATCAAATCTTTCGTTTTTGCAAGTTTTTGTTATAAAAATTTGCATTTTTCTAACCCTCATTTGTCAAGATTTACATGTGATCTATTACAAGGTGACCTCCTGGACTGAATCTGCCATCACCATCGTGTCCGGGAGGCCGTTTCCATGAATTTTGTCTATAAACTTGATATGGTTTGCTCACAGCAATTTTTTTGTAAATTTTTGAAATTGTTTTTAACTTGGAAGCCATACTGTATGGATCCGTACGGGTCCATAGAGTATGGATCTGCTATTTGATCTTTGTGAGTGTTTGATTTTGTAGGGTAGCATATCTAGTGGTTTGTATGCTTTTATTAGGGTTTTAGTTGGCTGATTGCAATGTTGAAGCTTGTCGACCTATTCACAAAACCCCCATCCCTATCGACCATTATTCTCTGTTGCATTGGAAAAACCCTAGTTGGTAGCCTTTGTTAAGCTCTTGCTCATCATTCAAAGCCTTTGAATCACCTTTGTTGATCACCATCAAGATTAATTCCTGCCGCTTCTTGGCACTCTGTCGCAACTTTCAAATCCTCTATCGCATTTCAAAATCCTATCAACCCCTCTATCGACCTAATATATGTAGCTTTTAGTATTCCCTGTCATTTTTAATGGTCTCTATCACTTTTAAGATTTTGTGGTCACCTCTATAGAGTTCTCCATCGCTTCCATTGAAAACTCTACATACTGTCTCTATCACCGTGAGGCCTGCATCTAAACACCGTCGCCACCCAGTCAAAGTCTAACCGTCACTTTATAAACCTTCCCTTTGCTCAGCTCATTTGGCAAGGTTGGAGTTTAGCAGTCAACACCATTTATTCATTAAGTCGACACTATGGAAAGTGAAGTCGCCACCAAACTTACCACTTAGACCGCCTCAATCGTTATGACAATACCATTTGTTGATGACTTAATCCTCCATCGACTCTCCTAAATACACCCTCGACCCTGACTGGTACACCTTCAACCTCGATCACCATCCAATTAAGCTCTTGACCAGCTTCGACCACTATACCTTTCCTACGGTCAACTGGTTCTTAATGCATAGCACTATCGAATGTCTAAGTCACCACTCTAAAGTCGCAGTCTCAAAACCTTGTCAGCTTTCAAAAGTGCCATAGTCGACCTTCACAAACCTAACTCAACTTTTGAAGTGGTTGAATTTGACTGTAAACACTTAGCATCTAAGGTTAAATTTAAAGCTTAGGGCTTTTAATGTTTAAACAATTGCCCAGTTGGAATTTCAATAAGGTTTGTATATGAGCAATGTATTTAGTTTATAATTCTGACCAGGCACATCTGATCACATCTTTATCAGTCAAACTTTAGTAGTCAAACAAGTCAAACAAAGGTCAAATTAGTCAACCCTGTCTTCTTCAAACATGCCAAAGGGGGAGTTCTTTTTGTTTTTGCCATAACAAGAGCATACGAGGTTGAAATCGCGCATGAAAGGACTCGTTGGAAAGATGACTTCACAAGCTTCATAGTGGCATCAATGGTTTTAGGTAATTCT
Source organism: Cunninghamia lanceolata (assembly GCA_027924645.1). Lineage (NCBI taxonomy): Eukaryota > Viridiplantae > Streptophyta > Pinopsida > Cupressales > Cupressaceae > Cunninghamia > Cunninghamia lanceolata. Next base: position 6,428,104 of record BSBN01000596.1, read on the forward strand.
ATCATTTCATCAGGTAATTTCTTAGCTAAACTTTAGCTTCCTTTCAAACTTCAAATGCACATAAATTGAGCAAAATTGATCCTTTTTCAATAATTTTTTTAAAAGTGCATAGAATTTCATGTACTTTCTATTTGTGCAATCCATTTTGCTATATCAGGCTATTTATCATAGATTTTTAACAGATTGCAGATTTTGACCTAATCCTCTTTGGCTTGAAAGTTTGTGTTTCTTCTTATCATTACATCATCAAATCGTTTGTCAAAGAATGAAGGAAAAGCTACTAACATGTTTCTTGCAGGTTTGATTGGTCAAAGTCTAAATATGCTTTTTCACTAAATTAGGCATATTTGGACTTGGTCCTTAAAATTAACCTTGCATGCTTCGTGTTTTTTTTCTTTTGTTTGCTTACTGTGAGTGATTGTTACCCGATTTAACAACGAGAGTATCCTCTCTCCCCACCTATCCAATGGATCTGGGGTGTAAGAGAAATCATTGTTATCTCTAGAGGGCCTACCACCCCTCTTTGAAAGGTGGGAATGACCCAAGCAGCAACAAGCTAAAGCCAAGCACTTCCAAGCCATATATAAAATAATGTGCTTGTGACGAAAGTCATGAGCAATAGGTACAGTTATGTCATACCGACGAATGTCTCCCTTAGTACCTTATGGTGAGTGAAACCCTATAGAGTGTAACCTTTACAGGTTGGGAGGCTTCCTAATTGGAGTGAATCGTCGCATGTATGGCCACCTAAATAAAATCCCTTACTAGAAACCTTTGTCTAGAAGCCAAAAACCTTCTATCTGCTGGCGCAAGGGGTTGGAAGATAGACCTATGGAGCCGTCACACATTCTCGCACTTCATAGTAGAGATAGAAAGTTCCTGGAGATCTTCGGGTCTTCAGGAATTTGAAGTTTGGTGTGCCCGTGAAGTGAGTGCCGAGCAAGGGGGAGCCAGTGCTACCAAAATTCTAGGCTATTTGCTCTGAATAAGTGTGGCTGGAGCAATCCAAGTGGAAATCTAGTAGATGTTGTCCTTGCCTAGCCTAGGTTGTTAATGTTTGGGAATGTTCTATGTATGAGTGTTTGCTATCTTGTTTTCTTGTTTGCCAACAAACTATAAAAAAAACCACTGTCAGCGGACATCAAATTGATCATCAACACCATCCCATCCAGTTTGACCATATCATATCTTTGGACGTTTTGAGATTTCCATCCTCATGAGACTCTAAATTAGTTATTATCAATCAATTAATCAAAACCAACATTATCCTTTAGCTTTGGTCCTTATCTAACATTTGATCATATCAGCATCATCAACCAACTTTGTCTACCCTTGAGTTCATGAGCCTATCTCTTGGGAGATAATCTTATCCAATCAACTAACTAATCAAACTAATCCAATTAATCGACCAAGCCAATCCAATCAATCAATCAATCAAGCAAACCAATCAATCCAAGAGTCTCAACTTTGTCGTATAGGTCCATCCATCATCCAATCATGGCAACATTAGAAGACTTAGCACAAGACCTCATTCACCTACTTCACCAAATGCCAAAACCTCTAAACCAACAGACCATTCAGAGGGTCCATGGCATGATTCAACACTTCAACTTCAAGCAAGCCAATCACCTCAAATACAACACCTCATAGTACAAGCCCAACACCTCATGGCCACTTGTCAATCACAAATCCAACAAGCACATCATCAACCAATGCCATTTCAATCCTATGTGTCATCCATGTCCATCCACATTCCACATCAATCCTTCGTCAACCTATCCCACTTCTTCTAATATCAACCCTTATCCATATCAATCTACATCTCAACAATCATTAGACTATGTGATCTCTCCACCAACACACCATCAACACCTTCAACCACAACCATAACCCATTCAACAAATCCAACATCAAAACATTCAATAACAAATCATAACACAACAAGCCCAACCTCAACACATTCTATCTCAATCTCATGTATCACGTACCCTATCTACACATCATGTCAATACCATATCAACCTATCCAGTTCCTCCTTCCAACATACCATCTCACCATCAAACCCATGTCCAAGGCCAAAAGGTGTTCTCACAAGAGGTACATGCAAGCCCAAATGGCCCTTTGTACATAAGTCAAGCATCCTTAAGTCCAGTTTTGAAGCAAGATCTAATATCTTTTGACGAGGGAAATACCAATGTGTCACCTAATCCTACTCCAAGTGGCCCCTTGTATATAAATCAAACATCCTTAAGTCAATCTTTGGAGAAAGATTTGATATCCTTTGACGAGGGAGATACCAATCTAGGTTATGCACCCTATGAGCATCCTCCATCACCATCCACTCAAATGCCAATCCATGAGCTTACTAGTCCTATCCCAACAACACCATATGGTCCTATTCCTAGTCCTAATTCATCCAACCCTACTCTCCCTTCATCCAATCCTAACCCTAATCCAAACCCTAATGTGTCCAATCCATCTAATCCCCTTATCCCTCCATTCATTCTAAATCCTAATATGTCCAATCCATCTAATCCCAATTCAAATAATCCCACAAACCTAATTCTAAGCCTATCACACCATCTACCATTATCATCCATCCACTATATTATCCATCTACCCATACACTTGCAAAGGATGTGATCCAATGGCTATTAGCAAGGAATAAAACATCACCATGTCATCAAACACCTATCCTTGAGTCTCCCAATGAGCCCTCCAATACCATGTATATCCTTCTAATCCCATCATGTGACCCACAAGCTATTGAGCCTGTCCAAGAGTCTCTTACCTCCGCTTCCATGAAACCACAAGAGCTATGTCAAGAGTATAATCCAACGCATGTGGAAACATCAACCCCTCAACCAAGTCAAGATCACAACATCTCCAAGATCAACCAATCCATGACTTTTATGTTTTCTATTATCAAGATATTATTTATGATCATAACCCTATTCATGAGCAAATGTATCCCATTCATAGCCAAATTAATCTTTTTTATGCTCACATTTATGATCAAGATTCTATATATGATCGTGAAAACCACGATAAGCCTCTTAGCCAAACTTTATACAATTAATGGTCAATAGGTTATCACTCCACTTATCCTTCCTCCCATGATCATCCATGAGAAAGATATCTAAATTGATCCTATCCATCCTCCATTTAGCTCTATCCAAAATCCCACAGCATCCACTTGTCATGATGAGACACATGCCTCCCAAGAAAGCATAGAAGATCAAATCAATAGCTTGGATCCTAATGAGCATGATCAAGATCTTAATCATCCTTCCACATCCACTATTGATCACATTTCAAATCCACCATCCTATCCTATTGGTCTATCCACCCTCATTCATGAATGTTCCTCCCTAGGAACACAACAACCATTGTCTACCATCTCACCTTATCCATCCAATAAGGAACTTGTGTCTAGTGTTCCACCTACACCTAGTCCCATAGTCAATCGCATGCTCCAAAACATGAACTACCAAGGTAAAGGCTTAGGCCTTCATGAATAAGGTATTTTAGAGCCAATCCATGTCAAAGCCCCTCAACACTCATATGGCCTTGGATACACACCCCAAGGAAAATAATCTAAAGATGTTGGTAATTCTTCTATTCATTCAAAATCCACCTCTTTCCACCATAAATCCCATCATAATACTAAAACATATGCTGCCATTCCACCTCCATCATTTTACAAATGTCAAAAGCATGTGACCATACACATCCCTCTATCCACTTTGCCTCCCTTGATTCTAACTCCTAACATCCCTCCATCGAATCTACCTCCACTACTTCCAACACCTTATCCATCCATCGATAATCTTTTAAAAATCCTAATCATGACCAATCAATGCACACATTGTCTAAACATGAAGCTTTCACTCATTCCACCATACCCATGGGATTCTAAAGAAAAAAATTGGACGCCTCTACCTATAAAGTCAAAAATCCTAAGGGTCCTCATGCCTTAGGACACACAAGCCAAGAATCAAATAAACATCCATCTCAAAATCTGCATACACCCACACACCTCAAAGCAAAAATGAAAAAGGTGTGGGTCCCCAAATAACAAGTAATTACCTCAAAAGCTACACAAAATCTGCATATATCCAAACCCATACTTTCACAAGCAACGGCCAGAGCTAAAATGGTTTGGGTCCCTAAGCAAAAAGAAGAAATCAAGTCAAATGAAGCATCCACATCACAAGCATCACTATCCCCCTCTATTCAAAAATCCCATTCCATATGCAAATCCCACATCCAAAGCAAAAATTATAAAAATACTAAGTCTATGTGGGTACTCAAATGCTTACGTCAACCATCTCTTAAGTAAACATCTCCATTGCTTCTTACACCACCATCCAACCAAAATCTTCAATGTTTATCATGGTGTGTGCAACTGTTGGTCATGATTCCCTTCCATTCCACAACATTCCCACATACCTCCATCTCCCCTTCCTTCAACTTTTATCCTACATATCTCCACCACCCTATCCCTGTGGTCCATGCTTTTGCATAAACCTTTCATCCATCCTTACATGAACCTTCCATAATACACATCATAATCTACTATCTTCCATACATAATCCACTATCTTCCATACATAATCCACATCAGAATCCACTATCATTCTCTCCATAATCCGCTATCTACCTAATCCATCTACCTATTTCATGTCATCCCCTACCAACATCTATGAGCACACTTGACATGGTCCATACGATGACATCCATCCCTAATGGGACTATCACTTTCATGGAACTAGACACTTGAGTCCCTCCTTTCCATATTCCACCTATCCCATTCAAAAAAGTCAAAAAAGAAAAAAAAAGAAAAAAAAAGGTAAAGAGAAATCCCTTCGTCTAATGGTGAAAACCTGGTAAATAGGCGCCTTGGATAAGTACCATGATGAAAACCTGGCAAACATGCATCATGTGTAAGTTGATCTTCTATGTCACCTACACTTGGGGGCATGTTGTCTCATCCTCCTATCATTTTACATCCTATCATATCTTATCTTACCATGTCCTTATCCATTACACCCACGTACACATACCTATCACATTACATCCATTCATCCTCCCTTCCTCATCTTGATCTTGATAAGGATTGGGGGAAAAATGTTGAAACATGCCTTGGATATCTCTTGATATACCTCATCCTTTCCATCGAATCCTATCATTATCCTATCGTCCTGAGCCTTGCCATGTAAAACCCTAAGTATTACACTTAGAATGGGGCATGTTATTTTGATGCAACATAGCATTTTGAGATCACATCCTTTCTCTTATGCATACATCCATCCATTCCATTTTCTATTGCCTATCCTTTTACTCATCCAATTCCACTTACCTCCATGCACCTAGACTTGGTCTTCCCTTGTCATTGGTATCTAGCACTAAGGCTACCCCAAATTATGAATCCAAATGTGACAATCAAATATTCTAAAAAATTACAAAAAAATCATAAAAAGTCCTAAAAAATTACAAAAAAATCATAAAAAAAAATCCTTAAAAAAAATACAAAAAAATCATAAAAAGCCCTGAAAAAATAAAAAAAAATCATTAAAAAGCCCTAAAAAATACAAAAAAATCATAAAAAGTTCTGAAAAATACAAAAAAATAATGAAAAGTCCTGAAAAAAATACAAAACAAAAAAAAACACAAAATAAAAAATAAAACATTTCAAAATCCAAAAAAATCAAAATATTCCCCAACATTAAAAAAAATCAAATATCCAACAAAAATACAAGCAATAAAATCAAATCAATCTCATAAATTCTTCTAATCAATCAAATCAATCACTTCACCCAATCATCCTTATCAAATCAATCACATCAATCCAATTCAGTCAATCAAACCACTCAAATCATTTCTTCACATCAATTCATTAAAACAAATCCATTCACATCATCAAATCAAATCCAATTATCACTGCATCAAATCACATCAATCCAATCCATATCATCACATCAACATCATATATCAACAAACATCCAATCAATCCCAATCAATCCATACCTTGATCAATCCACTCATCACTCATCCCACCATCATCATCACCATCAATAAAACATTATCAGAACTACATACCATTTTTATCGTTAGGTGCCTTGATCCCATGGATACGGGTATGTAGGTAGTCTGGAGTATGAAGGAAATACCCAGATTCAGGCACAAGACGATACACCTCCTTTGTCTTCCATCCTTCTTCTGATTATCTTTCTCTTCATTCATCTCACTTTCTTCTTCCATCACCTATCTCCCACATCATCAATAAACACCCAGAACTACATATCATCATGTCTCATCATTCTCATACGGTGCTTTGATCCCATGGATACAGGGTATGTAGGCAATCTGGAATACGAAGGAAGTATCCAGTACTCAAGTACCAATGATTCATTCTTCCATCTCCCCAGTCCATCTCTCCTATCTTCCATCTTCTTCTCTTTGACTAGCTCAAGCAGAACCAAACTATGCAACTCGTGATAGCTCAAACACTTCTCAAATCAGGGATTAACCAAAGACATTTGTTCGCATGCCTTAAGCCAACATCTGCTAAATCAATCTAGTATCTTAGCCTTCAACATGATATATCTTTCCTTTCAACAAGGCGCTATCCACTCTATCTAAAGAGAACCCTAATTTGGAAAGAGAACATGATGGTAGTGTCTTTTGTTTTCTTTTGATTTATCTTTTGTCCCTTTCTAATACCTAGTCAAGAATGCCTAGATCGATCATATCTAGGTATGTTGCAATGAGGTATGGACTGGGGCATGGTCATTTCCTTTCGTATGCTGTGTTTGTGGGATGATCTTATTCTCCTACTATGCCTAATGGTATCTTGTACGTGTTGGGATTAGCATCTTGTATATTAATATCTTTTGCATCTGAGAAGCTAAACAGTCTCTTATGCACTAAGACTATTCTATGCTAACACTATTTCCTATACATATAACCAACAAGGTTCCATTATGTTTAATGGAAATAAGTTCAAACCTTTGCTTGCAGAGTCAAAGTCCATCTCCGGGCAGCTAATATTTATATCTTGTATCTTGACAAGATTGTATTAGTTTGTCACACATTGGATACTTGACAACTTGGTCTTTATACCCTGTGCATAATATCTAGTGCTATATCAAACATAAGGATTGCAAATCTCTAATTTTATATGCAACCATCTGAAGCTTCCTTCACCATCCACTCCTCACCCGATTTAACAATGGTTTCATCATTTTCTCTCTAATCATCATCTTCATCCTGTCAAAAAAGTGTGTTAGACATACATCATCCTAATTTTTTTTCTTCTAAACCAAACCCTAATTCTTTTGTTTCATCCCAACTTTCACCCGCACAATCCCTGTTTTCTTCCCATCAACCTTATCTTTTCATCCTTCTATCATCTTATTGCGAGTCAACCCAGCCTTTTGCCAGTAGCTTGGTTTTCCTCTCGAGGGGGCATCATCTGCCAGTTTCACTGGGGCATAGCCTATTTATCCAATGTATCACATCTTCTTTGAAACAATGCCCTAACAGACATTGTCTCAAAGAGGGGCAAAATGTAGACACCCAAAATTGACTCATTTTAACATTTACACATTTATCGCATTTTTGCAGTGCATGCATTATGTCGTCTAACACACTTGTAATAAAAAATCCCATTTTCTTCTATATATCCATAATTAATTAAATAAATTTTATTTATTTATTTAATTAATTTTCTTCTTTCTTCCATTTTCCATTGATAGTTAAATAATTTTATATTATTTAATTATGTCATGCTTCTTCTAAAAAATAAATAAAATCCATATTTTATTTATTTCCTTTGCCATGCAAATAAATTAAATAAATTTAATTTATATCTTTTATCTCTCCAACATATTCTCACATTATTTAAATAATAAATTAAATAAATATGTTTTTATTTAATTTATTATCCATTTGCCCACCTTCTATTTTTCCTCTACACGTGCAAGTGCCCTTCAAAGTAGCAACAAATCAAAAATCAAATATGGTAAGATTTAAAAATTAGAAAATCAAGTTATCTCCACCAAAAAAATAGAAATATTCTATTTCAAAAAAAGCAATCTTATCCTCTCAAGGACACTTGGTGCGTGCACGTTCATTCTTCTCTCTCACTCGCTCTCAACTGTTGATCTTCCATCTTCTAGTTCTGTAAAAATATTCTCCTTTTCCCATTGAGAGTTTGAATCCATTAGCATTGGCATTATCTTTGTTCGAATCCATAAGCATCTTCATTAGCATTCTCATTATCTTTTGCACACATACCATCTCTTGATCATTTTAGCGCATCATGGCAGCTTTGTTGAACTTGGAGAAGCAATCTACATATGCACCAAGAAATTAAAAGCCTCTGGGTGACTTACTTTGAATTGCATGTCATTTTTTTAGTCATTTGGATTGAATTTCTTGAAGGTGTTAGGGTTACATCTCATTTTCATTGTTGATCTGTTAACATGGATTTTTCCCTGGTTCACACCCTGTATCTCCCAATAGTGCGTCTCTCAAATATTCAAACTTCATGTGATTGATCTCCACCAGCGTATTGTGAATATATTTCCTGACATCCTCTATATACACCACACTTGTTGGCACATTTGAGAATGCATCGTCTAGATCCATATCTAGGGATTTTCGGGGATATGTCTTGAATTTCGGTCATGGTAATGTCTCTTCTTTGGTGTCTTGTGCGCTTCTTCTCTTCACTGCTGAATTCTCCGTTTGCTTCTTCTCTCAGAGCTTTAATCTCACCAAAGTATGAATGTAAAGTGAGTTTCCTTTAGTAAGATTAGGGTTAAAGACTTTTTTGTTTGCCTTAATTTTTCCCGCTTATCTTTATTTTTCTTTTTCTTCATTACTTTATTTCTTTTTTCCTTATGATTTAAGTTATACTCCTCGTTAGCGGTTGAACTTTGATATTGTATGTTGTCATGGTAGAATATTTCTACAGTTGATTTCTTTCTTCCAGAAATGGATGATCTAGTAAGTTGATGTCATAAACAACTGCTCTCCAATGTTTTCCTTATGTTCCATCTCCCTTTTTTAATCCTCTTCACTTGTGACTATCTTGCTTGTATCTCTGGTACTTCAATCATTTGGGAGTGTTGAGTTTTCTACTTCTTTTATTTCTTTTACTGACGTTTCTGAGATATGGCTTCCTTGTCCTCCCTATATGTGTTGCAAGTGGTTTGTAGTGGTTTTTGATGAAATGCAGAGGATTACGATATGTCTTTATTGCAAGTCTTGATCACAAATATGCTCTGGTAGCCAAGCATTTTTCTATTTTTAGTTTTGGTTCTTCTCTCATCCAAGCTTCCAAAACATCCTCACTGTCTATACTATAATGATCATCCTCTATCTCCACTTCACCCTTAGAATTAGGCTCTTCTATTGTCTTTTCTACATCCAACTTTGTGATTGTATAGAGATTATTTCCATCCTCGTCACTATATTCATTCTAATTTATTTCTATTATATATGCTTCCTCCATTGATGAACTCAGGGGGATATTGTCAACTTTGTTCTCATTGGAAAATGATAGTTCTTCTCTCTAAGAGTATATGACACCGTTTGCATCTACAAACCATCTCAAGCTCAAAAGTGCATTAAAGGATTCTCCTTGATTCTTCATGGCTACCACAATGAAATATAAGACATGTTTGATCCCCATTAGGTTAACTTCAACTTGATTCCATGTTCCCATTATTTGCATGTTAGATCCATCCACCAAGGTTATGTTGTAAGTGGTTTTTGACAGTTTAGGTCTTCCTAACTGCTCCCACAACTTCTTTGTGATCATGTTGACATATGCTTCCAAATCTATCATGACATTCTGGACCTTTTTGTGATTGATGTGAACATCCACCATCAATGGTTTTGTCTTCCATTCTCTATTTGTCCTTCTCATCCTCTAGAGTCTAACTTTTGTCCTTGTTCCAGTACTTAAAGAATTTCTTCAGTTTGTCAATCAGTCTATGTTGCTGTGTAAATTGGACTAACTGCTTGAGAGCATCCACTTCTTCTTTGGTGAAATATTGCTTGTATTGCTTCTCCTTTTATTGCTCCTTCCTTATAGTTTGCTTAGCCTCCTTCATAACTTCTTCATGTTGTTTCTTGGTCTGAACAAATTCTACATCCTCGTCACTGCCTTCCTCCTTTGTGTCAATGATATAGTGCCTTCCAGAATTGGTTCCTTGTCTTGTTACTACCACAGCTTTCTCCTTCCTTTTCCTTCTCTCCTTTCTGGTATGTTTTGGTGTGCTTCTTCGGTAGTACTCTTCCTCTTCTATGGATTGAATTGAAGATATATGTCTCCTCTCTATTATTCTTCTGGTAGGTTCTTGCTCATTGGTCTTTTGGTGCTCTTCTTATGATCCTTGCTCCTTTTTTATTGTTCATGTTTTGTAACTCATCACTGTTAGATTGTGGCTATGAATTTTGGAAGTATTATTGTACCCTCTCATAAGAAAATATGTCATGCTCTGTTCTATTACAAAATGAACACTATGTTTTCTTTTCAGCACAACATTCATTAGCAAAATGTCCTAACTTACCACAATTGAAGCATGTGGCATCATCCCTCCTTTGATTTCTTCCATGACCTCTGCCTCCTCTGTAGCCTCCAAAATAGTCTCTGTCATTAGTATTATAGTTATTTCCATATGATGAACCACCAAAATTTGAGTTTTGTATTGTATTAATATTCCTCTGATTTCTCCAACTTGGCTACTTGTAGTCCTAATCATATGAATTTCTTTCTTTCATGTTACTGCTCTTCATAGAGTTTGTATTGTTTCCACCATACCATGCTTCATCTTCTTCATTAGCAAAGTCTCTTTTCCTTCAGAAGTTCTATGAAGGGAAATCTGGTGTCTCATGGTCATCCCATTCTCCGCACAATCCACAGTATATTGAATTGACTTTTTTTATTATTTCTTTGGTATTTGCTTTTATCGCAGCAGCTTGTCTTTCCCCTCTCAGCCTAGAGAATTCATTTCTCAAGTGGCCTTCTCTTGTGTATTATGAACACTGAATATTAGATCTTTCCTTCTATGTATTCCCCTCTTGCTTAGCTAATATCTATATTCCAAGTTCAACTTCTCCAATTCTAGGTTTTCCTTCATCTTATATTGTCTACGCCAGTATTGAGACTCTATCCGGTAGGCCAAGGTCACTACTTTTGCATATGTTTCCAATATCCTTGCATCTAGGGCTAATCTTATTTTAGGGCTTATTCCAGAAATAAACCATTCTATCCTCCGCTTCTCAATTAATGGTTCCTCCAATATCCTAGTTGTCTCCTTGAATCTCTTATCACACTCCTTTATTGATTGTTTCTCCAATTGCATCAAATCTCTCATCTTACTTACTCCTTCTATTAAAACATCCATAACTCCAAAGTTCTCCAAGAATAGCTTCTTGATATCATCCCATTCCTTGTCACTGTTTGGGCATGTCTTCCTATATCACTTCAATGCTTCATTCCTCAAGGTGCCTATGAAGTCAAATGACTTGATTTCATCTCTTGTTTCTCCCTTCTAGTTCCAAATAGACTCCAAGACAAAAATATACTCAACTACTTCAATAGTATCCTTCTCAAATATTAGTAACTTAATTGGGGTATTCATGATTGCTTTCCTCCCACTCTCTGGTTCTTTACGGTAAATTTCCTTCGGTCTACTTCTATAGTTCAACTATCTTCTATCAACTTGCTTTCCTCCTCTTCCCTTGTCTCTCTGTAATTAGATCTCAAAGTATTCTTCTCCTAAAACCTCTATAAAATTTCTCTAGATCTCTACTATTCTCTCTACTTCTTTGTTTGCTTGAATATCTTCCTTCTCAACTAAAATTCTCTTGACTTTATATGGTACTCAAGGTGGCTCATGGTCTAGGGGTTGTGTCTCTTCATAGTGTATCTTAAAATTAGAGGATTCTATTATCTTTGTGTATGACATCATGTCAGCATCCAATGATGATTCAAATAGCCTTCCAAAATCCTCAAAACTCCTCTCAATATTTACTGCATTCTATCCCCCTTCTCTTATATCCTTTATGCTTTAGAAAATTAACTCCTCTATATATTCCTCATCCATCTTCAAAATCTCTGATGTTAGCTCATATGTTTCGACAGTCTATAGTGTAAACCCTAATTTGCCTATTTCTTCTCTTTCCCTTCCACATTCTTCTCCAACAACACCCACCATGGTACACTCCTCTGTATTCTCCATAACATCTTCTATGTCTTCACCTTCTAATATCATTTCTTCGGCAACACTCTCCATGGGATTCCCAGTAGCATCCTTCATGATGTACTTATCTTCTTCCTTCCTTCTGGTAGCACCCACAGTGGCGTGCTCTCCAAATTCTTCTATATTTTCTTCCGCATCTTCTATCATCCTTTCTTCCTCCATCATTTGTGCCCTTTCCATTCTTCTATGGTAACGTTCTTGTCTCTCTTGAGTTTGCTTCAATCTCTCTTCTTCTCTTATCTCCATTCTGGTCCTAATTTCTTCACTGATCTCTCTTTTCCTCTACTTTTCTCCTTTCACCATGGGTTTGTTGGATTAGGTGTTCCATTAGTCCTTTTATACCCAATGGAATCATTATTTGAAGAGTCACATCATTTGAAAGGTCCTTCCAGAACCTAATCCCTTCCCACTTTCCATCCCCTTAAGTGCCTACCCTCTCTCATAGAGGTAGAAACTTAAGGAGATGTGAATTTCTCTACAATTTTTAAAATTTTCCTGCTAATCTCACCTTTTCTCCTTTCCAGAGCTCTACACTACTTCAGATGTTTATCCCTTCTAATATTTAACTACCCTCTTCCAAGGTCTTGGCAACATAACCAAATGTTAGCAAGAAATGTAGAGGAGATACTGGTTTAGAGAGCTGGTCCTCAGTCAAGTCTTTATAGTTAGTTTATACCCCAGTCAAGTAGCTAGAGATTGACAGTAAAACATAAAGAATAACAAAACATATCATCACACATACATCACAATAAGATAACACACATAATTACCTGGTACCAATAGACTTCCATATATATATATTAGCAACAATCAAATGTATACATCCATTATTCATCCTCTGGCATAGTTACATACATGACTTCTATGTCATGGCTTACATCGTAATATACTCCTATTCTCCAATCATGCTTACTTACTTACATTCTAATATCTCCTATCTATATATACTATATTTATTACATAGGGATGTGTCTTCTGTCAGCTTCCTGCCTCTGTATATTGTATAATCTCCTTCGATCAACTCTATTCTCTATCAAGTAACCTGCTAACATGCACCATGGTTTAGTACCCAATAGAAAAAAGAAACCTAATGAAGTGTTTTAGAAATTTGTGCAGGATGATGAGGATGTTGAATGCACAAGACAACTAAGAGAGGGGGGTTGAATTGGTTGTATCAAAAACTTTAAACCCTCACAAACATAATCACATCCACATCAATTCAATTAAACCCTAGTTCTATTATGAAGATTAAACATGAAAAAAATAGATAACAAAACATTAATCACATCAACACCATGCACAAGAGAACACTAGATTTTTACGTGGAAAACCCTAAAAGGGAGAAACCATGGTGAGGATTAGCTCACAATATATAGTAGTATCAATACTAAATTACAAAGAGGCTAACTACCAAAGGGCTCATTACCCAAAAGAATGCTCACTGCCAAAGGGGTGGCTCACTGCAATGAATTGATATAATAGCATCTACCACATGCCCAAATTTAGTCCCAATGAAGCACAATACATATCACCTTCGTAGCCTCACAATGCAAACATACTCATCTTCTCACATTCACACTTACACATGAATTCATTACACTTATTTATATCAATCATCAACCTTGGAACATACATCAAGGTCAGCAACACATTCTACAACCTTTGGAACAATTTCCAAGGTTGGCAAACATACATAATTCAAATTAGGTCTGGACCTAAACATTCTTGCGAAGTAAAGGAATGAAGGTAGAACATTTCATAGCCTAGTTCAAACCTAAATACATCTTCACATGCTTCAACACACTTCCACAATCCATGAAGCACATCTGTAAAGAGTGTAAACAACTAAGACAACCAAAACTAGTGTTAATAATAGGATCTTTAGGCACACGCTTCCAAGAACACAACCATAACTTGTAGACCAAGTACAAGCCTTCAACATGATCTACAGATATCCATGAATAACCTTAAATCACCTAATAACAAACAAAATCATCCGCAACACCTTTCACCAAAAGAAGGTTCACTGTCTGCTCACAAACAACACTGTCAAACTTTGCTACACAATAACTTGATTTCCAGAGAATCAAATCATAAATCCTTTTGAATGAAGATAGCTAAGAACCTTATAAACATATGTCAAAAACCACACCATCTAAAACCACTCTACGGAGAAATGCGGAGTAAAATACTTTCTCTCAGACACCTCTACACAACCTAGAAATTCTATCAGTTACTGTCTTCAAACTAGTGAACATAACTTCCAATGTACAGTGATCCAGACCATCAAATTCTAGATTTAGTATCTTCAAACACTTCTCTAAAACATATCCAAATTTCATACTCCAGTCTTCAACATAGAAGGAATGCGGAGCAAAAAATTAGACAGTATCTTGCAAGCCATAATACTCTACAATACACTATTTCCTTTGGAGAGCAAATTTTCTCAAAAGCACTTCAAAACCAAGAAATAGGAACAATATTCTACATCATCAACACCTCTATAAGGCATTCAAATCACTTTAACATGACAACTCAATCAAGCAACAATCAGCAATATCAGAAGACACAGTTGACACCAATGACAACATAAGCATGTTGACATCAATGACAACACTGGTTAGCACATACTTGCAACAATCTCCCCCTTTATCATTGATGAAAACATATGATGTGAAAAACCATCACACAATTTTGCACTGATCTCATTCTCCTCCTTTATTTTATACATCTTACTCTCCCTTTGTTTTTCACATGAACTCTCTCCCCCTTGGACATCAATGGCAAAGGGTGACACACCTTCTTCAAGCCTTCTCTCCCTACATATGATACAACACATATTTGCACTATCCTTAGCTGCTTTGAATACTTCCCTATGACTACAACACTCTTCAATGTCACTACCTACTCCCCGTGAGAGGTAGCCTCCAGAATCAGTCTAGAAAAGAAATGACTCTCGAATCACATTGGACTAATGTACTTCCTTATGCATCTAGTTCAACAAAGGAGGGGAAATAACCCCTAATATTTCTCAGAGATACTCAAATGTATCCTTAGGAAGAGCTTTGGTGAATATGTCAGCTACCTAATCTTTTGTAAGCACATACTCAAGCTTCACTTCTTTCTCTGCAACCTTCTCTCTCAGAAAGTGATACTTGATAGAAATATGCTTTGTTCTTGAATGCATCACTAGGTTCTTTGAAATGTTAATGGCACCGGTATTATCAGAGAAAATAGGAATTGGATCCTCATACTCAACTTTGATATCCGTTAGAGTTTGTCTCATCCATAGCACTTGTGTACAACATGATGTTACTGCAATGTACTCTACCTCTGTAGTAGATAAGGATATTGAGTCCTGCTTCTTGCTTTTTGATGACATAACTCTATCTCCCAGAAAGAACAAAACATCACTTGTACTTTTCCTATCATCTACATATCTGACCCAATCTACATCTGTATATGCATTTAAGGTGAAGTCAATGTTCTTAGGATACAACAAACCATGATCTAGAGTGCCCTTGAAATACCTGAATATTCTCTTTACTGCCATGACACATGACTCTCTAGGATCTGCTTGAAATATTGCAAGAAGATAGACTGCATGCATGATATTTGGTCTGGTAGAAGTTAGGTATAACAGTTCTCCAATCATTGATCTATATTTTCTTTGATCAGCCTGAGGAGATTCATCATTTTTGCTCAGCTTGCAACCAGTTGTCATGGGAGTACAAACTGATTTAGATTCTTCCATTCCAAACATCTTCAACAATTCCTTGATATACTTTGATTGTGAAATGAAAATGCCCTTATTTGTCTAATTAATTTGTAGTCTAAAAAAGAACTTCATCTCACCACACATTGACATCTCAAATTCTTTTTGTATCTCATCTGCAAAGTTCATACACATACCTTCATTTCCATCAAAGATTATATCATCCACATAGACTTCAATAATCAAGATTTGATCTTTTCTTACCTTGATGTACAAACTACTATTTGCAGACCCTTTACTAAATCCCTGCTACGATAAATACTTGTCTCAGATGGCATACCAAGCTCTAAGAGCTTGCTTCAGTCCATACAATGCCTTCTTAAATCTACATACCATATCTAGTTTGTTTGATAATTGAAATCTATCCAGCTGCTCTATATATACTTCCTCTTCCAACTCACCATTCAAAAAAGCAGACTTTACATCCATTTGATATATTTTGAAATCCTTATGTGGTGCATAAGCTAGAAAAAACCTAATGGCTTCCATTCTTTCCACTGGAGCAAAAGTTTCCTCATAGTCTATTCCTTCCACTTGTGAGTAGCCTTTGCATACAAGTCTAGCTTTGTTTCTTACCACTTCTCCATTCTCATTCAACTTATTCCTAAAAACCCACTTTGTTCCAATCACATTCTTATCTGCAGGCCTAGGGACAAGTTCCCAAGTCTTGTTCTTTTCAATTTTCTTCAATTCTTCTTCCATTTCCTTGACCCAATGTTCATCTTTACATGCTTTAAAGACAACCTTAGGTTCCACCTTTGAAATTAAACATAGATTTACCTGTTCTTCTACAACTCTTCTTCTTGTCAGAACTCCTTTATTTTTGTCACCAATGATTTGATCCTTTGAGTGATTCTTTTGCACATACTTGGGGGTTTTAGGATCTCTTTCTGAAGCTTCTTCTTCATCAATCTGAACTTCCTTGTCTTTGACTTCAACTACTTCTGTATCAGTAGACTCATCCAGCTAATATCTATTAGGCTCCAAGATTTTTTAAATATCTTCATCTACCTTTACATTTGAACTTTCAATAATCTTCCTCAACCTTTTGTTGTAGAACCGGTAGGATTTTCTCTTAGTAGAGTACCCAAGGAATATGCCTTCATCACATCTAGAACCAAACTTTCCCAAATCTTCATCTCTTTTGATATAGCATTTACTTCCAAAAACTTTGAAATACTTGACAGTAGAATTTCTTCCCTACCATAGATCATAAGGCATCTTTGTTCCATTTGCTTTGACCTACACTCTGTTATGAATGTAGACAACATTATGAATAGCTTCTTTCCAATATACTTCCAGAAGGTTAG
Organism: Cunninghamia lanceolata; assembly: GCA_027924645.1. NCBI lineage: Eukaryota > Viridiplantae > Streptophyta > Pinopsida > Cupressales > Cupressaceae > Cunninghamia > Cunninghamia lanceolata. The sequence continues at coordinate 6,445,469 of BSBN01000596.1, forward strand.
CTTCTTTGATCATTGTTCTAGCAGCTTCCTAAACTATTCTATTCTTCCTTTCAACTATTCCATTTTGCTGAGGAGTTCTGGGGGCAGACAATTGTCTCTTTATCCCATGTTCTTCACAAAAAGCATTGAATTCATTTGAAGTAAACTCACCACCTCTGTTAGACCTCAGATACTTGAATCTCAAATCCATTTCATTTTCAACCATTGCTTTAAATGCCTTGAACTTGTTTAGGGCTTTCGATTATTCTCTAAGAAAAGTAACCCAAGTCATTCTTGGATAATCATCAATAAGTAGCATGAAGTACCTGTCACCTTGTAGACTTCTTATTCTTATATGACCATATAAGTATGTATGCACCAACTCCAATAGGCTGGTAGAGGTTTGTTCTTTGCTTTTGAAACTTATCTTTGTTTTCTTCCCAAATTGACATTCTTTGCAAATGGCATTAGCAGGCTTCACAATCTTAGGCATGTCTCTTACAACTTGAACTGAGCTTATTCTTACCATATTAACAAAGCTAATATGATACATTCTCCTATGCCATAAACAACTTTCATTTTTCTGAACCAACAAACAATAATTGTCAATACCTTTCAAATAATAAACATTACCATGAGTCTTCTTACCAGCAACAATTATTGTTCTGGAGCTTTTCCTTATCTCACATACATTGTCCTTAAACATCAGATTGTATTCTTTGTTGCGCATATGTCTGACACTTAAGAAGATTATGCTTTAAGCCTTTGACATAAAGAACATCATCTTTATTATTCTTTCCATCAAAAGTAATAGACCCTTTTTGACAAATCTTACCTCTACATCATCACCAAATCTAACTAGTCCTCCATCATACTTTTCCAATTTGACAAACTTACTCTTATCTCATGTCATGTGATTTGAACATCCACTGTCAATAACCCATTCATCCTTTTCCTTTCTAGCATGAAATGCAAACATCTCTTTCTCTTCTTCTGGGCTTCCTTCCTTCACACAGCTTGCAAGGTTAGTAGAAACAAGTTCTTTTATAGAAATAAACAAGCATTCACTAGCATTACCATCTTCAAAATCAGATTCATCATCAGTTACACCTTCATCATCTTTAACATAGTAACTCTTCTTTACCATCTTATATCTACCTTCTTTGTTCTTGATCTTCAAGGTTCTATTAGGACATCTTGAGGCTAATGGCCAATCTTACCACAATTGAAACATTTGAAAGGTAACTTACCTTTGAACTTTCTGGTTCCCTTCTTCCTTTTATTAACAAAGTTTTCCTCAATCTCATCAAAGTCTTCCTCATCTGATTCCACAACATACTTATCTAATCTAGCAATCTTTTCTAATTTGGATTTAAAAGCAGTCTCAACTTTCACAGGACCATCAACAGTACCAAATTCTCTCATATCAAAAGTAGTCAGTTTACCAAGCAATTGATCTTTTGAAATCTTGATCATATGTAGCAATTCTTCAATGGCAGACACTTTATGACTATAAGATTTAGGAAGTGTTCTGAGTACCTTATTTACAACATTTTCATCTTCCAGTTTTTCACCAAGACCTTTGATGGCATTGACAACATCATGAATCCTCTGCATATAGCTTGTTATGTTCTCATCTTCAAACATTCGTATAGTTTCATTATTGGACTTCAAATTTTGCATCTTGGCTTTCTTGATGGATTCATCACCTTCATAGATTTTCTTCAATTTTTCCTAGATCTCATGAGTAATTTCCAGATCCAAAACTTTCACCATTTCTGTGTTAGATAGAGCATTTAGTAGGTCATTTTTGGATTTACCATTACTTTCATATTCCCTAATCTCATTTGTAGTCTCTAGACCATCTTTAGGTATAGTGTATTTCTTTTCAACCATTCTTCACACATGATAACCAAGAGAAACAAGATAAATTTGCATTTGTACCTTCCAAAAGGCATAGTAGGTTTTATCAAACTGAGGAATGTCTTTCTTGTGTGCCATCTCGGATCTACCTTAAGCTGTTAGGCTTTCTTCCGAGGAACCCTTGCTCTGATACCAATTTTTGAATGCACAAGACAACTAAGAAGGGGGTAAATCAGTTGTATCAAAAACTTTAAACCCTCACAAACATAATCACATCCACATCAATTCAATTAAACCCTAATTCTGTTATGAAGATTAAACATGAAAAAAATAGATAACAAAAACTTAATCACATCAACACCATGCACAAGAGAATACTAGATTTTTATGTGGAAAACCCTAAAAGGGAAAAACCACAGTGAGGATTAGCTCATAATAAATAGTAGTATCAATACTGAATTACAAAGAGGCTTATTACCAAAGGGCTCACTGCCCAAAAGAATGCTCACTGCAATAGGATCACTGCCAAAGCGGTGGTTCACTACCAAAAGGGGTGGCTCAATGCCAAAAGGGGTGGCTCACTACCAAAAGGGGTGGCCCACTTCCATGAAATGATATAATAGCATCTACCACATGCCTGAGTTTAGTTCCAATGAAGCACAATACATATCACCTTTGCAGCCTCACAACACAAACATCCTCATCTTCTCAGTTGCACACTTACACATGAATTCATTAAACTTATTTGTATCAATCATCAACCTTGGAACATACATCAAGGTCAGAAACGCATTCCTCAACCTTTGGAATAGTCTCCAAGGTTGACAAACATACATAATTCAAATTAGGTATAGACACCTCTGCACAACCCATAAATTTTGTCAATTACTGTCTTCAAACTGGTGAACATAACTTCCACTGCACAGTGATTTGGACCATCAAATTATGGATTTAGCATCTTTAAACACTTCTCTAAAATGTATCCAAATCTCACACTCCAGTCTTCAACATAGAAGGAATGCAGAGCAAAAACTCAGACAATATCCTGCAAGCCAGAATACTTTGCAACATGCTGTTTCCTCTGGAGAGTAAATTTTCTCAAAAGCACTTGGAAACCTAGCAATAGGAACAATATGCTAACATCATCAACACTTCTATAAGGCATTCAAATCAATTTAACATGACAACTCAATCAAGCAACAATTAGCAATATCAGAAGACACAGTTGACACCAATGACAACACAAGCATGTTGACATCAATGACAACACCGATTAGAACAATATGCTTACAACAGAGGATGTGTTGCAGTCATGTGAGCAATGACCACTAACATGAGTGATGTGGGATTAGTTGGATGCCATAGATTGATTCTTTCTATAGCTGATGGGGCTGAGGTTCATAGCAGAGATGGAGGGCATCAAGGCACATATGGCTATGATGACAGCTTTAGTAGAGAGGTGGCAGATGGAGTGGTGTTCTTTCCTATTGCCTACAGGAGAGATGACCATCACATTGGAGGAAGTATGGAGGATCTTGAGGATCCCCATACATAGGGAGCAGGTGTATACAACCACAACCATAGTGTATAGTTTGTGGATGAAGTGTTTACTCCTACGGTGGTTCCATATGACATGCAAAGGACAGAGATGGTCTATGCCCAAGCGATGGGTAGGTTATACAAGCTTCCCCTTTTGTAGTAGGGGTGTTGCAGGGATATTGGTTCCTGATAGGTGATTGAGGGTGTTCCCAGTGGGTTGGGGGATAGTCCTGTTGAGGATGTATTAGGATGGAGTGGTCTTTGCTTGGGGGCCATGCATGTTAGCACACCTTTATCATGATATGGACATGGTGGTATACTAGTGATCAACTAGATTGGGGTGCAAAGTTACACTACTACACATCTGGGCATGGGAGTACATAGTGATTACCATGCCAATGATGGTGAGGGATCAATCGAACAATCAACTATTTATGTATGCATATAGAGGAGTGTTACAACATCATCGACTGGGTGATCTTAGCTATTGGAGGAGGATGATCGATGATATATAGTTAGTCATCTAGAGGCCATGGAGAGAGTGTGAGGCATAGTCAGAGGATGTGGAGCATGTTGAATGTACAAGATAACTGATAGGGTGGTAAATCAGTTGTACCAAAAATTGTCATGCCCACATTTCCCATGCAGTCATGACACACAACACACGTGTCATGTCTACATTTGTTATGTGGTAATGACACAAATTATCAAAAACTTTTCCACGTATCCCTAGAAACCCCCTCCTGCTAACAGGGTTTATGTGGTGCGAGGAGCGTCACTGTTAGGGTTAGAATCGATTTGATTCGAATCCAAGTTTCCTAGGTGAGTGGTGTGATTTCAACATGTGTCGAAATCAAAACCCTAATGCTAAAACCTAAAAAGATTAAATAACAAGCTCATCCACACCTAATTATTTTATGAAAATCATTAAAGTATTAATCAATGCAAGGATTAAATCATATAAATAATTAATTCTTGATTCCTGGAAAAATTTGGCAGCATAACGCCTCTTGGGCGTACATGGGAGAAATTATTAAAATAAATAAAAAAGAGATACGTACTTCAACCCTTTCAAAATTTAATAAAAACAACTCTTAAATAAACTCACCTATTTAATCTTTTCCCATAACATTATACTAAATTAATTAAATCGACTATATTAATTAAATATTGAATTATTAAATTAAAATCTACAATGCCAAAAATTAAATCCCCAATACCATTTTTTAAAAAGTTCACTATAGTTCCCTATAAATATTTAAATATTCTCTGCATCTCCACAATTAAATAATTCTATTTCCCCATAGTCAAAATACTTAAGTTTGAAACTAATATCCCACTCAAAAATCAAATAAATAAAAAAACATAGGAAAAAGGATTACACCCCTTTATTAAAATTTCCCAAGGGATAAGATTTTAATTGTTAAGTCAAAATAATTTTGAAGATGAATAATAGGGGGAAAACATGGTTTCACGTGCACTCTTTCCTCCAAATAAAAAAATATGTTTAATCTCCACCATTCTAGAAGAAACAATATTAAAATGGCCCCAAAGCCCTAAGAGTTTTCTACATTAAAATATTCTTCCAAGAAACCTAACCCTAAAAGTTTTCCTATACTTTTCTAATATTTTCTTTTCTTCCCTAACTCTCCTCTTCCCAATTTCTCTCTTCTCCATTTTTTTTGTTATGCAGGGTAGGGTTTCTTCAAGTTTTCTTGGGCAGCCATGAGAGCATGCCACAGTGAAGTATACTCATTATGTATACAATAAACTCATAAGATTTCTCTCTTTTTTAAAGAGGAATATATATATATATATACACATATACATACCTATATTTTATATTGAACTGAGTATACAACACATGAACAGAGTACACAACACATAATATACATTCTGCTACAGAGAGAGATTATACACAGTAAATACACATGTATATATATAAATGTGTATATATATATATATTGCAGGTCAGAAATATAAAGAAGAAGGCACAACGTACCGCGGCCGAAGGCCGAATGAAATTATAGAAGGGTCGACCGACTGTCACAAACGGCATCGCCGTTTTCATTTATAACATAGGTTTAAAAGTTTAAGAAATACAAACGGTGGGGGGCAGATCTCCCACCCACCCCCCACCATAATCTGTCCCCCACCCCTCCTCTTAGAGTACAGCCCACAGGGGGGGTCGGCGGCCAGGCCGTCGCCCCTCCCTGCCCTTTCACAAGCCTTAACACACAAAAAAAAGGAAAATAGAGTAGCGGCCCTTTCGCATCTACCACTAGGGTTTCTCATTACATAGTCTGTGATTTTATAAATTATTTTTGTTTATTATATTTCTAATGTATATTGAGCAATTATATATATATATATATGTGTGTGTGTGTGTGTGTGTGTGTGTGTGTGTGTGTGTGTGTGTGTGTGTGTGTGTGTGTGTGTGTGTGTGTGCGCAGATGTATATACATTTTCTTCTCTATAATAATTTTTTAAAAAAACAAACATTCCTTCCAGCATAATAATTTAAATGTATATATATATATTATTCTCACAGCTACACTATAAATATTTTTCTTTTATAAAAGGATAGTTGGGTCAAATATATATGTTTATAATGAAAATGAATAAGTATGTATTTATATATGTATTCATATATATAAATATATACATTTATATATTTTCCTCATTAAACAATGTAAAAGATTTAATCTCTAAGCTATTCCACTTGTTGTCCTAGAAGAAATAAAATGACAGAATTAAAATCAAACTTTTCCTTTTTAAAATAAAGGGTATATTTAACCTATCTTTTTGAAACAAATACAACAGCTCCTATTTTTCCTTTTTTCCCTTTTCTTTTCTTTTGGTATTGAACTAACAAAATTAACACACAGCTATATATATATATATATATATATATATATATATATATATATATATATATATATATATATATATATATATTTAAAGAAATCAACAACTTCATTGTTTTAATTCTAATGGCTTCTAATCACATTCAAACATAGATTTTCCCACAACAACATTGAAAACCAACAAACATATATTTCTAATAGAACCATTTTCTTACAACAATATTTTAAAACTAGTAACATATTTTTATTCCATTTACAAAACTTTCTCACAACAACATAGATGCATACTTTTTCCTTTTTTTTTAAATGCATAGAATTAATTCATTTCACACAGCACCATATTGAAATGAAACCAACAACACATATTGCATTTTTGCAACCACAAGTATGATGGGATACAACATTAAATATCATTTGAATCAAATACACATTAAGAGAGTATTTCCTCTCTCTCTCTCTCTCTCTCTCTCTCTTTCTTTTCCTGTCCAACTACAAATAGGCCATTCTTGGGCCATGGATCTCAAGTAGCCAAAAAAAAAAAAAACAATAAAGAACTCCAACAAAATAAGACTTCACCCAAGCTCCAAAGGTCTCCCAACAAACCTGCAAAAACTAAAACAATGGAGAACACATCCAAGCACCCAAAACGCTGTCCTCCTGACCATAGACTCGCAAGTGGGTCAACCCTGATCTTGGAGGTCGATCTTCACACGGGTCTCATACCACAACACAACAATAAGCATACCACACAATAACAAGAAGAACACCCATAAGGTTTAAACAACACAAAATCCATAAAAAATGGATTTGAGGGGGTAGGAGAGTGGACTCTCTCTACTCAAGAGGTTCACTCCAACCAAATATCATGAATCCATAACAAGGCCTCAAGCCTAAAAATACATCCATAAAAATCATAATACTCCCAACACGGCCTCAAGCCTAAAATCTCCTCCATGAAATGTATCACACCAAGGCACTCATGCCATAAAATAACCACCCAAACTCCACCAAAATGCCCTCAAGGCCACAATATGCCAATACAAAGAGGGTGACCTCAAGGAGGTTCACTCCTCTCCCACCCCTCACATGAATGGACACACCAAGAATGGTAGTCTCATTCGAAACACCCATAAAACCCAACACAACAATAATGCAAAACACAAACAAAGCCATTCACACAAGAAAGTAAAAATACATGAGGAAGGCTCAATGCCTTGAGGCTTACCTTAAAAAGCCCAATAGTGGAAGAGGGTTGCAGAAGAGATATTCAACCTTCTCCTTCAAGCCACCTTCCAAGATCTCCAACTCTCTCACCAAAAGTCCTCCAAAGATAGCCAAAAACAAGAAAAAGAAAGAACCCCTTTCCTCTCACAAAGAGGAAATAATATAGGCTTCATTCCAAAGCCTTGAGGAATGAGAAGGTGACACATGTCACCTTCTCCTTCCTCTTCCCAAGCCACTTGCAAGGAATATGGAATGTGGAGGTGACATGTGTCACCCTCCCATCCATTCAAACCTCACCCTCTCCACATGTGCTCTCACACATGTGTGAGAGCAAAGGTGGAGAGGTGGCATCTCTCAAAATGGGCTCCAAGAGGATAAGGGATGACACATGTCATCACCTTATTCTCTAAAGGAAGCCCTTTCACTCCAAGATGCTCTCACACATGTGTGAGAGCATTGGAGGAAGGTTCCACACACTTGGGGGTCTTGAAGACTCCCCAAGTCTTCAAGGTGATGGGAATCCTTGCCTTGGAAAGGGAAATGGGTCTTGTTTCAAGGCATGACTCATCTCCCACTCCAATTCAAATTTGAATTTTCGTCACTCTACTTCAAACTAAAGTTAAAGTGACTAGACAGAGGTAAACCTAGGGTTTGGCATGCTCAAATAGGCCCTAGACCCTAGGGGTACCACCCAGGATTAATTTTATCCCATAATAAACACTTTAGGAGGTAGAAAATCATATAAAATGGCCACTAAAAATAAAAGACACCAAGTGGTGTAAATTAAAAAACACATTTTTACAATACTTCAATTAAATAATATAAAAGGGTAAAATCTAAGCCAAATAATAAAATGCAGACATTTATGAAAGCATCATACAATTTCACACATGATCTTGGTCCCCCTGGGACTAGATTGGTCTAACACAGGAAACACATTAGGTGTGAGATCAATCTCTGATTTTTTGTGGCCTGGAAAATTACCTGCACACTTGAACAAATAGATTAATCCAACATATATATATCATAGCTGAAGAAAGGAAATGCATACACTCACACCATCGCATAATCATTATTAACATTATTAAAATCACATCATAAATAAGATTTATAACTGCATTTCCATATACTATCTCAAGATCAAAATCGCATAGCAAATCCATATAATGATTTCACAACTATTATCTCTAATAGCACCAAAATGCATATCACATGTCTAATCATCATCAGTGAATCAAAATCAGGATATAGTCTCACCACAACATACTAAACATAGCTAACTAAAATAAGGGAATATAGTCTAGAGAATCTGCATATTGGGATCAACAATCCCCAAATGTCAAAATGTCATCAATTGTAAATATGAAGTAAGCAAAATAAGGGAGTGAAATAAATAAGCCTCACAAAAACATTTAAACCCTAATAAACATAATCACATCCACATCAATTCACTTAAACCCTAATTTTGTTATGAAGATTAACCATAAAAAATAAATAACAAGAAACTTAATCAAATCAACACCATGCATAAGAGAACACCAGAATTTTACGTGGAAAACCTTAAAAGGGAAAAACCATGGTGAGGATTAGCTCACAATATAAAGTAGTATCAATACCGAATTACAAAGAGGCTCACTACCCAGGGTTCACTACCCAAAAGAATGTTCACTGCAATAGGCTCACTACCAAGAGAGGTGGCTCACTGCCAAAAGGGCTCACTACCAAAAGAGGTGGCTCACTACCATGAACTGATATGATAGCATCTACCACATGTCTGAGTTCAGTTCCAATGAAGCATAATACATATCACCTTCGCTGCCTCACAACACAAACATCTTCATCTTCACATCTTCACTCCTACACATGAATCCTTTACACTTATTTATATCAATCATCAACCTTGGAACATATATCAATGTCGGCAACACATTCTACAACCTTTGGAATAGTCTCCAAGGTTAGAAAACATACACAATTCAAATTAGGTTTGGACCTAAACAGTCAAGATGAGAAGCAAAGAGATGAAAGAACATTTCATAGCTTAGTTTAGACCTAAATACATCTTCACATGCTTCAACATGCTTCCACAATCCATGAAGCACATCCATAAAGAGTGTAAACAACCAGGTCGGCCAAAATTGGTGTTAACACTAGGATCTTTAGGAACATGCTTCTAAGAACACAACCATAACTTGCGGATCAAGAACAAGCCTTCAAAATGATATGAAGACATCCACGAACAACTTTAATTCACCTAAGAACCAACAAAATCATCTGCAACACTTTTCACCTGAAGAAGGTTCACTGTCTGCTCACACTAGTAGAATTTTGGCAAATAAATGACTATGTGACTAAAACTTTTAGTCATGACAACTAAAAATGACTAAATTCTACTAATTTTTTACAACACAACTATAAATGACTAATTTGATCATTGGGTAAAAACACAACTAAATAATTAGTCACACAAATAAAAATGAATAAATAATTAGTCACACAAGTAAAAATTAGACAATATGACTACGTACCTACGCATGCTCATGAACGAATAACCCATGTATATGAGCATGTTGATTGGACAATTAAGACATATATATATATACACTTTGTGTATATACATCAATTGATGAGTACATGATTATATGTGATTTAATATGATTATTGAAATAGCTATAAATATATATATATATTTTGATAAGTATCTATATATCTATTTGAATGACATTATATGTATTTTATTATCTTATATAATATTATATATATTTTTGAAGTTATATATAAATAAATAAAACTGATTTCCCACCAAAATGCTAGACAATAGATCCTCAAGGGAAGTAAAAGCCATTCATTCATCTGTTGGGTGGAAGTTTAAAAATGAAGGGCGGCACAGTGCAGATAACATGGCATGATTCAAAGCCTGTTCTCACTCTCAACTTTCATCGTCTCACAGGGTTTCTCGCAACAGGAGGTGCTGATCACGACATCAAGGTACAACCCTTTTGTTTTTCCAAAACTAGGTTTGTCTCTTTATTTTCCATAGCAGTCGAGGGATTAATACTGGCCACATGCAATTTAAATAAATTGGTTTCAGTCGTATAAGGTTTTGATAAATGGATATTAGCTATTTTATGGTTCAGGCTAATGGGCATTGGCCATTTTGCATTTCAGATAAATGGCTAAGGGAATATGCTATTTTCTAATTCAAATTAGATCAATGGGTATGGGACATATGCGATGGAGATTTATAGGTATGGAACTTATGTGATTCAGATAAATAATGTTGTGATTTTGATTTTGTGATTGATATTAACAGGGGCATACCGTTTTGTGATTTGGATGTGGATATAGGCCATATGTGATTCAGATTAATGGGTGTAAGCCATTATATGATTTGGATAAATGGGGATAGGTCATATGTGATGCAGATTAATAGGTGTAGGTTATTTATGATTTGGATAAATGGGTATAGGGCCATTTTGTGATGCTTCAGATAAATGGGTGTGGACCATTTTGTGATTCAGATATATGGGTATAGCCAAATTTGTGATATAGGTAAATGGGTATAAGACTTGTGTGATTCAGATGGATAAAAGGGTACACTAACAAGGAAAAAGAGGAAGAAGCAATATCTACTCAGTGTGGGGAAATAGATGGGTTGAGACTTGGTAACAAGTTTGCATTATCTTACTTTGTTTCTGAAAAAAAAGCAAAATTCATGTTTATGGATTAAATGTCTGAAATATATGATTCAGGTATAGCGAAAATGTATATAGTGAATTCATAATGAAAGAAGGAAATTGTGATTTAGAAAAAATAGTAGAGTAACCTATATCATATTTGATTGTACTCTTGTAATGTTGTCTAATTGGTTTAAAATTGGGCCATATATAGATTAGGTTGGCAAAAGTTTATTATAAAAGTTAGGGTTATGAGCATTATTTTAGATGTCTAGTTTTGTCAAAGCCCAAACAATAAATCTCCTTAATCCACAAAACCATGATCGACTTCAAAATTCTATTCCTTTTTCATTCCAAAGTTTTTATGATTTGGGGTCCAACTAGTTGCTAAAAATACCCAGTAGAAAACTTATTCAAAGAAATTACAAGGTTATTAGAAAACAAGCTACTTTGAATGGTTTATGAAATAAATATGCTAGCTCTAGTCAAAGATTCATAACAACATTAATGCTTCCACTCCGAATAACTGAACAGATCCAGGAATCTTTCAAATGTTGCTCTGCATCACAACTCTAGTTTGGTTATAATAGATATAGGGATAAAAACTAAAATCTGAATTAGGAATTTTAGGAAATTTTGGGAAAACCTAGTTTAGGGAAAATGGTATAAACATTTAAACATAAACATATGTAAATTTTTTATTGTTGAGATGAGTAGAGCAAGTTAGTAATGAATTTGCATACAAATAGAAAAATTAATTTTTTGTAACAAAACATATGCCTTATTAGTTCATAGAAAGCTTGTACACAATTTTAACTTTCAATACTAGCTTTTTATACAATTCTTTGTGGTAAACATATCTCCCTCTCGGCCTATTGCAAATTTACAAGAAAGTATAAAGTTATCCTATAATGCTAAATATTAACTGAGTACACATTAAGTTTGGTGAGGTGCACATTTGTATTTTCAATGGCATTTTACATTTCTTTACACAATTTATTAATTGGAGTATAGGTGCAAACATGCTTAAATAAGTGGTTTTTGTGGGGTTGACACACAGACTAATAAATGCATTTAAATATGCAATTTTGTAAGTTGGGTATGCTTTTTTTAAGTCTGCTCCACAACTATTACTCAAATCACATGATACACTCATTTTTCCATCTTATAAACATATGTTCTCATTGCTCATTCACATCAGGTGCACTAAAATATACAAATTATCTTTGGACCTTGATATCTAATTTATAGGAATATGCAATTTATCTTTGAACCTTAACATCTAATACACTCAAATGTGTAATTTATCTTTAGTTCCTGGTTTTCTTGGGTGTACCTTTTGCTAGTCTGCTCCACAAATTTTACTCAGTCACAATGATGCTCATTTTCCCATCTTATAAACATCTATTTGCACATGCTCATTCACATCTAATGCACTAGAATGTACAACTTATCTTTGGATCTTCACATCTAGTGATATGGACTATTCAAACTTTTGTGAACCTTAACATTGAATGCATTGAAATGTGTAATTTATCCTCCTATCCTTGCTTGCTGGATAGTTTTATGCCCATTTGGCTTGTATTGCTTTACATAATTTGTTTACTATTGGATTTTTTTTTTCTAAATCTTTTGTTGCTACTGATTGTTGATGTTGTAGTAAGCACTTAAACAATCTATTCTTTCTATTTGTTATAGTGGATATTTATGCATCTCTTGTTTGCTTTTGCAACATATTGTACTGGTCCCTTGTTAGCCCATCAGGTGTTGAAGTAGTTAGAGATGGATGATGAATATGTTGACAATGAGGAGGTGATGCATGAGTTATTTGATGCATTTTCTTGTTAAATTTAAAATTCCAAGTCTGATAATAACATATGTAAAACACATGGCTTCAAAATTAGAGATTCTATATTAGGTGTCGTGTGAAGGAACTTTATTTGCATCTGGCATTACTTTTTGAACCTTGTAATTTAACATTGGATGGTGAATATTACTTTTTTGCCATCAATTTTTTGAATCTTTGTATTTTATCATTGGTTATCTAAGGGACTACTGAGGGGTTTATTTATATTATCCCTCAAGTATTGTACTCTTTGATTTGTCCATGAATCTTGTACCCTGGGGCTTTGATGCTAAGTTTTTATTGATAAGTTTTTTAATGTAGGTTACTCAAATGCTCTTTTATAGGGGATGTTGTAGTGGGAGTCCTTGTTAGATTCAGGACAGACAACTGAGAGGGGGGGGGGTGAATCAGTTGTCACAAACTTTCTTCCAATTAAACACTTAAATCCACTTTGAGATTTAGTAGCATATTAATAAATCAATCATGGAAACATAAAGTATTGAATTAAGAGCAGAAACACATCAACACATAAGACACCAAGATTTTGACGTGGAAAACCTAGTTAAGGGAAAAACCATGGGGTGATTAACCCAAGATTGTATTTTCTGTTAGAAGAATAGAAAGAACAAAATGGCACATGCCAATTAGGGCTCATTGCTCGAGCACACTGCTCACAAGAGGCTCACTGCCTATAAGAGACACATTGTCTACAAGATAATAAGTATCACATGCTTGAACTGGAGAATAGCATCTTCACCATGCTTGAATCAGTTCCATTTAAGCCCATAAACTTCTGTTCTGCCTTTCGCTCTTTTCCTCGCTACCACATCCACATCTCCACAAGACACCCACTAAAATGACTTTACAACTTCTTATTTATACAAGACATCAACTTAGGAATAATCATCTAAGTCGGCAAACATCTACAAGAACATCCACAAGATGTGTAATTCATCCAGTCGGCCAAACTCAAGAAGAACACCAACATCCGGAAGTTATTCTTTAATTGCGAGCTCAAACTCTAATGCAGACCACCAACACAAACTAGACACGATCCAAAGACCACCACAAGCTTGCCTGAATCACCAAGAACATCCACACTTCATTTGCTTACTAAAATCCTTATCTCCTTCATTCAGAACCTCAAGAACACAGTCTGTCATCATTGTCACAATGGAATAGATGCTTGCGGACCTCTAGAACACTAACAAATTGAGTTATAACTTCACATGGACTTCTTGAGCACTACACCAAATCTGCAAAATAGGATATTGCATTTTTGGATCCCACCGGACCTATCTGTGTCACTCTGTCACCTCTGAACACCTGCCGGAACTAGTTTTACTTGACCGGCCACAACTTCTTCAGATCTTCATGCGGACCTCTAAAATCTTTACTAGATCATCTTAAGACTCATATCTACAAACTCTTTGAACCATATCCTCTAATAGTCATCTTATCTTGGATCTTTACCTTACTGTCTTCACTGTTCTTCTCTGTTCCTGATATGACTAATTTTCTCAATATCCTCAGCACATAGCTCATCCAATATTTGTCATCAATGCAACAAGAGTATGTTGACATCAATGACAACACCGGTCAGGCCCATACTTGCAACAATCTCCCCCTTTGTCATTGATGGCAACATATGATGTGAAAAACTATTTTAATCATCAAGACAAGAACTTCTCCTTAGTGTCACAACTCCCCCTATCAGCAACAGCCATTCACATGTCTTCTCTTCCTTTCCTGCTCCCCCTTTGATCAGAAACCACTTGTTTTTCACATGTCTTCTCTCCCCCTTTGACATCAATGGCAAAGGGCACATACTTGCAATTCCACCACTTCAGAATCATATCAGCTGCTCCCCCTGAGTAGTAACTCCTCATCATAACTCTGGATCACAAGATATGACTGTGATATCCACTAGACTGATGTACTTCAGTGCACCTTAGTTCATCACCGGAGGGGCAATAACCCCTAACTTCTCCCTGAGATACTCAAAAGAGTCCTTAGGTAGAGGTTTAGTAAAGATGTCTGCAATCTGATCCTTGGAAGGCACAAACTCCAGTCTGACTTCATTCTTGTTCACTTGTTCTCTCAAAAAGTGAAACTTGATGGATATATGTTTAGTCTTTGAGTGCAATACCAGATTCTTAGAAATAATTATTGCACTTGAGTTATCACAGAAGATTGTGATAGGCTTCTCATACTCCACTCTTATGTCTCTTAGCATTTGTTTCATCCACAAAACTTGAGTACAACTACTTGCTGCTGCAATATATTCTACTTCTGTAGTGGACATAGATATTGTCTCTTGTTTCTTGCTTAGCCAAGAAACCAATCTCTTCCCCAAAAAGAATGCTCCACCACTGGTACTCTTCCGGTTATCCACATCTCCTTCCCAATCCGCATCTGTATATGCATGAAGAGAGAAATTATGATCTCTAGGATACCACAAACCATACTCAACTATCCCTTTTAGATACCTAAAAATCCTCTTGATTTCCATGACATGAGATTCTCTAGGATCAGCTTGGAATCTAGCAACAAGACCAACAACATTCATAATATCAGGTCTGGTTTGAGTGAGATACAACAATCCTCCAATCATTGACTTGTACTTTTTCTGATCAGTCTTAGGAGAGTCATCATCTTTGCACAATTTACATCCAGTTGCCATGGGAGTACACATTGGTTTTGATTCTTCCATCCCAAATTTCTTCAACAAATCTTTCACATATTTGGTCTGAGAAATGAAGATTCCTTTCTTAGTTTGAATGATTTGCAGACCCAAGAAGAAATTCATTTCCCTAAGCATGGACAACTCAAATTCACTTTTCATTTGATTTGTAAAGGTTTTGCACATACTATCTCTTCCTCCAAAAATGATATCATCAACAAACACTTCAACAATCAAGATATTTTCATGATCAATTTTGAAGTACAAATTGCTATCAGCAGTACCTTTATTGAAACCAATCTTTAGAAGGTGCTTATCCAATCTTTCATACCAGGCTCTTGGAGCTTTCTTGAGTCCATACAGTGCTTTCTTCAACTTGTAGACCATATCACCATGATCAGACAATTGAAATCCATCTGGTTGCTCAATGCAAACTTCTTCTTCCAAGTCACCATTTAGGAAGGCAGACTTGACATCCATCTGATATACTTTGAAATCCTTGAAGGCAGCAAAGGCAAGAAATAATCTGACTGCTTCAATTCTTGCCACCAGAGCAAAAGTTACTTCAAAATCAACTCCTTCTATTTGAGAGTAACCCTTGCAGACCAATCTGGCTTTATTTCTGATTACTTCACCAACTTCATTCAATTTGTTCTGGAAGACCCATTTGGTTCCAATCACATTCTTGTTTCTAGGTTGGGAACAAGATCCCAAGTGTGATTTTTCTCAATCTGCATCAACTCTTCCTCCATTGCTTTAGTCTAGTTTTCATCATTGCAAGCTTCATTCACTGTCTTAGGTTCAATCTTTGAAATCAGACAATATTCATTTGAATCTTGAGCAATCCTTCTTCTTGTTTGTACACCTTTGCTTTTATCACGTATGATCTGATCTTCAGAGTGGTTCAGTCTTGCATACCTGGGAACTTTGGGAGTTTCTTGCATTTCTAATTCTTGATCAAGCTCATTATAACTCATCTCTTCTTCCTGATTTACCAGATCAGTTTGATTCTAAATTTCAGAAGGAGCTTGGGCTTCTTGAATCAGGACACCATTCTGATCATCTTCATGATATTCATAAAACCTTGAAGGTTTTTCAATTCTTTCATCAACCTTCACATTTGTACTTTCTATAATCTTTCTCAGTCTCTTGTTATAACACCGGTATGCTTTGCTTTGAGTAGAGTAACCCAAGAATATTCCTTCATCACTTCTAGCATCAAACTTGCCTAGATCTTCATCTCTTTTAATGTAACATTTTCTACCAAAGACTCTGAAATACCTCATAGTAGGAGTGATGCCAAACCAAAGTTCATAAGGAGTCTTACCAGTATTACTTCTTATTTGAACTTGATTGAGAGTATAGACTGCAGTGCTGAAAACTTCTCTCCAATAGATCTGAGGAATATTTGCTTCCATCATCATGGTCCTAGATGCTTCCCGGATGGTTCGGTTCTTTCTCTCCACTACTCCATTCTATTGTGGTGTCCTAGGAGCAGACAACTATCTCTTTATTCCATGTTTCTCATAGAATTCTATGAACTCACCAGATGAGAATTCTCCACCTCTATCAGACCTCAGACATTTTAATTATAATCTGGTTTCATTCTCTACCATAGCCTTAAATATTTTGAATTTCTCAAGAGCTTCTGATTTTTCTTTCAGGAAGGTAACTCACATCATCCGAGAATGGTCATTAATTAATAACATGAAGTATCTATCACCTTGCACACTCCTTATTATTGCCGAACCACATAGATCAGTATGGACTAAGTCCAACAATCTAGTAGAAGATTGTTCCTTGCTTTTGAATGAGACTCTGCTTTGTTTCCCCAACTGACATTCTTTGCACAAACTATTTGTAGGTTTTACCAGTTTTGGAAGATCTCTTATAGCCTGAGTGTTGCTTATCTTGATGATATTATCAAAATTCACATGATACATCCTCCTATGCCATAACCAACTCTGATCAATTTGCACAAATAGACAACTTTTACCAGTACCAACTAAGTGGAAGATATTACCTTTTGTCTGAGTACTAGATGCAATCTCTGTTTTAGAACTTTCAAAGATCTGGCATTTTCCATTCTTGAATCGGAGATCATAGCCTTTGTCCACCAACTGTCCAACACTAAGAAGATTGTGATTCAATCCTTCAACATATAGTACATTACCGGTTTTGTTCTTTCCATCAAAAGAAATAGTTCCTCTACCTCTGATTCTACTAGCAGAATTATCACCAAATTTTACCACTCCTCCTTCATACCTTTCCAAATCTAAGAACTTATTTTTGTCACCTGTCATATGATGAGAGCATCCACTGTCAATGACCCAATCATCCTTTTCTTCAACTTGGGCAACTAGAGCTCTTTCTACAACTTTAAGATTGACAGACTCAGAGGGCATTGGATCCTCTTCCTTGATGGCAATAAACACCCAATCACTTCCGGATTTGTTTCCTGTCTCTGATTCATCATCTGTTACTCCATTATCATCCTCTTCATGAACATAGTAACAATTCTTTTGGAACCTTGATCTGTTAGGATTTGGCCTTGAAAATCTTTCCAGACACTTTGAGGCAAAATGTCCAATCTTATTGCAGTTAAAACACTTAAAAGGCAATTTCCCTTCATACTTACCAGATCCTCTTGGTAGTCTTTTTGCAATAAGGGCTTCAAGCTGAGAAGTTTCAACTTCTTCTTCTTCTAGATCTTTTCTTGCCTTTTCGTACCATGAAAGTTTCCTTGAAGAGTTCTCTCTCGGATCAAACCTTTGTTTTCCTTTCATTGAAGCACTAGCTTTGAATGCAGATTCAGTCTTGCGGGGGACATCTCCAAACTTGGTCATTTCAAATGCGGCCAATTTACCAACCAATTGATCTCTTGTGACACTTGAATGGGCTCTGAATTCTTCAATGGCAGTAACCTTGATTTTATAAGAAGCAGGAAGGGATCTGAGAACTTTGCCAACAATCTCATCTTCATCCAAGACTCCACCAGCACATCTAATGCCACAAACAAGCTCATTTACTCTTGGCATAAAGGTAGTGATATTTTCATCTTCTCTCATCTTTAGATTTTCAAATTTCCCTTTTAAACTCTGTAGCCTTGCACATTTAACATACTTGTCTCCTTCATGCAGAAGTTCCAGTTTTTCCCAAATCTCAAAAGCATTTTGTAGATCAACAACATTTGTAAGCTCTGAATCAGACAAGGTGCTTAGAAGGGCTTCTTTAGTTTGCAGATTGTTTTCAGCATCTGTGATTTCATTTGCAGATTTCGGGCCATTCTGAGGAGGTGTATACTTTGTTGTAGCCATGGTCCAGTACTGCATTCCCATACATTGCAAGTGACATTGCATGCGACTTTTACAAAGATTAAAATTTGATCCATCAAACTTCAGACTATCCTTCTTGTAGGATGACATCCTGGATCTCCTCAAGCGGTTAATCTCCTTTTAGAGGAACCTAGCTCTGATACCAATTGTTAGATTTAGGACAGACAATTGAGAGGAGGGGTGAATCAGTTGTCACAAACTTTCTTCCAATTAAACACTTAAATCCACTTTGAGATTTAACAACATATTAATAAATCAATCATGGAAACATAAAGCATTGAATTAAGAGCATAAACACATCAACACATAAGACACCAAGATTTTGACGTGGAAAACCTGGTTAAGGGAAAAACCACGGGGTGATTAACCCAAGATTGTATTCTCTGTTAGAAGAATAGAAAGAACAAAATGGCACATGCCAATTAGGGCTCACTGCCTACAAGAGACACACTGTCTACAAGATAATATGTATCACATACTTGAACTAGAGAATAGCATCTTCACCATGCTTGAATCAGTTCCATTTAAGCCCATAAACTTTTGCTCTGCCTTTCACTCTTTTCCTCGCTACCACATCCACATCTCCACAAGACACCCATTGAAATGAATTTACAACTTCTTATTTATACAAGACATCGACTTAGGAATAATCATCTAAGTTGGCAAACATCTACAAGAACATCCACAAGATGTGTAATTCATCCGGTCGGCCAAACTCAAGAAGAACACCAACATTTGAAAGTTATTCTTTAATTATGAGCTCAAAATCTAATGTGGACCACCAACATAAACTAGACACGATCCAAAGACCACCACAAGCTTGCCTGAATCACCAAGAACATCCATACTTCATCTGCTTACTGAAATCCTTATCTCCTTCATCTAGAACCTCAAGAACACAGATTGTCATCACTGTCACAATGGAATAGATGCTTGCGGACCTCTAGACCACTAACAAATTGAGTTATAACTTCACATAGACTTCCTGAGCACTCCACCAAATCCACAAAATAGGATATTGCATTTTTGGATCCCACCGGACCTATCTGTGTCACTCTGTCACCTCTAAACACCTGTCGGAACCGGTTTTACTTGAGCGGCCACAACTTCTTCAGATCTTCATGCGGACCTTTGAAATCTTCACTGGATCATCTTAAGACTCATATCTACAAACCCTTTGAACTGAATCCTCTAATAGTCATCTTATCTTGGATCTTAACCTTACTATCTTCACTGTTCTTCTCTATTCCTGATATGACTAATTTTCTCAATATCCTCAGCACATAGCTCATCCAATCTTTGTCATCAATGCAACATGAGTATGTTGACATCAATGACAACACTAGTTAGGCCCATACTTGCAACAACCCCTTCTATAGTTGTAGTTATAGTAGGACTCCTTTCTATAGTTGTATTTATAGTAGGACTCCCTTCTATACATCAGCATTCCTTCCATTGCCTTGTTTTTACATCATCTTCATATTTTTTCCTGCTTCCCTAGTTGAACATTTTGTAGGGAATGTGCCATCCTCTTTATGTCAATTTAGGTAAATTCAATACTTTAAAGAAAATGCTTGTTGTTCTGATATTGTTGGCAGGCCACTGGAGAAGATTACAGTGTGGAGCTAGGTGACTCCAAGAGGCCATTCAGGGCCCTGTTATATGTGGGTCTTGTTAGGACAACTACTGGAAATTGAGTTTTTCGAGCTCTCAAGGTTGGCTAGTTATTGATTTTTGTTACTTAGAATTACATCTCATAAATGTGAACTGGTTGCTGCTCAATCAGGCATTCTATTAATTGTTATTAAATTCAATTTAATTTGTATATGTTGTAGCTTGTTCTTGAAGTTAAGACTATGACTGGTTCTATACTTTTAACTATGTAACTCCAAATCCAAATTAGTCTATTATTTTGTTTGAGTCACATAAGTGTTTTTGGTTGTTTATGTTGATTTGTATTTTTTCTCCCTCTAATAGTTGGTTCTTATCCTTCTGTGACCATTGTGAATTGTAATTTTGTCTTCCTATATGGTTTTGGCAATGGTATGGCATGTATTTGTGTTGGTAAATATGCTTATTTTGAAATTTAGTTTTAATTTATATTTTATTTATTTTTAATAGAAATTGAAAGTGTATGTTATGCCTTTCTACACTCGATTAAGTGATTATTTTAATTTAATATATATTGTTAAACTTGGACTAAATGAAATATAATTGTTTCTATTTTACTTTGTTTCTACTTTCTCAGTTATGGTGTTGTTGTTTATATTTAGGGGGCGTTGGATGGGGGACTAGATATTCCTCACAGTGAAAAGTGCTTTTATGGATTTAGCAAAGATGATAAAAGATTGGATGTTGATGTACACCAAAAATATATATTTGGAAGTCAATTCTCTACATACAAAACACACCCATTTATTGAATCTATAATTACACTTGTTAGGAACCAGTCAATGTAGATCCAGTGATTTTGGTAGCATGGGAATTAGTATCAATGGCTGCTTTGAAATTCAATTCCAAGGAGGATGAATTTGTAACTATCAGATGTCATAGTTGCAACTGCCCTAGTAAAAATGTATAGTATTGCCAACAAATTATAGATGAGAAATCTTCTTAAAACTAGAAGCATTCTTCATACCTCTATTGTTCATAAAATTTTGCATAGTAGTTCATGTGCCTTGTCTATGCTTCCACTACACCACATGGGAATCTTTAGGCCACTTGCATTTGCTTGAAAGTTTGTAAAGCATTCTAAATAATGCATTTTGTGCATATCCTGCAATCTGACATTCCATGAGACTACATTTCTTTGAGGCATTCTGTCAAATAGTTCACTACCTTGTCTATGCTTCCCCATTCTGCATACATGTCTACCAAAGAATTTCCAACTATAGTATTTGACAAAAATCCCTATTTTATTATGCTTTGATGGATGTCCATACTTTGTTCCAAAGTGACTATTTTAGTACAGGCAAGGAGGATGCTGGAAAAGGTTATGGAATTTGACTTTGTACCTGCTAATTACATAGTTTACTCCATTCACCCAAAATATTGCCAC
This sequence comes from Cunninghamia lanceolata, assembly GCA_027924645.1. Taxonomy (NCBI): domain Eukaryota; kingdom Viridiplantae; phylum Streptophyta; class Pinopsida; order Cupressales; family Cupressaceae; genus Cunninghamia; species Cunninghamia lanceolata. The sequence continues at coordinate 6,467,540 of BSBN01000596.1, forward strand.
TGCTCAATTTAATCCATTCATCTAACATATTGCCACTGCTCAGTTTATTCCATTCATCCAACATATTGCCACTTCTTTTCAACATTGTTGGCTTATTGCCACTGCTCAATTTATTCCATTCATCCAACATCTTAGACCTTAGTAAAATATATATAATCAATTGCTCATGTCAAACTCTGTATATGGGTAGAATTGGATGTTCCATAGAAAGAAATATTAAAGAATATGGGGTTGACATTATTGGATTGGCCACTTGTTAGTTTTTGACATGTAAATAAAATTATATCAATTATGGGTGATGGCCATCCAATTTTTTTTAATGTCCATGAGATATTTAGGATCAATGGCCTTTGAATTTGGCTGATCTAATCTAATTCTTGTTCAAAATATCAAAATGAATTGAATGGATATTCATATAAACAGTAATACCATACTTCATATATCTTTGTCTTGAGAGAAAACAACCAATAACTAGCAGATTAAACCTTGTCATACAAATATTAGCTGCCTGATATTTTTAGAATATTCCAGTTGCAGATGGGCTCCATTTGAAAATGGCCAGTGCTATGCTCCTTAACAGAGGTAGTTTCAAACCCAAGATAAAAGATACTATTGTTTATAACTTTAATTGTATGAAATATTGACTATTAGACTTGATCATGTATACCAAAAAAACTCTAGGGTGAGGCTTTATCTAGAACACTTAACATCTGTGTCTTCATCCTTGACCAAGGGTTCATGACACTATTAGTTAGAATGTCATGATTGTAACATTGATGACTTAGAGACTATCACACAGATAGAAGGCTTTGCACCAACATCCTTCTACACTATCAGTTTGAACTCCATGCAAGCCAGAGCTATTAGTTCTCCTAGTATTGGTATCAAAGAGATTGTAACATATCGAGAGAAGACGTTCATGCTTGTGTAAATACATGTTAATTTATTACCTCTAAATCTGATGCTAAGTAAAATACCACTTTGAATTTGTCATGTTTGTGTAAATACATGTTGAATTTATTACCTCTGAATCTGATGCACTACTTGCATTGTGATTTTTGTCTACAGATGATTGGTACAAATTTGTAAGGTGAGTTTTTTCTATTCAGCTGCATGGTCCAAAGAAGCTATTGTGAGTGGAGAAGGCTATGAGAAGAAAGAGTAGGTGCCCCAAGGAGTTTCTCGCATCCCAGCAAAGGCACTCTAAAACTGGCGTGACATTGTGGTAAGTCAAATGCTTTTCCCGCACCCCCGCAGAAAGCTAAGCCAAAAACCCTAAAGCCAATGCAATATTGCGGTTGAGGTTGCAAAGAGCTTAGAAGGAGTGCATTATGGTCTCTATAATACAGAGACAGTTTTCAAGGTGACTCATCATGATGATAGTGTTAGCCAATTCATAGGCGTGTCTTGAAAGATCAGAAGCAAAAGGATAGTCGAGTATGCATGATAGTTAATGAAGGCAGTTGAAGGAATGTAAGAGGATAATGCCAAAACATTTGATCATAGTCATAGTAAATATATAGGGACAATCATAAAATACTTAAGCCTTGTGGTTTGAGTTGATGGTGTAAAGTCCTCATGCAAGCCATAGTATGCATGAAACTTTGTCCTATTGGTGTTATGAAGGTTTTACATTGAAAAGGTGACATATAGGTTAATGAGAAAACCTGTGCAACAGTTATATCAAATGATAGCCTTCTACAATGTATAAGTGGAAGAGGAGGTTGATGAGATCTTGATTGGCATAAAAGGATAAGTGTTTCAGGGTGATAGTATAGACCAGACTTGTGTTGAGTAGTCCAACAAGGTAGAGAGTAGGATCTTTGATCATGAAGATGGGGTTGCTATTCATATTATGCTTTGCTAGCAATCTTCACCGGATCCTTACATCTTCTCCACATTGATCATAGGTCTCCCTTTTTCTTATATCACTTAGAAATTCTTTACAGAGCTTCAAAATGCTTCATAGACCTTGAAAATGACCACACAGACCTTCTAGTGATTGTGCAGACCTTAAATGACTATATACATACCTTCCTATCAATTTGACAAACCCTTTATACTTCCATTGAATTTCTAGGGCTTCCCATGATTATACAGACCCTAAGGATACTTAGTCATAACCCTATACATGCTTGATAGAAACTAAAAAGATGCTTGACATGTCTAGAAATAGTATACAGACTTTGAAATGCTTACTTCACCCTAGAATAGGCCTAACAATAGTTTAACTGGAAAAACTTAGAACTCAGTCTCTGCACTGGCCTTATCCATTCTTTTCTTATACACAAATGCCATTTGGGTGGGGCTGACTATAACTAGACGCCAACCCTGGTAGTTGGCATAAGATTCCATTATCCCTAGAATTAACAGAAGCTCTCTTGGCACTGTTTTTGAATTTGATTTTTTTTGTTATCACTTTTAGAGAATTTTATTTTTTCCTAGAATTTAGTTTCATAAACCCAGTTTTCTAAAACAAATCTAATAATGAAAATTTCCTTTTAGGGAAGTTATGCGACTTGTGATGAAAAACAATATTGAATATGGCCAACATGCTTTTTGATTGCTTAGTAAATTACAACATGTTTTATATATGCCTTGTCAAGGTTTTTGTATTTAAGCTTATGCAAGTTATACTTTAAGGTGTTGGATGAAGCAGATAGATTATTGAACATGGATTTTGAGCAAGAAATTGACGAAATTCTTAAGGTTATTCCCAGGGAGAGAAAACATATTTATTCTTAGCAACAATGACAAATAGGGTATGGCTTAGCTCATGAATCAAAATCTTTTAGTTTTGTATTTTTTTCAATTGCCTATAATCAGTGAATTGAATGTATCTCTAATATCCTCTTGCATTTGGAGTTTTTTACCGAATGAGTTAATATTTTAACTATTTTTTTCTCTTTCTTCACTATTATGCATTTCTATCAGTTACTAACTTATTATTCACTTCTCAAAAACTTCCACCGAAAAAAGACAGTTCCATTTTAGATGTGTATTGCACTATCAATTGATAGTAATTCATATCTTTAGTCAATATAGTGATACAAAAGAAGAGTTTTCCATTCACATTATCTATGAGGTACAATGCCTATTTAGTTTGTACATGTGGTTTTCAAAAGAACAATTATATTTATCTTTCCTCTTTTTTTTTTTCCGAGTTGGTGCATCCTAGAGAGGAATATGTTTAGATAAAAAGACCTGTCGATACGAATTTTCCTTTGCTATTATGCATGGTGTTACTAAACACTTTCTAATTGACTAGTGAGAGGTAAAAATATCCTTATACAACAAAAAATGTTGGAAATAAATTGAAAAATGATTCATCATTCATTATATTAGAATTTGAAAAAAATGAAAGATACAAGTTTTTTTTTTTGGATTGAAGATAGATCTTTAGTATTACCAAAATGAAAAGTGACATTACAATTCTGTGGCCAAGGGAACCACCCAAAAAATAAAACTATAAGTCCGGATTATACATATTACAATAGATCAAGTCTCACATTAAAGCTTATCTCTATGAACTTCTTAATACAAAATGTATTTTAAAATCTGTTAGACTTGAAATTTCCTAGTCTGCATCATCAAGATCTTCCATTTCTTCAAAGGGATCAACCTGTGACAGAGGTGCAATCTCAATAGGGTCCATGGGATTAGACTCTGCTTCAGGAGCTATTCCAATATGCAAGCTACCATCATCATCCACAAATATCTTCTGGTTGTCAAGAACAGGCTGGTTGTCTAATGTGCTTTCATCTAGTCGTGAATCTAACTTCCTCTCCTTCTGATATAAGCCTATTTTGTTGAAGTCCATCTGCATCAACTCCAATTTTTTAGTGAATGACTGGTGCATTCTATTATAATCTTTGAAACCCTACTCAATAAACTTGTCGGCAGCTAAGACCTCTGATGTCTGCGGGGCCCCTTCATGCTTGGAATCCTTGGCAATAGCCTTCATCTGCCCTTCCACAGCAACTGCAACCTAAAAATATATATCAATTTGGGTGAGTCTCTTAATAGACTCAGTAAGCATTCTTGGCTTGTCTTGGAAATGCTCTTCGTTTCACTTTTTCCACAATGCCCATAGAACTTCAGTTGTCATAACTAACCAGAATAGATTAGAATTAGAATCAAAGTCAGAAATAAAACTAATCAAAATTCTAATTTTTACCAATGTATTACAGACAGCCCTATCCACATTATCCCCCAAAAACATTTTCTAGATTTGGACAGCAAAAGGGCATTTAAAAAAGATGTGATCACAAGTCTCAAAGACATTACACATTTTACATACAAAACTGTTTACCCCTTTAGGAAGTTTATTTAACATTAATAGCCATCTGAAACATCCCTTTTTAGGTTCCAAAGACCTACTCCAAAATGATTTAAAGACATGGCTTAACCTTTTATAACTAAAGACACAATCCCAAGACTTGGCACAATGCTCCAGGATTTGGTTAGAGCTGCTAAGGATCCTGTATATCCTTCTAGCCTCGCACACTAATACATTGCAACCATCCTTCCAAGAAATCTTATTCAACCAATCCCCCTAATTCAACAATGCTGACCGACAAGGATTCCTTGAATAAGCAGCCACCAAAACAGAATACATTCTTTTTTGGAATTCTTTCAGACCAAATTCTTCTTTCAATTTTCCCCAGCTCTTACAAGTATTGTGATCAAGAAGATTAAAAAAATTGGAAAAGCCTAATTTATGCCACTTCAAACCTGAACAGCCTTGGATGAGTGCTAGTGGTCTATCATTATGCTTAAGATTCCACTAGATGGAGCTGTGAGCTCCCCATCTGAAAGAAACCTCACCACTAACAGGCCAAGAAATGCAACTCTTAATGGTTTCCCATGCTCTCCATATAGAAGCAAACACCACAGATCCAGCCTATGGTCAACTATGAAATTCCCGAGAAGGTAATTGTGACTGAATATGGAGATTCTGTTGAAGTAGATGAAATTGTTGATTGTCCCAAAGGTGATGGTGGCAGGAAAAAGAGGAAATATGTCAAAAAAATTATTAATGAGGCAAATAGGGTTAAGGGAGGGAAGCTCCCTAAGTGCTTTGATAATATGGGGGTATCCAAAGAGGGTGCTCAATGAAGATGTTTTTGTTTGCACAATTGTTTATCATGAAGTACATTAGCTGGAATGTAAGGGGGTTAGAGTCCCCTGATAGGAAATATTTGGTAAGGGATCTAGTAAATAAGAATAAGAATCTGGATTTCCTAATGCTGCAGGAAGTCAAAGCTATGAACTTTCAGTTAGATAATACCTTAAGATTTATATGGAAGGATTCCATTAAAATTCACACTAATCATATTAAGGGTAAGGGTGGGACTGCTATCCTCATCAATCCATTTTGGTGTGACTTTGTTTCTCAATCTGGGGCTTCTCCTTGTAACAGGGTTGTATGTGTAACCATTGACAAGAATGGAGAAAAGTTTGGTGTATGCTCTGCATATGCTCCTAATGATTATAAAGAGAGGGGTGCTCTATGGGAATAGCTTGCATCCAGCCTCCCCAAAATCCCTTGGATTTTTGCTGGGGACTTTAATATGGTGGAAAACATGGAGGACAAAGTGGGGGGAATGAAACTGGATTGGAAGGGTAATGAAAAATAATTTTGGCTAAGACTTAAGAAGTCTCTTAGACTGATTGACCCCCTAGAAGGTGCTAAAAGTAGAAGTAAATGTGTTTGGTTCTCCTAGTGCAATGCTCAATCTGGAGGCAGGAGAATATATTGTAGATTGGACAGGTTTTATGTAAACAAAGAATTCTTTCAGTTTAAATGGCCTCCTGAGGAGTATGCAGTCAAGGTCATGCCTAGTTCTCTTTCAAACCATCATCCAATTAGTGCAGAAATTGTTCCTATCTCTCATGACATGTCAGCTAATGTAAAACAACCTAATCCTTTCAAGCTTAATGTTATGTTATTAGATGTGGAAGATTGTAGCCATGGGATTATATCTCTAAGGAACATCTTGAAGGGTTGGCAAATGCATGAATCTTCAATTCAATATTGGTCTGAACTTGTCAAAGCTTGTCAAGGAATATTTCGAATGTGTGGTAAAAAATTGGCCTTGGATAGAAGAAGAGAGGAAAGATTGTTACAAACTCAGTTTCTAGAAGTAGAAAAAGAGGCTCAGGAAAATCCCTTTAATGAAGAGGTGGTGGCATCGATGGGTGCTATTAAAAATGGCCTCAGATACTTTGAAAACTTGAGGGCTCTTAGTGCAAAAAATAGGGCCAGACTGAATTGGATTGAAGGAGGTGATAGGGGATCCAAATATTTCTTTAACATCCTAAGGAATAAATTTAGACAAGAACATGTGGAAATGGTTTCAGAGAATGGTGTTGAAGTGACTGATCAGGAAGGTATTAAGGAAGTTTTTATGAACTTCTATGAGTCCTTGTTTAAGGCAGATGATGGAAGATCCAGTTGTGCTAAGGCTCAGAAACTATGTGCTGATATTTGCCCCAGGAAAATAGATAAGGATATGGCCAGTAAGCTGAAGAAAAGTATATCCAAAGAGGAGGTTAGAGATGCCATATTTTCTGAGTTCTGACAAGTCTCTAGGGCCAGATGGGATGCCCATGGAATTCTACAAAGCTAATGCTGATTGGGTGGTAGACGATCTGCTAGAGGTGTATGAAGAGGCCATAGAGAAAGGCTCACTGGGCAAAGAAATTAATAAAGGAGTTATTAAATTGTTGCCTAAAGGTGGGGATAAATATAGCTTGAAAAACTAGAGACCTATTACCTCGCTTAATGTGTCTTACAAAATTGTGACCAAAGTGTTGGCAAGGAGGCTTGTAGATATACTTCCAGCTATTCTTAATGTTACACAAACAAGATTCATTAAGGGTAGGTACATTTTGGAGAATCTGCTGACTAGCTGGGAAGCCACACATTGGGCCAAAGTGTCTACACAGAATGCTGGAATACTTCTACTTGACTTTGAGAAGGCGTATGACAGAATAGAATGGTCATTTATAATTTGTGTACTATAGGCTTTTGGATTTCCAAGTGAATTTATTAAAATGGTGAAGATGCTTTTTCGGATGCTTCTGCTCAAATTGAAGTGAATGGAGAGCTTACTGATTCCTTCCAAATAGAGAGATCTATAAGACATGGGTGCCCTTTAGCACCAACATTATTTGTCATTGCCTCTGAAGCCCTTTTCTATTTCTTGAGAATAGACAAAATTCCTGGAACCTTTAAAGGTATTGTACTCCCTGATGGATCTCCCTTGCTGAACATGTAATTTGTAGATGATACTGCTCTCTACCCAGTCCTGGAAGAAGAAAACCTAATTAATTTACAATGTAGATTAAACAATTTTTTTGCAGCATCAGGGGGCTAAAGTTTCTTACTTCAAGTCTACTCTCCTTGGTTGGGATGATTCCCCACCTGGGTGGCTAGATTTGGAGGTATGACAATGGGGTGGTTCTAAGAAACTAGTGAGGTTCCTTGGTATTCCTTTCAATTTGGATCCTTCTCTAAAACAAATGTGGGATTGGTTGTATGCCAAAATTGAGTTTAAACTTAAAGGATGGAAAAGACAGGCACTGTCCTTAGCGGGAAGGTTGCAAGTCTGTCAAAAAATTCTATTTGCTTACATAATGTATCATGCTTCAATGTGGCTCTTTTCTAACTTACAAATAGAATGCATTCAAAAGGCAATAAGAAACTTTCTTTGGTCGGATGGGAAAGGTAATAGAAAAAAACACTGTGTTAAGTGGAGTTGGTGTTGTACTGGGAAGGAGTTAGGAGGATTTGGCTTGAAAGATCTTAAGCTGCAAGGTATGGCATTGGTCACAAAATGGATCATTAAGTCACTTGATGGTAATGAGCCCTAGAAGGTGTTGGTAAAGAATAACATAGCTCTAGCTAAACCAAGGAAAAGTCCTGGTTGGAGCAATTTGCACCCTCATGATTATCTTTTTGAGGATTTCAAAGTCAAAGATACAAGTTATAAACCTATGTTCATTTTTTAAATAATTGGTAGCTAGGTAGGAGAACCTGAAAAGTTAGTTTTACAAAACATACATGTAACATGATAATAGATGCAACACCTTGTTAACTTTCTCAATTCATTTTGATCACAATGGGTCTATTTCTCTTCACCATACCTAACAGGTTTGATCAACTTTTTGATTGACTTGATTGATAGACCCGACATGGCTTAACAATACTTCTTAATAGTTATATAGGCCTCTTTACACTTTGTAGACCTCCTTGAAGCTTCCATAGTCTCCTTAATGCTTGATGGACCTTTGATCTCTAATGATTTTCATAGTGTTTCTAGATTTGACAGAGCTCTCACCTTGATTTAATACCATGTACAAGCATGTATGGCTCTATTGCAAATCTCCTCCATGAGCATACATTCTTGAAATAGACCTTCTAATGCCCTACAAACCTTCTAGGATTGTGATACTTCTATCATAATGTATGTATAGATGTGTATCACCTATAGAACATTGTAGGAGAATCACTGTAGAAGATGAATTGACTCCACATGCTTCTTAACTAACCCTATTTCATTTCATGAATACCTGAACCTTCTCAAATGGATAAGCCTTCTTTCCATAAGATATACATTTTTCTTGTTTCTAAGAAACATAGTTGAGACTATGTTGGGTGACAACCTCAAATGGATGTGAGTTGATCTATCAAGCACCCATATTTAGATCTGATAGTATTTTTATTTTAATTTAAATCTTTATTGTAGGTTATTTTCCCTATATCATTTATTCTTGGTTTGAACTCCTTGATTTTGTGGTTTTTTGTTAGGACCTAGAGCTTTCATATGCAGGACCACCTACAAGGTGCCAAAGGAGTCATCTGGATCATGACTTAGAAGTTGGTTAATATTCATTGAGTGGTATAATGGTGGTTGAACTGTCTTGGTCTATACAACTAAGAGATATACTTGTGTGCTTTGTAGTTTGTTTGTTTAATTTTTTGATGCTTAGAAAAACATCATAAATAGATAGGATGATATTTTATAATTTATTCCTTCAATCACTTGTCCTAAGTCTAGTTGGAGGTAGCAGAGCTGGTGGAATGGAGGGTGTACCTTATCCACCTATTTATTCAAGTAGAAATGTTGGTGGTTATGGACCAAGAAGTGGTCTAGGATCATATTATTGAAAGGTTAGTTTCTACTGTTATGGTATCAATTTGTTTTTTTGAAACAACTATATACGATCTTGTTTCAAAAAAAATTATTTGCCTGTCATTTTTTTCTATTAACTGTGATAGCAACATTTTGACTTATTTCAATTCAATTTTTTAATTTGTTATTACTAACTATTTACACATTTAAGTACAGAATGAGATCTATCAGGCAGACTGGATCGAATGGATTCAACTCATGAGATGTTTTTGGCTTGGCTGGTTCTCTAAGAAAGTGAAGGTTTTATGATGCAACAAAGCAGGGAGGTTAAAGAAAGATCAACATTCATCCTTCCCCATGCCACTTAGGAGTTCTTTTCAATAGCAAAATAAGAGGAAGCAACAGTTAGGCATCTAATAGATTTTTGACTTTTCAAACTGTGACACATGTCACTTATCTATTGTAATAGATTGATAAGGAATTGGAAAGGCTTGTAGGCTAAAGGGCACGCCTTCTTTCATTTTGAGTTAGTTCTTTTCACTTTTTGGCAAAGCATTGTAAACTTGGAGAAGTTTCTTTCTTGTCATTTATGTGCATTGTAAATCAGATTTTTAGTCTGGTGACTGAAAATAAACATTGTAATACTCTATTTCTAAGCATTTTTCAAGCAAGATAGATATTTCAGACTTGTGCAAGCTGTAAGAACACCTTTCTTTTAATAAAGTTCAGTGATTTTACCGTCTCAATGGCTGTCTTATTGTGTGTAATTGACGATTGATGTGTATTTCTGTGTTTTATGTTTAAATCCTCAAATATTAGTCAATTAAAATGACTAAATATACTACTAATTGATGTCAATTAATAATTAAATTGACTAAATATACTACCAATTGACATAAATCAGTGAATAAATATGACTAAATATATGACCAATTGACGGTAAAATAATGATTAAAATGACTAAATCAATGACTAAATTAACGACTAAATATACTACCAAATTGATCAATCAAAACAACCAATAAATGACTAAAAATGGTTTAGTCATCGATTCGGTTGCATTATAAATGACTGGAAATAAACTACTAATGGTCACGTGACCATGTTTAGTCATTTATAAGTAGTTTTTAGTAGTTTTTTAATCATATATTGTTGTTTCTGTACTACTGTCACAAACAACACTGTCAACATTTGCTACACAATAACTTGCTTTCTGGAGCATCAAATCACAAATCCTTTGGAATGAAGATAGATAAGGACCTCATAAACATATGTCCAGAACCACACCATCTAAAACCACTTTGTGGAGAAATGCGAAGCAAAATACTTTCTCTCAGACACATCTGCACAACCCAGAAACTCTATCAATTACAGTCTTCAAACTGGTGAACATAACTTCTACTACACAGTGATCCAGACCACCAAATTATGGATTTAATATCTCCAAACACTTCTCTAAAACATATCCAAATCTCACACTCTGGTCTTCAATACAAAATAAATGTGGAGCAAAAACTTAGGCAGTATCCTGCAAGCCAGAATACTCTACAACACTGTTTCCTTTGGAAAGTAAATTTTCTCAAAGGCACTTGGAAGCCCAGAAATAGGAACAATATGCTATCATCATCAACACCTCTATAAGGCATTCAAATCACTTTAACATGACAACTCAATCAAGCAACAATCAACAATATCAGAAGACACAGTTGGCACCAGTGATAACACAAGCATGTTGACATTAATGACAACACCAGTTAGCACATACTTGCAACAATATCCCCCTTTGTCATTGATGGAAACATATTTTGTGAAAAACCATCATGACATAATTTTGCACTAATCTCACTCTCTCCCTTTCTTTTATACATCTTACTCTCCCTTTTGTTTTTCAAATGAACTCTCTCCCTCTTTGACATCAATGGCAAAGGGTGATTCACCTTTCTCAAGTTTTCTCCCCCTGAATATGATACTACACATACTTGCACTTGTTCTTAACTACTCTAAATACTTCCCTCATAATGCAACACTCTTTAATGTCACTACCTACTCCCCCTGAGAGGTAGCCTCCATCATCAGTCTAGAAAATAATGACTCCTGAATCACACTCGACTGATGCATTTCCTTATGCATCTAGTTCAACAAAGAAGAGGTAATAACCCCTAACTTTTCCTGAAGATACTTAAATGTATCCTTAGGAAGAGCCTTGGTGAATATGTCAAAAATTTGATCTTTTGTAGGCACATACTCAAGCTTCACTTCTTTCTCTGCAACCTTTTCTCTCAGAAAGTGATATCTGATAGAAATATGCTTTGTCCTTGAATACATCACTGGGTTCTTTGAAATGTTAATGGCACTGGTATTATCATAGATAATAGGAATTGGATCATCATACTCAACTTTGATATCCTTCAGATTTTGTCTCATCCACAACACTTGTGTGTAACATGATGCTACTGCAATGTACTCTACCTCTGCAATAGATAAGGATACTGAATCATGCTTCTTGCTTTGCCATGACACAACTCTATCTCTAAGAAAGAACACACCACCACTTGTACTTTTCCCATCATCTACACAGATGGCCCAATCTACATCTATGTAGGCACTTAGGTTGAAATTATTATTCTTAGGATACCACAAACCATGATCTGGAGTGCCCTTCAAATATCTAAATATTCTCTTTACTGCCATGACATGTGACTCTCTAGGATCTGCTTGAAATCTTGCCGCAAGACAAACTGCATGCATGATATTAGATCTGGTAACAATTATGTATAGCAGTCCTCCAATCATTGATCGATATTTGCTCTGATTAACCTTAGGAGATTCATCATTTTTGCTCAGCTTGCAACCAATCGTCATGGGAGTACAAACTAGTTTAGATTCTTCCATTCCAAACTTCTTCAACAATTCCTTGACATACTTTGATTGTGAAATGAAAATGCCCTTATCCATTTGATTAATATGAAGTCTAAGAAAGAAATTCATCTCACCACACATTGACATCTCAAATTCTTTTTGCATCTCATCTACAAAGTTCTTACACATACCTTCATTTCCACTAAAGATTATGTCATCCACATAGACCTCAATAATCAAAATTTGATCTTTGCTTATCTTGATGTACATATTACTATTTGCAGACCCTTTACTGAATCCATGCTGCAACACATACTTGTCTAATCTAGCATACCAAGCTCTAGGAGCTTGTTTTAGTCCATAAAATGCCTTCTTCAATCTACATACCATAACTAGTTTGTTTGATAACTGAAATCCATCTAGTTGCTCTATATATACTTCCTCTTCCAACTCACCATTTAGAAAAGCAGACTTTACATCCATTTGATATACTTTGAAATCCTTATGTGTTGGATAAGCTGGAAACAACCTAATAGCTTCTAGTCTTGCTACCGGAGCAAAAGTTTCCTCATAGTCTATTCCTTCCACTTGTGAGTATCCTTTGCATAAAAGTATTTCTTTGTTTCTTACCACTTCTCCATTCTCATTCAACTTGTTCCTAAAAACCCACTTTGTTCCAATCACATTCTTATCTACAAGCCTAGGGACAAGTTCCCAAGTCTTGTTCTTTTCAATTTGCATTAATTTTTCTTCCATTCCCTTGACCCAATGTTCATCTTTACATGCTTCAGAGACAGTCTTAGGTTCAACCTTTGAAATTAAATAGAGATTTACCAGTTCTTCTGTAACTCTTCTTCTCATCAGAACTCCTTTGATCCTTTGAGTGATTCTTTTGCACATACTTGGGGGTTTTAGGAACTCTTTTCGAAGCTTCTTCTTCATCAATCTAAACTTCCTTGTCTTTGACTTCTTCAGCTGCTTCTGTATCAGTAGACTCATCTGACTCATATCCATCAAGCTCTGATATTTTTTGAATATCTTCATCTACCTTTACATTTACACTTTCAATACTATTCCTCAACCTTTTGTTGTAGCACTGGTAGGCTTTGCTCTTAGTAGAGCACCCAACAAATATGCCTTCATCACATCTAGCATCAAAATTTCCTAACTCTTCATCTCTTCTGATATAGCATTTACATCCAAAAACATTGAAATACTTGACAGTAGGAGTTCTTCCATACCACAGCTCATAAGGTGTCTTTGTTCCATTTGCTTTGACTTGCACTCTATTTTGAATATAGACAGCAGTATGAATAACTTCTTTTCAATATACTTCCAGAAGGTCAGCTTCCTGAACTGTTCTATTCTTCTTTTCAACTACTCCATTTTGTTGAGGAGTTTTGGGGGCACACAATTGTCTCTTTATCCCATGTTCTTCACAAAAATCATTGAATTCATTTGAAGTAAACTCACCACCTCTTTCAAACCTCAGACACTTGATTCTCAAATCTATTTCATTTTCAACCATTGCTTTAAATGCCTTGAACTTGTCTAGGGCTTCTAATTTTTCTCTAAGAAAAGTAACCCAAGTCATTCTTGCATAATCATCAATAAGTAGCATGAAGTACCTGTCACCTTGTAGACTTCTTATTCTTGTAGGACTGCATAAGTTTGAATGTACCAACTCTAACATACCAATAGAGGTTTGTTCTTTTCTTTTGAAACTTATCTTTGTTTGCTTCCCAAATTGACATTCTTTGCAAATGACATCAATAGGCTTCACAATCTTAGGCATGTCTCTTACAACTAGAATTGAGCTTATTCTCACTAGATTATCAAAGTTAATATGACATATTCACCTATGCCATAACCAGCTTTCATTTGTTTGAGCCAACAAATAACAATTGTCAATACCTTTCAAATGATAAAAATTACCATGAGTCTTCTTACCAGCAACAATTATTGTTCTGGAGCTTTTCCTTATCTCATATCCATTGTCCTTAAACATCAGATTGTATCCTTTGTTACACATCTATCCAACACTTAGAAGATTATGCTTTAAGTCTTTGACATAAAGAACATCATCTGTATTATGCTTGCCATCAAATGTAATTGACCCTTTTCCACAAATCTGACCAGCTGCATCATCACCAAATCTAACTAGTTCTCCATCATACTTTTCCAATTTGACAAACTTACTCTTATCTCCTGCCATGTGATTTGAACATCCACTATCAATGACCCATTCATCCTTTTCCTTTCTAGCATGAAATTTAGACATCTCTTTCTCTTCTTCTGAACTTCCTTCCTTTACATAGCTTGCAAGGTTAGCAGAAATAGGTTCTTCTTTTATAGAAATAAACAAGCATTCACTAGCATTACCATCTTAAAAATCAGATTCATCATCAGTTACACCTTCATCATCTTTAACATAGTAACTTTTCCTTACCATCTTACCTCTACCTTCTTTGTTCTTGATCTTCAAAGTTCTATCAGGACATCTTTAAGCATAATGGCCAATCTTATCACAACTGAAGCATTTGAAAGGTAACTTACCTCTAAACTTTCTAGTTCCCTTTTTCATTCTATTTACAAAGTTTGCCTCAATCTCATCAAAGTATTCCTCATCTGATTCCACAACATACTTATTTGATCTAACAGTCTTTTCTAATTTGGCTTTAAAAGTAGTCTCAACTTTCACAGGACCTTCAGTAGTGCCAAATTATCTCATCTCAAAAGTAGTCAGTTTTCCAAGCAATTGATCTTTTGAAAGCTTGCCTATATCTAGCAATTCTTCAATGGCAAACACTTTATGACTATAATATTTAGGAAGTGTTCTGAGTATTTTATTCACAACTTCTTCACAAGTTAGAGTTCCACCAAGACCTTTGATGCCATTGACAACTTCATCAACCTTCTGCATATAGCTTGTTATGTTCTCATCTTTAGACATCTACATAGTTTCATATCTGGACTTCAAGTTTTGCATCTTGACTTTCTTAATAGATTCATCACCTTCATAGATACTCTTCAATTTTTCCCAGATCTCATGATCAGTTTCTAGATCCAACACTTTCACCATTCAGTATTAGATAAAGCATTCAGTAAGGCATTTCTAGCTTTACCATTAGTCTCATAATCCATTATCTCACTTGCAGTCTTTGAAGCATCTTTAGGTATAGTGTATTTCTTTTCAACCATTCTCCAAACATTATAACCAAGAGAAACAAGATAACTTTGTATTCGTACCTTCTAGAAGGCATAGTTAGTTCCATCAAATTGAGGAATGGCTTTCTTGTGCACCATCCTAGATCTACCTTAAGCTATTAGGATTTCTTCCAAGGAAACCTCACTCTAATACCAATTGTTGAATGCACAAGACAAATGAGAGGGGGGGTGAATCAGTTGTATCAAAAAATTTTAAACCCTCATAAACATAATCACATCCACATCAATTAAATTAAACCCTAATTCTATTATGAAGATTAACCATGAAAAATAGATAACAAAAAATAATCAAATCAACACCATGCATAAGAGAAAACCATAATTTTACATGGAAAACCCTAAAAGGGAAAAACTACAATGAGGATTAACTCACAATATAAAGTAGTATCAAAACCAAATTACAAAGAGGCTCACTGCCAAAGGGGTCACTACTCAAAAGAATGCTCACTACAATAGGCTCACTACCAAGAGAGGTGGCTCACTACCAAAAAGGCTCACTACCAAAAGAGGTGGCTCACTACCAAAAGAGGTGGCTCACTGCCATGAACTGATATGATAGCATCTACCATATGCCTGAGTTTAGTTCCAATGAAGCACAATACATATCACCTTCACTACCTCACAACACAAACATCTTCATCTTCACATATTAACTCCTACACATGAATCCTTTACACTTATTTATATCAATCATCAACCTTAAAATATACATCAAGGTCAGCAACACATTCTACAACCTTTGGAATAGTCTCTAAGGTTGGCAAACATACACAATTCAAATTAGGTCTCGACCTAAATAGTCTCACGAAGCAAAGAAATGAAAGAAGAACATTTCATAGCTTAGTTCAAACCTAAATACATCTTCACACACTTCAACACACTTCCACAATCCATGAAGCACATCTGTAAAGAGTGTAAACAACCAAGTTGGCCAAAACTGGTGTTAACACTAGGATCTTTAGGCACATGCTTCCAAGAACACAACCATAACTTGGAAACCAAGAACATGGCTTCAACATGATCTAGAGACATCCATGAACAACCTTAAGTCACTTGAGAATGAACAAAATCATCCACAACACTTTTCACCTGAAGAAGGTTCACTGTCTTCTCAAAAACAACATTGTTGAACTCTGCTACACAATAACTTGCTTTCTAGAGCATCAAATCACAAATCCTTTTGAATGAAGACAGATAAGGACCTTATAAATATATGTCTAGAACTACACCACCTGAAACCACTTTGTGGAGAAATGTAGAGGAAAATACTTTCTCTCAAGCACCTCTGCACAACCCAGAAACTCTATCAATTACAATCTTCAAACTGGTGAACATAACTTCTACTGCACAATGATCTAGACCACCAAATTTTGGATTTAGCATCTTCAAACACTTCTCTAAAACATATCCAAATATCACACTCTGGACTTCAACACAAAAGAAATACAAAGCAAAAACTCAGATAGTATCCTGCAAGCCAGAATACTCTACAACACACTGTTTCCTCTGGAGAGCAAATTTTCTCAAAAGCACATGAAAACCCAGAAATAGGAACAATATGCTATCATCATCAACACCTCTATAAGGAATTCAAATCACCTTAACATGAAAACTCAATCAAGCAACAATCAACAATATCAGAAGACACATTTGACACCAATGACAACATAAGCATGTTGACATCAATGACAACACCGGTTAGCACATACTTGCAACAGAGTAGCTGAGACATGTTATGGGGTGCATAGAGCTCATCATAGACTTGTATATGCTAGATCAAGTAGCTCAGTAGTTTGGACTACCACAAGATGTGCGCTAGGAGTAGGCAGTGTTTGCTCAGATACATGTAGAGGCACCATAGTGGGGGCCACCTCCTGACCCATGAGGAGTGATATTTGAGTTTGATGGGTTATAGGATAGGGCATGGGATGCCAAAGCATAGATGGTATATGTGGGGATGACAACACTATATGATCAGTGGTGGGCTCAACAGAGACCAATGTGACTAGCTATACTAGTAGGCCATGCAGTTGTAACATTGGTGGCAGGGGATGACGAAGATGAGGAGGAGGAGGATGTAGAGATAGAGGAGATGGATGTGGAGGAGGGCAATGGAGGAGGGGGAGATGGATATGAGGATAGAGGATCAGAGGTGGCGAGGCTACAGGGATTGGTACAGCAACTACAAGCCTAGGTTCAACAGTTACAGGGATAGGTGGCTTAGGGGTAGCTGGCACAGGCATGGAGACATATGGCATAGGCACATAGTGATGGGTAGGTGGTCCATTTATAGGGCTAGGTAGTACAACTATAGATGTAGCTAGCTTAGACACATGCATAGGCCCAGAGATATCAACAAGAGTGCGATCAGGTGCACCAGGCATTGTCGTTGGGGATGTCAGATATGTTTAGGATGGTGTAAAAACAAGCCTATGAGACTGGGAGGGAGACACAACACTACAAGACATTGTATGAGCACTTGGTATCAGAAGGGTCTAGAGAGAGCTATTAAAGCTGTTCTGCGGTGTCGGGCTCAAGGAGTACAAGGCTGTTGGAGAGATTGGTACAACAACCACCTCCAATACAAGCAGCAGTAGCAGGCCATGGGCTAATTTCTAGTCAAGTAGGGTGACAGGTGATGGGGCCATCTCCATAGAGGGATGTAGGTTCATCCTAGTGAGGGGCCTTGGTGTAGGATAGTTCCACCTAGGGGCTTGCAGACTACTAATTTTTTTATTGTACATATGTATTTTTGACAGGTCCACAAGACTTGATGTATCGTGATCATTTTTGATGTACATATATGAGATGGGACTTCAGATGCGATGGACTATGTATATGGATATTATTGATGTGTATTTATGGATTATGATGTACTGACATGCAGGTTATGGATGTTGTATGTGTTTGATGATATGATGTGACATATGATAGATGATGTGATTGATGATATATTTGTGATGCATGATGATATGGCACAAGATGATATGATGTATATGTATGTGATAAATGATGATGTTTATGATGTTATGGATGTTTGGATTTATTATGATGATGATTATGATATGCAGTATGTGTTATGGTTTGGATGTTATGATATGATGATGTTCATTATGGATGTATCGATGATTGTATGATGTTGGATTTGATGAGTGATATATGATTTATGTATGCATATATGAAAATAGATGAGAATGTAGATTATAAATGTATGTATGTATAATGTCTTAATTATAATGTGATATAATGAAAATATGTGATGTAATATGGCTTAATGGACTAATGGTAATATGATGGACTAATGGTGTGAATTAATGAACCAACTATTAATGATAATGAACTAAATGAATATAGACCAATGGGACTTAATGGATTTATGAATGTTAATAGAATGGACAAATGATAATGAATGGACAAATGAATATATGCTCAAATTAATAAACAAAAAATTATGAATTGATGAAAATGCAAAAGGATAACAATAATGGAAATGATGAATATATGCTTAGATTAATAAACATATATTATGAATGGATGAAATGAAGAGATAAATGATAAATGGATAAATGGGAATGATGAATATATGCTCAGATTAATAAACATATATTATGAATGGATGAAAATGTACAAGGATAATGAAAATGATGAATATATGCTTAGATTAATAAACATATATTATGAATGGATGAAATGTAAAATGATAATGAAAATGATGAATCTATGCTCAGATGAATAAACATGTATTATGAATGGATGAAATGTAAAATGATAAAAGCTTCTCTACGTACAACCAGGTAAAGGTTAAAGAATTAGAATAGTATAAGACTACTTTTACAATACCTTGGGGTACTTATGTTTATGTGAGAACGTCATTTGGCCTTACAAATGTTGGGGCAATATTTCAGAGGGCCATGGATGTAGCTTTTTCTGATTTGATTAACACAATAATGGTGGTTTACCAGGATGATCTTACAACATACTCTAAAAAGGTAGAAGACCATTGTTTACACTTAGAGAAAATATTCATCAAGGCTTTGGAATATGGTATTTCCCAAAATCCAAAGAAGTGCCTTTTTACTGTGACAGAAGGAAAACTACTAGGACACATAGTCTCAAAACATGGTGTAAGTATTGATCCTGAAAGGGCAGAAGCTATTGACAAAATTCCTATTCCAAAAAATGTGAAAGCTATTCAATCTTTCTTTGGACAAATAAATTTTGTCAGAAGATTCATATCAAACTTTGCAGAAATTGTCAAGCCAGTTTCCAAAATGTTGAAGAAGGGTGCAAATGTGGATTGGAATAAAGAGACCATTGATGCATTTACCTCCATTAAGAAAGCTATTAAATAGGCTCTTGTATTGAAATCCCTAGAGTTTGATAAGCCATTCCAAATATTCTCTTTTGCATCTTTTCATACAGAGGTAGCTGTGATGTTGCAAAAGAATAAAGAAGGATATGAACAACCCATCTCATTTTTTAGTAAATCACTTTAGGGAGCAGAGTTGAAATATGACATTACTGAGAAACAAGCCTATGCCCTAGTGAAAGCAGTGAAGGCATTCAGGCCATATTTGGTTGGAGCTCATGTAATAGCCTATGTACCAAATGCTGCAGTGAAGGATGTTTTTATCTAGAATGAAGTCACAGGATGAAGATGTAGATGGATCAATAGAATCCAAGAATTTAACATTGCATCCAAATTACCAAGATTGTTGGAGGTCAAGGTCTGGCCAAGTTGATGGCTGAATCAAACTTGGAAGATGCACAAGTTTGCAACATACAAGAGGAGGATAACATTATTGCAAGCATTGAACATACGCCTTGGTACACCAATGTAATGTATTATCTCAAGAACATGAAATGTCCTCAAGGCCTAAATGACAATCAAAGGAGAACTTTGAAACTCATTGCATCAAAATATGTCTTCATGGATGGAGATTTATATTGGAAAAATAGAGATGGTATTCTTATGCTTGGATGAAACACAAGATGAGAAAATGTTACAAGAAATGCATAAAGGTGTGTGTGGAGGACACTTCTCAGAAAAGACTACTACCCATAAGATAATGAGAGCAGGTTACTACTGCCCTGAAGTCTTTAAGGATGCCCATAGATATGTGAGAAAATGTGAAGTCGTAAAAAATTCTCTGGAAAATTAAACTATCAAGGAGCCTTACCATTAAGACCAATGCAATTTGAAGCTCCATTTCATCAATGGGGAATTGACTTTATGGGGGAGATTACAGAAAGATCCAGTGGTAGATATAAATGGGTCATGGTAGCTACAGATTATTTTACAAAATGGATAGAAACAATTCCAACAAGACAAGCCACTAGTAAAGTAGTGGTTAATTTCCTATTAGAAAACATCATCACTAGGTTTGGAGTTCTAGTGAGACTCATTACAGATAAGGGCATGCGCTTCAGATTAGATGAATTCAAAACATTCTTTGAATCTTATGGCATAACAATTTTATATGCCTCCCCATATCATCCTTAGGCCAATGGGCAGGTAGAATCAAGCAACAAAAGCATCCTAAAAATAATTAAAAGGATGTTAGAAAATAACAAAATGGCATGTGATTCAAAACTCAAAATGGCTTTGTGGGCATATAGGGTTACTATAAAAAAGAGTACAGGAAAATCCCCATTTGAATTGGTGTATGGTGCTCAAGCCAGGCTTCCCATACATAATCTTCTGCCAGTTTATAAATTTATTCTCCAAGAAGACATAGATGTTCCTGAACCCATGGAAGAGAGAATGGAGCAATTGGTTGAACTGGAAGAAATAAGGTCCCAAGATCAGGAACAAAATGAAAAAATGCAATTACAAATGAAATACTTATTTGATAAAATTCTAAGGAAAGGAAATTCAAGGTGGATGACATGGTGCTAATGTGGAATGCCAGAGGATAGGACAAAGGAGAACATGGTAAATTTAAGGCATTATGGATGGGTCCATTTATCATCACTGGTAAAAGTGGTGAAGATTCCTATTACCTACAAAATATGAGTGGTGAAGTACAGGAATTGCCAGTGCATGGATAATTCATGAAATACTTGTTCTATTGAAATTTTTTCTTTCCATGAATAGTAGGTTAGGATTTCCATTCCCCACCCTCCCCACCACAATTAGTTTATATCCCAGAGAGTATCTTATGAATTCTTGCAATGACCTCATGGCAATTCATCCCCCGTCAGAGCCACTTTTGGAACAAATTTTTAACCCAAAAAATTTGATAAAAGATCCACTTCCCACCATCATATTATCCCCAACATACCATTTCAAATTTTCTCTCTCAACCCTAATAAGTTCATATTTTATCATTTTATCCCTAAAAACAAAAAATCATATCAAAAAAATACTTCCATGACATTAGGTTCCCCTTAGAATCTTTTTTGATAAAGCAAAAAGCAAAATATCGAGGGATTGGGGAGACTCACTTTGGAGTCTCTTCAATAATCTGAATGATCAGAAGGACAAAATACATAACTTGGCGACGTATCAGGATGACATCAAGAAGACAAAGGGACTAATAGATAGGAGTGTCGGAGTGAGTCTTCCAAAATCTCTTCGATACTTCGAAGACATAAAAGGTATAACGAGGGGATCGATGACTATCGGCATGACATCGAAATGTGTCCCGCCGATAAAGAGATAAAGATTAAATCAAACATTTCAAAAAGAGGCTTTGGAGTATCAGGGTGACTCAATTCCAAGTCCCATCGATAAACCTCCAGT
Organism: Cunninghamia lanceolata; assembly: GCA_027924645.1. Lineage (NCBI taxonomy): Eukaryota > Viridiplantae > Streptophyta > Pinopsida > Cupressales > Cupressaceae > Cunninghamia > Cunninghamia lanceolata. The sequence goes on from BSBN01000596.1 coordinate 6,489,512, forward strand.
AATTATGATTAAAAGAAAAACATTAAGGATATTTCGAGATGACTTCAAGATATTGAAGAGAGTTGATCTCTAGTCCCTTCAAAAAGATGAACAACATAGTGAGTAAAGGGATATCAAAGAGACATATGAACTTCGAAGAGACTTTTATAAGAGGGAATTTTGGTGTGACACCATCCAATGTTATTCTGAAATCCTGAAGGTAATAAAAAATAAAAAAGCTATCAAAGATGTCTCAACGAAATTGATCATCCCGATAAAATAATGACAAGACATGCTTAGCGGTGATTAAATGACCCTTATTCGAAAAATAAAATGTCCCTTCGATATCATGAAAGTTGCCATGAAAAGCCATTAATTAACAGAGCCAGGTATATCAAGGCAAATCTTGAGAGAATTTTAACCATTAAGAAAACACGGTGAGCAAGAGCAAGATGCAAAGAAAGTCATAATCCAAGAACCAGAAGAAGATATCCAAGTACTCTAAGCTTGAAGTTTACAGCTTACTAGTTCAAATTGCATTCACAAAGGTAGGAATTCTCTTGCATAAGATTATATCATGGAAGAAACTGCAGATACCCTAAAATGACCATGTCTTCGAATCACTTGCATTTTGTTTAATCTGTCGCATCACCTGCATTTCAACATTAATTGAATAATCTAATTATTTAATTAATTTCATCAAATTCTTCCAAATCACATAATTTTGACATTAATTGAATAAATTCTCTTTATTTAATTAATTTAATTAAATTCCTCTATTTTCTTCCACAATTAAATAATTTTAATTATTTAATTGAATCATTATCCTCTTTCAAATTTCAAGTCTATATTAATTAAATAAATCCAATTATTTAATTAATTCATCACAAATCCTCTCTTATCTACAATTAAATAATTTACATTATTTAATTAAACCAATTATTCTTCTAAATTTAAATAAATCATGCAAATTTATTTAAATTATCTCAATCCTCTAAAAATAAATAAAATCAAATATTTTATTTAAATCTTCATATCTTATCTATTCCTCTATCATGCACAATTAAATAAATAAATTTATTTATTTAATTTCAGTTATCTTCAATTCCTCTTAAAATATCTTGTTAACTCATGTGCACAATCAGTCTTATTTTTAGAACTCTAAAAAAGGCAAAATTACAAGTTGAGTTATCTATTCAATCAATATTGTTTTCCTCATATCTTAATAAAAATATCTTGTTGGAGTGACACATGTCTTGTACACATTCATCATGGTTATTTGATTTATCTCCTCCGTTGATTCTTGTGGATTATCTGGACCGTTGATCGATCTTTGTTGAAACCTATATAAACCCCCCTCATCTCCTTCACAAATCCTCTTTGATCACTTATTCTCAGGCATCCTTTATAGCACTTTGAGCATACATCGCATCAATTGAGCACCTTACGATCTTTTGACATTGATCTTTGAGCACCTACACTTGCTTGTTGCAAACATGGTTTCGCAGCGTTATTGAGCAATCCACATTCGAACAAAGAGAACAACACAATATGGGTAAAAGATTTCTGATTTCATTTGATTTATTGATAATGGCTTTTATTTAGATTAGTTCTCTTTATGTTATGGGTTTTTGATTTGTTAGTTTTCATAATCAATTTTCCTCATACACATTTTGGCACACCCGATGGGACCACTAATCCCTCTTTTTCTTTAAGAAATTGATTTTTTTGAAGTACAGTACGGAACAGCACAAAAATATAGAAAAGCGCTATTGATAGAACCGTAAAGCACTTTTGGTATCACAGTGTAGCGCCTTTGGACGATACCGTGGCACTTCTGGTAGTGCAGTAGTGCACTTTTGTACACACAGTACAACGCTATCGGTACAACAGTAAAGTGCTTTTGGCAAAATAGGTTTTTTGATTCTTGTTTTGTGATTTTGTAGGGTCTAAACTCACATATCTATACTTTATTGATTGGCAAGCTGATTTATTTGTCCTTTCAGTTATCTGTTATACTTCCTAAGCTGACGTATTTAGGAGTATTTATGATCTTTTGAGTTAACCCATCTTTCTTTCAAGCATCATTGAGTGGTTTTTATTCCAGGATATAGATCTATCAGCTATTACATCCTAGATCTACAAATCAAACATGAAATTATCATTTGACCTAACTGTTTTGGCAAAATACAACTTTTTTTAGATCAAGGGTAGTAGAGTGCTTTTGGTAGTACAGTGTCGCACGTTTGGTACCATAGAACAATGCTTCTGGTAGCATAGTGCATTGCTTCTGGTTTGCAGCAAATCGCCTTTGGTAACACAGTTCAACGCTTTCAACATAACAATAAATCACCTTTGGTAACACAATACAACGCTTTTGGTCAAATTAATTTGTTTTTGCTAAACTTGTGAGTTTTTGTGGAACTAATTGACTTGTTGCAGCTTCTTATCACTCACACAGACCAAATGAGTTTTTCTAACATGTTCATGCAAGATGAGCATTGAAAAAATCTAAATCTATTGCACTAAGTCTTAGAAACATATTGCCTTCTTAAGGGATAATTGAACAAATCTCTTGGGCAATCTAAGTCTTAGGAACATATTACTTTCTTAAGGGACAATGGACATGTATGCAAAAATACTTCAATTTTCTAAGGGACAATGGACATGAATGCCAAACACTTCAATTTCATAAGAGACAATTGACAACTACAAATGTGTGTGTGCCTAATTTAGTTGCACCTTATTTTTTCTTATAACGGGACAATTGAACCTTTGTTTGACATGCTTGCTCTTACATTTCAGTTATTCCTTTAGAAGGGCCTGCTTTTGGATTGTGCTTCATCCAAAAGAGATGACCCTAAGCAGAGTTTTCCTTTAAATCGCTATATAAGAGGGATAAGGCGAAAGCCAAGTCCTAACCGATGTCAGCCTTACCTTGTTGTGCCAAACTGAAAAGAGGTGTACTAGCTCTTTGTGGAAATGATTTTCACATCGAACGAAATGTTTGATACTCTTAGTAGGATTGGTTAAATCTTTTAGTATCTTGTCACATTGCTCGTAAGGCATTGGTCCCTCAAAGTTACTAAGAACCACCTAGATAGTGACTACTTGATCCACCTCCGAATGTTGCGGTAATCATCAGTGCAAGGGGAATCAATTTAAGCCCTCAAGATACTCACCATTGGCTCCCTTGAGAAGAGATAGTATTCCCTCAGCCATAAAGCTCTTGTGACCTACTTGAGCTTTCTGAGGGGAGGGTGAGATATCCCTACCTATCATCTCTCACAAAGATACAAATGTCTGACACCTTTATGGAATGACATTTGGTCGACAAAGTATTAAGTTGTGAGCTGATCTACTGCAATGAAACATTTCCTCTAGGGATAAAAACTGCTTGATATTGTTTACAATTGTCTTATACGTGTGGAAACATTGGGCTTTTTGTGAGCCTCGAACATACACTATCTGTTGTGTCAGTCCCTTTTTGCCTCTTTGATTGCTGTGTTTTCTCTTGCCAAAGCAAATCCAATCAGAACCAAAACCAAATCTATCAAAATTTGCCTTTTAAAGCATCAGACACTATTTCAACGCCTCTGGTATAACAACAACTCACCTTTGGTATTACAATAGCTCACCTTTGGTATAACAGTACCTCACCTCTAGCTAGCCTACTTCAGCACCCTTGGTATAACAATAGCTCACTTTTGGTAATAGTGGCTCACCTTTGGTATAGTAGTACCTCGCCTTTGGCAGCCCAGTCCATCGTCTTATGTATTACAGTAGCTCACTTTTGGTTACACAGTCCTACGCCTTTGGTCAAATAGTACAACGCCTCTCGTCCAGTAGACTGTGCATCAAATTTTCTCTTTTCCAAAAAACATGTAGAAACCCAACATTTTGTCCTAGTGTATTCCATGGTAACCACTAGGCTCCAGCAAACTATGAAGTCCAAGCAAGTTGCCCCGAGGAAGTGCAAATCACCTCCTCACACTCCTCAAGTAGGTCGATCCAACATTACTCCCAAAGTTATTCTTAAGATGCCCGTAGAAAGATCGACCAACTCTCCAAACATGCCGCAGCTGGACCACCCTAACAATCCTCAAGAAGGTAGGGCCCCTTTTGTAAGTACACCTCACTATACCATCAGCATACCTCTAGAGTTTGTCCCACAAGGTTATACTGTCGGTCAAGTCCCTTCTCAGGAAGGTAGGGTCCCTTTGGTAAGTACACCTCACTATACCACCGGCATGCCTCCAAATTTTGTTACACAAGGTTATACTATCGATCAAGTCCCATCTGAAGAAGAGTGACACTTTGAAATAGGTCAATCCTCTCAAGAAGATGGACAAGATCTCGATGAATTCATACAAGATCCTAGAGCCATAGCCACCTTTGATAAAATCCTTAGCGAGATCCAAGATCATTTCTTTCGCTTGCTAGCAGAGTAAGGAGCCAAATTACCCAAAGGTTTTGATCTATCCAATCTTAGCAAGCCTAACAACATCCAAGACACTATAACAGCAGTCCAAACCATGTCAACTGTGACCACCCCGTTACACAGACAAGGCTCACAAGGGAAAATGATTGCACAATATGAGAATCCCCTTTATCAAAAACCAATGGCAGAGAAACCCATATCACCGCTTCTGACTCCTATGGAGATTTACAAACACCAATAGGAGACTCTACATCATTAAGCTAAACTAGCAAGACAAGCTGCTTTAGCAAAATCAAACATGCAAAACACTCCTAAAATGTCCACACCAATCACAAGTGGAATATTGGTTACCCCATCACGACAAGGTTTCCCACCAAATTACAATCCAGGGAACAACTATGTCGCTATGCAACAAGGGTCTCACCAAACACTGTCCCCAACCTCATCAAACCTTCGTATCCCTCAACCAACTAGGGTCTTGTAACCCCAACCACAACATTCTTCTACACTCATCCTTAATCAACCTCAACCATCGTACAACACATCTACATATGTCCCCCCACCACAACATTCTTCTACGCTCATCCTCAGTCAACCTCAACCATCGCACAACACATCTACCTATGTCCGCCCACCACAACAATCATCAGCACTAAACTTTTTCAACACCTTTCTTAACCACCCTCAACATTCTCAAAACCAAACTTCCCAAAGCTATGTTCCGCATCTGCAACCAAACCCAACAAACTTTAGCTTTCCACCACCAAACTCATTTCTTCAACCATCGCAAAGGCTACATTCTTACCTAGTGCTGCCCCCACCTCCTCCAAATCAAAGCATCCAATTCCAACCCAATCTAAACCCAACATACAACACATATGACCCCAACCAATCATACAACCCTTATAACACCAATGCCCATGGCTTACACTACAATCTTCCATATGGGCAGCAACAACCACTTCTTGGACAACAGGAGATGTTTCCAACCCCTCCCACAACTATGGAGCTAAAACTTGTGGAAGTTCAACAATAGCTATCTGATCTTACGTTTGGCCACACCAAGAAGACTTTCTCTTTGGAAGAGGTGTGTCCTTATCCTTTTGATCAGTCGTTACTCATGATTCCTTTTCCTCAAAATTTCACTATTCCCAAGTTTGATAAATACAAAGGAAAAGGGGACCCAAAAGACCATCTTAGGGAATTCTATCTTGCTTGCTTTGAGGTCTCACATAATGACACATATCTTATGCATCTCTTTCCTCGCAGTCTTGGAGGTCAAGCTATAGAATGGTTCTCGCACCTACCCACGAGTATTAAATCTTTTAATGAGCTAGCAGAGAAATTTGCCACCCATTTTTCCTACAACACAGAGCATGAGATTTCCATGACCGATCTATGCAACAACAAATAGAAAAATGGTGAAACTTTCATTTCTTTCCTTCAACGATGGAGACAAATGGCTAGCAAATTCCCATTTAAGATACCTGAAAAGCAGCTTGTTAGCATATTTGTCTAGAATCTCAACCAAGAATTGGGTTTTCACTTGTAAATTCTTAGTGCTACAACCTTCGACAAAATTACCTACAAGGGAATCAATATTGAGAAGGCCCTCATTGCTAAAGGTGTGGTCAAAATCTCCAAAGAAACTAAAGACAATGCTCCTCAACAATAAAATGATAAACCAAAGTTTTGGAACAAAAATAAAAAAAGTGGTCAACGATGGGGTGGTCGATTCTAAACATGTCCAAACATTGCAAACACCACTTCAGCTTTCTAAACCAAGTCAAGCTCCACCTCAATAGCAGCAACAACAATGACAACAAGAGTGACCTCAACAAGATTACCCTCCGTGGCGTCAATTCACTCCCTTGGGGGAGCCCATAGAGTCAGTCCTACAGAAGCTTTTACATAAAGGGCTCATCACCTTATCGGATGCTCCCCCATATGGAGAACCTATTTACAAAACTGCACGGTACAGAGAAAATGAATATTGTGAATTCCATAGGAGCAAAGGGCACAAAACCGCATCATGCATGAAACTCAAGCATCTAATCCAAAATCTCATTAAGGGTAACCAAATCTCTTTTGAAGATGAACCACCAACTCAACACATGAACAAAGACCTCAACATGTACAAGGAACCATTCCCTCACCATGGTCTGCCTCCTCCTCAGGATAAAGGTAAAGGTGTCAATAATGCTTCCACTTCCTTTGACTCCATTGTGGGTCATTTTGAAGAGAGTCGAGTGTCTACCCTCACAATCAAAGGCAACTCTACAAATTGTGCTGTTTCAAATCGTCGTGGTCGTGTCACCATTCGTAGTCCTACCCCCAGTCTCCCAACTCAATCTGATTATAATCTTGTCAAACATCTAGGGAAAATGCCAGCACAAATCTCTATCTTGGACCTTCTACGGTCATCACCCGCACATAAAGTTGTGCTAGAAAAATCCCTCCAAGAGTCTTTGGTTCCTAACAACATAGTGGTCGTGGATTTCCAAGCTATAGTAGGTAACATTGCTTTGCCCTACAATGTGGTCTTCTCTAAGAAGGACCTCCCATCCCATGATCCGTGTCACAATGATGCCCTTCATATTGAAGTTCTCATTCATAAACGCAAAATCAAACACATACTCATAGATGGTGGTGCTGGTCTCAACATCTGTTCTCTACAGTTACTTAAGCAATTGGGATACTCTAAGGATCAACTCAACATTGATCAAAGTATTATAATCAAGGGGTATGATGATGCTGAATGTCGTTTAGAGGGTGTTATCCACTTGCCTATACAATTGGGCCCCATCATGCTTGAAACCAGGTGCCAGGTCCTTGACATTGAGCTACCTTACAACATTATCCTAGGCCGCCCATGGATCCATGCAATGAAAGCTGTCCCCTTAATGTACCATCAGTCTCTAAAGTTCCCATTCAATGGTACGAAGATAACTATCCCAGGTAACCCTAATCCTTTTGAATTCTATCATGTCTTGTAAGGCAGTTATAAGAATTGCAATGAAGTGCCTAAAAATGACACAGCCCTTGAATCCCTACTATATGTCGATCCTAAAAATCTGACACAAGCCTCTGCAAGTGAACCTAATCCCCTTCCTGAAATCAAAGCTCACATCCATGATATAGGCTTTGGAACATATGATATCTCAAAATCTTGTTGTGTAGGGCAGATGCCTTTATCCCCTAAATCTTATGGCCAACCGCCCATTGCCAAAGTAACCAAAAAAGTAGCTATTCCTCCCCCAGCATTTCTAACCCAATTCCAATAGGGACAATTATTGGAAGAGGAAACCATTGAAGACATTTCTTCTTGGCTCTAAAAAGAGAAAGAACCAGTCACAATACCAGTTAAGCAAAATGGCAATGGCTTAAGGATAGTCAAAAACATGGGCTATAAAGGCAAAGGTGGCCTTGGGAAACAGAATCAAGGAACAATGGAGTCCATTATTGTGACAAAGAAACTAGACAAGAAGGGATTAGGATTTGGTAGAAAGGTACCGCACGCCTTGGACATTGAGGGTATCCTCGACAAGGTGGCCGAAACTTCTCTCGCAGATTCAACATCTAATGAGGATATCATCGATGACTCTTCCCTCCATATGACTGACCTATTTACCGAATCCTCCATCTTTATGCTATCATCCATATCCTTAAGCTCCACCACAAACACCCAGAATGTAACACTTGTCTACCCTGAACTTATCGATTGGGACCAACAAGGGTCCCCTGTTATAGATGTATTTCAGAATGACGAAGCTATCACTGAGTTCATGGGACTCCAGGATGGTATCCCTTTGGGCGATCATAAAGCAGGTTTTATAATGGAACTAGAGCCAACAGCTTATTTTGGTGAGAATGCCAAATCCTCCAGTCGCAAAAGTAAAAATAAAGAAAGATCTCTAGGTGAAAACCACACTGTGGCACCTCCTGATCACAAAATAGTAAAAACAAAGGATGTATCCAAAGGTGAAAACCCAATTGTGGCACCTAAAGATGGAGGATTTGACCTTCCCCTACCATCTAAGTATCAAGATAAGTCAACTCTCCTAGTGGAAGATTCTATAGAGATAAACCTTGGCATAGAGCAAAATCCAAAGACCACATTCCTGGTAGCATCATTATCAGAAATAGAGCACAAGAATCTTAACAAATTCTTCCTACAAAGAACCATCAACTTTGTGTGGACCTATGCTAATATGCCAGGGTTAGACCCTAAGCTAGTAGTTCACTATCTTAGAGTGGATCCAATAGTTAAACCAATCAAGCAAAAGCTGAGGAAAGTGCACCCACAGATAGCTCTCTTGGTAAAAGTGGAAATACAGAAGTTGTTAGATGCAAAGTTCATCCGACCCATTGATTATTCAGACTGGGTATCAAACATTGTACTTGTGTCTAAACCAAATGGGCGCATCTACATGTGTAATGATTTTAGAGATCTTAACAAAGCATGTCCCAAAGATGATTTTCCATTGCCAAACATTGACCTCATAGTAGACTTGACTGCAGGTCATGAAATGCTTTCTCTCATGGATGGATTCTTTGGCCACAATTAGATAAGGATAGCAGAAGAAGATCAACATAAAACAACTTTTACTTGTCCGTGGGGTAATTATTGTTGGTGTGTCATGCCGTTTGGTCTAAAGAATGCAGGGGCAACTTATCAAAGAGCAATGGCAGTGATATTCCATGATCTCTTTCATCATATCATGGAGGACTATGTGGATGACATACTAGCTAAATCTTCTAGGGAAGATCACATACAAGTTCTAGGACAGATCTTTGACATGCTCGAGAAATACCAAGTATGCCTCAATCCAAAGAACTGTGTCTTTGGTGTAACATCAGGGAAGCTGTTGGGATATATTGTATCTCGTAGAGGCATCGAAGTAGACCCCGCAAAAGTAAAAGCTATAGTGGAGATGCCTCCACCAAAGAACCTCAAAGCATTAAGGAGCCTTCAGGGAAGGTTGCAGTCCATTAGGCATTTTATATCACAGCTAGCAGATAAATGTCAACCATTTCAACACTTGCTTCGGAAGGATGTCTCATTTTGATGGGATTATAAGTGTCAAGCAGCATTTGATCAGCTCAAAGAGTATCTGGCTACACCACCTATCTTAGTACCACCTTTGGCCGATAAACTTTTGATATTATACATCTCAACTACAACTTCCTCCCTCGGGGCCCTTCTAGCACAAAATGATGAATTAGGAAAAGAGCATGCAATTTATTATATCAGTAGAACCTTGGTGGGATATGAACTCAATTATTCACCGATGGAAAGAGCTTGTTTAGCAGTAGTGTTCACTTCCCAAAAGTTGCAGCATTACATGTTGAACCAACACACAATTCTTATAGCCAAAATTGGAAGTATCTACTAGCAAAAGCAGCTCTGACAAGAAGACTAGCTAAATGGGTCATGATCCTTAGTGAGTTTGACATTGAGTATATGGATCGTGAAGCAATGAAGGGACAAGCCCTAGTAGATCAACTAGCAGAAACACCCATGACAGATACACACCCTATGGTAGCAGACTTTCTAGATGAGAATCTCTTCACTCTTTCCAACTTAATAATGTGGAAGTTGTACTTTGATGGTTCCTACACACAGCATGGATCAGGGGCCGACATCTTATTTATCACACCTCAAAATGACTATATTCCAAAGTCATATTGGCTTGCATTCCCTTGCACCAACAACGTTGCTGAGTATGAAGCACTCCTCATAGGTCTCAATACAACAGTTCAATGGGACATCACAGAACTACAGGTATATGGAGACTCACAACTAGTCATTCAACAAGTCACAGATGAGTACCAAACAAAAGATGATAAGTTGATCCCCTACAAGCAACTAGTGGATGCCTACAAACCACACTTTTCTAGCATCACATTTGAGCAAATTCTAAGAGAGCATAACAAAGCTGCAGATTCTATGGCTTCTGCAGGGTCACTTATTGACATGCCTACAAATGCACAAAAATGTGAATTCTTAATCAAGCAATTGTTGATACCAGTCGTCGATGTTCCTGTTACTGAAATCATCTGCAAACTTGTTGGTCCCAATTCCCCATGGTACGAAGATATTTATGAATAGCTTAAACACAGTACCATTCCCTCTGAACTATCATCCACCCAACGCAAAACCTTTATCCGTTGATCCTCCTGTTACACCATTCTAGGTGATACACTATATCGCCGGAGTCTCGATGGTATCCTCTTACGATGTCTTAATGCAGAAGAAGTCGAAGCTACCTTACGAGACATACACGAAGGTGTCTATGGCGCACATTCTACCAGTCCTAATCTCACTAAGAAGATACTTAGAACAGGTTACTACTGGCCTACAATAAAACAAGATGCTGCATAGTTTGCTAAGAAGTGTCTACAATGCCAGCGGCATGGAGATTTAATTCACGCACCAACTCATGAACTACAGCCTGTGACTACTCCGTGGCCTTTTTCTGAATGGGTCTCAACCTCGTAGGACAAACCACCCATCCTCATCCAATGGCCATAAGTTCATCATTACTACCACTGAGTATTTCACGAAGTGGGTTGAAGCCATTCCCATGACCTATATTACCGGTAAGCAAATAGCCAAGTTTATCCTTAACTACCTCATATGCCGGTATGGTATTCCCCAAGCCATTGTCACTAATAATGGGAGACCATTCAAGAATCAAGATGTCCGTGCCTTATGCACACAATACAATATCTAGCATCACTTTTCAACTCCCTACTATCCGCAGAGTAATGGCCAAGCCGATGCTTCCAACAAAACCATTCTCAAAATCCTCAAGAAAATAGTCAATGAAGCTAGTCGTGATTGGCACTTGCAACTCAATCCTGCCCTATGGGCCTACCGCACTAGTATCAGAACACCAACTGGTGCGACACCATATGCCTTGGTCTATGGCTCTAAAGCCATCCTACCTATAGAGGTCAAGATCCCGTCCCTTAGAGTATCTATGTAGAACCTGATCGGCAGAGAGGAGTATCGCACTTCGAGATTAGCTGAGCTAGAACTACTAGATGAAAGGTGCCTTGCCGCACTTAATCATCTCCATGTCTATCAAGACTGCCTCCGGCGTAATTACAACAAAAAGATCAAAGAAAGATAGTTTCAAGTTGGTGATCTTGTACTTAAAGAAAATTAGAGAAATCAAGCAGACCGAGAAAAGAAGGGCAAGTTTGAGCCTAACTGGTTAGGTCCCTTTATTGTCATAGTAGCATATGGATCAGGAGCTTATACTTTAGCTACACCTGACAACATTCCTCTAGATGAGCCAATTAACAGTGTTCATCTCAAGAAGTTCTATGCCTAATCCTCAGAGTTTTCAAAAATAAAAAATAAAAAAAATCCATCCTATGGTGAAAACCTGGTAAACAGGCGCCTTGGATAGTACTATAGTGAAAACCTGGCAAACATGCGCTATGTGTAGAGTCAACATCCATCATCTATTGAGTCTTGTTCATTCCTTTTTTTCACAATGTGCTTCATCCATCCATAATAAAACCATTGACCTTATTTGCATTTCCATCTCCCTATCTAGTACAGCTTGGAAATTTGTCAATGTCCATCGTCATCATCCTACATTTTGATCTGTGTCAATAGTTAGCACTGTCTTGTCCTAGGTCCCACTTTCTATGTCTTCTTCACTGGTCACCCATGTATTTTCCTCTACCAGAATGGGGACAACTCTTTCCTTAACCTAGGTCTAGGAATGGATCCTGGTTCGTGGTTCGCAAACTCTTCAATCATTCTCCTTTCCGCAGATAGCACCCTTTAACGGACACATTGCTCCTACAATAAGGCTATTATCTTCCCAATGTGTTTCCTACATCATCACATCAACTAGAACTACATATTATCTCATTTCAGTCTTAAGGTACCTTGATCGCATGGATATGGGTATGTAGGCAGTCTGGAATACGAAGGAAGTATCTAGTACTTAGGTACATAAGATCTCCTCCTCTCACCTTGATCCATTCATCACTCTATCCAGAACTACATATTATTATTTTCATCTTTCATCGTAATGTGCCTTAATCCCATGGATACAGGGTATGTAGGCAGACTGGAATATGAAGGATGTATCCAGTACTCAGGCACATACGATTCATCATTCTTCACCCACCCCAATCCATTGCTAGGTCATCTTTCTAGTCTTCCGTTTATCAAATTCCTCTCACCCTGACTTGACTAACTCAATCAGAAAGCAAGTGTACCCTTTCAAAGCAAAAGTCCTTAGCAAACCTGAAGCAAAGCAACTTACTTCCAGAGTCATCTACTATCCTACTATTTCGATTGCCAGCATCAGCTAAATCTAGCTTAACCAAAGCACCAGATCAACAAGCTTGTCTTCTACAGAGTGTTCCATTGTTGAGACCAACACACGCATCTCCTGCGACATGTGGCATCTCCTGTAGCAAGACATTGTCTTTTTAGGTAGATAGCCCCCTTTAATGGACACATCGCTCCTATGATAAGGCTGTTATCTTTCCTATCTAATCTATCCCGAGCAACCTCTTTGGCAAGAGAATATGTTGGCTGTATGTTTACTTTGTAAGTCTGTCAATTTGCTTTATGGTTTATCTTTTGTTCCTTTATCCATTACCTATTCAAGGTTACCTTGATTTATCTATAATCTTGGTATGTTGTGATGCAGTACGGATTGGAGGCATAGTCATTGCTTTTGTGTGCCATGTTTGAGGAATGATCTTTAGCATCTTTTTCGGCAGCATATTTATCTTGTGTTTGTTACGACCTAGTATCTTACATATTAATATGCTTCTTGCATTTACATGTATTGAAGTTTATTTTATGTTCATGACTATGGCTCATTCACGTGTACAACAAGGTTATATCATGTCTAAGGGATTTAAGTTCAAACTGCTTGCTTGTAGAGTCAACGTCCACACACTTGGATATCACAACACTTTGGTCTTTTATACCTTGGTGGCGAACTATCCATGTGCTATATCAAAAATAAGGATTACTCTTTATATACAAATGTGAAACCAATGCAACAAGCTCATCATGTTCCCATCCTTTTACACAACCCTTATATCGTTTTCAATACAATGATCGATCAATAGTCTCTCTCTTCCCTCTCTGTGTTTCTTCTCTCTGGTGCATATCTGTAAAACCCACATGTTAGATATCACAAGTCATAGCATCTATATCATCATACATCTATAAGCATCATGTCATCTATATCATCATACATCTATAAGCATCATGTCATCATATGTCATACATCTCTAAGCATCATATAAGCAATATATGTCATCACATAAATAAACAATCATACATACATATCATCACATCCATGTCATCAAGAAGTGCATACACAAAAGCATGAACATCAGTGAGCATAATATGTCATCATATATATCATGTGAAGGTCATCAAAATACAAACTGTATGTGTCTACATCAATAGTCCATATGTATACATCAATAAAGTACATCACGACTATCAAGAGCCCGCAAAATATACATCAGGATGCACACAGGCATCAGTCAAAATATACAAGTGTCCATCATGATACAAAAATGATACAAAAAATGATACAATGTACATAGTCCATGCTCTAGTGGGTAGAGCTACCCTCCTGCTGTGGCCCCTGTCCTCCACCTGTACTTGGTGCAGGTCCCCCTGCTGGTCCTCCTCCCCCTGGTGGCACAAAGGGTCCTCTAATTAAGGACAATGACTGCCCTATCTTGCAAGACTTGGATGCTCCAGACCTGCTCCTATCTCTGTAGCTAGGTGCCTGCTGAGCTGCTAGCACCGCACCAACATAAAGTCCCCTGTAGTACTCGGCCTCTCTCCCTGCACACGGACGAGCTCACTGTAGAGTGTCCTCTGATCTACACCCAATGCATGACAGGCTTCGTCTCTCTCCCGCCTCACTCTCTGTAGTGTGGCCTCTGCTGTCAACCGTAGCTGTGCCTCTACGTCCCTCTCTCTAGCCACCTGGGCTAACTGCCCATCATCCCCTAGCGGTGCGAGTGCGGCCTGCGCCTGCGCTTGTGCCTATACCTGTGCCTATGACTGTGCCTATATCAGGGCTGCTTGTGCCGCTACGACTGTCTGTGCATGAACTTGTGCCAGGGCCTCAGCTTGTCTTGCCTCTGCCCTCGCTACATCCCTATCTCTCCTAACCCTCACCATCCGTAACTCTAGTCAGGTCCTCCAGGCTATCTCCTCCTGTAGCAGCCGCTCTGCCCTTTGTAGATCGGTCTCTACAACTGGATCCTCCTCCTCGGCCATCTCCACATCTTCCTGCTGGCCTCCAGCCTCTCCACCTGCCGGCTGTCTCACCACTCTAGCCTGTTGTCTCATCCTAGCCTCCGCACCTGGGACTAGTACCTCCCCCACTTCCCCTGCCACACCTAGTGTAGTCAGTCTCATTGGCTTGTGTGTTTGCCAGTACCTGTCATACTTTGGTAAAGTACCTGGGTCCACTAGCCCTGAATCCCAGTCCCATTTGACTGGGGCAAGTCCTCGTACCTCTACCAAGGCTGTAGCCACTGGAATCTCGGCATCCCAGTCCCCAATCTCCCTCCGTGTCCTTGCATGGGTAGCCTCCCCAACTGGAAATCCCTATGGTAGTCCAAACTGTCTGAGTACCTGCTCTGGTAGGTATCTCTCAATCATATCTGTCTGTCTCCCAAATAAGTATCGAGCCTGTCGACAGTACATCAGCTGCTCATGCTCGTCCTCCCACTCCTCACATAGTAACCATGGCCTTCAAACGAATAGGTCTATCTCATCAATCTGTCACCTCTAGTGGCTAACAGATCCAAGCCTCCTATGTGTGATAACTTCCTCATACAAAAGTGCATAGGGCTCCCCCTCTCCCAGTGGCATTGTGTAATAGGTCTGATCAATGGGATATGCTCCCACGCCCACACCTATAGTAGAGTAACCCCTGCTGAGAGACTCCGGCCTCTCCTATAGACATAGTCATGCATATCTCGATATAGCTACCCAAGCACACACGGGCCCCATGTACACCGAGTGCCATGTGTAAACATCCCAGATAGTACAGTGCCCCATCCTACAGATAATCCTCTAGATCACCTATGTGGGCACATGAAGCTACCAATCAATGAAGATACAATCCATCTGATCTTGTTGCACAGTCTCGGGATGTCTGCCCACCGAATCTCGTTGTCATCAATCCTCAGGTCGTCTGTGCAAAACACCTCTATCAGGACCACCTCACCTCGCGCTGGGTCGAAGTCAACTTGCTCCCCATTAATCTAAATCCTGAGGATGCGATACACATCCTCTAGTGTCACTATAGCCTCCCCTGTTAGAAAGTGTAACGAATATGTCTCATTGTGGAATCTCTCCATGACCGCTGTCACTAGGGCAAGATTTACCCTAATGTGTGTTAGGTGTGCCACATACCATAATCCTGCATGCTCTAAGAACGCATCCTCCTCCCACGTCATCTATACCACCTTGTCTGCTATAATGTGGTGTCACTCTCTTGACATCAACGGCGACATCATCCTCTACATCCACACAAACCACTTTTTAGACCTTTTGCACACTTCTCTAGTTCCCTACCAACTCTACCCTTCTCTAGCCTAGGTGGTCAAACCCTCCGTTCCTCCTAATTGTTTCACCCTTCTAACTTTCCACAAGCGCCTTGCTTTAAGAAAGCGCGCTGTACTATTTTACCACAGGCACCTTACTGTTTATGCAAATGCACTTTTCTGCCTTCTACAAAAGTGACTTGTTTTCAATAAGTGTGCTGCACTATGCCTCCATCAATACCTTACTATATCCACAAAGGCGACTCATTTTCTGCCCTACCCTTTCCAACCGTGCCTAACTACCATACCGGCCGTGCTTTACTGCTATACCAAGTGCGCTGTGGGACCCTACCAATCGCGTTGCGGCGCGACAACTAAAAACCAAGAGCGCTGAGCTATTACCAAAAGCGCTGTACTTACTTACCAAACATGCTTCAGCACGCCAAACATGCCTAAACTGACTACCAGATGTGCCATACCACCCTGCAGTGCTTTTGGCCGACCTAAATACCTACCTAGACCTAACCCTAAAATCAGACCTAAAGCATTAAGTACAAGGAGGTTTTCAGACACTTACCGTTGCCGGAGCTCCTGCTGGTCTCCTATACGTCCACACTAGCTCCACCCGATGCCTGTGCATAGGGATCGACATCTCCCCTCATTGCTAGCTCCTTCTCCACTCAACTCTCACACACTAAGCTAGGAGGCTCTACACTCTAAATTTAGCAAACTCTTAGTGTGCAAATACGGAGTGTGGTCCCCTTGGGACCTATTTATAGTGTCCCTCCCTCATTTTTTTTCTTCCCACCCCATTCTGCTATTCCTTCTACCTTACCATGCAATTTTCTGAGTTGAACGTCAACCCAGTTCTTTTGTCGCTTCCCTGTCTTTCTGCTCAAGGGGGCATACACTGGGGCAACTACCTACACTGGGGCATCAAAAATTGTATCATATCTTGAACAATCATTCTTTGAAACAACGTTGTAGACTGCATTGCATCAAAGAGGGGCAAAATGTAGACACCCTAAAATGACCATGTCTTCGAATCACTTGCATTTCGTCTAATCTGTCGCATCACCTGCATTTCAACATTAATTGAATAATCTAATTATTTAATTAATTTCATCAAATTCTTCCAAATCACATAATTTCGACATTAATTGAATAAATTCTCTTTATTTAATTAATTTAATTAAATTCCTCTATTTTCTTCCACAATTAAATAATTTTAATTATTTAATTAAATCATTATCCTCTTTCAAATTTCAAGTCTATATTAATTAAATAAATCCAATTATTTAATTAATTTATCACAAATCCTCTTTTATCTACAATTAAATAATTTACATTATTTAATTAAGTCAATTATTCTTCTAAATTTAAATAAATCATGCAAATTTATTTAAATTATCTCAATCCTCTAAAAATAAATAAAATCAAATATTTTATTTAAATCTTCATATCTTATCAATTCCTCTATAATGCACAATTAAATAAATAAATTTATTTATTTAATTTCAGTTATCTTCCAATTCCTCTTAAAATATCTTGTTAACTCATGTGCACAATCAGTGTTATTTTTAGAACTCTAAAAAAGGCAAAATTACAAGTTGAGTTATCTATTCAATCAATATTGTTTTCATCATATCTTAATAAAAATATCTTGTTGGAGTGACACATGTCGTGTGCACATTCATCATGGTTATTTGATTTATCTCCTCATTTGATTCTTGTGGATTATCTAGACTGTTGATCGATCTCTGTTGAAACCTATATAAAGCCCCCTCATCTCCTTCACAAATCCTCTTCGATCACTTATTCTCAGGCATCCTTTACAGCACTTTGAGCATACATCGCATCGATTGATCTTTTGACATTGATCTTTGAGCACCTACACTTGCTTGTTGCAAACATGGTTTCGCAGTGTTATTGAGCAATCCACATTCGAACAAAGAGAATAACACAATCTGGGTAAAAGCTTTTTGATTTCATTTATTTTATTGATAATGGATTTTATTTAGATTAGTTCTCTTTATGTTATGACTTTTGATTTGTTAGTTTTCATAATCGATTTTCCTCATACACAGAAACGACTAAAAACCCTAAAGGCAAAAGGTAAAAACTAGATGAAAGGCACTTAAACCAAGATTTAATAGATCAATGCCCGATTAAATCCCCAAGCTAAAAAATTAGAAGATATATACAAACAAGTAGGGGATATATGGACTCCAATGAGGGGATATGATCTTTTTTTATATCATTATAGGAAAATGCATAGGCATAAACCTGTCTCAAATCCATGGAGATTGAACCTTGGAAAGCTTATAGCGCCAAATGTGTTTGTTAATGTGGAATTGTTGAAAGAAGTGACCAAAAGCTACAATATGTAGACTTGCCTAGTTGAGTTAAATAATGGGTCCAGTTTTATCCCTTTTACCAAAGATTATATATCAATGGTATTCCAGTTGGACACTAGTTTTGATGTAAAATTCAGAATCAGGGACTTATTGAATGAGTATTACAATATGAGTAATAACTACAAAAGATGGAGATTAGCTTTACATAGGCCTCGAGATGAGGGGAATAGGCTCAAGGTGTTTTTAGGGGTTGAGGATCCACCTTATTCTATAGAATTATTTGAGGAATATTTTAAATGTACATACTATTTTGTATGTCAATTGCTTGGCTTGGAAGCCTCACTATTCATGGAGGTTGCACCAATGGTCCTGACTACAGATGTGCAGAGTCAAGATGCACGATACCTGGACTATTCAGAATACTTTGCCAATGACCTTCACAATGAATTGATTGCTATAAAAAATGGGGGTAGTAAATTCTGACATTATTCTTTGCTTATGCATCTTATCCTATATGAGGGATAGAACATGTGTCTTTGGGATGAGTGTTTGAAAGTAGGAGACTTAGACAAAAATGGAGCTATTAAACTTGTACAGATGTGGACTGCTATATGGGATAGCAGGTGTGAGAGATCCCACTACCTTTATTTTGAAGAGGATTTTGTAAAACCTGTATATAAACTGCTAGGTCATCCATGTGATCACAATTTGTCGATAGAAATATAGAGGTTTCTTAGGCCTAAGGATAAAAATGAAAAGGGAAAGTTTAGTCACAATTCAGGTGACTGGTATGTTTATAATGACTGCACCAAGATAAGAGTGTTTAGGTATGAAGGATCACCTTTTTTGTTACCAAATACCTGCCTGAACATAGTTGCTTATTTGGAGATCGTGAGACAATTGGCCTACTCAGATTTCATGCATCTTAAAAGTCATAAAAAGCAATCATGCCTGGTACTCTGTGTTTTGGAGATTTTATAGATCTTTCTGATAAAGGATATCAAATGATTGATAACAAACTAGAACATTTTAGATTGCCATCAGGTAATGCAAGCGAAAATTTTGACCCAAAACATTTCATAAATGGTGTCAAAGTAAGTAAAAAATTGAAAAGATATTACCATGTTCTATTTGTTGATGATGATCTAATCATAAATTGTGATGAGAACACAACAGTTGAAAGAACAAGTTTGTATCATAGAATAATGCTGGCTGAGGCTTAGAGGGTAGCCAAAAACCCCAATTATATAGGATATTTTCTAAATATTGATGATGCTATTGAAAGGTTGGACATGCTAATTGCACATGCATTAGATCTAACTATGAATATTCCTCCTCATGTTTTTGAGAGAAAAGGAAAATTTGTCAAAGAGACACAAGCTGAGTGTGAGGTACCATTGGGTCATGTTTCCCCACAACCTACACCAAACATTAGTTTCTCTCTTGATACTACTAATGTAGAGAATGAATAATTTGATATAGGAGATGACGATATGCAGAGCTATGAGCCTCTAATTTAAAATTATGAACCTCCTGAGGACAGAGAAAATGTCAACATGGAGACCCCCGATGAATTGTTAGAAGACATAAGATACATGGCAAGTCAACATTTGTTTCAGATGACGACTTTATCAAAATTCCTAAATTCAAAGCCTTCCTATATGAGTATAAAGGTAAATAGGCCATAGAAAAAATGAAAGATATTACTCTAGAAGTACAGGCTGAAGTGTTCCAAGAACTTCAAATAGAAATCAATAGAGCAATGGAGACCATGACTCCAGAAAAGGGGAGATAATTGCTTGAAGAAGCAGGGGTAATACTAGTCTCTGGATGGGATATGACATCTACCATTATTTTTGATACTTTCAGAAGAAATCAAGATAAAAATTTTCAGCTCAGTATTAAAGCTCTAGATAAGATCAAAATAGGGTCTGGATATGATCCTGACAAAGAAACATTGCTAATATGGGCACTATATCCCCCAAATAAAAGACCTCAAATCATTCATAATCCAAATGAAGTGTTTGGTCATCTCATGATCCAATGAGTTGGGGATATAGATCCTCTTGAGACTGTTGACTTGAATGTGAATGTTGCCAAATTTACAAAGGCTCAAATTGAGCAACTAGTGAGAAAGAATAATGCATACATGGCAAAAAATGCAAAGTTAAGGCAAGAGGTTTCCACCTATAAAGATAAGATGTCAGCATTATCAAGCAGCTATTCACCTTATTTAGAAGTTGATAAAAAAGTGGTAGAGGCAAGAGTTGATGCCAACTATTGTAAGATCAAAGAAAAAAAAATGAAAAGAAGAGTGACCAATTGGCAACTGAGATGAAAGCTGCTAAATATAACATAGCTTCAGAGCTGGTCAAAAAGAGGTTTGAGAAAATGATGGGGAATAGTGACAGGATATGGGAATTGCATAAAAAGACACACAATGCTTACCAAGAGCATAAAAGACTACACTTCAGAATGCTGGAGAAGAAGGAGGAGTTAAAAGCCAAAACTAATGTTGAGGAACAAGTGTTTAAGGAATATGATAACCTAATCAATGAGCATGAAAGATTCAATACTCTGTTAGCAGATGATTTAGGTGATTTTGATCAACATCTGGATATGGCATTTCCTAGTTTCTTCAACTTTGAAGGCAATTTATAGGAGAAGGATAGTTGGAAAGGTTAATTGATTCAATTGTTACCAACAACTCTTGAGAAGATAAAAGATGAAGACAGAGTAGTGGAAAACAAACATATATGCCTTGACAAGATCTTCACTCTGGAATCAGTCATGAGTGATATAATCTCTGCAGATACTTACACCACTCAGGAGTACATCGATCACATCTCTAAGATAAATTTGTTCATTGCCAGCGCGGCATGAAGGGGTTGGGGAAAACAAAAATGAAAATTTGTCAATATTTTGTGATGTATTACTTCTAGCAATAATAACGGGCAAAGCATATTCGACAGATACTGCAGCATTGGAGAGGAGGACCTTGCCAGACCAATGGTCACAGGTGCTCCATGATGATTAACTGATTCAGATCTTGGTCGAATGTTTATGCCCACATTATCTATTTCTTAATTATGTTTTAGTTATGCCAAAGGGTGTAATTCATGAATAGTCATGTTGTTTCGGCCTGAAGATTGTTGCTTCCCATATATATAAGGGAAACCAAGGCCAATGTTTATCATCATCATTCACAAGATAATTATAATATACTATAATATCTCTTTCAGTCATATTTTAGAAGCAAGATACATAACTTTCATGATATTTTAATAATATAATGGGTAAGATGGTTTAAATATGTGGTGTTCTACTAATCTTATGAGTTATTTGACTGTCTCCACATTGAATTTTTCTAGTTATTTAAATCAATTAGATTTATCAGGGCACATTTGCTATCTCTGTGTGGTATGCTTGTTTGGTTTCTATATCAAGTTGATTTAAGTCCATCTAAATGATTCACATTTATTGGTCTCTGCCCTGAGTTAAAATCCACTAAATAAATCATCTTAGTTGGTTTCCTTCAAAGTAGAATTAAATTCCTTTCAGACAACCACAATAATTTGGAGAAATAATCAATTGGATTTTTAAAGAAGAGTCTAATAACCAACATTCTTGCACATTTACACAAAGTGTAAACATTCAAAAGGTGCTAGATAGTCAGAGTTAAGCCAAGTAGACAAATCTGCAAATCATAGAAATCTTGACCCCATTTACCAAATATAATTAGGCATTGGTCATTACAAAACAACTTTTAAAAACCTTATTCACATTTTCAAACTTCAAAAATTAGCATTAGGAATAACTTTCACCCTTATATCTGTCTCACATCTATGCCACTGTGAGTAGATCACTAAGGTCACACAAATCTACTTTAGCTATCAAGGTACACCCACCTAGGTCTGGTAGAACCTAAAGAGAAGGGGTTTTAATCATATCAGCTCTGTACCATTTAGCCAAAAGTGTTAAGAGAGCTTTGCAACCTCTTAAGGTTAACAACCCACATTTTTGAGACCTAACAGAATTGGTGACTCTACTGGGGAACAACATAAGGAAAACCTAGTAGAAGACCATCATAATAGAGTCAGGAAAGTAAAAGAATCATAACTCTACTGGTGGAAAAGACCCAAAACATAAAATCATTCCTCTCCAAAGAGAGGTGGCGAATCTACTCTAAATTTTAGATATCTTATTTGTTGAAGCATTACAGTCTCATATAATATGGATGGTAGGAGATCCAAAACTGATGGTAAAAAGTTGCAATCTTCCCCACCTTTAAGGGCCCCTGCTAAGAAAACTGGGATATCAAACTAACGCACTAATAAATAGAATACCCAAGAGAATACTTCAGAACAACCTATAATAACACAACAACTTCACTCCCCTGCATGAATCAGAGGAATTCCAATCCAAGAGTTATCATGCCCAATCTAACCAATACAGACCTGACCCTCAAAAGTAGCTTGAATATGAGGCTCAGATTGAAAGGGAAATAATACAAAACTAGGCAGAATATGATTATAAAATGTCATTGCAATAGGGTGGAAAGATTTAATATGAGTCTATAGATCAAATAACATCCACAGAAACCCATGATAGTCCACCAAAAGACATATGAAATAAGAGTGAGGTGGAGCAAAATTTACATAAATTACAGGAGGAACTTGAGCTAGCCAAATTCAAAGAAGAGGAGGAAAGGATAAAATAAGAATTGCAGCAGATAAGGTCTATAAGTACAACAAATAGCTCAAAGTATGTATCTCCCCATAAGCAAAGTGGGCATGTTCTGACAAGCAATCCGCAAGGATCACATTAGAATACAAGTAGTTCAAATACTTCAAAAGCACCACACAATCCAAGTAATACTGGTTCTATACAACAAAATATTCCACCATGAAATCCAAGAACACATTGTAGACACCCAAAATTGACCTAATTATCATTAGCATTCAAATATCGCATTAGCTACTATCTGCATTTGTCTAACACACTTGAGCAATGTCCCTATCACTTATTTCTTCTATTAATTAAATAAATTTATATTTATTTAATTAATTCATTAGCTATTTCCTCTAAAGCTATAATTAAATAATCTGTAATTATTTAATTATCTTCATTATATCTATTTTAATTAAATAAATCTTATTTATTTAATTAAAATTCTATTCACAAATCCACTATCCAATTAATTAAATAAATTTTATTTATTTAATTAAGTTTTCTTATCATTTATCTCAAATGAGCCGACATGTGTGCCTCTTTCATTTAAAAATATAAGAGGTACTACATCTTTCATTTAATATCTTTCACATGTAGTACTTTTTATGTACACGGTCACACATAAGCCTTATCTTCCTTCCACTTGTCATCTACACATTCACCTATGACTATCTTTTAATCTCAGCCATTCACATAGCCACCAAATCACCATCGTTGATTGATTTTGGTTGAGTTCTATATAAACACCCTCTCATTCCATACTACATCTATCCAACATTCATATAGTGTCTACATTATCATCTTGAGCATATTGAGTATTTTAGCATCCATCTAGCATATTAGCATTATCATCCATCCATCATGGTAGCTTTTATCTTCATAATTATTCATTGTTGAGAAGCAATCCACATCATAAACAAGGAATCATACAATCTAGGTGATATTGTTCTTGAATTGCATGCTTTTGATTTCATTTGGATTAGATTCTTTGATGATGGTAGGGTTAGGTTTTCATGGCTATGCTTGATCTTATTAACTTAATTTTTACCTTCACATTTTGGCACACCCAGTGGGACCCACGTCCCTGATTAACTTTGTTATCTGAAGTTATTTTTGTGAAGATCAGATTTTTTGAGCGCTTACAGTAAGTTCTAGTCACTTATGAGTGAAAACCAGTCCCTGCCTAAGCACACACATCGCTTTTAAGCTAAAACATGCCACTTTTAGCATTCCTAGGATCACTTCTGAGTGAATAGTAGTCACTTATTGCCTTTTTGCATCGCTTATATGCTAATAGTGGTCGCTTATTGTCTTATTTGCATTGCTTTTAATCTAGTGATCGCTTTTAGCTATCTAGATCACTTTCTGCAAAACTAGGTTTTTCTGTTATATCTTATTTTTGCAGATCTGAGTCGGTTATGACCTATAATCCCTGTTGCTTTTTTACATCACTTCTGAGCTTTATCATTTTGCATCTGGGTTTACTGGCATCGCTTTGGATCTGTATAGTTTTCTTTCAACAGAATATAGATCACTTCTGATCGACAGTCGATCGCCTCTATGTCGCTTTCAGTGTTTATCATTTGCAGTTCGGTTTTCTTGGCTACTAATTAGGTATTTGTGCAACATCTTATCGATTGTCCAAGAAAAGGAGGTTATCAAACTACTAACATATCTTTTGCATTTCTGATCGGTCCAAGACTTGTGATTTATCACTAATCTAGGAACATTTGGGCTTGGTGCTTAAAAGGAATCATTGCTTGCTCCATGCTTGATTTATCTTTCTTGATTTCTTGAATGCGCATGTTTGTAACCCAAATTTAGTAGCAAAAGTATCCTCTCCCCTTACCTATCAAATGGATCTTGGGTGCATGAGAACTTGTTATTATCTTTAGAGGGCCTGCCTTCCCGGTGTGAGAAGGGTACGACCCAAGTGGTAATAGGCTAAAGCCAAGTCCTTCTGAACCACTATATGAGAAAAGTGTTTGTCTCGAAAGCCACAAACAATGAGTGTTGTTGTGTTATACCGACAACCAACCTCCCCCAAAACCCTTGAAGGCTGGGAGACTCTATAATAGAGAGTAGCGCTGCTGCACGTATAGCCACCCGAACGGATGCCCTTATTAGCAACCTTGTATAGTAGCCAAAAACCTTCTATTTGTTGACACAAAAGGTGGGACCTTTGAAGTTGCCTTGATTCATGTGGTTCTTAGTAGAGATAGCAGGGACAATCCTAAGGTTTGGTGGGGGGACAAGCCTTGGGAAACCTGGATCTTGGTATGCGTGAGAAGTGTGTGCCATGGAGAGGAGTCGGTGCTACCAAGATCTTGAAGCTATCTACTTTGAATAAGCATGGTCAGGGGACTCAACAAATACAGTCCTTTCCTAGCCTAGGTTGTACAAGTTTGTGATTGTTGTGAGTGATTGCAATTACTGTTTTCTTGTCAAAAAAATAATTTAGACATATTTCCTGACAGACACAGACCGCTTTGAGCTTTAACTGCCTGCATACAGACAACCAGATCACTTTTAACTAGCAGTTAGTCACCTTTTGCTTAAACTAAATCACCTTTGAACAATAGATGCTCACCTCTGGTCTGAATTGGGTCACCTTTAATCAACAGTAAATCACCTCTGAATCAACACTAATCACCTATAGCAAATTGGATCACCTCTGGTTAATATTGTATCTTGTTACCTGAACCAAAAATAGATCACTTTTAAGCTATTAGCAGTCACTTTTGGCCTTTTCTGAGCCACATTTGAGCTATTACCTGTCGCCTGTGGTTAACTATCAACAAATCTTAGTAACTCAGCCGAATTAGCTATATTTCTAGCTTTCTTAGCTTCAACATTAGCTTTCAGACCTGCCTTTGATCATTTATAGATACCTGGATTTTATCTCCTGCCTTAAGCATACCAAACAATTGGACTTTGTGAACTTTCCATCCTCTTGAGATCCCAAACCAGCAAACCAAACATCAAATAATCAACTCAATCAATCAGCAAAAAAATCATCTTTTGGCTTTAGCCTTAGCAACATCAGCAAAACAACAACCTTAACAAACAACTTTTCCCTTGAGTGTGTGAGCTATTCTCTAGGGAAGTTCAACCAAGCAACCAACAACCAACAACTAGCAAACAACAACCAAGCAACCCAACAACAACAAAGTAAACAACAAAAACCTAGCAAAGCAACCATCAACCAATCTATCACCAAACCATTATCTTTTGGGTCTCAAACCTTGACAAGCTAAAGTTCAATTTTCAACATCAACCATCATGCCTCAAACTAGGAGCCAATATAGAGCTAAAATGGAAGTAAAATTACGAGCTAAGATGGAAGCCAAGATGCAACAATCACAATCAACACCCCTTAGAGATGCAACTCAATTTACAACTGACATGCCTTCTCACATATTTGTGCCCCATGGGTACACCATTGGCGAGTCATCACATCAAGTGCAATCACACCCCTTCACAGTGACTTATGAAGAGCATTCTCAAGAGGATTTATCTGACTATCAAGACACACATGTATGGGACCAAGTTGAGAAGCTTGTTTTATCTGATCCTAATTGCTACTTCTTGCAACCTTCCCGCATGGGAGCCAAACTACCAAGCGAATTTGACATATCTACTATTCAAGAACATGATCCAAGCACTCCCACTGTTGTTACAAAGGGACCATCCACTATAGTCATGCCATCGCATACCATATTACAAAATCCATCTCCCAACCCATCTCTTTCATTGCCTATTGTTACTTCATTCGACCCACCATGCTCAGAGTATACTTTAGAACCTTTGATAACTCCAACCAATGTGTTCCCTTTCCTTTCACA
Organism: Cunninghamia lanceolata; assembly: GCA_027924645.1. NCBI lineage: Eukaryota > Viridiplantae > Streptophyta > Pinopsida > Cupressales > Cupressaceae > Cunninghamia > Cunninghamia lanceolata. Next base: position 6,516,436 of record BSBN01000596.1, read on the forward strand.
AAATCTAAACATTCCACCTTTCCATGTTTCCCAACATACTCCTCCTACCATGACCGTATCTGTGCCTCAAGTAACACAAGTTGTTCATGTTGCCCAAGTGCAAACTCCTTAAACATCACAAGCTATCCCCATATCCCATACTTTGCAAGCTTCGCAAGCGATCCAAACAACACAAACTGTCCAAGCTTCACAATCATTGCAATCTGCTACTCCCATTGCATCACATGTGGACACCACATCCCATATTCCTACCATTGCTAATATGGTCTCCACGACCTCCACGGATCCATCCAACACATCATACAATCCCAATGTTAGTCTCATTGACATGAGTGACCCGCCTATTGTTTCACAAGCTAATCCTAGCACTGTAGTCTCTTATGTTGATCAACTTACATCAATTCTGCCATCTTCCTATAATCCTTCGCAAACCATCAATCCATCTTATACTACTCAAGGATTACCCATTGTCACCCAACACATGACATATACCAATCCTCATGTTGTCCAAAATACAAACCCAAATATCCATCCTTCTTCTACATCTACCAATCCTTCCATCACTTACCATATTACAAATCCAATGCTGAATTCACAACCATTGACCAACGCTAATCCATCCTCTACTTCCCATGTGATGCAAAACCTTGGCGTTAATTCATCACAATATAGCCAACCACTGCTTGTGTCTCAGGGACAACAATCCTCAAACACATATGTGGCACATACTAATCCTTTGACATACATTGTGAGTATGCAACCTCAACAAACGGTCATGGCTTCATATATCCCACAACAACAACCTCAATATACATCATATTACACTTCACCACCCAACCAACAACCCCTTTGCAACAACAACAATTATCTCCAATGGATGTTCAACAAATGATTAACAAAGTAGTAGGACAAAGCAAGAAGACATTTTCCTTAGAAGATATATGCGCTTATCTGTTTGACAAGTCACTTCATATGACACCTTTTTCACCACACTTTGAAATTCCACAATTTGATAAATACAAAGGAAAAGGAAATCTGGAAGACCATCTTAGAGCATTCTTTGTGGCATGTCTCGATGTTTCTCAAGACGATACATATCTTCTGAGACTATTTCCTCGAAGCTTAGTGGGACAAGCTCTTGAATGGTTCTCTCATTTACCTCCGGGCATTAAATCTTTTGCGGAATTAGCAAATAAATTTGTATCACACTTCGCTTTTAACATTGAACATGAAGTGAACATGAACGACATTGTCAACAATAAACAACGCAATGGTGAATCTTTCTCTTAATTTACTCAATGATGGTGTAATATGGCTAGCAAACTATCATGGGAAATACCTAAGAAACAACAGCCTGATATCTTTGTTCAAAATTTTCATCCCAAGCTTTCATTCCAATTACAATTGCAAAGTGATAACACCTTTGATGAACTTGTTTCTAAAGGAACCATCATTGAATGCGCTTTAATTGCTAAAGGCACTATCAAAATTTTTTGAGATAACAAAGACTATCCTCAAAACTCCAATGATAAATCTCTCTTTTGGAACAAGAACAAGAATGTTGTCAATGATGGTGTTGTAGGAGAAAAGAACATATAAACAATGAAATCTCCTATCAATATTCAAGCTGCCTCTACAACAAGTCAACCATTTCAACGAACTCGACAACAATAAACTTCAAATCCCCGCCGACAGTTCACACCATTAGCGGAACCTATGGAAGTTGTCTTTTGAAAACTTCTCCAAGCGGGAGATATCATGTTACCGGATGCACCACCCAATGACGAACTACTCTTCAAAGCTCTTTGGTACAAATAAAATGAGTATTACGATTACCATAGAGTCAAAGGACACAAAAAAATGGTTATATGCGCTTAAAGCATGTTATTCAAGATTGCATTGATCAAGGTTTAATTAAAATCACACCTCCAACATCGCAACCTACACAGCAACTGACATCGAATTATGATCTAGATGCTTTTAAGAATCCACTTCCATCTCATGACAAACCATGTAACCCTCATGCTGGGAATTCCATTTAGTACAACTATGAATCATCCACTATTGGCCGCATTGACCATGCTCGCATTTCTACCATTACTATCCAAGGCAAAGCACCCGACTGCGCTGTCACTACTCGAAGAGGTCGTGTTACCATTCAAGGAGCACCTGTCCATCCTCCCCAACCATCTTCTAGCTATAACATCCTTGATCACCTTGGCAAAACACCTGCACATATTTCCATTCTTGAGTTGCTTCACATATCCCCTACCCACAAAGCTATTCTTGACAAAGCCTTACAAGAATCTTTGGTGCCCAATGATATTGATACCACACAATTCCAATCTATGGTAGCTAGCATTGCAGCCCCTTGTCACCTAAACTTTTCTAACAAAGATCTTCAACCCTCCATTCATCCTTGACACAACGAAGCCCTCCACATCAAAGTGTTTGTCAACCAACGTTGTATCAAACAAATCTTAGTAGATGGTGGAGATGGTCTTAATATATGTTCCTTAAGATTAATCAAACAATTGGGATATTCTGAAAAAGATGTTGACACTTCCAAGGTCATTACTATCAAAGCATATGATGATGTCGAGAGAGATATTGAAGGGATTATTCACTTGCCTATCCAAGTTGGGTTGGTCACTACTAACACCCATTGTCAAGTTCTTAATATTGAGCTTCCCTATAACATCATCCTTGGATGTCCATGGATCCATGCCCTCAAAGTAGTTCCTTCTACATACCATCAATGTCTTAAATTTCCACATAATGGTGTTGAGATTACTATCCATGCCGATCCCAATCCATTTGAATTATATTGTGCTTTTCAAGCTAAGTATCAAAGCGCTAACTGCATTCCTATCAACACCAAACCATATCCATATTCATCATATGTAGATCCATCCACTCTACTCAAGCCATCATCTAGCAAAGCCACTTCCAATCTCCGTATCAAGTACACCAAACATGGCCCGGGTGAGTACACATTGCAAGAATCTTGTTGTGTTGGAGCTCTTCCCTTATCTCCCAAATCTCATGGTAAACCTTCTACATCCAAGCCATCTTCATCCGCAGCTGTCATGAAAGCCCCACCCACAATATTCATTAAAGGTGGATTCCTGGATGATGAAGACATCGATGACATCAACTCCTGGATATTCTTTGATGAGAATGACCAAGTCCAACTTGAAGTGGAGAGATATAACAATGGGTTTCGCATCATTAAGAATATGGGCTACAAAGGACATGGTGGATTGGGATCACAGGAACAAGGACCTATTGAACCCATTGTTGTGTCTAAGAAGTTTAAGAAGCAAGGCCTTGGCTATCAGCTGGAGGTACAGTGTTCTAAAGACATTAAGTGTATTTCTAATATGGAAGTTGGACCTTCCTCGGTAGGAGAGACTTCTAGTTTGGATACCATTGACGACTCCTCCCTTCATATTACCAACCTTTTTCAAGAAACCTCCATCTTCATGATTTCCACAACTTCCTCTAGCCATAACCATTCGTCTGTTACCCTTTCACTCATATATCTTGACCTCGTCGATTGGGACCAACAGGGGGCACTGATATTGGATACATTTGAAAATGATGAAGCTATTGCTGAATTCATGGGATTATGACAAGGCCTTCCATTGGGTGATCATAAAGTAGGTTTCATGATGGATCTACCTAAACTAGCATATTTTGGTGGAAGTATCAAATCCTTCAGTCACAAAAGTGAAATAAACAAAATAAAAAAAGATAGGTCACTAGGTGAAAATTGAAAGGCACCTCTTGACCATGAAAAAGTAAAAGTAAACGACATATCTGAAGGTGAAAACTTCTCTAAGGCACCTGAGGATGGGGATTTGATCTTCCTGTCACCACTGACTATCATGAGAAATCAACAGTGCTAGTTGAAAAATCACAAGACGTGAACTTGGGCACAGAGCAGAATCCAAAGATCACTTTTTTGGCAGCGTCACTATCAAAGTAGGAAAGAAGAGACTTCACAGTATTTTTCATAAAAAGAGCTATCAATTTTGCATGGACTTACGCTAACATGCTAGGTCTAGATCCATCACTTGTGGTACATCATTTAGCAGTATCTCCTAATGCAAAACCTGTCAAACAAAAATTGCACAAAATGCATCTGCAAGCAACTCTATTGGTTAAGGCAGAGATTCAGAAGCTACTAGAAGCAAAGTTCATAAAGCCTATTGATTATCCAGAATGGGTTTCAAACTTGGTACCTGTAGCAAAACCTGATGGACAAGTTCGTTATTGCATAGATTTCAGAGATCATAATAAAGCATGCCCTAAAGATGACTTTCCACTACCAAGCATAAACATCATTGTAGATCTCATAGCTGGACATGAAATGCTATCTTTGATGCATGGATTCTCAGGATATAACCAAATCAGAATCGTAGAGGAAGATCAAGACAAAACATCATTCATTTGTCCATGGGGTACATATTGTTGGGTTGTAATGCCTTTTGGTCTCAAGAATGTTGGAGCTACGTATCAACGAGCCATGACAATTATCTTCCATGATCTTTTTTCAAACTATCATGGAAGACTATGTTGATGATATTCTAGACAAATCCAAGAAAAGTGAAGGACATCTACAGGTATTAGCACAAATCTTTGATTGACTAGAGAAATATCAAGTCAGCTAAACCCAAAGAAATGTGTATTTGGTGTAACATCTAGAAAACTGTTGGGATACATTGTGTCTCGATGAGGAATAGAAGTGGACCCTGCCAAAGTAAAAGCTATCATGGAAATGCCTCTGCCAGTAAATCTCAAGCAGCTTCATAGTCTACAAGGAAGGTTACAGTCCATCCGCAGATTTATCTCACAACTAGTAGACAAATGTCATCCTTTCCAACATCTTCTTTGCAAGGGTGAACTTTTTAAGTGGGATGAAAAGTGTAAATAGGCCTTTGACAAGATAAAGGAATATCTGGCAACACCTCCTGTGTTAGTACCTCCTGTACTTGATCACCCATTATTGCTTTACATCTCTTCAACAATAGCAGCATTGGGTGCCCTTCTAGCTCAGCATGATAATTCAAGGAAAGAGCAAACCATTTACTATATCAACAGAACTCTTGTGGGATATGAACTTAATTATTCATCTATGGAAAAAACATGTTTAGCATTAGTGTTTGCTTCCCAAAAGTTGTGACATTATATGTTAAACCAAACAACAAAGCTCATATATAATGTTGATCCACTCAAATATCTTCTCTCCAAAGCAATCCTTATGAGAAGGTTAGCAAAATGGGTTATGATCTTAAGTGAATTTGACATACAATATGTGGATCGAAAGGCCATAAAAGGACAAGTTATCGTTGATCAGTTAGCTACAGTACCCATCACAGATATATCCAATACGTCTAGAATTCCCTGATGAAGGATTGTTCAATCTAACTTCACCAACATTGTGGCAACTATATTTTGATTGATCTTACACACAACATGGATCAGGAGCAGGGATATTGTTTGTTACCCCTCAAGGAGATTGTATTCCAAAATCATATAGAATTGCATTTCTGTGTACCAATAACATAGCAGAGTATGAAGCTTTAATCACATGATAACACATGGCAGTACAATGGGCTATCAAATAGCTCCAAGTCTTTGGTGACTTTCAATTGGTTATCAAGCAAGTCTTAGATGAATATCAAACAAAAGATGAGAAGCTTCTTCCATGCAAGGTAATGGTTGATGATTTTAAAAAGTACTTTGACAATATCACCTTTGAACAAATCCCAAGGTTACAAAAAAAAGTAGCAGATGCCATGGCTATGATTGGATCTCTTCTAGACATGCTGTCCAATACACACAAATGTGAGTTTCTGGTTGAACAGATCTTGATTCTAGCATTTGAAGTATCGCAGTCTGAGCTTATATGTGAGATTGTTGGTCCCAATTCACTGTGGTACGAGGACATATATGAGTATCTCCATGATCAAACCTTTCCATTCCAACTATCTAACACCCAATGAAAAACCTTTATCCGTCGAGCCTCTCGTTACACTATCTTAGGAGACACCCTTTATCGCCGGAGTCTTGATGGTATCCTTCTTAGATGTCTTGATTATGAGGAAACAAAAGTTGCGTTATGTGAAGTACATGAAGGTGTCTGCGGATCGCATTCCACTGGCCTTGGTCTTGTTAAGAAACTTCTACGAGCTAGATACTATTGGCCAACTATGGAGAAAGATGCACAACAATTTGTAAAGAGATGTCTACAATGTCAGAAACATGGGGATCTAATACATGCACCAGCACATGAACTTCAGCCTATCACTACTCCATGGCCCCTCTCGCAGTGGGGACTTGATCTCATAGGTAAAATCCATCCTACTTCATCAAATGGTCATAAGTTTATCATAACTGCCACTGAGTACTTCACAAAGTGGGTGGAAGCAATACCCAAGACTTATATTACCGGCAAGCAAATATCCAAGTTCATCCTACACTATATCATTTGCCGTTGTGGAGTTCCTCAAGCTATTGTCACTGATAATGGTCATCCTTTCAAGAACCAAGAGGTTAGAGATCTTTGTAACAAGTTTCATATCCAACATAGATTCTCTACACCTTACTATCCTCAAAGAAATGGCCAAGCTAAGGCTTCTAACAAAACAATTATCAAGATCCTCAAAAAGATAGTCAATGAAGCTGGTCATGATTGGCATCTGCAACTTCATCCTGCATTATGGGCATATAGAACAAGTATCAGAACTCCCACTAGAGCTACACCCTATGCTCTCGTATATGGCATTGAAGCTATCCTACCTATTGAGGTTGAGATCCCCTCACTGCGAGTATCTCTACATCATACTATCTCAAATGAAGAATATCGAGTATCTAGACTCCATGATCTTGAGCTACTAGATGAAAGGTGTCTTACAACACTCAACCATCTCCAAGTCTATCAAAACTGTCTACGTCGTAGCTACAACAAAAAAATTAGAGAATGCAGATTTCAAGTTGGAGATCTTGTCCTTAAAGAAAATCAAAGGAATCAACAACATCGTGAGAAATAGGGAAAGTTTGAACCAAATTGGCTTGGTCCTTTTGTCATCACAACAGTCTATGGATCAGGTGCATACACTCTCTCAACACCTGAAGGCATTCCCTTGGATGAACCAGTCAACAACATTCATCTCAAGAAGTTCTATCCATGAATCTTAGCTATTCCAAAAAAAAATTCCATCCAACAGTGAAAACCACTTTGTGGTGCTTTGGATAACAAAAAAAAATAGTACAAGATAAATAATTTGCCCTCTCGTGAAAACCTGGTAAACAGGCGCCTTGGATAAGTACATAGTGAAAACCTGGCAAACAGGTGCTATGTTTAGTGACCAGCTCCCATCATCTCTTAGTTTGTTTGATCATAGCTTTTCCTAGCATATTTCACCATCTTACCTACATAATCCATATCATAATCCACATTTCGCCTTGTACAAACATCATTGTCCGCTTATCCATAATAAAAATCTTTCCATCCTCGCCTTTGCCATCCTAGCCTTCATAGTTTGGATTTCGTTGGGGTAACTATATCATTTGGCACCTTAGCATCTTGTTCGTATGCACTCATCCATCGCCACTTCTCCACAAATAAAACCTCATCCCACACTGGGGGCATTTGTTGAGCCTTATTTGGAAGTGGATACCTATAGCTCTAGCTCATAACACAACAAACATCAACGTTCATAACACATCAAACTTTCAACTTCAACTTCAAACATAGCACGCATCTAGCTTCAAACATGACAAACATTTGGAACCAGGACTGACATCTTCACAATCAATCGAAGCTCAAACAACATTAAAACATATCAAAATCCAAAAAAATTAAAACAACCAAAAACTTCAAGCAATAAAGTTGATCCTTTGACATCAACCTTCAACACAATAAGCAAGAACTACATCGCCAGCTCTATCGTTAAAGCCTTGATCCCATGGATACAGGGTATGTAGGCAATCTAAGATGTGAAGGAAGCACTCTGATTTAGGTGAAGACGATAGCCCCTCTCTCATCATTCCATCTTTTATCTTTTTTCTAATCATCCTCCTTTAATCTTTCATCTCACTTTCTTCTATCTTTCATCACTTACATCATCAATAAACCTAGTACTACATATTCATCATGTCTCATCATCATCATAACTGTGCTTTGATCCCATGGACACAGGGTATGTAGGTAGTCTGGAATACGAAGGAAGTTTCCAGTACGCAAGCACAGACTATCCACCCCATCTTCATCTTCTTTCATGTTCCATCTTCTTCTCTTTGACCAGCTCAAGCAAGAAGTAGATTATGTGTATCAGAGAAAGTTCAAGAACTTTAACAAATCAAGAATAAGCTAAAAGCTATTTGTCCGCATGCCTTAAGCCAATGTTTGCTATAGCATTTTATCAACATCTTTAGCCTTTAACAGGATACATCTTTTCTCTTAACAAGGTGCTAGCTTAAATCCATCTACGAGTACCTAAATTTGGCAAGAGAACGTGATGATAGTATCTTTTGTCCCTTTTCTATGCCTAATCAAGATTACGTTGATCTATCATATCTTGGTATGTTGCGATGAAGTAAGGAATGGGGCATGGTCATATTGCTTTCATATGCCATGTTTGCGGGATGATCTTATTCTCTTCCTATGCATATTGGTATCTTGTATGTGTTGGGATTAGCATCTTACATATCAATATCTCTAGTATCTAAGAAGCTAAACATTCTCTTATGCATTTGAAACTATTCTATGCTAAGACTAGCTCCATACATATAACCAACAAGGTGTCACTATGTGTAGTGGAGATAAGCTCAAACCATTGCTTATAGCATCAAAGTCCATCTCAGAATACTAGCTGCTATTAATATCTTGTGTATGTTGGCTCAACATCTTGACCTCATACGTTTAGACAAGATTGTAGCATGTTAGTTATGCATTGGATATCTCGATACCTTGGTCTTCTATACCCTGGTGCATAACATCCATATGCTATATCAAACATAAGGATTGCATTTCTCTTCATTTTTGAGCAATTACTTTCAAAACCGACCATACCATCTATGCATTCCAGCATACACCTATATAGTCCTCAATCAAGATCAATCTTTCCTCCATCTTTCTTGTCCACCTTCTTTATCCTGCAAATACCCTCTTGGGCAAATGTCGCTCTATAATATATCTTCCGCGTCCAAAAATGTATCTCGCCTGCCTCGCATAGACAAGCTTTGCATCCTCCTCATCCCATCTCTCGCATGATAACCATGGCCTCCACACAAACCTATCCACCTCATCCAGTGTCTGCCTCTAGTATACAACTCCTCGCCACTGCTGATAAGTTAGAGCTCTGCTATACATCCTAGTATACGGTTCTCCTGCTGCCCTCGCCACCCATCCATCTAGTCTCATCACTGGGATGTGCTCATATGCCCACACATGCAAAACTGTAACCCCAACTGACATACTAGCTCCAAACATGTAAGTGCAATCATGCAGATAATGCTATAGCTTCCCTAGTACACACTCATCCCATGCATATCTCGTCCCATAGGAGAACATCCCCTCCATCACTGTCCCCCATCCAACCGGAAAACCTCTAGCTCACCTGTCTCCAACCAGCCATCTGATAATAGCTACTACTACCCACTGTAGTCTATCACATAGCTCCTCCATCCTAGCCATGGGAATCTCTGAGCCCTCATCTCCAATGTCTAGTGGCTCGAACAACCTCCTAAATGTAGCTAGACCCATATCAGGATCATAATCTACTCGGTCCCCATCAATAGGAACACGCAGAATCCAGAACACATCCTCCAAGGTGATAGTCGCCTCGCCTATTGGCAACAAGAATGAACTGTGCTCACTCCTCCATCACTCCACCATCGATGTCATCAATCCTTGATGTGCCTGCACTGGCTCTAACCTTGACACATGCTCCAATCTGAGGATCTCTAGCATTAGCCACTCATCTGCATCCAGTAATCTAACCAACCGCAAATCCCTAGGATGTGTCTCTCATGATAACAATGGTGGTAGTATATCGTACATCATTCCACTCACCATATCAGTCCTTGTGCTATCAAAATTGACTTTTGCATGCTATATTTGACTACCTCTACTATAAGTGACCCATTTTTCTATAAGTGCTATCATTTTTGACCATCAGTGAACCATTTTATAATATGAGCACATTTTTAGCTTACAAGCGACCTACTTACCTTATACGCATGCCTGTTGACTGTAAGTGACCTCAAACACTACATGTGCATGCTGTCTACCTATAAGCGACCTATTTGCTATATGCATCCGTCTTTTCCCCATAAGCGAGATATATCTATATAAGCATCTACTTTTCCTCCATAAGTGACCTATTCTAGCCATATGCACATTCCACCTATCTATTTCTTCTAGCAAACTACATGCGACTCATTTTTTCCATAAGCAAACAAGCATCACCCATATGTGACCTAATCTACCCTAAGTGACCACTTTTAGCCCGCAAGCGACCTGAACTGCCTAGCCTCTAATCGAGTTGCTTTTGGTGATGTGTGTGCATTTATGACACTTCTAGCCTTTCAAAATCACGTTTTTAGCAAAAGTTTTGATACATACCGGTATGCTTGCTCCCTCTGGTCGCCCATGTGTCCTCACCCACTTGGCACGATGATCTCTACGTGGAATCAGCATCTTGATAGCTCTCCAACTCTCGCCGCACAACAACTCTAAGGAGCTCTGGATCTCTCTAGCTTTCTGAACACAAATGAGCACAAATGAGCCTCTTTGCCCTTGAAGGACCTCCTTATAGCCCCTGTCCAAACCCTAATTTTACTATACCATCCCGTTTCTCTCCCACCTAACCCCCATTTTCTTCATCCCAACCTTGTTTTCTAGTCTTTGATCTTATCGTGAGCCAAGCCAGTCCTTCCTAGTTAGCCTGGCTTACCTGTCGAGGGGGCATCACCTTGTTTATCAAGTGAATTATCATATCTTCTTTGACACAATGCTCTATCAAACATTGTATCAAAGAGGGGCAAAATGTAGACACCCAAAATTGACCTAATTATCATTAGCATTCAAATATTGCATTAGCTACCATATGCATTTGTCTAACACACTTGAGCAATGTCCCTATCACTTATTTCTTCTATTAATTAAATAAATTTATATTTATTTAAATAATTCATTAGCTATTTCTTCTAAAGCTATAATTAAATAATCTTTAATTATTTAATTATCTTCATTCTATCTATTTTAATTAAATAAATCTTATTTATTTATTCCATTCACAAATCCACTTTCTAATTAATTAAATAAATTTTATTTATTTAATTAAGTTTTCTTATCATTTATCTCAAATGAGCCGACATGTGTGCCTCTTTCATTTAAAAAGATAAGTGGTACTACATCTTTCATTTAATATCTTTCACATGTAGTACTTTTTATGTACACGGTCACACATAAGCCTTATCTTCCTTCCACTTGTCATCTACACATTCACCTATGACTATCTTTTAATCTCATCCATTCACATAGCCACCAAATCACCACCGTTGATTGATTTTGGCTGAGTTCTATATAAACACCCTCTCATTCCATACTACATCTATCTGACATTCATATAGCATCTACATTATCATCTTGAGCATATTGAGCATTTTAGCATCCATCTAGCATATTAGCATTATCATCCATCCAACATGGTATCTTTTATCTTCATAATTGTTCATTGTTGAGAAGCAATCCACATCATAAATAAGGAATCATACAATCTAGGTGATATTGTTCTTGAATTGTATGCTTTTGATTTCATTTGGATTCGATTCTTTGATGATGGTAGGGTTAAGTTTTCATGGCTATGCTTGATCTTCTTAACCTAATTTTTCTATCACACACATAATGTCTATAATCCTTCCCACCATATGACTAACACTTATCCACCTCCTGGTCAGCAACATGTTCCACCCCACCAACAAAATGCAAATATGAATCCACACCATAATATACAACAACATCCACCTCACCATTACCACCAACAATATCAACCAAACCAAAATTTGCAAGGACCCCTTAATATAAATAGATACAGACAACTAGATTTATCTAGGTACCAAATTTGCCCTGACCCTATTGATAATGACTTAAGAAATGCACTTCCAAAGTTTTCTGGAAATAATGCCATTTCAACAGAGGAACATATCATAAACTTTGAGACAGTCATGGACAATTATGGTGTACAGTATGAAGATATCCTTATGAAATTATTCATGTTATCTCTAATTGAAGATGCTAGGGATTGGTATAAAAACTTACCCGATGCTTCAATTAGCTCCATGACAGATTTCAAAAACCAGTTCAAAGAACAATATGGTAGTCATACTGATCCAAATTTTTCTATACATGAACTGACAAGTATTCAAAAGAATTATAATGAGTAAGTAGTGGATTTCAACCAGATATTCAAAATTATATAAAAAATTTCACCTGAAATGAAACATCTTGATGGCATGGCCCTAGCTTTATACTTGAAGGCTTTTGACCCTAAAACTGGAAATGAACTACGGAATAGAGCTCCTATGACTCTTGCAGTAGCTCAAAAGGCTTTTGTGAATATTGAAAACAATAGGAGGGCTGCTGAAAACTTAGAAAAAGGGAAAACATCAGAATCCCACAAGGTCCTAATAACCACCAAACTAGACAAGCAAATTATTACAGAAATGAAAGGCCTAGGTTACATGACATGCCTTAATACTAATTGGAAGGATGGAAAGCCTATGGATAATAGACATAAGTAGAATTATAGTAAGGACACCCCTGATCCCTTAAAGAACAGGGGACACATGTAGTGGAAAGTAATCCATGGTGCATGGCATGCAACCTACCCTATTTACCTGAATATTATGTGGTAGCCCAATCATTGCAAGAAAATGAAATATCTTATGATTAGGATAGGGATGATCATACTATAAATATGTTGGAAATGAGCCCTCACTTAATTGATGAAGAATACTCATCTTTTGAAGAAGATGGTTTTGAATATGATGTGAGCAACCAGAGGTATAATGTTAACATGGGTCAACAAGAGGTTTTCTCTAATCAAGATGATGATGATGAAGGAACTACTTATACATCTAATATGATCCCACAATTCCATCTTAGAAAACCTACAGAAGAGGAAAAAAGAGCTCTTAGAATTGTTGTAGTAGCTCAAGCTAGAAATAATTATAATCTAAGAAATAGAACCATAAATGCAGATCAGGGAACACCCAGAGGCATGTTCATCAAAGAAACAAATCATAAGAGGGATGTCCCAGATAATCAGAAGAAAGGAGAAAATTAGAAAAATACACATAACAAAACATCCAAGATTGAGCACAGTAAGATGAAGAATGATAATAAGCAGAAATATGAAGAAAAAAGCCCCAATAAAGAAAAAATAGAAATGATCACCATTGTTCCTTCATTCGATATAACACAAGCATTGTCCCAAATTAAGATATTAGTACCATTAATGGAAATGATGAAGATAGATGAATACAGTGACATTTCTCTTAAGTTGATTTCTAATGTACCAAATCAGCAAAGTCATAACAAAAACAAAGAGGGGCCAGAAAATAAAATAAATAATCATGGACAAGAGGTCATGAGAACTCTAGAAATTTATCTTGGTGACACCATAAAAAAGAATCCTTCCCAGGTGGATCCATTCTACATAACACTCCTAATCAATAACAAATTGGTAAGAAATTGCATGATCGACTTTGGAGCTGCCATAAACATCATGCCAATAGCAGTCATGAAAGAATTAGGCCTGTGGGTGGATACAACATATGGTAAATGTTATGTAATGGACAACAGATCTATTCGAGTTGTTGGAATCATGAGAGATTTAGAACTGAAGTTAGCCTCATGTCCTAAAGCAGCCTACAAAACTGATATAATTGTAATAGATACTCCACCATACTATGGTATATTGATATCTAGACAGTGGACTGCTGCAGTAGGAGGAAATGTCCAACTTGATTTATCATATGCTACAATGCCAGTGAATGGGAAGGAAGTCAGGTTGTGTAGAAAGCCAAGATATGAAAACATAATAGATCGTTTGGACCCAAATCGGATGAATTATTTTTTGTGATGTAGAACTTGGGAGTTTTAGGATTGAAAAATCATAGCCTGAGTTACAAAGCATTGAACCAATAGAAAGAGAGGTTCAATTAGATGAGCATGGTGTGTGGCGAATGTATCTTGATGGTGCATGTAGTAAAGGAGGGAATGGCACATGAGTAGTATTAATCTCACCATCAGGCAAGACATTCAAATATTCATTTTTACTGACCTTTGAATGCACTAACAATGTCGCTAAATATGAGGCATTACTATTAGGTTTGAACATTGCCCTAAGACTTGGAATCAAACTACTAGTAGTATATGGCGACTCTGAATTAGTTGTCTCATAGATCCGGGTGAAATATTCATCAAAGAACAAGAGATTGAAACAATATAGAAATGCTATGTGGGATACCATTGAACTCTTTGATGCATTCTCCATAGACTGGATAGAAAGGTCCAAAAATATAATGGCAGATTTCTTAGCAAATGTGGCCCTGAAAAGAGATGATATTACATTATCAGGAATAGCAGAAGTAGAATTCAAGACTAGGCCAACAATCCCTGATAATATTTATAATTGGCAAGTATTCAATGATGATGAAGATCTGATTAAGTTCCTTCATTGTGTAGACCAATATTAATCCTAAGCGATTGATTTCAATGCATTTTTGGAAGAAATAGATGGTAAGGAAACCCTTTTGGGAAAGAAGTGGTCCAACTCAAAACAAATAAAATACCTAAAGACCTTGTAGCCTTGGAAAGAGTGTTTGATAGACAAGATAGATATAATTTGAAGCCTGCAACAGTCAATCTCAAGGATGTTGAGGAGATTAATTTGGGAACATAAATAGCTTCTAAAAAGGTTTATATTAGGAAAAGGATCAGCCAAAAAATTAGAGAAATAGTTATAACCCTATTCAAAAAATATAAACATGTGTTTACATGGTCCTATGATGACCTTAAGGCATACAGAGAAGACTTATTTTAACATGAAATACCATTGAAACCTGATGCCAAACCATTCAGACAAAGGCAAAGGCCTATAAACCCTACATTGGCACCTAATATGCAAGAAGAACTTATGAAGCTCAGAGATGGAGGTATTATCAAACCAATTAGACACTCTTCATGGGTATTGAACCTGGTACCTATAAGAAAAAAGAATGGTGATATAAGATTATGCATAGATTTAAAAAATTTGAACATTTCATCACTAAAAGATAACTTACCCCTTCCAAACATGGAGACCATGTTACAACAAGTGACAAGATGTGAATTGTTGTCCATGATGGATGGCTTCTTTGGGTACAAACAAGTAAAGGTTAAAGAATTAGAACAATATTACTACTTTTACAACACCTTGGGGTACTTATGTTTATGTGAGAATGCCATTTGGCCTTACAAATGCTAGGGCAACATTTCAGAGGGCCATGGATGTAGCTTTTGCTGATTTGATTAACACAATAATAGTGGTTTACTAGGATGATCTTACATCATACTCTAAAAAGGCAGAAGACCATTGTTTACACTTAGAGAAAAAATTCATCAAGGCTTTGGAATATGGTATTTCCCTAAATCCAAAGAAGTACCTTTTTGCTGTGACAGAAGGAAAACTACTAGGACACATAGTCTCAAAACATGGTGTAAGGATTGATCCTGAAAGGGTAGAAGCTATTGACAAAATTCCTATTCCAAAAAATGTGAAAGATATTCAATCTTTCTTTGGACAAATAAATTTTGTCAGAAGATTCATATCAAACTTTGCAAAAATTGTCAAGCTAGTTTCCAAAATGTTGAAGAAGGGTGCAAAGGTGGATTGGAATAAAGAGGCCATTGATACATTTATCTCCATTAAGAAATCTATTAAAGAGGCTCCTATATTGAAATCCCTAGAGTTTGAGAAGACATTCCAAATATTCTCTTTTGCATCTTTTCATACAGTGGCGGCTATGATGTTGCGAAAGAATAAAGAAGGATATGAACAACCCATCTCATTTTTTATTAAATCACTTTAGGGGGTAGAGTTGAAATATGACATTATTGAGAAACAAGCCTATGCCCAAGTGAAAGTAGTGAAGGCATTCAGGCCATATTTGGTTGGAGCTCATGTAATAGCCTATGTACCAAATACTGCAGTGAAGGATGTTTTTATCCAGAATGAAGTCACAGGACGGAGATGTAGATGGATCAATAGAATCCAAGAATTTAACATTCACATCCAAATCACCAAGCTTGTTAGAGGTTAGGGTTTGGCCAAGTTAGTGGCTAAATCAAACTTGGAAGATGCATAAGTTTGCAACATACAAGAGGAGGATAACATTATTGCAAGCATTGAGCATACACCTTGGTACACCAATGTAATGTATTATTTCAAGAACATGAAATGTCCTCAAGGCCTAAATGACAATCAAAGGAGAACTTTGAAACTCGTTACATCAAAATATGTCTTCATGGATGGAGATTTATACTAGAAAAATAGAGATGGTATTTTACTCTTATGCCTGAATGAAACACAAGCTGAGGAAATGTTACAAGAAATGCATAAAGGTGTGTGTGGAGGACACTTCTCAGCAAAGACTACTACCCATAAGATAATGAGATTAGGTTTCTACTGGCTTGAAGTCTTTAAGGATGCCCACAAATATGTGAGAAAATGTGAAGCCTATCAAAAATTCTCTGGCAAATTAAACTATTAAATAGCCTTACCATTAAGACAAATGCAAGTTGAAGCTCCATTTCATCAACGGGGAATTGACTTTATAGGGGAGATTGCAGAAAGATCCAGTGGTGGATATTAGATTGTAAAATTTTATGAATACCTTAGATATCTTGAAATGATGGATGCATGCATGTGGATTGTTCGAATGATTTGATTGTTGATTGCTCACAATCTGCAGCATAAACGATGAGATGAGATTGATGAAGAAAGATAGGTAGATTCATGGATGAGGAGGAATTCTGGCAGAGTAACGATGCTTGAGTGTTCATCCATGAAAAATGGCTTGGAATGAATTAATTTATAGGCAAGTGTGAGAGAATGGAAGGATAGAAACTTCCATTTTGTAAGTGATAATTGAAATAGAAAGTTGCTTGTGCAACTTGGGAGAGAGAATGGAAGGTGGGTGAGTCCACTTGAGAGATGAATTAGAAGGTGAAATAGATGAGTTGAGTCATCTCAAGAGATGGATATGGAAGGTGGAAGAGTGATTAGAGAGATTAGTTGAGATGGAAATGGAAGGTTGGTGAGTCATAATTAAATAATTTAATATTATTTAAATTATGAGGAAATATGATGATAAAGTGATAAATAACAATAAAATAAAAGACTTATTTTATTTAAGATAGAAACTTCCATTTTGTAAGTGATAATTGAAATAGAAAGTTGCTTGTGCAACTTGGGAGAGAGAATGGAAGGTGGGTGAGTCCACTTGAGAGATGAATTAGAAGGTGAAAGAGATGAGTTGAGTCATCTCAAGAGATGGATATGGAAGGTGGAAGAGTGATTAGAGAGATTAGTTGAGATGGAAATGGAAGGTGGAAGAGTGATTAGAGAGATTAGTTGAGATGGAAATGGAAGGTTGGTGAGTCATAATTAAATAATTTAATATTATTTAAATTATGAGGAAATATGATGATAAAGTGATAAATAACAATAAAATAAAAGACTTATTTTATTTAAGAGGAAAGGGATTAAATAAATAAATAACATTTATTTATTTAATAATGGGAAGGGATGGAAAATTAAATAAATGTTGGATTTATTTAATTCGTTAGAGGAAGATGCTAGATTAAGTAGACAGTGTGGGGTGCCTAGGGAAATAATTCTATCAGATGCCTAGATGATGCAACGTTGTGACAAGGTGGACATTTTTGGGTGTCTACATTTTGCCCCTCTTTGCGATGATGTTTGAGATGATGAGATTTATGTCGAGTAACATCATTTCAAAGAAGATAAGTTGTGGATAGAGGAAAAAGATGATGATGTAAAGATAGGATGAGGATGTAATGATAGGATGATGATGCCCCCTCAAGAGGATAGGCGGGTTGGACAAACATGGGTAGGCTCTCGAAATGAAATGGATTGGTCAAGGAAGAAAGATAAGAAAATGGATAGAAGAAAAGGAAGGATGCATTATGCTGCAATGAAAGTGAGCAACCATGATGTTTGATATAGCATGAGACATTATGCACTAGGGTATAAGACCAAGGTGACAATGTGTCCCATGCCCTAGCGTAATACAACCTTGTCTAGAATACAAGATATAAATATTAGCTAGGAAGATACAGATGCAAATGTAAAAATGAGAACACACACAAGTAAGAAAGCAAGCATGAACAAATGATTCAAAAACAAACAAGGTATTGCCCCTGTCAAACTGTAAACTGATGATTAATTGTTGATTGATTGATTGATGATAGTGATAGATAAGGATAGTGTTGTCATGGCGAGGAAGGATATATCCCTAGATCAACACAAGGATGAATGACTAAGTGATTGATTGATTGATTGGGTTTACAACAAGGATAGGATCAAGACCAAGGATGTGATTGGATAATTTGATAAGCTTGATTAACTTGATTGGTATGGTTTAGGATGAATTACATCTGAGTTTATTACTGATGAGATTGATTAAAAGAAGTGATGGAAGAAATGGATTTGATTGGAAGATGATTTGAAGAAATGATTTTGAGTGATTAGTTGGAAGAATTGTTTTGAAAGATTGATGAATTGATGGAGATAGATGATAGAAAAAGATGATGAAAGAAGAATGAGAAATATCACCTTGTGCCTGAATCTAGGCACTTCCTTCGTACTCCAGATTGCCTACATATCCATGTCAGGATCAAGGCACTTAACGATAGAGATGAGATGTAGTTCTGATTGTGTTTTATTGATGAGATGATGAAGATAGATGGAGTGATTAGATTAATGTGATTAGATGCAGTGATGATTGGATTTGTTTTGCTTTGATTTGATAGGTTTGATTAGGATGATTTGGCATTGATTTGAGTTTGATGAGCTTTGATTTGATTAAAGAATTGATTTGATTGATTGGAAGAATTTATGAGATTGATTTGATTTTATTGCTTGTATTTTTGGGAAATATTTAATTTTTTAGTATTTTTTTAGGACGTTTTATGATTTTTTGGATTATTTTTCAGGACTTTTTATGATTTTTTTTTTGGATTTTTTAAGGACATTTTATGATTTTTTATTTTTATTTTTTCAGGACATTTTATGATTTTTTAGAGTTTTTCAGAACCTTTTATGATTGTTTTGGATTTTTTAGGACATTTTATGATTTTTTTGGATTTTTTTTAAGGATAGTTTATGATTTTGTTGGATTTTATATGTTTTGGGATGTCAAATGGATTTACAATTTGAGCAGCCTTTGTGCTAGATACCAATAACAAGGGAGGACCAAGTCTAGGTGGCAGGAGGTAGGTAAGTAGGATAAGAGGTGGGTGATAGAATGGAAAGCTTATGATAGATAGATAGGTAAAAGGATTGGCTATAGTGGATAGGATGGAAGACTCGTGATAGGTGGATGGATGAGGGGATAGACGACATCAAATGTATGCATAAGAGAGCTAGGATGTGATCTCCAAAGGCTATGTCTCATCCGAATAACATGCCCCATTCTAGGTAGGATTTGACATGAGAAAGCTTATGACAATAGGATAACATGATGGATTTTACATGGAAAGGCTTATGATAGGTGGATAATGATGGGATTGTTTGGAAAGGGTGATGTATATCAAGAGACATCCAAAGCATATTTAAACATTTGCCCCCAATCCTTATCAAGATCAAGAGAAGAAGTGAGGATGAATGGATGCGATATGATAGGTATGTGTAGGTGTAATGGATAAGGATAATAGGCAGGTTGAAAATGATATGGTGGATGAAACTGTTGGCAAGAGACACTATATGGATTCATGGTTGTTGTCATTGATGGCAACAAAGGTCATCCCACATATCCGCAAGTCATAATGTGTCTCTACCAGAAGTCAGAATAAAGATTGTTGTGGTCCGGTGAACAAGAACAGAGCATGTGGCAAGGTCCGACAGATTGATCCAGATCTCTCAGAGGAAGTGTCTTGGTGCAGTGCAGATTTGGGGAAGTCAAGAGGACTACCTTGAGTGGTATATTCCAAGGATTTAGCCTCCGGTGATGGACAAGGAAAAAGATATGAATAGTTGAGTACCGGATTCCTGAGAGACAGTGAAAACAGAGGAAGAACTGACTGACAGAGTATCAGACTACTTTCCGGATGTGTTACTGTTGATGATAAAGGTTGTGAAGGCATGAATCATGTTTGGCCGACATGATTAATGATATCTACTAGTATATGCTTGATCCGCATTGCTTGGTGAGCAAGGATTCAGCCGACAGAACAAAGTTTGTAAGAAACTAGACTGTTCCGGATGCCGACTAGAAAGGTGATGAAATTACTTGTGCGTATATATATAGAGGATGGATTTAGTTGTGAAGTGTGTGTGAATGTATGAAGAGATATGCGAATAAGTCTAGAGCAGAGCAGAAGTAGCAAGAAAGATCCGGTATGTGAAAGGATAGCAGAATAAAGAACAGAGGAAAGATGAAGTGCAGCAGATCAGTGTACTGAGCCTAACCGGAACTGAACTCCAGCATATGCAGATGCTTCCAATCAGTTCAAGACTGTGATTCTTATCACTTTGTAGACAGTGTGTCTTCTTGTAGGCAGTGGGCCTCTTGTGAGCAGTGTGCTCAGGCAGTGAGCCCTAATTGGCAAGTGCCATTTTGTAATTTCCTATTCTTCTAACAGAGAATAATTTTTGGGTTAATCACCCCGTGGTTTTCTCCCTTAACAGGGTTTCCACGTCAAAAATACTGTGTCATGTGTTTCTTATTTCATGGTAATGTTTTTTGTTTGATTCAATGCTGCATTAATTAATAAGAAAGTTCAAAAAGGAAATAATTAGGATAACTGATTCACCCCCCCTCTCAGTTATCAACAATTGGTATCAGAGCTAAGTTCCTCCTAATAGAGCCTAACAGCTTGAGGAAGATCTGGGAATTCAAATGGATGCATATGGTTTAAGGGAGCAACTCAAGACTGCCCTTGAGGATCTTGAACAGTCAAATTCTGAAGTCAATGAATTAAAAGAAAGACTCAAACAGGCTGATGAATTCATGAGAGAATTAAAAGACAAATTAAGTCTCTCTATGAAAAAGAGAAAGGAGCTGCTCCAATAGTTGGCAAGACAAAGTGAAGAAAGCAATACAAATGAAGAATTGACTGAGCAAACCAAGTTATGTGAAAAGTTATCAAAAGAAGTCATTATGTTAAGACATGAAATGGAATCAGGAACTATAAAGTTTACTCAAGAAATTGAAGAAAAAAGAAAGGATGAAGACAATCTAAGACAATCTCTTAAAGAAAAATTAGAAGAATGCCACCAGATGGACAGGATTATCAGACATCTTGAATCTGATCTTGAAGATGCCAAAGATAATGAAGAAAAACTTGAGGATCAAATTGCCTCTCTCAAAAGAGACCTTCAAACAGCAAATGAATATAAAGAGAAATTCAAGATAAGTTCTGCTCAACTTGAAGTTCTTCTTGGAAGTCAAAAGAGGACAGATGACAAGTATGGTTTGGGATATGAGAAAGGAGAAAGCTCCGGATCTGGTCAAAAGAATCTTGGATCAGAAAATCCAAGGAGCAGGCCTAGAAGACCTCCGGTAAGACAGCCAAATGCTCAAAGATATCCATCTTTCAATGGATACTGCCACAGCTGCAACCACTTTGGTCACAAAGCTAATCAATGCAGAATGAGAATGAATCAGATTAATTCATCCTTCTCTGGATAGTGCTTCAACTGCAAAAGGTATGGACACAAATCCCATGAATGCAGAATTATGCAAGTAAACAAATCATTCAAAGGTAGATGCTTTACATGCAATAGAGTAGGTCATATGGCTAATCAATGCAGATCAAGAGGATATCAGTCAAATATGCAAAGAAATGTTATTTGCCAAATCTGCAATAGGTCCGGTCATAATGCTAAAGTCTGCAGAAACAAGAATCAGGACAAAAGAGGTCCGGTGTATAATCAGAATCAAGACAAGGGTAAACAAAAGATGAATGCGGATGAAGTTAGGAATCAGATGAGCAAGATTTGGGTGAAGAAAAGTTCAGAGAATGTAGAGGTTGGATCCGCACCAGACTCTGGTGCTGATATTTCTTCCGGAAATTAAAAAGTGAGCTCTGGCTCAGGGGGAGACTCAAAGAAAATCCTGTTCCCCCAGCCAATCAAGTGGTGCCGGATGTGGCACAAGATGCGAAGTAAAGGGTTTAAATATATAAGTCTTGAGATGATCCAGATAAGATTTCAGAGGTCCGCATGGAGTTATGAAAAAGCTGTGATCGATCAAGTAAGACCTGTTCAGGGAGATGCTCCGGTATGACAAAGGATTACAAAAAGGTCCGGAGAGATCCGGAAGTGCACTATCTTGTTCTGCGGATTGGATAGAGTGTTTGGGATGTTCTTGTAATATGTTACCTTGATTTATTCATGATTGAAAGATCCGGATGATATTCACAGATCAGGACTAATCCAGGATACTCCAAGCTATCCAGACAAGGCAAACCAGAATAATGTAGGTGAAGCATTTATTGCAGACAGATATTAGGGTTCGCGGAGCAATATAAGGGATTTCTCAAAAGTCATTTGCTCATTCTGCACTCAAGAAGAAGCGAAAAGTGGAGCTCTGCAACAAGATTCATCAAGCACACCAAGGATCTCCTACCGAAGTCATTGCATAAAGAAATCAATCCAACCACTCCGTGCAAACCGAAGGCGCATAAGGTATTCTCCGTTTTTCATTATCTCACTGCAAATCTTTGAAGAATGGCTACTCCAAATATAGTTAAGATCTCTGATAGACCTCGCCCCACATTCAAGAAACATCCTTACAAATCATTGGAGGTAGATCCACTAGGAGCCTTCTCTAGTGTTCCTCATGGTGTATTGCATACGGAAGATATTAGGGTTTACATCCATGCGAATCTTGAAGACTTTGGAGAATCAAAACTGATGGATATCTATCACAAATAATTGATAGATGACTCCTTTGAGATCAAACCTCAGTATAAAGCCATCCAGGACAAACACTTTGCACAGTGCATTCATTTCCCATGTTTTGAAGAAGATGAATGGGTCCGGTATGTACTAAGTAGAGTACATGACAACTTCCTATGGTTGAACCAGCCCTTCAAGATCACCAAAGATGCAATTAGGGCTGTAATCGGTCTGCACTCATCTGATGGATTACCTGTTCTCAAATCTGTCAAAAATCAGACAGTCAGTGATGCAACCGGATCCAAGTTTGACAAGAGAGCTATGACAGTTGATGACATCACTGAACCGGATGTCAAATTTGCAGCTATGATAATTGGTTACAAAATCTATCACTCCAGTAGGGAAAATTCAGTACCGGGAACTGCAATTTACACAGCTTATCAAATGTTAAAGGAGAATGCAGACTATGACTTGTGTGAGCTTCTAGTAAACCAACTCTTTGAAAATCTGCAGAAGATTAAGAAGGACAAGAAAAACTCCTTCAAGTATGGCAATCTGATCCTTTGTCTATTCTTTTACTACATAAATGAGCTTCCCGGATCCAGTGGATGGATATGGCAGAATGACAGACTGGTTGCCATCCAAATCAGAGACTATTTGCATGGACTTGGGGATGCAAAAGCAAGAAATACAGCTCTATGGGGATACTTCAAGAACTTCCAAAGCATGATGCATGCAAGAGAAAGAATACCCCAATCCCTTGTTGAAAAGTACAAAGACACAGTATGCTTCATGGTAGAAACAGATCAGTGTCTGATGGAGGCAGTGGAGCCAAGGACTGTCTGGATCATGCCCATGGGGTATGAAGTGGATGAACAGATAGTAGAGCTGCATGTTCAACACATGCTAAGCCAGCCCAAAGATCCTAAGGCAGAAAGGTTTGGAACCTTTGAGGAACTGAGTGTAAAGTTACATGTAGAACTCAGGGAACCAGAGATAAAGAGGAAGGTAAGAAAAGAAGTTGAGCATATTGCTCAAGGCCTAGGCATCTCAAAAGAGGCACTTGATGCCAGCCGGGAAAAGAGGAGGAAGGCTGAGGAAGAAAAGAAAAGTAAAGAAAGTGTTCCGGTTGAAACTCCCACCCGGACCAGATCATCAAAAAGATCTACACCTCCCACAACCAAAAGTTCAAAACTGGAAGTCCAGGCATCCGGTAAAAGATCCAAGACAAAAGCCACAAGGGCTTATGAAAGCCAAAAGGATGAGGAGGAAACAGAGTCAGATGAGGGAGTAAAAGAAATAAAGAAACAGAAGAAGAAAGGATCCGGTAAACCCTCCACAGGCCAAGACAAGGATGAAATGGCAGAGGTTTCTGTTGAAAAGCCCACTCTGTCTCTAGAAAGTGTAATCAAGTCAGTCACGGTAGATGGAAACCTTCAACCATTGACTGAATTTTATGATGACTACAATGAGGCTGACCAAAAGATTCTGCAGGAAGCCACAGTCAAATATCTGAACATATACAATAAGGCTTTCATTGAGATCATATCTCTTATTCCTAAAAGCCTAGAAAAGGAATTAGAAATAAGAAAGAATAATGCTCATGCTAAAGATCTTGAGATCCAGGAGCAGATAGCTATTCAGCTATATCCTCAAATTGATCCCAAGACAATGAACATTATCTTCAAAGACTGCAAAGATGAGTTCAGAAGTAAAGCCAGGATGAATCAACTCATGCTTGGTGAGACTGACAAAGTGGCCCAAGAGACAGAAGAGATCCTCCGAAAGGCCTTCAAAAGGTTCAATCTTCCTGTTGTAGAGGACTTAGGTGCAGAAACAGCTGCGGATTTGGAATCATCTATTCCGGAAGAAGTGGGCCCTGAACAAACAAACATCTCTCCTCCGGTTTCCCCTACAGTCTCCGGATCCAAAGAAGAAGAGAAATTACAGGAGAAGGAAGCAGGGGTGAAAGATAAAGAGGTTGACAGTTCCCAGACTGCAGAAGAAAAGAAACATCTATCTCCGGCAAGAGACACTGCACAAACTGTTCAACAATTTTTGAGCAAAGCCACTGTAGAAATTGATGAACCGGACCTACTAAAAGGACCATTAGATTTTGACTCTTTGTCACCGGTGCAAACAATGAAAATAGCCTCATTTGCAAATGAGAAAGTCAAAGAGAAGCTGCTGAAATCTCACATGGAAGACTGTGAGCTTATGGAGGTAGCATCTGGAGTGCTAGAAAAGATCATGCCATCCTTTCAAAAGGATCCCACAGCCTCCTCTTCCGGTAATCTCAAAACCTTAGTCAGCAGTGTTAGTACACATTTTGAATCTCTAGAAAAATCTGCTGAAGAAAAGGTCCGGAAGGAATTCTTGGATAAGAGATTTTCAGAAGTATTAGAATTAATCTCTAAAGATAGGAAGATTGTGAGTATTGGAATAAAGAGCTTAGAGAATGCTCTTAAGGATGGCGGTGACATTTACAAATTTTGTATATCCTGGCCAAAGGCAATAGCAGCAATTGATAAGAAAATAAAAGAAGAACAGGACAAGCTACAAAGCTTATCTCAAAGTTTTGATCCTCTCTCTTCCTCCATAATAAATCAAGAATGTCAGACTATTGCAGTCTTGAATGAAATAAAGAATCTTGAGAAGGAAAGGAAGAATATCACCAACCAGATGGGAGAACTTAGAAGGATTATAATCCCTAAGTTGGAAACTATGCATGAGGCCATCAGTGATGCTCAGACCACCGCCCAAACAAAAGATCCGACAGATCTCAAGCGGGCAGAAGCTTTTGCATTTTTGTTGAGTGGTCACATTTCAATTTTGGATAGAATGAAGCAAAGTTGGGCTACTGAAATGATCCAATTGCAGACATCCTTTGCAGACATTCTTCAGTATATGTGAGTATGTAAATATGCGGCTATGTATAGAAAATTTTTGAAAATTTTGGTGTACGGACCCTACCCTTTGCCATTGATGTCAAAGGGGGAGTGAGGAGCAGTGAAAAATGAGGAATCCAACTAAGGGGGAGTTCCAGAAATTGTATATAAAGACAGAGCATCAGCAAAGGGGGAGCATAGTGTAAACACTTAGTCATTTTTCACTAAGTGTTGCCATCAATGCCAAAGGGGGAGATTGTTGGCAAGAGACACTATATGGATTCATGGTTGTTGTCATTGATGGCAACAAAGGTCATCCCACATATCTGCAAGTCATAATGTGTCTCTACCGGAAGTCAGAATAAAGATTGTTGTGGTCCGGTGAACAAGAACAGAGCATGTGGCAAGG
This sequence comes from Cunninghamia lanceolata, assembly GCA_027924645.1. Taxonomy (NCBI): domain Eukaryota; kingdom Viridiplantae; phylum Streptophyta; class Pinopsida; order Cupressales; family Cupressaceae; genus Cunninghamia; species Cunninghamia lanceolata. The sequence goes on from BSBN01000596.1 coordinate 6,542,937, forward strand.
TCCGACAGATTGATCCGGATCTCTCAGAGGAAGTGTCTTGGTGCAGTGCAGATTTGGGGAAGTCAAGAGGACTACCTTGAGTGGTATATTCCAAGGATTTAGCCTCCGGTGATGGACAAGGAAAAAGATATGAATAGTTGAGTACCGGATTCCTGAGAGACAGTGAAAACAGAGGAAGAACTGACTGACAGAGTATCAGACTACTTTCCGGATGTGTTACTATTGATGATAAAGGTTGTGAAGGCATGAATCATGTTTGGCCGACATGATTAATGATATCTACTAGTATATGATTGATCCGCATTGCTTGGTGAGCAAGGATTCAGCCGACAGAACAAAGTTTGTAAGAAACTAGACTGTTCCGGATGCTGACTAGAAAGGTGATGAAATTACTTGTGCGTATATATATAGAGGATGGATTTAGTTGTGAAGTGTGTGTGAATGTATGAAGAGATATGCGAATAAGTCCAGAGCAGAGCAGAAGTAGCAAGAAAGATCCGGTATGTGAAAGGATAGCAGAATAAAGAACAGAGGAAAGATGAAGTGCAGCAGATCAGTGTACTGAGCCTAACCGGAACTGAACTCCAGCATATGCAGATGCTTCCAATCAGTTCAAGACTATGATTCTTATCACTTTGTAGACAGTGTGTCTTCTTGTAGGCAGTGGGCCTCTTGTGAGCAGTGTGCTCGGGCAGTGAGCCCTAATTGGCAAGTGCCATTTTGTAATTTCCTATTCTTCTAACAGAGAATAATTTTTGGGTTAATCACCCCGTGGTTTTCTCCCTTAACAGGGTTTCCATGTCAAAAATACTGTGTCATGTGTTTCTTATTTCATGGTAATGTTTTTTGTTTGATTCAATGCTGCATTAATTAATAAGAAAGTTCAAAAAGGAAATAATTAGGATAACTGATTCACCCCCCCCCTCTCAGTTATCAACAGAAACAAGGTGCCCCCAAGTGTAGGTGACATAGAAGATCAAACTTACACACGACAAATCAAATTAAACACAGAAGAAACAACCACAAACCATTACATATGAACACTAGGATTTCTGTGGAAAACCCAAAACTAGGAAAAACCAAGGTGAGTGTTAGCTCACAATATATTATGTAGGAACAATACCAAATTACAATAAAGGCTCACTGCCTAAAGAAGTGCTCACTGCCTAAAGAAAGAAAGAAGAAAGGAGATGGCTCACTATCAAAATGAACTGCTCAGATTGCATCTACACATGCATGAATGCAACTCCAATGAATGCTCAAAATACTGTCTCAAAACTCTTCATCTTGACAGCCTTGTTTCACTGTTTTGCTTTTACATTGGACAGGATATCTCCTCTTCTGCTTCTTGTCATCTGCTCTGTACTTTCACCTTTTCCTCACATTCATATCCGTAAAGTCACATTTGAAACACATAATTCAATCTCATATTTATATTTGCAACAAATAAAATCTTCATATTAGGTCAGCCTAAAAGTGTATCATGTAGTCATGCATTATGTACTTTGTCAGCCAAATTCATTCTCCAAAATCTATACCAGATCCAAACAATATTTGAAATACCTTCACACATGTTAGCCTCAACTATTTCACCACTTAGGATTAAATTCTAAACACCAAAACTTACCGCACACACATCATACTGTCATGTTGGCCTTAACCACAAACTGTTCATTGGTTTAGTTCAAATGTCAGACAACATCTTCCACTGCGGACCACAATACTTGCTCAAATCCATATCAGAGACTCTTCACATGTCATAGATCATACCTCTAGAACCACAAAGCAAAATATCCTTTTGTGGTAGAATGCGGACCATTGGAACTCATGCTCTGTCAGAGTCAAACTACACCATACCAAGTGGCGATACTCAGACGTTCATAACTGTTTCTCTAGTGGAGCTCAAAACTTGCAACTCTAGATTTAGATACTTCAAACATGTGTTTACAACACCTCAAAACCACATAACAAGATAATAATTCAGTTAAGTGTTCTATTATGATTTCCTCTACTTATTGTACTCCCGGGCTTAGACTTCTTGAAGATGGACTTCCAGTACTCATCAAAGACTGAAATCTTGAACAGTTGATCATCTGAGGACTATGAACAACATACCTAAACTACCTGATATGATCTTCTACTGTGGACCAATACCGGTGCGAATACTGTCTCCTTGTTGCTACTTCAATATACTGCCAACATAGCCCAAAATGGCTAAGTCTTCTTCTTTGGACCCAAAAAATTGTTCCAATCTTGTTTCTTTGCTTGTTGCCATTAATGCCAAAATCTCAGGACTATTTTTCTATTTTAGCACATATATACAAGTGATGTAAAAAATGCTTACTGTTGTTGTTGTTCCAGGAGAACATCTTTATAGATTATTTTTAGTTGCACCATTTCTTCATCCCAATTGGTCTTGGCATCGCTCAAAATTAGTGTGTGCCCATTAATCTGGGAAACCAAATCTTTTGCTTTCTTTACTGTATTAGGGGCTTCTAAGATTTGCCTTGTTTTATCTGTCGCTGTTATTAACTTGGTTAGGGAAGCAATTTTGAAACTTGCTACTTCCCGGAGATGACCCATTCTATGCTTTATGATATTCCTTTGGGTCTGCAACTTATGTATGTTAATTAATTGTTTCAACTTGTTCCCTCTGATTACCAATAGCATCTTTTGTCAGATCATATGTTTTAGATATCCTCATATTTGGGCTTCCCATCTATCTATTTTATCTTTTATCTCCTTAGTCTTGTCTTGCCATGTAAGACAAAATTTATACAGTTCACTTTCTTCTTTCAGGGCTAATTGTGCATACTATACACTTTTATCTAACAAAATTTTGTCTTGAGAAGCTTTATCTTTCAATTCAATTAATCTCTTATCATCTATTTCAGCTCTTACCTTTTTATCAGCAGCTTGCTTAAAGGATTCAAAATGGGAATTCATGGACTCCATAAGTCTTTTCATTTGTGCTATGGGAGAGAGTGTTCTATCTCTCAAAACTCTAGGCATGATCTTTTCAAAAATATTTATAGCTTCACCAAGTAATTCACTATCTTCCAAATGGGATGTCAACATTTCTTCTTGTACAGTAGCTTGAAAGATTGTTCCAAGTCTTATCTTCTGCAGAGGGGACATTGTAGTAAGGTTGATAGGTCCTTGCAAAAGGTTAGGTGTAGTCAAAATTTGAGCTTCCTTCTGCTTCTCCAAAAACTCTCTCAAAGAGTTAGCAGTGTCTCTGTTCTCTCCAACTTGAGATGCCTTAGCATCACGTCTCTCCGGAGGAGGCTCTTGAATGTGCTCTTGTTCATTTCTTTCTAGTTCTGGAGTAGGATTGTCTACCATTTGTTCATCTATTTCTTCTCTCTACTCTTTTAAAACTGGCTTTGTTTCTTCAAACCTCTTTTCTTCCTTAGTTTCTTTTATCTCTTCAACTTGTTCTATATTCCTTTCTTCTTCATTTCTTGTGTTTACCAAAGGAGTAATTGTTCTTTGCTCCAAGTTTTGTTCCACATTTATTTCTAGAATTGTATTATCTACACTAGTGTCCTGTTCCTCTTCATCGGCATCAACAATAGTTGAGATTTGTAGCTCATTTAGCACCCTAAGTGTTATTTTGTCTATTTCCTTGACTAATTTCTCAGTCTCACTAGACATCAGAGCATTTATTCTCTTCATGGTTCTAAATTCCTCACTAAGCTTCTTAGTGGCTTTGGTTATTTCCTCAGGGGTGATGTCTAAACAAAGTTTTAACATGACATATTCTTTGAGGAAAATTCGAGCCCAATTGGTTAGGACCTTATGTCATCACAACCACCTATGGATCAGGAGCATACCAGCTTGCAACACTTGAGGGGCAGCCTCTGGATGAGCCTATGAACATTCTACACCTCAAGAAATTCTATGCATAACCCATCAAGTACCCCAATCAAAAATCAAAAAAATAGAAAAATAATAATAAAATACAAAATCAAAAAAATAAAAAAATAAAAAAATCAAGAAAATTCGAGTGCAATAAAGACTTCCAATGGTGAAAATAACTTCGGTGGCACCTTGGATTGGTACCATGGTGAAAACCTGTTTCAGGCGCCATGTGTAGTGGCCGGTTCTACCATCTAATAAGTCCTCTTTCCATCACAACACTCCATATCGCACACATCCCATGGCTTGGAATTTTGAAACATCAAATCCTATCGCCCACCTCGCAATATCAAACCCAAAAACAATAGAAAATCCAAAAATCCAGAAAACAATAGAAAATCCAAAAATCCAAAAAACAATACAAAATTGCAAAAATCCAAAAACAATACAAAATCGCAAAAATCCAAAAACAATACAAAATCGCAAAAATCCAAAAATAATAGAAAATCACAAAATCCAAAAAATCCTTCCTAAACAATTCACTACAAATCAACCCCATACATTGATCTCATTGAAACTCACGACCATCAACATCCATCACACCCATCCCAAACCATTCCCACATCATCAAGTCTTGCTAGAACTACATATTCATCTCGCCCGCATCTTGAAAGTACCTTGATCCGGTGGACACAGGGTATGTAGGTAGTCTAGAATATGAAGGATGTTTCCAGTACTCAGGTACCTAAGATGCACCCATCCAACCTGTTAGGATGGTCCCCATTCACTGAGATTTCTGGACTCAATAAATGATACACATGCTAAGTATACACTTGAAGCATGGTCCCTAATGAAAAAATCATCAATCAACATACCAACTATAATCCCACACATGGCTTGACTATCCTTTTGCCCACCTTTCAAAAATTATCCAACAAAATCCAACCGATTCACATCCTAGGATATATCGTTCCCACAATGGACAAGAATCTGTCATCATGTATCTTGGCAAGAGCACACAAAGGCTATCTATATCTTTTTGTTGGTCTTTTTTATTATTGTTTTTTATCTTTTTGTCTCACTCTAGGTCATCTCCAAAGCTACCTTGATCTCATTATATCATGGTAAGTGGTGGACAACACCTAGAGTAGACATGGTCATTGTTTCTGTATGCTGTGCTTGTGGGTTTGGTTTCATTACTCCAAGAATAGTATTCATATCTTAAGGCCTAGGTCAGTTCTAGCATGATGTGCCTCATTTGCATATATAGGCATCAATACCTTATATGTACTATTACCACTCATCGCTATGAGTCCCCTTCCTAAGCCATGCAAGGTTATACTACCTTGGGCACGCATGAAATCAACCTATTATTTGCGGTTCTAGTCCATGAAATCATGGGATATATATCATCACCTAGGTCATCTCATACCTTTGTGAATTGTATCCCACATTGCTATAATAAACTAAGAAATTCTCTCAATTAATGTTATGCAACTACTGTTACTAGCTCAAATCATCCTGCTAATCATTTGTTCAACTATACCATCTAGGCCTAGATTTCGTAATCACCTAGCCTACAAAAATCCCCTCACTAATCCCACTCCTCCAACTTATTCTCACTCAACACATCCTGAGCCAAAATAAATCCCCCTTCAATGACGTGGTGTCTTATGACCTAAAAATTCCCTCATCCCCCACCCCATGCCCCCCCCCCCCCAAAAAAAAAAAAATATAGCCACTCCCAATCCTATCTGTACCCCATCCATCCACCCTTATTCTCTCCCCACCTATTCCCCTATCACACAGCCCCACTACCCAGGGTCCAACAAAGAACATCATGTGTATCAAGACTTAATCACCTCACATTTCATCTAGTTTGCATCTTACATATCATTTAGTTTCCATCTCATATATCATTTAACTTGCATTTCATTAGGTGCATTTTAGAATCCTTTAGTTGCATCTCATATATCATTTAACTTGCATTTCATTAGGTGCATTTTAGAATCCTTTAGTTGCATCTCATATATCATTTAACTTGAATTTCATTAGGTGCATTTTAGAATCCTTTAGTTGCATCTCATATATCATTTAACTTGCATTTCATTAGGTGCATTTTAGAATCCTTTAGTTGCATCTCATATATAATTTAACTTGCATTTCATTAGGTGCATTTTAGAATCCTTTAGTTGCATCTCATATATCATTTAACTTGCATTTCATTAGGTGCATTTTAGAATCCTTTAGTTGCATCTCATATATCATTTAAATTATGTTTTGTTAGGTGCATTTAGAATCATGTAGTTGCACATCATAATTAGTTAGTTGCATCTTACATATCATTTAGTTTCCATATCATAATCATTTAAATTATATTTCATTAGGTTCGTTTTATAATCCTTTAAGTTGCATATAATAATCATTTAGTTTACAAATCATTTAGGTGCATTTTAAAATCATTTAGTGAAATTTCATAATCATTACATTCCATTCCATAATCATTACATTGCATTCCATATATCATTGCATAATCATTTAGTTACATTTAGTTACATTGCATAATCATAATCAATAATCATTTAGCTGCATACCCATATTTCCATACATAACATGTGTTTATTAAGATAAACATACATTCCCATTACTTTTGGCATCCATAATAAATGTTTATTAATCTAAACATTTATTTGCATCCTACATCATAGCCCATAAATCACAAACATGCATATATCAAAATATGTAAACCATCATTACATCCATCATGTTACATCAATAAGTACATCCATAACATCAACGTAATACATTGCATAAACACAACACATCCATAGCATATAATCTATATAGCATACTGCATCCATCAACATAAGCATCATCATAATCATATAAAAGCATCATAAATAAACAAATAGGCCATCAAACAACATCATATCATATATCATCATCACAAAAATATACATTGCTCATGAATATACATAAAAAAATGTAATAACATGTCATGATACAATGCCTCCAAGGGCCAACATGATACAACTGTCACATAGAGGACCCTCTCTCTAATGTGGTGGGGAATCTTGGTCTTGGTGGTGGCTGTGGTCCTGCTTGTGGCTATGGCGGCGGCTGCGACTGTGGCTGTACCTGTACCTATGTAACATGTTGGGTCACATGTGATGGAGGACCCATCACCTACTGAACAAACTGAACTAATCTAGACCTATGTGACCTGGATGCCCAGGATCCACTGACCTAACTATAGCTTGGTGCACGCTGCTCTGCAGGCATTGCCATGTGATAAAGGGCCCAATAATAGTCCATCCATCCTCTAGCCTCCAACAACTGTCCCTATGCTTGAGACAACTGTGTCTGCATCAATATCAAAATTGGGGTCATACCAGTACCTGAATCCTGCAAACTACCCACCATAGCCTCTGCCTACTAAGCCCTTGCGAGTGCCACATCCTGCTCTCCCGTCAACACCACTATATCACCCTGAGCCTGGGCTAACTGTGCCTGCAATGCAGCCACCTATCCATCTGTACCATCTAATAAGGAAACTATCCCTCGCAGCTGCACCAACTCTGCCTCCCAACTCTCTAAAGCCTCCTGCAGGCTGGCTACCTGTGCCCACAGTGTCTCCACCTCCTCCTCCTCTCCACTCCGAGGCCGCCGACGAGATGTCGACCCTCAAAGCCCTGACTCTCCACCTACTCCTGAGGTGCCCACCTCTGCCTGATGTCCTGCTGCAATAGTTTGCTACGGCTGCGATATATGTGGTGGGGGTAGAACACCCCTACCTACCCTCGACAGTCCCCCACGCTGTCGAGGTCCTCCTTGCCTCTGCACCACTTCGATCTGAACCTGTTCAATAGGAACCTACTATACAGGTGCCTGCTGTCATACCTGCTGCTGGGGCACTTGTGAACCGCCACCCGCATGCCCCTCTCCCCCGACCCCAACCTGTCCAACTACTACTGTCGCTAGTACATCCATTGGCTCCCCATCCCTCCCAATCTCCCTCTCCTCCCCATCCCCTCCAACCTCCATGAGGTAGTCAACAATAATCTCCTCACCCTCCTCTAGGAACTCATCTCCATTGGAATCATCATCCCCATCCTCCTCAGACTCCTCATCCCCTGACCCCGCTGCCTCCTCTGCAGGGACTACCTCATCTGCCAGGTCGGTGAACCGAGTCAGTCTCCACATCTGCCACCATGTCTCATATGCAGGAGTAGTGCCTACATCCCTGACTCCACTCTACCAATCCCACCACAATAGCTACAAAGTCACAAAATCCTCCAAAGCAACCTGGGGTTGTATGACTGCAGGCCAATAATGGACATCCCGACGAGTCCGTGCAAAAATTGCCATCTTCTGTGGGGCATCCTGTCATAACCCAAACTGTCGCATAACCTGCGATGGTAGATACATGTCAATCATTTGATCTCCTTGACCTATCAAGTAGTGCTACTAGAAAGTGAAGGGCATGTGCACATCATCATCTGGCCATGGCTCCACTCTAATGTAGGGTCGCCAGGTCATCCGAATGACATCATCCAACACCCGTCGTCAATACCGAACCTGCCCAGTATATGTGTACTTAGCATCCCAATACATGAACACAAAGGCCTCAAACAAATGGTGATAGTACCCACATCTCAGCCGAGTAACCGCAATATGCTCCGAGATCCACACATGCAACAATGTAACCCCAGCTGATAAAGCTGCATCATAATGATAGACAACTGTATGCATCTCATGACAAAGTTGCGCCAACATCACTAGTCCCTAGGCATACATGGTGTCATGTCTAACCATCCCCTCAATCACCTCTCCCCATCCAACCAGAAATCCCCTGCCCCTCCTATCGGGCATCACTACGCCACCAATCAATGCACATAGAAATAAAGCAAAGGGATCTGCACCCGCCGCCAATGTCCCCTCATAGCTCATCTCCCTCCTATTTGCTGATAAAACAATGCGATCAAGGCCCTTTGTCCCCTCCTCATGTCGTATGTCACCCGACGGCCATGAATAGGTAGCCTGAGGATGCGATAAACATCCTCAAGAGTGATAGTAATCTCGCTAGTAGGAAGCAAAAATGTACATGTCTCTGGCCGATATCGCTCTACAACCATGATCATCAGAGCTCTATGAGCTGGCAGCATTGGCATCGACACAACTATCAGGAGCCCTAACCTCGCCAGTCGGGCCTGGGTGGCATAATCAAACTGATCAAATAGTGCCATCACATATGGCATGCGTCACTCCTGCGAGGACACTATAAATGAACTCGTATCCTGCATCCACAATTTTCTAGTCAAAGGTCTACCTCTCTTCTTCCAAACCCCTCCTTTTCTTCTAATGTTGAAAGCCAAAAACACTTTGGCACCACAATAGACCATGTTTCGCACCATTTTTAAAGATGGCACTACCACATCTCCCCAAGGCACTCATACAGATAATAGCACCATTGCGCAGCCTCTTTGCACCATTTTCACAAATGGCGCCACCCTCCCATTTGGCGCTAATATACATAATGGCGCCACTCTTCCCGATAGCGCCTATATGCAATATGGTGCTATTTATCCATGTGGCGCTAATCCTAAAAGTAGCGCCACTATTGAACATAGCGCTAGTCTATAACATAGCGCTGCCCTAATCCCTAATTGGCACCAAAATGCCAGAATCCAAAACACCACGCACATTGTGCTAATGCAAAGGATGGTGCCAAAACGTTAAACATTTGGCACCAATCAACCTCTATTCTACCTGAGCGGATAGCGCCAATCCAGAGGATTGCGCTAATCCGCTTATTTTTGGCACTGCGTGATCTTCCGATAGTGCCACAATGCCAATACCCAATTCCTGAACCCAAAAAATGTGAGAAAATCAAAAAATCACAAAGCTAGGGTTAGGCCCTACCTGGGGTCTAGCTTCCAGTGCCTGACCATACGATTGGAAATGCTCAAAAATGTGTCTGAGTCGAGGGAATCTGGGGTTGCGCTCTGCCATCTCTCCTTTGCTCCTTCTTCTCAAGAGTTCAATGTGTGCAAATGTGGCACTCTTAGGGCCCACTTGTCTTAATATAGCAAGCCATGTCTTCCTTCCACCCACTCTTTTTCCCCTCCAGGGTGTAGATCACAACCTTTTTCCTCCGTTTTTCTTCCCCTCATCTTCTTTTTCCATCCTCTATACAACCTTTGCTCCCGTCACGTCCTTTCGAGAGCTCGCCTGAAATTTTTTTATTTTTTTGGCGACCTCTTGAGGGAGCATCCCTCACCCATCTTATTCCTTCTCGGCAGCTGGGGCATATTCTTTCTTTGACCTGACGCCACTTCCCTGCTAGGTCCTGACACCACATCAAAGAGGGGCAAATGTAGACACCTAAAATTATCTTCATCGTCAAACTGACTCCCGACATCTCTAAACATACCAATTCCCCTTCTAATTAATTAATTAAATTTTTATTTGATTAATTATCCCTTCATCACCTAATTTTTCATCATTCTATCCCCAACAATTGGATTAATTTTATTAATTCAATAGTTCAAACCTTAGCCAATTGATTAAATAAATATGCAATATTATTTGGTTAATTTCCCCCTTCTCACTAAATCCAATTAATTAGGTAAATCATGTTTAACTAATTAATTCAGCCTATTAATTAACCTATCCCTAGCCTAGTTGATTAAATAGCAATTATTTAATTAGCTACCCTAGCCTACCTATCCCCTAGACCTAAATTAATTAGGCTAATCACCCTAATTAAAGTGGTCAAACCTAGCTTAACACCCTTCCCCACATCCTCCAAATAAAAAATTGAAATATATCCCACATAAGTCATTTTTTATAAAAATATGTCCAACATCACATTTAATTCCTCTTACACCCCTTACCCATGCCATACCTCATTTATCTCCACTCATCCCCAAATTAATTTTAATTTATTTTACCTTTCCCCATGTGAATTTTTAATTCACAAATAATCCAACTCACCCAACCTCATTTACTCCACCCCTTTCCCAAGATGAATTTAAAATCCATCTGTATTCCTAGCCCTCCATTCTTCCAAGATGAAATCTAGGCCCTCCACATCATCTTCATCCTCCACCATTGATCTCCCAAATCAATCTCAACCCTTGGATCAAAATCTCTCCAAAAATGTCTATAAATACAACATCCTCCAACCCATTTTGGGATCCAATTCTCAAGTAATGTTACCATGTCCAAATATATATTGAGCTAGTTTGTGAGTTGCATTAGAATAGAGCATTTCACATTATTTTCCTTATCTAGGGTATATCTTAGGAACTTTTGGGTGCAAGCTCCTTCCCCTTGATGAGATTGGGTCTTCATTGTGAAAGGTATAACTTCTTGTTTTGTATGCATTTAGTTTGTGTTTTTACCTTCGATCTGGATTTCCTAATCTACAGTAATATATATATATATATTAAGTTGGATATTTATTAAAGATCTATTAAGATAGGTCAAAGACTTCATAATGAAAGAGGTCTCGAGTTAATGTGTTATTACTGCTATGTGGTACGTGGTCTTTTGTGATCCTACGTACACTCAACTGTTTAAGGAGAGTGGTGTGCCTTATTGACCAAGTCATGAAAGTTTATCTATTAACCATTATCTCCATATTGCAAGCCATCATGGGAAATCATGATGAGGCTTTAATATCAAATGATGGTATGTGGTTGGGGGAGAGTGTGTTTTTATTCTTCTATTGTAGAAGCTTTTTGCATGCAAGAAGGAAGTTACTGAGGAAAGAGGGATTAGAGTGGAGTTTAGACCGAGGAAGGTCAAAAGTATTGGAGCCTAGTGGATCATTGTTACACAGGTTCATTATTTCTTTTTGTATTAAGTTTACCAAGTATAGAATACTTTATTTTGATGTCAACCTCGCAGAGGTATTTGTTTATATAAAAAGATCAAATGTCAGTAATTCTTTCCTTCTGTGTATAAGTTGAGAAGATATTTTCTCACTGTTGTTTTGTCAATGACGACTTAGTAATTGTTGTGTTCTTAAAATAATAAGAGCTTGAATAGCTTCATATATGAGGAGATGGAGGCTCTCTATATTGTTGTGTTTCAATATGATGTATATATTATTTACACTTTCTAGTATTGTATCTCGTTGTCAAAGACATACTCATCTTCGTGTCTTTCATTTGAAGACTTAAACTTAGTAAATCTTTTGGTTAGATAAATCGATGCTATTATTATCTCAGAGTCTTGAATTTAACAGTTGGTTTAATTCTATCTTGGCGTTTAGGAATATCCATTGGCCTTAGTTTCAAAGTGCCTTGACAGTGTTGTGTAAATGCAGAGTTGGGATTATCTATTGATAGAGATTATTGATAGTCTCATGCTATGGTATTAGAAGTGTTTTTTTATTTGTTGTGGCCAAATGTTAATATAGTTTGAGTAAGCCAAATACCAACAGACAGTATAGTTTGTGTAGGCCAAATGATAATTAGTCAGTATAGCTTGTATATATCAATTTTCATATAGACACAATAAAATTTGTTAGGTTGAAAACTTAATAGCTTAGAAGGATAACTTATAGCTACTGATAGAAAACTTTTCTCACTGGTCTGTAGATTCTAAACATTAGAGGGTTATATAGAAGATATGATAATCTAAATGTGTTTAGAGTATTGAGAGTAGTCTAGTTAACTATTTTGGACATACGAGAGTATTTCTTTTACTAAGGACAACAAATGAGCCTCTTTAGATTGTTGTTACACATCTTTTAGAAGTGACTAGAAGATTAGATACAAATATCCTTTATCTCTTAACTCATTAGAGTTTGTTGTTGTTTCTTAAACGAAGATTTTGGGAAAGATTATTCCTACTTTGAAGAGTATTAGATGTTTGAGTTATCATTAGAACATTTCAACTATGATTATTTTATATTGACATATTTCTATGATGTTCTATCATTCTTAATTTTAACAATAATGATGATCGAGAGATGACCATTAGGTCAAAGACATCATTTCTTAGTTATCCTTTATTGGATTAATCTTATTTAATGATTTATATATGTTTACTCTATTTTCTTTTACGACTCATTTGAGAAGATAAATTGAGAACTATGTGCAAGGTTAAATCAATCAAATCACTAAGTAGTCAAGATTCGATGAATGAACACCTATTATTATAGTATTATTGTTATAATATTTACTTTAAGGATATTTGTTATTACAATATATTGGATTGGAAAAGTTGAGAACCCTAGAGTTTGTTCAAAAAGGGATTAGGATTATTTAATTCTTAATTCATTTTTGATATTGGATAGTATAGAGTGTTCTCTGGTCAACACATGCTAGAGTCAAGAACCATAGATCTTGATAATAATAAATGACTAAGAATCACTTTGTTATATTGGATATATGTATATAAACTGTATATTTCATCAAGAAAAGAGTAATGACAGAAAGTCATAGACCTTAATAAATTGTGGATATGCAATAAGGTACTCTTGAAGAAAAAGATAAAGATAATCTAGATGAGGAATATTTCTAAGTCAAATGGACTACAAATTGGGTATAGATCAAACAAGTATGTCTAGAGTTAATAGACAAAACAAGATTATAACTGTAGGATGAGATAGTATTCAAGTCGAGTCAGAGGTGTGTGAACACAAGACTACATTTATTGTAAACATCTATTTATATATAAACTTTAGCCAAAGTGATGCATTTGTCTCTGCCTGTATTAGTCACTTCACAGTGTTTAGCTGACGTAACTGGTCAGTATGACCATACTTAGCTAGAAGGTTATCTAGAGTCATATGGTCAATTGGGTTATGTAGGACACAACACTAGGATTCATATGTAAATTTGTTAGATCTCCACATGTCTATTCTCTTCATGAAAGGAAGGGCCACTTCTAGGAAGGAAGGTGAGCAGGGTTTGCCGGTCTGTGGTTGGAGGTAAAACACTCAAATGATGCTCTCCCTGTATAGTAGAAGACTTGCCAAGATTTGAATGACAGTTATCAAGATTCCAGAGAGAGTGCTTTTTATACAATGTTCCATGATATGATAATGGTGTAAAAATTATGCTTTTGCATAGAGCAATGTATGTGTAAATGTAAAGTGAAATGTGATCACTGCAAGTTATCTTTGAATATATGGAATTTCAAGTTTTGAAAAATATTCAGAAAAGATGTACTTTTATTTATTGATGTTTATCAAATGATTTAAAAAATATTCCATTCTTGTTTTTCATGTTCTATACTTTCCTAGTAAATTGTGTGAGTAAATTTAGGTAATATGAGAAAGCATGTTACAGAGATTAATGAATGAAATTGAATGGTTGAATGAATGGATGACTAGGATTGGGTAGGTGTATGCCATGTAAGGATTCATTTATGAAAAGGCATGGTTTGGATTTTGTGAGGAATTTAAAATTGGTCCAGGATAGGACAAGTGGAATTTAAAATTGGATGAATAGTGCCACATTGAATTTAAAATTCCATGAATAGTGACCCTTGGAGTGGAAGAAAAGGAAATGGGACAAATGTACACTTTTTGGAAGATTTGCCCATGCTTCCAAAGTACTACTTGTCATGTACATGCATATACATTGAATGACAAGTGGACTTCTAGAAACATGGGGAGATGTAATTGTGAGTTAATTTTAATTAATTCATGTGTACATGATTAAGAGAAAAATAATGATGATTGCTAAAAGTAATCAAAAGTGCACAAAATAGGGAATTAAATAAATAGGGATATTTATTTAATTTTTGGGAGTGCATATGAACTATAGTTGTCAAAATATTTAAGTTTTGGACTATAGTAGAAGAAATTGATTTTTAGTGATGGGGGGAAGACAGGGAAATATTAATTAAATATTTAAAAATTATTTAATTAACATGTGTATTGGGTGAAATGGTGTGAATTGTCAGGTTTGGAATGTGGAAGATAAATGAAGGTGGTAGTGACCATTTTTAGGTTTCTACACCTATAAAGAAAAGGGATAAGTGGGAAATCATGAAAGCAGGGAACCCCAAGACATGAGGACATGTAAGCACTTTAAAAAAATTACATGAGCCTAGATGGTAATTCAATGATGAGTTGTAGTCCTAAACACATACATCTAAGCATGTAAATATGACCTCTTAGTAGTATGACTCTTTGTGACATGTGGATTGATGTTCTTCACTTTGTTTGTACCTCCCCTGTTCCCAGCTAACCTTCTAAGGTGTTGCATCTTCACCAATTACCCTATGTCAACAATTCATTTTTGTCAATTTCTAGCCCTGTTGACATGACCTACCTACATCACAAGAGGGGACGTTCACTTTACCTAAGCCCAATTAAACTATTTCAACCCTCAATAGGCCTCTAATTGACCTCCCAAACCATCTCCAATCATTGATTTGAACACCCATTTCCTCAATTTTGGGTCGCTCGCTTTGACTCCGGATCTCTTGGGGATGACCCTACCACTGAAGTGGATCCCTCAGGGCTGACCTACCTTGGTGAACTATGTGAAGCACTCTCTTGAAGTCCAATAACTTGTCTTTGGGTCCTGAAGTCATCTTTAGCCCCCTAGGTCCAATCTTAGCCCCTCAAACCACTTGTAGAACCTATTCCCTCTGGGTAGCCCACTTTGACTTCTGAATCTCTCAGGGGCAACCCTATCATATTTTGACATGTGTGTTTCTCTTCGGTTCAAGCCAAAAATAGCTTCATTTTTTCTCCAATTTACATGGGTCTTCAACCCTAACTGAGCCTAATATATTTCTAACTCATTCTTGAAAGGAAGCAAGGTATGCAGAAATGCTTCCTACACTGATCTACTGAGGAAAGATTCATGTAATTTTTTTGTTTTATAGTTACAGATTAAGATGTACATTAATGGAAAGATAATAACAACTTCCAAATGCAAACACAAAACTCACAACACAAGATATATGTGGGGAAAACCTTTTCAGGTAAAAAAACCCCACACTCCAAAGCACACCCAATATATTATTCAGGAATCAAGAAGATTACAATATACTTGAAAAGCAAGATTTTATAGGATTATATCCAACTAGAGATCTAGGAGGTAAGTTGACATCTATAAGATTCTTACACACAACCTCCATCTCTAGCTCCTGATATATAGGAGATACAATACAGTAAACTGTTATCGGTGATTACAAAACCAAGAGCTAAAACCACCCAGAAGTGGTGCCCAAATTAACTCCAATCAAAGATGCCTTGTGATGTGCTAAAACACACACCAACATGTGTAACTCTCCCCTTTAGATCTCTTTTATGTGTCCAACACGTTTTTACATTTCCCAAAAATAGGAGGTATAACTTCCAAAGGCCATAATTTTTGATCTGGGTGTTTGATTGACGAACCGTTTAATGCGTCAGAAAGCTCATGAAGAGATCTATCACCCTGTAACCCACTTCTTTGGTTATGAATTTTTTTGGGATTTTTAGGGAAGTTTCCATTACGACAATTTAGTTCAAAACTTTTTTTCAGCAGTTTCAAAAAATACAAACTTTAATATCTCGTAATCTAGATATTATCTTGAGTCGAAACTCACCCGAGATGTTTACTTAGCTATTTTGTACCTTCTAGTAAAATTTTAGGTCAATTCGATGTCAAATGTAAAATTACTAAAAATAGTAAGTCCCACCATTTTTGACCCTTTTGGAAACTTTGAAAGTTTTAGATCCTTCTTCAAGATAAAGGGTATTCGAAAAGACCAAAACTGGGAAGAATAGTAACCTTTCGAAGCTGCAAGGTTGAGACACTTTTCTTAACATTCTTCCACTTGTTGAACACCTTGCAAGAGCAAAGGGAGTATCAACAACATGATTTAATTGCTAGGGGCTGAGAGGCTCATAGACTCTGAACACCATTTGAACTTCTATGTGCTCACAGGTTTTGTCAAGGAATCTGCAACATTCATCAAAGTATCGACTTTCTCCAAGTTTACCTTCCCATCCTCTACCATGTCATGAACAAAATGGTACTAGATATCAATATGCTTATTCCTCACATGGAAAGTAGGATTCTTCACCAAACATATGGCACTCTGACTATCACAACAAATAGTAATCTTCCCTGCATCAAACCCAACATTATAACACAATCTCTTAAGACAAATGGCTTCTTTACAAGCATTAGTTGCTGCCATGTACTGAGCTTTAGTAGTGGTCAAAGTGACCACAGGTTGCCGCTTATTCATCCAACTAATAGCACCACCAAACATAGTGAACACATAAGCACTGGTGGATCTCCTACTATCAATGTCACCTGCCCAATCTAAATCCACAAATCCACGAATACAAAGTGAATGCTGAGGTCTTGTAGGATAACCATGATAACATAAAGAATACTCAAAAGTACCCTGCAAATATCTGAACACTCTCTTTGTTGCATCCCAATGTACTCATCTAGGATTAGCCATAAATCAACTAAGGACTCCCACTACTTGGGTAATGTCTAGTCTTGTACAGACCATCGCATACATCAAATTGCCAACTACACTAGCAAGGAACTTTGCTCATATCCTCTATCTCAGAAGGAGACATTGGACAATCTACAATAGATAACTTTGTCCCCATTGTAATAGGAATAGTCAAAGGTCTACAATCCACCATGTTGAATCTCTCCAACACAGTGTTAACATACTTACTCTGGCCTAACCAAAGTTTTCTGTTTACTCCGTCTCTTATGATCTCCATCCCCAGAATGTACCAAGCTGCCCCTAGATTTTTCATCTCAAATTGTGCTAACAACTGAGACTTCAAATTAGAAATCAAACTTTAACCATTCCCAATGAGTAACATATCATCAACATACAATGCAATAATGAGAATGCGATCATTGTAAAACTTGTAATAAACACAATGATCTGATTTCAATCTCTAAAATCCAATACTCAACACAAAGGCATCAAACTTCTGGTACCACATCCTAGGAGACTGTTTCAAACCATACAAAGACATTTTTAACTTGCAAACCAGATTTTCTTTACCTTTCACCACGTAGTGTTCTAGTTGTGACATATAGATTTCCTCCTCCAAGTCACCATTAAGGAATGCTATCTTCACATCCATCTATTCCACTTCTAGATCATACATTACTATAAGAGATAACAGGAACCAAATAGATGTCATCTTTATAATGGGAGAGAAAATCTCACCATAGTCAATTCCCTCCACCCGAGAATACCCCTTCATAACAATCTAGACTTATATTTCTCAACATTGCCATCTACACCAAATTTCTTTTTGAACACCCATTTGCATCCTACAGGTTTTCATCCTTCAGGCAAAGGCACCAAGTCCCAAGTATTATTCTTTTCCAAAGAAGCCATCTCTTCCATGGCCTCCTTCCAGGAACTTGCATCTTTCATACCCATAGCCTCTTTCACAGTTCTAGGCTCATCAATGTTAGAAATTAAAGAAAAAATACAATTGGAATCATGCAATGAATAACCAAACCTATTAGGTTGTTGCCTTATCTACGTGGACCTCCTCAAAGATTAAGGTTGAGGTTCTTCATCTTCTTTTGAACTTTTAGAGCTACTAGAGCTCTCCTCATTATCAGGTCCAATAGATGTTTTTGGTTCAACTTTCTCAGGGGTGGAAGGAAGCTGAACCACATCATATTTCTTTTCTTTCTCTAGTTGCAAGATAATAGAAGGATTGAGCTCTCTGAAGATCACACTTCTACTATACAAAACTCTCTCAACCACTAGATCCCAAAGCTTGTACCCTTTCACACTGATGCCATAACCAATGAAGATACACTTCACAACCATGTTCTCCAACTTAGACCTGTTCTCCTTAGGCACATGTGTATTAGCCTCACAACCAGATACTTGAATGTGTCTTAATGAAGGCTTTTTACTAGACCATACCTCCATAGGTGTCTTATCAATGAGCACTGATGTAGGGGACCTGTTAACCAGGTAACAAGTGGTAGCAACAACTTCAGCCCAAAACTTTTGTTCAAGACCAGCTCCACTTAGCATACTCCTTGTCCTCTCCATCAACGTTCTATTCATCCTCTCTATAACTCCATTCTACTGAGCGATATATGGAGTTGTCTTATACCTCTCAATCCCCTATTCTTTACAGAACTTATTGAAATCTGCTGAACAAAACTCACCACCATTGTTAATCCTCAAACACTTAATCTTTCTATCCTTCTAATTCTCTACAAGACCTTTGAACTCTTTGAATCTATTAAAGACTTTAGATTTACTTCTAAGGAAATACACCCATGTCCTTCTACTATAGTCATTAATGAATGAAACAAAGTAAATAGATTTTGAAATCGAAGGAACATTAATAGGACCAAACACATCAAAATGAATCAAGTCCAACACCTCAGAAGATTTGTGAGAACTAGAATAAAACTGAACATGGTTTTGTTTTCCATAAATGCAATGTTTGCAGAAATCAAACCCAAGATTATAGTCATTCATACCCTCAACAAGATTTTTATTTTTTAGGGTCCTCAAACCCTTTTCACCAATGTGACCAAGCCTTTGGTGCCATAACATTGTCTTCTCAGTTGGGAGTTTCATCTCCATAGAATGAGCACCCTTAGGTACCCAGAAAGCACCGCCATCAGAAATAGATGCAAAGTCCTCTTCACTGTTGGTTCCAATGCTGAGGATGAAGACTTTGAAGCTCTCTTCTTCGAAATAGAGGCACTATTGCACTGAACTGTGCATGTATCAAGCTGAAATAGAGTGCCAATCTGAACACCCATAGCCAACACCATAGATCCTCTAGTCATCTTATATTCTCCATTCAAGAAAACAACCTACACACCCACATCATTCAACTTACTTACAGAAAGAAGGTTTCATGTCAAACTAGGGATATGCAGAACACCATTGATTCCCTTCACTCGTTCATCAAGGAATTGAATCAAGACTCTTCCATGGCCAACAATCTTCAGGTTATGATCATCACCCAAGTACACCTTTCCACCATCATAGTCTTCATACTTCAAAAACCAACCCCGATGCAAGGTCATGTGAAAAGATGCACCAGAGTCAATAAGCCACACATCCTTAGATGCATGCATTTCCAGGGTAGCGACAAACACTTCTCCTTCATCCTAAGAGGACTTGTTAGAATCTGAACTTCTTTTTCTTTTTCTCGTCCTTACACTTCTTGCAGAAGTGACCAGGTTTTCTGTAGTTCCAACACATGGCCTTGGACTTTCCAGGTGACTTAGGTCTCCCATGGGATTTGAATCTTTCATTTTCTTCCTTCTTCTTATCCTTTTTCTTTCCTTATCTTTAGATCTACTACGAACCGTAAGACCCTCCTTAGCTGATTCGGAAGACTTTCTCCGCATCTCTTCAGACATAGTGAAGAAACCACTTCATCCATCTTGAAGATGGTAGTGGTACTCCCAATAGGCATAACAAGGTGGTCCCACAAATATGGTAAGGAACACAGTAATGTCATACATCGATCCTCCTCCTCCATTTCACACCAACAGAAGTCAACTGGGCAACAAGCATATTGAATGCATTCAAGTGATTAGCGATAGATCCTCCATCTTCCATCCTTAGAGAATACAATTTCTTTCGCAAGAATAATTTGTTCACCAGGGATTTAGCTTGATAAACATCTCTAAGCTTCTTCCAAAGATCCTTTGCAGTCTTCTCTTCATGGATATTTAGGAGCACTAAATCAGCCAAACAGAGTCTTATCAAACTCTTAGCTTTTCGATCTTTGAGATCCCAGTCTTCTTGAGACATTGTTGTTGGTTTTGTACCAGATATGGCATCCCATTAATCTTGATCTATAAGCATGTCCTCCATTTTGAGTTTCCACAACTCAAAATTACTGCCATTAAACTTCTCTATCTCAAACTTCCCAGATGTGCTCGCCATTTCTTACCTGTAAAACAATTTTCAAAATCCTCTACACAAGCTCCCACTCAAATGAAGATCAGCTCAAGAACTCCTCTACCCAACAATTAGAACCAAAGGTGATCAGGTTCTGATACCAACTAAAAGGAAGCAAGGTATGTGGAAATGCTTCCTATACTGATCTACTGAGGAAAGATTATGCAATTTTTTTTATTTTATAGTTACAGATTAAGATGCACATTAATGGAAAGATAATAACAACTTCCAAATGCAAACACAAAACTCACAACACAAAATATATGTGTGGAAAACCCTTTCAGGTAAAAAACCCCACACTCCAAAGCTGCCCAATATATTATTCAAGAATCAAGAAGATTACAATATACTTGTAAAGCAAGCTTTTACAAGAGTATATCCAACCAGAGATCTAGGAGGTAACTCAACATCTATAAGATTCTTACACACAACCTCCATCTCTAGCTACTAATATATAGGAGATAGAATACAGTAAACCGTTATTGGTAATTACAAAACCATGAGCTAAAACCACCCAAAAGTGGCGCTCAAATTATCTCTAATCAAAGATGCCTTGCGATGTGCCAAAACACACACCAACACATGTAACTCTCCCCTTTACAGTTCTTTTATGTGTCCAACATGTTTTTACATTTCCCAAAAATAGGAGGTCCAACTTCTGCAGGCCATAACTTTTGATCTAGGTGTCCGATTGATGAACTGTTTGATGCGTTAGGAAGCTCGTGAAGAGATCTATAACCCTATAACCCACATCATTGGTTATGATAATTTTCATGACATTTAGGGAAGTTTTAATTATGACAATTAAGATCAAAACTTTTTTTGGCAGTTTCAAAAAATAGAAACTTTAATATCTCACAATCCAGATATGATCTTGAGTCAAAACTCACCCGAGATGTTTACTTAGCTATTCCACACCTTCTGGGAAAATTTTAGGTCAATCCAAGGTCAAATGTAAACTTACTAAAAATAGAAAGTCCCACCATTTTTAGCCCTTTTGGAAACTTTGAAAGTTCTAGATCATTCTTCAAGATAAAGGGTATTTGAAAAGACCAAAACTAGGAAGAATAATAACCTTTTGAAGTTGCAAGGTTGAGTCACTTTTCTTAACAATTCTAAGCTCTCAATTGTGTTCCATTCTTAGCTCCTACTGAGCTATTCTTATCTCCCTATCCATCTCATGATAACTCCATTGTTCCTCTAGTGATAAGATTTCAAAGCTTGTTCACTCTCTAATCAACCCAGTTCACTATCCAATCAAGAGACTTAACTCTCCAATCAATTCCACCATTCATGAGCTTCTCAAACCTATAAATACCCCCCTCCTATATGTATTATTGGAGGTAAATTCATTCAATCTTTGCTTTTCTCTCTCCATAGCATTTATATGCTCATTGCAGGACTTTGTGAGCCTTTTATTTTCTTCTTATCTTAGTTTCCCAAGCTTGAATAGCTTTTTAGCATCATTATGCTCTCTAATTTCTTTCAAATTCCCAATCCATAGAGCTCCCATAGCTCCCATAGCTTGATTCATCTCATCATATCATCATTGTTCAATTCATTTTTGAATCCATTGCATCTATCTTCATCCTGCTGCCAAGAGGAGGACCTCGTTGCTATAGAGGAGAGGAGGTTTCCATAAAAGGACTTCTGAGGATACACCAAGCTCATGCATCAAATTGATGCTAGGTTTTTCATATGCTTAGTAGTTAATTAGATCACCAATTTGCTCTTGGGAAAGTGATATTGATTGTTTCTATTCTCTTGATAGGATTTGCATTCCTAGAATAGACTTGCTTTCCATTGCCTAGCATAGTTGTTATTTGCTTTCATAGTTAAATTTCCTTCATTTCTTTGAGTTAGTTGTTTTTTTTCATTAGTTTATATGCAAAAATTGATTCATGAAAACACAAAAACATAGGTTATACTTTGGATAAGAAAAATCATCTTAGATTGCATTCATATTTACTTCATAGTAATTAGAACATTCAAAAATTAGATAAAGAACAAAAACATTGTTTTGCATTCATAAATAGTTGCATACATAAAAAATTGCATAAACATAGAAAACAAAACAAAAATACAAAAAGAATTCAAAAACTCCCTAGTTCCATCACGAGGTCAACAATCAAACAAAAGTTTAGCAAACCTTTGATTACAACACAAATTCAACTCAAAGTCAAAGTCAACTCAAAAGTCAACACTTGGTCAAACCTAAGTCAACACAACAAACTCTCTATCTCTCTCACCCAAGCATTCAATATGCCCAGGGATTAGAGGGGATTGGGTTGAAGCTATTCTTGAATAGATAGAGGCAATCCATCCTAGACCACAACATACACCACAAATAGTTAAAGAACAAGAACATGCACTTAGAGTCATTCAGGAAAGGAATAACACACAAGTCATTCAAGAACATGAGAACAAATTAGAATACCTTAGAACAATCAACAAATAAAATAGTCTTAGCACTAGGTGTTGGAACTTATGAAACCCTAACAAGAGACTTAGAATTACTGACCATTTGGGTCATATAGTTATCTCCACAACAATACTCATAGAATGTTCTCATCAAGCATTAATAGATATTTATCCCATAGATCAACCAACCTCCCTCCATGATGTTCTACATCCATGTGAATAGAACCATCCTTGGGTTATACTTCCACTTGATTGGATTTTACCATGTGAACAAGAGTGACTTAGAGGCAAGGAGATGGTTCATGTGTGATATCAGAGCTAACTCATTCACATTGTTCTTGAGTCACGTTTCTGATCATACAAGACCAAAGGTCCACAGGTAGGAAAATTTCCTAGGCTCGAAACATTCCTTTGTCTTGAAAAAACTTGGAAACTTGGGAAGGCCCAAAAATGGCCAAGGAAGGCCCAACTTGGATTTTCTTTAGACTTTTGGCAACTTTGGGACATGACCAAGGCATGAAGAAGGGGAAAAACAAAAATGAAGCACATGAGTTAATATTTTTGCATTTTTAGGATTGGTTTCCAATACTGGCTCTAGTTGGGGATGTGTACCTCTTGTAGACACAACAAGGATCCAAATTATCTCTGGGAGTAGACCAAGGTAACAAGAAATGAGGATAAAATAAAACAACATATGCACAGGACCACACATAACAGGGTACAAACAAACACTTCACCATAGATCATAGATAACCATGGCTACACAACACAAGACACAAGGGAAAGGAAAGCTAAAACTACTGTGCTTGGAGGATAAGCCAAAGATTAAAAGAAATAATGTTTTCTAGGAATTATCCATGCACTGACATTTCCTAAAACTCTCTAGTCAAACTTTTGATGAAGAAAGAGTCCTCAACATACATATTATCAATAATAAAAGGGTCTAACCACACAGAATCAAACTTCCCATGTTTCCCTTTATCTTGTGATCTTGTATTTCACACCAAGACCTTGTCTCATATTTCAAACTTCCTCAATCTTGCCCTCTTATCAAACACATATTTCCTCTGTTGTTGCATCTTTGCATTGTTCTTCTAAGCATTCCCCCTATTTTCATCTACCTCAATCAATTGATTACTCTAGAAGTCATTACATCATTTTCAATTGCATCTTCCTTTTGAATGAATTTATACACTAACAATAGATTGTTAATAGGCATTATAGCATCAACTCCATAAACTACTTCAAAAGGTGATTTACCTGTAGACTTATTAGGTGTAATCCTCTCAACCCAAAGTACGATCTTTAGCTTGGAATCCCATGCCCTTTTATTTTAACCTGATAATATTTTAATCACCTTCATCAGATTTGTGTTACTAGATTTAGCTTGTCCATTCACTTGTGGATGATATGGAGATGGATGGGATATTACAATCTCATATTCAAAACACACCTTGACAAAATTAGCTGAAATAAAACACATTGTGTTATCAAAAATAATCTTATTAGGAACACCAAATCTACTCACAATGTGATCCAATATGAAATCAATCACCACTCTACTAGTATTTTTCTTAGCGGGAATAGTCTCAACCCACTTAGTTAAGCAATAAGTTGCTACTAGAATCCACTTATGCCCTCCACTAGGTTTTTTAGTAATCTCACCAATAAAATCAATTCCTCATTGCTAAAATGAAGCCTCTACTACCATGGGCCTCAAGGGAAATGCACCTGATTCTCTCAATTTTCCCATAAATCTTTGATAGACATCACATTTTCTTACCAAATTGTGTACATCAGCAAACAAAGTGGGCCACCAATATCCACTTCTGAGAATCCTATGAGCTATAGTCTTTGCTACAGAGTGACCACCACATACACCATTATGCATCTCTGATGACATCTTTGTTGCAAGTATGTGTTAATCGGTGTTGTCATTGATGTCAACAAGCTTGTGTTGTTATTGGTGTCAACTGTGTCTTCTAATGAGGTTGTTGTTGTTTGATTAAGTTGTCTTGATAAAAGGGATTTGGTTGCTTTATAGAGGTGTTGAAGATGTTGAGGATATACTTTTGTTGTTGGGTTTCCAAGTGCTTTTGGGAAAATTTGATTAATTATGGAAATAGTGTGTTGAAGAAGTCTTCTGGCTTATAGAGTGTTGTTCAAGTTTTTGCTCCACATTTCTTTTTTGTTAGAGATATGAGTATGTGCTTTAGATATGTTGTTTAGAAGTGTTTGAAGATGCTAAATCCATAATTTGGTGCTCTAAATCATTGTACAGTGGAAGTTGTGCTCACCAGGTTGAGAACAATGTTTGACAATGTTTGTAGTGTGTCTAGGAGAAAGTGTTTTGCTCCTCATTTCTCTGTAGAGTGGTTTCAGGTGCTGTGGTTCTGAATCTGTTCTTATAAGGTCCTTATCTATCTTTAATCTAGAAGTTTTGTGATTTGATGCTCTAGAAAGTAATGTCTTGTGTAGCAGAGTTTAATAGTATTGTTTGTAAGTAGATTGTGAACCTTCTTCAGGTGAAAGTTGTCGTGGTTAAATTTGTTGGTTTTCAGGTGACTTCAAGATGTTCATGGTTGGTTCCATATTGTGTTAAAGCTTTGTGTAAGATCTACGAGGTGTGTTTACCCTTGAGTAAGCATGTGCTTAATAGTTCATAGTGTTTGCACAAGTTTGGCCGACTTGGTTGTTTACACTAATTGCGGTTGTGCTTCCTTGATTGTGAAAGTGTGATGAAGCATGTAAGAGTGGATTTAGGTCCATTCTAAGGTGTGATGTGGTTTTTATTCATTACTTTCCTCCACAGGAATGTTTAGGTCCAGACCTAATTTGAATTTTATGGGTTAAGTTGTGTTGCCGACCTTGGAGAATGTTTTTCATGATTGATGATGGTATAAATAAATGTCAAGGATTCGTGGATAGGGTGTGCGTGAGGAGATGATGTTTGTGATGCAAATTTGATTAAGATAGTGATAGCTTTCACGTGTTAGGCTACTAGATGTAGTGAACAGAAGCTGTCTACTATTTTTAGTGATGCTACGAAGATGTTGTTGTTGTGATGGATATTAAGCTTCATTGGAATTGAACTCCATGCATAGGTCAGATGCAACTATATTAGTTCAAAGTATAGTAGTGAGCCATTCTTCTCTTCTTTCTTTCTTTCTCAGTGGGCAGTGAGTCCAATTAGATAGTGAGTCCACCTGCAGTGAGCATTCTCTCTTTTGGGTAGTGAGCCCTCTGGTAGTGAGCCTTTGTAATTTGATATTGCTACTACATTATATTGTGAGCTAATCCTCACCGTGGTTTTTCCCTTTTAAGATTTTCCACATAAAATCTAGTGTTCTCTTGTGTGTGGTGTTGTTATGACTTAGTTTCAGTTATTTTCTTTTCATGCTAAATCATCATATCATGTTTAAAGGTTAATGTGGATTTGAAGTTTTGTTACAACTAATTCACCCCCCCTCTTAGTTGTCTTGTGCATTCAAAAATTGGTATCATAGACAGGTTCCTTTGAAGAAAGATTAACAGCTTGAGGTAGATCTAGGATGACGCACAAGAAGCAGATTCCTTTTTTTGACGGATCAGACTATGCACTCTAGAAGGTAAGGATGGAAGCATTTCTAGTTACTCTTAGTTATGAGGTCTAGAAATTAGTCAAGTCTAATTACATTGTACCTTAGAATGGTATAAGTACTAAAGATGATATCAAAGCTATTGAAATAGATGGTAAGGAAAAACATGCTCTCTAAGTGGACTTACTAATTCTAAGTTAGTGAAAGTTGTGAATTTGAAGATTGCTAATGAGATTTGGAAAAAGTTGGAAAGTATTTATGAAGGAGATGATAAAGTCAAACAAGCTAAAATGTAAAATTTGAAGCTCACTTTTGAGACCATGTGAATGTCTGAAGATGAAAACATTACAAGCTACTTACAGAAGGTGGATGAAATTGTCAATGGCATCAAAGGGCTTGGTGGAAGTATAGATGATAAAGAAGTGATATTGAAGGTACTTAGAACTCTTCCTAAAGCTTACAGCCATAAGGTTTCTACCATTGAAGAATTACAAAATTTGAATCAGTTTACCAAAGATCGATTGCTTGGCACCGTAGCTTCTTTTGAAATTAGAGAGTTTGGCACAACTAGTGGAACTACAAAGGATGAGACTACTTTTAAGGCCAACAAATCAAAGAAGACTATGGAATTAGATCCAGAAAACTTTGATGAAGTGGAAGCTAACTTTGTGAGAAGAATGAAAAAGGTACTAGAAAGTTCAGTGGTAAGTTGCCTTTTAAATGTTTCAGTTGTCGAAAAATAGGTCATTATGCTTCAAGATGTCTAGATAGAGCTATGAGAGTTCAGAATAGGGAAAACAGAGGTATGATTGTTAAGAAAAGTTACTATGTTAGAAAAGATGCAAGTATATCTAATGATGAATCTATGAGAATGATAATGATAATGAATGCTTATTCATAGCCCTAAGAGATGAAATTGTTTTTTCTAGCTCTGAAAGCTATGTCAAGGAAAAGGGTCTAGAAGCAAGTACTAACCCTGAAGGCACTGTAATGTCTGCTTTTCATGCTAAGAAAGAAAAAGATGACTAGATCATTGATAGTGGATGCTCAAATCGTATGATAGGTGATAAGAGTAAGTTTGTTAAACTTGAAAAATATGACGGTGGAGTAGTCATGTTTGGTGGTGATGAAGCTGCTAAGATTTCTAGAAAAGGATCAATCAATTTTGATGGAAAGCATAACACTGATGATTTTCTTTATGTCAAAGGTTTAAATAATAATCTCTTGAGTTTTGGATAGATGTGTAGCAAGGGTTATAATATTATGTTTCAGGATGATGGCTATGAGATTAGAAAAAGCTCTGGAACAGTGATTGCTGCTAGAAAGAGGACATGTGGAAATGTTTACCATCTTAAAGGTGGTGTTACCTTTTGCCTTTTAACTCAGATTAGTGAGAGTTGACATGGCATAGGAGATTGTGTCATATTAATTTTGATATCCTGGTAAGGATAAGTTCAGATCAAGCTGTGAGAGAACTATTAAAAATTATAAAGCCCATCAATGTTGTCTGTAAGGAATGCTAGATTGGAAAACAAACAAGAAGAAGCTTCAAAGGCAAGGATCAGTCATCTACCAGACTGTTGGAATTGGTACATATAGAGCTTTTTGGTCTAACCAGAGTAAGGGGTCTTCAAGGTGACAGGTATTTCATGTTATTTATTGATGATTATTCTAGAATGACATGGGTTACTTTTCTTAAAGAAAAATTAGAAGCCCTAGATAAGTTTAAAGCTTTTAAAGCAATGGTTGAAAATGAAATGGATATGAAGATCAAATGTTTTAGGTCTGAAAGAGGTGGAGAATTTACTTCCAATGAGTTTAACATGTTTTCTAAGAATAATGGGACAAAGAGACATTTATCTACCCCTAGGACTCCTCAATAGAATGGATTAGTTCAAAGAAAGAACAAGACTATTCAAAAGGCTACAAGGACAATGATAAAAGAAGCAAACCTACCAGAAGTATACTAGAGAGAAGCAATTCATATGGATGTCTACATACAAAATAGAGTATAGGTAAGGGAAAATGACACAAAGACTCCCTATGAGCTATGGTATGGAAGGATTCCTATTGTTAAATACTTCAAGGTTTTTGGAAGCAAATGTTATATCAGATGAGATGAAGAACTAGGAAAGTTTGATGCAACGTGTGATGAAGGTATTTTCCTTGGGTACTCTAACAAAAGCAAAGATAATTGATCCTACAATAAGAAGCTAAGAAGGATTGTTGAGAGTGAAAAAGTTAAGGTTCATGAAGACATACAAAATATTTCAGAGATTAATGATTATGAATCAGATAAGTCTTCTTCTAGTGAAGAAGAAGAAGATAAAGAAAAGGCAGTGCAAATTGAAGAGGAAGAAGCTCTAATGAAGTCTCCTAAAACTCCCAAGTATGTACAGAAGCATCACATTGAAGACCATATCATTGGTGATAAGAACAAAGGTGTATTAACAAGAAGTAGAGCTACTGAAGAATAGGTAAATCTGTGTTTACTTTCTAAAGTTGAACCTAAAACAATGGTTGAGGCATGCAAGGATGAGAATTGGATCAAAGCTATGAAAGAAGAACTAATGCAGATTGAGAAAAATCAGACTTGGGAACTTGTCCCAAGGCCAGAGAACAAAAATATGATTGGAACTAAGTGGGTATTCCAAAACAAATTGAACGAGAATGGAGAAGTGGTAAGAAATAAGGCAAGACTTGTATGTAAAGGCTACTCACAAGTGGAAGGAATAGACTATGAGGAAACTTATGCTCCGGTGGCAAGAATGGAGGCCATTAGGATGTTTTTGGATTTTACAACACATATGATTTCAAAGTATATCAAATGGATGTGAAGTCTACTTTCTTGAATGGGGAATTGGAAGAGGAAGTGTACATAGAGCAACTAGAAGGATTTCAGTTGTCAGATAAGCTAGATATGGTCTACATATTGAAGAAAACACTATATGGTGTTGGCAAGAGACACTGTGTGGCTTCACAAGTGTTGTCATTGATGGCAACAATGTCTATCCCACACATCCACAGTACATAGTATGCCTATACTAGAAGTCAGATTGAAGATTATTTTGGTCTGATAAACAAGAATAGAGTATGTAACAAGGTCCGACAATGAGGTCCGGATCTGTTAGATGGTGTAAGTCAATAAGTTGTAGACTTGGACAAGTCAAGAGGGGTATCATGACTACTATATTCCAAAGATTTAGCCTCCAGTGACAAAGCATGTGAAAGATATGAGCATCTAAGTATCGGACTCCAGTTAGACAGTGCAAACAAATGAAGAACTGGCCAACAGGGTATTAGACCTCAATCTGGATGTACAAAAGGTGTTGATCACGCAATTTGTGGGATTATACATTGTTGGCTGACATGATTAATGACTTCTATGCCTATGTTTTTGATACGCATCACAAATCAAGCATGGATTCAGCTGACAGATTAATAACTTGCAGTGTTCTTGTTGCCGACTAAAAAGTTGATGAAAATCCTTGATACAGATATATATACTAGATAGATTCTAGCATGTAAGTGTGTGTGGAGAATATGTGAAGAAATAAAGTGTGAAGAAAAGTAGGGATGAGTGTAAGAACAGCAATTCAAATCCACTATGTGACTAAATAACAACATTGAACAGAGGAAGAATGAAGTGCATCTGATCAGTATATTGTACCTAACTAAAACTGAACTCTTGCATTTGTAGATGCTTCTCATTAGTTCAAACACTTGATTATCTTCTGTAAGTTCTGTAGACAATGAGTCTCTTGTAGGCAGTGTGCCTCTTGTGAGCAGTGTGCTCAGGCAGTGATCCCTAATTGGCAAGTGTCATTTGTACTCCTTATTGTTTTAACAGAGAATACAATCTTGGGTTAGTCACCCCATGGTTTTTCCCTTTACAGGGTTTCCACATAAAAATACTTGTGTTATGTGTTGATTTCATTTTTTTTCGGTTCTTGTGATTGTCTCTGCTTCCATGTTTTGATAGAGCACTAAATGTTAAAACAAGAAAAGAAAGCAAGAAAGATATAAGTTATAAAATAACTGATTCAGCCCCCCCCCTCTCAGTTATTTGCATTGTTCCAACATATGGATTGAAGCAAGCTCCCAGAGCTTGGTATGCAAGGTTAGATAGGTACTTATTACAGCAAGGATTCAATAAAGGCTCTGTGGATAGAAATTTGTACATCAAAGTAAGTGGAGATCAAATTCTGATTATGGAAGTGTATGTAGATGACATAATTTTTGGTGGAAATGAAGGCATGTGTAAGATCTTTGCAAATGAGATGTAGAAATAATTTGAAATATCTATGTGTGGGGAAATGAACTTCTTCCTTGGGTTACAGATCAATCAAATAGATAAGGGTATTTTCATTTCTTAGTCAAAGTATGTGAAAGAGTTGTTGAAGAAGTTTGGAATAGAAGATTCCAAACTAGTTTGTACTCCCATGGCTACTGGTTGTAAGTTGAGCAAGAATGATGAATCTCCTAAGGCTGATCAGAGAAAGTACAGATCAATGATTGGAGGATTACTATATCTGACTATTACTAGACCGGATATCATGCATGTAGTCTATCTTGTGGCTAGATTTCAATCATATACCAGAGAGTCACATGTCATGGCAATGAAGAGAATATTTAGATATTTAAAGGGCACTCCAGATCATGGATTGTGGTATCCAAAAGATACTAACTTTACTTTAAGTGCTTATACAGATGCAGATTGGGCTAGTTGTGTAGATGGCAAGAAAAGTACAAGTGGTGGTGCATTCTTTCTTGGATGCAGGTTGGTGTCTTGGCTAAGTAAGAAACAAGATTCAATGTCTTTATCTACTGTAGAGGCAGAGTATATTGCTACAGCATCATGTTGCACATAGGTTTTATGGATGAGACAAACATTGAAGGATATCAAAGTTGTGTATGATGAACCAATATCTATTTTCTGTGATAATACAAGTGCTATTAACATTTCAAAGAATCTAGTGATACATTCAAGGACAAAGTATACTTCAATTAGATATCACTTTCTGAGAGAGAAGGTTACAGAGAATGAAATGAAGCTTGAGTATGTGCCTATAAAGGATTGGGTTGCTGACATATTCACTAAGGCTCTTCCTAAGGATACATTTGAGTATATGTGGAAGAAGTTAGGGGTTATTGCCCCTCCTTCTTTGAACTAGATGTATAAGGAGATGCATTAGTCTAGTGGATTTCAAGATTCATTCTTTTCTGGATTGATGATTGAAGACTACCTCTCAGGGGGAGCAGGTAGTGGTTATGATAATTGCTATAGTCAGGGAGAGTATTTAGAGTAGTGAAAGAAAAAGGTGTTGCAAAGTAGTAGTGGACAGTGCAAGTATGTGCAGTATCATGAAAAGGGAAAGTTGTGTCACCCTTTGCCATTGATGTCAAAGGGGGAGAGAGTTCATGTGAAAAACAAAGGGGGAGAAAGAACATTTAGTGATCAGAGGGAGAGAGTAAGATGTGCAAAAGAAAGGGGGAGATTAACAAATTTAAAATAGATTTGTGCAGAGTTGTTTCTTGATGGTTTTTCACATCATGTGTTTCCATCAATGACAAAGGGGGAGATTGTTGCAAGTATGTGCTAATCAGTGTTGTCATTGATGTCAACAAGCTTGTGTTGTCATTCGTGTCAACTGTGTCTTCTGATGAGGTTGTTGTTGTTTGATTAAGTTGTCTTGCTAAAAGGGATTTGGTTGCTTTATAGAGGTGCTGAAGATGTTGAGGATATGCTTCTGTTGTTGGGTTTCCAAGTGCTTTTGAGAAAATTTGATTAATTATAGAAACGGTGTGTTGAAGAAGTCTTCTGGCTTATAGAGTGTTGTTCGAGTTTTTGCTCTGCATTTATTTTGTGTTGGAGATTTGTGTATGCAGTTTGGATATGTTGTTTAGAAGTGTTTGAATATGCTAAATCTAGAATTTGGTTCTTCAGATCATTGTGCAGTGGAAGTTGTGTTCACCAGTTTGAGAACAGTGTTTGACAGTGTTTGCAGTGTGTCTGGGAGAAAGTGTTTTTATCCGTATTTCTCCATAGAGTGATTTCAGGTGTTGAGGTTCTCAATGTGTTCTTTTAAGGTCCTTATCTATCTTTAATCCAAAAGGTTTTTGATTTGATTCTCTAGAAAGTAATGTCTTGTGTAGCAAAGTTTGATAGTGTTGTTTGTAAGCAGATTATCAACCTTCTTCAAGTGTAAGTTGTGGTTAAATTTGTTCATTTTCAAGTAACTTCAAGATGTTTCTGGCTAATTCTATATTTTTTTAAAGCTTTGTGTAAGATTCGTGAGGTGTGTTTACCCTTGAGGAATGTGTGCTTAATAGTTCATAGTGTTTGCACAATTTTGGTCGACTTGGTTGTTTACACTAATTGCGGTCGTGCTTCATTGATTGTGAAAGTGTGATGAAGCATGTAAGAGTGGATTTAGGTCTATGCTAAGGTGTGATGTGGTCTGTATTCATTCCCTTCCTCTGCAGGAATGTTTAGGTCTAGACCTAATTTGAATTTTAAGGGTTAAGTTGTGTTGCTAACCTTGGAGAATATTTTTCATGATTGATGATGGTATAAATAAGTGTCAAGGATTCATGGATAGGGTGTACACGAGGCAGATGATGTTTGTGATGTGAATTTGATCAGGGTAGTGAGAGCTTTCATGTGTTAGGCTACTGGATGTAGTGAGTAGAAGGTGTCTACTATTTTTA
Organism: Cunninghamia lanceolata; assembly: GCA_027924645.1. Classification (NCBI taxonomy): domain Eukaryota; kingdom Viridiplantae; phylum Streptophyta; class Pinopsida; order Cupressales; family Cupressaceae; genus Cunninghamia; species Cunninghamia lanceolata. The sequence goes on from BSBN01000596.1 coordinate 6,576,419, forward strand.
GTGATGTTGCGAAGATGTTATTGGTGTTGTGATGGATATTGAGCTTCATTAGAACTAAAATCCATGCATAGGTTAAATGCAACTATATCAATTCAAAGCCTAGTAGTCAGCCATTCTTCTCTTCTTTCTTTCTTTCTCAGTGGGAAGTGAGTCCACTTGGACAGTGAGTCCACCTGCAGTGAGAATTCTCTCTTTTGGGCAATGAGCCTTTGTAATTTGGTATTGCCACTACATTATATTGTGAGCTAATCCTCACCGTGGTTTTTCCCTTTGAGGGTTTTCCATGTAAAATTTGGTGTTCTCTTGTGTGTGGTGTTGTTATGATTTAGTTTTAGTTATTTTATTTTCATGCTTAATCATCATAACATGTTTAAAGGTTAATGTGGATCTGAATCTTTCTAAGGGCTTGAAGTTTTGTTACAACTAATTCACCCCCCCTCTCAATTGTCTTGTGCATTCAGCAATCTTCCTAGCTTCTTCTTCATCAGGACACCTCAAAGGCACTTCATCATTATTTCTCCACATCATATTTCCATTAACTATCACATACTTCAAAGCATGCAACTTTAATGTCCTTTTCTAATTATCATTCAACCCAATATGGCAATTCATATGAATCAAGTAGTAAATTATATCCTTATATCAAAGAGAATGTTCTATATTGCACCTTTTTTCTTCAACTTCCTCCTCCATTTGATTTATCTCTGCAACATTTAGATTTGATTCAACCATCAACTTAGCTAATCCCTTTCCTCTAACCAACTTTGTGATTTATAGTTCAATATTATATTCTTAAATTTTACTGATCCACTTGTACCTTCTACTTGACACTTCTTGTTGTGTAAAATATCTTTAACATCAACATGTGGTACAAAAGCAATAATTTTAGAACATATCAAATATGGTATAAATTTCTTCACCACCTTCATTAGAGCATAAGCTTGTTTCTCCATAATATCATATTTCAATTCATCATGTTGGAGAGACTTGCTAAAAAAATGAAATGGTTTGTTCATGTCTATCTTGATTCTTTTGTAACAACACAGTTGCAATAGTATGATATGAAGAAAATTAAAACAATTGGAAAGGCTTAGAAAAATCAGGTGAGGCTAACACTAGAGCCTACTTGATTGCATCTTTGATGTCCTAAAATGATTGAGTTGGCTCACCTTCCCATACTATACTCCACCCTTTCTTCAATATCTTAGATATAGCTTTTGTTTTCTCCAAAAAAATAGGAATAAATCTTCTAACAAAATTGATCTACCAAAAGAAATATTGGATACCTTTGACTATTTTAGGATGAGGAATTTTGTCAATTGCATCCACTCTTTCTAGATCAATTCTAACTCCATCCTTTTGATACTATATGCCCCAATAACTTTCCTTTCATGACCCCAAACATACACATTTTGGGTTTCAGGGAAATTCCTTACTCTAGATGCCTCTTAAAAATATGCTCCAAATGACCACAATGTTCCTCTTCTTTCTTTGAGAAAGCTATTATATCATCCTAATACATAACCAAGATATCATTAATATATCTGCAAAGGTCACATCCACTTCTCTTTGAAATGTTGCTCCAACATTTGTGAGCCCAAATGGTATTCTAACATACACATATGTACCCTAAGGAGTTGTAAAAGATTTATTCTACTACTCTGACTCCTTGAACTTAACTTGATTATATCTTGAGAAGCCATTCATCATGGATAACAACTCACAACCAGTCACCTTTTGCAACAATGCCTTCATATTTGTTAATGCATAGTTATCCTTTAGAGAAGAAATGTTCAAATTCTTGAAATCTACACATAACCTGATATCCCCAGTTTCTTTATAATATGAACTAAATTTAATACCCATGTAGAATGCCTAATGGGCTTGATAATTTCCCGTTCTCTAAGATTGGCCAACTCTTGCTTCATTTTAGGGGCTAAAGTAGGATTTCTTGGTCTCTAGCTTTGTTTCAATGGTTTAGTATCAGGTTTGAGGGGTATCTCATCTTGAAATTGTTAGATCTAGGGCACACAACTGAGAGGGGGGGTGAATCAGTTGTACAAAAACTTGCTTTCAATTCAAACACTTAAATCCTCTTGTTATTTAATAACATATCAATTAATCACTCATGAAAGCATAAAGCATAAACACCAGAGCAGATACACATCAACATATGAAACACCAATATTTTGACGTGGAAAACCCGGTCAAGGGAAAAACCACAGGTGATTAACCCAAGGATTATTCTCTGTTAGAAGAATAAGAAAAATAGATGGCACATGCCAATTAGGGCTCACTACCTGAGCACACTGCTCATAAGAGGCACACTGCCTACAAGAGACACACTGTCTACAAAGTAACAAGTATTACAAACTTGAATTGGAGATTGACATCTTTACCATGTCTGGATCAGTTCCATTTAAGCCTGAAAACTCTTGCTCTATCTTTCACTCTTCTTCGCTATGCCACACTCATCCACGCCAAGACTCACTACAAAATGAATTTACAATCCCTTATTTATACAAGGCATCGACTTAGGAATAATCATCTAAGTCGGCAAACACCTACAAAATCATTCGCAAGATGTGTAACACATCCGGTCGGCTAGTCTCAAGAAGAACACCAATATCCGTGGTTATTCTTTAAATGCAAACTCTAACTTCAATGTGGATCACCGACATTAACTGGACATGATCCAATGATCATCATAACCTTCCCTGAATCACCAAACACATCCGCATTTCATCATGCTGCTGGAATTCTTCTCACCTTCATCCAGAACTTCAAGAACACAGTTTGTCATGACTGTCATAATGAAAAAGGTGCTTCTGGACCTTGAAACCATGAACAAATCTAGTTGGCACTTCACACAGACTTCTTCAACACTCCCTCCAATCCGCAGAGTGAGATAATGCAATTCCAGATCTCACTGGACCTTTCTATGACCCTCTGTCACCTCTGAACACCTGCCGGAACCGGTTCTACTGGAGCGACCATAACTTCTTCAGATCTTCATGTGGACCTCTAAGATCTTGACTGGAACATCTCAAGACTCATATCTACAAACCCTTTAAACCGCATCCTCTAATCCTCAACCTATTTAGGACTTTTTCCTTCTTGTCATCACTGTTCTTCACTGTTCTTGATTGAGACTTATTCTCTCAATATCCTCAGCACACAGCTCATTCAATCCTTCTCATTAATGCAATATGAGTATGTTGACATCAATGACAACACTAGTTATCCTCATACTTGTAACAATCTCCCCCTTTGTCATTGATGGCAACATATGATGTGAAAAACCATCAAGACAAGAACTTCTCCTTTCTGTCACTGCTCCCCCTATCAGCGACAACTCTTCACATGTCTTCTCTTCCTTTATTTCTCCCCCTTTGATCATTAACCACTTGTTTTTCACATATCTTCTCTCCCCCTTTGACATCAATGGCAAAGGGCTACTTGCAATTCTAACACATCAGAATCATATCAACTGCTCCCCCTTAGTAGCAGCTCCTCATCATCAATCCGGATCACAATATATGACTGTGATATCCACCAGACTGATGCACATTAGTGCATCCTAGTTCATCACCAGAGGAGCCATGACCCCTAACTTCTCCCTGAGATACTCAAAAGAGTCCTTGGGAAGAGGTTTAGTAAAAATATTTGCAAGCTGATCCTTGGAGGGCACATACTCCAGTCTAACTTCCCCCTTGTTCACTTGCTCTCTCAGAAAGTGAAACTTGAGAGATATATGCTTAGTCTTAGAATGCAACACCAGATTCTTAGAAATATTTATTGCACTTGAATTATCACAGAAAATTGTGATAGGCTCCTCATATTCTACTCGAATATCTCTTAGCATTTGCTTCATCCACAATAGTTGAGTGCAACTTCCTGCTGCTATAATGTATTCTACTTTAGTTGTAGACAGGGATATTGCCTCTTATTTCTTGCTTAGCCAAGAAACCAACCTTTTTCCCAAAAAGAATGCTCCTCCACTTGTACTCTTCCTATCATCCACATCTCCTACCCAATCTACATCTATATATGCATGAAGAGAAAAATTATGATCTCTAGGATACCATAGACCATACTCAACTGTTCCCTTTAAGTACCTAAAAATTCTTTTGATTGCCATGACATGAGATTCCTCAGGATTAGCCTGGAATCTCACCACAAGACCAACAGCCTACATTATATCTGGTCTAGTCTAAGTGAGATACAATAATCCTCAAATCATTGATCTGTACTTGGTCTGATCTGTCTTAGGAGAGTCATCATCTTTGCTCAACTTACATCCGGTTGCCATGGGAGTGTTCATTGGCTTTGAATCTTCCATTCCAAATTTCCTCAACAATTCTTTCACATATTTGGTCTGAGAGATAAAGATTCCTTTCTTTGACTAAGTAATTTGCAGACCCAAGAAGAAATTCATTTCACCGAGCATTGACATTTCAAACTCACTTTTCATTTGATTTACAAAGGTTTTACACATATTGTCTCTTCATCCAAAGATGATATCATCAACAAATACCTCAACAATCAAGATGTTTTCATGATCAATTTTGAAATATAGGTTACTATCAGCAGTACCTTTGTTGAACCCAATCTTTAAAAGATGTTTGTCCAGCCTTTCATACCATGCTCTTGGAGCTTACTTTAGACCATACAGTGCCTTCTTTAATTTGCAGACCATATCACCATGCTCAGATAACTGAAATCCATCCAGTTGTTCAATGTACACTTCTTCTTCTAAGTCACCATTCAGGAAAGTAGATTTGACATCCATCTGATACACTTTGAAATCTTTGAAGGCAGCAAATGCAAGAAATAGTCTGATTGCTTCAATTCTTGCCACCGGAGCAAAGGTTTCCTCAAAATCAATCCCTTCTATTTGAGAGTAGCCTTTGCAGACTAATCTGGCCTTATTTTTTTATTACTTCACCAACTTCATTTAGTTTGTTTTGGAAGACCCATTTGGTTCCAATCACATTCTTGTTTCTAGGTCTAGAAACAAGATCCCAAGTGTGATTTTTCTCAATTTGCATTAACTCTTCTTCCATTGCTTTTGTCCAATTTTCATCATTGCAGGCTTCATTTATTGTCTTAGGTTCAATCTTTGAAATCAGACAATATTCATCTAAATTTTGAGCAACATTCCTTCTAGTTTGTACACCTTTTCTTTTGTCACCTATGAATAGATCTTCAGAGTGGTTCAGTCTTACATACCTTGGAACTTTGGGAGTTTCTTGCACTTCTACTTCTTGATCATGCTCATTCAAACCTATCTCTTCTTCCTGATTTACCAGATCAGTCTGAATCTGACTTTCAGGAGAGGATGGAGCTCCTTGAACCAGAACATCATTCTGATCATCTTCATCATACTCATAAAATCTTGAGGGCTTCTCAAAACCTTCATCAACCTTCACATTTGTACTTTCTATCATCTTTCTCAGTCTCTTATTGTAACATCGGTATGCTTTGCTTTGAGTGGAGTAACCCAAGAAAATTCCTTCATCACTTCTAGCATCAAACTTTCCTAGATCTTCATCTCTTTTAATGTAACACTTGCTATCAAATACTCTGAAATACCTCACAGTAGGAGTGATGCCAAACCAATGTTCATAAGGAGTCTTACCGATATTGCTTTTGATTTGAACTCGATTGAGAGTGTAGATTGCAGTGCTGACAGCTTCTTTCCAAAACATCTGGGGAACATTTGCTTCCATCATCATTGTCCTGGATGCTTCCTAGATGGTTCGGTTCTTTCTCTCAACTACTCCATTCTGCTGTGGAGTCCTAGGAGTAGATAACTGTCTCTTTATACCATGCTTCTCACAAAAATCTATGAATTCACCGGATGTGAATTCACCACCTCTATCAGACCTCAGACATTTCAGTTTTAATCCGGTTTGATTCTCTACCATAGCCTTGAAGATTTTGAACTTCTCAAACACTTTTGATTTCTCTTTTAGAAAGGTAACCCACATCATTCGGGAATGGTCATCAATCAGTAACATGAAGTATCTATCACCTTGCATACTCTTGATTCTTGTCAGACCACATAGATCAGTATGAACTAACTCCAATAATTTGGTAGAGGACTGATCCTTGCTTTTAAATGTGACTCTACTCTATTTACCCAGCTGACATTCTTTGCACAAACTATTTGTAGGTTTTACCAATTTTGGAAGATCTCTTACAGCCTGAGTATTGCTTATCTTGATGATGTTATCAAAATTTACATGACACATCCTTTTATGCCATAACCAACTCTGATCAATTTGAACAAACAGACAACTTTTATCAGAACCAACCAAGTGGAAGATATTACCTTTCATTTGAGTACTGGATGCAATCTCTGTTCCGGATCTTTCAAGGATTTTGCATTTTCCATCCTTGAATCGAAGATCATAGCCTTTGTCCACCAACTGTCCAACACTGAGAAGATTGTGCTTCAAGCCTTCAACATATAGTACATTACCAGTTTTGTTTCTTCCATTAAAAGAAATAGTTCCTCTTCCTCTGATTCTACCAGCAGAATTATGACCAAACTTTACCACTCCTCCTTCATACCTTTCCAAATCTAAGAACTTGTTCTTGTCACCTGTCATATGGTGAGAGCATCCACTGTCAATAACCCAATCATCCTTTTCTTCAACTTGGGCAGCCAAAGCTCTTTCTACAACCTTATGATTGATAGATTCAAAGGATATTGGATCTTCTTCCTTGATGGCAATAAACACCCATTCATTTTTGGATTTGTTTCCTATCTCTGATTCATCATCTGTTACTCCTTCATTATCATCTTTTTCATGAACATAATAACAATTCTTTTGGAACCTTTGTCTGTTAGAATTTGACCTTGTAGATCTTTCCGGACATCTTGAGGCAAAATGACCAATCTTATTGCAGTTGAAGCACTTAAAGGGTAATTTTCCTTCATACTTACCAGATCCTCTTGGCAGTCTCTTTGCAAAGATTGCTTCAAGTTGAGCTGTTTTTGCTTCTTCCACTTCCATGTCTCTTCTTGTTTGATCATACCATGACAACTTCCTTGAAGAGTTTTCTCCCAAATCAGATCTTTGTTTACCTTTCCCAGAGGCACTGGCTTTGAATGCAGATTCAGTCTTGGGGGGATCATCTCCAAACTTGGTCATTTCAAATGCCGCCAGTTTGCCAGCCAATTGGTCTCTTGTGATAGTTGTATGGGCTCTGAATTCATCAATGCTAGCAACCTTGATTTTGTAGACAACAGGAAGAGATCTGAGAATTTTGCCAACAATCTCATTTTCATCCAAAACTCCACCAGCATTCCTGATTCCACATACCAGCTCATTTACTCTTGGCATAAAGGTAGTATTATTTTCATCATCTCTCATTTTCAGTCTTTCAAATTTCCCTTTGAGACTCTACAACCTTGCACTCTTAACATACTCATCTCCTTCATGCAGAAGTTCTAGTTTAATCCAGATCTCATAGGTAGTTGGTAGGTCTATAACATTTGAAAGATCTGAGTCAGTTAATGTGCTTAGAAGAGCCTCTTTGGTCCGCAGATTGTTTTCAACATATGTGATTTCATTTAGAGTTGTCAGACCACCCTGTGGAGGTGTATATGCTTTTGTGACCATGGACAAGTACGTCTTTCCCATACACTCCAAGTGACATTTCATGTGGCCTTTCCAAAGAGTGAAGTTGGTTCTATCAAACTTCAGACTGTCCTTCTTGTATGACGACATCCTAGATCTCCTCAAGCAGTTAAGCTCTTTTTAGAGGAACTTATCTCTAATACCAATTGTTAGATCTAGGGCACACAACTGAGAGGGGGGTGAATCAGTTGTACAAAAACTTGCTTTCAATTCAAACACTTAAATCCTCTTGTTATTTAATAGCATATCAATTAATCACTCATGAAAGCATAAAGCATAAACACCAGAGCAGATACACATCAACACATGAAACACCAAGATTTTGACGTGGAAAACCTGGTCAAGGGAAAAACCATGGGGTGATTAACCCAAGGATTATTCTCTGTTAGAAGAATAAGAAAAATAGATGGCACATGCCAATTAGGGCTCACTGCCCGAGCACATTGCTCACAAGAGGCACACTGCCTACAAGAGACACACTGTCTACAAAGTAACAAGTATTACACACTTGAACTGGAGATTGACATCTTTACCATGTCTGGATCAATTCCATTTAAGCCCAGAAACTCCTACTCTGTCTTTCGCTCTTTTTCACTATGCCACACTCATCCACACCAAGACTCACTACAAAATGAATTTATAATCCCTTATTTATACAAGGCATCGACTTAGGAATAATCATCTAAGTCTGCAAACACCTACAAAATCATTCGCAAGACGTGTAACACATCCGGTCGGCCAGTCTCAAGAAGAACACCAATATCCGTGGTTATTCTTTAAATGCAAACTCTAACTTCAATGTGGATCACCGACATTAACTGGACATGATCCAATGATCATCATAACCTTCCCTAAATCACCAAACACATCCGCATTTCATCATCCTGCTAGAATTCTTCTCACCTTCATCCGAAACTTCAAGAACACAGTCTGTCATGACTGTCATAATGAAAAAGGTGCTTCCAGACCTCCAAACCATGAAAAAATCTAGTTAGCACTTCATACAGACTTCTTCAACACTCCCTCTAATCCGCAGAGTGAGATAATGTAATTCCGGATCTCACCGGACCTTTCTGTGACCCTCTGTCACCTCTGAACACCTGCCAGAACCGATTCTACTAGAGCAACCATAACTTCTTCAGATCTTCATGTGGAGCTCTGAGATCTTGACTGGAACATCTCAAGAATCATATCTACAAACCCTTTAAACTGCATCCTCTGATCCTCAACCTATTTAGGACTTTTTCCTTCTTGTCATCACTGTTCTTCACTATTCCTGATTGAGACTTATTCTCTCAATATCCTTAGCACACAGCTCATTCAATCCTTCTCATTAATGCAATATGAGTATGTTGACATCAATGACAACACTGGTTATCCTCATACTTGCAACAGGAATTAATCTTCTCTTTATCCTTTCAAGTCATCGTATGACCATGCAAATACCCTATTGTACTTCCTTAATAATTCAATTAATAATTCTCTAATCTTAGGATTCAATCTTTTTCCATTATACACACATTTGGGAGAGAGTTGTGTACCTAAATTGATTTCTTCTAAATCACTCTTTCACAATAGTAGGTTTAACTAAGCTTCTATTTTCTCCATCAAATACCCTTTCTAAAACTACTAACCCTTTGGGAATTGTATTAGTTTTTAACTGAATAATTTAATTCTCAAATAAAGTTTCTTTTCCATCCACATTTTCTACAAAATGCTAAAAATCAATCTCTTGACTATCATATTCATCAATGCAATTTAAAAATTTAAAAATGTTTTGGTCATCATTGAAATACCTACTAGTGATAGATGATATTTGGAACTAAAGGTCTCATCAAGAGCTCCACCTTTGTAATGCCTATTAAAGATTGATCCTTTGATCCAATACCTGCAACTGCTAAGAAATCTGCAACTACATTTCTTTACCTTTCTACCCATTCAATGGCAAAAGAATCAAATAACTTGATAGTATCCAAGACAACATTTTGTATTGCTTCAGTATTTTATTATTTAAGGCATATTTGCCTTTTATCTGTGATTTTTATGGAGTGAATTATGTACACTTGTTAATTAGGACCTATTTTAACACCTTTTTGAACATTAAACGATTAAATCTCCATCTCGATGAATAAACCCGACAAAGTAAAGTTAGGATTGGTCTAAGCCCACTTAAATGTATACTCTCTAGAGTTTGTGGGGCTAAAGGACTAGGGCACCTAGCATCCTGGTCCCAGATGTTAGCCCCAATCCTATTTTTGTTGTGTCAGCTTAGAACACCTCCCTAGCTTTTAGATGTCAGTCCCATTTGGTTTTATTTTTCATTGGTGAATGGAAATGCATATATAAAGGAGTTTTAAAATTAATTTTATACACTAGATGACAAGAGAAGAATTAGAATTGCTTACATGTTTGGCCTTCTATGCTCAAGTGCTCTTCATGCTTGGAATTGCTACATGCTTGTGGATGTTATGATGCTCATTTATAGGTTTTGAAGGAAGTTCAAGCTATCTTTATCTATCTCTTTGTTGGTACTATTATGCAGTAAAATGTGTACCCTTTCCATTGTACACCTATTTTAGCATCCGGGTGGACCTCAAATAATTAATTCTTAATCCCGATGAATAAAATTGACAAAATAAAAATAAGAGTAGTCTAGGCCCACTTTAAATGACACTCCTCAGAGTTTTGGGGGATGGAGGACTAAGGCGCCTAGCGCCTTGGTCTCAGATGTTAGCCTCAACCCTATTTTTGTGGTGTTAGCTTAGAACACCTCCTCGGCTTATACATGTTGACCCCATTTGGTTTTATTTGTTGTTGGTGAGTGGGAATGAATACATAAGAAAGTTTATTCATTTGAACATCTAAGCAATCTAGGCACTCTTGCACTCTATCTCTTTCTCTCTCATGATCTCTATTCTTATCTAAATATCTCTATGGTGGGTTATTGTTGTGGTACTAACTTCTTGCATGTCTTATGAAGATATCTCTACTTCTTTGGGCTACACCAACTTCCTGAGTCAAGTTGTGATGCTTCATCAAACAATCTAGGGTTTCCATGCTCATGTTGAGTCCTTTTCTTTATGCTTTGTTATAGCATTCCATTCTACTTCAAATCTACCTCTGCTCTCTTAGGGTACACTCTCTTTATCTCTCATCATTACTATTGTAGAGGTGGAAACATCATTCATGGAGCTTGACTTAGGCAATCTCCTAAATAGAACCAACCCTTTTTTCTTCTTTCTTGTGTGTAGGTCGTACCCAAAGGAATCTAAAGATATCAAGTTACAAGAGACAGGAAGACACACAGGTGAAGGCACCTAGATCCATGAATCTTGCAAAACCCTAATCTGGGACCAGGGCTCCTAGTACCCATGACCCTCTTGTTTAGATGACCAAAATCTTTTAGAATTAGGTTCTCTCAGCTCTGTTCAGCTCCTCCCTACCACTGCTTTCTGGGTTTTTGATGGTTTCAGGTCTGTAGCTCTTGTTTTTTCTATTTTATCCCTAGAAACCCTAGATTTGGTAATTAGTCATAAGATATCTCTCCTTGGTAACAACGGGACCAATCAAGAGACCTGTTAACTCTCCTTTGAGGACTGTAGCTGAATATAGAGTTTTTTTGATTTGTGTTCCAATGTTATGTGGAGAAGGATTAATTTAGGATGATGTACATGTTAGCCTAGATCTCATTTTCTACATAACATTTTGGTGAACCTACCATAGCTTGCACTTTGGCATCCTTGTTGATTTAGATCTGAGTTATTCTCTACTCTAGATCTGATTGGGTGACATTCATTCATCATTTTGTATGGCTACATAGCTTATTTTAACATTATTTCATTTCTAGGGTTTATAAAAACCTTGCATTCCTAAAAAATCTAGCTAGTCTTGAACCTAGGGTTTGTAGATTAGTAAGTTGTTTCAGATATTAATATCATTGTTAGGTTAATTAAATTGATTTCATTTTCTGTACCTTATCATTCTTAATGTTTAGGGCATTCTTTCATCTTTTCATTTGAAATTAGAAAATCAAGCATTTGATGTAGGTTTAGAAAAGAGCATATTTGTCACATTGTCTATATTTCATAAGTTTAGATCATTATAGCATGATATAAATTTCTGATTTTTGCATCTAGTTGGTATCCAATTATTTAATAATTTCCTATTATTATATTTGGATTTTCACTTATTCATTATTAGGGTTTTCAAAAATTTTGTATTTTTGGAAAACCTAGCTAGTCTTGCACCTAGTGTTTGTCGAGTACAATATTATTTCAAATCTTGGTGATATTGATTAAATGTTAAAATCTGATTTAGTATTTCTATAGCACATCATAATTATCATTTTTTAAAAAATTACGTTCATGCATCAAAGAATTTTGGTTTGGGGAATAAGTATTTAAGATCTAGTCTTTGATAGTAAAACCCTAGCTAGTCTTGCATTTAGTTGTTATATTTGAAATCTTACTTTTAGATCTTTGTTATGATGAAGGATTGATAAATCTGATTTTAATTTTTTGTAACTCATCATATTCGTCATATGTGTTTAATTTATAAAGCAAGAACATTCATGCATTCATCTTCTCTTTGAAATTTGAAAAAAACATAAACAAAACTATCTAAATGCAAACACAGATTTTCTTTCATCATTTTCCAGATTTACTAGAAAGGTTTGTGAAGTTGATGTTCCATTCCTTAAATATGGTAAAAATAGAGCATTTCCTATGCCCTTGTATTTCTTTCATCCCTATCCTAAGATTCCTCATACTTATGAAGAGATCTTGGCGCAAGAGGATGATATCATTGACACATTCCTTAACATTACTTTACCTTCTCTTCATTTGTATGATCTCTCCTCTAGAGATGTGACATTAGAGGATGTTGAGCATACTACTTCTACTTCTACCATAGTACATTATGATTCTATTACTCATCCTATTGATCTTCCTCCTTTGGTTGAATGTTCAAGTACCTTGGATATCACTAAGGATGTGAAGACCCTTGATATTCCTCCTTTGGTTGCATGTTCAAGCCCCTTAGACATCACTAAAGATACAATCATCAACAATTTTCTTAACATAAATATACCTTCCCTTCATTCCAATGCTCTCCCTTTGAAAGATGAAGAATTAGTGGATGAAGAGATTTCTCTCACATTGAATCTCTTAGGGATGGATGTTGACAATAATAAAAAATATAACAATGTAAATTCCATCATCATTAATAGACTTATTCCACTCACTAAGGGGATAGTGAATAAGTGCATTAATGTTCAAAATTTTCCTAAATTCATTGTGCATGAGATAGCTAATCCACCTCCTTTATCTAAACCTATTATTACAATTCAACATGTTCAAAATGTGTTTCAATAACTTCATTATCATGTGGTTGCTCACACACACAAAACCCATAATAAAAAGTAAAGCAAGCAAGCACCAAGTGTGCCCACTTCTCTTCCATCTTCTCAACGTATTCTTCCCCAAGCACCTCATCTTCCTCAACATATTGGTAGAGAATATGATATTATCGAGCAGCTTTGCACTACTCCAGCTAAGATCTCTCTATGGGATTTAATACAAACATCACCTACATACCACAGAATGCTCCAAGAGGCTCTACAAAAGGTAGTTGTTCCACCTTTTTTTAGACTGAATGATGTAGCATCTTTGTTTAGTTGTATGCATGCGACAGCATCAGATATCTTATTTCAACACTATGAATTACCTCCCATAGAGGTGCAAAACCAATATGAACCTCTTATGATATTCATCATTATTAATGAATGAGGGTGAGACACACTATGATTGATGGTGGATTGGGTCTTAATGTTTGTGGCATAGACTTGTTACATAAACTCAATGTTGATACATATTTCATCAAACTAGATAAACGCAACATTCATGGCTTTGATAATGTTAGTAAACAATCACTAGGTACAATCACCTTAAATGTTAAGGCTGACTCTTTGACATTGCCTACCCTTATCCATGTCATGCCTAATTCTATTGCATACAATCTTCTTCTTGGTAGACTGTGGATTCATGCCATGGGGGTAGTTGTTGGAAATATGTGTTGTCATTGGTGTAACTCTATATGTGTCAACCTAAGGTTAGAGATGGGTGAAGCTAATGGACAATGGAAGATTTGAGAGAGACAATTTGACTAGGTTGAAGACATAGAATTGGCATGCTTAAGAAGACTTAGTAGATCGAGAAAGACTGTCCAAGTATAAGAATGGTAATCTTCCTGATGTCTAAATGTGTTGTAGAGGTGTGTAAACCTGTTATAACATGTTTCCTATATATCTACAGTGATATCCTATTAATTTGAAGTAACGCACTTAGAGAAAAGTTGCATAAGGTTGATTAAGCCTCTCACAGTGTATATCCTAAGGCAGAGTTACAATATTTTGGCCCACATTCCTCTGCAGTGCAAAATTTAGTCTTGTGGTTTAGTAGCTAAGTTGATATTGATATTAACATGTTATATTCAAGACTTCAGGTCTTTACTCTTTCAACAAATAAAGTTATCAGCAACAGAGTTCGAGACTGTGACTTGACAGTGTAAACCAATGGTGGAGACCTATTGGAATACTTTGCATTCCTCTAGAAGAGAAGTGGTTCCCATGCAGTTTTGGGAATATGTTTAGAGATGTGTAATGCATGCTTCCTCATATTATCAGGTGTAATTATGGTCCACAAGGTTAGAATTCAAGTGACAAAAGTAACACATAGTTTTGGATGAAGAAATACTTTATAGAACACATGGTTGAGCACTTGCAAAAAATGGAAAGTATACAAATTAGCTATAGGAGCTTGTGTGGAGATTCTACATGCCTTAATGTATCTTAGATTTGAACCACATGCAAATCTTTCTTATCTCTAGTATTGCATAAGGCATTTAAGTCAGTTAGTGAAGAATTGTATATGATTGTCCTCCAGACTATAGTATACTTGAGTCAAGTCTTTGATTTTCTTTGGAAGTAATAAATAAGGATGTGTGGATTTGGGAATATATGCATAATGATGTATGATTCTCTTCCTAAGAAATTTCAAATGGTTTGGTGGTCCGCAATGCAATATTATAAGTTGTGATGTGTTACAATATGCCTAGAATGCTCTGTTTCTAGTAGTTCAACATGTTTCTTGTTGTGCGGATGTATAGAATGATCTAATTGTTATGTCGTAAAATGCCCCCCTAGGACTTTTACCTCCTAAGTTTAGCTCCTAGGTCCCTTAATTTTCATCATGCATGTTAGAAATGAATCCCAAGACAAAATGCCCTGAAACCCATGACAAATGGGACATAGGGGACATTGTAGAGCTTAACCATAACCCAAAATGGGTCCCAAGAGAAGGGTGCCCTCTTCCTTGCCCTGCCCTACTTTGGCGAGGTCCCAAATTTGAATGTTGATTGGAGATGGTTAAAAGGTGTCCGTTGCTAACATCTTGAGTTTGAATTATGAAATTAAAGTGGGAATGCATATATAAGCATGTTTAGGACTTCATTTGAAAACTAGAAGATGATTATGAGATTTTCACGAACTTATGATTTTAGAGCATTCAAGGCATTCATTGTGTTGTAGAGCATAATTGTTGTTGTTGTGTATGTTATTGTAGATTTGACTTCATCTTCTCATGTTTTGAAGGATCTTCATCTACTTGAGAGCTACACCTCCGATGTGATATCTATTTGTGCTTCAATCAATCATTTATCAATTTATTTCTTCCTCTATCCTGCAAGGATACCTACTCTCTATCTAACAACGGTGTTGGAAGGCTTGAATTCCATTCTAGGGCTTGATCAAGGAAATCTCCTAAACACCACAACCCCTAACCCCTCTCCTTGTGATTGCAGGTGATAGGTGTCGAATCTCACGGAGTGGAGTTGCAGAGGACTATTGCAGAGCATAAGGAATTAGGATCTGAAGAAAAAAGGTGGGAAATAGTTAAAGAAGGGCTTGGGCGCCCACTCTTTTGCCCCTCAGTTTCATGTCATGGAGAATCTCTGAAGTGGTTGTAGTCAGTGATGGAAAAGATCCTAAAGCCCTCAAAAAAGCATCACCCTAGGCTTGGGTGCCTGCTCTTTAGCCCCTGATTTTTTGTATTCTGAAACTCAAAATATGGTATGTATTTGATTGGTGTTTAGTGCACCAAAGTATCATAATTATCTTCTTCTAGTTTACAAATGAAACCCTAAACATGCTTATATATGCATTCCCATTACAAATTTTGTAATTCAAACTTAAGATGTCAACAAGGAAACCTTTTAATAGTCACATAACTGACATTCAAATTTGGGACCCACCTATAATAGGGAAGGACTAGGGTGGGAGTGCCCAAGATTTTGGTACCTATTTTAAGGTAGGGTCAAACTCAAAAATGCCCCTCAAGCCCCATTTGACATGGGTTTCAGGCTATTTTGTCTTGGGAGTCAGATTTAACATGTATGATGAAAAATAA
Organism: Cunninghamia lanceolata; assembly: GCA_027924645.1. Taxonomy (NCBI): domain Eukaryota; kingdom Viridiplantae; phylum Streptophyta; class Pinopsida; order Cupressales; family Cupressaceae; genus Cunninghamia; species Cunninghamia lanceolata. The sequence goes on from BSBN01000596.1 coordinate 6,592,533, forward strand.
GGGACCCGGGAGCTAAACTTAGGAGGTAAACGTCCTAGGGGACATTTTATGAGATAACAAAGAGTCAAACCACAAAAGAGTTCCATTAAGTTTGGAAAGTCATCCAAACTAGCTCCTAGATATGTGGGTCCCTTCAAAGTTCTCGATGAAGTTAACCTAGTTGCATACAGGATTGCTCTACCACCAGCTCTTGCCATGATGCATAATGTTCTCCATGTTTCTTATTTGAAAAAGTATGGTGTAGGAGATAATCAAATTCCTATTCTTAATTGGAATGCTTTACAGGTGAAGGACCCAAGGGTGGTAATGATCGAGCCCATCAAAGTGCTCTAAATACGTATGCTACGCTTGTGTAGTAAAGAAGTTACTTAGTTCAAGGTCCAGTGGAACTAGTATGCAAAAGAGGATGCCACCTGGGAAAATTATCATGATATGTATCAAATATTTCCTTATCTATTTTAAATTTTTACTATGATGAACAAAAAAAAATCATGTTATAAACTTTGGATACACTAGATCATCGGGGATGATGATTCTTATGGGGGGAGATATGTTACATCCCTAAACTTTGACTATGCTTTACTTTTACTTTCATGTAATTAGTGGATAAGTTATCATGGATTAATGATTTGACATTCAGGAAAATGTCAAGATAAATCATTAATTTTATGAATTATGATAAATTCATAGAATTTGACATGAGATCAAATGATATTGAGATTATTTAATTATGAGGAATAAATATTTACTAATGATACACTATTATAGTTTGTGTGACTGTGACTTGTAACCAGGAAATAAGTTTCCACCTCTAAGAAAAGAAGTAGAGCATCATCGAAGAGGAGGGAATAGATGTTTGGAAAGAGATAGGTTTTGTCATTCAAGTTCCATGTTGTATATTTAGTGAACCTTCTCGAGACGGGGTATGTAATAGTTAAGTCTCCTTGTTTAAGTCAATCTCAATTCGACTATTGTCAATTTGTCATTAAGAAAAGGTTTCTAATGTCAAAACTTCATTTGATATGGATGAGAGATATTTGGGAAATATTAATGAGGCTAGAGTTTAACCATTTTCCTTTATCAAGAAATTTTATGACATATTTCTTTGTTTTGCATGATTATTGATGCTGACATTAGCACAAGGTTACGAGGGGGAGAAGATCTCAACCCGATTCTTGTGCCTTGCTAAGTGATTAATATCAACATTCATATCGATGGTATTGCTACCATTATGTTGATATATTATATTTATTTGTTTTTATATTATTATATTGATAAAGAAAAATGTTTTATTAAGTCATAGATATTTATCTTTTTGTGATAAGATTTCTTTGGATTGCAAACCACTACGTTCATGTAGTGAAACACATATTCCCTATTCCATGATAGTGTGGAGTGAGTAGGGGATAAAACACCATTGGTTCAGTGTAATCTTGGATAACAAAACATCTCTTTTGATGCATGTTCTTTCTTGCAGAATTAATAGGGAGATTGAGTAGATATTCCAGGAGGTGGTACGAGAAGTTTGGGCAAGTTAAAAAATCTTCTTGTGAACTATTTTTTTTTAGAGGAGAAGTCTAGAGAAGACTAGAGACGATGGGGGAGAAACTGGAAAAACATAACAGAGAGGAGAAAACAAGAGGGATAAACAGGAACTTCACATAGAAAGCTACATTCAAATTTGGTGATGACCAGCTATTACAGGAACATTTGGATAGTTATGATACAATCAAACTATGACTCATGTTTTTCTTTTACCTTTTTTGTTGGTATTTGCATGCTTTAAAGTGATTTTATGGTGCCTATATAAGGCCAATAGCATTAAGATATCAATGGAAACTTTGCTGAAGTTTAAAATTGACATTTTTTATATGTCTGTAGCAATGAGCTAAAACTCCTAGGCCAATGTTATTAAGGAAAATGCCATATAGATACCTCTGTGGTAGTAAGATAACAAGTACTAGACCATGGTATGAGCCGACATCTCTATCATTTTCCCGTTGATTGAAAGGTGACTATATATGAATTAAAACCAAGGATAATTGTTATCTATACTTCTCTGTGTAAGGAGAAGATTGCTAATCTGTTCGATACCTGGTTGAGAGTCATGTTACTATTGGAACAAAACTATCAAATGTAGAAACTACCTTATGTACAATTATTATATCTCTATCATTATGACTTGTTTTGTGTGGAAAATGAGGGGGTGATGTTTTTAGGGGTTTATGTGTAATCCTCCTTTCCCAACAAACATTCCAAGGTCTTATCAACTGAGTTGAATCTCCACTAAGTGAAAGCAATTGCCTATCAGGTTGAGTTGCCTCTTGGGAAGCTATGGACTCTTGGATATGTCAAACAATGTCTCTATCTAATGTTCAATTATGCTTAGAAACCCTAACTATACAAATCAGTAAGCAAATTATCAAATTATGGCAAATCATTTTAGATTTAGGTAAAGGACAGAGATATTTAACTTACTATTTTCAAAGTTCAGAAGGTGGAAAAGTCAAGGACACGGGGACTAGCACCCATGTCCAAGGTACCTATTTCTTTGTGGGATCCTAATCTCCTTCTGACACTAATCTGCACTATCACTTCAGTTCCTAGAGATTCCACCACAGAGGACATGGGGACTAGCGCCCTAGTCAAACAAAAGCACCAATGTCCTACTTCTTTCTAGATCCTGAATCCTCTGTGTCTGCTACTCCTTCCTACAACTCCACTCCAAGGGACTTGACACCTGTAACATACAATCACAAGGAGTGTGGGAGGGGGGTTGTGGTGTTTTGAGGGTTGCCTCAGTCAAGCCCCAGAGAGACATTCAAGTCTTCTGAACACCATTGTCAGATGAGAGTGCGTATCTCGGCGAGATAGAGGCAAAAATCCAAATGATAAATGATTGAAAACACAATAGATATCACCTTGTAGTGAAGATCTCATGGAAGGAAGATGCTCTTCACGCCATGAGGAGATGGATGCCAAATCTGCAAACACAAACATAATAACAATGCTCTGCTCTACAACACAATGCATATTTTGAATGCTATAATCACAAGTATGCATAAAGTTGTCTAATTTCCATCTAATGTCCATCTAGTTTGCAAATGAAACCTAATCATGCTTATATATGTAACTACAAAGATTCTTGCTAAGAATTTCATAATTCAAATTTTAGATGTCGGCATAGGACCTAATTAACGGTCACTAAACTAACATTTGAAATTAGGGCAGACCCAAAATAGGGCTGGACTAGGGCACTAGTGCCCAAGTCCACCCTGCCATTTTTGCTCAAGATTCATTAAAGTGCAGCCCCCTAGGTCCTATTTGTCACAAGACCCAAGGGTTTTCTCATCGGCAGTTAGAAATAACATGCAAGATGCTCTAAATGCAATTACAGGACCTGGGAGCTAAACCTTAATAGGAAAAAGCCCCCAAGGTTACTTTTTCTGACATAACATTTAGCCCCCACTTTAATGTATGTATAAACACAAGGCCAATACATGCATTAAAGTATGGTCAACAAACACAACAAACACGCCAAGCATAGAGAAGACACACCAAACACATTGAAGATAGTAATAGGCACGCAAAACACAGAGAAGATAGTTACAGTCACGCAAAACATGGAGAAGACAACATTGAAGACATTCAAAACAAAGTGAATACAGTGATGGTTTTCATTTTTTTATTTTCTCATTTATGAAATGCAAATGCAAATACAAGGAAAGTAAACACAACCCAAAATACAAGAGGGACTCATTGCCACCAGCCTTTAGGCTGCACATGGGGAAACCAACATGCAAAACAAATCTCAGAGTACATGAGGGACTCGTCGCCACCAGTCTTTAGATTGCACTTGAGAACAAACACACCATACAAATCAAGCATGCTAAACAAATCCCAAATCATAGGAGGGACTCATCGCCACCAGTATTTAGACTATGCTTGGGAATAAACACACCATGCACACACACATGGAAGACATGGAGAAAACATGGCAGACAAGTGATAGAGTGTACCTATTTCTAGGTTCATCACCATCTCAGGTACATTATAGGCACACACCAACGATTGGGCTTCACTACAACAATCATCGAAGATATGCTTAAGGGTTAAGTTAGTCACAAAACCACTCCCTACCTCTATAAAGGAATTTTGAAAATGATAGGATTGTGCACTCTCCTCGAGAAATACACCATCCCCACCTCGTACAGAGGGCTTAAGATAAAAAGGATATGCATGATATCCCGCCTCCATAGAGGGCTTAAGTGATTGCAATAGATTCAAGATTCACAAACACACATTGCTAACATCTACAATAGATAACTTACCTTATATATGCCCCCACCTTAAGGTGGTTGATATCATGTACCGATATCAAGCATGTTAAGGTAGGAAGAAAACACACAAGGGAACATGAGCTCTCGCAAAGCCCATGCCTCTTGGAGGTGACATGTACTTTACGATCGCCAAATGTTCCCACAAACACATTCCTACAAGAAAAGTGCTAGTGTCCATATAATCATGATAAACAACAATGCATATGATCAATCACATAAAGAACCGAGGAATGCAAGATTCAAGATAGACAAAGTGCTCGGAGCAGCAGTATTGTTATGTTTTGTAAGTGCAATAAGACAACATCAAGATCACATGGAGTGATTCTACTAGCCAATCATCAGATAACATATAACAACCCCATTGTCATGTATGGACTAGATCCATTTGTTGATTACTCTCTAAAGGGACACTAGGTCCGCATCAATATAATATGTTTTTCATCATCCACCTACTAGATAGAACCACTAGAGGAAGGGAAACATTAAATCAAGAGAGGAGAAACAAGTGTCTTAGGGACAATCATATAGGAGGGTGCCCCCAAGTCACCAATCACAACGCTATGTCTATAAGACACAACACACAACAATGAAAATAGAGAAGTAATATAGAAGAATGATGATACAAATAGAAGAAGGGTCACAACAAAGGCAGTCTCCTAGTATCCTTGACCTTACAAGAGTATCAAGGGTCATCCCAGGAGGCTTGAACAACACATAACACATCATGGGGGAAACACAACATGGAGGTAAAGGGTTAGAGATACTTACCTGTAGGGACAACCGGGCTAGCGGTCATCACGGATTTTGATCTTTACCTTAATGGTTAAAGCTATATCTCTTCTTCTCTCTTCCATAAGTTCATAATTTTGTGAGGACCTATCCTTATAGGAAAGGTATCTATTAATAATGGTAGATAGGGAATATTGCCATTTTCTATGTTAGTTACAGGAGCTCTTGTAATTCCATTTGAATGAGGTTGTTGAGAAACCCAAAAAGTGCCCATTTCGGTCCATATATAGGGTGTTGCAATACCTTGGGTTTGAGGGATAGTTTATTCTTCAATGTCATGAGAAAGTTCATTATTTTCCAAGGTATGTGAAGGTTCAGTTAAAGATGCATGATTGATTTCTATGTTTAAGATGTAATTGAGAAGTTCTTGAACATCAGGTGGTAAATTTTTAGTTTTAGTAGATTGAAGCAAATGTTCGCAAAGGGAATCTGCATCATCCAAATCATCATCCTGGCTAGGGAGAGCAAGAAGGGATGGTAGAGTAGTATAGAAAAATGTATCAATGATATCTTCTTCTTGTGCCAAAATATCCTCACTAAGTGGGGTTATGTTGAGACAAGTTTCTTTGTTCAATGAATCACCCATTGCTATATCATTCTCATAGGTCTTAGAAAGAATTTCCATTATATCATCATGAAATGAAGGGAGAGAGGGAATAATGTCTTCACTACTAAATTCCCCATGGTTATTTTTAGAAATGAAATTAGTGAGATTTTCCAAGATTGAAGGGAAAACACCCATGATAGTGAGAAAGCTTTCAAAATAAGCTATTGTTCGAAGGATATCACGGATAGTGCTTACAGACAAGTCAATACCATAGATGTAGGCTATTTGATGCAAGAATTGAGGATGTTTATCAATGAATTTGCAATAATTATCATAATTCATAATGTATTCAAATAAATCTTCCAAAGATGAATGATTAGGAGAATCCATGAATGCAAAACTATGTGTGAAAATGACCTAAAATGCTTGATTTTTCAACTATTTTCAATACAAACAAGTGAAATAAAATGTGTTGTAAGGAAATTGATCAAGGGAAGAAAATAATATTTCTGATATCAGTTCAATAAAGCAATAATATCCTTCACAAAACACTTTTGATGCAAATCTAGAGTGATGACAAGTCAAAACCTAGTGAAAATAGGCTAAAATATGCAATTTTTCACCAAATCTCAATGCAAAAGAGTATGACAAAGGGTGTTGTAAGGAAAATGAGGATGGAAAGAAAATTATAACAGTAATAACAGCCATTTGATTCCAAAATATCTGTCACAACACGCTTATAGTGCCACTCAAGGTCCAACCCTAGGGAAAATATAGTCAAAATATGCAATTTTTCACAAGTTTTCAATGTGAAGGCCTAATAAGAAGGGTGTTGTAAAGAATTTGATGAGGGGAAGAAGATAATAACCTTGATAATAGCCAATTAGTGCAGAAAAATCCCTTACAACATGCCTATGGTGCCAATCTAGAGAGACAATAAGGCCAAAATCAAGTGAAAAAGCAAGGTTTTTAAACCCTAGGCATGAAATTTTGCAAGCAAACCACTATGATGAAACACCACTATTAGAAATTGGTCCTAATGAATGTTTTAAAATGGTAGTAAAATCTAAAACAAGATTTTGACTACAAACCCTAGCTAATGCAAAACTAGGTTTTTATGTAAATGCACAATTTCAAACATTTTTTGTCAAATTAAGCACAAAAATGCAATGCAAATGTATTTTAAAGGATGAATTTCTGAAATTTAAATAATATATAATAGAAATTACAGAAATTTAATGAAATTGAATGCCAAATAATTCAAATTATGCTAACATGCAAGCCTAAAATGCTAATTTTTTCAATTTTGTTTGTAATTTTTCAAATGCAATAAGATGAATGAATGCAAATCTATAAAACAACACTCAAAAAGGTGCCAAAAATTTCACATACATGGGTTCATCAAAATGTTTTGTGTGGAAAATGAGGGGGTGATGTTGTTTTTAGGCGTTTATGTGTAATCCTCCTTTCCCAACAAACATTCCAAGGGCTTATCAACCGAGTTGAATCTCCACTAAGCAAGAACAATCACCTATTAGGTTGAGTTGCCTCTTGGGAATCTATGGACTCTTGGATATGTCAAACAATGTCTCTATCTAATGTACCATTATGCTTAGAAATCCTAATTATGCAAATCAGTAAGCAAATTATCAAATTATAGAAAATCCTTTTAGATTTAGGTAAAGGACATAGATATTTAACTTACTATTTCTGAAGTTTGGAAGGAAGAAAAGTCAGGGACATGGGGACTAGTGCCCAAGTCCAAGGTACACATTTATTTGTGGGATTCTGATCTCCTTTTGACACTGATCTGCACTATCACTTTAGTTTCCAGAGATTCCACTACAAAGGACAAAGGGACTAGCGACCTAGTCCAAGAAAAGCACCAGTGTCCTACTTCTTTCTAGATCCTAAATCCTCTGTGTCTGCTACTCCTTCCTACAACTCCACTCCACGGGACTTGACACCTATAACTTGCAATCACAAGGAGTGTGGGAGGGGGTTGTGGTGTTTAGAGGCTTGCCTCGGTCAAGCCCCGAAGAGACATTCAAGCCTTCTAAACACTGTTGTCAGATGCGAGTGTGTATCCCAGTGGGATAGAGGCAAAAATCCAAATGATAAATGATTGAAAACATAATAGATATCACCTTGTAGTGAAGATCTCATGGAAGGAAGATGCTCTTCATGTCATGAGGAGATGGATGCCAAATATGCAAACACAAACACAATAGCAATGCTCTACTCTGCAACACAATGAATATTTTGAATGCTCTAATCACAAGTATGCATAAAGTTGTCCAATTTCCATCTAATATCCATCTAGTTTGCAAATGAAACCTAATCATTCTTATATATGCAACTACAAAGATTCCTGCTAAGAATTTTGTAATTCAAACTTTAGATGTCGGCATAGGACCTAATTAATGGTCACTAAACTGACATTTGAAATTAGGGCAGACCCAAAATAGGGCTGGACTAGGGCACTAGTACCCAAGTCCACCCTGCCATTTTTGCTCAAGATTCATTAAACTGCAGCCCCCTAGGTCCTATTTGTCACAAGACCCAAGGGTTTTCTCATCAAGAGTCAGAAATAACATGCAAGATGCTCTAAATGCAATTATAGGACCTAAGAGCTAAACTTAATAGGAAAAAGCCCCCAAGGTTACTTTTTCTGACATAACATGACCCACAAGTTGTTGTGTATTTACAACAATCCAAACTATTTTCTTAGTGCCGGTCAAATATGGCTTTCAAGTCACTAGAAAATGGGATTGAAAATATAAAGATTCTGATTAGAAGTTGTTTTCCCTTGCGTGCCATTTTGCTACACATCATTAAATATTAAGTAATAGGCTTCTTTATATTGTATAAGTAATTAGAATGATATTGCTATCATTACTACACTATGAGATGACATCAAGTAATATGCTAATTGTGCATGTTTGAGCCTTGAGTACAAGGTAGGGTGCATAGATTTATAACTTTACACTATTCATAAATATAAAATGAAAGAGCTTGATAGCTCGATAATTATGTTATCATTCTTAATTATTTTTCTTCTAATGATGGTATTAACTGTAATTATGGTATCTGAGTCATGTAACTCAGTTATAGTTTTATTGTAAGAAAATTTAGGGCCACTTCCAGGAAGGAAGGTGTGCGGGAAACTGCCAATCTGTGGTTGGAGGAAAAGTGCTCGGGTGATGCTCTCCTTCCCAAGTAGATGGCAAGCCAAGACTTATGAAGATAGATATCAAAATTCCAGATGAAATATATTTATTATTATGACTTTGACACTCAAATTCATGTAAACTTATTCTTATTGCCATGAGAAAAATATTGTAATTGTAAAGTGAAAGATTTCACTAAAATGCTATCTTTGAATATCTTGTAATTTTCAGGTTTGAAAATATTTAGAAAAGATATACTATTTATTTACTTGATTATGCAAATGATTAATATGTTAATAAAAAAATGCTTATGATGATTATGTTCATTTATTTTCTAGTAAATTCGGTGTGTAAATCCGAGTAATATGAGAAGACATGTTACACTTTTGCTAACTTGCAACAACTTGTATACCAACATTGAAAATAACTATGCTCACACGGAGATGTTTAAGGTAGAGTTTTGGGAGCATATATTGGTTCAAAATTGCTACTCCATGGTCTAAACTATCCACCGATCATTCATAATACCTGGGAAGTGATTTTAGTTATGTTTGGGATGTAAATTTTGAGTTCCAGAATTGCAAAAAATGACCCAGCACAGCTGAAAATGCCCCTCTACAACTCCTCATGTCTCTGCTGCTGATAACAAAGGTTTTGAAGCCATTTTTCTGCTGCAAAGATGGTTCTTCATGATTGGAAGAGGGTGGAGGAACAACATTATGGTGCAAGTGCACTAGAGTGATATAGTACATTCTTATGAACTGTTTAATGATATTTTATTACAGCATTGGTTTACCATGTCTGGTATATGATGTGGTTGTTCTTTTAAATAGTTGTATACTTCTTTAGTATTATTTCTTTACCAACAAGCTTCATATTATAAGGGCAATTCTATATGCTTATAGAATCACTTGAGATGCAATGATATTTTCATTTCTCATGTCTCAAGTGTGAGAGGACATTTTTCTTCACAAACTTGATAACTATCAATGTTAACTTTGTAAAAGGTCATGACTATTCTTATTGCAATAGAAAACAACGATGAGATTACAAGTATACCCTCTAACTTTGAAGTTAAATTGATGTCAAAAGAAAACATTTGCATTGTGAGATTTGACTATGTTGCCTTGATAAAGCACCAATCTAAAGATTTATTTGGCCAAAGGTCTAGAAGAACACTGAACTTTAAAGATAAATCATTTTAATCAATTATTTTGTAATTTGTTTTAGTTTTTTAATGCATATTCTCAAAGCTAGTAATGAGCAAATCTCCAAGAACATTGCCAGTTTTGGGATAATTTTACAAATCTTGATGCAAATCTATGAGAATAGTTCTACCTGATATAGTCAAAGACAAATCTGTGAACATTATAATAAGGGATACCCCCTAGGTTAAGTAGAACCTGAAGTGCATCAGAGATAGGTGTAAATAATCTCTCATTTGTTGGTCAAGTCTCTCATTGAATCTAAGTATAAGAAGTGGAAAATCTTTAGGATTTTGTGCATGCAGATTTGATAACCAACACACTATCTCTGGCAGCACCACTGATGGCGGCCTTTTTGCCACCTACTCTCTAGCCTTCCCACTCATGGGGGATTCTATAATCATTGATGGTTTGTCTTTAACTATCACCTGCCAGTACCATTCACAAACTTTACAACTCTCAGTGGTCATCTAAACTGCTCCCCACACCATTCTCCAAACCTTCACAGTGATGGTTTAATAGGCCATTGCTTGTGTCATATAAATTAGCCATTAGACCACTAGTGGTGACCTTCGAGTAAATTACTCTATGTGATCAAGCTTGTTCTAACCGCAATAGTAACCTCTAGAATTTTTTGTAGTGCTAACAACTAGACAGACATAATCGTCACTTGTGACCACTTTCAAGTTAACCGCTAGTGGTTATCCCTCAACCACCAGGTAGTCCCCCATCCTCCAAACATGCTAAAATAGGTGTTTTTTCAAATTGTCATAACTTTTACAAAATAGGTCAAATTTTTATGAAATTAGAAGCATTGGAAATTTGGTTTGCCCATGTTCACAGCAACATAGGCCTAGTTAGTAGATTCAACCCAGATTCTTAGGTACATTCCTTGTAAGTTGACCTTTCTTTTCAAACTTCATTCGATCATAACTTGTAAAAATATTAACAAAATTTGATGAATTTTTTTAAAGTGCTTAGAATTTAATGTAGAATCTGCTCATCTGATCTATTCTGCTATATCATTTCATCATTGTCAAAATGTTTCTAGATTTATCATTTTGATCTAATCTTTGTTTTGTAGCTTTCACTTGCCAAAGAAGAAATCATTGAAACTACTCACAAATTTCTGTAGGTTTGCATGTCAAAGAAATCATTGAAACTACTAACAAGTTGTTGTAGATTAACTTGTCAAAGAAATCATTTTATCACTAGCCGAGGCACTTAGTCTAATCTAGGGGATAGTAATTGTACATTGCTTTCTTTTTTTTTGGATTTTGAAAAGGGTGTATGCTCTCTCCATGCACCCTTTGGTGAGATTAGAGATCAAAAGCCCCTTCATTATCCTTGTGTTTATTTGTTCAATCCTAGGGACATTATCTCATGTATACTCTCCTCTTGCACTTCATGCAAGCCTAGGGATCAAAAGTGAATAGTGTTCCTTCCCTTTAGAAGGCATGCTAGGGGATTTCATCACCACTAGGGATGACCTCAACCACATGTTATGGCAGGGTATATCAAAGGGAGAGAGCAAAATTTGTACCTCAATCTAGTCATGTAGTCATTGGGACAACCTTGGGGTCCTGGGTGATTTTGGACACAAGGTGAAGTGGTGTTTTCTCGATTGCTTATGCAACATCCCTTCAACGGGATAGTGTTCACAGACTTGGGGCCTCATTGTACCTCATGTATTTGGAAGACTCCCCTTGAATTGTGTAAATCCTATTTAAGACCATCATCCATTTTCTAGTGTGGTGCAAGGGACGTGGATTGCCCCCTAAAGTTACGCACCATGTGCCTACTTGAAGTGGAGATAGAAGTCTTCTTTAATTAAGGCATAAAAGCCTCCAAGGAAAGGGGTATTGGGTGCAACGCCCTTATTCCTAGCTATCTACTTAGGGTGAATTGTTCTTAGTTAGATAAGAACATGGATATGTATTCTATTGTGTAGGCCCACATTATGAAATCACTCTTGAATAATTTTAGGTTTTTTCATGTGCTTAGCATGTTTTCCTTGTACAAAACTATTATAATCTATTTTTTCCATGAAGCAATTCTCACCTATTTCTTTTTTAAGTCAAGTCGACCATTATATTTTTGTGTTTTTTTCCTTGCTAAAAATCCCAAAAATCCAAAAAATGAAAATATCTCCAAAAATCCAAAAAAATTAATCTTCCAACCAAATCTAGCATCCATCTTGATCATTCCCTTGCATCATAATCACCCATCTAATTATCTTATCCCAGTCATCTTTTTCATGTAATCTAATCAATTTTACCCTAATCATCCATATGGCACCTGGAGATCCTTATGGCACCCAAAGAATGTTTGACGAACTTAAAAGATTATATAAAAAGTACCCAATCACTCCTACATCATCATCCCTACCTCCCATCAACAACCAATCCAACGTATCCACATCCCAAACTTATCCAACATCCACCTTACCCCAAAGCTCACAAGTCCAAATTCCTAACCATGCTTCATCTTCACACATACCAGACCTAGGCACCCTCTCACAACTCCAACAATTCCTTTTACAACAACAAAAACAATAATAAGCCCTTCTTCAACAACTCCTAGCCCAAGAAACACAACCATAACCTTTATCCTTTCAACAAACACAACCACAATCCCATATGCCTTCATAACAACCTAGTCCAACCATGTATCAAGCTAATCCTACCTCAACCTATCCCACTTATACCAACTTTTCACCTCACTCTCAACTCTATCTACAAGGCGATCAAGATCCTTTACAACAAAAACATACAAGTCCTAGTTATCCTTTGAGAAAAAATCCAACATCCATGATTCCTCCTCATGCTACCTTTGACAAGGGAAACACCACTCTTGCTTATGCATCCTATGTGTATCCTTTATCATCATCTAATCAAAGCTTACCCAAGAGCCTCAAAGCCCAAGTACCTCTACCCATGATTCCTTTGATTATGAATCTAGAATCCAAGACTTTATGGAAGACCTTGATAAATGAGCACTTGTGGACTATATCATTGCCAAAAATCCCCAAGCTTATTTTGAAAGGCTACTCCACCTAGGAGGAGTCAAGATACCTCTAGATGTTGATCCCTCATCTTTGATTCCTCAAGGTCATCCTTATCAAGTTGTTAATCCATTAGGAGGACCTTCCCAACTACATGTTGAAGAAATCATAAATCCCAACACATCAAATCTTCCATCTAATTCCAATCCTATTACATCCAACCCTATTATCCCTTCACCCAATCCTCATCCCAATCCTAATCCATCACCTCCTATTATCCATTCACCTGATCCCAATCTAATCCTACAACATCCACCATTATTGTCCACCCATTATATTGTCCATCTACCCATATACTTATAAAGGATGTGATCCAATGGCTATTATCAAGGAATCAACCATCTCCATGTCATCAAATATCTATCCTTGAACCTATCAAAGAGCCTTCAATAAATATGCCTATTCCTCCAAACCCATCATGTATCCCACAACCCATCAAGCCTATTGAAGATCCCCTTACCATAAGTGCAAGTCAAGATCCATCATGTACCCATGTCAATGACCATCAAGATCCTATTACTCATATCCAAGAGTCTTCCACTTCCATCCAAGCCCAAGAGCTATGTCAAGAGTCTAATCCAAACCATGTGTAAGTTACATTAACCCCTCATCCAAATCAAGATCAAAGCACTTCCATTCATCCTCTCCATAATCCTCTTTATGATCAAGATATTATCTGTGGTCAAGTTCCTACCCATGAACAAGAAATCAAAGTTCATCCTATCAAATCCCATTATCACATTATCCATGTTAATCCTCTCTATGATAAAGATCTTATTCATGATAAGGATCCATATTCCCAGATCATGACCATCCATGAGAAAGATATCCAAACTACTCCTATCCATTCTCCACCTAGTCCTATCCATGATCCTACAATATCTACATCCAATGATAAGACACTTGGTCCCCATGAACACATAGATAATCCAATAAATGTCTTGGATCATAGCACAATACCTCTTAATGAGCCTAATGGTAATCAATATCCAAGCATTCCAACACCATCTCCTATTGAGCACTCATCATCCCCTCAAGACCCTTTATCATCCTCCATTGATCATTTGTTATCCACTATCAACCCTATTACAAATCAATCATTCTATCCCCTAGTCTTACTACCTTCATCCATGAATGTTCTCTCCTAGGAAAGGAACAATCGCTATCTATCACCTCACCTTCCCCATCTAATAATGAGCTATCATCTTGTGTCCAAAACAACACATCTCCAGTCATACATCGTATGCTCCAAAACATGAACTATCAAGGAAAAGGCTTAGGCCTTCATGAACAAGGTGTCTTGGAGCCCATCCATTTCAAATTCCCTCCATGATCGTATGGCCTTGGCTATATATCTCAAGGAAAATAATCCAAAGATATTAGTACCACCTCCATGCCTCCTAAATCTACTTCTCTTAATCCCAAACCCCATACATCCCATCACACCTATGAAACATATGTCGTTATCCCTCCTCCATCATCATACAAATCCCAAAAGCATGTGACCATACACCTTCCTCCATCTACTTTACCTCCACTCCTTCCAACCCCTAATATCCCCATTCTCAAATCCCATCATCCCTTTATCCACAAGTCCACTAATCCCTCCATCCACACATCTCATTCCCTTAAATCCCCTAAAATTCCTACTCATGATCAACAAATACACACATCAACCAAACATGAATCTGTTGGATTTAAGGCATACAACTGAGAGGGGGGGGGTGAATCAGTTGTATAAAACTTCTTGTTCTTTCAAACACTTGATTCTTCGTTGTTAGTTAACAGCATATTAATTAATCATCCATGAAAGCATAATACATGAACACAAGAGCAGATAAACATCAACACATTGAACACCAAGATTTTGACGTGGAAAACCCGGTTAAGGGAAAAACCACGGGGTGATTAACCCAAGGATTATTCTCTGTTAGAAGAATAAGAAAAAGAATGGCACTTGCTAATTAGGGCTCACTGCCCGAGCACACTGCTCACAAAGAGGCCCACTACCTACAAGGAGACACACTGTCTACAAAGTGATAAGAATCACAATCTTGAACTGGAGAATGACATCTCTACCATGTCTGGATCAGTTCCATTTAAGCCCAAAAACCTCTGCTCTGCCTTTCGCACTTCTCTTCGCTATGCCACACTCATCCACACAATCCACACTTCGAAATGAACTCACAAACCGTTATTTATACAAGACATCGACTTAGGAACAAACATCTAAGTCGGCAAACAACCATAAGAGTATCCGCAAGATGAATAACACATCCGGTCGGCCACCACAAGAACATTCGTAGGATGAACAACTCATCCGGTCGGCTAAACAGAGCAAGAACTTCATCCAGAAGAATATCTTCAATTCCAGGCTCTACTATCAATGTGGACCAACAACACAACCTCAACATGATCCAAGAACCTTCACAAGCCTGCCTGAATGACCAGGTACGTCCGCATTTCCTTTACTTACTGAAATCTCTTATCCTCCTTATCCGGAACTTCAAGAACACTGTCTGTCGCCACTGTCATAATGCAAGAGGTACTTCTGGACCTCCAAATTATACACAACTCGAGATGGCACATCACAAGGACATCCCAAAGACTCCTTCCAATTCGCAGATTAGGATTATGCAGTTCCGGACCTCACCGGACCTTTTTGTGATCCTCTATCATCTCTGAATACTTGCCGGAACCGGTTCTACACCGACAGCCACAACTCCTTCAGATCTTCATGCGGACCTCTGAAATCTTAACTGAAGCATCTCAAGACTCATATCTACAAACCCTTTAATCCGCATCCTCCGGTTCGCATCCTATACAGTACATTTGCCTTCTTCTCATCACTGTTCTTTACTATTCCTGACTAAGGCTAATTTTCTCAATATCCTCAGCACACTGCTCATTGAATCCTTCTTGTCAAAGCAATATGAGTATGTTGACATCAATGACAACACTGGTTTACCTCATACTTGCAACAATCTCCCCCTTTGTCATTGATGGCAACATATGATGTGAAAAACCATCAAGACAAGAACTTCTCCTTTCTGTCACAGCTCCCCCTATCAGCAACATGTCTTCTCCTCATTTACTGCTCCCCCTTTGATCATCAGCCACTTGTTTTTCACATGTCTTCTCTCCCCCTTTGACATTAATGGCAAAGGGCTCATACTTGCAATTCTAATACATCAGAATCATACCAGCTGCTCCCCCTTAGTTACAGCTCCCCATCATCAATCTGGATCACAAGATATGACTGTGATATCCACCGGACTGATGCACATCAGTGCATCCTAGTTCATCACCGGAGGGGCCATGACCCCTAACTTCTCCCGGAGATATTCAAAAGAGTCCTTGGGAAGAGGTTTAGTAAAGATATCTGCAATCTGATCCTTTGAGGGAACATACTCCAATCTGACTTCTTCCTTGTTCACTTGTTCTCTCAAAAAGTGAAACTTGATAGATATGTGCTTAGTCTTAGAATGCAATACCGGATTCTTAGAAATATTAATTGCACTTGAATTATCACAGAAAATTGTGATAGGCTCCTCATATTCAACTTTAATGTCTCTTAGCATCTGCTTCATCCATAAGATTTGAGTGCAACTACCTGCTGCTGCAATGTATTCTGCTTCAGTTGTAGACAGAGATATTGCATCTTGTTTCTTGCTTAGCCAAGAAACCAATCTCTTCCCCAAAAAGAATGCTCCACCACTAGTGCTCTTCCGGTCATCCACATCTCCTGCCCAATCTGCATCTGTGTAAGCATGAAGAGAGAAATCCGGATCTCTAGGGTACCATAGACCATACTCAACTGTTCCTTTCAGGTACCTAAAAATTCTTTTGATTGCCATAACATGAGATTCTCTAGGATTAGCCTGGAATCTTGCCACAAGACCAACAGCCTGCATTATATCTGGTCTAGTCTGAGTGAGATACAACAATCCACCAATCATTGATCTATACTTTGTCTGATCTGCCTTTGGGGAGTCATCATCTTTGCTCAACTTACATCCGGTTGCCATGGGAGTGTTCATTGGCTTTGCATCTTCCATACCAAATTTCCTCAACAATTCTTTCACATATTTGGTCTGAGAGATGAAGATTCCTTTCTTTGTTTGAGTAATTTGCAGACCTAAGAAGAAATTCATTTCACCAAGCATGGACATTTCAAACTCACTTTTCATCTGATTTGCAAAAGTTTTGCACATACTATCTCTTCCTCCAAAAATGATATCATCCACAAACACTTCAACAATCAAAATGTTTTCATGAACAGTTTTGAAATATAAGTTACTGTCAGCAGTACCTTTGTTGAATCCAATCTACACAAGATGCTTATCCAACCTTTCATACCATGCTCTTGGGGCTTGCTTTAGTCCATACAATGCTTTCTTCAACTTGCAGACCATATCATCATTATCAGACAATTGAAATCCATCCGGTTGTTCAATGTAAACTTCTTCTTCCAGATCACCATTTAGGAAAGCAGACTTGACATCCATCTGATATACCTTGAAGTCTTTGAAGGCAGCAAATGCAAGAAATAATCTGACTGCTTCAATTCTTGCCACCGGAAAAAAGGTCTCTTCAAAATCAATTCCTTCTATTTGAGAGTAGCCTTTGCAGACCAATCTAGCTTTGTTTCTGATAACTTCACCAGCTTCATTCAGTTTGTTCCGGAAGACCCATTTGGTTCCAATCACATTCCTATCTCTAGGTCTGGGAACAAGATCCCAAGTGTGATTTTTCTCAATTTGCATTAATTCATCTTCCATTGCTTTGGTCCAATTTTCATCATTGCGAGCCTCATTTATTGTTTTAGGTTCAATATTTGAAATCAGACAACATTCATCCTGATTTTGAGCAACATTCCTTCTAGTTTGCACACCTTTGTTTCTGTCACCTATGATCTGATCTTCTGAGTGGTTCTGTCTTACATACCTTGGAATTTTGGGAGTATCCTGCACTGTTGCTTCTTGATCAGGTTCATTCTGACCTATTTCTTCTTCCTGATTTACTGGATCAAGTTGATTCTGACTTACCAGAGGGGATTGAGTCCCTTGAACCTGAACACCATCTTGATCATCTTCATCAAACTCATAAAATCTTGAAGGCTTCTCAATTCCTTCATCAACTTTCACATTGGTGCTTTCTATCATCTTCCTCAATCTCTTATTGTAACACCGGTATGCTTTGCTTTGAGTGGAGTAGCCCAAGAAAATTCCTTCATCACTTCTAGCATCAAACTTTCCTAGATCTTCATCTCTTTTAATATAACACTTGCTACCAAATACTCTGAAATATTTCACAGTAGGAGTGATGCCAAACCAGAGTTCATAGGGGGTCTTACCGGTGTTGTTTCTGATTTGAACTCGATTGAGAGTGTAGACTGCAGTGCTGATAGCTTCTTTCCAAAACATTTGAGGAACATTTGCTTCTAACATCATTGTCCTGGCAGCTTCCTAGATGGTCCGGTTCTTTCTCTCAACTACTCCATTCTGCTGTGGAGTCCTAGGAGCAGACAACTGTCTTCTTATACCTTGCTTCTCACAATAGTCAATGAACTCTCCAGATGTAAATTCACCACCTCTATCAGACCTTAGACACTTTAGTTTCAATCCAGTTTGATTCTCTACCAAGGCTTTGAAGATTTTGAACTTCTCAAATGCTTCTGATTTTTCTTTTAGAAAGGTAACCCACATCATCCGGGAATGATCATCAATTAACAACATGAAATATCTATCACCTTGCAAACTCTTGATTCTTGTCGGACCACAGAGATCAGTATGTACTAATTCCAACAGTCTGGTAGAAGACTGATCTTTGCTTTTGAAAGAG
This sequence comes from Cunninghamia lanceolata, assembly GCA_027924645.1. NCBI lineage: Eukaryota > Viridiplantae > Streptophyta > Pinopsida > Cupressales > Cupressaceae > Cunninghamia > Cunninghamia lanceolata. Next base: position 6,611,492 of record BSBN01000596.1, read on the forward strand.
ACTCTGCTTTGTTTACCTAGCTGACATTCTTTGCACAAACTATTTGTAGGTTTCATCAATTTTGGAAGATCTCTTACAGCCTGAGTATTGCTTATCTTGATGATGTTATCAAAATTTACATGACACATTCTTCTATGCCATAACCAACTCTGATCAATTTGAACAAACAAACAACTTTTATTTGAACCAACCAGATGAAAGATATTACCTTTTGACTGAGTACCGGATGCAATTTCAGTTCCGGAGCTTGTAAAGATTCTGCATTTTCCATTCTTAAACCGAAGATCATAGCCTTTGTCTACTAACTGACCAACACTGAGAAGATTGTGCTTCAATCCTTCAACATATAGTACATTACCTGTTTTGCTCTTTCCATCAAAGGAAATAGTTCCCCTGCCTCTGATTCTGCCAGCAGAATTGTCACCAAACTTTACCATTCCTCCTTCATACCTTTCCAAATTCAAGAACTTATTCTTGTCACCAGTCATATGGTGAGAACATCCACTGTCAATAACCCAATCATCCTTTTCTTCCACTTGAGCAGCCAAAGCTTTTTCAACAACTTTGTGATTGACAGATTCAGAGAGTATTGAATCTTCTTCCTTGATGGCAATAAACACCCACTCATTTCTGGATTTGCTTCCTAGTTCTGATTCATCATCTGTTACTCCTTCATTGTCATCTTCTTCATGAACATAATAGCAATTCTTTTGAAACCTTTGTCTGTTAGTATTAGACCTTGCAGATCTTTCCGGACATCTTGAAGCAAAATGACCAATCTTATTGCAGTTGAAGCACTTAAAGGGTAGTTTTCCTTCATACTTACTGGATCCTCTTGGTAGTCTTTTTGCAATGAGGGCTTCAAGTTGAGCTGTTTCTACTTCTTCTTCTTCCATGTCTCTTCTTGCTTGATCATACCATGTCATCTTCCTTGAAGAGTTTTCTCCCAGATTAATTCTCTGTTTGCCTTTCACATAGACACTGGCTTTGAAAGCAGATTCAGTCTTGGGAAGATCATCTCCAAACTCGGTCATTTCAAATGCAGCTAGCTTGCCAGCCAATTGTTCTCTTGTGACAGTTGTGTGGGCTCTGAATTCATCAATTGCAGCAACCTTGATTTTGTAGGCAGCAGGAAGGGATCTAAGGATTTTGCAAACGATCTCATTTTCATCCAGAGTTCCACCAGCATTTCTAATTCCACACACTAGATCATTCACTCTTGGCATAAAAGTAGTGATGTTTTCATCATCTCTCATCTTCAATCTTTCGAATTTCCCTTTCAAACTTTGCAACCTTGCACTTTTGACAAACTCATCTCCTTCATACAGAAGTTCCAGTTTAGTCAGGATCTCATATGCAGTTGGTAGGTCAATAACATTTGAGAGATCTGAGTCATTCAATGCGCTTAGAAGAGCTTCCTTGGTCCGCAGATTGTTTTCAGCTTTTGTGATTTCATTCAGAGTTGTTGGACCACCTTGTGAAGGTACATATGGTTTTGAAACCATGGCCAAGTATGCTTTTCCCATACATTCCAGGTGACATTTCATGCGACCCTTCCAGAGAGTAAAATTGGTTCCATCAAACTTCGGACTATCCTTTTTGTATGACGACATCCTAGATCTCCTCAAGCGGTTAAGCTTCTTTCAGAGGAACTTGGCTCTGATACCAATTGTTGGATTTAAGGCATACAACTGAGAGGGGGGGTGAATCAGTTGTATAAAACTTCTTGTTCTTTCAAACACTTGATTCTTCGTTGTTAGTTAACAGCATATTAATTAATCATCCATGAAAGCATAATACATGAACACAAGAGCAGATAAACATCAACACATTGAACACCAAGATTTTGACATGGAAAACCCGGTTAAGGGAAAAACCATGGGGTGATTAACCCAAGGATTATTCTCTGTTAGAAGAATAAGAAAAAGAATGGCACTTGCCAATTAGGGCTCACTGCCCGAGCACACTGCTCACAAAGAGGCCCACTGCCTACAAGGAGACACACTGTCTACAAAGTGATAAGAATCACAATCTTGAACTGGAGAATGACATCTCTACCATGTCCGAATCAGTTCCATTTAAGCCCAAAAACCTCTGCTCTGCCTTTCACACTTCTCTTCGCTATGCCACACTCATCCACACAATCCACACTTCGAAATGAACTCACAAACCGTTATTTATACAAGACATCAACTTAGGAACAAACATCTAAGTCGGCAAACAACCATAAGAGTATCCGCAAGATGAATAACACATCCGGTCGGCCACCACAAGAACATTCGCAGGATGAACAACTCATCCGGTCGGCTAAACAGAGAAAGAACTTCATCCGGAAGAATATCTTCAATTCCGGGCTCTACTATCAATGTGGACCAACAACACAACCTCAACATGATCCAAGAACCTTCACAAGCCTACCTGAATGACCAGGTACATCCGCATTTCCTTTACTTACTGAAATCTCTTATCCTCCTTATCTGGAACTTCAAGAACACTGTCTGTCGCCACTGTCATAATGCAGGAGGTACTTCCGGACCTCCAAATTATACACAACTCGAGATGGCACATCACAAGGACATCCCAAAGACTCCTTCCAATCCGCAGATTAGGATTATACAGTTCCGGACCTCACCGGACCTTTTTGTGATCCTCTGTCACCTCTGAATACTTGCCGGAACCGGTTCTACACCGACAGCCACAACTCCTTCAGATCTTCATGCGGACCTCTGAAATCTTAACTGAAGCATCTCAAGACTCATATCTACAAACCCTTTAATCCGCATCCTCCGGTTCGCATCCTATACAGTACATTTGCCTTCTTCTCATCACTGTTTCTTACTGTTCCTGACTGAGGCTAATTTTCTCAATATCCTCAGCACACTGCTCATTGAATCCTTCTTGTCAAAGCAATATGAGTATGTTGACATCAATGACAACACTGGTTTACCTCATACTTGCAATAGAATCTATCACAACCCCCATGGGATTCAAAAATAGAAATTTGGATGTCTCCTTACATAAAGAAGAAAATCCTAAAGATCCTCATGTCATAGGGCACTGTCATAGGGCATCGATAGACCACACCTAAGCAAAATTCATATAAAATGATGCCCAAGCCCGGCCCACACCTCCAAAAGAAAAGTCCAAAATGAAGATGGTTTGGGTCCCCAAGAAAAAGTACTTAATCCAAATGGAGAATCCACATTCCAACAATCCCAAAAATCCTGCTCCCATTAAAAATCATAAAAAAATTTAAATCCATTTGGGTCTCAAAATTACTAAATCAACCATCCCCTCAACAAACATCTCCATTACTCCCAACTCCCCCTTCCAATAAAAAGCTTCAAAATCTAATTCGGTGTGTGCAAATGTTGGTATCGATTCCCATGACATTCCCACATACCTCCATCTCCCCATCTTTTAGCTACTATCCCACATATTTCCCCCATCATATTGCTATGATCCATACTTTTTCATAATCTACTTATCCCTCCATTTCCATCCATCCACATCATAATCCACTATCCATCCATACATAATCCACATCCATCTCCCTCTCATGCAATCATCTACCAACATCCATGCATAAAATGACACTTGACATGATCCATGTGCGACATCCCTCTATAATGGGACATTATCACCTTTCATGGAACTAGACGCTTGAGTCCCTGTCCTCTTGCAAATCCCTCTTATCCATATTCTCCTATCCCATCCAAAAAAATCAAAATAGTAAACAGAAATCCTTCGTCCAAAGGTGAAAACCACCTCGGTGGTGCCTTGGATAAGTACTATGATGAAAACCTAGAAAATAGGTGTCATGTGTAGATTTATTTTCCATGTACCTTACACTTGGGGGCATGTTGTCTCATCTATCTCATCCTATTATTTTTCTCCTATCCTACCATCTTCATCCATCATATCCTCATATCTCCCTATGCCATTTACCTATCCACATACCCATCTTCCCTTCCTTCTTTTGATCTTGATAAGACAAGGGGGAAAATGTTGAAAAATGCTTTGGACATCTCTTGATCTACCTTATCCTTTCTATCCAATCCTATCACCTTATTGTTACAAGCGCTATCATGTAAAATCTTGAGTCTAATACCTAAAATAGGGCATATTATTCCTATGTGACATAGTCCTTGGAGATCACATCTTGAATTCTTCCATCCATCTATCCTTTATGCATTTCCAATTTATTATCCACTATTTCCCATTTCTTCTCCCTATCCATCCATTTTACACTTCCTATCCCTCACATCCACTATCTCCCATCCATCTACCTATCCATGATTTTCCCTTGTAATTGGTATCTAGCATAAAGGCTATCCAAATGCAATCCAATGTTACTTGTCAAAACATAACAAAACCCCAAAAGATTAAAAAAATCCAAAAAATCCAAAAAAAATCAAAACATACCAAAAATCCAAATATCCCAAAAACACAAAAAAATCAAATATGCAAAAAATCCAAGCAATAAACCTAAATGCAAATTATCCTTAATCCATACCAATCTAGCTACACAATCTAGCCAAATTATCCAATCACATCCTTGGTTTTATTCCAATCTTGTTGTCAACTCAATCAATCAATCATCATCATCATTAATGGGATATATCATTCCCACATCCTTGTGTTGATCTAGGGATATATCGTTCCCACAATGACAACACTATCCTTAATCTAATCATCGTCAATCAATTGATCATTGGTTTACAGCTTGACAGGGGCAATCACCTTGTTTGTTTTTGAATCATTTGTGCATGCTTTCTTGATTGATTGTGTGTGTTATCATTTTATCTTGCATTTATGTCAATTTCCTTATTACTGTGATAGGTGAAAGTCAGGTTTAGCAGATCAGACATAGTCATGAAACCCTAACCCTACCATCATCAAAGAATCTAATCTAAATGAAATCAAAAGAACAATGCAATTTAAGCATAACATCACCTAGACCGTGTGATTCCTTGTTTGAGAGATGTGGACTGCTTCTTCAACAATGAACAATTGCAATGCTGAAAGCTGCCATGATAGATGACGAAAAGCTCAAATGAATGCTCAGATGCTCAAGATGCTCAAGATGATAATGTAGGTGCTATATGATTGCTGGATGTCTCATATGGAGTGAGAGGGTGTTTATATAGGACTTAATCAAGATCAATCAATGGTGGAGATTCAGATGCTATGTGAATGGCTAGGATTGAAAGATACTAAATTTAGGTCCTATTAGTTGTGCATGTGAAGGATATGAATGAAAGTTGTCTTACAACACATGATTGACTGGACAAGTGTTGGAATATGACAAAAGATGAGGATTTAATTCAAATAAAATATTTGAATTAGTTGGGATATGAGTTGGATATTAATTAAATAAATAAAATTTATTTAATTAATTGGATAAATGAGTAGAATGGGATAAAATATCATGTGGAAATTAATTAAATAAAATAAAATTTATTTAATTAATTGGCTGAGTGGGATGAGGATGGGATTTAATTAAATAAATAAAATTTATTTAATTAATTGGCTTATGAATAATGATTTAACAAGGTGTTGCTAGACATGGACAAAGTTGGGACAATTTTGGGTGTCTACATTTTGCCTCTCTTTGAGATGATGTTCGAGATGATGAGATTTATGTTGAGTAACATCATTTCAAAGAAGCTAAGGTATGGATGGAGGAAAATGATATGGGATGATGATGTAAGAATATGATGAGGATGATGATGAAATGGGATGATGATGCCCCCTCGAGAGGATAGGTGGGTTGGACAAACACGGGTAGGCTCTCGAAAAGAAATGGCTTGGCTGCAAAAGAAAGATAAGGGGATAGATAGAAGAAATGAAGGATGCATTATACTACAATGGAAGGTGAGAAACCATGATGTTTGATATAGCACTAGACGTTATGCACCAAGGTATAAGGATCCAGGGTGACGTTGTGTCTCGTGCCCCGGCGTAATACAACCTTCTCTAACGTATGAGGAAGTAAACCTAGAGCATTATAGTCCTAATGCACAAAACGTATGATATGACCTTAGATACAAAGGATTGTGCAAAAAGCTATTTAAAACATACACAAGATATGAATATTAGCTGGAAAGTTATAGATGTGATTCAAATGCAAGTTAAAATAATAACACACACAAGAAAGCAAGCAAGCATGCACAAATGATTCAAAAACAAACAAGGTATTGCCCCTGTCAAGCTGTAAACCAATGATTAATTGTTTGATTGTTTTGTTGTTGAGAGTGTTGTCATAGTAGGGAAAGCTATATCCCTAGATCAACACAAGGTTGTTTGCTGAGTTGGTTGGCTGATTGATTGATTAATTTGGCTTACAACAAGGCTAGGATCAAGACCATGGATTGCGATTGGATAACTTGGCTTGATTGATTAACTTGATTGGTATGGATTAAGGATGGGCTTGCATTTGGATCTTTGTTTGGAATGGTTGGAAGATGATGAAATGCTGATTAGATTGATTTGATGAAGGATGGATGATTTGTGGTGGATTGAGTTGCTTTTGATTTGCTAAAGTAATGGGACTTGTTCTGATGGTTGGCTTGATGTGCTTTGGTTGATTTTCTTTGGTGTTGATGCTGGTGATTGATAGGATTTGTTTTGATGGTTGGCTTGATGTGCTTTGGTTGTGATGTTTGTTGTTGTTGGGTTGATTGTTTTGATGATTGGATTGTTTTGAATGATGATAATGATGGTGTGATGATGAGAGTGTCCACTCAATCTAAGCAGGAGCAAGTGTTCTTAGTGTGTTCAAAGGATGTAAAACAAACAAGGTATTGCCCTTCTCAAGTCATAAACCAATAATTGATTATTTGTTTGATGATGATAGATAGTGTTGTCATTGTGGGGAAAGCTATATCCCTAGATCAACACAAGGATGTGGGAACGCTATATCCCATTGATAATGATTGATGATGAGTGATTGGGCTCATGACAAGATTAGGATCAAAACCTGTTGATTTGATTGGATAATGTTCCTTGATTGATTGGCTTGCTTGATATGGATTAATGTGACTTCGATTCAAGATCATTGCTTAGATTGATTTGATTGCTATGATTGATTGAAATGGATGAATGAATGTTATTGATAGGAAGAATTGATGATGATGATGATGATGATGATTTTGATTTGAATGTTGATGGAGTGGATTGTTTTGGATGATGTGATTGGTTTTATTGCTTGGATTTTTCGTTGGATATTTAATTTTTATTTTTTTTTGGACATATTTTGATTTTTTTGTAGTTTTTTTTTTTGGAATATTTGGATTTTTTTGTATTTTTGGGATATTTTGATTTTTTTTGTATTTTTTTGGGATATTTTGATTTTTTTGGAGTTTTTGGAAATGTTTGAAATGTTTTGAATGTCAATGGATTTACAATTTGGGTAGCCTTTGTGCTTGATACCAATGACAAGGGAGAAAACCAAGTCTAGGTGCAAGGGATGGATAAAAGGGATGGGCTCATAGTAAATGGGATGAAAGGCTCATGATAGATGGATAGATAAAAAGGATAGGCCATATAAGGGATGGATGCATGCCTCATGAAAAATGGATAGGTAGGCTATAGTGGAAAGCTCATGGTAAATGGATGGGGATAAGCTATAAGATGGAAAGCTCATGAAAAGGATATGCCATAGTGGATGGATCATAAGGGAGCTAGGATGTGATCTCCAAAGGCTATGTTGCATAGGAAGAATAACTTGCCCCATTCTAGGTGGTAATGCTTAGGATTTTACATGACAATGTTCATGACCAAGGGATGACATGATTGGATTTTACATGGTGCTTATGATGATAGGATGACATGATGGATTGGTTTGAATGGGATGGATGAATGGTCAATGGATAGGACTTGGTTTGGAAAGAAGGTATGTCAAGAAATATCCCAACATGTTTCAACATTTTGCCCCTATGTCTTCATCAAAATCAAAAGGTGGAAGGATGGATTAATGGGATAGGCATGTTTATGTAATGGCTAAGGATGGTAGGATGGCAAGATAGGATAAGATAGGATGGAAAATGATATAATGGGATAGATAGTTTGGAAATGGATAGGTTGGATGAGACAATGTGCCCCCAAGTGTAAGTGACATAGAAGATCAACCTACACATGATGCTTGTTTGCCAGGTTTTCATCATGGTACTTATCCAAGGCGCCTGTTTACCAGGTTTTCACTGTTGGACGAAGGGATTTCTCTTTACTTTTTTTTTTAAATTTTTCTCTCTCTCTTTTTTTTTTTGCTTTTAGATGGGTTGACAATTACACATGGCGCCTGTTTGCCAGGTTTTCACCATGGTAATGGATAGGAGGGACTCAAGTGTTTAGTGCTATGAGAGATGATATTGTCCCTTTAGAGATGGATGATGTCTTCGCATGGACCATGTCATTATGCTCATAGATGTTGATAAGGGATTGCATGGATGGGAGATGAAGTAGGTAGATAGTGGATGATGAAATGGATTATGAAAGGTTCATGCAAGGATGGATGGATAAAAGGCTTATGCAAAAGCATGGACCATGGGAAGGTGATGGGGAAGATTTGTAGGATAATAGATGAAGAATGGGGAGATGGAGGCATGTGGGAATGTTTTGGAATGGAAAGGAACCATGACCAATGGTTGCACATACCATGATAAACATTGAGGCTTTTGATGAGATGGTGGTGTAGGGAGCAATGGACATGTTTGCTTAGGATATGGTTGATGAAGTGATTTAGGAACCCACATAGATTTAGTATTTTTAGTACTTTTGCTTTTTATTTGCTTGTGGGATTTTTGAGGGGAATGAAAGTTTTGGATGGAAGTAGGCTTTTGGATGGATATAGGTGGTTGGGATTCTTGAGATGTAGAGGAGGATGCCTCATTAGACTTGCTTGATATTTGTTTAGGAACCCAAACCATTTTGCTTTTGGGCTTTGCTTTTGGAGGTATGGGCTTGGATAGCTTTGTGAATGTACTTTGCTTTGATTTTGATTCTTTATGTCCTAAGGTATGAAGACCTTTAGGATTTTTGGTAGGATTTTTAGCTTTATAAGTAGAGGCATCAAAATTTTTTCTTTTGAATCCCATGGGGTGGGTGGAGTGGATGAAATGATTGGAAGCTTTATGCTTAAACGATGTGTGCTTTTGTTGGCCATGATTAGGGATGTAAGGATACTTATGAATGATAGGTATGTTAGGTGTTGGAAGCAATGGTGGCAAGGTGGATGGAGGGATATTTGTAGTTGGTAAAAGTGGAGGTAAAGTGGATGGCAGAAGGTGTATGGTCACATGCTTTTGGAGTTTGTAAGTTGATGGAGGTGGATTGGCTACATATGTTTTGGGTAGATGATAAGGTTTGCGATGGAAAGTGGTAGATTTAGGATGTATGAAGGGATTACCAACATCTTGGCCTTGTTTACCTTGGGGTGTGTATCCAAGGCTATATGAGCATGGAGGAACTTTGACATGGTTTGGCTCCAAAATACCTTGTTCATAAAGGCCTAAACCTTTGCCTTGGTAGTTCATGTTTTGGAGGATGCGATGGACAATAGGACTAGGTGTGGTTTGAACACTAGACTTGAGTTCATTATTGGATGGAGAAGATGAAGTGGATAAAGGTCGTTGTTGTCCTAAGGAAGAACACTCATGTATAAGGGTGGATAGACCAATAGGACATGATGGTGAACTTGAAGTGGGATTGATGGCAGATGTGGAAGGAGGATCATTAGGATCTTGATTAGCATTATGTTCGCTAAGATCCAAGCTATTTGTTTGATCTTCTGTGCTTACTTGGGGGACAAGTGTCAAATCATGACAAGTGGATGTTTGTTCATTATGGATAGGGCTAGATGGCGGATGACTAGGAGAAATTTGGATATCTTTCTCATGGATGTATATAAGATTATGAATAGGATCAAGGTGCTCATGGATAGCTTCTTCATAGGTATCATCTTGATCATGGAAAAGAAACATGTTATGGATGGGTTGCATAAAAGTGATTTGATCTTGAGTTGGACTAGGGCTTAATGTTTCCACATGCTTAGGATTAAAATCTTGACATACCTCTTGAGTTGCTTGAAGGGAAGTGGAAGGCTCTTGGATAGGCTCTTGATCAACAACATGAGAACATAATGACTCTTGAATAGGCTTGATGGCTTGTAGGTCACATGATGGGACTGTAGGTTTGGACATGACCTTTGGAAGTTCTTTGGTTGGCTCATGAATGGGTGTTTGACATGGAGGTAGTTTATTCCTAGCTAGTAGCCAATGGATCACATCCTTCGCAAGGGTATGAGTGGATGGGCAATATAATGGATGAACAAAATAGCGGATGATGTTGTAGGCTTATGATTAGGACTTTGATTAGATGGAAGGATAATGGAGTTTGATGGATTAGGATGTGGATTAGATGGGTGTGACACATGGGATTGGGATGATGTGGCATGATTTCTTATTGTAGGTAGGTACACCTTGTAAACAATTGAGACAAGTATTGGGCATTGATTTGTATTATGGCCTTTGGTCCTATGGTATGCACAATAATCATGTTCATCATATGGACTTTCTTCACATGGGTTGATGGGGGTATGTTCAATGAGTTTTGCTTCAAGCATTCTTTGTAAAACTATCTCAGCCGCATCCTTTGGTGAAGGATTAGAATGACATGGTGATGAAGGTAATGGAGGGCTTGGTGGTTTGGAAGGTTGATGGACCAATGGACTAGGAGTAGGATCACATGGTGGTGTTGGGATAGGATTAGTTGGCTCATGTGTTGGCATGTGATTGGATGATGAAGGCCACTCTAGATCGGTATCTCCCTTGTCAAAGGTAATTAAGTCTTGCATAGGATAACTTGGACTCATTTGATTTATGTACAAGGGGCCATTGGGATTTGGATATGATTCTTGTTGGAAAGGTGGATTTAGATCTATCAATGGTGCTTGGTGGTCTTGTTGAAAAGGTGTACTTGGACTTGATTTATGTACAAAGAGCCATTGGGACTTGGATGTTGTTCTTGTAATATCACTTGATTGCTTTGTGGATGGGCTTGGTAGTGCATTGGAATGATGGCATGAGGGATTGGATAAGCTTGAGGTGGATGTTCATAGGTTGATGTGGCATTGACTTGATAAGTGGATGAATTAGGTTGGTATGAAGTTGAAGACGATGACATGTAAGGTTGATGTGCAATTTGTTGAGGTTGGGATGGTGTTTGGACTTCTTGTTGTGATATGATTTGTTGTTGATGTTGGTAAATGTGTTGATGTGATGATGATGGAGGGGTTGCATAGGATAATGATTGTTGTGCTATGGATTGATATGGATAAGGGTTATGATAGGTTGATAAAGGGTTGATATGACATGTGGATGAATTTGGTTGAGATGAAGTGGGATAAGTTGATTCAGAATTGATTTGATGTGTGGATGGATTAGATTGGTATGAAGTGGGATAAGTTGATGCAGAATTGATTTGATGTGTGGATGGATTAGATTGGTATGAAGTGGGATAAGTTGATGTGGAATTGATTTGATGTGTGGATGGATTGGGTTTTGGACTTGTCTCATCCTCATCAATAAAGATATATCCTCCTCGAAGTATAAACTTGGTCTTAGGAGGAGAGGCTCCTTTAATTGTGATCTTGGGCTTTGGTTTGCTTTCATGATTTGGATTAGGAGGATAGCCACCTTTAATTGTGACCTTGGGTCTTGGTTTATCCTCATGATTTGGATTAGGAAGAGGGGCTCCTCTAATTGTGACCTTAGGTCTTGGTTTATCTTCATGATTTGGATTAGGAGGATAGCCACCTTTAATTGTGATCTTGGGCTTTGGTTTTATTTCATTGTTTGAATTAGAGGGGTAGCCTCCTTGAATTGTGATTATAGGCTTAGGTCTTGTCTCATGATTATAAGGATAACCCCTTTGAATTGTCACCTTAGGCTTGGGATTTGTCTCATGATTAGAGGGATAGCCCCCTTGAATGATTACGACCATCTTGACAAGTGTTGACTAGGACTAGGTTGATGATAATGTGGAGATGATTTGGAATGAGTATGGATGTGACTAGGATATGTTTAGAATGAAATTGATTTGGGTATCATTAGGATATGTTTGGGATGAAAGTGATTGAATTTAGATGTTATTGGAAGAATGTGTAGGATGACTTGTCTTTGTGTGTTTGGATGTTTATAGCTTGGTGTGGCAATATTCAAACAAATGATTATGCATATACACACATGAATCACTCACGCAAGACACATAAGCAAGTTTTAGTTTGGAAGAATGTGATGATGGTTAAGCAAGCACATGAAGACACTTCAACAAGTCCTAGTTAAGGCAAGACCACTATCACAAGGAGGTTCTAGTGAAAATCTAGGGGACCGGCACCCACGAGCATCCAGTAAGCCACTTAAGACTTTAACTAACCCTACTAGGAGTTTTAATATACACAAAGGTACACCTCCTTTCGAGTTAGCACTGTATGGTGAGCGCTAATACCGGTTAGACTTGGCTTTCGCCTTATCCTCTAATTTTTATAGCGGACCAGATGAAAGTACCGCTTGAGGTCATTCCCTTGGGGTGGATACCAAGGCAGGCCTCTCTAAGGCTAAACAAAAGCAACACAAGTAAATGTTTTTGATCTCCAAGTTCGTGTTGGGATGCGAGGAGAGAGCATACACATTTACTTGGTCACACTCGCATGGGGTTCATTAACCTTAGAAATTCAATGTGTGGAAGACAATTCAAGCACTTATTTGTTTTAAAGCCCAAATTTAAATGTGATGAAAGACAATGGTTTGTTTTAGCCCAATTTTTTTGATGTGAATTTGCAAACAATGTTCGTTTTAATCCCAAAGTCCAAATGTGTGATCAAACAAGATTAAGAAATGAAAGATTAGAATGAGTGCACCTGATACAATCACTTTCCAATTTGCTGTAGATGTTGATGCCAATGCTGCTCCAGCTCCTTAGATGCCCCTACAAGTCACCAATTCCCAAAGGAAACAAGTAAACTTGCAAAGAAGATGATTAGATGAAATCTAAAAATTCTGATGAAAATGATTTGATACAAAAGAATGGATTTCATAAACAGAAAATTCAGGAGATTCTAAGCAATTTGAAAAAAGTTTCGCTGAAAAACAATCAAAATTGCTCAAGTTATGCTCAAATGAAGTTTGCAATGAACCTGAATTTTGACTGATAAAAAAGCCTAAAAAATAGTACAGTCACCTGATTAAAAAGTGGTACGGTTGTGAAGCTTGTCCTCCCAGCTTTCCAATAAATCCTTGTTTGCGTGATTTGGCCTTCGTATGTGAAAGTTATGCTAAAAACACCAAGATACAGAATGACAGCAACCAGAAGCAAATTACAGTTGCCATATGCGAACAATTGTTTCTCAAGAGCGACTGTTGTTTTACCAAGGCAAGCCCTTGTAGATCAAAAGTGAAAGATGTGACCCCTGTCAGCTTATAGGCAAGGTAGATAAATGCAGAAGCGACCGTTTACAGCTTGAACGCGATCTGTATCTGCAAAATAACAGTCAAAACACAAAACCCTATTCTGCACAGGCGAGCACTGTCAGTTCAGAAGCGAGGCATATTAGTTTAAAAGTGGCTGTTGTAAGTTCATAAGCGACATTCATCAGATAAAAAGTGACCACTATCCATTCAGAAGTGATGCATATAAGTTTAAAAGTGACGACTGTGATTTCAAAAGCGATCCGAATGAAAACAGAAGTGATCACTGTTAGGTCATAAGCGATCAATACAGTTTAAAACTAACAACTAGTAGTGAAAACACATAGGTGATTTCTATTGGGACAAAAGCAATGCGTATCATTCCTGAGGCGATCACTGTCAATGTAAAGGCGATCCAGAAAACACCATAGGCGGCTGATTTCAGTGCAGAAGCGACACGGATATGCAAAAAGCGGCGGATTTTTGCTCAAAAGTGATGCAAAAAAGGATGGAGGCGATAGATAATAGCTCATATGCGACTAAGAAAAGACAAAAAGTGACTAACAATAGCCCAAAAGTGATCTGGAAAGTTTTGGGTGAGAGATTGCAGATAATAACCATATGCGACCAAGTTTACCAGATGCTATAGGTTTTTGTTCAAAAGCGAGCTGAATTTTACCAAAAGCTTATGACTATTTGTTCAAAAGTGAGCCAAATTTGACCATAAACAACTGCTGTTTGCTGAAAGGCGAGCTGATTTAGCCTAGGTGACTGCTGTTTGCTCAAAGGCGACCTGAATTACCAGAGGCGGATTTCTGCAGACCGGTTGTTGTTTTCTTCACCAAATGCTCCATTTTTCATCAAATTTAGGCAAATTTGTACTCAAAATTTATGGAAATGGCATCCCAAACACAATGGTGAGGTTAGATTTGGGCTAAGAGATCATCTACATACATTTTTAGCCAAATCTTTGCAAACTAGGGTTAGAAAAATATAAATTTTTGCTACAAAAGCTTGCAAAAAATGAAAGATTAGCGCTCCAAGAGATCTAAACTTCATAAAAATAATTCAAACAAGAGAAGTTAATCAAGGACGTGAGTCCCACCGGGCGTGCCAGAATGTATATCAAAAAATTTGGATTTATAAATGGAAATGATCAAACAATAAAATGCATAACCGAAACCCAAATAATTCAATACCTCGAAGATGCAAGATGAGCTTGACTGATTGATCACTTTGTTATGTTGGTTGCTCGATTCCGCAGCATAACGTTGATAAGGATGCAAGCTAGATGGATTGAAGATGATGGATAATGGCTTGAGATGAAAATTCAGCAGAGTGAGGTTGCATAAACAAGAATCCTAAAATTGTCCTCTAATCTCTTCTCTAATGTCTTCTCTAATGTCTTCCCAATGGCTCAAGAGAGGCTTGTTTTATAGGGAAGGCTTGGTTCAAATGGATGGCTAGGATCAATTAGGGCTTTAGATGAAATGGATGGATAGGATTAAGTTAGGTTTCCTTGCACATTAAGAAATTGTAGTCAATTGACATGTGGCAAGGGAAGATAAGGCTTAGGTGTGCTTGTGTAGATAAATACTAAAATTAGGTCCCATTAGTTGTGCATGTAAAAGATAAAAGTTGTAACACAACACATGATTAAGGGGAAATGGACAAGTGTTGGAATGCGATAAAAGATGAGTGTTTAATTCAAATAAAATATTTGAATTAGTTGGGATATGAGTTGGAAATTAATTAAATAAATAAGATTTATTTAATTAATTAGGTAGATGAATAGGATGGGATAAGATATGATGTGGAAATTAATTAAATAAATAAAATTTATTTAATTAATTGGGATGGGGAGAGGATATGATTGGGATATGATGTGGAATTAATTAAATAAATAAAATTTATTTAATTAATTGGCTAAGTGGGATAAGGATGGGATCAAGATGGGATTTTAATTAAATAAATAAAATTTATTTAATTAATGGGATTAAGAGTGGGTTTTAGGATAAAATGCTACATGATATCTAGGATAATGTTTTTGACAAGGTGTTGTTAGACATGGACAAAGTTGGGACAAATTTGGATGTCTACAATTACTACATCTAATATTCATATCTTGTATCTAGACAAGGTTGTATTACGCTGAGTATAAGGATACTCCTTTTGTTTGCAGTGTCAAGCACATGCAAAGGATAAAAAGTCACCCTAGTTGCTTATACCTTGGTGCATAATATCCTCTTGCTATATCAAATTAGGACTACTCCACATACTATACCAGCATAACTATATCCTATCTATCCACTATATTCATTATGACTATAACTTATCCATTTTCAAATCCTATTCTAAGAGCATTCTTCACCTCTCAACCTATTTTATCCACTATCTATTTCACCTATCTCTTTCACCTTAACAATTCATCCTAACTATCCATTCCTAACCCTTAGCCTTTTCCATCCTTTCTCTTCTATTTATTTCATTATCCAACCCCTTTCATCCATTTCGAGAGCATACACATGTTCTTCTAACCCACCTATCCTCTCAAGGGGGCATCCCATCCTTACATCATTCCTCTGTGTCACTCCTTCAAGTAGTTGGGGCATCCTTTTCCTTCATCCATACCTTTTGTTCTTTGAAATGATGTTACTTCTCTTAGCCACAACATCATCTCAAAGAGGGACAAAATGTAGACACCTAAAATTGACCATGTCTTTTTTGTGTCTTTTGACATCACCTTGCGACATCTTGTGACACATCTTGTTCTATGACCCCTTTTGTCATGTCCCCTTTCCAAAAATAGAAGTGTCTATTTTTAGTAAGTCCCAATGTCCGAAAATAGCAGGTCGAGATCACATGACTACATCAGGAATTAACATTAATTTATTTAATATTATTTTTTTAGGAACAATTTCCTAAATCCTAGAAAATAAATATTAAATAAATAATATTAATAATGTGGATGCATGAAATGAGGCATTGGGATTTGGTGGGATAAATGCAAATTCTTGGTGTCATAAGAATCTCACTATTTCAGAATTCTTCTTGTCACCGTCAACATGCATTGGTGGAATTAGTGGAAAAAGATTTATTGGGGAATTAATTACTAATTTTCAGTTGCATAGGCATTGGAATTGGTGTGCCCAAATTGGCCTTGGAATATTTAAAATGAAGATTGTCATTTTGGAAAGGACTTTTGCCAAAAATCTTGTTTTCCCTCACAGAGCTGCGTGCTTGCGTGATTTTCAGATTGGATCTTGTGGATGGAAGCCTATGAATTTAAAGTGGTCTAGGATGGGAGGCATTGGATTATAGAGGGAAATATCATCCAGATGTTGCATTTGTGTTCAAAGATTCAAAGGATTTTGACATATTTGTGTAGTTTTCTTGCAGGTTGATTTATATGCAAATTTGGTGATTCTGGAGCAATTTTTTGGGTGTTGTAAGTGATTTATGTTGTGTATTTCATGGATTACTATGTATTTACTATTGTGGCATTAGTATTGGTGTTGGTGACTAGTTGGTGCAAGTTTTGGAGCTGTTTCTATGACCTTAGAGCATTGTTGAGTGATTCCAGAGCTAGGGTTTTGGCTAGATTGCAGTTTTAAGTATGGTTTGAGTTCCAGATTTTGCCGTACTATTGTTGGCTGTTGTAAGTTCTATTAAATAGAAAATTTATGTACTTGATGGTTTCCCATTGGTTTCATTTAGATTTGCATGAAGAGTTTGGGGCTAAAATTATCAAATCTAGAGCATTGTCAACATCCTGTCACAGTAGCTATTTGTGTATTAGTTTCTAGATTTGTGTGTATATTGTATTTAATGTTATATCAGTGTATACCAAGACATTTCATACATTCTATGGTTTAGTTTCAGTTATTCAAGATATATCTTTCATTTGGTGTTCAAATTATCAATTCTGGTGTTCCAACAGGGGGTGTTTAGCATAGTTTGTATAATTTGTATTTTGGTGTTGTGGGTTTTCTTCGAGGGTTTTCTATTGCTATAAATTGTTATATCAGATGTTAAAATAAGAAAAATGATATAAATCAGATTTTGGGGTTTCTGGCATAATTTGGTGCATAGTTTATTTGTTCTGCAATGTGTATTTCAGCAGTTTGTGGTGTAGTTTCCAATAAATGTTTGGAGTTTCTGGAACTAATTTTTAGATCTAAATTTAATTGAAATATTTTATATTGGGAACATTACACCTTGCATCATCCAATTAGTTAAATAAATTATATTTATTTAACTAATCCCTTTTATCCATTTATCCCCCTTTTAGACCAAATTAAATAAATTTTGTTTATTTAATTTTCCCCCATATTCATCCAATTAATTTAAATTAGCTCTCACATGCCACATGTCTCTCATAATTTAAATAATTTTATTATTTAAATTATTTATCCCACTCACATCCTCATTTTAACCTCATTAATTGTGTGTCATAAGCAATTCCTCTCTAGAAATTAATTAAATAATCTCATTTCCCCACTCACATCCTCATTTTAACCACCTATCATCCTCATTTAATGTGATTCATAACCATTAAATTTAAGTTTTCACCCTAGCCATCCACCTCATACCACACCATTCTAATCTTAGCCATCCATTGTATTCCTTCTCAATCTATAAATTGAACCTCTCATTTCAATATCAAACCCCCCAACAATTTTTCATATGCACATATATCTATCATTTTCCTCTATTATGGGTATTCCATATCTAGGTTATGTTGGTTTTTGTGAGTAGTCCACAGTGTATGATCCATAGAACAAATTTGGTGGAGGTTGGGTGCACTCTACCCCGTTCTATCAAAAGTTTGAATTTATGCAAGGTTTAGGGTATTACTTGTGTTGTTTTATCTTTCATGTTTTTATCTTGCATTATTTTATGGATTCACCTAGTTCTTTCCTCATTTCTATTTTGGGAAGGTTCTCTAGCACCTTCATCCTCAAGCATCTTGATTTGTTGGACTAGAGTGGCTGTAAGGTTTGTGTGTGTGGCTTCCTCTATTCTTTTATTTTTGCCACCTTGCAGTGGATTATTTTGGATTGGTCTTTGAGTGGCCTCATTTTTTTCTTTGACAACACTTGATGTGTCATAGATTCTTCAATTTGATATGCTATATGGAGGACTCTCATGTTGAACACATTTGGAGACTGAGAAGGGGGGTGAATCAGTCTATACAAAAATTAGCTACTTCATTTTAAATAAAAATACTTGAAGAACTAAAAGTAAAGCATGCATCAAATCAAATAACACAATGACACCAGGGTTTTTACGTAGAAAACCCAAAATGGGAAAAACCACGGTGAGTGTTAGCTCACAATATATAATGCTCACTATTATAAAGATTTACAACTTTGTTTTAGGGCTACCACCCAAGTAAGCTACTACTCCCTAAATACAATTTTAGGGTCACTCCCAAGGAAGCTACAACTCCATGTAGACTCACTATCTGATGTAAAGATTATAGAAATAACAATTGCATGAACTGCTATATGAAAACATCTCACTTATGTTGATATTGCAGCCCTCTTTTCTTGCTCAACTTATATCATCAAACTAACTTCACACACTTCATCCTTTTCACACCAATCTGTCCCACACCACTCTATCACATTCTCATCAACACATTCCCTTCACTTAAACCACACTTAATTTCAACACTAAAATGAACTTACATTTATATGTACAACTTCCACAAACACTTAGAACATCAATTAGGTCAGCCTAATTAGATGAAACGTGCAACACCATAACCTATCGGCACAAACCTCTAACATATATGACTCGTGAAGGGAACCAAAATGTGCAGCACATCAAAATAGGTCAACATGACCTATAATTATTCCCATGAATCTGCTCATATCATAACTCAACTCTGAACAACCCAAAAACACTTAGGTCGGCACTAGATAGCAAAACTAGTGAAGAATGAACCAACTATTCATCCACAACTTGACATGCAGACCATCAAAACACTTGCCACTTGCATTGCACACACTTTTGACATCTATAACAACTTCCTCAAAACAACATAGAAAAAGATCATCAATGGTGGAATGCGGAGCATTCCATGTTGAAATTAGGGTAGACAACTGAGAGGGGGGGTGAATCAGTTGTCACAAAACTTTTATCTTTTGCTGCATTTAATCTTCTTTACCACTTATTAATAGATTAATGATATAACCATGAAAGCATGAATCAATAACACATGAGAAAAAACATAATCAACACACATAACACCAGGATTTTTACGTGGAAACCCGGTTAAGGGAAAAACCATGGTGGGGGTTAACCCACAATATTGATTCTCTATTAAAAGAATAGAAAATGGGAAGGTGCTTGCCTTAGGGTACACTACCCAGAGCTCACTGCTCAAAAGAGGCTCACTACCTACAAGAACATTTACAATGTTAACACAAAAAGGTTGAACTGAGAAACAACATCTCTCTCATGCAAGGTTCAGTTCCATTGAAGCATACAATACCTCTACTCTGCCCCCACTTGCTTCCTCGCTACATCCCCATCTTTGCTCACATCCACACATTTCCATGACTTCACAACACTTATTTATACAAGTCATCGACTTTGGAATGAACATCAAAGTCAGCCAAACAATCATTTATCTAGAACATTCTCCAAGATAGGCATTTCAACCAATTACAATCACAAGACTTAATATGCTACATGCGAACCACTACACTATCGGCCAAACATAACTGGGACTCAAATCTTCCTCGAACATCATGCCACGCTCCATAAAACTTCTCTTAGATCATCCGCAATATGCACCATGCATCCAGTTGGCCAAGACTGGAAAGAATAGCAACACCCAAGGAGAAATCTTCATCCATGTGTTGAATCCTCAATGTGGACCATCAACGCAATAGGTACCCGATTCAAAGACAACCATAAGTACAATGAAATCAACAGGAACAACTGTACCACCTCAAATCACCAGAAACACATGCACCTTCATCTAGGAACTCAAGAACACCAACTGTCATGACTGTCACACTAGAAAGATTGCTTGTGGACCTCCAAACCATGAACCCCTTGAGTTAAGGATACACACCAACATCCCAAACACACCTCTAGATCCACAGATCATAATATTCCAATGCGGATCAATCTAGACCAAATTTCTGTCACTTTGTCACCTCTGAACAACTACAAAACTCAGTTCTACTCAGATGGCCATAACTTCACCAATTCTCCATGCGGACCTCTCAAATCTTGACTAGAGCAACTTCAGACAATCCTCTACAAACCCTTTAATCCATAGACTCTGATCTTCATCTTACTAGAAATGTAGAGCAATCTACTTCACTGTCTCTAACAGAGAGATATGTAACTTGTTTCTTCCGCAGAGACTAATTTTCTAAATATCCTCAACATACAAGTCTTCTAAACAAGCAATAGAATAAGATACAGTTGACACTAATGACAACAAGGATATGTTGACATCAATGATAACACCGATTAGGCACATATTTGCAACAATCTCCCCCTTTGTCATTGATGTCAACATATGATGTGAAAAACTAGTTCAACCATCAAGACAAGAACTTCTCCCCCTTTGTCTTATCATACTTGCAACCACTTTCTTCACTACTCCCCCTTTCACCAGTAACTCCTCACTTCCATCCAAGTTTTTCACATGACTTCTCTCCCCCTTTGACATCAATGGCAAATGGCACATATTTGCAATCATCTCTCACCCTTTTTATTTCTTAGACAAGACCAAACTGAACTCAGAACATGTTGACTACTCCCCCTGAGTAGCATTGCCTTAACACCAATCCAGATCACTAGATATGACTGTGAGATCCATTGGACTAATGCACACTAGTGCACCTTAGTTCTGAATAGGAGGGGTAATCACCCCTAGCTTCCCTCTGAGATACTCAAAAGTGTCCTTAGGTAGAGGTTTAGTGAAGATATCTGCAATCTGATCCTTTGAAGAAATAAACTCCAATTTGACTTCATTCTCATTTACCTTCTCTCTCAATAAGTGAAACTTGATGGTGTTGATGATGATTGTAAGTCATAACAACATGCATAAAAATTTGTACATCAAACCTTTATTATCTTGTAAAGTATGATCAGCTTAAGATAAGTTGATGACTCCAAGTCTCCGTTGATCAGGTCATGGTTGCCTGACGTTACTCAGAGGTTGATGTGACATTTTGTTTTCCATTTCAAGGGGCCTTACATCTATCTAGATGATCAGTATTGTTCTGTTTCCTATAAATTTACTCCATGGAGATGTTAACTCTACTCTAATTCCAAAGATATCTGGTATATTTGCAAGTTTGATCAATTCTTCTAATTATTGATCATCATGATCTTGTTCTTTCTTTTACATTGTATATTTATTCAGATTATGTGTCTGTGAGTGGATATTTGCATGTATCTCATGAACATTTGCATGAATTTGCATGATATTTGTCAATTTAACATGCTTTTACTCTAAATATGCTCTGTATTTTCAATTATCTATGGGATATCAGCATATTTCATGTTATTTACTTTTGATTCTTTGTTATTTGCAATTATGGTGATGAATTGTTATGAAATTGAAAGAAATTTAAAAGAATGCTTCTAATTTTAGTGAATCTTTAGCCATTGAACCACATACATAAAAGATACATTCATGAGGAGAAGAAATCAAACCATATTGTCACCAGGATGTTCCACAACTAGATATGGATGATGCTAACTTCAAAGGATAAGGAATGAAAACAACACAAGCAGACTAACAAGAACTCCAAGGGGATGTAGCTAATCAGGGTATCCAGAATTCAAACATAAATTACTGAAGATTTATGATGATTTGTAATCAAATTATCGTCTCTTTCATTCAGTATGCATAACATGTATATTTACAACAACTTTGAAATAAGTCCTAATATTTTAGCAATCAAATTTCAATTAAGTTTCGAATCCTCAAAATATGGCACCCCTGTACCTTTTATAGAATAAGGTGAGGAGGCAATACAAATGATCTATGGTCAGGATTTGTCAATTAAGATCTATGGTTGATAACAACTCTTTGACTCGGTCAACCTTTTCCTCATAGCACAGGTTGCCAACTGGCAACCATCTGGATGACTTATTACCTTATGAATGCCTTATGCATATGTCCTCTTTGTGATGCATCTTCATTCACTCTTCGGGTTCCTCCTCTTTATCTTCTTCTTCTTCATTATGATCATCATCTTCATTACTTTCTGTATCGCTATCACCCTGATGAACATCATCCTATATATGGACCTTCATTGCTGTCTTGATATTTTCATATGCCTGCACTATTTTATCTACCTCCCCGCCATCTTAGGTTTTGGCTTTTGTTATGGCATGCTTATGAGACTGGAATTTTGCTTTGATCGCATCCATCTTACCCTTTTTGTTGTTCAATGTCTCATTGCAAGTCTCCACCCTGACCTTTATTCTAATGATCTTGTTCATCACCCCTTCAGTTAGGTGGGTGAGGGGTCATCTGCTATCAGCTGGAAATTATCATGCAGAGATTTGATAGCAAAGTCTGCGTCTTGATTTTCAATCTTTCCCTCTACTTTCCCTTCTAATGCTTCACGGATTTCTGCTTCGTGTGCCATCATGCTATGCAACTTTATACTGATATCCCTGAGCTTGCCACTGCATTTCTTTAGGATATCACATTCGAACTTGATATCTTCATACCATATATCTATCAAAAGGGTAGTGTTATTATTCAACACTTGATTGTTTATTAGGATTTGAGGATCAATCTTCTTCATCTCACTCAAAGCAGTTAGGTCCTTTTCCAATTGGAATGACCGTCTTCCTGTTTCATTTGCATTTCATCTACTTTTCTCTTTAAACTGCTTAAAGAATTCCACCTCTGTAAAGAGGTTCTCAATACTTCCTCAACTCCTGTGAGGGCTGACAGCATCCACTTCTCCATGATCATGGCTTCATGCTTCATGAGGTCCAACTTGGTGACCTCCTCCTAGGATATGACAGTCAATGGGACTACCGGATCAACTGGTGTATTATCAGGGTTACTCAACCCCTTTATATATGAATGCAGCTGAGCAATGTGCTCTTTATGTTGTTTATTTTTCTCCTTCTCCTTCTTTACCCTTTGGGTCAAAGAATCAATAATGTCCTTCCCCTCCTGACCTTCTTGGTCCTCATTAGCAAAACCCAAATCAACAATTGTGATTTGGAATTCCTCAAGGGTGATCTTGCCCTTCTCTTTCTCTAATGTGGGAAGGGCTATTTGGGCAGTCCTTCTACCTGTAGCAGGATCTCTTCTAATAGCCGATGTCAATCTGGCTTTCCACTTGAACTTCATTATCATTTCTGCAAACAAGGTGGAAACATCAAACTCTTGGATTTTGGAGCTTTGTTCCATACCTATTTCTTTCTCCAGCCACTGGGGCACATCTTCAGATCCCTGACATCCTTTGTCACCATCATGTCCATCCTGATCTTCAGTATCTATCTCTATTCTGGGTGGAGAAGGTGACTTCTTAGTTTCTTCCTTAGGACATTCCTCGTGAGGGGGATCTTGTTGCATTTCTTCTTGTGGAGGGGTTTCTTCCTGAAGAGGAGGATCCTATGGAATGTCCACATTATGACCCTGCGCCCGATCTTGTACTCCCTCTTCCTAAATTTCATCCACCTTAGTATTTTCCTCATCTTGAGGCATATTAACATCCGTGGCTATCTATGCTTTTGGGCCTTGTGCATCACCCTGATCTTGGGCTACCTCTTGTTTTGCACCTAAGGTACCGACATCTTGTGTTTTAAGGTCTTCATGACCTGATTTATCTTTTTCTTTTGTATCTCCTTGAGGCCGGGCAGTAGCATCACCTGATGTATCTTTATCATCCTATCTTTCTGTTGGACTTCCACTATCTTTGGCTCAGCGGGTATCTCATGTTGTTGTTGGCCCATATCTAGAGCATTGCTCTTCTCCTCTACCTGCTTGGACACTCTAGCCTTCTCTGTCACATCAGGTGCACCTGCTTTGTCTTTGGGGCTAACATCCTCCCTGTATGTTAAATCTATCACCACAGGGCTAGTCACCTGATCAACCAACTTATCAAGCTTGATTTGTTGGGCTACCCTTTCTGGGCTACTTTCTTTTTCTCCCTCTATCTATTTTACTTCCTCTAATACCAACATTTGTGCTAATGGAGTCCCATGTGGAGTCATGCGGGTACTGGAGGTGAGGGTCTCCATCTTTTGAGAGGCCAAATTTTGCACTACTTCATCATCTGATAGGTCCATGGTGTCCTCTAAAGAGAAAGGACCACCCTGACCTGCTTTGGAAGTCTCTTTTGCCTGTTCCTCTACCCTCTTAGTCTTAAACTTGATTATGGTGGGAAGTGGCACATCATGTTGCATCTCCTTCCTAAATACTTCGCCACCAAATCCTCTTAATACAATGGGATCAGCCCTGATATCACCCCACATAGATGTTCTTTGCTTCTTGGGTGGTGACGTCAGTGGCGGTGCCCTCCTCTTCCTACTGACCATCATCGGGTCATCACCTGCAAGCTCTTATTTACTGGTTCTTCCTCAAAAGAGATATCTTCTTCCACTTCTTGTTGTGAGGTCTGGCCTTCCTCCTGTATTTCTGTAGTTTCTATGGCTGGCCTTAGGATCCTCTTTGTCTTTGGTTTGTCCATCAGAGGTGGTGCAGATGATGCGGATGCTTGTCCTGATGTTGATGCACCTGCAGCTAGTATGGTGATTCTTTCAATTATCACCCCTTTAGGCTCATCTTTCATTTTCTTACCTCTAGTGGGACCCTTCCTCTGTTTCTGGGTGGGTAACCTCTCCCCATTGGACTTTCTCTTCTCATTGAGGAAGTCATCATACTCCTCATCAGTTAGTTCTTGCCTTTTCTTCTTGGCATCTACATTAAGGGCTACACCCCTTTTCTTCAATCTATTTATTTGTTCATCAACCCAAGCTTGGGTTAACTATAGCACCCCACCTATAAACTGATCTAAGGATATGTCTTCTAGCTGTGTCAGATCTGTTGATAACTAAGAGGGGGGGTGAATCAGTTATCTTAATTATTTGACTTTCTTTTCTTCTTTAATAATTAGTGCAGTATCAAAACATATAAGCATACATGAACATGAGAGAAGATAGAAATCAACACACATAACACATGGATTTTTACGTGGAAAACCTTGTTAAGGGAAAAACCACGGGGTGACTAACCCAAGATTGTATTCTCTGTTAAAAGAATAGAAGTACAAAATGGCACTTGCCAATTAGGGCTCACTACCCGAGCACACTGCTCATAAGAGGATCACTGCCTACAATAGTTTATAGAAAGAAAATAGGTACTTGAATTGATGAGAAGCATCCACATATGCTGAGGTTTAGTTCCGGTTAGGCTCAATATACTGATCTACTGCACTTCATTCTTCCTCTACTTTAGTGTTGTTGTTCTATCACATACCGGACCTGTATTGCTACTTCCACACTACTCTCCACTTTTCTTCGCACTTCACAACACACCATATATATCTTCACATCAAAATCCATCTAGTATATATATCCGCACAAAGGATTTCAACATCTTTCTAGTCGGCATTCGGAATACTCAAGATTTTCCCAAACTCTAGTCTGTCGGCTAAATCCATGCTTACTAAGATATGTGTATCAAAAAGATAGTTATAGGAGTCATCAATCATGTCGGCCAACCATGAATGATCCCTCAAGAAACTTGATCACCATCAATTTCTTATCCGGATGAAGGTTCGATGCTCTACTGGTTAGTCTACTCTGCCAAATAGGAACCCAACACTTAGGTGCTCATATCTTTTCACTCTTTCATCACCGGAGGCTCAATCTATGGAATGTAGCAGTCATGGTACTCCTCTTGACTTCCCCAATTCCATACTTTGCTGAGATACTTCCTCTAAGAGATCCAGACCCTACTGTCGGACCTTGCTACATGCTCTGTTCTTGCTTACCGAACCAAAATACTCTTCAATTTGACTTCTGGTATAGACATATCATGTGCTACGGATGAGTGGGATGGACTTTGTTGCCATCAATGACAACACTTGTGAAGCCACACAATGTCTCTTGCCAACAATCTCCCCCTTTGGCATTGATGGCAACACTTAGTGAAAAATGACTAAGTGTTATAGCACACTCCCCCTTGGCTGATGCTCTATTCTTACGTACACTTTTCTGGAGCTCCCCCTTAGCTAAATTCCATATTTTTCATTGCTCCTCACTCCCCCTTTGACATCAATGGCAAAGGGTAGAATCCGCATACCAAAATTTGCAAAATTTAACCTATACATAGTTGCATAAGTATATATACAAGTCATACTTACATATACTTAAGTATATCCGCAAAAGTTATTTTCAACTAGACAAATTCTATTGTCCAACTCTGCTTCATTCTATCTAAGATTGAAATGTGACCACTTAGCAAAAATACAAAAGCTTCTGCCCTCTTTAAGTCTACCGGATCACTGGTCTGGGCTGTGGTCTGGGCATCAATTAGGGCCTCATGCATTGCCTCTA
This sequence comes from Cunninghamia lanceolata, assembly GCA_027924645.1. NCBI lineage: Eukaryota > Viridiplantae > Streptophyta > Pinopsida > Cupressales > Cupressaceae > Cunninghamia > Cunninghamia lanceolata. The sequence goes on from BSBN01000596.1 coordinate 6,638,527, forward strand.
ACTTAGGGATAATTATGCCTCTTAGTTCACTTAGCCTGCTTATTCTATTTTTCTTCTCCTTCTCAAGCTTCTTTATTTCATTTATAGCTGCAATAGTCTGGCACTCTTGATTCATTATGGAAGAGGTGAGAGAATCAAAATTTTGAGATAAGCTTGATAGTTTGTTCTCTTGTTCTTCCACCTTCCTGGTAATGTCTGCTATCATGGTGGACCAAGATAGAAAAAATTTATATAGATCTCCACCATCTTTAAGAGCATTTTCTAGGCTCTTTATTCCAATATTCATATTTCTCCTATCATTTGCTATGAATCCCTATACTTCAGAGAATCTTTTACCCAAAAACTCTTTCTGGACTTTCTCCTTAGCTGATTTCTCCAAAGAATCAAAATGTGTGCTAAAAGAATTAACAAGAGATTTGAGATTACTAGATGAAGAGGCCAAAAGATCCTTCTGGAAGGATGGCATGATCTTCTCCAACACACCAGATGTAATCTCTATCAGCTCACAGTCTTCCATGTGAGACTTCAGAAGTTTTTCTTTTGCCTTTGCTTGGGTAAAGGATGCTATCTTCATTGTCTAAACTGGTGAGAGGGAATCAAAATTGAATGGTCCTTGAATTAGCTCTGGTTCATCTAATTCCATCATTTCCTTGGTCAGGAAATCTTTAACTACTTCTGCAGTGTCTCTTGCCAGAGACAGAATCTTCTTTCCTTATGCAGCCTCAGAACTATCACCTGAGGTCTTCTCTATTTGATCTTCTTTTCTTCCCTTTTTCCCTTCTTCTTGACTTTCTTTCTCCTCTTGTCTTTCTTCTCCTTTAGTTCTGGAGTCTGTTGGGGGATCCAGAAGAGAGATATTTACTTCTTCATGGACTTCCTCTTCCGAAACAGAGGAATCTAGATCCTTAGTCTTCTCCTCACTTGTCACCTTTGACTCTTCTACAATTTTCTCAGTGGAGTCTTCCTTTAATGCACTTAATCCTTCGACATCAGAAGGTTCATCACTTATGTCCTCTATAATAAGAAGATTGAATCTTTTATATGCATTCCAGAGGATGTCTTCAGTCTCTTTTGTCACTTGATCAGTCTCTTCAAGCATAAGCTTGTTCATTCTCGCTTTGCTCTGGAACTCATCCTTACAATCCTTGAAGATCATGTTCATTTGTTTAGGAGTTATGGAAGGATAGACTTGAATAGCTATCTATTCCTGGATCTCCATATCCTTTTCCTTAGCATTGTTCTTTCTCATTTCAAGTTCCTTCTCTAGGCTTTTGGGAATTAGAGATATGATTTCAATGAATGCTTTGTTATAGATGTTTAGATACCTAACTGTAGCATCTTACAAGATCTTCTGGTCAGCTTCATTGTATTCATCATAGAATTCTATCATAGGTTACAGATTTCCATCCATAGTGACTACGTTGATGACATCATCAATGGAGAGAGTAGGCCTTTCAACAAATTCTTCTACTTCTTTGTTCTTGTCGGCAGAGAATTCCACAAATGTTTTCTTTTTCTTCTTCATTTTCTTGACCTCCTCATCTGTCTCTATCTCTTCATCATTGTTGTGGCTTGTGTATGACCTTGTAGCCTTTGTCTTTGTTCTCTTCTCTCCTTTTCCGGATGTCTTTGCTTCCAGTTTTGAGGCCTTTTGGCTCTTAGAGGTGGCAGGTGCAGAGCTTTTGGAAGATCTGGTCTGGGAGGGGGCTTGCACCGGAGCACTTTCTTTTTCTGCTTCTTGCCTTTCTTTCTCTGCCCTTTCTACCTTCTCTCTATTTGCATCAACTGCCTCTTTGGAAATGCCATATCTTGTCACAATTTCTTCTACTTCCCTTCTCACCTTTCTCTTGATCTCCGGTTGTCTTAGCTCAACATGAATTTTCACACTCAATTCTTGAAAGGTTCCAAACCTTTCTGCCTTAGGGTCCTTGGGCTGACTCAACAAGTGTTGGATATGCATCTCTAGGATTTTCTCATCAACCTCATACCCCATTGGCATAATCCAGACTATCCTTGGCTCCACTGTCTCCATTAGGCATTGATCAGTGTTTACCATAAAGCACACTGTATCCTTGTATTTCTCAACCAATGATTGGGGGATTCTTTCTCTAGCCTGCATCATACTTTGAAAGTTCTTGAAGTATCCCTAGAGTGTTGTACTTTGAGCCTTGGTATCACCAAGCCCATACATGTAATCTCTGATTTGTATAGCAACCGGTCTACCATTTTGCCATACCCAACCACTAGATCTGGGGAGCTCATTCATGTAGTAAAAGAAGAGACATAATATCAAGCCACCATATTTGAATGAGTTCTTCTTGTTCTTTTTGATCTTTTGCAAGTTTTCCAATAGTTGGCTCAGAAGAAGCTCACAAAGATCATAATCTGCATTCTCCCTTAGCATCTGATAAGTAGTATAAAATGTAGTTTTGGATACAGAATTCTCCTTGCTGGAGTGATATATCTTGTATCCAATTATCATGGAGGTAAACTTGATATCTGGATCAGTGATATCTTCTATTGTCATTGCTCTCTTGTCAAATTTTGATCTGGTAGCCTCACTTACAATTTGGTTTTTGACCGATTTGAGAGCAGGTAACCCACCGGATGAGTGCAATCTAGTTACCACCCTAATAGCATCTTTTGTGATCTTAAATGGCCTCATCAACCACATGAAGTTGTCATGCACTCTGGTCAAAACATACCGGACCCATTCATCTTCTGCAAAATAGGGGAAATGGATACAATGTCCAAAATGCATGTCCCAGATGGCCTTGTACTGAGGTTTGAGTTCAAATGATTCATCTATTAACTTTTTGTGATAGATATCCATTAGCATGGATTCCCCAAATTCCTCAATATTCACATGAATGTATGCCCTAACATTTTCTACATGTAAAACCCCATGTGAAATGCTAGAGAAGGCGCCCAAAGGATCAATTTCTAGAGATTTGTAAGGGTGTTTCTTGAACTTAGGGCGTGGCCTATCAGTGATTTTGACAACATTCAAAGTAGCCATCTTTCAAAAGATTAAGAGAGAGATATTCAAGAGTGAAAATACCTTTTTATGCCTCTAGGGTTCACGATATGAGCCAGATAAGATTGCTGGTTGAATCGACTTCTACGGTTGATCTTTGAGAGGTTTTGAGGCAATTTTGTTGCAAAGCTCCTTCTTTCTTCTTCTCAAATGTAAATGTTCAAATGATGAACAAGAGAACCCTTATATTTCTGTGCAAACCCTAATTCCACATTACAATAAATGCACAACTTAAGTCATTCCGGTTGCCTTGTTCTCCTTGTTCTGAGAGAGATCTTTCTAGATTACTAAGATGCAATTAGAGTGGTTCTTGGTGATAAATGATGATCTATCTCCCTTTTTGAAACATTCCATTTATCTGTAGATCAAGATATTTGAAATTTAAAGCATACCGGATCTAACTATGGGAATCTTGCTTTTATCGGATGACTGTTAAACCAGATCAATCTTGGATGCTTAACCTCTTGAAAACTTCTTGCAGATCTTCCATATCTTTACTAAGGCTTATTTAGATATTTCTTTGAGAACCCTTTAATCTGCAACTTTCCATGTGCCAATTTTAGGCACCAATTGACTGGCTGGGGGAATTTATTTTCCTTTTTTACTCCCTCTAAGCCAGAGCTCATCTATTTAGTTTCTGGAAGGAATATCAGCACCAGATTCTGGTGCGGATCCATCCCCAACATTTTCTGTACTTCTCTTTACCCAAATCTTGTTCATCTCCCTTTGAACTTCATTCGCATTCACTTTTCCTTTTCCTTTGTCTTGATTTTGATTATGATGCACTGAACCCCTTTTATCCCGATTCTTACTTCTGCAGAATTTAGCAATATGACTCGATCTATTGCAATTGTAGAAAACAACATTTCTTTGCATATTTGACTGATATCCTCTTGATTTGCATTGATTAACCATATGTCCCATTCTATTAGATGTAAAGCATCTACCATTGAATGAATTGTTCATTTACATATTTCTACATTCATGAGATTTGTGACCATACCTTTTGCAGTTAAAACACTGTCTGGAGAAGGATGAATTAGTCTCATTCATTCTTCTTCTACACTAATTTGCTTTATGACCAAAATTATTGCAGTTGTAGCAATATCCATTGAAGGATGGATATCTTTGAGCATTTGGTTACCTTACCAGAGGTCTTCTTGGCCTATTCCTTGGATTTCCTGATCCAGAGTTCTTCTGACCAGATCCAGAGCTTTCCCCTTTCTCATACCCCAAGCCTTTCTTGTCATCTACCCTCTTTTGGTTTTCAAGAAGAACTTCATGTTGAGTAGAGCTTATCTTGAATTTCTCTTTGTATGCATTTGTTGTTTGAAGATCCTTTTTAAGAGTGTCTATCCAATTCTCAAGTTGTTCTTCATTGTCTCTAGCTTCTTCAAGATTAGATTCCAAATGCCTGATTATTCTATCCATTTTGTGGCAGTCTTCTGACTTCTCCTTGAGAGATTGTTTTAGATTATCTTCACTTTTTCTTTTCTCTTCAATTTCTTGGGTCAGTTTCATAACTCCTTATTCCATTTCATGCCTTACCATAATGACCTCTTTTGATAACTTCTCACATAACTTAGTTTTCTCATTTAGATCTTCATTAGTATCATTGGTTTCACTTTGAATTGCTAATTGTTGAAGTAGTTCCTTTCTTTTCTTCATTGAGATACTTAGTTTTCTTTGAGTTCATTTATGAAATCATCATCTTGTTTGAGTCATTCCCTCAGGTTATTGAATTGAGAGTGAGATTGCTCAAGATCATCTAAGGTAGATTGAAGTTGATCCCTCATACCATACATATCCATTGAGATTCCCAGATCTTCCTCAAGCTGTTAGGCTCTGTTTGGAGGAACTTAGCTCTGATACCAATTGTTGATAACTGAGAGGGGGGGTGAATCAGTTATCTTAATTATTTGACTTTCTTTTCTTCTTTAATAATTAGTGCAGTATCAAAACATATAAGCATATGTGAACATGAGAGCAGAAAGAAATCAACACACATAACACAAGGATTTTTACATGGAAAACCCTATTAAGGGAAAAACCACGGGGTGACTAACCCAAGATTGTATTCTCTGTTAAAAGAATAGAAGTACAAAATGGCACTTGCTAATTAGGGCTCACTGCCTACAATAGTTTATAGAAAAAAACTAGGTACTTGAACTGATGAGAAGCATCCACATATGTTGAGGTTCAGTTCTGGTTAGGCTCAATATACTGATCTACTACACTTCATTCTTCCTCCACTTTAGTGCTGCTATTCTGTCACATACCAGACCTATATTGCTACTTCCACACTAGTCTCTTCTTTTCTTCACACTTCACAACACACCATATATATCTTCACATCAAAATCCATATGGTATATATATCTGCACAAAGGATTTCAACATCTTTCTAGTCGGCATCCGAATACTCAAGATTTTCCCAAACTCTGGTCTGTTGGCTGAATCCATGCTTACTAAGAGATGCGTATCAAAAAGATAGTTATAAGAGTCATCAATCATGTCGACCAACCATGAATGATCCCTCAAGAAACTTGATCACCATCAATTTCTTATCTGGATGAAGGTCTGATGCTTTGCCGGTCAGTCTACTCTGCTAAATAGGAACCCAACACTTAGGTGCTCATATCTTTTCACTCTTTCATCACCAGAGGCTCAATCTCTAGAATGTAGTAGTCATGGTACTCCTCTTGACTTCCCCAAGTCTGCACTTTGCTGAGATACTTCCTCTGAGAGATGCAGACCTGACTGTCGGACCTTGATGCATGCTCTGTTCTTGCTTACCGAACCAAAATACTCTTCAATCTGACTTCTGGTATAGAAATATCATGTGTTGCAGATGAGTGGGGTGGACTTTGTTTCCATCAATGACAACACTCATGAAGCGACACAGTGTCTCTTGCCAACAATATTAGGGGTTGATATGGTGTCATTGTACACCTTCTTGTCCTCATATTCATTTGACATAGTTTTTCCATCATCCTTCTTTAGCTGTGCTGGCACTGGGATGCAGTCAAATGTCCTTATCTGGTTCAAGGTGAGCCTCTGGTATTTTCTTCTTCTCACCTTAGCCTCATCCTCACAATCAATCCAGAAATCTTCCAGATGCTTCTGGTGAATAGGTTTTCCTATTATTTTGTGCATCTTGCCATAGGGGTCATAAGATCTAGCCAAGGGAAATGGCTGCAGATACATCAGCTTCAGACCCCCTATGGCATGCTCTATGCTCTGTGAATCTTAGCACATATACCAGCCCATAGATACTAGGAATAGTACAAGAGGTATCTTCTTTTGTGCTTTGTATGCCTCCACTATGGTAGACACTTGTTTAAGAAACTCCATCAGGACCACCCCATCAGTAGGGTACCTTGGTAGCATAAGGAGTTGTCCTTCAAATCCTTCTATTCTTATATATGAGAAGGTGGCATACTGAATGAACCAGGCCCCATGTCTGTAAACAACTTCCTAAGCCTCCATGCTCAGTCTCTTGGTTTTGTCCTCCTCCATGGTCCTAACTAGATGCATAGAGAATGCATCATTCACCAATTTGTAATCTAGGAGGTAGTTCTTTCTCTGTAGCTAAGGATAGTGATCCCATATGTGGGCATCATCTACATCATTGCCAGCCTTACCCACTGTAGTCAGAGCATCAAATGTTCCTTTGTAAGCACATGAGTACACAACATATGAGGTCATGTGAAACATTCATGCCTGACCTCCCAGGTTCCTGATGAAGGGGGTAAATCACAAAACACACAATAATAGATATTGAACATAGCAAATAGACCTTTCTTTTATTGAACTGGGCAACTCATTACATTACAGAAGCTTAATTACAATCAGAGGATAAATCCTCTACTGGCTGCAACACATTACAGCTTTCCCAACCTTGAGACTCTAGAATCTTTAGCCTTCTGTAACCCCAAATCAGCTAGGGTTTCTATTTTCCCACCTATTCTTGACTCCACACTGGCCCCCCTTAACTCTACTACTGCCCAGGGTTCCCAAAATAGTCATAAATAGCACTTTTGGCAGCTTCCAGCTAAATTTTGAATTTTGCAACTCCCTCCAAAAGTAGGTCAACTTCCGGGAAGCATAACTTTTGATCCAGGTGTCTGATTGATGAACCTTTTTTAAGCACCGGAAAACTCGCGATGTGTCCGTCAACTTTTCAGGACGTTATGGAAAGTTTTAGTGCCTCATATCTCGTTCTAAAAATTTTCAGGGGCTTTTTAGAAAACAAAAACTTTAATATCTTTCAGCTCACAAATGATCTTTGCCTAATTCCTTCACCAAAGGTCTTATATTTCCATTATGTAACTTTCTAGAAGTTTTTGCTTCGTTACGTGCCCAAATGCAAACTTTCTAAAAATAGCAGGTACACTTTCCTAATTAGGCAGGTTGCTATTTTTAGCAGTTTTAGAAAAACTGAAAGTCCTACATTATTATTCTGGATATTATGGAACCAGAAACACTAATTATGGAAAGAAATGAAAACAACTACAATGATTTTGAATTAACTTCTTTTTGGGTGATGCAAGATTGCCCTTACACCACTAGATGCTCCTGCATCAGTTCCTCATGCCTTCATCTAGTGCATCGTTGATGACCTTGGCCCATAATGGTTTATTATCCATGTATAGGACCATTTGGATGATCCCAAACATCTAATTCTCAAAATGTCCTGCATGAAGCTTACCTGTCATCCTACTTAGCAGGGCAATGATGTACTGGTACTCATCATCAAAATCAAATTTTTATAGGTGTTCTGGTAATTTAGCTGAGGCAGTGTAGGTGCTGCTCTTAGACCTCCATTGATACATCCTCTTCCTTGCATTCTTTTTATTGTTGTTATACTCTATTTCTAGTTTTCTTAGATCTACAATGACCACCCTCTTTCCAAATGGTAGATTGAAAGTAGAGATGATGCCCTTGACTGAAAAGTTGGCATATACTCTTCCGTGCTTCTCCACCCGCCTGGTCTAAGGGTTACAGTTTTTGGCACATTCTGTTGCAAGTATGGGCCTAACCAGTGTTGTCATTGATGTCAGCATACTCCTGTTGCGCTAATGACAAGGATTGGATGAGCTATTTGCTGAGGATATTGAGAAAATTAGCCATATCAGGAACAAAGAAGAACAGTGAAGACGGTGAGGTAAAGATCCAAGATAAGATGACTATCAGAGGATACGGTTCAAAGGGTTTGTAGATATGAGTCTTAAGATGATCCAGTAAAGATTTCAAAGGTCTACATGAATATTTGAAGAAGTTGTGGCTGCTCAAGTAAAATTGGTTCCGGCAGGTGATCAGAGGTGACAGAGTGACATAGATAGGTCCAGTGGGATCTGAAAATATAATATCCTATTCTGTGGATTTGGTGGAGTGTTCAGGAAGTCTATGTGAAGTGATAACTCAATTTGTTAGTGGTCTAGAGGTCCGCAAGCATCTACTCCATTGTGACAGTGATGACAGTCTGTGTTCTTGAGGTTCCAGATGAAGGAGATAAGGATTTCAGTAAGCAGATGAAGTGTGGATGTTCTTGGTGATTCAAGCAAGCTTGTGGTGGTCTTTTGATCATGTCTAGTTTGTGTTGGTGTTTTGCATTAGAGTTTGAGCTCACAATTTAAGAATAACTTCCGGATTATGGTGTTCTTCTTAAGTTTGGCCGACCAGATGAATTACACATCTTGTGGATGTTTTTGTAGATGTTTTCTGACTTAGATGATTATTCCTAAGTCGATGTCTTGTATAAATAAGAAGTTGTAAAGTCATTTCAAAGTGTGTCTTGTGGAGATGTGAGTGTGGTAGCAAGGAAGAGAGTGAAAGATAGAGCAGAATTTTTTGGGCCTTAATGGAACTGATTCAAGCATGGTGAAGATGCTATTCTCTAGTTCAAGTATGTGATACTTATTATCTTGTAGACAGTGTGTCTCTTGTAGGCAATGAGGCTCTTATGAGCAGTGTGCTTAGGCAGTGAGCCCTAATTGGCATGTGCCATTTTATTCTTTCTATTCTTCTAACAAAGAATACAATCTTGGGTTAATCACCCTGTGGTTTTTCCCTTAACCGAGTTTTCCATGTCAAAATCTTGGTGTCTTATGTGTTGATGTGTTTCTACTCTTGATTCAATGCTTTATGTTTCCATGATTGATTTATTAATATTCTGCTAAATCACAAAGTGGATTTAAGTGTTTAATTGGAAGAAAATTTTAGACAACTGATTCACCCCCCCTCTCAATTGTCTGTCCTGCTAACAATTGGTATCAGAGCCAAGTTCCTCTAAAAGGAGCCTAACTGCTTGAGGAGATCTAGGATGTCGTCCTATAAGAAGGATAGTCTGAAGTTTGATGGAACCAATTTTAATCTTTGGAAAAGTCTCATGCAATGTCACTTACAATGTATGGAAATGCAGTACTGGACCATGGCTACAACAAAGTATACGCCTCCTCATAATGGCCCAAAATCTGCAAATGAAATCACAGATGCTGAAAATAATCTGTGAACTAAAGAAGCCCTTCTAAGCGCCTTATCTAATTCAAAGCTTACAAATGTTGTTGATCTACAAACTGCTTTTGAGATTTGGGAAAAACTAGAACTTGTGCATGAAGGAGACAAGTATGTTAAATGTGCAAGGCTACAGAGTTTGAAAGGAAAATTTGAAAATCTGAAGATGAGAGAAGATGAAAATATCACAACCTTTATGCCAAGAGTAAATGAGCTTGTTTGTGGCATTAGATGTGCTGGTGGAGTCTTGGATGAAGATAAGATTGTTGGAAAAGTTCTCGGATCCCTTCCTGCTTCTTATAAAATCAAGGTTGCTGCCATTGAAGAATTCAGAGCTCATTCAAGTGTCACAAGAGATCAATTGGTTGGTAAATTGGCCGCATTTGAAATGACCGAGTTTGGAGATGTCCCCCCAAGACTGAATCTGCATTCAAAGCTAGTGCTTCAGTGAAAGGAAAACAAAGGTTTGATCTGGGAGAGAACTCTTCAAGGAAACTTTCACGGTATGAAAAGGCAAGAAAAGACATGGAAGAAGAAGAAGTTAAAATTGCTCATCTTGAAGCCCTTATTGCAAAAAAGACTGCCAAGAGGATCTGTAAAGTATGAAGGGAAATTGTCTTTTAAGTGTTTTAACTGCAATAAGATTGGTCATTTTGCCTCAAAGTGTCTAGAAAGATTTTCAAGGCCAAATCTTAATAGATCAAGGTTCCAAAAGAATTGTTACTATGTTCACGAAGAGGATGATAATGAAGGAGTAACAAATGATGAATCAAAGACAGGAAACAAATCCAGAAGTGATTGGGTGTTTATTGCCATAAAGGAAGAAGATCCAATACCCTCTGAATCTGTCAATCTTAAAGTTGTAGAAAGAGCTCTGACTGCCCAAGTTGAAGAAAAGGATGATTGGGTCATTGATAGTGGATGCTCTCACCATATGACAGGTGACAAAAATAAGTTCTTAGATTTGGAAAGGTATGAAGGAGGAGTGGTAAAGTTTGGTGATAATTCTGCTGGTAGAATCAGAGGTAGAGGAACTATTTCTTTTGATGGAAAGAACAAAACCCGTAATGTACTATATGTTGAAGGATTGAAGTACAATCTTCTCAGTGTTGGACAGTTGGTGGACAAAGGCTATGATCTCCATTTCAAGAATGGAAAATGCCAGATCTTTGAAAGTTCCAAAACAGAGATTGCATCCGGTACTTAGACAAAAGGTAATATCTTCCATCTAGTTGGTACTGGTAAAAGTTGTCTATTTGTGCAAATTGATCAGAGTTGGTTATGGCATAGGAGGATGTGTCATGTGAATTTTGATAATATCATCAAGATAAGAAACACTTAGGCTGTAAGAGATCTTCCAAAATTGGTGAAACCTACAAATAGTTTATGCAAAAAATGTCAGTTGGGGAAACAAAGCAGAGTCATTCAAAAGCAAGGAACAATCTTCTATCGGATTATTGGACTTAGTTCATACTGACCTATGTGGTCTAGCAAGAATAAGAAGTGTGCAAGGTGATAGATACTTCATGTTATTAATTGATGACCATTCCTGGATGATGTGGGTTACTTTCCTGAAAGAAAAATTAGAAGCCCTTGAGAAATTCAAAATAGTCAAGGCTATGGTAGAGAATAAAATCGGATTAAAATTAAAATGTCTGAGGTCTAATAGAGGTGGAGAATTCACATTCGGTGAGTTCATAGAATTCTATGAGAAACATGGAATAAAGAGACAGTTGTCTTCTCCTAGGACACCACAACAGAATGGAGTAGTGGAGAGAAAAAACCAGACCATCCAGGAAGCATCTAAGACCATGATGATGGAAGCAAATGTTCCTCAGATCTATTGGAGAGAAGTTGTCAGCACTGCAGTCTATACTCTCAATTGAGTTCAAATCAGAAGCAATATCGGTAAGACTCCTTATGAACTTTGGTTTGGCATCACTCCTACTGTGAGGTATTTCAGAGTCTTTGGTAGAAAATGTTACATTAAAAGAGATGAAGATCTAGGCAAGTTTGATGCTAGAAGTGATGAAGGAATATTCTTGGGTTACTCTACTCAAAGCAAAGCATACCAGTGTTATAACAAGAGACGGAGAAAGATTATAGAAATTACAAATGTGAAGGTTGATGAAGGAATTGAAAAACCTTCAAGGTTTTATGAATATGATGAAGATGATCATAATGGTGTCCTGATTCAAGGAGCCCAAGCTCCTTCTGAAATTCAGAATCAAATTGATCTGGTAAATCAAGAAGAAGAAATGAGTTATAATGAACCTGATCAAGAATTAGAAGTGCAAGAAACTCCCAAAATTCCTAGGTATGTAAGACTGAACCACTCTGAAGATTAGATCATAGGTGATAAAAGCAAAGGTGTACAAACAAGAAGAAGGATTGCTCAAGATTCAGATGAATATTGTCTAATTTCAAAGATTGAGCCTAAGACAGTGAATGAACCTTGCAATGATGAAAACTGGACTAAAGCAATGGAGGAAGAGCTGATGTAGATTGAGAAAAATCACACTTGGGATCTTGTTCCCAGACCTAGAAACAAGAATTTGATTGGAACCAAATGGGTCTTCCAGAACAAACTGAATGAAGTTGGTGAAGTAATCAGAAATAAAGCTAGATTGGTCTACAAGGGTTACTCTCAAATAGAAGGAGTTGATTTTGAAGAAACTTTTGCTCCGGTGGCAAGAATTGAAGCAGTCAGATTATTTCTTGCTTTTGTTTCCTTCAAGGATTTCAAAGTATATCAAATGGATGTCAAATCTACCTTTCTGAATGGTGACTTGGAAGAAGTATACATTGAGCAACTGGATGGATTTCAATTGTCTAATCATGGTGATATGGTCTGCAAGTTGAAGAAAGCATTGTATGGACTCAAGCAAGCCCTAAGAGCCTGGTATGAAAGATTGGATAAGCATCTTTTGAAGATTGGTTTTAACAAAGGTACTGCTGACAGTAATTTATACTTCAAAATTGATCATGAAAATATATTGATTGTTGAAGTATTTGTTGATGATATCATTTTTGGAGGAAGAGATAGTATGTGCAAAACCTTTTCAAATCAAATGAAAAGTGAATTTGAGATGTGTATGCTTGGGGAAATGAATTTCTTCTTGGGTTTACAAATCATTCAAACTAAGAAAGGAATCTTCATTTCTTAGACCAAATATGTGAAAGAATTGTTGAAGAAATTTGGGATGGAGGAGTCAAAACCAATGTGTACTCCCATGGCAACTGGATGTAAATTGAGAAAAGATGATGACTCTCCTAAGACTGGTCAGAAAAAGTACAGGTCAATGATTGGAGGATTGTTGTATCTCACTCAAACCAGACCTGAAATTATGAATGTTGTTGGTCTTGTTGCTAGATTCCAAGCTGATCCTAGAGAATCTCATGTCATGGCAATCAAGAGGATTTTTAGGTATCTAAAAGGGACAGTTGAGTATGGTTTGTGGTATCCTAGAGATTATAATTTCTCTCTTCATGCATATACAGATGCGGATTGGGCAGGAGATGTGGATGACCGGAAGAGTACCAGTGGTGGAGCATTCTTTTTAGGGAAAAGATTGGTTTCTTGGTTGAGCAAGAAACAAGAGGTAATATCTCTATCCACTACAGAAGTAGATTATATTGTAGCAGCAGGTAGTTGTACTCAAGTTTTGTGGATGAAGCAAATGCTAAGAGACATAAGAGTAGAGTATGAGGAGCCTATCACAATCTTCTGTGATAACTCAAGTGCAATAAACATTTCTAAGAATCTGGTGTTGCACTCAAAGACTAAACATATATCCATCAAGTTTCACTTTTTGAGAGAACAAGTGAACAAGAATGAAGTCAGATTGGAGTTTGTACCTTCCAAGGATCAGATTGGAGACATCTTTACTAAACCTCTACCTAAGGATTCCTTTGAGTATCTCAGGGAGAAGATAGGGGTTATTGCCCCTCCGGTGATGAACTAAGGTGCATTGATGTGCATCAGTCTGGTGGATATCACAGTCATATCTTGTGATCTGGATTGATGATGGGGAGCTGTACTCAGGGGGAGCAGTTGATATGATTCTGAAGTGGTGGAATTGCAAGTATGTGCCCTTTTCCATTGATGTCAAAGGGGGAGAGAAGACATGTGAAAAACAAGTGGTTGCTGATCAAAGAGGGAGCAGGAAAGGAAGAGAAGACATGTGAATGGTTGTTGCTGATAGGGGGAGTTGTGACACTAAGGAGAAGTTCTTATCTTGATGGTTAAAATAGTTTTTCAAATCATATGTTGCCATCAATGACAAAGGGGGAGATTGTTCCAAGTATGGGCCTAACCGGTGTTGTCATTGATGTCAACATACTCCTATTGCATTGATGACAAGGATTGGATGAGCTATGTGCTGAGGATATTGAGAAAATTAGCCATATCAGGAACAGAGAAGAACAGTGAAGACAGTGAGGTAAAGATCTAGGATAAGATGACTATCAGAGGATGCGGTTCAAAGGGTTTGTATATATGAGTCTTAAGATGATCCAGTAAAGATTTTAGAGGTTCGCATGAAGATCTGAAGAAGATGTGGCCACTCAAGTAAAACAGGTTCTGGCAGGTGATCAAAGGTGGCAGAGTGACATAGATAGGTCTGGTGGGATTCAGAAATGCAATAGCCTATTCTGCAGATTTGGTGGAGTGTTCAGGAAGTCCATGTGAAGTGATAACTCAATTTGTTAGTGGTCTAGAGGTCTGAAAGCATCTACTCCATTGTGATAGTGATGACAGTCTGTGTTCTTGATGTTCCAGATGAAGGAGATAAGGATTTCAGTAAGCAGATGAAGTGTGGATGTTCTTGGTGATTCAGGCAAGCTTGTGGTGGTCTTTGGATCGTGTCCAGTTTGTGTTGGTGGTCTGCATTAGAGTTTGAGCTCGCAATTTAAGAATAGCTTCCGGATGATGGTGTTCTTCTTAAGTTTGGCCGACCGGATGAATTACACATCTTGTGGATGTTCTTATAGATGTTTGCTGACTTAGATGATTATTCCTAAGTTGATGTCTTGTATAAATAAGTTGTAAAGTCATTTCAAAGTGTGTCTTGTGGAGATGTGAGTGTGGTAGCGAGGAAGAGAGTGAAAGATAGAGCAGAAGTTTTTGGGCCTTAATGGAACTGATTCAAGCATGGTGAAGATTCTATTCTCCAGTTCAAGTATGTGATATTTATTATCTTGTAGGCAGTGAGCCTCTTGTGAGCAGTGTGCTCAGGCAGTGAGCCCTAATTGGCATGTGCCATTTTGTTCTTTCTATTCTTCTACCAGAGAATACAATCTTGGGTTAATCACCCCATGGTTTTTCCCTTAACCAGGTTTTCCACGTCAAAATCTTGGTGTCTTATGTGTTGATGTGTTTCTACTCTTGATTCAATGCTTTATGTTTCCATGATTGATTTATTAATATGCTGCTAAATCACAAAGTGGATTTAAGTGTTTAATTGGAAGAAAGTTTTGGACAACTAATTCACCCCACCTCTCAGTTGTTTGTCCTGAATCTAACACATTCAACCACTAACTCTGGGGTCTCCATGGCATATGGAAATCCATGTGGCATAAAACATATATTGCATCCAGAAGGGTATTGTCCTTGTCATTATCTATTCTGGTGGACCATGCTGCTAGGTCTGTATCTTCATGGTGAGTGTCCCCAATGATGCCATACTTAAATTGTACCCCTTCGAGCTGTACGAACATGGGCTTAAGAAATTCTAAATCTGACCTGTTCTGCCTGAGGTCAGCCATGGACTCCTACAATAAACATGATCTGTCTTACTTTACAATATCTATATGCATTCATATGACATTATATACTTCTACGGCATCATGCATACTATGTCTATCATCTTTTAGTTCATCATGATATGCAAATATACAGATTCAAACCATAAGAAAGAACATACTACTTGGACATGCAGAAAATGACAACAGGAAGGTTTTCAATTACTTACCTGACAATGCTTTCCTCCTGGGTTAGATGGGTGATTATGGAAAAGGGTTACAAATGCTGAAGATCACCGTTCTATTACAGTGGAAGATCTAGTCCGTTCACAGGTAGTTGTATGAGGGTTTGATTTCTCTGCTCTGTAATTTCTTGTTTTTTCGCAAGGTAAATGAAAATAACCCTGAAAAACCACATTTAAACGCATTCATAGGGTTAATTAGGGTAAAATTGAGTCGGGATGGTTTAAATCCGTTGATCCTTTGCAGAGAATCCATGGATGATGCCAAGTGTTTGAATTGTATTCGCAGTCAGCGGGAATCCATCTACCGCATTTATGTCCATTTAATGTTAGGAAACAGGAGGGGGGTGATCTTTGAAATATCAGGTGATGTTCAAAATATGACCCCCTGAATAAAATGAATCAGGTGATGTGGTCAACGTTGACCACATGTAAATCAGGTCATGAATTTTAAGATCAGGGGATGTTTAAAATATGACCCCCGCAACTAAAATGACCCCCTTTGGAAAAGATCAGGGTGACGTCAGCATGTCGATGACTTTGTTTAAGAGTTGTGTTGTAACGACGTCACTGTCATGGTATTGAATATGGTGGGCATCGGATATATACCTCCACAAGGTAAAATAGAATGATGACATCATCACCATGGTGATTTCCTTTGTTCATTTGGTTTAGATGATGTCATCATCATATTGGCATAGGGTGATATTTTGTGAAGAGGGTGATATTCGTAAGATGACAGATATTAAAAATATGACCCCCGCAAAATATATGAAGTCATTTGACGGGTAGATAATAGCTACTACGTAAAATTGACGTCTGGACTTCGCAGACCAAGTGATTATCAGGTGATAATCTTATATCAGGGTGATCTTATATTATGTGACTAATGTTTGAAATATGACCCCCCTCCTCAGAATATCAGGTTTGACTAAAACTTTAACTTAACATAACTTTTTCCCCTTAGAGAATTTTGGGGTGATCCAAAAGGAAAACCTGCATGGAATTTCATGCACTTTCCAACCATGAGGTTAATAATGTGAAATATTGACTTTGGCAATTGACCTCATCATGGTGATCCATCTACCCTCTTGCAAGGTTACATGCATGACTTACTTTTACTAGACCGCCCAAAGCAAAAAAACAACAAGCCAAAGCAGCAAAAAGTTGGGTCCCTGTTTTGTCAAGTCAAAATGGGGCATGTTGTGTAACCACACAACAACTTGCCACCAAAGAACATAACCAAATTCCAATGATTCAAGTGATGGGATCACATTCTAACATAGTGTTTTAACTCTTTCTGAGTATAAGTATTACAATCTTTCTGAATGATAAGGTTTTCATCATGGCAGCAATGCTAGCAAAGGATCAAGTGTGTGCAGATGATTAATTATCCTCATCTTGAAAGTAAGTTGAAACATGAGTAACTGAGGTTAAGCTACATAGTTTGGGAACATCCCTCATAGCCAACCTAGATAGAGCCTTGCTGCCAACAGGCATCTATAGCCCTGGCA
Source organism: Cunninghamia lanceolata (assembly GCA_027924645.1). NCBI lineage: Eukaryota > Viridiplantae > Streptophyta > Pinopsida > Cupressales > Cupressaceae > Cunninghamia > Cunninghamia lanceolata. The sequence goes on from BSBN01000596.1 coordinate 6,655,577, forward strand.
AGGTTATCTATACAATCCCCCTAAGTAGAGCCCCACTGGCAGTAGGTGTCTATAGCCCCAATAGAGTTACCTAGATGGCCTAATTTTTACTTCTTTTTGGATTTTCAATATTTATTCCCTATATTCATATGATGTCATCATGTAAGCTTAATGTGCAAGGCATGGTCACTTGTTGATTTAGGTTGGACATTGCATTGGTAGCAAGGGAGTCCCTTTACATTTTTCACTTAACACCTATACTTATGTGTTCCACAAACCTAAGGCTGTTAGGTGAGTCATTGTGAAAGAATCACTTTGGTCAAGAAAAAGCACCCTGATAAAAAGATATAACAGACCTGATCACCAACACTTCTCAAAATGAGTCATAACCTATATATGAATTTGTTCTCATCACTTGAATCTTAACAATTTGGTTATTTTCTTAGGGTGATGAGCTGCATCATCTTGACTAACCAAAATAGAACTCAACAAGCAAACAAACAAAACAAAAACAAACTATACAAGCAACTATACAAATATGCACACTATGATACACATGACCTACATGACACTATTTTAGGCTTGAAAGTAATGCTTGAGAAATTGTCCATTAACTGGTAATGGAACATCCTCACCTGTTAAAGTCTTTAGCCTGTAGGTGCTGTCTCCTAAGATTTCTGAAACTTGAAAGGGACCTATCCAAAGTTTATCAAATTTACCATGATCTCCTTTCCTTTCATGTGCTTTGTCCCACATAAGGACTAAATCTGAGATTCTAAAAGCCTTAACTCTAGCTCTTTTATCAAACTAATGCTTGACAACAAACTGATGTTTAGCAAATTGGTCAATTCCTTTATTTCTTTTTTCTTCTAGCTGCATCAACTGAAGCAACCTAACCTCTTGTTTGTGTAAAGTACTGAAATTTCCAACAATCACACATTCACAAAAGTAAAACATAATTACTGTGGTAAGTCAAAGTAAAGTAAATTAACCTCTATTCATCATTTGGAACAAAAGATATTTTGATAGTTTCAAGAGTCAAAGCAATCTTAAAATTATAAGAATAGAGTGCAACCATGGTTACAATAAATATATACATCTAAGGTCGATTACAGAGTATGTCAAATCAACAATATCACAAGTGTCAATAATGGCATCAAGCCTTACAATCATTTTGAATACAAGAAGTACAACTAACAACAATGTCAAATAAATATATCAATGGGTCCTCGACCGCCATTGACCAACTGGCCATCCACTGTGTCAAAGGACAAGAACATGGTTCAGGCGCTTCCCTGAAATCCCTCAAATTGAGGAATACCCGACCCTGCGCGAAGAGCCTACCAACCTGTAAACAAGTGTAGGATGGAATCTAGTGTGTGCCTATCGATCTACATGCACTACTATCATGAATGCAGAATCACATCAATAGGATATGGCAGGGAAAAACATACATGAAACTAGGCAATTAACCATTCTTTCTATGGTGCATGTGTCTTTTTCAACACTCCAATCACTTTGGCCAAAGCATTTTAACCGATGTAGCGGTATGTAAGTTTTGAAAAAGAAAACTTACTCCCCTGTTATCCCACATTCGACACCTGTCCTAGAAGACAATCTTTCCCAAAATTCCAATCCAAGTGATGAAGATAAGCAAAATCAAAGTAAACAAACTCACTCTAAATATAGTATTCATCATTTTGTCAGAAATTTCCAAGAAGACAATGAAATGATTTCATTCATTTCATAAACATGGCACAATCAATGTGAAGAAATTAACTCTATTTGAGTGAATAAGTATAAGAGAAAGAAATAAAATTGATTCATTTAAGTATAATTCAATAGTTTATTCGAACCCAAAAGTTGTTAATAGATTCTAAGATGACTTAAGTTTTAGACAATGTTTTTGCATTGGTAAGAAATAATAAAGGTTTTCCTACATGACTATCTTCGAGTTGGAAATATGGTATAAGTTAAGAAATGTTTATTTTTTCAACATGCTTCAGTGAAACATCTATTCATGATTGAAAGTTCTTTCCGTACAAATAATGATTCGGTTCAATTATCAAATTACATCATTTTCATTTATGAAATCTGTTGGTTTGAATCAAGCATATATGATTGTCTAATTTAGAGTTTATTTCTGTTTTTAATATCATCCACTTCAATGCTCAAACAGATCAATGAAATTATAATGCAATTGGTTTGATCTAATCACACTCTAGACTTACATCATGCAGTGAATGCTTTAAATCATACAGAGAATGTCTATTGTTACACAAAGAACCATTTGTTTTACATAGAAAATGACTTAAGATCACTGAGGACGTACTACACATAAATCATCCAAAAGCTTCTATATTCTACCAGAAATGAAATGATTTCTTTTACACAGAAAAAGTCTTAAGATTACTGTGGGCCATAAAGTTTGCTGGGTAATCGATAATTCATGTCAGTAATTGACATGGAACATCTCTGATGATGCATCTAAGAGGGTCAAATGCAAGCAGAATGGGCAGCTTTGATAGATCAAAAGACCGGCAGATATAACTTTTCTCAAAGGCCGAGCTGGTAAACCGCCATGTTTAGCATTCTTGAAATCCCATTGAAGATATAACCTCAGTTAAAGTTCAGAGATCTCAGCAAAACATTTCTGGACTTCCATAAAGGGACTCCAATGAAACATGCTTGAGGAAAGAACAATATAGGAACCACAAAAGATAAGGCAACGGTAGATCTATGATTACAGAGATCGACCAACGTGTGACGGCACCCTTTAAGATCGGTCTACTACTACAGAGGTTGACCAACATGTGATGGCACCCTTTAAGCTAGATCTATTACTACAGAGGTCGACCAATGTGTGACGACATCCATTTAATAGAGATTTGACATCCCACAAACCGTAGTCGACATACAATAAAGTGAAACAACTTTACAAAACAAAAACAACAGCATTACCATGCAGCTTGGACATTCACTGTAAAAAGAGATCGGCATATAAAAAAAAACATTGGACGACATATACTATGTAATATACAACTTTCATCCAAGGAGAAGACCTTCCACACACAAAATCTGACTTTTGACTCTCTGACAGTCATACAATCTTCATTAAACACTTCAAATAAGCAAAAATTGCATACATTGGACAAAAGCCACATAGAACAATGGCCAAAACCAGGAAAATACCTGTGAAAAGAAAATTCGATCAAAAATCACTCAATTTCTCACAAGCTTTCTGCAGCTCACTCTCCCATTCTCCGATCATCCAGCCCTTCTATGTGTTTTCTTTCTTTTCTTTTTTTAGATCTCTCCTAATCTTCCTTTTCTAGCACAACCCTCAATCCCCTTTTTTGGGTCGACCATGCATTAAGCAGTAGTTTCCTTCTTTGCATGCCATGCATACCTCTTTTTTCGTTCCCTAAATCCTTTCTTTTTTATATATATCCCCCCTTATTTTTCAACCTTAATTTCGTTATATATTCAATACAAAACCCATCCTTCTTTCTAACTTGCATGTGAATATAAATAGTTGCCCGTTATTTATAAAAAGAAAAAGAAAAACCTCCAAGTCTTTTTTGGATTTGCTAAATTCTAAAAGGAAGATTTATATATATATTTATATTGAGTTTTAAAAATAATTACTAGCTACTATTAAAATGGATATACATATAATTAAAATAATCAGCAATTAATTAATAATTTAAAAATATCCACCTTATTTCTTATAAATTTCTTTGAATGTATAAATGATATATATATATTTAAAGTTGCCATTTTTATTTCCATAACTATCTGTTTAGATCATAAATAAAAAATCTAACTTGTTTTCTTTATCATAACAGGTATTAGATTCTATTTTGAGACGAGCAAGAAGAAGACAGAACCAAACAAGAAGTTGCAACATTCGAATTCAAACATTAAATGAATCATGCATGAAATGCAATCTAAGTGAGTGTGTGAAGACACCAGATAAAACCCGACAATTGTTGCCATGAAGCTAGGACTCCCCTACCTAAACCATGCTCTTGTCGTCGATGAGACTACAAAATTCAAACTCATAAAACCATCAATAAGTTAGTCCCAATATAGCCGAAGCATTCGAAATAGCCGAAGTGATCAATTTAACCAATCACTGTAATTATTGCATTTAATCATTAAATCAAATATGAAAATTATGAGACATGACATCCTTCCCCAGTTGGAAGAGACATCGTCTCGATGTCTTATTACATCGCGTAAAACAATAGAATCAAAACAATATCATATCATCATCTAAGTATCATAATATCTGAATATGCATGTAAATAAAACATCTAATCTAATTTCCTAAATGTGGAAAAGTTCTATCAATATCAGAAGCATCCTCCCAAGTGGCATTGTCCACTGAATACTGGTCCCACTGGACCTTATATTGCACTATGTCTCAATTACGCAACTTAACATTGCGCTTCTCCAAGACTCGAATGGGCTCCACTAGCACCACTCTTGGATCCTGTACGTGCAAAGCATGCCAATCAAGAATATGCAAAACATCAGGATGATAAGGTTTGAGCAATGACATATGAAAAACATTATGGATCTTGGTGAGAGCTGGCTGTAGAGCAAGTCTGTATGCAACTAGATTGATCACTTCAAGAATGTCGAAAGGTCCTACGAATCTTGGAGCTAGTTTGGATGCCTTGCCAAACGAAATCAAAATCTTATGTGGATTGACCTTCAAAAATACCTTGTCACCCACGAAGAATTGTCTAAAAGTCCTATTCTTATCTGCATAACTCTTCTGTCTATCTGAGGCTTGTTTCAATTTTTCTTTGATTAGCCTCATCTGATCTTCCATTTCCTTCAACATATCAGGTCTAACTACTATTTGTTCTTCAATCCTATCCCAACTGATTGGAGTTCTACACTTGCGACCATAAAGAGCCTCAAAAGGTGTCATTCCTAAAGATGCATGGTAGGAATTATTATAAGCAAAATCTACCAAGGGTAGATATTCCTCCCATTTGTATTGTTGGTCCATACAGTACGTCCTCAGAAGATCCTCTACTACTTGGTTGACTCTCTTTGTCTGACCATCTATTTCAGGGTGATAAGTTGTACTAAAGTTCAACTTAGTCCCCAATGCTGCATTAAGTGTGATCCAGAACCTAGAGGTCATGCGAGTGTCACAATCTGAAATGATCATCTCTGGCACTCCATGTAGTCGAAAGATCTCTTGGACAAACTTCTTTGCTAACATCAATGACCCATCTATAAGATTTCCCAGAATGAAATGAGCCACTTTTGTTAGTTTGTCAACCACCACTAAAATGACATCATGTTGATTCTTCAACATGGGCAATCCCTGAATAAAGTCCATGCTAATCACCTGCCACTTGTATTCAGGTATGCTATGTGGATAAAGTAATCCTATAGGATGGACATGTTCTGCCTTAACACGTTGACACTCTGAACATCGAGCTACAAACTCTATCACATCCTTCTTAAGCTCAGGCCAAAAGTATAATGGCCTCAATCCTTCCATTGTCTTGGTCACACTTGGGTGTCCAGAATATGGATCACTGTGAATCTCCTTGAGAACTAACTTCCTCAATTCATCTGAATTAGGGATTTACATTCTCCCTTGCTACCTTAGAAGCTCGTCTGATTCTATCGCATACCCATCAAATTGATGATCTGTGGGGTCTGCTTCTAATGATTGTTTAACCCTTTCATTGTGTTCATCTCCTTGCAAGTTCTGGATTACTTGTTGTCTCAGATTAGATCTGGAAGTCACCATGGCTGACAGATGTCATCTTCTGCTAAGAGCATCTGCAACCCTGTTCTCTTTACCTTTTATGTACTCGATTCCAAAATCATATTCACTAAGGAATTCTAACCACCTTCTCTATTGAGCATTGAGATTAGGTTGGGTGAAGATATATTTGAGCCCTAAATGATCTATCTTAAGCTCAAAAGGTTTACCCAAGAGATAGTGCCTCCACATTTGAAGTGCATGAACAATGGTAGACAACTCAAGATCATGAGGTGCATAATTTAACTCATGTTGTTTCAGTTTCCTTGATTCATATGCCACTACTTTTCCTTTCTGCATCAACACTCCTACCACACCTTCACCAGAAGCATCTATAATCACTATGAAATGACCATTAGGATCAAGTATGGTCAGAATAGGTGCTGATGTGAGTTTTTCTTTCAACATCTGAAAACCTTGTTCACATTTATCCGTCCATTCAAACTTCTTACCTTTCTTTTGCAACGAGGTTATGGGTGTTGCAACTGTCAAGAATCCTTCTACAAATTTCCTGTAATATCCTACTAGCCCCATAAAGCTTCTAACCTTAGTCACAGTCTATGGTACGAGCCATTCCATTATTACCTTGATCTTTTCAGGATCTACTGCTATCCCATCTGCTGAAATTACGTGGCCAAGATAGTGCACTTTACTCTGGTAGAATGTGCACTTTGATAACTTGCCAAAAAGTTTTCTTTCCCTCAAAAGCTGCAAGACTATCCTCAAGTGTCTTTCATGCTCCTCTAATGACTTAGAATAAATCATAATGTCATCTAGAAAGACTAGGACAAACTCATCAAGACAATCCCTGAATACACTGTTCATCAAGTTCATGAATGTTACTAGTGCATTAGTTAACCCGAATTGTACTACAGTGAATTCATAGTGACCATATCATGTTCTGAATGCTATTTTAGAAATATCCTCATCCTTAATCTATAACTGATGATAACCTAATCTAAGGTCTATTTTAGAGAATACCTTTGCACCTTTCATTTGGTCGAACAATTCATCAATCCTTGGAAGTGGATATTTGTTCTTAATAGTTGCCTTGTTGAGCATTCTGTAATCAATGCACAACCTCAACATTCCATCCTTCTTCTTAACGAAGATGACTGGTACTCCCCAAGGTGACATACTAGGTCTAATAAACCCTTTCTTTAACAATTCTTCCAACTGTGCCTTGAGTTCATACAGTTCTGTTGTGGTCATTCGATAAGGTGCTTTAGACTGTGGTTCGGTTCCTGGCATTAAATCTATAGAGAAATTAAATTCTCTTTTAGGTGGTAGTTTAGTCAACTCATCAAGAAAGACATCTTTAAATTCTCTAAGGATAGGAAACTGATCAAAATATGGTTCCTGATTATCTAGATCTCTTATCTTCATGGCATAGATAGAACAACCCTTTCTCTTAGCCTTTTTCAATTGCATGGTTGATATATGTCTTAGCTTAAGGGGTGTTCTTGATCCACGAATTTCTATCGGGTTCCCAACATCATCAAGGCATTTCACTACTTTCTCTTTGCAATCTAATAAAGACTTATGTTCTGACAACCAATTGATTCCTAGAATCACATCATAAGATCCTAGAGGTGCAACATAAAGATTGACTTGTGTTTGGAAAATAGGAAGATCTATTTCACTACATAGAAGACATGAATCTACTCCTCTCTGCATTGTTACCATACTGCACCATCCATGAATTTTCCATGTGTCCAGGTTTAACAGTTAACTTAGCTACAAATTTTGGATCAACAAAACATTCAGTAGTTACTATATCAATTAAAATAGAAATTGGAAGGCCAAAGAGCTTACCGAACATCTGAATGGGTGTAGTTTGGAAATCCACTTGACGATGATCTACAGCTGCATGAATCTGGTGTTGAAGAGCTTTCTGTCAATTTCCATCTCTCTGATTCTTTGCTCGACAGGGACATGCACTAGCATAGTGCTCTCCTCCACAATTATAACATCCATCTCTAGGTGCTCTGTGTCTAGCTAGATTGTCTCTCAAATTATTGTTACCATTGTTGCCATAACTACCTCTCTTATTGTTATTTCCACCTTGGTTTCCATTGTTCTTTTCCTGGTAGTTATTGCCTTTCTTAAGATTCCTTATTTGGCGCTTACTATTTCCTTGGTTGCTACTATCATTCTGATACCTTTTATTCCCATTCTTCATATCCTAATTCTTACAGTAATTTGAGATCTGTTGCAGTTTCTGTTCCTATTTGGTAGCCTTTTCGAACACTTCATCCATGGTTAATGGATTATGCATGTCAACATCTGATCCAATCTGTGGCCTTAAGCCCAAGATGAATTTGTGAATCCTGAACCTTTCATCAAGCTAATACTATGGAACATATTTCAATAAGTGAGAGAATTTCTCCCAATATTGAGTCACGGTCATACCTCCCTGAGTGAGATTTTGAAATTTTGTCATTTTCTTGTCAAAATAGAGCTGTGCTAACCACCTCTTCCTCAAGAGCTCAAGAAAATGATCCCATGTGACTTATCTTGGAAGCAGTTTCTTTTCAGCTTTCTCGTTGTCCCACCAAGTAGCTGCTTCCCTAGTAAGCTGATACGATCCCCATATAGCTTTAGTTTCAGCAGACAAATCACGGAGATCAAAGTATTTTTCCATGTCAATAATCCATGCTTCTGCTCCATCACCTATAGTCTTACCATCAAACTTAGGAGGTGTAACCTTTTTAAGATCCCTTCCTTATTCTTCAGCAATCTTATTTATATTGTTTCCATTCACTTCACCCTCAGGACCTCAAGCTTTTTCTCTCCTTTCCTCATCCTTATTTCCCCTTATTCCTCTAATTTCCTCTTCCATGGTGTTCATTCTGGTTCCCTGTCGAGTCAGGAGAGATAGGATTTGAGTCAACTAATTATTTTGTCCTTCACTATTTTGTCTAGCATTGTTATTATTGTTTCCCTCATTGTTTCCAACATTAGCCCCCTGTATCAGTGCCAGCATTGTTTACAACATTGGCTTCTTTATTGTTTCCAGTATTAGAGTTATTGCTAGATCCTAGGGTTTCTCCCCTACCTCCAGAGTTCCTAGTGTTCATGATGAACTATCTGCAAAGAGTTACAACTTTAGCGTAATGGTTCCATAAAGTCCTAGAGTAGAACCATCACTCTGATACCAAATGTAAAGTACTAAAATTTCCAACAATCACACATTCACAGAAGTAAAACATAATTACTGCGGTAAGTCAAAGTAAAGTAAATTAACCTCTATTCATCATTCGGAACAAAAGATATTTTGATAGTTTCAAGAGTCAAAGCAATCTTAAAAATTATAAGATTAGAGTGCAACCATAGTTACAATAAATATATACATATGAGGTTGATTACAGAGTATGTCAAATCAACAATATCACAAGTGTCAATAATGGCATCAAGCCTGACAATTATTTTGAATACAAGAAGAAGTACAACTGACATCAATGTCAAACAAATCTATCAATGAGTCCTCGACCGCCATCGACCAACTAGCCATCTGTTGCATCAAAGGACAAGAACATGGTTCAGGCTCTTTTTCGCCCAACCATGAAGCATTGTGCTTCCCTGGAATCCCTCAAACTGAGGAATACCTGACCCTGCTTGAAGAACAAGTGTAGGGTGTAATTTGGTGTGTACCTATCGATCTACATGCACTACTATCATGAATGCAGAATCACATCAATAGGATATGGCAGGGAAAAACAAACATGAAACTAGGCAATTAACCATTCTTTCTATGGTGCATGTGTCTTTTTCAACACTCCAATCGCTTTGGCCAAAGCATTTTAACCGATGTAGCGGTATGTAAGTTTTGAAAAAGAAAAGTTACTCCCTTATTAGCCCACATTCGACACCCATCCCAGAAGACAATCTTTCCCAAAATTGCAATCCAAGTGACGAAGATAAGCAAAATCAAAGTAAACAAACTCACTCTAAATATAGTATTCATCATTTTGTCAGAAATTTCCAAGAAGACAATGAAATGATTTCATTCATTTCATAAACATGGCACAATCAATGTGAACAAATTAATGCTATTTGAGTGAACATAAGTATAAGAGAAAGAAATAAAATTGATTCATTTAAGTATAATTCAATAGTTTATTCGAACCCAAAAGTTGTTAATAGCTTCTAAGATGACTTAAGTTTTAGACAATGTTTTTGCATTGGTAAGAAATAATAAAGGTTTTTCTACATGACTATCTTCGAGTTGGAAATATGGTATAAGTTAAGAAATGTTTATTTTTTCAACATGCTTCAGTGAAACATCTATTCGTGATTGAAAGTTCTTTCCATACAAATAATGATTCGGTTCAATTATCAAATTATATAATTTTCATTTATGAAATCTATTGGTTTGAATCAAGCATATATGATTGTCTAATTTAGAGTTTATTTCTATTTTTAATATCATCCACTTCAATGGTCAAACAAATCAATGAAATTATAATGCAATTGGTTTGATCTAATCACGCTCTAGACTTACATCATGCATCAAATGCTTTAAATCATATAGAGAATGTCTATTGTTACACAGAGAACCATTTGTTTTACACAGAAAATGACTTAAGATCACTGAGGACGTACTACACAAAAATTGTCCAAAAGCTTCTATATTCTACTAGAAATGAAACGATTTCTTTTACACAGAAAAAGTCTTAAGATTACTAAGGGTGATAAAGTTTGCTGGGTAATTGATAATTCACATCAGTAATTGACATGGAACATCTCTGATGATGCATCTAAGAGGGTCGAATGTAAGTAGAATGGGTAGCTTTGATAGATCAAAAGACTGGCAAATATAACTTTTTCTCAAAGGCCGAGCTAGTAAACTGCCATGTTTAGCCTTCTTGAAATCCTATTGAAGATATAACCTCAGTTAAAGTTCAGAGATCTCAGTAAAACATTTCTCGACTTCCGTAAAGGGACTCAAATGAAACATGCTTGAGGAAAGAACAATATAGGAAGCACAAAAGATAAGGCAGCGGTAGATCTATGACTACAGAGACCCACCAACGTGTGACGGCACCCTTTAAGCTGGGTCTACTACTACAGAGGTTGACCAACGTGTGACGGCACCCTTTGAGCTGGATCTACTACTACAGAGGTCGACCAACGTGTGACAGTATCCATTTAACAGAGATTCAACATCTCGCAAACCATAGTCGGCATACAATAAAGCAAAATGACTTTACAAAACAAAAACAACAACATTACCATGCAGCTTAGACATTCGCTGTAAAAGGAGATTGGCATATCAAAAAAACATTGGATGACATATACTACGTAATATACAACTTTCATCCAAGGAGAAGACCTTCCACACACAAAATCTGACTTTCGACTCTCTAACAGTTATACAATCTACATTGAACACTTCAAATAAGCAAAAATTGCATACATTGGACAGAAGCTGCATAGAACAATGGCCAAAACTAGGAAAATACCTGTGAAAAGAAAAGTCGATCAAAAATCACTCGATTTCTCACAAGCTTTCTGCAGCTCACTCGTCCGTTCTCCGATCGTCTAGCCCTTTATGTGTTTTCTTTCTTTTCTTTTTTTAGATCTCCCCTAATCTTCCTTTTCTAGCACAACCCTCAATCCCCTTTTTTGGGTCAACCATGCATTAAGCAGTAGTTTCCTTCTTTGCATGCCATGCATACCTCTTTTTCTGTTCCCTAAATCCTTTCTTTTTTATATATATATCCCCCCTTATTTTTCAACCTTAATTTCATTATATATTCAATACAAAACCCATCCTTCTTTCTAACTTGCATGTGAATATAAATAGTTGCCCATTATTTATAAAAAGAAAAAGAAAAACCTCCAAGTCTTATTTGGATTCGCTAAATTCTAAAAGGAAGATTTATATATATTTATATTGAGTTTTAAAAATAATTACTAGCTACTATTAAAATGGATATACATATAATTAAAATAATCAGCAATTAATTAATAATTTAAAAATATCCACCTTATTTCTTATAAATTTCTTTGAATGTATAAATGAGATATATATATATTTTAAAGTTGCCATTTTTATTTCCATAACTATCTGTTTAGATCATAAAAAAAATCTAACTTGTTTTCTTTATCATAACAGGTATTAGATTCTGTTTTGAGACGAGCAAGAAGAAGACAAAGCCAAACAAGAAGTTGCAACATTCAAATTCAAACATTAAATGAATCACGCATGAAATGCAATCTAAGTGAGTGTGTGAAGACACCAGATAAAACCCGACAATTGTTGCTATGAAGATAGGACTCCCCTACCTGAACCATGCTCTTGTCGTCAACAAGACTGCAAAATTCAAACTCATAAAACCATCAATAAGTTAGTCCCAATATAGCTGAAGCATTTGAAATAGCCAAAGCAATCAATTTAACCAATCACTGTAATTATTGCATTTATTCATTAAATCAAGTATGAAAAGTATGAGACGTGACAGTTTGTTATCTATACCTAGGTACGCTTGTGTAAATTGCAGTGTGGGAATCTTTAGGTTAATAGGGAGGATGGGATCTACCCCATATACTAGGTGAAAAGGAGAATTTCCTAATGCAGCCTTCATCCTGGTTCTATCTACCCACAAGGCATACTTCAATAGGGTATTCGACTCCCTTGGGTTCTTTTCTATCAATTTCTTTATGATGTTCAATAAATTCTTGTTTGTGGATTCTGCTAATCCATTCCCTTGGGGATAGTAATTTGAGGAAAATTTCAAGATGATTTCGTGGTCAAAAGCCCAACCTGATAATCTTATTGAAGCAAAGGCAGACCCATTATCACATACTAAAGCATAAGGAACCCCATACCTGGTTACTATGTTGCTTTCCAAAAACTTGATTACATCCTCAGCATTGCATGTCTTACTACTGACAGCTTTAGTCCACCTGGTACAATAATCAGTAATAGTCAACACATACCTGTGACCTGAAGATGATGGGGGTTGATAGGTCCTATGAAATCCATTCCCCATTGAGTAAATGTGCGCATCTCCATCATTGGCCGCAAAGGCTGAGTAGCATCTCTTTCTCTATTTGTAGCAACTTGAAACATATGATAGCATTTGATATGTTTAGCAGTATCTTTCAAAATAGTGGGCCAATAATACCCTGCTCTAAGGATAGCATGAGTGGTAGCTAAGTATGAACCATGTGTAGTTCCAAACTTATCATAGAATTCTGCTAGCAATTTATCTGCTTCTTGCCTTTCTAGCCATCTAAGGTATATTCCCTCATAGTTCTTCTTGAAAAGGACTCCTCCTTTTATCATGTATTTATGTGATCTTATTTTTAAGGCTCTTCTTTGTGATGCCTGCGATCTTGAAGGGCATCTTCTAGTAATCAAGATGTGCCTGATGTCTGAATACCACTCTCCATCTTCTCTTGTATTTATGACATACTGTTGGCTCATGATGTTGGGATCAATTTCAGATATCATCTGACTCAATGCTTGTCCTCTCACTAATTTCATGGGTGTTATGTCCATATCATACTCTTGGAGGATAGTTATCCATTTGGCTCTCTTTTCACCTAGTTCACTTTGCATTAAAAGCATCTTTACTGCTGCATCAGGTACTACAATGATCACTTTACTTCTTAAGATGTAATGTTTGAACTTCTTGACTACTTGGACTAGGGCAAGTGCTTGTCTTTCAACATCCATATATCTGAGTTCTACATCTTTGAAAGGACAACTCATGAAGGCTATAGGATTTTCTTCTTGAGCCTCATTTCTCTATGTTAATACTGCTGCAGATGTATGCTCTGAAGAAAATGAGTAAATATAGAAATCTTTGGTATAATCTGGACTAATTAGGACTGGAGCATTAGATATGGCTTTCTTGATATCTTCAAAAGTTACTCTAGCTTCAGGTGTCCACTCAATTTTGGCATCCTTCTTGAGCATGGCATTCAATGGTCTAACAATCTCTGCAAAGCTAGTAATGAACTTCCTAACAAAATTGATCTTACCAAAGTAAGATTTGAGCTGTTTCTTACTTCCAGGAAGTTGTATCTTCATAATTGATTCTACTCTCTCAGGGTCAATGATGATCCCATTTTCTATTATTAGGTGACCTAATAACTTCCCTGTGGTTACCCCAAATATGCATTTCTTAGGGTTTAGGGATATTCCATAATGTTCACATTTCTTTAGCACCTTCCTGAGGTCTTCCACATGATTCCCTCTTTCTTTAGAGAAAACTGTCAAGTCATCCATGTATATGACTATACATTTAACAATCAGGCCTCTGAAGGCTATATCCATCACTCGTTGAAATGTTGCTCCAACATTTATCAATCTAAAAGGCATGCACCTGTAGGCAAATATTCCCCACTTTGTGGTGAATGCAGTCTTCAATCTATCTATCTTGTCTACCATCATCTGGTTGTAACCTGAAAAACCATCCAGAAATGACATCATCTTTGCACCATTTACTATCTGCAAGACCTCATCCAGAGAAGGCAAAGGATAGTTATCCTTTTCAAAAGCCCTATTTAAATTTCTGAAGTCTACACACAACCTGATGTCACCATTCTTCTTTCTTACTAGGACCAAGTTAGCCACCCATGTAGAATGCCTCATAGGAAAGATGATCCTAGCATTAAGTAGTTTCTTAACTTCTTCAAAAATGATGGGCTCCAGCAATGCATTGACATGTCTCTGTTTCTGTCTAAAAGGCTTGACATCTGGCTTTAGAGGTATAGTATGAGTGATGATTGATGTATCATAAGTTTTCAACTCATCATATGTCCAGGCGATGACATGGATATAATCTTTAAGTGCTTGGGTTATTCCTTCCATTTATTTTTTTGTACATACTTTTCCGGTCAGGACATTTCTTTTTTCATCATCCTGTCCAATGTTAACTTGAGAATACTCTCCTCCATCTACTTTAGGGAGATCCTTATGTTTTAGCATGTTGTCTAAATCAAATTCTCTTTCCAACTCTATCATTCATTTAGGAATCTTGTTGCTAGGCAACTCTAGGATCTCTTCTTCTTCCCAGATATGATCTTCCACATTCCTTTCATCTATGATCTATGCGTCAAAGACATCCCTGTTGGAAATGAAGTCTAAAATGTGTTGATCATCATCAAACACTTGAAGGTTGGCTACATTATCTAGTGCAGAGGGTACTAATACTAATTCAATTGAAAATCTTTTCAAACCAGAAATAGACAGTGGCTCCAATGTACTTGCATCCTGGGCTAAGGCATCTGCCCTATGATTTTGTTCTCTAGGTACATGGGTGATGTTAAATGCATCAAAATCTTCTATCAAGTCCCATACCCTATGTCTGTAATTAGACAGTTTCTTGTAATTACAAGAATATATGCCTCTTACTTGTCTTACTACCAACTCTGAGTCTCCATAGACATGCAAAACCTTTACTTTCTATCTAAGTGCAAACAATATCCCATGAATCAAGGCTTCATACTCTGTCACATTATTTGTGCATGGGAATTGTAATCTATATGGTGCTAGGTAGGATTTACCAGTTGGATCAATATGATCTATTCCTACTCTAGCCCCTTGTTTTGACTTGGATCCATCAAACCTGAGGATCCATGGCTTATCTTCAGTTAAAGGCTTATCTGGGCCTTCTCTTCATTTTTTAGCTCTGGCAGCTATACCATTTGATATCCATTTCAATTTTGGTGTTTCAATCTTCTCAAACTTCATTTTGTTTGGCTGATGTGAAGCTCATATCTCTTCTTTTTCTTTACCATCAGAAGAAGGATCCTTTGGACTAGGCATCATCTGCTTCTTCAGAATATGCAAACACAATGAACAAGTAGTTTCTGAATGTGGTGCTTCATGTAATCTGCACCATCCCTCAATCAGGGCATCCTATGGGGATTTTTGCTGCTGTATCATCTTTTGAATTTGCTTTAATAAAACTTCTTCAAATTTGGACAAATTATTGCCTCTATCTTCATCAGATAATTCATAATCTGACTCTACCAAGCAATCACTCCCTGGGGTGATCTTCTTTTTACTTTTAGCATTACTCTTCTTACACACTAGTATCTCTTCTATCTTCTGAATAGAACCTTCATTATGATATGTGCCTTCTTCTGTTCTTACGGATGACAAACAAAAATCAGTGTCACAATCACTATCTAAAAAACTTACCATGGATGATGATGACGATGCCTCACTACATGCTTGTTCTAGTTCCATCATGTCTAAGCAAGCATCACAAGTCTTTTCAGAATGCGCCTCATCATGTAACCTGCACCAGCCTTCAATTAGAACATCATGAATAGGCATTTTTAACAATTGACAACGTTGCACTTCTTTGGATAGGTGCATCTCAAAATTTTTGAAGTGATCCACCTCTATCTCATTTTCAGGATTACAATCAAACTTTAAAATTATCATGTCATCTTGGGGCTTATCATCATGAACATGAACATCATACATGAGGATCTCCTCTATCCTGACTGTCTGGGGTCTAATGGAGTAAACTCTGGGTTCTACATTTACATACATGATCTTATTGGTTTTATTGTATTTAGTGATCATATGTTTCATGCGAGGCTCAACATCTATCCTTATTTGATTCAGTATCCCATTCCAGGGTAACCACATGTGGCTAAAATCAGTGGACATGTATCCATTAAGGGTTTTTGACCAATCTCTGCTGAGCATCATCCCATAGGTATCAGGTATATCAACTACCTAAATATCAATGTAGTATTGGATTCTTGGATCTGATGCTAACTGCCTATGAATGTGAGTTAGTTCTCCTACCACACTCACCTCTGTTTTATCTAACTGTGTTACTTTCTTCAATGACTTAATAGGATGCAACCCGAAGGCATTGCATATTGACAGGGGCATTACATTGGTAGATGCTCTTGAATCTACTAAGCAATTATGCAATTTTTTATTAAACATCTTTACAGTAAGGAGAAAAGGAGGCGACTCAGTTTTATCTCTGTAAAGAGTCATGTGTGAAGTCTCTGTAGCTTGAATAGTGGCTAGAACTTTGTGTTTAACATTAACATCCCTAACAGCATGATCCTTATTCCCAGCCTGACCTGAGGTATGATTATCCTCTTTAAGAGCAGGATCATCCAAGGATTTCATGAAATCTTTCTTGATAGTTGAGGTTTTGCGTAATTCTGACAAGGATAGGCTAATTTTGATCTTTTTCATTTCATCTGCTAAGTATGTGATCAATTTGTCAGACTTAGGAGGCAGATTACCAGCGTTTGGTGCTATATTTTGTGGTGCTAAGTACTGAGCATTAACCTTAGGAAATCTAGGGTTATTGCTTGCCTTAGGATCATGAGGAGTGTTGAAATTATTTGGAGGCAAGGACGTAGTCAAAGGACTAGCAGGTCGGTTGGAATTGTTCCTTAGGTTGTAATTATGCCTACCCTGATACTGCTGTTGATAAGCATGTACTTCTTCATGTTCAATTGATGGCTCATTCTCATCTTTAAATGGAAAAACATAATTAGTTTCAAAAGCCATGGCTGACTCTTCACATGCTAAGGTGTAATCCTGATGAGGTGACACTGTCTGCTGATGAGGATGATTAATGAAACTTTCTAGTACTAAAGAAGAATCATATCCACAGGGGACACAAGGTGGATTACCTGAAGTGTTGGATACTTTAGTTTGGAATATACTGGTAGAAATCCTGAACTGAGGATAGTCTAGCTCTGCATGTGCATTGGTGTTATGTATCCTACACCAATTTGTAAGAGTTGCCTCTGCAAGGTTTACTCTAGTGGTCTGCTTAGGTTTGCCAGGAAGTTGATTATCTAGGGGTGATGGCAGAGAACCATTGTTTGGCCTAGTGTTCCACACTCTAGGCTATCTAGGGGCATTACTGTTACCATTGTTGTTATTGTAATTGTTATTGTATCCCCTATCAGGATAATTAGGTCTATCATTGGCATATCCTCTATTCTAATTTGGCTAAGAATAGAAATTCTGACTCCTCAAATGAGTGATCTCAGTGGTGAGTTTCCTCAACTGTGTTGATATCTCTTTAATTTCTTCCTTCTCTTCCTGAACCTTGGCTACTACATTCTCTGTTTGAGGTTTAAAGAAGGAAGATCCATTGTTATTGTTGTTATTAGGCTGTTCCACAACCTGAGGTACCTGTGTTTGTCCTGTATATTGTAACATTTAACCATTTCCATTTGGAGGTGGCATGATACTAAGTGGAGGTATCTGCAAAGGACTTGGCATTACAGCTAGAGGTATCATGGCTTCATTGGTCTTTTGTTGAGCAGGATATGTAGGATAAGCAGGAAGTGTAAGAAATGCAATATTAGGTGTTGGAGCAGGGATCAGCTACTGGCTGACTTTGACAGCTTCTTCAAAAGCTCCTGTCAAGGTTGTAACCCCAGGATGTGCTCTCATGATAAACATAGAAGTCAAAGGATCTAAGGCTGAGTAGTATATGCTCCTAGCAGCTTCATCTAGTACAGTATAAGGAGCAACTAACTTTGAGAGCATCTTTTGGAATCTTGCATTGAAATTAGCAATAGGTTCTCCTTCAAATCTCTTGATTGTGGCAAACAGATGATAATTCATGGAAGGATCCATAGGTATTTTGAATCTATCCTTAAAGGCTTTCTCCAAGGTAGCCCATGAACTGACTGAACCTTGACCAAGACTGATATACCAGTTATATGCCTCTTCCCCTAAGGAAAATGGAAATAACCTACATACCACATCTTGATGTTCAATTCTAGCCCTACAACAAGCTTCCTTGAATGTTCTAATGTGATCATTAGCATCCTGATATGGATGATATTTAGGACAAATCTTGTCAGGATTTTTAGGTAGAGGATGATATGCAATAAAAGTTAGAGGTGACTCTGCAGTAAAGAATGACATTGTGACTAGTGGAGGTTGAACTTGAGGTGTGACACGTGGTCCTGTAGGTGTTTGCAACCCAATAGGAGTTATAGGAGTGTGTTCTGGTCAAGTTCCTAACACACTAGAATCAGGAGAATGATGAATATCTATTGTTCTAGGTCTAAATCCCTGGATAGGCAGTTCTTCAAAAAGTCCACTGGATCTGGACTTGGTATTTGGCCTGAGAGCCAGGATTTCTTAAATTTTAGGAAATTTGGCTTGTTTGCTGCAAAGATCGATTAAAACACTCCAGCAAAGGCTATATTTATGATCAGGATCTAAAACTGATTGGATATTTATGCAGTATTTGCATAAATGATGTAAATATGGGGTGATATGAGGTTTTGGAACACGAGCAACCAGATATCAGGTCTCTAAAGAAAATTACCTCAAAGCTTTATCAAAAAGACTTGAAATAGAGCTAATCTTTGAAATATCATGATGATCGACCACAAAGCTTCAAATATTTATGATCAATTTTAAAAACTCTACAACGGACAAACATGCACGGACTTAGAACAACAAATCTTTGCATATGACTTGAAATATAGAGCTGCATGAGTATTACCTTTCTGTCTACGTCATTAAATCAGACAAATCCACTAATGAAGGCCCTCCTTCTAGCACCAATTTATGTTGATGATGATTGTAAGTCATAACAACATGCATAAAAATTTGTACATCAAACCTTTATTATCTTGTAAAGTACGATCAGCTTAAGATAAGTTGATGACTCCAAGTCTCCATTAATTAGGTCATGATCATCTGACATTACTCAGAGGTTGATGTGACATGCTATTTTCCATTTCAAGGGGCCTTACATCTATCTGGATGACCAGTATTGTTCTGTTTCCTATAAATTTACTCCACAGAGATGTTTACTCTATTTCCAAAGATATCTGGTATATTTGCAAGTTTGATCAATTCTTCTGACTATTGATCATCATGATCTTGTTGTTTCTTTTACACTGTATATTTATTCAGATTATATGTCTATGAGTGGATATTTGCATGTATCTCATGAACATTTGCATGAATTTGCATGATATTTGTCAATTTAACATGCTTTTACTCTAAATATGCTCTGTATTTTCAATTATCTACAGGATATAAGCATATTTCATGTTATTTGCTTTTGATTCTTTGTTATTTGCAATTATCGTGATGAATTGTCATGAAATTGAAAGAAATTTAAAAGAATGCTTCTAATTTTAGTGAATCTTTAGCCATTGAACCACATACATACAAGATACATTCATGAGGAGAAGAAATCAAACCATATTGTCACTAGGATGTTCCACAGCTAGATATGGATGATGCTAACTTCAAAGGATAAGGAATGAAAACAACACAAGCAGACTAACAAGCACTCTGAGGGGACGTAGCTAATCAGTGTAGGTATCTAGAATTCAAACATAGATTACTCAAGATTTATGATGATTTGTAATCAAATTGTCTTCTCTTTCATTTAGTATGCATAACATGTACATTTACAACAACTTTGAAATAAGTCCTGATATTTCAGCAATCAAATTTCAATTAAGTTTCGAATCCTCAAAATATGGCACCCCTGCACCTTTTATAGAATAAAGTGAGGAGGTAGTTACAAATGACCTACGGTCAAGATTTGTCAATTAAGATCTACGGTTGATAACAACTCTTTGACTCAGTCAACCTTTTCTTCGTAGCACAGGTTGCCAGCTGGCAACCATCTGGATGACTTATTACCTTATGAATGCCTTATGCATACGTCCTCTTTGTGATGCATCTTCATTCACTCTTCAGGTTCCTCCTCTTTATCTTCTTCTTCTTCATCATGATCATCATCTTCATTACTTTCTGTATCGTTGTCACCCTAATGAACATCATCCTGTACATGGACCTTCATTGTTGTCCTGATATTCGCATATGCCTGCACTATTTTATCTACCTCCCCACCATCTTGGGTTTTGGCTTTTGTTATGGCATGCTTATGAGACTGGAATTTAGCTTTGATCGCATCCATCTTACCCTTTCTTCTATTCAAAGTCTCATTGTAAGTCTCCACCCTGACCTTTATTCTGATGATCTTGTTCATCACCCATTCGGTCAGGTGGGTGAGGGGGTCATCTACTACTGGCTGGAAATTATCATGCAGAGCTTTGATAGCAAAGTCTGCATCTTGATTTTCAATCTTTCCCTCTACTTTCCCTTCTAATGCTTCAAGGATTTCTGCTTCATGTGCCATCATGCTATGTAGCTTTATACTGATATCCCTGAGCTTGCCACTACATTTCTTAAGGATATCACATTCAAACCTGATATCTTCATACCATATATCTATCAGCAGGGCAGTGTTATTATTCAACACTTGATTGTTTATTAGGATTTGAGGATCAACCCTCTTCATCTCGCTCAAAGCAGTTAGGTCCTTTTCTAATTGGAATGACCGTCTTCCTATTTCATTTTGCATTTTATCTACTTTTCCCTTCAAACTACTTAAAGAATTCCACCTCTGTAAAGAGGTTCTCAATACTTCCTCAGCTCCTGTGAGGGCTGACAGCATCCACTTCTCCATGATCATGGCTTCATGCTTCATGAGGTCCAACTTGGTGACCTCCTCCTGGGATATGATAGTCAATGGGACTACCGGATCAACTGGTGTATTATCAAGGTTAATCAACCCCTTTATATATGAATGCAACTAAGAAATGTGATCTTTATACTATTTATTTTTCTCCTTCTCCTTCTTTACCCTTTGGGTCAAAGAATCAATGATGACCTTCCCCTCCTGACCTTCTTGGTCCTCATTAGCAAAACCCAAATCAACAGTTGTGATTTGGAATTCCTCAAGGGCGATCTTGCCCTTCTCTTTCTCTACTATGGGAAGGGCTACCTAGGCAGTCCTTCTTCCTGTAGCAGGATCTCTTCTAATAGCCGATGTCAATCTGGATTTCCTCTTGGCCTTCATTATCATTTCTGCAAACAAGGTGGAAACATCAAACTCTTAGATTTCAGAGCCTTGTTCCATACCTATTTCTTTCTCCAGCCACTGGGGCATGTCTCCAGATCCCTGACATCCTTTGTCACCATCATGTCCATCCTGATCTCTAGTATCTGTCTCTATTCTGGGTGGAGAAGGCAACTTCTTAGTTTCTTCCTCACGACGTTCCTCGTGAGGGGGATCTTGTTGCATTTCTTCTTGTGGAGGGGTTTCTTCCTAAAGAGGAGGATCCTGTGGAATGTCCACATTATGACCCTACGCTTGATCCTGCACTCCCTCTTCCTAAATTTCATCCACCTTAGTATTTTCCTCATATTGACGCATATTAACATTCGTGGATATCTATGCTTTTGGTCCTTGTGCATCACCCTAATCTTGGGCTACCTCTTGTTCTGCACCTAAGGTACCGACATCTTGTGTTTTAAGGTCTTCATGACCTGATTTATCTTTTTCTTTTGTATCTCCTTGAGTCCAGGCAGCAGCATCACTTGATGTATCTTTATCACCCTAGCCTTTCTATTGGACTTCCACTATCTTTGGCTCAACGGGTATCTCATGCTGTTGCTAGCCCATATCTAGAGCATTGCTCTCCTCTTCTACCTTCTTGGGCACTCCAACCTTCTCTGTCACATCAGGTGCACATGCTTTGTCTTTAGGGCTCACATCCTCCCTGTATGTTAAATCTATCACCATAGGGCTAGTCACCTGATCAACCAACTTATGAAGCCCGATTTGTTGGCCTTTCCTTTCTGGGCTACTTTCTTTTTCTCCCTCTATCTATTTTACTTCCTCTAATACTTCCATTTGTGCTAATGGAGTCCCATGTGGAGTCATGCAAGTACTGGAGGCGAGGGTCTCCATCTTTTGAGAGGCCACATTTTGCACTACTTCATCATCTGATAGGTCCACATTGTCTTCTAAAGAGAAAGGACCACCCTGACCTGCTTGGAAGTCTCTTTTGTCTGTTCCTCTGCCCTCTCAGTCTTAAACTTGATTATGGTGGCAAGTGGCATATCATGTTGCATCTCCTTCCTAAATACTTCACCACCAGCTCCTCTTAATACAATGGGATCAGCCCTGATATCACCTCGTATAGATGTTCTTTGCTTCTTGGGTGGTGACGTCAGCGACGGCACCCTCCTCTTCCTATTGACCATCATCGAGTCATCACCTGCAGGCTCTTTATTTACCAGTTCTTCCTCAAAAGGGATATCTTCTTCCACTTCCTGCTATGAGGTCTAGCCGTCCTCCTGTATTTCTGTAATCTCTACATCTGGCCTCAGGATCCTCTTTGTCTTTGGTTTGTCCATCAGAGGAGGTGCAGATGATGCAGATGCTTGTCCTGATGTTGATGCACCTGCAGCTGGTATGGTGATTCTTTCAATTATCACCCCTTTAGGCTCATCTTCCATTTTATTACATCTAGTGGGACCCTTCCTCTTTTTCTGGGTGGGTAACCTCTCCCCATTGGACTTTCTCTTCTCATTGAGGAAGTCATCATACTCCTCATCAGTTAGTTCTTGTCTTTTCTTCTTGGCATCTACAGTAAGATCTACACACCTTTTCTTCAATCTATTTATTTGTTCATCAACCCAAGCTTGGGTTAATTGAAGCACCCCACCTATAAACTAATCCAAGGATATGTCTTTTGGTTGTGTCAGATCAGGGGCTAATATGGTGTCATTGTACACATTCTTGTCCTCATATTCATTGACATAGTTTTTCCATCATCCTTCTTTAGCTGTGCTGGCACTAGGATGCAGTCAAATGTCCTTATCTGGTTCAAGGTGAGCCTCTAGTATTTTCTTCTTCTCACCTCAGCCTCATCCTCACAATCAGTCCAGAAATCTTCCAGATGCTTCTAGTGAATAGGTTTTCCTATTATTTTGTACATCTTGCCATAGGGGTCATAAGATCTAGCTAAGGGAAATGGCTGCAGATACATCAACTTCAGACCCCCTATGGCATGCTCTATGCTCTATGAATTTGAGCACATATACCAGCCCATAGATACTAGGAATAGTACAGGAGGTATCTTCTTTTGTGATTTGTATGCCTCCACTATGGTAGACACTTGTCTAAGAAACTCCATTAGGACCACCCCATCAGTAGGGTACCTTGGTAGCATAAGGGGTTGTCCTTCAAATCCTTCTATTCTTATATATGAGAAGGTGGCATACTGGATAAACCAGGCCCCATGTCTGTAAACAACTTCTTAAGCCTCCATGCTCAGTCTCTTGGTTCTGTCCTCCTCCATGGTCCTAACTAGATGCATAGAGAATGCATCATTCACCAATTTGTAATCTAGGAGGTAGTTTTTTCTCTATAGCTAAGGATAGTGATCCCATATGTGGGCATCATCTACATCACCACCAGCCTTACACACTATAGTTAGAGCATCAAATGTTCCTTTGTAAGCACATGAGTACATGACATATGAGGTCATGTGAAACATGCATTCCTAACCTCCCAGGTTCCTCATGCCTTCATCTAGTGCATCATTGATGACCTTGGCCCATAATGGCTTATTATCTATGTATAGGACCATCTGGATGATCCCAAACATCTAATTCTCAAAATGTCCTGCATGAAGCTTACCTGTCATCCTGCTTAGTAGGGCAATGATGTACTGGTACTCATCATCAAAATCAAATTTGTATAGGTGTATTGGTAATTTAACTGAGGCACTGTAGGTGCTGCTCTTAGACCTCCACTGATACATCCTCTTCCTTGCATTCTTTTTATTGTTGTTATACTCTGTTTCCATTTTTCTTAGATCTACACTGACCACCCTCTTTCCAATTGGCAGATTGAAAGTAGAGGTGATGCCCTTGACTGAAAAGTCAGTATATACTCTTCCATGCTTCTCCACCCGCTTGGTCTGAGGGTTATTATTTCTGACACATTCAACCACTAACTCTGGGGTCTCCATGGCATATGGAAATCCAGCTGCATGCCACATTCCTGAAACATATATTGCATCCAGAAGGGTATTGTCCTTATCATGATCTATTCTGGTGGACCATGCTATCAAGTCTGTATCTCCATGGTGAGTGTCCCCAATGATTCCATACTTAAATTGTACCCCTTCGAGCTGTACGAACATGGGCTTAAGAAATTCTAAATCTGACCTATTCCGCCTGAGGTCAGCCATGGACTCCTGTAATAAACACGATCTGTCTTACTTTACAATATCTATATGCATTCATATGACATTATATACTTCTACGGCATCATGCATACTATGTCTATCATCTTTTAGTTCATCATGATATGCACATTTACAGATTCAAACCATAAGAAAGAACATACTACGTGGACATGTAGAAAATGACAACAGGAAGGTTTTTAATTACTTACCTAACAATGCTTTCCTCCTGGGTTAGATGGGTGATTATGGAAAAGGGTTACAAATGCTGAAGATCACCGTTCCATTACGCTGGAAGATCTACTCCGTTCACATGTAGCTATATGAGGGTTTGACTTCTCTGCTCTATAATTTCTTGTTTTTTCGCAAGGTAAATGAAAATAACCCTATAAAACCACATTTAAACCCATTCGTAGGGTGAATTAGGGTAAAATTGAGTCGGGATGGTTTAAATCCATTGATCCTCTGTAGAAAATCCATGGATGATGCCAAGTGTTTGAATTGTATTCGCAGTCGGCAGGAATCCATCTACCGCATTTATGTCCATTTAATGTTAGGAAACAGAAGGGGGTGATCTTTGAAATATCAGGTGATGTTCAAAATATGACCCCCTGGATAAAATGACCTTCTGCCTTTGAGAGGAAAAACTAATGCAAAGGAATCAGGTGATGTGATCAACGTTGACCACATATAAATCGGGTCATGAATTTTAAGATCAGGGGATGTTTAAAATATGACCCCCACAACTAAAATGACCCCCTTTGGAAAAGATCAGGATGATGTCAGCATGTCGATGACTTTATTTAAGCGTTGTGTTGTAACAATGTCACCATCATGGTATTGAATATGGTGGGCATCAGATATATACCTCTGCGAGGTAAAATAGAATGATGACATCATCACCATGGTGATTTCCTTTGTTTGTTTGGTTTAGATGATGTCATCATCATATTGGCATAGGGTGATATTTTGCAAAGAGGGTGATATTCGTAAGATGACGGATATTAAAAATATGACCCCGACAAAATATATGAAGTCATTTGACGGGTAGATAATAGCTACTACGTAAAATTGACATCCAGACTTCGCGGACCAAGTGATTATTAGGTGATAATCTTATATCGGGGTGATCTTATATAATGTGTCTGATGTTTGAAATACAACCCCCCTCCTCAGAATATCAGGTTTGACCAAAACTTTGACTTAACATAACTTTCTCCCCTTAGAGAATTTCGGGGTGATCCAAAAGGAAAACCTACATGGAATTTCATGCACTTTCCAACCATGAGGTTAATAATGTGAAATACTAACTTTGGCAACTGACCTCATCATGGTGATCCATCTACCCTCTTGCAAGGTGTCATGCCCACATTTCCCATGTGGACACAACACGTATTCACGCGTGTCATGTTCACATGCGTCATGTGGTCATGATACGAACTATCAAAAAAAATTTCCACTCTTCCCTAGAAATCCCCTCGCATGCATAGGCATGCTCGGCGGCGTACGCTTAAGGCGAAAACAATACAATTGTCAGCGGTGTACCAAATACATGTGCGCACGCCCTACGCAAGGAAACGCGTGGTTTCTTAACTTAGGTTAATCTCACGAATTATATTTGAACAACAGTTGTTTTAGGTGATAGATCATTTTTCAGCAAAGCACGATCATCTGATTCTTCTTTCCATTTTTTGGAATATTAATATTAATTTCTCCTCCTTCAGACTTAGCATTTTCAACCAAGCCCGTTCATTTGCCCTCTCTTCTTTTTCTTGTATTTCTATCATGTTCATTTTACCGTTTCTCTGAAATTTAATTTTGATTGTATTTCTATCTCATTCTCCTTCCCGTTGTGCAAGATCTTCTTATGTTATCCTATTTTTTTTCTTCATGTTCTTTATCGAATAGCAATAACACTACATCCTTTACATTATTCCTAATTTCTTGGTAAACCAGATCACTTACACAGTGTTGGTTAACTTCACTTGACTCAGTCCCCCTAGGGTTCCACTCTAGGTTTTAGTTCAACGTTTGAATTAATTTTAATAATCATCTTGTTCCTAAATAGGATTAATGGTAGGTTAAGCTTACTTAGTTCTCTTAGCCCTATTTGGAAATGCCGCGCATTTTCTCCTCTTTATTTTCCAAGATTAGTTGTTCTTTCTCTTTCTCTCTCTTTTTTTTTTATTTGGACGTTTATTTTCTAAATCTACAATTAAGTTTTAAGATGGCCACTCATGGAATGTCTGTGATTGCTTGTTTGCATTTATTTTCAGTGTCCTTTGTAAATGAAGGGATCATACTTTCCTCTGCATTTTCCCATCTTTTAATTTGGGATAATTGTTAAAACTTCTGAGAAACTCTTCCTTAAAATTAAAATATATTTACCTATGCTCTTTTTAAATTGTAATTGTATAAACAATGTATTTCTGAATTGCAACTCTGAGTTTAAACATCTATTCAATTCGTATTATACATTATGCATAGATAAATCCCACTTTCCTTAATTAAAATTTCTATCTCAAGTTAAATGTTTTAAACTACATATAGTTTGCCTTCAAATGAATAGTGAAAAGTGAATAGTAAAAGTAAATAGTGAATAGTAAAAATGAATAGTGATTAGTGAAAAGTGAATAGTAAATAGTGAAAAGTGAATAGTAAAAGTGAATAGTGAAAGTGAATAGTGAATAGTGAAATGGTCCCCATCCTAGGAAGAGACCCTCAAGGTGGCGGTAATTTCAAAAGCAATACTGCAACCCAAATTTCATTTCTTTCATGGTAGCAAAATTACAACCTGACTTATAACAAAATTTAAAACTAATATTTCTACTAAGCTTACATAGAAATAATACTTTTACAAACTTAATTAGAACATCAACTAACTCACAACTTTGCAAGTAGAAGAAGAAGAAACTAGACAAGCCTAATATCCTTTTAAAGACAAACAATTTTCTTTCTTTCTTTTCCCACAATGGTAAAATGAAATAAACTATAAAATCATATCTAACAACACATTAAGGGAGGAATAACTCTCTTCTCCCAATTACAATTTTTACAACTCAGAGGGAGAAAATCTCTCCTCTAGAAAATTCAACCAGGATGAAACTTTAAGAAACAAGCTCTCTTTAGAAGTAAAAAAGAGATACATTTCCCTAAACAATAAAACTCCTCCAATCCTCACAATAAGCTCCAAGAGAAACCTGCATAACAAACAAGAGAAAAATACACCACTCAACTAGCTCTTCTCCCTACCGTAGACCCGCAAGAGGGTCACCCCGAGCTAGGGAGATCATCCACACACCCAGGGTAGAATAGACTAAAAACTACTTCTCAACAATAGAAACAAACAACACACAACACCCATGGTTTTATTCACAACACAAAAACTCAACTAAGGTGAGTTTAAAGAGGGTAGGGAAGTAGACTCACTCAACTCAAGGGTGTCATTCTTCTCAACATTTTATCACAGCTTTTCTCATGGCCTCAAGCCAACAAAATTAACACCCTTCAATTAAATTTCAACACAGTTTCCTTCTCATGGCCTCAAGCCAACAAAATTAACTTTTCTCCTAGCCTCAAGCCAACCAAATAATCAAAATCCTAGGGATATCACAATTAGGCTCTCAAGCCTTATAACCATTTGCTCAAAATTCATAAAAAATGCCCTTAAGGCTTCCATTTTCCAAGAACAAGAATGTACCCGAGGAGGTTCACACCTTCCCTTCCCCACACATGATGAGCATTGTCTTCCAAGTGGAAGAAGCTCTTTCCAACACCCAATAAATTCCCCACAATAATAGAAATACCACATAGACAACCTTTGCAAAACAACATTCATCAAACAAGTAACAGAACATACAAGGGTGAGTAAACTTGCTCACTAACCTTTACAAGCCCTATTATGGATGTAGTTGAAGAAGAGCTCCACACCTAGCCTCCTCTTCCAAGTTCTCCTTCTCCCAAAAGAAAAGACTCCCTCCCTTCTACACTAGGATCTCTCCCTTTTATAACTCTTTTCCACTATCCCAAGTGGAATTAAAAAATATCCCCACTATCCCAAGTGGAATTAAAAAATATCCCCACTCTCCCAAGTGGGATTAAAAAAATATCCCCACTATCCCAAGTGGGATTAAAAAAATAACCCCACTCATTTTCTACTATCTCAAGCGGGATTAAAAAAATAACCCCACTCATTTTCCACTATCTCAAGTGGGATTAAAAAATACCCCCACTCCTTTTCCAACACATGGGAGGACAAAAAAAATAAATAAAATTAAATAAAATTAAAGAGGGAGTGGATGACACACCACACCTCTTTATGGGGACTCTCACCAAAAGTGAGGAACAAAAAGACAAACCCCTCCATTATTGGTGGATCGTGGAGTCATTCCATGACTTCGAAATGGGCTTGAGGGTTGATTCCACTCATCCTATCCTTCCCATACCTCCAAATTCGTCACTTAACTTCACTGTGAAGTTAAGGTGACCATACGGAGGTTAACCAAAGGTTATCCTAGTCAAAAGTGACCCTAGACCCATGGGGTATAACTCAGGGTCAATTTAAACTTAGTTAGGACACCCAGGGTCAAGTTAAGACACAAGAAAAGGGCCTCAAATTTTAAAATTTAAAAATAAGATAGAATTCAAAAATAATTCTTACAACACATATCATAATTCAAATTTACAAGAGGGTAGACCTAACCCATTCAACCTCATGCAAGACAACATTACAACATTAAATCAAACACAGAGTTGATCTCAGTTCCTCATGGAACCAGATCGGCTTCACAAGGGATTACGACATAAGGTGTGGAATGATCTCCTATATCTATGGTTTTGTTAGAAATACCTGCACACTCAATTTCAAAGTTAATTCCACATATAAATATCATAGCCGAAGCAAATTTAATACATGTATTCCTAATACATAACAAAGTATAAACATAATGAAATCACATTATAATTGTTTTCTTTCTAATATCACCCAATTAGTTTTCCTATAAAATAAACATCTATCTAACATCACACAATTAATTTTTCTTTAGCATAATAAGGTTTAATAGTTTAATAAATCCAGGATCAATAGTCCCACAAGTATAAAAGTATCAACAATAGTAAGGTAATTAGTCACATGTACGAAAATGAAAAAGTGTAGGCCTCACACAAGGTTACATGCATGACTTACTTTTACCAGACCGCCCAAAGTAGAAAAATAACAAGCCAAAGCAGGAAAAAGTTGGGTCCATGTTTTGTCAAGTCAAAATGGGGTGTGTTGTGTAACCACACAATAGATGGATATATCTTTTGTCTTTAAATGCAACACCAGATTCTTTGAAATGTTTATTGCACTTGAATTATCAAAGAAGATTGTAACAAGTTCTTCAAACACAATTCTGATATCCTTCAACATTTGCTCCATCCACAAAACTTGAGTACAATTGCTTGCTGCTGCTATATACTCTGCCTCTGCAGTAGACAAAGAAGTTGCCTCCTACTTTTTGCTCAACCAAGAAACTAATCTCTTACCCAAGAAAAATGCACCACCACTAGTACTTTTCCTATCATCCACATCTCCTACCCAATTAGCATCTGTATATGCATGAAGAGTGAAATCATCACCCTTAGGATACCATAAGCCATAATCAGATGTTCCCTTTAGATATCTAAAAATTCTTTTGACTGCTACAACATGAGATTCTTTAGGATCATCTTGAAATCTAGCAACAAGGCCAACTACATTCATAATATCAGGTCTAGTATGAGTCAGATAAAGCAGTCCTCCAATCATTGATCTATACCTTTTCAAATTTTCCTTAGGGGAATCATCATCTTTACTCAACTTGCATCTAGTTATCATAGGAGTACTCACTGGTTTTGAATCCTCTATTCCAAACTTTTTGAACAACTCTTTTACATACTTAGACTGAGATATGAAGATGCCCTTATCTGACTAAATGATTTGCAAATGTAAGAAGAAATTCATTTCACCAAGCATGGACATTTCAAATTCACTTTGCATCTGATCAGCAAAATTTTTACACATGCTCTCATTTCTACCAAAGATGATATCATTAACAAATACCTCAATAATCAAGATGTATTCATGATCAATTTTGAAATAAAGATTACTATTAGTAGTGCATTTGCTAAAGCCTAACTTTAGTAGATACTTATCTAACCTTGCATACCAGGCTCTTGGGGCTTGTTTAAGTCCATACAATGTTTTCTTCAATCTATAGATCATATCTCCTTGATCAGACAACTGGAATCCTTCTGGTTTCTCAATATAGACTTCTTCCAACTCTCCATTCAAGAATGTTGACTCGACATCCATCTGGTAAACATTGAAATCTTTGTAACCAGCAAAGGCAAGAAATAATCTGACTGCTTCGATTCTTGCCACTAGAGCAAAAGTTTCTTCAAAATCAATTCCCTCTACCTGAGAATATCCTTTATACACCAATCTTGCTTTGTTTCTCACTTCACCATCTTCATTCAATTTATTCTGGAAGACCCATTTAGTTCCAATTACATTTTTGTCTTTAGGTCTAGGAACAAGATCCCAAGTATGATTCTTTTCAATTTGTATTAATTCTTCTTCCATTGCTTTTACCCAACATTCATCATTACATGCTTCATTCACTAATTTTGGTTCAATCTTTGAAATTAAACAATACTCCACTTGTTCTTCAGCAATTTTTCTTCTAGCTTGAACACATTTGTTTCTATCTCCTATTATCTGATCTTCAGAATGATTCGACCTTACATTCCTGGGAGTGTTGGGATTTTCTTGAACTTCTGATTCTTGAACTTGTTCCTCTGCATTTTCATTAGCTTCTTGAGTCACTGGATTTTTCGGAGCAATATGAATATGAGTCTGAGCTTGAACTTGCTTTTCATTTTCATCATCTGATTCATATCCACAAAACTTGGAAGGTCTCTCCATGCTTTCATCTACCTTGACATTAGCACTTTCAACAATCCTTTTCAATCTCTTGTCAAAGCACCGGTATGCCTTGCTTTGGTTAGAATAACCCAGAAATATTCATTCATCACACCTTGCATCAAACTTGCCTAGATCTTCATCACTTTTGATATAGCATTTACTACCAGAAACTCTAAAGTATTTCACAGTAGGAGCATTACCAAACCACAGTTCATAAGGGGTTTAACCAGTATTACCTTTGATATGTACCCAGTTAAGAGTGTAGACAACAATACTCATAGCCTCTCTCCAATAGACATGTGGAACATTTGCCTCCATCATCATGGTTCTAGCAGTCTCTTGAATAGTCTGGTTCTTCCTTTCCACAACTCCATTTTGTTGAGGAGTCCTAGGAGCAGATAACTATCTTCCTATTCCATGCTTTTCACAAAATGCATTAAACTCACCGGAGGTAAACTCCACCTCTGTTAGATCTCAGACACTTTATCTTCACACTAATCTCATTCTCTACCCTAGCCTTGAACACCTTGAATTTGTCAAGAGCCTCTGATTTCTCTCTCAAGAAGGTGACCCACATCATCTGGGAGTAATCATTAATCAGCAATATAAAGTATCTATCTCCTTGCAAACTCCTAACTCTGGAAGGACCACACCAATTAGTGTACACAAGTTCCAACAATCCACTTGAAAATTGTTCTTTACTTTTGAATGTATTTCTACTTTGTTTGCCCAACTGACATTTCTTACACATGCTATTAGGAGGTTTTACAAGCTTTGGAAGATCTCTCACAGCCTAAGTAGTACTTATCTTGACAATATTATCAAAGTTTACATGACACATTCTCCTATGTCACAACCACCTCTACTCAATCTGAGCAATCAAATAGCTCTTACCAGTACTACTTAAATGAAAGATATTACCTCTAGTCTGTGTACCAGACGCAATCTCAGTTTCAGAGCTTTCCAAGATTTTGCATTTCCCATCCTTGAATTGGAGATCATACCCTTTCTCAACCAACTGTCCAACACTGAGAAGATTATGCTTCAACCCTTCTGCTTACAAAACATCATTAGTGTTGTGCTTACCATCAAAAGAGATGGATCCTCTGCCACGGATTCTGCCAGCTAAATTGTCTCCAAAATTCACAATTCCACCTTCATATCTTTCCATATTTACAAACTTACTTTTATCACCTGTCATATGATGAGAACATACACTATCAATCACCCATTCATCCTTTTCTTCAATCTGAGTAGCCAAGGCACTTTCCACATTCATATAGCTAGCAGATTCAGTAGGCATCAAATTTTCTTCTTTGATAGAAATGAACACCCATTCATTTCCAGATGTACTTCCCTTCTCAGATTCATCATTTGTAACTCCTTCATTAGCAGCCTCTTGGACATAGTAGCATTTTTTTTAAAACCTAGGTTTGTTAGGGTTTGGCTTTGAAACCCTCTCCGGACATCTTGAAGCAAAATGACAAATCTTATTGCAAGCAAAACATTTGAAAGGCAACTTTCCTTCATACTTACCAGATCCTCTTGGTAATCTTTTGGAAATAAGGGCTTTAAGTTCTTCAAGCTTTGTTTCATCTTCTTCAAGTTCCTTCTTTGTTTTCTCATATCTGGTTAGTCTTCTTGAAGAGCTTTCACCTAGATCAAATCTTTGCTTCCCAGAAATAGTGGCCTTAAAGCAGATTCTAATTTAGGAAGGGAATCACCAAACTCACTCATTTCAAATGTTGAAAGCTTGCCAACCAACTGATCCCTTGTAACAGTTGTCACAGTCCTGATCTCCTCAATAGCAGCAACTCTATGCTTGTATGAAGTAGGTAAGGATCTGAGAACCTTGCCAACAATATCTTATTCTTCCAATTTTTCACCAACACACCTAATACTGCACACAAGTTCATTCAACTTCTGCATGTAGGAAGTGATGTTTTCATCTTCACTCATCCTCAAACTTTCGTATCTACCTTTTAGGCTCTGTAACTTAGCACATTTGACATATGCATCACCTTCATATAGAGTTTCCAATTTCTTCTAGATTTCATGAGCAGTTTTCAATTCCAGGACATTTGTCATTTCTATCAATCAGGGCACTTAACAATGCTTCTTTAGCCCGAATGTTGTTTTCAGCATCTTTGAGTTCATCTGGAGTTGAAGGACCTTTCTCTGGGGGCTTATACTCATCCTTTGTTATCAACCAATAAGCATCACCCATGCATTACAAATGGCACTCCATGCGACTCTTCCATAGAGAGTAATTTGTTCCATCAAATCTCAGACTATCCTTCTTGTAAGTTGACATCCTGGATCTCCTCAAGTGGTCAAGCTTCTTTTAGAGGAACTGGCTCTGATACTAATTGTTGAAATTAGGATAGACAACTGAGAGGGGGGGTGAATTAGCTGTCACAAAACATTTATCTTTTGCTACATTTAATCTTCTTTACCACTTATTAATAGATTAATGATATAACCATGAAAGCATGAATCAACAACACATGAGCAAAAACATAATCAACACACATAACACTATGATTTTTACGTGGAAACCCAGTTAAGGGAAAAACCATGGTGGGGGTTAACCCACAAGATTTATTCTCTATTAAAAGAATAGAAAATGGGAAGGCACTTGCCTTTAGTCGTACTACCCAGAGCTGACTTCTCAAAAGAGGCTCACTACCTACAAGAACATTTACAATGTTAACACAGAAAGGTTGAACTGAGAAACATCTTTTTCATGCAAGGTTCAGTTCCATTGAAGCACACAATACCTCTGCTTTGCCCCCACTCGCTTCCTCGCTACATCCGCATCTTTACTCACATCCACACATTTCCATGACTTCACAACACTTATTTATACAAGTCATTGACTTTGGAATGAACATCAAAGTCAGCTAAACAATCATCTATCTAGAACATTCTCCAAGATAGGCATTTCAAACAATTACAATCACAAGACTTAATATGCTACATGTGAACCAATACATCATCAGCCAAACATAACTGGGACTCAAATCTTCCTCGAACATCATGCCACACTCCATAAAACTTCTCTTAGATCATCCACAACACGTACCATGTATCTGGTTGGCTAAGACCAGAAAGAACATCAACAGCCAAGGAGAAATTTTCATCCACGAGCTCAATCCTCAATGCCGACCATCAACACAACAGGCACCTAATTCAGAGACCACCAGAAGCACAATGAAATCAATAGGAATAACAGCACCACCTTAGATCACCAGAAACACTTGCACCTTCATCCGGGAACTCAAGAATACCAATTGTCATGACCGTCACACTAGAAAGATTGCTTGCGGACCTCCAAACCATGAACCCCTTGAGTTGAGGATACACACCGACATCCCAAACACACCTCTAGATCTGCAGATCATAATATTCCAATGCGGATCAACTGCAAAACCTGGTTCTACTCAGATGGCCATAACTTCACCAATTCTCCATGCGGACCTCTCAAATCTTGACTAGAGAAACTTCAGATAATCCTCTACAAACCCTTTAATCTGCAGACTTTGATCTTCATCTTACTAGGAATAAAGAGAAATCTACTTCACTAAACTATATTGTCTTCACTGTCTCTGACAAAGAGATATGTAACTCACTTGTTTCTTCCAGAGAGGCTAATTTTCTCAATATCCTGAACATACAAGTCTTCTAAACAAGCAATAGAATAAGATACAGTTGACACTAATGACAACAAGGATATGTTGATATCAATGACAACACAAATTACGCACATATTTGCAACATTCCAATCATGCACTCTGCCACTATAACATTGTCACAACTTAGCTAATGCTCTGTCAATCAATATCTTAAACTACAGAAGACATACAACCATAAAACTTTGAATATAGACATCTTTAATCATGCACCATGAATACCACATAACCGCATAACAAGGATATTCTTCTACAAGTTCAAATGATGTGAAATTTCAAACATATATGCTCAATACCATTATCTTCTTGTCCTCAATTCTGCAAGGTCATATCTTCAATAATGGTAAAGTGCGGAGTAGAATTCTGATCTAGAGTGACCACAAACTCTTATGAAAATACACTAAGTATTTATTCTGAAGTATACCGGACCATGTCCCAATGACTTGAAAATGTAGGAGAGAGCATATGCAACATCTGTATAATACTTGTGTCTAATTCTTCTCTAACATCTATGCAATCCTTGTGTCAAAGGGCAAGTCCATATAATATGCATCATCATAAACATAGTACTTCTTCTTGTGCATGATATCAATGATGACTAATGTAGACAGTCTTCAATACACTCTTCAATCACTATTGACATCAAGGACAATCAAATGCTAACAATCTCCCTCTTTGTCATTGATGGCAACACATGCCAAAACTTCTCCTCCTTTGACATCAAGGGCAAAGGGTGCACAATATACATGTTGTCGATGAGGATTGCACCCTTATGTAAAGCTATAAAACTCTACAATCCTTCAAAACATGGGGACAAACTCAGGCTGTGGGTGACCTATAATGAGTTTGAACCTCTAGATTATGGGTTGGTTCCCTTAAAATATTCAATTTGAAACTATGAATTCTATTTTCGAAAAGGGTAAGAAGGAAACTATAAGGTAATAAAAACTGTGATAAATTGGTGATGCACTGAGTATTGATGGAAAAATACAAATCTGATTCACAGTAGATTTCAGAAATCTTACCCACACAATCCACTTTTCGCACAAAAAATCACAAAAATGTTTCTAAGGAAGGCTGAAAATAAACTCTTTATGAAGGAAAAAGATTTTTCACAACATGAAAGAACTGATTCTTTGTAACACAATCTAAGACCTGTGATATCACTATGCTTAACACTTGTAAGTAAGAATGAGACAATAATTTTAAAGGTTTTGATAATTAAACACAATAAAATTTCATCAAATCATTCATACAAGTAGCATTAATGGAAAGGCAAACACTTGATTTCAATGAAAAATAAAGGAAAATATTGCATAAGAGACAAGAATATGAACCTATAACCTGCTGTAATCTCTATAAAATATATAATCAAATGAGTTACAAAACCTTTCTTCTCCCACAAAGTGTAAAGAGAAAAAGGCAAGAACTCAAAAAATGAGTTACAAAACCTCTTGCCTTTCAATGTGTAAAAGAGAAAAGAATGCAAAAACTAGCAAAAACTAAGTTTTAATTTACAATATATAGCTTTTTCTCTCCAAGAGGCATGAAAAATAGAACTGCAACTAACTGCATCTAAAAATAATCTCTCCAAAGTGATCCATGAGCAAACCAAGAAATCCGTAAAAATAAGGGTCCAAACTATCACAAATTGAGCAAAAATAGCTCCAAGTTGATCCTCTCCATATGTTTGACCAAGAAATTGACCAAAACTCCTCAAGCTACCCTCCAAATCATGCAAAAGTCTCTAAATAACCCAATTAACTCAACTCATCTATTTTGCATGATTTTGCATTTACAAAATTGATGTGAGTAAATAATAAAGTAATTAAGTGATAATTACTTTACTATTAGTTACATTTTATTCAATTTTCTATGAATTTACAACTTGTAAAAAATAATAAAGTAATTTGTAGAATATTACTTTATTATTTACTTACATTGATTTAGTTGTAAAAACATGCATGATGGATGAAAGAGAAAATAAATACCTTATCACTCCAATTACACTTGCCTAATTTGCATGATTTGAGCAAAAAATAGGACTTTAAGAGAAAACAAAAATCCTTTATATCTCCATGCAAGAAAAACCCCTGTTTCACTTCACATGCATTAAGGCAAAAATAATACACTCTGCCTTATGTCTCCATGCCTTGCAAGAATACCACTTGTCTTTTCATACATACTGCCATTTTTACCTTATCCACTTCATGCAAATATACTCTTCTTACCATATAATTTCCATCATGCAAAAAAATAACCTTATCCATAAGACTCTACCACCTTGCTCTTATCTTGTCCTCTTATGATTTTTTACCTTTGACTTTTAATTATAAGGCATGAAAAGCTCCCAACCATATTCGGTCACCATGCATTATAAAGAGGAATCTATGACTTTTTTATTGCTTGCAAAAAGGCAAAGGTATACACTTCGAATATGCATGAGCTTCCTAAGAGGCAAATTCAACCATACCTATAGTCGACCACAAGGGAATAAAGGTCTTTGAAAAACACAAAAGGCATAAGCCTTATCTCCTCATGATATTGATCATTGACTTAGCAAATAATCAAATGTAGAAAGTGTTGTTGGTGATGTCGGCCCCTCCAAGTAATCATCACTAGGGATATTTACCTTTCAAGTCTTGACCAAGGCTTATCTTTAGATAAGGTAATGATTTTTAATTTTTAAAGTCAAAAAACTAAAAGAGAAAGGAAGCTCCATCGAACAAAACAATGAGAAAACCCTAAATTTATCTCATTTTCATTTGGCATTTCTATCTTTTTGGCTCTACAACTTCTCCATGTTGCCGCTAAGGTTTGATACTCTGGTCTTTTTCCTTCATTCTCGTGGAGTTCTGTGGTTAAAACTTGGTATTTTCTGTGTAAAATGAAAGCCTAGAACACGGTGAGTATGGTATTTGAGGCTTTGACTAGCATTTCCATTTCTTTCTGTAGCTTCTTGTTTTAATGGCCATGGCCATGATGATTTCTTTCCTCCTATGCAATCTTTAACATCTCTTTCTTTGGTTTCTCTATGTCTTTATTTTACAAGCATGACTCATGCTACTATGTTAAAAAGAAACCCTCAAAAATGAGGCCGCGGCCATGCTTCTTCTTCCAAGGCAAATAAAAAAGGCGAGCCTCCTGGTTCTATTTTTCATGTATACTCTTTGACATTGCAACTTGAAAAAGATAAGGGTTTCTTTGCAAAAGTGAAATGGGTATCTCATTTTCATTATAGAAAATAACTTCTTTGTTGTAGCCATGGCTATGCATAGCTCTTCTTGACTGCAGATGCAAAAACTTTTTTAAAAATTTCCAAGATATGAAACAAGGGTTTTGATTATTTTCTCTTATACAGAGCTTTATTTGTCATGGCCATCTTCATAACTGTGTTCTCTTTCTTCTACAAATATTTTCCTTCCTTATGTATTTTATATTGACTATATATATAAATACCCTGAGACAAGGGTTCTAAAATATGAGAAGATTTTGATATTTCTGGGCAATGAAAAATATCTTATATCTGTTCAAGACACTTCTGTATGCATAATGACCTGTAACCTCTTAAAAGAAAACACGATTTCATTTCAGATGAACATTTGTATCAGTTACTTTCTGTGTTACTTTTTGCATATTGTCACTCCATACATGTACCTTTTTTGTATCAGTTACCTATTCTTCAAAAGATATCATGAATACCTGAACTTGTTCACCTATAGCTCCATCTATAGTAGCTTGATGTAGCTCTTTATGATGTTGGTCTTATTGGCAAGAGACATTGTGTGGCTTTATTATTGTTGTCATTGATGGCAACAAAGTTTATCCCACACATCCACAGCACATAATATGTCTATACCGGAAGTCAGATTGAAGAGTGTTTTGGTCCGGTGAACAAGAACAGAGCATGCAACAAGGTCTGACAATCAGGTCCAGATCTCTCAGAGGATGTATCTCAGCAAAGTATGGACTTGGGGAAGTCAAGAGGAATACCATGACTACCACATTCTAGAGATTGAGCCTCCGGTGATGAAAGAGTGAAAAGATATGAGCACCTAAGTGTTGGGTTCCTAATAGGTAAAGCATCAGACTTCAATCTGGATGAGAAATTGATGGTGATCAAGCTACTTAAGAGATCATTCATGGTTGGCTGACATGATTGATGACTTCTATAACTATCTCTTTGATACGCATCACTTAGTAAGCATCGATTCGACCGACATACTAGAGTTTGGGAAAATCTTGAGTATTCCGGATGTCGACTAAAATGATGTTGAAATCTTTGGTGCGGATATATATACCAAATGAATTTTGATGTGAAGGTTGATGTGTAGAGAAATAGCATGCAAGAAAAGGCAGAGATAAGTGTGGAAGCAGATATACAAGTCCGGTATGTGACAGAACAGCAGCACCAAAACAAAGGAAGAATGAAGTGCAGTAGATCAGTATATTGATCCTAACCGGAACTGAACCTTAGCATATGTGAATGCTTCTCATCAATTCAAATATCTAGTTACTTTCTATAAACTATTGTAGGCAGTGAGCCTCTTGTGAGCAGTGTGCTCGGGTAGTGAGCCCTAATTGGCAAGTGTCATTTTGTACTTCTTATTCTTTTAACAGAGAATACAATCTTGGGTTAGTTACCCTGTAGTTTTTCCCTTAACAGGGTTTTACACATAAAAGTCCTTGTGTTATGTGTGTTGATTTCATTTCTGCTCTCATGTTCATTTATGCTTATATGTTTTGATACTGCACTATTGTTAAAGAAGAAAAGAAAGTTAAGAAATTTAAGATAACTGATTCACACCCCCCTCTCAGTTATCTGCCTTGTTTCCAACAATTGGTATCAGAGCCAAGTTCCACCAAATAGAACCTAACAGCTTGAGGAAGATCTAGGAATCTCAATAGATATGTATGGTATGAGGGAACAACTTCAGTCTACCCTAGATGATCTTGAGTAATCTCACTCTAAAGTCAATAACCTAAGGGAAAGAATCAAACAAGATGATGGCTTCATAATTGAACTAAAAGAAAAATTGAGTATCTTTGTGAAAAAGAGAAAGGAACTTCTTCAATAATTAGCAAGTCAAAGTGAAGCCAATGATACTAATGAAGATCTGAATGAGAAAAATAAGTTATGTGAGAAGCTATCAAAAGAGGTCATTATGGTAAGACATGAAATGGAATCAAGGGTTATGAAATTCACCCAATAAATTGAAGAAAAAAGAAAAATGGAAGATAATCTAAAACAATCTTTCAAGGAAAAGTCAGAAGACTGCCACAAAATGGATAGAATAATCAAGCATCTGGAATCTGATCTTGAAGAAGATAGAGATAATGAAGAAAAACTTGAAAATAAGATAGACACTCTTAAAAGGGATCTTCAAACAACAAATGAATATAAAGAAAAATTCAAGATAAGCTCTGCTCAACTTGAAGTTCTTCTTGAAAGCCAAAAGAGGGTAGATGACAAGCATGGCTTGGGATATGAGAAAGGTGAAAGCTCCAGATCTGGTCAGAAGAACTCTGGATCAGGAAATCTAAGGTACGGGCCTAGAAGAGCTCCGGTAAGACAACCAAATACTCAAAGATATCCATCCTTCAATGGATACTGCCACAATTGCAATAACTTTGGTCATAAAGCAAATTAGTGCAGAAGAAGAATGAATCAGACTAATCCATCCTTCTCCGGACAGTGTTTTAACTGTAAAAGGTATGGTCACAAATCTCATGAATGTAGAAATATGCAAATAAGCAATTCATTCAATGGTAGATGCTCTACATCTAATAGAATGGGACATATGTCTAATCAATGCAGATCAAGAGGATATCAATCAAATATGCAAAGAAATATAGCTTGATACAATTGCAATAGATCCGGTCATATTGCCAAATTCTGCAGAAGTAAGAATCAGGATAAAAGGGGTCTGGTGCATCATAATCAAAAATCAAGACAAAGGAAAAGGAAAAGTGAATGCGGATGAAGTTCAAAGGGAGATGAACAAGATTTGGGTGAAGAGAAGTACAGAAAATGTTGGGGAT
The DNA here is from genome assembly GCA_027924645.1 of Cunninghamia lanceolata. Lineage (NCBI taxonomy): Eukaryota > Viridiplantae > Streptophyta > Pinopsida > Cupressales > Cupressaceae > Cunninghamia > Cunninghamia lanceolata. Next base: position 6,697,080 of record BSBN01000596.1, read on the forward strand.
GGATCCACACTAGAATCTGGTGCTAATATTCCTTCCAAAAACTAAATAGATAAGTTCTAGCTTTGGGGGAGTCACAAAAGAAAACAATTTCCCCCAGCCAGTCAATTGGTGCCTAAATTGGCACATGGAGTGTAGCGGATTGAAGATTTCTCAAAGAGATATCTAAATAACCCTTGGTAAAAATATAAAAGATCTGCAAGAAGGTTGAAGAGGCTAATCATCCAAAATTGATCTGGTTTGACAGTCATCCGATAAAAGTAGGATTTTCACAGTTAGATCCGGTATGATTCAAAATTGAAATACCTTGATCTGCAGATAAATAGGATGATTCAAGGAAGGGAGATACATTGTAATTTATCATTCTAAGTGCATCTCAGTGATCCAAAAGGATCTCTCTCAGAACAAGGAGAACAAGGCAACCAGAATGACTTAAGTTGTGCATTTAATGCAATATGGAATTAGGGTGTGCATAGAAATAAAAGGGTTCTTTTGTTCATCATTTGCACATTTGCATTCAAGAAGAAGAAAGAAAGTGACCTGCAACAAGATTGTTTCAACCCTCTCAAGGATCAACCGCAAAATTTGATTCAACCAGGGATCTTTTCGGCTCTTATCGTGAACCCTAGAAGCGTAAAAAGATATTTCCGCTCTTGAATATCTCTCTCTAAATCTTTTGAAAGATGGCTACTCCAAATGTTGTTAAGATCGCTGATAGGCCGTGCCCTAAGTTCAAGAAATATCCTTACAAATCCCTAGAAGTTGATCCCCTAGGTGCATTCTCTAGCATTCCACATGGGATTCTGCATGTAGAAGATGTTAGGGTATACATTCATGCCAACATTGAGGAATTTGGGGAATCCAAGCTGATGGATATCTATCACAAGGAATTAATAGATGAAACATTTGAACTTAAACCCCAATACAAGGCCATCTAGGATAAGCATTTTGGACATTGCATCCATTTCCCCTATTTTGTAGAAGATGAATGGGTCCGGTATGTTCTGAGTAGAATGCATGACAACTTCATGTGGTTGATGAGGCCATTTAAGATCACAAAAGATGTCATTAGGGCGGTAACCAGATTGCACTCATTCGGTGGGTTGCCTGCTCTCAAATCAGTCAAAAACCAAACTGTAAGTGAGGCTACCGAATCAAAATTTGACAAGAGGGCAATGGCAATAGAAGACATCATAGATCCGGATATCAAATTTGCCTCTATGATAATTGGTTACAAAATCTATCACTCTAGTAGGGAGAATTCAGTATTCAAAACTGCTATATATATTGCATATGAAATGCTAAGGAAAAATGTTGACTATGATCTTTGTGAGCTTCTCCTGAACCAACTGTTAGAGAATTTATAGAAAATAAAGAAGGATAAGAAGATTTCATTTAAGTATGGTGGCTTGATACTATGTCTATTCTTTTACTACATGAATGAGCTACCTGGATCTAGTGGTTGGGTATGGCAAAATGACAGACCAGTTGCCATACAAATCAGAGATTATATGTATGGGCTTGGTGATGCAAAGGCTCAAAGCATAGCTCTCTGGGGATATTTCAAGAATTTCCAAGGTATGATGCAAGCCAGAGAAAGAATTCCTCAGACAATAGTTGAAAAATATAAAGATACATTGTGTTTTATGGTAGACACTGATCAATGCCTAATGGAGGCAGTAGAGCCCAGAATAGTCTGGATTATACCAATGGGCTATGAATTGGATGAGAAAATCCTAGAATTACATGTCCAACACCTATTAAGTCAGCCTAAGGACTCTGAGACAGAAAGGTTTGGCACCTTTCAAGAATTGAGTGTGAAAATTCATGTTGAACTAAGGCAACCTGAAATACAGAGAAAAGTCAGGAAGGAAGTAGAGGAAATTGCCAAGAAATATGACATATCAAAGGAGGTAGTTGATACCAATAGAGAGAAGGTAGAAAGAGCAGAAAAAGAAAGTAATCCGGTGCAAGCCCCCTCTTGGACTAGATCCTCAAAGAGTTCTGCACCTACCACCTCTAAGAGCTCAAAATCCTCCAAACCAGAAGCAAAGACATCCAGAAAGGAAGAAAAGAGAACAAAAACCAAGGCTACAAGATCCTACATAAGTCAAAAGGATGATGAAGAGACAGAGACAGATGAGGAGGTTAAGAAAATGAAGAAGAAAAAGAAAACTTCCGAGGAATCCTCTGTTGGTGAAAACAAGGAAGAAGAAGTAGAAGAATTTGTTGAAAGGCCTACTCTCTCCATCGATGATGTCATCAAGGCAGTTACTGTGGATGGGAATCTGTAACCAATGACAGAATTCTATGATGAGTATAGTGACACAGACAAAAGGATCTTGGAAGAAGCTACAGTTATGTACTTAAACATATATAATAAAGCATTCATTGAAATCATCTCTCTAATCCCCAAGAGTTTAGAGAAAGTACTTGAACTCAAAAAAGACAATGCCAAGGAAAAGGACTTGGAGATCCAGGAACAGATAGCTATTCATCTCTATCCTTCCATCACTCCAAAACAAATGAACATGATCTTTAAGGATTGCAAGGATGAGTTCCGGAGCAAAGCCATAATGAACAAACTTATGCTTGGAGAGACTGATCAGGTGGCAAAAGAGACTGAAGACATCCTCTAAAATGCATATAAAAGATTCAATCTTCCTATTATAGAGGACATAAGTGATGAACCTTCTACCATAGATATTAAAGGATCAAGTGGACCCAAGGAAGATTCTACTGAGAAAATTGTAGAAGAGTCAAAGGAGATAGGTGAGGAGAAGACTAAGGACTTGGATTCCTCTGTTCCGGAAGAGGAAGTCCATGAAGAAGTAAACATCTCTTCCAGATCCCCCAGCTGACTCTGGAACTAAAGGAGAAGAAAGAAAAGAAGAGAAAATCAGTTAAGAAGAGGAGGTAAAGGGAAGAGAAGTAGATCAAACAGGGAAGACCCCAGGTGACAGCTCTGAGATTGCAGAAGGAACGAAGACTCTGTCTCTAGCAAGAGACACTACAGAAGCAGTTAAAGACTTCCTAACCAAAGAAATGATGGAATTAGATGAACTGGAGCAATTAAAAGGACCACTCAATTTTGACTGTCTCTCTCCAGTCCAGACAATGAAGGTAGCATCTTTGGCTAAAGCCAAAGCAAAAGAAAAGCTTCTGAAGTCTCACATGGAAGACTGTGAGTTGATATAGATTACATCTGGTGTGTTGGAGAAGATCATTCCATTCTTCTAGAAGGATCCTTCGGCCTCTTCATCTGGTAACTTGAAATCTCTTGTTAATTCTATTAACACACATTTTGATTCTTTGGAGAAATCAGTAGAAGAGAAAGTCCGGAAAGAGTTTTTGGGAAAGAGATTCTCTAAAGTACAGGGACTTATAGAAAATGATAGGAGAAACTTGGATATTGGGATAAAGAGCCTAGAGAATTCTCTTAAAGATGGCAGAGATTTATACAAATTTTGTCTATCTTGGTCCACAGTGACAGCAAACATTGCCAAAAAGGTGGAAGAACAAGAGAGTAAAATGTCAAGTTTATCTCATAATTTTGATCCTCTCACCTCATCCATAATAAATCAAGAGTGTCAAACTATTGCCACTATTAATGAAATAAAGAGGCTTGAAAAGGAGAAGAAGAATAGAATAAGCAGGCTAAGTGAACTAAGAGGGATAATTATCCCTAAGTTAGAGGCAATGCATGAGGCCCTAACTGATGCTCAGACCAAAGCCCAGACCAATGATCTGGCAGACTTAAAGAGAGCAGAAGCTTTTGCATTTTTGTTAAGTGTTCACATCTTAATTTTGGACAGAATGAAGCTGAGTTGGGCAATAGAATTTGTCCAGTTGAAAACCACCTTTGCGGATGTACTGAAGTATATGTAAGTACATGTATATATACTTATGCGGCAATATATAGATTGATTTTTGAAAGTTTTGATGTGCGGATTTCACCCTTTGCCATTGATGTCAAAGGGGGAGTGAGGAGAAGGGAAAAATGTGGAATCCAGCTAAGGGGGAGCTCTGGTAAAAGTGTACATAAGACAGAGCATCAGCCAAGGGGGAGTGTGCTTTGACACTTAGTGATGCAGAGCGACATGCAGCGGAAACACACACAATGGTAATTCTGTCAATATCGGCAAGAGATTTCAAATATCTCACTGAACCTCTTCCACTCTTTCCTTGTCAGCCTGACTTACCTTGTTAGCCTCACTATCTACTATCTCCCCGATGGTTTCCTTCACATCAATGAATTATCATACCGATAAACTCTCCATCAATGACACTTTCAGTTGTCACCCTGATTGGCAAGAACACATACTGTCAGCTCAAAAATATTTCATTTACCCGATGCTCTTCTTACGCCGATATCTTCATCCACTTGAACATACATTGCTTGACTTCCTATCGCCGGTTCTCCTCCCCGCTATTACCTGTCATCCCTTGCACCTGCAGACATAAATCCTTCCAACATACAATTTAACTACCACCTCGACCGGTCATCCTTTGCATCATATGAAATGTATATTTTCATTGTATCTTCACAACATGCAACAGTGATGTACAATTGCAGTATACACATAAACTGACACTCGCATACAATAGCGATATACTCACAAACTGTCTATGACATACAACAGATGTATACACAGCAAATGTATCTTTTCAAATAATTTCGACAGACACAGGAATTGTCTGCCAATATACTTTGACGATATACACAGGCAATGGATTTTCACATGCGATTGCAGGATACACATGGAATGTACTCAAGTACATTAGCGATATACATAGGAGTTGTATCTTCATACATTTGCGATATATACAGGAATTGAATATTCAACAAGCAACACAAGCTTCACCCAAATAGACTTTTATACATACCATTCTTCACTGCATATACATAGGGGTTAGCTCGCATGCAAATGTGATATATTCACAGACTGCCCCCGCATACAATTGATGTATATACATAAAATGTATATTTGAATTTCCCGCCGAATAACTTCCTCTACCACGGATTCTGCAATTTCTTATTCTGCCATATTCATCGAACAAAAGAAAAACAAATAGAAAACTAATGTACATAATCCATTCCACTAATTTCATAGAAATCCACCAGTGGAATGGATTTAATCATGCATCTCATCCACAGAAAAACTATATTAAACACAAAATGAATCTATACAAATAATGTACAAAATAATTTGATATACAGAGAATTTACACAGGATCCAGAATTTGGTAGAACATAATTTACAGAATTTCTATTTCTTCATTTCAACTTTATCGAACACAGACTGATTACAAAGATTCAAATTCTTTTGTATTTTCTGAAGGTGAAAGAACTGCCTATTCCTCGACCACCTTCCTTGTTTTGTTATTGACCCCTCTCTCCTTTATTTTTGGGATTTTGCTTAAACCAAGATTATAACAAAAAACCCTAATTAGTCACACGGCACTTGTTTTGCATAAGATAGCAAAACATCAGATAATACGACACATTTGATTTAATCCTGCTCATAACCCAACTGTCTGTTGTTATCCATGATGCTAAATACTGGCCTCAGGAAAAGATATTCAAAAATAAAATGTCAACACAAAATGCTACATTTGACAATGACATACAAATGCTACATGGTAACAGGTCTTTGTCTAAAACACATTAAATCTTTATTCTTCTCCCTCTTGTGCATATTTATAATGTTGAAGGGGTGCTTCTGCACCATACTCCCCGGGAGAAGAGATCTCAAGCCCCTTTGAGATTAGAGTTTGAAAATCTGCACCATATTTTATAATCTGATCTACAGTCATCCAAACTGCCTCTGAAACAAGTTGCCCATGCCAAGCTACCAAGTACTCCATGTACTCTTTGTCCCTTGTCTTCTTTGTCACTCTTGAGTCTAATATCTTCTTCAATTTTGGTGGATCATGCTTAGGAATATCATCCTCGGCTGCATCCTGCAATGGTTCCTGTTCTACATCTATATGCTGCTTGTATGGAGTTAAATCACATACATTGAAAATGGGTGATAATCCAAGATCAGGATGAAGTTGGATCTCATAAGCATTTTGCCCACATTTCTTCAAAATCTAACATGGTCCAATCTTCCTTTGCATGAGCTTGGTATATTTACCTTTTGGGAGCCTCTCCTTCTTTAGATTAACCCACACCAAATCTCCAACATCAAATTGTACATCTCTCTTTTTCTTGTCAGCATATTGTCATGCCCACATTTTCCATGTGGTCACAACACACATCACACGTGTCATAGCCACATCCGTCATGTGGTCATGACACGAAATATCAAAAATTTTCTCGCGCTTACCTAAAAACCCCTTCGCATACGTAGCATGCTCGGTGGTGTTCGTTCAAGGCGAAAACACTATAGTTGTCGGTGGGGTACAAGTACAATTGCGTGCAACTAGACGCAAGCAGACTAACAAGGGGGTCTCTACAACACCGTTAACGTCACTGCTCGGTTTAAAATATCAGGGTTCCTAAATCTAAATCTCAGCAAAATTCTGACAGCATAACGCCTTACGACGTAAGTGGGAATTACTCAACACTATTTTACGCACGTGGTTCACTGATAGATTAACAACTTCCCACGATGCCTTGTTCCAACTAAACCTACTCGTGATCTCCCTATTTAATCATTTTTCAACAAGTCACGGTTGTCTGTCTCCTCTCTTACTTCCTGAAACATACTCCTCCTTCGACTTAGCATTCTCAACAAGGCGATTCGTTTGCTCTCTCTTCACTTTCCTCAGGGTCTTAATTTTGATTGTATCTTTATCGCGCTCACCTTAACTATTTCTCTGATAATTTAGTTTGTTTATATTTCGATCTCTCTCTCTTTCATTTTCCTTTCTTCATATTGGGCATCAATCAGGGTTATCACTGTTTCTATTGTTAATATTAAACCTAACTTATGGATGATCCAGGTCACATAGGCTGGTTTACTACTTCGCTGGACTCGGTCTCCTAGTCTTCTCCGATCTAGGTTTCTTCTCTTGTATGTATTAATTAAACTTGTTCCTAAGCAAATTTTGGCTGGAGGGTCCATCGACTTAGTTCTCTTATCCCATGTGGGAATTGTCGCGCATTTTCTCCTCTGTGTTTTTCCAATGTTACTTTTTCTTCTTCTGACTCTCTTACAGGTTTACTTACATGGACGTTTACTACAGTTGAGATTAAAATGGCCTCACATGGAATGTCTGTGATGACTCCTTAAGTTTATTTCCAGTGACCTTTTAAGCAAGGTGACGTGTAATTTTCCTCTTCATTTTCCCGGTTATTGAACCGCGTTGATAGTGAAACTTCCGAGAAACTCTTCCCGGAGTAACACAGTATATTCCTTTATGCTCTCATTAAATTATAATTTTATTTTCTCTTATCTATAATTACTATTGTTATTATTACTAATCAGTATTATTAATACTCTTATTGTAAATCATTTACCGTTGTTAATATATGTAGGAGGCTCTCCACTTTATAAAACCCTGATCAAGGAAGCATAAATTCTTTGGTTTTTTTGTTCAACACTTAATAAAACCTAACTGTGAATATATATTTTTTGTTTTATTTTAATTTGCAAATCTCCTTGTTATGAATTATAGAGAGGGCCTCATAAAATGGTCCATGAAACCTCTTCTATGTATATATATCCCATATATATAAATATATATATGTAATATATATACATATAGAACTATATATATAATTATATCTATATTGATTTACAATTCCCTTTCAAAACATAAGCTATAAATAGAGATAATTGTATCTCTCTCTCTCTCTCTATATATATATATATGATATACATATATATATATATATATAAGACATATATTATGCCAACCAAGTGGAATATCCACAAACAAAACATATATATTTTTTTTGTGTTATTTAAATGAACCATAAAACTGACCTTTTAATTAGTTTAGCAGTTCTATTCTTCTAATTACATAAACAAACTCAGATTAGATTGCAAATAAGAAATGAACTCTTCCTTTCAAAAGGTTTACAAAGCAACATAACTTGAAAATTTAAGGTATTTGTTTACCACATTCATATTACAGAAAAGTTAACTCTTCCACTACAAATAGCAAGAGAATTTGAAACCATGGATACATACAACTAACTTCCCAGATATGAACTTCCTTCTCCCAACAATATACAACTGATAGCTTGTGACAACCAAGTAAAAGTCCATCAATAACAAGATCAGGGAGATGATTTCCTTCACTCCCAGGGTAACAATAAATTACAACAATAACAAGAGAGGTGCTCTCTCTTCAAATCTAATGAAATGAACCTGGCCTAATTCTCATGACAAAGAAGAATAAGTTGTTTCTTCATAAATATCCAACCAGAAGCTCCAAGAGAAAACCTGCGTATCAAAGACAAACAAAGAGAAAACACCACTCATCTAGCTCTCCTCCCTTCCGTAGACCCGCAAGAGGGTCACCCCCGAGCTAGGGAGACCATACTCACACCTGGGTAACTCAAGCACTCCACTTCACAACAGTAACAACAACAATCCCAAAGCACACAAACACCCGTGGGTAATTTACACAACACGGAAACTCAACTACAGTGAGTTTCATAAGGGGCAGGAGAGTGGACACACTCGACTCCAGAGTGTCACCCTTACAGATAAGTTAACCAATACAATTTCTCTTGGTCTCAAACCAAGTTTGATCACAAATTTTTAAGAAAATCTGTATTTGACTCTCAAGTCAAAGATACAGTCACAGATACATGCCCTCAAGGCTTTCAACATCCCAAAAGATGGAAACAGGTATGCACCCGAGGAGGATCTCTCCTCCCCTACCCCAAACTTGATGAGCATTTCTCCCAAGTGGGAGAAGCTCTGTCAAACAACCCGACAACAAACCCCACAGAAAACAAATCTAAACACAAATTCACACACTTTACATACACATTCAGCTATACGAAATAAAGGTAAAAATCAAACCAACCTTACAAAGCCCTCCTGGAATGAAACTGTTGCAGAGCCCACAGAGTTCTCTTCCAACCTTAGCCACCAACTCCCTCTCCCTTCTCTCTCCTGCAAGCTAACTTTTCTATTTTTGGCAAATAAGAATGAAATTCTCCCCAAAATTCAACTCACTCCCTCTCATCCCAAAATTGGAAACAAATAACCCCAAATTATTTTCAGTTTTGAGGAATGGGGAGGTGACACTTGTCACCTCCTCACTCTCCCCCAAAACCACTATTCTATCCTGGTGGCTTATGTCACTCACCCTTCCCAAGAGTACTCCTTATTCCTCTCCTCATGTCATTCCTCTTACGCATGGGAGAAATAAAAGGAGTTAATGGGGAAAAAGACAGGTGACCCATGCCCCTTCTTCCCTCCTTCACATGGGTGTCCCCACAGCACATGGGGGAATCTCACTAATGGAGGGGGTGACTTCAAGTCAATCCTTCAATAATGGATGGGCTTGTAGTCATCTCTTACCTTGGGGATTGTACAGGGATGGGTTGGGTGTTGGTACAACCCATCATGTCCCCTCCATACCTCCAATTTTCGCCACTTAACTTCAGGGGGAAGTTAAGATGACTAGATGGAGGTTACTCAAGGGTTACCCATGCCAAATGGGCCCCTGGACCTGTGGGGTATAACCCAAGGTCAACTTTAACCCATACAAGACACCCCTAGTCAAGGTAAAGCACAAGAAAAGGCCTCATAAATTTAAATAAAATAAGGAAATTCAAATTCAATCTTTTTTTACAACACAAATTATAAAATAATGTTACATGAGGGTAACCTAACCCACCCGACCATACAAAAGACCACATTACATCATCACATCAAACACAAAGAGATCTTGGTTCCTCGTGGAACCAGATCGGCTTAACAGGGAATAACAAATAACGAGGTGCGGAATGATCTCCGAAATCTGTGGTTCGATTAGTAATTCCTGCACACTAAATTACAAGATCAGTAACCACATAAAATCATCATAGCCGAAGCAACTTAAAAACATGCATTATCATGACATAGTTCTAATTAACATAAATGAAATCATATTACAATTTTCCATCATCACCTATTTAACTTTTCTAAAATGTAAACTTATCCAAACATCACCCAATTAGTTTTTCTGAAATCATAATAAAGTTTAATAGTTTGACAATTCCGGGAACTGCTATCCCACAAACATAAAAAAAATAGCAATAACAGTAATGTAAATAGTCATAACAACATAAGTAAAAAGGGTGGTCCTCACACATATGCTTTGTATTTCAATGTAGTCTGTTGAAGTTGGTTCTTGACTTGATCATGCACTTCTTTGATAGCTGAAGCAAAAGCTTCTCCATCTACACTAATAGGTTCTCCTAGAGGTAGATCTCTCAGCTCTAAAATACCTCTTGGATGAATACCATATACCACCTGAAAAGGTGACTTCCCTGTACTCCTATTGATGGTGTCATTATAGGAAAATTTTGCTTGTGGTAGGATGTTATCCCACTTATCTCCATGCTGCCTTGTCAAACATCTTAACATATTTCCCAATGAACAGTTAACTACTTCAATCTACCCATCTGTTTGAAGATGGTAGGCTGATGAGAAGGATAAATTGGCTCCAAGCTTCTTCCAAAGAGACCTCCAAAAGTGGTCAATAAATTTTACATCTCTATCTGAGACTATGCTCAATGGCAATCCATGTATCCTTACTATTTCCTTGAAAAATAGGTCTGCAACATATGAAGCATCACAAGTGGTTTTGCATGGAAAGAAATGTGCCATTTTACTAAATCTGTCTACTACAACAAAAACACTATCATATCCCTTCCGTGTCCTAGGCAAACCCAATACAAATTCCATGCTTATGCTCTCCCATGGCCTAGAAGGAATAGGTAGTGGCTGATACAAACCTACATTAGTGGATCTTCCTTTTTCTTTCTGACATATCACACATGCCTCCACAAATTTCCTCACATCTAACTGTAACTTGGGCCAATAGTAATGCTGCTTCACAAGATCAAGAGTCTTATCCAGACCAAAATGTCCTGCCATGGCCCCACAATGTTTCTCCTAAATGATATTCAGTCTCATAGAACACCTTGGAATACATAACTATCCACCTTTGAAAAGTAATCCATCTTGGATCAGAAATTCAGAGAACTCAACATGATATTTGTCACCAAAGGAAATACATACCTTATAGATTTCTCCAAAGTCATTATCATCATCATACATGGCCTTTAAAGAGTCAATGCCAACACTTTCCAATTGAATCTGATTTATGGTTAGAACCCTTCTACTCAAAGCATTTGCTACTTTGTTCTTGACCCCTTTCTTGTGCTTGAGTGTGAAGGTGAAAGCTTGTAAAGTTTCCACCCACTTCATATGCCTATGGTTCAGCTTCTCTTGACTGTTTATGAAACTAAGGGCTTGATTATCTGTGAACACTATGAATTCTTTGGGCATCAAGTAATGTCTTCACTTTTTAAGTGACTGTACTAGAGCGTACATCTCCAAATCATATGATGAGTATCTCTTCTTTGCATCATTTAGTTTCTCACTAAAAAATGTAATAGGCCTACCTTCTTGAGTGAGTACTGCTCCAATTGCCATGTGACTGGTATCACATTCTACTTGAAAAATCTTGCTGAAATCAGGAAGTGCAAGAACTAGATGCTCGGCCACCTTCTTTTTCAATGTTTCAAATGAATCATCTGCCTCCTTTGTCCACGTAAATTTGCACTTCTGTCCTCCTTTTATGGTGTCAAGCATGGGTGCACAGACATGACTAAACCCTTTTATCAACTTCCTATAAAAGATCAATTGCTAACCATGGAAACTTCTAACATCATTCAAGGTTTTGGGAGTTGGCCAAGACAATATGGCACTTACCTTCTCTTGATCCATTTTCAGTTTGTTATGTGAGATAACAAATCCTAAGTAGATGATCTCTTCCTACATGAACAAACACTTTGCTAAGTTGATCATTAGCTACTCTTCATGTAACTTTTTGAGGACCAAGTCTATATGGTTGAGGTGCTCTTCCCTTGTATTACTGAAAATCAAGATGTCATCTAGATAAACTATAACAAATTTACCTATGAATTCCCTCAAGACCTCATTCATCAACCTCATAAAGGTACTAGGGGTGTTGGACAAACCAAAAGGCATGACCTTCCACTCATATAACCCCTCATTGGTCTTGAATGTAGTTTTCCATTCATCTCCTAGACGAATCCTAATCTGATGATAGCCACTCTTTAAATCTATTTTTGTGAAATACTTAGCACCCCCCAAGCAATCAAGCAAATCTTCTATCCTAGGTATTGGGAACCTATACCTGATTGTGATCTTGTTGATAGCTCTTGAATCAGTACAAAGTCTCCAAGTGCCTTCCTTCTTTGGTGCTAGTACAGCCGGTACTGCACATGGGCTTAAGCTCTTGCCAATTAGGCCTGTCTCTAACAATTCCTCAATCTACCTTGCTACCTCTGTATTCTGCTCTGGGGTAAGCTTGTATGCTACTTTGTTTGGAAGTGTAGATCCTGGGATCAGATCTATGCAATGGTTGATGTCCCTCATAGGTGGTAGGGACCTTGGTATTCCATCAGAGATGATGCCTTGGTACTTGTCCAATTGCTCTTGAACAGCAGAATCTATGAACCTTTGCCTCTTCTCTCCCTTGACTTCTTGCTGCTATTCCTTGTTCCCCTTTAGGCATGGAATTAGAGCATATGTAACTGCTCCTTCTTCTACTATCCCTTTCATGAATTGTTTGCCTTCTACCATCATCACCTTAACTTCTTTTCCTTTTGATTCCACCTCATTCTCCATCAATGGTAGCAGCTCTATCACCTTACCATTCTTGGTGATTGAATATGTGTTTCTAACTCCATCATGGTATGCTTTCAAGTCATACTGCCATGGTCTTCCAAATAGGAGATGGCAAGCATCCATCTTGGCAATGTCAAACAGTAACCTATCCTTGTATGGTCCAATTTGAAGTTCTACCCAAGCCTGTTCTTCCACAACTATTTGCAAACCTTGGGTGAGCCATGAAAGTTTATATGGGCAAGGATGTGGCAGTCTCCTAAGCTTAAGCTTTTCTACCATCTCAATAGACACAAAATTCTCAGTAGACCCAGAGTCAATCAGAACTTTACATACCTTTCCTCCTGCCTTGCAAGTAGTTCTGAAGAGAGACTTCCTTTGTGGAGGTTCTTTTCCAGGCACCTTCATGGTGGTCATTTCTCTCCTAATCATCAAAGATTCTCCATTCTTAGGATACCCATAACTGTCAGGAGCATTCACACTTTGATTAGTGCTTGAGCTTGCTACACTTTGAAAATCAGATTCTTGGATCAGATTGATCCTCCTTTCTCCTATTGAACTTGTTGCCTTTGTTGGACATCTGCTGGCTATGTGGCCTTCTTGATTGCAATTGTAACATCTGATAGGCCCTCTGCCCTGAGATCTTCCTCTAAATGGTGGTCTTCTGCCCCTGAAGTTTCCTCTTTGATTGTAGCTTCCCCCTTGGTTCTGACTGTTGTCTCCTCTATTCTTCTCTTGATTGGATTCATCCTGGTATCCAAATCCATTTCCTCTACCTCTGAAAGGGCTTCTTCCTCCCCTTTGCTATCTCCCTTTTCCTCTATTGTTCTACTCATGCCTTCTCTTTAATTTCTCTTCCACTTTGAGTGCTAACTGGTAGCACTTTTGGACTGTATCTGGGTTATGCAGATTTAAATCTTCTTGGATGTTAAACCTTAATCCATTAAGGTACCTTGCTACCTTCTCTTCCTCACCCTCCTTTACCTTTGTCTTGACACATAGTTTCATGAACTCTTCTGTGTATGAACTAACATCTAACTCCTTCTGCTTCAAATTTTGTTTCCTCTTATGTAATTGGATGTTGTAATCCAATGGAACATAGGCTTCCTTCACTAAAGCCATCATCTTCTTCCAAGTAGCAACTCTGTTCTTTCCTTCTTTCACCTTGTCATCTTGGATGAAATTCCACCAAGTCAGTGCAGCTCCTTTCATTTTGGACTGAGCCATCTTCACTCTTTGGTGGTTTGGTATTTCCTCGGTCTCAAAGAAATTATTCAAGGAGTCTATCCACTCCATCACCGAATCAGGTTCCATTTTTCCTGCAAACACTGGCAGGTCTATTTTCATATCCATGATCCTTCTCTCCATGGATTTGAGGGCATTAAGTAAGGTTCTCTGGTCTGCAGGAACCTATATCTCTTCCTACTTAGGGATCTCCTCTTCATCCCTATCTTCTCGCTTACCAGAATCTTCTTCCCCTTTCTCTACTCTATCCCTCAACTTCTCTACCTCTTCTTTCAAAGCCTGATTCTGAGCCCGAGTTATTCTACTCTCTGCCATTTGCTTTCTCACTAAGGCCGCCAACTCAGTGTTGGTCATCTTTGCTAGGTACTCTTCTGACCCCTCTCCTTCTAACATTTGGCCTTCTTCTTCTATCCAAAGGATACTCCTTCTCTATGATACCACTATGATGTAGAGCGACACACAGCGGAAACACACACAATGGTAATTCTGTCAATATCGGCAAGAGATTTCAAATATCTCACCGAACCTCTTCCACTCTTTCCTTGTCGGCCTGACTTACCTTGTCGGCCTCACTATCTATTGTCTCCCCGATGGTTTCCTTCACACCGATGACTTATCATACCGATAAACTCTCCATCGGTGACACTTTCAGTTGTCACCCCAATCGGCAAGAACACATATTGTCGGCTCAAAAATATTCCATTTACATGATGCTCTTCTTACGCCAATATCTTCATCCACTTGAACATACATTGCTTGACTTCCTATCACCAATTCTCCTCCCCACTATTACTTGTCATCCCTTGCACCCGCAGACAGAAATCCTTCCAACCTACAATTTAACTACCACCTCGACCGGTCATCCTTTGCATCATATGAAATGTATATTTTTACTGTATCTTCACAACATACAACAGTGATGTACAATTGTAGTATACACATAAACTGGCACTCGCATACAATAGCGATATACTCACAAACTGTCTATGACATACAATGGATGTATACATAGCAAATGTATCTTTTCAAACAATTTTGACAAACACAAGTATTGTCTGCCGATATACTTTAACGATATACACAGGCAATGGATTTTCACATGCGATTGCAGGATACACATAGAATTTACTCAAGTACATTAGCAATATACACAGGAATTGTATCTTCATACATTTGTGGAATATACAGGAATTGAATATTCAACAAGCAACACAAACTTCACCCAAACAGACTTTTATACATACCATTCTTCACCGCATATACACAGGGGTTAGCTCGCATGCAAATGCGATATATTCATAGACTGCCCCCACATACAATTGATGTATTTACATAAAATGTATATTTGAATTTCTCACCGAATAACTTCCTCTACCACGGATTCTGCAATTTCTTATTTTGCCATATTCATCAAACAAAAGAAAAACAAACAGAAAACTAATGTGCATAATCCATTCCATTGATTTCATAGAAATCCACTAGTGGAACGGATTTAATCGTGCATCTCGTCCATAGAAAAACTAAATTAAACACAAAACGAATCTATACAAATAATGTACAAAATGATTTGATATACAGAGAATTTACAAAGGATCCAGAATTTGGTAGAACATAATTTACAGAATTTCTATTTCTTCATTTCAACTTTATCGAACACAGACTGATTACAGAGATTCAAATTCTTTTCTATTTTCTGAAGGTGAAAGAACTGCCTAGTCCTCGACCACCTTCCTTGTTTTGTTACCAACCCCTCTCTCCTCTATTTTTGGGATTTTGCTTAAACCAAGATTATAACAAAAAACCCTAATTAGTCACACGACACATGTTTTGCATAAGACAACAAAACATCAGATAATATGACACATTTGATTTAATCCTACACATAACCCAACTGTCTGCTATTATCCATGATGCTAAATACTGGCCTCGGGAAGAGATATTAAAACATAAAATGTCAACACAAAATGATACATTTGACAATGACATACAAATGCTACATGGTAACAGGTCTTTGTCTAAAACACATTAAAGCTTTATTCTTCTCCCTCTTGTGCATATTTATAATGTTGAAGGGGTGCTTCTGCACCATATAGTCATTTTTCACTAAGTGTTGCCATCAATGCCAAAGGGGGAGATTGTTGGCAAGAGACACTATGTGGCTTCATTATTGTTGTCATTGATGGCAACAAAGTTTATCCCACACATCTGCAACACATAGTATATCTATACTGGAAGTCAAATTGAAGAGTGTTTTGGTCCAATGAACAAGAATAGAGCATGCAGCAAGGTCTGACAATCAGGTCCGGATCTCTCAGAGGATGTTTCTTAGCAAAGTATGGACTTGGGGAAGTCAAAAGGAATACCATGACTACCACATTCCAGAGATTGAGCCTCTGGTGATGAAAGAGTGAAAAGATATGAGCACCTAAGTGTTGGGTTCCTAACAGGCAAAATAGACTGAGAAAGAACTGACCAGCAGAGCATCAGACTTCAATTCGAATGAGAAATTGATGGTGATCTGTTGGTCATGATGTTAGTCATTCACAAACATAGAATAAAAGTTACACAACAACCTTTACTCATCTTGAAAGATACGATGAATTTAGAGAATTCATGATCCCAAGTCTCCGTTGATTAGGTCTTAATCTACTGACGTTACTCAGTGGTTGATGTGTGTTGCTGTTTTCCATTCAGGGGCCTTACGTATTTCTGCAAAGTTCATCATTATTCCTCCAAATATCCTGCTCTGTATGTCTGCCCTGCATAAATCTCCAATAATTCTACCTCTGCACTATGAATTTAGTCAAATAATGTACCTACAGGCTGATATTTGCATGATTTCTACCATAATTTACAATTCTTTGCATGATATTTTCAATACTACATGCATTTAACTCAAATATGCTAATGATTTTTAGTTACCTACGGGATTTCAGCATATTTCTCTATTTCTGCTTATTATTTATCATGACTTGCAGTTATGGTGATGAATTTATGAAATTAAAAAAAGGAAAAGGGTTAAAGAATGAGATTCCCAAAACTACTTGACTTAGATCACTGATCCACATACAAGCTCCCATACATGCAATGAAAAGAAGGAAACTAGAATCATACTTCACCAGGACATTCCACAAATCCGCATGATCTAGTGCAAATATTCAAAGGAAAAGTTGACAACAACATGTAATGAAATGAAAGCGCTTCCAGTTGAACACAGCATTCACCAGTACATATCTAGAAATCAACATGAAGATTACGTAAAATTTACAATCAGGATGTAATCTGAAACTTCATATCCATTCAGTATGCTCAAGAACAGGTACATTTACAGTGATCTGAAGAAAGAACCTTGACATTTCAACAATTCAGACTTCATTAGTCTCAGTAATCCGATCTCCTAATTGATTCTATAGTAATTGGCCTTATTGCCAGATGTATCTATCTATTAATGTATATCCTTTGACAAGCTCTGGCTCTTATATAGAACAAATGCCAGAAAATAGTTACAATGATCCAAGGATCAGGATCCTTTCATAATAATCAATGGTCCAGATGAAAAGCACATGCTTCGCCAGTTGGCAAATGTACAGCTGGCACAGAATATTCCAGCATCTTTGATTTGATTCGGTCTCCAGCTGGCAAACAGCATATTTGACAATATCCTCCTCATTTCTGGTTCATGTTGCCTTCGTGTGCACCTTTGTAATTATCAGCTTCAGCATCTCCGGGACTTCCTGCAATAAACAGACAAACATTAAGTTCATCATCATGTGGATAAACAGCAGGAATTTAAATGTTTCATTAAACAAGCCTCAAAATGTGCAGCTACAGGCAATCGGGCTTCAAATCAGTGAAAATTATGCACTAAATGCCTAAACAGCATCAAAACACCATCGGGTCAACCATCGTTGACCAAAAATCAGGCAGTCGGGCTTTCAAATTTCTATCGCTCTGTTTTCCCGCCCATTTTCATGTATATCGGGTTCCAAATATGATCATGTATCTCAAAATATACAAGGAAATAACTACTTTTCAATTTATTTCAAATCCGGCTCTGTATATTTCGGCATGTATGTATCGGCGTGACTACACACTGTCGGAATGATAATTTTACATTAGGCCGATGACAACAGTTATACCGACGCCAAAAAATCATGGTGATGATCACCCATCGGGAAGACAACAACTATCGGCGAGAAAAATCCAGACTTGGCCGACAGTTAAAACTACGCCGACCAACAGTATATCAGCGTGACTATCTCCATTAGGGAGAAAATATAAAGCATGGCCGATATCATATGTTGGGCCGATGGACTTCCATATCGGGGAGACTACCATTGTCGGCGAGACCAAATATAGCACGGCCGATAGCACATGTTAGGCCGATGGTAAAACTTAAAACTTTCGTCTGCATGATATTGTGAAATATGATGCTCCCCCTTCCGAATGTCCTGATGATGTCACCGTCATGTTTCGCTTCTGTATATTGGGGAAAAGAATGACATCATCATCATCATGTCGAAGGAAAATAGGAGGATATGAAATATGATCCTGCTGCTGAGGAAAGGAATATGATGGTGACGTCATCGTCATATCTGGGCTTCATTAAATGCAAAAGATGACGTCACCGTCATGTTTAGTTAAGATCAGGGGATGAATGTAATATCGGGTCACCTAAGGAAGATGATCAGGTGGTGAATGTAATATGACCCCTTTGCGGCCAAGGTAACCCTCTCGAAAGATCAGGATGATGATGATCATCAGGATATCCAGGGCTTTGTTAAACTTAGAACATGACGTCATTGTCATATTCGCGAACCGGATCATGTTTTGGAAAATATCCTGTCGAAGGAGAAATGTGATGATGATGTCATCCTGATATTTGCTTCTTCGTTTATCAGATCGGGATGACGTCATCAGGATATTTGCATAAGGTCATATTTCTCGGCAGGAGGACATTACGAAATATCAGGTAGACAAACAAGATCATGATGATCTTGACAACATGACAGGATAAAAATATGATGATCCTCCTCATCGAATATCATGATGACGTAACCATCATATTCCGTCTTCGGAGCATGAGGATGAGTTGAGGTCATCATCAGGTTAGCGCTAGGGTGATATTTAAAATATGATCATGCTGAGGGATGGAATATTACCCTCCCTTAAAAGATAGGGTGATCATCATGATCATGCAAAAGGAGATCAGGAGGATATGATGACGTCATCATCATATTAGCGAATATCAGCAAATATGACCCTCCCTTGAAAGATCAGGATGATGACCCTCCGATAGGATTTTGACATGCGCATGCAAATTATGCAGATGGTGGATTTTCTAAGTAGGGTGATATTATAATATCAGCATGATATTATAATATCGAGTGATGTAAAAATATCATGATGCTCATTGTTATGAAATATGACCCTCTCTAAAATCATGATGCTCACGATGCGCATAAGGTCATTTGACGGGTAAAGCACACTATCACCCAAGATTGACGTCCGGATATTTCGACTGCATGATTTTTATCGGGTGATAAACCAAGATCTTGATGACCTTGACAACATGACTGAGGATATAAAAATATGATGATCCTCCTGCGAATATCAGGTTTGACCAAAACTTTGACTGTGCATAACTTCCACATATGGATGAATTTTCAAGTGATGTAAAAGGCAAACCTGCATGGAATTTCAAGCTCTTTCTAAATATGAGGTCATAGAAACAAAATATGAACTTTGACAAACTGACCTCATGATGATGACCAACCTCATCGAATATCATGATGATGATGCACCTGACTCATTTTTACCAAACCGCCAGAAAGCAGACAACACAAGCCAAGCCAAAAAGTTGGGTCCCTATTTTGATAATGCAAAATGGGGCATGTTGTGTAACCACACAACAACTTGCCACCAAAGAAAACAACAAAATTCAAATAATTCAAAAGGTGAGGATAAATTAAAACATAAATTTCCAACTCCTATTAAGCATGAGCATCCTAATCCTTTCTAACTGGTATCATGTTCATCAATGTAACAATGAATTGATAAGGGATCAATTGTGTGCATGTGATTCATATACTCATCTTGAAAGTGAGTTGAATAAGTCAGTGACTGGTGTTAAGCTACGTAGTTTGGTTCATCCCTCATAGCCAACCGGATAGAGCCTTGCTGCCAGCAGGCATCCATAGCCCCGGCAAGGTTATCGTTGCAATTCCCCTAAGTAGAGCCCCACTGCCAGCAAGCGTCTATAGCTCCGGTAGAGTTACTTAGATGACTTAATCTGGATTTCAGAAAATCCATTTTATTATTTTATTTATTTTATATTTTGAATTTAATTCTTAAGATATAACAGTTGTAGCCTCATGATACAAGGAATGGTCACTTGTTGAAATTAAGTTGAGAATTGCAATGGTAGCAAGGGCAACCTTTAGATTTTTCACTTAACACCTACACTGATATGTTCAACAAACCCAAGGCTGTTAGGTGTGTCATTGTGATGATCACCTTGACTCAAGAAAAGTAGTACTGATGAATATGATACCACAGACCTGATCAAGAATACCTACACTGATATGAGTTACAACCTATGTAAAAACTTATATCCAACTTTTGAATTCTAACAATTTATGTAGTGTTCTTAAGTAACAAGGTGCACCAATTTTGCCCAACCAAAACAAAGACTCAACAACACAAAGCAAAAAGCAACCTGTACAAATAGCTAACCTACAAAAGGAAACAACAGAAACAGAACAAGAAAGCAAAACAAGCAAACTGTACAAACAACTAACCTACAAAATTATATACAAACCACTACTAGGCAAACAAGAACCAGCAAACGACCCAAATACACTTGTATTTGCATACTTCTTTTGATTGTGTAGGAGCATTAGGGTATTAGTTATGGTTCTCAACCTAGCAAATTTATCTTTATATTCTGAAAAATATTCTGATATTCTGAATTCATTGTATTCAACAGAATAACTCTTGATGATCAGCAACTGAGGAAGCTCATCATGTTCATGATTAATCCATGTGCATGTCTTATCTCCTGAATTTCCATAATCAAAATAATAATCAACATCATTCACTGTGGAAAGGAGAAATACAACCTAGTGTATTTCTGATTTTGTTGGACATGCTTCTTCATTGGCAATTGGTCTTCCATTTGTCATTATATTTTCACTGCTTGGCTCAGTGTCTGGTCTCGCTTCAAATTGAAGGATGTATGACTCTTGATGTATTAATTCTTCACCTTTATCCAGCCTTATCCCTTCATTCCGGATGTTCAGTTTATCTTCCAGTTCAGGAAACTTTTCAATATTTTCTTCAGTTTCCTGCACATCAGCATCTAAATAAGTATCTTTATTATCACAACCTGAAATACAGAAATTTATCATTTCTAAATCATTTGACTGTAAAAGAGAAACAACTTTCACTTGATAAGGACACTCCCCTATTTCATTCTCAAAATATTTCTAGAGTAACGTCTGATTATGCACAACAACTCCAAAGTCTTCTACATCTTCATCTTTTAGGAATTGTTCATTAAATAATTCACATCTTCTATCTATTAGAGGATCTGGTTCCATTAACCTGCAACATTCTTGCATTTGATCATTTAATTCAACCCAGTTAGGTAGTAAATCAGCATTTATTTTCTTTTCTATGACTCCCTGAGTTACTATCATAGGAACTTCATCATCAGCAGTGCATTTAAATTGCTCTACTATCTGTTTACACTTCTCTTTACCATAGAATGACTCCAGGAAAGATGTTTCATCTTCTTTATCAAAAGTATTAGGATTAGAATCAAACATATTATCCTGATGAGTGATTTCTTCTCTAGAATTTTCACAAGATTCATACCTGCATACTGACTGGTCCTTACTTGTATTAGGAAGTAGAGAACTCCTATCAATCTCACCATAAAATGAATCATGGAAAGATGTTTCCTCTTCATTACCTTCTGGAACTGACTCAGCTATTGTATTTTCTAGAGTCTTTTTCAACATGGTCAAGTAGGCGTAACAATCTCTCTCTGAATGCTCTTCATCATGTAATCTGCACCAACTTTCAATCAAGACATCATCAATGGGTAAACCTAATAATTGACTACACTGTATATTTCTAGACAAGTATAATTCAAAATCCTCAGATCGGTCCACTTCAGTGCCTGGACAACTAATAACTTCTGGTGCTGCATCTGCTTGTTGTTCCAGAATTTCTTCATTTTCTTGGCAAATTTCAACCCTGAACACATCCGGGAAGAATATTAGTCCTTTCAAATATAAATCCAACCTTGTAAGGAAAGTTAAACAATTTATTTCACTGTGTTCTGCAGTCTGGTGTATCCTGCAATAGGTAGATAAACCAAAGTTAGACAAACTGTGAGGGTAAAGCTGCCTATTCAAAGTTTCTTAAAATAAAGGAATGTTAATTTGACAATTGCCTTCATATACATCCATCAAAATGAGACTCTATTTTTCAATTTTTTAGTATTTTAAAATTTTAATGAGATCCATCATATCTCAGAATAAAACTTGAAAGTTCAGAAAATCAAACTAATCTTTGATGTTTCAAGCTAGATCTTTGCAAAGGTGCAACCAAAACATCTCAGATAAGAGATATTTGCAGACATTTAACTGAAATGCTGAAATATTTATGCAATATTTGCAGAAATCCAGAAATTCACAACTCAGGCCCTCCTTCTAGCGCCAATTTATGTTGCGTTAGAAGCGAGGGGCCTGCAGATATGTTTGCAAGATTTAAAGCAGGCTGGTAAACAGAGGCAGGGGATATCACTTCAATTGAACAGGATTTATTTGCTGAGAAACAGCTCATGCCCTCCTTCTAGCGCCAATTTATGTTGCGTTAGAAGTGAGGGGCCTGCATAAAATGAATGATGACTAAAGCAGTAGTGTCTTTTCCAGTTCTGCCCTCCTTCTAGCGCTAATTTATGTTGCGTTAGAAGCGAGGGGCCTGCATAAAATGAATGATGACTGAAGCAATGGTGCCTTTTCCAGTTCAGGCCCTCCTTCTAGCGCCAATTTATGTTGCGTTAGAAGCGAGGGGCCTGCAGGTTAATTGCAAGACTTAGGGCAAGCTGCTATACTAAGGCAGGGGATATCACTTCAACTGAAAAGAATTTATTTGCTGAGAAACAGCTCAACGGCCCTCCTTCTAGCGCCAATTTATGTTGCGTTAGGAGCGAGGGGCCTGCACATAATGAATGATGACTAAAGCAGTGGTGTCTTTTCCAGTCACGCCCTCCTTCTAGCGCCAATTTATGTTGGTCATGATGTTAGTCATTCACAAACATAGAATAAAAGTTACACAACAACCTTTACTCATCTTGAAAGATACGATGAATTCAGAGAATTCATGATCCCAAGTCTCTATTGATTAGGTCTTAATCTACTGACATTACTCAGTGGTTGATGTGTGTTGCTGTTTTCCATTCAGGGGCCTTACGTATTTCTGCAAAGTTCATCATTATTCCTCCAAATATCCTGCTCTGTATGTCTGCCCTGCATAAATCTCCAATAATTCTACCTCTACACTGTGAATTTAGTCAAATAATGTACCTACAGGCTGATATTTGCATGATTTCTACCATTATTTACAATTCTTTGCATGATATTTTCAATACTACATGCATTTAACTCAAATATGCTAATGATTTTCAGTTACCTACGGGATTTCAGCATATTTCTCTATTTCTGCTTATTATTTATCATGACTTGCAGTTATGGTGATGAATTTATGAAATTAAAAAAAGGAAAAGGGTTAAAGAATGAGATTCCCAAAACTACTTGACTTAGATCATTGATCCACATACAAGCTCCCATACATGCAATGAAAAGAAGGAAACTAGAATCATACTTCACCAAGACATTCCACAAATCCGCATGATCTAGTGCAAATCTTCAAAGGAAAAGTTGACAACAACATGTAATGAAATGAAAGCGCTTCCAGTTGAACACAGCATTCACCAGTACATATCCAGAAATCAACATGAAGATTACGTAAAATTTACAATCAGGATGTAATCTGAAACTTCATATCCATTCAGTATGCTCAAGAACAGGTACATTTACAGTGATCTGAAGAAAGAACCTTGACATTTCAACAATTTAGACTTCATTAGTCTCAGTAATCCGATCTCCTAATTGATTCTATAGTAATTGGCCTTATTGCCAGATGTATCTATCTATTAATGTATATCCTTCAACAAGCTTTGGCTCTTATATAGAACAAATGCCAGAAAACAATTACAATGATCCAAGGATCAGGATCCTTTCATAATAATCAATGGTCCAGATGAAAAGCACATGCTTCGCCAGTTGGCAAATGTACAGCTGGCACAGAATATTCCAGCATCTTTGATTTGATTCGGTCTCCAGCTGGCAAACAGCATATTTGACAATATCCTCCTCATTTCTGGTTCATGTTGCCTTCGTGTGCACCTTTGTAATTATCAGCTTCAGCATCTCTGGGACTTCCTGCAATAAACAGACAAACATTAAGTTCATCATCATGTGGATAAACAGCAGGAATTTAAACGTTTCATTAAACAGGCCTCAAAATGTGTAGCTACAGGCAATCGGGCTTCAAATCAGTGAAAATTATGCACTAAATGCCTAAACAGCATCAAAACACCATCGGGTCAACCATCGTTGACCAAAAATCAGGCAGTCAGGCTTTCAAATTTCTATCGCTCTGTTTTCCCGCCCATTTTCATGTATATCGGGTTCCAAATATGATCATGTATCTCAAAATATACAAGGAAATAACTACTTTTCAATTTATTTCAAATCCGGCTCTGTATATTTCAGCATGTATGTATCGGCGTGACTACACACTGTCGGAATGACAATTTTACATTAGGCCGACGACAACAGTTATACCGACGCCAAAAAATCATGGTGATGATCACCCATCGGGAAGACAACAACTATCGGCGAGAAAAATCCAGACTTGGCCGACAGTTAAAACTACGCCGATCAACAGTATATCAGCGTGACTATCTCCATCAGGGAGAAAATATAAAGCATGGCCGATATCATATGTTGGGCCGATGGACTTCCATATCGGGGAGACTACCATTGTCGGCGAGACCAAATATAACACGGCCGATAGCACATGTTAGGCCGATGGTAAAACTTAAAACTTTCGTCTGCATGATATTGTGAAATATGATGCTCCCCCTTCCGAATGTCCTGATGATGTCACCGTCATGTTTCGCTTCTGTATATTGGGGAAAAGAATGACATCATCATCATCATGTCGAAGGAAAATAGGAGGATATGAAATATGATCCTGCTGCTGAGGAAAGGAATATGATGGTGACGTCATCGTCATATCTGGGCTTCATTAAAATGCAAAAGATGACGTCACCGTCATGTTTAGTTAAGATCAGGGGATAAATGTAATATCGGGTCACCTAAGGAAGATGATCAAGTGGTGAATGTAATATGACCCCTTTGCGGCCAAGGTAACCCTCTCGAAAGATCAGGATGATGATGATCATCAGGATATCCGGGGCTTTGTTAAACTTAGAACATGACATCATCATCATATTCACGAACCAGATCATGTTGGAAAATATCCTGCTGAAGGAGAAATGTGATGATGATGTCATCCTGATATTTGCTTCTTCGTTTATCAGATCGGGATGACGTCATCAGGATATTTGCATAAGGTCATATTTCTCGGCAGGAGGACATTACGAAATATAGGGTAGACAAACAAGATCATGATGATCTTGACAACATGACAGGATAAAAATATGATGATCCTCCTCATCGAATATCATGATGACGTAACCATCATATTCCGTCTTCGGAGCATGAGGATGAGTTGAGGTCATCATCAGGTTAGCGCTAGGGTGATATTTAAAATATGATCATGCTGAGGGATGGAATATTACCCTCCCTTAAAAGATAGGGTGATCATCATGATCATGCAAAAGGAGATCAGGAGGATATGATGACGTCATCATCATATTAGCGAATATCAGCAAATATGACCCTCCCTTGAAAGATCAGGATGATGACCCTCCGATAGGATTTTGACATGCGCATGCAAATTATGCAGATGGTGGATTTTCTAAGTAGGGTGATATTATAATATCAGCATGATATTATAATATCGGGTGATGTAAAAATATCATGATGCTCATTGTTATGAAATATGACCCTCTCTAAAATCATGATGCTCACGATGCGCATAAGGTCATTTGACGGGTAAAGCACACTATCACCCAAGATTGACGTCCGGATATTTTGACTGCATGATTTTTATCGGGTGATAAACTAAGATCATGATGACCTTGACAACATGACTGAGGATATAAAAATATGATGATCCTCCTGCAAATATCAGGTTTGACCAAAACTTTGACTGTGCATAACTTCCACATATGGACGAATTTTCAAGTGATGTAAAAGGCAAACCTGCATGGAATTTCAAGCTCTTTCTAAATATGAGGTCATAAAAACAAAATATGAACTTTGAAAAACTGACCTCATGATGATGACCAACCTCATCGAATATCATGATGATGATGCACCTGACTCATTTTTACCAAACCGCCAGAAAGCAGACAACACAAGCCAAGCCAAAAAGTTGGGTCCCTGTTTTGATAATGCAAAATGGGGCGTGTTGTGTAACCACACAACATGATCAAGCTACTTAAGAGATCATTCATAGTTGGCTGACATGATTGATGACTTCTATAACTATCTCTTTGATACACATCACTTAGTAAGCATGGATTCAGTCGACAGACCAGAGTTTGGGAAAATCTTGAGTATTCCAGATGCTGACTAGAATGATGTTGAAATCCTTGGTGCAGATATATATACCAGATGAATTTTGATGTGAAGGTTGATGTGTACAGAAATAGCGTGTGAGAAAAGGTAGAGATAAGTGTGGAAGCAGATATATAGGTCTAGTATGTGACAGAACAGTAGCACCAAAACAGAGGAAGAATGAAGTGCAATAGATCAGTATATTGAGCCTAACCGGAACTGAACCTCAGCATATGTGAGTGCTTCTCATCAGTTCAAATACCCGGTTACTTTCTATAAACTATTGTAGGCAGTGAGCTTCTTGTGAGCAGTTTGCTCGGGTAGTGAGCCCTAATTGGTAAGTGCCATTTTGTACTTCTTATTCTTTTAACAAAGAATACAATCTTGGGTTAGTCACCTCGTGATTTTTCCCTTAACAGGGTTTTCCACGTAAAAATCCCTGTGTTATGTGTGTTGATTTCATTTCTTCTCTCATGTTCATTTATGCTTATATGTTTTGATACTGCACTATTGTTAAAGAAGAAAAGAAAGTTAAGAAATTTAAGATAACTAATTCACCCCCCTCTCAGTTATCTACCTTGTTTCCAATAGGTCTTACATCATTCTTTTCTACTTCCTGTAATTGTTCAGAAAGAAAACATGAATGTTGCATATACCTAATATCGTGTATCCTTATCTGCATTCAAATGATTCTTTTAGATATATATTCTTCTCTTCACCTGTAGCTTAACATTTTGGTCTCCTGTATCTGCCACTTGTCAGATGCTCTTACCTTGTGACTGTCATTGTCAGATTACATCATGCATGCTACCTGATTTGTCTTCAATTATAGTTCCTAAGCATCATATAAACAAGGTTTTAACACTCAAAAGCATTACTGTTGTTTCTTTCATCTATACATGTGGCTAAGTACTTTGAACTCCTGTAGCATACATTTTGTCAAACACTCCTGTTAGCTGTTCATGGCACTTTATCATATGAGATGAAATAGATACATATATCATTTCCTCTATATTAGATAGCTCCTGTAGCTTGTATACTTTCGCTGTCTTGTACATTGGACTTGGTTGGCACATGTTCTTGTCTCATATAGTAATATGTAATCACTTGATCATACCTGCACCTGTCTCCTTCACTTGATTATTTGATTTTATCATTTGATCCCTGAACATTTAATGTATATCTTGTTCACACTAATTTGTGGCTGTTCATTATGTATATAATTCTCAATCATGAATGGCCTATGTATCAACACTGTACTTGAGAGTTATATTTCATTATGAATAGCTATAGATAGGGATTATCCTAATAATGGCTTTGTAACTTGATACTCTGCTTGAACACAAGTCTGTCCTCCATTGCATTTGCATGCTTTTATGATATCTCAAGTCTGATTTTATGAAGTTTGACCTATCTAGATGACTGTGGCATAAAATATGATAGCACTAAGGTATTTCAATTATGGTAAAAATAAAGAAAAGTACCTTTTTATAGCTGCAATTTTGTGTTTCTGCATATTGGCAAGTTGATTCTGAAACTCTAATCTTTTTGTGACCTATAATGAGGCAATTCGAATATGTCTGATCTAATTTAATCAACTATTATCAAAGTGAACATAGTTTATAGGAGCAACTGCTCCTTTTCATGATCATGATGACACACTTTTCTGCAAGTTGATTTTATGATGCATGATATATCTTTGAATGATGCATCCTATCCTTATTATGATATTCTTTTCAAATGAATAGAAAAAGGAAAAACATGTTGGGATAATCCCTTGTGGGAGCCACATTTTCTCCACATGTTTTAATGTCTTCAAATCAGCAGCATTACTTTTCCTATACATGCACAATGAACAAACAAGTTAGCATAAAAACATACCTTTTGGAGTTGATTGATCTTCCTCATGATGTTCTGATTTATGGTACATGTCTGATTTGATTCTTTCATATGAAATGCATGATGTTACAAGTTGATATGTTTGTTTGATAAAAGCATATGATAGTGTTAAATATCTGGAACTCTAACAAGATCTTCCCCAAATTTTTGTAGGTTCACTTGATATGACTAGAGCTGAAGATGAAGATATGAAGACCAGTCACCAACAAGGCATCAACCTTGCTTTCAGGAAATGATGGATATTTAATATTCTCATGTGTTCTTTCTATTTCCTTTTATCATCAAATCTATAGCTTGCATATGTCTACATTGCTCAGTCTAGGCACTCCCATGGCTTGTGTGTGACACATTTAAACACTTCTTTTAAACATGATCAATTAATTTACCTTATGCAATGATTTATGTATGTTTCTTTTTCAATCAATGCATAGGATAGAATAACTGAAACTGAATGTATGTTCCAAAAATGCTATGAAATGATAGTTCAAATGAATACCTTTCTTTCTTGCTTTCAATTATGATCATCTGAATAATCAAATTGTCTTATAACTCTTGAAAGATAAAAATAGTTTAGATCAACTGCCTTCCTTGACTGTTTGATTTCTTGACAATATAATTCACTTGTCATGATGATTTTAATAGTCTTAATTGGACTATTGGATTATCATGACAACTAATCATTATTTTCCTCTTGTCAAGACATAAAAAATTCACTAAATGCAATAACTTGAAAGTTTTCTTTTACTCCCTCTAAAACAACTGCAAATAGGTCTAACTAAATTTAGTGTAAACAAAATTTAGTAACATTTCTGGTGACCTCTTAGAGGTGTTTGCCTACTAAACAACTTAGAACCATTAGCCTTGCAATTCCATTGGGCACATGAGTCTTCTTCTGCCTTGAATTTTGAAAAACTTTTTGCAACTCAAACTGATAGAAAAGTACAGCAGCAACAAAACTGAAGCTGAAACTAAAACTGGCTTGCTTAAGACAAAGCCAACAAAATGTGTAGAAGCACTTCTTGGAAACAAAATGCTAAACTAAAATTCTAATCTACCCTACTCTAACTAGCCATAGGTGTTGGTCAAACAAATCCATTAACTGTTTGGTTAAAATAACCTCCCTTTCTCAACAGGGGACACTAATCCACATGCTTATGGATGTCTGAAATTAGATGAAGTACAAGAAAGTACTCAACAATTTTTTGCAATATTTCATAAAAAATGTAGATAAATTCACTCACCAGTTGAACCCGATCATGTAAACCTCTATCATGGGGTAAAAAGATGATCTAATTTTGTTGTTTTGAGGCTGAAAAATGCTATGTTGGTACAACAGCAATCTGTACCTACTTCTTTAGCTCTCTGACAACCATACCTCTGATTGGGCATCCTCTTGCAATGATGTATCCTTGGCTGATGCTCCTAATGTTCTCTTTGATTTGATCTAGTTGGTCACACACTGCTGATTCACATGATATCAGATCATCATCTATGTTAGAACAAAAAACCTCTATAATATATGAAAACATGCTTTCATGCAACTAACATTCTTGCACTGAAATTATTTGAGTTTCCTCACTGTGTTGCTCAGAATTTTCACCCTGCATGATGTCTTGCATTATCAATTCCTCCTCTATGGTTAATGAATCATCTTCCTCCATTTGGACAGCCAATAATACATCAAAACTATCAGATCTCTGAAGGCTTTTAGGAACAGCTGATAGAATAGTTGATTCAAGCTTCAAACTGCTAGTGTTCTCATGATTGTCCTCATTCTGTTCTTGGTAAACTAGTAAACTGTCACAATTACTTGCATCCTCCTATTGTTCTATTATTTCTGCCTATGGTATGAGCTCTTCATCTAGCTCAACAAAACCAGGTAACTGATTAAACAAAGAAACCAGTTCTTCCTCCTCACATGGGGCTTTCTCCAATGGAACTTGGGCATTCTATCTTTGTAATAGAAGACTTTCACCTTGTGACCTCTGTACTCTGCTTTCATTCATTTTATAAACAGCATTAGAAAACTTTTCAAATGAATTGAAATGCAAAGGATTCAGTGCCAAATTTGAGCCAGCATCCTCTTCATAGGTATTATGCTCATTTTCAGCTGGGGACACAGGAAAAACAACAACAACCTCTTGCTCCACATCTAATTTTTTTGATTTGGTGGGACAAGAATGACTGCAAAAAACTTCAATTGCTAGGTTGAAACTTGGAATTTTGATAGGCTCGAGCTCTAAAACCTTTTGCTCTTGTTCACCATACCAACTTGGAATCTTGATTGATTTAGAAATTGCTACCCTTTCCTCTTCCTAATTTTGGATTAGTATGGAAGGGGTAGCCTCAATAAGATTTGGCATTTTGTAACCAGGATGCTTGGTCCAAGAAGGCTGCCATGGTTGCTCAAGACTGTGATGACTTGGTTCAGGCAGTTGATGTGACTGATACTGAGGATTAATGGTCTAATTTTGAATGCAAATGGGTTCCTGATCAAAATCACAACTTCTGAAACTTGAAATTTGATACTTACTAACCTCATTTTGAACAGGTTGCTCTGGGATGAATGCAGCTATCTGGATTGCTTGCCTTTGTACTTGTGCAAGCAAAAATTTCATCTACTCCTCTTTTACTGCTATCTCCCTTCTAAGACTTTCTTGAAACTGTATCCTTTGTGCCTCCAACTCCTGCTCATGAAGATAGGCTTGATAATCCATCTTTTCCTATTGTAAATCAAGCTCCTATAGCCTCTTGAACTCTTCTATCTGCTTATTGATTTCTAGCACTATAACTTTCATATCATTCATGTTGTTCTTGAACTAATTTTTTATATCTTCAACCCATTGGAGGTGATAGTGTTTAAGGTGATTTGATATCAGAGATATTCCTTGAGGCTATTTTGGACATATGCATGTTGATATGAAGGTTGAGTAGGGGTGGGTGGGAGGTAAGAGTATTTTGCATGCTAGTTTCCTTGAAAAATCATGAACTTTGGGTTAAAACCAGCAGCATGGCTGATCTGATATGGCTGATAAGATGAAGGATTAGTAATATTTTCATGATATGATGGATGATATGACATGTTTCTGTTGGTAAGAGATACTACTAGGCATGATAAGTGTTGTCATTGATGGCAACTAAGTCTCTACTACACATCCACATTGCATAATTTTCCCATACCGGAAATCAGATTGAAGATTTGTCTAAGTCCAGGAAGTCAAGAACAGAGGGTGTGACAAGGTCTTGTATCTTGGTCTAGATATCTCTGATGGTAGATCATAGTTTGCTATGGATCTAAGGGAGTGATAAGCATTGTCAAGATAATCTAAATCTAGAGCTTTGGCCTCTGGTGATGAAGGATTCAATAGTTATTAGCATCTGAGTATCAGGTTAATAGTTTGACAGAGCAGACAGAAGAAGAACAGGCTGACCTTACAATTGATCTTGGTTCCAGATGTTTGGAAGTTGTTGGTTGGACAAGTTTTGATGATCAGTGATAGCAGCCGACCTGATGAATGATTTGTGAGTGCAAGTTTTGGTTTGTGTTACAAGTGTACATGAATTCAGCCGACAAAGCAAAATTTTCAATAAAGTTCTAAGTGTTCTTGAAGCTGACTGAAAAGTGATTGAAGATCAGGATGCGGATATATATAGTTGATGGATTTGAATGAATTTGGTGTGTGTTATGATTATGGAGTAAATACGAAAAGAGTAGAGATCTAAGATTCAGATGAAGGCAGAGTAGTAAATAGGGCAGAGTGAAGATGAAATGTGTAAGATTAGTGTTTTGTGCTTAACTAGAACTGAATTCCTGCATTACTAGATGCTTCTCATCAGTTCAAAATCTCTGTTATTCTCTTGTAATCATTTGTAGGCAGTGAGCCTCTATTTGAGCAGTGAGCTCTGGGCAGTGACCCCGAATGCATGTGCATTCTCATTTGTAAAAATACTTTTAACAGAGTATTAATTTTTGTGGGTTAACCCCCACCGTAGTTTTTCCATTTACTGGGTTTCCATGTTAAAAATCTTGGTGCCAAGTGTGTTATTGTGTTGCTTATGATTTACATGGTTAAGTTATTAATTTGTTGTTAAATGGTAAAAGAAAGAATTAACTGCAAAAAGTATTAAAGTTTTGAGACAACTGATTTACCCCACCTCTCAGTTGTCTGTTCTATTTCCAACAATTGGTATTAGAGCAAGGTTCCTTTAAGAAGCCTAATAGCTAAGGAAAGATCTTAGAAGGACTTTTAATGGGTTCACTCAAAGATCAACTTTAGTTGGCCCTAGAAGATCTTGTTCAATCTAAAGCAGAAATTAGTAATCTGAGAGGTGAACTTAAAGATGATGATACCACTAAAGTTTAAAAGATAAATTAAAGAAATATATGGAAAGGAAAAAGGAGCCACTTCTGCAGTTATCCAGTTTAACTAAAGAAAATGGCATGAATGAAGCTTTGGAAGAAAAGATAAGGGAATGTGAGAAGCTGTCAAAAGAAGTTACTGTTATGAAAATTGAGATGGAATCTAGGGCAATGAGGCTAACCAAAGAAATTGAGCAAAGGAAGAAGACTGAAGAAGACTTGAATCAAACTCTAAAAGAAAGAACTGGTGAATGCTATAGATTAGATAGTATAGCTAGCCATCTAAAGTCTAATCTACAAGAAAGCAGAGACAATGAAAGAGATCTTGAAAGACAAATTGTCATTCTCAGACATGACCTAGAAGTTGCAAATGAATACAAGAAGTTCAAGATAAGTTCAACTAAAATTGAAGCAATACTTGAGGGTCAGAAAAAGGATGATGACAAGCATGGTCTTGGTTATGAGAAAGGTGAAAGCTCTAGATCTGGACAAAGAAACTCTCAACCAAGGAATGAGAGAAACAAGCCTAGAAGACCTCTGGTAAGATAGCCTAATGCTCAAAGGTATCCATCTTTCAATGGAAATTGTTTTAAGTGCAATAAATTTGGTCATAGATCCACTCAATGCAGAAGTAGAGTAAATCAAAACAATCCATCCTTCTCCAGACAATGCTTCAATTGCAAGAGGTATGGTCATAAATCCAGTGAATGCAGAAGTATGATAATGAATAACTCAACAAATAGAGGAAATGGGAATTCTTTCAATGGAAAATGCTTTTCATGCAATAGATTTGGACATATGGCCATTCAGTGTAGATTAAGAGGAAATCAATCAAATTGGCAAAGAAATGTTGTGTGCTTCAATTGTAACCGATCCGGTCATTTTGCAAGATTCTGCAGAAGTAGGATTAATGAAAGAAGGGGTCCGGTAAACAAAAAACTGGATGAGCAGAGACAAGACAAAGGCAAAAGAAAAATTGATGAGAATGAGATCTAGAATGAAATGAGCGAGACATGCGTCAAGAAAACAATTGTGAACCATAGTAATGGGTCCGCACCGAAATCTGGTGCTGACAATTGCTCTGGGAATTAAATCAGGAGCACTAGCTTAGGGGGAGCTGCATTGAACATCAAATTCCCCTAGTTAGTAAGTGGGTGCCTGGATATGGCACAATGAGAGAAGATATTTTGAATTGTTTTAGAACTTTTGGAAGGATTTTTGGAAGAAAAGATGATAATATGAAAATTTGTGGAGTAATTCATGAAGAACAGTTCAAGAAACAGAGTAACTGGATGAAGTTAGGGCAGTGCATTTATTACAATGCAAAATTAGGTTTTGTGGAGGATAAAAGGTCACTTGGTCATGCATTTGAATCACTTTGCATTCAAAGGAAACAAGAAGAAGTGCATTTGAGCTGCAAATCTAGAAACTAAAGCACATAGAGCGAATTCAACCAACAATTGATCAACTCTAACCCTACGGAAGAAAAAGGTACTTCTCTGTAAAATCTTGAATCTAAAATCTGTTGAGATGCCTACACCTCTAGTTGTTGATGTAACTGAAAGGCCCCGACCAATATTTAAGAAGCATCCATACAAATCAGTTGAAGTTGAACCGTTAGGTGCATTTTCTAAAGTTCCATATGGCATACTACATGTTGAGGATATTAGGGCATACATCCACTATAACATGGATGAATTTGGAAACCTGAAACTCTTTGATTTGTTTAACAACTACTTAAGGGATGATAGCCATAAATTGAAACTGAAATACAAAGCCCTAGAAAGCAAACATTTTCTACAAGTCATTAGGTTTTTGATATTTGATGAGAATGAATGGGTTTGATATATCTTGAGCCAAATACATGATGAGTTCATATGGCTATTGAAACCATTTAAGATTACAAAGGATATTATCAAGATTGTAATTGGGTTAAATTCATCTAGTGGATTACCCATGTTGAAAGCCGTGAAAAACCAAACAGTGACTGATGCTACTGGTGCCAAGTTTGACAAAAGGGCAATGACCATCAATGATATCATAGAACCGGATGTTAAATTTGCCTCCATGGTGATTGGGTACAAGATTTACCACTCTAATAGGGACAATTTTATCTCTGGAACTATAATATATGCAACCTATCAAATGTTAAAGGAGAATGTTGATTATGATCTTTGTGAACTACTACAAAATCAGTTGATTAAGAATCTGAACAAAATAAAGAAAGAGAAGAAAAATACCTTCAAGTATGGTTCCTTGATTATATGTTTGTTCTTCTATTTTATGAATGAAGTGCCTGGAATTCAAAGTGTGCACTGGACAAATGATAGGCCAATTAAATGGAAAATAAGAGATCATCTACTCATCTTTGGTGACTCCCAAACTTAGAAGACAATCATTTGGGATTACTTCAAAACTTTCAAAGTATGATGCATGCAAGAGAGAGAATCCCTAAGTCAGTTGTGGAGAAATATGAGAATGAAATATGGTTTATGGTTGACACTAATCAGTGCCTGATGGAGGCTGTGGAACCCAGAACCATATGGATTATGCCAATGGGATATGAGGTTGATGAGAAAGTTTTGGAAATGTATGCTCAACATCTCCCGAGCAAATCAAAAGACATATCTGTGGAAAGGTTTGGAACATACAAGGAACTAAGTCTAAAATTGTAGGTGGAGCTCAGATGGCCAAAGACCAAAAGGAAAGTGTAGAGGCAAGTTGAAAGGTATGCCAAGAGCATTGGCCTAACCAAGGAGGTAGTGAAGTAAAACAGAGAAAGAATTGAAAAAGATGAAAAAGAAAAATAAGACAAGAAACAAGAAGATGCTCCAGTGGAACCATCCTCCACTTCAAGGACTACTAGAAGCTCTGCTACTGCTTCTATTCCCCCTAAACCTGCAAAACTAGAAGACAGACCATCTAGTGAAGCAAGTAAGAGAAAGAAAACAAAGGCCACAAGAACATATGTGGGCACAAAAGATGATGAAAAGATAGAGACAGATGAAGAAGTTAAAGAGATGAGATTCAAGATGGCCAAGACTTCCAAGGCCTCTAAGAACCAACCCTCTAGAAGCAAAAAAGGGAAGTAAAAGGCAAGAGACTGGTAAGGTTGCTATGACTGTTGATCAAATTGTAAAATCAATTACTGTTCATGGGAATCTAAAGCCTATCAGAATATATTATGATAGTTTTGATGAGACAAATAAGAAAATCTTGGAGGATGCCACCATCCTGTACTTGAATAAATTCAATAGAGCTCTACTGGAAATTCTGCAAGAAATTCCTAAAAGTTTAAGGAAAATACTAGAAATGAGGAAGGAAGCTGCCAAGGACAAAGACATTGAACTCAGAGAATATGTTCTCGCCACCCTATGTCTAGTAATGACTAGAAGAGAAGTTGACAAAATCCTTAAGGAATTTAAGGAGAAATTCAGAAGCAAGATCCGAATGAACAAGTTAATGCTTAGTGAAACTAAGGAAGGTGTAAAGGAAACAAAGGAAATTTTAAGAAAAGCCCTTGACAAAGATAAATACTATATTGTTTCAGAAGAACAAGTTGAGGAAGTCAATCCTTCAGTCCCGGAACAAGAAGCTCCAGAAGAAGAGATTGAAAAAGGAAATGATGACCAAGGTAATACTCTAGATCCTTCGGAGCAAACCTATGTGGAGACAGATGATGGAAGTGATTCATCAATTCTAGATGCTGAAAAAGTAAACATCAATGAGCAACAAACCAAAGTTGATGACTCCTCTATTCCAGAAGAGGAACAAATAAATTAGAAAGACACATAGATGATAGATAAAGTAGATGATATTCCTAATCCACCTGATCAATCTGGAAAAGAAGATGATTTTGTTACTACACAAAGCCCTCCTGATCAAATTACAATTGGTGAAGACAAGGAGAAGATTCCTCCTGTAGATAATATAGAAAAAGGTAAAGCAGAAAAGGAGAAAGAAAAGGGTGATGAAGATAAAGCAGAAGAAGATGGTGCAAATGTTGATGCATCTACAGATGCTGAGAAATCTCAGGAACAAAAGGGTGGTCTAGAAATTGTTGCAAGAGACACTATAGATGCAGTGAAAAGTCTTTTGGATAAAGAGATGCTTGAGTTTGATGAACTTGAATTACTCCAAGGACCAATTAATCTAGATGCTCTCTCTCCGATACAAGTGATGAAGATTACATCCTTCACTCAAGCCAAAGCCAAAGAGAAGATGTTAAAATCTCACATGGAGGACAGTGAACTATTAGAGCTTGCAACTAGAGTAGAAGTTATTGCCAACCTGCCAAAAGAGTCCATCAGATTCCTCCTTCAGTCACCTAAAGAATCTTGTAAATGTTGTAAGTACACATTTTGAGTCTTTTGAAAAATCTGCGGAGGCGAAAGTTCAGAAGGAATTTTTGGATAAGAAATTTAGTGAAGTATAGAATCTAATAGGAAATGATAGGATGATACTTGGCATTAGCATAAGGAGTATTCAGAATGCTCTAAATGATGGAAGTGATATGTAAAAATTCTATCTATCATGGCCCAAAGTTAGTGAGGATATTGAGAAGAAGATAAAGGAGCAAGAACATAAATTGTCAAATCTTTCTCAAATTTTTGATCCTCTAATAGTTTCACCTATAAGTTAGGAATGTCAAGTAATTAGCTTGACAGATGAGATAAAGAGGCTTGGTAAAGAAAAAGGTAACATTATGAAGAGAATGTGTGAGCTCCGGGAATTGATTGCCCCCAAGTTAGAAACCATGTTTAATGCCTTATCAGAAGCTCGGACTGCACTTCAGACAAGTAATCCTCCGGATCTGAAAAAGGTAGAAGCATATGCATTTTTGCTAAGTGGACACATCTCAATTTTGGATGGAATGAAGGGAGCTTGGGCCTCTGAACTTGTGCAATTGAAAAATAGTTTTGCAGACATTCTTAAGTTCATGTGAATAGAACTTAATGATTAGTTGTATATATGTGGTACTATACACAAAATTTTTGGAGAATTTTGGCTTGCGAACCCCACCCTTTGCCATTGATGTCAAAGAGGGAGTGAAGATTAGTGAAAAATGAGGAATCCAATAGAGGGGGAGCACCGGAAAGAAGTGTGAACAACAGTATGGAGCACAAGCAAAGGGGGAGTTATTCTGACACTTAGTCATTTTTCACTAAATGTTTCCATCAATGCGAAAGGGAGAGATTGTTGGCAAGAGAAACTACTAGGCATGATAAGTGTTTTCATTGATGGCAACTAAGTCTCTACTATACATCTGCATTGCATAATTTGCCCATAC
This sequence comes from Cunninghamia lanceolata, assembly GCA_027924645.1. Lineage (NCBI taxonomy): Eukaryota > Viridiplantae > Streptophyta > Pinopsida > Cupressales > Cupressaceae > Cunninghamia > Cunninghamia lanceolata. Next base: position 6,735,528 of record BSBN01000596.1, read on the forward strand.
CAGAAATCAGATTGAAGGTTTGTCTAAGTCCGGGAAGTCAAGAACAGAGTGTGTGACAGGGTCTAGTATCTTGGTCTGGTTCTCTCTGATGGTAGATCATAGTTTGTTGCGGATCTAAGGGAGTCATAAGCATTGTCAGGATAATCTAAATCTAGATTTTTGGTCTCCAGTGATGAAGGATTCAATAGTTATTAGCATCTGAGTATCGGGTTAATAGTTTGACAAAGCAGACAGAAGAAGAATAGGCTAACCTTACAATTGATCTTGGTTCCAGATGTATAGAAGTTGTTGGTTGGACAAGTTGTGATGATCAGTGATAGTAGATGACCTAATGAATGATTTATGAGTGCAAGTTTTGGTCCTCGTTACAAGTGTACATAATTTAGCTGACAGAGCAGAATTCTCAATAAAGTTCTAAGTGTTCTTGAAGCTGACTGAAAAGTGATTGAAGATCAGGATGCAAATATATATAGCTGATAGATTTGAATGAATTTGGTGTGTGTCTTGCGATTGTGGAGTAAATGCAAAAAGAGCAAAGATCTAAGATTTGGATGAAGGCAGAGCAGTAAATAGGGCAGAGTGAAGATGAAATGTGTAAGATTAGTGTTTTGTGCTTAACCGGAACTGAATTCATGCATTAGTAGATGCTTCTCATCAGTTCAAAATCTATGTTATTCTCTTGTAATCATTTGTAGGCAGTGAACCTCCATTTGAGCAGTGAGCTTTGGGTAGTGAGCCCGAATTCATGTGCATTCTCATTTGTAAAAATACTTTTAACAGAGTATTAATTTTTGTGGGTTGACCCCCACCATGGTTTTTCCCTTAACCAGGTTTCCACGTTAAAAATCTTGGTGTCAAGTGTGTTATTGTATTTCTTATGATTTGCATGGATAAGTTATTAATTTGTTGTTAAATGGTAAAAGAAGAATTAACTGCAGAAAGTATTAAAGTTTTGAGACAACGGATTCACCCCCCCTCTCAGTTGTTTGTGATGGTGACAGGTTGTCATTGATGACAAAAAGGTGTTTGGTCCTCATGTCATATTTCAGGATGTCTTCAAGTGGGAGAGATTTAATGTAGAGACAATGGATTGGTTGTTTGAAATCTGATGTGTCTTGCAGATGCAGAGAATGGTTTTATACTTCACAGGTTTGATCTTGCATAATTAGGAGTTGTTCATTCAATCAGCATAAGTGTATTTATAATGTTCATACAAGAGTTATTGTTACAAGTGATGATGATGTAGGATTGTTGTTACAAATCAAAAGATCTTTGTGGTATCATTACAGATGGATAGGAGCAATTCAAAGGTTGTGTCTTCATTAAGTTGTGGCTTCAAAAGATGGTTATGATGGAATGTTATCATACTTGTGATGTGAATAAAAATCTCAGATGGAATGTTCAAGTCTCCAAGAATGTGTCTACAAGAGGTGTTGTGATCTCTTTGCACAAGAGGTGTTGTGATCTCATTGCATACGACCCCGAATTAATTCATTAGTCTATGCAGAATCATATCTTTTTGAGTCTAAGACTTATATCTTCTCATCTATCATGTTTAAAGTTTGTGTTAAAAGGAGACTAAGGGGTCAAAATTCCTAAATGATGGTTATTAAAGCCTATCATGTTAAGTCTTTATTTCCTATTATCCTATTTGTGCTCTTTTTATTCTATTATGCAAGTCAGTGTTCATAGGTCATTTCACTAGTAATTACCCACTAGAGGGCTTCCTAAACATACAACCACTGGCCTATTTATCTATCCTAACCTCTAGCTACAGTTTCATTATTATCGGGGGAGCAGCCTTTTTCTTTTAGTTTGAAGTTTTGAAGATCACTAAAACTATTTTTTAAAAGAGCACCGAATATCTTCTTAGGAAAAGATATCTATGTGTTAGGAGAGTATGCTTTATAGAATGCAATGAATTTTATGGTAGCTCAATTTCTTTGGAGAAGGTAAAGCATCATATGAAGATCATAGAATATGCATTGTGGGAAGCACGAGTTGTGGGAAAAGCATTGAATGCTTTTATGAATTAAAAAAAAAGCATCGAATAAATGATGAGGATCATGTTATAAGGAAATACAATTTATTTTCTTATAAAGTGTTTTTTAGTATTGAATAATTTAAAAAAAAAAAACAAAACAAACTTTATCTCCTATTTTGTGGGGCTAAAAATGCCATATTTAAAAAAAAAAAAGATTTTTCATAGGAGTTTTTTTTTAAGGAAGGCATTTTTTATGGAAAGATTTTATTCTATTGTAAACTTTCCTTTGTGGCAAAGAGATTAACAAGGAGAGTTTTTTTTATGGAAAGAGATTTTTAAAGGGATATTTTTTTATTGAGAAGACTCAAATGATTTTTTTTGGAAGAATATTATTTTTTTTTTGTAGATAGATTTTGTGCAATGGGAAATGGTGATTGAATTTTTTAATGAAGAGGAATATGAAAAGATCTTATGAAGATTGAAGTTTTTGCAGAGACAAGAATGAGGGCAGATTAATAAATTGATAAATGAACGGATTTCTTTTATGAAGAAAAAATAAATAGTGGAAATTATTCACGATTTCTTGCAAGAGAATGATGGAATTTGAAAGGTCTTTTGAAGATAAAATTGCACACAGAAGAAGATCAAAGTTGATCATTTATTTTGAATGACATTTTTTGAAGGTTTTCTTTTGCAGAGAAGATGAATCTTTGAAAGGGACAAAAAATGTTTTTATTGATCATTTATTTTGTGAATAAGATTTTCTTCTTGCAGATGGATTGGTGTTTGGATTTCTTGATGTTTTTATTATTGCAAACGAAAGGGTTTTTGATTTACAGAGAGAAGGTGAAAAGTTTTTTTTTGGGAGACAGAGATGAAATACACAGATGATGAGTTTTAGAGGTTGAATATACAGTGTGTGGTGATGTGGATCAATATGGAGTGTTGAAGATATTTTACAGATGAATCATTTTATTGTATGTGAGATTATGTTTGTGAAGGAATGGATCAAACACAACATGAGGACATCATGCAATAAACTTACAGATTGAATCATGAAGATAAACATTGAACCATGAAGATAAAGTGCAGGTGAATATGCATCAGGTGAATCAAATTTGCAGAGATAAGAGTGTTGTAAGTATTTGTAAAAGGAATTGTTTTGTATGGTCTTGATTTGAAAATCAAATAGGAGGTATAAGGGTGTATGATGAAACACAGGTTGCATAATGGTGCAAATCAGATTGAATAGCAATCAATTCTTGCACACAGAATTTTATGATTGAAAATTGTCTATGCCAGTGCAGTATGCCAGTGAGGCTTGTAGGTCAGTGAGACCTTAACATTTGTCAGTGAGACACATATTGTAGCCAGTGAGGCATGTTTGATCAGTTAAGCCAGTGAGGCAGTTTAGAGTGGTTTTTCTACCCCTGGAGGGTTTTCCACTCATGCAATTCTTGTGTCATAATCTTCCTTGTGTGTGTTTAATTTACTTATGAAGTTTTATTCTCTTTCTGCATTCACAGTCATGTGCATATGTATTTGACAAATCAAAGGTATCATTCATTCCTTGTGCTCAGAAAGTTAAAGTTTGAAAAAGATTAAAAAATTCACACAACACTGATTCACCCCCCCTCTCAGTGTTGTCCTTAACTCCTACAATTGGTATCAGAGCCTAGGTTCCTGTTTTGAAGTTTAATAGGCTCGGGTAGGTCCTGGTATTGGAGTAAAATGGGTAAGAAGAATAGAATTAAGATCTCAAATAAAGTTGTTGATCAAAAGATGGTAAAACAAGCATCAGTTGTGCCTAGCAGTGAGTTGTTGCATTTGTCACCCTTGATAATTGATACAAAGAATGGTCATGTAGTTGAGAATTTTGATAAATTTAATGAAAGAAAAGATGTCATTGCTATTGATACTAATGATGAAGATGAACAGGAATTTAATGAAGATATTTGTGAGGTTGATTTTGAAGGAGAGCTTCTATGTGCCCTGGATACAATTAAGCAACTTAGTAAAGAAAACAGGAGATTAAAAGATCATCTTATACAAGAGAAAGAATTCAAGGACAAAGTTGTTTTAGATCTTGAAGAGGCAAGAAACCTAATTGTAGACTTGAAGAATCAAGCAGGTGAATCAGACAAATTGATTGTCAGTTTGAAGACAGAGGTTGCGAAAGCTAAGAAGATAACTGATGAAACAAAATCTGAGTTGGAGGCTAAAAAGGTTGAATGTCAAAAGCTAGAAAAAGAAATAATTTCTTTAAGTAAAGAAATTGAGGATGCTAAGAAGCAATTAGAAAAGAATCTAAAATTTGAAGAGAGCACAAGCAGGTTAAATGAGATGTTGGGAAAACAAAAACAACATGGGGATACTTTTGGACTTGGTTATGAAAAAGGAGAGTCTTATAAAGCTAGAGATACTCATAGAAGAAAAATTGATCAGCCTGATGCTCCTGAAAGAAAAGTGAACAATCAAAGAAGAAGTCCTCCTGTTAGACAAGCATACATGTATAGGTATAACCATTCATTTGATGGTTATTGTTATACTTGTAATCAATTTGGACACAAATCAGTTAATTGCAGAAGGAATACTAACATTGTATGTTACAAGTGCAATAATGCTGGTCACATTCAAAGAAACTGCAAAATGAATAGAAGGTATGATACTGCTTGGAAGCATAATATAAATACTCAATCATTTGATTATGATTACAGAATAATGTGTTATAATTGTAATTCTCCTGGTCACAAAGCATTTAGTTGCAGAAAAGTATCACCTGATTTGATAGGTTGGAAATGCAAAGAGGCAGAAAAGGTTTGGAGGAAGAAAGCACCTGTGAAAATTTGGAAGCAGAAAGAAGGTAAAGAGAAGTCAGAATCTAAGCTTGTGCATCTTGCACAAGTCATTTCATCTGTTTCATAACAGATAACATGAAGTGAGGGGGAGTTATTCATGTGCTATCAATTGACCCCAAGAAGTTTCAGGAAGGAGATCATTTGAATGGTGATTTTGTCTTGTTTATCATATTTTCCAATCTTGTGAGATAGTTGTTGAAGATGCTGCTAACTAAGTTGATTTTTAGTGTATATCAGTGATGCAGGAAGAGCTTATTAATGCAGTTGGTATGCAAAATTGATGGACTAGATGCTCATATGGAAGTGCTCTTGATGTAATAATCTCACATGGTTCTTTGATATTTTTTCATCAGTAATATGTTTCAGGGTAGTATGTACAAATTGTATGATTCTAGTGGTATCAGGTGTCCATGATCAATGACATGTTCAGTGAATGCAAGGTGTTGATAAGTTGTTAAAGGATTTAATGCTCAAAGAGTTTGGTGATGTTGTGACTTGATCCTATTTTGTGTATTGATGGTTGAGTTGTCATCAAGGAACTCTCACCTGCATTTGATTTTGCAAAGTGGTGTTACAGGAAGAGCTTGATAGTGAAGGTTGTGCAATCTTGATAGACTGATTTGAATGATAAAATCAAGAGGAAGGAGTTCGTTCTTGTTGATTGCAGATGTGGTTATGTATATTTCAGTGTATGACAGTGTTGTCAGTGATACAGGTGTTCATTGGCTTATTATGATTTCAAGGTTTTGAAAAAATGTTTCAGGAGTTCAAAATGCACAAATAGTTCTTGATCATGTTGTTGATTACAAAGGTTGAATTATCATGGTATTGCAATCCAAAGTGTTTTGGAAAGTGTTGTTGCAATAATATCTTGTTTTGAATGATGAAGTCAAGAGGCAAAGAGTTCTTGTTGATTTCAGTATGTTTCAGATATGATTATGTACATATCAGTTTTTGCCAGATGGTTGTATATCAAATTTGACAGTATAATATGTGCAGGAACAGCAAGATGGTCTAGAATATGTAGGATGATAGTTCATATCAGGAAATCAGTTTGATGATTATATCTATTACTTTATTGAGTTATGTTTTATGACATGTACCTTGGAGCTTTCAGGTATGAGCTTCAAGTTATGACAATCCAGAGTCTCTTATGACATTGATGGTGAATCTTGTTTTTTCTTCAAATTAGAGGCAAGTAAAGGTTTTATCAAAAATGGTCATCTTGGCATCTATGTGATGAGGGGTCTACATGATTTTTGCTTGCAAAATTGTTCATCAAAGAGTATTGGTATGTTTATGATTTTCTTTACAAAAGTGTTCAGAAGGTTGATTGTCAGTAAATGATGGTATACTTCAGGTTGATATGTTGCTTCAGGACTAATTCAGGAAGTGGATAAGTGCTGAGTTGAGTTGAGTTATGTTGGTTAGTCTTGTCAGTGTTTTGGTACTTTTGAGTAGTGATTTGTTTGTGAACTTTAACACATGGGAGATCTTGGAGATTTGTTATTTCAGGTCAAAAAGGTTGTTGATTGAAGAAGAACTGTTTGTTTTGAAAGTTTGTGATGTTATCAGGAGTGTCTCAGTCTTCATCTTCATAGTGATATTGTAATAAGAAGTGGTATTGTGATTCAGAAATAAGTTTTATGGTATCTTTCTGCTCTCAAGTTTTGAAATGTTAATATTCAAAATTAGTTTAGCAAAATTGCATTCAGTATCTTCAATACTTTGAAAGACAAGTGGTTCTAGTTTGATAACAGGAGTTTAACATCTTTCAGTGGAGTTATTTTCTCAGGGGGAGATAATTGTCTTTGTCATAAGATGTCAAAAAGGGGGAGAAAGTTAAATTGCATCATAAAGTTTTGCCATCAATGACAAAGGGGGAGATTGATGGTGACAGGTTGTCATTGATGACAAAAAGGTGTTTGGTCCTCATGTCATATTTCAGGATGTCTTCAAGTGGGAGAGATTTAATGTAGAGACAATGGATTGGTTGTTTGAAATCTGATGTGTCTTGCAGATGCAGAGAATGGTTTTATACTTCACAGGTTTGATCTTGCATAATTAGGAGTTGTTCATTCAATCAGCATAAGTGTATTGATAATGTTCATACAAGAGTTATTGTTACAAGTGATGATGATGTAGGATTGTTGTTACAAATCAAAAGATCTTTGTGGTATCATTACAGATGGATAGGAGCAATTCAAAGGTTGTGTCTTCATTAAGTTGTGGCTTCAAAAGATGGTTATGATGGAATGTTATCATACTTGTGATGTGAATAAAAATCTCATATGGAATGTTCAAGTCTCCAAGAATGTGTCTACAAGAGGTGTTGTGATCTCTTTGCACAAGAGGTGTTGTGATCTCATTGCATACGACCCCGAATTAATTCATTAGTCTATGCAGAATCATATCTTTTTGAGTCTAAGACTTATATCTTCTCATCTATCATGTTTAAAGTTTGTGTTAAAAGGAGACTAAGGGGTCAAAATTCCTAAATGATGGTTATTAAAGCCTATCATGTTAAGTCTTTATTTCCTATTATCCTATTTGTGCTCTTTTTATTCTATTATGCAGGTCAGTGTTCATAGGTCATTTCACTAGTAATTACCCACTAGAGGGCTTCCTAAACATACAACCACCGGCCTATTTATCTATCCTAACCTCTAGCTACGGTTTCATTATTATCGGGGGAGCAGCCTTTTTCTTTTAGTTTGAAGTTTTGAAGATCACTAAAACTATTTTTTAAAAGAGCACCGAATATCTTCTTAGGAAAAGATATCTATGTGTTAGGAGAGTATGCTTTATAGAATGCAATGAATTTTATGGTAGCTCGATTTCTTTGGAGAAGGTAAAGCATCATATGAAGATCATAGAATATGCATTGTGGGAAGCACGAGTTGTGGGAAAAGCATTGAATGCTTTTATGAATTAAAAAAAAAAGCATCGAATAAATGATGAGGATCATGTTATAAGGAAATACAATTTATTTTCTTATAAAGTGTTTTTTAGTATTGAATAATTTAAAAAAAAAAAAAAAAACAAACTTTATCTCCTATTTTGTGGGGCTAAAATTGCCATATTTAAAAAAAAAAAAGATTTTTCATAGGAGTTTTTTTTTAAGGAAGGCATTTTTTATGGAAAGATTTTATTCTATTGTAAACTTTCCTTTGTGGCAAAGAGATTAACAAGGAGAGTTTTTTTTATGGAAAGAGATTTTTAAAGGGATATTTTTTTATTGAGAAGACTCAAATGATTTTTTTTGGAAGAATATTATTTTTTTTTGCAGATAGATTTTGTGCAATGGGAAATGGTGATTGAATTTTTTAATGAAGAGGAATATGAAAAGATCTTATGAAGATTGAAGTTTTTGCAGAGACAAGAATGAGGGCAGATTAATAAATTGATAAATGAACGGATTTCTTTTATGAAGAAAAAATAAATAGTGGAAATTATTCACGATTTCTTGCAGGAGAATGATGGAATTTGAAAGGTCTTTTGAAGATAAAATTGCACACAGAAGAAGATCAAAGTTGATCATTTATTTTGAATGACATTTTTTGAAGGTTTTCTTTTGCAGAGAAGATGAATCTTTGAAAGGGACAAAAAATGTTTTTATTGATCATTTATTTTGTGAATAAGATTTTCTTCTTGCAGATGGATTGGTGTTTGGATTTCTTGATGTTTTTATTATTGCAAACGAAAGGGTTTTTGATTTACAGAGAGAAGGTGAAAAGTTTTTTTTTGGGAGACAGAGATGAAATACACAGATGATGAGTTTTAGAGGTTGAATATACAGTGTGTGGTGATGTGGATCAATATGGAGTGTTGAAGATATTTTACAGATGAATCATTTTATTGTATGTGAGATTATGTTTGTGAAGGAATGGATCAAACACAACATGAGGACATCATGCAATAAACTTACAGATTGAATCATGAAGATAAACATTGAACCATGAAGATAAAGTGCAGGTGAATATGCATCAGGTGAATCAAATTTGCAGAGATAAGAGTGTTGTAAGTATTTGTAAAAGGAATTGTTTTGTATGGTCTTGATTTGAAAATCAAATAGGAGGTATAAGGGTGTATGATGAAACACAGGTTGCATAATGGTGCAAATCAGATTGAATAGCAATCAATTCTTGCACACAGAATTTTATGATTGAAAATTGTCTATGCCAGTGCAGTATGCCAGTGAGGCTTGTAGGTCAGTGAGACCTTAACATTTGTCAGTGAGACACATATTGTAGCCAGTGAGGCATGTTTGATCAGTTAAGCCAGTGAGGCAGTTTAGAGTGGTTTTTCTACCCCTGGAGGGTTTTCCACTCATGCAATTCTTGTGTCATAATCTTCCTTGTGTGTGTTTAATTTACTTATGAAGTTTTATTCTCTTTCTGCATTCACAGTCATGTGCATATGTATTTGACAAATCAAAGGTATCATTCATTCCTTGTGCTCAGAAAGTTAAAGTTTGAAAAAGATTAAAAAATTCACACAACACTGATTCACCCCCCCTCTCAGTGTTGTCCTTAACTCCTACAGTTTGTTCTATTTCCGATAGTTTCCATGAAAGGTAGACATGTCTACTCATTCAAAAGTTGGAAAACAACTGAAACTTGATCTTGTGAAATGCTTCTCATAGGCTGCAAAATCTGATCTATCAAAAACCAAAAAGTTAGAGTCGCCAAGTACTTGAAAAATAAACCTCTGAAAGGCTGTAAAATATGTTGATCGTACCAAAACAGCAGCAAAATAAGTTCTTTTTTGAACTAAAAATCATTTCAAAGTCCAACTGAGCATGTCAAAAACTGTTGTCGATGAGGATTGTACCCTTATGCAAAGCTGTGAAACTTTGTAATCCTTTGAAACATGGGGACAAACTTAGGTTGTGGGTGACCTATAATGAGTTTGAACCTCCAGATTATGGGTTGGTTCCCTTAAAATATTCAATTTGAAACTATGATTTCTATTTTGGAAGAGGGTAAGAAGAAAACTCTAAGGTAATAAAAACTGTGATAAATTGGTGATGCACCTAGTAATGATGGAAAAATACAAATCTGATTCACAATAGATTTCAGAAATCTTACCCACACAATCCACTTTTCGCACAAAAAATCACAAAAATGTTTCTAAGGAAGGCTGAAAATAAACTCTTTATGAAGGAAAAGGATTTTTCACAACACGAAAGAACTGATTCTCTGTAACACAACCTGAGATCTATGATATCACTATACTTAACACTTGCAAGTAAGAATGAGACAATAATTTTAAAGGTTTTGATAATTAAACACAATAAAATTTCATCAAATCATTCATACAAGTAGCATCAATGGAAAGGCAAACACTTGATTTCAATGAAAAATAAAGGAAAATATTGCATAAAAGACAAGAATATGAACTTGTAACCTGCTATAATCTCTATAAAATCTGTAATCAAATGAGTTACAAAACCTTTCTTCTCTCTCAAAGTGTAAAGAGCAAAAGGCAAGAACTTGAAAAATGAGTTACAAAACCTCTTGTTTTTCAATGTGTAAAAGAGAAAAGAATGCAAGAACTAGCAAAAACTAAGTTTTGATTTACAATATATGGCTTGCTCTCTCCAAGAGGCATGAAAAATAGAACTGCAGCTAACTGCCTCTAAAAATAATCTCTCCAAAGTGATCCACGAGAAAACCAAGAAATCCCTAAAAATAAGGATCCAAATTGTCACAAATTGAGCAAAAATAGCTCCAAGTTGATCCTCTCCATATGTTTGACCAAGAAGTTGACCAAAACTCCTCAAACTATCCTCCAAATCATGCAAAAGTCTCTAAATAACCCAGTTATCTCAACTCATCTATTTTGCATGATTTTGCATTTACAAAATTGATGTGAGTAAATAATAAAGTAATTAAGTGATAATTACTTTACTATTAGTTACATTTTGTTCAATTTTCTATGAATTTACAACTTGTGAAAAATAATAAAGTAATTTGTAGAATATTACTTTATTATTTACTTACATTGATTTAGTTGTAAAAACATGCATGATGGATGAAAGAGAAAATAAATACCTTATCACTCCAATTACACTTGCCTAATTTGCATGATTTGAGCAAAAAATAGGACTTTAAGAGAAAACAAAAATCCCTTATATCTCCATGCAAGAAAAACCCCTAGTTTCATTTCACATGCATTAAGGCAAAAATAATACACTCTGCCTTATGTCTCCATGCCTTGCAAGAATACCACTTGTCTTATCATACATACTACCATTTTTACCTTATCCACTTCATGCAAATATCATCTTCTTACCATATAGTTTCCATCATGCAAAAATATAACCTTATCCATAAGACTCTGCCATGTTGCTCTTATCTTGTCCTCTTATGATTTTTTACCTTTGACTTTTGATTATAAGGCATGAAAAGCTCCCGACCATATTCGGTCACCATGCATTATAAAGAGGAATCTCTGACTTTTTTATTGTTTGCAAAAAGACAAAGGTATACACTTCGACTATGCATGAGCTTCATAAGAGGCAAATTTGACCATACCTATAGTCGACCACAAGGGAATAAAGGTCTTTGAAAAACACATAAGGCATAAGCCTTATCTCCTCATGATATCGACCATTGACTTAGCAAATAATCAAATGTAGAAAGTGTTGTTGGTAATGTTGGTCCCTCCAAGTAATCATCACCAGGGATCTTTACCTTTCAAGTCTTGACCACAGCTTATCTTTGGATAAGGTAATGATTTTTAATTTGTAAAGTCAAAAAACCAAAAGAGAAAGGAAGCTCCATCGAACAAAACAATGAGAAAACCCTAAAGTTATCTCATTTTCATTTGGCATTTCTATCTTTTTGGCTCTATAACTTCTCCATGCCACCACTAGGGTTTGATACTCTCTGGTCTTTTTCCTTCATTCTCGTGGACCTCTGTGGTAGAAACTTGGCATTTTCTATGTAAAATGAAAGCCTAGAACATGGTGAGTATGGTATTTGAGGCTTTGACTAGCATTTCCATTTCTTTTTGTGGCTTCTTGTTTTAATGGTCGTGGCCATGACGATTTCTTTCCTCCTGTGCAATCTTTAGCATCTCTTTCTTTGGTTTCTCTATGTCTTTATTCTACAATCATGACTCATGCTACTGTGATAAAAAGAAACCCTAAAAAATGAGGCCGCAGCCATGCTTCTTCTTCCAATGCAAATGAAAAAGGTGAGTCTCCTGGTTCTATTTTCCCTGTATACTCTTTGACATTGCAACATGAAAAAGATAAGGGTTTCTTTGCAAAAGTGGAATGGGTATCTCATTTTCATTACAGAAAATAACTTCTTTGTTGTAGTTGTGGCTACGCATAGCTCTTCTTGACTGCAGATGCAAAAACTTTTTTAAAAATTTCCAAGATATGAAACAAGGGTTTCGATTATTTTCTCTTATAGAGAGCTTTATTTGTCATGGCCAGCTTCATAACTGTGTTCTCTTTCTTCTACAAATATTTTCCTTCCTTCTTAATTTATATTGACTATATATATAAATACCTTGAGATAAGGGTTCTAAAATATGAGAAGCCATTGATATTTTTGGGCAATGAAAAATATCTTATATCTGTTCAAGACACTTCTGTATGCATAATGACCTGTAACCTCTTAAAAGAAAACAAGATTTCATTTCAGATGAACATTTGTATCAGTTACTTTTTGTGTTACTTTTTGCATATTGTCACTCCATACATGCACCTTTTCTTTGTATCAGTTACCTATTCTTCAAAACATATCATGAATACCTGAACTTGGTCACCTATAGCTCCATCTGTAGTAGCTTTCTATAGCTCTTTATGATGTTGGTCTTTGATCATTCTTTTCTACTTTCTATAACTATTCAGAAAGAAAACATGAATGTTGCAAATACCTGATATCGTGTATCCTTATCTGCATTCAAATGATTCTTGTAGCTGTATATTCTTCTCTTCACCTGTAGCTTAACATTTTGGTATCCTGTATCTGCCACTTGTCATATGCTCTTATCTTGTGACTGTCATTGTCAGATTACATCATGCATGCTACCTGATTTGTCTTCAACTATAGTTCCTAAGCATCATATAAATAAGGTTTTAACACTCAGAAGCATTACTGTTGTTTCTTTCATCTATACCTGTGGCTGAGTACTTTGAACTCCTGTAGCATACATTTTGTCAAACACTCCTGTCAGCTTTTCATGGCACTTTATCATATGAGATGAAATAGACACATATATCATTTCCTCTACATTAGATAGCTCTTGTAGCTTGTATACTTTCACTGTCTTGTACATAGGACTTGGTTGGCACATGCTCTTGTCTCATATAGTAATATGTAATCACTTGATCATACCTGCACTTGTCTCCTTCACTTGATTATCTAATTTTATCATTTGATCCCTGAACATTTAATGTATATCTTGTTCACACTAATCTGTGGTTGTTCATTATGTATATAATTCTCAATCATGAATGGCCTATGTATCAACATTATACTTGAGAGTTATATTTCATTACATATGAACATCTACAAATAGGGATTATCCTGATAATGTCTTTGTAAATTGATACTCTGCTTGAACACAAGTCTGTCATCCATTACATTTGCATGCTTTTATGATATCTCAAGTCTGATTTTGTGAAGTTTGACCTATCTAGATGACTGTGGCATGAAATATGACAGCATTAAGGTATTTCAATGATGGTAAAAATAAAGAAAAGTACCTTTTTATAGCTGCATTTCTGTGTTTCTGCATATTGGCAAGTTGATTTTGAAACACTGATCTCTTTGTGACCTGTAATAAGGCAATTTGAATATGTCTGATCTGATTTAATCAACTGTTATCAAAGTGAACATAGTTTATAGGAGCAACTACTCCTTTTCATGATCATGATGACACACTTTTCTGCAAGTTGATTTTATGATGCATGATATATCTTTGAATGATGCATCTTGTCCTTATTCTGATATTCTTTTCAAATGAATAGAAAAAGGAAAAACATGTTGGGCTCAACTCTTGTGGGAGCCACATTTTCTCCACATGTTTTAATGTCTTCAAATCAACAGCATTACTTTTCCTATACATGCACAATGAACAAACAAGTTAGCATAAAAACATACCTTATGGAGTTGATTGATCTTCCTCATGATGTTCTGATTTATGGTACATGTCTGATTTGATTCTTTCATATGAAATGCATGATGTGACAAGTTGATATGTTTGTTTGATAAAAGCATATGATAGTTTTAAATATCTGGAGCTCTAACAAGATCTTCCCCAAATTTTTGTAGGTTCACTTGATATGACTAGAGATGAAGATGAAGATATGAAAACCAGTCACCAACAAGGCATCAACCTTGCTTTCAGGCAATGATGGATATTTAATATTCTCATGTGTTCTTTCTATTTCCTTTTATCATCAGATCTATAGCTTGCATATGTCTGCATTGCTCAGTCTAGGCACTCCCATGGCTTGTGTGGGACACATTTAAACACTTCTTTTAAATATGATCAGTTAATTTACCTTATGCAATGATTTATGCATGTTTCTTTTTCAATCAATGCATAGGATAGAATAACTAAAACTGAATGTATGTTCAAAAAATGCTATGAAATGATAATTCAAATGAATACCTTTCTTTCTTGCTTTCAATTATGATCATCTGAATAATCAAATTGTCTTATAACTCTTGAAAGATAAAAATAGTTTAGCTCAATTGCCTTCCTTGACTATTTGATTTCTTGACAATCTAACTCACTTGTCATGATGATTTTAACAGTCCTGATTAGACTATTGGATTATCATGACAACTGATCATTGTTTTCCTCTTGTCAAGACATCAAAAATTCACTGAATGCAATAAATTGAAAGTTTTCTTTTACTCCCTCTGAAACAACTACAAATAGGTCTAACTAAATTTAGTGTTAACAAAATTTAGTAAAAATACACTGATCAAAGCTTCTCCCCCTAACTCAAAATTGATCTTATCATTTATATTTGCATGCTCCCCCTAAGAGGTATCTTATATTATCCTAGAATTGGATTTATATACTCAAAATTGTTATCTTCTATTCTTTCATATATGTACATTATAAGAAGATATAATAAAATGAGCCTTACTTGCTAGTAGGAAGAATGTTCTTGTATATGGTCTTCAGTTGCAGTAGTGTAGAGTCCCAATGCTTCTTGGAAGAAGTAAGTATTTTTGTCTACCCAATGATCTATAGAAATAATTTATTTGCTTCTTCTACAGAGGATGGTGCAACTACCATCTGGAATACCTTATCCGCTTCTATCAACATTCTTGTCAGCGTTGTCATTCTCAATCTGACAATCTCTCTCAACTGGCATGTTTGATCCTTGATCTGTTCTTTTTTATTTTGAAGCTTTTTGATAAGTGCATGAGATATTTCAATTTCATCCCTTAATTCTCCCTTCTTATACTTTAAAGGTTCATATGTTGTAGAAATATTGGATATCTACAACTCAAGGCCATCATTTGGTCTTTTAGACCCTTTATTGTCATAGGCCATGTTAGCTAGAATTGATATAATACTTTTGCTTCTTCCAGAGCATTTTGAATGGTCTTTACACTATCTGCCAAAATATTATGTGCATTAAAACATTTTTTTGATAAATCTATCGGTCATTTATTGTTTATTTGCTCCAATACTCTTTTCTTAGCTTCCTTCTCCAAAAGTGTAGAATGATTGTTGAAAGACTCCAATAGTTGCTTCATCTATTAAATAGGAGTCAGAGAATCATCCCTCTTAGCATCCAGTAATACCTTTTCAAAGGCTCTCATTGCTTCTTCTAGAAGCTCATTTCCGTCTACTTAAGTTTGCAAGATTTCTTCTTGAGCAATAGCTTGGAATATATTTCCTAGTTGAAGCTTCTGCAAAGGAGAAATATTGGACAAATTAATTTGTCCATCCATAGTGGGTAACTGAAATAATTGCGAAGAGGCAACAAATTCAATTTGTCTTTGTTGTGCTAAGAAATGTTTAATGGATTTAATTGGGGAGACTCCAGAGTTATGAGTAGAGCTCTCTACATCTATATTTACTTGCTCCTCTCCTGAATCAATGATAATATGTGATTTTGGGTTCTCTGGAGGGGAATTGTTCACATCATTACCAGTATCACTATGTATCCCTTCATCTTCTTTGTCCTTGTCACAATACTCAGTGTTTTCTGGAGGAGGAGTATTGTCCACAGTATCTTCAACTTGTTCATTTTTCTTAGAAATTTTCTCACTCTATCTTCCTTCCTCTTCACCTTCCTTATCATTGTTTTGTGGAGCATATTCAACATTTTCTATAGCAGAGGTGTTTACATCTCCTTGCATATTTTCATCATCCTTCTCCTTTTCAGCCTATTCTATGTTCTACGAAGAAGATGTAACAACTTGATGTGGTGAGTGTGGTGGTGAATCATGTGGTTGTTCCACATTCTTTATTTTTCTTACCTCACCAAGTATCTTCTAAGTGATTTTTTTAGTTTCTTTTGTAATTTGTTCAATGTCCTCCTTTTTGTTCTACATAAGAGTATCTACTCTATGCTTTGTTCTGAGCTCTTGAGCTTGCCTTTGAATCAATTCTTCTTTTACTTCCTTAGATAGGGAAACACCAGATTTATCCAAAGCATCTTGTTTGAGTTTCTCTTCTGGGACAACAGCTTTATCTCTATCCCTTAGAGTTTTTTTGTAAGCTTTCCGGTACTTTAGGCAGAATTTCATCAAGAGACTTGTTGTATCTCATCATATACATAGCAATTGCTTTTTCAATAATGGGTTGATCCTCAGGAGAAGATTTTAGATGAAACTTGCCATAGTTTCATCAAACAAATTGAAACAAATAATGGCATTGTAGACGGCATCTAGAGACATAAGTTCACTAGGAGGAGGTGTTGGTACCTAGGTGGCACTCTTCCTGTTCTTTTTCTTGAGTGGAGGAGTTGGCTCCTCTTTTTCTTTCTCTTCTTCATCTGCTTCAATACCTTGTTTCTTCTTCCTTTTAGATTTCACCTTGACCCTTGGTTGCTTTTTCTGTTTTCCTTTCTCTTGCTTCCTTGAAATTACTTCTTCTTTATCACTCTCAATCTTCTCTATAATGGTTTCTTTCTTCTTCTCTGGTTGTTTTCCCTCGGATTTCATTTGTGTTTGACCCCTAGAAACATGTGTCTATCTGGTAGATGTTGTCTTTGCAGAGGAGGTAGGTTGTGAAATACTAGTAGTAGATTGAGAGATAGATCTACCTAATCTTCTTGGTGTTGAATGCATAGTGGTAGATGGTGTAATATGCTCTGCAACATTCTAAGAAGTGAAACCACATGGTGGGATACCAACCTTTTTTAAAAACTTTTATTTGTTCTTCTCTGCATCCTACTTAACCCTTTTCTTGCATAATTTGTCTTGAATCTCATCATATGTTCCAAATTTCTCACCTTTAGGGTCTTTAGGTTGATTTAGGAAGATCACAGCATAGGCCTTAACTTCTTCATCAGATACTTCATATGGAAGCTTGGGAATCCATTAAGTCCTTGGCTCAACTACTACCATATAGCAACAATCTTTGTCCACAAGAAATGTTATGTCATCTTTGTATTTCCTAACCAAATAAGAAGAAATTATATCCCTTTTATGCATTTCAGTTTGGAAGTTCTTGAAGAAACCCCAGAAGACAGTATTATAGCTTTGTGAATCAAAGCTTCTCATATATTCTTTAATTTGTGCTGCTACAAGCCTATCTTGTTGCCATATTTTTCCTTCGTCCTGATAACTCATTCATTAAATAGAATACTAGGCAAATGATCAAAGATCCATACTTGAAGTTGTATCTTATCTCCTTTGTTCTTCTGAGATTCTCTAGCAATTGATCCTTCATAACTTCACACAAATCAAAATCCTTACCCACCTTAGCCATCTGATAGGTAGTGTGTATGGTTGTAGCAATTACAGATCCCTCTCTATTGGAGTAATACACTTTGTATGCAGTTCACATTATTGCATATCTCACACTAGGGTAAATAATATCATCAATTAATAAATCCCTCTTGTCAAATTTGGCACTTGTTAATTCAATGACCTTTTCATTCTTGATTGATTTCAACTGTGGTATGGGTCTAGTAGAGCACAACTTTGTCACAGCCCTAATAGCTTCTTTTGTTATTTGATGGGGTTTATCAAGGTATATGAATTCATCATGAATTCTACTGAGGATATATCTAACCCAATTGTGCTCATTGCAGAAATCCATAAAATCTTTCCAAACATCCAACTGTTTTGCTTCAATGTTAATATACTCAGGTTTGTAATATATATCATCATCATCTAATAGTTTATATCTTAGGGTTTAAAACTTGTCATGGTCTATCTCTTCCAATTTTGTGTGAATGTATATCCTAACATCTTTCATGTATACCACAAATGCATGAACATTAGATAATGCTCTGCTACTATCAACTTACATTACCTTATAAGGATGTTTCTTAAATTTTGGTTGGGGTTCATCAACAATATTGATCAATTGAGGGGTAAAAGAGGTAGCCATCATAAACAACCGTGATAACAAGAATTAGGGTTAGTTGGTATGAAGATTACCTCTAAAATTTTTTGCTAGGGTTTTGCCTTTATGCTTTGTTGCTCAAATGCTTCAAGTGTACCTTTTCTCCTTGGAAAAGATCTTTCAAACCTTCAAGTGTAGAATGAGACCAAATCACATGATAATCACATAAATAGATCCAACTTTTCTCCATAAATGCACTTCCTTTTGGTAGATACTCTATCACTGAAACACTCAACCATTCTATAACCTGCCGCATTGAAACCTTTTTCTCTGGAGTTTTGAGGGTATGAAATTTCATTGTCTTGCCTATGTCCTCCTTAGGAGGTTTCATGTTAGTCCTTTTGTACGACCTGCTTCTATTAAGTGAAGCCTCAGTAGATTGGGGGATACACTTTCTCCCCCTGACCTATGTCATTTTCTTTTAATCAACAATGAAATCTTCTGCCCCAGGCAAAAGCAATGTGTCTTCCAACCTTATGTCAAGAGTCTTCTCTAGTTTCTTTCTCCACACCTATTTGACTTTCTCTTCTTTTACCACCTTCTAATGCTGATCGGATGGTTTCTTGAAACCATTTTTGTAGAATTTTGCTTTGTGTTCAAAACCATTACACTTGTAGCACACCTCATTGTATTTAGATGATGTACTAATATTTTTCTTCCCATAATTATTGTATTTTGCCTTGGATTGACAATTAATAGCCCTATGACCAAACTTGTTGCATGCAAAGCAGTATCCATAAAAAGGAATGAGAGAATATGCCATTATGCTTGGGAAATGTGAAGGAATTATTTCTCATGATGTTGTTTCTTCTTTCCTTAGATCTACAATTAGCAGGCTTGTGTCCATATTTATTGCAAGAAAAATAATAACCATGAAATAAATGAGAGTCCACCGCATTGCACCTTGGATGCCTAAATGAATTCTAATTCATTTTGCTCCTACATTCAACAACCTTGTGACCAACCTTATCACAAGTATAGCAATTACCATTGAAGGCTTGAGAGTACCTGGTAGGAGCAAGTTGTCTTGCAGGAAGAGGACTTTTGAATCTTCTTTGTCTCTAGACAGGAGTAAATCCATCTTATTTTGCATCTCCGGAAGCATTTTCTTAGGATCTGCAATGTAATTTATTCCTTCCTTTATTTGAGATTTCCCTTCTGCTTTGAAATTATCATATAAGTTTGTAGATGTATTGATTATAGGACTTTTCCCATTTTCAAAACCAAGAGCAAATTTGTCTTTTGATGGTTTTGAGAGTTGATTAATTCATCAAGAATTACAGTACCTCCTTTTAGTTTTAACCCCTTGCTAATTTGTTCTTTTTCTTTTTCGAGTTCTTTTCTCATATTGACAACTTCTTCCTCAAGTTTTGAACATTCATTTGCTTTCTCAGTGAGCTTGGTATTTAAACAATCTTCAATCCTCTTGTCTTCTTCAATTTTGACTTTTAAATTAGATATTATTTCTTTCGTATTTTTGAGGTTAACCCCACATTCTTTTTCCTCTTCTATCCAAGCTTTCAGTTTGCTAATTTCCTCCTTTAGTTTTCTAACTTGTGTTTTTAGTTTGTCAATTTTCTCCTCTAATTTTTCAAGCATAACTTCATATTTCATATTCAGTTCCCTTGCTTCATCCAAATCATTAAGATCTGACTAGAGTTCTCCTTTAAGATCTACCTCATCTATATGTATGTCCCAACCTTCAGGGTTCATAGACTCTAGATCTGGTTCTAGAATAAATATATCATTAGGCATTGTTTTAGGTTCCATGTGTTCAAATGTAGGATTTACCTTAGCTATTAGGCTTTTGAAAGGAACTCATCTCTAATACCAATTCTTGAACACATATGGAGACTGAGAGGGGGGGTGAATCAGTCTATACAAAAATTAGCTACTTCATTTTAAATAAAAATACTTGAAGAACTGAAAGTAAAGCATGCATCAAATCAAATAACACAATGACACCAGAATTTTTACGTGGAAAAACTAAAATGGGAAAAACCATGGTGAGTGTTAGCTCACAATATATAATTCTCACTATTATAAAGATAATTAAAAACTTTGTTTTAGGGATACCACCCAAGGAGGCTACTACTCATTGAATAGAGTTTTAGGGTCACTCCCAAGGAAGCTAGAACTCCCTACAGACTCACTATCTGATATAAAGATTACAGAGATAACAATTGCATGAACTATTGTATGAAAACATCTAACTTATGATGATATTGCAGTCCTCTTTTCTTGCTCAACTTATATCATCAAACTGACTTCACACACTTCATCCTTTTCACACCAATCTGTCGTACACCACTCTATCACATTTGTATCAACACATTCCCTTCACTTAAACCACACTTAATTTCAACACTGAAATGAACTTACATTTATATGCACAAATTCCACAAACACTTACAACATCAATTAGGTCAACCTAATTAGATGAAACGTGCAACACCATAACATGTCAACACAAACCTCTAAGATAGATGCCTTGTGGAGGGAACCAAAACATGTAGCACATCAAAATAGGTTAGCATGACCTATAATTATTCCCATGAACCCACTCATATCATAACTCAACTCCGCACAACCTAGGACACTTAGATCAGCACCAAATACTAAAACTAGTGAAGAATGAACCAATTGTTCATCCAGAAATTGACATGCGGACCATCAAAATGCTTGCCACTTGAATTACGCACACTTCTGGCATTTGTAAACACTTCCTCAAAACTACATAGCAAAAAGGTCATCTATGATGGAATACGAAGCATTCCAATCATGCACTTTGCCATTGTAACACTATCACAACTTAGCTAATACTCTATCAATCAATATCTTCAACTGCGGAAGACATACAACCATGAAACTTTGAATATAGACATCTTTAATCATGCACCATGAATACCACAAAACCACATAACAAAATTCTACATAGCAGAGCAAAATACTTTCTCTTTTATGATTGTTTAAGCATTAAAGCTCTATTTTCAAACTACTAAACCAAGGAATTCTTCCACAAGTCCAAATGATGTGAAATTTAAAACATATATGCTCAATACCATTATCTTCCTATTCTCAATTCCACAAGGTCATATCTTCAATAGTGGTAAAGTGTGGAGAAGAATTTTGATCTGGAGTGACCACAAACTCTTATGAAAATACACTACGTATTATTATGAAGTATACCGGACCATGTCCCAATGACTTGAAAATGTAGGAGAGAGAGCATATGCAACATATGTACAATACTTGTGTCTAATTCTTCTATAACATCTATACAATCCTTGTGTCAGAGGGCAAGTCCATATAATATGCATCATCATAAACATAGTACTTATTGTGCATGATATTAATGATGACTAATGTAGATAGTCTTCAATACACTCTTCAACCACTGTTGACATCAATGACAATAAAATGGCAACATCTTGTTCCTCCCAAGCTTCTTGTAAGTTCTTCTCTAGAAGGATCACCTTGTTGTCCATATAGGTGGTCATTTTCCTATAGTTTATTATGGGATGGTTTGATTGAATGACATCATCTAGTTCCCAAACTAGATTGTTGTATGTAATGGAACTGTGTGGTTCCTATTTCTGATGCTTTGAATTTGAGTCTTCAAAGTCAAATTAGTTTGAAATTGGAGCTATTAGATGCGAGAGTGTGATGGATTCATTAGAGGGCAAGTTCCCCTAAACTTTGTGTGATGAAAGAAGAGTGGAAGAGATGTGTGGAGATGTGAAAACTCCCATCCTCAAAGGATTTGTTAAAGCAATGAGAGTGCAAAGAGACTCTATCAATTTAAGTTTTTGTTGTTCAATTTAGGTTCACCAAAATATGTGATAACCAAAATGTGATAAACACAATTTGGGTGAGTTAGACTCCAAGTAACACAATTTGGGTGCGTTAGACTCCAAGTAACAATTTGAAACATATATGCTCAATACCATTATCTTCCTGCCCTCAATTCCACAAGGTCATATCTTCAATAGTGGTAAAGTGTGGAGTAGAATT
The DNA here is from genome assembly GCA_027924645.1 of Cunninghamia lanceolata. Lineage (NCBI taxonomy): Eukaryota > Viridiplantae > Streptophyta > Pinopsida > Cupressales > Cupressaceae > Cunninghamia > Cunninghamia lanceolata. The sequence goes on from BSBN01000596.1 coordinate 6,757,956, forward strand.
CTGATCCAAAGTGACCACAAACTCTTATGAAAATACACTAAGTATTTATTCTGAAGTATACCAGACCATGTCCTCATGACTTGAAAATGCAGGAGAGAGAGCATATGCAACATCTGAGAGAGCATATGCAACATCTGTACAATACTCGTGTCTAATTCTTCTGTAACATCTGTACAATCCTTGTGTCATAGGGCAAGTTTTGAAATTAGGGCAAACAACTGAGAGGGGGGTGAATCAGTTGTCACAAAACTTTTATTTTTTGTTGTATTTAATCTTCTTTTCCACTTATTAACAGATTAATTATATAACCATGAAAGCATGAATCAACAACACATGAGCAGAAACATAATCAACACACATAACACCAGGATTTTTACGTGGAAACCCAGTTAAGGGAAAAACCACAGTGGGGGTTAACCCATAAGATTTATTCTCTATTAAAAGAATAGAAAAATGGGAAGGCACTTGCCTTTGGGCACACTGCCCAAAGCTCACTACTCAAAGGAGGCTCACTACCTACAAGAACATTCACAATGTTAACACTGAAAGATTAAACTGAGAAAACATCATCTTCTTTATGCAAGGTTCAGTTCCATTGACGTGCACAACACCTCTGCTCTGCTCCCACTCACTTCCTTGTTACATCTGCATCTTCGCTTGCATCCCCACATTTCCATGACTTCACAACCCTTATTTATACATGACATAGACTTTGGAATGAACATCAAAGTCAGCCTAACAATCATCTATCTGGAACATTCTCCAAGATAGGCATTACAAGAAATTACAATTACAAGACTTAAAATGCTTCATGTGAACCATCACACTATTGGCCAAACATAGCTGGGACTTGAATCTCCCTCAAACAACATGCCACACTCTACATAACTCTTCGTAGATCATCTGCAACACGCACCAAGCATCTGGTCGGCCAAGACTGGAAAGAAAAACAACACTCAAGGAGAAATATTCAACCACGAGCTCAATCTTCAATGCGAACCACCATCACAATAGGCACATGATCCAAAGACCACCACAAGCATAATGAAATCAACAAGAACAACCGCATCACCTCAGATCACCAGAAACACTTGCATCTTCATCTAGAAACTTAAGAACACTAGCTGTCATGACTATCACACTAGAAAGATTGCTTGCGGACCTCCAAACCATGAACCACTTGCGTTGAGGACACACACCAACATCCCAAACATACCTATAAATCCATATACCATAATATTCCAATACGGAGCAATCCGGTTCAAATTTCTGTCACTCTGTCACCTCTGAACAATTTGCAAAACCCGGTTCTACTCAAATGGCCATAACTTCACCAATTCTTCATGCGGACCTCTCAAATCTTAACTAGAGAAACTTCAGACAATCCTCTACACAACCCTTTGGTCTGCAAACTTTGATCTTCTTCTCCCAGAAATGCAGAGCAATCGACATCACTGGACTGCACTGTCTTCACTGTTTCTGACAAAGAGATATGTAACTCACTTGCTTCTTCCGGAGAGGCTAATTTTCTCAATATCCTCAACATACAAGTCTTCTGAACAAGTAATAGAATAAGATACAATTGACACCAATGACAACAAAGATATGTTGACATTAATGACAACCCCGATTAGGCACATATTTGCAACAACAAGTCCATATAATATGCATCATCATAAACATAGTACTTCTTGTGCATGATATCAATGATGACTAATGTAGATAGTCTTCAATACACTCTTCAACCACTATTGACATCAATGACAATAAAATGCCAACATCTCGTTCCTCCCAAGCTTCTTGATAACCAGAATGTGATAAACACAATTTGGGTGAGTTAGACTCCAAGTAACACATCTATTGCACCCTTGCTAAAGCCATTGTCTGAAACACTCCTACCTTTCCATAGAAATCCAACTAGGTAGGCATGATTGGGATGATTACTCTCTTCATATGGAAGAACAGAATTATGGGTGTGAGTGGAGTTGTTGTGTTGGATGTTTGAATTATTGAATTTTTGCACCTCATGATGAGACCAAGGGTTTCCTTGATGTTTTCCTATGTTTGTTTGAAAATTATGTTTTGTTTTTATGCCTTGTGATGAAACTGAGGACTTCTTCGATGTTTGTTTTCTAACAAAAGTTGAATGTGTATGCCTTGTGATGATACCAAGGGCTTGAATGTTGTGAGTTTCTTAATGTTTAAAATAAATTTCTAATTCAACTAAGACTAAATGAATGAAAACTTTTCTTTCCCTAATTTTAAAAATAATTTAATTACTATAAAAGGGAAATATGAATGAAAACTGTATGGTTTTCCCTAATGCAATATAACTATGTTTTTGTATGTTTTCTAAGATTGATTTTACATCTAATCTAAAATTGTAACTACTCTAGTAAAAATAAGAAATGTAATCTAAGGAAAGCAAGTAATTCTATTATATCCTATCAAGAGAAAGAAAGGCAACATTTTACTTTCCCAAGAGCAAGATGTGAGCTAATTACTAATAAAACAAACCTATAATAATGGGTGCTAGTGTCAGACATATGTCCTTAGAGGTATTTTGGTAACTATCTCCTCCTCTACAATAGTGGGGCCCTCCTCTTGGTGATAGGGATAAAAATAGGGATGTAAGGGAATGAAAAAATAGCTTAGAAGCAATAAAAAGTTTGAAAGAAGGAAGGCTTGATCCTTATACAAACATAGAAGCTAAAGGGGATTCTATGTATATGATTAGCTAAGGAAAGAATACATGAAAAAAAAACCCTAGGGGAAATCTTTGAATCTTTGCAAAATAAAAATAAAAATAAAAACTAAAGTAAGAGGCTCGAAGGCCTATGAAGAAGTTTATAGAATTTTGTGAAGAAGTGATGTTACTTCTTCATGTGTGTCAATAACGAAGGGGTAAGGGGTATTTATAGTTAAAGAAGGGAAGGAATGGGAGAAGAGATAAGATCATAAAGAAAGCACAACTCAAGAAAAAATGGAAACAATCCATGAATAGTCGAAGAGATAAATAAGAGAATTAAAGAGATAATTAAAACAAATTAAAAGAGATAAATTTCAATCATGAGTTCAATTTATAAAGAAAGAAAGGAAATATATGAGTTGGCATGAAAAAGAATGAGCTAGAATGGGCTAAAGTACAAGTAGAAAGGCTAAAAAGATGAAATGATGCACGCATTCAAAAATGATAGGGTCACCCCTTTTTCCAATCAGGGTCTCCCAAGTGACCCAGGAACACTAGGGTGACCCTAAGGAGAAACCCAAGAACACCAAGGGTGACCCTAAAACACCAAGGGTGACCTTAAATAAGAAAACAATAGGGGTGATTAGGAAAAACATGAGGCATGGAAAATCAAATTAGGGGTTGAAAAAGATGGTCAAGGAAGGTAAAAACATAAGGGACATGTCACCAAGAGTGAAACTACTAATAGGAGTGTAATTCATGCCTACGTGGTTGTGATTAGGACCTCTTTATCATCATCAGACTACCATGTAGGCCTACCACAATTTTAGTACTTACATGATCTAACCCTAAATTTGAAAGATTCTCATGATATGGGCCCTTGTTCCATTTTTCTCTATTTGTTGTAGGATTTGAGTTTGTTCCTGAACTATTTCTTTAGAAAGATTTCCCTAACTAGCAAGTTTTCCTTGATCTTTTCTAAGATTGCTTTGATCCAATTTTCTCTCTCTCTAGGGCACATGAAGTGCAAATGTTGAATTAGGAAGAGGGATGACTAATTTTTTTTTAATTTTTGCAAGCTATTGAGCATTGAACTATTGAATGCCTCATGATGAGATTGAGGGATTTCTCTTTGCATGTTTTATTTTTAGAGTTCTATGAAATCTCTAAATGCATGTTACTCTAAATGAATGCAAGATCTAATATGGCTTTTCCCTCATGCAATTTATCTACCATTTTTGGTGTTTTTTTCATTTTCTATATGTAAACTATTCTAATGAAAGCAAATGCAATGAATTTAATCTAAGAACTAATCTAATAAAATAGATAATTATATCTAATATCTAATCTAGTAAAGTAGGATATTCTAATCTAACCAAGAAGAGATAAAGGGATTTTATTCTTCAAGGGAAAGGTGAATTTTCTAATTACTAAATCAAAATAAGATGCTTTTCAAAAATAAAGGAACCTATGAAAAATAGTGGTGCTGATGCAAGCTTGTGTCCTTAAGGATCTAGTTTTTTTCATATCCTCCTCTACAATAGTTGGAACCTCCACTTGATGACAGGGAAAAAACTAGGATATTGAGGCAAACTAAGAGTTGTATGCAAGATTCGAGAAGCTTTAAAGCTTTGAAATTAAATGGAAGAGGCAAATGTAGTTATGTAGAAGCATAAGATGCTTAGGGAGAATTACAATAGCAAAAATGATAGAGCTCCTAAGGGTGATTCTATAGAATGAGAGATTTGTATAGAAGAAATCCAAGTTGCAACAATACACAATCTCCTCTAAAATCAAGGGAGAGGAAGTATTTATAGCATGAAAAGAAACACCAATGGTGGGCTTGATTTGGAGCTAATAGAAGGATAGATTCAAAGATCATAGGAGACTGATGGAGAGATAAAAAAAATAATTGAGAGATAACAAAATACTAATTGAGAGTCAAGGGGAGAGGAGAATCAATTAGGGGGGGTACTATTTTAGTCAAGATTAGAGAAGAATCTTAATCACAAGAAAAAACAAAAGCAAACTAATTGGAACTGAAAGAAATCACACCTGTTAAAAGATGACAAGTATGCCCCTTTTAAGAACTAGGTCACCCCTTTTTCCAACGTAGGTCACCTAAGCAACCTTACAACTTAATTTTAGGTCACTCGAGTGATCTTAGGGTCTCTTGGGTGAACCTCTAGTTGAGGATCTGCAAAAGGGTTTCTTGTATGTGTGACTTGACTTGGAACTCAAATCGAGGGATGAATAAGATGGATAAGGGGCTAAATAAGTTGAGGGCTGACATCATCAAGCATAAATATTACTAAGAAGATACAAGTCGTGCCTTTAAGAGTCATGAGCTAGATCACCAAATCATCATCAGATTATCATGTTAGCTTGTGAAATTTTAGGCACTTACTATTAATGACATTATTTTACATTGTCATTGAGGTGTATGGAACATATGATTGGATTCATGTATGTGGATATGTATATGGTTACCTCATTTTATATTTTAGTGTCATATTGTACTAGTCAGTGATGTTCATGTGGATTACCATCGGGGTGGGTGCAAAAAGTTGGGGGGCCAAAAAGTGGCCAACTCAAAAAAAAATTAGACATAACACGATCGCGTTATAACGCGCTCGTGTTATGGCTTGGTGTTTCCGAGCCTACACCAAGCCATAACGCGCTCACGTTATAAAGCAAGCATGTTATGTGCTGTTATATATATAAAAAAATGCAGCGTTCCATTTCATTATTTTATAACAAATTACAAGAAACCCGTGTCTTGAAAAGAGAAAAGAGCATGCTTGCGTTATCTAAGATCTAATCACTAGCTATTTCTTGTCGATTCATCATCAAAATACTGCCACAACGTCGAGGAAATTGAAGAAGTAAGTTTTATTTGCTTTCTTATGTGAATTTGTTGCTAAATAGGTAGGTTAAAATAGTTTTTGATGTAAATTTATTAAATTTACAGGAGTTGATAATGCACCTTCTCGTCCTCCTAAAAATCCATAAAATCCTCCATCACCTAAACAACAAATACTTGCTGAAGAAGAACCCCAACCACAAACACCTCCATTTATTCCTGAATATGCCCCTGGAACACAAGAAAATATAATGGGGAAAATTGAAAATAATAAGAAACAAATTGAGGACATAATTACAAGGTTGAAAGAACTTGCAACTTCAACCTTGCATAGATCCACGCTTGCTCAATCCCTTGAATCTATGTTATCAAATGTAGATTCAATTAGCAAGCAAATCACTAGTTGGATAGAAAAGAGGAGAGAATTTAGAGAGTATTATGCAGACAAGTTGTCATATGAACAAGTTAAAAAAGAACAAATTACAAAACTAGACTTGTGTTCTATTTTCACAGACCCACAAACAAATGAATCTCTACCCCTTACATGCAAGAGGTTCCCTATCCATTGGTGTAACAACCAAGTGATAAGGGACAATGTTGTGTAGAGGTGTTGGATAGTTTTTGACCATCCTCCATGCAACAATAATGAGGTTCCACAATATTTTTTGAGGAAACTCTACTACGAGTTTGTCAAAAATAAAGTGCTAAATTATTTTGATATGCAAGAGTTCCAAGGTAGAGGTAGGGGGTCAACACAAGATAGACCAAGGGAACATGTTGACCCACAGCGGCCAGCAAGATGAGCACTCACCAAACCAGCCCATGAGCACGTTTCTATCCCTTCCGTTGTGAAGGAGAGTGTTGAGGTCGAGACACTTCAGTCCATTAGTGCCTTGACCCAGAGCATCTTATAGCATGCTAGTCCTACAGTACAGTGTGGACTGGGGGAGAGTTTGAGTACGGTTCCACCCCATACTTGTCAGACTTGCAGGTTAACATGTGGTTATGACCCCATGGATAGTCATGACATAGGTGTGCAAGCTACATCTGCAGCTGAGCAGACAGTGATGACAGATGCCCTCATGAGTGAGACTTTCAGGATTGATACTCAGGTAAATATTAACAAGTTCATTGAAATTAATTTATTAAATTTCATTTTTGAAATGCAAGATTAACTAATTTAGTTTGATGATTTTAATGAAATTTTAGGGTCATAGCGTTGATGCAGTTTTCAATGGTTCTCTACCTGCATATTACACTACATCATCTACTGTCGGGGTAAGTAACTAGTAAACAATTATAAATATTACATGTGAATAGCATCATTATATGAATGCTATTCTAATATCTAATTTTGGATGTTGAATAGATTAATATTGGAGATTTCACGGCAACACGTGCCAGCGGTGGTGGACTTCAAAGCTTCACAGAGGTAATAAAATAAATAGTTTAATGAAGGAATTATACTTACTAGATTTTTGTATGTGATTTGTGTGCTTTATTGTGTGTACTTCCATGTTTAGGTGAATGTGTGTGTATATTAGGAGCCATGATTTGCATCACTATTATAGTTTTCGTAATTGAATAATGTTGTTTTATTTCCAGATGATGTAGGCTACGGAGACACCTCCCGATGTTCATAGGGAAATGGAGCATGGTGTGTCCTCTGCAATTCATAGCTCCATGCCATTGACGAGGGTATGAGGTAGATTAGTAAATTTCAATTTACATTCATTGTTATAGTTGTTTATTTTTGAAAAATCAAAAGATTATTGATTTGAAGTTTAATTTCTATCTAGATGGTTTCTATAGGACATGACATCACTACAACCTAATCCTGCTACTAAGGCAAATGAGAAGACAGATTATATGGTACCGGTAAATGATTATTTTGTCAAATGTTTCATTTTTTATAACATGTAATTTCTATATATTAATGTCTATAATTTTTATTGTAACAGCTACAGATCCATGAACAACTAAATAGGAGGAGTAGCCCTTGGGTTCGTAGTAGACCACCCACATACGCGTCTCCATCCCCTAGAAGTTCAAAGGCTGCTCGTGATCTATTCTCTTCACTAGACAGAGGGGAATGACTTTTTATTATGTTCCTTTGTTGTATGCCTATATGGCATTTGTAGACATATATGTTGTATTGCATATAGTTGACATTGTATGCCTATATGGCATTCTTGTAAGCCTATATGGCTATTTTGTATATATGTTATACTTATATCGATAGATATTGATGTATGCCTATATGGATATTTGGTTAATACAAATCTTTTTTATTGATGGCATCCATATTTGCATTATAAATCCACATTTGAATGGATATTTGTAGATGGTTACTTCAAATATTTAAAGTCCAATTGTATTACATAGGATGTTTGTTGATCCAATAAGCCAACTATTGTTATTCAAGTATCACCTAAACCCCATTCTAGAACTAAAAGATAAGAGTTGTATTTAGAATAAAAATCAATCATCATGTTGAATAGAAAATATTCATATTCTTTATGAGTTGCTCAATTGAAAATATTCAAATGAGTATGTTGATCCATATTCTTTATGAGTTGGTCAATTGAAAATATTTCTTAATTTCTTGTTATTATACCATATTGGGATGCAAAGAGTATATCTTTTTGTTTTGAATAAGATAGTCAAAATCATATGCTTATAAGCACCTGATGACCATTGTGGTTATTAAATGTAATTCCTCTTTCATATAAGGCAAAGTTATGAGAGTACATTGAGTCTTACCTAATTTTAGTATGCAACATAAAATTGGAGCTATAGGCTTCCATAAGTCATCAACAATCAAGGTTCAAGGTTGTCATTGAAGTCAAAGGGTCAAGGTTGTTTTTCATTAATGTCAAGGTTGATGCCATGATGTTGATAAGGTTATACAGTGATTCAATGTAGGTGATGGTCATGAGGTGCATGATGTTGTGAATATGGTTTTCATGATAAGGTCTCTTAATTCATGTTGATGTTGCACAAGAAAAACATGGTTCATATCATGCAAGGTTCATGTTCATGGTGGATGTGGTTTTGTTCATGCAAGGTTTTGTTGTGAATATGGTTTTCATGATAAGGTCTATCTTGGAAGGTTGATATGATGCAAGGTTCATGTTCATGGTGGATGTGGTTTTGTTCATGCAATAAGAAGTTAGAGAAGACACAAGATTTCATAATCATAATTCAATGTCATCATCAAGGAGAGTTATATTTATCAAGGGGAGTCATGAGTTTGATTCAAATGTGAAGTTGTTCATGTCTTAGAACCCTAAGCCTATAATAAGTGTCATACTATAATGTCTTTCTTCTGATGTCCCTGAGGTCTTTGAAATGTCCTAGATATCTCTTGATGAAAGTTAGAATGTTTAAGTCTTTCTTATTGATAGTTAGGGTTTGCATATTGGGCATTAAACCCTAAAAAGAATCTACTTTTCTTAAGACTTTAAAACCCTCAATTGCCTGTCGTGTGTAAAGTGCCCTTTTGTTTTAATTTAATATTGACTTATAATCACAACTTACTATCACTTAAATCAACCTACTAAAGGGTCTTTAAGTCATTAGTTCACCGGCCCTTCAATCTAACTCAACCGGCGTCTCTGGTAAACTCTCATAAGCCTGAGCGCCATATCATAATCGAAGGTCATATTTAATTGATATGAGGGTGGGAAAAAGGATTGGAAGGTCAGTATTTAAAAGGAATTTGGAATACAAACAGTCATCTCTATGTGGTTGAATTTGATGGGCATGCCTTTATAAAAGGCTAAAAGACAGCTTTATGCAGGATATCATCGTATTTGTAGTGTTTGAAGATTGAAGACTAGTTAGTGTTTGTAGCTCAGACTGTTTCAACATGTTTGGGTGTGAAACAGGACCATGCCTAGTCTAAACGTACCCATTCGAATGTGTTGGAATTGTCAGTTTGGCCACACAAGGAGAAGAACAAAAGTTACACCCCTTTACAACTTTACACTGCCTCCTTCTGACGATTTTTGGGGTAGCAGAAAACCTTTCACCATGGGCAAACACCTTAGAGATATAAAAAACTAAGAGAGGTTATTGTAGAGGGACCCTACGTGATCGTGTTGCCTCAAACGGAATGTATCAGAGTGACATAGTTTCTGAGTAATAGCAAGTCAAAGATTGTTGCCTTTTTGCACTTTGGACTCTTAAGGGATATCACCGGTACAATGTAGCTCAGACTATTTCGGCATGTTTGGGTACAAAATAGGACCATACCTAGCTTAAATGTACCCATCCAGATGCATTGGAACTATCAGTTTGGCAACACGAGGAGAAGAACAAAAGTTACACCCCTTTACAACTTTACACTGCCTCCTTCTGACAATTTTTGGGGCAGCAGAAAACCTTTCACCATGGGCAAACCCCTCAAAGATATACAAAACCTAGAGAGGTTATTGTAGAGGGACCCTATATGATCGCGTTGCCTTAGACAGAATGTCTCTAAGTGACACAGTTTCTAAGTAACATCTCGTCAAAGATTCCTGCCTTTTTGCACTTTGGACTCTTCAGGGATATCATCGATACAATGTAGCTCAGACTATTTCACCATGTTTGGGTGAAAAATATGACCATGCTAGCCTAAACGTACCCATCCAAACGTGTTGGAATAGTCAGTTTGGTTTCATCAAGAGTAGGAGAAAAGTTACACCCCTTTGTAACTTTACACTACCTCCTGACAATTTTTGGGGCAACAGAAAACCTTTCACCATGGGAAAATGCCTTAGAGATATAAAAAACTGAGAGAGGTTATTGTACAGGAACCCTACATTATCACGTTGCCTTAGATAGAATGTTTCTAAGTGACATAGTTTTTGAGTAACATCTCGTCAAAGATTGCTACCTTTTTACACTTTGGACTCTTCAGGGATATCGTCAATACAATGTAGCTCGGACTGTTTCAGCATGTTTGGGTAAAAAATAGGACCATGCCTAGCCTAAACATACCCATCCAAATGCGTTGGAAAGTCAGTTTGGTCGCATCAAGAGCAAGATGAAAGTTACATCCCTTTGCAACTTTACACTACCTCCTTCTGATGATTTTTGGGGTAGCAGAAAACCTTTCACCATGGGAAAATGCCTTAGAGATATTAAAAATTGAGAGAGGTTATTGTAGAGAAACCCTACATGATCACGTTTCCTTAGATGAAATGTTTCTAAGTGACATGGTTTTCGAGTAACATCTCGTCAAAGATTGCTGCCTTTTTGCACTTTAGACTTTTCAGGGATATCGTCGGTACAATGTAGCTCAGACTGTTTCGGCATGTTTGGGTGAAAAATATGACCATTCCAACCATAAATGTACCTATCCAGACGTGTTGGAACAGTCAGTTTGGTCGCATTAGGAGAAGGATGAAAGTTACACCCCTTTGCAACTTTACACTACCTCCTTTTGACAATTTTTGGGGCAGCAGAAAACCTTTCACCATGGGAAAACACCTTAGAGATATAAAAAACTAAGAGAGGTTATTGTAGAGGAACCCTACATGATCATATTGCCTTAGACATAATGTTTCTAAGTGACACAATTTTTGAGTAATATCTCATCAAAGATTGCTGCCTTTTTGCACTTTGGACTCTTCAGGGATATCGTCGGTACAATGTAGCTCAGACTATTTCGGCATGTTTGGGTGAAAAACAGGACCATGCCTAACATAAATATACCTATACAGACACATTGGAATAGTCATTTTGGTTGCATCAAGAGCAGGATAAAAGTTACACCCCTTTGCAACTTTACACTACCTCCTTCTGACAATTTTTGGGGCAGCAAAAAACCTTTCACCACAGGAAAAGGCCTCAGAGATATAAAAAATTGAGAGAGGTTATTGTAGAGGAACCCTACATAATTGCATTTCCTTAGAAGAAATGTTTCTAAGTGACACGGTTTTTGAGTAACATCTCGTCAAAGATTGCTGCCTTTTTGCACTTTGGACTCTTCAGGGATATCATCGGTACAATGTAGCTCGGACTGTTTCGGCATGTTTGGGTGAAAAATAGGACCATGCCTAGCATAAATGTACCTATCTGGATGTGTTGGAATAGGCAGTTTGGTCGCATCAGGAGCAGGATGAAAGTTACACCCCTTTGCAACTTTACACTACCTCCTTCTGATGATTTTTGGGGTAGCAGAAAACCTTTCAGCACGGGAAAATGCCTCAGAGATATAAAAAACTAAGAGAGGTTATTGTAGAGGAACCCTATATGATTGCATTGCCTTAGACAGAATGTTTCTAAGTGACATGATTTCTGAGTAACAACTCATAAAAAATTGTTGTCTTTTTGCACTTTTGACTCTTCAGGGATATCATCGGTACAATGTAGCTCAGACTGTTTCGGCATGTTTAGGTCAAAAATAGGACCATGCCTAGTCTAAATGTACCCATCCAGACACATCAGAACTATCAGTTTGGTCACATTAGGAGCAGGGCACCAAAAATACAAAAGTTGCTTTGTGTAACTTGACAACATTGACACTTTTTTGCAACTAGACTCAAAGACTCAAACTGACCCCAAATGACTCAAATTGGCTCAAAAACATATGAAATGCTCTTAGAGGACCTTATTACATACAATTAACTCAATCAAAACAAAATTTCACTTTTTGACCCCTTTTGGAGGCATGACAACCTGGGTGCCCCTACACCATTAGTGCAACTGAAGTCGATAAAGTTTTCCTATTAAGAAAAAGAGCTTCCCTTAGCTTCAAGAAATATAAATATTCTATACTGACAAGGCCAACCACGTGAAGGTGGAAGCTCATGTGGCCTCACCTAAGACCTAAGACACATGTATTATAGTAGACGTAGGACACCTAAGACACCTATTGTATAGTATGTATCTAGATTTTATAGACATGGTGATGATGTAAAAATGTGTATATGTGTGAAAATACAGCAAAAAATAAAAAAAGACAAACCTTACAAATTAATGTGCATACTACAACTCAATGTAACATGACTTTACAAAATCAATGTGAATACTTACAAATTAATCAAATGAACCATCCGGGTCAGCTAGTATTGCTTCATGGTCAGACTCACGCACCTTCCATAAGGTCTTGTTCAAAGGTCTACCCCAATATTGTATCAAATAAATATTGGATGCCATGACAAGGTTCAAGTAATGAAGAATCTTCTGATGCGTGTCAAAGTCTTGAAATAGCCAAACATTAACACTCTTATGTGGGTACCTTCTAAGCCATGTTCCAGTAACAACTACTAAGTCTGTAGGGTATTCGATGTTTTCTCCATCTGTAACTGGGGCCTCCAATTTATTTTTGGCCTCAACACAATGACACAAGTAATAATTTGTTCCCTCTTTGTTATCTTCATCTGTAATAACTGCATATACATGCCCTACATTAATATGTGTAGCAAATTAGATGAAATTAGTTAACATTACAAAAACACTATAAAGTAAGATGACATTAGGAATTTCAAAAACTATGCAAATACATATATTACCTGGTTGAACTAGATATGATATGTGGTCAAAGTCAATTGATGATTCCATCTGTGTTAGTTCCAGTGTCGTCAGAGGTTGATACGTGTCAAGTGGGCTAAGATAACTTAACTTTCATTCACCAACCCACTCATTTGACTCGCACTCATCCTAGGCTTGAATTGTACAGGAATAACAAAAGCATGATATATTTCACGTATGGATACTCCATGAACCTGTAATTGAGCTTCTGAAAGAGTGCATCTCACTTGATCTTGTCAGTGTAGAATAGTCCTCATATGGTGCAATGTTAGTATCATCTATCAACCAAAAAAATCTACGAACTGAAGACCTACCTTCATTACCTAAATCCATGGAAGCATTACACCACTCGACAATTGATTTTGCATCTGTCAACTTTGCATTGTCTTTATACTTTAACTCTTCTCATGCTATGTCTCTTTTGATACATTCTCCTGCACCATCATGATCCCCCTTTATATGCTCGGCCTCACAAAAGTTCCATGTATGCTGAATACCTGTAAAATTATGCCTCCTACTTAGCCAATAGAAATTCTGCGAGTTCTCGAATTGTGATGCACAGTTATCTGACCATATGATATGCTAACTGAACGATATGCCCCTTCTAGCCAAATCATTGTAGAACACCTGAAAGCAACCTTGCACGAACTTCGTAGAATGCGTGCGATCATCACTGATATAGAAATGATACTCCCTTATTATCTTTCTGTCATCCTCTGTACTATCATTCAGATGAATGAATGCGATGTGCATAAATATAGAAATCTGTGTGGAGTTGTAATATTGTGGTTGCACCTCATGATGTGGCTATAGACTGTAGTTCTCTGCAAAGTCGACAACTCAAACAATGCTACCAACCAGAAATATGTCCTTGCATAACATGAATTGCAAGTCTGACCATCAATCTCTATGGGCATGTCTTGCATACTCATACACTATGTTGTCACGAAATATAGGCATAAACTGATACGTTGGAATATTTTCAATAACCAATTCACACCTCTTTGCTTCTTTACCATCTTTTGTATTGTATGCCACTGTTTTATACTTGTTGAACTCTACTAGTTCGTTTCCAACCGCATGTGTTCTTTCCATATGTTCACATATTGGCATACGTTGCAAGGCACTGCAATAATGACATGTGTCATCCAAGAATAATTTCTTGTAGAATATTTGACCTTCCTCTCTTTCACATAAAATTCTTGATATGAAGTCTCTTGAAGATATTGGTGGGGCATGTATGCCACAACCTTGCAAAACATTGTTAGTATGCAAATCTAAACATATAGACCGATAAACATCAAAATGGTTAGAAAATTCAATATGTAATCTACAACAACAAGTAGTGCATGTGTGATTTATCTTGACATAGAAAGGTTTTAGCATTTCAAAATATCTTTGACAAATTTTAATTTGAGGGTACTTCTCTAGAAATTTACCAAAAAATTGTGTTTGAATCTCATCCAAAAAATGCTTTGGATGTGGCTCACGGTTCTGACTACCAATTCTCCTCCTTATCACATCCCTTTGATTCAAAGATACCCTTGTGTAATTCTTCCAAAAGTCTTCAATTAGTGATCTCAATGCTTCAACAATTGGTTTATCTTTTCATGGTAGTCTCCCTGAGAACACCCATAATTCATTGGCATTAGTGTCCTATATTCTTTGGCGTCTTCCAACGGCTCTTGATAAAGTTTTCCTATTAATTCTCAATGCTTGACTCATCTTTCTAATGAGACGAGCTTTCCTTGTTTGACTACTTACTATAGTTGATGTCATCACATGCCGTGTTGCATTATACTTACACTCTCATATGCACTCATTAGATTCTTGACAATAGATTTTTCACTTGAAGCCTCTGATGTTCTCAACCCAAGAATCTTCATGATGGACCTATACTTTATACTTCACATCATTTCAACAAATAGTTGACATCCTGCGGTCTCATTTAACTTTTCAAAGAACAATCTCCAAATCTTATGAGCATATCTTCTACAAGTGTATTTTAGAATCTTACCTTCCATTGGCTGCAAAATATTCTCATCAATATCAATCAAATACTTTGGCTTTCTATGCAAAATTATAGGTGGTGTTAAGTTAGGTAAATTCATCTCAACATTAGGAATTTTATCAATATTTAAATGAGATGGGCTAGATGGCATACCTTCGATCGAAGATGGAATAGATGAGATACCTTGAGGTTGAGGTGGGAACGATGGCATACCTCCTTCATCACATGTGAGTGATGATGTACTCTCAACTTGAGATGTGGTAGATGGTGTCCCTACATGTTGACTTGTGGTAGAGGACATGTCTCCAACTATGGTATTCAAATCTCTCATAGCACGAAGTTTTTGCATTCATTCTCTTTGTGCCACCAATACCATATCTCTTTGTGATGGTTGCAGTTCCTCTTCAATTGGCATGTCTTCATTTATCATGTCCAATTTCCTCTTCTCACGAAGTTCCCTCATAGTCACTGCTTTCTTTGCATTCTTAGCTTCTATCTCTTCCTATGTTGGTTTAATTCTTGATCATTTCCTTGGCATGATGAAGAATTTGTCTATAGCATGATAAAGAGACCAATATTAGTTCCTAAGAAATGAATCCATACAAATAACTAAAATATATGTCATTCAACCCTTCATAGTAAATGTACATACACTCATCATGTAAAAGAGTAAATGTCACTCAACCAAAATAGGTACAAAGCATACAAAGCAAATTATTGCAGCCATACAAAGCATTATTGCACAATGTTATTGCAGCAATACAAAGCATTATGCTATAAAGTTCACTTCAGTCCTAGATGAGGATAAGGTCAAAGGAGAGTCACCTATTGAGGCTTGTGAAGGAATAGACAACAATTGAAGAGTGTAGACTTGAGTAAGGGTTTAGAATGGTTGTATCTTCTAAGTTCTTGAGGGGTAAGAAGACCTCTAGTAACCTTGTTCGATTTTGAAGTATTGAAGACCCTCTTTGTGCCTTTCTATAGGGATATTTCTTGAGAGGAAAGCTTATGAAATTAAGGGTATTGAATAGTATATAGTTGATCAAGGTAACCACCATCATGTGCTAACAAAGGACAATTAGAAAATTTTGAAATATTGCTGTGCCATGTGCATACAAATCATCATGAAAAGGTGCATAAGGAATGTCCTAGCCCAAGATATGTGCATACAAATCATCATGTCATCTGCATACTTGTATGATCTTGGCACCTATTCATTTGTATTTTAACTTGTTAATATGACAAGATAATAGTGGGATTGTATTTTTATTATGTTGTAAGGATTTATTCTTGTATAGTTTGACATCATGGTATGTTAAGGTCTATTTATTACACATAATTATTAAAGAGCCCAAGTGTAGAAAATATACATGGCATCATGGTGCAGGAGCACCCCTCCAACAAGCCAACTATACATCGGAGGGAGAAGACTAAGGTCTTAATATATTATTATGTCTTAAGCATTCCTATATTAAATGTAATAAGGTTTGTTTGACCAATCCATGTTATTGTAGTTTGATCTAGTTTTATGTGCTAGTCCCTAGGACACTTGTCGATCTATCATGACAAGGTTGTTAGTTTGTTAAGAGTTTGTTAGTTGGTTGTTATTTCCCAGCCAATTGGAATTGTCTCCCAGCCGCTGGGAACCAAGTCAGTACTACTCATAGTGAGTAGATAAATAGCCTAGATCTGATCGATTAGAGGATATAGAATAGATAGAACACTAGTTGTGAGATTGAGTTGTGCAACTGTGAGATCAGATATCTGTATGCATTTCTAAAAGTAATAAGAAGATCATGTTTGTGTTATCTTTCTGGTTTTCAAATTCACTGTGTAATCAATTTTCTACTTTGGAATCGAAATGGGTTCTTAACCCATTCCACCGGTTGGATTACTTCGTAATCAGTGGAATGGCTATATATATAGATCTGTGTTTTGTTTTGTTTTCCTGTTTCATTCATTTTCATGTTTGCAGGATCACTGGTAGTATGCTTCGATAAACCCTAGCATCCTCATGTGCTAGGTTGGCAAAGTACAAAAGTCTGTATGTTTGCGGAAGAGATAGTTCTGTGCAATCGTTAAGCATGAAGCGGGTCAAAACAGTGAAAATCTGTGTGGTTTTAATAGACATACAAATTGTGTATATATCACTTTTGTATGCGAGATATACATTTTGTGAGTATATCACTATCGCATGTTCCTGTGTGTATTGCAGTTGTCTATCGCGGTTGCATGTAGCAAATGTACATTGTAAATGTACAAATCCATCGGCATACAAAGGAGAGAGAAAGCTTTGGATACATGCAAGGTGGTCAATGTTAGTCAAACCCTTCAGATGCATAATTGAGTTGCATGTTATGAATATACAAAGCTAAAACATATCGGATATACAATCTCTGTGTATATCGCTAATGCATATCGGGTTCATTCTCTGTGTATCCCACAATTGAATGGTTGTGAGTATCCTGTAGATGCATGTGGCGGATTGTATGTTTTGAATGTACATTATGGATGTACATCAAGTTGATACAAAGAAAGTCAGCAGTCACTTTTCTTGAAGGCATATTCAGCCAATGCATGTTCGTGTTGTATGTTTTTTTGAATGTATATTGAAATATACATTCTGCAGATACATCGGGTTAAGATGCATAAGGTTACTGGTAGCGAAGGTAAAGGGAACTGGCAATAGGGGGTTGTCATTTGTATGTTCCAATTGCATATAACGATTGTATGTTGAAACATACATTTTCTGCAGATGCAAATACCGACTGGTAGAAGCGGTAGATAGAACCGGCACGGCAAGTCAAAGGGTGTATGTATAGGCTAGAATGCGTTGGAGTGACAAAGAACAGTTGGAATGAAATATATCGGAGGATCCGATAGCTCAAGTGTTGCCGATAGAAGTGTCGGAGACACATTGATGTGAAATAGGACTTCGGTGCGAAAGGCATTTGGTTGGCCGATGAAGATGGTCTCACCGATGGACAAACATACAAAGGTAAATGTATGTTAGCGAGTGTTTGTCAACCATTTTGCATGTTTTCGTTGTCAGCTCTACATCACATCATGTGAGATTGTAGGTTACTTTCTTGATTGGGAATGTGTCTATTTTAATTAATGTTGACCTTTGAGATATCTTTTATTATGCATACCATGAACTAATTTAAAACATAGTCTATTATATAAACACAAGATATGTATACATAGTCTTTTATTATGCATACTGGATACAAGTGATATAAGCATGTATGATAAAGCATGATAAAGTAATTCAAATAGAATTAAAGAAAATGTAAAGAACGTGCATGTAAAGACTTGACATACCTAAAAAATAGAGATTCGAATGGAGAGAGTGCCCAATTATGTAGTGTTTTCTTCTTCTTGCATCAAACTCCTCAACAATTTGAGTTTTTCACCACTTGATTTCTTTTCAATGTCAAATTGAATAACACTAAAATATAATTAGTAACAACAATACTATTAACCAATCTATAATGTTAAATTCCTAAAATTGAATCACAATTAACATTGCAACAGTACAAAAATTGAAACTTGAATAGATATATATCAAATTTGATGTGAAAACTATGTTATTTCCTCCTTCTCAAGTTGGCAAAGCAAAAAAGGTGGTGGAAAGATCATGCAAAGGTGGTAGAATGTGTAATATGTGCATGTGAACTTCCCAACATGAAAACACTTATTTTTTGTCGGAACATGCACATAATCAACATGAAAACAAAGCATGTGGGCCTGGATCATGGGGGTCTAGGCTTTTTTACCATTTCTGTAGCAGGACAAAACATGAGCTCGCATTTTGTCCTACTATAGATTGATCCATAAATATGTATGCCTATCTCACCTTTGATAACACCTTTGCAATATCTCACCTCTAGTTCCATTAGCTCATGTTCTATCTCTCACCTCTCTATATCTCACTTATCTCTCCCCCTCACCTCTCTACCTCTCCCTTGTCTGTCTCTCAGTCGCTCCTTGTCTACCTCTCCATCCATCCTTAGCCATCTAGGTCTCACTTAATCCTAAACCCTAAAGCCTCAACCCTCAACCCTTAAACCTTAAATCCTAAACCCTATCCCTAAACCCTCAACACTTTACCTTAAACCCTATTCCCTCAACCATAAACCCTAATCCCTCAACCCTAAACCCTACACCCTATCATTAAACCCTAATCCCTTAACCCTTAGCCCTAAAGCCTCAACCCTCAATCCTTAAACCTTCAACCCTACACCCTATCCCTAATCCCTATACCCTTGACACTCTACTTTTACCCTAATCCCTCGACCCTCAACCCTATCCCTAAACCCTTAACCCTCAACCTCAACCCTCAACCCTCAATGTCAATCGCTAATCCCTCAACCCTTAACTCTAATCCATCAACCCTAAATCCTATCCCTAAACCATCAACACTATACCTTAAACCCTAATCCCTCAACCCTAAACCCTAAACCCTATCCCTAAACCTTAAACCCTAATCCCTTATCCCTAAACCCTCCAACCCTATCCCTAATCCCTATACCCTCGACACTCTAATTTAACCCTAATCCTTCAAGCCTTAACCCTATCCCTAAACCCTCAACCCTAAAACCTCAACCCTCAACCCTCAATGTCAAACCCTAATCCCTCAACCCTTAACTCTAATCCCTCAACCCTTAACCCTATCCCTAAACCCTCAACACTATACCTTAAACCCTAACCCTAAACCCTAATCCTTCAACCCTCAACCCTAATCCCTCAACCCTCAACCCTAATCCATCATCCCTCAACCCTCAACCCTATCCCTATTCCTAAACCCTCAACGGGCTCGATACTATACCTTAAACCCTAATCCCTTATCCCTAAACCCTCCAACCCTACCCCTAATCCCTATACCCTCGACACTCCACTTTAACCCTAATCCTTCGACCCTCAACCCTATCTGTAAACCCTCAACATCAAACCCTGATCCCTCAACCCTTAACTCTAATCCCTCAACCCTTAACCCTATCCCTAAATCCTCAACACTATACATTAAACCCTAATCCATCAACCCTAAACCCTAATCCCTCAACCCTCAACCCTAATCCCTTAACCTTCAACCCTAATCCATCATCCCTAAACCCTAAACGCTATCCCTATTCCTAAACTCTCAACAGGATCGATACTATACCTAAAACCCTAATCCCTTATCCCTAAACCCTCCAACCCTATCCCTAATCTCTATACCCTTGACACTCTGCTTTAACCCTAATCCTTCAACCCTTAACCCTATCCCTAAACCCTCAACCCTAAAACCTCAACCCTCAACCCTCAATGTCAAACCCTAATCCCTCAACCCTTAACTCTAATCCCTCAACCCTCAACCCTATCCCTAGACCCTCAACCCTAAAACCTCAACCCTCAACCCTCAACGTCAAACCCTAATCCCTCAACCCTTAGCAATAATCCCTCAACCCTCAACCCTAATTCCTCAACCCTAATCCATTATCCCTAAACCCTAAATGCTATCCCTATTCCTAAACCCTCAATGAGCTCGATACTATGCCTTAAACCCTAATCCCTTATCCCTAAACCCTCTAACCCTATCCCTAATCCCTATACCCTCGACACTCTACTTTAACCCTAATCCTTTGACCCTCAACCCTATCCCTAAACTCTCCACCCTAAATTCTCAACCCTCAACGTCAAAACCCTTTTCCCTCAACCCTTAACTCTAATCCCTTAACCCTCAACCCTATCCCTAAACCCTCGACACTATACCTTAAACCCTAATCCCTCAACCCTAAACCCTAAACCCTATCCCTAAACCCTAATCCCTCAACCCTCAACCCTAATCCCTCAACCCTCAACCCTAATCCATCATCCCTAAACCCTAAACACTATCCCTATTCCTAAACCCTCAACGGGCTCGATACTATACCTTAAACCCTAATCCCTTATACCTAAACCCTCCAACCCTATCACTAATCCCTATACCTTTGACCCTCAACCCTATCCCTAAACCCTAAACCCTCAACGTCAAACCCTAATCCCTCAACCCTTAACTCTAATCCCTCAACCCTCAACCCTATCCCTAAACCCTCAACACTATACCTTAAACCCTAATCCCTCAACCCTAAACACTAAACCCTATCCCTAAACCCTAATCCCTCAACCCTCAACCCTAATCCCTCAACACTCAACCCTAATCCCTCATCCCTAAACCCTAAATGTTATCCCTATTCCTAAACCCTCAATGGGCTCAATACTATACCTTAAACCCTAATCCCTTATCCCTAAACCCTCCAAACCGATCCCTAATCCATATACCCTCGACATTCTACTTTAACCCTTATCCCTCGACCCTCAACCCTATCCCTAAACCCTCAACCCTCGAACCTCAACCCTTAACCCTCAACCCTCAATGTCAAACCCTAATCCCTCAACCCTTAACTCTAATCCCTCGACCCTCAACCCTATCCCTAAACCCTCAACCCTAAAACCTCAACCCTCAACCCTCAACGTCAAACCCTAATCCCTCAACCCTTAACTCTAATCCCTCAACCCTCAACCCTAATTCCTCAACCCTAATCCATCATCCCTAAACCCTAAATGCTATCCCTATTCCTAAACCCTCAATGAACTCGATACTATGCCTTAAACCCTAATCCCTTATCCCTAAACCCTCTAACCCTATCCCTAATCCCTATACCCTCAACACTCTACTTTAACCCTAATCCTTTGACCCTCAACCCTCAATGTCAAACCCTGATCCCTCAACCCTTAACTCTAATCCCTCAACCCTCAACCTTATCCCTAAACCCTTGACACTATACCTTAAACCCTAATCCCTCAACCCTAAACCCTAAACCCTATCCCTAAACCCTAATCCCTAAACCCTCAACCCTAATCCCTCAACCCTCAACCCTAATCCATCATCCCTAAACCCTAAACACTATCCCTATTCCTAAACCCTCAACAGGTTCGATACTATACCTTAAACCCTAATCCCTTATACCTAAACCCTCCAACCCTATCTCTTCGACCCTCAACCCTATCCCTAAACCCTAAACCCTGAACGTCAAACCCTAATCCCTCAACCCTTAACTCTAATCCCTCAACCCTCAACCCTATCCCTAAACCCTCAACACTATACCTTAAACCCTAATCCCTCAACCCTAAACCCTAAACCCTATCCCTAAACCCTAATCCCTCAACCCTCAACCCTAATCCCTCAACACTCAACCCTAATCCCTCATCCCTAAACCCTAAACACTATCCCTATTCTTAAACCCTCAATGGGCTCAATACTATACCTTAAACCCTAATCCCTTATCCCTAAACCCTCCAACCCTATCCCTAATCCCTATACCCTCGGCACTCTACTTTAACCCTAATCCCTCGACCCTCAACCCTATCCCTAAACCCTAAACCCTAAAACTTCAACCCTTAACCCTTAACTCTAATCCTTCAACCCTAAACCCTATCCCTAAACCCTAAACACTATACCTTAACCCCTAATCCCTCAACCCTAAACCATAAACCATATCCCTAAACCCTAATCCCTCAACCCTAATCCCTTAACCCCCAACCCTAATGCCTCATCCCTAAACCCTAAATGCTATCCCTATTCCTAAACCCTCAACGGGCTCGATACTATACCTTAAACCCTAATCCCTTATCCCTAAACCCTCCAACCCTATCTCTAATCCCTATACCCTCGACACTCTAATTTAACCCTAATCCCTCGACCCTCAACCCTACCCCTAAACCTTCAACCCTCGAACCTCAACCCTCAACCCTCAACCCTCAATGTCAAACCCTAATCCCTCAACCCTTAACCCTAATCCATCAACCCTAAACCTTATCCCTAAACCCTCAACACTATACCCTAAACCCTAATGCTTCTCTCTTGGATAATGAAAATAAAGTCTGCAAAAATGCAGTATTTACCATCAACTAGCAAGAGCATATGTCATCCATTGAAATTAGGAAAGGTCCTTGAAGTGCACCTTAACTCTTTAGATTCACGAGTTGTCCTTGCTTGCATCTCACATCTTGGGCCATATTGTGCCCTGTCAATTCTCTAAATTTCTAGCTCCATTAGTAAAACTTTCTAGCTGAAGTGAATATTCAAATTATATGGCATGTTTTTCTAGCCCATTTGGGGTTCATTATGCCAGTAGGTGTACACACTATGAGAAAAGATTTGCGTCTGGTACATCCATAGTGAGTAATTAATAGTTGAAATCGGAAGGATGATCATTATGAGAAAATCTTTGCATTGGGGTACATCCGCAGTGGGCAATGAATGGTTGAAATCAGAACCCCTGGTCAACATTAAGTGAACATTTTTTTATTATGATTTTTTTAAAAGATCAACATACTCTCTCCACCTATTTGCTTGAATTTAAATCAGGGCCATAAAAATGTGCACACATCTGCTCCCAATGTATAACCTGGGTATAATTAAAACCATCAACCAGGTAAAATAAACAACTTTGGCCATAAAAATCAATCAATCTTTTAAAAATAGATATTAGTAACTATACATTTTAGATATCAGTAACTATACATTTTAGTACCATTTCTTTCTTGATTTTCTATTTTTAATTAACTAATTTTTGTTTGTTTTAGACAAAATATTACAATCCTCGTGAAGATCTTTTCTTGTATAATTTTCTCCTTTTATCTTTGGCCTGTCTTTTCCCTCCTTGAAGTTCTTTCAAAAGGATCCTTATTTTATCTTTCGATCTATATGAACTCGAAACATAAATCTATGTTTCTTGTTGTCCACCTGCTCAAATATGCAAACGTCTCCTTCCTTGATATTATTATGATGTACAAAATATGCCCACCCGGCACTTAGGGCAGGTATATTGTTATGAAATAGGCAAATAATCTCCCATTGTTTACTGGCTCTATCCACAAGAACTACTAAACTTTTTTCTCTTGGTAATTGTAGAGGACATTCACCTATTTTTGGTAACTCCTGTATTCCCAAACCATTACAAAAGCTAAGTTATTTTAACCCAATAAATAGTTGATTCCATTGATTTAATACTCTACTATTAAAGCTTAGCATTCACACAAATGTAGATGTTCATATTATAGAAGACTACATTATATTAGACTATTCTAGAGATCCCTTAGAAAAATGTAATAACAAAACTACTTTGCCTTATGTTAGCTTACAATTAAACCCGTTCTTTTTTACACTCTTCTCTTAATAAAGTAAGAGTAATAAGAATAGAAGGCAGAGAATTTGATCTTACTAGTATGCATGGTTAGTTTACATTCCCTGACTTCATTTTCATTGAATAAAAAGGTTTATCTGATTTGAAAGGTGGGGCAGAGTTCACTGTCATGTGCTTTTCTAGATGATAGGGTCCATAATGTCCAGGGTTCTTCAAAGAAAGGCCTATAACAAAATTAAGTTTTTGTTATACTAATCCTCCTGGTAAACCTACAATTCAAATGCCTGCTTTGAAAGTTGAAATAAATTAAATTAGACTTACAATTTTGATTTTTTTCCATTGCTTCAACAACATCATTGCCTTCTTCATCAGAAACCAATTCAATCAGCAACTTGATGCCCATTGGTTGACTTGAACTGCATCCTCTATTAGAAGAAGGGCATTTTTTATTCGTATCAATGTTGGTATTCATAAGCTAAAGAGCATTGATATTTTTCACACCCTGTTCTTTAAAATATCTTAACCTTAAAATATGACTTGAATATGTACTTGAACACAACAAAATCTCCAATCTCCATCCCATGATGATTCACAAAATTTTCCCAACCCTGCCTAAATTCCATTTTATTTATGGTACCCCCTAATTGCACATCCCACTCCTGCCCACCTAGGCCTTGCAACACCATATGTTCATTTGTGTTGTTTATAAACTGTGAAACAAATGTAGGAGGAATGCATTGCCATAAACACATTACACAATTAGATTTTACAAGTTCTTAATAGTGTACAGGAAATAAAAGAATGAAAAATAATGTATAGAGTTACCAGTTTTTGTGTAAAGTCTCCAAGCATAACTTTGAAGGAGGCATGCCCATTAAACCAATTCATTCAACAACTTTTTGCCCATTGGTTGATTTGAACTACATAATCTGTTAGAAGAAGGGCATCTTTTATCTGTATCAATGTTGGTATTCATAAGTTGAAGAGCATTGATGTTTTTCACACACCCTGTTCTTTGAAATATCTTAACCTTAAAATATGACTTGGATATGTACTTGAACACAACAAAATCTCCAATCTCTAGCCCATGATGATTCACAAAATATTCCCAACCCTACCTAAATTCCAGTTTATTTATGGTACCCCTTAATTGTACATCCCTAAACCCTAAACCCTAATCCCTTAACCCTAAACCCTAATCCCTAATCCCTAAACCATAAACCCTAATCCCTAGTTATAATTTATGGTACCCTAATCCATAAACCCTAAACCCTAATACCTTATCCCTAAACCATAAACCCTATCCCTAAATCCTCAACACTTAAACCTTAAATCCTAAACCCTATCCCTAAACCCTCTACACTATACCTTAAACCCTAATCCCTCAACCCTAAACCCTATCCCTAATCTCTCTACCCTCAACACTCTACCTTAATCCTAATCCCTCGACCCTCAACCCTAAACGCTATCCCTAAAGCCTCAACCCTAAACCCTAATCCCTCAAGGTCCTAAACCCTGATCCCTTATCCCTAAACTCTAAATCCTATCTCTAAACCCTCAACCCTCAACACTAATCCCTCTTGACCTTAAACCCTCAACCCTTATCCACCCCTCTCTTCCCCTATCTGTCTCACCCCCATCTCTACCCTCGACACTATACATACATACATACATATAGGCATACATATATACATACATACATACATATATACATACATACATACATACATAATAACCTTGAACATAAAACAATCCAAGGGGGACATAACGCGCTCGCGTTATGTCAAACATGACAAACATTGAGCAAACTTTTGCGAAAAAGGAAAAAAATGCAAAACAGAACATAATGCGAGCGCGTTATAACGCGCTCGCATTATATTTTGCTTTGGGAATCCCAAGCCTTAGGCTTGGGATTTTCTTTGGATTTACAACCCAAAGGCTTAGAGTGCCTTCCTAATGTCCAGAGATGTGTTTTTGCATATTCTACAGGATTTCACATAATTTCATTCGTGCTAACCCTCAGATTTGCACGTGTTTCAAGGTCAAACAAATTGAACACCTGGGTAATGTTAGGCTTTCTCTTAGCTATTTAATGATGTAATTTTTTCACATTTTGACAATGTTAAGCCTTTTATCTTTAATTTCTTTTGTTTGTGTGTCTGTTTTTGGGCAAAAACAGTGTTTAGTCTTTTTTTCATTGTAAATTAACCGTTCATTGAAATTTTTAAAAAATTACATTTTTAGAAACTAGATTCCATTCTACACATATTAAAAAAAAATGATTTTCAATTAGTTTTCAAAATTTATAGGGGTAGCACGGCCAAAATTCTATTTTTCAGGATGTGTCCACTCTGAAAATTAGTAAAAATTAAATATTCATTAAAAAATTATCAAAAAAATCGGGCATAAACTACATGTTGTTAGCTAATTTCTCACTGAAGTGATTTTAAAAATACCAAAAAAAAGGTAACCTTTTGAGGGAGCCACAAAACATGCTATGTTATATTTTTTTGATAGAAACAACACCAATTTTTGTGGCTCCCTCTTTTGAACCCCTTAATCTATACCATTTTTTTTTAATTAGTAGTTTAGAAAGTAGACTTGGAGCACTACGAACATTGTTTTGGTTGCATCTCCAAATTTTGAGTGTAACTATTCTCAATTTCTCATCCAAGATCAACATTTCCTGATTTCAGAAAAAAAGTGGCCACTTAAGACCCCTTTTTGGCCCCCCATCTTCTTGCACTTACCCATCGAGGTGTATGGATTTTGTATATGGATTATATGTGTGGATTGATATGTTGGATATAGTAGTGTTCAATTCCACTATTTCCATGATGATGTATGATCTTACCTACACTTAGAGTTTTTTACATCATGATTATGTATCTCAAATTTTTATATTTGAATTATACTAGTGATTAGATGATTTCTAGTGGATGTATATTTTAATATTATATCATTGATGGATATTTATGTTGTGCTTCACCTATTTTGTATTAGATAGGTACACTTGATGTATTCCTTGAGTGTGTAGGCATGGATTATCCGTAGTGGTGATTAAAATAGAGATAGTCAACTTGGGTAAAATGTGTTGTTTTTACATGTTTTCTATCTTGCTTGAAGTTGAGCTGGTGATATGTGTTATGTAGCCCTATGAGCCCAAATCCAAATCAGATGATTGCAGATCCTTAAGTTATGTGGAAACACATAAATGTGCTTGCATGTTTTCCCAATTTATGTGAATTAATTTATTTATTTAATTTCTATAGATTTATCATGTGCTTGTAAGGTGGATATATGTTGGTAATGAATTAAACTATAATTTCAAATGTTTTGATGTGTTTAATTGATTTTGTTGGGTGATTTAATGATCCTATATTTTAGTCAAAAATTTGCATCATTTATTTCCATAAAGAATAAATATTTTCCCCTTGTGTATGGTATCAAAATTATTTAATTAAAATAACCTTATTTTGTGAAAAAAATTGTACAAGTTATTTTATAAAAATAATTATTAATTTATTTTGGAAAATGGAAAAAGGGGCTTTTGAATTGATTTTGGGGATAAAAGAAGGAAAAGGCCCATTTTGGCATTGGATTTTGGCAGAAGGTGGCTTTGCTCCATTTTGCTCCTTCTCTTTGTCTTGTTTTTTGTTGCTATTAGTGTAGGGTTCATATGTGCATCCCTTGGATCTTTGGCATGGGATTTATAGGGGTATTTCTTGGATATGGTTGTAGAAGGAGCCTCCCTTGGGACAACATTTTCCCTATTTCTTTGTGGTAGTCTTGGGTGAAAGGTAAGGGTTTCATTCCCCCTTCCTTGTGCTTAAATTTATTTTATTTATGTCATGTCCACCTTAAGTGGGTGCAATGGCTTTTCATTTTGTAGGAAAGATTATTTATATGGATTGTTGAATTGATGGAAATCAATTAAAAAAACCTCATTGCATGCATTTGAAAGAATTAGATTTTATGCTGAAACTATGACAATTTTTTTCTAAATTTTATATGTGATTGTAAAGGAATGTTTTCATTGCCCTTGGGTTTAAAAGGGAATGCTTACATTTTTAAAATTTGAAATTTGGAAATTTGACAAAAATTGCATTGGAAACCCCAAGTTGGAAAAAGATTCTATGTTCTTTGATTATAAGAATGAATGTTTGCAATTGTGGGAATTTAGATTAGTGTCTAAGTGCTTGGTCTAGACCATTTTTTAACAAAATGCAAAATAAAGGAGTTATGCTCTATTGATCATAATGGTTATGCTTGTTGTCCTTGCTTTGTGAAGTTTCCTGCAACGGTCTGAATTGAAAATTTCTCCTCAAACCCCAAAGTCTAAATTTTTGGACTGCATGAGGATGCACAAACTTCGAAGTCCAAAGAGGTCGCCCAATGAGTCTCGGAGTGGAGATGGATCGTGTACATTGCAAGTGTAGTTTAGACTTGAATGGTCGAATTACAGATTGCAAGTTAGACTTTGAAGATCGAGGTCTTCCAAATTTGGCTAGGATATTTGAGTGGGCTTTGCAGGTTGTAAGTTGCGAGTTGGGTGTCGAAATCCAAGCCATTAGAGACTGTACAATTTGGACTATGGAGTTTGAATTTTTGTAGATTTCTCCATGAATTTTAAACTAGTGTGATTTGGTCTTTGGCTCCCCACACTTCAAGATGCTTGAGAGATGGTTTGTTAAATAGTTATAATAAAAATAAAAACAATGCAAATAAAATAGAATAGTTATTAAATATTTCTAATAAAAATAAAGGAAACAAGTAAATGAAATAAAATAAAAATATTAAATAGTTCTAAAGTAAAATAAAATAACTCTTATGTAAAAAAGTAACTCATAACTGATATGTGAGTATTTGATAGATGTATTTAAGATATCTATATTAGTTTTATTTTATCTACATTGTGCCATTTTACTTTTGTATGTGCCTTTTAATTTTACTTTTAGAAAATATACTATTCATTATTTGGGTCATTTTTTTGTTTTGTTTTATTTGAAAAGTGTAGTAAATATTATATGCATATATGTTATTTTTAATTATGTCCGTTATAACTTAAATTTTGTAGTTTTAATTCTTTTTAAATATATGTCAAAGAGGGATACTAACCACACATATCATCATCATCATCAAATGTGAATCCCACACCTCAAATCTCCAAAGATCACATCTTGAATCACTTTAAATGTGAATCGTAAATCTCAAATCTCCATAGATCACATTTTAAATCACTTTAAATGCAAATGGCACATCTCAAAATGCAAAACAAAGGAGTTATGCTCTATTGATCATAACATTTATGCTTGTTGTCCTTGCTTTGTAAAGTTTCTTGCAACAATCTAAATTGAAAATTTCTCCTTGAACCCCAAAGTCTAAATTGCTGGAGTGCATGAGGATGCTCAGACTTTGAAGTCCAAGGAGGTCGCCCAACGAGTCTCAGAGTGGAGATGGATCCTATACATTACAAGTGTAGTTTAGACTCCAAAGGTCGAACTACAGATTGCAAGTTAGACTTTGAAGTTTGAGGTCTTCCAAATTTGGCCCGGAAGTTTGATTGGGCTTTGTAGGTTGTAAGTTGCAAGATGGGTGCTGAAGTCCAAGCTGTTGGAGACTGTACAATTTGGACTATGGAGTTTGAATTTCTGTAGATTTCTCCATGAATTCCAAACCAATGTGATTTGGTCTTTGGCTCCCCACACTTCAAGATGCTTGAGAGGTGGCTTGTTAAATAGTTATAATAAAAATAAAGTAAACAATGCAAATAAAATAAAATAATTCTTAAATAGTTCTAATAAAAATAAAGGAAACAAGTAAATAAAATAAAATAAAAATTTTAAATAGTTCTAAAGTAAAATAAAATAACTCTTATGTAAAAAAATTAACTCGACTCATATGTGAGTATTAGATAGATGTATTAAAGATGTCTATACTAATTTTTATTTTATCTACATTGTGTCATTTTACTTTTGTACGCCACATTTGATTTTAATTTTGAAAATGCTACCATTCATTATTTGGGCCATTCTTTTGTTTTGATTTATTTGAAAAGTGTAATAAATATTATATACATATATGATATTTTTTAGTTATGTTTGCTATAATTTAAATTTTGTAGTTTTAATTTTTTTTTAAATATATGTCAAAGATGGATACTAATCACACACATCATCATCATCATCAAATGCAAATCACACATCTCAAATCTCCATACGTCAAATTTTAAAATGTCAATGGCACATCTCAAATCTCTATAGGTCACATTTTAAAATGTCAATGGCACATCTCAAATCTCCATAGGTCACATTTTAAAATGTCAATGGCACATCTCAAATCTCCATAGGTCACATTTTAAAATGTCAATGGCACATCTCAAATCTCCATAGGGCACATTTTAAAATGTCAATGGCACATCTCAAATCTCCATTGATCACATTTTAAATCACTTTTATCTTAAATCACTTTAAATTTTGTGTGCTCAAAGTGAGAAGGCACATGTAAACTAACATTAACGTGTGAATCATTTTTAGTAGGAAGTAAGGTGTTTGAAAGCATATACTTTACTAACCCTCACAATCCTCCAAGCGAGAGATTAATGAGATTAATGAAACATCACACATGAGATGAAAGGTTTCTTCGATGGAACAAAAGCATTAAAGATGGTGAAGAGCATGGGGAGCATAAAAGTTGAGGCATTTAATAAGGGACGTACTTTTCAAATCAAATTTAGATCTTGGAAACCGGAGAATTGCCAACATGTAATTATTACAAACATTATAAACTCTCTCATTTCCACATATGTAACTAAGTGGAGTGGATTCGGCGTTAATTCATGCACTATATGCGTGTTCATTAAAACGTGGGAAGTAACACAAACAAGCAAACCCTAACATTTAAAAAAAAAAACTCAACGATATTACAATTTGCGAAGTATGTTTTATTTTAATTTTTTTTTTACAATTTTTTATTAATGGTCCTTAAAGTAGATGTTCTAACAACAAAGCTTTTAAAAAATAATGTACAGGTTTCGTACCATTGACCAAAGCATTCGAGGAATTTTTTTCTTCACATCAATACTAAAAAAATGAAAACTTTGTTTAATATGTTAAGTTTGGTGGATGCTGGTACAAGTAGGGTCCCTCTAATCATTATGATGGTTGGCTCTTATGCCCTTTGCTTCATTTTTTACTTTCTTTTATCCACCATAATATATGAGCCCAAACTTGTTGGAAAGAGCCACAAATTTGGAAAATTCTATATGTTCTTGTATTTCTAAAATCAACTCAAGCAGCACGTAAATTAGTTAAATCTCGGACAGCACATGCGTTACACTTTTACTAAAGGAATTAGTTGAATCAGTCTTACTCTTCCAGGAAAAGTCAGCTAAGCAAGGGAGAATCTGGTTGATTGCTTTCTTCTTGTGGAAAAGGAGTGTCACAGATGGTAGCGAAGTTGTTGTGTGGAGTTGAAGTCGCATTGGCAAGGTCACTCACTTCTCTAGCGAGGAGCCCTTGGTAACAAACTATGATGTTTATGCATTGGGATGGAATTTGATGTTGTTGTGTGAATCATTGAAGAGGTGTTGTTGTGCTTTTGCTTGTTATTGTTTGAGTTCGCCTATTGAATATTGGATGTTGGATTTTGCTTGTTGTTTCCTTTGTTGAATGCATCATGTCATCATGTTGTGATCAAGGGCTTTTGCTTACTTTTCATGTCCTCGAGAGTTTAAATAATTTATCTGAATGGATTAATCTAATGCATGCAAAAGCAAACCTATTCTAGTTTGTTTTCTGTATTTTCTCAAAATGAAATGTGAACTAATTAACTTCTTGCAATTTAAACAACCTTAAGGTGATCTAAATGCAGTCTAATCAATTGTTTTTGTTTCTTTGGTTTTTGAATGCAATGGTTTGGATGTTGTTTGCCTTGTGTTGGAATCAAGGGCTTTTTCAATAAGTGCCTTGTGTTGGAATTGTGGGCTTTTATGATAAGTGCCTCATGTTGGGATTGAGGGCTTTCCAAAATATATGCAGAATTGAAATCTAATTTAATCTAAACTACTTGCATAAATAAATCTATTCTAATAACAATGAAAAAGCTCTAACTACTCTAAATATGTGATATAGTGATGAAATGTCACTAAATCAGGCAAGTTTGAGATTAATTGACTATTAAAATAAATCTGATTTAAGCTACTTTCAAAAGAAGCTATTCTAAACAAAACGATGGAAAGCTTGATGAAGAATACTTTAGTAGGGTTAATTTTGCAAATAACACTGAGATACAAAGCATTGGGTTTTGATGAAGGATGGAACCAGGATTTCAACGTAACAAATGACACGAAAATCTGAGTTCGGCATCCCAAAATAGAGGTAATCGAACACTGTTATGCACTTTTGCTCCTAGATAGTGAAGAGGAATTCTCATCCATATACTATATAAGTAAAGGGATTTTTCATTCTTCATCATTCAATTGTCATTTTCATTTTCAAAGGAGAGGAGGAGAGAGAGCTACCATGTCGAGACGATGACCCTATTAGGCCCCAAGGCTGGATGCACTACGATGTCGAGTGGCAAATAGGAGAGACGAGTAGGAGGTAGGACTCTTGACTTTATCTTGTTTTTGTTATTAATTTCCTTTTTTATTAAATTTTGTCGTTTTATGTGCCTTTTAGGCCTCTTTGGACAAGGGTACCTGATTAGGGTGCCCAAGTCCTCCCTGGGTGCCCAAGTCCTCCTTAGCCACTTAGGTCCTTCTGGGGCATCTAGGTCTTCCTTGGGTGCCCAAGTCCAGAGAGGACATGGGCCCATGGGAGAGGACAAAGTTTGATTGTTAGAATTGTGCAGTTGATTTTTGATGAGCATAGTCTGATTCAAAGTTGGTTGTTTTGATTCACAGGATGTCCCTCAAACACGAGAGCATACTGGTGGCCAACTTATGACATTGCTACAGAGACACATAAGTACACTATCCAACACTAATAAAGGTCTCCTAGAGGATGTAGGCCTATGGTGGGTGTTCACTATGCCCATGATGAGATTCCATAGTAGCATACTGATGGCCCTGATGGAGAGATGGGATACAAATACATCTACCTTCCATCTTCCCACAAGAGAGATGATGATCACACTCGAGGACATGTATCACATCCTATGACTTGTAGTCCGAGGGCAGGCAGTGCGGATCATAGAGCAATGCTTTGAGTACACTCATGCAAGTCACATTCAATATTTGGGTCATGTTGTCACACCTCTCAGACGAGGACATACCATGCTTCGATGGTTAGAGCAGGGTTATGCGGACATACCCCTAGTTCATTGCATCATGATCGCTACCATCACGTTAGTGGTTACACCAAATGGACGAGGCACTCACCTACATGGGGGCTCATACACACTATCAAGGTGGTGGAAGAGGAGAGGATGGTCTACGTATGGGGGCACAACATGCTTGTACACCTATATCAAGACTTGAGTAGGCACGTTCACTATGAGATGCAGGGGCTGATGATATGCACCCTACTGCAGGTATGGATACATGTTTGAGCACATTAGATGCACACAGCCAGTGGGGTTTCCCGTAGAGCCGACATGGACACATCGACATGTACACGCATATCCCCTTATTAGATGCTAGAGACATGGTGATTTGTTGTATTGGAGAGTAGTGTTTGATAGGCTACGACTCAATGATATCATATGGAGACCATATCGTAGCCACAGGCCATGGATGGGATAGAGGAGACAGTTGGTGAGGATGTAGAGGGACCAACTACTAGCCAGTCGCTGAGACAACATCAGTGTCTGCTTTTATTTTGACAGAGTTATGCGACAATTTGGATGCATGTAGGGTGTCCCTAGCATGCATCCAAGCTATCCACGCTTAGCATGCAGCGTAGTCAGGGCTAATGATGCCCCACAACCGACTATAGTTGAGGTTGTTGAGAGCAATGATGATGGTGTAGTTGATGTAGAGGTAGTGTTAGAGGTAGATGACGTCAGTTGTATCTGAGCATACATGACTTGGTGGGACACGACTCAGCCTACTCTGGTTTCCCTGTCAGTCATCACATAGGTGATCCTCAGCCATGGACGAGTCACGGAGATGATTTAGGGGATGAGGATGACTTTAGTCATTTTGGTGGATATTATGATATAGATGATGAGGATGAGGAGGAGGATGCACCATCGTGCTATGTCTTTAGGGAGAGGCCATGATGGGGGAAGCAGGTAGAGGACGATGACGAGGAGACCGAGGAGAGACCTAGGTCTAAGGCTCATAGCCACAGTCCAGGGCCTACTGCCAATGGAGTTTTAAGTCGGTCTGAGCATGGGGGATTGAGCAGGGCTACCACATCCATGCCCCTAGCTACAAGGAATGACTATAGATGTCACCATAGCAACCTCAATGCGCAATCCTGATTGGCAAGATGTTGATCTAGGTGAGAATTATGTTATTGCTGAGTTGATGATTTGATTAGGATGATCTCACATATGTATATATTTGTGATGAGATACTGATATTGTCTTTGTGATGTTGTTGATAGTTGGTATCCGAGGTGGCACGAATTTGTGGGTCATGTCATAGCAGGTATGGTTCCTATCGATGCAGTCATGCAACAAGTATAGACAAGATATTCACCACAACACTCAGCAAGGCGGTATGCAGAGTTATTTATGCCTTTCATGAGATACAGGGTGGCTATGGAAGCTGCTTTATATTAGGCAAGAGGGCAGAACGTGTAGACACAGACCTCCATACATAGTGAGAGTAGACCATGACACCACCTCCATTCAAGATGGGTTATGCCATGACTCAGATCTTGCACACCGAGTTAGATCAGGCGAGAGCTAAGAGAGACAAAGAATAGTTAGAGAGAGACAAAGCATAGTCAGAGAGAGACAGAGCATAGTTAGAGAGAGACAAGTTCCAACAGCTCTACATGGATGCTCAAGGTGAGGTGAGAGAGATTAGAGGTGAGATTAGGGGTCTACAATCGTGGAGTGCCTCTAAGAGTCATTTGTGGTCCATGACCTCACATGGGAAGCCTTCTGTCACTCATACACCACTAGGTCTTGAGGGGTCTGGTAATCGAGGCTCATCTATATGATATGTATCTCATGTATTGTTCTACGACATCCCATTTTGATGTACGAGATAGTTGGTTTTGATTTGTGTATTCAAACTGATATATATATATGTATGAATATAATGTTTTCCCATTAATTCTATGGTGCTATTTAATGTACCACATGTGATTTATTTAAATGCAACAAGTGATAATTGTGATGATCGTGTGAAAATATGTTTAATGCTATTGTGATTTAAGCTAATCAATCTTCACAGACTGTTTAACAATGATTAAAACTTTTGCTTATGAGTAAAATATTATATTATTCCCAATTAATGTGATTGTGATCTAACAAAACATGGTTTAATTAGATGCAACAATGATTAATTATTTTTTTAATAGAGATCTTATGCTATCTTGTTAAATAAATTAAGACAAAAATGTACTATCTTATCGAAATTGAAACAATTAATAACTAATTGCTTTATAAAGTAATATCTAACATACGATCTTAAGCATGAAATTTACATAAATACATAACATTAATAGGTTCTTTAAGAGGTGTACCTTGTTCGTTGGCCAATTTATACGCTCCTGATCTATAAGCTTCAGTTATAACATATGGTCCTAGCCAATTAGGGTTGAACTTCCCTTTTTCGCTGGGAGGTGCATTTATATTACATTGATTCTCATCGAGTACCAAATCTCCAACTTTGAATGAACAATGGATTACCCATTCATTATATGATAATTAGATGCTTTTCTGATGAGATTTAAGATGGTTGAGAGCATTGATTCGTTGTTCATCGAGCATCTCTAGTTGTTGTAATATCTTCTCTCTTTCTATATTGTCGTCAATAATGTCCCTTAGGGAAACTCACAATGAAGGAATTTCTAACTCTAAAGGCATTATCGCATCGGCACCATATACAAGGTTGTATGGTGTAGTACTAGTAGTTGTACAAACACTTTCCCTATAGGCCCATAGCACATAGAAGAGTTGAGTGTGCCAATCTTTTTGATGTTTATTAATGGTCTTTCGTAGAATTTGTCCAATAATCTTGTTTGAAGCTTTAGCCTGACCATATGACTGTGGATAATATGGCATAGAGAAGCGATGTTGAATGTGGTATTTTTCAAGGAATTTCTTCACATCCTTGTTCTTAAATGATGTACCATTTCCAAAAACCAAGGAGGAAGGAATGCCAAATCGTGAGATTATACTATCTTGTATGAAGCGATAGATTGCCTCAACTGTCGTAGATCATAGCAAAATAGCTTCAACCCACTTCGCAAAGTAATCGGTGGCAGTAATTATGAAAGTGTGTCCTTGATAGGAAGGAGGAGATATATTTCCGATTAGATCCAAGCCCCATACAGAAAATAGCCAAGGTCAAACTTGGGCTCGAAGTTCTTGGGTAGGAGCTCAAATTAAATGACTATGTTGCTAACATTGTGGGCACTTCTTGACAAATGCAAAGAAGTCTTGCTGGACATGCTTTGCCAATAAAACCCCATACACAATAATTTTTGTAAAAAAAAGTTTCCTACAAAATAACCTCCACATGCACCAGAGTGAGCCTCTTCTAATGCAATTGAAATTTTTGATTTATTAAGACAACAGAGAAGAACACCATTATAGCTTCTTCAATACAACACATTGGACAAGATGATACAATGTATTGCGAGTTTGTGTATCTGAAATCTTGTGTTTTTAGATGCTGAATTAGGAAGGGTACCATCACGTAAATATTTAAATATATAGGAGTACCATTCATCAGAATTTATCTTGCCACAATCATTGGTATCCAAAGGTGTAACTTCAGATATGGCCGGTGATGTAAGATTGTGAATGATAAAGTGATAATCTTCAGAAGAACCTTCATGGGATATAAGGGAAGTTGCACTTGCCATTGCATCTGCATGGGATTTAATTTCACTAGTGTTTTATTTTATGAAAAATTGTAAATGAACATTAAACTTTAATTATAGGTGTTCTAAGTCATTTTGGAAATATCTATCATAATGCAATTCCTTCCCATCAATATGAGATGAAAGTAAGACTTGAATGCCATTTGTCAACATTAATTGGAGAGTGACATGATTGCAAACATATGCATAAAACTTGCATGAAGGTAATTTTCTATTATTTAACCTCTTTTCTTCTTACTTTTTATGTATGATTATTCATTAAATTTTGCATCATATCCCCTTCGTAGTTTAAGTATAACATTCGTATTAATATTTCAATATTTAAATATACATTCTATTATTAATATATAATTAATTATATTATTTCATTAATATTTAAAATATCAAATTTATATACAATGAATCACAATTAAATAATCATATTAATATGAATATTATATTAATTAAATATTACAATTTTTGTTATAATATTTGCATAGACATAAAGAAAAAATATTATTTGTTTAACATTAAGAGCTCAAATTTTGAGCCAATCATAACACAGATAAATGATTTTACTAATAATTTTTGCATGAAAAATAACACTTTGTTTTGGTTTATATTATTAGTGTTGTAATAATAGTGTGTGTTTTGTCGCTGAAATTTTTTCCTTAGATTAAATATTTGTTTAGTATTGATGTGGAACTGATTTATTGGTAAATACTCTTCATGAATTCATTAGTTGATTTTGAGTTTGATTTAATATTTGTTTGGTTAGCATAGACTACAATGGAGTTTGGATTGGAAAATGTTAGAAAATGTGAATTTTAGTCTAATATTGCCAATTCTTGAGTCTCTTTTTCATTTGTTATCTACCTGCTACTATTGGGATGACATAAATATATATTAGTATTTCATTTTAATATGTTTTAATAATTTTTATTATAAAAATAATATAATTATTATTTTATAGATATTAAGAATATCAATATTATAATTACAATGCAAGAAAATTAAATAATCATATTAATATGAATATTACACAATATAATATATTAATACTTAGATGACTAAAATATATGAACATTTAATATTTATACACAAATATATATATCAATATTTTATTTTACTATAATATAACATAAATATGAATACATTATAATGATAATTCTATTTATTTGTATAATCAATAATTTAATATAAATTTTATTTTTATTTTTTTTTAAAAAGGGGGTAAAAACTATATTGAATTAGAAAAGCTTTACAAAGCAAAGTGAAGCACACCCACCAAGGGCACAAAAAACAAAGAATTAAGTTACAGCCAAGAAGCATCTCATTTCCTCCATGACCTAATCTTCAAGACAAGGGCCAAATCTCTAGGAAGATTGCTCCAGTCATCCACATTCCAAGTCCCCATCTGCTCAAACGCCCACCTGGCCAAACCATCAACCACCTTATTCCACTCCTGAGGAACATGACAAAAAAAAAGATTCCAAAGCGGTGCTCAAAGAAACAATTTGTTTGCCCACCATAGCCAACTACCAATGCACATCCTCACAATGTCTCCTATTTAGCATATCAATGAAAACCTGAGGATTAGATTCACAAACAATCCACCTCCAACCAAGGGCACATGCATGCTCCAATGCTAGAAGAATAGCTATAGCCTCCATGAGATTATTAGTATGTTGACCTCTATATATAGAGAAGAAGAAAACCACCACTCTCGAGCTATCTCTGCCAATACCATCAACACCAGCATGCCCAGTATTACCTCTAGATGAACCATCAGTATTAATTTTCAACTCCCCCAAAGCAAGGGGACACCAATGACCAATACGACTAACCCTCTCCCGCCCATGCCCATGGTGAACCATTCTCAAATTTCTCCTTCCTTCCATAGGAAGACCCAGAGCACTAACCATGCCAAGGTCACCAGGCTCAACAGGAATAGACAAATCACACTTAGTAGTCAATGTTTCCTGCAGGACCCCCAGAATTCTCAGCCAAAGCTGACCAACAAGCAACTTCTTATCCAAAAAAAATCTACGGTTGCGCTCCAACCAAATATGCCAAATTATCAAACTGGGGCCAATGCTCCAAGCTATGAGAAGAAAAGAAGTCTTAATAGGAGGAGACCCCTGGATCTTCCAGAAATCCTCCAAAGAAGAAGCATGTCTACATGACAGGTGCCAGAGATTCTACCAGAAGTGCCATATAATTTTTGCAAAAGAGCACTGAAAGAAGAGGTGAGGAATACACTCTTCATGTCCAGCACACATGACACACTTAGAAGGACCTTGAAAACCACACTTCCAAAGATTCTCCCAGGTAAGGCACCTTCCTTGCACCACTAACTAGGAGAAGAAATTACACTTAGGCCAGACAAACTTATTCCAAACATGTTTCCACCATAAAGTCTCCAAACTCCCAAACAACTACTTATCCAGAACTTGATAGCCCGAGGCAACAGAAAATTTACCTTTCAGATCCAGACCCCAAGCCAACATATCACTCCTCAGAAGTGAATTACAAACCCGACCTGACAAAATCACAGCCAACTCTTGCCGATCCTCAGCCACACCACCAGGAGGCCACTCTTGCAAATCCTTCCACCTGCACACACTAACCTGACCCAAAGTCTGATGAGTTTTGAAATCAGCCACCTGGCACCAACCAGCAGATCAGTAAAATGTTGACACAAAGTCTACAAATGAAGGTGTGTAGACAAAATGGGAAGATGGCCATCCCAAGAATCAAACCAGAAGAGTGCATCCTGACCACCATTACAAATCCAAAACAACCCTTGCTTGATCAAATGGGTGCCCCTTTTGAGGGTACCCCAAATCATAGAACCCTTCCCCTCTAATCTAAAGCAGGAAACATCAACACTCTCAACCATACCCAAATATTTTGAAGTAAGAATTTTAGCCCATAGTTGATGCTGTTGTGAA
Source organism: Cunninghamia lanceolata (assembly GCA_027924645.1). Lineage (NCBI taxonomy): Eukaryota > Viridiplantae > Streptophyta > Pinopsida > Cupressales > Cupressaceae > Cunninghamia > Cunninghamia lanceolata. Next base: position 6,798,156 of record BSBN01000596.1, read on the forward strand.
CACCACCACCAATACAATTTAGCAGCTAAAGCCTGTCCATTCAAATCAGCCCGACGTAAACCTAGCCCACCTTTCTACTTCAGTCTACAAATGACATCCCACTTAACCAAGCTCCACTTCCTATGAAGAAGATTGTCAGACCAAAGGAATTGTCGAGACAATGGTAAGTGCAAGATCATGATGGGCCAAACACTACCCCTAAGTGGCAATGTAAATGTGAAAAATAGACTTAAGTAACTTCATGTCAAAAATTGAACGAGTTATCTACACAATCTAGAAATAAGGTAGTAATAAAAGTTGTAATAAACTGAGTGTAGTTTATGGGATTCTACTTTTGTTTTGAAAATTTTGGCAATAGTTTGGTGAAAATTGGATATTTCAATGAAGCACTACTGAATTTTTTAGAAAAATATAAAAAGTAGGTGTCATTCCAACCAACCTAACTATGAGAAAAACATAATATTTTTCCTCTATGATTTGGATTTAAGAAAATGACACATGAGCAGATGTGATGCATATTTTTTTGAATTTTTGAAGTAAATAAATAATTATTTATGATTTTTTTACTGTGATTTTTGTAAAATATTAAAAATTAATTTTCTAGCCAACCTACTAACTTGGTCAAAAATATATCAAAATAAAAATTTTAAGTTTTAATGTAACCCAAAAAATCCTAGAATGTGACACATCTTTTGGATTTAAAAAGGGGTTAATATGTTGAAAGTTATAGATGTTTTTCAATATGTATATCTATAAGGAAATCAGACATAGCGTATGTAGAAAATTAATAATAATTTCCTATTAAAACTATTATGAGGTGTATATTATATTTTTAGAATCTTAATAGTTTTATCTATAAACCCTTTTCATTTGATTAAATTTAGTTACAAAAAAGTCTATCAGTTTCAAGGATGAAATTGTTGAACATTTCAGGATAACACTAAATGAGTGGTTTTGCAAGTTTCTTTGGCAAGTTTTGGGACTCCCACTTGCCTAAATATGAGGTAATCCCAAGGCATTTTTGGAGGGAATCCATATTTGAGCTAGAAATATTAACACCCTTTCCATCCAAATATAAATATTAGTCTAAATGTTAGCACTTTTTCATCCAACAATTTTTTTCTCTATTGCCACTGTTTGGCCCATCATGATCTCGCACTCACCCACAAACTCTCAAAGTCTTTGATAAAGATAGAAGGTGCAAAAAGAACAAAGCATCTATACAGAGGAAGGGCCTGCACCACAGACTTTAAAAGAGTCACTCTGCCCACCGAAGAAAGCCACCTGCAAGTCCAATGACTTACCAGATTTTGGAACTTATCAATAATCCCTTGCCAAAACAATTTAGGAAGCGACCAAATAGCAAGTAGAATGCCAAGATAAACAAAAGGGAGAGTGCTAATCTGGAAACATAGAATGCCAGCTATTCTCTGAATAATCCCAGGAGTATTAAAGAAATAGATAAAAGATTTCCCCTCATTAATACTTTGACCTGAAGCAGCCAAATAACTATCCAGAACATTACGCCAGCTAATAGCCTCCTCAACCTTGGCCCTGCCCATTAGCACAATGTCATCAACAAATTGAAGATGGGACTGGGGGGAGATATTATTTCCCCAACTCCAGCCCTGGATCAAGCCACTCACCACCTAAGATCTAATAAACCTCTCCAAGCCCTCAGCCAATAAGATGAACAAGTAAGGGGACAGAGGATCTATTGGAATTAATCTGGACAACTGAGAGGGGGGGAGTAAATCAGTTGTCCCTAAACTTTAACCTTTTCTACACTTTTAATCTTCTTTCTTAATTTATAAGTAGATTAATGATGTAAACATTTAAGCATGAATCAACACATGAGCAGAAACAATATGAACACACAACACCAAAAATTTTAATGTGGAAAACCCGGTTAAGGGAAAAACCATGGTGGGGGTTAACCCACAAAAATGCGTACCCTATTAAAAGTGTGATGGGTGAAATGTGGGATTAATCAAATCAATAACAAAACCCAATACATCAATGAAATATGAAGGAAAAGGGATTTAAAATAATAAAGAGAAGATACTTACAACCTTTACCTTTCGACTTCCATTGTTCACCTTTTCTTTCTTGATCTTGATGGAGATGAAAATGGCCCTTAGGAAGCTTGCTTCCTCACTTCGATTCCTCAAGATGACAAGGAGAAGTTGGCTCTAATACTTGTTGTATTCGAAGATGAGCTTCAACACAAATGTGAGTAGATGATAGGTGAAGTGATGGTAGCGGTGCCAATGGCGCACTATATTTCCTGTAGCATAAGTTTACTCAAATGATGGATATGAAATGATGAAGAAGAGGGTTGTATTTATAGAGTTGTGTGAGAGAGGATCAACGGTGGAAAAGAAATAAGAAGATCAATGGAGGAGAATGGTTGAGGAACGTACAACAAATAGAAGAAGGACACGTGTCATTCAAAAAGAAGCTTTGTTGAGTTAACTACTTTGTTGATGAGGATGAGTTTTTGTTTTCTTAAATTAGAATAGATTTTTCTAATTTAAAAACAAAGTTGCTTTAACTCAGCTTTTGCTTTTGCATGACAAGAAGAATATATTTTTAGAAGATATTGAAGATTTTTAGAAGATAAGAAAGCATAATTAAATAAATAGATTTATTTAATTATTTGTAGATAATTTTGAAGAATAAATAAAATATATAAATATATTTTATTTTGTGGAGATTTAAATTTAAATAAATTTAAATAAATTTGCATTTTATTTAAATTTAGAAGAATGGAAGATTTAATTAAATAATTTAAAATTATTTAATTATTTAGAAGAATAAAGTTAATGTAGGTGAAATTAATTAAATAAATATAATTTATTTAATTAAATAGGAGAGAATGAATCAAATAAATAAAATAATTTATTTATTTATTGATAGAGGAATGTGAAGATGAAATAAATATTTAAAATATTTATTTAAGTAGAGTCATGTCATTTTTAGGTGTATACATTTTGCCCCTCTTTGATGTAATGTGTTTTATCACGTTGTTTCAAAGAATAAGAATGTTTGATAGTGATACATGCCCCAGTTTGCCCCTGGTACAAGTTTAACGACAGGATGCCCCCTCAAGAGATTGGACGGGAAGACAGTAGAAAGCGTGAGACGGACAATCTCACGAACAAGAAAGTGGAAAATAGGTTAGGATGGAGAAAATAGGACATGGTTCGGAAGAACAAACATGGGAAGCAGTCACAGTTGTCACACAGTTAGCTATGGTTCATTTGCTATATATAGGAGCTGGGTCCACAAGTTCTATTCATTTGCACACTTGTCCTTAGTTGATTGGTCTTTGAGAGCTTAAGAGAGCATGGCAGCTAGAGCAGGTGACAGAGAGATGGATATTCCATGTGAGGAGCACTGGTTTGAGCGAGTCCGACGGTTCGATCGGCCAGCTGAGGTAGGACACCCGGTATGTAGTTTGTCAAAACTCGCTAAAAGTCATTTATTAGGGCAATAAATGCTTAGGAAAAAAAAAGCCTAGACAGATGCGCCAAACTACCTTTTGGCACATATGTGCTTCGAAATGGTGCATATGTTGCTAAGTGATGCATTTGAGGCATCTTTCGTCGCATATGATAGTTTGGTGCATATGATTTGGGAATTGGCGCATCCACCATAGCACGGCGCATGTGACACAATAAGCAGCGCATACACCAGAATGGCGCATACATGTCAAGGATTGGCGCATTCACGGTGAAGAGGCACATATGATATGGATCGGTGCATTTGCCACCTGGATCAGTACATTTGCACTAAGAAAATTAGTTGACTTAACGAAATTAACTCAATTGGCACCTTGATCGATGCGTCAATTGATAAGCGATCTCTGAGATTGCCAAGAATCTAGTCAAGAGATGATATGCTATTTTGATTAATTTGATATCCTAAGTCAATGATAAGATAGCTTGATTGCTTTGAGTAGGTTTTGCTTGGATATGGATTTTTTTGACATTATGCTTTGCTTGGTTGCAGGAGGATATCCAGGATACTCTTATGTCACGAGAATAGTTCCCTTTGCCATTATTGCAGTGGTACATGCTGACAGAGATTGACTGTGAGGCACTTGGTGCTATGGGGTTGCACTATGTTTGTTTCATACCTGAGGTTTGCATGAACCGTGCTATGTTGACTGCAGTGGTGGAGCGATTCCATAGCGAGGATGGGACATTCCATCTTTTGATAGGAGAGATGGCCATTACCTTAGAGGACGTGTACAGGATCCTACACCTCCCTATTCAGGGAGAGTTGGTTGAGTATGAGTCACAGCGTGATGCTGGATTGGTTGAGTGCAGATGGGTGTTTGATGACCCAGAGTTGGTGGAGTAGGTGATTTCATGGCAGGACATTCATGATTGCTATGACTACTTCCCGAGTATAGTGGTGGGATTGATCGGTGGCGTAGTATGCCCCGATAGGAGGTCACACAGCTTCTTGATTGGTTGGGGGAGGGTGTTAGAGAGCATGATCACCGATGGGACTCGGTATGCATGGGGTGTGTGCGTGCTAGCACACTTATACAGAGATATGTACTAGGTCCTATATCATAGAGAGGCCAGTTTGTCAGCAGGTGTATCGTTGTTACAGTTTTGGTTATGGGAGCATATAGCTATCACACAGCCGATATGTCTCTTTCACAGGCAGAGGGGTGAGCCCTACAGTTACGGGTATGTAGGTGTGATTTCCCAGCACAAGCTAGGGAAGCTTGAGTACTGGAGACATGTGTTTGATAATGTAGATCAGGTTGTCTGGCATCCATACCTAGACTGCGAGGTATGGGATGATGAGGCTGATGAGCTGCCCTACTGCTTCCAGACTCGATGGCTCATTGGCAGGACCAGGTACATACTAGAGCGACAGATTGTGAGCAGGGTGCAGAGATAGTTTGGTAGAGTGCAGGGTAGACCACAGGGCCAGGCATGATTTGCTAGGACTCATGCAGAGAGATTCAAGTGGGGTCCTGTGGCATCCTACGAGGAGGCCCTGACAGACTTTCAGCAGATTCCTCATGCAGCTTGGTCCATGAGGAGGGACATAGTAGACGCAGGCATGATAGGTGACTATGAGGAGTGGTTTGTAGGTCACCCATTTCCTAGATACTCAGGACCTGGAGAGTTAGCTCCTCGTATAGACGAGGAGGATTCAGATGATGAGGGTGGAGGTGGCAGGAGGAGGGGAGGATGGAGGAGGGGGAGAGGAGATTAGGGGGATGATGGAGGAGATGGAGGAGACGAAGGAGGAGGTGGGAGACCTAGATAGAGGAGGAGGAGGTCCAGGGAGGGACCATTGGGTTAGCAGGCAGCTGCAGGTTGCAGGATAGGCGCAGGCACCAGCATAGTAGGTGGCCCCACAGAGACAGATGTTGCCACCATAGCAGGTGGCTCAGCAGCAGGTTCAGGTGCTAGCACAGTAGGTGGCACCGGGACAGGTAGGGCAGGCTCCGCACCCTGACTTACAGCAACAGGCCATTGTGACATTACAGGGTCAGATTAGGCAACTGTGGGCCCACTTGAGAGCAGCTAATTCCTAGAGGGATGCAGATGCAGGATGGATATCAGAGATATTCAGAGAGAGAGACGCAACCTTAGCTAGCATGCGGGCGATGAGGGCAGAGAGAGACGTAGCTGTGGCAGCTATGGGCACAGATGGTACCTCTAGCTTTTTGGTATCACAGGTGCAGTAGGCATAGACACAGTTATCCCAGGTACAGGGTGAGCTTTCTAGAGCGCAGGTGCAAGCTCAGTATTACAAAGGCTTATACCACAAGGCAGTGTCAACGGATTAGCGTGCGCCCAGCTTCAGGAGCCAGTTTGTGGCATCTCAGAGGGCAGGTGGGTCTCGATCGGTAGGATCAGTGAGGGCCCCCCAGCAGTTAGGGGGAGACAGAGGAGAGGGCAGCGCAGGGAGCAATGCTCCATGGCAGCAGAGTTAGCCAGACCTGGATACTTGTATTTTTGACTCGATGTACACATTTTTTATGGCTGAGATAGCTGGCTATGTACTATTTTTGCCCTGAGACATGTATCACCATCTTGTTGTACTTTGTATACATTTTATGATTTGACTCTGAGATATGGACAGATACTTTTGATATGTACATTTGGACACATTTTTATGCTTATATGATGATGCAGTTATGGATGTTCTATATGCTCATGTTTTCTATGTTGATATGCTATGGATGCAATCTATGTTATGATGCTTTTGTATATGTGATGCATACTAGATGGATTTGGGATGATTTGATATGTAAATGCAAATGTGACATGTTATGGATATGATTATGCAGCTCTATAAGTATTTTGTCTATGTTTTTAATTTTTTAATGAGATGTATGGATGCATATGTATGTGGATGACCTAATGCACTTTATTATGTACGCAAATGATTTAATCATGTGAATGACTATCTCATGTGATATGATATGCTATCTATGCTATGTTTTTGATATGTCCAAATGTACTTAATCAACACAGAGATGATATAGATAGGAGAAGAGGAGATGAAGAAATACAAGTTTTCATTTGATATACTGCAAGATTTTCTTTATTGCATGGTTGATATGGATTGCTGGATATGGGATGGATGTGGATTGTCATCTTGATATTTGCAAGTCTTTTGCTTTCATCATTAGGCACTTTTTTGTTTCTTTTCTCTTTTTGAAATGTTGTAAGAGAATACAAGCATCTAGGTATAATTAAACCAAGATGACCTGAGTACTTCTTACATGGATTTTGATATAGCAAGTTGAAACAAGCATCTAGTCAAACTTGAATCTAGATGACCTGAATACTTCTTGTGTTTCAACAGACAAGGATTGCCCTTTTTCATGTTCAGACCTTCTAAGTCCTCGATGATCTTTTGCTGATCATGTCATTAGACAAAAGTTGTCACATTACTAAAGTTTAATCCACAAGCAGTAGACAAAGAAAAAGATTATGCCCCCATCATAGCATCTCTAGCTTTTGGCATCCTTGAGTAGCATAGGAAGACATAATAACAAAAATCAAGACTTTGTAAGTTAACTTGTTTACAAAATATTCTTGTGTTAGATGTGTCTTTTTGCCATAATTGATATAGAGTCAGTTTGAGTGTTTTCAGTATGGCATTCTGCTTTGGACAGGTTGAAGTTTTTGTGTGTCAAGAATTTTTGCATTGGGTAGTTTGCTTTGTTGTGTGCGCTTGTCTAGTGAAAGGTATCACAATCCTTTATTGGTATCCTCTTAGAAAATGTGGCATTCAAGAATCCAAATCCGTAACTAGGTCGAGGAGTTGCCCCTAGTGTAGACAAAGAATCAACTTATTATGGGTGAGACAACAGCTATGGAGAGACGGGCCCCAAGGGACTGACCTAGTGCCTCAGGGGCTCATTGCTAAATGGCCTTGCCTATGTGATGATGCAGAGGCAACGTAGTTTGGGGTGAACCTGATGGACTCAAAACCTAGGTGATGATAGAGATGCAGAAATGGAACGGACAGTAGGATAGACGATACTGGAAGGAATGGACAGAAAGGAAGGAGAGTGGAGTGGAGTGAAGCCTCGGGGGCACATTAAGAATGGCCTTGCCTACGTGATAGCTCAGAGGCGATGTAGTTTGACAATGGTTTGAAGGACTGGATCAAGGTGAATGACATGATGGACACAAGAGATACGAAGTCACAACAGATGGAGGAAGTGGTTTGTCACAGATAGTGCCTATTTACCAGGTTTTCACCACTTGCTTTTATTTGCACGAGAGCTAAAAGTACACATGACGCCTGTTTGCCAGGTTTTCATCATGGTACCTATCCAAGGTGCCTGTTTGCCAGGTTTTCACCAGAAGATGATTTTTTTTGCTATTTTTCCATTTTTCTAATTTTTTTGTTTGTTTTTTTGATCATTTTTCCATTTTTTTGTGGATTTTTTCATGACTCCCTTACATTGGGGTTTTAGGTGTAGAACTTATGAAGATGCATGCTATTGATAGGATCATCAAATAGTTCACCTTCAGATGTAGCCAATTGGTATGCCTCCAATCCATAAGCTGTAATGATGACATAGGGACCCAGCCAGTTAGGTTCGAACTTGCCTTTCTTTTCTCAGTCTTGCTGATTTCTGGGATTTTCTCAGAGGACTAGATCACCAACTTGGAATACTCGGGGCTTTACCTTGTGGTTATAGCTTTTGGACATCCGTTGTTGATATGCTTTTAGGTGGTTAAAGGCCTATTGCCTTCTCTCTTCGAGCAGCTCTAACTCTTGAAGTCTGGACACTCTGTATTCTTCATCAGATATGAGGCCTTTTAATAAAACTTGCAAGGATGGGATCTTGACTTCAATGGAAAAGATAGCTTTAGACCCATAGACTAGGGAGTATGGTGTTGCACCTATGGTTGTATGGATGCTTGTATGGTAGGCCCACAGCGCGGGATTCAGTTGGACATGCCAATCATGGCCAGCATCATTGACAGTCTTCTTTAGGATTTTCAAGATAGTTTTATTTGATGCCTCTACCTGGCCATTGCCTTGGGGGTAGTAGGGGGTTGAAAATTAGTGTTGGATATGGAATTTGTGACATAGCTCCCTGACATCTTAATTTTTGAAGGGTCATCCATTATCCGTGACAATGGACGAAGGGATACCATAGCGACAAATGATATAGTTCAAGATAAAGGAGGCAATCTGCTTGCCTGTGATATTGGCTAAAGGCATGGCTTCAATCCACTTCATAAAGTACTCGGTGGCGGTGATTATGAATTTATGGCCACTGGATGAAGAAGGTTAAATCTTGCCCACTAAGTCGAGTCCCCACTAACAAAAAGGCCAAGGAGTTGTTAATGGTTGTAGCTCTTGCACTGGTGCATGTATCAGGTTCCCATGGATTTGGCACTTTTTGCACTTCTTTACAAAATGATAGGAATCTTGTTCCATAGTTGGCCAGTAGTATCCCATGCGTATGAGTTTCTTGGCTAGGGTAGGGCCACTAGAGTGGGTCCCGTATACACCGTCATGTACTTCGCTCAGGGCAGTTTGATATTCCTCACTATCAAGACATCTAAGGAGAGTACCATTGAGACCTCTGTGATATAGGGTATTGACGACAATGGCATACTGGGATGCCTGACGGATGAAGGTTCATTTTTGGTTACTTGAAAGATCGGGTGGGAGGGTATTCTCTTTAAGATAGGCAAATATTTTTCCATAGAGGGGGGGATCAGTTCCAACAATGTGGCAAATGATATGGGATTCAAGGGTGTCATATGCAGGATAGGACACTAGCTCTACCAAGAACTCGTAACGTAATTGATTATCTAGAATATCGAGGAGAGATGCAATTGTTACCATGGCATCTACAGCTTTGTTCTCAATCCTTGGTATCTATTCAAAAGAGATCTTGACGAAGTATGCTTTGAAGTCATCTACCATCCATTTGTAAGTGATTAATTTCTCATTTTTTGTCTGGTAGTCATCATTTACTTGATCTATGACCAGCTGTGAGTCACCATATACCTGAAGTTCTTGGATATTCCATTCAACTGCTAGCTTGATGCCAATGACTAGGGCTTCATACTCTGCCACATTGTTAGTGCAGGGAAAGAGTAACCTGTATGATTTAGGAATGGTGTTGCCACTAGGTGTGACCAACAAGATACCAGCTCCTGATCCATGTTGAGTGTATGATCCATCAAAATACATTTTCCAGGTTGTTGTGTTTATGTGAAAGATAGATTCATCTAGAAATTCAAAGCTCAAAGGGCTATTATCTATTAGAGGTGCATCTGCTAGTTGATCTGCAAGTACTTGGCCTTTTATTTCTTTCCTGTCTACATATTCGATATTGAACTCACTGAGAAGCATGACCCATTTGGACAATCTATCTGTTAAGGCTGCCTTGTTGAGTAAGTATTTGAGTGGATCAATCTTTGCTACTAGTTTGACAGAATGTGACAACATGTAATGTCTCCACTTTTGTAAGGCAAAGACTATAGCGAGACATGCTCTTTCGATTGGTGTGTATTACAGTTCATATCCAACAAGTGTTCGACTAATATAGTATATTTCTTGTTCTTTCCCGTCATAGTTTTGTTGTGCAAGGAGAGCTCCTAGAGCTGTTGGTGTAGCTGAGATATACAGTAGCAGAGGTTTACTCTGAATTGGTGGCATCAATATAGGTGGCTTCATGAGATACTCTTTTAACTATTGAAATACCTGTTCACATGAATCATTCCATTTGAAAGGGACATTCTTATGTAGGAGGTGAGAAAATGGGTAGCACTTGTCTACCAATTAAGAAATGAACCTTCTGATAGATTGTAGTTTTCCCTGTAGAGACCTTAGTTGAGTGAGATTCTTAGGAGGTGGAATTTCCATGATGGCCTTCACTTTAGCTGGGTCAACTTCAATTCCATTAGCAGACACTATGTACCCAAGTAGCTTTCCTGAGGTAACTCCAAACACGCACTTCTTTGGATTGAGGTGCACATTGAACTGTTCCAGTCTCTTGAAGATTTTGTCCAATACTGCCAGGTGTCCTTCTCTTGTGAGTGATTTTGCCAGAATGTCATCAACGTAGTCTTCCATTATAGTGTGCATCATGTCATGGAAGATTGTCATCATAGCTCTCTGATATGTTGCACCGACATTTTTTAAACCAAATGGCATGACACACCAACAATAGGTGTCCCAAGGACATGTGAATGCGGTCTTGTGTTGGTCTTCGGTGCAATTTTTATCTAGTTGTATATGGAAAAACCATCCATTAGTGATAGCATGGTGTGTCCTACCGTGAGATCTACAATCATGTCAATGTTTGGTAGGGGGAAATCATCTTTCAGACAAGCTTTGTTCAGGTCCCTGAAGTCATTACATATTCAAACTCTGCCATCTAGTTTGGCAAATGGTACTATGTTCAAAACCCATTTAGGATAGTCTATTGGTCTGATGAATTCGACATCTAATAGTTTCTTTAGCTCTTCTTTCACCGTGAGGGCCACATGCAAGTGCATCTTTCTGAGTTTTTGCTTTATTGGTTTAGTTCCTGGAGCTAAAGATAAATGATGCAGTATGAAATTCGGATCTAGCCCTGGCATGTCTACATATGTCCAGACAAAGTTGATTTGTTTCCTCTTGAAGAAGTCGGTAAATGCTGGTTTTTCTTGTTCTATTAAAGCCTTTGCCATGTGGATCATTCTGGGATTATCACCTGTGCTGACATTGATCAGTTCTGCTGGTTCTATTAAGATTGAAGATCTCTCCTGATGTGTAAGATTGGGTAGAGGGTCAAGCCTTTCATCCTTCGGAGCCTTAGAGAGGTTTTCACCATTGGATACATCTATACTTTTACTTTTTTCATGATCTAACACTGCTGCAGAGCAGTTTTCACCATTAGATCTTTCTTTCATTTTGACATTTTTGAGACTGAAAGGCTTGGCACTCTCTCCAAAATAGGCCTTCTTGTTGAGTTCTATAGCATAGCCAGCTCTGTTGTCCTCTCTGGGTATATGATCTCTAAGCTCAAGGTAGTCTATGATGGCTTCATCGTTCTCAAAGGTATCAACCTCAGGGGTAGTGCCTTGTAGGTCCCAATCTATGAGTTTGGGGTGCACCAAAGGTAAGGGGTCGTTAGGTTGGTCTGGCCCAATGGTGTTGATGGTTAAGATAGAGTTGTTAAAAGCATGGATGAAGTCTCCGATGGTACTCTCTATTAGTGGATTTGTCATGGGGGGTATCATTCTTTCCTCATGATTTTCACTATTGTTATTACGTGAGTCAAACTCTAGCGGTCTAGCCACTGGACCTTGTCTCTCATTTGTATGGGTTGGGTCATACTCATGGACAACATCGATGCCTTTGTCATCACAAGATAGCTCAGAGATGCTATCCCACTCATATTCGTTGGAATTAGTCTCACTCCCCAATTACAGTTGTTGAATTTGCTCAACTAGATTACTAGTGGATGTTTCTGGTTGTTTGCCTTTATTCTTCTTTGCTCTGTTGGTTCTTGATACACCATTGTATCCTAGCCCTATAGTGTCTCGGGCTGTCAAGGTATGAGGTTGGATGGGTTTAGTGATACCATCCTTTCTTGAATCGAGTGGACCGTGTCCTTCATACCCCATTCTTTGTAGCATTTGGAATGCTTGACCATATTGTTCAGTTGGTATAGTGTGATGGTCTTGTTGTGTCGATGAATTGTCTTCATCCTTGTATAGCCATTGTAGGATATCCTTTTCATCACTCTCATCTTCGAGGCTTCTACATTTGATAAATGGACCTTTGGTATCTTTGTCTACTTTTGGTTTGCTCATAGTGGGTCTTCCATATGATCTTGGAGATAGGGGGAGCTGTGCCAAACAGAGGGATTGGGAAATTGTGTACTCACCCAAGCCCTTATCTTTGAGTTTGAGGTTGGGTTGGGAAGCTTTTGAAGAGGAAGAAAGTGAATCAGGGTCAACACGAGAGGAGGATGAAGCAGAAGCATGGTTGTTAGGAATCACCACTTCAGGTTTAGGATGAATGGAGTTACAATACTAAAATGGGTTGGGGTCACCTTGGATGGTGATCTCTTGACCTTCGTAAGGGAATTTGATACACTAATGGTATGATGAGGGTACTGCTTTCAGAGCATGTATCTATGGTCTCCCCAGAAGAATGTTGTATGCTAGCTCCATATCAAGAACTTGGCAAGCCACATCTTTTACTATAGGTCCCACTCTGATTGGTAAAGTAACAATTCCCTTGGAAGTTCTCTCCTCCTCATCATAGGCTTTGTTAGATCTAGGGCACACAATTGAGAGGGGGGGTGAATCAGTTGTACAAAACTTGCTCTATTTCAAACACTTAATTCCTCTTTGTTATTTGATAGCATATCAATTAATCATTCATGAAAGCATAAAGCATAAACACCAGAGCAGATACACATCAACACATGAGACACCAAGATTTTGACATGGAAAACCCAGTTAAGGGAAAAACCACGGGGTGATTACCCCAAGGATTATTCTCTGTTAGAAGAATAAGAAAAATAGATGGCACATGCCAATTAGGGCTCACTGCCCGAGCACACTGCTCACAAGAGGCACACTGCCTACAAGAGACACACTGTCTACGAAGTAACAAGTATTACAAACTTGAACTGGAGATTGACATCTTTACCATGTCTGGATCAGTTCCATTTAAGCCCGAAAAACTCCTGCTCTACCTTTCACTCTTCTTCGCTATGCCACACTCATCCACACCAAGACACACTTCAAAATGAATTCACAATCCCTTATTTATACAAAGCATCAGCTTAGGAACAATCATCTAAGTCGGCAAACACCTACAAGATCATTCGCAAAGCGTGTAATACATCCGGTCGGCTAGTCTCAAGAAGAACACCAATATCTATGGTTATTCTTCAAATGCACACTCTAACTCTAATGCGGATCACTGTCATTAACTGGACATGATCGAATGATCATCATAACCTTCCCTGAATCACCAAACACATCTACACTTTATCAGCTTACTGGAATTCTTCTCTTCTTCATCCGGAACTTCAAGAACACAGTCTGTCATCACTGTCATAATGCAAAAGGTGCTTCCGCACCTCCAAACCATGAACAAATCTAGTTGTCACTTCACACAAACTTCTTCAACACTCTCTCCAATCTGCATAATGAGATAATGCAATTCCGGATCTCACCGGACCAATCTGTGACACTCTGTCACCACTGAACACCTGCTGGAATTGGTTCTACTTGAGTGATCATAACTTATTCAGATCTTCATGTGGACCTCTGAAATCTTGACTAGAGCATCTCAAGACTCATATCTACAAACCCTTTAAACCACATCCTCTGATCCTCAACCTATTGAGGACTTTTGCCTTCTTGTCATCACTGTTCTTCACTATTCCTGATTGAGACTTATTCTCTCAATATCCTTAGCACACAACTCATCCAATCCTTCTCATTAATGCAATATGAGTATGTTGACATCAATGACAACACTGGTTAACCTCATACTTGCAACAGGCTTTTATAGTGATTTTCTTTTTTGGATCTATATCCTTCTCTGAAAACCCCAATGTAAGGATTAGCTTCAAGGTGCAAATATTCAAACCAACTCCTCCATCGATTAGGACCCTCTTTATCTTGTGTTTGTGTATGAAGGCTTCGATATGAAGAGAGGCATTATGGGGTTGGGTGATTGACATATCATCCTTTTCAGTGAATGATAGGGAGTGAGGTGAGGTAATGTGACCCACCATGGTTTGGAACTGTTCTTCAGGAAGGTTTGTTGGGATGGAGGCTTCCGCTAAAGCTTTGTCAAGTATGGCCCTATGAGACGGGGACAGATGCAGAAGTTTCAAAATGGAGATATGCACAGGTGTTTTGTGTAGTTGATCCAAGATACTGTATTGATTAGACGGAGGGGTAGAGGCACCTCTAAGAGTGACTCTGTTGCTGCAGGTGGTAACATTGCAATCCAGATCTTTGTTTATAGTGATCACATTGATGCATGAATCACCTTCCGAGATATGGTTAACAACATAATCAAAGCCGACGTTTGTGTAATTTGCCTTGTTAGATCCACTGTTGTTTTGGTTGGAAGGTCCTCCCTGCTCATAGTTGGGAAGAGGATCCTTGAATGCCTGATGATCATTATTAGAGGTGTGTCCATCATGTGATATTTTGTTTTTTTTGATCAAGTCTTGGATAGTGTGTTTGAATGCAATGCAGTCGTGCTTTTGTGCCCCCTATTTCAGTGGAATTCACAGAAGTCGTTATCATTCCACCAATGAGGTTTGACTTTAGGTTCATACTCCCGCACAGTTGGAAGTGTTATGATCTTATTTGTGACTAACTTCCATAGGGTGGTTTCCAATGATTCTCCCAAAGGTGTGAATTTTCTCCTAGGTTGAAAATTTGTAAACTGAGATTCAGTGTTTCTTGGTTTGTTTTGTAGGGGGTTGTTTTGAGGAGTTGCTAAGTTGAATATTGGTTGCTTTGGTGCTGCATTCTTGGCATCTACCACCCCGTCATTCACAATGTTTTTGTTCTTTGTCCAAAATCTTGGTTTATCTGTGTTGGTGTTGGTACTAGGAGTGTCTTTATAGAGTTTTATTTGACCTTTGGTGATTAAAGCATTTTCTATGATTAGACCCATCTCAATGACCTTGCTAAAGGAAGTAGGACATTGGACTTGTATCTGATAGCTTAGGTCAGTTTGTAAGTTATGGACAAACATTTCCAACATTTGTTTTTCAGGCATTTGATGTGGGCACTTGCTAGCTATCTCCATCTTTGTAGGAAGGCGGCGAAAGACTCTCCACCTTTTTGCTTGGTGTTACAAAGATCTAAGATTGAGGTGTCGTGTTCAATATTATAGGGGAAGTGTGTAACAAATTTGTCCACAAGTTCGTTAAATGTTCTAATGCCAGGTGGTAGTCTAGAAAACCACTCCATGGCTTGTCCTCCCAAGCTTCGTGGAAATAGTCGCATAAGGTAAGTATCATTATGTGCGACTTCAAGACAAGCAGCATTGAATTCCCTAATGTGGTCCCTTGGATCACCCTTTCCTTGATATTTATCAAATTTTGGTTCCTCAAATTTAGAGGGGAAAGGAATCATAATCAAGGTTCTATCAAAAAGATATGGTGAAATATCCTCTAGGGAGTAATGCTTAGTTGATGCTCTTGTTTACATGTCCATGAATTATTGTTGTAAAGCTTGGATCTATTGTGTCACTAAACTCAAGGCATCTGTAGGATCATTGGTTGTTTTTCTTTTGTTTGCGGGTATGTCCTAATGTGTGCTTCCCTCAGGGTATCTTTCTTCTTCAGATTCTTTTAGAGCTTCTACGTCAAAATCTTTACGGAGCTTGACTCCTAGATGTGCTAAGTGTAGAAAGAATTTGGTAGGATCTTGGGCAAGCACTCTATCCGTTAAGCGTTGAAATCTTCGGTCTTGCTGCGTTTGGAGGACCTCTTCCATAGAGATTTCCTCATCACTTTCATGAGAGTTTGGGATAGTTTTCTTAGCCATTTCAATCTATTTTTTCTTTTGTAATCTTGTTTAGACCATGCAAGGTGACAAGAGATGGGATGGAGTGAGTTTTGAGCAAGGTGCTAGAATGCGACAAGATTTTAGTAAGGTTTTTTTTAGATCTAGTTGGTGTCAAACAAGTTGGGTGTACAAAATGATAGTCAAAGTAAGGATGATAGAAATCTGTTTACTTGATGTGGACTAGTCTTGTACAATCCACTAGTGGAGTTTCGATAGAGAAGGATAAGTGATCCTTGATAGTGGAGACTCACTAGGTTTAATTGATATGTGATGTGATCAAGAATAGCTTGGTTCTAACCTTGTTGGATTTTGGAAGAATTTTGCGAGATTTGGATGATGTATAACAGTTATGGTATGGGAGAAGAGAGAAATGGTTGACTTGCATGATTTTAATCAGATTTTGGAAAACTGAGACAGGTTTGAAATGAGCTTTTTGAAAAGTTTGACAGTTTTTCTCTTGGCAGTACAGAATAGCTTGTTGTTTTGGATGCGCAGCAGTAAATGCGCCACAATAGAGTGTAAAAGCACCATAATTCGGATCAAATGTGCAACTCTGGTATTTCTCAAATGTACTGTAGCAGATATCAAATGCGCCAAAAGTCTTAGCAAATGCGCTACAGGTCAAATCAAAAGTGCAATTCTAGTTTTTCAATTTGAAAATGCAATTTTTTGGAACGTTTTTCAAGATTTTTCTTTTTTTTGGTTTGAAAACTTGGTCTTTTTGAGAATTTTGCTTTTCAATTATGGAAAAGACACAGCAAACACATAGAAGTTTTCATTTTTATCTTTTGTTATTTTTTTTTTATTTTGGACTTTTTGACATAAGACAAGTACACCCTAGGCTAGATAGGACAACATTTGTTGAATCCTCTAGTTGTGCATATTCAAAGCATGTAGCTCCAGGATCTGGTAGCACTGGCTCCCCTCCATGGCACTCACTTCTCACGCATACCAGATCTGGGTTTCCTTAGGCTCGTACCCCCACTGAACCTTAGGATTGTCCCTGCTACCTCTACTAAGAATCACATAAATCGAGGCCACTTCAAAGGCTCTGCCTTTTGTGTCAACAAATAGGGGTTTTTGGTATACTAAACAAGTGGCTAAGTAGTCAAGGAAATCGTTTGAGTGGTTACACATGCGGCAACACTACTCTTTGTTATGGAGTCTCCCAGCCTCCAAGGGTTATGCCTTGGAGGGTTTTGGGGGAGGTTGGCCGTCAGTGTAACATAATAGCACTCGTTGCAGGAGGCTTTCACCTCAAGCACAATTTATTTTAAGTGGATTCGTAGGGCTTGGCTTTAGCCTGTTACCACTCAGGGTCATTCCCACTTGGACAGGCGGGCATCCAAGGGCAGGCCCCTCTAAAGGTTATATAGATGGAATAATAAGTTTGGCGTTCTGGTCACCCAGTAAAGGGGAGAGCATAAGCCTATTATCATTCAACAATCACAGAAGACACTGATTTATCTAAACCTAGTTAAAAGGAAAAAAAACTAAATGGGCTATCTACTTGTGCACTCACACATTTGTTAACTTTGAAGTGTTTAAAAGATAGCAATGTTCATTCCCATTTGTGAGATAGCAATGATCTAACTAAAGAAGATAACAATATGCAGAGATAGCAGTGGTTCAGTTACTCTCTTCCTAGTTAAGGACTACGTGAAATTTGCATGCATGCATTTTTTTTATACTTTTTCCCTTAATTAATCTAACTGAATTAATCAATTCAGCTAAATGGTCTAATCTAGCCTCTAATCTTGCAAGACAAACATTAGAGACAACTTGAAAAATCACTAGAAAATATAAAAATCCTAATGAGAAGTTAGATGCGCCACTGTGCAGTCTGTATGCGCAGAAACATAACATGCAAGCGTCATTTTTATAGATGCGCTAAGATAGATGTCAAAAGTGCAGGAAGATGATACAAATGCATTAATTAAATAGATGCGATGTTAAATAGGATGTAAGTGCCGTATATTGTGGTGTATGTGCAGGAGTTACACAGGCACTGAAACAGGAGACAAAAGCACTGTTTTCAGAGTGTGGATGCGCCGTATTACCGCAGGCACTGGAACATAAGACAAAAGCGCTGGTCTAGAGAGTGTTTGTGCCAGAATACTATTTGCACCGTAATAGGAGGCAAATGCACTGAATTAGAAGATGTATGCACCGGATGAACCTGTTAGAAGCCTGTACAATACCTGTACGGAACTTGTCACTAAGAAAACTTAGATTTTGATTAGATTAGGGGCAAGGGCCCCATGGTGGGCGCCAAAATGTGATGGGTGAAATGTGGGATTAATCAAATCAATAACAAAACCCAATACATCAATGAAATATGAAGGAAAAGGGATTTAAAATAACAAAGAGAAGATACTTACAACCTTTACCTTTCGACTTCCATTGTTCGCTTTTTCTTTCTTGATCTTGATGGAGATGAAAATAGCCCTCAAGAAGCTTGCTTCCTCACTTAGATTCCTCAAGATGACAAGGAGAAGTTGGCTTTGATACTTGTTGTATTTGAAGATGAGCTTCAACACAAATGTGAGTAGATGATAGGTGAAGTGATGGTAGGGGTGCCAATGGATATGAAATGATGAAGAAGAGGGTTGTATTTATAGAGTTGTGTGAGAGAGGATCAATGGTGGAAAAGAAATAAGAAGATCATTGGAGGAGAATGGTTGAGGAACATGCAACAAATAGAAGGACACGTGTCATTCAAAAAGAAGCTTTGTTGAGTTAACTGCTTTGTTGATGAGGATGAGTTTTTGTTTTCTTAAATTAGAATAGATTTTTCTAATTTAAAAACAAAGTTGCTTTAACTCAGCTTTTTCTTTTGCGTGACAAGAAGAATATATTTTTAGAAGATATTGAATATTTTTAGAAGATAAGAAAGCATAATTAAATAAATAGATTTATTTAATTATTTGTAGATAATTTTGAAGAATAAATAAAATATATAAATATATTTTATTTTGTGGGGATTTTAATTTAAATAAATTTGCATTTTATTTAAATTTAGAAGAATGGAAGATTTAATTAAATAATTTAAAATTATTTAATTATTTAGAAGAATAAAGTTAATGTAGGTGAAATTAATTAAATAAATATAATTTATTTAATTAAATAGGAGAGAATGAATCAAATAAATAAAATAATTTATTTATTTATTGATAGAGGAATGTGAAGATGAAATAAATATTTAAAATATTTATTTAAGTAGAGTCATGTCATTTTTAGGTGTATACAAAAAGTACTTAAGAAAATAGAAGGCACATGCCTTCAGGTGCACTGCCCAGATCTCACTGCTCAAAAGGAGGCTCACAGCCTATAAGAAATTATGATTTACACAAAGATAATGAACTGAGAAATAGCATCTACATTCATACCTGATTCAGTCCCTTTGAAGGCTCACAAAAACTTTTTCTTCTATCTTCAAATTCTTCTTCACTCTATACTCCTTTCGCTCTTCTTCTCTGCTCTACTTTAGATCCTTTCTTCATATTTAATTCATTTTGTACAAGGATAATTCTCAACAACTCTTCAACAAGTATTTATATACTTCATCAACCTTGGAATGATCAACAAGGTCGGCTAAACTTAACGCGGATCTTTACACTATCGGCCAAACTGGTGCAGTCACGGTAGGAGGGTTCACAAAATGAATTGTTCGAACCGTGCAGCAAGAGTAAACACAATGGAAAAAAATCAAAGAAATGGAACAAATGTAGACTCATTCATTCAATATATCAAAGAATTCAAAATAGAGATCCACCGGTAACACGTGGGATTACAACTGGGCTCAAAGGCCTGAGTACATACATGCGCAAGATAAATCTTTGAAGCTCCTTCACACAAATCTAAACTATCAGATATTTCTTATGTGAATGGCTACTTTCTTAAGGATCTATTACATATTTATATATCATTTCTAGACCAATAGATTCCTCTGCGTTGGCCAAGGAAGGTCACAAACTCCAATGAAGAGTTGTAACGTGTTCACAGATAGGTTAGACCTAAATGCATAGAACACTTCCTCAAATGAATGAAACAACATGCAGACCCTTGGGGAAGGTCGACCATGAACCATACGACATTGAATTATGTGTTATTGAGATCCACAAGTCAAGGAATGATCCATAAGCCTTCTCCTTTAGCTGGTTATCAGGAACTGTTAGAATGCTCTGCTCTGAGAAAATAGTCAACTTCTGATAGCGATATCTTTCTGGTGACTGATCCAAATGCTCTGAATTCTTGATATGATGTAGAGGAATGAATGTAGATGCTAAGTCTAGGTCTGTAAGATGTGAAATGTGAAAATTGGACCACAAGCTAAAAACTGCTACTGACTGAACTGCCTGAACTAAACTAGAAAGTGAAAGAATTGAAATGCAAACAAACTAAAATGCAAATATTTTTGGTTGATGCAAGATTACTCTTGAACCAGGGATGCTCCTACATCAGACATCTGGGGTTATTGAAAAAGAGAGTCCCTCACTTTGCTGGGGCTAAGGGAGAACCAAGACAGTCCACCTTAGCCTGAGAAATCCATGATGAATCTTCTATCTATTCTATCTATTCTGGTGCTTGTTGTGGTAACTACTTTTTCAAGTCTTCTTCCATGTCATTGAACTCTGCTTCATGATACCGATAAATATCTACAATGTTGAAAATAGGTGAAATACCCAATGTCTCCGGTAGCTCCACTTCATATGCATTTCCTGGATCAAATTTCTTGAGTATCCTACAAGGTCCAAACTTCTTCATCTTCAACTTGTTATAAGTCCCAACTAGAAATCTTTCTTTTCTCAAGTACACCATTACTTCATCTCCAACTTCAAATTCCTTATGTCTTCTCTTCTCATCTGCCTTTTCCTTATACTTACTGTTCATATCCTCCAAATGCTTCTTCACTTGATTATGCACTGTCTTCATATGATCTGTAAATTCTTCTGCTTTTGCACTCCTCTTTTCTTTTGTACTGATATCTCTTAATTCTTCAACTCCTCTAGGATTCACTCTAGTAACAATCTCAAAAGGTGTTCTTCTGATACTCCTATTTGCTGAATTATTGTATGCAAACTCTGCTTATGGAAGAATCAAATCCCAACTTCTGGTTTTCTCTTCAACTAAACATCTCAACAAGTTTCCCAAACTCCTATTCACTACCTCTGTCTGTCCATCTATCTGTGGATGAAAAGTTGAACTGAACTTTAAATCTGTCTTCATCTTCTTCCAAAGTGTCTTCCAAAAGTAACCAATAAACTTTGTAGCTCTATCTAAAACTATACTCTTAGGTAATCCATGCAATCTCACAATCTCTTTGAAAAATAGGTCAGCCACATGCACTACATCAGTTGTCTTCTTACAAGGTATGAAATGAGCCATCTTTAAAAATCTATCAACCACTACAAATATTGAATCATATCCTCTCGGTGTCTTAGGCAATCCCATTACAAAATCCATGCTTATGTCTTCCCAAGGTCTCTCTGGTACTATCAAAGGTTTATACAATCCAATGTTCTAAATACTCCCTTTTGCAACTTGACAAACTCTACAACTCTGCACAAATCTCTAAACATCCTTATGTATCTGAGGCTAAAAGTAATTTTCACTTACCAAAGCCACTGTCTTATCAATGCCAAAGTGACTTGCCAATCTACCACTATGCTTCTCCTTGATCAAGTTATCCCTCATCGAACTTCTAGATATGCACAACTGACTTCCTTTGAATAACATATCTTCTTGAAAGAAGTAGTCCAACCATTTACTTCTATCTATCACAACAGGTTCCTTATAGGCTTTCTAAGGTTCTACAAAATCAGTGTCTCCCTCATACTTGTTCTTCAATTCATCAAAACCCAACACTTCAACTCTCATCTCTATCAACAAGTTTTTTCTTCTACTCAAGGCATTAGTAACTTTGTTTGATTTACCACTCCTATGCTTCAACACAAAAGTATAACTCTGCATGAACTCTACCCATCTCATATATCTCTGATTCAACTTACCTTGACTGTTCAAATACTGCAAAGCTTAATGATCTGTATACAACACAAACTCCTTAGGCAACAAGTAATGTCTCCACTTCTTCAAGGCTTGAATTATGGCATAGAACTCTTCATCATAAACTGAATATCTTCTCCTTGCATCATTCAACTTTTCACTAAAATAAGCTACAGGTCTACCTTCTTAACTTAATACTGCTCCAATTGCATTTCCACTAGCATTACAATCAACTTGAAATACCTTATTAAAATCTGGTAATGCCAAAACAGGTTGCTCTATCACTTTCTACTTCAACAACTCAAAACATTTATCTGCTCTTGATGTCCACTTGAAATCTTTGTTGTCACCTCTCATTGTCTCTATCATAGGGTTACAAACTAAACTAAAATTTCTGATGAACTTCTGGTAGAAACTAGCTAATCCATTAATGATCTAACCTCTCCAATGCTCTCCAGTGTAGGCCATTCAATAATTACTCTCACTTTCTTAGGGTCCATCTTCAATCCTTCCGCAGAAATCTTAAATCCCAAGTATAGTAACTCTTCCTTCATGAAACTACACTTCTTGATGTTTATCAGAAATTTCTCTTCTCTCATTCTCTGTAAAACTTGTTTAATATGCCACAAATGTTCTTCTTTTGTCTTATTGAAAATCAGAATATCATCTAGGTATATAATCACAAACTTACCCAAGAATTTCTTTAGAACTTCATTCATCAACCTCATGAAAGTACTCAGTGCATTTGTCAATCCAAAGGGCATCACTAACCACTCATACAATCCTTCATTTGTCTTAAAAGTAGTCTTCCGTTCATCACCTTCTCTGATTCTGATATGATGGTATCCACTCTTCAAATCTATCTTTTTGAAATATCTTGTTCCACTCAAACAATCCATGATATCATCCATCCTAGGTAAATGAAATCTATACTTAACTGTGATCTTGTTTATTGCTCTAGAATCAGTACACATTCTCCATTCTCCATCCTTCTTCGGCGCTAACACTGTAGGTACCACACAAGGACTCAAACTTTCTCTGATCAATCCTTTTCTCAACAACTCTTCTATATGTCTATTCAATTCTTCATTCTCTGTCGGTGTCATTCTATGTGCTGCTTTGTTAGGCAAACTTGCTCCCGGTATAAGATCCATGTGATGATTGATACTCCTTATAGGTGGTAATCCTTCAGGTACATTATTTGATATGATGTCTTCATACTCTGTCAGCAACTCTTTTATCTCCTCTGGTTCAGTCTCTTTCTTCACCACTTTAGGCTTCTTAGGAATCATGGCATAACACATACTTTCCTGTTTCAAACCATCCAAAAATTTCCTTCCATCTACCAGACAGATTCTAGCATTCCCACATACCACATCTTTAGGATCATCTTCCAAAGGAATCAAAGTAATTCTTTTCCCATTTGCTGTTATAGTATATGTATTCCTTCTCCCATCATGTATATCTTTTCTATCATATTACCAAGGTCTACCCAACAAGATATGACAAACATCCATAGGCATAATATCACACAAGACTTCATCATGATAAGATCCAATATGAAATTTTACCAAACATTGTTTACTCACCAGTACCTTATGATCATCCTGAATCCATGCTATCCGATAGGGCTTAGGGTGTTTCAATCTTTCTAACTTCAGCTTAGTCACCATCTCCTCTGAAACTAGATTATCTGAACTACCACTATCAATTATAACTTTACAACACTTACCTCCAGATTTGCATCTAGTTCTAAACAAACTTTTCCTCTGCAGTGGTTCCTCATTTGCCCCTGTTTGAACTAGTGCTCTCCTCATCACCAAGGATTCTCCTTTCTTAGGTTTACCAACAGAACTAGGTGATCCAACAGGTTCTTCTTCAACATAAGCTGTTCTTCCACTGTTCTCTGTCTTCTTACTTGTACTACCCTGATTACATTCAAATGCTCTATGTCCTTCACCTCCACACTTGAAACAAGTACCTCTAAATGTCCTCTTGTTAGATCCTCTTCCTTCTCTTCTATATCCTTCATTCCGATATGCACTAGGGTTTCCTCTCCAGTAAAAATTTTTGTCATCTCTTTGATAAGCATTGTTATCTTTGTCATCCTTTCTAACTGGGCCGTCAAACTTGTTCTGCTCTGCAAATGATCTATCATATCCAGAAAATGTTTTACCTCTCTAAAATTTACTTCCTCTGCCTCTCTGTCTTTGATCATGCTTCTTATTTAGCTTCTCTTCAACTTTAAGGGCAAATTGATATGCTTCTTCCAAAGATGTCATCCTTACCAAACTTAGTTCTTCTTGAATGTTCAACCTCAGTCCATTGATGTATCTTGCCACTTTCTCCTTGCTTGCTTCACTATGTCCTATCCTTATGGTCATCTTATGAAATTCTTCCATATACTCCTTCACAGATTTCTCCTTTTGTCTCAAGTTCTGCAATCTTTTCAATAGCTCCAACTCATAGTCAGCATGTATGAACCGATTCTTCAACTTTGTCACCATCCGGTCGCACTTTGTAATCTTTTCTTTTCCTCTTCTATTTTTTTCCAATTGAACTTCTTTCCACCATATAGTAGCATGTCCTTTCAACTTTGTCTTTGCAAATTTCACCTTCTCCGAATCTTCAATTTCCTCATATTCAAAGTATTCTTCCATATCATTTATCCAGTCAATCAATTCTTTAATATATAAATTATTAGTATAGTTTGGAACATCAACTCTAGATCTCTTTCCAATCTTTGAAATAGCTCACAACATCTTTATCTGATCTGATTCTTCTTCTTCATCACCTTCTAGGGTTTCTCCAGTATGTTCAACAGATTGAAATTCCTCTTCATCATCACTTGCAAAATTAGGTCTCGGTGTCAATCCTCTTTGCCTATCTTCCTCAACAACATCCAAATGAATTCGTATTATTCTAATCAATTCCATCATCTCATCCATTCTATTAGCCATTGTACCAACAAGAGGAACTTTTCACGGCGGCATCTTCTTAGGATCAAGTGCAAACTACCTCAAATTTGGTGATTGGGCTACAAGCGACAACTGCCTCTCAATTGGTGATTGGTTGCACACAAGTAACCTACCTCAGATTAGTGATGTACTCACAACAAGATCTTATGGAATTCCCTTTGCCAATTTCACTCCAAAGAATCAAACTTTCGCTTTGATACCACTTGGTGTAGTCACGGTAGGAGGGTTCACAGAATGAACTATCTGGACCGTGCAATAAGAGTAAACACAATGGAAACAACTCAAAGAAATGGAAAAAAGGTAGACTCAGTCATTCAATATATCAAAGAATTCAAAATAGAGATCCACTGGTAACATGCAGGCTTATAATTGGGCTCAAAGGCCTGAGTACATACATGCGCAAGATAAAGATTTGAAGCTCCTTTGCACAAATCTAAACTATTAGATATTTCTTATGTGAATAGTTACTTTCTTAAGGATCTATTACATATTTATATATCATTTCTGAACCAATAGATTCCTCTGTGTTGGCCAAGGAAGGTCACAAACTCCAATGAAGAGTTGTAATGTGTTCACAGATAGGTTAGACCTAAATGCATAGAACACTTCCTCAAATGAATGAAACAATGTGCGGACCCTTGGGGAAGGTTGACCATGAACCATAAGACATTGAATTATGTGTCATTGAGATCCGCAAGTCAAGGAATGATCTGTAAGCCTTCTCCTTCAGCTAGTTATCAGGAACTATTAGAATGCTCTACTCTGAGAAAACAGTCAACTTCTGAGAGCGATATCTTTCCAGTGACTGATCCAAATTCTCTGAATTCTTGATATGATGTAGAGGAATGAATGTAGATGCTAACTCTAGATCCTCAAGATGTGAAATGCCAAAACTAGACCACAAGCTGAAAATTATTATTGACTGAACTACCTGAACTAAACTGGAAAGTGAAAGAACTAAAATGCAAACAAACTGAAATGCAAATGTTTTTGGTTGATGCAAGATTACTCTTGAATTAGGGATGATCCTACATCACAAACATAGCTGAGAGTTGAATCTTCCTCTATTAACATGTCACGCTTCATAAAATGCTCTTTAGATCATCCACAACACACTAGGAACATCCGGTCGGCCAAGACTGGGAAGAACATCAACCTCAAAGAAGAAATCTTCAATAACAACTTCAAACTTCAATGCGGACCTCCAACATAGTAGCCACATGATCCAGAGACCTCCACAAGCACATTGAATTCACCAATAACATCCACTCTAAACCAAATTATAAGAATCATTTGTATCTTCCTCCGGAACCTCAAGAACACTGTTTGCCATGACTGTCAAACTAGAAAGATAGCTTGCGGACCTCCAAACTATGAACCACTGGAGTTGATGATACACATTGACTTCCAAACATGCCTTCAGATCCAAAAACTATAATATTTCACTGCAGAGCAATCTAGACCAACTTACTGTCACTCTGTCTCTTCTGAATACTGCAAAATCTAGTTCTACTTAGATGGGCATAACTTCTTCAAATCTTCATGCGGACTTCTCAATTCTTAACTGGAGTAACCTTTGACAATCCTCTACATAGCCATATGGTCTGCATACGTTGATTCTCATTAATTTTCTCAATATCCTTAACAATATGGTTTTCTATACAGACAACAAAATAGGATATAGTTGACACCAATGGCAACAAGGATATGTTGACATCAATGACAACACCACTTAGGCACATATTTGCAACAATCTCCCCCTTTGTCATTTATGGAAACATATGATGTGAAAACTTGAATTCAACCATCAAGACAAGAACTTCTCCCCCTTTCTCTTATCACACATGTAACCACTTTCTTCACTGCTCCCCCTTTCACCAGCAACTATTCACTTTCAAGTTTTTCACATGACTTCTCTCCCCCTTTGACATCAATTGCAAAGGACACATATTTGCTTCAGACTGATCCCAAAATTGCATACTGACTACTCCCCCTTGAGTAGTAACTTATTATCATCAATCTGGATCACAAAATATGAATGTGAATTCCACCAGACTGATGCACTTTAGTGCATCTTAATTATGATCAGGAGGGATAATAACCCCTAACTTTCCCCTGAGATACTCAAAAGTATCCTTGGGAAGAGGCTTAGTGAAGATATCCATAATCTGATCTTTGGAAGACACAAACTCCAACTTGACTTCATTCTCATTTACTTTTTCTCTCAAGAAATGAAACTTGATAGATATATGGTTTATCTTTGAGTGCAATACCGGATTCTTTGAAATGCTTATAGCACTTGAATTATCACAGAAAATTGTGACTGGCTCCTCAAACACAATTCTGATGTCCTTCAGCATTTGCTTCATCCATAGAACTTGAGTACAATTATTTTCTATTGCTATATACACTGCCTCTACAATAGATAGATATATTTCCTCTTGCTTTTTGCTCATCCAAGAGACCAATCTTCTTCCCAAGAAGAATGCACCACCACTAGTACTTTTTCTATCATCCACATCTCCTACCCAATCAACATCTATATATGAATGAAGAGTGAAGTCATTGTCCTTTGGATACCACAATCCATGATCAATTGTCCCCTTGAGATATCTAAAAATTCTCTTGATTGTCACAACATGGGATTCTTTTAGATCAGCTTGAAATCTGGCAACAAGTCCAACTGCATTCATGATGTCAGGTCTGGTCTGAGTTAGATAGAGTAATCCTCCAATCATTGATCTATACCTTTTCTAATTTTCCTTGGGGGAGTCATCATCTTTACTTAACTTACATCTGGTTACCATAGGTGTACCTACTAGCTTTGAGGCTTCCATTCCAAACTTCTTCAATAGTTCTTTCACATACTTGGACTGAGATATGAAGATGCCTTTATCTAACTAAACAATTTGTAGACCTAAAAAGAAATTTATCTCTCCAAACATTGACATCTCAAATTCACTTTTCATCTGATCAGCAAATGTTTTGCACATACATTCATTTCCACCAAAAATGATATCATCAACAAAGACCTCAACAATTAGAATGTCCTCATGATTAATCTTGAAGTACAGATTACTATCAATAGTACCTTTACTAAATCCTAGCTTTAGCAAATGCTTATCCAACCTAGCATACCAGGCTCTTGGAGCTTACTTGAGTCCATACAAGGCTTTTCTCAGTCTACAAACCATATCTCCCTGATCAGACAACTGAAATCCTTCCTCAATTTAAACTTCTTCCTCCAAGTCTCCATTTAGGAATGTTGATTTGACATCCATCTGATATACTTTAAAATCTCTGAAGGCAGCAAATGCAAGAAACAATCTAACTGCCTCTATCCTTGCCACCAGAGCAAAATTTTCTTCAAAATCAATTCCTTCCACTTGAGAGTAGCCTTTACATACCAACCTTGCCTTGTTTCTTACAACCTCACCAACTTCATTTAGCTTATTCTGGAAGACCCATTTGGTTCCAATCACATTTTTGTCCTCGAGTCTAGGAACAAGATCCCAAGTGTAATTCTTTTCTATTTGCATCAATTCTTCTTACATTGCTTTAACCCAGTTTTCATCTTTGCAGGCTTCACTCACTGATTTAGGTTCAATCTTTTAAATCAAACAAATCTCTTCTTGATCTTAAACATCTCTTCTCCTAGTTTGAACACCTTTATTTCTATCTCTTATGATTTTATCTTCAGGATGATTCATTCTTACATACCTAGGGGTTTTGAGAATTGTTTGAACTTCTATTTCTTGAACTTGTTCCTCATTATCTGCACTAACCTCTTGAGTTACTGGAGTTACCGGATCAATTTGGATCTGAGTCTAAATTTGAACTTGCCTTCCTTGACTTTGAATTTCAACTTGATCATTTGAATCATATCCCCAGCACCTAGAATGTCCTTCTTTACTTTCATCAACTTTAACATTAGCACTTTCAAAAATGTTTTTCAACCTCTTGTTGAAGCACCGATAAGGCTTACTTTGAGTAGAGTATCCCAAAAATATTCCTTCATCACTTCTTGCATCAAACTTGCCTAAATCCTCATCTCTTTTGATATAGCATTTACTACCAAAAACTCTAAAATACCTCACAGTAGGAGGATGACCAAACCATAGTTCATAAGGAGTCTTACTAGAATTTCCTTTGATCTGCACCCGGTTGAGAGTGTAGACAACAATACTCATAGCTTTTCTCCAATAAACTTGAGGAACATTTGTTTCTATCATCATGGTCCTAGCAGTTTCTTGAATGGTCCAGTTCTTCCTTTCCACAACTCCATTTTGCTAAGGAGTCCTAGGAGTAGATAACTATATTTTTATTCCATGCTTTTCACAGAAAGCATCAAACTCACTGGAAGTAAATTCTCCACCTTTGTCAGATCTCAGACACTTCAATTTCCCACCAATCTCATTTTCAACCATCATCTTGAACACTTTAAACTTATCAAGAGCTTCTAATTTTTCTTTTAGGAAAGTTACCCACATCATTCAAGAGTAATCATCAATCAGCAACATGAAATATCTATCTCCTTGCACACTCCTAATTCTAGCAGGACCAAAGAGGTTAGTATGTACCAGTTCCAATCGCCCACTATAAGTTTGTTCCTTACTTTTGAATGGAATTTTGTTCTGTTTACCTAATTGACATTCTCTACATATGCTATCAAGTTTCACAAGTCTTGGAAGATCTTTTACAACCTGAGAGGAACTTATTTTGACAATGTTATCAAAATTCACATGACACATCCTTCTATGCCATAACCAACTTTGATCTGCTAAGCAATCAAACAACTTTTTCCAGAACTACTTAAATGAAAGATGTTACCTCTAGTTTGAGTACCGGATGCAATTTTAGTTCTGGAGCTCTCCAAGATTCTGCATTTACCATCCTTGAATCGAAGATCATAACCCTTGTTAACTAACTGTCTAACACTGAGAAGATTATGTTTTAGTTCTTCCACATACAGAACATCATTGGTGCAATTCTTACCATCAAAAGAGATCGATCCTTTGCTATAGATTCTACCAGCTGAGTTGTCTCCAAATTTCACAAGCCCACCTTCATATTTTTTAAAACTCACAAGCTTATTCATGTCACCAGTCATATGATGAGAACATCCACTATCAATCACCCATTCATCATTTTCAACAACTTGAGTAGCCAAGGCACTTTCCACATTTTTACAGCTAGCAGATTCAATAGATATTAGATCTTCTTCTCTAATAGCAATGAACACACAATCACCTTCTCCATGATCAGATTCATCATTTGTGACTCCTCCAGTTTCTTGGACATAGTAGCAATTCTTCTAACTTTTGTATCTGTTAGGGTTTGGTTTTGAAAACCTCTCTGGACACCTTGAGGCAAAATGACCAATCTTATTACAACCAAAACATTTTAATGGCAACTTTCCTTCATACTTACTGGATCCTATTGGCATTCTTTTGGCAATAAGAGCTTCAAGATCTGCAGTCTCAATTTCATCATCTTCAAGATCCTTCCTTGTCTACAAAAATTTGTTTGATCTTCCTGAGGAACTTTCTCCCGGATCATATCTTTGCTTTCCATATACACTAGCCTTGAAAGCAGATTCAGACTTAGGGAGAGAGTCACCAAACTCACTCATTTCAAATGTTGAGAGCTTGCCAACTAACTGATCCCTTGTGATAGTTGCTACTGTCCTAATTTTTTCAATGGCTGCAACTTTATGCTTGTATGTTGTAGGTAAGGATCTAAGCCCTTTGGCAACAATTTTTGATTCTTCTAATACTCCACCTGCATTTCTGATACCGGTCACAAGTTTATTTACTTTCTGCATATAGGAAGTAATGTTTTCATCTTCACTCATTACCAATCTTTCATATTTACCCTTCAGGCTTTGTAGCTTGGCACACTTAACATATTTGTCACCTTCATACAAATTTTCCAACTTACTCCAGATTTCATGAGTGGTTTTAAAATCAAGGACAATTGCCAATTCAGTATTAGTCAGGGCACTCAACAATGCTTCTTTGGCTTGAATATTATGTTCAACATCTCTGAGTTCATCTATAGTTGAAGGTCCATTCTTTAGAATCTTATATGCATTCTTGGTTATTAACCAAAAAGCATCACCCATACATTCTAGATGGCACCGCAAGCAGACTTTCTAGAAGGTGTAATTTGTTCCATCAAATCTTGGACTTTCCTTCTTATAGGACGACATCTTGGATCTTCTCAAGCTGTCAAGCTTCTTTTAGAGGAACTTAGCTCTGATACCAATTGTTGGAATTAATCCAGACAACTGAGAGGGGGGGGTGAATCAATTGTCCCTAAACTTTAACCTTTTTTGTACTTTTAATCTTCTTTCTTAATTTATAAGCAGATTAATGATGTAAACATTTAAGCATGAATCAACACATGAGCAAAAATAATATGAACACACAACACCAAAATTTTTGACGTGGAAAACCCGGTTAAGGGAAAAACCACGGTGGGGGTTAACCCACAAAAATGTGTACCTTGTTAACAGTACTTAAGAAAATAGAAGGCACATGCCTTTGGGCGCACTACTCAAAAGGAGGCTCATAGCCTATAAGAAATTATGATTTACACAGAGATAATGAACTGAGAAATAACATCTACATTCATGCCTGATTCAGTCCCTTTGAAGGCTCACAAAAACTTCTGCTTCTATCTTCAAATTCTTCTTCACTAATTCTTCACTCTATACTCCTTTCGCTGCTCTTATTCTCTGCTCCGCTTTAGATCCTTTCTTCGGATTTAATTCATTTTGTACAAGGATAATTCTCAACAACTCTTCTACAAGTATTTATATACTTCATCAACCTTGGAATGATCAACAAGACTGGCTAAACTTAACGTGGATCTTTACACTGTCAGCCAAACATAGCTGAGACTTGAATCTTCCTCTATTAACATGCCATGCTTCATAAAATGCTCTTTAGATCATCCACAACACGCTAGGAACATCCGGTCGGCCAAGACTAGGAAGAACATCAACCTCAAAGAAGAAATCTTCAATAACAACTTCAAACTTCAATGTGAACCTCCAACACAGTAGCAACATGATCCAGAGACCTCCACAAGCACATTGAATTCACCAATAACATTCACTCTAAACCAAATTACAAGAATCATTTGTATCTTCCTTCGGAACCTCAAGAACACTGTCTGCCATGACTGTCAAACTAGAAAGATAGCTTGCAGACCTCCAAACTATGAACCACTGGAGTTGATGATACACACTGACTTCCCAAACATGCCTTTCGATCCACAGACCATAATATTTCACTACGGAGCAATCCAGACCAACTTACTGTCACTCTGTCTCTTCTGAATACTACAAAATCTGATTCTACTCAGATGGCCATAACTTCTTCAAATCTTCATGCGGACTTCTCAATTCTTAACTAGAACAACCTCTGACAATCCTCTACATAGCCATATGGTCCACATATGTTGATTGTCATTAATTTTCTCAATATCCTCAACAATCCAGTTTTCTATACAGACAACAAAATAGGATAGAGTTGACACCAATGGCAACAAGGATATGTTGACATCAATGACAACACCACTTAGGCACATATTTACAATAGGATCCCCTTGTCTTAACCCCCTAGAGGCACAAAAAAACTCCATTGGCTCACCATTAATTAACACTGAAAAGGAAGAAGTAACACATCTCTTGACCCACTCAATCCAATCACTAGCAAAACCAAAAGCTCCCAAAATATTGAATAAGAAAGTCCATTTCACACAGTCATAAGCTTTAGCCATGTCCAACTTAATAAACATAGCTTTTTCCTTAGAATGCATCATAGAATGAATGGTCTCATCTATAATGATGACACCATCCATAATCTACCTACCAACAACAAAACCCCCTTTCTCCTTAGAAATTAACCTGCTTAGCCAAGGTTTCAGCCTCTTCGCAATCAACTTTGTAATTATCTTGTACACCACATTGCATAAAGCAATTGGAATAAAAAGATCCAGAGTATTAGCCTCACCCTTCTTTGGTATGAGAGTAAGAAAGGTAGCATTCATGGATTTCAGCATTTGTTTATTCAAATAGGATTCCTGAACAACCTCCAACAGGTCCAACTTAATCACTTCCCAGAACTCCTGAAATAATTCTACTGGAAATCCATCAGGCTCTGGAGCTTTTCCTTTTTTCAGCTGGAACACAACCTTCTCAAGCTCTGACAAAGAAATAGGAAAAAACAAAGATTCATTCATTTCCCTAGTGACCAAAGGAAGTATGCTATCTAAAATCATAGCTTCATCCTCCTCCGCAGGGGGGGATCCTCATAAAACAAAGTGGAAAAGAAAAAAATTGACTAAGTAGAAATAGAACTGGAGGAAGAAAGAATCTCCCCATTTGAAGACAAGAGAGAAGAGATAACATTACCTTGTCTCCTATCCTTAATTGAATTATGAAAAAAAGAAGTATTCTGGTCTCCTGCCTAAAGCCACTCAATCCAGGACTTTTATTTCCAAAAAATCTCCTCCCTTAATTCCCATTCCTCAACTTCCTTCACCGTAGCTACTTCCAGCAAACCAAGCTCCTCTGTGAGGCCTTGATCACAAATCTACCTAGTAATCAAGTCCAAGTGAGCCAGAGCATTCTGCTTTTCTTAAAACACATTACCAAAGTGCTGCCTATTCCAACGCTTCAACCTATACTTAACATATTGGAGCCTCTTGCAGAAGGAGTACATAGTAGTACCATGTGTCAACTTCCCAAGTCACCACCAACTAGGATGCAAAACATGAAGAGAATGATCCCTGAGCTACATAAGCTAGAACTTAAAAGACTGCTTTATACAATGTAGGGAAAATTTGGCAATAAGTTTAATCGGCCAATGATCAGAACCTTGCCCATCCAGAATCTTAGAGCTAGTCAACCACCTGTCTCCCATCTAGAAGCTGGACACCATGAACCTATCTGGTCTTTCTGAAATAGAAACTTCCCCACTTCTCCTATTACTCTAGGTAAAGACCTCATTAATAGGCTTGATATCAACCAAATTCAAAAGAGAAATATTATCCCGCAATAGCTTTGAAGAAGGCTCCAGGCAAGCACTGCCTCCCCTCTTCTCCTCCATTGAAATGACAACATTAAAATCTCCTGCCAAAACCCAAGGAAGATAAGGATCCAAAGACCTCACATATCTTACATGGCTCCACAACAAAACCTTACCTTGAAGGTCAGTCAAAGCATAAACATTAGAGAAAAGAACTCTCTCCCCTAACTCAAGATGGGAAGCAACACAAGAAATTGAGCTTCTACAGGAGGACCACCAAATTGGTCTAATTCTACGTGGATCCCATAAACAGGCCACCCCACCAGAGCTACCAAGTGCCCCAACACATTGACACTACCCACGATCCCACATCTTTGCAGCCATACTCAACATACTATCAACATTTAACTTAGTTTCCTGAAGGAAAACCACATCAGGAGAATGAATACGAATCAGGTCCCGAATAGCCTTTTGTCTAGGGATGCTATTCATACCCCTCAAATTCTAAGAAAGCACAATCATTGTTGAGGTTGGGAGAAGTGAGCATCAATAGTCTTCACCGAACCTGACTCAACCAATGCCTCACCAACTAGCTTAACCTTTTCCTGATCCTTTTTTCTACCAACCTTGAGAGGTTTCTCAGGAGCCCCTTTTTTAGTGGTTTTTTTGTTGCAAACCCAAGGCTAGGGAAGAAGACTTACTTTTACCTAAATCAGAAGCACCCCACAATTCAGAGAGAACACCACCAGCACTCAGAGAGACACCAAGAGCTACTAGCACCAAACCTTACGCACTCTGAATAGGGGATGGAGAAGCCAAATCAGTGTCCATCTGAGTACCCTGCTCACCAAGCTAAATTGAATTGGGAATCACAGAAGGCTGATCCCCAGGCACATCCTCAGCAAAAGAGCCAAATGTTTCCTGCAAATCCATATGAAACCCTTCCTCCTGGATCAAATCTTCCAATGCCTCAAACCTATTGACGGTTTCCTCCTCATGCATGTCCTTGAGGGATCTCTTTTGGCCCCGTCCACGATTACGAGACTTAACTAGGATAAACCCTTCTTTAATAGCTGCCTCCTCCTACATGGGAGTCTTACCCTTGTTCGTCTTTAAATTAGACTGAGTAGGAGCATTACTTGTACTTGCAGCACTAGAAGCTTGAGGACACCTCCTCTGAAGATGACCATATTCATGACATAGCCAGCACCTGAAAGGTAACGTCTCATAGTCTAACGGCTGAGTCAGGGGCAAGAACCAATAGTCATGTCAATTGAATCCAACAATGGTTGACTCAAATCAATTTTAACACATACCCGCACATAAGAAAAAATCTTTTTATTCAAAGTTTCCTGAGAAGGACCAATAGGTTTTCCCAACAACAAAGCAATTGATTGCACTATGTCACTTCTCCAGCATTCGAGCAGCAACCTAGGAAGGCAAACCCAAACTAGGACCCTAGATGGTAACTCCTCCGCCGAATTGAAACCAGCATGCCATGGTTTTATGAAGAAACCAACTTAATTATAGAAATATTGTCCACCTTGAAAATCCCTATTCCGATCAGAAATACATGAGAAATCCACCATAAAAAAATTATTTGCAGCCATCAAAATATCAAAGTCTCCTTCCGGGTTCCATGTCTTACGAATCCACTTATCGAGAAATGGAGGAGAAACCCTCATCCCCATAAATTTACAGATCAGAACATGATTGTTGTAGTATTCCACATCTTCAGCCACCGATCCTGGTTGGATCACTAAAACTAGCCGTTCTTGAGCCGTCTCCAGACAACCATTTACCTTCTGCAATTTAAGAGCCCCATTCCGTGTCAAACCTATGCCAGGAGAAATCATGTTTGAAACCCCTGTATCTACACCAATCATAAATGTATCACATTCTGCCTTGTCTAAAGGCACATGCATCACCATTAAAACATGAATAGGGGAGCTCCAAATAGCACCCCTGCACGTACCAACCAAAACCCCTGGCCACCAAAAGCCATAGAAGGCAGAAACCTAGAGAATCGATGCTCTTCCAGCTAGAAGAAAACCTCCTTCTATCTCCACAAACCCCAACACCAATCACCACCGATCAACAAAAATGCAAGAGTGTACTGGAAGAAAACAATGAAGAAAAAACCCCCCATAAGCAAACACAACCCTCCCCTGCTAAAATACCCATGCCACAGTCCAATCTACAAGAAAACCAATCATGCAAAGAAAAAATCTGAGCATGCAAACCATGACCTACTACAGGCCGTGGGTCTGCAGTATCTCCATGCTCACGAATGCCTTCATCCTCCTTCTCCAATATTCCTAATATAAATTTGATTATTAATATATTATTCTATTGATATTTCAAGTAAGAATTTCATAATTAATATATAAAATGAATAAAAATTAAACAATCATATTAATATGAATATTATACAATATAATATATTAATATTTAGTTCACTAAAATATTTTAGTATTTATACAAAAAGAATATAATGGTCATATATAAATTATAATATTGAATATGAATATGAAATATTGAATAGTTTAGATTTTCTCTCTTATTCCATATTTTCATAATTATTAAAGCATAATAAATGATGTGATGTACTTCTTACAAATTTTCTCAAGTATTATGAATTAATGTACCCTTTTTCACTCAAATATTAGTTATTAATAATTTCATGTTCTATAAGATTGTTTAATGCAAGAAGGCTTCACCCCTCTCGCTGAAATACTCACAAACTCAAAACACAACAATAGAGACTCTCTGCTCATAGATCTAATTCTCAGATACAATACAAAGATTGCAATCAACACCAAATGCATTCAAAATATTTCTTAACATTCTTATTCAAACATAAATATAGAATCTGCAACTCAATTTACACACTGGCCTTCAATGACATTTTCTCAACTCAATCTATCTTGGGTATCTTGCCCTGGCAACTTCTTCACTTTCTTCTGCAACGTGCACTACTCAAGCACTCACCCTTCACACATTGGCGCCTTGTTTTTTCTTCTCTGGCACTACATATATGGTGCTCCAATGTTAGGCTTTAACCTTCTTCACATATGACTGAACTTGCACATTAATCTATACTCTGCACAATGACATTCTATTATGTCTTTTCTCCTAAGGCCGACGCCTTATCCTCTTGTGCCTTGGTTTGTTTTAATAGATGCTAAAGATCTTTTCATTGGCATTCTATGCTTCCAGAAGGTGAGACGTTGCCTCTCACTAGAAGTCCCCACTTAGAGTCAAAATGACTCATAATCCTACGCCAAAATACCCATGCATTCCCTTGGCATTAATTCATTTCATATACCTTTACACTTGCAATTGAAAGGACATAAGACAAAACAAAAGGAGGAGTTGAGTTGACGCCCTCTTGAATTTGGCTTTTTCAATTTCCTCTAAGCTGGGACCTTAATCCCTCCACGTTGGTGTCCATTACAATGCTTGAGCAATATACAACTCACTGAACAGATTACATGCTAAGACTTAAGCAACATTCCAAAGATACCACATGGTACAAGCCCTATACTCCCCATGTAGTCCCTAGCTTAGAGTTAGCCTTTGCTGTCAGCTCAAACAAAATTATTACAAAAGTATCAGAGACTCATGCATATGAGAAAACAATTTTAGCAAATGTTCTTTCATTAGCCATTAGCTGAGATCTGTTTTGAGGTTCAAATGCTAAATTTTCCAATGTAAGTATTGTTTTCATGCATACTTCTAACAGTAGATGAGGTGATTGTATTATCTTCAAAAGTCTTCACATTGCTCATCGCTCATTAACAAGCCTTAGTCAACAATCCATATTGACCTCTGCAAAATTGTATAGGGATGCTACAAATGCTACATGTGCATCTGCTCCTATAAAACTCAAAATATCAAATAAGTGCTTGTATATCTGAGGTACAAAAGGAATGATCTAAAAACTTCATTATTTGGATTGACTATTAGTCTTCCCAACAACTTAGCAGCAGCACACTACCAGGATTTGACTGGCGACTTCAACATTCCCATGATTGCCTCGACTTCCTTCTTTTCACTCTAGAAGAATGTTGTGCTTGGATAAAACAACTTGATTTGTAGTTGAGAGTGTATCAACCTCCATATCATTTTCTTCTTTCTTGGAACTTTGCTCAAACACTGGAGAAACTCACTTATGCAGCTGCGACAGGACGGTCATGAAGCTGAAAGATGACTTCAGCCATAACATTTTTCTAGAACCTTGAAACCTCACCAAAATAGATAGGAATAAGTATCTCAGTATTCCTAAGACTTCCACCAAACCGTTCGGTCTCAAGTGCTACAGAACACTAGAAATTAGGTTTTTACCAAACTGCTAGCATAAGTCGCAAAACTTAAAAATCTCTGAACCGGAAGGAATTTGATTGCAAAACCTTCGTGTATAATTCTGGAATTCTCTCAGGATTCTTCCTATCAGAGGGTTTGTCACCAAACTTCACAGATTGCTCCGAACAATTGTTTCACTGAAAGTGTCCTATTATGCGTCCAGACTGAAACTCCGCAAAACTACAACTTTGCAATTCTGATTGTGCCAATCACATCCAATGCTAAGAAATGCCATTAGAACCCAAACAAACCAAACAAAATTAAAAAATTAAACCTACACTTTTTTGGTTGATGTCGATTGCTTGTTTGCTTGGGATGCTCTTGCATCATTGTTGCACTATTATTACTCAAAAAACTTTCTTATACATTTAAATACTATTGTTTACATCTTCAAACTACAGATGCTACTAGTGTACCTATCTTTAGAAAATATATCTAAAAAATGCCAAGAGATATCCTTATCGAGGCATCTATTTCTGAATTACTTTATCGCATATAAGTTGAATAGGCACCTTGGAAAGGATATCTCTTGGCGTATTTTAGATATAATTTTCTAAAGATAGGTATGCTCATTTAAATATCAATAAAATATTGTAACTAATACTATTTTTATAATAAAATTTATTATAAATAGTAAAATAAAATATTCATATGTATTTGTTTAAAA
Source organism: Cunninghamia lanceolata (assembly GCA_027924645.1). Taxonomy (NCBI): domain Eukaryota; kingdom Viridiplantae; phylum Streptophyta; class Pinopsida; order Cupressales; family Cupressaceae; genus Cunninghamia; species Cunninghamia lanceolata. The sequence goes on from BSBN01000596.1 coordinate 6,837,280, forward strand.
AAATTAAATATTAATATATTATAGTGAAAGAAATATTAATTCAACGAGATGATATTTATCAAACCCATAATGTCTCTGGATCTATGAAGTAGACAAATTAATCGACACTCAAACTGAGACATCCAACATAAATTTCAAAATGATAATATGCCCCATACTTTTATGCATCCTAGTATACTAATTTCAACATAGGAGAGTTTTCTTGCACTGAAGGGCATGCATGCTTTTAATATTATCATACTAAAAATTACTTTTTCTAATGAAATCTTGAACCATATGGAATATTTATGCCATGAAAGAATGTGATAAAAAATGGGATAAGTATAATATGAAGTCTATCACCTAACTTTTTCTAATGAAGACTTTAAATTTTGAACAATATGGAATATTTATGCCATGAAGTCTTGAACTGTATTGAATATTTATGCTATGAAAGAATATGTGAGAAAAAAATGCAATAAGTATACTATGAGTTCTATCACTCAATGTTGAAAAAGGAACACAATAATGTATTTAAATTTACTATAATATAACTAACATATATATATTATGAAAAAAAAAAATTCATAAGGTTGAATATTATATTAATATGAATACTACGCAATAAAATAATTAATATTTAGATTGCTATATTATATTAATATTGAATATATTTACACCAATATATATCAATAATTCATTTTACTATGTTTCAATAATTTTTATTATAAAATATTATTTTTTGTAAGAAAGCATTGTCAGAGGGGATAGCTACCTTTTTATAAAATCAGACAAATAAATGCAATTAAGGGAACCACTCCCACAAAATTCATTTAAGAACTGCATGCCCTGAGAGCCCAGGGGTGCCAAAATTGAGATAAAACATCCCTCCTAGTTGGACTAAATGATTTAGAATTCCACTAAACTAATAGACAATCCCTTTCTTGGATGATCTTAGAGACATTTGATGTTTTCCCCTATTATGGGAGGAAGTCTTTCTATTTTTGACTTCAATCCATTCTTGATCAGGCTAAGAAGAGGCGTGGGGAATCTCCTCCATTGAATTCTCCTTATCACCTACTAATTTCTTCATCATAAGAACCTGCTTACTTTCACCACTTGTAGGAACCCTCACATCAGAGGTGCACATTGGAGACATACACCTAGATATTGCGACATAATCAGCACCCAGCATACCATTCGTAGCCGCAAGATTCTGCTTACCTTCAACATTCATAGGAACTCTCACATCAGAGGAACACATTAGAGAAATAGACCTAGAAATTGCCACATAATTAGCACTCGGCGTACCATTCATAGTTGCAAGATTCTGCTTACCTTCAGCATTCGTAGGAACCCTCACATCAAAGGAGGACATTGGAGAAATAGACCTAGAAATTTCCACATAATCAAGACTTAGCATACCAATCTTAGCTAATGGAGGGGAAGCCATAGATTCAGGGGACCCATTGGAGGCCACCTCTGGGGCCACAGCATAGTGATGAAAGTCTGCACCTTTCCACCAAGTTGGTTTCTCACACAAAGATTGTCTTTCTAGATTTGACCCCTTCTTTTTGTGACACTAGGAGAAGTGATGTCCAGTAGAAAAGCATTTTCTGTACCTAAAGATGAACTTTTCATAATCTACAGGCTGCCACCATCTCCTACAACCCACCTTGAGAGAAATTTCAGCAGGGAGATCCTTTGTTAGATCCATTTCCACAAGAATGCATGTGAAGGTGGAACACTAGTATTTGATAGTCTCACCAGAAACACCATAATACTTCCCAATCCCATTGCCAATGACCTTGAGACTGCTCATCTCCCAGAATTGTAAAGGCAAATAAGGAAAGCACACCCAAAGGAGAGCAGAAGAGAATGAATCAGTTTGGGGATCAAAAGTTGGAACCCAGGGTTTGAAGCAGAGAAAGTCACCCTTAAATATCGAAGGACCAGATTTTAATACCAGATCCATATTTTTGATTGATTCAAATTCAAGAATAAAGAAACCTTTGGCACATGGGTAAATGTAGATGTCATCCTCCATCAATTTTTTCCATTGCTCTTCAATCCAATCATGTAGCTCACACAGTTTGGGCCATAATTTGGAAAATCTACATATTAATGCATGTTCTTTTAAGTACTCTTCTCACTCAACAACCTCCTCATCCATACAAATTTCAATATTTGGCATATCAGAAGCAAAACCCAGACTGTAAGTGCACAAGGGATGAATTGAAAGCTTTAAAAGTTGAAGGCAGATTATTGTTGCACGGAGCCCTAACTGAATCCACTCCATTGGCCTTCACCAAATCCTCATCAAACTCCTCATAGGTCAGACGACTCCCAAGTGAGGTAGACAATGCCTCCCTATAGCTGCAAGCAGGGGAAGCATGAAAACTTTTAGAGGAGCGACAAACAGGAGGTGGTCCAAAATCACCAGCAGAAGGAGAAGAGTGGGAAGACATCTCCCAAAATTTTATTTCATGGTTGTTTTATTATAAAATAGTATTAATTATGTTATTCTGTAGACATTTAAATATCAATATTATAATCACAATGAAGAAAAATAAATAATCATATTAATATGAATATTACACAATATAATATATTAATATTTAGATCACTAAAATATTTACATATATAATACTTAGAAAACATATATATATATATATATATATTATATATATATATATATATATATATATATTTCATTTTACTATGAAATATATAAATATTTCATTTTATTATGCCCTCATGGGTGGCATAGTTGGCTAAGGGCTTTGGGTTCTTCCCACATAGGTCCCGAGGTTGATTCTCACCGCTCGTAATAGCAAGGTTGTTCAGGGTGTGTGGGCCATCTCAGTAGCCCCCAGAGGATTAGTCTCTCCTCCACTCGCCTCAAAGTGTCACTGGGCAGAGTTGCAATGCCCCATAGTGCAGGGCAGGGGATACCTCTGGGTTAAAAAAAAATTCATTTTACTATAATTTAACATAAATTTAAATACATTATAATGGCAATTCCATTTATTTGTATAATCAATAATTTAATATAAATATTATTATTAATATATTATTAATTATATTATTCTATTGATATTTAAAATAAGAATTTTATAATTAATATATACAATGAATAAAAATTAAATATTAATATGAATATTACACAATATAATATATTAATATTTAGATCAGTATAATATTTCAATATTTAATATTTATAAACAAATATTTATTAATATTTTATTTTACTATAACAATTGAAATAAAATCAGAGAGTCGCGATGTTGCTCGCTCCTGTGTTTGTTGCTCCTGTCGAATCCCCAGTGCTGAATCCTGCATGCTGCTAGCAAAAATGCCCTCACCTTGCCTCTTCTTCAGGCTCACGAAGGGGGTCTGATGCTGGGTATGGTCTCCGTGGAACAGATCTCCATAAAGCTTTCATTATCATGCACTAGTTCAGCTAGGGTTTCTGATTTTTGGTGCTCAGAAAACTCCCTTTCAGGTAACTCAATATCTCTCCACCCTATTGTTGGGTCTCAGGGATCAACGGACTCAAAGTCTGGGCATAGCCTTTCCTTTAGGGATATTGTTGATGGTTTGAATCAGGACAAAAAGTTCAAATCTGTGTCTTGGGATGCTCAGTCTTTGAAGGGAAACTCGATCTCTAATGAACGTGGGACCTCTAAGAGTAGCCCAAGAACCATCATCACAAAGGCACCCTCTTCTCTTGTTCTTGTTTTTTTGAAGAATCTCAAAAAGGAGGTTGATGATGGTGAGCAATTTTTTGCTTCCAATGGATTAATTGGCCAGTTCAATCACCTTTGGCCAAAATTACTAGATCTGCATGATTGGATTTCATCAGCATGGCATCCCATGCTCAAAGGTATTGTAGAAGTCTACCCTTGTGCTCAAGGGTTTTTTATTGTGGTGTTTGATTGCAGGCAGGACAGGGATGCCCTTCTACAAGAGAAATGGCGTTGGGGGCAAAACTTGCTCCTTCTCAAACTGTGGTTCCCAGACTTCAACCATGCTACTACATCTTTCTCCGTAAAACCTATTTGGATTCATCTTTTGAATCTTTCGTTACAATTCTAGTTCATGGATTGCTTTCAGGCGATTGGTGAATCTTTGGGTTGCTTCTTGGCTGTTGATTCAGACACAACTAATTTCACCCATACAACTTTTGCCCAAATCCTTGTAGACATGGATGTCACAACAGATCTTCCTGTGGACATAACCTTCAAGTGTGCGGACCGCAGATGGATGCAACTTCTAGATTACGAAGGTTTACCCTTCTGATGTAGGAAGTATTTTGAAACGGGGCATTTGGCCAATTCCTGCTCTAGAATCATTAAAAATTCTGATCAACAATCCTGGTGGGATGATGCCCTGCCTCATAATTATTCAATTACAACCCCATCAAAGGTGAAGGAGGAAAAGTTAGAACATTCTCAGAGGTACGGATCCTCCCCAAATATGGACGCAGAGAAAAATAAGGCACATCAAGCTATGAAGCTTTCTATAGAAGCGAGTTTGGCTCAAAGCAACCGCAACAATTAGAAATGAATAATTTAAATTCATTAAAGTTGATACTAAGGTTACGGTCTTGGACCAAATTGCCAAATCTTCTCCAATGAGTAGCAAGAAATCACTTGCTTAGGGTGGTGTGAATATTCCACAGGCTGTATCTCGAATTATGGATACCATTAAAATGCAAAAGAATGAGGCTGGGGAGGAATGACAAGAAGTGTAGAATAAGAAGAAGAAAATTCTCAAGATGGAGTTGAATCGGATTAAATCACAATTGCGATCTCACACCAAATTTGGTGTACAGAATGCAACTTAAACTAAGCAGTTGTGTAGTGTACTTCTCTGATGCAAACTTTGTATGCTGGCCATGGCTAGCCATTTATGTAATTTTTCATGTTCTTATCAATAAATTTTCTCTTACGGATCAATTTTTTTTAATTTTACTATAATATAACATAAATATAAATACATTATAATGATAATTCTACTAATTTGTATAATCAATAATTTAATATACATATTATATTAATATATAATTAATTATATTATTTCATTAATATTTAAAATATCAAATATATAAATTATATATATATACAATGAATCAAAATTAAATAATCACATTAATATGAATAATATATTAATATAACTATTACAATTTTTGTTATAATATTTGTATAGACGTAAACGAAAAAATATTATTTGTTTAACATTAGAAAAATTATTTGTTTAATAACTAAATTCCCAACAAGAATTTAGTCACTCAGAATTTAATTAAACAAGTTAATCTGTTAGTATTGCCACCTACTTCCCTCCCACCAGATTTTTGAAATATTTTTTGTTAAAATTTTCTAATGTAAACCAAGAAAAAATAAAATTTGTTTAACATGAAAAATAATACTCTGTTTTGATTGGTTTTCTGTGGATAAATTAATCACTAGATAAAAAAAAAACTCATTACATTAGTACTACGGAAGGCAGGTAAAAAAACTTGTTGCAATAGTACTGCCAAAGACAGATAATAATAAAAGAATAATATGTAAAAAAATCATCAAGGGAAGATATTACATAGGTAGATGTGATCATTGGGAGCTTGAATTTATAATTTTGGGCATATGAATGAATGAATGAATTTTAATGACGTCCACGAGGCCAATCAACCTAAGGGACCAAGAGCTCCAGTCCTAAGACACTTTCAAAATATTCTTGATGTTGACTCTTCTAATATGCATCTTGACCAAGAAGTCGACCATTATGTGGAGCTTTGCTTCTCAAAGAGCTCACTTAAACTTCCCCCTTCAATTTGTTCCCATACTGACTATGGATATCTTCATAGACAACACTTTCAAAGATGAAGTGCCACTCAATTTCAACCACCCTTTTGCTACAGAAAGTGTATAACCTAGATCTTCCCAAAATTCCTCAGGGACCGTCCATCTACCAGTTTCACACCTTAGATGATGAGAACCGGTCCTCAACTGTGTAGTTAAAAGTCTACCCTTACCCTTAATAGCGGCATGCAAGTATGTTTTTTCTCCATGCTCCCACATCGGGTTGAACTCTTTGACATAATGCAATTTTTTTCAGCCAAGCTACTTAGTCCACATGGCAGATCTAAATTTTTCTAACACAAATTGTTTAATTTCAGCTTTGGTTTTAGGACAATTTTGTATATTAATATCCCATTTATTCAACCACTTGTTTTTTATTAGTTCAGCTAGAAAAGAGGGTCCAGATCCCTTTAACAAAATAGTCCCCTAGGCATTAGGCCATTAACAAGCTAGAAACAATAGATTAACAACTCTAGAACAATAGACCAACAAAAACAACTAACCAAAAACCACAGAAAACAAGGACGACAAAAAACAACAGAAACAAGAAACTATGGGCTATCAGTCGCCCCAAACTTAGCAAGGAACTCGACCATCTCCTTGTAATCACCCAAACTGTCGATTTCCACCTGTTTGACTTTTTCATCCAGATCTTTGACCGTAACAAAGATGGAAGTAGCCTTGTGTAGGGCTTTGGCCGTAAATTCTGCCATAGCCTTCCAGTTCTTCTGCATGGTTTCCATCTTCCTCTGGAGGCGTTGGATATCCTCAGCATTCTTGTCACACAAGGCACAGCGCCCGTTTTTGTCTTGCTCTACAGTATCCCTCCCGGAGTCTTTACCAATGGCAGCCCTCATGGTGTCACCCAGACCTTCAGACCTTGACTCGTTCATAGAGGCAAAATGACTGGTGCCTTCAACCTCATGGGTAGATTCCATGGGGGTTTCATCCCTGCCTTCCTCCATAGTCTCCTCCACAAACTCAAAATCATCAGAAACTTTCACCCCCTATGTGTTCACCAGCGGCTTGCCAGCGATCCTTTTGGACCAACAAATCCTCGGATTGACAGCCTCTCCGCCTTTACTGCTACCCATAGGATCTAGCCCAGGGTCAAGCTCAACTATCTTCACTGGAGCATCCGCAGTAGCAACATCTTTACCTCAGATTTTTTTTTTAGGGTGGTCTCCATTTCCTCCACCTCCACCCTCTCTCTTTTGGCAGTCTTCTTTTCAGTCACCAGGGTGGTAAGTTTCTATTTCTTGTTCTTAGCAATAGCAGGGGTCCCAGCTTCCCCAACATGGGGGCCACCCTTGAAAATTTTAGGGGTCCCCATACAAACCTTCACTTTGCCTTTATCCCCAAGGGAAGTATTTGGCTGTGGGCCCTCAAGGATTTTGACTTTGATAGGTTTTGGTGGGCATAAAGCAAGGTGGAATTGATACAGTCTCAGAATAAAACCTTGGTGTATGGGGATGAGTGGGTGGGCAGCATTCTTGGCACAAAGATCCCTCACAAACTTAATGAAATTGTCTAAGGAAGACAACAAAAAGAAAGGAAAGCTAATCTCAACTCTATTTCTGAAATGATTAAGAAGAGCAAAGTGGTAATGATAATATACCCAAAATCTTCCCTCCAGTGTGAAAAATTTCATTAGCATCAGGCAGATGTGACTCCAAGGCTCTGACAGTTTCTCCCTTTCAAACCCTCCATGAAGCTTCATAGGTTTCTCACCCTAACAAAAGAAAAGATTCATGTGCTTTGTATCAGGGACTCTACTTCTCCTCGAGTGCTTCTTTCCTTTCGTAGGTAACCCAGTGGCTTGCCCTATCACCTCTTCCGACACATGGAAACCGATAGCACCAATTTTAACCTCTCTAGTTTCCTCATTCCATGTTTCAGAAAATTGTCATGACTGATTTTCATCATGGCCTGCCATTCCTTCCAAGAAAGGCACCACCACCTCGTGTGAAGATAGGCAATACCGGCCGCTGGCTTTACCCAACCATAATTCGTCATGAAGAAAGTAGTCCCATCCATTCTCCGTATCCCTGCCCCACATCCACGTGTCATCCTTTTTAAGTAGTATAATCTAGCCTCCAGATCTCCACCAATACCAATGTCCTTGCGCCTATTAGCACGCTAACCGAACTTTCCCATCAACCTCCAACTAGTACGACTGGCGGTGTCCTTCCCAAGATCTATCTGGACCTTTCTTCCCTGGCTCTTATTCATTAAGAGCTGTCTACTAGGCCACATCCTAGCCACATCACCATTGATAATCCAGTCATCCTGCCCATCCTGCCTATCCAGCCTGTAGGTAATCGTACCACTCCATCTAGGTTTGGTCAGCCTATTAGACCACGAATGATCAATGACCTTTTCTATCTCGCCAATGATTATTTTAAAATTTAAAACGTTGATCCTCCCTTCCATGAAATCATAACCACTATTCAACAGTTCGAAGGAAAAACCTTCAGCCTCTCCCTTGTCCTGGAAGAACCAGAAGGTAACTAGAAAAATAAACCACCTATGCTTCATGACTATTTCCATCCTGCACAATTAAATTGTATATCTCTTGAGGCAAGCTAGACATGTTTCTCCAACACCGCCACCCCTCTTTGCTGCTACCTGCATTAGCCAAAGCATCGGCCACAACATTTCCTTCTCTGTATATGTGAGTAACCTTATACTTCTCCAAACCATTAAGAAGAACCTTAATGTCGCCCATAATATCCTCCAAATTCCACCTGATTTGAGACAAACCCAGGGCAGCATTGACAATTAACTGAGAATCACCTTCAACATGTAGTTTTTTGATATTCATGGAGATAGCAAGCTTAAATCCCCAGAGCATCGCTGTAGCTTCTACTTCGTTGTTGCTTTTAATATCAATGCCCCTTGAGAAGGCAACAACACAATCCCCCTTGTCCGTTCTTATAATGCCTCTATTGCTTGCAACACCCGTGTTTCCTTTGGCCATGCCATCAAAGTTGACCTTAAACCACCCTTGCTGTGGTAAAGCCCATTTGATTTTCTCTCTGGCTAACCTCTTGGTATTGTCCACCTGACAAGAGTTAGGGGCAATGTTCCAATTTTTTATCATATTTTGTTCTTCTCTCCCTGGGGGGCTATCCGCAGCTTTAAATTTGCAAGAGTTAATATTTTCCATCAGCAGTTTTGAAAAACACTGGAAAACTTCGAAAGGAGTTTTTTTCCTTTCTCTAAAGATTCTATTGTTACGTTCCTTCCACAGACTCTAGACAAGATGAGGGGGAATTTGAGTCCAGAGTTCTTTAGAGATGGTAACACTAGGCTAAAAGGGGGCTTCCATTCCCAAACCATCATCTCCATATTAACATTCGAGGCCCAACTTAGGTTCAGCTTTTGGAGCGTTAAACCCCAAACCTCCTAGGCAAAACTATAGTGGAGAAATAGATGAGCTGACGACTCTTCCTCTGCTTCACAAAGGATACATCTGGTTGGTAGTTGGAACCCTCTTTTTTTCAGGTTATCTAGAGTTAGAACTTTATTATGCATCAGGATCCACCAAAAGAAATTGACCTTAGGAAGAAGTTTAGGAATCCAGATTTTTTTCCATACTCTAGTCTCACCTGGGTCTAATAGCAGACCATAAGCACTTTTGACCGTGAACAAGCCCTTATTGTCCTTGTCCTAAACCATCTTATCTCTCTTGGGAAAGAGAGAGAGTCTGTAACCTTCAAGCTCTTTTTGCAGTTGAGAGGCCACCTTTATCTCAGTCATCTTGGACATAACTAGAAATCATCTTCCAAGCCCGGAGACCCCCACAAGTCCTAATGTAGTCAACCACTTTGATGCCCAAGGCCTCGCAAATCCTGCTCGCAACTCTGCCATACTCCGTATCCATTAGAGGTTTATCCCTCATCCATCTATCCTTCCAAAAATCAACCTCCCTACCATCACCAATCCTCCATCTTAAACCTTGTCAAAGAAGGCCCTGAGTTTTGATAGTCCCATTCCAAATAACCGATCCTTTAGGAAGACTAACCTCTGAAAGGAGTCTTCTGCCCTATCCTCCATTAAGATACTTGGCTATCATGATTTCTCCCCAATCAGAACTACCTTCAAAAAGGTTCCACCCAATCTTAGACAAGAGAGCCCTGTTCATCAAATGAATTCTTCTTAGGCCCAATCCCTCTTGCAATCTAGGGGTGCACACTTTCTCCCACCCCACAAGAGCAAATCTTTTCTTCTCTTCCACCCTAGACCAAAGAAACTTTTTTTGAATCTATTCTATCTTGTCAGCCATGTTCTTGGGGACTTTAAAGAGACTTAACGAGTAATTGGGCATCCCTTGTGGAGAAGCCTTGAGAAGTTGAAATTTCCCTTCCTGACTCAAGAGGGCACCCTTCCAGCTAGTCAGTTTTCTCTGAATTCTTTCCACCAGCCCTTTCCAGAAGTCCATGGCAACCTTAGTGGTGGTGAGGGGGAGGCCCAAATAAGTGGTTGGTAGCCTTTCACTCGAGTAGCCCAATATTCTAGTTATTTTTTGCTGAAGATCTTCTTGAGTATTCAGGAAATAGATATGACTTTTCTCAAAATTAATGCTTTGACCTAAAACCCTCTCATAGTTCTTTAGAAGTTCCTTCCACCTTCTAGCTTCAACAATCGAGGCCAAACCAAACAGAATAGTGTCATCCACGAATTGCTGCATAACCACATTCTGGGCTGTTGAGGCAGGTTTAATCCCGTGGAGAGTCCCCTGCATTAACAGATTATAAGCATTTCTGCCCAAAGCCTCAACAATCAAAATGAATAGGTAGGGTGACAATGGGTCACCTTGTCTAATGCCCCTTCCAGAAGGAAAAAAACCTCTGGGAGAGCCATTGACCAGCACCAAAAATCTAGCTGTGGATATGCACTATTTAATAATGTTGATGATTTTTTCATTGAAACCAAATTTTCTGAGGACTCTTAAAAGAAAGTCCCAGCTAACCCTATCATAGGATTTGGATATATCCAATTTAAAGATCATACCTGGGGTGTTGCTCCTATGAATAGAGTTAATGATTTCATGGCTGGTGATGGCTGCGTCTAGAATCTGCCTGCCCGGGACAAAGCCCTTCTGATTCGGGGCAATGAGTTTGTCCAGAAGGGGATGCAATATGAGGACCAAAATCTTGGTGAAGACTTTGTAAACTGTGTTGCAAAGACTGATAGGCCTGAAGTCGGTCATAGTCCTAGCATCGGTCTTCTTCAGAATTAAGGCAATAAAGGTGCTGTTCAGCTACCGTAAGAGTCTCCTTGTTCTATAAAAATCCTAAGCCGCTAGGAAGACATTGTTCCCAACAATCTCCCAAAAGGTTTGAAAAAAAGCTGGAGGAAACCCATCTGGGCTTGGGGCTTTGAAGGCGCCCATGGAGAAAACAACAACTCTAACCTCCTCTAGAGTAATAGGTTTGGTCAGCAAGTAGTTGTCATCCTTAGAGAGAATGGTAGGAATAAAATCCAAAATAGAATCAAAATCCTCCTCAGGGTCATTGGACTATTGACCTATCAAGAGTGATTCAAAGAATTTGGTGGCCAGGTCTCCAATCTCCTCTTCCTCCTCCACCAACCTCCCTTGTTCATCCTGAAGGACCTGATGGTGTTTCTCCTCCTATGCCTTAGGGTTGATTGGTGGAAAAAAGAGGTGTTCCTATCACCCTCCCTAAGCCATTGAACTTTGGACTTCTGTTTCCAGTAAACCTCCTCTCCCTTGATTGTCCGGGTCCATTCCCTAGAGAGATTCTTTTCAACCACTTGTTGTTCTGCTTCATCCTCATCTTTTTCCTTTGAACTAACTCTTCCTCCATCACCAATTTAGGCCAACACTGATTTTCCATATTTTCCACTTTCTTTAGGTAACAAAGAAGACGGATAATAGCAAACGCCTCCAATGGGAAGGAGCCCGCCTCGGCCAAAAGAATCGCATATGGAACTATAGCTTTGACTTTAAGACTACTAGTGGTAAGATGCTTTTGAATTCTTTCTAATTGCCTCCACTTGTGATTAGACACGCTACTCCCCCAAATCTCACAGCCATATAAGACAACCGGGGTGACTAACAAACTAAAAAGAGTTCTCTTGGTTTTCCAATTTCGAAGCTCCACTTTCCTACATCTATTCTGAAGTAGGTAAGAAGCTGTCCAACCCCCTTGAATCCTCTTCATTCTACATGTGTTTCAGCTGAGCCTGTTGTTGAAAACAATACCAAGGTACTTGTACTCTTCAACTATTTCCAAAGAGCTTCCTTCAAAAATAAAGTTGACTTGTTGCTGCCTCCTTTTTAATGAGAAAATCATGACTTTGGTCTTGCTAGTGTTCACTTGCATCCCAAATTCTTTACAGAAGAGCTTTAACTCCTTCAAATGCTCTCTCAAACTATGGGTGGTTTTGGCAAGCAGAATAAGATCATTAGCATACAAAAGTAACTTCACCACAAAACCCATCAACTGAATACCCTCTCCAATGGTATTGTTTAACCAATCTTTAAGATTATCAATGTATAAGCCAAATAAAGTGGGAGAGAGGGGACATCCCTGTTTGACCCTAATGTCACTACCAAAACACTCTGACATAACCTCTTTGGTTCTGATTTTAGCTCTAACCTACTCATAAAACTTGTTCATAGCCACTCTATACTCATCCGGAATCCCAAGCTCCTCCATCCCTTCCCATAGTTTGACCCTGGGAACCATGTCAAAAGCCTTTTTAAAATCAACAAAGCAACAAAAGGCCTCTCCTCCCTAAGTATCCCAAACTTTCTCGATCAGATGCCTAAGAGTGATGCAATGATCAATGGTAGAATGTCTTGGTCTAAAACCAGCCTGCCCTTTGGTTCTTTTTCCCTTTTTTCCGTCCAATTGCTGATCCTACACTGTATCAGGGACCTGAATAGCTTTCCAAGAAGAGGATTCACCATGATAGTTCAATAATTAGAGGGATTATTAATATCCCCACTCTTGTAGAGAGGGATAACGATGCCGGTAGTCCACTCAATGGGAAAACCCTCTCTTGTGATGCCATTAAATATACTTTTGATGTGCGGTACAAGGTACTTAACTCCCCACTTTAAAAATTCAGCTTGCAGCCCATCCATAAGTTTAAAAACTCCCCACTATTGATTACTCCATAGAACCACATTTTTACTCTTTTCCCTATATGAAAAAAGCGTTGGGAAGTGTTGAGAGTAGAAGTATATTCTACTGATGAGTGGATAATATTAAGTCGTTCTTTCCAGCAATGGCATTATGATTTGGTGGGGCCTACTAAGCCACATAGACATTGCCAAGGAGATATTTGCTGGTTAATTACAACGGTACCAATAATCTCCCTATCTCTTGCATACAATTTGAGGTAGGGTAAAGTCCCTTCGAGAAGTGTTAATTTGCGTAACTCTCTCCCCCTCCCTTGTCATGACCAGGAGGATTCTATTGGAGGACCATCTAAAAGCCATTTTATAAAAAAATATAGTATATGAATCAACACAGCCGTTATACAAAAACTATTGTATATGAATCAACACATGGCGCTGGAACACACTCTGATTAAAGATTGCTACAAGGCATTTGTAACTTATGAATAAATAAAAATTTAAAGAAAACATTAATTGCTTTTCATAGAGATTAGGTGGGTGTACGATAACCTTCACTGGATGATGCAAAGCCATACGGTAAATGTTAAATCTGTAAAAATGGGTTATGAAAAAATTCAAGAATAATGCATGTCTCTCGATAGTAATTACATTGTAGCGAAAGATAAATCCATGCCTAAATGTCTCTGTTCATTCGTCACATTCATGGAAAGGAACACGTAGAGCAGCTCTTTGCCTTTCAATCGGCAGCATGGCCTTTGAATTGAGCTACAAATACTGTTGGCCCATTCTACCCTGTTTGGAGGGGAAGACGCCACGTCAAGCCTTTCTGGTTAATATATGTCACTCTTACCCTTTATGTGGAGACCCCAATCTTATTTGTTGCATTCTTTATCTTTTTAAGAATGCCAACTTTTAAGGTGATTTTTGATTGCCTAAAATCCCTGCCTTGTTCAGACTAAGTTATTCTGCTGCTGCAAGAAAGAAACAAAACAGTAATGGGTAAAGCCCCTTGTTGTGAGAAAAAGGACCTGAAAAAGGGGCCCTGGACAGCCGACGAAGATAAGGCTCTTGTTGAGCATATTCAGAAAAATGGCCATGGAAACTGGCGGGCTCTTCCCGAACAGGCTGGTCTGTATATAATATGTAATATTGCGTTGATTTCATTTCGAGTAAAATATGTAATTATCCACATAAAAAATCATTTGCATTTGATAAATACTCATTGGGTGATGAAGTATATATATATATATATATACAGATTTTGTCAGTTTTGTCCTTTTTTTTAAAGTGCAAAAACACAATAGAGCAAATCCCTTTATAAACACGGTCCCTCCATATGCTCGTAACATATACGTAGATTTATGTTTTTCTACATCTTTGTGCATATAAAGGTTAGGGGTTTCCTCAACTAAACCCCTATGTATGCATGTTGTGAATATATGCAATGTGTATGTGCACAGGGCTTCTTCGGTGTGGGAAGAGTTGCCGCCTGCGTTGGACTAATTACCTGCGACCTGACATTAAGCGAGGCCCATTTTCACCAGAAGAAGAAAGAACTATCATTCAGCTGCATGCAATTCTAGGCAACAGGTAGTTAAAACACTAATAAACCATTGATGTAGGTTCGTCAGATGATGTATATTTTGCCCTCACAATTGTAGTAGAGATGCTGTTGCTTGTCTTGCGTAATTACTTCACTAAAAGGTGTGGTTGCCAATTTTGGCTAGGGGAATTGTACTAAAAGTTTGGCTATTTTTGTGTCATACTACATTTAAATGTGTTGCTAGTTTTGCTTATGGGTGTAACCACTTCGTTTAGGTGTGTTGTTTGTTAGTTTTGCCTATGGGTGTAACTACCTGGTTTAAAGGTGTTGTATAGTTTTGCCTATTGGGATGACTAGGTGGTGTTGCTCATTTTAATATATTTCATTTTCTGCAGGTGGTCTACAATAACTTCACAGCTGCCAGGGAGAACTGACAATGAGATCAAGAATTACTGGAACACTCACCTGAAGAAAAAGCTGTTGCGAATGGGACTGGATCCTTCCACCCATGCACCCAAATCTGAGATACCCACTGCAAATGGGTTACCGGGATTTCAGTCCTCGGCCCTGATGAGGCATGTGTCTCAGTGGGAAATTGCAAGGCTTGAAGCTGAAGCAAGACTGTCCAGAGATTCAATCCAATCATCTTCATCCTCCTCTTCTAACAATAAGTTGATGGGAAATAATAATGCAGAGGCCAATTCCAAGGCACCCACTGATCCTTTCTTGAAGCTTTGGAACTCAGAAACAGGCAAGGCCTTCAGAAAGGAGACCATTATTAATAACAATAGGAATAACAATAACAATAGTGAGAACCCCCATGGGTTAGATCATGATCTAGGGAATGCCTTTTCATTGACGGATACTAGTCCCCAGTTAGCCTTAAGCCCAGTTTTATCCTTTTGCTGTGGTTGCAACTCTGATCAGCTTAACATCGATCACCCAGATGGATTTATTCACAACGAAGACAATTCAGCTGGCTGGATTGGGATTGCCAGATCCCATGATTCTTCCTCTAATGATATGATCAGAAGCCAAACAGAAAGCAAGAAGCCCACCCATGAGGACTACTCTGGCTCTGCAGACCTACAGGGCTTGGCAGACCTGCTTCTGGACTTCCCTGATAACGGTACTGCTAATAATACCAGTAACAATAACTCCAACAACATCAACTGCATGACCACAGAGTTAAGCACAAATTATGAGCAACAGTCAGCTTGGGCATGGCAAGAATTAGGCCTAGACGAGGACAACGATTACTAGGACGGCCTACTTGTAGTTCATGCTCAGAAATCATCTGTGCAAAGTTGATAAAACACCATCCTAAACCATCATTCTTGTTAACAACCATCTCCCAAAGTCATGTTTCTATCATAGTGTAGTGCACTTTGATAGATACTCAAAAGTAATGCTTATCTATTAGGCTATTCATGGACTGTGTAAATATCCTGCTTCAGAGATTTGTTTCGATAAGCTGTATTGTTTAAGTTGTATTCATAGCATGTACCGAGAGCCATGGCCTGTATATAACAACCAATTGTGTGATCTCAGTCTTCTTCTGTACACTTTCTATTTTCAGAGTACATGGTGGTATTGGCAAATGGCCAAACATTTTATCAATGTAATTTGTTTATTTTGTGTAGTTTATATCTAATTTGTATCTCTGGCCAACAGAATACAGGGAAAAATATATATATATTTGTTTGTTCTACAAACTTTGTTTAAGTTGTTCTCAATTCAATTTATGTGTAAACGGTGGATGTGGGTAGCGAGTAGCCAACTTATGGTTCAGTCTCACTATGGTAAATAAAAAGGAAAATGATAAGTTTAATCCCTTTTAATTTGTTTCTTTGAGCTGAAAACTAAATGTATAATAATAATAAGTATACTAAAGAATCTAATAAATTTTTAGATATTAATTTATATAGGGAGACGGATTGCTCTTTAAAGGCTGTTTACAGAATTGAAATGAGAAGATATAGTTTAAAAAGTTCACTAGTTTTCTAGAGGGTGTTTGTTTGTTTGATTGTCACAATCTATGCATGATGTTGAATTTGAATTTTATTTGTTCTTTGGATCTTCCACTGGACTTATGTATAAAACAAGATCCAACTACATACAATAGTGTCTTGTTTTGCATGGTAGTGTTCTTTGCAATTCTACACTATGTGACTTACCTTTGACTAATTTTTATGGTTAATAGAGAGTTTTTCATTGTTTTGATCTCAACATTTTAATTGTAGATTAGAATCACTTAAAATTGGATGCATTGGAAGCAAATCAACAAAATCTGAATTGGGTTGTCCTTAGAATTTTATGTATGCACATGATTGCACACGGTTCTATCTCTTTTAGTGTAATGGTGGTTGTACAACCACAATGGCGTCCTTTAAGTGCAAGTTGGTCCTATGCAACTTTATACTCTTTGAACTACCTACAATAACTCTTTGATATCTAGATAGGATGGTGTTGCAAACACCTTTGAGGGATTATCTCAAGAAAGGGGGAATTCTAAGACTTTTTCACTATCAATCAAGCCCCATAAAGGATTTGCAAGATATAGACTGGATCCTTAGAAAATGTGTAGAATGCCTAGGTGATTACGTTCTAGTATCTATATGAGTGTGTGTGTATAGTTAGGGAGGTATAATATTGAAGTTATGAGTGTTTCTTAATACTATTGCTCCTACTATATTATTAGCTAGATGTGTAGGTTGTGTTTGTTTATGCAATTTTCCTTGCCTTTTATAAACAATTACATGACCATTTTTATTGTTTGGACACACATAAAGGATATAGATACAAATTGGAGTGAAAAAAGTCAAATGTCATAATTAGAAATTTTGGTTTAAATGAATGTTTGGGATGTGATTGTGGATAGTGTAATGTTCAAGGAGATCAAATGATGGGGATTTGAAGTAAAATTGAGGTGTTCAAGGTTTAAAATATTGATTGTGAAGTGGGTTATGAGGTTAAGAACAACTTAAGTGCCAAAGAATTGTAAAAGGGTATTGCAATGTTTATTGAAACAAAGGGTTAAGAATAGGTACTAAATGAAAGGGAAAAGTGCTAAGTAGGAGCTTTTCATTTCTACATATATTTCTTAGTCTTCTTGTGTATATTTTCTACTCTTAGAGTACATGGTGGTATTGGTGAATGACCAAACTTTTTATCAATGTTTAATTCATTTCCTTTGTATTTGGAAAAGGAAAAAAGAACTTAACATTTTCCAACTAATCAAGGGGAAATAAATATTTGAAACAACTGTAAATAAATACATGTACAGAATTAATTAGCTAGGATTAATATTGTTATTGAAATAAATGCTCAATTTAAATAAATAAAAATAATGATACTTATCTCTAAACTTGATGAAGATTTTTTATGATAGATGTCATGAATTTATCAGTTATTTGGAAATGATATGAGGAATTTCTTTGTGTCATTGATTATCTCAATTGATGTTCTAGCTCAATTATGCACTTGTAGAACTAGTTGCCACACCTATGGAAGTGGGTTTGAACACTACTTCCAAAGCTTAACCCTACTTGATTTGTTGTTTGGAACTTGCTTGCCTTGATGCCTAGAATTTGCTACTTGAAAGGAGCACTTTAATAGACACTATTTAGGAGTTTTCTAGGCAATGAATGTTCTCGTTTGGTCAAGCACCTATTTGTGATTTATAATTTGATACAAATGATTAAAGATAACAAGAAAAAATGTAGTGATATTTAGGATGTTGATGTAAGTGTAAGATTGAAAAAGATGACCTAATCAATTATGGACTAACTAGATCAATCTTCCCAATCAAACATTTGAACACAAGCCACCAATGGCTCTAGGATTAGCTGTTGTCCTTGGAGAAGAGTCAAGCTGTGTTTGTGGGGGCTCTATTCCTTGGTTGCAAAGATGAAAAATTGATAACAAATGGGTTAATTAAAATAAGCAATGTGTAGAACAAATTGGGCAATTGGGTAAATGTGCAGACTACTATTACAGTTTCTAGAAAATAAGAGTAGAATAGAAGGAAGCATATCAGATGGAACTTGGCACTAGAAGTAGGACACTAGAGCTAGGTAGGACGCTAGAGCTGGGCACTAAAGTCCTTAGGGTTCACAAAACTAAGTACATGAAAGAAATGAGTAGATCTAAGGGAACCTGACACCAAAAATTAGAGAAAAATAGCTGGGACACCAGTGCGAGGCACTAGCGTCTTTAGGGTTCTGTATGGATAGAACTTCTATTCAATGATGTTTGTATATGTTCCTCCCATCTCTCTATCAGTCCTCAAAAACCTCCTGTTATGATCTGAACACATGCAAAAGGGGAAAAATGGTTGTGTTACATATAGGGGTTTGCCTTAGTCAAACCCCATGTTGGTGTTCCCACCTCCGCAACATCAACAATGATAATGATGATAGAGAGTGTATTTTTGTGATGAACAGAGTCAAAACAAATGATAAAGACTGCAATAAACAAATACCATGAATAAGAGTTACCATAAGTGTAAAACCCTTGTTGGATTGATGTCGCAATGAATCACCCACAAGGAGTTGATGGAGGAAGATGAATTTTCCTCAAATACCAGCAATGGTTAGTGCATACAACAATAATCTTCATGAGTAAAGAGCTTGTAGAGAGAGAGATAGAACTTGTTTGTAGAGAAGTCACCTCTTTAAAATGAGAGAGAGGGGGTTGATTATATATGAATCCCAAGTACTTTTCGAGGTCCCATTTGGGTTGAGACCAAAAAGGTGCATCGCATAAGGCAACAAGGCTGACATTCAAATTCAAAATACTTTGGAACTAACAGACATGATGCTAGCAGTGGGGCACTATTGTCCAAGTGAATTTTGCTCTTAAAATTCTAGTTATCAAAGGACTTTACCTAGCTTCTTAGAAAAGTAGTGAAATATGCACATATCAACCAGAGAAAAACATACATGCTAAACCGAGTGCTAAACCTAGTGTGAAATTGCAGGCAGTGACAATTTATGACACTACATTTAGCTCCCACTTTAGTGGGGGTATGAACTTACATCATACACACACTAAAGTATGGAAAAGCCAAATCTCTTCACCAGACGTATAATGTCGCTAAGTTGAGAGATGCGATAGCCCCCAAGCTTAGGATTCTACCAATCTACAATGCTTAGATAAAGAGATTACACATGCACAAGACACATGGCATAAATCACACATATACATATATATCTAACAATTAACAAAACACAAGATGATGCAGAATATTATATTCTAAAACAACTATGGTTAGCAAAGTAACATGGTAAAATCTAAACATACACAAAGCATACACGGAGCATACATGGAGCATACATGGAGCATACACGAAGCATACATGAAGCATACATGAAGCATACATGGAAGATAAAAGCATATAACAACAAAGTCGGTAAACCATATGATCCATTGTACCACTAACACTATCTAAAGCAAAAAACACAAGTAAAGAAAAGAAAAATTTTGAGTTGGCAAAGTAAAGAGACCTCGATATGAAAAGGTTGTCTCAATACCATGCCTTGTCCCCAAAATATAATGAAAATAAAAGAAAACCAAAAATAGAGGAATTCTAAAAGGAGATAGAAGAACACAATGAGTTGATCGATTGCATTAAAGAGAGAAGTCATACAAATAGACAGGGGAGCAATCAATATGAAAGGGAAAGGGTACATGACTCTGGAACTAGCTTGCTTTGTCTCTAGGGGTCATGTAAAACAAAATACCCTCATAGATCATGGGCTAGCAAGTTGTGTTATGCTAGGCGGCCATGAGTGTAACAAGGTTAGGTTGTATGAAGCTCATAGGCCAACAAGTTGTATTATTCTAGGTGGCTCATAGACTATAAGAATCATAGGCTAGCAAGTTGCATTATGCTAGGTGACTGTGTGCTGTTAAAACCTTAGGGAGCGCATCAAAATTCAAAGCCTCAAGGAGCTTCATCCAACAACAATGCTTCAGGGAGCGCATAAATGAACAATGTCGTAGGGGGTGAATTGATAGCCATGCCTCAGGGGGCTCTATGAAAAACACCACTATAGGGAGGCACATCAATAAGCTAAAGCTCAAGAGGTGTGAATGAAGAAGGGTGCATGTGTGGATGCGCAAATGGATAGACAATATGCTCCCCCTTAAATATTAGCATATAATGTATGTAAATATTTTAAGGAAGAGAAATGGGGAGGTAGAAAAAAGGGGATCTGAAGGAAGGATGCACACCCCAAGAACAAGTTGTCACTACCCCTAGAATACAGGTGAGGACAACCATGAAAAAGAATATCATGTTGCTAATGTAAAAAAATGTTGGAGTCTGTTGCAATGTGATGAAAGAAGTGCATGATGTAATAAAAAAGGAGACTCAATCATAATGATGTAGAGAAAAGAATGTTGTTATGAAAAATGAACTGGATAGGGGTGGTCCTCACTGTTGTTTGTTATTTGGAGAAAGAACAAGTACTACAACAGAAGGGAAAGTGCAAGCACAGGTGTCATGAAGGTGTTGAATTTTGTTACACAAGGTTCATCATTCACTAGTGGAATGGCCAGGCACTCGATGATACACACAGAAAGGAAGTGTTGATTGACTATTTTATGGAAGCTTTTTTCGTGTCAAAAGAGGAAGAGTGATCAAGAAGGCCTTGAGTAGACTTGGAAAAATACACTCTTGTTGAGTTAGAAGACAAGAAGCAGGTGGAGTAGGAAGCATCCCTTTCTATTGTGGAGAGAAGTTTCATTTCTATAAAGAAGCCATAGAGACCTTAGACAATGGCGGAGGGCATGTAGATAGAGGAGAAGGCCAAAAACCTAAACCTACTTTAGAAAAGTGCGATGTCTATTTCACAAAAACCTTAACTCCTTTCCATGCACCCTAAACCATCTCCATTGTATCCATGTTTAGAAAGAATTTTAAATCCATGCCCATAATGTGTCTCCAAATCAGACAGAGGGGGAGAGGCTACATGTAACATGCCAAAATATCAATATCCAAATTAGACAACTTAATTACCATTAAGTACAAGGTCATGGTTAATATAATCATAGTTGATAAAGTAATAATCCATATCATAAGCAAAATCAATATGCATATCTTTTCTGAATATTTCAAAACTAAAATTTCAACAATTCCAAAGATAACATTCTAGTGAATTCCTTTCACTTCACATTTACAATGTTTTGCTCATAGCATCAATGGTGAGTTTACACATAATGTTTGAGTAACAAGTCATATAGAAGTATGTACTATATCTGGAACTTTGACATTTGTCTTCATAAGTCTCAGCTTGTCTTCTTCTTGGGAAGGAGAGCATAACCCAAGTGCTTTTCCTCCAACCATAGACCGGTGGTCCCCCGCACAACTTCCTTCTTGGAAGCAACCCTACCCTTCACGGAGGGTATAGATATAAGGAACCATTAGGTTTGCCATCTGAGTATCTAGTGTTGTGTCCTTCATAATATTTCATGGTCATACAACTATAGATCCACTCTATGTATGATACTACTAGAAACATTATGCCATCTGGAGCACAGTGAACCGACTAATGCATGCAGAGACAGATGCATTACTTTGGCCAAAGATTTATATACATATATGTTTTGCAATGAACATAGTCGATTGTTAACCCACCTCAACTCAACTTAGAAGTTGTCTCATCCTACAGTGATCATAGTTTGACCCCTCTAGGTCATAGTAAAGATAGGTTTAATTCATCCTTAGTAGACACTTACTTGGACTTTCAACTCTGATTCCAGGAGTGCATTCATTATTTGTCTTGTTGTCTATGCAATAGGGAACCTATGACTCCACATCACTTTATTCCCGTTCTTTCTTTTTGCAAGTTTATGTAACATGCCTAAAGTTCTACCAAATAAATTTTACTAAATTTAACCCAAAAGTAAATAGTTCATAATACCAACAGTATGAGTAATAAATATTTTTCTTTCTTTTAAAATGATATGATGCACATTTGAAACATATTTCAAACTTTACCATTGCATAATCAAATTGCATTTCAACATTACAAGTATTGAATATTTCTCATTTACATAATTCCATAAGATGGATACAAAATTACAAACAAGTTTCAAGAACTAAACTGAAAGTAGAGATACAAATGGTTCCAATGTCCTTCATCAAATCCTGACTTCCAACTGCATGAAGAGAAGCATCACTCAGGTGCTTTTTTGCCAACCATGGCCTAACTGCAGTCCTTCGTAGATTTACCAAACCGGTAAATGGCCCTACCCTTCGATGAAGGGATTGGTATGGTAACCTCAAAGATTAGCTTAATCTGAGCATGATGTTGTGTCCTATATAACTAGAACTACCATACTGTGGCTCCAACCTACAAGTATGATTATCCTTGCCTAGTATGTAAACATGGACCATAGTGAACTAACAGTGTAAATAGTGGCTACTTACAATACTTTGGCCAAAGTATTCATCACCCCTAATTCGGAATGGACGTCACATGTTCACCCATCTTCCTAGCTTGATTTGGTATGACATCATTCTTTATACAAAGGTTACTCCCTTACCCATGGATCAACTAATCCCAAGATTAACCCCACTTAACAATTCCAAGTTTACTATGACAATTCTACCAAAGTAATACAAGTTGTAATACATATTTTTCATAACTTATCCTTTCATAATGTAGCAATAACCATTCATACTTACTTAATATAGTGCATAATTCCAATATAGATACTAATCTCTACTATGGAGATTATTCATACATTCAATACATAATATTTCCCATACTAGATATATACTCTCACAGAATATACAAGAAAATATCCAATTCAATAAAGAAAAGCAACCCAAACTTATTTCCAAACAAATAATCAAGGACATATAATATTTTTAAACATAAAATGCACAATGGAGAAGAAATTAGCATGCCTGTTAATGCTATGCTCCAATAGTTCAATTGGATTCCTTGCTCTTAATTCCTCAAGCTTGCTGAATATCTCCTCTAAGAACAACTCAATTCCTCCTCTTTACTTCTTACTATTTTCGCTTACAAACTCAAGACCAAAATAACAATGCACACTCAAAACACTAGACTCAAAAAATTACAGTAGAACAACATAAAGCAATTCGATGGAAAATTGTGTGTAAAATGAATGGAAAAGCTCCTCTATTTATACAAAAATCTAAGCATGCCAAGGCTACAAATAAGCTCCCATATTTGCCACAACTCCCACTCATAAATTTGACTCAGTAACAAGAATTCAAGGTGGTAGCAAAAATCATTGCACAATGAACACATAAGTGGACAACAAGAACCAAATTCAGAAATGCAAGGAAATAGATCAACCCATATTGGCCACCTATACTTGACTAATTCCTACAAGAATTCATAATGTAGATTTAAGACTCCTATTTGGTTTGCTCCATTCAATTATGGTGCCACTCAAACACCACGCCCCCTATTCTCATGTTGGTAGTTTGGATAGAATAGGTCAAATATTCTCTCGTTGGAAATCAGTTATTAAGTGCTTTATAGAGCGTTGCCCATATTCACATTATACTGCACTTTATGTGCTTTAATTACCAAACAATATACCTGTATGCACTGCCTTTCCAATACCATATTCATAGAAAACATGCTACACCATAGTCTTACCAATTATGCGCTTTGTTTAACATTCACATTGGTTACAATGCTACGCGCTATGCTATCATTTAGCAGCACTTGAGAGATATTAACATATATATATATATATATATATATCCTTATAAGCTATTTTTAAAATATTATTTGATATTAGAATTCACATATTCATATTTGTGTATTCCATCATCTACATATGTTTACGTAAACCGTAAACGATTATATATATGTATGAAAGTATATATATATTAATATATATACATACTATTCACACACACACATATTATTATTACTTGAAAACAACATAAAACTCATTAACCCACATATCCACCAACGACGTATGTGTATGAAATACACATATACACACATACATATAGATATCCCTCGTCCAATCGATACTCTTATGCCTATGAGCAATATGTTCATGAGCATGTGTAGATACATCTACCTACGTATACTCATGCACGTATTTTCTCATATGTATGAGTTTATCGTGGACATGTATTTACATATGTGTATACATTCATTTCATGTTTATACTTTGTCGTTTACAATTCCAAAGTTTATCAAAGAAGACTTTAATCGAAACTCAATTTAAATCACATTCCTCATTCAAAACACTCATAAATTCATATCCCAATAAGCATTCAAGATCATTACCATAGATTACTTACCTTTACCCACATAGACTTGACATAACCTAGACCAAGTAGGATAGTGGTGTGTTCTTGCTTAGTTTAGGTTTCTCTAAGGACTACCAAACCAAGTCCTTCTCCCAAGTGATACTTCCCCTCATTTCTAAAGGAGCAACCTATTCCTGCATTCAACTTACATCATCACAACAATAGTTAGATGATCACAATATAATCATATGCTTGTACATTTCATAACTAGAATCACTTTTAATACATCACATGCATCATTCAATATTTCAACATATTCCATTCAAGATTCACAATACACATTAATGCAAAGATTCATAAACCATTCATTTTTTCAAGAAAATTAACCAGTCAAGGTAAATGGTAAATAGTTAGAAACACACGGGGTGTAACATATTCCCCCCTTTGTAACATATTCCTTGACACTTATTTATACCATCATCAATCATGAAAACATTCTCCAAGGTCGGCAACATGACTTAACCCATAAAATTCAAATTAGGTCTAGACCTAAACATTCTTGCAGAGGAAGGGAACAAATGCATACCACATCTCACCTTAACATGGACCTAAATCCACTCTTACATGCTTCATCACACTTTCACTTACACCAAAGCACAACTGCAAATAGTGTAAATAACCAAGTCGACCATCCTTGTGTTAACACCATGAACATTTAAATGCACTCTTCCTCAGAATCACATGATGACATGTGGACCATACACCAAGCTCGAACATGATCTAGAAACATCCACAAGCACCTAAAAGCCAACAAATTCCTTTACAACATCTTTCACCTAAAGGAACTTCACAGTGGACTACTTAACCAACTATATCATGCTTTGTCATCATCTACAACTTAACAAATGTACTTATAGAGCACCAAACCACGAACCAGACTTTATAGGAAGACATCCAGAACAACAACACCTAAAACCATTCTACGGAGAAATGCAGAGAAAAATACTTTCTCTAGGACAATAATGGGTTACACTTTTGTGGACGAAGAAAAATTGAAGGTGCCAAAAAAACTATAGTAGACACCTTTGAACGAAGGTACTTTCTTCGACAAAAGGCCCTGTCGGCCTTATTAAATCTTGAAATAATAGAACCTTCATTCAAAGGAAGTTTGTGTTTGAAGACCTTTGGGCACCAAATTAAAACAATAAAATAATATCTTCATTTGTAGAGGGTCTTTGAACAAAGGTATTATTTTATTTTTTTTTAATAAAAAGGTTTAAACTCACAAATGATAGTTTTTTTGTCATTTGAGAGTGCACAGTGTTCACAAATGCCAGATGAAGGTGACATGACAGACTGCACGTCGAAGAGGTTGAAGGGGACAACAAAACAGGCTACGACAAGGCCCCACATCAGCATTCCAGTGTCTACATCAGCATTCTACCATCCCTCCAGGTGCATACCTCACTATATATGCTTGTCGTTTCACTATATATGCTTGCCATTTCACTATATGTGCTCGCTGTTTCTCATAGAAAATTTACCGTTTCTCATATACATATACACCTGTCCATGAAAAATTCCACTGCATTGTTGAATTCTTGAGTAGTTAAAGTTCACTGTCAAACCCTAGTTTGCCAAACTAGGGTTTTTTCATGCCACCTTCTCAACCATATAGGTTCTCTCTATTTGGATAACAAATAATAGAGATCCATGTTATGAAAAAAAGAATCTATTTGCTAGTTAGAGAGAACCTATGTGATTAAGAAGGTGGCATGAAATTTTCTTCCACTATGTGCCATGAAAACTACTCTTGCTCTATGAAACTATGAATGACTATAGCTAAAAGAGAGAATCCATTCAATAGCTCACAACTTTGTAAAAAAAAGCTCATTTCTTATTTATGAAGTCATGCCTCTTATACTACTTAACAAATTACAAGAGAATTACTTATATTCATTGCAATGAGACATCTCTAGCCACACAACCAATCTCTCTTTTTTGTACCTAAAGGGAAAGAAACAGTTCAAAATTTCTAACTACATGCAGTTTAGATGTATCATATTCAGCTTAATATGTGCTAGGTATCAAAATCCCTAACTGCAATGCTAATTAAAAACTTGATCACTAGACTAGTTAGGCATATCAAAAGGGTTGTTATTTAGTCCACTATTACAAGATCCTAGAAGACATAAAGTTATATATGAGTGTAGGTGCAGTAGTTGTCCTATGAAGTGAAGTTGTATCTATTGAGCTTACAATTGTGGATATATTGAATCTAGAGCATACTCCTACTTATAATGAAGCTTGTTGCTACTGCATTTGGTATCATTTGCACAATATTTACAAAGAAATTATTAACTTTTTTCCTTAAAAACACATAAAGTGTTCAAAAGGAAAATAAAATTAAATTCATCCCAAATCTTG
This sequence comes from Cunninghamia lanceolata, assembly GCA_027924645.1. Taxonomy (NCBI): domain Eukaryota; kingdom Viridiplantae; phylum Streptophyta; class Pinopsida; order Cupressales; family Cupressaceae; genus Cunninghamia; species Cunninghamia lanceolata. The sequence continues at coordinate 6,864,465 of BSBN01000596.1, forward strand.
TCAATGATTGGAATATTACCTTTTTGGAAAAGAAGTTGTTTATGTTAAATAACAACACAATCAAATTTAGAGGAGTAAATGACAATAGAAATCCATTGGTGGAACTTGCTAAAAATAATTTAAAGATATATATAAATCCATTTCAAAAAAATTCTAACATAGACATGCACTTGTTATTAATAATGTTATCGATGATAATGATGTTGATGATGTTGGTCAAATCTAATGCTACATCTTCCACTACTTCTATGTCACCATTGATTGCATTTTTTGATGAGGAGATTGTATAGAATAAGTATTATGGTATATTGTACATGCCAAGTATTATGTGAAGAGATATATTGCTACAATTGCACTTGCAACCTTGTTATATATGAAAAGAATTTATCAACCCAACTTTGATTTAATCTAGGTTAATTGTGTTTAATTCCAGGTGCATTTATTTATTAGCCTATATTATTTATCTAAAGCATTTAAAATATATTTATTTCTTTACAACTTTATATTCAAAAATAAAATAGAGAACTTATGATCAAGGTATCCTTTATAAAATGTAGTATTATGTGCACGCCTAACATGTGCTTTAAGGATAAAAGGTTGAGTTCAAGTTCAATGCCTTTTAAGGCTATCCTATATATTAGGACTTTAATCATCTAATAGGAAAATAAAAAAATGTCTACTAGATTACTACAATGTGTATGAAAATTTTGAAATTTGAAATTTATATTTAATAATGTCCATTTGTAGTAACCAAAATAGGTTAATGGGAAGTTGCAAGAAAAATGTATTTTAACAAAAAAATTGAAAGAAAATTCATAATTCAAGTTATGAGCTCTTAAGAATGCAAAATTATGTTGGGTCGTGTCTCTAATGAATACAACTACACATCTTTGATCCTCATAATGAATAAGATCTTAGTGAGAGCCATGAATTTCTCTAATGAAGTAGTAAAACCTATCACATATCTCATAATACATTGGACACCTAAAAGTAAAGTGGTTTGACTCCTTGTGAAGGTAATTTGAGAGCATACTCATAATTGGCCAAAAGGAAATCTCAAACCAAAAGAAAGTCTAATACATACTCGAGAGTAATATTGTATATCCATGTATTTGATCCATAAAGCATTGGATTGATAACCTTAATGGTGCATCATTTATGGATTCCTAAGTTAACTCTTCTTCATCAATTCTTAGCAATCTACCCTATTAACCTTTATACTTGCAGTAGAATAAAGATTCAAATAACAAGATGGAAAATAACAAATAATAAGCATAACACATAAGATATAGAATGTAGATGACATAAAGTTTGAGATCTTAAGAAAACCCAAATGGGTGAAAAACTATAGGAAGAGTGTTATACAAGCACCCCATCACTATATGGTGTTAATACATGGAGTAAAATAGCCTTTTCAATGGTCTTTAGAGCTATATAATGAACCTATATCCTCCCCCAGCACTTTGCTTCTACAATTACAAGAACTCTAAATGTGCACCTTCTATTTGATTGAATTCACAATGAGAGTCAATTCTGTGAGCCAACCACTCGTTCTAAATGACTTGATGTTGGTCCTTTTATCCCCTCTCTATCCATGTAGCCAGAGGGAGATGGATGAATGCCCTGGAAGGACAACGATTGTCCATTCCCAACTATCCAAATATTGGACCACATCCATGAAAACCTAATGCCCATCCTTCTATCCTAGTGGCTACCAACAAGGAATATGAAGTGTCATCTGCCATAGAGAAAGAAACCTATCATGGTTTGATGAGGAGAAGAGAATCTCACAACAAGTCAAAGTGAATGTTAGATCAACTACTAAAACAAACATGACTAGGTAAAACATAGCTAAACAAAGTCAACTGGGCACTAATAATTAAAAAAATCAAGTCTCACCAAAAACATTCTACCCTAATGATTTCTAGTATGTTGAATCAACCAAAGTTCAAGACCTACAACAAGCATGTGTATGGATAATCAACTCCACAACTTCATGTTGAGTTTTTGAACCACCAACAAGATACTCTAGTATCTACCCAATTTATCCAACTACATATTTCTTGTCCACCATTTTTTGCATTCATAGCATTATTGAAAGCAATATTAATCACTAAACAAAATGATTTTTTTCAAGAAATTCCAAAATTTTGGTCATCCAAAAATCATTTTTTTGTTTTGTGTTTTTAAATTTAGCTTGGAATGCAATGAATTTGATGGTAGACTACAAATTTTACATTTTAATAATTTATTTAAAACAATTCTAACTAGGGAAAAAGGTGGGAAAGTAACTAAAAATAAAATTTACTATTCAAAATACATGAGGAATGAAACTATTCATTTAATGAACATGTGTGATCTTATGCAGACAAAGGTTTTGTGATGATTGTGCTCCATGGTGAGTAATACACTAAAACTTGCATGTGATGACATATGTAATACCTAGTGTTCTATTTAGATCCATTCAAACTTACATGTACACATGTATCTATCTAGATATGATACAAATTATTTACCATGTGGTCCTTTAAGTTATTGCAATTGCTTTTCATGTTATATCACTTGTTTCAAACGTGTATTTAAACTTTTTCAAGTGAACTAGAACATGTGAGCTTGGAAGTAAAATTTAAAAACTAATTTAGATGTACTAGATGTACACATACATTGGAATAAGTAATCTAATTTTGTGCATAATTCAAGTCAATATATCATGACACATGCACCACAACCCCCTAGTTCTATATTTACTCATACAGATTTTGAGATTCATAGATTGAGAGGTGTTCTATCTAACCCCAACACATATGGGGTTTATAGGGACACCTGTCAATCAATTTTATCTAGCTTGCAGTGCATTAGGGAGGCTCTAGGAGATACCCATGCTTATTTAGGTGATACTCTAGCAACTATTCTTTCCCAAATGCGGAAAGAAGTGACTGGTGATGTTTTGCTTTCTTCTGTCCAGCTTAGTGTCTCGAAAGAGACCATCAAATCCCAATATTTTCCATATTATGTTGGTAGGCCTAATGTGAAGGCCTACCAAGTGACTAGATGTGTAGACCCTTTGATGGCCCCTTTGATATATCCACATTTTCTTGCTGCTCATGGTCGTTATCCCAATAACGACCAAATTCCTTTATATTTTGCACAACAGTTGTACGCAGAGGTTCATTTGGGCCTCAAGGTCAACTACTTGGATCTACCAGCATATTTTTGTTAGGGGTGGGGCAAGGTTACTGATAGATATGCTTATTGTCAAGAAAATTGATAGGCTCCATCTTATAGGGCCTTGGTTGGGAAGAGGATGCCTGCTATCTCCCCAATCCTAGCCCCTATTGCTGATTAGGTTGTCATTGCTTCCCAAAGGGAAGCAATTGATAGTGTTGGTGATATTGCAGCTACGACATCTAGGATATCTTTTGATCACGTGGGTAGATATTTGATGAGTCATCCTGGATGATCCAGACCATCAGATCATGCTACTGATCCTTATGCTATTGTGGGTGTCCCTTCACTCGTAGACATAGATGGTCTTATAGGAGACCATATTCTTCGGAGTACAACAAGTTGTTTGTCTTAAAACCTATTGGAGTTGTATACTTTCATTGCATTAGAGCTTTAGATCCCTTTACATGAGGTTAGAGGACATGTGAGTAGAGCTTGCCATTCACAAGGGTCATGATCCAGCCAGGCTGTGAGACCTTCTCATCACCTTGGTAGTACTCCACATCCTGATCCACCCATAGATCATTTGGCTACTATAGAGGTAGATACACCTAGCCCTCCTTCTACAAGTGTTGAGAATCAGACATCCTAGCCCTGCCTAGATTCACTTAAGGAGTTGTAGTTGCAAATGGGATCATTAGGTTATATGGATATGATTCTACATTCAGACTCTTCGATTCCAACTCGCCTGCATAGTCCACTTCACTCATCATTATTGGAGCTAGCCAGGGAGACTCGTGATATAGATGAGTTGGCATTGGATATGATCATTTCACCACCAGCTACACATGTATGTACATGTGTATGTGCACACATGTGATTTAAAATAACTTAAATTAAATTAATTTTTACTTAAATGCTAGATAGAGTCCTAATGTACACATTTATAGTATATATATATATTGTAGGGGTTAGCTCATGTTAGACCTAGTCTGGGGATGGAGTGTGTATGTAGGTATGATTTAGTTGATGCAAGTAATGTTAGTGGGCAGGTGAGTTATAAATTTTTAAATCATGTACTTATGTTTGCATATAATTTGTACGTGCATGTACATATATATTTAACATTATTCTAATTTAACATAATGTACTTTTATGTACATGTGTTGTACTATCTCCAGGGCTCAGTGCATCCATTGGAGAAGGATTCTTACTCAGAGGGTCCCTTGACTCGCAACCGACATGATGACCAGGCTACCAGCACTACCTAGACATTGTTAGATCTAGGGCATACAACTGAGAGGGGGGGTGAATCAGTTGTATAAAAACCTACTCTACTTTAAATACTTGATTCTTCTTTGTTAGTTAACAGTATATCAATTAATCATCCATGAAAGCACAACGCACAAACACAAGAGCAGATAAACATCAACACATTGAACACCAAGATTTTGACGTGGAAAACCCAGTTAAGGGAAAAACCACGAGGTGATTAACCCAAGGATTATTCTCTGTTAGAAGAATAAGAAAAAGAATGGCACTTGCCAATTAGGGCTCACTGCCCGAGCACACTGCTCACAAAGAAGCCCACTGCCTACAAGGAGACACACTGTCTACAAAGTGATAAGAATCACAATCTTGAACTGGAGAATGACATCTCTACTATGTCCGGATCAGTTCCATTTAAGCCCAAAAACCCCTGCTCTACCTTTCGCACTTCTCTTCGCTACACCACACTCATTCACACAATCCACACTACTAAATGAACTCACAAACCTTTATTTATACAAGACATTGACTTAGGTACAATCCTCTAAGTCAGCAATCAACCATAAGAATATCCGCAAGATGAATAACACATTCGGTCGGCCATCACAAGAACATTCGCAGGATGAACAACTCATCCGGTCAGCTAGTCGGAACAAGAACTTCATCCAAAAAAATAACTTCAATTCCGGGCTCTACCATTAATGCGGACCAACAACACAACCTCATCATGATCCAAGAACCTTCACAAGCCTACCTGAATGACCAGGTACATCCGCACTTTCTCTACTTACTGGAATCTCTTCTCTTCCTCATCTGAAACTTCAAGGACACAGTCTGTCGCCACTGTCACAATGCAAAAGGTACTTCCGGACCTCAAAATCATACACAACTCGAGATGACACATCACAAGGACATCCCAAACACTCCTTCTAATCCGCAGATTAGGATTATACAATTCTGGACCTCACCAGACCTTTCTGTGATCCTCTATCACCTCTGAACACTTGCCAGAACTGGTTCCACACCGACAGCCACAACTCCTTCAGATCTTCATACGGACCTCTGAAATCTTAACTGAAGCATCTCAAGACTCATATCTACAAACCCTTTAATCCGCATCCTCTGGTTCGCATCCTATACAATACATTTACCTTCTTCTCATCACTGTTCTTCACTGTTCTTGACTGAGGCTAATTTTCTCAATATCCTCAGCACACTGCTCATCGAATCCTTCTTGTCAATGCAATATGAGTATGTTGACATCAATGACAACACTGGTTTACCTCATACTTGTAACAATCTCCCCCTTTGTCATTGATGGCAACATATGATGTGAAAAACCATCAAGAAAAGAACTTCTCCTTTCTGTCACAGCTCCCCCTATCAGCAACATGTCTTCTCCTCATTTACTGCTCCCCCTTTGATCATCAGCTACTTGTTTTTCACATGTCTTTTCTCCCCCTTTGACATCAATGGCAAAGGGCTCATACTTGCAATTCTAACACATCAGAATCATACCAGCTGCTCCCCCTTAGTAGCAGCTCCCCATCATCAATCCGGATCACAAGATATGACTGTGATATCCACCGGACTGATGCACATCAGTGCATCCTAGTTCATCACCGGAGGGGCCATGACCCCTAACTTCTCTCGGAGATATTCAAAAGAGTCCTTGGGAAGAGGTTTAGTAAAGATATCTGCAATCTGATCCTTAGAGGGAACATAATCCAACCTGACTTCTTCCTTGTTCACTTGTTCTCTCAAAAAGTGAAACTTGATAGATATGTGCTTAGTCTTAGAATGCAATACCGGATTCTTGGAAATATTAATTGCACTTGAATTATCATAGAAAATTGTGATAGGCTCTGTTAGCACTCATTTTGACCTGGGGCTGATTTGTCATGATCAGGAGGTTTCTTCATTTGAAGCCTTTATCTTCTTGCCCAATTGTCTAAGTGTTGAGCCTCCTCAGCATTTTTCAGCCGCGGCATCATATTTTCCTGAGGAGGAGGTCATCATCATCATCTTGCCTTCGATGATGGTCTGCATCATCATGTTCTTCGTCGACTTGTTTTTCTCATCGTCATCATCATATTTCAACTGTCAGGTGATGTTTGCTTATCGTCCTAATGATGTTGTTGAGCTTCAGTGCGCCCTCAGTTGTTTGCGGGGGTGATTTTTCAAGTATCGGGTGATCTTCCGAATATCACCTTGCTCAATCAACATGATGATGTTGCCCCGGTATCTTGAAGGGGTTATTCTCTAAGTGCTCGACCTAACTTGTTTTTTTTTTTTTTTCATAAGGGTCGTCATCATCATGATATTTCCTGTTATCATCCTGCTGCTTGCAGAGGTCATCATATTTTCCGCCTTCATGATATTTCGCCGGGGTGATATTTTTATCATCAGGTGATCTTGGTTAATATCATCCTGATGATGCTGTTGAAGAATTCTAAGTGCAGCCCGATATTCACGAGGGTCATCATATTTTGAACGTCAGGATGATCTTAGTCAATATCATCCTGATGATGTTGTATTACTTCTTGTTCGTTGTTTCTCATCCTGATGATGCTGACGTCATCCTTATATCAGGGTGATATCTTTTTCTCTGCCTATCTGCATCATGATATTCCGAAGGAGGGGGTGATATTCTCATTTTTGAACATCATCCGGATATGTGTTTGTTCGAGCATCATGATGATGCTGATATCAAGGAGATATCCGCCTGCTGGCTTCGCGCATTATCTACTGGGGGTGATCTTTTCAATCAGCATCATCATATTCAGTTATCGCCCCGATCTTATGGTGGAGCTACAGTGCAACCTAATATTTGAACATCAGGAGGATATTTCTAAATATCCGGTTGTCTTCCGAATATCATGATGATGTTAATATGACGATGACGTCATCAAGGTCTGGGGGGTCATATTTCTAACACTGATCATCTTGAAGAGACCTCCTGATATTTGCAAACATGATGATGACGTCATCCGGATATGAGGAGGTGCGCAGTAGGCAGATATGATGATGACGTCAGCAGGATATGATGATGACGTCATCAGGATGTTCATCGGCCAGACTTTTGTTATAAGCTCAGCAGGAGGATGTTCCTCCGAAGGATCAGGTTGTGCCGATTATCATGCAGGCTATTTTTCAAATATCATGATGACGTCAGGGTGATATTTCGAACAACAGGATATCAAGCTGCTGAAGGATGATGATGATGATGAGGTCTATACTAGTGTCGTCAGGAGCAAAAGCACCGACATGATATATGCTCATGACCTAGTATATAAAGTGTTATTGAGGTCATCGCGGGGTGCATGTGGGATATTGATATCCTGCATTTTCAAATATCATGATGATGAGTCTCGGTGGGAAATGGTTGCGACTGCAGATTTGATGATCTTCCCAAGGCCGCGGGTTGGTGCGCCATTAATGGCGATTGTTGCAGAGGTATGGGCGATGGCGTGGGTGGATCCTGTACCCGACTGGAAGTGTACATCAGCGGATGGTGGCGCAGGGCTCAAGAAATCTTCCTGTCTCCTCCCCTACCTGCTGCATTCAAGTTTGGGCGCCAATCTGGTTGTGTTTGAGCGCCATTTTCCTGGTACTGTGCATCTGGCGGAATTCCTGGTCAACATTGTAATTAATTGCTGAGCACCTACCTGGCTGATATAAGCAGGTTGTGTTGCTTCATTCAAGGTTGTTGAAAGTTGAAGATTTTGGCTCTGTAATGCATAACAAGCTGATCTGGTTGCTCTATACAGCTTACCTGTGAGTTTATGTATCTCTTGTTGTTTGTTTTTGGCATGAACCCACTGATTTCATGATTAAACTTATATGAGAAATGCTGTTTGGCATGTGTTGTGTTAATTCTGTCTCCAGTATTGCATGTACTCTTCTTCTGAATCTGGATGTTTGGTACTGTTTAGATTCTAGAGCATAGAATTCCTATGTTGACTGTCTGATCTTTTAACTTCTACTCAAGGGGTAGATTAAACTGTTTTCAGGTTGAACATTGGGAAGGGTATACTGTAGTAGGGATACCATAAGTAGAGATAACCTAACACTCTGTATTGGGAGATACCTGTAAGGCAGGTATCACATATATCCCCTTGAAATCCAGTTTTAGCTGTTCATGCTGATCATTCACAGGTGTATGTCTACTGACTCCAGGCCCTGGATAGGCACCAATCATGCTTTGTTTTGTGTTATAACCATATCCAGCTTTGCATCCACACTTAAACTCCAAATCAAAATCTAAAACCAACATTAGGACATTAGAGTTAGTTTTAGGAACCTCAGTCCTCTGTCTACAACTGCAAATAGACCCAAAGCTAGCCCCTTTGCTCTTATCTTTCAGTTTTGGTCTACTTACAGGAGGACTCATCTGCTTTCTGTCAACATCCCAGCCTTGCATGCATATCCTCATGGATGTTGAGTAGGGAATACCCCCCTAGGTCTTGCAGAGCCTGAAGAAGAAGAGGAGATAAAATATAGAGTCTATCTCCTACACTGTTGACCCCCTGGCCCAGAGGTCCTGTTGATCACTGATGGCTACCTTGTAGGGAAATCTAGGAATAAGCATCCAGTCTGGGAAAACGTCAACAGGCTCCTCATATTCAACTTTAATGTCTCTTAGCATCTGCTTCATCCATAAGATTTGAGTGCAACTACCTGCTACTGCAATGTATTCTGCTTCAGTTGTGGACAGAGATATTGCATCTTGTTTCTTGCTTAGCCAAGAAACCAATCTCTTCCCCTAAAAGAATGCTCCACCACTGGTGCTCTTTTGGTCATCCACATCTCCTGCCCAATCTGCATCTGTGTAAGCATGAAGAGAGAAATCCAGATCTCTAGGGTACCATAGACCATACTCAGCTGTTCCTTTCAAGTATCTGAAAATTCTTTTGATTGCCATAACATGAGATTCTTTAGGATCAGCCTGGAATCTTGCTACAAGACCAACAACCTGCATTATATCTGGTCTGGTCTGAGTGAGATACAACAATCCACCAATCATTGATCTATACTTTGTCTGATCTGCCTTTGGGGAGTCATCATCTTTGCTCAACTTACATCCGGTTACCATGGGAGTGTTCATTGGCTTTGAATCTTCCATACCAAATTTCCTTAACAATTCTTTCACATATTTGGTCTGAGAAATGAAGATCCCTTTCTTTGTTTGAGTAATTTGCAGACCCAAGAAGAAATTCATTTCACCAAGCATAGACATTTCAAACTCACATTTCATTTGATTTGCAAAAGTTTTGCACATACTATCTCTTCCTCCAAAAATGATATCATCCACAAACACTTCAACAATCAAAATGTTTTCATGATCAATTTTGAAATATAAGTTACTGTCAGCAGTACCTTTGCTGAATCCAATCTGTACAAGATTCTTATCCAACTGTTCATACCATGCTCTTGGGGCTTGTTTTAATCCATACAATGATTTCTTCAACTTGCATACCATATCATCATTGTCAGATAATTGAAATCCATCCGGTTGTTCAATGTAAACTTCTTCTTCTAGATCACCATTTAGGAAGGTAGACTTGACACCCATCTGATATACCTTGAAGTCTTTAAAGGTAGCAAATGTAAGAAATAATTTGACTGCTTCAATTCTTGCCACCGGAGTGAAGGTCTCTTCAAAATCAATTCCTTCTATTTGAGAGTAGCCTTTGCAGACCAATCTAGCTTTGTTTCTGATTACTTCACTAGCTTCATTTAATTTGTTCCGGAAGACCCATTTGGTTCCAATCACATTCCTGTCTCTAGGTTTGGGAACAAGATCCCAAGTATGATTTTTCTCAATTTGCATTAATTCATCTTTATGATTTTTCTCAATTTGCATTAATTCATCTTTCATTGCTTTGGTCCAGTTTTCATCATTGCAGGCTTCATTTACTGTTTTAGGTTCAGTCTTTGAAATCAGACAACATTCATCCTGATTTTGAGTAACATTCCTTCTAGTTTGCACACCTTTGCTTTTGTCACCTATGATCTGATCTTCAGAGTGGTTTAGTGTTACATACCTTGGAATTTTGGGAGTATCCTGCACTGCTGCTTCTTGATCAGGCTCATTCAAACCTATCTCCTTCCTGATTTACCGGATCAGGCTGACTCTGACTTACCAGAGAGGATTGAGTTCCTTGAACTTGAACACCATCTTGGTCATCTTCATCAAACTCATAAAATCTTGAGGGCTTCTCAATTCCTTCATCAACTTTCACATTAATGCTTTCTATCATCTTCCTCAGTCTCTTATTGTAGCACCGGTATGCTTTGCTTTGAGTGGAGTAACCCAAGAAAATTCCTTCATCACTTCTAGCATCAAACTTTCCTAGATCTTCATCTCTTTTAATATAACACTTGCTACCAAATACTCTGAAATATTTCACAGTAGGAGTGATGCCAAACCAGAGTTCATAAGGGGTCTTACCAGTGTTGTTTCTGATTTGAACTCGATTGAGAGTGTAGACTGCAGTGCTCATAGCTTCTTTCCAAAACATTTGAGGAACATTTACTTCCAACATCATTGTCCTGGCAGCTTCCTGGATGATCCGGTTCTTTCTCTCAACTACTCCATTCTGCTGTGGAAGCCTAGGAGTAGGCAACTGTCTTCTTATACCCTGCTTCTCACAAAAGTCAATGAACTCACCAGATGTAAATTCACCACCTCTATCAGACCTTAGACACTTCAATTTCAATCCAGTTTGATTCTCTACCATAGCTTTGAAGATTTTGAACTTCTCAAGGGCTTCTGATTTCTCCTTTAGGAAGGTAACCCACATCATCCGGGAATGGTCATCAATTAGCAACATGAAATATCTATCACCTTGTAGACTCTTGATTCTTGTCGGACCACAGAGATCAGTATGTACTAGTTCCAACAATCTGGTAGAGGACTGATCTTTGCTTTTGAAAGAGATTCTGCTCTGTTTGCCTAGCTGACATTCTTTGCACAAACTATTTGTAGGTTTCATCAATTTTGGAAGATCTCTTACAACCTGAGTATTGCTTATCTTGATGATGTTATCAAAATTTACATGACACATTCTTCTATGCCATAACCAACTCCGATCAATTTGAACAAATAGACAACTTTTATTTGAACCAACCAGATGAAAGATATTACCTTTTGTCTGAGTACCGGATGCAATTTTAGTTCCAGAACTTGTAAAGATTCTGCATTTTCCATTCTTGAACCGGAGATCATAGCCTTTGTCTACTAACTGACCAACACTGAGAAGATTGTGCTTCAATCCTTCAACATATAGTACATTACCTGTTTTGCTCTTTCCACCAAAGGAAATAGTTCCCCTACCTCTGATTCTGCCAGCAGAATTGTCACCAAATTTTACCATTCCTCCTTCATACCTTTCCAAATCCAAGAATTTATCCTTGTCACCAGTCATATGGTGAGAACATCCACTGTCAATAACCGAATCATCCTTTTCTTCCACTTGAGCAACCAAAGCTTTTTCCACAACCTTGTGATTGACAGATTCAGAGAGTATTGAAACTTCTTCCTTGATGGCAATAAACACCCATTCATTTCCGGATTTGCTTCCTAGTTCTGATTCATCATCTGTTACTCCTTCATTGTCATCTTCTTCATGAACATAATAGCAGTTCTTTTGAAACCTTTGTATGTTAATATTAGTCCTTGCAGATCTTTCTGGACATCTTGAAGCAAAATGACCAATCTTATTGCAGTTAAAGCACTTAAAGGGTAGTTTTCCTTCATACTTACCGGATCCTCTTGGCAGTCTCTTTACAATGAGGGCTTCAAGTTGAGCTATTTCTGCTTCTTCTTCTTCCATGTCTCTTCTTGCTTGATCATACCATGACATCTTTCTTGAAGAGTTTTCACCTGGATCAAATCTCTGTTTGCCTTTCACATAGGCATTGGCTTTGAAAGTAGATTCAGTCTTGGGAGGATCATCTCCAAACTCGATCATTTCAAATGTAGCTAGCTTGCCAGCTAATTGTTCTCTTGTGACAGTTGTGTGGGCTCTGAATTCATCAATGGCAGCAACCTTGATTTTGTAGGCAGCAGGAAGGGATCTGAGGATTTTGCAAACAATCTCATTTTCATCCAGAGTTCCACCAGCATTTCTAATTCCACATACCAGCTCATTCACTCTTGGCATAAAGGTAGTGATGTTTTCATCATCTCTCATCTTCAATCTTTCAAATTTCCCTTTCAGACTTTGCAACCTTGCACTTTTGACAAACTCACCTCCTTCATATAGAAGTTCCAATTTAGTCAGGATCTCATATGCAGTTGGTAGGTTGATAACATTTGAGAGATCTGAGTTGTTTAATGCACTTAGTAGAGCTTCCTTAGTTTGCAGATTGTTTTCAGCATCTGTGATTTCGTTCAGAGTTGTCCGACCACCTTGTGGAGGTACATATGGTTTTGAGACCATGGCCAAGTATGCTTTTCCCATACATTCCAAGTGACATTTCATGCGACCTTTCTAGAGAGTGAAGTTGGTTCCATCGAACTTCGGACTATCCTTCTTGTATGATGACATCCTGGATCTCCTCAAGCGGTTAAGCTCCTTTCAGAGGAACTTGGCTCTGATACCAATTGTTGGATCTAGGGCATACAACTAAGAGGGGGGGGTGAATCAGTTGTATAAAAACATGCTCTACTTTAAATACTTGATTCTTCTTTGTTAGTTAATAGTATATCAATTAATCATCCATGAAAGCACAACACACAAACACAAGAGTAGATAAACATCAATACATTGAACACCAAGATTTTGACATGGAAAACCCGGTTAAGGGAAAAACCACGGGGTGATTAACCCAAAGATTATTCTCTGTTAGAAGAATAAGAAAAAGAATGGCACTTGCCAATTAGGGCTCACTGCCCGAGCACACTGCTCACAAAGAGGCCCACTGCCTACAAGGAGACACACTATCTACAAAGTGATAAGAATCACAATCTTGAACTGGAGAATGACATCTCTACTATGTCCGGATCAGTTCCATTTAAGCCCAAAAACCCCTGCTCTACCTTTTGCACTTCTCTTCGCTACACCACACTCATTCACACAATCCACACTACTAAATGAACTCACAAACCTTTATTTATACAAGATATCGACTTAGGAACAATCATCTAAGTCAGCAATCAACCATAAGAATATCCGCAAGATGAATAACACATCCGGTCAGCCATCACAAGAACATTCGCAGGATGAACAACTCATCCGGTCGGCTAGTCGGAACAAGAACTTCATCCAGAAAAATAACTTCAATTCTGGGTTCTACCATCAATGCGGACCAACAACACAACCTCATCATGATCCAAGAACCTTCACAAGCCTGCCTGAATGACCAGGTACATCTGCACTTTCTCTACTTACTGGAATCTCTTCTCTTCCTCATCCAGAACTTCAAGGACACAGTCTGTCGCCACTATCACTTTGCAAAAGGTACTTCTGGACCTCAAAATCATACACAACTCAAGATGACACATCACAAGGACATCCCAAACACTCCTTCCAATCCGTAGATTAGGATTATACAATTCCGGACCTCACTGGACCTTTCTGTGATCCTCTGTCACCTCTGAACACTTGCCGGAACCGGTTCCACACCGACAGCCACAACTCCTTCAGATCTTCATACGGACCTCTGAAATCTTAACTGAAGCATCTCAAGACTCATATCTACAAACCCTTTAATCCGCATCCTTCGGTTCGCATCCTATACAATACATTTACCTTCTTCTCATCACTGTTCTTCACTGTTCCTGACTGAGGCTAATTTTCTCAATATCCTCAGCACACTGCTCATTGAATCCTTCTTGTCAATGTAATATGAGTATGTTGACATCAATGACAACACTGGTTTACCTCATACTTGCAACAGACATTTCTCCAGATATTTCTCTACATGTTTGTGGACATTTAGATACATGTTTGTGGACATTTCTATCTACATTTGCACATGTGTTTGATGATATATATTTATGGACATGTTTGTAGACATTTGCTTGTTTTATGATACTTTTGTGGACATGATTTATGTTAAATGATGATACATTTATAGAATTGATTACATGTTTGATTCAATAAATTAATAGACATTTATATGTTTGATGAGATATATATATTTGTGGACAAATTTATGTTTGATGATACATGTATAAATACATATATATGTACATGTATATATATACATATATATGTTTAATCATGTATATATTGGATGCACGTGCACATGTATAAAAGTTATAGATACATAAATAAAAATATTTTTAAATATGTTTATAATAGATTGGAATACATGTAATCACATTGGATAGAAGAATTTAATTAACTCATGTAATAATTTATTGTTCTGTGTCCATCAAGAATAAGCCCGCATGATTTTTTAAAATGTGTTAAACTTGTTCATGGGTAAAAACACACTACATATAAATAGGTATGTTGTTACCTTTTTAGACTAGAGTATGTAGTCAATACACTTTTTGACCACAAATATGTATATGTGATATTTAATTTGAATTTGATTGCCACTTTAAATTTAAGTCATCAAATTTTTTTATCATACTATATCACAATATTAATATTCAAAACTTGTAAAATAGAAGAACATATTTACCTCAAGGTTTCTTCACATAACCTCTTTGCTAAATATGTTTGATATACTTGTAAGATTTGTATATATAGACATGATACTCTTGTTGGGGAGTGCTTCCTATAAGTCCTACTACATTCCATTCTAATCCTTAAAAAATGTATCTTATGATGTGGTATAAAATATTAAACTTAAATTTGTTATGGTGGAAATTATATACCTTGCACTTTTCTCCTTTAAATTGAGCTCACTTTATTTAATTGGATATTGGACTTAGCTAATGAAAAGTGTACAAGCACGACCTTATTTATGCTAAAATTTGGCACATAACTCAAGACTTACTTGATTCCATTTGTAATCACTCTTAGGGACTAGTCTTGAGATCCCTAATTTTACCCATTTCCCTACCCAAGTTTAGATCTACAATTTGTGCAAGTGGTCCCCAAATTGGTTGTGTGACAAAAATGAACCTTGATATTTAAAATTTAAAATTCAAATTTAGGGACAACCAAACCCTCCCAACTAACCATTATGCATCAATTGAATGCATGAAATGCTTCTTTTTTCACCTCAAGTAATTATATTTAAGAACTTTAACTCTAGTTCATTTGAACACATTTAGCGCCTAACACTTAGAGAGCATGTTCAAAGAGCATATAGCATTAAATCAAAGCATTCAAAAATTATCATATCACATGCTTGAATAAGAATCTAGGGCATTCTCTACATGACATCCTATTGTCTTTGATCTTTGTAATTTCATTGTGTCTTTGGTTGAATTGACCTGGTTGCATCACCATTACTTTCCCCATGATGGAGGTAACTAATCTATTTTTTATCCTATCTATAATGTTGGTTTCAAAATCATGTTTTTGATATGTTTACAAAGATTAAAAATATATTCTAGTTGATCACAAGTTCATAATTTGTACTATAAGTGTTCTCAAATTCTGTGGTCACTATCTGATCTATATCAAATTGTCTAGTAAAATGATTTTCATGCTGCTTTCATCACATCCTTGTCAACTTGTGGATTTAAGAAAATTAAATAGCCATTAGTCATGTACATAAAATGTGTTCTTGTATAGGAATGAAAAGAGTAGGAGTTTAATATATCTCATGTGTACACTCAAGTTAAAGTGCTTTATATTTTGATTTTTTTAAAATTTCTATATCTATTATGTGGAAAAGTGTGTAGCATTAAATGTTAAAGAGAAAGCACGCTACTAAAGAGAAAGTGTGTTAAAGTTTAAAATATGATAATTTGGGATGTATTTATATGTGAGTTCTAGCTATAGATAGATCTATTATTTTCAAATATTTATGTGTTTATAGATCTAATTGTGAGAAGATTTTGGATAGTTTAGTTAGTATAAGATTTGAACATTAGGGAGTGTTAGTGCATATTCTTGTTTATATTTGGAAATTTCAAACTATAATGTAGCAATTTCTTAATCTAAAAGATAGTGTATGAAGAACTCAATAACTTAAAATATTTCCTTTCAGCAAAAACTAGTCATAAATGAAAGAAGACTATATATATATATATATATATATATATATATATATATATATATATATCATTTGTTAAGAACCACATGTTGAAATTAAAATTTGTTCAATGAAAGAACTATTAATTTAACTTGCATAAATTTTAAAACAATTAATACATGAACATAGATCTAGATAGTGAATTTAGGTCTTCAAAATGAATTGCAAGTTCTTCATCCATATTTTTCATACCACATCAAGTGGTTCAGCTCGCTCTTCAATCACTTCTAATATTCTCTGATGATCATCACTATCTAGTGGTCACTTATGACATCCACGTGCATGTGGATCTGAATGAAGAGATAGGGCGGTACCAATTACTAGGTGACAATATTGATATACCTTGTTCTCAGGTTGATAATCAATAAAGTGAATCCCATGTTGAACAATCTTGACTTGTTTGAGATATGTCCCTTGCACTACAACTGAACCTATGGGAAACAACATTCCACAAGAAGACATAACATTTTAAAGGTAAATGTAATCTACATAGTTCATGTATAGCATTTTCATTGCTCAGTAAGACATAACATAAATTTTAAAACATATAAATTGAATGTTTAAATCACTCAAGGTACTTGACATGCACTTAACAAATTCAAATTTTAAATATATTATAAAGTTAAACCTATGGGAAATAACTTTCCATCACTTGTTTCTGGATTTATTATCTTATGCCTCTCTTCTATGAAACACAATAAATAATAATTAACGTGTTCTATATTTCTAGCCTTTGCTATGACTGCAAAAACATCTCCTGCACCAAATTTACAGGGAAAATTTGTAATTTAAAAAATTTAGAGATACCTTATATAATGATGTAGGAGCATCCCTAGTTCAAGAGCAATCTTGCATCAACCAAAAAGATTTTTATTTTAGTTTGTTTACAGTTCAGTTTGTTTCTTTCCATTTACCAGTTCAATTCAAGTAGTTCAGTTAGTAGCAGTGTCTGTATTTTGATCCACATTCTACCACAATTGTATTTTAGACCTTGCAGAGTTGGACTTAGTATCTAGAGACATTCATGCACAACATTTCCAAATCTTGGAGCATTTGGTTAAGGTACCAAAAAGATATCACTATCAGAAGATCGACTGTTTTCTCATAACAGAGCATCCTAACAGTTTTGGACAATTAGCTAAAGGAGAACACTTGCAGAGCATTTATCAACTTATGGAGCCTAATGGCATATCATTCAATGATCTTTGGTTCAGGGCTGACCTTCCCTAAAATCTGTACATCACCCCAGTCCTTTGCGGAGGAACTTTATGTAATTAGGTCCGACCTATTCGTGTACACATGTTACAACTCTTCATTAGAGTTTGTGATCTTCCTTGGCCGACATGGAGGAATCTTTTGTACTCGAGATGATATATATTGATGTAATAGACACCTAGGAAAGTAGAGATGATCAGGAGAATAAGTTCATTGTTTAGATTTATGTGAAGGAGCTTCAAAGCTATATCTTGTGCATATTTTGATATTTTGTAATCAAGCCTGTGAGCCCTAGTTGTAAGCTCGCATGTTTTAAACCAATTTGTATTTGAATCCTATGATACATTGAATGACTGAACCTGCATTTGTTTCGTATCTTTGATTTGTTTCTGTTGTGTTTACTCTAGTTGCACGGTCTAGATAGTTCATTCTATGAACCCTCCTACTGTGACTGCACCAAGTGGTATCAGAGTGAAAGTTCAGATCTTTGGGAGCAAATTGAGTGAAGTTGGCAAAGGAATTCTATAAGATCTTACTGTGGACAAATTGCCAAATCTAAGGTAGGTTACTTGTGTCGCAACTGATCTCTGATTGTGAGGTAGTTGTCACCTTGTGGCCCGATCGCCGAACTTGAGGTAGTTTGCACTTGATCCTAGGAAGAATTCCACCGAGGAGAATCCCTGCTATTGGAATAATGGCTAGAAGGATGGATGAGATGATGGAAATGATGAAAATAATGATAATTTGATTGGATGCTATTGAGGAAGATAGACGAAGAGGATGGACACTGAGACCTAATGTTGAAAGTGATGATGAAGAAGAATTTCAATCTGTTGAACAAATTGGTGAAACCTTAGGAGGTGATGAAGAAGAAGAATCAGATCGAGTAAATATGTTGTGAGCTATTTCAAAGATTAGAAATGGACCTAGAGTTGATGTACCGAACTACACTGGCAATTTGAACCCTAAAGAGTTGATCGATTGGGTAAATGACATGGAGGAATAATTTGCATACGAATAAGTTGAAGATCTAGAGAAGGTGAAATTTGCAAAGACAAAGTTGAAAAGACATGCTGCTATATGGTGGAAAGAAGTTCAGTTGGATAGAAATAGAAGGGGAAAAGAAAAGATTACAAAGTGGGATAGAATGGTGACAAAATTAAAGAATCAGTTTATACTTGCTGACTACGTGTTGGAGTTGTTGAAGAGATTGCAAAACTGAGACAAAAGGAGAAATTTGTGGAGTATACTGAAGAATTTCATAACATGATCATAAGGACAGGACATAGTGAAGCAAACAAGGAGAAAGTGGCTAGATACATCAATGGACTAAGATTGTACATTCAAGAATACCTAATCTTGGTAAGGATGACATCTTTGGAGGAAGCATATCAATTTGCCCTGAAAGTTGAAGAGAAGTTAAACAAGAGGCATGATCAGAGACAGAGAGGTAGAGGAGGTAAATTTCAGAGAGGTAGAATATTTTCTATAGGAGAGAGATCATATGCAGAGTAGAACATACAAGAGAACACATTTAAGAAGGAGGACAAAGACAAAAATGCATACCAGAGAGATGATAGAAATTTCTACCACAGAGGAAACCCTAGTTCATACCAAAGCAAAGGATACAAAAGAGAAGGAAGAGGCCCTAATAGGAGAACATTTAGAGGAACTTGTTTCAAATGTGGAGGCAGACATAGAGAATTTGAATGTAATCACTGGAGTACGAGCAAGAGAACATAGAATAGTGGAAGAGCAGCCTATGTGGAAGAACCTATTGAACTTGGTGACCCTAGTTTAGTTGGTAAACCGAAGAAAGGAGAATCACTTGTGATGAGGAGAGAACTATTTCAAGCAGAGACAACTAAAGAACCACAGCAGAGGAAGAGTTTGTTTAGAATAACATGTAAATCAAGAGGTAAATGTTGTAAAGTTGTCATTGATAGTGGTAGTTTAGATAACCTAGTTTCAGAGGAGATGGTGACTAAGCTGAAGTTGGAAAGATTGAAACACCCTAAGCCCTATCAGATAGCATGGATTTAGGATGATCATAAGCTACTAGTGAGTGAACAATGTTTGGTGAAATTTCATATTGGATCTTATCATGATGAAGTCTTGTGTGATATTATGCCTATGGATGTTTGTCATATTTTGTTGGTTAGACCTTGGGAGTATGATAGAAAAGCTATACATGATGGGAGGAAGAATACATACACTATAACATCAAATGGAAAGAGAATTACTTTGATTCCTTTGGAAGACGATCCTAAGAGTGAAGTATGTGAGAATGCTAGAATCTATTTGGTATATGGAAGAAAATTTCTGGATGGTTTGAGACATGAGAATATGTGTTATGCCTTGATCCCTAAGAAGCCTAGAACACTGAAGAAGGAGAATGAAGATGTACAACCAGAGGAGATAGAAGAGTTGCTGACAGAGTATGAAGACATCATATCAGATAATGTACCTGAAGGATTACCACTAATCAGGAGTATCCGTCATCACATGGATCTTATACTAGGATCTAGTTTGCCTAATAAAGTAGCACATAGAATGACACTGTCAGAGAATGAAGAATTGAAAAGAAAGATACAAGAGTTTTTGAGAAAAGGTTTGATTAGAGAAAGTTTGAGCCCTTGTGTAGTACCTGCAGTGTTAGCACCTAAGAAAGATGGAGAATGGAGAATGTGTACAGATTCTAGAGCAATAAACAAGATCACAGTTAAGTATAGATTTCCTTTACCTAGGATGGATGATATCATGGCTTGTTTGAGTGGAGCAAAATATTTCACAAAGATAGATTTGAAGAGTGGATATCATCAAATCAGAATCAGAGAAGGAGATGAATGGAAGACTGCTTTTAAGACAAATTAAGGATTGTATGAGTGGTTAGTGATGCCTTTTGGATAATTCTTGGGTATGTTTGTTATTGTATATTTGGATGACATTCTGATTTTTAGTAAGACAAAGGAGGAACATTTGCAGCACCTGAGACAAGTTTTGCAGACACTGAGAGAAGAGAAATTAGTGATAAACATCAAGAAATGTAGTTTCATGAAGGAAGAATTGGTATACTTGGGATTTGTGATTTCTGCGAAAGGATTGAAGATGGACCCTGAGAAAGTAAGAGCAATTGTTGAATGGCCTACAACGGAGAGCATTGGAGAAGTCAGATCATTTAATGGATTAGCTAGTTTCTATCGGAGGTTCATTAGAAATTTTAGTTAAATTTGTAACCCTATGACAAAGACAATGAGAGGTGATAGAAAAGATTTCAAGTGGATATCACGAGCAGATAAAAGTTTTGAGTTGTTAAAGAAAAAAGTGACAGAGCAACCTGTGTTAGCATTAACGGATTTCAATAAGGTATTTCAAGTAGATTGTGATGCAAGTGAGAATGCAATTGGAGCAGTGTTAAGTCAAGATGGTAGACCTATAGAATATTTTAGTGAGAAGTTGAATGATGCAAGGAGAAGATATTCAGTATATGATCAAGAGTTCTATGCCATAATTCAAACCTCGAAGAAGTGGAGACATTACTTGTTGCCTAATGAGTTTGTGTTGTATACATATCACCAAGCTTTGTAATGTTTGAACAGTCAAGGAAAGTTGAATCAAAGACATGTGAGATGGGTAGAGTTCATGCAGAGTTATACCTTTGTGTTGAAGCATAGGAGTGGAAAATCAAACAAAGTTGTAGATGCATTGAGTAGGAGAAGAAACATGATGACAGAGATGAGAGTTGAAGTGAGGATTTGATGAATTGAAGAGCATGTATAAGGGAGATATTGATTTTGTAGAACCTTGGAAAGCATTTAAGGAACTTGTTGTGATAGATAGGAGTAAATGGTTGGACTATTTTATTCAGGAAGATATGTTGTTCAAAGGAAATCAACTATGCATACCTAAAAGTTCAATGAGAGATAATTTGATCAAGGAGAAGCATAGTGGTGGATTGGCAAGACATTTTGGCATTGATAAGATAGTGTCTTTGGTGAATGAAAACTACTTTTGGCCTTAGATACATAAGGATGTTAGGAAATTTGTGCAAAGTTGTAGAGTTTGTCAAGTTGCAAAAAGAAGTAGTCAGAATACTAGATTGCATAAACCTTTAACAATACCAGAGAGACCTTGGGAAGACATCAACATGGATTTTGTAATGGGATTGCCAGAGATACAGAGAGGACATGATTTAATATTTGTAGTGGTGGATAGATTTTCAAAGATGGCACATTTCATACCTTGTAAGAAAATAATTGATGCAGTGCATGTAGTTGACCTATTTTTCAAGGAGATTGTGAGATTGCATGGATTACCTAAGAGCATAATTTCAAACAGAGACACCAGATTTATTGGATACTTTTGGAAGACATATTGGAATAAGATGAAGATAGATTTGAAGTTTAGTTTAGCATTTCATCCACAGACTAATGGACAAACAAAAGTAGTGAATAGGAGTTTGGGAAACTTGTTGAGATGTTTGGTTGGAGAGAAAATAGGAAGTTGGGATTTGATTCTTTCACAAGAAGAGTTTGCATATAGTAATTCAGTAAATATGAGTACTGGAAGAACAACTTTTTAGATTGTTACCGGAGTAAACCCTAGAGGAGTTGCAAAATCGAGAGATATCAGTATGGAAGAAAAGAGAAGTGTAGAAGTAGAAGAATTTGCAGAACATATGGAGACAATGCATAATCAAGTGAAGAAGCATTTTGAGGATATGAATAGAAAGTATAAGGAGAAAGCAGATGAGAATAGAAGATATAAGGAATTTGCAGTCAAAGATGAAGTGATGGTGTACTTGAGAATAGAAAGATTTCCATATGGGACATATAACAAGTTGAAGATGAAGAAGTTTGGACCTTGTAGGATACTTAGTAAATTTGACTCAGGAAATGCATACGAAGTGGAGTTACCAGAGACATTGGGTATATCACCTATTTTCAACATTGCAAACCTATACCAGTATCATGAAGCAGAGTTTAGTGACAACACAGAAGAAGACTTGAAGAAGCAGTTACCACAACAAGCACCAGAGTGGATTGAAGACATTTTGGACACCAGAGTTGGATGCAACACTAGAGGAAGACAATACAAAGAATATCTTGTGAAGTGGAAAGGTAGACCAGAAGAAGATTCATCATGGATTTCTCAGGCTGAGGTGGACCATCTTGATTTTCCTCTAGCCCTAGCAAAGTGAGGGACTCACTTTTTCAATAACCCTAGATGTTTGATGCAAGAGCATCCCTGGTTCAAGAGAAATCTTGCATCAACCAAAATGATTTGCATTTCAGTTTGCTTGTAGTTTAGTTTGTTTCTTTTCATTTCCCAGTTCAATTCAGGTAGTTTAGTCAGTAGCAGTTTCTATATTTTGGTCCGCATTCTACCGTGGCTGCATTTCAAAACTTATAGAGTTGGACTTAGTATCTAGAGACATTCATGCACAACATATCTAAATCTCAGAGCATTTGGTTAAGGTACCAGAAAGATATCACTATCAGAAGATTGACTATTTTCTCAAAACATGGCATCCTGAGAGTTTTGGACAATCAGTTAAAGAAGACTTGTGGAGCATTTCTTGACTTATGGAGCCTAATGACACATCATTCAGTGATCTTTGGTTTGTGGATGACATTACCTAAGATCCACACATCACCCTAGTCATTTGCAGCGGAACTCTATGCAATTAGGTCTGACCTATCCGTGTACACACGTTACAACTCTTCATTGGAGTTTGTGATCTTCCTTGGCCGATGCGGAGGAATCTTTTATACTAGAGATGATATATATTGATGTAATAGATGCCTAGGAAAGCAGAGATGATCAGGAGAATAAGTTCATAGTTTATATTTGTGTGAAGGAGCTTTAAAGCTATATCTTGTGCATATTCTGATATTCTGCAATCAGGCCTGTGAGCCCTAGTTGTAAGCCTGCATGTTGCCAGCCAATCTGTATTTGAATTCTATGATACATTGAATGACTAAACCTGCATTTGTTTCATATCTTTGAGTTGTTTCCATTGTGTTTAGTCTAGTTGCACGGTCTAGATAGTTCATTCTATGAACCCTCCTACCATGACTGCACCATATAATTTATATATATGTACACATACCTTTTTTAATCAATCCTAAAATATGGTTATAATCAATTTAGATCAAAGGAATGTCTTCAAAGCTTTCATCCTCATCTTCAATGTATGTGTTGGTAACAACTATTGGCACATTTTTCCATCCACTGACATATCCACATTGTTGGTTCTTACAATTCTCACAATATCCCAACATGCACTCATAACAAAAACAAGAGTAATCCCTAGTGTGCAACATCCATGTCTGGCTATCTATACTCATGACACAATGCAAAGATCTTGTTTTCTCTACCCTCTTGCATCCATGCATTGATCTTCTATCCACACCTACAAATTTATGATATTGTACATTATAAATATAATAGAAATAATTAAATTCAAATTAAAATAAACAAATTCATGTACACATGATATATGAATATATATAAAGTATTAAATTTTCAAACAATACATACTTGATATCTCCCAAAACACTCTATGTGGAATGTATCAGTTTGTTCATGAAGATGTATTGACCTCATTTGATGCAAAGTGTGTCTTACACCATTCTACAACATCATGTGCATCTTTTATATGATCTCCTGCATAATTCATTTGATGCTTTCTTAGAGCACATTTGATGCAAGCTCCTGTGCCATCATGTTCACCCTTTCCATGCCCACTCTCAAAGAAACTCCAAACATGTGGTATATTGTCATTTCGATGATATATACATAGTGCATAAAATGGCCTTGATGATTTGAATTGTGACACACATCCATCTGACCATACAAAATGTTTTTCAATGTTTACATGTCTGCTTGCCAAATATTCAAAAAACTTCTTAAAGCAATGTTCTACAAAATGCATGTCATGCTCTTTATCATCACTAATATAAAAGTGATATTCTTTCTTAATGAATTGTGCTTCAAATGTATTGTCAACACCATCCAAATCCAATTGTGCATGCCGACAACACACATGCACCATAATAGTGATCTACTTTGAAAAGTAATATTGTGATTGAATCTCTTTTTGATGTATAAAAGAGTAATTTTCTGCAAAGTCGACTACTGATAAAACTGTTCTAGGTGGGAAAGTATCTCTTAATGTTTGAAACTATTGTGCTTGCCACTTAGCAAAAAAAGCATGATGTATGTATGGTTGTATCAATTTACAAAATTTTTCCTTAAATGTTCCAATAGGTATCTCATCTTCTACATAATTTAACCTTGTGGATTCTTTCCCATTTTTTGTTTGAAACTTTATGTACTTGTAACTCTTGCAATTTACCAACTTCGTTGGGTCAATATCTTTGTTTCTCAAAGGCATTTTATCCAAATTTCCATTTGTTTCACAAATACCTTTTATGTAGTTTATTTGATCACTTGCATTATCATCATCTAATTTATCACATAAGATGGATGCTATGAACTGACTTGCCCGTTTAGGAGGTGCATTTACAAAACCATCATTGTCTTCTCTAATTTTTCAAAACACCTGATAGTAGAGATCAAATTCAATATGATAACAACAACAAGTTTCAAAAACCTTGTTTGTCTTCACATAATACGGCATTAACCTTTCAAACATTGTTTACCCAATCTTTATATGAGGATTCAAATTACAAAACATCACATACATCTCATGCTGTGTTATTTCTAGCCAATGTTTTGTATGTAGATCATAACTATTGGGCCCAATTCTATGTTTGATAACATCTCTACTATTTGATGAAGCATGAGTATTATCATTCCAAAAGGTTAAGATCAAGTTCCTAACAATATCTTGAATCATGTTAGATCGAGGAGCTCTACACATAATTGCCCAATTGCCTTCTGAGGTACTATCATCCAATAATTTTCTCCTTTTCACATATTGTGTTAGTGTCTTTCTATTGAAACCAATCTCAGTTGAAATTTAAGACAATTATCTTTTTTTGAAATTTTTTCACTTAAAATAAATGTCAACATCACTCTTCTTGAAATGGACTTATCCGCAAATCGAGATTGTTTCCTAATGGAAGCCAAACCTTTTTTAACATTTTCAACAATTTCTTTTTCTAGGTGTGAACCTTTCCCCTTTTCCAGTGACAAATCTACACTCAATGGATCATTTAGCTCATTACTAAGAAGTACAATTGATAACAATTGGGTTCGCTCAAGTGTATCAAGATTATTGAAATGAGCAATTATTTCCTTTGCAGTTTTATTCATTGACCTCCTATTAGTATGTCTAGGTTGTTCAACATAATGTTTTAATTTCTCCATATCCATTTCAAGTAAATGATCTAAATTTCTATAAGAAAATTTTCTCTTGACCTCTTTAGCTAGATTCATATGTTCATCCATGGTTGAAGGAAGCGATCTTGACCCCTCTCCAACATCCATTGTTTGCACTTGGGCCTCCTCTGGGCTAACATCAACTATGTGTTCTTCAGCCTTGTTTGCTCCAGTATCTAAATTTGGGTTGACTTTAGTTTCTGTATGTTGATCCCAAGAACACACAAAAGTCATATATATACAAGAGAAAACTTTAGAATATTTAATTTAAATAATAAGATCTTGAAACATCACACATCAAAGAAATACATATTAAAGAAAATTTATAATTTAACTAAGTCTTGATATATTTTAAAGAGCCTCCATATCAAATTACTATGAAAATTAATATTTACATGTAATAACTAATATTTATGACCACAAGTGATATATATCCTCATGCACAAGTTACAAATACAAGTACAAGATACATAGGTACTTATACCATTTAGGATAAGTGTGTAAGCATGCACAAATATTCAAGTAAGATGTACATTTTGATATATATGAAATCTCCTATAAGGGTGATTGCCCTCAATATGGACCGTACATATGGTAAGATAGCTCTAGACTTGAATAATTTAACAAAGTATAATCCTTTGTTGGAATATATAATCAAAATGAAATAAGAATTATACTTGTAAAGAAAAGATAGGGTTTATATAAGTAGCAACATAATGTAGCAAAATAGGCCTAAGATTAAAGTGAAGAGAAACCCCACCATGGATTCAAGGTAGTGAAGTTCATTAAGCTCAATGAATTCAAGTAAAATCAAATGAGATAAAAGAAATAGAGCTCTCCAAGTTAGTGCAACAAGTACTATCATCTCCATTCAAGATGAGCACAAGAATAAAATTTTCCTATACAATTTTTTCTAGAGTTAACTATTGAAAAGAAGGATGAGACTAGAATTTTAAGGACTACCCTTTGGCTCTAAATGGAGTTCTAGCTGATAAGATAATTAATCCAATAGCTAAGTTAGAGGTTCAACTATAAAATATGGTGACAAAATCTAAGCTACAACAAGAAAATGGTTCCTTTTGGTAATGTTTGGATTAGAATCATGACACAATTCCTAGGTTTACTAACACATAACCCACTTGTTAAAGATAGAGGTGAGAAAAATAGTATAAAAGGAATAAGAGAGAGAAGGTTGGAGAGAGGGAGAGAGATAGCTAGGGAGGCCCGAGTGAGGGAGAGGTAGAGGTAAAGAGAGTGGGCAAGGTCTGAGAGAGAGAGAGAGAGTGGTGGAGAGACAGGGAGAGGTAGGTAGTTATCTCTAGGTAGAGGGGTGGGAATTATAGCCAAGAATGAGAAATGACATAAACTAAATGACATCCTAATTACATGAAATTAATGTGTATATATTTAAGCATAAATCAAGTGACCTAGATTAAATGACATCCTACTACATGATTCATCAATGTGTATATATTTAAGCATAAATCAAATGACCTAGATTAAATAGAAAATAAAAGATGCATACCTTGTAAAGTTTATAATCTTTTTGCAATCTTTCTTCATTTAATCTTTGTGTCTTTTCTGGACTCTTATTTTGTCTTGTCTTTAATGACCTAGATTAAATAGAAAAGAAAAGATGCATACCTTGTTTTAGTTTATAATATTTTTGCAATCTTTCTTCAATTAATCTTTGTGTCTTTTTTGGGGAATGCTTTCATGCACTCTTATTTTGTCTTGTCTTTTTGTTTCCTATCTCATTCTTTGTAAACTATGACTTGAAAATTCTGCTCTCAAAGATTTTCTCCTCCCTTGCAGAACAAAAATGTGACTTTATCTTGTTATATTGATTTTAAAAAATGAAAATAAAACTTCCTATTTATATGCAATAGGAAAAAAAAAACATTTAAAAAAACAAAAGTCGGTTGTACCTTCGAACGAAGGTTGGCAGTTAAATTTTTTTATTTTTTTTTAATACAAGGAACCTTCGTTCGAAGGTGGTAGTTATGGCATTCTTAGCGCCATGTTTGGGTCTTCGAACGAAGGCCAATCCACTTCAAGAGAAGGACATCACCTACCTTCTCTAGAAATAAATAAATAAAAATAATGATACTTATCTCTAAGTTTGATGAAGATTTTTTATGATAGATGTCATGAATTTATCAGTTCTCTATAAATGATATGAGGAATTTATTTGTGTCATTGATTTTCTCATTTGATGTTCTAGTTCAATTATGCACTTGTAGAACTAGTTTCCACACCTATGGAAGTGGGTTTGAACACTACTTCCAAATCTTAACCTTGCTTGATTTGTTGTTTGGAACTTGCTTGCCTTGATGCCTAGATTTTTCTACTTGAAAGGAGCACTTTTAATAGACACTATTTAGGAGTTTGCTAGGCAAGTAATGTTATCCTTTGGTAAAGCTTCTATTGGTGATTTAATAATTTGATATAAATGATTAAAGACAACAAGCAAAAATATAGTGATATTTAGGATGTTTATGTAAGATGATGATGCAATAATTATGCTCTAGTGAATACTCTCCATATAATGTGTGGATATTTGATGATCCTTAGGTTGGATGAAAATTAATTAGAGTTTTCCCTTAAAAACAATGCCCTAACAGACATCTTAAAAAATTAGATACCTATGTTTATTATTTATAAGGAAATTGTGAGTACATATGCTTGTAGAATGAATGTTTGGCTTGGATGACTTGTAATTAACTTTCACTCTCACTCCTAAATTAGATGCCTATCTTTAAAGTCTAGTTAAGAAGGATATGAAATATTTGAATAGGGGCTCTCAACAAGTTGATCACACAATGACCTTTGAATGGAGCCCTTCAAATTCATTAAAGACAAGAATTTTGTTTGATTATTAAAATTCATTTTATATGGAAGACCACTTTAACCATTAACTCATTAAATCATTAGAACTTCTTAGATTTATAAGAAAAAATGATGAACAAATTAATCACAAAAATGGTACTTAAATACACTAATGAAAGGTATGGATTTACATTGTTTAATTCATGGTTATTCAAGTAAAATAGAAAACCTATCAAATGGTGGTATGACATGACATAAAATTGAAAATTCTTTATGTCTAACTTTTAATTGTAGGATAGTGCATGCATGTTTTGATCAACATTCTATTAGTCATGTTAAATGAAATATAAAATTGTACATACTATTGATGTCTAATATGGATAGTGAATAAAAACTCTTTATTGCAAATTTTATATTGACATGCTAGATCAATAATAAATTGAGTAGGTGATATGAACTACCAAGTATGTATAATGGACCATAATAATGATTTTGTAGGATCTCCTCAATAAAAAATGTAATTAGAGGAGAAGTAGGAGGAGAGGAAGATGTAGCATTAGTTTCTATCTAACACCCAAAAAAGCATGTTCATATGGTATATTCTCTTTTTCAACATTATCTATATATGTATTATTATGTACCTCAATATTATTTGTATGATTTAGATAGGGGTTTGTGTAATTTTCTAATTGACTATTTGCAGGTGCATCCAAAGGATTTCCATTGTCATTAACACATTCAACCTTTATTATATCGTTATCTATAAGGTCTTGTATCTTGTGTTTTGGGCCCATGCATGATTGAGTATAATAACATTTAATCCTATGGAAGTTATAAAATTCTTGTTCATTATATGTCCTCGAAAGTGGTTTGTTGGGATCCAATTGATGGGTTGGAGGGAGAGTGATCAAATTAGAAATTAATAAACTTTAAAGAACATCACTTAAGGATTCTTGTAATTTAGTAAACTTCCTAAGCACATTTGGTTTGAGTGAAAGGAAATTAGAAGTGGTAGCAACTTGATTAGCATTTTCCTTCAAGTCATTTCCCTTGGAAAAGTTATTTGACTTAAATGATACTTCAAAGGGTATGATGAAGCATTTTGATTTTATGATTACTAGAAAACATTTCTTCCTAGCAACTTAGATTCCATCATTTCCACATGTACACAAAGGTCAATAAAATTGGAAAATATATTGAGGTATTCATAAAAAAATCACTTAACTAGTCCCTTAATAAAGATTTTTGTAATTCAAGATCATGTACATGAGTAATCATTTTATAACACAATGACTAGAGTCTTATAACATAATCATTGATGTTCTTATGGATCCTTGGGCACACTCAAATAGGTTGGACATAGTAACTACGACCTATATTGACTTGAAATTGCTTCAAGAATTTAACATTTATCAAATCATCAAATTTATGAATAGACCCATTAGGTACTACAAATAACCATTATATAGAATAGTCCTTAAGAGTCCTATAAATAGCTTCTCCAATAGCACATCCTCAAATATAAATTCCACACATGCTATAGTAAATAATACCCGCTAGTTTATAGATTTGTCACTTAACTCTATATTCTCATGCCCACACAATGACAACTGCACTAACATTTGAGCCCAATTGAAATGATTGATATTTGCAATGACTCACTATGTTGTTTTACAAGGCACATCTACCTTCAAAAGATCTTAATTGAATGAAAACTATGTGTGATTTTAACCAGAAAGCAATAAAGGTAATGAATCCCAAAGAATAACTAAAGAATAAAGAAGCACAAAGACTTCATATAACAATGTTCACAATATAATATTTTTCAAAACATAATCACTACTACAACCATTCATCAAAAGAGAAATAATCCACATCAATGAGCTTCAACAGAGTTTCCCAATTTTCCCAATAGAAAATTACAATTTAAAAAGCTGATAGACATTCAACATAAGAAGAATGCACATTCATCCACCATAACAGAAAGTTTATGATATCTAAATTCAACTTCCCAAAATTCTGTTGTATATTGAAAATAACTGAAAGATAGAATTGTTTAGTGTGAAAAAGTAGGTTTTCTTAAACAAGATTAAGTCCTATTTCTCCACTAACTAAACATTGGGAAGATAAGAACTAAGATTGGGATCAAGCTACAAGTTGCTTATGCATTCCCTAATGCTAATTAGGTCTGATCAAGTGTTTAAACTAAGGTTTCACCAAGTGTTCTTATTCACTAATCACTCAAACCCTAATTACACCTTATAATAGTAATTGATTGAATTCAGAGATGAAATAGACATAATAGATCACAAAGATGTAGAGAATAAGGTTCAGAGGTCATGCACCCAGAAATTGAGGGCTAACTGGACTAGGGTGCCCGCTCATTAGTCCTACAACTTTCCTTTTGCAAAAACCTTCTGCATCAGCTATCCAGTAACCTTCAGTAGCTCCCAGATCTTAGAAAATTTTCCCAGTTGGACTAGGGTGCCCGCTCATTAGTCTCAAAAGTGTCAGGATCTAGAACTCCAAAATTTAGTGACAACTATACTCGCAATATCCATATTTCTGCCACACCTTTTCACCGTAGTTCGTCAAACACGATCTGTACCTACAAAAGGAGGAGAAAGATGTTGCAACTATATAGGAGCTTGTCTTAGTCAAGCCTCATTTTTGGTATTCCTACCTCAACAATAGCCAGAGATTAACATTTGTAGAAGTGTGTGCAAACCTAACAAAGTGTATGCAAAAATATCAAACCCTAGATGTCTCAATCAAGGGAAGATTAATAACTTGCTTCAATTTAATGAACAAACACAACTTCACCTCAAGGAGATGAAAGCAATGAAGACTTGTATGAACAAGAAGGCGAATCAACAATGTCCGTGGAGGATCTCCAGGTTCTATGTTGGAGGCTTCAACCCTTTTCCCGATCATGCAAAAGGTGTACAAACCCTAGGAAGAGCAAGATAGTCTCAAGATCTTGATTCCTAATCTCCATCCATTGTCTCCATGATAGAAAATTCAAATAACTTTCAAAAGCTTCAACAAGTCACTAATCTTCAATGACAATTTCAGCAGAGTTTTGGCATCAATCTTGCATATAGATTGTGTGTGATAAAATGATTTTCAAATGTGTTTAAATATCTAACCTTAGGAAATTCAAATTTTGAAATAACGGCTCGATATCGTGTGAAAACAAAAAAAATTGAAAATGGAATCCTGAGATGCACGGCGGGAACCAACACCCCACCATGATTCAAAATCTTGAAAAATGGGGCAGGACTAGGGCGCGGGTGCCCAAGTCCAGTCCCCCCATTTTCTGATTAGATATACTTTTAGGGGGTTCCAAGGACCCATAATGTGAGGCCGATTATTTTCCTTCCTTATTTTGATCATTTTACATTACAGTTGGTGACATTAGTAGACTTTTAGAGACTATTGTTCCTTTATGCAGATTTGATTATATCTCCTGATTTTGGTTTGACATTGTTTAGACATGTGGTGATTCAATTTAAATCATATTTTGATACTATGTTGAGATTTGACATGCGAGATATATTAGATGATGATTATTGGTGTGATTTCTAGTTCATTATGTGACATTAGATAGAAAATGCAGTTTAATCTTGAATTATGTTGTAAATAAGTAATGTTGTATACAATGACATGAATTTAATTTCAGTTGCTTCGGCTATGATTATTTATGATATGATTGACACTTGATCTAGTTGTGCAGGATTATATTCCTAGGCTATGGGAAATTAGAGGTAGTATTCACACATATGTTATGCCCTGTGAAACATATCCATTCCCAAGAGGGATGAGGATCATGTTTGATCGAATGTTGTTTGAGTACTTGTTTGATTTATTATTTTGGCCTAGTACCCTTTTTGTTAAAGTAATTTATATCATGTGTTGTATATTTTTATTGTTTTACACCACTTGGTATTGTTTTTATTTTTTTGGGCCATTTAAAGTGAATTTATGACTCCCTAGGTGAACCTTAGTGTCCCAAAAC
Source organism: Cunninghamia lanceolata (assembly GCA_027924645.1). Taxonomy (NCBI): domain Eukaryota; kingdom Viridiplantae; phylum Streptophyta; class Pinopsida; order Cupressales; family Cupressaceae; genus Cunninghamia; species Cunninghamia lanceolata. The sequence continues at coordinate 6,897,478 of BSBN01000596.1, forward strand.
TTACCCTAGGTGGTTACCCATGGGTCTAGGGTCAATTTTGACTAACTAAACCTTGGGGTAACCCACTTTTGGTCACTCTAAACTGAGGTTTAGTCAAAGTGACGAATTTTGAAATGGCTAAGGCTGGGAGATGAGTCATGCTTTGGAAAATACTCATCTCCCTTCCCAAAGTTTGGGGATCCCTTCACCAAGAAGACTTGGGAGGTCTCCAAGACTCCCAAGTGTGTGGGATCTCCCTCCAAGACTCTCACACACGTGTGAGAGCATCTTGGAGGGAGATGGCTCTCTTGGAGAATAAGAGGATGCCATATGGCATCCCTTATCCTCATGGAGGCTTGAAGGGAAATACCACCTCACCACTTGGTCTCTCACACATGTGTGAGAGCACAAGTGGATAAGGTGAGGATTGTGATGGAATTGGAGGGTGACACTTGTCACCCTCACACTTCCTCTCCCTTGCAAGTGGCATCGGATGAGGAAGGAGAAGGTGACAAGTGTCACCTTCTCGCTCCTCACGGCCAAATTGGAAGGCCTATATTATCTCCTCTTAAAGAGGAGTGTGGGGTTCTTGCATTTGGCATATTTTCTTTCTATTCTTGGAGTTCTTTTGGGGAGTTAGAGAAAAATTTGGAGATTGGGAGGCTTAGAGAAGCTTGGAGCTCTTCACCAAACGTGCTTCCATTTTTAGGGCTTTTGAAGGTAAGCTCTATGGCTATGGCCATTTACCTTTGTATATTTCATTTATGTTGTGTTTGTGATTTTATGTTGTTGGTTTTCATTTTTTGTGTGGGTTGGGAGTTTGGTGAGAGCACCTCCATTTGGAGGTAAGACTCAACTTGTATGGGGTAAGGGAGAGTGAACCTCCTCGAGGTCACCTCCTTATTTTTGTTCTACTTATAGCCTTGAGGGCTTTTCTTTGGTGTTGAGAGCATTTTTTATGGTAAGAGTGCCATGATAGTTCTTTTTGAGTTATTTGGAGATATGCATTTTGTGGTTGTGGCTTGAGGCCTTGAGACTTGGTGATTTTGAGATCTTGGAGTGACCTCTTGAGTTGAGGGGTACACTCCCCTACCCCCCATCAAACTCATTTTTATGAGTTTAGTTTTGTGCAAACCCTTGGAAAATTTGTGTGTGTGCTTAGAAAATTGCATTGTTGTGGAGTGTGTGTCAAACCGTGTGAATCCTACCTCCCTAGCTCGGGGGTGACCCACTAGTGGGTCTATGGTAGGGAGGAGGGCTTTCTTTCGTGGCTTGTTTTCCCCATTGATTGAGTTGGTTATTGTAGGTTTATTGTTGTTGAAAATGAAGTTTGGAGGAGCTCATTATTGCCTTATTTGCTTTATTTTAGTTGGCTATTTGAGAGCCATGGCCTTGGAGCCCTTAATGTAATTGTTGTGAAAATGTATCCTCATGTTGTAAAAAAAAAAAGAAAAAAAAAGAAATATACATTATTTCCTATGTATGCAAATTAAATCTGCCTTTGAATGCATTTATTGCTGTGGTAATTTGAAACACTTCTTGCTGCCTATGCACTTGTTATTTTCTGTTTAAATAAATGCTATGTATAAAGGTTTGAGCAGAAAGAAAAAAAAAATCTTGTTGTTGTATTATATGCATTGTTGATTTAATGGTATGCTGCATTTAAACAAAAAAAAAAAAGATGTTACTGTATGTTTAGAAAAAAAAGGGAAAAAAAATAATAGTTGCTGCCTTGCTTTTATTCAAAAGGTTTATATGCTATAGTTTGAAATTTGTGTATGTTATAATAGAAAAACAAATAGATCAATGTTGTTGAAAAGAGTCTTGAAATAAATAAATGTGTAGTATCCTTGTTTTATCTTCTATTTTTTTTTAAATATATATATAATACCCTCTTACTACGGCTCTGTTTTGTTTTTGAAAAGAATATATATATGAAATCTAAATGGTTCTATTATTTTATTTTGTAAAAGTGTATACAAAACTGGTTATGGTTGTATTCAAATCTAGTAATCTTATTCTCTTGATAAATGTGAAAAAATATATATCTAAGGTCTATAATATTTATATATACATATATATATATATATATATATAGATGCAAATATACATATATATATATTTTTCTGCTTATTTATTTAATCTGGGCACATTAGATAACACTGAGTATACACAGTACATATATATATATATATATATATATATATATATATATATATATATATATATATATATATATATATATATATATATATATATATATATATATATATATATATATATATATAAACCTACATATAAAAATACATATATACAGTTTTAGAGTTGTAAACTATGACAAATTTTTTGCAAAAGAAACTAGATTTAACTGTGTTTTTAAGTTTATGGCTGAAAACAAAAAAAAAAATTTGGAAGGGTTGTGGGCGGCGGCGCCCATAGCCCCTGTTTGACAGAGGGGTGTGGGGAGGAGGCGGTGCCTCCACCCACACCCCAAACCCCCTCTCCCCGCCGAATGCCACACCACACCCCTCTCCATTCTCTCCGTGGTGGCGCCCTCACTGCCCCCCATTCCCCATACTCAGCAGACCTAAAACAAAGGAGAAACCTCGGTTGAGGCAGCGACAACGCCCTTTCGACCCTGTCCATCATGCAAATCGTGGTCTGTAAGTTCTATAAATAATGCCCTATATATATATATATATTTCCTTGTGGAGTTTGCCCTAACTCTCTTTTGTTCTTTTCTCATGAAACCCTATTCTCTTCTTTTGTTTTCTTCTCACACTTGTTTTTTTTTCTCCATTGTTGTAGGTTGAAGGTTTTCTTCCCAAATGGATGGGCAACCATGGTAATACCTCACCGAGGTATATATTCTTTTAATATATATATAAAAAGAATATATACCTCGGTGAGGTATTACCATGGTTGCCCATCCATTTGGGAAGAAAACCTTCAACCTACAACAATGGAGACAAAAAAAACAAGTGAGAAGAAAACAACACTCAAGAGAAAACAAAAGAAGAGAATAGGGTTTCATGAGAAAAGAACAAAAGAGAGTTAGGGCAAACTCCATAAGGAAATAATAAAATATCATTAGGGCTTTCATTGGAGAAAACCATAAAATATGGTGTTAGGGCCCACTTGGAGGTTGTGTGGCAAATAGGGAATTCTATTTTAATTATTCCTTTATTTTTTTTCTTTTTTTCCTTGTGCATGGGAAAACTAAATTCCCTCCACTATAGATTTTCAATTCCTTTTGAATTTATTGACTTTCCTTGTGCATCCCTTTAATGTTTTAATATTTATCTTGGGGTTTGAATTTTAAATTTCTTGTGGAATTTATTTTGTGGGAATGGGATGTTTTTATTTTAATGGGATGCCTTATCCCTTTGTAAGTTACATTTTTTTTTTGGACATTCATTTTATTTCTCGTGCATGTTTTTAATTTAATGTGTTGGAGAATTTCTTTATTGAAGTTAACTTTTAAGTTAATTGATTTTATTTCTGAGGGGATAATTTAATTAATCATCCTTTTAATTATTTTATGTGAGTCAATTAATAAATATGATTATTGAAGTCGTATTTATTAATAAACTTGACTTTTGAATTTTTATTGATCGTTTATTATTTTATTTTGATTTTTCTTAAATTTTGTTGAACGATCACTTTATGTAACTGGGAAAAGTTATTTAGTTTTTTCCTTATGGTTAATTATTTTAATTTTTGCATTTTATTTCTTCTTAGAGTTTCTTTTAAAAATTTTTATTTCAATTATTGAAGACGTGTTATGTTGTCAAATTTTTGCCAGATTTTAGGGTTTCATTTTATGACATCTTCGTGACATCATGTAATCACTCCATCTTATCATGTGACCATCATGCCATTGAAATTCGTATTTTATTTATTCGATTTCATTTATGCATTAGAGTTAGGGTTTGGCTTCGAATCTGACGAAATCATCTATTCACCTAGGAAAACTTAGGGTTCAGATTAAAACCATTCGAACCCTAGTAGAGACGTCATTCGCATCGCATAACCCCCTAGTCGGCTATCATCACCCAAGGGATTGCGTAGGTAGATGCACTTCCCCGATTATTGATTGACATGTTTATGCCTTATGCATATTGCCACCGAGCACGCTGATGCATGCGAGGGGGTTTCTAGGGACACGTGGAAAAGTTTTTGATATTTCGTGTCATGACCACTTGGAAAATGTGGACATGACACATGTGTTGTGTGTCATGACCGCATGGGAAATGTGGGCATGACACATAATCTAAATTCCCTTTCTGGGTTCAATCAATAGTTATCTTAAAAAAGAAGCATTTTTCAACTAGACACAAGTCAATCAAGGTTTTAGGAAGGCCAAAACAAAGAGGCTAAAAGGACACCAAAGGTGAGGAGCTAAATCAAGGGAAATTGTACCATTCCATACAGAAGGATAATTTCTGATGTAACATTTAGCCCCCACTTTAGTGGCCATATGACACTACGTGCATATGTAACTAAAGGAAAGTAAATGCATCAATCATGAGAAAGGATACCCAAAAGGATACTGTAGAGGAATCTGAAGTGTTGTCACCAGGAAGGAAGAAGCCCCCAAGTCTGTAATCCTGCAAGACCACAAACTTAGGAACCATAACCTACAAAGGAACACTTGTCAGAAAATCAAAACCAAATCAACCTGCAACCACCACGAATGAGTTAGTACAAAACACTAAGGGGGCTGAGTTATGAGACATGATGAGGGAGGAAACCAAGGGAGATATATGCCCCCTTGTTTCTTCTTACTTAGTCTAAAAGGAAGAACAAGGAGATATCTGCACGCGTCAATTTCAAGGAAAACTTGATGAGAAATGCATTACAAGGGTTGTTTGAAGAAACAACACCCAATCACAATACATTGGGTAGGATAGAGAGTAGAACCAAGATTCCAATGCAACAAACAATGCGTAAATCTGAGTTTGACAGCTCAAGATAAAGGCTCAAGAGTGAAATAGATCAATTTTGCACCTAGTTAGGGACATGAATTCTCATCCACTTACTTTATGTAAAGGGAGTTTTCACTTATCACTCCCATTCTTATTTCTTGTCATTATGAAGAAGAGAGAGAGAGAAGGAGAAGAGGAAGACAACCATGCAGAGCCAATGCCAGTATCAGCCCCCACGAATTGAGATGCTCCAAGCCCAAGTGGTAGAGAGGCATTTTGAGGCTGAGGTAGGGTCATAATCTTACGCTTCTATCATCTTTCTATTTTTCTTTCAGCTACTTTTCTTATTTACCATGCTAAGGAGGTCCTAACAGATAGGGGTCCCTTGTAGGGGTACCCTAGTCCTCCCAAGGTGCCAGAGTCTTGCTAGGGCACCCTAGTCCCTCCGGGATGCCATTGTCCCTCTAGGGCGTCTAAGTCTTCCTGGGGTGCCCGGGTCCACAGAGGACAAGGGCCCTAAGGTATAGGCACACATTGCTAGTTCTGATAGTGATTTTTGGTTTGCGGATGCAAACTAATACGGTTGCTTGTTATTCGACCTGTAGGACATCCCAGAGACACGAGAGCACACAGGTGGTCACTTGATGACACTACTTCGAGAGCGGGCTAGTACTATGACTAGCACAGAGAAGGGTCACTTGCAGGTGGTGGGCTTATGGTGGGTGTTTGATATGCCCACAATTAGATTTCATTGCAGCATGTTGATGGTTTTGATGGAGAGATGGAACGTAGATACATCCACATTCCACTTGCCTACAGGCAAGATGACTATCACACCAGAGGATGTTTACAGGATCCTACAACTGCCTACCCGAGGAGAGACAATGAGGGTCATGGGATAGCGCACAGCAGAGTACACTTGCTAGAGTCAGCTGTATTGTCTAGGTCGCATAGTCTCTCATGCAGAGAGATGACATATTCAGCTCTGACTTCTAGAGCAGGGATGCGATGACATCCCCTTGGTTCAAAGGATCATTATAGTCACTATCACACTAGCCATTGCACTAGATGGATGACACATTCACCTTCACGGGGGTCTCATTCACACCATTAGAGTGATGGAGGAGCATTGGACTATATACACATGGGGGCGTAGTATGCTTGCACACCTTTACCACGACCTGGGATAATACGTCCATTATGAGATGCACAGCCTGATGATCTGCAGTTTACTACAGGTTTGGATTTTTGAGCATATCAGGTGCACACGAGCGACATGATTTCCTATAGAGTTAGTGTTCACCCATCCATGTGTTCATGCCTATCCACTAGTTAGATGTTGGAGCCACAATGATCTATTATACTAGAGAGTTGTTTTTGATAGACTACATCCCAGCGATATCATCTTGAGACCATATCGCGGCTATATAGCATGGCCTAGCCAACGAAGATAGTTAACGAGGATGCAGAGGGATTGGCTGATGGCTGGTTACCTTGGTCACATTGTTGCTTGGTTTTATTTTGATAGAGTGACATGATAGTTCAGATGCGTACATGACATTCCTATGGTCCATTTGAGCTATGCACACACTGTACATAGTGCAATCAGGGTGAACAACACCTGACGGCTGACAATATCTTTTGAGTGATGATGATGGTCTCGAGGATGCAGAGCCGGTATCAGATATGGACAATGTTGGTTGTAGCCAAGCATATTAGACTTGGTGGCATATGGCATGACCTACTCCTATCTTTCCTCTTGGTCACCTGGTGTAGGGTACCCAGCAAGATTCTTGGGGTCTAGTCTATTAAGTCAATTTTACATAATTTCCTAGTTATGTTAGTATGTTCTAGAGTCAAATTTTGATATAATGGTCTCATTAATAAGAGACATAGTGGATTTTGGTTTTAAAATATTGTAATAAATCCCACTAAGGGCATGACCATGTAGTGGTGGCCTTAGAAAAGGAAAATTTCTAATAATAGGTCTGCAGATTTTTTTTTCCTAGATTTTAGGACAGCCTTTTGTTTTCTTTATGGAAGGCTTTAATTACCTTCTTTTTTTTGTCTTTCCATGATGGAAAGAGGAAAAAATCATGGATTTTAATGTAATCTGCATATGATAGCTGGAAGAGATTGAATTTTCTTGTGTGGGGAAAGTTTTCAAAAGAAATAAGAGAAAAAGACAGTTTTTTTTGCAATTTTTGGTGGTTTTCTTAGTTTTCAAGCATTTGTATGGAAATGTACAACATTTTCATGGAGGGAACCAAATGAAATCTGGAAGAGGGATGTGTTAGTTCTATTTTGCATTTGATTTGGTAGATTAATATTTTTGTTTAAGAATTTTATTGGCATTTTTAATGATTTTTGGTCCAAAAAACCAGTTTCTGAAGAAATCAATGGCTTGGGAGCCATTTCCATCCACACTCTAACCCAATAATGGATGTAATGGAGCTATTTTATTGCTGTTTCTTTGATTTTTGTGCTGCAGAGCAAGAAATTGGTGGAGTTCTGTGTTAGAGAAAAAATAGCCTAATATAATCATGTATTAGGCATCTTGAGCATTGGTAGAATAGTGGGTTGAAGAGTATTGGATGTGGGTTGACCCAAGAGCCTTGAAAACAATTTATAGAGACCATTTTCAACATGTTTTCTATCTTGGATAAGGTTTTAAAAAATTAGAATAAGTTTTATGGTCATTTGCTAGGTGGAGGAGGCTTAATTGGGCCTAGTACAATTAGAACAGTCATTCTTTTGAAGCATATGTCACAAAAAAACCATGTTTGCATGTTTGATATGTTATGCAAATCCATAATGGGTATCCAAAAATCTATTTTTTTATTGGCTTTACCTTGAATCATTCAAGTTCTGCTCTAAAAACCTTATTGTCAGGGCTACTAGCTAGTGGGTCAGCTTGTGAAGAAACCATAGGAACAGTCAAGAATTAAGTATTTTGAATGGGTTGTAAGGTGTCTTCAAGGTAACTTAATTATTTCCAAGGTGGGTAGGAAGATTGACATTCTACATTTGCATTCTCACCTCAAAATTGGTACTTTTAGCCTATTCCAAGACCATGAATTTTTAAGTATGTTGTCCTAGTTTGTATGGTCAGTCAAACCACAATTTCGAAGTTGTTGTGTGAGTATGTTTCTCCTCTGCATCAATTGGTATCGGAGCCTAGGGCAGATCCTATTTGGGAGGAAAGAAGGAAATTGAAGTGTGAAGAAAGGATAGTGCAAGATGCCTCCAAGGGCCAGTCCAATCCTCACTAGAGAAGTGAGAATAATGAAGGAATCTCAAGAAGGAGTCCTAACCAGACTTGCAGCCATTGAAGAAAACCTAAGAAGAGGTGGGGTCATTGAGGAAACAGTGACCAAGAGAATGAGGGTGAGAATGTAGGCCCTCAAGAGGGATCTAATGTGGAAGAGATGGATCCAGATGATAGAAGGTTTCTAAAGATGCTACTGACTGTGAAAGGAGAGGGCACTGATGTAAAAATGGAGTTGCCCATGTGTGAAGGAAAAATGAACACTGAGGAAGTACTAGATTGGATTGATGCCATGGATAACTACTTTGAGTACAAGGAGATGCCAGAGGTGCAGAAGGTCAAATTGGCCAAGACCAAATTGAAGGGGCCAACATTGACATGGTGGAACTATGTTCAATCAGAGAGATTGAGGCAATGAAAAGAAAAGATCAGTTCATGGAACCAGATGGTGTCCAAAGTAAAGAATCGATTTCTTCCTAAAGATTATACAATCCAAACTTTTAGAAAGTTGCAAAATTTAAAACAAAAAGACATGGATGTTATAGCCTATACTGAAGAATTCCACAAGTTGACCATGAGGATAGGACACACTGAAGATGAAGTTGAAAAGATTGCTAGGTACATCAATAGGCTTAGGCTCAATATTTAAGCTGAAATCGGTCTAGCCACCCCTAGAAATGTGGAAGAATGCTTCCAATTTGTAGTAAGGGCAGAAGAAAAGATAAAAAGGAGACAAGAGCATCAGACTAGGGGCAGAGGAAGAAGTTTAAGAGGAAGAGGGAACTTTGGTGCAAGAGGACAGTCCCAAAAACAGCAAGGAGAATCAAGTGGCAGCAATAAAGAGAACCAAGAACCAAGAGGTGAATCAAGTGAAAGAGGTAACTTTAGAGGAAGAAGATCCAACAATAGAGGAAGGTTTAGTGGCCAAGGTAGAGGATCAACCACTTTCTCAGGTAAATGTTACAACTGTCATCAGTTTGGACATCCTGCATTCAAATGTTTAGAGAAGCAAGCATCAAGTTCTCAAGGAGGTAAATGAAGGACTCAAATAGTACATGAAGAAGACAATGAAAGTGTCTATTCACCATTGTAGCCTACTGCTCCTAAGAGGGGTGATACATTAATGTTTAGGAGGACACTCCTCAAGGTACCAGTAGCCAAGGAGCCTTCACAGAGGAAGTCATTGTTCAGAACAACATGCAAATCACATGGCAAAGTGTGCAAGGTAGTTATTGACTCAGGATCCACTAATAATCTAGTTTCTTTGGAAATGGTAGAGAAGATACATTTGAAGAAGATTCCTCACTCCACACCTTACAAGGTGTCATGGTTGAATAAGGGACAACAAGTATTAGTAAATGAATAGGCCTGGGTGGAGTTCAACATTGGTGGTTACAAGGATAAGATCCTTTGTGACATCATCCCCATGGATGTTTGTCACATATTTCTAGGAAGACCCTGGCAACATGATAGAAAAAGCAAACATGATGGTTAAAAGAACACTTATGTGATAGAAAAGGATGGAGTCTCATTTGAATTAACACCTTTTCCTAAAGAAGAGTCTAATAAGAAGATTGGGTCTAGCATCATGATGGTAGGAGAGAAGGAGTTTTTACAAAAGAGGAAGGACAAGGATTTGCAGTAGTGATCAGACCTAAGACTAAGTCTGATGTAGCAGCAAATAAGGTAGAAGAGATACCTGGTGAAGTTCAGTCTCTATTGGACAAGTATAAGGACATAGTGGTAGATGAGCTACCAAGTTCATTGCCTCCCATGAGAGACATCAACCATCATATAGACCTGATACCTAGTGCTAGTTTACCTAATAAGGCTACATACAAGCTTACTCCACAACAGAATGAAGAGATCAAAGCACAAGTCCAAGAATTGTTGGATAAAGGACTCATTAGAGAGATCTTAAGTCACTGTGCTGTTCCTACAGTCTTAGCACCCAAGAAAGGTGGAGAGTGGAGGATGTGTAATGACTCAAGGGCTATAAACAAGATCACCATCAGATACAGGTTCCTAATCCCTAGAATGGAGGACCACATGGATTGCTTAGGAGGTGCATGCTACTTCTCCAAGATTGATCTGAAGAGTGGATATCACCAAATCAGGATAAGGGAAGGAGATGAATGGAAGACTACCTTCAAAACCAATGAGGGACTATATGAATGGATGGTAATGCCTTTTGGACTCTCCAATGCTCCTAGTACATTCATGAGGTTAATGAATGAGGTCCTGAAACCTTTTATTGGGAAGTTTGTAGTTGTCTATCTAGATGATATTCTTGTGTTTAGAAAAACAAAAGAGGAGCACTTGCAATGCCTTGACATGGTTTTACAGAGGTTGAATGAGGAGAATCTAATGATAAACCTCAAGAAGTGTGAGTTTATGAAAGAAGAGTTAGTTTACCTGGGTTTTGTCATCTCTAAAGGCACATTGAAGATGGATCCATCCAAAGTTGAAGCTATTCTTAGCTGGCCAACTCCAAAATCAGTAGGATAGGTAAGAAGTTTTCATGGTTTGGCTACCTTTTACAAGAAGTTTATTAAGAATTTCAGTCATATTTGTTCTCCTATTCTTGACACCATTAAGGGAGATAAGAAAAGAAAGTTTCAATGGACTGAAGAGGCAAAAAAAAGTTTTGAATACTTGAAGAAGAGAGTGGCACAACAACCCATACTTGCTTTGCCTGACTTTGACAAAGTCTTTACAGTAGAATGTGATGCTAGTGAAGTAGCCATAGGTGCAGTCCTGAGCCAAGAAGATAGGCCAGTAGATTTCTTTAGTGAAAAGATCAATGAGGCCAAGAGGAGGTACTCTTCATATGATTTGGAGCTTTATCCATTAGTACATTCTTTAAGGAAGTGGAGACATTACCTCTTACCCAAAGAGTTTGTAGTCTACATAGACAATCATGCACTGAGTTTCTTGAACAACCAAGATAAGTTAAGTCATAGGCACATCAAGTGGGTGGAGTAATTATAGAGTTATACTTTCACAATCAAGCATAAGAAGGGCCAAGCAAACAAGGTAGCTAATGCACTGAGCAGAAGATCAGTCCTAGTGCATGAAATACAACTTCAGAGTGTTGGTTTGGAAGCACTAAAGGACATGTATGCTGCTCATCCAGATTTCAAGGATGCCTACTCCATTTGCCACCAATTCCAAGGTACCTTTCATGAAGAATTTTCTAATTTTCTACTGCCAGAAGGATTACTATTCAAGGGAGCTCAGTTATGCATCCCTAGATGCTCTATGAGGACAAATCTTATAAGGGAGAAGCACTGTGGAAGTCTTGGAGGACACTTTGGCATAGACAAAATACTTGATCAGGTAAGAAGGTTTTATTTTTGGCCTAAGATGCATACTGATATTAGAAAATTTGTTGAGTCTTGTGGAATTTGTCAGAGAGCCAAGGGTTCTAGTTCTAATGGAGGCTTATATCAGCCTCTTCCAATTCCTAGCAGACCTTGGGAACATCTTAGCATGGATTTTGTGTTAGGCCTACCCAAGACTCAAAGGGGAGTTGACAATATTTTTATAGTTGTGGACAGATTTAGTAAGATGGCACATTTCATTCCATGTAAATGCACTAGTGATGCATCAAACATTGCAAGTTTGTTCTTTAAGGAGATTGCTAGAATTCATGGGCTGCCCCTCACCATTGTCTCAGATAGAGATTCCAAGTTTATAGGTCATTTTTGGAGGACCTTATGGAAGAAACTAGGCACAAATCTAACTTTTAGCTCTGCCTATCATCCACAAATAGATGGGTAGACTGAAGTAGTGAATAGATCATTGGGGAATCTACTTAGATGTCTTACAAAGGAACATGGACAGCAATGGGATCTTGTCATCCCACAGGCAGAGTATTCTTACAATGACTCCATTAATAGGAGCATAGGTAAGAGCCCTTTTGAAGAAGTATATGGATTGAATCCAAGAGGTATCTTTGAGTTAAGAGATTTAAGAGGAGTAGAGAAGAGGAGTGATGAAGGAGAGGAGTTTTATATGGCCATGAAAGACATTCATAATTAAGTTAGAGAACAACTCAAGAAGAGTGTTGAAAACTACAAGAAGCATGCAGATTTGAAGAGGAGAAATGTTCAGTTAAAAGTGGGAGATTTGGTACTTGCACATCTCAAGAAAGAGAGGTTACCTAAGGGAAAATACACTAAGTTGCTGATGAAGAAGATTGGGCCATGCAAGGTGGTCCACAAGTTTGGTGAAATGCATATGAGATAGAACTCCCTCTTGGAGTTGCTATCTCACCAATTTTTAACATTTGCTAATTTATATCCTTTTAAGGAATCTTTGGATGCAGGTACATGTGTTCATGAAGGTGATGATGCTGATTGGATTAAGGATCTTCCTCCTACTGCACCAGTCAAACTTGAAGCAATTCTAGACACCAAGGAGGTCAAGAGAACATGACATAAAGTTTATAATGAATATTTGGTGAAGTGGCAAGGTCTTCCTCATGAAGATGCCACTTGGATGATAGCTGAGGACATTGAAAAGCATGGCACTACTATGACTGATCTGATTTTAGGAGATGCCTAAAATCCTTTCTCCTGGAGTGTATGGTGTAGGGCACCTAGCAAGATTCTTGGGGTCTAGTCTATTAAGTCAATTTTACACAATTTCCTAGTTATGTTAGTATGTTCTAGAGTCAAATTTTGATATAATGGTCTCATTAATAAGAGACATACTGGATTTTGGTTTTAAAATATTGTAATAAATCCCACTAAGGGCATGACCATGTAGTGGTGTCCTTAGAAAAGGAAAATTTCTAATAATAGGTCTACAGATTTTTTTTCCTAGATTTTAGGACAACCTTTTGTTTTCTTTATGGAAGGCTTTAATTACCTTCTTTTTTTGGCTTTCCATGACGAAAAGAGGAGAAAATCATGGATTTTAATGTAATATGCATATGATAGCTAGAAGAGATTGAATTTGCTTGTGTGGGGAAAGTTTTCAAAAGAAATGAGAGAAAAAGATATAGTTTTTCTGCAAGTTTTGGTGGTTTTCTTAGTTTTCAAGCATTTGTATGGAAATGTACAGCATTTTCATGGAGGGAACCAAATGAAATATGGAAGAGGGCTATGTTAGCTCTATTTTGCATTTGATTTGGTAGATTAATATTTTTTTTAAAGAATTTTATTGGCATTTTTATGATTTTTGGTCCAAAAAACCAGTTTCTGGGGTTTCTAAAGAAATCGATGGCTTGGGAGCCATTTCCATCCACAGTCTAACCCAATAATGGATGGAATGGAGCTATTTTGTTTTTGTTTCTCTAATTTTTGTACTGGAGATGCAGGAAATTGGTGGAGGATTTCTATTAGACCAAAAACAACCTAATATCATCATGTATTAGGCATCTTGAGCATTGGTAGAATAGTGGGTTGAAGAGTATTGGATGTGGGTTGACCCAAGAGCCTTGAAAATAGTTTATAGAGACCATTTTCAACATGTTTTCTATCTTGAATTAGGTTTTATAAAATTAGAATAAGTTTTATGGTTATTTGCTAGGTGGAGGAGGCCTAATTGGGCCTAGTACAATTAGAATAGTCATTTTTTTGAAGCATATGTCACAAAACAACCATGTTTGCATGTTTGTATGTTTGATATGTTATGCAAATCCATAATGGGTATCCAAAAATCTATTTTTTTATTGGGTTTACCTTGAATCCTTCAAGTTCTTCTCTAAAAACCTTATTGTCAGGGCTACTAGCTAGTGGGTCAGCTTGTGAAGAAACCATAGGAACAGTAAAGAATTAAGTATTTTGAATGGGCTGTAAGGTGTCTTCAAGGTAATTTAATGCTGTCCAAGATGGGTAGGAAGATTGACATTCTACATTTGCATTCTAACCTCAAAATTGGTACTTTTAGCCTATTCCAAGACCATGAATTTTTCAGTATGTTGTCCTAGTTTGTATGGTCAGTCAAACCACAATTTTGAAGTTGTTGTGTGAGTATGTTTCTCCTCTGCATCATAACCCTACAGACAATTCTCAACCTTGGGCTGGTCACGCTAGTGACACAGGGGTAGAGGATGATGTAAGTGACTTCACAGGATACTATGATCTTGAGGAGGATGTGGAGGTTGTTGATGATGATGATGAGGTTCCATCACAATATGTCTTCAAGGCGAGACCACGACAGGACAAGCAGGAGGTGGACACTGACGAGGAGACCAAGTTGAGACCATGATCTAGGGCTTATGGTCCAGTCCATGCAGGTGTTGAGAGGCCTAGTTAGAGTGAGTGGGGGAGACCAGTAGGCCTATGCCCCTAGCTACAGATCATTCTGTAGAGCTCATTACACATTCAGTGATCCAGGATCCATCTTGGTGAGATGGAGATCTAGGTTAGACTTGTTTCATTAGTTTGATTTTCTTATACTTATTGTTTATTATGCTTATTTGAGAGTCTCATATCTATCCTATTTTTTGTTTCACAGTTGGGACTGACCCTTGGCGAGTCTTTGTGAGTCACATCATAGCGGACATAGTACCTAGAGATGTAGCTGAGTAGAGAGTGTGGGTAGGGTATTTGCCACGGCCATCCGCTGGGTGACATGTGGAGATATTTATGCCTTTCATTAGATACAGGACGGCTATAGAGATTGTTCTAGAGTAGTCTGCATGGGAGAGAGAGGAGTTACTTCAAAGAGCTAAGCATGCCAAGGCTGAGCTTCAGGTGCAATGAGATCACGCAGTAGCGGTACCCACATCTAAGAGAGAGCTAGTCGTTAGTGAGTTCTTACTTCCTGAGTTATGCTAGGTGAGAGCTGATAGAGATAGAGTTCAGGCAGAGAGAGACTAGTACCAACGGATGTAGCAGGAGGCACATGACGAGGTGTTAGGACTAAGAGGTGAGAACAGGGGGTTACAATCATGAAGCGTCTCTAGGAGTCATTTGCAATCCATAGCCACACATGGTCAGGCCTCTGTCATGAGCACACCATGAGTTCTCAAGTGTACATGTGACTAAGGTTTAGCTATGTGGTGTATATATTATGTACTACGGCATCCCATTTTTTTGTAAGGGATAGTCGACTTGGATGTATATCTAAAATTGATGATGGTATATATATATGTTTACTTTTTCTTTATTCACAATATTTTTAATCTATCACATGTGATTTTGTAAAATGCCACTAGTGATGAATGTTAATGGCTAGTATGGAAATGTAATTAATGCTAATGTGACATACTAATCAATTCTTTGCAGAACATATAGTAAAAAGCACAATGATTAAAAATTTCACATATAACCAAAATTCTATGCTATGTTCAATTAATACAAGAGTGATCTTAATAAAGAATGTATAAGTAAGATGCAACAATGATTAACCGAGTAAAAGATGCAATGTTAAATGAATTAGGACAAAATAATAATATCTTGTTGAAATTGAACCTAATCTAACTAATAAATTTGCTTTATAAAGTAACATTTAACATCAAATCTTAAGCATGGAATTTCTTGAGGTGCGATGCATTAATAGGTTCTTTAAGATGTGCACCTTGTTCATCAGCTAGTTTATACACTCTTGATCCAAAGGCGTTAGTAACTATGTATGGTCCTAGCCGATTGGGGTTGAACTTAACTTTTTCTCTAGGAGGTGCATTTAGATTGCATTGATTCTCATAAAGTACCAAGTCCCCAACATTGAATGAACATTGTATAACATGTTCATTGTCTGATCATTGTATGGTTTTCTGATGGGCCTTGAGATGCTAAAGAGCGTTTATTCATCTTTCATCAAGCATCTCAAGTTCTTACGATATCTTTTCATGTTCTATTTCATCGTCAATAACGTCTCTTAGGGAAACTCTTAATGAAGGAATTTCTAACTCTAAGGGCATTATCACATCCGTGCCATAGACAAGATTATATGGTGTATTCCTAGTAGCTATTCGAATGCTTGTTCTATAGGCCAATAATGCATAGGATAACTGAATGTGCCAGTCTTTTTGATGTTTGTTAACAGTCTTTCGTAAAATCTACCCAATAATTTTGTTGGAAGATTCTGCTTGGCCATTTGATTAAGGATAATAAGGCGTAGAGAAGCGATGTTGAATATGATATTTTTTGAGAAATTTATTCACATCCTTGTTCTTAAATGGTGTACCATTGTCAAAAATGAGGGAGGAAGGTATTCCAAATGAAGAAATGATGTTATCTTGTATAAACTGATAAATTATGTCGGCGGTCGTGGATCGTAAGGGAATAGCTTCGACCCACTTCATGAAGTAATCGGTAGCATTGATAATAAATGTATGTTCTTGAGAGGAGGGTGGAGAGATTTTACCAATTAGATCCAAGCCCTAAATAGAAAATGGCCAAGGTAAAACTTGGGCATGAAGTTCCTGAGAGGGTACTCAAATTAGGTGATTATGTTTTTGACATTGCAGGTACTTCTTGAAATATGAAGGAATCTTGTTCCATGCGTTGCCAATAATATCCCATTCATAACAATTTTTGTACCAAGGATTTTCCTCCAAAATAGCCTCCACAGACACTACAGTGATCTTCTTCTAAGGCTATCGGGAACTTTGAATTACTTGAACATCAGAATAAAACTCTGTTGTAGCTTCATCGATATAACACATTCGACAAGATGATGTAATGCGCTACAAGTTCGCGTAGATGAACTCAGGCATTCTTAGATGTTGAATTAGGAATGGTTCCATCACACAAATAATTGAATATATGGGAGAACTATTGGAAAGAGACACTACTCTGGTATGGATCTGTATGTTGTCATTGATGGCAATAAGGCTCAGAGATCCTATCACCATGACATGAAGAGATATCTATGGGAGAACATGTTAGATTCCAGGTCTGGTTGACAGAAAATGGCTAAGTATGGAAAGTATGTATAGTTGAGGACAGTAAGCTGGACAGTATGCCTCTGCAGATGATGATCCAGTAATCCAGTTCAAGTATGATGTTCTCAATTGTTTGACAGTGTTATGCCTTAGAGATGATGTCCTGACTTCCTCCGGAAGTCATTTTGGAGAAATGTCTAAGTCTGGGTAAGTGAAGGTATAGCAGGAACATTGAATAGGGCATAGTGAAGTGGTCTGCATTCCTCTGGAGATAAGTATTTTGTGATGCAGTGTTGACATGTTGTAAACACTTATATGGAGTATCTTATTCTAGAGTTAGGAGATCTGAAATCTACCGGAAGGTTAGCTACAAGCCGCTAAGTATCGACATAGTGTTTGACAGAGATAGAGTCTGAGTTTTGATGGTCCGTATTTCTCTGCAAGATAATATGATGCCTTGTGGTTCTAAGGGTAAGATTGGGAATGTGTAAAGAGTCCTTGATATGATTTGGAAGGTGTGGTGAAATTCTCAGTAAAAGTTCTATGTCAGAAGATGAAGTTGTTAAGCATGATCTTGAGGAACATGCTGACTTATGAGATAAATCAGATGCAGAGAAAGGATATTGTGTGAAAGATCTATGTAATTAATTGAATGATTAGAGCTGACATATATGAACATGTTTGGGAGAAGATTTGGGTCCATGCAACTCATAGTGCATTGGATTGAGCGACAAGGTACATCTTTTTATGTACATGTTTCATTTCTTGGATGCCAACCTGATTATGGATTAAATCATGAGGCAGATATATATAAGGGTGATGATCTTTAGTTGTGGTATGTGGAAGCACATGTGTATAATACGAGGATGCGAATAGTGGAGCAGAGGTAGAGGATCAGCAGCGATGAAGACTTGGGATTCAAAATTTAGTTGATAAATGACTGCACCCTGGCATAGTAGCAGATGCTTAAGTAGTATCCAATTATCATGTGTGATCTGATTGGAAGCAAGTTTTTGTCATCAAGGCAGTAAGTTGGCAGTGATCCTTCAATAGGGTTTAACAGCCCTTAGGGTTTAATAACCCTCATTGTAATCTTGCTAGGTTTAGGGTTGAGGCAGTGAGCCTGCTAAACTTAGTTGCACATCATGGCAGTGAGTGATGCAATAGAGGGAGGTTAAACCTTCAATAAACTCAATTAGATGTGAATCAAACAATAGTTAAGGCACCAAGCCCTAAACTTCACAACTTTCACCTTTCAACTAGGCCCAGTCTAGTAGGACAACATACCCTATTTTTGGGCTTTTTCTCTCAAGCTTTCCAAAAGACTTCCCAAACCAAATAGAGATTTAGATACCCATTTCCAAGTTACACAACATGCCTCAAACTCAATAGTGACTCCTTTGGACCATGTGCCTAAAAAATGGACTGTTACGCTATCTTGAAAGGGCTAATTAGGCCTAAATTACAAAGGAGAATGCCTTTAAACTTTCCACAGACCCCTAAACTTGTTGGGGCAGATTTATTCATGTGTAGAAACCCTCAAAAACCTAATTTGTTTTAGGAGAAACTTTCACCTACATACCAAACCAAAAAACCCTCATTTTTGGCCTTTTTCCTAGAGGGTTTATTGGAAAACCTATTTCCAAACCTTTCCAAACTCTACTAGAAATTCAAACACCTTGCATATGGTCTGCACATGCTTCTTAAACCTTCACCTAACTTTTACCACCAAGATTTCAACAAAACACCACCTTAAACCACCATTTTCACACACTAACTCACTTAGAACTCTCTAGGACAACATCAATAATTCATCCAATTCATTTCCCCTAATCAAAGCTCATGACTTACCATCTTAATATATCCTACTAGACTCATTTGACCAAGCCATAGGGTACACAATAGGTGGAATGAGTTAAAAACACATTTTCAAGCCTTCAAACCCTTCACTAGTCTTCTACATGCAGTTTCAGTAAATTGCTTATAAAATGCACTAAACTTAATGGATTTTTCTTAAACCAATTGAATTTGGAAGAAGACTCAAAGCACCATCAAATACAATCAATTTGAAATCCCAAAGATTCTATGCAATTCCATACAGATGTAAGAAACAGGGCAGAAACGTTGAAATCTGGAAAAATAGGGTTTTCTTATTGCCAAGTTTGATTCAAAATGTCTTTAACAAACACTCCTCGATCTGGGAGAAGGCATTTGTACAAGTTTGAAGTAGTTTTCAATGGTCCCTAATAGAAAACCAATCTATTGGGCCATTTTATCTCACTCTTAAAGCATTATTAGAGGAGTTGAGAAGACAACCCCTACAAACTCATACAATATTTGACATATCATGACTTAAGACATACAAATTGGTCTTTCCTGACATTATTACATCCATGATGGTCTATAATGACCTTATTAAATACCAAAAGAATCAAGACAACCCCTAGACTCACCTACTAACCAACCTATCAACCTTCAAGTGATCAATTTTTTAACAAAATGTGTAGGTGCTCCTGCACCATACACCTCCACAAAAAAAAGAACTCTTGTCACAAGAGTTGCATTTGATTCCAATTTCTCCAAGCTTCATACACGTTCCTCTGATCTACAAATCCTCTCCACTGGTTCATACACACTAAACTTGTAATCTACCATGCACATTTAACATTCTTGACTGTGTTTGCACACGTATTTGTCTTTATCTCTGCCTTCTAACCTACCATCTGTCTTCCAAAATCTGATTGCTTTCTTTGACCTACACCTACGAAAAAACAATTATTAGCAATTTCATGAATTGTCTTCATCTTTTTCTCATCATCATGCTTGCTTATACCTTTAACCTCATGTCCAATCTATCCTTTACTATTGTCATCAGCCTTATTGTCTTGTCAGTACCCTGTACCTTTGTACTGTCAAATCCATAATTTACTATTCTTTTCAAACCACAAACCTCTATTTCAATATCACTTAACTGTCTCTTTACTTCCATCATTATAACAGGGCACATGACTGTCCCAACCATAATCACTTCATGCATTTCTTTCTTTTCCACAAGCTTTTCACTCTTAGACTTCACTGTATCAGATTGAGACACAGTATTATCTTCTTTTCTCTCCCACATGGAAACATTCTCCTTCACATTTGACTGTACATTATTTTTTTTCCTTCTATCCATTGCCTTCACTCTATCATACCTTGCATTGGCTGCCAATCCCTTACCCTCATCTTCATTTACATATTTTTTCTTTCCAAATATAACAATCTTGGTTTTACCTTTCCCTTTCTCATCCTCCTACAAAGGTATTAGCCTAAATGTTTTTCCATCTTTCTTGATAAGGTAGGTGTTCTCCCAACCATCATACATTGACTTCCTATCAAATTGCCATGGTCTCCCCAATATAAAATGGCAACAATCCATAGGTAAGATATCACATAGGACCCTATATTTGTATTCACCAATCTGAAAATCCACATATGCTTGTTCATTCACTAGAAGAGACTGACTATCATTTAACCAAGATGCTTTATATGGTGCTACATGAGGCACTTTATCTAGTTTCAACTTATCTACCATCTCCATAGACACCATGTTATCTTGTGAACTTGAATCAATAACAACTTTGCATACTTTACCTCTACATTTGCATGTAGTCTTGAACAAGTTCCTTCTTTGACTCATCTCCTTCTCTTTAGGTGTTTGCAACAATGTTCTTCTCAACATTAGTGTCTCTCCTATCTCTGAAACAACTTCAATATATGGAGGCATTGAACTTTCACCCTCTTCCTCATGAACAAATTGAGCTCTTCTTTCACCTTTCCTTTCACTACTTGATGTTGAACCTTGCTTTTCAGGGCACTTATAGGCTGGATGTCCAAACTCATTACAATTATAGCATCTACCTACAAACACATTTGAACTTCTTCCACCTCCAAATCTGCCCCTTGTACCTCTACCTCTGAAATCTGCACTCTGTCCTTGTCCTTTGTTTACATCATCCTGATTTTCACTTGCTTGTCTTGTGGGAAGGAATCCTCTTCCTCTAATTACCTTGTCTTGTCTTCTTTGTATCTTTTCCTCCACCCTAATAGCCAATTGGAAACACTCTTCAACAGTCCTTGGATTAGCAACAACTAATTCATCTTGGATGTTAACTCTCAATCCTCCTAGATACCTAGCAACCTTCTCAACTTCATCTTCCATTCTACCTGATCTTACAGTCAATTTATAAAATTCATCAGTGTAAGTTTTAACATCTAGATCTCTTTGTTTTAGACCTTGCAATTTCTTATACAACTGAACACTATGATCTTTAGGAAGAAACTTACCTTTCAATTTTTCTACCATGTGGTCCCAAGAGATTATCTTTGACTTACCTCTTTTTCTCCTCTCAGTTTGTTCATATTCCCACCATAGTAGGGCATGTCCTTTAAGCTTTGTCTTGGCTATCTTGACCTTCTGATCATCAGGTACATCTTCACTTTCAAAGTGATTGTCCATGGCTGCAACCTAATCTAATAGTTCCTCATCATTCAAATTTCCACCATATGAGGGAAAATCAACTTTTACCTTGTGTTTGTCATCCTTGATTGCCTTTAGAAGTTTAGAAAACCTCTGATCCTTAGGATCCAACTCCTCTTCTTCCTCTTCTATATCTAGAAACTCTTCTTCATCTTCATCACTAACATCTACCACCATCCCTCTTCTTTGATTTGATTCAATGGATTCAAGCCTAGCCATCACAACATTATATGACTCCTGCAACTTAGAATTTTTCTCCCTTAACTCCTGCAACTCTCTAGTAGTACCACTATTCTTTGGAGGCATCCTTGTAACTTTGCCTTTTCACCTTCCACTTGTTAATTCCTTAAACTACAATTTTCTCACCACAGGGGATCTAATCCCTGTGCTCTGCTACCATTTTGATGTAATAGAGGGAGGTTAAACCTTCAATAAACTCAATTAGATGTGAATCAAACAATAGTTAAGGCACCAAGTCCTAAACTTCACAACTTTCACCTTTCAACTAGGCCTAGTCTAGTAGGACAACAGACCCTATTTTTGGGCTTTTTATCTCAAAATTTCCAAAAGACTTCCCAAACCAAATAGAGATTTAGATACCCATTTCCAAGTTACACAACATATCTTAAACTCAATAGTGACTCCTTTGGACCATGTGCCTCAAAAATGGACTGTTACACTGTCTTGAAAGGGTTAATTAGGCCTAAATTACAAAGGAGCATGCCTTTAAACTTTCCACAGACCCCTGAACTTGTTGGGGAAGCATTCTTCATGTGTCCAAACCCTCAAAAACCTAATTTTTTTTAGGAGAAACTTTCACCTACATACCAAACCATAAAACCCTCATTTTTTGCCTTTTTCCTAGAGGGTTTATTGGAAAACCTATTTTCAAACCTTTCCAAACTCTACTAGAACTTCAAACACCTTGAATAGGGTCTGCACATGCTTCTTAAACCTTCACCTAACTTTGACCACCAATATTTCAACAAAACACCACCTTAAACCACCATTTTCACACACTAACTCACTTAGAACTCTCTAGGACAACATCAATAATTCGTCCAATTCATTTCCCCTAATCAAAACTCATGATTTACCATCTTAATATAGCATGCTAGACTCATTCCACTAAGAGAAAGGGTACACAATAGGTAGAATGAGTTAAAAACACATTTTCAAGCCTTCAAACCCTTCACTGGTCTTCTACAGGCAGTTTCAATAATTTGCTTATAAAATGCACTAAACTTAATGGATTTTTCTCAAACCACTTGAATTTGGAAGAAGACTCAAATCACCATCAAATAAAATCAATTTCATAGCCCAAATATTTCGTACAGTTCCGTACATATGTAAGAAACAGGGCAGAAACGTTGAAATCTAGAAAAATAGGGTTTTCTTATTGCCAAGTTTGATTCAAAATGTCTTTAACAACCACTCCTTGATCTGGGAGAAGGCATTTGTAAAAGTTTCAAGTAGTTTTCAATGGTCTCTAACTGAAAACCAATCTATTGGACCATTTTATCTCGCTCTTAAAGCATTATTAGAGGAGTTGAGAAGACAACCCCTACAAACTCATACAATATTTGACATATCATGACTTAAGACATACAAATTGGTCTTTCCTGACCTTATTACATCCATGATGGTCTATAATGACCTTATTAAATACCAAAAGACCCAAGACACCCCCTAGACTCACCTACTAACCAACCTATCAACCTTCAAGTGATCAATTTTTTAACAAAATGTGTAGGTGCTCCTGCACCAGTGAGCCAGAATGTTAGGCCCGTGGAGTGACCAAGACTGAAAATAATCTTTGTAAAGATTGTAATATATATGAGAGCTAATCCTCTCCATGGTTTTTCCCATTTTGGGTTTTCCATGTAAAATCTTGGTGTTATGTGTCATGCTTTTGTGGATGCTGTTCATTTGTGTATTAGGCTTCTATTTGATAAATCCTTTGAAATGGTTAAAAGTAAAAGTACAAGAAAAAGTTTATAGAACACTAATTCACCCCCCTGTCAGTGTTCCTGACAATCAATAATTGGTATCAGAGCAAGGTTCCTTGGAAAAAGTTTAATAGCTTAAGGAAGATCTTGGATAGTGTGATCATGGTAGCAAGAAGGTATGGAAATTATGAGAGGTACAACCAACTAGAAGCAGCTCTTATAGATCTTGAAAATTTTGAAGCAGAGGTTAGAGATCTGAAGGAAAATTTGAAACAAGCTGATGAGTGCATCTTAAAGCTGAAGGAGCAAGTCAAGAAATTCAAAGACAAATACAAAGAATCTAGTGACCAATTGTTATCAACAAATGAAGCCCTTTATGATTTGGAAGCAGAAGTTATAGAAAGAACAAAAGCAGAAGATGATCTAAATTTGATTGTGAAGAACAGATCAGAAGATTGTGCTAAACTTGAAAAAGAAATTATAAGTTTAAAAATAGATCTGGAAAAAACCAAAAGTTTCGAAGAAAACTTCAAGATAGGTACTGCAATACTTGATGAAATGATTGCTAGCCAAAGGAATGCTGATGACAAACATGGTTTAGGATTTGAGAAAGGAGAAAGGTCAAACTCTGGGCAAATAAGCACTGAGCCAAGGCAAAAAAAGGATAGCAGTTCAAAAATCAAAGAAGAAGACCTAGAAGACCTCCGGTCAGACAACTAAATGCTCAAAGGTACCCATCTTTCAATGGTTATTGTAATTCATGCAATAAGTTTGGTCATAAGTCTACTCAGTGTAGAAGTAGAATAAATCAAAATACTCCATTATTCTCTGGTCAGTGTTTCAATTGCAAGAAAATTGGTCATGGAGCAAATGAATGTAGCAATCAGATCAGGAAAAGTTTCAACAATGGAAGGAATGAACAGTTACTCAAACATAAATGCTTCACTTGCAATAGGATTGGTCATAGATCAAATGTATGTAGAAGTTTGATAAGAACTAATTTTCAAAATATCAGGAATAGTCAATCATTCAATGGAAAGTGTTTTGCATGCAATAGATTTGGACACATGGCTACTCAATGTAGATCAAATTCAATCAATGGAAGGATTCAAGGACAAAAGAATGTGGCATGTCTCAATTGCAACAAATCTAGACATATTGCAAGGTTTTGCAGAAGAAGGAATGTGAAGAGAAATCGTTATTTTGAAGAAAGGAAAATAGAGCAGAGAAATGATAAGGGAAAAGAGAAAGTTAATCTGGTTGAAACCAAGAAATAAATGAACAAGGTATGGATCAAAAAAGAAGTAATTGAAGTCAGGGATCAATCCGCACCAGTATCCGGTGTAGATACTTCCTCCGGGAAGTAAATTGAGAGATCTGGCTCAGGGGGAGCAGTGTGGAAAATCTAATTCCCTAGCCAGAAAGTGGGTGCCAGAATTCGGCACGAAGGCATATGATAAAATCTGATGTGACACAACTTTTAGAAGAAAAAGGGTCTATGTGGCATATTACAGAGCAATCCTAATCGATTGTGTTCTCTAGTGAAAGTTTTTGGTAGCTTTTTGGAAATGAACATTTATGACGACTAGGTCAAGTCGTGCAGAGGATAAAAAGGAACTTGTTTGATTTCAAAATCACTTTGCACTTGGAGCTATCAGAAAGATCGAAGCTAAAGCAACAACAACCAAGATTTGAAGTATTTGAAAAGGGAAAACCTAATGTAGTGGAACAAGGTAGTCTCATTGAAAACCCTCTTTTTGAAACACTAATTAAGATTTGAAATGGTGACTCCACAAGTTGTAGACATTACTAAGCATCCAAGACCAAAATTTAAGAAACACCCATTTAAATCAGTAGAAGTTGATCAAACGGGTACATTTTCAGAAGTTCCTCACAGAGTCTTACATGCAGAGGATGTTAGGGCCTATATTCATGTTGCCCTAGAAGAACATCAAAGAATCAATCTCATTGACTTATTTCTGAATCACTTGAGCAACAAGGGTTGCATGCTGAAGGATGAATTCAAAATATTGGAAACCAAGAAATTCATTCAGTACATGAATTTTTTGACTTTCACTAAGGATGAATGGGTCCGGTATATTTTGAGCAGAGTCCATGATGAATTTATATGGCTCGAAAGACCCTTTAAGATTACAAAAGAAGCCATAAGGGAAGTTACTAGTTTGTGCTCCACTGGATCATTACCATTATTGGAAGCCGTAAAAAATGACAAGGTCATGGAGGCGACCAGAGCAAAGTTTGATAAGAGGGCACTTACCATCAATGGCATTGAAGACAATGCAGTAAAATTTGCTTCTATGGTTATTGGGTACAATATCTATTTTTCAAATAGGGAAAATTTAGTCTCTAGTATTGCAATTTATACAACATTTTAGATGGTAAAAGAAGATACAGAGTATGATCTGTGTGAACTGCTTTGACAACAATTGATGGAGAATCTAAGGAAAACCAAAGAGTAGAAATATCCATTCAAGTATAGTACATTGATTATTTACCTATTCTTTTATTTCATGCAAGAGTTACCGAGAATGAAACATCTCATCTGGACAAGTGGTAAACTAGTTGCATTACAAATCAGAGATCATATATTTAACATAGGTGATATAAATGCTCAAAACGCTGCTCTATGGGGCTTTTTAAAAAATTTCTAGAGGACAATGCAAGGTAGAGAAAGAATTCCTAAAACAGTGATTGAAAAATACAAAGACAATATTTGCTTTATTGTTACTAAGGATCAGTGTTTGATGGAGGCTGTTGAGCCTAGAACTATATGGGTAATGCCCATGGGGTATGAGGTAGATGAAATAATTCTAGATAACTATGCACAACATGTACTAAGTAAACCTAGAGACTGTAAGGAAGAAAGATTCAGAACCTATGATGAACTGCATGCAAAAATTCATGTTGAAGTAAGAAAATCTAAAATATCCAAGAAAATGAAGAAAGTGGTAGAAGAAATCACCATAAAGGCTGGCTTTACAAAAGAAGAAGTGGCAAAGGCAAGGGAAAAGGCACAAGCCATCAAGGAAAGACAAGAAAGGGAATAGGCTAAGGTTCTGGAACAACCTATAAAGAAGCCAAGAGAGCCTGAAACAACACAAAGGACTACCAGAAGCTCTGCTACTCCATCTGGTACAACATCATCAAAACCCTCTAATAAAGACACAAAGAGGAAGAAAATGAAAGGAAAAAGATTGTATGTTAGTGTGGGTGAAAAGGATGAAGAAGAGAGAGAATCAGATGAGGAAGTAAAGAAAATGAAAGTTGAGGCTTCTAAAGTCTCCAAAAGTAGCAAGGAGAAGTCATCTAGAAGAAAAATACCTAGCAAAAGACAAAAGGTAGATGAGTCTCATGCCACATTAAAAATTGAAGATGTATTAAAGTCTGTCACTATTGATGGTAACTTGAAACTTGTGGCTGAATTTTATAATGATTATAATGATGATAACAAGAGGATTTTGGAAGAAGCTATCATAAAGTATTTGAACATATACAACAGAGCCCTCATTGAGATCATTGGTGATATCCTAGATACCTTGGCCAACATTCTATCAGTCAGGAAGGAAACTGCTATGGCTAAAGATATTGAACTCAGACAACATGCACTAACAAGATTAAGTCCGAAGATCACTCTTGAAGAAGAAGTCAAAATTTCTAAGGATCTCAGGGATGCCTTCAGAACCAAGAGAAGGATGAATTCATTGATGATAGGTGAAATCGACAACGTGGTCAAGGAAATAGAGGAAATCATTTTAGAAATATTGAAGAAAAATAACATTCCCACCATCTATGACAATGAAGAAACAACTGTTGAAGATGACACATCTATTCTAGAAGTCAGTATGGATCAAGGATTGGAGCAAACTGATACAAATCCTTTGGTAAAAGTTAGAATAACAAAAAAGAAAAAAGAAAAATCTGATCAAACCCCTACTACTAAAAAGGGTCAAACTGAAACAAGTCTTCTTCTAGGACAATAGACCAATGATCCAGAAAACAAGGAGAAAATTTACGAGCAGACCAAAGTTGACAATCAAGAACTTGATCAAGTTGAGGAAAATCCTTCACTGGAGCAAACTATTGGTCAGCAAGAGAATATGGACATGGAACATTCGAAACAAATTCAAAAAAAGAAGTGTCTGAAGAAGCAACAAGAGACATTACAGAGATTGTAAAAGAGCTTTTCGAAAAAAGAAGAATTAGTTCTAGATGAGTTTGAATCAATCCAAGGTCCGATAAATTTGAACACAATGTCCCCTGCTCAAATGTTCAAGTTGGCTTCAGTTGTCCAAGCTAAAGCAAGAAAAGAGATTTTGAAGTCCCACATTGAGGATAGTGAACTCATAAACGATGCATCCAACATTTTGGAAAAGCTAGTGCCTACTTATCAGAGGGATACCTATCTGTCTTCCATTTGTCAACTCAAGGGACTAATTCACTCTATAAGTACACACTTTGAATCTCTTGAAAAATCTGCTAAAACAAAAGTTAAACAAGAGTTTAATGAGAAAAGGCTAGGTGAGTTGATAAAGTTGATTGCCCATGATAAGGCTCAACTAGAAAATGGAATACAAAATATTTAGAGTGCTATTGTAGAACCTGGTGATGTATATAAATTTTGTCTATCATGGCTGGAAGTTACAAAGAAGACAAAAGAAAAGATCAAGGAATTAGAAGAAAAACTGATGGATATCTCTAAGAATTTTGATCCAGTACAAGAATCAACCAACAACAAGGAAGCTAAAGTCATTAACATTCACAATGACTTGAATAATTTAATAAATCAAAAGTATCAAATAAAGAGTAGAATGGGACAATTGAGAAGACTGGTCAGTCCCAAACTGGATTCAATGACAAAGCTTGTGGGTGAAGCACAACTTGCTGGACAAACTGTCTCACCATTAGAATTACAAAAGGAAGAAGCTATAGTTTTTCTCTTCAGTGGACACATTCATATTCTGAATAATGCCAAGAATGGATAGGATATTGAGTGGGCATAGATCAAAAACTTATTCAATAACATTCTCAAATACATGTGATACAAAGAAGTAGATTGCACTTGTAAATATGCGGCTGAGTACATCAATGTTTGGGATTTTGACAAATTTTTGGTTCTTGATTAACACCCTTTTCCATTGATGTCAAAGGGGGAGAAGTAGATTAGTGAAATATGGATAAACATCTCAGGTGGAGAAATAAAGTATAGTGTATATAGTAAGGGGGAGCAGTCAGGCATTTTTCACTAAGTGTTTCCATCAATGCCAAAGGGGGAAATTGTTGGCAAAAGACATTGCTCTGGTATGAATCTGTATGTTGTCATTGATGGAAACAAGGCTTAGAGACCCAATAACCATGATAGGAAGAGATATCTATGGAAGAACATGTTAGATTCTAGGTCCGGTTGACAAAAAATGGCTAAGTATGGAAAGTATACAGAGTTGAGGATAGTAAGCTGGACAATATGCCTCTGTAGATGATGATTTGGTAATGCAGTTTAGGTATGATGTTCTCAATTATTTTATAGTGTTATGCCTCAGAGATTATGTCCTGACTTCCTCTGGAAGTCATCTTGGAGAAATGTTTAAGTCTGGGTAAGTGAAGGTATAGTAGGAATAGTGAATAGGCATAGTACAGTAGTCTGCATTCCTCCGTAGATAAGTATTTTGTGATGTGGTGTTGAGGTGTTGTAAACACTTATGTAGAGTATCTTATTATAGAGTTAGGAAATTTGAAGTCCACTGGAAGGTTAGCTACAAGCTGCTAAGTATCGACATAGTGTTTAACAGAGTTTGATAGAGACACAATCTGAGTTCTAATTGTCTGCATTTCTCCGCAAGATGATATGATGCCTTGTGGTGCTAAGGGTAAGATTAGGAATGTGTAAAGAGTCCTTGATATGATTTGGAAGTTGTGTTGAGATTCTTAGTAAAAGTTGTAAGTCAACAGATGAAGTTGTTAAGCATGCTCTTGAGGAACATACTGACTGGTGAGATAAATCATGATGCAGAGAAAGGATAGTGTATGAAAGATCTATGTAAGTAATTGAATGATTATAGTTGACCTATATGAACACGTTTGGGAGAAGATTTGGGTCTGCATGACTCATAGTGCATTGGATTGAGCAACAAGGTACATCTTTTTATGTACACCTTTCATTTCTTGGATGCCGACCTGATTATGGATTAAATCATGAGGCAGATATATATAAGGGTGACGATCTTCATTTGTGGCATGTGGAAGCACGTGTGTGTAATACGTGGATGTGAATAGTGGAGCAGAGGTAGAGGATCAATAGTGATGAAGACTTAGGATTCATAATTCAGTTGATAAATGACTGCACCTTGGCATAGCGGCAGATTCTTAAGTAGTATCCAGTTTTCATGTGTGATCTGATTGGAAGAAAGTTTTTCTCATCAAGGCAGTAAGCTGGTAGTGAGCCCTCAATAGGGTTTAACAACCCTCATTGTAATCTTGCTAGGTTTAGGGTTGAGGTAGTGAGCCTACTAAACTTAGTTGTACATCATGGCAGTGAGCCAAAATGTTAGGCCTGTGGAGTGACCAAGCCTGAACATTATCTTTGTAAAGATTGCAATATATACGAGAGCTAATCCTCTCCATGTTTTTTCCCATTTTGGATTTTCTACGTAAAATCTTGGTGTTATGTGTCATGTTTTTGTGGATGCTGTTCATTTGTGTATTATGCTTCTATTTGATAAATCCTTTGAAATGGTTAAAAGCAAAAGTACAAGAAAATTTTTATAGAACACCGATTCACCCCCCCTCTTAGTGTTCTTGACAATCAACAAGAACCTTTCATTGACATTTTTATTACCACAGAGTTCCAAATTTGCAACTATAGGGTCTTCAATTATTAGTGTTTTAAGATTATAGATAATGAAAGTAAATTCCTTAGGAGAATCATCAGGGGATATAAGGGAAGTTATGCTTACCATTACATTCGCATATCGATTGTCTTTCCCGGTAATAGTATTTATTGAAAACGATGCAAATTGTTTTAATAGAGATAGAGAAAACTCACAATATTGGGATAGCTTGTCATGTTTAGTTTGATATGATCTAGTTATTTTTCATACAATTATTTGTGAATCACCATATATAGTGATATTTTTTATGTTAAGAGCCAAAGCGACATGAAGTCCTGCAACGAGGGCTTCATACTTGGCAATGTTGTTCGTGCATGAGAAGTTTAGGTGGTAAGACATAGGGATCAACTTACTTGCAGGGGGTATTAATATAACACCTGCACCAAAGCTGGTTCAACATCTTGATCTGTCAAAATACAATTCCAATTTATCATCCTTAGTAATGGCTAAAATTTGGTCATTGGGAAATGTGTCCTGATGTTGCATAGCAAAAGGTGAAGGTGCTTTGGCTAAATGGTCAGGTAATGCTTTCCCTTTAATTTCTTTCTGAGAGATAAACTTAAGATCAAATTTAGTTAACAACATAACCCATTTAGGAAGATGACCTAACAAATTAGTTTTAGTGAATATATGTTTCAGAGGGTCAAATTTCACCTTCACATGTATGTCAGCATTTAGAATATAGTTTCTAAGCTTCTATGTTGCAAACACTAAAGCTAAGCAATGCTTCTCGATTACAGTGTATCACACTTCATAATCAAGCAAGGTTCGACTGATATAATATACAACACATTCTTTGCCTTTAGCATTATGTTGCGCTAATAGGGCTGCAAGAACATTGTTAGATGTTGAGATATACAAAAGAAAAGGTTTATCAAGAACAACAGGTTGTAGAATAGGAGGATTAGCTCGATAAGCCTTTAAATCTTTGAAATATTTTTGACACTCATAATTCCATTGAAATTTCAAATCCTTATTCAGTAGTTGCGTAAAAGGGTGAGTCCTATCTGCAATTTGTGAAACAAATCAGTGAATGACCAGTATCTTCCCTTGCAAACTACAAAGTTGAGATATGTTCTTAGGTATTGGCATATTAACAATTGCATCAATCTTTTCGTATACACTTCAATACAACATATTGAAAATGATAAACCCTAACAATTTTCCACTGTCTACACCAAAAACACACTTACAAGGGTTTAATCGCATGTTGTATTTCTTTATTCGCTTAAAGATCTATCAAAGAGTCATGGTGTGATCTTGGAGATGAATGGACTTCGCCAAGATGTCATTGACATAATCCTCTAAAATATTGTGCATGTAATCATGAAATATAAGGGTCATAGCATGTTGGTAAGTAGCTCCTACATTCTTAAGTCCAAACAGGATGACTACCCAACAAAATGTACCCCAAGGTGTTATGAAAGTTGTTTTATATTGATCTTGAGGGTTTATCAAAATTTGATTATATCCTGAAAAACCATCCATGAAAGAGAGTAATTCATGACCGGCTATAGAATCAACAATCATATCAATGTTCGGAAGTGGAAAATCATCTTTCAAAGATGCAAGATTCAAGTCTCTAAAATCGGTACACATTCTTATATGACCACTAGGTTTAGCGAAAGGGACGATATTCTAAATCCAAGGTGAATAGTCAATAGAGAAGATAAAGCCAACGTGTAGAATCTTTTCTATCTTAGCTTTAACAAGTAATGCAACCTTAGGATTCATCTTGCAATTCTTTTGTTTAAACAGCTTAGCATCTAGTTTCAAGACAATATTATATGTTACAATCTGAGGATCAATATTAGGCATATGTGAATAGTTCTAGGCAAATAGTTCAGAAAATTCATGTAATAATGTTGTCATTTCTTCTTTTTCTTCTGCATGTAAAAAATCACCAATAGGAATAACTTTTTCAGTGTTATCTTTCTCCATGAAAACATCAACAGTCTTACCATTAAGCAGAGTACTGTGGTCTAGGAGATTGGGTGACTGTGGTAGGTCTTCATATTCTTTGTCAGACTTTAGAGTAGTGTTTATCATGCTAGTAGATTTCCCAAAATATGCACTATTATTCAAATAATAAGGTAATCCACGTTTATGATGGTAATGTGGAATATTGTCATAAGCACCCAAGAATTCCATTATCGCTTCATCTGTTGAAAAGATATCCAAAGGAATTGCTCCTGGAAGACAACTAGTTTCAATCATCTTAGGAAATATCAAGTTAAGTGTTGATATTGTATTCACATTAAGAGTAGGATGTCTACGGGATTTAGATTCCTTGAAAGGATTATATCTAATGTGACTTGAGTAATGTCACAAAGTGGATTCTATAGGGGCTTTAATTCCTTGTTGATTAATACTGCAACCATTACCTACATAATCGTAGTTCTTATAAAGGATCTGAAGTCTTCAACCATAAAGAGAATCCATTTCATTGGAAGAAGGTGGAGCTTCATAGGTTTCATAATCTATAGTGTAAGTAAGAGTATCATTTGAATTTTTTACCAAAGAAGATTTATGTTTTACATTCAAATTATGAGATGATATCAATGCAATATTTGATGTTTCAGGGATAGGGATATTAACTTTATATTCTCACATTGAAGAAGATGTAAAATCTAATGAACCCCAATCATCACCAAGAAATGTATTCAATTTTTAGACTCTTGCACAACATTATCTGAGGCAAGAGGAGTTGATGAATCAACTTTCAAATTGTTTAAAATCTTATGACAAATAATTTGTTTTTGTGATTCAATTTGTAAATAGTTATCAGGTTCAGGATCAGCATGAAAAGTATGAAGTTTATCTTTGAATATAAATTTGATTAAACGATGCAAGGTAGAAGGAGCTGCCCCCAAAGCATGAATCCAAGGTCTACCATGAATCATGTTGTAAGATAGAGAACAAGGCATGACATGAATCAGGGTAGGCACATTCACGGGCCCAACTTGTACAGGTAGAGTTATGGTGCCTACGGATTGTCTTCCAACATTGTCAAAGCCACAGATACTTATCATTTTCGGCTTACTCAAAGATGTGTCAACTTTAATCTTATGTAATAAGTTAATGCCACAAACATTAAGGGCTGATCCATTATCAATCATAACTCTTTTAATCAGTTTCTTGTTTATTGTAATGAAGATAATCAAAGGATCATACTGATTCTGAACTTTAAGCACTAGTAGAAACTTGGCAAATAAATGACTAAGTGACTAAAACTTTTAGTCACAACAATTAAAAATAACTAAATTCTACTAATTTTTTGCAACCTAGCTATAAATGAGTAAATAAATGACTAATTTGGTCATTGACTAAAAAATTATTCAGTCACACATAAAAATGACGAAATAGTTAGTCATTTATTTAGTCACAATCCATTTGAATAAATCATTTAAGGAATCAAGAATCAATAGCCCACCAAAATATTCTAAAACTTTCATACAAATCTTATTTTCAGGTGTAGCCCGCCAAAATGGAGTTTTCATTTTAATAAACATACTCTAAAACCTTGGTTGAAACCGTATTTTTAGGCGTAGCTTGCCAAAATGGAGAAATGTTTCAGTAAAGAATGACAGAGAATGGTAAGGAGATGTGCATGATAGGAGGGATAGGATTCATTTTTGCTTATCTCATTCCTGCTCTGCTCAACAAGGGTTACATTGTTCATGCTACTATTTGTAATCTAGGTATTTAATTGACATATATTTGCATAATTTCAAATTCCTTGAGATTCTTTTGAAGTATCAATGTATCCTATATAGGGTCTAGAAAGATTTCTTTTAATTTAAAAAATAAATAAATGATGTATTTGCCTGTGATTAGATAATGTGGAGATCTCCTAAATCTGCCCCAGCTCACTGTCCTCTTTGGTACTGTATTCATTACTCCAGTTGCTAGGGTTTTGCATGTGACATCTTTAATATCTTCATGACAATGGCTTTTAAATAGATCTTAGTCTTTTCTTTAATCTTTATCATGGTAACCTAATAAATCTAGAGAATTTTTTCTTTCAGAGTAAATCTTGGTGTTGGAAATTGATGATGAAGTTCCCAAATAAATATTCCACGACAGTTATTATCTATTTCAATAAATCTTCTAAAGCATAATCACCAGGAAACTTTAGTTCTGCCCCTGTACCTCTACCTACAGCTCTGGAGTCTTATATTTAAATGGGATATAACCTGTACCATTATTCATATATTCCTGTATCCTATTTTAAAATGTCACCCCTGTCTCCATATGCCATATTTCCATATGACCTAGCTATAATATTTTGATAAATAACTAAATTGTCCTATGTTACTGATAAAACCAGTGGCCATATATAATGTCAAACTCAGACAAATAGAGAAATAGATCTCACTGGTACAATTCAATAATAGGATAGCCACATGTCTGAGAAATCAAATAATTATGGCCACACATTATTGCCTTGGAAGGCAAATACATGCCAATAAATTAGTAGATGCTCTGATAGACTAATACCACTTGGTATGATCCTAGGGCATTTTGATATAACCCTTAGTAGGTAAATATAAATGAATATAGTACTTTGGGTGTAGGTTGATTGGGGTAGCCTGCTTACTTCTGCACTTGTAAAAAAGGTTGACATTTGGGTATAAAGTTTTAACATATATGGCGAATGTTAACACGTTGGCACCTGAATTTTAATTATAGTGTTCCATAATAAGACAATTAAGGAATGTGGGAACTTCTTGAAGTGTTGTAGTCTAGAAAAGTGTAAATTTGAATAACCATGTGATTATTTTTGGTGTAGAAAGATGGTCCTAGGGCACGAGGAGGTCAATCATAGATAGTAGTGTGGTTAAAATTTGAGAATTCTTATATCAAGGTATAGAGTAGAACTGAATTGAACCTCATGTACTAGAATTTACCTTGATCCTGAATGAGCAAAAGTTTTTTTTCTTGATTTTGTGAAGGACATAAAAGAGAGGAGGGACCTAGATCTTCTGGTATTCCTGACTGACACTGTTCTTTTTGAAGATCCTGGATTCAAGGTGATTCTTTAATTGGTTGTACTTTAGAGTCCCCATGGACCTACTCTGGTCATTTGTGGTGGTTAATACAATTTCCTTCTTTCTTTCTTGTTCTTCAAGATCAGAAAGAATACTCCATTTTAACCTACCCTTATTTTTGCAAAACTGAGCATTTTAAAATCCATCTTGAACTCCAACAAAGTTTGATGTCAACTTATGAAAGTTTAAAGAAGTTGAAGAATATAGATGAAATATGTCAAAAGAATCATTCTTTCCATTGAAATAACATACTAATAATGCTAAGCCAATATCTTAAGTCTTATAGGAAATCTTTTTCTCCTTTTTGAAAAAATTGAGAAATATTTTACTAGATAATTCAACTCAGTGAAGGATATATGCATTTGAAATAAAGTCTTAGAGGATGACTATACTTGATTTCCTTCCAATAATAAGGAAAGTGATGATTGGATTTTAAATTTTGTTACAGGTATATGCTAAGAAATATGCAGTTGATCAGGATGCATTTTTCAAGGACTATGCAGAGGCTCATGCAAAACTTAGTAACCTTGGTGCCAAGTTTGATCCTCCTGATGTAAAGTAACTCAACTCCTAAACACTCTCTACATGTCATATTCATTTTTCATTTTTCTTTTGTTTCATGATGTTCATGTGATAAGCTTAATTTTATGAGAATATTTATTTGGGGGGGTCAGAAATGATAAATTCACATATCATGGTATTAGTTAAGGTTTGAAAATATTATTTTAAAAGTTGTCTTAAAAAGTCTCTTATGCATGATGCTAAAAGAAACAGAACCTCCAAAACAATTAGGAAAA
Source organism: Cunninghamia lanceolata (assembly GCA_027924645.1). Classification (NCBI taxonomy): domain Eukaryota; kingdom Viridiplantae; phylum Streptophyta; class Pinopsida; order Cupressales; family Cupressaceae; genus Cunninghamia; species Cunninghamia lanceolata. Next base: position 6,933,716 of record BSBN01000596.1, read on the forward strand.
AAGAGTTTTACTATGGTTTTTTGATATTTTATATATCATAATTCACACGAGATTTACATGTTTTGATAAAATGTCTATCTATGGTCATTTTGTTAGTTGGCATCTTGAACATTGTAATTTTGCCACTAATTCAACACTTAAGCTACTTTGGGTGTAGGTGGATCAATAAAGCTGGGTTTAGTATGCATATATGTTCATATATAATAGGGAGGGGATACATATCCAAGCTCATGAGGGATATTACAAGCAAATGTCATGACAAGAAAATTGCTATGGATTGTGATGGCATTCCATCACCATGAGACAAGGTAGTGAACTATTTGAAAAAATACCTCAAAGAAATGTGGTCTAAATGTGCTTGTCATAGCATTCCATCACCATGAGAGCACATTTCTTTGAGACATTTTTTCAAATAGTTCATTGCCTTATCTGTGCTTGCTAGAGTCTATAATGTCAAAAAATGTCCCCTTAGGGACTTTTCCCTCATAAGGTTTAGCTCCCGTGTCTCTTAGCTGCATTTAGGACATATTACATCATATTTCAACATCTTGATTAAAAATCCCCTAAGTGTCTTGGAAAATAGGACCTAGGAGGACCACTTGAGATATCCCTTGCCCAAAATAGGGCGGGAGGACTTGGGTGCCCGCGGCCTAGTCCTGCCCTATTTTGAGGCAGTCCCAATTTTTGGGTGTTGGCTTGTGACCGTTATTTGGGTCCTATGCCGACACGCTAAGTTTGAATTATGAAATTCTTGGTGGGAGTGTTTGTAGTTGCATATATAAGCATGTTTAGGCATTTATTTGTAAACTAGATTGTTATTGTGAACTTTATGAATCCTAAAGGTGATTCAAGGCTTTCATTGTGTTGCAAGAGTAGATTTGTGTTGTATATGTGTTTGTGTTTGTAGATTTGAGCAATCATCTCCTCATGGCATGTAGATCTTCTTCCTCCCGTGAGATATTCACTACAAGGTGACATTCATTTGTGTTTTTAAGCATTTATCATTTGATTTTTGCCTCTGCCTCCCAAGGGCATGCACTCTCTATTTGACAACAGTGTTCGAAAGGCTTGAATGTCTCTTAGGGGCTTGACTGAGGCAAGCCTCTAAACACCACAACCCCCTCCCAAAGTTTTCATGATTGTAGGTTATAGGTGTCAGATCTTGAGAAAGTGAAGTTGTAGGAGGGTACAACAGAGTGTCTGAATTGCAGATCAGAGAAAGAAACAACTCCCTGGACTAGGAAGCCCGCTCATTAGTCCTCAAAGCTCTACAACAGGAAAATATTTGGAACAATAGATACAGGTTGCAAATCTTGTTTACAGATCCCGACAAAAAGTAGGGTACTGGACTTGGGCGTCTTCTCTTTAGTCCCTGACTATCCCTCTTTTGAACCCTGAAAACAGGTGCACAATTATGTCATTTTACATCTTTCTATAGCAACATTTTTTGTTATTTATCTGTTTGTTGTCATATTTGTATAATTAGGGTTTTAACGTATCATTGAGCATATGAAATCATAAAAATTCAAGTTTCCCTACATTCCAATAGTGATCTAGGGTAGGATAGTACATTGCAACTCGACCCTAGGTCCTTGAATGAAAGGGTGAAAGGAGGATACATACACAAAACTACCAAAACTCAACTATCCAAATTTTACCCTTTACATTTTGGTGAACCCATGTTATTGGACTTATTTACACCTTGATAAGTGTTTTGATTCATATTTATAGTAATTTAATTCATTCATATAGTCATTCATCTTATTGCATTGGAAAATTTACAAAAAAATTGAAAAATTAGAAAAATTAAAAAAAAATTGCATTCTAGGGTTTGCATGTTGCATGAATTAGTTTGAATTTCATCAAATTTATGATTTTTGCATTATATATGATTTAAATTATAGAAAACTACAAAAATTCATTAGTTTGCATTGTAGTTTCATCATAAAATTGCTAGGGTTTTGTTGAAAATTATGACATTTGCATATAACCTAGTAATTCTAAAATCTAGGGTTTGTAGGTAAAATCTTGTTTCAGATTTTCCTACTGATTTTAGAGGCTCATTAAAAATTTCATTTGGCTGTATTCTTGCATTTTAGAACAAATTTGCATTTAGATTTAAAAAATTTGCATTCTTGCATAGAAAATTTCAACAAAAACGAGCATTTTCATTGATTTTTCATTAGATTTGCACTTGCATTTTGCATGTTAGAGCATGGAAATCATTTTCAGATCTGAGAGAATGTAATTTTAATCATATATCATCTTGAAAATAATTCATATAGTATTTTACATCAAGATCTCAAACCTAGGGCTTGAAAAACATCGATTTTCACTAGATTTGGCCTTATATACTCTCTAAACTTGCACTATAGGCATGTTGAAAAGAATATTTTTGTACTAATTGATTGATATCATGGGTGGTATCTACTTCCCCTCCTAAAATTCTTTACAACACCTTGTTATTGGCCTCTTGTAATGAAAATTTGGTGAAAAATTACCTATTTTTGCTATTTTTGCCCTAGGGTTTGGCCTAGTTTGCACCCTAAGCGTGTTGTAACAAATTTTATGGATTAAGGTGACTGAAATAATTGCTATTATTTTATGCACCTCCTAAAATTATTTACAACACCCCTTTTTCTAGGTCTTGGAATTGAAAAATCGTGAAAAATTGCCTATTTTTGCTATATTTTCACTAGGGTTTGACCTTGAGTGGCACTATAAGTGTGTTGTGACAGATATTTTGGAATTATGTGGCTTCTATTACTGATATAATTTTCTTTCCATCATCATTTTCCTCACAACACCCTTTGTCATGCTCTTTTACATTGAGATTTGGTGAAAAAACCACTTATTTTAGTGTATTTTCACTAGGGTTTGGTCTATCATCATCTTAGATTTGCATCAAGAGAGTGTTGTGAAGGATATTATTTCTGTATTGGACTGATATCAGACATATAATTTTATTCCCCTCATCAAAATCCTTATAACACCTTTTTATTTCATTCATTGGCATTGAAAAAGTACAAAAAATCAAGCATTTAGGTCATTCTTGCATGTAACTTTGCACTTGTCTTTTGCATCAATTTTGACAAGCTTCAAAAATCTAATTTTACTTTGATTTGAGAATATACACATGGCCTCTAATTTCAACAACAAAAATAGGTTCCCTCCTAGGCCTTACTTGAAGAGAAAGGTCCCTGAACCTGAAATTGTGCTTACACCTAATGATAGAACAATCGGAGATACTGACGGACCTCTTTACATCACTGTGAAGATAATGGGAAACCCCATGGATAGAACCCTTATTGATCCTAATTGTATGACTAATGTTGCCATGGAAGAGTTCCTCTATTTACATAATTTGATGCAAGGATCTTATGACCCTTTGGATAAAATGATTAAAACATATAAGGGAACCTTTATAAATCCTTTAGGTAAGATATCATTATTGGTAAATGTATTTGAGAAACATGTAGAACAATGGTTTGATGTTGTCTCTGATTATGACCTATTTCAAATAAAACTTGGACATCCATGGTTAAAGGCTATGAAAGTTGTCCCTTCAACAATTTATAAATGTGTAAAATTTCCTTTGAACGGACAAGTGCATGCTATTCATCAAAATACATACAAACCTTTAATTACACAACAACACTTTACACTGGATTACTTTTGGGACAAATCTAAAGAGAAACCTGAACCATGAATAGACTTTAACTTCTTGGGCTATATAAATTATAAAGAAAAACTATTACATCTAATGACAGATCCCTCTAGACAAGAAATGACAAAAGACAAGCAACCCACATGTGAAGAGAACCATAGACCGAAAGGACAAGGTTCCTATGCTGAGGTTCCTCCCCCACCATCCTTACAAGGATTAGGAGGTAATTGTTGACAACAAAACATTCCACCTAGACAAATGAGATTTGACCCTGGTGCTTCTTCTTTGAGAATGAAAAAACCCATGAAAGTACAAAGCCCTATCTTACAAGAGATAAGTGGTAAGATAAAAAGAAATAGAAAAGAAAGAGAAAGAAGAAGATGAAGAAGACAAGCTTATGCCATAAACCTTGCATATCAACAAGAAAACATTGATCCAAACATTGAAAAAAACAAAGATGACCCTAACAATGATGAGAATTAGGCTATGGGACCTTATGTCCCACTTTCCTCTAAAATTTGGGAGTGGGAGGATGACAATGATTCACTTGATGACTGCTAGCTTAGGAGAACCTACAGGTAAGTATCTCTAACCCTTTATCTCTCTCATGATGTGCTTCCCCCGTGATGTGTTATGTGTTGTTTAGGCCTCATGGGATGACCCCTGATTCTCTTGTAAGGTCCGGGATACTAGGAGACTGCCTCTGTTGTGACCTTCTATTTGTATCATCATTCTTCTATATTGCCTCTCTCTCTGATTTCATTGTTGAGTGTTGTGTCTTACGGACATAGCATTGCGGTTGGTGACTTGGGGGCACCCTCCTATGTGACTGTCCCTAAGACACTTGTTTCTCCTCTCTTATTTATTGTTTCCCTTCCTCTAGTGTTTCTATCTAGTGGGTGGATGACGAAAAACATTTATATTGATGTGGACCTAGCGTCCCTTTCACAAGAAATCAAAAATTGGACTTAGTTCCTAATATGACGATGGGGTTGTATATCTTATCCGACGCTTGGCTAGTGGATGCACTCATGATTTTTGCATAGTGATTTTGATGATGTTTTTATCTCATTTACAAATCATAACAATACTGATGCTTTGTGCACTTTGTTTGTCTTTGAATCTAGCCTTGGTGGTACTCGATTCAGAGATCTTCATGATATAGCCCCATGGTTATCCTCGAACTCTGAATTTATAGTATAACCTTGGCTCTTTGTGTGGTTAATCATATGCATTGATGTTGTTTATCATGATTATGGACACTAACATGTTTCTTGCAGGGATGTGTTTGTGGGAACATTTGGTGATCATAAAGTACATGTCGCCTCTGGGAGCATGGGCTTTGCGAAAGTCTGTGTTCCCTTGTGTGTTTTCTTCATACCTTAACGTGCTTGATATTGATACCTAATATCAACCACCTTAAGGTGGGGGCATATATAGGGTAAGATGTCTATTGTAGATGTTAGCAATGTACTTGCTCTTGTTGCAAGTATGGGCCTAACCGGTGTTGTCATTAATGTCAACATACTCCTGTTGCATTGATGTCAAGGATTGGATGAGTTATATGCTGAGGATATTGAGAAAATTAGTCCTATCAGGAACAGAGAAGAACATTGAAAATAGTGAGGTAAAGATCTCAGCTAAGATGAAGGTTAGAGGATGTGCACCAAAGGGTTTGTAGATATGTGTCCTAAGATGATCTAGTAAAGTTTTGAGAGGTCTGCATGAAGATCTAAAAAAGTTATGGCCACTTGAGTAAAACTGGTTCTGGCAGATGTTTAGAGGTGATAGAGTGACACAGAAAGGTCTGGTGAGATCTAGAAATGCAATATCTTGTTCTATGGATTTGGTGGAGTGTTTAAGAAGTCAATTTGAATTAACAACTCAAGTGGTTTGTGGTCTGGAGGTCCGCAAGCATCTATTCCAATATAACAGTGATGACAGACTGTGTTCTTGAGGTTCTGGATGAAGGAGAGAAAGATTTCAATAAGCAGAAGTAGTGTCGATGTTCTTGGTGATTTAGGAAAGCTTGTGGAGGTCTTTAGATTGTGTCTAGTTCATGTTGGTGGTCCGCATTGAAGATTGGGCTCATAATTGAAGAATTACTTCCTGATGATGTTGTTCTTCCTAAGTCTGGCTGACCGGATGAGTTACACATCCTGCGAATGATCTTGAACATGTTCTGTGAAGCATGGTGTGTTCCTAAAAGAAGATTAAAGTCTCAGATCTATGTAGTCGATAGTGTGTTGATCCGCATGAAGTCTTTTGTAATTAGTCAAGTTGTATTTGCTCTGTAATGTATGCCTACTTGGATGATTATCCCAAAGACAAATGTCTTGTATAAATAAGAAGTTGTGAAGTCATTTCAAATATATCTTGGTGGAGATGAGAGTGTGGTAGAGAGAAGAAGTGCAAAAAGTAGAGCATAAGTATTGGGCTTAAATGGAACTGACTCAAGCATGGTGAAGATGCTATTCTTCAGTTCAAGTATGTAATATTTATTATTATGTAGACAGTGTGTCTCCTGTAAGTAGTGGGCCTCTTGTGAGCAGTGTGCTCGGGCAGTGAGCCCTAATTGGCATGTGCCATTTGTTCCTTTTATTCTTCTAACAGAGAATACAATCTTGGGTTAGTCATCCTATGGTTTTTCCCTTAACCAGGTTTTCCACATCAAAATCTTGGTGCCATATGTGTTAATGTGTTTTTACTCTTGAATGATTGCATTATGTTTCCATGATTAATTCATTATTATCCTGCTAAATTACAAGAAGGATTTAAGTAATTAATAGGAGGAAGTTTAGGGACAACTGATTCACCCCCCCTCTCAGTTGTCTGCCTTGATTCTTACAATTGGTATCGGAGCTAAGTTCCTCTAAAAAGCTTAACCACTTGAGGAGATCCAGAATGTCTTCCTATAAGAAGGATAGCCCGAGGTTTGATGGAACCAATTTCACTCTTTGGAAAAGCCGCATGGGATGTCACTTGCAATGTATGGGAATGCAATATTGGATCATAGTTTCAAAGAAGTATGTTCCTCCCCAGAATAGTCTTGTTGATGATCGTTTTGATGCAATCATAACAATAAGTTAAAATTCACATATAATGAACTGAAACTATACTTGAAAGATAAGAAGGAATCATTTGAGATTCAACTAATCCCAAGTCTACAATGGTTCGGTTGGTCAAGTTCAGTTGGTCAATGTGAAGCTGTAATGTTCAAGGGCCTTACGTAGTTTAGGTTTGTTTGGTGGTTTACTGGACTAAGAATATGCAAAAAGGTCATGAGATATGTCAATACTTTTCATTCCTTTGCATGAAAGTGCTACTGTGCTGCAAGTTTTAGATGGTTTTCTTGAATTTTTGCAGCTTTCTTCTTTATCTATTTATGAAAACTGTCTACTTATAGCTCTTTTATGCATGCTTCTTCAAATTTGAGACAATTTCCTTTAGATTTCTACGTTTTCAGCTAAATATTTCAGATGGGTTGGGAAAAGTTAGAAAGATCTAATCTATACCTCATTTAATCTACCGAAGGATCTAATTGTTTCTGTTATGCACTATGTAAATACCACAGTAATTTGATCAAATCCACAGTAAAAACCTTAAATGCAAGTTCTGAGCATTTTCACAAACATACATTTAAAATTGCAAGCTCTCAAAGAAAATATTTCAAAACACAAAGAAGAGCAAGAGAACACTCAGAAGATAGATGCAGAACTCCAGATTCTATTGTGTTAGAAACGAATAGTCATACATGATTTACAATGTAGGAATGACTCTTAGTTTCATTGATCATACTACAGAGAACTTACAAGCTTTACAGATACAGTAAGGCAGCCAGACATTCCACGTGCACCTTACTGCAGACAAACAGGTGACCTCCTTCTTCTACACTAAACTATGCTAACTTGCTGTATGTTCCTAAAAAATCTGTGTAGCCCCTGTTGTTTTCCTAAAATCCCTGTTGTAAAGTATTACAGTGTAGGGAGGCACAATATAAAGACAATCTGATTGTCCTCACTACAGCAGAAAACCTAACTGAACCCCTGGTTCAAACCCCTGGTTACAGCAATAAATACAGGTGAACCAGCTCTTCAAAATATCTCTGAGCAGTGTCAAATCTGGGTGAAATATTGCCCCTTCTGAGAAGTTCCGGCAGCTGGGTAATAACTTCTGTTTGTCTGTTGTAGTAATACTCTCAGCTGCAACCTTGTTCTTCACTTGAATGGCCTTGACTTTTTCGCACTTCATCTTTATCTTCCTGCTCCTGAGATCAGATTTCCTTCCTCCATGAGGTCACTGTGTTGACTTTCCAGCTGCTTCCTCAACTGCAAGCCTGCAAGACAAGACAAGCAATAAGTATTTCATTTATCACATAAAGAGCAGGAAATTAAAATAATCGTTTAAATCCAGGTGACTGCATAAAATTGTGGAAATCGGATCCAGAATACTCTTAAAACGCGTTCAAAACGCATTCAGACCGCTCAAAACCCATCGGGTCAACCATCGCTGACCAAAAAAATGCCACGGGCACCAAAAAAATGGTTTAAAACTCCACCGCTTCATTTCCCGCCCATCGGCATGATCATCGCCATTGGCGTGTCAAAAAACATGTTGGCCGATATTCTCTATTTGGCTGATGTTCACTTCATCCGCATGATATTCTTGGAAATATGATGCTCTCCCCTTCCGAAGGTCCAGATGACGTCATCAGGATGTTTCGCTTCTGTATATTGGGGAAAAGAATAACATCATCATCATATTCATGTCGAAGGAAAATAGGAGGATATGAAATATGATCCTGCTGCCGAGGAAAGGAATATGATGGTGACGTCATCGTCATGTCTGGGCTTCATTAAAATGCAAATGATGATGTCATCGTCATGTTTAGTTAAGATCAGGGGATAAATGTAATATCGGGTCACCTAAGGAGCATGATTAGGATGATGAATGTAATATGACCCCTTTGCGGCCAAGGTAACCCTCTCGAAAGGTCAGGATGATGATGATCATCAGGATATTTGCTTCTTCGTTTATCAGATCGGGATGACGTCATCATGATATCCGGGGCCTTTGTTAAACTTAGAACATGACGTCATCAGGATATTTTGCTAACCGGATCATGTTTTGGAAAATATCCTGCCGAAGGGAAATGTGATGATGATGATCATCAGGATATTTGCTTCTTCGTTTATCAGATCGGGATGACGTCATCATGATATCCGGGGCCTTTGTTAAACTTAGAACATGACATCATCAGGATATTTCACTAACCGGATCATGTTGTGGAAAATATCCTACCGAAGGGAAATGTGATGATGATGATCATCAGGATATTTGCAAAAGGTCATATTTCTCGGCAGGAGGACTTCACGAAATATCGGGTAGACAAACAAGATCATGATGATCTTGACAATATGACAGGATAAAAAAATATGATGATCCTCCTCATCGAATTATCATGATGACGTAACCATCATTTTCCATCTTCGAAGCATGAAGATGAGTTGAGGTCATCATCAGGTTTGCGCTAGGGTGATCTTTAAAATATGATCATGCTGTTGAAGAATGGAATATCAGCCTCCCTTAAAAGATAGGGTGATCATCGTGATCATGCAAAAGGAGATCAGGAGGATATGAAAACGTCATCATCATCTTAGCTAATTTCAGCAAATATCAGGATGATGACCCTCCGATAGGATTTTAACATGCGCATGCAAATATGCCAATGGTGGATTTTCTAAGTCAGGATGATCTTATAATATCAGCATGATGCTCGCGATACAAAAGACCGCTCGACGGGGAAAACTTACTATGACTTAAAGTTGACGTCCGGATATTTGAACCTCAGGATATTATCGGGGGGGTGTTTCAAATATGATGATGATGTTCTTCATACAGCAAAACCGAGTTTATAAAATATGACCCTCCTAAAATCATGATGCTCACGATGCGCATAAGGCCATTTGACGGGTAAAGGGCACTACCACCTAAGATTGACGTCCGGATATTGCGACTGCATGATTTTTATCGGGTGATAGACCAAGATCATGATGACCTTGACAACATGAAAAAATATGATGATCACCTGCGATTATCAGGTTTGACCAAAACTTTGACTGTGCATAACTTCCACATATGGACGAATTTTTAAGTGATGTAAAAGGCAAACCTGCATGGAATTTCAAGCTCTTTCTAAATATGAGGTCACAGAAACAAAATATGAACTTTGACAAACTGACCTCATGATGATGACCAATCTTATCCAATATCATGATGATGATGCACCTGACTCATTTTTACCAAACCGCCAGAAAGCAGAAAAAACACAAGCAGAAGCAAAAAGCAAAGCGACAGCAGGGGTCCCCATTTTGCTAAGGAGCATAATGGGGCGTGTTGTGAACATCACAACAACTTGCAACCAAAAGAAAACAATTAAATTCAGAGTGTTCAAGGAAACTAGATGAAATGAACTCATAACTTCCAACTATCTTTCCTGCAAATTACTATTCAGCTTGAGACTTAAGGTATTCAATAAAGATGCATGAATTTCCATTTTCAGTTTAGTTGTGTGCACGTGATTAATTATCTTCATCTTGAAGATCGGTTGAACAAACCAGTGACTGACATTAGCCTACGTAGGTGAGGATATTCCCTCATAGTCGACTGGATAGAGCCTTGCTGCCAGCGAGTGTCTATAGCCCCGGCAAGGTTATCATTACAATTCTCCTAAGTAGAGCCCCAATGCCAGCGAGCGTCCATAGCCCCGGTAGAGTTACTTAGATGGCTTAATCTAGATTTTCAGTATAATCTGCTTTATTTATTTATTTATTTATTTTTTGTTTTCTAATTTTGAAAGATTTCATAAGATATAGCAATTTGTAACTTCATGATGCAAGGAGTGGACACTTGCTGAAATTAAGCTGAGAATTGTAATGGTAGCAAGGGTGACCTCTGATTTTTCACCTAATATCTACACTGGTATGTTCAACAAACCCAAGGATTTTAGGTGTGTCATTGTGAGAAACCTGCTTCAAATTCTCAATCACATTTATTGAATACAAAACTTCAGAAGATGAACAACTCTCTACATTCATGATAGTAACAAGTTATGTGTAAATTGTAAATGGTTAACCTGAATATCCTAAATTTTATACTGTTTTGAATGGTTGCTAGTTTTGCTCCTTAACACTCTAAAGTAAAATAAAGATCCCTGCTGAGGAGACAACAAACAAACCAAACAAACAGGCTGTACAAACAACACAACAAAAGAAGACACTGTACAAACAGAAAGAAACAAAAAGCAAAACAAACAGAAGACAAGCTATACAAATAGCCAACCCAAAAGAAAACACACAAGAAGCACTGTACATTATCCACAGCGTTTTACATTAAGAAAAAAGGACTGCCCCCCCTTTTACCTCAAGCCTGGAAGTAGTGTTTCAAATGCTGGCCATTAACTGGTAATGGCATATCTTCTCCAGTCAAGGTCTTGAGTCTGAAGGTGTTATCTCCTATTATTTCTGAGACTTGTAATGGACCCAGCCATAATTTATCAAATTTTCCATGGCTTCCTTTCTTTTCATGTGCTTTGTCCCAGCACAACACTAAGTCTGATATCCTAAATGTCTTGACTCTTGCTCTTTTGTCAAACCACCTCTTAACAACCGCTTGGTGTTTGGCAAACTTCTCGAGGGCTTGACCTCTTTTCTCCTCTAGTTGTAACATTTGCACTATTCTGGCTTCCCTATGGTTATCAAAGCCTAGATATTCATTGGCAAACTTCCAGGTTGGTATTCTCAAATTAACCGGAAGTATGGGATCAGTCCCATAAACTAAGTGATAAGGTGTGCTACCTAAAGTTGTTTTAAACTTGGTCCTGTCTACCCATAATGCATATCTTAATAGGGCATTCCACTCTCTAGGACTTTTGGCAATTAACCTCTTGATTATGTCTAATAAAATTTTGTTTGTTGATTCAGCCAGTCCATTACCTTGAGGGTAATAATTTGAAGAAAACCTTAGAATAATCCCATATTCAAATGCCCATTTAGAAAATTTTAAAGAAGAGAAAGCAGGGCCGTTATCACATACCAATGAATAGGGCGTTCCAAACCTGGTGATAATGTTTTCTTCAAGAAACTTGATAACTACCTCAGTTGTGGAAAAATTGCAGCAGGTGGCCTCAGTCCACCTTGTACAATAGTCTGTTACCGTCAATATAAATTTGTGTCCTGCAGAAGATGGGGGATTGATGACTCCGATAAAATCCAAGCCCCACTGTGCAAACGGTCTGGATTCGATCACAGGTTGCAGTGGATTGGCCAGATTTCTCCCTTTGTCTGCTGCAGTCTGACAGGTGTGGCAACTTCTGATGTGACTCTTAGTGTCTTTGAACATAGTGGGCCAGTAATAGCCCGCCCTCAGTATTTTGTGTGTTGTAGCTAAATGGGAACCATGGCCGGTTCCGTACTTGTCATGTAGTTCTGTCAACACTCTATCAGCTTCAGTTCTGTTTATGCATCTCAGATAAATTCCATCATGGTTCTTCCTGAATAGAAGACCTCCTTGCACCATATAATGCTGTGCCTTAATCTTCAAAGCTCTCCTCTGAGAAGCCTTCATCTTGCTTGGGTACTTTCCAGCTATCAGGAAGGTGCTTAAATCATCGTACCAGCCTGATGCGTCTTGGGAATTCAATACATATTGTTGTTTTATCAGATTTGGATCCATGTTTGCTATTGTCTGCACCAACGCCTGCCCTCTGACCAGCTTTGCGGGAATGATCTCCATGTCAAATTCTTGCAGTGTGGTGATCCATTTGGCTCTTTTTTCTCCAGGCTCGTTTTGCATCAGCAACATTTTTACTGCTGTATCTGGTACTATGGCTTTAATCTGGCTGCGCAGAATATAGTGTCTAAATTTTTTCACAGCCTTCACTAATGCGAATGCCTGTCTTTCGATATCTAGATATCTCAGCTGTGCATCCTTCAGAGGCACACTCATAAATGCTATGGGCCTCTCTTCATTATTTTCACCTTTCTGTGTCAAGGCAGCCGCGACAGAATGAGAAGATGCAAAGGAGTAGATGTAAAACAGGCTTGTATAGTCTGGACTTGCCAATACAGGAGCATCAGAAATTGCCTCCTTGATATCTTCAAATGCGGCTTTGGCCACTGACGTCCATTCCATCTGTGCATCTTTCTTCAACATAGCATTCAACGGCTACACGATCTCTGCAAAACCTGTTATAAACTTCCGAACAAAGTTAATTTTACCAAAAAATGATTTCAATTCTTTCCTACTGTTTGGTATTTGCAAATTTTTTATGGATTCTATTCTATCCAGATCAATTGCAATTCCATTTTCAGAAATGACATGGCCTAATAATTTACCTTCAGTTACGCCAAATATACATTTCTTAGGATTAAGGGAAATCCCATACCTTTCACATCGCCGGAGTACTTTCCTGAGGTCTTCAGCGTGGGTGGATGCATCCTTGGAATACACAGTTAAATCATCCATATACACAACAATGCATTTACCTGATAATCCACGGAATGCAACGTCCATGGCCCTCTGAAAAGTGGCACCTGCATTAATCAGACCAAAAGGCATTCTTCTATATGCATAATTTCCCCATTTGCAAGTGAAGGTGGTTTTTAGTCTATCTTCTCTATCAATTAAGACCTGGTTATAACCTGAAAAACCATCTAAAAAAGACATCATCTTTGCGCCATTTACTGCTTGCAGTACTTCGTCTATTGGGGGCAAAGGATAATTATCCTTTTCAGATGCCTTGTTTAAATTTCTAAAGTCTACGCACAATCTGATGTCTCCTTTTTTCTTCCTCACTGGTACTAAGTTAGCTACCCAGACAGAATGTCTGACTGGGAAAATTATTCCAGCGGACAGTAATTTTTTAACTTCCTCAAAGATTAAAGGCTCTAGAATGGCATTTACAGGCCTCTGTTTCTGCCTAAATGGTTTGACTTCTTTTCTTAAAGGTATTACGTGAGTTATGATGGACTCATCAAATGTTTTCAAGTCTTCGTAAGTCCATGCTATGACATGTTTATATTCTTTTAGAACGTCCAGAACCTCTTTTCTAATTTTCTCAGAGCAAGCCTTCCCAATTAGTACACTTTGTGGATTTAGCTCAGTCCCTAAGTTATGTAAATCACACCTACCCCCTTCTGTTTTGGGTAAGTCTTTCTGTCTTATTACCCCGTCGAAGTCATAGATGTGTTCTAATTCAATCACTCCTTTTGGTAAGAAGTTGCTCTTTAAGTTGATCATATCTTCTTCGTCCCATGTCACTTCAAGCCTTTCTTGTTCATCAATGATTTGGGCCTCAAATGCCTCATTACAAGTCAGAAAATTAATAATTTGCTGATCCTCTCCGAATACCTGAAAGTGTGTAACGTTGTCTGGTATACTGGGCACGTTAACTAGCTCAACAGCAAATCGTCTTAATCCTGACAGTGTCAATGGTTCTAATGTACTAGCAGCAACTGCTAACGCATCTGGCCTATGGTTCAGCTCTCTAGCAATGGGCTCTATGTTAAAGGCATCAAACGAATCCATTAAACCCCATACTCTATGTCTGTAACTAATCATCTTCTTATAATTGCAGGCATATAGTTTCCTCACTTGTCTGACTACTAATTCAGAGTCTGAAAATACTCTGATGGTTTTTACCCCTTTCTTGATGGCCATGACAAGTCCTAAAATTAGGGCCTCATATTCAGCAATATTGTTAGTGCAGGAAAATTGTAATCTATATGCTGCCAAATGTGATTTACCTTGAGGATTTATGAGTTCAATACCCACACCTGCGCCCTGTTTTGATTTGGACCCATCACATTTTAACGTCTACATGCCATCTTTACTTTTCTGATCTTTTACCTTGGCATACTTTGTCCCTTTTATTGCCTGTGGGGTGTTATCTTGTTTATTCATGGGTTTTTCCGTTTGGTTATCTTTCATATGTGTGTTTTTAGTTTGCAACTCAAAAAGATAACTACCCTTGTCCTCTATTTCTTTTCCTAAATCTGGAATCAAGGCATCTATATTATCCTGAACATATCTGAGTGTTGGATCAGGATTCTCATTTTTCTCTTGTGACTCTACCCTCCCTATGCACTTTTTGTATTCATATTCAATGATGTCTTTGCATATTTCACAATTCTCCTCAGAATGTTGCCTATCATGGACTCTACACCTATTTTTATATAACTTACATTTGACTGGGAGATTGTGTGTAACGCACTCTTCCACCTCTCGTCTAATGGCATGACCAAATTTGTCTATTGCATTATTTTCTTCATCTGAAGAATTTCCATCAAACTCAATGAATAGTGCCGTTCTATTGCTGACACACTTCTTTCTAATGTTTAACATCATAATTTCTTCAATTTGCATCCCATTGTTGGTAACTCTATAGACACCTGGTTCAACAGCAGCATATAATATTTCATTAGTTCGATTATACTCTGTTATCATATGTTTCATTCTGGGCTCTGCCTCTATTCTGATCTGGTTTGGGATGCCTCTCCACGGTAACCACATGTGTGAAAAGTCAGTAGCAATATATCCATTTAATGTCTTGGACCAATCTCTACTTAGCAACATTCCATAATTTACGGGTATATCCACTACTTGAATGTCAATGATTTGGCTTACCCTAGGGTCTGAAGCTAATTGCACTTGAATGTTCATGAGTTCTCCTATCACGCTAACCTCGGTCTTATCTAACTACGTGACAACCTTGGCAGATTTGGTGGGAGTCAGCCCGAGAGTTTTGCATATTCCCAAGGGCATTACGTTGGCTGAAGCACCAGAATCTACCATGCAATTGTGTATATTCTTCCCACACAACCTAACAGTTAACAAGAAAGGTTGAGTATCCCTCTTATCCGCATGTATTACTACATTTGTATTGGAAGGCTGCTCAACTTTCTTACCTTTCTCCTTAGGTGGTGAATCACTATTAGGAACAGTTGTATCAGCAGACACCTTGTTTATTATGGATGTATCCAAGGATTTTAAAAAAGCATTTCTGATCCCTGGGGTCTTCAATAATTCATTTAGAGGTATACTGACCTTAATTTTCTTTATTTCCTCCGACAAGCAATTCATTAATCTTGTTGTCTCTATTGCTTCTGTCTTACTTGTTTGATCCTTTTGCACTGCTGTTCTGTTATTTGTGTGCTGACTAGCTTTAAGTATGGCAGGATTGTTGCTAGTATTTTGATCTGGGGGTGTATTGATGTTATTCGGAGGAGTGGAGGTGGTGAAAGGTCCTCCTGGCCTAGGGTTGTTCCTCAAATTGTAGGTGTGGCTTTTATTTGCCTGTTGAAAGGCCTGCACCTCCTCTGTTTCATTTAATATCTCATTTTCAGATTCAAAAGGAAACTGAAAAGCATTTAACACAAAGGCTGATTCAGGATAAAGACTTTCACAACAGTATGGTTCATCCTCTAGCAATTCATCCTCTTTCTCTTCTGCAGTTGCAAAGGTAAACGTTTCTAAGACTAATGTTGTGTCATATTCTGAGGGTACTACCTCATTACCCTTAGGAATGAGAAATTCAGAGGTAGGAGGTTGTACATCTACGTTGAAAATACTAGCTACCAAGTGGAACTGTGGACAGTCGTGCTCAGCATGGGCATTGGTATTGTGAAATCTGCACCAATTTTTGGGTGCTGTACTGGCCATTTGTATGCTAGTCATTTGTTTTGCACCATGATTATCTGTATTCTCAAAAGGAGAAGCCAGAGTACCGTTGTTGGGCCCAGTGTTCCATGTCTTGGGTGGCCTAGGTTGATTCTGATTTTTGTTATTATTGCCCCAGGTCCTATTATCTATCACTAGCCCCCTATTTTGCATTGGTTGCCCCTGACTGGGGCCTTGATGCTGATTGTAGTTTTGGTTCTGATTGTACTGCTGATTTTGGTTGAGACTATAATTCTAATTTTGGCCTTGGTTGTGATTTTGATGTGGATTGTAGTTTTGGTTGCTTCTTCCATAGAGGTTCTCATTTCTTAACTGTGTCACTTCGGTTGTTAATCTTTTCAAATGTGCAGTAATTTCTTTGATTTCTTCCCTATCCTCTTGTGCTTTTGCCACAGTTACATCCCTAGGAAGTTGGAAGAAAGGCTGACCATTATTTTGACTGTTATTGGAAGTACTAGCCGTGTAAGGAGTTATAGCTTAGATTGGAGTAGGATTATACACAGGTGTATAAGAAGGAACCGGATTTACTAGTGGAGCATGCTGCACAGGGACTCCATTCCATGGGTGTGCCTGATTCTGCACCCCAAAATTTCCTCCATTGACAAATGGACTGTAAGTTGTATGCCTCATTTCTTGGTTCACTGAGGCTGCCTCTTTATAGGCTTTGGATATTGAATCTATGTCAGGTTTTCTTTTGACAAACATGGTGGTTAAAGGATCCAAGGCAACATAGTACATAGCCAACAAGGGAGCATCATCTATGGTATAAGGGGGTACTAGCCTAGAATAGGCCTTTTGAAATCTGTCATTGAAATTATCAATTAGCTCTCCCTCACCTCGTTTTATAGCAGCCAATTTATGATACAAAGCGCAAGGGTCAATGGGTCCTCTAAATCTTGACAGAAATGCTTCTTCCATAAGTGCCCAGGAAGAAATGTAACCATTGGGTAAGTTTACGTACCAGCTAGAGGCCTGCTCATTAAAGGTGTAAGGAAACAATCTACACACAACATCCTTGTGCTCTAACATAGCCCTAAAACATGCTTCTTTAAATATTCTAATATGATCTTCTGGGTCTTGATGCAATTGGTATTTGGGACATATCTTTTCTGGATTTTTTGGCATCTCATGATAATCATTGAAGAGTATGGGAGAATTGACATCGAAATAAGCCATTGCAGGTGTTTGAGCTTGACTTGAACCTGCAGGAATACCTGGATTGATTGGTGGATTAGGATTTAAAGGAGGATTGAGACCTCCAGGAGTGCCTGAACCAAGATTTAAAGATCTAAATAGTGATCTGTCAGGACTCACAATACTACGGATGTTAAAAGGTGACCCAGGAGGTGTTCCAGATGAACTTCCTGCTTGCGATATCTTTGGATTCCAAATTAAAGGGTTTTTAATTCGCCTTGTATCAGGTAGTTGCACAAATATATCTCCTGCACTGGACCTAGACCTAGTCACTCTATTACTGTCGTTAGCCAGTTTGAAATGAAACCTAACTCAGGAAGGCCCTCCTTCTAGCGCCAGAAAACTGTTGATGATCGTTTTGATGCAATCATAACAATAAGTTAAAATTCACATATAATGAACTGAAACTATACTTGAAAGATAAGAAGGAATCATTTGAGATTCAACTAATCCCAAGTCTACAATGGTTCGATTGGTCAAGTTCAGTTGGTCAATGTGAAGCTGTAATGTTCAAGGGGCCTTACGTAGTTTAGGTTTGTTTGGTGGTTTACTGGACTAAGAATATGCAAAAAGGTCATGAGATATGTCAATACTTTTCATTCCTTTGCATGAAAGTGCTACTGTGCTGCAAGTTTTAGATGGTTTTCTTGAATTTTTGCAGCTTTCTTCTTTATCTATTTATGAAAATTGTCTACTTATAGCTCTGTTATGCATGCTTCTTCAAATTTGAGACAATTTCCTTTAGATTTCTACGTTTTCAGCTAAATATTTCAGATGGGTTGGGAAAAGTTAGAAAGATCTAATCTATACCTCATTTAATCTACCGAAGGATCTAATTGTTTCTGTTATGCACTATGTAAATACCACAGTAATTTGATCAAATCCACAGTAAAAACCTTAAATGCAAGTTCTGAGCATTTTCACAAACATACATTTAAAATTGCAAGCTCTCAAAGAAAATATTTCAAAACACAAAGAAGAGCAGGAGAACACTCAGAAGATAGATGCAGAACTCCAGATTCTATTGTGTTAGAAACGAATAGTCATACATGATTTACAATGTAGGAATGACTCTTAGTTTCATTGATCATACTACAGAGAACTTACAAGCTTTACAGATACAGTAAGGCAGCCAGACATTCCACGCGCACCTTACTGCAGACAAACAGGCGACCTCCTTCTTCTACACTAAACTATGCTAACTTGCTGTATGTTCCTAAAAAATCTGTGTAGCCCCTGTTGTTTTCCTAAAATCCCTGTTGTAAAGTATTACAGTGTAGGGAGGCACAATATAAAGACAATCTGATTGTCCTCACTACAGCAGAAAACCTAACTGAACCCCTAGTTCAAACCCTTGGTTACAGCAATAAATACAGGTGAACCAGCTCTTCAAAATATCTCTGAGTAGTGTCAAATCTGGGCGAAATATTGCCCCTTCTGAGAAGTTCCGGCAGCTGGGTAATAACTTTTGTTTGTCTGTTGTAGTAATACTCTCAGTTGCAACCTTGTTCTTCACTTGAATGGCCTTGACTTTTTTGCACTTCATCTTTATCTTCCTGCTCCTGAGATCAGATTTCCTTCCTCCATGAGGTCACTGTGTTGACTTTCTAGTTGCTTCCTCAACTGCAAGCCTGCAAGACAAGACAAGCAATAAGTATTTCATTTATCACATAAACAACAGGAAATTAAAATAATCGTTTAAATCCAGGTGACTGCGCAAAATTGTGGAAATCGGATCCAGAATACTCTTAAAATGCGTTCAAAATGCATTCAGACCGCTCAAAACCCATCGGGTCAACCATCGCTGACCGAAAAAATGCCACGGGCGCCAAAAAAATGGTTTAAAACTCCATCGCTTCATTTCCCGCCCATCGGCATGACCATCGCCATTGGCGTGTCAAAAAACATGTTGGCCGATATTCTCTATTTGGCCGATGTTCACTTCATCCGCATGATATTCTTAGAAATATGATGCTCTCCCCTTCCGAAGGTCCAGATGACGTCATTAGGATGTTTCGCTTCTGTATATTGGGGAAAAGAATAACATCATCATCATATTCATGTCGAAGGAAAATAGGAGGATATGAAATATGATCCTGCTGCTGAGGAAAGGAATATGATGGTGACGTCATCGTCATGTCCAGGCTTCATTAAAATGCAAATGATGACGTCATCATCATGTTTAGTTAAGATCAGGGGATAAATGTAATATCGGGTCACCTAAGGAGCATGATCAGGATGATGAATGTAATATGACCCCTTTGCGGCCAAGGTAACCCTCTCGAAAGATCAGGATGATGATGATCATTAGGATATTTGCTTCTTTGTTTATCAAATCGAGATGACGTCATCATGATATCCGGGGCCTTTGTTAAACTTAGAACATGACGTCATCAGGATATTTCGCTAACCGGATCATGGTTTGGAAAATATCCTGCCGAAGGGAAATGTGATGATGATGATCATCAGGATATTTGCTTCTTCGTTTATCAGATCGAGATGACGTCATCATGATATCCGGGGCCTTTGTTAAACTTAGAACATGACGTCATCAGGATATTTCGCTAACCGGATCATGTTGTGGAAAATATCCTACCGAAGGGAAATGTGATGATGATGATCATCAGGATATTTGCAAAAGGTCATATTTCTCGGTAGGAGGACTTCACGAAATATCGGGTAGACAAACAAGATCATGATGATCTTGACAATATCATAGGATAAAAAAATATGATGATCCTCATCGAATTATCATGATGACGTAACCATCATTTTCCATCTTCGAATCATGAAGATGAGTTGAGGTCATCATCAGGTTTGCGCTAGGGTGATATTTAAAATATGATCATGCTGTTGAAGAATGGAATATCAGCCTCCCTTAAAAGATAGGGTGATCATCGTGATCATGCAAAAGGAGATCAGGAGGATATGAAAACATCATCATCATCTTAGCGAATTTCAGCAAATATCAGGATGATGACCCTCCGATAGGATTTTAACATGTGCATGCAAATATGCCGATGGTGGATTTTCTAAGTCAGGATGATCTTATAATATCAGCATGATGCTCGCGATACAAAAGACCGCTCGACGGGGAAAACTTACTATGACTTAAAGTTGACGTCCGGATATTTGAACCTCAAGATATTATCGGGGGGGTGTTTCAAATATGATGATGATGTTCTTCATACAGCAAAACTGAGTTTATAAAATATGACCCTCCTAAAATCATGATGCTCACGATGCGCATAAGGCCATTTGACGGGTAAAGGGCACTACCACCTAAGATTGACGTCTGGATATTGCGACTGCATGATTTTTATCGGGTGATAGACCAAGATCATGATGACCTTGACAACATGAAAAAATATGATGATCACCTGCGATTATCAGGTTTGACCAAAACTTTGACTGTGCATAACTTCCACATATGGACGAATTTTTAAGTGATGTAAAAGGCAAACCTGCATGGAATTTCAAGCTCTTTCTAAATATGAGGTCACAGAAACAAAATATGAACTTTGACAAACTGACCTCATGATGATGACCAACCTTATCCAATATCATGATGATGATGCACCTGACTCATTTTTACCAAACCGCCAGAAAGCAGAAAAAACACAAGCAGAAGCAAAAAGCAAAGCGACAGCAGGGGTCCCCATTTTGCTAAGGAGCATAATGGGGCGTGTTGTGAACATCACAACAAGTCTGAGAACTGTGGATGAAATCAGAGATACTGAAAATAATCTTCGGGCTAAAGAAGCTCTTCTAAGGACCTTATCTGATTCAGAGCTGGCAAATGTTATAGATCTAAAAACTGCATATGAGATTTGGGAAAAAATGGAACTTCTACATGAAGGAGACAAGTATGTTAAATGTGCCAAGCTTTAGAGTCTGAAAGGAAAATTTAGAAACATGAAGATGAGTGAAGATGAGAATATCACCTCTTACATGACAAAAGTAAATGATCTTGTATGTGGCATTAGATGTGCTGGTGGAGTTCTGGATGAAGATGAAATTGTTAGTAAGGTTCTCAGATCCTTACCTCCTGCTTATAAACACAAAGTTGCTGCTATTGAGGAAATCAGATCCTTAACAACTATCACAAGGGATCAATTGGTTGGTAAGATTTTTGCATTCGAGTTAGCTGAGTTTGGTGATGCACTTCCCAAGACTGAATCAACATTCAAAGCTAGTGCCTCTACAAAAGGAAAACGAAGATATGATCCAGGTGAAAGTTCCTCAAGAAAATCTTCTTGGTATGAGAAAGAAAGAAAGGATCTAGAAGAAGATGAATTAGAAGCTAAACAACTTGAGGCTCTCATTGCAAAAAGATTGCCAAGAGGATCCGGTAAGTATGAAGGAAAATTGCCTTTCAAATGTTTTAACTGCAATAAGATTGGTCATTTTGTCTCAAGGTGTCTGGAAAGATTTTCTAGGCCAAACCCTAATAGATCAATATTTCAAAAGAAGTGTTACTACGTTCATGAAGATGATGATGAAGGAGTAACAGATGATGAATCAGAGACAAGAAACAAATCTAGAAGTGACTAGGTGTTTATTGCCATCAAGGAAGAAGATCCAATGCCCTCTGAATCTGTCAATCATAAAATTATAAAAAGAGCTCTGGCTGCCCAAGTTGAAGAAAAGGATGATTGAGTCATTGACAGTGGATGCTCCCACCATATGACAGGTGACAAAAATAAGTTTATAGATTTGGAAAGGTATGAAGGTGGAGTTGTAAAATTTGGTGATAATTCTGCTGGCAAGATCAAAGGTAGAGGAACTATTTCTTTTGATGGAAAGAATAAGACTAGTAATGTACTATATGTTGAAGGTCTGAAGCACAATCTTCTCAGTGTTGGATAATTGGTGGACAAAGGCTATGGTCTCCGATTCAAGAATAGAAAATGTAAGATCTTTGAAAGTTCCAGAATAAAGATTGCATCTGGTACTCAAACAAAAGGTAATATCTTCCACTTGGTTGGTATTGGTAAAAATTATTTATTTGTTTAAATTGATTAGAGTTGGTTGTGGCATAGAAGAATGTGTCATGTGAATTTTGATAATATCATCAAGATAAGCAACACTCAGGCTGTAAGAGATCTTCCAAGACTAGTGAAACCTATTAATAGTTTTTGCAAAGAATGTCAGTTGGGTAAGCAAAATAGGGTCACATTCAAAAGTAAGGAATAGTCTTCTACCAGATTATTGGACTTAGTTCATACTGATCTATGTGGTCCAGCAAGAATTAGGAGTTTGTAAGGTGATAGATACTTCATGTTATTAATTGATGACCACTCCTGGATGATGTGGGTGACTTTTCTAAAAGAGAAATATGAAGCTCTTGAAAAATTCAAAATATTGAAAGCCATGGTAGAAAATGAAACTGGATTAAACATAAAATGTTTGAGGTTTGATAGAGGTGGAGAATTCACATCCGGTGAGTTCACAGAATTCTGTGAGAAACATGAGATAAAAAGATAGTTGTTTGCTCCAAGGACTCCATAATAGAATGGAGTAGTGGAAAGAAAGAACCGGACCATCCAGGAAGCATCTAGAACCATGATGATGGAAGTAAATGTTCCTCAGATCTACTAGAGAGAAGCTGTAAGCACTGCTGTCTATATTCTTAATCGAGTATAAATCAGAAGCAATACCGGTAAGACCCCTTATGAACTCTGGTTTGGCATCACTCCCACTGTGAAGTATTTCAGAGTCTTTGGTAGAAAATGTTATATTAAAAGAGATGAAGACCTTGGCAAATTTGATGCTAGAAGTGATGAAGGAATATTCTTGGGTTATTCCACTCAAAGCAAAGCATACCGGTGTTATAACAAAAGATTGAGAAAGATGATAGAAAGTACAAAAGTGAAGGTTGATGAAGGTGTTGAAAAACCCTCAAGGTTTTATGAATATGATGAAGATGATCAGAATGATGTTTTGGATCAAACCCCTTCTAAAATTCAGATCTAGACTGATCTAGAGAATCAGGAAGAAGAGATAAGTCTGAATGAAATTGTTCAAGAAATAGAAGTGCAAGAAACTCCCAAAATTCCTAGGTATGTAAGACTGAATCACTCTGAAGATAAGATCATAGGTGATAAAAGCAAAGGTGTTCAAACAAGGAGAAAGATTGCTCAAGACTTAGAAAATTATTGTCTGATTTCAAAGATTGAACCAAAGATAGTGAATGAAGCATGCAATGATGAAAGCTGGACTAAAGCAATGGAGGAAGAGCTGATGCAAATTGAGAAAAATCACACTTGGGATCTTGTTCCCAGACCTAGAAACAAGAATGTGATTGGAACCAAATGGGTCTTCCAGAATAAACTAAATGAAGATGGTGAAGTAGTCAGAAACAAAGCCAGATTGGTCTGCAAGGGTTACTCTCAAGTAGAAGGAGTTGATTTTGAAGAAACTTTTTCTCCGGTGGCAAGAATTGAAGTAGTCAGATTATTTCTTGCCTTTATTGCCTTCAAGGACTTCAAAGTATATCAGATGGATGTCAAGTCTACCTTCTTGAATGGTGACTTGGAAGAAGAAGTATAATTTGAGCAACGAGATGGATTTCAATTGTCTGATCATAGTGATATGGTTTGCAAGTTGAAGAAAGCACTGTATGGACTCAAACAAGCCCCAAGAGCTTGGTATGAACTGGATAAGCATCTTTTGAAGATTGGTTTCAACAAAGGTACTGCTGATAGTAACTTGTACTTCAAAATTAAACATGAAAATATTTTGATTGTTGAAGTATTTGTTGATGATATCATTTTTAGAGGAAGAGATAGTATGTGTAAGACTTTTGCAAATCAAATGAAAAGTGAATTTGAGATGTCTATGTTTGGGGAAATAAATTTCTTCTTGGGTCTGCAAATCACTCAAACAAAGAAAAGAATCTTCATTTCACAGACCAAATATGTGAAATAATTGTTGAAGAAGTTTGGGATGGAAGACTCAAAACCAATGAGTACTCCCATGGCAACCAGATGTAAATTGAGCAAAGATTATGAGTCTCCTAAGGCTGTTCAAGTACAGGTCAATGATTGGAGGACTATTGTATCTTACTCAAACTAGACCTGACATTATGAATGTTGTTAGTCTTGTTGCTAGATTCCAAGCTGATCCTAGATAATCTCATGTCATGGAAATCAAGAGGATTCTCAGATATCTAAAAGGGACAGTTAAGCATGGTTTATGGTATCCTAGAGATCATGATTTCTCACTTCATGCATATACAGATGCAGATTGGGCAGGAGATGTGGATGACTGGAAGAGTACCAGTGGTGGAGCATTCTTTTTAGGGAAAAGATTGGTTTCTTGGATGAGCAAGAAACAAGAGGCAATATCTCTGTCCACTGTAGAAGGAGAATATATTGCAGTAACAGGTAGTTGCACTCAAGTATTGTGGATGAAGCAAATGCTAAGAGACATAAGAGTGGAGTATGAGGAACCTATCACAATCTTCTATGATATTTCAAGTGCAATAAATATATCAAAAAATCTGGTGTTGCATTCAACGACAAAACATATATCCATCAAGTTTCACTTTTTGAGAGAGCAAGTGAACAAGAATGAAGTCAGATTGGAGTTTGTGTCCTCTAAGGATCAGATTGCAGACATTTTTACTAAACCTCTACCTAAGGACTCTTTTGAGTATCTCAGGGAGAAGTTAAGGGTTATTACCCCTCTGATTATGAATTAAGGTGCATTGATGTGCATTAGTCTGGTGGATCTCATAGTCATATCTTGTGGTCCAGATTGATGATGGGAAGCTGCTACTCAGGGGGAGCAGTTGGTATTGATGCAAGTATGTGCCCTTTGCCATTGATGTCAAAGGGGGAGAGAAGACATGTGAAAAACAAAATTGATTGATGATCAAAGGGGGAGCAGTAAAGGAAGAGAAGACACGTGAATGGCTATTGTTGATAGGGGGAGTTATGACAGTCAGTAAGGAGAAGTTCTTGTCTTGATGGTTAAAATAGTTTTTCACATCATATGTTGCCATCAATGACAAAGGGGGAGATTGTTACAAGTATGGGCCTAACCGGTGTTGTCATTGATGTCAACATACTCCTGTTGCATTGATGTCAAGGATTGGATGAGTTATATGCTGAGGATATTGAGAAAATTAGTCCTATCAGGAACATAGAAGAACAGTGAAGACAGTGAGGTAAAGATCCCAATTAAGATGAAGGTTAGAGGATGCGCATCAAAGGGTTTGTAGAAATGTGTCCTAAGATGATCCAGTAAAGTTTTGAGAGGTCCGCATGAAGATCTGAAAAAGTTATGGCCACTTGAGTAAAACTGGTTCTAGCAGATGTTTAGAGGTGACATAGTGACACAGAAAGGTCTAGTGAGATCTAGAAATGCAATATCTTGTTCTGCAGATTTGGTGGAGTGTTTAAGAAGTCAATTTGAATTGACAACTCAATTGGTTCATGGTTTGGAGATCCACAAGCATCTATTCCAATATAACAGTGATGACAGACTGTGTTCTTGAGGTTTTGGATGAAGGAGAGAAAGATTTCAGTAAGCAAAAGTAGTGTGGATGTTCTTGGTGATTCAGGAAATCTTGTGGAGGTCTTTGAATTGTGTCTAGTTCGTGTTGGTGGTCCGCATTGAAGATTGGGCTCGTAATTGAAGAATTACTTCTAGACGATGTTGTTCTTCCTAAGTCTAGCTTATAAATAGATTTTTGTCAACTTTTTGGGATGTTATGGGATGTTTTAGTGCCTCATATCTTGTTTTAGAAATTTTTAGGGGCTTTTCAGAAAACAAAAACTTTAATATCTTTTAGCTCACAAATGATCTTTGCCTAATTCCTTCACCAAAGGTCTTATATTTCAGTTATGAAGCTTTCTGTAAGTTTTCGCTTCAATCTGTGCCCAAATGCAAACTTTCCTAAAATGGTAGGTAGACTTTCTAAAACTAGCAGTTTGCTATTTTTAGTAGTTTTGGAAAAACTGAATGTCCTACATCATTGTTCAAGAGATTATGGAACTAGAAATACTAATTATGGAAAGAAATGAAAACAACTATAATGATTTTGAAGCAACATCTTTTTCAGTGATGCAAGATTGCCCTTACACCACTAGATGCTCCTGCATCAAGTAACCCGACCAATCATGGCTTTGCAACTACTTGGCACAATCTTCTTAGGTCTAGATGGAAGCTTTACCCTGTAAATTGAAACTAATTTCCAAGACTCATCAAACAAGGCTATTAAAAATATACAAAATCAAAAATTACACAAATCTGAACATTAAGAGAACTTAGATAATTGTTCCAAAATTATTTCCACAACCTTTGGAATAATTGCATTTATCAGCTCACTGTAACCTTGGAAAAAAAATTAAGCATAGAAATATTCCATAAGTCTCCACAAGGTGTACACCTAGAACTCAAAATAGTTTGAAAATAATTTGGAAAAATCCACCATCCATAGGACATCACAACAGATGCATCACATGTTTGTTGCTAGACAAAAAGCAAGATGATAAACAAAAATGATAATGAGTCAAGGGGAACATCAAGAAGTAGTACATTCAAATTAAATTTCAACCAGCTACTAAACGAGCACAACCCACTTTGACTTGTCATAAGTTCAAAATACTATAATAGGTACATTTTTATGTCTGTAAAGGTGACAACAATCCAACAATGGATAAAATGTTTCATATTGAAATGCAATAGAAATGCATTGCAAATGACAACAATCAAATTTGAAATTACTCAGCTCATAAAAGAATAGTGGAGAAAAGGCAGAAAAAGTGTTCTTTGATTTGATCGGGCCAATGAGAAATATTGTCTCAAAAATTCAACTATATCACCATGTGTTTGGCAACTTCGTTGCCAATACATTGGCCAACATTATTACACAAATGAAGAGCATTATGTGCAAAAATAAAAACTAATTTGAGGCTTCACTAAGCTAGCTTGACAAAGAGAAATGCTATATATCTTACTAAGACAAACATATGACCCTAGAGATGGGATAATATGAAAAGCTAAAACAGATCATACATCTTGACACAATCCACAAAATGCTATTAATGGTGATATCTGTTTAGGGTAAAATTTGGATTGTTTAATGTTTAGTGTTTAGATGCTTGAATCCTCCTTTCACCCTTTACATTCAAGGATCTAGGGTCGAGTGGCAATTCACTATCATACCCTAGATTGCTGTGAGATGTAGGGAAACTTGGATTAGGGAATTTAATTATCAATTTTCCTTCTCCTATACTCAATTAACCATTAAAACCCTAATTTCACAAATACGACTGTAAACGGAAGAAAAATAGAAAAACCTCTTACAGACAGAAGTAAAATACAAAATCACAGAGTACTTGTTTTTGTGGTTCTGAGATGGAAAATTCAGGAACATAGGAGCGGGTGCCCAAGTCTAAGGTACCAGTTCCTTTGCGGGTTCCTGACCTCCTTCAGACACTGATTTGCACTGTAACTTCTATTTCTAGAAATTCAACTATAGAGGACACAGGAGCGAGTGCCCAAGTCCTGGAAAGGCTTCAGTGTCCTGCTTCTCTTCAGATCCTGAATCCTTGATGGCTGCTGATCCTTCCTGCAACTGCACTTTTCCTAAATGAGACACCTATAACCTGCAATCACAAAACTTTGGGAGGGGGTTGTGGTGTTTAGAGGCTTGCCTCAGTCAAGCCCTGGAGGACACTTAAGTCTCTGAACACCATTATCAGATAGAGAGTGCATGTCCTTGTGAGGCAGAGGTAAAAACCAAAGGAAATGATGATGAAAACACAATATAATGTCACCTTGTAGTGAATATATCATGGGAGGAAGATGCTTTTCATTCCATGGTGAAATGGATGCTCAAATCTACAAACACAAACACATAAACTACACAAATCTGCTCTTGCAACACAATGAAAGCCTTGAATCATCTTGAGGACACAATAGCTTGCTAGTAATCATCTAGTTTACAAATGAATGCCGAAACATGATTTTATATGCAACTACAGGCACTCCCACCAAGATTTTCATAATTCAAACTTACCATGTCGATAAAGGACCCAAATAACAGTCATAAATAGGGCAGGACTAGGGTGCGGGCACCTAAGTCCTCCCCCCTATTTTGGGTAAGGTAAGGCTCAAGGGGTCCTCCCAGGTCCCATTTGTCATGTTAGGTAGGGCTCATTCCATCAAGATGCCAAATTATGAAGTAGGATGTCCTAAATGCATGCAAAAGACCCAGGAGCTAAACCTTAAGAGGGAAAAGCCCCCAAGGGGACATTTTCTAATGTTACATTTAGCCCCCACTTTAATGTGTGTATAAACACAAGGCCAATACATGCATTAAAGTAAGGTCACAAACACAACAAACACACCAAGCATGGAGAAGACACGCCAATCACATAGAAAACAGTAACAGGCACACAAAACATGGAGAAGAAAGTTACAGTCATGCAGAACACATAGAGGACAGTCAATGCATAGAAGACACATTAATGCATGGAAGACAAAAATGGTATCTTTTCTTTTCTTTTCCTCATATATATGAAATGCAGATGCAAGTACTGGAAAGTAACCAAACCTCCCATAATACATGATGCATTCATCACACAGGTCTTTGTATATATGGGGCAACACACATG
The DNA here is from genome assembly GCA_027924645.1 of Cunninghamia lanceolata. Lineage (NCBI taxonomy): Eukaryota > Viridiplantae > Streptophyta > Pinopsida > Cupressales > Cupressaceae > Cunninghamia > Cunninghamia lanceolata. Next base: position 6,962,945 of record BSBN01000596.1, read on the forward strand.
CAAGACATGCAAAACGTCCCAAAATGTAGGAGGCACAACCTAAGGCTCTGATCTTTATACTGCATATGGGGCAACAAACACACCACACAAAGCAAGCATGCCAAAACATGATAGACAAACAATGGTGTGTTCCCTATTTCTAGGCTCATCACCATCTTAGGCACATTACAGGAACACACCGATGATTGGGCTTTGCCACAACAATCACCAAAGACATGCTTAAGGGTTGAGTTAGTCACAGAACTGCTCCCCGCGTCCGCAGAGGACTTTTGAAAATGACAGGATGATGCAATCTGCTCTGAGAAATACACCATCCACGCCTCTGCAGAGGGCTTAAGCTAAAAAAGGATATATGTGATATCCTACCTCCACAGAGGGCTTACATGATTGATTTATTGATTGCAAACAAACTCAGGGTGCATGATGCACTCATCGCGCAAGTCTTTGCACCTGAGGTCAAACACATTGCTAACATCTATAATAGATAGCTTACCTTATATATGCCCCCACCTTAAGTTGGTTGATATCAGGTATCGATATCAAGCATGTTAAGGTAGGAAGAAAACACACAAGGGAACACAGACTCTCGCAAATCCCATGCCCCCCAGAGGTGACATGTACTTTATGATTGCCAAATGTTCCCACAAACACATCCCTGCAAGAAACATGTTAGTGTCTACAAAATCATGATAAACAACAACATCAATGCATATGATTAACCACATAAAGAGCCAAGCATATACAATGAATCCAGAGTTCGAGGATAACCTTAGGGCTATATCACGAAGCTCTCTGAATCGAGTACCGCCAAGGCCGGATTCAAAGACAAACAAAGGTGTACAGAGTAGTAGTATTTTTAAGGTTTGTAAATGCGACATAAACATCACTAAATTCACTATGCGGAAAGCACAAGTGCTTCCACTAGCCAAGCGTTGGATAAAATATACAACCCCATCGTCATATTAGGAACTAAGTCTAATTTTTTATTGCTCTCGAATGGGACACTAGGTCTGCATCAGTAGAAATGTTTGTCGTCATCTTCCCACTAGGTGGAAACACTAGAGGAAGGGAAACAATAAATAAGATAGGAGAAACAAGAGTCTTAGAGACAGTCACGTAGGAGGGTTTCCCCAAGTCACCAACCACAATACTATGTCCGTAAGACACAACACACAACAATGAAATTAGAGAGAGGCAATTTAGAAGAATGATGATACAAATAGAAGGTCACAACAGAGGCGGTCTCCTGGTATCCTGGACCTTATCGGAGTATCCTAGGTCATCCTAGGAGGCCTAAACAACACATAACACATTACGGGGGAAGCACATCATGAGAGAGATAAAGGGTTAGAGATACTTACCTGTAGGGTCTTCATATTATATCTTGGAGGTCACGAACCTCATTGAGAGGTGCTCGATCATGTTTAATGCAAAATTTGAGTGGTTCTTATGAAATTTTTGTTTGTTATCATATGATGTTTGTTCCTTAAATACTTGTTTAAATGAGACTTTTTGTTGCTTATGAGGGGGAGAACAACTATTATTTCCAACTATTAATTGTCGTCTTGCTCTTTTCTGATTTCTAGAAAATTTTCATTATTGAATCTTTCTTGAATGGTAACGAGAATCATCCTATACAATCTTACTCATCTGTATCAGTTGTTGTTCTTACTTTTCTGATGCATTTTGATTATCTCCCAATCCATATAAGGATAACAAAGGAGGAACCTCAGCATAAATTTTGTTTCTTCATGGACGAGGTGGGTTATCCAATTGTTTCTTATCCACTTCAATCATTCCCATGATACTATTATAGTCCAAGTAATCATCCTCATCTACTTGTATTAAACCCTATTCCACCATATTATTTTCAGTAAAATAGGGAAAGGATTAGTGAAGATTTGTAAATTCTAATTCGACAGAACAATTGACTTATTTCCATTATCATTCATGCTCAATACCTGGATGACATTTGAATCAATAAGGTCCTGTATCTCATGTTTAAGACGCATACATTGTTTAGTGTCATGTCCTTGTGTACGATGATAATGACAAAAGGCATTAGCATCGAAGGTCCTTGTTTACTAGGATCAATAGGCTTGATTGAGGGAAGCTTCAGAATGTTGTTACTCATAGCTTGGTTCATGATAGAATGATAGGACTTAGATATCGGAGTAAACTTTCTTGGTTGATATGATGGTTTCTTTGGATTATTTATAGCAGACACATTCATATTTGGTCCATTGATCTTGATGAAACTCCTATTATTGTTCCTCTTAAAATTGTTTTGTGATGATCCACCCATGGATTGACCAACTTGAGCCGATGTGTTTTGGTTTTCATATTGAGTAGACGAAAGTTGATAATCATGAAGGGCAGTACATAAATGTTGAAAGGAGTTATATTTCATCAAGAGAATCTTATCACAAATATTAGGTTGTAGATTTGTAATGAATATCTTTTCAACATCCTCATCTTTCATCTGATACTGAATCTATGCATAAAGTCCTTGATATCAACTAATGAATTCAGTCAACTTTTCTTTGGGACCTTGTTTGCATTGAACCAAGTCAATAAGGGTGACTTGAGGTCTGATATTTGCTTGAAAATGTTGTAAAAATTTATCAATCAACTATGAAAAGGAGTGTATTGAATTTGGAGGCAGAGAGCAAAACCATTCTAAAGTAGTATCTTTGAGAGATCGCAGGAAAAGTTTTGCTAACAAATCCTCTTCAAAATAAAAATCACTACACATAGCTGTAAATGCTGCCACATGAATATTAGGATCACCTTTTCCACCATATTTTTCAAAGTGGGGAGTTTCAAACCTCTCAAGCATAGGAGTTCTCAAAATTGCATAGGACAGGGGATTACGGGCATGATATATTGGTAGACTAGGCTATGACAAATTTGTCAAGTTTGTTACCTTTTGTTATAAAGCAGTCATGCCCTGTAAAAGTTGGTTTAGGATGGCATCATTGGGAGATGAGGTTTGTTGTGAGGAATTAGAACCAAAGTGAGGAGGTGAATGAGCTTGAGATACGATAGGTGGAGGCTGGGAATATGCCAACGGTGGCTGGACACAGTGATAGGTGGAAGATGGTTGTGAGTATGTAATAGGTGGTTGGAAATGAGTGGAATAGATAGGTGGTTGAGAACAATTATGCATAGAGGATGTCCTTTTAAAAACCAAAATTTGATAATCAAGTCCCACAGCTTTGTAATTAGTACCATTAGATACTCCAATACTAGTGGTAGCATTACTACAGGCATTTGCATCAGTTGTTAAGATCGTTGATGTAAAAGTTGATATTCTCGTAGTTGCTATAGGTATGGATACTTGAGTATGAGATGGTGATAAAGTGTTATTTATCACTTGTGCACATTCGGTCACCACCATGATATTGGTTTGTACAATATGTGCTAGGCCACGAATTGCATTTACACCATCTTGTCCCTCTTTTATCAATTCTCTTATATTATGAATTGTAGGGACAACTTCTTCAACTATTCTCTCATTTTCCATAAATGATTGAAATTCAGCTAGCTCTTTATCCAATTTTTCTATTCGCTCATCAGATACATACCCTATCATGAAAAGTTTGTTCTTCCATTGTGGTGGGAGCATGTATAATATCTTGTACAATTTGAGTTTCTCCTTTGGTAAAGAAGGTGTTCAAAGGATTATTAGAGGTAGGAATGTCGTTTTCAAGAGCACTAGATCCCATTAACCTTTTACTTCTTCTCAAAGGGATATTGTTTTTAGGATAGCATGTCATAAATCTTATACAAAATCACACAACACACAAACCAAGAGAACAAATCCTAGGAGAAGGATATGATTGACGACCAAAATGCTTGATTTTTTGTACCTTTTTCAATGCAAACGAATGGAACGAAGGTGTTGTAAGGATTTTAATTAGAGGAAATAATTTATATGTCTGATATTAGTCCAAAATAGCAATATGATCACTCTCAATACACTCTTGATGTAAATCCAAGATTATGCCAAGTTAAACTATAGTGAAAATATGTCCAAATAGCCACTTTTTTCACCAAAACTAAATGTAACAAAGCATAACAAAGGGAGTTGTGTGGAAAATGATGATGGATAGGGAATAATATAAGTAATAACAACCACTTGGTGCCAAAATACCCAACACAACACGCTTTTAGTGCCACTTAAGGTAAAACCCTAGTGAAAATATAGCAAAATATGCAATTTTTTCACGATTTTTCAATTCCAAGACCTAGAAAAGGGAGTGTTGTAATGAATTTTAGGATGTGTAGTGTTGATGTATAAAATTGCATAGGTTCTAACACCAACATGGGAAGTTTCAAGAATGTGGAACTTGCTACTTGAAATAACCTCCAGATTTTAAAGAAGCTGGCTCTTCTCTATTTTAAATGGGTTTTAAGGAAAGGGTAAGAAGTTAATAGGATTACAGATACAATTAAGAAAATCTAACTATGGTGATGTGCCTGAGTAAAAGTATTCCCTTCAAATTAAGCACAGTGAAACTATTCTCAAGATACAGTTATATTAAAGAGTAGATATTGCATGATTAACATAAATAGATAAAATGAATATAATCAAAGGCTCACAACCAGACACTTTGTAATGACATAGATAATATCAACCAAGGCACAGAACAGAGTTCTTCTGATTTAATTTTCCAGCAACATAAAAGGCATAGATACATTAACTTTCTTATCAAGAACAACAAAATAAAGGCCAAATGACATTAACTAGTCACAACAAAGTATCTGACTTCTCTTTTTAGATCTCTGACAAAACTTATCAAAAATATCTCTATCTCTGTGTATGTCTATATGTATCGATCTATTACAAATACTACATATTTATAACCATAGATCTGATTCTAGATTATTTGTAACAACCAAATCCCAATGGCCCAATAGAACTGAAGATAACTGGAAGTCCCCAAGCGGTTACGATCCTCTGAATCTAAAACAACCATCCTTTCTTGCAGGCTCATTAGCTGGGGCAAAATATATGTAGTACAACTCCTTCATTAAGAGACAGACACATGGCAAGACCCACGCACCTAAAACCTAAAATATTTCTGTGACAGATGGTAGTGTCTGCATCAAAATGAGAAACTCCTTTGTCTCTCAGAAATCAATAGGAAAATGACACTTGTCGCATTCCGCAGCCTTCAAGACTTGATACGTTTCTTCTTCCGCAAAGCCCTCAAAACTGTGTCTTTATGTTCGGGTGACCTCTGCTTATGACACTTGTCGCAACCCACATTACTTTAAAATATGAGACACATTAATAATGGGACCCATAGCCTTTAATGTACATTAGCTTCAAAAGGAAAAATTGGGACAGATGGCATCTTCCGTGCATGCCAGCTAACATGTGGTGACACCCGCAACACTGCTTGAAACTTATAAAACTTTTGAAACTCCCCATGGAAGCTGACACTTGGTACAACCCGCATAAAAGTTACAAACAAAAAGTTTCTTCCTCTGATGTCGTGAACAAAACAACTCCTCCTCCACGACACCACGTGGCATTCTCTACAGGCTTGAAATTAAACATTACTGTGGCCCACCATCTATCTTTACAAACATCAACGTGATATGGAAAGAAACACGCAACAATGTTTGCAACAAAATAAAAAGACATGCAGCAAACTTCGCACAAAAGATAGAACTTTAGGGGCTGCCTCCACATGCTACATGTGGCAACACCCACAACAAAGCTGGAACTTATAAAACTTTCAACTATTTTCTACGTGGCGTGCTCCACACAAAAGTTAATATTTGAAACAATATTGCTGCTTTAACTGTGGCTTGACACTTGGCAGCTTCCGCACAAGGCATTAGAAACCCGCGTAGCTATTCCTTTGAAACTCGCACAAAAACAAAAGAGACCCGCGGACTTGTTGCAACTGAAAAAAATGTAGTCTTTGACACTCTATAGTTCTTGGCGACCAACAAGACTTCTGAGCTTGCTCTGAAAGAACCCAAAACTGGCAAAAATATATGTATTGAAAACATAACTTAGAGTCACAAATTTTGCAATGCTGTCTGATAAACAAACCATTATGAATTAGAGAGTCCCTATCTACTCTGTAAATCTTGAAAAGCAAAATCAAGATTAATTATATCCTTATTGGAAAAAGTTTGTAAAATTTGTACCACAACCTTTAATTGAAATTCGAGCTGGGCCATAGGTATCAACACAGCCTCAACTTCCTTGATTGATGATAAATCACTTAAACCTTGGAAAATTGCCTAATCATTTTGCTTGGTCAAGAGCAGGGCTTTGATGCCATCAATCATCAACACTGTGTTACTATCTGGGAATGGTGAAGGAAGCCCCAGTTGCACCAAATCCTCTAGATGTTTCTTCATATTTTTTACTCCTTCTTTCACTGTATCCAGGAGCTCTTGACAATTTGTAGCTGCAGAGTTGCAACTCAAAACCTCATTGACTTTTTTAGCAGTGACCATTTTGTCATTGATACCTGCTGCTAATAGAGTCTCATCTATTGTGTCATACAATTTCTTCAATAAAAGTTGAGAGTCAGAAACTCTCAATGAAACAGTTGACAAGGTGGCCTGCACTGAAGTTTCTACCTTCTCACACAGCCGTTGAGCATTTAACAAAAATGTTAAAGATGGTTTTAGCTAGATAATCTCCTCAGAGATTCTTTTCCATACTGAAACATATAGCTCTTTCACCAAATTTAAAACTCCAGCATTCTGTGGCCTATTAGGTAACTCAATTGTCAGTTGCTTTGTTCTTTGTTGCTTAGCCAAGAGTTGTGCTAGAATTGCACCATTAGAATTCTGCTCACTTAATAATTTATGTTGTAATTGTGTGGCCTGTTGCAACTTATCTTGATATTTCTTCTCCAAAGTGGCCTTCTCCTATCTTAAAACAGTCACTGTAGCCTTTTCTTGTGCTAGCTCAAACTTAAGAGAAGCATTCTAGGCCTATGTAGCCTGATGTATCTGAAAAGAAACAATATTTTGCAACTATTTGTTCAGACTCTCAATCTCATTCTTCTTGGATTGAATCTCCCCAGCAAGGTTGCTACTATTCATTTTCTCTTGAGCTAAATCATTCTATGCTTTTTGCAACATCTTGGACACTTTCAGATAGTCGGTTGCAACAGTAGATGCAGTCTCATTTAGTAGCTCGACCCTATCTTGTGGCCTGAAAAGAGACATATCCATAGCCACAGCATTCATTGAATAGTCTTGGGGCTGCATTTGTTCATTAGGTTTCACCACATTTGGAGACAAATGTGTGACTGTTAGTGATTGTTGAATGGGATCAAAAAGTGACCTCATGTGTGCCACAGCAGGGCTCTTGTTTTCCTTCTTCCTCTTTTTATCCATTCAGGCCTCTCTAGCCCTTTTTGTTGTGTTTGCTTGGGCTTGTAATGTAGGAGGGGATGCAATGTATCCTCCAGCAAATGAATGACCTTGAGGTAGGCCATAAGGAATAGCAGATAAATGTTTGCTAGAAGAAACTTGAGGAGGGGTTCTTTTTGGCACAGATGGAGAAAATAATGGTAATGAAATGGCCTGTGAAGACATGGCCTATGAAGTGGCAATTGTGGCAAGGGTTGATGAAAGCACAACAAAAGTGGTAGGGGATATAAATGCCTGGCTGATTGGGATTGCCACTCCTATAGTAGAAGAAAGAGATACAGGAGAAAAGGGAGAAGAAACACTTATCTGAGCAACCAAAGAGGTGACTAACAGTTGTTGTTGTTGTGGTTTAATTTCTTCCTCTGACTCCTGTTGCAGGTGTAGTTTCCTATGTTTCCTAGGTCTCTCTCCTGTTTCCTCTATTTCTTTCTCTTCAACATTTACCACAACCGGTGGTTGCAAAGGAGCAAATCTGGAACCCCCAGATGCTGAGGCTATTTGAGTCCCTATAGTTGGTAATGACACCACACCTTTTTTCTTCTCTAAGGTGCTAACTGATTGGGGCCATGAAGATGTAGGGGCAACAGATGAGGCCTGTCCTGTTTCTTGCATAACTTGGGCTAAATCTGTTTCTTCCTCTGACTCCTCACCATTCTTCTAAATTCTACTTGTGTCTGGGCTTGAGGTTGGGGAGGGATGCCATTCATCTTAGATTGATTCCCATTTCTCATCACTGTCAATATTCCTAAATAAATCAGTGATCTCTGAAATCTCTTGCCTATATTTCCAATAGGCTTCAATCTTTTCTGGTTTCCAATCTTGGGCCTTCAATGCTTTCCTCAAACTGGTAGTCATTCTTAACTTAGGGTCAAATTCCTTCTCTTTGACATAGAAGGTTTCCCATGGCCTGGCCCCCTCAAAGGGCAAATCAGATAATTCTAGATATAGGTCTGCGTTATCCTCTTTTGGATTCCTTCTGTCCTCCTAGAATGGACGACCCTCATGTACCATTTTAGTATGGACCTTGTTATTCATAATCCATGAGGCTAGAAAACTACCTAGATCGTATTTCCATTTATCTTCAATGATGAGCAAACCAAGGGTAGCTAACTTCCTTAACAAGAGGTTCTCTGCATCTCTAACTTCAAGTGTCATATTTTTCCTGACCCATGGGATATCATACATCTTCCTCTTTCTTTTCTTGTGGCCAAAATCATTATCAACCATAGACACCTGTCAGGTTACTTGTAAGAATATGAACCTAGGGGTCAATACTTTAGGTAATAGCACAGGCTCCTCATTCAAACCATGGACTCTGATTATGGTATTATGTGCCCCAAAGAAATAATCACAAGAAATTGGGCAATTGGTCATAAAACCCCTTATACCCTATGTCAATCTATGTTCTACAGGCTTAGGGCTTAACTGGCAAAAAGCAGGGACAACAAAATGTTCCCAAAACTCATAAGGATTAGAAACTTCAGATAACACACATGTCCATGCAGACACAGGGATGGTTTTGTTGTGACTAAAGTCTGGGTCATACATATTCAATTAAATATGCTGTACGAAAAGACTATGGTTTTGATACAGCATAAGGTGGAATAAAAAAGTAGAATACCTGAAAACTCACCTTGACTTGAAATTTGAGAGCTGATCAATCATGACGTTAGCAATTTGTTCTGAGAAATCCAGTCGGTACTCTTGTGATTTGTCCACAGTTTTCAATCTGAAAATGATAGTTATTTTCCAGTCATGGACTGTGTTATCCTCTCTCATCCCAAAAATAAAGGCTATCATTGAAAGTGCCTCTTGAACATTTTGACTGAATTGTGCCCACCCAGTGGGTAGTGTGGGCATATGAGTATTATCATCTCCCAGCTGCATCTCTGAATTCAGGAACTTCACTTTGTTGATTACATTTTCCCATGTGTTTTGCATTTTAGCAACAGTTGGAAATGTAGCTGTCCTATCATGCTGTAGGGCCAGCATGTCTCTTATGGCCTTGGGCATAATGTGTACTATGAAGGGGCCCTGTTGTATAGTATTTGATGGTGCATGAAATAGTTCTACACATGACTCGATTAGCTTGAAACATAGGTGAACACTAGGAACCAGGAACTGTCCCAATCGCGAGGTCCATATCCTCATACTAAAAGTCTTGGACTGATCGCTGTTTGCTCAGAGAATACACCTTTTTATGTACCCCCTCCTAGAGAGCCTTGGTATTCTTTTGAAGGGGCGTATCAAATATGCCATCTGCATAATCCTTCACCTTTGCTGGGTTGACAGAATATCCTACCTTAGGGACCCTTGTTCTTGGATAGGTTTTCCTTGGTTGCGTGGGCGTTGAAGCATATGATTTTCTATTCAATAGCTTATCAATTGACTCATAAATTCCAAGTCGCTCTTGAGGAGACTATGTTTCTGACATATCTATATCCTATGAGGAGAATGCGGGAAGCTTTGACACAAGAAAGAATGAAACTGTTTAACAAGAGTGATACTTAGCTGAAAGGCGCTTGCTAGGGACAGAATTTGGATGCAATAGTGATTCAAAATAGAAGGTATAGCAGAGAATGAGGGCTACATTTAGGATTAAACACTAACTTATTGATGCTTTATGGAGGTAATCAATGACACATCTTATCTTATAAATGGCATTAATGTCGAGAAACAATTAGTGTATCTTTTTGAAATCTGCATGGAACGGAGTGTCATATGTTACGGGAGTTGCCATCTTTCCTGAAAAGTGTGTACTTCTAGGGAAACTTAGGGATTGTTGAAACAACCTTAATAAATGCTAGACCAAAAGAGAAGGGGCTTTGCACTGCTGACACATGTTCACCGAACACTTATTGAAAAGAAAAGCAGGAAAGGAAAGCGGGAAAACAGGAAAGCGAGAAATGAAAAGAAAACTAACTATGATACATTAAGAGCCCCTCCTTAATTGAAATGTTTCAGATAGATCCCATTTACTAGAATCTCTTTAGGTTCTCCATCCATGGTCTCCAGTTCAAATGAATTTTGTTTCTTGCAGGAACAAATTTTGTAAGGACCCGTCCACAATGATTCAAATTTGTTGTGTCGACCTGGCTTAGCAACTCTTTCATCCCATTTCAATACTAGAGAGCCAACCTCAAAAAAGGGATTTGAAGTCTTCCTATCAAAACAGTCCTTAACCATTTTCTAATGTTTCATTAATGACTCATGTGCCTTTTCTCTTTTCTCCTACACTTCCAGCAGTTCAGTAAGTCTAACTTGCATGGGCCCATTCTCTTCAATTTCTATCTGTTTTAACAATTGCAAAGCAGGGATCTCTAAGCTCAGTGGCATTACTGTTGGTTTACCATAAACTAATTCATAGGGATAAATTTTGGTCACTTGCTTTGGTGTGATCCTATCAACCCATAGTGCTGTATTAACTTATGCCACCCTCTATGATAAGTTGTCCCTATCCTTTTTATGAGTCTGATAAGGTTCTTGTTAGTGGACTCTGCCAGACCATTACCTTGAGGGTAATAATTTGAAGAAGTCTTCAAATAAATCCCATTCCTTAATGCAAACTCAGATAATTTGGCTCCCAAAAATGATTTAGCATTATCTGATATAATAGTACGAGGAGGACCAAACTGAGCAGTTATGCCTTCTAGAAACTCTAATATAACTTTTTCTGTTGCCTCTTTGAGTGGTACTGCTTCACTCCACCTAGTAAAGTAATCTGTTGCTATGAGGATCCATTTGTGTCCCATACTTGACACTAGATTGATCATACCAATAAAATCCAGACCCCATTGAGTGAAGGGTTCATCCACAACTATGGGGCTTAGAGGCATTGCTGCATTTCTCCTTTTTCCTGTATAAAACTGACAAGCCTGGCATTCTTTAACCAGCTGATAGCAATCTACAAATAGGGTGGGCCAGAAATATCTTGCTTGAGTTGCTTTGATTGTAGTGGTCCTTGCTGAAAAGTGTCCACCTGAGGCTCCATGGTGTAATTCATGTAGTATTATTTAAGTTTCATCCTTCTCTATACATCTCAAGAGTATACCATCAACATTTTTTCTAAATAGAATATGATCAATTAGTACAAAATGGGCCCCTTGCTGCCTATAGTATCTCTTCTTATCATGGGAGAGCTCATTTGGGAAAATCCCATGCTTCATAAACTGTATCCTATTTTTTACCCAAGAGTCTTGGTCAACCTCTTGGAGTTTCAACACATTTTCACTTTCTGCTCCTTCAGCCACTAATCTTTCAATGTCTTGGGTCATGTATTGGCACAACCCCTTGCCTCTGACTAACTTGGTGGGTCTTACCTCTACATCATATTCCAGGATCTTTTTTATCCAATTGGCTCTTTTCTTAGTAATCGCACCCTCCATAATATATTCTCTTACACTCGGGTGGGCCACCAATATCAGAATCTTGTTTCCTATTACCATATGTTTGAATTTTTTAAGGGCTTTTACCATGGCATATGCTTGCTTCTCCACAAAATTATATCTAGCCTCATAGTCCCTGAGAGTCCTGAAGAAAAAGGCTATTGGGTAGTCTCCTTCTTGCTGATCATCCTTCTGAGTTAAAACAACAGCAACACTGAATTCTCCCCCATACACATACATTATGAAAGATTTAGAAAAATCTGGGTTTCTGAGTACTAGGGATGTTGAAATGGCTTTCTTGACTTCTTCAAAATCCTGTCTTCCTTCTACAATCCATTTGAAAACTAGATCTTTCTTAAGCAACAATGGCATTGGTCTTATTAGACTTGTAAAATCAGCTATGAATCGGCTAACAAGGTTGATTTTCCCTAGAAAGGATTGAACTTCTTTCTTGTTAACTGGTAGAGATAGATTCATTATGGCTGTGACCCTTTTTGGATCAATAGAGACCCCTTCCTTTGACACTATATGCCCTAAACGTTTACCCTGAGGTATTGCAAAGATACATTTCTTGGGATTCAGAGATATTCCAAACTCTTGACATTTCTTAAAAATAGCCTCTAAATGGGCAAAATGATCCATAGCATTCTTAGCAAAAATAGTGAGATCATCTAGATAGATCAGAATAATTTTATTTATAAGTTCCCCAAATGCTACATCCATTGCACACTGAAAAGTAGCTCTAGCATTTGAAAGGCCAAAAGGCATTTTAGCATATGCAAATGCTCCCCACTTTGTAGTAAATGCAGTCTTATGCTGATCTTCATCTACCAACCAAATCTGATTATATCCTAAGAAACCATCTAGCAAGGAAAACCTTTCTGACCCAGCCACAGTCTATAAAATCTATTCCATAGAGGGCAGGGGATAATGATCTTTCAAAGATGCTATATTCAAATCCCTAAAATCTACACAGAGTCTTATGTCACCATTCTTCTTTCTTACTGGCACTAGGTTTGATACCCAGGTTGAATGCTTAATTGGAAAAATAATCTTTGATTCTAGGAGCTTTTGCAGCTCATCCACCATTAAAGGTTCAATTCTAGGATTCATTGGCCTTTACTTTTGTCTGATTGGTTTAGATCTTCAGTAAGATCTATGGTGTGGTGGATGATATCTCTATTATAGCCATGGAGGTCCTCATATGTCCAAGTAATCACCCTATCATACTTTTCACACAAATCAATCAGCCTTTCCTTTTTTTCTTGGGTTGTAGAATTGTCAATTTTCAATCTTCTTCCTTCACTAACTTGGATCTCAGAATAATCTTCCTTATTTGCCTGAAACCTCCTCTTCTCTAGGCTTACATCCTCTGGGTCAAACAAGTTTTCTAAAGTAATCAGCCCTTGAGGGAGTTTATTTGATTTCAGCTGGATAATTTGATCACCATATGCTTCCTCAATTTTAGGATGTAATTGATTAGCAAATTCACCTGATTGTTGTAAGAATAAGAGTACTTGGAAATCATTACCAAAAACTTGCCAATTTTGGTCATTATCTGGAATAGTTGGTCTCACTATAACTTTGACTGACTCATTGTTAACTAACAGATTACTTGCTGACTCAAACTGTGAACCAATCTATGCCATTCTATCTACCTCAGAATTTTGGGCTCTGGGAACCACGTCAATATTGAAAACCTCAAAACCATCTATCAGGTCCCAAATTATGTGCCTATAGGATCTCATTCTTACATTTTTGGCTATTGCTTTCTCTCTGATTTGTTTTACTACCAGTTCTGAATCTCCTCTTACTATCAGATTCTTTATTCCTCTTTTCTTTGCCAACATGAGTCCATGCACCAAAGATTCATATTCAACATCATTATTGGTATAGGAAAACTGAAAGTGAATGGCTCTTAGAATTTTCTCACCATTTGGGGCAGTAAGGCAAATTCCTGCTCCATCACCATTTTTACTCCTAGCCCCATCAAAATTAAGGGTCCAGATTTCTGAGTTTCTTTCAGATTCTTGACTCTGTGATGCTTCTTTCCTTAAAACATTAGGGATCTCTTGGTCTTCTTCAAATATGACATAAGTGCCTAGACTTGTAGAGTCATAATTTCCATAGGGATCACTCTACATCATAGTCAATAACTAATTATTTTCTTCTTCCTGTTGGTCATGTTCAGTCCAGTCACCCAACTCTTCAACAAAGACTCTCTCATCCTTATTCAACATAGCATGGGATGCTTCTAATTTTGGGGTTGGTTCATTTGTGATATGGTCTTTGGATAATGGCTTAGACAATATTTTCATCTTGGTCCCATATTTGGTTCTCAGGATGAGGTGTGACCAATCTAGTGACATATAACCTCCTATCTTAGCTATGAAATCTCTGGACAAGCATAAACCAAAAATAGGGGGGATATCTATGACTACCACATCCTGATTGACAATTATATTGGGACAAGTATATAGTTATAATGGAAGTTGTTTGATTTTTCCTATTGTTTGAATAGATTTTCCATCCAACTGCATGACCCCTCTTGTAAGTGGTTCATATTTTATCTTTAAAGCATCTGCTATCTACTTTGGCATTACTATGGTACTGGCCCCAGAGTCTATCATTGCATTATGCAACAGTTTTTTCCCAACTATTAGAGTCAAATAAAAGGGATTTGGTGTAGATTTACCTACCTCAGATGCATTATTCAACAGAACTGTTGTCTACCGAGGTACAATATCTTTGAGCTGAAGCCTCTCTTTATCAATAGCTCCTCCCTTAGTACCAGTGTGTTTAGGGGCTTCTTGACCTTGCAGAGCTTCCTACAATAGTGTCTTCTGCTCAAGAATAGCTAACATATCCCAGATTGACACATGTGCTAGAGTTCTTTTCAATTGGTCCACCACATTTATAAGCCCTAATGCTTGGGTCTTTGAATAATAAGGGTACCTTGTCTTTTCTAAAAGCCATCCCAAGGCTACTTAATTCTGCACAGGCTGAGGCATGTCTTGCCTAGAGACTATGTTGTGATGATTTTGAAATGGAGGAGCTCCCATGAACTCATTATTAGAGATTTCGGGCTGCTCCATTATCCTCCTCTTTGATCTAGTATAATAGTCTGACTGCACCAATGGTTTCTGTAGACACCCTAAAATGACCGTGTCGTCGAATCACTGGCATTTCGTAATCTGTCAAATCACCTGCATTTCACACGTTAATTAAATAATCTAATTATTTAATTAATTTCACCAAATTCTTCTAAATCACATACTTTCGACATTAATTAAATAAATTCTCTTTATTTAATTAATTAAAGTAAATTCATCTATTATTCTTCCACAATTAAATAATTTTAATTATTTAATTAGATCATTATCTTCTTTCCAAAAATCAAGTCCACATTAATTAAATAAATCCAATTATTTAATTAATTCATCACAATTCTATCTTATCTACAATTAAATAATATTTAAATTATCTAATTAAATCAAAATCATTCTTCCAAAATCATGCACAACAATTAAATAAATTTATTTATTTAATTTGCTTTCAAATCTTCTAAATTAAATAATTCCAATTATTTAATTATTTCTTCCAATAATATCTTCTCTAAATTTAAATAAATCAAATATTTATTTAAATTGCTTTTTCTTCTAAATTTGAGTTATTTGATTTATTTAAATTGATTTTTCTTCTAAATTTGAGTTATCTCTAATATAACTCAAGCTTTCTATATTTAATAAAGCAAAATAACTTCTTTTCTCATGCAAATCCCTTCTTGTTTTAAATCACTTAATTGATTGTTTTATTCTTTTAATTGATTTATCTCTTCAGTTAACTCATTCTTCTATTCTTGATAACTCCTCTCATGCAAAAGAAAGCAAGACACTTGTCTTCTTCTCATTCGTTGCACGTTCCTCAACTGTTCTTCTCCATTGATTCTTCTGAATTATTTGGACCGTTGATCGATCTTCCTTGAAACCTATATAAACCCCCCTCATCTCCTTCATTACCTCTCTCTTCGATCGTATTCTCAGGCATACTTAACAGAGCTTTGAGCATACAAAATGTGTCGATTGAGCAACCTTATGATCTCTTAACATTGATCTTTGAGCATATTGAGCACACTACTTGCTTGTTGCAGCTATGGTTTCGCAACTTCATTGAGCAATCCACACTTCTCCAAAAGGGAACAATACAGGTTTTGGTAAGAGCTTTCATTTTGTCTATGATTTTATGATAATAGCTTTTACTTAGATTGGTTCACTTTATGTGATTGGTTTTTGGTTTTATTAGTTTAGATTTAATCGATTTTTCCTCACACCATTCTGGCATGCCCGGTGGGACGCACTAATCCCTTTGTTCCTTTGAGAAATTGTTTTTTTTAAGTCACAGTACGATATAGTGCAAACGACATTGCAAAGCGCTTCTGGCAGCATCATTAAGCACTATTGGAGGTACAGTTCAGCACCCTTGGGGGCACTACGGCGCTTCTGGAAGCACAGAGCCTCGCTTTTGGTATCACAGAACGATGCTATCGGAAGCATCGTTAAGCGCTTTTGGCTAAATTAGGTTTTTGACTTCGTCTTGTGTTTTTGCAGGGTTTTCTCATTGCATATCTCGTGGATTTGTCTGACAAGTTGTTGTATTTATCTTTTGAACCTACTTTTTGATACTTCCTAAACTGATTTATTTAGGGGTATTTTCGACATTTGCGTTAATCTATTGTGTTGATACATTTTCTAAGTTTTTTGGATTTCACGATTCAGATCTATCAGATATTATTGCTCAGAATAGTAGATCAACCATGAAATCCCATTTTGACCTAGTTATTTTGACAAAAGCTAAAAAAAATTTGATCTAAGACCATGCAGCACATCTGGTATAATATTATCACGCTTTTGAATATAAAGTACAGCGCATCTGATTCTTGCTCAGCGCTTCTGGTAGTATTCTGCAATGCTTCCGGTATACATGACATCGCTTTTGGCATAACAGTATCGCGCTTCTGGATGCACAGTACGGCGCTTCTGGATATTTTTCAGCGCTTTTGGTAATATTCTCTGACACTTCTGGTCTGTGTTACAGCACTTTTGGAATATAGTAAGTCGCTTCCGGTAAGATAGTACAGCGCTTTTGGTCAAGTTGATTTGTCTTTCGCTAACTTGTGAATTTTTGGTGGAATTGACTGACTTGTTGCAGCTTCTTATTACTCACACAGAGCAAATAGGGGTTTTAACATGTTCATGCAGGATGAGCATTGAAGAACTTTTTGATTTATCTCACTAAGTCTTAGAAACACATTGCATGCTTAAAAGGATAATTGAACAAATCTTTTTTGCAAATCTAAGTCTTAGGAACATACTGATTTTCTTAAGGGACAATGGACATGTATGCATAGACACCTCAATTTTCTAAGGAACAATGGACATGAATGCCAAACACTTCAATTTCATAAGGGACAACTGACAACTACAAACATGTGTGCCTAGTTTAGTTGCACCTTATTTTTCTTATAACGGGACAATTGAACCTTTGTTTGACGTGCTTGCTCTTACTTTTCTGTACTTCCTTTAGAAGGGCCTACTTTTGGATTGCGCTTCATCCAAAAGGGACAACCCTAAGCGGAGTTTTCCTTTGAACCACTATATAAGAGGGATAAGGCGAAAGCCAAGTCCTAACCGACGTCAGCCTTACCTTGTGGTGCCAAACTGAAAAGAGGTGTACTAGCTCTTTGTGGAAACAATTTTCACATTGAGCGAAGTGTTTGATACTCTTAGTAGGATTGGTTAAAGCTTTTAGTAGCTTGTCACATTGCTCGTAAGGCGTTGGTCCCTCAAAGTCACTAAGAACCATTTTAGATAGAGACTACCCGACCTACCTCCGAACATTGTGGTAATCATCAGTGCAAGGGGAATTGATTTAAGCCCTTAAGATACTCACCATTGGCTCCCTTGAGAAGAGATAGTATTCCCTTGGACATAAAACTCTTGTGATCTACTTGAGCTTTCCAAGGGGAGGGTGAAATATCCCTACCTATTGTCTCTCGCAAAGATACTAAATATCTGACACCTTTATGGAATGATATTTTTATCGACGGAGTATTAAGCTATGAGCTGATCTATTGCAATGAAACCTTGTCTCTAGGGATAAAAAGTGCTTGTTATTGATTGCAATTGTCTTATACCTGTGGAAACATTGGGCTTGTTTGGAGCCTCAAACATACACTATCTGTTGTGTCATTCCCTTGTGTGTGCCAACATTGTTTGCTGTGTTTTCTCTTGCCAACAAATCCAATTAGAAACAGAAATAATCTATCAAAATTTTGCCTTTTAGAAACATCAGACACTACTTCAGTGCCCCTGGTATTACAATAGCTCGCCTTTGGTAGTATAGTAGATCGCCTTTGGCATAGCAGTAATTCACCTCTGGCAAAACTCTACTTCAGCACCCTTGGTATAACAGTAGCTCGCTTTTGGTCACTGTAGCTCACCTTTGGCATAGCAGTAACTCACTTCTGGTAGCTCAGTCCATCACCTTTGGCATCATAGTAGCATGCTTTTGGTTGCACAGTCCTGCGCCATTGGTCAAACAGTATAGCACTTTTGGTCCAGTACTTTGTGCATCAGAGTTTATCCGTTTCTCAAAGCATCTCACAGAAACCCAGCATTACCTTTCTTGTCCTAGTGTATTCCATGGTAACCACTAGGCTCCAGCAAACTATGAAGTCCAAGCAAGTTGTCCCTAAGAAGCGCAAGTCACCTCCTTGCACACCACAATTAGGTCGTCTCAATATTACTCCCAAGGTTACTCCTAGTACACCCGCGGCAAAACCAATCAGCTCTCTGAACATGCCGCACATTGACGAACCAAGCAATCCTCAAGAGGGTAGGGTCCCTTTGATAAGTGCACCGCAATACACCACTGGCTTGCCTCAGGATTTTGTCCCACAAGGTTATACTGTAGATTTAGTCCCATCTCAAGAAGAGCGACACTTTGAAATAGGTCAATCCTCTCAAGAAGATGGGCAAGATCTTGATGAAATCATACAAGAGCCTAGAGTCGTGGCTGCCTTTGACAAAATCCTTAGTGAGAACCAAGATCATTTCTTTCGCTTGCTTGCAGAGCAAGGCACCAAGTTACCTCAAGATTTTGATTTATCCACTCTCAAGGAGAACAACAACACCCAAGATACCATACAAGCGGTGCAAACCATGTCAACGGTGACTACGCCCTTACCTACACAAGGCTCGCAGTATAGGAATCCCCTTTTTCAAAACCCAATAGAAGAGAGAGCCATATCATCACTTCTGACTCCTATGGAGATCTATAAAAACTAACAAGAAACTCTCCAACGTCAAGCAGAGTTAGCTAAGCAAGCCACCTTAGCCCGATTGAATATGCAACCACCTCCTAAAGTGTCCACACCGGTCGTAAGTGGAATCTTGGTTACCCCATCACGCGTAGGTTTCCCACCAAATTACAATCTGGGGAACAATTATGTAGCCATGCAACAAGGGTCTCAACAAATGCCACCTCCTATATCATCACACCTTCATGTTTTTCAACCAATTAGAGTCATGCAACCCCAACCACAACATTCTTCTACTCTCGTCCTTAAGCAACCCCAACCACAACATTCTTCTACTCTCATCCTCAATCAACCCCAACCATCGCAAATCACGTCTACCTATGTCCCTCCTCCACAACATTCATCCACACTAAATTTCTTTCACACATTGCCTAGCCACCCTCAACATTCCCAACATCAAGCTTCCCAAAGCTATGTGCCACCATCGCAACCTAATCAAATGCACTTTAGCTTTCCTCCACCCAATTCTTTTCTTCAACCATCACAAAGCCAACATTCTTACCTAGCGCCACCTCCACCTCTACCCAATCAAAACCTCCAATTCCAACCCAATCTGAACCAATCGTACAACCCGTATGATCCCAATCAATCTTACGACCCTTATAACACTAGTATGCATGGCTTACACTATAATCTTCCGTATGGGCAACACCAACCACTTTTTGGACAATAGGAGATGTTACCAACGCCTCCCACGACTATGGAGCTAAAGATCGCAGAAGTTCAACAGCAGCTATTTGATCTTACGTTTGGCCACACCAAAAAGACCTTTTCCTTAGAGGAAGTGTGTCCTTACTCTTTTGATCGGTCACTACCAATGATCCCTTTTCCTCAAAATTTCACTATTCCCAAGTTTGATAAATACAAAGGAAAAGGTGACCCAAAAGACCATCTTAGGGAATTCTATCTTGCTTGCTTTGAGGTCTCACATAGCGACACATATCTTATGCGTCTCTTTCCTCGCAGTCTTGGAGGTCAAGCAATAGAATGGTTCTCACACTTACCCACGGGTATCAAGTCTTTCAATGAGCTACCAGAGAAGTTTGCCACCCACTTTTCTTACAACGCAGAGCATGAGATTTCCATGATGGATCTATGCAACAATAAACAGAAAAATGGTGAAACTTTCATTTCTTTTCTTCAATGATGGAGACAAATGGCTAGCAAATTCCCTTTTAAGATTCCAGAGAAATAACTTGTTAGCATATTTGTGCAGAACCTCAACCAAGAGTTAGGTTTCCATTTGCAAATTCTTAGTGCTACAACCTTCGATGAAATCACATACAAGGGAATTAATATTGAAAAGGCCCTCATTGCTAAGGGCGTGGTCAAAATCTTTAAAGAAACGAAAGATAGCACTCCTCATCAACAATCGAATGATAAACCCAAATATTGGAATAAAAACAAAAAACGTGGTCAACGATGGGGTGGTCGATACTAAACATGTCCAAACGTTGCAAACACCGCTGCAGCTCTCCAAACCAAGTCAAGCTCCACCTCAACAACAGCAGCAACAAAGGCAGCCTTATCAAAACCAACAACAATGACAACAAGAGCGGCCTCAACAAGATTACGCTCCGCAACGTCAGTTCACTCCCTTGGGAGTGCCCATCGAATCAGTCTTACAGCAAGCTTTACAGAAAGGGCTCATCACCTTACCTGATGCTCCCCCATATGGTGAACCTATTTACAAAACTGCACGTTACAGAGACAATGAATATTGTGAGTTCCATAGGAGCAAAGGGCATCAAACCGCATCTTGCATGAAACTCAAGCACCTCATCCAAAACCTCATCGACGGTAATCAAATCACTTTTGAGAATGAATCACCAGTTCAACACATGAACAAAGATCTCGACATGTACAAGGAACCATTCCCTCATCATGGTCCACCTCCTCCTCAGGATAGAGGTAAAGGTATCAATCATGCTTCCACGTCCTTTGATTCCATTGTAGTTTGTTTTGAAGAGAGTCGAGTGTCTACCCTCACAATCAAAGGCAAATCTATGGATTGCGCTATTACTACTCGTCGTGGTCATGTCACCATTCGTGGTCCTACACCTAGGCTTCCAGTTCAATCTAATTATAATCTTGTCAAACATCTAGGGAGAACACCAGCACAGATCTCTATTTTGGACCTTCTACGGTCATCACCTGCACATAGAGTGGTGCTAGAAAAGCCCTCCAAGAGTCTTCCGTTCCTAACAACATAGTGGTCACGGATTTCCAAGCTATAGTAGGTAACATTGCTTCACCCTACAATGTGGTCTTCTCTGAGAAAGACCTCCCCTCCCATGATCCGTGTCACAATGATGCTCTTCATATTGAAGTTCTCATCCATAAGCACAAAATCAACCGTATACTCATAGACGGTGGTGCTGGTCTCAACATATGTTCTTTAAAGTTACTAAAGCAATTGGGATACTCTGAGGATCACGTCAACACTGATCATAGTATTACAATCAAGGGGTATGATGATGCAGAACGCCGTTCAGAAGGTGTTATTCACTTGCCTATACAACTGGGCCCTGTCATGCTTGAAACTAGGTGTCAAGTCCTTGATATTGAGCTGCCTTCCAACATTATCCTAGGCCACCCATGGATCCATGCAATGAAAGCTGTTCCCTCCATGTACCATCAGTCCCTAAAATTCCCATACAATGGTACGGAGATAACAATCCCAGGAGACCCCAATCCTTTTGAATTCTGTCGTGTCTTATAAGGAAGCTATAAGAATTGCAACCAAGTGCCTAAAAATGAAAAAGCCCTTGACTTCCCACTATATGTTGATCCTGAAACTCTGACGCAAGCCTCTACAAGTGAATCTACACCCCTCCCCAAAATCACAGCTCGCATCCGAGATATAGGCTTTGGCACTTACGATATCTCTGAATCTTGTTGTGTAGGGTGGATGCCTCTATCTCCAAAATCTTACGGCCAACCACCCATTGCCAAAGTAACCAAAAAAGTAGCTATTCCTCCCCCAACATTCCTAACCCAATTCCAACATGGACGGTTATTGGAAGAGGAAACTATTGAGGACATTTCTTCTTGGCTCTATAAGGAGAAAGAACTAGTCACAATACCAGTCAAGCAATACGGCAATGGCTTAAGAATAGTAAAAAACATGGGCTATAAAGGCAAAGGTGGCCTTCGGAAACAGAATCAAGGAACTATGGAACCCATTGTTGTGACAAAGAAGCTAGATAAGAAGGGATTAGGATTTGGTAAGAAGGTACCACGCGCCTTGGACATCGAGTATATCCTCAATGAGGTAGCTGACACTTTTCCCGCCGATTTGACGTCTACAGAGGATATCATCGATGACTCTTCCCTCCATATAACCAACCTATTCACAGAATCCTCCATTTTTACGCTATCCTCTGTATCCTTAACCTCCACCACAAACACCCAGAATGTAACACTTGTCTACCCTGACCTTATCGATTGGGACCAACAACGGTCCCCCGTTATAGATGTATTTCAGAATGACGAAGCTTTAGCTGAGTTCATGGGAATGCGGGAAGGTATCCATCTTGGCGATCATAAAGAAGGTTTTGTAATGGAACTAGAGCTGACGGCTTATTTTGGTGAGAATGCCAAATCCTCCAGTCGCAAAAGTGAAAATAAAGAAAGATCTCTAGGTGAAAACTACACTGTGGCACCTCCTGATCACAAAATAGTAAAAACAAAGGACGTATCCAAAGGTGAAAACCCAACTGTAGCACCTGAGGATGGAGGATTTGACCTTCCCCTACCATCTAAGTATCAAGAGAAGTCAGCTCTCCTAGTGGAAGATTCTACAGAAATAAATCTTGGCACAAAACAAAATCCAAAGACCACATTCCTAGCAGCATCATTATCTGAAATAGAGCACAAAAATCTTAACAACTTCTTGCAATGAACCATCAATTTTGCATGGACCTATGCCGATATGCCAGGGCTAGACCCTAAGCTAGTAGTTCATTATCTCACAGTTGATCCAAAGGTGAAATCAGTCAAGCAAAAGCTGAGAAAGATGCACCCTCAGATAGCTCTCTTGGTAAAGGTGGAAATACAAAAACTGCTAGATGCCAAGTTTATACGACCAATTGACTATTCAGATTGGTTCTCAAACATTGTACCTATGTCTAAACCTAATGGGCGCATACGCATGTGTAATGATTTCAGAGATCTCAACAAGGCATGTCCCAAAGATGACTTTCCACTACCAAACATTGACATTATAGTGGACTTGACAGCAGGTCACGAGATGCTTTCTCTCATGGATGGATTCTTAGGCTACAACTAAATAAGGATAGCAGAGGAGGATCAACATAAAACAACCTTTACTTGTCCTTAGGGCAATTATTGTTGGTGTGTCATGCCGTTTGGTCTGAAGAATGCAAGAGCAACCTATCAGAGAGTAATGACAGTGATCTTCCATGATCCCTTTCATCACATCATGGAAGACTATGTTGATGATATATTGGCTAAATCTTCTAGGGCGGATCACATACAGGTTCTAGGACAGATCTTTGATAGGCTCGAAAAATACCAAGTAAGACTCAATCCAAAGAAGTGTGTATTTGGTGTAACATCAGGGAAGCTGTTCGGATACATTGTAACTCGTAGAGGCATCGAAGTTGATCCAGCAAAAGTAAAGGCTATAGTGGAGATGCCTCCACCAAAGAACCTTAAAGCACTAAGGAGCCTTCAAGGAAGGTTGCAGTCCATTCGGTGTTTCATATCACAGCTAGTAGATAAATGTAAACCCTTTCAACACTTGCTCCGAAAGGATGTCTCATTTCGATGGGACAACAAGTGTCAGGCAACGTTTGATCAACTTAAAGAGTATCTAGCTACAGCTCCTGTATTGGTTCCACCAGTTGCTAACAAACCTTTGATATTATATATCTCTACCACAAACTCAGCCCTAGGGGCCCTGCTAGCACAAAATGATGAATCAGGAAAGGAGCATGCAATTTATTACATTAGTAGAACCTTGGTGGGATATGAGCTCAATTATTCACCAATGGAAAGGGCTTGTTTAGCAGTAGTGTTCACCTCCCAAAAGTTGCGGCATTACATGCTGAACCAACACACAAATCTGATAGCCAAGATTGATCCCTTGAAGTATCTACTAGCAAAAGCAGCTCTCACAGGCAGACTAGCTAAGTGGGTCATGATCCTTAGTGAGTTCAATATTGAGTACACGGATCGTAAAGCAATCAAAGGACAAGCCCTCGCGGATCAACTAGCAGAAGCACCTATGAAAGATACACATCCTATGGTAGCAGACTTCCCTGATGAAAATCTCTTCACTCTTGCTACCTCCATAATGTGGAAGTTGTATTTTGATGGTTCTTACACACAGCATGGATTAGGAGCCGGCATCTTATTTGTTACACCTTAGAATGACTACATTCCAAAGTCATATCAGCTTGCATTCCCTTGCACCAACAACATAGCCGAGTATGAAGCACTCCTTATAGGTCTCAATACAGCAGTTCAATGGGACATCACAGAATTACAAGTATATGGAGACTCACAGCTAGTCATTCACCAAATCATAGATGAATACCAAACAAAGGACAAAAAGTTGGTCCCCTACAAGCAACTAGTGGATGCTTACAAACCACACTTTTCTAGCATCACATTTGAGCAAATTCCAAGAGAGCATAACAAAGCTGCAGATTCTATGGCTTCTGTAGGGTCACTGATCGACATGCCTGCAAATACATAGAAGTGTGAATTCTTGATCGAGCAATTGTTGATACCAGCTGTCGATGTTCCTATTACTGAAATCATCTGTGAACTTGTTGGTCCCAATTCCCCATGGTATGAAGATATCTATGAATACCTCAAACATAATACCTTTCCTCCTAACCTATCATCCACCCAACGCAAAACCTTTATCCGTTGATCCTCTCGTTATATCATTCTGGGTGATACACTATATCGCCGAAGTCTTGATGGTATCCTCTTACGATGTCTTAATGTGGAAGAAGTTGAAGCTACCTTACGAGACATACACGAAGGTGTCTATGGTACTCATTCTACCGGTCCTAATCTTGCTAAGAAGATACTCAAAACAGGTTATTACTGGCCTATAATAGAGCAAGATTCTGCACAGTTTGCTAAGAAGTGTCTATAATGCCAGTAGCATGGAGATTTGATTCACGCACCAGCTCATGAATTACAACCTGTGACAACTCCATGGCCTTTTTCTCAATGGGGTCTCGACCTCGTAGGACAACGCCACCCTTCCTCCTCCAATGGCCATAAGTTTATCATTACAGCCACTGAGTATTTCACGAATTGGGTGGAAGCCATTCCTATGACTTATATCACTGGTAAGCAAATAGCCAAGTTTATCCTAAACTACCTCATATGCCGGTATGGTATTCCCCAAGCCATTGTCACTGATAATGGGAGACCATTCAAGAACCAAGATGTCCGTGCCTTGTGCACACAATACAATATCCAACATTGCTTTTCAACTCCCTACTATCCACAAAGTAACGGCCAAGCTGAGGCTTCCAATAAGACCATTCTCAAGATCCTCAAGAAAATAGTCAATGAAGCTAGTCGTGATTAGCACTTGCAACTTAATCCTGCCCTATAGGCCTACCGCACTAGTATCAGAACACCAACTGGTGCCACACCATATGCCTTGGTCTTTGGCTCTGAAGCCATCCTACCTATAGAGGTCGAGATCCCATCCCTCAGAGTATCCATGTAGGACCTGATCGGTGGAGAGGAGTATCGCACTTCCAGATTAGCTGAGCTTGAACTACTAGATGAGAGGCGCCTCGCCGCACTTAATCATCTCCATGTCTATCAAAACTGCCTCTATCGTAATTACAACAAAAAGATCAAAGAAAGACAGTTTCAAGTTGGTGATCTTGTACTTAGGGAGAATCAGAGAAATCAAGCAGATCGAGAGAGAAAGGGCAAGTTTGAGCCCAATTGGTTAGGCCCCTTCATTGTGACAGTAGCATATGGATCAGGAGCTTATACTTTAGCTACACCTAACGGCATTCCTCTGGATGAGCCACTTAACAGTGTCCATCTCAAGAAGTTCTATG
Organism: Cunninghamia lanceolata; assembly: GCA_027924645.1. NCBI lineage: Eukaryota > Viridiplantae > Streptophyta > Pinopsida > Cupressales > Cupressaceae > Cunninghamia > Cunninghamia lanceolata. Next base: position 6,989,194 of record BSBN01000596.1, read on the forward strand.
CCTAATCCTCAGAGTATTCCAAAAAAATAAAAATAAGAAAATAAAAAAAATAAAAAAATCCAAAAAAAATCCGTCCTCTGGTGAAAACCTGGCAAACAGGTGCCTTGGATAAGTACAAATAGTGAAAACCTACCAAACAGGCGCTATGTGTAGAGTTAGCATCCATCGTCTATCAAGTCCTGTCCACTCCTTGTCTAGTTCAAAGCACACCTTTCCATCCATCCATAATAAAACCATTGACCTTGTTTGCATTTCCATCTCCCTATCTAGTATAGCTTAGAAATTTTTCAATGTCCCTCGTCGTCATCCCACGTCTTGGTCTGTGTCTACAGTTAACACTGTCTTGTCCTAGGTCAAAGCTTTTGATGTCTTCTTCAGCAATCATCCATACAGTTTCCTCTACCAGAATGGGGGCAACTCTTTCCTTAACTTAGGTCTAGGGGAGGTTCCTTGTTCGTGGTTCGCAACACATACTTCAATCTTTTCTCATTTCCACAGGTAACACCCTTTAACAGACACATCGCTCCTACAATAAGGCTATTATCTTCTCAACCCTCTTCCTACATAATCACATCAACCAGAACTACATATCATCTCTTCTCAATCTTAAGGTACCTTGATCCTATGGATATGGGTATGTAGGCAGTTTGGAATACAAAGGAAGTTTCCAGTACTCAAATACATAAGATCCCCTCTTCTCAACACTTTTCCCACATCATCACACTTACCAAAACTACATATTATCTTTTCTCAATCTTAAGGTACCTTGATCCCATGGATATGGGTATGTAGGCAGTCTGGAATACGAAGGAAGTTTCCAGTACTCAAGTACATAAGATCCCCTCCTCTTCATCTTGACCCATCTCATCACTCTGTCCAGAACTACATATTTATCACTTTCATCTTTCATCGTTGTGTGCCTTGATCCCGTGCATACAGGGTATGTAGGCAGTCTGGAATATGAAGGATGTATCCAGTACTCAGGCACACACGATCCATCATTCTCCACCCACCCCAATCCATTAGCACTGTCATCCTTCTAGTCTTCCGTTTGTCAAAATCCATTTGCCTCAACTTGACTAACTCAAGCATCAAGCTAGCACATCCTTTCAAAGCAAAAAGTCCTTAACAAACCTGAAGTAAAGCAGCTTCCTTCCAGAGTCATCTACGGTCCTACATACCGATTGCCAACATCAGCTAAGTCCCGCTTAACCAAAGCCCTAGATCCACAGGCTTGTCTTCTGCGAAGTGTTCCATTGTCGAGACCAACACACGCGTCTCCTGTGGCATGTGGCATTTCCTGCAGCGAGACATTGTCTTTTTAGGTAGATATCCCCCTTTAACGGACACCGAGTTCCTACGATAAGGCTGTTATCTTTCCTATCCAATCTATCTTGAGCAACCTCTTTGGCAAGAGAATATGTTGGCTGTATGTTTACTTTGTAAGTCAGTCAATTTGCTTTTTTTGGTTTATCTTTTGTTCCTTTTCCAATACCTATTCAAGACTACCTTGATTTATCTATAATCTTGGTATGTTGCGATGTAGTACGGATTGGGGGCATAGTCATTGCTTTTTTTTGTATGCCGTGTTTGAGGAATGATCTTTAGCATCTTTCTTAACATCATATTTATCTTGTGTGTGTTAAGACCTAGCATCTTACATATTAATACACTTCTTGCATTTACATGTATTGAAGTTTATTTTATGTTCAAGACTATGGCTTATTCACATGTACCAACAAGGTCATATTATGTCTAAGGGGTCTAAGTTCAAACCGCTTGCTTGCAGAGTCAACGTCCATGCACTCAGACATTACTGCACCCTAGTCTTTTATACCTTGGTGGCAAACTATCCATGTGCTATATCAAAAATAAGGATTGCTCTTTATATACAATTGTGAAACCATTGCAACAAGCTCATCCATTTACACCATCCATTTTTCCATGGCCTTATATAGTTTTCCAGCAAAGATCGATCAAGAGTCTTTCTCTCATGTTCTCTCCTATCTCCTTTCTTTTGTCTATCATCAATGTCCCTCGTCTGTCTCCAACAAAATCTTCTAGTCGAGCGTCAACACAGTTCTTCTGTCACTTCCATGTCTTTCCTCTTGAGGGGGCACCCTACGCCAGCTACGCTGGGGCAACTACCTACATTGGGGCATCAAAAATTGTATCATGTCTTCAACTATCGATTTCTTTGAAGCAACGCTACACGTTGCATTGCATCAAAGAGGGGCAAAATGTAGACACCCTAAAATGACTGTGTTGTCGAATCACTGGCATTTCGTAATCTGTCAAATCACCTACATTTCACACGTTAATTAAATAATCTAATTATTTAATTAATTTCACCAAATTCTTCTAAATCACATACTTTCGACATTAATTAAATAAATTCTCTTTATTTAATTAATTAAAGTAAATTCATCTATTATTCTTCCACAATTAAATAATTTTAATTATTTAATTAGATCATTATCTTCTTTCCAAAAATCAAGTCCACATTAATTAAATAAATCCAATTATTTAATTAATTCATCACAATTCTATCTTATCTACAATTAAATAATATTTAAATTATTTAATTAAATCAAAATCATTCTTCCAAAATCATGCACAACAATTAAATAAATTTATTTATTTAATTTGCTTTCAAATCTTCTAAATTAAATAATTCCAATTATTTAATTATTTCTTCCAATAATATCTTCTCTAAATTTAAATAAATCAAATATTTATTTAAATTGCTTTTTCTTCTAAATTTGAGTTATCTCTAATATAACTCAAGCTTTCTATATTTAATAAAGCAAAATATCTTCTTTTCTCATGCAAATCCCTTCTTCTTGTTTTAAATCACTTAACTGATTGCTTTATTCTTTTAATTGATTTATCTCTTCAGTTAACTCATTCTTCTATTCTTGATAACTCCTCTCATGCAAAAGAAAGCAAGACACTTGTCTTCTTCTCATTCGTTGCACGTTACTCAACTGTTCTTCTCTGTTGATTCTTCTGAATTATTTGGACCGTTGATTGATCTTCCTTGAAACCTATATAAACCCCCCTCATCTCCTTCATTACATCTCTCTTCGATCGTATTCTCAGGCATACTTAATAGAGATTTGAGCATACAAAACACGTCAATTGAGCAACCTTACGATCTCTTAACATTGATCTTTGAGCACATTGAGCACACTACTTGCTTGTTGCAGCTATGGTTTTGCAACTTCATTGAGCAATCCACACTTCTCCAAAAGGGAACAATACAGGTTTTGGTAAGAGCTTTCATTTTTTCTTTGATTTTATGATAATGTCTTTTACTTAGATTGGTTCACTTTATGTGATTGGTTTTTGGTTTTATTAGTTTAGATTTAATCAATTTTTCCTCATACACAGTTTCTTCGAAGTGGATGCCTCATTCAAAAACACTGAATCTTCTTCTTCCATCCATGAAAATAAAGCATGTTTAGGGGCTATTTCCTCTTCTTGTTGTATGGACATTCCTTGCATTTGGGCTACGATTACTGCATTTTGAACACCAGGGGACTGATATGGTGGAGTGTTAGAAGTTGAAAATTGTCTTTCTAACCCTCTTTGTTCTGCTATCTTTTGCTGCAAATTACCTCTGGGACAATCTCTAGGCATATGAGCATTGTTGCAGGGAAAGCACCAAGCATTTGTGTCCTCTGCTAAGTTATTTTGCCCTAGAACCATTTCCCTATTGGGGTTATGAGGGACAATTTGTAGAGGTGTAGGGATTGAAAGCAACTGGTTTGAGGGCTGAGGATTAGTTTTCCTTTAAGGATGTTGATATTGATTTGGTTGAAAGGGAGGCCTATTTCCTTGATAACCTTGATAAGGGGGTTTTGGATAGGGATTTTGTTGTCTCTTTAGATTAATTATCTCATTTGAGAAGATTCTTAGAATGTTCTTGACATCATCCATTTCAGATGGTTGAGCAGAGGTGGTTGCCTTGGTAGGTTGTTGAGGTACTGAAATGAATACATGGACACAGGTGGAGCTGTAAGATTAGGAGCTTCTTGTGGCAAAGGTAGGGTAATTTTTGGGAACATGGGCATAGGAGGTCTTGGGGGCAATTTTCCAACATCTATCAAGTTATTTTCAGCCATGACTACCAACTCATATGCTTTTGGTAGTGTCTAACCTCTAAGAGACTGAATCATTACTGATATATCAGTGTTTAAAGCTTTGAGGTAAAACACAATAGCCATATTTGATAATGGTCTTGCTGTAGCAGGAATTCTATCCCAAGTCTTTTGAAATCTATCATGGCTTCCTGTGGTGCCCTTTTGATAGTGATCAGTTGTTGCAGCAAGGAAGATTTATCACCTTTCTCTTTAAATATTGCAAAGAAAGCATCACCAAGCTGATCCCATGTAGATATTGTGTTTGGAGTGAGAGATCCATACCAGTCCAGAGCCTTCCCTTTGAAAGAGGCTGCTAGCAGCCTTATAGCCACATTCTGTTGAGTGATAACATGTACTACACACACATTAGAAACATCTCGCATATGCTCTTCAAGTGTCTTGAAATCTTCTCCACTGAACTTAGGTAGAGCCTTCAGAGCATTAGTTGGAATAGCATCCCAAGTTGCTTGTGGTACTGGGAGGATAAGAGGACTACCAGTATTCCAATTGGCATAGTTCCTTGGAGGTATAGGTGCTCTCATATTTCCTCTTTGTGTTGTTGCAACTTGATTCACTCTTCTTCTTGGAGTAGCTACTAATGGTGGTAAAAGAATGCCCGGATTAGCAGTAGACTGAGCTCTTGTTGTAGGTCCATAGCTTTGGCTCCTTGTTACTCTTTGGCTCATACGATCTTGATAGAAACTTCAATAAAGTGTCCCACCGGGTGTGCCAAAAATTGTTGATGTATAAAATTGCGCAGGTTCTAACAGCAACATGGGAAGTTTCAAGAATGTGGAACTTGCTACTTGAAACAACCTCCAGATTTTAAAGAAGCTAGCTCTTCTCTATTTTAAATGGGTTTTGAGGAAAGGGTAAGAAGTTAACAGGATTACAGATACAATTAAGCAAATCTAACTATGGCGATGTGCCTGAGTAAAAGTATTTCCTTCAAATTAAGCATAATGAAACTATTCTCAAGATACAGTTATATTAAAGAGCAGATACTGCATGATTAACATAAACAAATAAAATGAATATAATCAAAGGCTCACAACCAGACACTTTACAATGACACATATAATATCAACCAAGGCACAGAACAGAGTTCTTCTCATTTAATTTTTCAGCAACATAAAAGGCATAGATACATTAACTTTCTTATCAAGAACAACAAAATAAAGGAAAAATGACATTAACCAGTCACAGCAAAGTATCTGACTTCTCTTTTTAGATCTCTGACAAAACTTATCAAAAATATCTCTATCTCTGTGTATGTCTGTATGTATCAATCTATTACAAATACTACATATTTATAACCATAGATCTAATTCTAGATTGTTTGTAACAACTGAATCCCAACAACCCAACAGAACTGAAGATAATTGGAAGTCCCCAAGCGGTTACAATCCTCTGAATCTAAAACGGCCATCCCATCCTATAGGCTCATTAGTTGGGGCAAAATATATGTGGCACAACTCCTTAATTAAGAGACAGACACATGGCAAGACCCGCACACCTAAAACCTGAAACATTTCTGTGACAGATGGCAGCATCCGCATCAAAACAAGAAACTCCTTTGTCTCTTAGAAATCAATAGGAAAATGACACTTGTCGCGTTCTGCAGCCTTCAAGACTTGATACATGTCTTCTTCCGCAAAGCCCTCAAAACTGTCTTTATGCTCGGGTGACCTCCGCTTATGACACTTGTCACAACCTGCATTACTTTAAAATATGAGACACATTAATAATGGGACCCACAGCCTTTAACGCACATTAGCTTGAAAAGGAGAAAACTGGGACAGATGGCATCTTCCACGTGCATGCCAACTAACATGTAGCGACACTCGCAACACTGCTTGAAACTTATAAAACTTTTAAAACTCCCTATGGAAGCTGACACTTGGTACAACCTACATAAAACTTACAAACAAAAAGTTTCTTCCTCTGACGTCATGAACAAAACAACTCCTCCTCTGTGACCACCACATGGCATTCTCCGTAGGCTTGAAACTAAACATTACTGTGGCACACCATCTATCTTTACAAACATCAACATGATACAAAAAGAAACACCCGGCAATGTCCGCAACAAAATAAAAAGACATGCGGCAAACTCTGCACAAAAGATAGAACTTTAGGGGCTGCCTCCGCATGCTACACGTGGCGACACCCGCAACAAAGTTAAAACTTATAAAACTTTGAACTATTTGCTACGTGGCACGCTTTGTACAAAATTTAATATTTGAAACAATACTATGGTTTTAATTGTGGCTTGACACTTGCCAGCTTCCGCACAAGGCATTAGAAACCCGCGCAACGATACCTTTGAAACTCGCACAGAAACAAAAGAGACCCGCGGACTTGTTGCGACTGAAACAAAATGTAAAGTCTTTGACACTCTACATGTAGCAAGTAATACTGATGATATCATTCAACTCAATCCATAAAATTTGTCACAAAACGCTTGGAGTGCAAACTAGGTCAAACCTTAGGGCAAAAATAGTCAAAATGTGTAGTTTTTCACCAAATTTTTAATACAAGAGCCCGTTAAAAGGGTGTTGTGAAGATTGTTAGGAGGGATAGAAAATGATTACTTTAATAACAGCCAATTAATGCAAAAATACTTTTCACAACACGCCTATGGTGCAAGTTTATAGAGTCGATAAGGCCAAATTTAGTGAAAATCAGTGTTTTTGAAGCCCTAGGTTTGAGATCTTGAGACAAAATGCTATGTGAATGTTTTGAAGTATGATTTATGATGGAAATGAATTATTCTTAGATCTTAAAATGATTTTCAAGCTATAATATGCAAAAATACCAATGCAAATCTAATGAAAATGCATGAAAATTGCTAGTTTTTGTTGACATTTTCTATGCAAAAATGCAAATATTTTAAATCTAAATGTAAATTTACACCAAAATGAAAGACTACAAAAAAATTCTAATTTGAATGAGACTCTAAAATTAGTAGAAAAATATGAAAGAAGATTTTGCCTACTAACCCTAGATTTTGGAATTACTAGGTTAAATGAAAATTATCAAAATTTCTACAAAAGCCTAGCAATTATATGCTAAAAATGCAATGCAAATAATTGATTTTTTTTGTTTTTCTATAGTTTATATCAGATCTGATGCAAAAATCATGAATTAGGAAAATTTAGAAAGAATTGATGCAATTTAGTAAGCCAAACAATGCAATTTTTTTGAATTTTTCAAAATTTTCAATTTTTTTGAATTTTTCTCAACGCAATAAGATGAAAGACTATATGAATGAATGAAATAAATCCAAATATAAAGACACACACTTAGAAAGTTTCAATTTAAGTCTAAAAACATGGGTTCACCAAAATGTTTAGGGTAAAATTTGGATTGTTTAATGTTTAGTGTTTAGATGTTTGAATCCTCCTTTCAGCGTTTACATTCAAGGATCTAGGGTCAAGTGGCAATTCACTATCATTCCCTAGATCGCTATGAGATGTAGGGAAACCTGGATTAGGGAATTTAATTATCAATTTTCTTTCTTTTATGCTCAATTAATCATTAAAACCCTAATTTTGCAAATACGACTGTAAACAGAAGAACAACAGAAAAAGCTTTTGCAGACAGAAGTAAAATACCAAATCACAGAGTACCTATTTTTAGGCTTCTAAGGTAGAAAAGTTGGGGACACAGGAGCAGGAACCCAAGTCTAAGGTACTAGTTTCTTTGTGGGATCCTAACCTCCTTTTGAAATTGATCTGCACTATAACTTTTGTTTCCCAAAATTTAACTACGGAGGACATAGGAGCGAGCGCCCAAGTCCTGGAAAGGCTCCGGTGTCTTGCTTCTCTTCAGATCCTGAATCCTTGATGTCTGCTGATCCTTCCTGCAACTTCACTTTTCCCAAATGTGACACCCATAACCTACAATCACAAAACTTTTGGAGGGGGTTGTGTTGTTTAGAGGCTTGCCTCAGTCAAGCCCCAGAGGACACTTAAGTCTCCGAACACTGTTGTCAGATAGAGAGTCTGTACCCTTGTGAGGTAAAGGCAAAAACCAAAGGAAATGATGATGAAAACACAATATAATGTCACCTTGTAGTGAAGATATCATGGGAGGAAGATGCTCTTCATTCCATGATGAAATGGATGCTCAAACCTACAAACACAAACACATAAACCACACAAATTTGCTCTTGCAACACAATGAAAGCCTTGAATCACCTTGAGAACACAGTAGCTTTCTAGTAATCATCTAGTTTATAAATGAATGCCTAAACATACTTTTATATGCAACTACAAACACTCCCACCAGGATTTTCCTAATTTAAACTTACCGTGTCGGCAAAGGACCCAAATAACGGTCATAAACCAACACCAAAAAATTGGGGCTGCCCCAAAATAGGGCAGGACTAGGGCATGAGCGCCCAAGTCCTCTCCCCTATTTTGGGTAGGTTAAGGCTCAAGGGGTCCTCCTAGGTCCCATTTGTCATGTTACCTAGGGGTCATTACATCGAGATGCCAGATTATGAAGTAGGATGTCCTAAATGCATGCAAAAGACCTGGGAGCTAAACCTTAAGAGGGAAAAGCCCCCAAGGGGACATTTTTTGACATTACAATATCATCTAGGATACCAATAGGCATTGAAAAAATGAGATTAGCAGTGATTGTATGCTATTTTGACTTATTTTAACAAATGAGTTTCTAATGTGAAGTGTCAATCAAGGATTTTATTACCATTCTATTGACTGTCATTTTCTAAGTCATGACTATCAATTTTGCACCAAATGAGGCCTTCCAATGATTTGGCTTTGTGGCTCATGATTTTATCGATTGCCAGTGATGGAGTTGCCTGTCGTGTTTGCTTTTATGACTCTGAGGAACACACAGAATCAACAATAGAAATAAGATAGGATGGCAATTATTGGAGCCAATGGGCCATAGGTGCAAAATTAAAGTGAATGTCTAAGCATGGTTAATGATCTTTTATTTTGTTGCTTCTAATTATATTTGTTCAACTGTCTAGGGGGTGTAAGTCATGACATAGCTCTTTATCTCTTTATTGCCTTAAGGTAGATCCTCACATGATTCTTATCTTGGTAGCAGGGGTATCTCAACATCAAAAATTATTTAGAATCCCACTCCTTCATGAAGTGTAATGACTGCAAACTACTATCCCTTGACTTATCTCTACCATAAAGACAACTCTATGGAACATGTAGAGGGTGTAAGTCATGGCTTGGTCATGTCTAAGAAAGTTCATAGTTTGTTCTATCTCCATTTTAGAAATATTGTCTCAAAAGTTTAACTATATCACCATGACTTGTTCCTTGCCATAGTATCGTAAACTGTTTCTTTGACCATCGTGGGACCACGGTATACTAAACATCACTTGAAGCCTTTCACCGCACTACCACACTCCTTCATTGAAACTATTGTGGGGCCACGGTATTCAAAACTTACATAACTTAAACTCCTTATACCGCCATACCGCAAGTCTCACTTGAGGCCGCCGCGGGGGTGTAGTGTACTATTTTCCACTACTCCTTACCACCATACCACAAGCCTCACTTGAGGCTACCATGGGGGTGCAGTGTACTATTTTCCTCTACTCCTTGTCACATTACCTCATGTTATTATCTTGACTACCATGGGACCACGATGAAGTATCATATGCCACTTAAATTTATACCGCTAGCTCACCACTTCATTTTGAGACGGCCACGAGGCTGTGGTAATCAATCTCTGCATCTTACAATGCTGCAAGTGCAATATCTTCATGCTATGGGATAGCGTTAACTACTCCCTTGTTATCCTTGGTTCACACACACCTACCAAGACCTTTTGAGTGACCTGCGGGACTGCAGTGAGAGACAAAAACACATCAATGGTCAAAAATACAAATATCTTTCACATGGACTTGGTATGGGGTGCTTATGAATAACTCCTAGAATAATTTTAAAAGAAATATGGATACCTAAGATGGATTTATGGAAGGAAATTTGCATGGATTTATGGATTTATCAAATGTATGAAGGTATCTTTATTGTAGGTTATTTTCCCTATATTATTTATTCTTGGTTTGAACTCCTTGATTTTGTGGTTTTTTATTAGGACCCAGAGCTTTCATAAGCAGGACCACCTTCAAGGTGCCAAAGGAGTCATTTGGATCATGACTTAGGAGCTGGTTAGTATTCATTGAGTGGTATAATGGTGGTTGAATTGTCCTAGTCTATACAACTAAGAGATGTACTTGTGTGCTTTGTATTTTGTTTGTTTAATTTTTTGATGCTTAGAAAAACATCATAAATAGATAGGATGATATTTTTTGTAATTTATTCCTTCAATCACTTGTCATAGGTCCAGTTGGAGATAGTAGAGCTGGTGGAAAGGAGGGTGTACCTTATTCATCTATTTATTCAAGCAGAAATGTTGCAAGTTCCACTTCAGATCACCAAAGCCTTCACAAAAACATCTGCACAAAATTCAATAATGAAGAATTTATGCACAAATTCTCTTTTGAATGATGCACAAAGTCTCCACCGCAACGCTGCACTATTGCTGGGCCTTGTGGTGATGCAAGTGATTCCCGTATCACCGCAAGTCCCAGCAACAAACTATGTGGTGTTGCAGTGGAGGCTTTGTGCATCATTCAAAAGAGAATTTGTGCATAAATTCTTCATTATTAAATTTTGTGCAGAAATTTTTGTGAAGGCTTTGGTGATCCAAAGTGGAACTTCCAACTACAATATCTAATAAAAATCTACTTCCAAATCTACTTTTGATGGATGTTCATATCCTCATCCAAAGCTCTAATTCACACACAGGTAGGAAGGATGCTTTCAAAGGTTGAGGAGTTGGGCTTTACACCCACTAGTTGCATTTTCTTAAAATCTTCTAAGGACTTTTCAGAAAAAAACCTATTTTAAACATATCCTTTAATCATGACATTCCATTATATCACATTTCTTTGAGGCATTTTTTGAAATAGTTCACTTTCCTTGTCTATGCTTCCACATTTTCATGTATGTCTAGTAGGGCACTTGTAACTACAACATATGACAAAAAAATCCCTGCTATTATGCTTTGATGGATGTCCCTTCATTATTAATGGATATCTGATGTAGTGCACATTATTATAGTACAAGGCTATTTTTCAAATTGTTTCATTTAGCATTGCCAATATTCTCCACAAGACAACACATGAACTAGGGTTGACATTTTTTTTAATTGGTAAGGATGCTTAGAGCATCATAATATATTAATATTAATAAAAACATTTTTATGGATTACAAAAAAGGCCCTTCCTGGCCAAAAAGATAACATAACAGAGCATTTTAACTAAGAGCTCTGAACAAATCTACAGTTCTAAAGGGCCCTTTTTGGCCAAAAAGGAAACCAAAGTTACAGTGAAGCCAAAAACTTAAAACAAAAAGAGTGATTCACATGTTGTCCATTTTTAAATTTGCAACCCTAAAGCCATGAACCCCTAGTTGGATTCTCTTGAGAAAGGACTATGTCATCATTAGTGAAGGGAACTACTAGTGGTTGGAAATTTGACAAGAAGCTCCATGAATTGAATATTTCCTCTATCCTTTCCCTCTTGGACCGTCCAAATGCAGATTTGTGAACCTGCAGTGAATTATCAAAGAGCTCTTTGTTACTTGATTGCAAACTTGAAATCATCGCTTGATAAACACAGTTAAAACTGGGTTTATTAATGATATCTTCATGGAGAAAGAGTCCCCCTACCAAGGTTGAGCCATCATGGAGATTATAAGTAGAAAAAGCTTCAAATAGCTTGACATCTGGGACTAGATAGTCATGAACAAAAATTGATGCTATCCTTTTAACCTTATCAACCTGATGAAATAAGTCCATCACATTTGAGAGAAAATGAGATACTAGATGCAAAGCATAACATACCCTTGATTGCAGCAAAATATCTCTATCACATACATCTATCAAAGCATCCTCCACTAGCTCTTCATCGAGTAGTTTGAAGGCCCTGGCCATGAAATCTGAGTTGATGCTTCCATGCATTGGTTGTTCCCATGATTGAACAGGCAAATGAAGTCGACAATTGAGGGGATAGATAGACATTGTAGATACACATCAAGAACAAAATGAAGAGGCAAGAACTAAATAATTAATGACATAGATACCATCGTCTCTTGCATAAAAAGAGGATCACATGCGCCAACATAATGAATTGAAGGCATTCAAGACGGTGGAGAAATAAAACCAAGGTAGATGAAATCCAAATGTGGATTATATTTCTCAGCTTGCAACACTCCTCTCATAGAGCATTCAATGAATAAAATCAAAAAGACATGTGCAAAGTAAACAATTAATGCCAGATGGAAATCTATATAGATTGCAAGCTTCAAAATGACTAAATATACTACTAATTGATGTGAATTAATAATTAAATTGACTAAATATACTACCAATTGATAGAAATCAGTGAACAATGAATAAATATGACTAAATATATGACTAGTGTTAAATCAATGAATAAACATGACTAAATATACTACCAAATTGATCAAAATGATGATTAAATTAATGACTAAATACACTGCCAATGGATAGAAATTGGTGAATAAAAATGACTAAATAAGTGACCAGTTAACAACAATCAATGACTAAATATACTACCAAATCGATCAATCAAAACAACCAATAAATGACTAAAAATGGTTTAGTCATCAATTTGGTCATGTTATAAATGACTGGAAATAAACTACTAATGGTCACATGACCATGTTTGGTCATTTGGTAATATATTGCTCTTTTTGTACTAGTGAAGAGATTGCAACTCATGTTGTTGAAACCAAATGTCTATTTTTGTTGCATGCATACAATCTAATAGAGTTACTACATCATTTGTCTTAATAGTAGGTGGGACAATCACCTTTTGTAAAGCTTCTTGGAGCATTCCATGTTAAGTAGGCAAAGTTTGTATAAGTTCCCAAAGAGATATCTTTACAGGAGTAGCACGAAGCTACTCAATGAGATCGTAATCTTGACCAACCTTATGTGTTAAACGAGGTGCTTGAGGAAGCATAGGTTGAGAAGCTGGTAAAGATATGAGAATGCTTGATTATTGTTTGCTTTGTTTATTATTCTGAGTATTGTAAGTATGAGAAACCACAGTATGACTAGGTTGTTGTAAATTTTGATGTGTTATTTGTTTATCATAATTGTAAATGTGATCAGGAGGTCGAGAAGAAGGTGGAAGACCTCTAACAGTGAGCACTAGTTTAGAAGGTGGTTTAACTGCATCTAAACATGAGGTGACCACAATTTTTGGTTTCCCAAATTCTTCCTTAGTTTTAGGAACATAGATTGCATTTATAAATCTTTGAAGAAACAATGGTTAGGAGTCATAGTGGAATGTTCAATCGAGATAAAGTCGTCAAGGGCTTCATCTAATGTATTTAAGACATCACAACTAAACGGCTCATCATATACATGAAAATCTTACAAAAAATAGTCTGACATTATAACATGCTCAAATTAACCCAAGATTTTAATGTAAAATGATGTATGAACTTTTGTTAAAATGAAACACTATGCCAAACACAAAGTTATAATTTCAAACTCTTTTAATGAGATAATAGGGAATATCATTCAAAATTTCAATGCATGCACTTTCACAAAAGATAGTTTGCAATCTAAATGTGTTTTAGGACAACAAACTAATTTAGATCTAATGTTTAAAAGGATGCAAATTCTTTAGAGCATGGGTTCACCAAAATGTTTAGGGTGAAAAAAGTAGGTTTCCTTAAACAAGATTAAGCCCTAATTCTCCACTAACTAAACATTGGGAAGATAAGAACCGAGCTTGGGATCAAGCTACAGGTTGCTTATGCATTCCCTAATGCTAATTATGTCCGATCATGTGTTTAAACTAAGGTTTCACCAAGTGTTCTTATTCATTAATAACTCAAACCCTAATTACACCTTGTAATAGTAATTGATTGAATTCAGAGATAAAATAGATAGAACAGATTGCAAAGATGCAAAGAATAAGGTTCAAAGGTCATGTAGTAAAAAACTAGGGGGTAACTAGACTAGGGTGCCCACTCATTAGTCCTGCAACTTTCCTTTTGTAAAAACCTTCTACATCAACTATCCGGTAACCTTCAGTAGCTCCCAGATGTCAGAGAATCTCCCCAGTTGGACTAGGGCACCCGTTCATTAGTCCTAAAAGTGTCAGGATCTGGAACTCTAAAATTTAGTGACGACTGTACTCGCAATATTTGTCTTTCCACCACACATTTTCACTATATTTCATCAAACATGATCTATACCTACAAAAGGAGGAGAAAGATGTTATGGCTATATAGGAGCTTGCCTCAGTCAAGCCTCATTTTCGGTATTCCCACCTCAACAATAGCCAAAGATAAAGATTTGTAGAAGTGTGTACAAACCTAACAAAGTGTATGTAAAAATATCAAACCCTAGATGTCTCAATCAAGGGAAGATCAATAACTTGCTTTAATTCAATGAACAAACACAACTTCACCTCAAGGAGATGAAAGTAATGAAAACTTGCATGAACAAGAAGGTGAATTAACATTGTCTGCGAAGGATCTCCAAGATCGATGTTGGAGGCTTCAACCCTTCTCCTGATCATGCAAAAGGTGTACAAACCCTAGAAAGAGCAAGATAGTCTCAAGATCTTGATTCCTAATCTCCATCCATTGTCTCCATGATAGAAATTCAAATAACTTTCAAAATCTTCAACAAGTCACTAATATTCAATGGTAATTTCAATGGAGTTTTGGCATCAAGCTTGCATATACATTGTGTGTGATAAAATGATTTTCAAATGTGTTTAAATTTCTAAGCTTAGGAAATTCAAATTTCAAAATAACAGCTTGATGTCGTGCGAAAAAAAAATTTGAAAACAGAATCCCGAGATGCACGGTGAGAATCGACACCTCGCCAAGATTCAAAATCCTAAAACATGGGGCAGGACTAAGGCACAAGCGTCCAAGTCTAGTCCTCTCATTTTCTGATCAGATTTGCTTCTAGAGGGTTCCAAGGACCCATAATCCAAATTCCCTTTCTGGGTTCAATCAATAGTTATCTCAAAAAATGAACATTTTTCAACTAGACACAAGTTAATCAGGGTTTGAAGAAGGCCAAAACAAAGAGGCTAAAAGGACACCAAAGGCAAGGAGCTAAACCAAGGGAAATTGTACCATTCCATATAGGAGGATAATTTCTGATGTAACATGAATAACATAGAAAATGATCTATCAACAACACAAAGTTTTCCAAAAGATCCTCATAGCATCGACATGCTTAGTATATATAGCCTTGTATCAAAATAACTATTTTTAAACAATAACGGCTTCTTGAAGACAACTGATTTAAAACATAAATAATAATAAGTCTTTTCAAATAACAATTTTTTAGAGCACTTTCAAACAAATAGCATAAAAATAAGAAATTCCATCACATGGCAACATTTTGATCCTCCTCATGCAGTCACGATAGGAGGGTTCACAGAATGAACTATCCACACTGTACAGCAATAGTAAACACAATAGAAACAAATCAAAGATATGGAAACAAATACAGATTCAGTCATTTAGCAAATATAGATCAGCTAGCAACATGTAGGCATACAATTAGGGCTCACATGTTGATTACAGAATATTAGAATATGCACTAGATATAACTTTGAAGCTCCTTCGCAAAGAATCCAAACTATCAACTATCACCATATGAATTACTACTTTCCTAGGGATCTATTACATCATTATATATCATCTCTAGATCATAAGGCTCCTCTGCGTCTGCCAAGGAAGATTGCAAACTCCAAGGAAGAGTTATAACATGTGTACATGGGTAGGACGGACCTAAATGCATAGAACACCTCCACAAATGAATGGAATGAAGTGTGGATCTTGGGGAAGGTCGACCACAAAACAAACAAAATTGAATGATGTGTAATTAGGCTCCATAAGTAAAGGAATGCTCTGCAAGTCTTCTCCTTTAGCTGATTGTTTGAAACTGTCAAGATGCTCTGTTCTGAGAAAATAATTATTCTTCTGATAGCGATAACTTTTTGGTACTTGATCCAAATACTCTAAATTCTAGATATGATATAGATAGATGAATAGAGATTCTAAGTCCAGCTCTACAAGATCTAAAATGTAACTGTGGTAGAGTGCAGGCCAAAATACAGAAACTGCTACTGACTGAATTGCCTGAACTGAACTGGAAAATGAAAAGAAACAAACTAAACTGCAAACAAGCTTAATTGCAAATTTTTTTGGTTGATGCAAGATTGCACTTGAACTAGGGATGCTTCTGCATTAGACATCTAGGGTTATTGAAAAAGTGATTCCCTCACTTTGTTGGGGCTAGAGGAAAACCAAGGTGGTCCACCTCAGCCTGAGAAATCCATGATGAATCTTCTTCTGGTCTGCCTTTCCACTTCACAAAGTATTCTTTGTATTGTCTTCCTATGGTGCTGCGTCTAATTCTACTATCCAGAATGTCTTCAATCTACTCCAGTGCTTGTTGTGGTAACTGCTTCTTCAAGTCTTCTTCAAGGCTGTTATTGAACTCTTCTTCATGATACTGATATAGGTCTACAATGTTGAAAATAGGTGATATGCCCAATGTCTCTAGTAGCCCTACTTCATATGCATTTCCTAAATCAAATTTTGTAAGTATCCTACAAAGTCCAAACTTCTTTATCCTCAACTTGCTATATGTTCCAACTAGAAATCTTTCTTTTCTCAAGTATACCATCACTTCATCTCCAACTGCAAATTCTTTATGTCTTCTCTTCTCATCTGCTTTCTCCTTATACATGTTCATATCTTCCAAATGCTTCTTAACCTGATTATGCACTGTCTCCATATATCTTGCAAATTCTTCTGCTTCTACACTCCTCTTTTCTGTCATTCCTATGTCTCTCAATTCTAGAACTCCTCTAGGGTTTACTCTGGTAACAATCTCAAAAGGTACTCTCCCAGTACTCCTATTTACTGAATTATCATATGCAAACTTTTCTTGTGAAAGAATCAAGTCCCAACTTCCTGCTTTCTCTCCAACCAAACATCTCAACAAGTTTCCCAAAATCCTATTCACTACCTATGTCTATCCATCTTTCTGTGGGTGAAATGATGAACTAAACTTCAAATCTGTCTTTATCTTCTTCCAAAGTGTCTTTAAAAAATACCCAAGAAATCTGGTGTTTCTATCTAAAATTATGCTCTTAAGTAATCCATGCAATCTCACAATCTCCTTGAAAAATAGGTCTGCTACATGCATTGCATCAGTTGTCTTCTTACAAGTTATGAAATGTGTCATCTTTGAAAATTTGTCTACCACTACAAATATAGAATCATGTCTTCTCTGTGTCTTAGGCAATCCCATTACAAAATCCATACTTATGTCTTCCCAAGGTCTCTCCAGTTCTGTCAAAGGTTTATACAATCCAATATTCTGACTACTCCCTTTTGCAACTCAACAAATTCTACAACTGTACAAACTTCCTAACATCCTTATGTATCTGAGGCCAATAGTAGTTTTCACTCACCGAAGCCACTGTTTTATCAATGCCAAAATGTCCTGCCAATCCACCACTATGTTTCTCCTTCATCAAATTATCTCATTGAACTTCTAGGTATGCACAACTGATTTCCTTTGAACAACATATCCTTTTGAATGAAAGAGTCCAACCATTTACTCCTATCTATCACAACAGGTTTCTTACATGCTTTCCAAGGTTCTGCAAAATCAGTGTCTCCCTCATACATGTTCTTCAATTCATCAAAGCCTATCACTTCAACTCTCATTTCTGTTAACAATTTTCTTCTCCTACTTAATGCATCTATAACTTTGTTTGATTTTCCACTCCTATGCTTCAATACAAATGTATAACTCTCCATGAACTCTACCCATCTCATATGTCTCTGATTTAGCTTTCCTTGACTATTCAAATAATGCAAAGCTTGATGATCTGTATACAACACAAATTCCTTAGGCAACAAATAATGTCTCCACTTCTTTAGGGATTGAATTATGGCATAGAACTCTTGATCATAAATTGAATATCTTCTTCTTGCATCATTCAACTTTTCACTAAAATATACTACAGGTCTACCTTCCTGACTTAACATTGCTCCAATTGCACTCCCACTTGCATCACAATCAACTTGAAATACCTTATTGAAATTCGGTAATGCTAAAACAGGTTGCTCTGTCACCTTCTACTTCAAAAACACAAAACTTTTATCTACTCCTAATGTCCACTTAAAGTTTTTTTGTCACCCATCATTGTCTCTATCATAGGGTAACAAACTGAACTAAATTTTTTGATGAAATTCCAATAGAAATTAGCTAATCCATGAAATGATCTGACTTCTCCAATGCTCTCTGGTGTAGGCCATTCAACAATTGCTCTTACTTTCTCACTGTCCATCTTCAATCCTTCCACAGAAATCACAAATCCCAAATATACCAATTCTTCCTTCATGAAACTACACTTCTTGATGTTGATCATCAATTTCTCTTCTCTCAACCTTTGTAATACTTGTCTAGTATGCCACAAATGTTCCTCTTTTGTCTTACTACAAATCAAAATGTCATCCAAATACAAAATAACAAACTTACCCAAGAATTTCTTCAAGACTTCATTCATCAACCACATGAAAGTACTAGGTACATTTTTCAATCCAAAAGGCATGACTAACCACTCATAAAATCCTTCATTTGTCTTAAAAGAAGTCTTCCATTCATCTCCTTCTCTAATTCTGATCTGATGGTATCCACTCTTCAAATCTATCTTTGTGAAATATTTTGCTCCACTCAAACAGTCCATGATATCATCCATCCTAGGTAAAGGAAATATATACTTAACTGTGATCTTGTTTATTTCTCTAGAGTCTGTACACATTCTCCACTCTCCATCTTTCTTAGGTGCTAACACTGCAGGTACTGCACAAGGACTCAAACTTTCTCTGATCAAACCTTTCTTCAACAACTCCTGTATCTACCTATTCAATTCTTCATTCTCTGCCAGTGTCACTCTATGTGTTTCTTTATTAGGTAAACTAGCTCCTGATATTAGATCCATGTGATGATTGATACTCCTGATTGGTGGCAATCCTTTAGGTACATTGTCTGATATGATGTCTTCATACTCTATCATCAAGTCTGTTATCTCCTCTGGTTGTGATTCTTCATTCTCCTTCAAAGTTTGAGGCTTCTTAGGAATCAAAGCATAACACATATTCTCATGTCTCAAACCATCCAAAAATTTTCTTCCATCTACCAAACAGATTCTAGCTTTCCCACATACTTCACTCTTAGGATCATTTTCAAAAGGAATCAAGGTAATTCTCTTCCCATTTGATGTTATAGTGTATGTATTCTTTCTCCCATCATGTATAGCTTTTCTATCATACTGCCAAGGTCTACCCAACAAAATATGACATACATCCATAGACAAAATATCACACAACACTTCATCATGATAAGATCCAATATGAAATTTCACCAAACATTATTCACTCACCAGTACCTTATGGTCATCCTGAATCCATGCTATCTGATAGGGCTTAGGGTGTTTCAATCTTTCCAACTTCAGCTTAGTCACCATCTCTTCTGAAACTAGGTTATCTGAACTACCACTATTAATTACAACTTTACAACATTTACCTTCTAATTTGCATCTGGTTTGGAACAAACTCTTCCTCTATGGTGGTTATTCTATTGTCTCTACTTGTAATAGTTCTCTCCTCATCACAAGTGATTCTCCTTTCTTTGATTTACCAATTGAATAGGGGTCACCTAGTTCAACAGGTTCTTCTTCCACATAGGCTGATCTCCCACTGTTCTTTGTCCTTTTTCTTGTACTCCCTTGATTACATTCAAATGCTCTATGTTCTTCACCTCCACACTTGAAACAAGTGCCTCTGAATGTTCTCTTATCAAATCGTATTCCTTCTCTTCCATATCCTTCATTTCGATATGCACTAGGGTTCCCTCTCTGGTAAAATTTTTTGTCATCTCTCCGATAAGCATTATTATCTCTGTCATCCTTCTTGAATGTGTTGTCAAACTTGTTCTTCTCTGCAAATGATCTCTCACCTCTAGAAAATGTTCTACCTCTTTGAAATTTACCTCCTCTGCCTCTTTATCTCTGATTATGTCTCTTATTCAACTTCTCTTCAACTTTCAGGGAAAACTGGTATGCTTCTTCCAATGTTGTCATCCTCACCAAACTCAGTTCCTCTTGATTGTTCAATCTCAATCCATTGATGTATCTAGCCACTTTCTCCCTGCTTGCTTCACTATGTCTTGTCCTTATAATAATCTTATGAAATTCTTTAGTATACTCCATAGATTTCTCCTTTTGTCTTAGGTTCTACAATCTTTTCAACAACTCCAACTCATAGTTAGCAGGTACAATTGATTCTTCAATTTTTTCACCATCCTATCCCATTTTGTAATCTTTTCTTTTCCTCTTTTGTTTCTATCCAACTGAACTTCTTTCCACCATATAGCAGCATGTCTTTTCAACTTTGTATTTGTAAATTTCACCTTCTCTGGATCTACAACTTCTTCATATTCAAAGTATTCTTCCATGTTATTTATCCAGTTAGTCAATTCTTCAAGGTTTAAATTACCAGTGTAATTTAGTACATCAACTCTAGGTCTCTTTGCAATCTTTGAAATAGCTCGCAACATCTTGACTTGATCTGATTCTTCTTCTTCATCACCTCCCAAGGTTTTGCCAATTTGTTCAACAGATTGAAGTTCCTCTTCATCATCACTTTCAACATTAGGCCTAGGTGTCATTCCTCTTCACCTATCTTCTTCAACAACATCCAATTGAATTCTCATTGTTTTCATCATTTCCATCATCTCATCCATTCTACCATCCATTGTTCCACCGATAGGGATTCTCCTCAACAGCATTCTTCCTAGGATCAAGTGCAAACTGCCTCAAGTTCAGTGATCGGGATAGAAGGTGACAACTGCCTCACAATCAATAATTGGTTGCGAAACAATTAACTTGCCTCAATTTAGTGATCTGTCCACAACAATATCTTATGGAATTCCCTCGCTAGCTTCACTCAATTCACTCCCAAAGATTCAAACTTTCACTCTGATACCACTTGGTCTAGTCACGGTAGGAGGGTTCACATAATGAACTGTCTAGACCGTGCAACAAGAGTAAACACAATAGAAACAACTCAAAGATATGGAACAAATGTAGATTCAGTCATTTAGTATATCATAGAATTCAAATACAGATCAGTTGGCAACATGCGGGATTACAATTAGGGCTCACAAGCCTGATTACAAAATATTAGAATATACACTAGATATAACTTTGAAGCTCCTTCCCAAAGAATCCAAACTATCAACTATCACCATATGAATCACTACTTTCCTAGGGATCTATTACATCATTATATATCATCTTCGGATCATAAGGTTCCTCTGTGTCAGCCAAGGAAGATCAAAAACTCCAAGGAAGAGCTGTAACGTGTGTACAAGGGTAGGTCAGACCTAAATGCATAGAACACCTCCACAAAGGAATGGAATGAAGTGCAGATCTTGAGGAAGGTCAGCTATGAACCAAACAACATTGAATGATGTGCAATTAGGCTCCACAAGTTGAGGAATGCTCCGTAAGTCTTCTCCTTTAGCTGATTGTTTGAGACTATCATGATGCTCTGTTATGAGAAAACATTTGTTCTTCTGATAGTGATAACTTTCCGATACTTGATCCAAATGCTCTGAATTCTAGATATGATATAGATGGATGAATAGAGATGCTAAGTCCAGCTCCACAAGATCTAAAATGCAACTACGATAGAGTGCAGACCAAAATACAAAAAATGCTACTGACTAAACTGCCTAAACTAAACTGGAAAATGAAAATAAACAAACTAAACTACAAACAAACTGATTTACAAATGTTTTTGGTTGATGTAAGATTGCTCTTGAACTAGGTATGCTTCTGCATCACCTCCTTTGTCTTGTTCTCTAGCACTCATTGAGTCCACCTATGATCTAAGCCTCGCTTTGTAGTTCCTCTACTTAGAAATGATGGGAGTTAAAAAATTTCCACTTGGACTAAGAGTAATGTGTACTCAAAGTCTCCATTTACTCATTATTCTCTCCACATCTTCTAGTCTCCTATTGACATTATTGACCTCATTTCTAAAAGTTCTAAGATAAATTGCTATATTGCCATGTTTCCCTAATGAGTTATCATTCATAGTATCTGTAAGCACAAAAATCATGCACAACCTCCACGAGGACCCCTATGATGATTTGAATCATTGTCACATACATGTAAGCATGAAATAATGTCCTCTCAATAGCAAACCTCTTGGTGACATGTCTTCCCTTTTGTCTCGTGTTATTTCCTCTTTGTTGTCGACACTTTTTGACACTTTTGTGACACTTATCGATTTGTGTTTTTTGAGCTTATGACCCTGTTCCTAAGCCTTGTAAGCATCTTGTAGGTGATTTTTCACCTTTCCCCAATGTTTTTCATCTTCTCCACCCCCTATAAGCCTTTTAGAGGTCCCCTGAACCAATCTGCCACTTTCAGTTTTTAGTTTCACTCAACCAATCCAAATCTCCCCCTATTATTTCCAGATCTCCCATAGGGAGATCCTACTTTGCAAGTGGACATTTGGATTTTTACATTTGAAATACCTGTTTCCAAAGGTAGGTTCATTCTCCTCCCTTTCCTCTACCATATCCCATTGTCAGCTCCTACCCAGGTGCCCTCTAGCTAGGGCCACCCATGGGTCACCCCCTGGGTGACCTAGGGTCAGCCCTCAGGTGACCCTACTGGTGAAAGAGGCAACCCTATCATGCTTCTAGCCACGGAAAAACTCAAGTTTCTAACTCGAGAAAGCTACATTTTCACCTATTTTTCTTCCTATTTGCATGGATTTTCGAGCCTAATATGGAGTTGACTATTTCATGCACCCACACATGTATAATTAGCTCAATTTCATATTTAGTTAACAATTCATGCACTCCCATGCATCCTTCTAACTCCATTTCTTCTTCAGTGATAAGTTATCATTACTTCATCACTCCCTATTCAATCCAGTTCACTCTTCAATCAATCCTTGTCAACTCTTCAATCAAAATGAGTAATTTCTTAATAAATTCCACATCTTATCCCTTCTTTGAACCTATAAATACCCCCTCCCTCAAGCACAATGGGACACAATTTCATTGTACACACAGCTCTTGCTAAGTTATTGCTCTCCAATTAGCATTCTCATGCTCACACAGGATGAAGGTGCCTTTTGTTTATTCATTGTTCATCAAGCTTTCACATAAATCTCATCACACATCTATACTTTGCTCAAATCAAGCCATCGTGCTCATCGATAAGCTCTCATTGAGATCTTTTTGCAAAGCTTCTAAAGATTCTTTCGTTTCTTTTGGTCATCTTGTCACCAAGAGGTCTCCCTGTTGCTTCAAGAGGATATGAGGTTGCCATCAAGGATTTCTGAGGGTAGTGGAGGCTCACAAGTCTTCTTTATTTCATGTTCCTCTATGCTTTTTGTCAATTGGTAGTAATTAGATAATTAAAATTGCTCTTGGGATTAGTAATTCATTTCTTTTTCCTTGATAGAATAGAACTTAGATCTAGTATTCTTAGAGTAATTTGCATTCATAGTTTTATTCATTTACTTGCAATTTTCTTTTCTAGATTAAATCACTTCAAAATATTCAAAAACCCCAAAAACATAGAATAATTGCATTAGGTAAAATTTATTGTAGTTGCATTCATCTTTTCCTTTCCTAGATTAAAAAACATCTTTATTTCCAAAAATACCAAAAAAGCACAAAAACAAGTTTTGCATTTCATATAGTATTGCATTCATAAAACCCATAAAAGAACAAAAATAATTAGACACTTAGGTAAATCACAAACCCTTGATATCGTCATAAGGTCAACCACAGCTAACTATTCGGTCAAACCCTTGATACCATCACAAGGTCAACAAAAGTCAACGCATAACCAAATCTTAGGTCAAAATCAAACCCTAAGTCAAATCCAAAGTCTAGTCAAGGTTAGTTCACATACACCTATCTCTTGTCTTGGCTCATGAATGTGCCCAGGATTAAGAGGTGAGTGGGTGAGGGTGATCCTTGATCAAATAGAGGAAATCCATCCAAGACCACAACATGAACCACTAGTCCTCCAACAAATACAAGCATTTAGACAACTTCAAATACAACAAGCAATCATCCAATGATTTGAAAGAGAACGTCAACGTGAAAAAGTCATTAACGAAAATAACAGCTTACCCACACAGAGGTGGAATACCAGAAACCCCAATAGTAGAAGAGTAACTAGTGACCCTTCAGGTCATACGGTTATCTCCGCAACAATAATCATTGAATGAAACATCTACATTAGCACACAACAACAAAGGCCCTAGGATGTGCCAACCCCTCTCTATGAAGTCCATCTCTCCAATGAGCTAGACCACCCCCATGTCTCACCTCCTCTCAACTAGCTACTTCCATGAGACTAAGAGCGATGTGGCAGTTCGCCCATTTGGAAAGGAGGGAAGGGTCCGTGTGTGTACCGAAATCTGACTTGATAGCCCCAGGCAATTGAGGTCACAATTTTGAGCGTACATATTTTGGTGAGCCTGACGTGAAGAACAATTTTTTTTTATGTTGTTTACATTCCAAGAAGCTAGATCCTTGCAAAACAATAAAAACCTTCAAACATTTTCACATTATTCTTCATAGCTACTTCCACCGCTTTCATCACCTTCGCTATCACTCGCTCCATTTATTTTGTGGTGTCTACGACACCCCCAAATATGATAGAGCCTAATCTAAACCAAGGGGGAATACCTTCAAGGGAACTAAAAACTCCCTCCTTCGACAGATATGTGCCTCCCCATCCAGATGCACCTATCACAAACTGTTATGACTACGAAGACTTAGATTACAAACAAGATCAAAGAGACTGAAGAGAATCTAGGCATTCTCTGCCCTTCAACAATCCATCTTGGGAACATAATCTAGCCATACCAAATATGCCACATAAAGCTAGGAGAGTTCAAATGAGGTCATAAATCCACCGGGCCGATCAACCTTCTATGAGCACCTCGAGTACTCATCTCGCTAAAGAGGTAAAAAGGCTAGAAAAATATTTACAAAGAGGCAGGAGACACACATGAAGCCTAAAAATTGCTCTACATGAAGAATAAAAAGACAATTTTGTGTGAGAAGAAGCACAACATCATGCCAACCTTTGAAGAGGCAATCTAAGAAATGAAGAAAGACCTAGAGCTGCCACACATATGGATTTAATTGCAACTCTAGTGTAAAGGATTAGAAAGCTAGAAGCAGAATAAACTACTCCTGAAAAGAGATAAATGTCCTATGAGGATATCTGAATTGAACAAGACCAGGGGGCATCTTAGAATCCCCCCTACCTCAATTATTATTCAACGAATGCAAGTAATGACATGCCAAAATGGGAATCCCTCTCCTCAAAACATTCAAGTGATGGTGAGAAACCCAATAAATCAAATAGTAGGTTACCAAAACCCTTCCATGGGGTTGTTGCTATCTACTCCCCAATCGCAAAGTGCTTTCCTTAGAACATATCTTGAGTACTTAAAAGAACCTCTCGATCTAAATGTAAGGAACATGCAGTTACCTCAACCATTACCTGATCTCCCAAAATTTAAAGGAGAAGGAGACTCAAACTCCCACATCAAAGCTTACACTATAGTGATAAGAGAACTCCTCCCTTGGGATGGGGTTGTTTCCAAGATCTTTTTGAAAACCCTTGAAGGAATAGCCCTAGATTGGTACTATCATTTTCTAGAAACTTTAATTCACTCATTTAGACAACTAATCAGAGAGTTTGTAATGGCATTTGACATGAACAAACCTATCAAAATAGGAATCAGAGAACTCCTAACCATGAAATAGGATCCAAATGAATCTATAGCTCAATTTGTCATCCGATGGAGGTAAGTCCTCCATTCCTCTACTAGCACCCCAAACATGGATCACTGTGAACTATGTGACCTTTTTCTTACATGCTTTAAACAAGGATATGAGAGAGGACGTTCAGAAATTGTCATATAAATCCTATGAAGAAGCATTGGAAAGTGGTTTGAGGATCGATCAAGCTGCCATTGAAAATGGCTGGAAAACCTATGATGCCAATGGAAGACTCAGAATATCCAAAGGAGTTGAAAAGACTACATCCAATGTCTCTCCATACAAAGATGTCAACATTGTGAAAATCAATCCCAGTAACGACAAGTGGTGACAAAAAGGAAATCAAGGATCGAACTGTCACCCCTATGATCCCAACACTTATTGTTGGTTCCATGGAACAAAAGGTCATGAAACAAAAACCTACTATGGATACAACAAAGCTATCTCAAAACCTACTCTGGATCAACAACAAAATTTCAAAGGAAGGAGAAGGAACCACAAAATGAGAAAGGGAAGGCCAATCAAAACAATTTCAACCACGTAGAATTGAACCAAGAAGTATTTGTAATCCAAGAAGAAGAACAAATAGATCAGACAGAGAATGTCTTCTTGCAAGTGATAAATTTGCTGAGAGCCTCCCCAACACACCAAAAAACATTCTTGGAAGTATTAAAAGTGGGATGTTTGACACAGGAGGAGCCACCTCCTCTCACATTTGATATTTCCAAACTTCCTCAAAATGAAGGAGGTAAGAAAAAGGATTCACCTCTATACATACAAATTTAGGTTGAAGAAGTTACCATAAAAAGAGTAGTGGTGGACAAAGGATCGGCAGTCGATCTCCTACCAATGCCATTCCTACAAAGAATGGGATATAGAAAAATAGGAATCAAACAAGCTGCCACATTGAGGATATATGATAGTCACAACATTCAAATAGTTGGGAAAATTAACCTACCACTTACTCTAATGGATAAAACCATTTCCATAGACTTCTATGTTATCAACAAAGAAACCAATTACAACATGATCCTTAGATGACCTTGGATTCATGTTATGACGGGTGTCACCTCCACTTTGTTTCAAGAAATCCACTTCCATCATTTAGGAAAGATTAGCATGGTCAAGGTAGACCCTGATCCTTTTAGTGTTTCTTGGAAGGAATAGGAAGAAAAAGAGAAAAAGTTAAAAACACAAGAGAAAGTGAAGGAAGAAATACAAGATCCTCAACTAGACACAAGTACTCACAACATATCATATCAAAGCATGGATGATCTCAGATAATTCCCCTTTGATCCTCATACCACCAAATCTCATGCACCATTTAGCTTAGCGGCCATTCTATGTATTGATGAATGGGACATCAAGAACCTCTCAATTGGAACAATAGAAATCATCAAAGAAGGAGAGGAAAAGGAGAAAAAATGAAATTCCACTTACAAATTTGGAGAAACATCTCAACCACAAAGCAATCAAAACTTATGGACTCTACATTTCGACAGAGCTAGTTGTAAAACCAGGGCAGGGACGGGGATAATCTTGACATCCCCAGAAGGAAAGGTCCTCCCCTTTGCCTTCATATTAGACTTCTTTTGCACAAACAATATCACTGAGTACAAAGCCTCATCCCTAGGAGTCATGTTAGCCATGAGAATGGGGGTCAAGAGGATCTCTGCCTTTGGAGGCTCTTAATTAGTGATCAACCAAGTTGCAGAGAATTACGAAACAAAATTAGAATGACCACAACCTTATAAAGAAACCATCAGGAAATTGGTTCAATTCTTTGACTTCTCTATAAAAGCCATACCTAGAGAGGAGAATCAAGTAGTAGATTCAATGGCTATGTCGGCTGCGTTATTTTCACCATATGTTCAACTATAAAATTTAGAATACATTGTGTCAGTACGAAGAGAGCCATTATTGGAAAGTGAAGAATTACCAAGCATTGTAAATTATGTTGCGGATCAAATGGAAAAACCAACCTGAGATTATGCTGAAAATGATGAAGCCATCCTTGAATATTTACATGGCTATGATGGACTCACAAGGGTATATCACAAGAAATAATACATGCTCCTCCCACATCTAGAAGATTATTTTAGAAGTGAAAAAGAAATCCTCCAGATCGAAGCAAATTCAGATTTACCACCTGCTCCTCAGAAATCTGAAGAGGACATCCATCACTGACTGGAGATACCATTGATATCAATGTAGGAACTCCTGAGAAACCAAAAATCTTAAATTTGGGAGGGGAGTTAAATGACAAAGAGTTGGAAGAATACACTAAGTTCCTTATCGAAAATTCTAACGTCTTCGCGTGGGTATACTCAGACATGCCTGGATTAGACCCAAAGATCATGGTACACAACTTAGTAATGAAGCCTAATGCAAAACCCATAAAACAGAAATTGAGGCCCATAAAGCCTCAAGTAGTTGAAATGGTAAAAGAAGAATTAAAGGAATTATTGAATGTCATCTTTATCAAACCAGTGGATTATTCAAGTTGGGTATCAAACATTGTCCTAGTTTTAAGGAAAAATGGGAAAATTTGGATATGCCTTGATTTTAGGGATATCAATCAAGCTTGCCCAAAAGATGACTTTCCCTTACCATCCATAGATCAAATTATTGATTCAACCATAGGATATGAAGTACTCTCTCTTATGGATGAGTTCTTAGGATACAATCAAATCAGAATCTTGGAAGTAGATTAAAACAAGACAACATTCACCACCCCTTGGTGAACATTTTGCTACATAGTCATGTCGTTCAGACTAAAAAATGTAGGGGCTGCCTATCAAAGAGCCATGACACACATCTTCCATGATTACATTCACAAGATAGTAGAGACATACGTCGATGATCTTTTGGCTAAGTCAGAATAGAGACAAACACATGTAGACGACCTTTGCAAGATCTTAAATAGGATTTGAGATTACAAAGTAAGGTTAAATCATGAAAAGTGTGTTTTCAGGGTAACCACAAGTAAGTTGTTTGGTTTCATCATTTCATGGAGAGGAATTTATGTTGATCCAACAAAAGTTAAAGCAACCCTAAACGCAACCCCACCAACAAGTGAGATAGTGGCAAGAACCTTTTTGGGACAATTAGGTGCAATTAGGCATTTCATACCGGACATGACTTTCAAGATTCACCTGATCAATCAATTACTAAAGAAACAAGTTTGCATAACTTGGATGGTGGACTGTCAAAACGCATTTGAGCAAGTAAAGAAGTTCTTGTTAACACCACCCACACTAATGCCACCAAAAAATTGTTAGAAACAAGATCAACTAACACATTGTTGATTACAAATCAGAGTAGTTTGATTATGAACAAAGTAGATGTACATATAGGATAGAGAGGTTGAGTTGACTTCAACACTCAACTAGATGTGGAGGAAAGAGAGTGGACATGTGTGTTGGAGAGTTGTGTTGGAATTTCTAAGTCAACACCTAACAACCTAAGGTGGCTTAGAGCTATGTGGGGAATATACACATAATTACTTATTTAAATAATAAGTAATAGTGTTAATATTCTTACACTAACACCCCCCTTAAGCACAACTTAGGTGGGCACAATAAAGATGGGTCTCAGCAAATAGGCCTGATCCGGTACCATGTACAGAAGCATCTCTCACAAAGTGGAGAAAGAAATAAAACCCTATGGGAAAAAACTTTCCTCCAAAATAAAGAAACAAAGAAAGTAATAATCTTACAATACTTGCAAGATCCATGTGTGGAATGTCGATTGCATGCCATATGGCTACAATTCAAGTCCAATGTGAAGTCCTACTTTGAAGATTCCATGGAAGCCTTCTATGAAGCAACTCTTTAAATATGTAGAAGCAAGGAAACTAATCTATCAATCTTCTATTGTGATGAATCTCTAGAAGTCCGTGAAGAATCAACTTTGGATGCACATGTAGCATTAGGTGATAGTGAAGTGGAAGTGTTTGTGACACATCTCAATACAATGTGGGAAAAAAATGTTGAAGAATGATGGAGTAGTGATGGAAGTGTACTTGACATATCTTTGTGGAAGTGCTCTTGGCACAACTCTAAAATGCTCTCAATACAACTCTATGAACCCCCCATAATTCAATATTTTTATCCCAATATTATTTTGTTGTTTGAGAAACTTTCCTATGACTCAATATTTGTATCCCCCCTAAATTTGGCACTTTATAATGCTAGTGCATTTAAACAAGGCTAATTGGAATGAAAAAAGGCGCATTATAATGATAGTGTGAAATTGTTTCCAATAGATTACTCTAAAAAAAAAATTCACTTTCTAAAAAAACAACACTCAATTTTGAGTTGCCAATCAAAATATACAATTGTTTATCGAGTTGTGTAACTTTTGTACAAAGAAGGAAATTTTTTTGAGAAAAATGGGACAATTCCCAAATCATTTCGATGCAGCTTTGTCGACACTTGAACCAACTTCACGTCAACTATAAATATGCCCAATTTCACCTCCATGGGTGAAAGTTACGGAAAAATGAAAAAAATCCCTTCTTTGCACACACCGATACAAGATTATGGTCCTCCAAAGCAAATTTTTTTTAGAAAATGCAACATTCTGGCAAGGTGTGAGCTACATACAAATAGTTAACTAACCTCTATGGGTTAGCATATGATGTTAGCTTTTATTGTTCTAGCATAAAATGTTAGTTTTGGTGGGTAGCTAATCCACTAAATATTAAATTTATGACTAGACATTAGCATTTGACTTTTGTTTAGGACAGTTTGTTAACTAACTTCTAAGAGTTAGCATTTGTTGTTGAGATAATCTCCGATTTGTTACATACAATGTAATGGTTACATGAAATGTTATCATGACAAAAAACTGCTATAGAAGCCACTAGTGGTTAATTGGGGCATTTAACATAAAATGCCACCACTACGAGTATAACTTCCACATTCCATGTGGTCAAGACAATGGCAATTTGTATACAAACTCTAGTCTTCAAACAAACTCTTGCCTAATGCCACTAGTAGAACATGTCAAATACAAATCAAATACAACCTACATTACAACACAAACACTTGTCTCATGGTGACTCCTTTAATGACACCTCCAAAATAGAGGGTATGCCTCCCCTACAAATGGAAAATGCAAAGAAGAATGCTTAGGTTTAAACCTTAAGTTGTATGATCAATGCAACCTCCTGGAAAATGTTGCTGACGAAGCCGTAACCATGAGCAACCATCAAAAATGCCCTCGACCACCATGAGTAGAAAACACTGCCAAAGGAGGATCCAAGTAGTGGAAGATGGGTGAAATGTTGTGAGGTGGAGGAGTTAGGCCAAAGTAGACAAAAATACCATCAAAGCTTCTGTCGCCCTAAATTTAGATGTGAAAAAGCTACATAGCCAATGCCAAAACCCTAGCTTACCATGGTGAGATGTCTAGCGCACAAGAAATCCTTCAAAATGCCAAAGTAGATCTACAAATCTCCTCAGCTCAAACCTCTAACTGCTCATGCTACCTCTCATTTGAATTATAAATCACTGAGATATATGTTAGAATGGCCATTGAATGGTGACCTTCAAAAGTTGACCTTGGATGCACAATGGTGGTCTCTATTTCCAAACAATATGGTGACCAGTAATCATGATAGAAAAAACCTCCACAATCTGCCAATGAATGGGGATCTATATTAAAGATTTTGATCCTTTAAAGGTGATCCTCAACCCAAAAATAGGCAACTATCAAACCAGAGTTTCAACAATGCCAACCAAAGGCCGATCGGACCAAATAATGGGCAAGATAATGGAAAAATCAACGAACCAGAGAACTGCAATATTTACAAACCAGTGACCTTTGAATGAAGTTTTCAACACTGACAATCCTTTGAATGATTGTGGATACTGGAAAAATAGAGTGCACAAGGTACTGAGGAGATAGGGTGGGTGCACGACTTGCACTCAGACTTGTGGCATGCCTTTGAAGCCCACGACCTGCTCTTCCAAATAGAGGCAATCGACTAAGGAAACCATAAGAGGTGCTCTAAATGTAGCCTGTGGTGCCTAATATTTGAAATAGTCACCTACAAAAAAATGTCAAAAACACCTTCACCATGTTTGATGCCACGAGAACCACAAAAATGATGGCTACAATAGTGTGGTTAATGAGTCCTTTGTTGTGGTAGAAATCTTCAACCATCAAGTGTAAATCAATCCAAACAATGACATGGAGGCCCGAAGGCCAAAAATTGACCACCAGATTGAAAAAAATGTGCCCAAAATCACTTCATAGCTTGCAAAATGTTGATTTTGCAAAAAAAAATTGCATTTGCAACAAAAAATCTATGAATGAAACTTGCAAAATGTCAAATTTCTAAAAAAAAATGCATTTTTTACAAAAAATTCCATCAAATAGGATATTTTTTCCTCCAAATGAACTAACAAGCACTTAGCATTGCTCTAATAGAATGTTAGAAACAAGATTAACTAACGCATTGTTGATTACAAATTAGAGTAGTTTAATTATGAACAAAGTAGATGTACATATAGGGTAGAGAGGTTGAGTTGACTTAAGAGTCAACTTCAACACTCAACTAGAGGTGGAGGAAAGAGAGTCGACATGTGTGTTGGAGAGTTGTGTTGGACTCTCTAAGTCGACACCTAACCACCTAAGGTGGCTTAAAGCCATGTGGGGAATATACACATAATTACTTATTTAAATAATAAGTAATAGTGTTAATATTCCTACACTAACAAAAATGACAAAACCTTCATCTTATACTTTAGAATAGCTGATATCTCCATAGCATGCATGTTGGCTCAAGAAGATGAAGGTGGGAGAGAAAGAGCCATATACTTCATAAGTCAAACCTTGTTGGAATATGAGAAGAATTTTACTAAAGATGAAAAAGAGTGTCTGGCCATGGTCTTCACAACTCGAAGATTATAACATTACACGCTGAATCAAGAAACCAAAGCTTTGATATGATCCAAATAGTTGAGGACTTTCTTAAGTCAACCAATATTATCAAGAAGAGCTGGCTGGTTTGTGACATTACTGAGTGAGTTTGAATTAACTTACATCAATCAAAAGTTAGTCAAAGGACAAGTGATAGCAGACTAGCTAGCAGATAATCTGGTCCCTCAAGAGGAGCCCATAAATGAAGACTTCCCTGATGAAGAGATTTGTATAATTGATCTCAAGAAATATGCCACTTCACATTGGTACAGAGATATTGTGAACTACCTCATAAATAAAATTTACCCCAAAAACATGACTCCCTTAGGGAAGAGACATCTACGAGCCCTCACTTTAAGATATGTCTTAATAGATGATGTTCTATATTGAAGAGCCCTAGATGGCATATTACTGGAGTGTGTCTATAAGGAAGAAGCCTACAAAATTTTAGAAGAATGCCATAGTGGGATTTGTGGAGGACACTTTGGTGGCCATGCCACAGCAAGGAAAATACATAGAATGGGATATTTCTAGCCATTTTTACAAGGACATGCAATCAAATTCATAAAAATATGTCCAAAATGTCAAGCCTATGCCCATGTCCACCACACACCAACAAGAGATTTGCAACCGATAGTTACCCCTTGGCCCTTTTCCACTTGGGGCTTAGATCTAGTGGGGAAGATATCTCCCTGATCAATGTATGGTCATCTATTCATCATCACCATGACAGACTATATTACCAAATGGGTAGAGGCTATGCCTTTCACTACTGTTTCAAGGAATGTAATTGCCAAGTTCATTCTGAATCAAATTATATGTCGGTTTGGGATTCCCCAAGTGATAGTGATAGATAATGGATCATCATTCAAAAATCCACAAGTGAGAGAGTTATGTGAGAGGTTCCACATCAATCATAACTCTTCCTCAGTTTACTATCCTCAAGGGAATGGATAGGCAGAAGCCACGAACAAAACATTGAAGTCAATATTGGTCAAAATCATAAAAGACTCTAAAAGAGATTGGCATTTACAATTATATCCATCTTTCTGGACTTATAGAACAAGCATAAGGACTCCAATTGGAACCACCCCTTATGCCCTTACTTTTGGGTCGGAGGTGGTATTACTGTTAGAAGTAGAATTGCCTAGTCTGAGAGTGTCATTACAAGGATTATTGGATAATGAGGAATATCGAGAAGTAAGATTAGCTAAACTAGAAATGATGGATGAAACATGCTTAAGAGCTATCCAAAGACATGATTCTTATCTCACAAGAATGAAAAAGAAGTATAACAAAAAGGCTATCCCAAGACCTTTTCAAGTGGAATACCTAGTGCTCAGGATAGACAATTTGATTTATAAAAGGGCTCGTGAAGGATGTAAGTTCGGACCTAATTGGAAAGGTCCTTACATGGTTAAATAAGATATAAAAAATGGTTCCTATCTCTTGTGCACAATGGAGGGAGAAGAATTTGGTGAAACAATCAATGCCTTTCACCTCAAGGAATATTATGTCTAAAAAATACAAAAAAAAAGTTTGATACATCCAAATATCAGACCTACTGTGCCAACAAATCCTAGAAACAATTTAGGTGCCAACAAAGATTGAAATTAACTCTTTCCTACTCATCCCAATTGCTATAATACTACAAGAACATTCAAATCATACGTGAAAGAAATCACTAAAATCCAATTGCCAACATGCTAGTGAATGAGCATTGAATATGACCACATAAAGAAAAATCATACTATTCTTCAATAAAGACCATCTCCCTGGTCCAAAAATTCAAAAGACCTAGAAAGCACATCTTAATGCACATTTAGATGAATACACACACTTCCAACTTTATTGAGCCAAGTGAAAAAAGAAAATTCATTCTTTGAAAGAAAGCTAGTCATATAATAAGAAAGTTTCATAGATCCTTCCCAAGTAATTGCTGAAGGACTCAATTTAATGGTGCCATTACAAATGTTAAGAGAGAAGGAAAGGCGAAGACAAAACATGTTTGGGCAGGCAATAAGTAACATCTTTGTCAATATCAAGCAGCACTATGACATTGTAACATGGCACTATTTGAATCAAGTTAAGCATGACTGTCTACAATACAAGCTATGCCTTTATGAAAAAAGGTTAAAATATTTCATTGAGTGCTATTTAAAATGCATACAAGTCAAATGCATACCAACTATCAGCCTAGTCCATATTGTCTTATTTCTCACAACAACCCACTCCCATCACTTAAAACTAATTCCACTAATTATGAACTTTGAAATATGACTTTTGACATTGTGTACATGACTAAATAGAAAATTAAAGACCTAATGCTATTCCCTATGGGAGCCATTTCATGACTTTATTCCATCACAATATAGGTTGACACAATTTCCACTTCTTAGACAAAAGTTTAATTGGTATGTTATTGTCACCAATGCTATGGTTAAAAAAGACCCTTTTCCTAGTGATGCTATGTCTTGCAACACCCTGTCCCACCCCTACACCCTCATCCCCACCAAAACAAATCAACCACCCTTCACTATGGAGTTATCTTGCATTAAAACATAAAGGATATAGGAATTTTGTCAAATGTCGTAGTTGTAAGTACCTTGCAAAACATATATGCAAAGTGTGGAAGCATATACAACAAACATTCAAACTGTTTGAAACGATGCCTCAAAGAAATGTTGTCTCATGGAATGCAATGATTGCAAGATATGTACGAAATGGAATTGTTGAAAAGACTTTAGAAAATTTTGAACTAGTAAATGTAATTGGCATGTGTAAAGCCAAATTCCACAACCTTTTCCAACATCCTCCCTATTTGTACACCAAAATATAATGTTTGGAACAGCGTATGGACAGCCATCAAAGCATAAAGGATATAGGAAATTTGTCACATGCTGTAATTGCAACTGCCCTTGTAGACATATATGCAAAGTGTGGAAGCATAGACAAGGCACGTGAACTGTTTGGAATGATGCCCCAAAGATATGTCACCTCATGAAGGCACATGAACTGTATGTAAAGTGTGGAAGCACAGACAAGGTGCATGAACTGTTTGAAATGATGCCTTAAAGAAATGCACAGTCCCATAGAATGCAATGATTGCAAGATATGCACAAAATGGATTATTTGAAAATGATTTATAAACTTTCAAGCAAATGCAATTGGCATGTGTAAAACCAAATTCCTGTAATGATAATTGATCATCATATTAAATATTTAATATAAGTTGTCATATACATAATGTGATGAACATAACATCTAGTTTATATACAAAGCCATATAGGCATGTCCAAACAAAGCCATACAGGCATATATTCAAAAATATACATTGGTAGTTCATACAAAAGTATGTATACAAAGCCATCTAGGCATACAAAAAATGTCCCAAAAACTAGTTTCCTATGGACTTTTATGAAATAATCGGTGACCCTTGCTTGACCATGAAGATGTAGAGCTAATCAGTGACTCATCCTCTCTCAACCATCGAGTAGACCTCTTCGATAGAAGTTTATCCAGCTCCACCTGTTAATAAAATCAAACAATATATGCACATTAATATAAAAAATATATGAAATATATAACATCACATATGTAATCGATCACTTACCGCCACTTGATGATCACTCGCCATCATCTTATCTCCAGCTTCTTTGTCTGTAGTTGGATGGGTTGGAGTTGTGACCTCCTATGAGAAGCATTAAGAAGAAAAATTGATTAAACATAAATATCATTTATATACATCAAATGACATGAGATAAAACAAGAAATACAAAATTATGACATTTTCATGATATTGGCTCATACCTCGTTCAAAGGATTTGAAGACATTATGGCTGCATCAATGCCTACCTACGCTTACTCATGAAGATGAGGAGTCTCCATATAGAGCATCTAAAAATCAAGCTCAAGATTATTCGACCAAAATAACTACATAAGATTATTTTAAAAATGCATAATGATTAGAAAGGGTTAAATTTACCTCTTTATAAGTGGTGGATTTGCGTCCAGGGGACCAAGGAAACTATGGAGCTATTGGTGACTATTGAAGTCATCAAATTGTCACAAACTAATATTACCATTTCAACATATATACAATAATTACAATTAGGTGATAAATTACATACCTTCTGACTTGACCTCCCCTCATAACCCGCCAGTGGATGGCTAATGGAGGCAGAATGAAGACTCTGACCCTAGAATTTCATTGTGCAAACAATTACATACATTTGACTTATAATATAGATAATCATATAAAATTAATTACAAATTTGAAATAACAATATATTAAATCAAGATGAAACTTATAATAAATTACCTGAGAGTTAATACCAAATGTATGTTGTAAGATATTGTTAGTGAGAACAATCTCATCCAATATAGATGTCTCTATCAATGGATGCTTCCCCTATGTTGTATCATCCTGTTTAGAGTCCTATCGTGCGTCATGCGTCCCATAATCACATAGGTTCCCACATGAACTGCACACATATGGGGACACATTGAAAGGAAGCTAGGTGGGCGGAAATCGCTTCCTACACTAATCTAATGAGGGGAGGAGAGTGCAAATTCAATTTTATCCTTACTATTATAGCAATGTTAAACCACTAACAGAGATATTACAGCAAACACATAAACAAGAGAGTGAGATAGAAGAAGAGAGACACACGATATACGTGGGGAAAACCCTTATCGGGTGAAAAACCCCACACTCTAAAACCTGCACAATGTATTATCAAAACTGAAATGGTTTACAATACAATTGCAATGCAATCTCTCAGGAGTCTTTGAAACTCATATCTGGAGACAAACCGGTAGCATAATAGTACCTATCAAACCTGTAATACATCTCCTCCTCAAAGCACCTATTTATATAGAAAATACAAGGCAAAATTGCCTCTATCTTGGAATGGGCGTCCAACTTGGCCTCATGGCCCAAAACCCATGCCTATGGACACTTGGTCAACATTGTAAGATGCTTCTGACACTTGTCCACACACCCCATCCCAAAGAGGTCGCCTATTTCCAAAATGGGCTATGATAGATGCTCTTACAACTCTTACGACTGTCATAGAATCTATCATAGCAGTTACAACTTACAGCTATAAGAGAATCTATCATACACAGGCTATAAATAGCATATTCTCATACAAAATGTCATATTCCACCTTGGGGAGCCCAAAGATCCCTTTTTCAAAGATGCTCTTCGACACATGTCTTCACCTATCATAGAATCTCCTATTTCTGACTCTTACATGTCATAACTTCGTCATAGGAATCTGCCATGACTGTTTCAGTCAATATTCCCTTACACAACATCTAAGATGCTGACACATGGAAAAATATTCCTATCACAAAGTGGGATGCTTATCTCCTCATGTGAGGACAAAATTACAAGTTGTCATCTTCCATGTAGGATGACACATCACCATGCCACATCCCACAAGATGACAATATGAATTTACAATTTAATTTACAACATAGGAAATAAATAAATAAATACAAGGAATTACCAAGGTTGAGACACCTTAATTCCCAACATTCTCCCACTTGTCGAACACCTTGTAAGAGCCAATAGAATTAATAGGATTTAACTGCTATAGGCTGAGAGGCCCATAGACTCCGAACACCATATGAACTTCTTTGTGCCCATTGGCTTCGTCAATGTATATGAAACATTCTTCAAAGTATCTCCCTTCTCCAAATTTACCTTCCCATCCTCTACCATGTCTCACACGAAGTGAAACTGTACATCAATATGCTTTGTTCTAGCATGGAAAATTGGATTCTTTGCAAGGCAAATCATAATCTATCCTGCAACAACACCAATATCTAAACACAATCTCTTAAGCCAAATGGCTTCCTTACAAGCATGAGTTGCTACCATGTACTCAGCTTCTATCATGGACAAAGAATGGTGCAGGGCACCTAGGAGCACCTTGGTTCCTAAAGTCACTTTGTTTGCATTTTTTTTTTTTGAAAGTTGTGGTTTTGATTGTAATAAGGCTTTAGCCATGAGTATATGGTCCTTTTTGTGTGGTCAAGATGATTGAGGTGACCATATAAACCTCAATCATGCTTAGTCCACTTGGATCCTCGTTATGCCAATTAGGCCTAGAAGGTATAAGGGTTGGTTTTTGAGTTTTTTTTGATTGTTTGTGTGTTTTATCATGTTTTGGGAGTATGGAGGATGTTTTGATTCCATTGGACAAGAAAAACAAATCGCCATCCTTTGGAAAATGCAAAAACTCCATAGTGTCAAGTGTTGTCAATGGTGTCAATGACACATTAACCGGTTGCAACTTCATTTTGGTTATTAAAACTATTTGTAGAAGTTTTAAACTGACTTGGATAGGTTTATATGGAGGAAATATTGCTCCAGCATGGAGGAGGAAGTTTTTGTATGAAATTTGGGCACAAAAATCAAGAAAACTGACTGTTTTTCGCTATTTTTCTTGCTATGTACGGACTGTACAGATTTTTCATGGGCACAAATGTACTTTTTCTGAAACTAGATAGAGTTTGGGTTCAAATGCAACTAGTTTGAGGTCTTGAAGTGGTCGGAGTCAAAAGTTATTGAATTTTCTTTCAAAACTAGTCTAGAAACCCTGTTTTCTAGGGCAGTCCCACAAATTTGGCCCTAGAATGCATTTCCACTGATGAAATTTCATGCCACTCGGTGAAATGTAGGATAGGGGTGTATACTACTTGATCGCAAAAGCATTTTATGAGAAAATACAGTTTACTATTTTTAATGTGATGCCCTAGGTCAAATATCTCTATGTATTTGACTGAAATTATGCAATTTGATGATGTAAATGACAAAAGTCTGAGAGAGTGAGTGAATGACTGGTGGATTTGTGTTGTTTGGGGATGGTAGAGTCATTCCAAGTTCTTGCCCCTGACCTATGCACCCAATTTGAGCACTTGCTTTATAACCTAGCCTAAA
The DNA here is from genome assembly GCA_027924645.1 of Cunninghamia lanceolata. Lineage (NCBI taxonomy): Eukaryota > Viridiplantae > Streptophyta > Pinopsida > Cupressales > Cupressaceae > Cunninghamia > Cunninghamia lanceolata. Next base: position 7,029,205 of record BSBN01000596.1, read on the forward strand.
TTGATCAATTAGGCCTAGAGACCTAGTAGGCATTTTGGATTGCTGGAGTAGAGTTGGAGCAGGAGATTTGGAGGTTTGTTAGGGTCCCCTAAAGGCTGTTCAATTCCATCATTTGTTTTCCTAGTCCTTTAGGATTTTGTCAAGTTTTGTTGATGTCATGCCCACATTTTCCTTGTGGTCACAACACACATCGCACGTGTCATAGCCACATCTGTCATGTGGTTATGACACGAGATATGAAAAACTTTTCTCACACCGTCCTAAAAACCCCTTTCGCATGCGTACGCATGCTCAACGGTGTTCTCTCATGGCGAAACACTATACTCATCGGCGGAATACAAGTACAATGGCGTGCAAACGGAAACATATAGATCAACAAGAGGGTCGATACAACGCTGCTAACGTCATTGCAAGAGTGAGATTACCCAAGTTCTTAAATCGAACCCTCGGCAATGTTCGGTAGCAGAATGCCTTACGGCGTTAGTGGGAATTACGCTGCACTCATTTACGCACGTGGTTCGCTGATAGAGGAACCACTCCCCTCGACGCCTTGTTCCAACTAAACCGGCTAGTGATCTCCCTATTTAGTCATTTTTCAGCCAGGCACGGTTGTCTGTCTCCTCTCTTGTTTCCTGAAACATACTACTCCTATGACTTAGCATTTTCAACAAGGCGGTTTGGTTGCCCTCTCTTCCCTTTCCACAAGTTCTTAAGTTGGATTATATCTTTATCGCCCTTACCTTAACTATCTCTTAGTTCATTTAGTGTGTTTATATTTCGGTCTCTCTCTCTCTTTCATTTTCTATACTTTCTTTATGTGCATCCTGTCCTTTCTTCGTGATTTACGTCAATCAGGGTTATTACTGCAGTTATTGTTGATATTAAACCTAATTTCAGGATGATCTAGGCCACAAAGGCTGGTTTACTATTTCGCTGGACTCAGTCTCCTAATCTTCCCCGATCTAGGTTCCTCCTCTTCGTAAATACTTAGTCAACTTGTACCTAAGCACAATTGACAGAAGGGTCCGTCAACTTAGTTCTCTTATCCCGTGTGAGATATGTCGCGCATTTTCTCCTCTGTGTTTTCCAATGTTGGTTTTTCCTTCTTCGGAACCTCTTACAGGTTTACATATGAGATCGTTTGCTACAGTTGAGATTAATATGGCCACAAGGATTGTCAGTGGTGGCTTCTTAAGTTTATTTCCAGTGTTCTTTTGAGTAAGGAGTTGTGTAATTTTCCTCTTCATTTTTCCGGGTGATTGTTAGTATGTTTTTAGTTGAAACTTCCGAGAAACTCTTTCCAGAGTATCACTGAATATTCCTAAACTCTCTTTACATTATAATTTTATTTTCTCTTGTTTAGAATTACTGTTGTTACTGTTACTCTTAATTACGATTCATACACTGTTTGTAACTCGTATGACGTTGTCAATGGATGTAGGTGGTTCACCACTTTATAAAACTCTGTTCATGGTAATATAGCTTCTTTGGTTGTTGTGTTCAACACTTAATAACATCTCCTGTGAGAATATAATTGTTATTTATATATATATATTTTTTTTCTCCATATCCATGAAACATAGTTTATAACGATTTTAAACGAGAGCCCAATAATTTGGTTCATAGATTTACTCCTCTGTATGTTATATATATATATATATAGATATATTTATATATATATATATATACATACATACATACATATATATAATATATTTATTTTAATGTCTATGAAAAGGACGAAATGGTTTACCACAACCTATATATATATATATATATATATATATACAGATATATACGCATTATTATATTAGATATATAGCTATATACATAGACATATAGAATATATATATGCCTATATATAGAGCTATATAAAAATAAACAGCATTTAAATTCTAAATAACCCAAACATATGTTAGGGCCAAGCCCTAACATTTTATGTGCTGGAGTTACCACAGCCGACGGCGGCCATGGGCGGCGTGACAGAGGAGCGGGGTCGGGGTGGCCGCAGAGCGGCGGACGGGAATTTATGGTGGCCGCAGAGCGGCGGACGGGGGTTTATGGTGGCCGCAAAGCGGTAGACAAGATCCGCGGGAGGCATAAGGGTATGGAGGAGGGGGGAGATGTGGAGTGGGGCGGAGCCCCACCCACATTCCCACGACGTGGGGTGTGGGTGGGGCTCCGCCCCACTCCACACCTCCAAATATAACATAAAACCTGCGGTGGGGTTTTCTTCCCCACCGCCCATTGTAAATAACGACTGTGTATTTTGTTATCCGCGGCTTAATTTTTTTGACAGTCTTTCACCATTCGTTGATTATTATCAATAATAAAATATCTTCAAATATATATATATATATATATATATATATATAACAACGATAATATATTTATATATATATAGATATTCCATATTTATATATATATATATATATATCCCCTTTTTTTTATATAACAATTATAATTACTTTCAATTTCTCTATTATTTTCTAAAATGATAATTACTCAAATGAGAAATATATATATATCTCTATATATATATTTATAAAGTATTTAGAGAAAAATATTATATTTGTATAATTCCAATTTCGACAATTTTTTTTTAAATTCACTACTCTATGCATTTTCTCCAAATCAACCTATTATAAAGAAATTGTCATAACAATTAGATATAAATATATATATATATATATATATATATATATATATATATATATATATATATATATATATATATATATATATATATATATATATATCCCAATTTCACCAAATGATAAATAGCTCTTCCCTTATTATAAGTATAAATTTTCCATTGTTATAAACATATAAGACTTGTAAATTTACAAACAGATTATATTTACATGCTAGATTTCCTCTAATTCTTCTAAATTAACAGAATCCATTATTATGGAGAAAACTCAAATATTTAAAAACTGTCTTTTCCATTTCAACATTGAAAAGGAAACTAGCATTTCAACTAAAGAAGCAATTCCAAACTTTCAAATGTAAACAACTCAGATTAAGTTGCAAAAATGAACTTATTCTTTTCAGTAATACTTGAAACACAAAAATTGCTATTGAACAAAGGTTGCAAACATCCACTTAAAATTTAAGCACAGTCATATTACAACTTCTCAAACATGAATACCAACTTCCCAGATATGAACTTTCTCCTCCCAAACAGTATACAACTGAAAACTTATGACATCCAATAAAAGTCCAATAATAACAAGACCAGGGAGGTGATTTTCTTCACTCCCAGAATATCAGTAATTTACAACAATAACAAGAGAGGTGTTCTCTCTTCATTTCTATGAAATAATCCAGGCCTAATTCTCATGACAAGAAGATGATCTGTTTCTTCATAAATAGCCCACCAGAAGCTCCAAGAGAAAAAAAAAAAACCTGCGTATCAAAGACAAACAAAGAAGAAAAATACCACTCGTCTAGCTCTCCTCCCTACCGTAGACCCGCAAGAGGGTCACCCCCGAGCTAGGGAGACCATACTCACACCTGGGTACTCAAACACTCCACTTCACAACAGAAACAACAACAATCCCAAAGCACACATACACCCGTGGCTATTTTACACAATACGGAAACTCAACTACAGTGAGTTTCATAAGGGGCAGGAGAGTGGATACACTCGACTCCAGAGTGTCACCCTGACAGATAAATGAACTCATATAAATTTCTCTTGGTCTCAACCAAGTGTGATCACAATTTGTAAGAAATCTGTATTTGACTCTCAAGTCAAAATACAGTCACAGATACATGCCCTCAAGGCTTTCAACATCCCAAAAGATGGAACAGGTATGCACCCGAGGAGGATCTCTCCTCCCCTACCCCAAACTTGATGAGCATTTCTCCCAAGTGGGAGACGCTCTGTCAAACACCCGACAAGAACCCCACAGAAAACAAATTTAAACACATATTCCAAACACATTTCATACACATTTCAGTTCTACCAAAACAAAGGTAAAATTCAGACCAACCTTGCAAAGCCCTCCTGGAATGAAGTTGTTGCAGAGTCCACAGAGTTCACTTCCAAGCTTAGCCACCAACTCCCTCTCCCTTCTCTATCTTCCAAACTAACTTCTCTATATTTGGTAAGGCCAAAATGAAAGTTTTTCCCCAAAATTCAACTAACTCCCTCTCATCCCAAAATTTGAAAATAAATAACCCAAAATTCTCTTTCTTTCTAATTTTGAGAAATGGGGAAGTGACACTTGTCACCTCCTCACCCTTCCCAAAAATCACTATTCTGTCCAGGTGGCTTATGTCACTCTCCATTCCCAAGGGTACTCCTTATTCCTTTCATGTGACTCCACTTTCTCATAGGAGAAATAAAAAAAAAGAGTTAAATGGGAACAAGACAGGTGACCCATGCCTCTTTCTCCTTTCTTCACATGGGTGTCCCCATAGTACATGGGGGAATCTTACTAAAGAAGAGGTAACTTTTACTAATGGATGGCATCTCTTATCTAGGGAAAAGTAGAGGGGATGGGTTGAGTGTTGGTACAACCCATCATGTCCCCTCCTACCTCCAATTTTCGCCACTTAACTTCAGGGGAAGGTTAAGTTGACTAGATGGAGGTTACTCAAGGGTTACCCATGCCAAATGGGCCCCTGGACCCATGGGGTAGAACCCAGGGTCAATTTTAACCCATACAAGACACCCCAGGTCAAGGTAAAGCACAAGAAAAAGGGCCTCATAATTTAAAGAAAAATAGAAATTTCAAATTCAATCTCTTAACAACACTTACTTATAAAAATAATGATACATGAGGGTAACCTAACCCACTCGACCATACGAAAGACCACATTACATCATGACATCAAACACAAAGAGATCTTGGTTCATCGTGGAACCAGATCGGCTTAACAGGGAATAACAATTAACAAGGTGTGGAATGATCTCCGAAATCTGTGGTTTGATTAGTAGTCCCTGCACACTCAATTACAAGATCAGTAACCACATAAATTCATCATAGCCGAAGCAACTTAAATAACACATGCATTCTCATGCCTTAGTACAATCTAACATAATTAAAAATCATATTACAATTTTCCATCATCTCTAACATCTCTAATTCATTTTTCTGAAAAGTAACTTATCCAAACATCACCCAATTAGTTTTTCCGAAAACATAATAAAGTTAAATAGTCTGACAAATTTCGGGAACTGCTATCCCACAAATATGAAAGTAACAATAACAGCACTGTAAAGAGTCATGACAACAGTAGTAAAAAGGGCGGTCCTCACATCCTCTCCCCCTAAGACGGTACTTCCTCCTGGAAGTCGTCAAAAAGGTGAGGATACAGGGTCTTCAATCTCTCTGCATCTTCCCATGTTGCAGTGACTTCGTCGTATAAGTCCCATTGGACTCTAACCTGGTCCAGCTCTCGACCTCGAAGGGCCAGCTTCCGTCGAGCCAATATGCGAATTGGCTCCAACGCCAGTTGTCCGTCTGCCTCTACCTGAAGAGCACTCCAATCCAACACATGAGATAAGTCAGAAATATATTGACGTAAAACTGATACATGAAATACATCGTGGATACGTGACAGGCTAGGTGGCAAGGCTAGACGATAGGCTACTGGTCCTATCCGCTCCAAGATTTCGAAAGGTCCTACAAATCGAGGTGCGAGTTTAGAGCCTTTTCCGTAACGGATTGGACTTTTGTGCGGCCGCACTCTCAAAAATACTCTTTCCCCCACAGAGAAGCTTCGGTCTGTCCTCTTAGCATCAGCATACTTTTTCTGCCTGTCCTGTGCTTCCAGAAGCCTCTGTCTTATCTGTTTAACTTGCAGTTCCATATTCTGAACTATCTCTGGTCCGATGACTGTTCTGTCCTCTATACGATCCCAACTCAAAGGTGTTCTGCATGGTCTGCCATATAATGCCTGGAAAGGAGGCATACCCAACGAGCTATGATGCCCATTATTGTAGGCGAATTCAACTAGATACAGGTACTCCTCCCATCTAGACTGGTGATCCATCACATACATGCGAAGCATGTCTTCTAACACCTGGTTAACTCTTTCTGTTTGTCCATCGGTTTCCGGATGATATGCAGAACTGAAGTTGAGCTGTGTGCCCAACGCCTGATGTAAGGCTTTCCAGAACGATGAAGTGAATACGGAGTCTCTGTCAGATATAATGCGGCGAGGTACTCCATGAAGTCTAACAATCTGATCAAGAAACACCTTTGCCACTGATGGTGCATTGTACGTTGTACATATTGGTGAAAAATGCGCCACTTTGGTCAGCTTGTCAACTGTCACCATAATAGCATCATGGCGACGTGATGACATAGGTAGACCAACGATAAAATCCATAGAAATGGTATCCCATTTCCATTCAGGTATCTCGTGAGGGTACAACAGTCCCGCTGGATGCTGATGTTCGGCCTTGACCCTCTGACATTCCAGGCAACGAGCAACAAATTCAGCAATGTCACGCCTCATCCCAGCCCAATGATAAAGCTGTCGTAAATCAGCATGCATCTTCTTCACTCCTGGGTGTGCTGCGTAGGGTGCTCTATGAGCCTCTGATAGGATTACTGTACGAAGATTACCCGCATGGGGTACATATATGCGTTGCCGATGTCGAAGCATTCCATCAGAATCAAGGGTATATCCTGTAAATTTGCCCTCAAGGGCCTTCTGATTTAGTACTGCCTGCTGCACTTCAAGAAACCATTCGTCCTCTGGCAGATGCTGTAAGATGCGATCCTTCAAGTCCATCTTCAAGGTCAGGGTCTGGATCTCGTGGTGTCTTCGACTCAGAGCATCAGCGACCACGTTCTCCTTCCCTTTTATATAATGGACATCGAAGTCATATTCGCATAGGAATTCCATCCAACGTCGTTGGCGGGCGTTCAAATTAGGCTGTGTAAAAATATACTGCAAACTATGATGGTCTGAATGGAGTTCAAAGCGTCGCCCTAAAAGAAAGTGTCTCCAGCGAACCAAGGCATGAACAACAGCTGCAAGCTCTAAGTCGTGCGTAGGATAGTTTAACTCATGTGTCTTTAGTTTCCGCGATTCGTATGCGATCGCTCGTCCATCCTGCATAAGCACGGCTCCCAAACCTTCTAATGATGCATCCGTGCAAACTACAAACTCTTCCGAAGGATCTGGAACTGCTAAAATAGGAGCGCTCGTAAGACGCTCTTTGAGGACTCCAAAAGCCTTTTCACACTGCTCGGTCCAAGTGAAACCCTTCCCTTTTCGCTGAAGGGAAGTAATGGGATGTGCTATCCTGGAGAAACCTTCGACAAACCGACGATAATACCCAGCTAACCCCATAAAGCTTCTGACCTCTGTCACGTTCGTGGGTGCCGGCCACTCCTGGATTGCTCTAATTTTAGATGGATCTACAGAGATGCCATCGCCTGATAAAATGTGTCCCAAATACTGCACCTCTGTCCTGAAGAAGGCACACTTCGTCAAGTTGCCAAAAAGTTGTTGCTCTCGTAATTTCTGCAAAACTTGACGCAAGTGCTCTACATGCTCCTCCTCAGTCCGTGAATAAATCAGAATGTCATCTAGGAATATGATCACGAACCGGTCTAGGTATGTACGGAACACCCCGTTCATGAGACTCATGAATACTGCAGGAGCGTTCGTCAACCCGAAAGGTACCACTGTGAATTCATAATGGCCATATCTGGTTCGAAAAGCAGTTTTATGAATATCTGACTCCGTGATGCGCAATTGGTGATACCCAGATTTTAGATCGATTTTCGAGAACACTCTGGCTCCCTGCATCTGATCAAAAAGGTCGTCAATCCTAGGTAGAGGATAACGATTCTTCACCGTCACCTTGTTCAACTGCCTGTAGTCCATGCATAGACGAAGAGACCCATCCTTCTTCTTCATGAAGATCACTGGTGCGCCCCATGGTGAAACGCTAGGTCGGATGTGTCCCTTCTCAAGTAATTCTTCCAACTGCAGCTTAAGTTCTGTGAGTTCATGGGTCGTCATTCTATAGGGTGCGCGGGATATCGGCTCTGCACCTGGCACTAAGTCAATGTGGAAGTCCACTTCTCTACGTGGAGGCATACCAGGTAATTCTGGCGGAAACACATCGGCAAACTCTCTAAGGATAGGGTGATCATCTAAAGTAGCCTCAGGTTCATCCTCTGCTCTATCACTGACTGTGATGGCAAACATCTGACATCCCTTCCGCATACAGCGCTTAAGCTGTTGTGCGGATATCATACGAACTGCCGTGGGCTTTTGAATGCCCACTATCTCAACCGACGAACCATGATCGTCTAAACAGCTAATCGTTCTCTGGCGACAATCAAGCTTGGCTCTATGTGCCGCAAGCCAATCCATACCCAGAACTACTCCGTAAGACCCTAATGGCATAATCCTAAGGTCGCACGTTGTGGTGAAGGGTCCCAATGTGATCTCACAGTCTTTAACCAAGGTATCTACTGACATCCTGGCCCCTGAGGCCAACTCAACTTCCCACCTAATGTCTTGCCTAGAAGCCACTAGCCTGCAACGCTCCACTAACGATGTAGACAAAAAAGAGTCAGTAGCTCCTGAATAAAAAAGGATCGAGATGGGAAAGTCTCTAATCGTACCTGTTGCCTCGATGACAGAAGCCTGAAAATCGGCCTGGCGGTTATCAACCGCTGCAAACATGTGGTGAGATCTGCCCACGTCACCTACGGTCTGCTCAGACCCTCCTGATCGGGGCTGACCCCCTGCAGTAAATCCCTGCGGACACTCTCTAGCTAGATGCCCTGCCCCACCACATACATAACATGGTCCTCTAACCTGTAACTGCCCTGACTGTGTTCTGCCCGACTGTTGTTGCCCGGTCCGTCCGGTGGATCCCTGTGAGCCTCTGTAAGACTGCTGGGACCTTGCGGGTCCTGCCGATGAACCCTGCTGTCTCTGATCCCTGCGTGGTCCCTGCTGCTGCCATCCACGGTTTTGTCCTCCCAGTCCCCTCTGTTGAAATTTGGATTTTTGCTGATGTTGCTGTTGCTGTGGAGGCCTAGGAGGTAATGATGAAGCATTATATCCTCCTCTCTGTGTTGTGTTTTGAGGCCTTCGGAAATTTTGTTGTTGTTGGGGATTTCGTTCCTGGTACTGTGAGCGTGAATTCTGTCCTCGTCCCTGAATTTCCTCTGATATAAGGGCCTTTTCAACAGCCTCGCTCATGGTTTGGGGATTTGCCATACGAACTGGTCCTGATATCCCGTGATTTAGCCCCCTGATGAATTTGTGTATTAAGATTTTCTCGTCGTGGAGGTATTCCGCATAACGAGAAAGTTCTATAAATCGGCTCTCATACTGAGTAACGGTGAGTCCCCTCTGCTGTAGATCATGAAACTCATCAATTCTGCGCTGTCTATAATGTTCGGACAAATACCGCGCATTGAAGCGCTCAATGAAGGTGTCCCATGTGAGTGTATCCACGGAGAGTCGGCGCTTGCACTCCTCTGTGCGCCACCAGGTGGCTGCTGCATCCCTAAGAAGATGAACTGCCACTCGTGCTTTCGTGTTGCTCTCATACGGTCGCAATGCGAAACACCTGTCTAAGCTAATTAGCCAAGCCTCGGCCACAGCTCCCTCTGTAGCTCCTGCGAAGGTGGGTGGGTTGAGCCTCAGTAGATCTCTGATAGGGTCCCCTCTGTCTCTAAGTCTCCCAAGTGGCTCTTCCACACCATCCTCATATACTCCCTGCTGAACCTGTTCTTGTCTCAAAAGTCTCGGAGGACTCCTGCTCCGTGCTCGGGAGGCCGACCCTACCTCCTCTACTGTTGTGTCAGGAATCTCAACGAAGGGCTCCACACGTCTCACCGCTAGTGGATCAACGCGGGGCTCCATACGTGGCTCAATACGTGACTCGGCACGTGGCTCCTCTCGCGGAGCAACACGAGGCTCTATACGTGGCTCAGGAATCACTGGTGGTAACCTGTCTAGCATAGTCTGTAGTGCCTGTAAGATCTGTGGACCTATATCCGCTACTGGTATCGCCTGTGGTACTAGTGGTGCTTGTGGCACAGGTGGGGCAGGTGGTGCTGCTGAATCTGCGGGTGCCAGTCCCTCGGCTGAGGAATCGCTGTGCACCTCGACTGACGCTGTGTGGCGTGATCGCGCTCGTCGAACACGTCGGGGAGGCATCCTACAAAACAAGGTAGAAACTAATTAGCCAAAGTTGCGGAATAATAACGTGCCCAAATACGCCCAGTGTTTACAAACTGGGCTCTGATACCAAATGGCATGCCCACATTTTCCTTGTGGTCACAACACACATCGCACGTGTCATAGCCACATCTGTCATGTGGTTATGACACAAGATATGAAAAACTTTTCTCACACCGTCCTAAAAACCCCTTTCGCATGCGTACGCATGCTCAACGGTGTTCTCTCATGGCGAAACACTATACTCATCGGCGGAATACAAGTACAATGGCGTGCAAACGGAAACATATAGATCAACAAGAGGGTCGATACAACGCTGCTAACGTCATTGCAAGAGTGAGATTACCCAAGTTCTTAAATCGAACCCTCGGCAATGTTCGGTAGCAGAATGCCTTACGGCGTTAGTGGGAATTACGCTGCACTCATTTACGCACGTGGTTCGCTGATAGAGGAACCACTCCCCTCGACGCCTTGTTCCAACTAAACCGGCTAGTGATCTCCCTATTTAGTCATTTTTCAGCCAGGCACGGTTGTCTGTCTCCTCTCTTGTTTCCTGAAACATACTACTCCTATGACTTAGCATTTTCAACAAGGCGGTTTGGTTGCCCTCTCTTCCCTTTCCACAAGTTCTTAAGTTGGATTATATCTTTATCGCCCTTACCTTAACTATCTCTTAGTTCATTTAGTGTGTTTATATTTCGGTCTCTCTCTCTCTTTCATTTTCTATACTTTCTTTATGTGCATCCTGTCCTTTCTTCGTGATTTACGTCAATCAAGGTTATTACTGCAGTTATTGTTGATATTAAACCTAATTTCAGGATGATCTAGGCCACAAAGGCTGGTTTACTATTTCGCTGGACTCAGTCTCCTAATCTTCCCCAATCTAGATTCCTCCTCTTCGTAAATACTTAGTCAACTTGTACCTAAGCACAATTGACAGAAGGGTCCGTCAACTTAGTTCTCTTATCCCGTGTGAGATATGTCGCGCATTTTCTCCTCTGTGTTTTCCAATGTTGGTTTTTCCTTCTTCGGAACCTCTTACAGGTTTACATATGAGATCGTTTGCTACAGTTGAGATTAATATGGCCACAAGGATTGTCAGTGGTGGCTTCTTAAGTTTATTTCCAGTGTTCTTTTGAGTAAGGAGTTGTGTAATTTTCCTCTTCATTTTTCCGGGTGATTGTTAGTATGTTTTTAGTTGAAACTTCCGAGAAACTCTTTCCAGAGTATCACTGAATATTCCTAAACTCTCTTTACATTATAATTTTATTTTCTCTTGTTTAGAATTACTGTTGTTACTGTTACTCTTAATTACGATTCATACACTGTTTGTAACTCGTATGACGTTGTCAATGGATGTAGGTGGTTCACCACTTTATAAAACTCTGTTCATGGTAATATAGCTTCTTTGGTTGTTGTGTTCAACACTTAATAACATCTCCTGTGACAATATAATTGTTATTTATATATATATATTTTTTTCTCCATATCCATGAAACATAGTTTATAACGATTTTAAACGAGAGCCCAATAATTTGGTTCATAGATTTACTCCTCTGTATGTTATATATATATATATATATATATATATATATATATATATATATAGATATATTTATATATATATATATACATACATACATACATATATATAATATATTTATTTTAATGTCTATGAAAAGGACGAAATGGTTTACCACAACCTATATATATATATATATATATATACAGATATATACGCATTATTATATTAGATATATAGCTATATACATAGACATATAGAATATATATATGCCTATATATAGAGCTATATAAAAATAAACAACATTTAAATTCCAAATAACCCAAACATATGTTAGGGCCAAGCCCTAACATTTTATGTGCTGGAGTTACCACAGCCGACGGCGGCCATGGGCGGCGTGACAGAGGAGCGGGGTCGGGGTGGCCGCAGAGCGGCGGACGGGAATTTATGGTGGCCGCAGAGCGGCGGACGGGGGTTTATGGTGGCCGCAAAGCGGCAGACAAGATCCGCGGGAGGCATAAGGGTATGGAGGAGGGGGGAGATGTGGAGTGGGGCGGAGCCCCACCCACATTCCCACGACGTGGGGTGTGGGTGGGGCTCCGCCCCACTCCACACCTCCAAATATAACATAAAACCTGCGGTGGGGTTTTCTTCCCCACCGCCCATTGTAAATAACGACTGTGTATTTTGTTATCCGCGGCTTAATTTTTTTGACAGTCTTTCACCATTCGTTGATTATTATCAATAATAAAATATCTTCAAATATATATATATATATATAACAACGATAATATATTTATATATATATAGATATTCCATATTTATATATATATATATATATATATATATATATATATATATATATATCCCCTTTTTTTTTTATATAACAATTATAATTACTTTCAATTTCTCTATTATTTTCTAAAATGATAATTACTCAAATGAGAAATATATATATATCTCTATATATATATTTATAAAGTATTTAGAGAAAAATATTATATTTGTATAATTCCAATTTCGACAATTTTTTTTTAAATTCACTACTCTATGCATTTTCTCCAAATCAACCTATTATAAAGAAATTGTCATAACAATTAGATATAAATATATATATATATATATATATATATATATATATATATATATATATATATATATATATATATATCCCAATTTCACCAAATGATAAATAGCTCTTCCCTTATTATAAGTATAAATTTTCCATTGTTATAAACATATAAGACTTGTAAATTTACAAACAGATTATATTTACATGCTAGATTTCCTCTAATTCTTCTAAATTAACAGAATCCATTATTATGGAGAAAACTCAAATATTTAAAAACTGTCTTTTCCATTTCAACATTGAAAAGGAAACTAGCATTTCAACTAAAGAAGCAATTCCAAACTTTCAAATGTAAACAACTCAGATTAAGTTGCAAAAACGAACTTATTCTTTTCAGTAATACTTGAAACACAAAAATTGCTATTGAACAAAGGTTGCAAACATCCACTTAAAATTTAAGCACAGTCATATTACAACTTCTCAAACATGAATACCAACTTCCCAGATATGAACTTTCTCCTCCCAAACAGTATACAACTGAAAACTTATGACATCCAATAAAAGTCCAATAATAACAAGACCAGGGAGGTGATTTTCTTCACTCCCAGAATATCAGTAATTTACAACAATAACAAGAGAGGTGTTCTCTCTTCATTTCTATGAAATAATCCAGGCCTAATTCTCATGACAAGAAGATGATCTGTTTCTTCATAAATAGCCCACCAGAAGCTCCAAGAGAAAAAAAAAAAACCTGCGTATCAAAGACAAACAAAGAAGAAAAATACCACTCGTCTAGCTCTCCTCCCTACCGTAGACCCGCAAGAGGGTCACCCCCGAGCTAGGGAGACCATACTCACACCTGGGTACTCAAACACTCCACTTCACAACAGAAACAACAACAATCCCAAAGCACACATACACCCGTGGCTATTTTACACAATACGGAAACTCAACTACAGTGAGTTTCATAAGGGGCAGGAGAGTGGATACACTCGACTCCAGAGTGTCACCCTGACAGATAAATGAACTCATATAAATTTCTCTTGGTCTCAACCAAGTGTGATCACAATTTGTAAGAAATCTGTATTTGACTCTCAAGTCAAAATACAGTCACAGATACATGCCCTCAAGGCTTTCAACATCCCAAAAGATGGAACAGGTATGCACCCGAGGAGGATCTCTCCTCCCCTACCCCAAACTTGATGAGCATTTCTCCCAAGTGGGAGACGCTCTGTCAAACACCCGACAAGAACCCCACAGAAAACAAATTTAAACACATATTCCAAACACATTTCATACACATTTCAGTTCTACCAAAACAAAGGTAAAATTCAGACCAACCTTGCAAAGCCCTCCTGGAATGAAGTTGTTGCAGAGTCCACAGAGTTCACTTCCAAGCTTAGCCACCAACTCCCTCTCCCTTCTCTATCTTCCAAACTAACTTCTCTATATTTGGTAAGGCCAAAATGAAAGTTTTTCCCCAAAATTCAACTAACTCCCTCTCATCCCAAAATTTGAAAATAAATAACCCAAAATTCTCTTTCTTTCTAATTTTGAGAAATGGGGAAGTGACACTTGTCACCTCCTCACCCTTCCCAAAAATCACTATTCTGTCCAGGTGGCTTATGTCACTCTCCATTCCCAAGGGTACTCCTTATTCCTTTCATGTGACTCCACTTTCTCATAGGAGAAATAAAAAAAAAGAGTTAAATGGGAACAAGACAGGTGACCCATGCCTCTTTCTCCTTTCTTCACATGGGTGTCCCCATAGTACATGGGGGAATCTTACTAAAGAAGAGGTAACTTTTACTAATGGATGGCATCTCTTATCTAGGGAAAAGTAGAGGGGATGGGTTGAGTGTTGGTACAACCCATCATGTCCCCTCCTACCTCCAATTTTCGCCACTTAACTTCAGGGGAAGGTTAAGTTGACTAGATGGAGGTTACTCAAGGGTTACCCATGCCAAATGGGCCCCTGGACCCATGGGGTAGAACCCAGGGTCAATTTTAACCCATACAAGACACCCCAGGTCAAGGTAAAGCACAAGAAAAAGGGCCTCATAATTTAAAGAAAAATAGAAATTTCAAATTCAATCTCTTAACAACACTTACTTATAAAAATAATGATACATGAGGGTAACCTAACCCACTCGACCATACGAAAGACCACATTACATCATGACATCAAACACAAAGAGATCTTGGTTCATCGTGGAACCAGATCGGCTTAACAGGGAATAACAATTAACAAGGTGTGGAATGATCTCCGAAATCTGTGGTTTGATTAGTAGTCCCTGCACACTCAATTACAAGATCAGTAACCACATAAATTCATCATAGCCGAAGCAACTTAAATAACACATGCATTCTCATGCCTTAGTACAATCTAACATAATTAAAAATCATATTACAATTTTCCATCATCTCTAACATCTCTAATTCATTTTTCTGAAAAGTAACTTATCCAAACATCACCCAATTAGTTTTTCCGAAAACATAATAAAGTTAAATAGTCTGACAAATTTCGGGAACTGCTATCCCACAAATATGAAAGTAACAATAACAGCACTGTAAAGAGTCATGACAACAGTAGTAAAAAGGGCGGTCCTCACAGTTGAGAAAACCTAGTTTGGAGGGCTAGTAGCCTTATTAGTCAAGGTATAGGTTGAAGAGTTTTGGGAAGTTGGAGATCAAACCAACTATCAAAAAGGTGTTTGCAGACCTGCCTTGAGGTGTCAAAGAAGCCTTGGAGGTTAGACAATAGCCTAGACCACAAATCCATAATTTGCACTTGGTGAGTGACTTAGCTTGGTTGAAGGCTAGGTGAGTGGGTGAGTGGGTAGTAAACCATTGTGTTGTTGCTTCTCTTGTGCCACTCTGCATCAAAGAAACCACAGGTTGTTTCTTACTCATCCAACTAATTGCACCACTAAAAATTGTGAATACATATGCACTGGTGGATCTCCTACTGTCAATGTCACCTGCCCAATCAGAATCCACAAATCCATGAATACAAACTGAGTGCAGAGGTCCTGTAGCATTGCCATGATAGCAAATGGAATACTTGGAAGTACCCCTCAAATATCTGAACACTCACTTACCTGCATCCCAATGTACCTATCCAGGACTAGCCATAAATTGACTAAGGACTCCCACTGCTCGGGCAATGTCTGGTCTTGTGTAGACCATAACATACATCAATCTACCAACAACACTAGCATAAGGTACTCTGCTCATGTCCTCCACCTCACTAGGAGATTTTGGACAATCATTAACAGACAACTTTGTTCCCAAAGAAATAGGAACACACAATTGTCTACAATTTGCCATGCTAAACCTATCCAACACGGTCTTCACATACTTACTCTGGCTTAACCAAAGTTTTCTGTTAGTTCTGTCTCTTCTGATTTCCATTCCTAGAATGTACCTGGCTGCCCCTAAATCTTTCATTTCATATTGTGCTACCAACTAAGACTTAAAATCAAAAATCATATTCTTACCCTTCCTAATCAGCAACATATCATCAACATATAATGCAACAATGAGAATATGATCACCATCAAACTTATAATACACACACTGATCCGATTTCGATCTCACAAATCCAATTGACAACACAAAGGCATCAAACTTCAAGTACTACATCCTAGGAGATTGCTTCAAACCATACAAAGACTTTTTCAATTTGCAAACCAAATTTTCTTTACCTTTCATTATGTAATGCGCTAGATGTGACATATAGATCTCTTCCTCCAAATCACCATGAAGGAAAGTTGTCTTCACATCCATCTATTCTACCTCTAAACCATAAGCAGCTACAAGAGATAACAAAAATCTAATGGATGTCAGCTTTGTAATGGGAGAGAAAATTTCACCATAATCAATTCCCTCCACTTGTGAGTACCCCTTCGCAACCAATCTAGCCTTGTACTTTTCAACACTGCCATCTGCACTAAATTTCTTCTTGAACACCCATTTACATCCAACAGGTTTTTGTCCATCAGGCAAAGGCACCAAGTCCCATGTTTTGTTCTTTTCCAAAAAAACCATCTCATCCTCCATGGCCTCCTTCTAGGAACCTACATCTTTCATGCCCATAGCCTCTTTCACAATTCTAGGCTCATTAGTGTTAGTAAGTAAAGCAAAAGCACAACTAGAATCAAGCAATGAATAACCAAACCTATCAAGTTGCTTTCTTGTTCATGTAGACCTCCTTAATGGATGAGGTTGAGGTTCTGCTTCTTCTTCTGAGCTTTTAGAGCTGCTAGAACTCTCCTCATCATCAGGTCTCACAGGGTCTATTAGTTCAGTCTTCTCAGGGGTAGAAGGAAACTGAACCGCATCCTCTTTCTTTTCTGTTTATTTTGGCTATAGAAAAATGGAAGAAGGTGTTAGCTCTCTGAAGATAACACTTCTGCTATACAACACTTTTTCATCCACCAGATCCCAAAGCTTGTATCCTTTCACACCGACTCCATAGCCAATGAAAATACATTTAACAACCTTGTTCTTTAATTTAGACCTTTTCTCCCTAGGCACATGTGCATATGCCTCAACCAAAAACATGAAGATGTCTAACTAAAGGCTTCTTACCAGACCACACCTCCATAGGTGTCTTACCAACAAGAGATGATGTAGGAGATATGTTTACCAGATAGCAAGCAGTGGCAACAGCTTCATCCCAAAACTTTTGTTCAAGGCTTGCTCCACTAAGCATATTCCTAGCCTTCTCCATCAGTGTCCTATTCATCCTCTCTACAACTCCATTTTACTGCGGGGTATATGGAGTTGTCTTATGCCTTTCAATCCCTTTCTCTTTGCAGAACTTATCGAACTCTACCAAACAAAACTCACCACTGTTGTCAGTTCTCAAACACTTGATCTTTTTACTAGTCTAATTTTTAGCAAAGGCTTTAAACTGCTTAAACTGACTAAAGACTTCAGTCTTGCTTCTGATAAAATAAACCCATGTCCTTCTACTATAATCATCTATGAAAGATACAAAATATACATATTTTGAAATCAAAGGAACATTAACAAGACCAAACACATCAGAATGAATAAGATCTAATACACCAGAAGACTTGTGAGAACTAGACTAAAAATGAACATGATTTTGCTTTCCATAAATGCAAGGTTCACAAAAGTCAAACTCGAGATTACAATCATTTAACCCCTCAATGAGGTTTTTATTTTTCAGGGTACGCAGACCCTTCTCACCAATGTGGCCATATCTCAAATGCTATAACATAGTCTTTTTAGTAGGAAGCTTAGCTTCCAAAGCATGTGCACTACCATCAGAACTAGTTACAACAGATTTCTTCACTACTCATTCAGATGGTGGGGATGAAATGACTGCAGCTCATTTCTTTGAGTCAGAAGAACTATTGCACTGTGAATTGCATGCCTCTAGCTGAAACAAAGTACCTGTCCAAGTACCCTTTGCAAGCACCATAGATCCTCTAGTCATCTTGCATCCATCCTTCAAAAAGACAATCTACACACCTGCATCATTCAACATACTTATAGAAAGTAGGTGAAAGGAAGCTAGGTGTGCAGAAAATGCTTCCTATACTAATCTAATAAGGAGAGGGCTATGCAAATTCAAATTAATCCTTACAACTAAAGCAACATAGAACATCTAAATGAGATATTGCAAAAATACACGAACCAGAAAGAAGACAGAAGAAGAGAGACAAAGATTTACGGTGGGGAAAACCCTTATCAGGTGAAAAACCCCACACTCAGAAACCTGCACAATGTATTAACAAATATGAAAGTTGTTTACAATACACTTGTAATGCAAGCTTCAATGGTCTTCAACACTCATGTCTGGAGTCAATCCAGTAGCATAATAGTACCTGTAAACTTGTGATACAACTCCCTCTCCAAGAACCTATTTATATAGAATATACAAGGCAATATTGGACCTATCTTGGGATGGGCATCCAACTTGGCCTCATGGACCAAAACCCATGCCTAAGGACACTTGGTCAACATTGTAGAATGTACCTGACACTTGTCCATAGCTCCCATCCCAAAGAGGTTGCCTATTTCCAAAATGGGCTATGACAGATGCTCTTACAACACTTATGACCGTCATAGAATCTGTCATAGCGGTTACAACTTATAGCTATAAGAGAATCTATCATACACAGGATATAAATAGCATATTCTCTTACAACATGTCATAGTCCACCTTGGGGTGCCCAAATATGCCTTTTTCAAAGATGCTTCATGACACATGTCTTGACTTGTCTTACAACCTTCTATTTTTGACTCTTACATGTCATAACTTCATCATAGGAATCCGTCATAACCATTTCAGTCAAACATTCCATTACACAACATGAAAGATGCCGACATATGGAAAAATGCTCCTACAAGAAAGTGGGATGCCTATCTCCTCATGTGAGGACAAAATTAGAATTTGTCAACTTCCATGTAGGATGACACATCACCGTTCCACATCCCACAACATGACAATATGGAATTTACAATTTATTTACAACATAGGCAATTAATTAATATATACAAACATAAATAATGCAAGGAATTACCAAGGTTAAGACACCTTAATTCCCAACATTCTCCCACTTGTCGAACACCTTGTAAGAGCCAATAGAATAACAAGATTTAACTACTATAGGACGAGAGGCCGATAGACGCCGAACACCATCTGAACTTCTTTGTGCCCACTGGTTTCATCAATGCATCTGCAACATTCTTCAAAGTATCTACATTCTCTAAATTTACCTTTCCATCGTCAACCATGTCTTGCATGAAGTGAAACTGAACATCAATGTGCTTTGTTCTAGCATGGAAAGTTAGATTCTTTGCAAGGCAAATTGCACTCTGACTGTCACAACTGATCGTGATCTGACCTACATCAACACCAATATCTAAAACAATCTCTTAAGCCAAATGGCTTCCTTAAAAGCATGAGTTGCTCCCATAAACTCAGCTTCTGTCATGGATAAAGCAACAATAGGTTGTCGCTTACTCATCCAACTACTAGCACCACCAAACAGTGTAAACACATAAGCACTGGTGGATCTCTTGCTGTCAATGTCACCTATGCAATCTGAATCCACAAATCCATGAATATCAACAAAATGTGGAGGTCCTGTAACATTACCATGATAGCATATAGAATACTCAGAAGTACCCCTCAAATATCTGAACACTCGCTTAACTGCATCACAATGAACCCGTCCAAGATTAGCCATAAATCGACTAAGGACTCCCACTGCTTGGGAAATGTCTGGTCTTGTGCAGACCAAAGCATACATCAAACTGCCAACAACACTAGCATAAGGTACTCTTCTCATGTCCTCCACCTCACTAGGAGATTTTGGACAATCCTCAACAAACAACTTTGTCCCCAAAGAAATAGGAACACACAATGGTCTACAATCTGCCATGCTGAACCTGTCCAACACGGTCTTCACATACTTACTCTGGCTTAACCAAAGTTTTCTGTTGGTTCTATCTCTTCTGATTTCCATTCCTAGAATGTACCTAGCTGCCCCTAAATCTTTCATTTCAAACCATGCTGAGAACTAAGATTTGAAATCAGAAATCATATTCTTACCCTTCCCAATGAGAAACATATCATCAACATAGAGTGCAACAATGAGAATACGATCACCATCAAACTTATAATACACACAGTGATATGATTTTGATCTCACAAATCCAATTGACAACACAAAGGCATCAAACTTCAAGTACCATCTCCTAGGGGATTGCTTCAAACCATACAAAGACTTCTTGAGTTTGCAAGCCAAATTTTCTTTACCTTTCACCATGTAATGCTTTGGTTGTGACATGTAGATTTCTTCCTCCAAATCACCATGAAAGAAAGTTGTTTTCACATCCATCTATTCAACCTCTAAGTCATAAGCTGCTGCAAGAGACTACATGAATCAAATAGATGTTAGCTTTGCAATGGGAGAGAAGATCTCACCATAATCTATACCCTCCACTTGTGAATACTCTTTCACAACCAATCTGGCCTTATACTTCTCAACACTGTCATTTGCACCAAATTTATTCTTAAACACCCATTTGCATCCAACGGGTTTCCATCCAGAAGGTAAAGGCACCAAGTCCCAAGTTGATTCTTTTCCAAAGAAGCCATTTCATCCTCCATGGCCTCCTTCCAAGAACCTGCATCTTTCATGTTCATAGCCTCTGATACAGTTGTAGGTTCATCATTGTTCGTAAGCAAAGCAAAAACACAACTAGAATCAAGCAATGTAAAACCAAACCTTTCAGGTTGCTTTCTTATCCGTGTAGACCTCAAGAGATAAGGTTGAGGTTCAGCTTCTTCATCAGAGCTTTCAGAGCTGCTAGAGCTCTCCTCATCATCAGGTGGAATATTGTCTTTCTGTTCAGTCTTCTCAGGGGTAGCAAGAAACTGAACAACATCCTCTTTCTTTTCTTTTTCTTCTGGCTATAAAACAATGGAAGAAGGTGTAAGCTCTTTGAAGATGACACTTCTGCTATACAACACTTTTTCAGCCATAGGGTCCCAAAGATTGTATCCTTTCACACCGACACCATAGCCAATGAAGATATACTTAACAACCTTGTTCTCCAATTTTGACTGCTTCTCCCTAGGCACATGTGCATATGCCTCACAACCAAAAAACATGAAGATGTCCTATTGAAGGCTTTCTACCAGACCACACCTCCATGGGTGTCTTTCCAACAAGAGTTGATATAGGAGATCTATTAACAAGATAGAAAGTAGTGGCAACAGCTTTAGCCCAAAACTTTTGTTCTAGGCCAGCTCCACTAAGCATACTCCTAGCCTTCTCCATTAGTGTCCTGTTCATCCTTTCTGCAACTCCATTTTTCTACGGGGTGTATGGAGTTGTCTTATGTCTTTCAATCCCAAGTTCCTTGCAATATTTATCGAATTATGTAGAACAGAACTCACCACCATTGTCAGTTCTCAAACATTTAATCTTTTTACCAGTCTGATTTTCAGCAAAGGCCTTAAACTCCTTAAACTTACTATAGACTTCAGATTTACTTCCATAAAAATAAATCCATGTCCTTCTACTGTAATCATCTATGAGAGATACAAAATATATAGATTTTGATAATGAAGGAACATTAACAGGACCAAATACATCAGAATGAATAAGGTCCAACACACCAGAAGACTTGTGAGAACTTGAATAAAATTGAACACAGTTTTGTTTCCCATAAATGCAATGTTCACAAAAGTTGAACTCAAGATTACAATCATCTAACCCCTCAATGAGGTTTTTATTTTTCAGGGTACGCAGACCCTTCTCACCAATGTGGCCAAATCTCTTATGCCATAACATTATCTTTTCAGGAGGAAGTTTAACTTCCAAGGCATGATTACAAACATCAGAACTAGAAACAACAAATCTCTTAATTGCTCATTCATATAGTGGGGATGAAGTGACTGCTACCCTCTTTCTTGAATCAGAAGAACTATTGCATTGTGAAATGCATGCCTCCAGTTGAAACAGAGTACCTCTCCTAGTACCCTTAGCAAGCACCGTAGCTCCTCTAGTCATCTTGCATCCTTCTTTCAAAAAGACAACCTGTACACATGCATCATTCAAACTACTTACAGAAAGCAGGTTCCATGCTAAGCTTGGGATATGCATAAGCCTAGAGATCCCCTTCACTCAACCATCAGGGAATTAGATATAGACTCTTCCATGACCAACAATCTTCAGATGAGAGTCATCACCCAAGTACACCTTTCCACCATCGAACTCCTCATACTTAGTAAACCAGTCTCGATACAAGGTCATGTGGAATGATGTACTAGAGTCAATCAACCACACATCATCAGATGCATGGGTTGCCAGGGCTACGATGAAAGCATCATCATCATCTTGTGATTTGTCAGAATCTAAATTTGGGGTCTTCTTCTTCTTTTTTCTTTTCTTCTTTGCATTCCTTTCGGAAATGCCCAGATTTACCACAGTTCTAATAGATAGCCTTGGACTTTCTAGGAGATTTGGATCTCCCACGGGATTTGGATCTACCCTTCTCAGCTTTCTTATCCTTCTTTTTCCCTTTCTCCTTGGGTCTTCCACAAACTGCAAGAGCCTCTTTGGCTACATTAGAAGACTTTCTCCGCATCTTTTTGAATAACAACAAAGAAATCACTTCATCCATTTTGAATGTGGATGTGGTGTTTCCAATAGCCATGACAAGGTGATCCCATGAGTCCGGCAAAGAACAAAGCAAGGTCATACACCGATCCTCCTCCTCCATCTTCACACTAATAGATGTCAACTATGCAACCAACATGTTAAAAGTATTCATATGTTTAGCAATGGATCCTCCATCCTCCATTCGAAGAGAATACAACTTCTTTCTCAGAAAAAGTTTATTAACTAGGGTTTTGGCTTGATACACATCTCCCAACTTCTTCCAAAGCAAGGTTGCAGTTTTCTCCTCATGGACATTTAACAACATAGAATTAGCAAGACTAAGTCTTATGAGACCCTTAGCCTTCCAATCCTTGAGATCCCACTCATCTTGTGACATTACAATTGGTTTAGTTTCATTAACATGTTCCCAAAGGTCTTGGTCAACAAGTATGTCTTCCATCTTGAGCTTCCACAGCTCGAAATTAGTGCCATTGAATTTCTCCACTTCAAATTTTTTGGATGTGCTTGCCTTCTCCTTGCTGCAATAGAATTTAGAATACTTTGCATAGACTCCCACTCAACTTAAGATCAGCTCAAAAAACCCCTACGCAATAGCTAAGACCAAAACTAGCCAGGTTCTGATACCAACTGAAAGGAAGCTAGGTGTGTAGAAAACACTTCCTACACTAATCTAATGAGGAGAGGGCTATGCAAATTCAAATTAATCCTTACAACTACAGAAACATAGAACATCTAAATGAGATATTGCAGCAATACACATGAACTAGAAAGAAGACAGAAGAAGAGAGACAAAGATTTACGATGGGGAAAACCCTTATCAGGTGAAAAACCCCACACTCAAAAACCTACACAATGTATTAACAAATCTGAAAGTTGTTTACAATACACTTGCAATGCAAGCTTCAATGGTCTTTGACACTCGTGTCTGGAGTCAATCCAGTAGCATAACAATACCTATAAACCTGTGATACAACTCCCTCTCCAAGCACCTGTTTATATAGAATATACAAGGCAATATTGGACCTATCTTGGGATGGGCATCCAACTTGGCCTCACGGCCCAAAACCTACACCTAAGGACACTTGGTCAACATTGTAGAATGTTCTTGACACTTGTCCACAGCTCCCATCCCAAAGAGGTCACCTATTTCCAAAATGGGCTATGACAGATGCTCTTACAACACTTACGACCATCATAGAATCTGTCATAGCAGTTACAACTTACAACTGTAAGAGAATCTGTCATACACAGGCTATAAATAGCATATTCTCTTACAAAATGTCATAGTCCACCTTGGCATGCCCAAATATGCCTTTTTCAAAGATGCTTCATGACACATGTCTTCACCTGTCTTACAACCTTCTATTTTTGACTCTTACATGTCATAACTTTGTCATAGGAATCCGTCATAACCGTTTCGGTCAAACATTCCCTTACACAACATGAAAGATGCCGACACATGGTAAAATTCTCCTACCACAAAGTGGGACACCTATCTCCTCGTGTGAGGATAAAATTACAAGTTGTCAACTTCCATGTAGGAGGACACATCACCGTGCCACATCCCACAACATGACAATATGGAATTTACAATTTATTTACAACATAGGCAATTAATTAATATATACAAACATAAATAGTGAAAGGAATTACCAAGGTTGAGACACCTTAATTCCCAACAACAGGTTCCATGCAAGGCTTGGAATGTGCATAACTCCAGTGATCCCCTTCACTCGTCCATTAGGGAATTAGATTGAGACTCTTCCACGACCAACAATCTTTAGATGAGAGTCGTCACCCAAGTACACTCTTCCACAATCAAACTCTTCATATTTCATGAACCAGTATCGATGTGAGGTCATGTGGAATGATGCATCAAAATCAATCAACCACACATCAACAAATGCATGGGTGGCCAGGGCTGCGATGAAGGCATCACCATCATCTTGTGACTTGTCAAAATCTGAATCAGGAGCTTTCTTCTTCTTTTTCTTCTCCTCTTTGCATTCCTTTCAAAAATGCCTAGTTTTTCCATAGTTCCAACAAAGAGCCTTGGACTTTCCAGGAGATTTGGATCTCCCATGAGATTTGGATCTGCCCTTCTCAGCTTTCTTGTCTTTCTTCTTCCCTTTCTCTTTGGGTCTTCCACGAACTGCAAGAGCCTCTTTGGCTGCCTCAGAAGACTTCCTCCACATTTCTTCATATAATAGCATGGACACCACATCTTCCATCTTGAAGGTGGTAGTGGTGCTTCCGATAGCCATGATAAGATGATCCCATGAATTTGGCAAAGAACAAAGCAGGGTCATACATCGATCCTCCTCCTCCATTTTCACACCCACAGATTTTAACTCTGCAACAATCATGTTAATAGCATTCATGTGATCCACAACAGATCCTCCATCTTCCATCTTCAGAGCAAACAACTTCTTTTTTAGGAAAATTTTTTTTACCAAGGACTTGGCCTG
The DNA here is from genome assembly GCA_027924645.1 of Cunninghamia lanceolata. Lineage (NCBI taxonomy): Eukaryota > Viridiplantae > Streptophyta > Pinopsida > Cupressales > Cupressaceae > Cunninghamia > Cunninghamia lanceolata. The sequence goes on from BSBN01000596.1 coordinate 7,054,618, forward strand.
ATAAACATCACCCAACTTCTTCCAAAGATCTTTCATGATGTTTTGCTCATGGACATTGAACATGACAAAGTCAGCTAAATAGAGTCTTATGAGACCCTTAGCCTTCTGATCTTTGAGGTCCCAATTAGCTTGTGGCATTGTTGTAGGTTTCACATCGGATACCATTTCCCATAGGTCACGACCAACAAGTAGGTCCTCCATCTTGAGTTTCCACAATTTGAAATTAGTGCCATTGAATTTCTCAACCTCTAACATTTCGGATGTGGTTGCCATCTCCTTGCTGCAACAAGATACATAATCCTCTACACAACACTCCCACTCAATCTAAGATCACCTCAAAAAACCCCTACCCAACAACTAAGACCAAAACTGGCCAGGCTCTAATAGCAACTGAAAGGAAGCTAGGTGTGAGGAAATCACTTCCTACACTAATCTAATGAGGGGAGGAGAGTGCAAATTCAATTTTATCCTTACTATTACAGAAATGTTAAACCACTAACAAAGATATTGCAGCAAACACATAAACAAGAAAGTGAGATAGAAGAAGAGAGACACAAAATATACGTGGGGAAAACCCTTATCGGGTGAAAAACCTCACACTCCAAAACCTGCCCAATGTATTATCAAAACTGAAATAGTTTACAATACACTTGCAATGCAAGCTCTTAGGAGTCTTCGACACTCATATCTGGAGACAAATTGACAACATAAAAGTACCTGTCAAACCTGTAATACATCTCCTCCTCAAAGCACCTGTTTATATAGAAAATACAAGGCAAAATTGCCTCTATCTTGGAATGGGCGTCCAACTTGGCCTCATGGCCCAAAACCCACGCCTATGGACACTTGGTCAATATTGTAAGATGCTTCTAACACTTGTCCACACACCCCATCCTAAAGATGTCACCTATTTCCAAAATGGGCTATGACAGATGCTCTTACGACTCTTATGACCATCATAGAATCTGTCATAGCAGTTACAACTTACAGCTGTAAGAGAATCTATCATACACAGGCTATAAATAGCATATTCTCTTACAACATGTCATAGTCCACCTTGGGGCACCCAAAGATGCCTTTTTCAAAGATGTTCTTCGACACATGTCTTCACCTGTCATAGAATCTCCTATTTTTGACTCTTACATGTCATAACTTCGTCATAGGAATCTGTCATGATCATTTCAGTCAATATTCCCTTACACAACATCCAAGATGCCGACACATGGCAAAATATTCCTACCACAAAGTGGGACACCTATCTCCTCATGTGAGGACAAAATTACAAGTTGTCATCTTCCATGTAGGATGACACATCACTGTGCCACATCCCACAAGATGAGAATATGAATTTATAATTTAATTTACAACATAGGCAATAAATAAATAAATACAATAAAAATAATACAAGGACCTACCAAGGTTGAGACACCTTAATTCCCAACACACATGACACCTACTACTCTCACCCTCACTAGCCTGGGTAAGATCATCGACATGTTTTGATAGAGATTGGGTGAGTGTAGTCAATGAATGTAATGTCTCCACCTCAACAATATCCTTCAAAGTTAAAGGGAGTGACCTACGTTCTGGCCACAACAAGGGTATAGGCACATGGTTTTGATCTTGCTGAGCCCCCTCTCTATCTTGGGCAGAGCCACCACCTCTACCCTAGAACTCACGAATGTCAAAATAATTGGGAATCTTATTAAGGACAAACTCGTAATGGAGTTTCCTTAAGAAAATATTGTGGTACCTCATCATTGTTGCATGGGCACTCATCGAAGACCATGTATGGTGCAGGGGCACCTAGATACCTTAATTAATTTCATGTTCTTTTTGATGTTTTGGAGTTGTATAAGGTCCACATGACCAATTGTAAGGCCTAGTGCCATGTGTGAGTCCGAGTGGAATAGGACAAGTCGTAGGGTCTGGTAGTGGAAGAGCAAATGCATTGTAACTAAATAGGTTGACAGTTGTAGAATGGTTGGCATTCCCACCGATGCAAACTATCAAGAACAAGAACATGTATAAACAGTTCAGTGAACAGAAGGAAAGGGAGGAGAAGAAGAGTAGTATAGTAATTGTGTGGTTTTTTGGTAGAACAACAGTGAGAAGATAGAAGAGTTATTTTGAGTGCAGAAGTTCCCAAAATAAATAAAAGATCCTATTGTGTTTTGTGTTCTTTCACCGTGTCAGTGTAATTAGTTTCCATTTTGTCATTCGGATGGATTACTAAGCCATTCCATCGACAAGATTTCTTCAAAATTGGTGGAATGGGTCTGTTTGTACAGTTAGTGTTCTTTTTGTTTTTGTTTATGTTCAGTGTCGGGATCGAGTGTGGGATGTGCTAATTAAGCCTAGCATCTCTATGTGCTAGGTTCTGAGAAGAGAGAAAGTGTCTGCGTTGCAGGGTTTATTATCATTAAGGAAATAACCATCAGAGAGAGACCAGGCAATGGTTGTCTGGCTAGAGAGCAAGAAGTGCTAAGTCCTATGTCAGAGAGACTTGAGCATCGGGGAGATAAGTTCTTAAGAGGCCGATGATAATTGTCTTACCGAAAGTTGAAGAGTGAAGCGACGAGTACATCGGCGTAACATCAACCTATCGGCCGATAAAAGTTTTATTTCGCCAACGGTTGAAGTCATGCCAAAGGAAGGAGGTCCCACCAAATGTACATTGCAAATGCATATCGAGAACGTATGTGAGAACATACATTTTGTTGGATACAAAGGGTGACCGGTAATAGCGGCGAGAAGAAGGTAAAGATACATTGGTCGACCGATAGTAGCAAGTTATGTTATGCATATACAATAGGTTGCCATATCGGCGTGTGTGGTAGTATCAAGGGACAAGTGTAAGCTCCTATCGATGAGTTAATCTCACCAAAGGGTCATAAAGGGAAATGTTAGATTGAAACCACGCTTTCGTTGAACACTCTGCATCATTTTGGTGTCATAGCTAGCAAAAGCTTTGCATAAGTGTTGGTGTTGTCTGTGAATGTTTATGTCAGACAGAGAGAGTGAAGGAGAGGCCAGTGCCATGCCTCCAAAGGGGATGATAGCATAAGTGCTTAAGAAGTTCCAAGAGATGGAAGAAATGATCAAGGTTGGAGTCAAGGTTGGAATCAAGGAAACACTCTAGGCTGAGTTAAAGGCACTAAAGATAGGAAAGAAATCAGATGGTGAATCTGATGAAGAAGAAGAAGAAGATGGGGAAGAGGAAACAACCCCAAAACAAGCAGATATATCTGTAGACTAGAAATAATTTCTAGAGGCCATAAGGACACTCGGTAAGGAGTCATCTGAATCAAAAATGGAGATTTTGATGTTCAGTGGAAAGATGGATGCAGAAGAAGTCATCGAATGGGTCGAGACTTTGAACAATTACTTCGAGTACAAGGAGGTACTAGAGAATAGAAGAGTCAAGTTTGCAAAGACAAAATTGAAGGGTGTTGCCTTCATGTGGTGGAACTACACCCAAGGAGAAAGGGTGAAGAGTGGAAAGAGCATGATCTCATCCTAGAGTCGGATGGTAGAGAGGATCAAGGCTCAGTTCCTACCAGCAGATTATGAAGTACAGATATACAGGAAAATGCAGAACCTCAGATAGAAGGATATGGATGTATCCACCTACACAGAGGAATTTCACAAATTGTCTCTAAGGTGTGGGCTTGCTGAGGATGAAAAGGGAAGAATTGCCAGGTATATTAATGGCCTAAAATATAGCATACAAGATGAGATTACCATCTTGACACCAAAAACTGTGGACAAGTGCTTTCAAGTGGCACTGAGAGTAGAAGAGAAGCATAAAAGAAAAGGAGAACAACAGAACAGAGGTAGAGGTGGAAGGAACTTCAGAGGCAGAAATAGTTTCGGTGGCAGAAATCAGTTCCAGAAGAATCAAGGGGAGTCTAGTCAACAAGAACACAGTGGAGAATTTGGTTCCAGAGGGGGTTTTAGAGGAAGGAGACCTAATGGAAGAGGTAGATTTGGTGGACTAGGCAAAGGTCCTAATGTCTTCATGGGAAGATGTTATTATTGTAACCAAATTGGGCACATAGCAGGCAAGTGTCTAGAGAAAGCCTCAAGCTCTTATGGAGGAGATAGAAGGAGCCAGCTAATTTAAGAAGAAGATTGTCAGAGTGTGAACTCATCTATGGGAAGCACAGCTCTAGCACAAGATGGAGAGAATCTCATGATGACAAGGACGATGTTGAAGGTACCACAGAACAAAGAACCACTGCAGAGGAAGACACTATTCAGAACTCTATGTAAAGTTTCTGGCAAAAGGTGTAAGGTAATTGTTGATTCTGGCTCAACTAAAAATTTAGTTTTAGTAGAAATGGTAGAGAAATTGAATTTGAAAAGACTACCACATGTTAGTCCATACAAAGTGTCCTGGCTGAACAAAGGGCAACAAGTCTTGGTTGATGAACAAGCTTGGGTAGAATTTCAGATAGGGGAATATAGGGACAAATTATTGTGTGATATAATTCCCATGGATGCATGCCATTTACTGTTAGGTAGACCTTGGCAGTATGATGTACAAGCCCAGCATGATGGTAAATCCAATTCTTTTGTTATCACCAAGAATGGTAGACAAAATAAGGTGGATCCTTTACCAGAAGAGGGCGTAGACAAGAATGTAGGATCAAGTATCATGTTAGTGAGTGGGAAAGAGTTTCTCCATACTCTGAAAGAAGAGGGAACCCAGGGGTATGCTCTAATTTTAAAACCTAAAGACAATTCTAATTTGTCTAAAAATAGCAAGGAAAAAGTCCCTAAGGAAGTGCAGGAATTGTTAGACAAGTATAAGAGTATCATGGTGGAGGATATGCCCAATACACTACCCCCTGTGAGAGACATAAGTCATCAAGTTGACTTCATCCCAGGATCCACATTGCCAAATAAACCAGCTTATAAAATGACACCTAATTAGAATGAGGAGATTGCTAAACAAGTACAAGAACTGTTGGATAAGGGCTTGGTGAAGAAAAGTCTTAGTCCGTGTGCTGTACCTACAATTTTAGTTCCCAAGAAGGATGGAAAATGGAGGTTATGTACTGATTCGAGAGCCATAAATAAGATCACCATTAGATATAGGTTTCCTATGCCCATAATAGAGGACCTCATGGATTGTTTGGGAGGAGCTCGGTACTTTTCTAAAATTGATCTCAAAAGTGGATACCATTAGATCAGGATTAGACAAGGGGATGAATGGAAGACATCCTTTAAGACTAATGAGGGTCTTTATGAGTGGGTGGTGATGCCATTTGGACTGTCCAATGCTCCAAGCACTTTCATGCGTCTAATGAATGAGGTATTGAAATATTTTATTGGCAACTTTGTTGTTGTCTATCTTGACGATATTGTGATTTTTAGCAGGACAAAGGAAGAACATTTGTAGCATTTGGAACAGGTGTTGAAGAAATGGCATGAGGAGAAACTAGTGATCAATATGGAGAAGAGTGTCTTAATGAAGGAAGAACTCACATATCTAGGATTTGTGATATCCTAGGGTAATTTGAAAATGGATCCGGAAAAGGTAAATGCTATTCTGTCTTGGCCAGCACCTAGGACAGTAAGTGATGTGAGAAGTTTTCATGGGTTGGCAACTTTTTATAGGAAATTCATAAGAGGATTCAGTCATATTTGTACACCCATTTTGGATACCATAAAAGGAGGACAGAAATGTAAGTTTGTTTGGAATAGAGCAGCAGATGAATCTTTTGAGATTCTTAAACAAAAAATAGCAAAGAAACCCATTTTGGTTTTTCCTGATTTTAATAAGTTGTTCACTATAGAATGTGATGCCAGTAACCTTGCCATTGGTGCTATCTTGAGTCAGGAAGGTAGACCTGTTGCTTTCTTTAGTGAGAAGCTGAATGATGCTAAAAGGAAGTATTCCACATATGATCTAGAATTGTATGCAATGGTGCAAGCATTAAAAAAATGGAGACATTATCTCTTGCCCAAGGAATTCATTGTTTATACCGACAACCATGCTTTGATTATTCTGAATTCATAGGAGAAACTGAATTCACAGGAGAACTAAATCATAGGCATATTAAGTGGGTTGAACAACTCTAGGTGTATACTTTTTCCATCAAACATAAGAAGGGACAAGCCAACAAGGTGGTAGATGCTCTGAGCAGAAGAGTGTGCACTATACAAGAAATCCAGTTGCAAAGTGTGGGAGTGGATTCTCTCAAGAATATGTACTAGGATGATGAGGACTTCAAGGAGATATATGTAGTTTGTTCACAGTTTTCAGATTCCTATCATTCTAATTTTTCTGAATATTTTTTGTAGCAAGGGCTACTATTCAAAGGCAGCCAATTGTGTGTACCTAGGTGTTCCATGAGGGAGAACATCATAAAAGAGAAACATTGCGGTAGTCTTGGAGGTCATTTTGGACTAGACAAGACATTGGAACAAGTGAGAAGGCTTTACTTCTAGCCTAAGATGCAAACAGATGTCAGGAAATTTGTAGAAAGTTGCAACATTTGCCAGAAGGCAAAAGGGACTTCATCAAATGTAGGTCTCTATCAACCACTTCCAATTCCACAAAGGCCATGGGAGTGCATCAGTATGGATTTTGTTTTGGGTCTTCCCCAGACTCAGAGGATTTGATAGTGTGTTTGTGGTTGTTGACAGGTTTAGTAAAATGGCTCATTTTGTGCCATGTAAATGTACTAATGATGCTTCACATATTGCTGGTCTTTTCTTCAAGGAGATAGTAAGAATTCATGGTTTGCCATTGAATATTGTCACTGATAGAGATCCCAAGTTTGTGGGACATTTTTGGCACACATTGTGGAAGAAATTGGGCACCCATTTGTCTTTCACGTTAGCATATCACCCTCAGACGGATGGACAAACTGAGGTGGTGAATAGATCACTAGGTAATCTTTTGAGGTGTTTGACTAAACAACATGGAGAAGCTTGGGATATGATCATCCCATAGGCAGAATTTGCATATAATGATTCTGTTAATAGGAGCACAGGAAAGAGTCTTTTGAAGTTGTATATGGGATTCATCCTAGGGGAATTTTGGAGCTCAGGGATCTCCAGAATATGGAGAAAAAAAGTGCACAAGGAGAAGATTTTGTAGTAAGTATGAAAGATATCCATGATGCTGTCAGAGAAACTATATAGAAGAACCCAAGGAAATACAAAGAGAGAGCTGATCAGAAGAAAAGGGATGTCCAATACAAAGTTGGAGATCTGGTGATGGCATATCTGAAGAAGGAAAGACTTCTGAAGGGACAACCCACAAAGCTTCTTATGAAGAAGATAGGTCCATGCAAGATTGAACACAAGTTTGGGCCTAATACATATGAAATTGAACTCCCTCCAGGTTTCGCAATATCACCCATTTTCAATGTGTCTGACCTATTTCCATTCAGAGGAGACAATTTTGCTAGTTCAGATGTGACAGAAATAGGGGAGGTAGAATGGATTTTGGATCTTCCACCGAGTCAGCGAGTACAACTAGAATGTATTTTGGACACCAAAGTTTAGAAGAAGACCAGACATAAAACCTACAAGTAGTATCTGGTCAAATGGCATGGTTTACCTGATGAAGATGCTACCTAGATGAGCGAGGAGGACATCATCAAACATGGGGTTACTATTTTTTGACTTGGTTCCTCAAGGGACTTGAGTTCTTTTACACCCTGAGAGTATGGTGCAGGGGCACCTAGATACCTTAATTAATTTCATGTTCTTTTTTATGTTTTGGAGTTGTATAAGGTCCATGTGACCAATTGTAAGGCCTAGTGCCATGTGTGAGTCCGAGTGGAATAGGACAAGTCGTAGGGTCTGGTAGTGGAAGAGCAAACACATTGTAACTGAATAGGTTGACAGTTGTAGAACGGTTGGCATTCCCACTGATGTAAACTGTTAAGAACAAGAACATGTATAAATAGTTCAGTGAACATAAGGAAAGGGGAGAGAAGAAGAGTAGTATAGTCATTGTGTGGTTTTGTGGTAGAATAGTAGTGAGAAGATAGAAGAGTTATTTTGAGTGCAAAAGTTCCCAAAATAAATAAAAGATCCTGTTGTGTTTTGTGTTCTTTCACCATGTCACTATAATTAGTTTCCATTTTGTCATTCGGATGGATTACTTGAGCCATTCCACCGACGAGATTTCTTCGAAATCGGTGGAATGGATCTGTTTGTACAGTTAGTGTTCTTTTTGTTTTTGTTTATGTTCAGTGTCAGGATCGAGTGTGGGATGTGCTAATTGAGCCTAGCATCTCTATGTGCTAGGTTCTGAGAAGAGAGAAAGTGCCTGCGTTGCAAGGTTCGTTATCGGTAGGGCAATAATTGTTGGAGAGAGACCAGGCAATGGTTGTCTAGCTGGAGAGAAAGAAGTGCTAAGTCTTGTGTTGAAGAGACTTGAGCATTGGGGAGATAAGTTCTTAAGAGGCTGATGATAATTGTCTTACCGAAAGTTGAAGAGTGAAGCGACGAGTACATCAGCGTAACATCGGCCTATCAGCTGATAGAAGTTGTATTTCACTGATGGTTGAAGTCGTGCCGAAGGAAGGAGGTCCCACCAAATGCAAATTACAAATGCATATCGAGAATGTATGTGAGAATATACATTCTGTTGGATACAAAGGGTGACCGGTAACAGCGGTGAGAACAAGGTAAAGATACATTGGTCAACTGGTAGTAGCAAGTCATGTTATGCATATACAATAGGTTGCCATATTGGCGTGTGTGGTAGTATCGGGGGACAAGTGCAAGCTCCTGTCGATGACTTAATCTTGGCAAAGGGTCATAAAGGGAAATGTTAGATTGAAACCATGCTTTTGTTGAATGCTCTGCATCAATGTACCATCTATCCCAAAAGTTTTGGGATATTTCTTCATTCCTACACAAATGAATGGGAAATCGTTTGCAACTTTCTTCTAATCTTTGGCCAGTTTTGGGATTAATAAAGTGTGCACATAATTGAGATTTTGTAATTTTTTCATTCTTGAGTTGTTCATATGACAACTTGTCGGCATAATATTGCCAACACCTCTCCCTATAGTCTTGGAATTTAGTGATTTGTTTTGTCACCGAATCAGTGTGGGAAACAATCTCCTCTAGTGACTTTGCAAGCACCCTCCTACGATTAGTGCTTGTACTTGGATTGTTTAGCATTTGAATAACAATTTGAAGATGTTTCTTGTTTTCTTCTATTATCCATAGGTAGTTTTCTTGACTATCCCTTACATTGTGAGGATGTGAAGGTAGTTTTGAGGGTTTGGAGGGTTTTGGGGGTTGTTTTCACCCACAGCTAGATTTGGGTTTTCTCTTGCCCCAATAATTGTAAATGCAATATAAAAACAAATCAAACATTGCAAAACTCAAAAATTCTTCTAAAACTAACAAAACTCAGTCAAACCCTACCCTCTTCCTATTCTAGACCCTCCAAATTTTCTTGACGATGTCTTTGGCGGTGAGGCGGCATCATGAATATGTCATTTTCTCTCTTACACTCATTTGGAGAGGCTTCCCTTCAACATGATCATGTTTTGAATTGTGTTTTTTTACTGCTAAACTCTCAAGCGAACCAAAACGTGAGTGCGTTATAACGCACTCATGTTTTGTTTACTTTTGGACCAAAAAGTCCCATGGTGGTGACTTTTTGGTCCCCCATCTCTTTGCATATACCCTCATAAAAATCAAAATGTCAAAGAGAATTTGTTTCTTGCATTTTAGTATCATTTTGTTCATCCTACATCACAGTCAATGAATTGCTCTTAGATTATTTTCACTTTAGTAAGGAGTCTAAGGTTATCTAGGTATATGTTATCCTTTCAGGTCCTAGAGATTCCCCATTTTTTACAATTGCCATTATCCCCTTTTCATTCCTAGTGATTCTAATCAAAGCCTAGCTCTTAGCTTTACACTGATCCCAATCTTAATGAGCTAAAATGTTAGGTCTAAACAAAGTCAGTATTCAAACCTACAGTGTTTAAAGTAAGCTTGAAAGAAGACCTTCCCAATTCTTCCCAATTCTTCCCTAGTAGAAGAGAAGTCTGATTGGATTACACAAACTTTAGAAGGCGCTCAGCGCCTTATCTTTCTTGGCCAAAAATGTCAGGAGGATCAAAACTCTAAAGGAAGAAATCTAAAATTAGAGTGAATAAAAAAAATGAGTAATCAAAATAAGAGTATGAGAGATCAAATTATTGCATATCAAAAGTTCCAAAAACATTCATTTCTTGAAAAGTCAAAAAATCCAAAAAAATGAGAATATCAAGTGAGGCATTCTAGAAAATACAAAAAAGGTGAAAAAGTAAAAAAATAGAGAGATAAAAAAAGAGTGAAAGAGAAAAGATTGTTGAATGTTTGTACTCTTGGGTGGAGATCAGTCTAAGCTTGAAGCCTCAAGGGTGACATTCCAATAGAGAAAATAAAAAGTAAGGTACAAAGCACACACACACACACTAGCTGAGAAAAGTCAAGGGTCTAATAGTCTCTAGGATCATCTTCTATCTAGGGACCCTAGTTCTTTCCTACTTATCCTTTACCCCAGGTCTATCTTGCTTGCCATCTATGATCTAAGTCTAGCAAACATTACCAAAATTTGATACTTGTCTAAGTTGAAATCTTGTTAGATTGTCTTATTTATATATAGATCAATGTTTAGCCTCTAGCAAAGCTCAAAAATAGAAGCACTCCATTTTCACTCTCACTCCCCACTTGAGTTCTAAATTCCCATCTCACATCCTTGAATAGGTCTCTTATAATAGGACAACTTGCAATCCCTTGGATTGAAAATCATATTAAAGAGTAGTCATGTTGTTTGTTTCGTAATGCATTCATATCAAAATCAGAAAAGAGTCTCGAAGCAATAAAGTCAATGTCATAACTTGTGACATTCAGTAGAAGTAAATGTTTCATTTCAGAATCCCTTGTCTTCTTGCATCTGAATATTGTAAACTACATCTCATATATATATATGCCAAAAATTACAAAAACATGTCATCGTCATCATACTTGCATTGTTAGAGTTGAAAGGTCAAAACATAATAAAAAAGTTCTTAAACTTCCAAAATGCACAAGAGATGAGTACATATCCGATTTGATAACCATAAAAATACAAAATTTCATAGATATATCCAAAGTTTACACGTATGAGAGTACCAAAGAGCTACGACAAAATGCTCTCAAGGGAAGTGAAGGCTCCCCATGAAAGGGGGTACAATCTAAAGAAAAGAAAAGTAAAATCAAGGATGGTTCCCTCCAACAGAACCCTTAGGACTTCTACTCTTCTACCTAGGTGTGCCACTAGTTGCTCCGTGAGATCTTTAGGAGCAAGGTACCCTATTGTGAGCATGTGATTATGAAAGCCCCACCACAATAGCATCTTACCGTCCAAATTTGAGATGAACCATCTCACGAAGCACCTAATTCTCACCCTTAAGGATGAGATTTTTGACCTTCAAATCTGCACTTGCTTGACATCCATGATAGGTAGGAGCAAAAATGTCAGTGTGCTACCCAACAGTAGGAGGCACACCAGGATCAACCAAAAGACTCTCTTGGGTCAACCTAGTGAAGGGAAAAGCCAAGCAAACATTAATCTCACAAATGAAAGCCCACCACTACTCAACATTACCTACAAAGAGAACCAAAAGATGAAAGACATGTTAGTTCTTCACAAAAGGAAAGAAAAGAGAAAGGACAAATTGTGAAAGAAATAAAGCAAATGTAGACTTATGTGGGTCACCAGGCTACTAGGGAGGGTCAAACTACTACATCACCTCATCAGAATGAGGAGGTCTAAAAACTACAGGTGGACCCTCTGGGACATCATGAGCATCATCTGCATCATTAGCACCATCAAGACCCTCATCCTATACATCCTCTGGCAAGCCCTCATCTGAATCATCATCATCATTAGGAACATAGTCCTCTTTAGTAGAATCTGAGTCCTCAACTATAATGAGTGCTCAGGAACGAGTCCCTCTCCCTCCCTTCTATTCTCCTCTTGAAGATCTAGGGACTCTAGTAATGAAGACTCCAGGAGTCAAGGGAGTCCAAGTAACTATCCTCTGATTAACTTTTCCTATCTCCTGAATAGATCTATAGCAAGTAGACACTGGAGGCAACTCCTTAGGAAAATCCTCGCCAAACTATTGCAAGATGCACTCAACATGGTCTGAAAGCTCCAATACCCCATGGCAGTACTCTCTGATTTCACCATCATGTGTCCATGATCCCTCTAAGTCCACATAAGGATCAAAAATCATATCCTCATCTATAAGAGTAGCCACAACGCGTAGAGAAGTGTCACCTGAATCCACCTAGCTACTCTCGGTAACCATCTATCAAGAATCAAAACTAGCTTCTAAAAGGGCCTGATATGCTCAAAGATCCAAGTTATAATCAAGGAGGAGTGGCTGAAAGCAAGAGTACCTCATCATGCAATGTGGTAGAAATCTCTGTATACCATGGCCAAAATGTCTGCCCCCCCCAAGCATAGACTTTGCCTTCCTCAAGACCTCGTATAATTGGTGTTGAACACCATCTCAAGTGAGCTAAGGCCTTATCTCTAGACAGGCTCGATGCTATCAATCCAATAAAGAACTTCCTCAAGGAAGGAATGCAAAGTCATGGCATAGAGGTAAGATGAAGTCATGTCTGATCCTCGAGATGATTAAGCCCCATAAACTATGCCCAAGACACCTTCTCCTCAAAGGACCCGTTAGCAGGTAGGATGAGAGGATGTCCTCTCATAGAAACTCCAAGAATATGATAGACATCAAACAAAGTGATAGTCCACTCTCCTAAAACCTATGGGAACATGAAAGTGTTCCTATCTTCATCCCAATACATCAAGATATCATAGTAGATGCGTGCCACAAGGTGAATAACTACACATGATAAACTTTGGCTAAGCCTGCTCTCCTCAAGACAATAAGATCATCATCACTTAATGAAGCAAACATCTCCAAGAGCCACAACTACTCTCTGCAAGCATTCCATCAAATGTGCATATCTTGCAAATTAAAAAAGAACTTTAGATTAGATCTCATCAACTCACAAAAATCCTAAAAATCATAAAACTTGTAGAAAATCTCACAAAAATAGCATATAAACCAAACAAATTGCAATAAATAGGCGAATACAGTAGTCAAATTAGGTCAAAACAGAGTGAAACAAACATTAGAAAACATCAAAATTTAGACAGAATTCACCTAGTAGGGGCGACCCAGATGTCAATAGGATGTCCCCCTAGGCGACATTGTTGTCATCCATATCTCCCCCCGGGCAACTTGCCTGACAAAAGGGGTGACCCTACATGGAGATCCCCTAAGTGAAAAGTGCTCTAAAATCCCCGTTTTTCAGCCGATTTTAGTAAATGAAAGACCAAACCTACTCTAAACGAAAAAACAAAGACAATGCAACAGAAAAAATCACCAAAAATAGACAATTTCGAGAGATTTTTCACAAAATTCACCTTAGGTTTAGAGAAAGGTTTTTCACAGTTTGCATACCTAATTCTTAGCAATTGAAGAAGAGATGACCATCTTCACGACCTCCTTGATGATATCTTCCCAACGACTATTCACACAATCAATTTTGTCAGTGATTCACTCCAATCTCACTAATTTGCTTTCTTTGCTTGCCCTCAGCTTAGTTTCTTTTATGCATCTCTCGTGCATCATTTTTTGTGCATTTATTCCTATAGGTCTCACTGAAAAAGGCAAACAACTAGTTGAACTCTCACCATCTATGATAATTTCATCATTTCAGTTGTCATTATTCATTTTGATATATTTAGATGTCAAACTAATACTAGTTATTGTAGGTACATGTGAGGACCACCTTTTTACTTCTGTTCTTGTGACTATTTACATTACTGTTATTGATACTTTTTATATGTGTGGGATAGTAGTTCCTGGATTTGTCAAACTATTATACTTAATTTTGTTTACGAAAAAACTAATTGGGTGATGTTTGGATAAGTTTACATTTTAGAAAAGTTAATTAGGTGATGATGGAAAATTGTAATATGATTTCGTTTATGCTATTTAGAACTATGTCATGATAATGCATGTTTTTAAGTTGCTTCGGCTATGATGATTATATGTGAAACTGATCTTGCAATTTAGTGTGCAGGAATTTACTAATCAAACCACAGATTTCGGAGATCATTCCGCACCTTGTTATTGTTATCCCATGTTAAGCTGATCTGGTTCCACAAGGAACCAAGATCACTCTGTGTTTGATATGGTGTCATAATGTGGTCTGTCATAAGGTCGAATGGGTTGGTCTACCCTCTTGTAACACTGACTTATGATTTGTGTTGTAAAAAGATTGAATTTGAATTTCTTTTCTTTTATTTTAATCTTGGAGGCCTTTTCTTGTGCTTTACCTTGACCATGGTTGTCCAGAATGGGTTAAAGTTGACCCTGGGTTATACCCCATGGGTCTAGGGCCCCATTTGGCATGGGTAACCCTTGGGTAACCTCCATCAAGTCATCTTAACTACCCCCTGAAGTTAAGTGGCGAAAATTGGAGGTATGGGGGGGACATGATGGGTTGTACCAACACCCAACCCATCCCTCTTCAATCCCCAAGGTAAGAGATGACTACAAACCCATCCATTATAGAGGGATTGACTTGAAGTCACCCTCACCATTAGTGAGATTCCCCATGTGTTGTGGGGTCATCCATGTTGAAGGAAGGGAGAAGAGGCATGGGTCACCTGTCTTTTCCTCCTTTAACTCCTTTTATTTCTCCCATGTGTAAGAGAAATGACATGAGGAGAAGGATAAGGAGTACTCTAGGGATGGGTGAGTGACATAAGCCAACACTCATCCCTTGGGACATAATAGTGGTTTTGGGAAGGGTGAGGAGGTGACAAGTGTCACCTCCCCATTCCTCTAAACTAGAGGGTTTTGGGTTATTTGAATTCCATTTTTGGAAGAAAAGGGAGTTAGTTGATTTTTTTGGAGAGTTTTATTTTCATTGCCAGAATAGGAAAGTTAGCTTGAGGTGAGGAAAGGAAGAGGGAGTTGGTGGCTAAGGTTGGAAGAGATCTCAGTGGAGCTCTACAACAGTTTCATTCCAGAAGGGCTTTGTAAGGTTGGTTTGGTTTTACATTTCTTTCGTATATCTGAATGTTGTATGAAAAATTGTGTGAAAGGTGTTTATTTGTTTGTGGTTTAGATTTGTTTCTGTGGGATCTGTTGTCGGGTTGTTGACAAAGCTTCTCTCACTTGGGAGAAATGCTCATCAAGTTTGGGGTAGGGGAGGAGTGATCCTCCTCGGGTGCATACCTGTTTCTCTTCTTTTGGGATGTTGAAAGCCTTGAGGGCTTGTATTTGTGACCGGTTCTTTGACTTGAGAGTCAAATACAGATTCCTTGGGAAATTTTGTGATCAAACTTGGTTTGAGGCCAAGAGAATTGAGTTGGTTATAATCTCTATAAGGGTGACACTCTGGAGTTGAGTGTGTCCACTCTCCTGCCCCTTATGAAGCTCACCGTTGTTGAGTTTTCGTGTTGTGTAATTTACCCATGGGTGTTTGTGTGCTTTGGGTTTGTTGTTGTTCCCTGTTGTGAAGTGGATTGCTTGAGTTACCCAGGTGTGAGTATGGTCTCCCTAGCTCGGGGATGACCCTCTTGCAGGTCTACGGTAGGGAGGAGAGCTAGATGAGTGGTGTTTTCTTCTTTGTTTGTCTTTGATACGTAGGTGTCCTCTTGAAGCTTATGGTTGGTACTGGAGGAGTGTTGTATTTAGAGAGAAAGAATTTCATCCTTGCTATAAGAAGAGTTGGGATTCATTGAGTTACCTCCTGTCTAGATTCATTACGGAGGGATTCTCTCCCTTTTAAGTTGTAACAGATTATTGTCAGGGAAGGAGAGAAATTCTTCCCTTCAGTATTGTTGTGGAGAATGGTCCTTCAATTTTATTATCCAGTTGTAAAGTTAAGTTTATGTTATTGGAAAATTTGGTGAAATTAATAGTTATTTGTAAATTTTATGAAGATTGTAACATTGTTAATATATTGAAATAGCACTTAGGATAAAAAGAATTGTGACTTACATTGTTTATGGAAATGATGTTTATCTTGCTTATTGCTATGAAAAGAAATTGCGGTTTGAATATTAAATGAGATCAGGAAGGAGAACAAATTTTAATTATCCTTGTATGTAAAATTTGGATTATCGTTACGTTTTGGTGATGCATTGAAATTGCAATTTATCATAGATTTATTCATTCATTTTAATTTATTCATTCATTATAAAGCTAAATCGTTATTTAACTTACAAACTATTTGCCTGTTCCATTAAACAATATTGTAATTTTACTAATTCTAATTAGAGGGCTAATAAGAAGAGTTGTGATTAAAAGGTGTTTTGAGTCTATATATATATATATATATAGTTTTCTTACATATGATATTGTTTATATAAAAATACAATTAAATTAAATGTTTTGTATAAACTAAATTGTATAATGTATTCTCTTTTTTTTATTTATTATATACAGAGAGAAAGAATGAAAAATTAATAAAATAAATAATAAACAAAGTTTTAAAAAAAAAAATAATAATAATACATAGGCGGTGGGGTTGAAACCCCACCGCAGACCTTTGAAACAAATGGAGGGTGTGGGGAGGGGGCGGAGCCCCCACCCACACCCCACTACGTGGGATGTGGGTGGGGGCTCCGCCCCCTCCCCACACCCCCGCCTGTCATGAAAACCGCGGGCCATCTCCCTCCCCTGCGACACCCTCTCCACAACCCCGCGGCCTTCACGCCACCACACCCCCGCTACCTATGAAAGCCCCCAGCCACTACTGCCCCGCGGCCAGCACGCTGCCACAACCCCGCGACACCCTCTCCGCGAACCACATGCTGCCACCGCTCTCTGCGCGGTCTGCATACCTCCCTCTGCACCCTCTGCGCGGCTGCACCACCTCCGTCCTTCACCCTTCACACCAACACCACCGCCGTCCGCACCTCCACTTCTGCGTTCGACCTCCCCTTTTTGCCCTCTGCGCCCTCCGTCCATGGATGCCGCCGCTCCCCCCTGCCTTCTGTCATACAAAACACAAAAGACTTTCTCAGTTAGATTTTCTAAATGTTTAACAATACAATCAAATAAACTATGTTATAAATTCTTTGGTTAGTTTTTTTTTATAAAAAGGGGAGCCTCTTATATAATAGACAATGGATATAAAATGTATATATATATATATTTTATTAAAAATAAAGAATTACAATTGTAATAATAGCATTATAATAAATAATAGTAATAATAACAACAGTAATTATAAATAAGAGAAATATAATTGAATATATATGTTTATATTTATATATATATATATAATCTTATATATATACATATAAATATATAGATACATACTTATATTATTTAATTATTAAGACTT
This sequence comes from Cunninghamia lanceolata, assembly GCA_027924645.1. Taxonomy (NCBI): domain Eukaryota; kingdom Viridiplantae; phylum Streptophyta; class Pinopsida; order Cupressales; family Cupressaceae; genus Cunninghamia; species Cunninghamia lanceolata. The sequence goes on from BSBN01000596.1 coordinate 7,072,033, forward strand.
TCAGAGAGGCCGTTTTCTCTTTACGATAGTAAGAGATTATAAAATTATAACTTAAAGGGAGCATAACGGAATATATTATAACATTCCGGGAAGAGTTGCTCAGAAGTTTAACTATCAACGAAATTTAATAACCAAGAAAATGAAGAGGAAAATTATGCGTCACCTTGTTTAAAAGGTCACTGGAAATAAACTTAAGAAGCCATCACAGACATTCCATGTGAGGCCATTTTAATCACAACTATAGTTAGTAAACATCCAGAGAAGAAAGCCTGCAAGAGAGTAAGAAGAAGAAAAACTAACATTGGAAAACACAGAAGAGAAAATGCGCAGCATTTCCCACATGGGATAAGAGAACTAAGTTGATGGATTCTTCCGCTAAATTTGCTTACGAACAAGTTTAATTAATACATGGTGAATCCTAGATCAGAGAAAAATAGGAGACCGAGTCCAGCGAAGTAGTAAACCAGCCTGTGTGATTTGGGAAATCTGGAAGTTAGGAATAATATTCAAATAGATACAGTGATAACTCTGATTGATGTAGAATATGAAGAAAGGACAAGATAAACATAAAGAAAATGAAGAGACCCAAAAGAGAGAGACCGAAATATAAACAAACGAAAACATTAGAGAAATAGTTAAGGTGAGCGCGATAGAAATACAATCAAAATTAAGATCCAGAGAAACAGAAGAGAGGGCAAACGAACTGTCTTGTTGAGAATGCTAAGCTCAAAGTAGGAGTATATTTCAGGAAACGAGAAAGAAGGCAGACAAATGTGCTTTGCTAAAAAAATATCCCCATAGGGAGATCACGAGTTAGTTTCGTAGGAACAAGGCATCGTGGGAAGTTGTTATCAGGGAACCCCGTAAGTGGTATAGTGTTGAGTAAATTCCCACTTACGCCGTAAGGCGTTATGCTGTCGAAATCTGCCGAGAAATATGGTTAGGGGCCTCGAAAATATAAACCTTGTAGCAACGTTAACTGCATCAAGGAGACCCCCTTGTTGGACTGCTTGTGTCTGGTTGCACGCAATTGTACTTATATCCCACCGACAACTGTAGTGTTTTCACCTTGAGCGTACACCACCGAGCATGCTTACGCAGCGAGGGGGTTTCTAGGGTTGCGTGAGAAAATTTTTGATAGTTCGTGTCATAACCACATGACAGATGTGGCTATGACACATGTGACGCGTGTTGTGACCACATGGAAAATGTGGGCATGACAGTACAATTGCGGGAAAATTGACAACAGGTAAGGCCTAGTTTGGGAATGGTGCCTACCTTTCATGTAGAGCACCGTCCCTGAGGGGGAAAATGTGTAAGAACAAAAATCATGCACAGCCTCCATGAGGACCTCTATCATGATTTTAATCCTTTTCACGTACATGTAAGCATGAAATAATGTCCTCTCGGCAGCAAACCTCTTGGTGACATGTCTTCCCTTTTATCTTGTGTTGTTTCCTCTTTGTTGTTTTATCTCTCTTTGTTGTCGACGCTTTTCGACACTTTTGCAACACTTGTCAATTTGCATTTTTTGAGTTTACGACCCTGTTCCTAAGCTTTTAAGCATCTTGTAGGTGAGTTTTCACCTTTCCCCTATGTTTTTCATCTTCTCCACCCCCTAGAAGCCTTCTAGATGTCCCTTAGAGCCATCTCCCACTTTCAGTTTTCAGTTTCACTCAACCAATCCAAATCTCCCCTTATTACTTCCAGATCTCCCACCTAGAGATCCTACTTTGCAAGTCAAGCTTTGGATTTCTGCATTTGACATACCTATTTCTAGAGGTAGGTTCATTATCCTCCCTTTCCTCTACCATCTCCCACTATCAGCTCCTACTCAAGTGCCCTCTAGCTAGGGTCGCCCCTCGGGTCACCCCTTAGGTTACCCTACTAGTGAAAGGGGCAACCCCTAGGTGAGCCTATCGTATTTCTAGCTGCGGAAAAACTCAAGTTTCTAACTTGAGAAAGCTCTGTTTTTTCCTATTTTTCTTCTTGTTTGCATGGATTTTTGTGTCTAATATGGAGTTGGCTATTTCATGCACCCACACATGTATAATTAGCTCCATTTCATCTTTAGTTAGCAATTCATGCACTCCCATGCATTCTTCTGACTCCATTTCTTCTTCAGTGATAAGTTATCATTACTTCATCACTCCCTAATCAATCCAGTTCACTCTTCAAAATCCATCCTTATTAATTTTTCAATCAAATTGAGTTAACTTCTCAATCAATTCCACCTCTCATCCCTTCTTCTAATGTATAAATACCACCCTCCCTCAAGCACAAAGGGAGGCAATTTCATTGTGCACACAACTGTTGTTAAGTTATTGCTCTCCAATCAGCATTCTCATGCTCACATAGGATGAAGGTGCCTTTTGTTTGTGTTATGTCAGAAAATGTCCCCTTAGGGGCTTTTTCCTCTTTAGGTTTAGCTCCCGGGTCCTGCTTATGCATTTAGAGCATCTTTTATGATAATCTGACTTCCTGATAAGAAAACCTTGAAGTTCCTTGACAATTTGGACTCAGGGGATGTACTTATGACAAACTCTACCTAAAATAGGGGGTGGACTTGGGCACCTGCGCCCTAGTCCTGCCCGATTTTAGGTTAGGCCCAATTTTTAAGTGTCAATTTGTGACTGTTATTTAGGTCCTATGCCGACATGGTAAGTTTCAATTACAGAATTTTTGGTGGGAATGTTTGTAGTTGCATATATAAGCATGTTTAGACATTCATTTGTAAACTAGATGGCAATTTTGATTTATGAGATTGTGTAGAAGTGATCCAAGGCATTCACTGTGTGTTGTAGAGCAGACTTTGTGTTGTTATTGTGTTTGTATTTGCAAATTTGAGTAGCCATCTCCTCATGGCATGAAGAGCTTCTTCCTTCCATGAGATATTCACTACAAGGTGACATCAATTGTGTTTTCAATCATTTATCATTTAGATTTTGCCTCTATACCACAGGGATACACACTTGTTCTCTGACAACGGTGTTTGAAAGACTTGAATGTCTCTCTGGGGCTTGACTGAGGCAAGCCTCTACACACGACAATTTCTAACCCATTTTTCTGTGATTGCAGGTTATAGGTTGTAGGAATAGGAAAAGTGGAGTTAAAGGAGAGCATTATAGACTGTTAAAATTGCAGATCTGAAGTGAAAATAGGGACCTAGACTCGGGCGCCCGCTCATTAGTCCTCTGGATCCCACAATAGGAAAATCTCCAGGACAGTAGGAATAGGTTATAGACAAGGTTTCCAAATCCTAAAGAAAATGGTGGCACTGGACTAAGGTGCCCACTCATTAGTCCCCAACTATTCCACTTCCCAAACTTCAAAATTTGGTACGCATTTGATTATCATTTAGCATCTATGTCTGCGAGCATTTTCCATGATTATCCGTTTACTTTCAAATTTGCATAATTAGGGTTTTGAGCATAATTGGGCATAATTCAACAACAAATCTAAACAATTCCAATCTTCCCTACATTCCAAGTGACTGAAGGCCTAATAGGAGATTCCTACTCAACCTAAAGTCCTTGAATGTTTAAGGTGAAAGGAGGATACACATAAACCATCAAATCAAAACCATATCCAAATTTTACCCTAAAATTTTTGGTGAACCCATGTTTTTAATGAATTTGGCACCTTGCTGAATTTTTTTCTTTAGATTTACATTCATTTCATTTTTCATCTTATTGCATTCAAAAAATTACAAAAAAATTGAAATTTTTGAATTTTTTTTTTACAATCTATGGTTTGTATTTTCATAAAGTTTTCATAAATTGATTTAGATTTAATTAAAATTCTGATTTTTGCATCAGATCTGAGCTAAATTACTTTAAATTACAAAATTAGAATCAATTGCATTGCATTTTCATTATAAAATTGCTAGGGTTTTGTTGGAAATTTTGAAAGTTTCATATAACCTAGTAAATTTAAAAACTAGGGTTTGTAGGTAAAAACTTGTTTCAGATTTTTCTATTGATCTTATAAACTCATTCAAATTTAAATTTGTCTGTAGTGTTGCATTTTAGTGTAAATTTGCATTTTTACATAAAAAATTTCAACAAAAAACTAGCAATTTTCATTAGATTTGCACTTGCATTTTGCATTTTAGGGTTTGAAAATCATGTTAAGATCTGAATGGAATTAATTTTTCATCATAAATCAAATTACAAAACATTGATATAACATTTTGCATTCATTTGGACTAAGACCTCATGCCTAGGGTTTGAAAACCTAGAGTTTTCACTAGATTTGACCTTATCGTCTCTCTAGATTTACATCCTAGGCATGTTGTAAAGGATTTTTCTTCACTAATTGGATTTTATTAAGGTTATTATATGCTTCCCCTCCTAAAATTATTTACAACACCTTTTTACTAGGCTCTTACAGTGAAAATTTGGTGAAAAATTGCATATTTTAGCTATATTTTCCCCATGATTTGACCTTGAGTTGCACTATAAGCATGTTGTGACAGATTTTTTGGCATTAGGTGGATGTTATTACTGTTATAATTTTCTTTCCATCATCATTTTCCTCAGAACACCCTTTGTCATACTCCTTTGCATTGAAATTTGGTGAAAATTTGCATATTTTAGCTATATTTGCCCTAGGGTTTGACCTAGATTTGCACTCCAAGTGTGTTGTGAAAGATTTTATGGCTTTAGGTGGCTGATATTACTTATATGATCTTCTAAACCTCCTAAATTTTTTTACAACACCCCTTTTGTTGGGTCTTTGCATTGAAAAATTGTGAAAAATTACATGTTTTAGTGTATTTTCACTAGGTTTTGACTTGTAATCATCCTAGGTTTGCATAAGTAGTGTGTTGTGAAGGATAATATTGATGTATTGGACTGATATCAGACATATTATTTTCTTCCCTTGATCAATTTCCTCACAATACCTTTTCTTTCACTTATTTGGATTGACAAAGTTGAAAAAATCAATCATTTTAGGTCATTTTCATACATAGTTTTGCACTTATCTTTTGCATGAATCTTCAAAAGATTTTAAAATTTAAGTTTACATTGAAAACAATGCAATGGCATCTTCACGTTATTCTTCTTTCAAATCTTTGCATGAGTATATCTTAGACTTTGAAAATTTCTCTAATTTCACTAATGAGAATCCTCATGTTTTAGAGCACATAGCTTATGCAAGTGGTATTGATGCTTCTATATGTTCTACATATGAGTTGCAATTACTTTGTTACGCACATGATTTTATTAGCTTCACTTTACTCATAGGAGCATATCCTTTGATGTTAGAAGATTTAACTAGATTCGTCTCTAGGAATACTCATGAGAAAGATGAGAATGAAAATCCTTTTCCTGGTACAAAGTATGATGATGATGATGTACCTTCTTCTCATCCCAATGCTCTCCCTAGCCAAGATGTAGCATTAGTGGATGAGAAAAGGTCTCTCAAATTAAATCCTTTAGGGATAGATGTTAGGTATAATTGAGAGGAAAATAATGTTAATTCAATCTTCATTAATAGACTTTGTATTAATATTCCTAAGATGATTGTGTGGGGGGCACCTAGTGCACTTTATTGCTTAAAACCGGTGATTACGGTTCAAGGTACTCAACAATCACACCACAATATGATTGCTCACACATACAACACTTGTAATAACAAGAAAAGAAAGAAAGCACCTCACGTGCCTATCTGTCTTACATGTTCTCAACCTATGCTCCCTCTACCACCTCATCTTACTCCTAAAAGTAGTCAAGAGTGTGATCTCGTCGAATAGCTTCGCACTAGTCTGGTTAAGATCTCTCTTTGGGATTTAATACAAACATTGCTTGCATATCATGGAATTCTCCAAGAAGCTTTACAAAAGGTGATTGTCCCACCAGCTATTAAGTTGAATGATGTAGCAGCTCTATTAGAGTGTATGCATGCGACAAAATGGATATTCTATTTCAACCACATGAATTACTGTCAATTAAAGTTCAAAACCAATATGATCCACTTATTATCTTTGTCACAATAAATAAAACTTTGGTAAAATGAGTTATGATTGACAATGGATCAGCTCTGAATGTTTGTGGTATGGATTTGTTACATAAGATTAAGGTTGACACATCTTTAATCAAACTAGATAGCATTAGCATTCGTGACTTTGATAATGTCGGATGACAATCCATCAACACTATAACTCTACCTATACAAGTAGGACTTGTGATTGTGCCTACCTTGATTCATGTCATGCCTTGTTCTATATCTTACAACATGATTCTTGGTAGATCTTGGATTCCTACATTAGGGGTAGTCCCTTCCACCCTGCATTGTTCAATTAGATTCATATTCAAAGGTAAACTTCATACTATTCATGCTAATCCTGAACCGGATAGATGTTTACATATTGAAATGCAAAAACTAGTTTACAATAATATGAACTTAAACAATTTGTGAGGTGACCAATTAATGCCTCTTGCCATGGATAATGTTGTGCAAAACTCTAAACCATTGAATGCACTTTTTGGTGATGATTGGAGTTCATTATATTTTACTCCTTCCTCTAATGGGGAATTTAAAATTAATAACTCTAACACATCCAAATTTGCGTCGATCTCATCTAAACAATCTTTTGAAACACCTAAAGCCTCCTTGGTAGAAAATAAAGACAATACTTTTACTTACACTACAAATTATGATACCTATGAGGCTTCACCATCTTCTAAAGAAATGGACTCTCTCTATGATTGTGAATTTGAAATTTTGTACAAAAATCATGACTATGCAGGTAATGGATGTGGTGTAAATCAACAAGGAATCAGAGTACCTTTACAAGTTGCTGGAATTAATTACATAGATGGTATAGGATACCGCTCTTTGAAGCCTACTAAAGCCTCTTGTCATCCTAAACTTAGTTTTAATATAATATCAAAAAGACCAAAACAACATGAGAGATATCCTAGATACATATGCTCTTAACATTGGGATGAAATAGGTAAGTATTTCTAACCCTTTATCTCTTGTGTTTTGTTTCCCTCGTGATGTGTTATGTGTTGTTTAGGCCTCCTGGGATGACCCTTGATCTCTTGGTGACTTGGGGGCACCCTCTTATGTGATTGTCCCTAAGGCACTTGTTTCTTCTCTCTCGATTTATTGTTTCCCTTCCTCTAGTGTTTCTATCTAGCGGGTGGATGACGAAAAACATATTATACTGATGCAGACATAGTCTCCCTTTAGCAAGAAATAAAAAAATTGGACTTAGTTCCTATATGACGATGGGGTTGATATATATTATCTGACACTTGGCTAGTATAATCACTCTGTGCACTTTGTCGTGTGATCTTAATGATGTCTTATCTCACTTACAAACCTTAACAATATTGCTGCTTCGTGCACTTTGTTTGTCTTTGAATCTCACCTTGGTGATGCTCGGTTATGAGATTTTCATGATATAGCCCCACGATTATCCTCAATCTTTGAATTCATAGTATAACTTTGGCTCTTTGTGTGATTGGTCATATGCATTGATGTTGTTTTTTATCATGATTATTTGGACACTAACACTTTTCTTGCAAGGATGTGTTTGTGGAAACATTTGGCAATTGTAACATAAATGTCACCTCTAGGGGGCATGGGCTTTGTGAGAGCTTGTGTTCCTTTGTGTGTTTTCTTCCTACCTTAACGTGCTTGGTATTGATACCTGATATCTACCACCTTAAGGTGGGCGCATATACAAGGTAAGCTGTCTGTTATAGATGTTAGCAATGTGCTTGTTCTTAGGTGCAGTCTTAAAGACTAGTGGCGATGAGTACCTCCTGCACTCTGAGATTTGTTTGAAATCAATCATTTAAGCCCTCTATGGAGGTAGGGATATTGCATCCCTTTTCTATCTTAAGCCCTCCGTGGAGGTGGGGATGGTGTATTTCTTGTGGAGAGTGCACATCCTATCATTTTCAAAAGTACTCATCGCGAGGCAGGGAGCAGTTCTGTCACTAAATCAACCCTTAAGCGTGTCTTCGGTGATTGTTGTGGTGAAGACCAATCATCGGTGTGTGCCTATAATGTGCCTGAGATGGTGTTGAACCTAGAAATAGGAACACTCCATCACTTGTCTACTGTGTTTTCTCCGTGTCTTCCAAGTGTGTGTGTATTGCATGTTTGTTCCCAAGCATAGTTTAAAGACTGAAGGTGATGAGTCCCTCCTATGCTTTGGGATTTGTATGGCATTCTTGTTTTGTTTGGAATGTATTGCGTGTGTGCTGCCCCATGTCTTGTTTAAAGACCGGTGGTGATGAGTCCCTCCTACAGTATGGGTGGTGTGTTTACTTTCCTGTGCTTGCATCTGCATTTCATATATATGAAAAAGAAAAAGAAAAGAAAATTATTATTGTCTTCTCTGCATTCACTATCTTCAATGTTGTGTTCTTTGTGATTTGCCTAACTGTAACTGTCTTCTCTGCGTTTTGCGTGCCTGTTACTGTCTTCTCTGTGATTGGCGTGTTTGTTGACCGTACTTTAATGCATGTATGGGCCTTGCATTTATACATACATTAAAGTGGGGGCTAAATGTTACGTCAAAAAATGTCCCCTTGGGGGCTTTTCCCTCTTAAGGTTTTGTTAATGTATGTAAAGTACATAAGCAACATGAGATAAATTCACAATGAACTCAATCTCTCTTGAAAAGTATGGAGAATTATACAAAGATAACTCTCAACTGCAAGGCTCCGGTAGTCAGTTCTTGACCGTATTGGACAATTTAGTGGTTTGTTGTAAGCTATAATGTTTAAGGGGCCTTACATAAGCTAAAGTAATTTGTGACTTACTAGACTTGTTCTATGAATGCAAATAACTACAAATTACATGACAATTAGTGATCCTTTGCATGTATTTACCATTTTACCACAAAGGTTTGCATAAATTTCGATAAAACAAGCTTTGTATCTTAGATTTATATGAAAATTATCAAAGATCTTTACAATTCCTCATTCTTTATTCAAATATATGACAATTTCCTTTAGATTTCTACGTGCATGCTAGTTATCTATGATTTTTGGGAAAAGTTAGAGAAGACAGGGTTAGAAAACTCAATTCTGTAGGAATTATTTCTTTGCTACTCATGTATACAAGATTAATCAATTACAACGCTTCAAAGGAGTAAATTCCATGTATGCTTATCTTGAGTAGTATCACGAATTAACATATAGAAATGCGATCATCAAAGGACATACACTAAAGAATACCTGAATCTAATGCACTCTAGAATAGATGCAACAATTAGATGTTTGAATTCATTAATATATGAAAAGTATTTCAAATTTACAATGTATTTAGACTTCAAATTCTTTGAAAAACATCAACAATTAATCAAAACTCACAGACACTTTATAGATACAGGGAGAAACTGGCCATTCCACATTATCTCCCCTATAGACATAAGCACATTCCACTTCACACAAATTCTACTCAAAGTATTTTACTTCTCTTGCCTAAATGTAACATATGTCTTTCTCAAACTCTGTGTAACTAAAACGCTAGTAGCAGGGTTCTTTATATAGATTTGAATTCCCCCTTGCTACGGTTACAAAGAAACCCAATCAATGATTCCAATTCAAACTCACAAGATCTATGGTGGACAATATTTTTTGACCGTCCTTCAAAATATCTCCAGGAATATTCCCTTTGGTGCAAAGGATGCCATTAGGATCTTTCAAAACATAAAATCCTCTTTCACTTTTCTTTGTTGACTTTGGCTGCAATAAAATAACAAAATATACCATAGCATATGTAAATAAGATACATAAGAACTAACCACTACCACTGGTACCTTTCCTTCTCATTGTTCTCCTATTTTCTTCAAGTACTCTATGTACCTTGCTATCAATGCTGCAACAGAATTATGATTATTCTTTTGATTCACTATCCACGCATACTTTTGTAATTCCCCTCTTTCTTTTAATATCCTTGCTTGTTCTTCCACTTCTTCTCTATTTTTCTAATATTTACTTATCTGTGCATTTAATTCCATGACAGAATCAATCATTTTAGTGCTTATATATGCAACAGGATTCTCCAGGCAAGGTAAATAAATAGCTTTGAATTCTTTAACTGCCATAGCTGTATCATAAAATGGTATCTCCTAGCATTCATACCCAATAAGCTTCTGTATTATTTTCATGTGCTTCCTTATCACTTCATCAGCAATTTCTTCTAGATACTGAGTATTCACAATGCAACCTCCCAACATGCTATCTTCAAATTTCAGCTCCAATATGTATTGTGGCATATGATTTGTCATTTGAGAAGCTATGACTCCCTCATTTATCAGTTCTTCAACCCTCTCATTCATGTCTTCAACTTGTTTCAACTCCTTTTTGCACTTCTCCATTTTAGATTGGCAATGATGTAAAATAACATTAAAATTATTTTTCTCTGTAAGGGGAACAATCCAACTGGTAATTGCCTGCTTTATGGTCCTCTCTCCTTTTTGAATAAATACATTAAACCACTCCTCAAAGATATTTGCTTCATCCTTCTTGTTTTCCAATTCAATGACTTGATCCTTTGATAAAATGGCCAAGTCTATAGGTAAATCCGACATGCTAATATTGGGATCAAATATTCCCTGTATGAACTGTTGCAACTGAACAATATGTCCCTTCAAGTAATCAAGTTTATCCTTATCCTTCCTCATCATTTCCATTGTTACTTTGGTCATGTCCTCCCATTCTGGAATGTGCTGCTCTCTAGTCACATACCCAAGGTCTATATTCAACAATTGATAATCTTCAAGGCTCATTTCTCCTTATGCCTTGTCCTTCTGGGGTATGGTCAACTCCAAAGTTTTGGATCCAAGTGGACCTCCATTTATGGCTGACATGGTTCAAGATTTTCTCCTTTCCTTCTGTGAATTCCCACCTAACAAGCTTTTTATGTCAATGGGGACCAGCTACACCTCTGTCTTTTCTCTTCTAACTTTAGAACCTATCCAAGCTGGTGCTTCCCTATTTATTTCTACCTCCTTTTCCTCATTTATTACCTCTTATTGAGATTTTTCTATTTCTATTAGCTCTTATTGTTGTTGTTGTTACTGCTGTTGTGGTGGATTTTGATCCAGAGGTGGATTCTATTGTGGTGGAGGTGGTTGCCCATGTATCACTGAGGGTGATGCATTATTTTGATGTTGTGGTCCCTCTTCTTCATTCTCCTTTTCTTCTTCCTCCTCTTCTATATCCTCTTCAGTATCTTGTTCTATATTTCCTTCCTTCGAGTTTTCTTCTTGTTCACCTTGTTCAATATTAACATTAGGAACATTTGAAACATTAATATTAGAAATGCCTACTGGCATTGCTTCTTCTGTCTACACCTTAGTTTGAACTTGTACATTTTCTATCCCACTTATCTTTTTTGACTGTAATGGCTGACCTGAAGATACATCTGTTTCTTCTATAGTTTTTTCTCCTTCCTCCTCTTTTTATGCTTCTGCTACTTGTTGTTCAACATCTTGCACCTCTTCTATGATTTCTGGTGATACCAATTGACCAAAAGGATCTACTGCTTCCAGGTTTTCCCATATATTTTCATCTTTTTTCATTGGGCTTTGTTTTTGTTCTATCTGGGCACTTTGTTCTCCCATTGTAGGGAAAGTCTTTGATGTTCCCTCTGCTCCTTCATCTTCTACCCTTATATCAGCTCCAAATTGTGACTCCTCATCATCACTACTTTCCTCATTGATATTCATAATTTCATTTACTTTCTTGGCTTCTCAGCCTTTTGACTCTTGCAGCTTTTCTTCAGTTAACTCTTGTTTGACTTTTATGTGACCTCATCTTCTTTCCTCGGGTGTGAAATCTACAAATACAGGCCTTTATCTCACTCCAACCTATGGAGAATCCACTATCATAGAGGGTATTTGTGCTTTCCTTTTTGGGGTATCTATGATCACATCTTTAATTGTACGCTATCCTGTTGGCACTTCTTTATTTTGCACTTGTTCTATAGTAACCCTTGATGTTTGTGAATGTTCAACATTAACCCCTTGGCTTGATGTTCCCCTTTCCATGAATGTCCCTAAAGGAATGGTGAGTGTGATACCAAGAGCATAGGGATCCAAAAGTGTGGCATTCTCATCCTTGTCAAGAACTATAGTTTCTACAATTTTTCTTCTCTTTTCGTAAAAATACATTAATTCATCCTTACTTTCTCTTTCTCTCTTTTTTCCTTTTTTCTGATAGGTGGCTATAACACCTTGGGATTTAAGCTCTTCCATCCTATCACTTAACCATGTTTTAGAAAATAAAATAATTGGTTTAGATATTACATCCAAAGATGTCTCTGCTGGCTCCTCCCAATTGGGTTCATTAATGGGTAATAATGCCACTCCTTTACTTTTATAACTTCGGTGCAATATTTTACTATCATCTGTAACCTCCTAGGACACACTGATTTCCCCCATGGTTCTCATTTGCTCCAATGTCAATCTCTGATGAGCCCTTTTCCTCACTTCTTGTTCATTCTCACAGTCTGACCAAAAATCCTCAATGTGGATTTGGTGCCTATATTTCTTATCAATGTAGTTTTGAATTCTGTGAAAAGGATCAAAATGTCTAAGTCAAACTCCTCAAACCCATAATATCTCAGCTCCCTCTCTGATTCATGAGCTACCTCTTCATTGTAGCATGAATAATTACCAATTGTCCAAGGGAACTTGATGTTTCCTCTGCCAAATCTCCTTTTATACATTCTGAATACATTCAGAATCTGTCTTGAGAATTCTAACACAATAAATCTGTCCAGAGGATATCTTAGCAATTTGAATGGTTTACACTCAAATCCTTCAATTCTATTGTAGGTGAAGGTAGGGAATTGTATATACCAAGAATTGAAAAGTCTGATAGCCTTTGCCGCCTCCTCTGATAATCTTTTGTCTTTATCTCCTATTAGAATTCTAACCAAATAAGTATAAAAACATCATTAACCCTTGCATACTTGCACAATGCATTCTCTTCTTGTAGATCCGGATAATGATCATAAACTAACTTTTGACCTGGGCCATTGCCCAAAGTACCCACTCTGTCAATTCTATCCAATGGTGGCATTTCAACTGCACATGCATAAATCACATAGGAAGACAAAAAAAAACCTTGTATTCTTCCTAAATGCCTTAACTTGTTTGTATATTACTGTACTAATAGACCTAGCCCAATGAATGGTTCCATTCTTTTCTCTAATACACTAGATGATGGTGAACATCCATGGCTCAAACTTTATTACATCTTTTAATCCAGTCATTCTACTTAGCATTGTAATCATTAGGTGCACTTCCTCTTTCAAGTCAATCCTATATAAATTCTTCAGCACCCTTACAACAGCTTTGGGTTTGTTCTTTGCTGTATACCATCCATAAAAAATAGTAGTTTTACACTCTTTCTCATTTTTAATAAAATCTACAGCATATTGATCAATGTCGATGTCTATAATTTGCTCTTTAATCTCTAGCCCAAAAGTTCTGGCTATGCCCTCAGTAGACAAATCTGCAATAGTTTGCCCATTATGCATCACCTTTCTAGTACTCAAATTATATCATTCTATGCATTCCATTATCAAATCCTTGGCTTCCATTGCCAATGGGATCTCAGCAGCTCTGTAGAATCCTTTTTCCCAAATTTCCTTCATGTCTGTGGTCGCATCTAACGCTGTGATTTTCTGTAGCACCTCCTCTACATCATAGTGACCAATATTTGTATCTGTAACTATTCCTCCTATGTTAAATATCAAGGATGAAAATCCCATGACTGGTGGAAACTCCTCTCTAACCATTTCTTTCCTCAAGTTTCTTTCTCTTTTAACCTTTTCCTTTTCATCAATTGTGGTAATATCCACCTTCTTTAGTTTGGGTGCCATCCTGCCAAGAGAAATTATACTTTTTACCCTCATGCTTGTGTACAGTTCTAGGGTTTTTACCAAAACCCTAGGTTTCTTCTTGTCATTTTTTGGTAATAAGGATTTTTTAGAATTTAACATCAAATTCTACTCACATAATCAACTACAACAATGACTAACAATTTGCATAATTTTCTTAATGAAATTATTGTAATTAACCCTAATTTTACTTAACTATAATCCAATGGTGTTCGATGTACATACCTGTATTCGCAACCGTTTTGACTTTATGAATGTCGACAACAATTTACCATTTCAACCTTTACCATTACCGTTCTGTTCAACTCTTGAATCGCGTTCCTCTAGCTGTGTGAAATTCTCTTTAATTTTACTCTCAAATGCAATTGTGAAAATAAATGTCCTTAAATTTCACCTTTTAACTTGTTCAAATTCTACATTTCAATGTTAGATTGGTGTTAGATGAGCATTAATTGTTGCAATTAATACATACAGTTCTGTTTATGTTCAACTTTCCCTTAAAATTTGTATTTTGAACTTTGTATTCATTACTTCTTGTTCCTTTTCCTTATATCTCATTTTTTTGTATACCAATCTTTGTATGTTCCTATGTATATTTCATGCAATCACCAAAACATACAAACTCAGACCTGTGTGGGTTTATAAAACATATTTCATTTAATTTCATGTCTGGCCTTGTATTTTTTTCATTTGTATCACTTATATATTTTGCACCTTGATCCTATCACTGTGGACCCTACCCAATGCATACAATTCTCAACTTTTAACAGCTTCAAATTTTGTATCTACCCTTTTGTATATTGCAATGTATATGCAACACATACATTCCAACATACAAGCGTGGACTTACTGGATATATCCACTAACTTTAACCCTTTTGCCAACTCCAGTGTTGTATCTTTGTTTCTTCATTCTTTGTATATTGGGTTTGTATATATCATGACATACATACAAAAGCGCAGAGCCGAGTCTATTATACATCATATTTAAATCACCTTCAAGTTTGCTTTTGCAAGCTCAACATATAAGTATATCAGAAACTTTTATGATAATAACACGTGGGTCCCACCAACTTAAATCAATTTTAACTTCCTTTTGAAATCTGCTATTGTATCTATATTTTAGATGCAAACACTTATACATATAGATATAATAGAACGCTTATTCAGATTTCAACTTTTATAAACTGGGTTACATACTCTTTTTGGGTTCGGGCATGTATGTTCGTCTAATTGTATATTAAATGCATTATTTTGAACATACAATACAATACCCAAATACAAACACAGATTCCAATTTTTATTCACTTAACCTCCGAACATAATCAGGTCTGTCTTTGCATATTAAGGTTTGAACATTCACGATGTACATGCAAAAGACAAGATACACAAAACTTGATTACATAAGAATACAATAATATTAGCATCTTACATGCAAATAAATTTGTACATGACATACAAATTTAATTGAACATTGTATTTTACCAAAACCTTCATATTTCACGAAATACCAAGAATTTCATGTTAGTTCAAAAAGCAACCCTAAATCATTTTTCACACAGAATTCACTAGTATCTCCTATTTCTCTCTAAGACTAGGTATTTTGATTTTTCAAGCACTTCTTCACATTACATATCCTTTTCCCTTTACCACCAAGCAGGACCAAACCCAATGAAAACAAAAGCAAACAGGGTCCTCATTTTGCTAGACGGTAAAATGGGGTGTGTTGTGAACATCACAACAACTAGAAACCAAATAAAACAACCAAATTCAAACAATTAAAGAAACAAAATGAAATAAATTCATAATTTCCAACTTCCTCATATGTAATCACATTATTCATCATGGACTAAAATATTCAACAAAATACATGAACGTTTCAAAAGAATCTAGGTGTGTGGAATTGATTCATTCCCTCATTTGGCAAAGTAAGAGAATAATAAACATTTGCATTAACCTACATAGTTGGGTTTAACCTTCTAAGCCAATCTTGGATAGAGCCTTGTTGCCAGCAGGTGTCCATTGCCCCAACAAGGTTATCGCCTATAATTCCCTTAGATAGAGCCCCACTGCCAGCAAACATCTATAGCCCTGGTAGAGTTATCTAGATGACCTTAAGAGAAAAAATTATCTGTTTTATTGATTTCTCAATATCCACTGGTGTATAAAATATATCATATTAGCTCATTATTTTCACAATAATGGTATCTGTTGTATAAGGCTAGGAGTTACAGTGGTAGCAAAGGCCAACCTTTAGATTTTTCACTTAATGCAAACATCTACCACCTCTCACTAATTCAAAAGAATCTTTAAGGTTTGTATTTATATGATTCTTCAAATGCTTCATGTCATGGATATTGAATACAATCTTTCACAGAATGAATAAAGAAACCACATTCATGAAAGTTTATGAGTTATGCATAAATTTCAAATGATTTACTTAAATTTTCCAAATTTCACTATTTTTTGTGGTTACCAGTTTGCTCCTATATACCTTGAATCAAAATAAAGACCCCAGCCAAAAGAAAAAATAGCAAACCAATAGAGACAACAAAAACCAAACAAAACCAAGACAAAACAAACAAAACAAACGCAACACAAAACAAATAGAACAAACAAAAGCAGCTAGACTATACAACATTTACAGTATGATACACAATAGGATATCACTCACCTTCTAGGATTGAAAATAGTGTTTAAGATGCTGACCATTAACAGGTAATGGTACATCTTTGCCAGTTAAAGTTTTTAGCCTAAATGTATTATCTCTGATAATTTCTGAAACCTGTAGTGGACCTAACCACAATTTATCAAACTTACCATGGTTTCTTTTCTTTTCATGAGCCTTATCCCAACATAAAACTAGATCTGATATCTTAAATGTCTTAACCTTCACTCTTTTGTCAAACCATCTTTTAACTACAACCTGATGTTTTGCGAACTTGTCAATAGCCTAATCTCTTTTCTCATCTAATTGTAACACCTAGACAATCCTAGCCTCTCTATGGTCATCAAAACCAAAATACTCATTTGAAAATTTCCATGTAGGAATTCTCAAGTTAATTGGAAGTATGAGATCAGTCCCATATACTAAATGGTAAGGTGCATTGCCCAAGGCTGCCTTGACTTTCATCCTATCCACCCATAATGCATACTTCAACAAGGTATTCCATTCTTTGGGATTCTTAGAAATCTATTTTTTAATGATATCCAACAGAATCTTATTCATTGATTTGGCTAACCCATTACCCTAAGGATAATAATTGGAGGAAAATTTAAGAACTATTTCATATTCAAACACCCATTTAGAAAATTTTAAAGATGAAAATGCAGGGCCATTGTCACATACCAGAGCATAAGGTGTTCTGAACCTAGTGATGATGTTCTCTTCTAGAAACTTGATCACGAACTCAGTAGTGGAAAACTTACATGTTGCTTCTATCCATCTAGTACAATAATCTATCACCGTTAATATTGTTGCAAATATGTGCCTATGATGTGTTGTCATTGATGTCAACATATCTCTTTGTCAGAGACAGTGAAGATAGTACAATTCAATAAAGTAGATTGCTTCGCATTCCCAGTGAGACGAAGATCAGAGTCTGTAGACTTAAGGGTTTTGTAGAGGATTGTCTAAAGTTGCTCTAGCTAAGATTTGAGAGGTCCGCATGGAGGATTGGTGAAGTTATGGCCATCTGAGTAGAACTAGGTTTTGTAGTTGTTTAGAGCTGTAACCTCAGAAAATGTCCCCTTGGGGGCTTTTCCTTCATAAGGTTTAGCTCCCAGGTCTTTAGTGTGCATTTAGGACATGTTACATCATATTTCAACATCCCGATGAGAAAACCCCTAAGTGTCTTGACAAATAGGACCTAAGGGGACTACTTGAGATGATCCCTACCTAAAATAGGCGGGAGGACTTGGGCACCTGTGCCCTAGTCCTGCCCTATTTTGGGGTAGTCCCAATTTTTGGTGTCAACTTGTGACCATTATTTGGGACCTATGCTGACACGGTAAGTTTCAATTATGAAATTCTTGGTGGGAGTTTGTAGTTGCATATAAGAGCATGTTTAGGCATTCATTTGTAAACTATTTTTTCAACTAGATTATGTTCATGTTTTTTTGGCATCCTAAAGGTGATTCAAGGCTTTCATTGTGTTGCAAGAGCATATTTGTGTTGTCTATGTGTTTGTGTTTGTAGATTTGAGCATCCATTTCCTCATGGAATGAAGAGCATCTTCCTCCCATGAGATCTTCACTACAAGGTGACATTTATTGTGTTGTGATCATTTATTCATTTGGATTTTTCCTCTGCCTCACAAGGGCATACACTCTCTATCTGACAAAGGTGCTTGGAAGACTTAAGTGTCCTTTCAGGGCTTGACTGAGGTAAGCTCCTAAACACCACAACCCCCTCCCAAAGTTTTAATGGATGCAGGTTAGAGGTTGATGATGCAGACAAAGTGAAGTTGCAAGAGGGCATGTTGGAGTGTTAGAATTGTAGAATAGTAGGAAAAAGGGCACCCAAGACTAGGGCACCTGCTCATTAGTCCTCAAAGTTTCATGACGGGAAAATCTCTAAAACAACATAAACAAGTTATAGATTGAGTTTCCAGATCTTGACAAAAAGCAGGGCCTTGGACTTGGGCACTCACTCTTTTGTCCCTAACTTTTCCACCTCGGAACCCCAAAAATAGGTGCACAGTCATTTGTTATTTTACAGTTTTCTACAAATGCATTTTCCGTTATTCATCTATTTACTGTCATTTTTACATAATTAGGGTTTTGATGGATAATTGAACATAAGAGAAGGAAATTTGATAATCAAATACCCTAATCCAAGTTTCCCTACATTTGTAAGTGACCAAGGACCTGATAGTGCTCTGCCACTCGATCTGAAGGTCCTTGAATGTAATTGGTGAAAGGAGGATTCAAGCCAAAACAAACAATCCAAATTTTAACCTTTACATTTTGTTGAACCCATATTTTGATTGAATTTTGCACCTTCCTGAGTGTTTTTCTTTATATTTGGGTTGATTTCATTCATTCATATAGTCATTCATCTTATTGCATTGAGAAAATTTCAAAAAAATTGAAAAATTTGAAAAAAATTACATTTTAGGGTTACTATTTTGCATCAGTTCATTCTAATTTCATATAATTTCTTATTTTTACATTATATCTAAGATAAATTACATAAAATTACAAAAATTCAATAATTTGCATTGCATTTTCATCATATAATTGCTATGGTTTTGTAGAAATTTTGACAGTTTTCATATAACCTAGTAATTCCAAAATCTATGCTTTGTAGAAAAAATATTCTTTCAGATTTTTCTACTGATTTTAGAGACTCATTCAAATTTGCATTTGGCTGTAGTCTTGCATTTTGGTGTAAATTTGCATTTAGATTTCAAATATTTGCATTTTTGCATAGAAAATTTCAACAAACAACTAGCAATTCTCATACATTTTCATTAAATTTGGACTTGCATTTTGCATCTTATGGTGTGGAATTCATTTTCATATCTTAGTATATTTCATTTTCATCATAAATCAGATTTCAAAACATTCATATAGCATTTTGTGTCAAGATCTTAAACCTAGGGCTTGAAAAACATTGATTTTCACTAGATTTGGCCTTATCGACCCCTTAGATTTGCACTATAGGCATGTTGTGAAGGATATTTTTGCACTAATTGGTTGTTATGAGAGTAATAATTTTCTTCTCCTCCTAAAAATCTTCACAACACCTTTTTATCAGGCTCTTGTATTGAAAATTTGGTGAAAAACTACACATTTTTGCTATTTTTGCCCTAGGTTTTGGCCTAGTTTGCACTCAAAGTGTCTTGTGAAAATTTTTATAGATTGAGGTGGCTGAAATCATAATTATTATTTTCTTCACCTCCTAAAATTATTTACAACACCCCTTTTCCTAGGTCTTGGAATTGAAAAACCGTGAAAAATTGCCTATTTTTGCTATATTTTCACTAGGGGTTGAGCTTGAGTGGCACTAAAAGTGTGTTGTGATGGATATTTTGTATTAAGAGGCTGTTATTACTGATATAATTTACTTTCCATCATCATTTTCCTCACAACACCCTTTTTCATGCTCTTTTACATTGAGATTTGGTCAAAAATACATATTTTAGTACATTCACTATATTTTGACTTTGCATCATTTTAGATTTGCGTCAAGAGTGTGTTGTGAAGGATGTTATTACTATATTGGATTGAAATCAGACATATAATTTTCTTCCCTTGATCAAAATCCTTACAACACCTTTTCTTTCATTCGTTTGTATTGAAAAAGTACAAAAAATAAAGCATTTTTGGCTTTCAATCATATCCTTCTCTTAGGTTTGTTCTCTCAGTTGGTGCATTGTGTATTCATGTGTGCTTTTATATAAGCTTTATGACCTGCTGTCCTAAAAGCAATATCCCTTTAAGAAGAAGTAAAAGGCTAATGGGATCTAGTACTCTTGAAGAAAATGACATTCCCACCTCTAATAATCCTTTGAACACCTTCTTTATAAAGGGAGACACTCAAATTGTGTAAGACATTATACATCCTCCAATGACTATGGAAGATCAAATATTTCATGATGTTGAGGATACTATTGAGATAGTAGGCCATTTGCCTACGGAAAAAGTCAATAAGCTTGATAAAGACCTTGCCGAATTTCAAGAATATGTGCAAACTGAGAGGATAGCTGAAGAGGCCTTACCTGTGATTCACCGTGTAAGAGAATTGATAAAAGAAGGACAAGATGGAATTAATGTCATTCATGGTTCAACACATATTGTACAAACTAATGTAATGTTGGTGAGTGAATCTATAAAAGTTATTAACAACATGTCATCACCGTCGCATACTCAAGTTTTGGCACCTATACCGATTATAGGAATATCCACCTTTACATCAACAATCTTAACAACTGATGCAAATGCTTGTAGTAATGCTACCACTAGTATTGGAGTATCTAATGGAACTAATTACAAAGCTATGGGATTTGATTATCAGAACTTGGTCCATAATGTGACCGTTCCTATGAATAATTGTTCTCAACCTCCCATCACATATAGTTATTCCCAACCATCTTCCACCTACCATTATATTCAATCACCATTGACCTACTCTCAGCCTCTGCCTATTATATCTGAAGCTTAATCACCTCCTCACTTTGGTTCCAATTCCTTGTAACAAACTATATCTCCAAATGATTCCATCCTAAACCAACTTTTATAGGGCATGACTGCTTTACAACAAAAGGTAACAAAATTGACAAATTCTTTGCAGCCTAATATACCAACATATCATGCCCATAATCCCCTTTCCTATGCAATCTTAAGAACTCCTATGCACAAGAGGTTTGAGACTCCTCCCTTTGAAAAATATGGTGGAAAAGGTGATCCTAATACTCATGTGGCAGTATTTACAACTATGTGTAGTGATTTCTATTTTGAGGAGGATTTGTTGGCAAAACTTTTCCCACGATCTCTCAAAGATACTACTTTAGAATGGTTTTTCTCTTTGCCTCCGAATTCAATACACTCCTTTTCGTAGTTGATTGATCAATTTTTACAACATTTTCAAGCAAATATCAGACCCCAAGTCACTCTTATTGACTTGGTTCAATGTAAACATGGTGTGAAAGAAAAGTTGACTAAATTCATTAGTCAGTATAAAGCTTCGTATACACAAATTCAATATCAGATCAAAGATGATGACGTTCAGAAGATATTTATTACAAATCTACAACCTAGTATTCGTGATAAGATCCCCTTGATTAAGTATAACTCCTTTCAACATTTATGCACCACCCTTCGAGATTATCAACTTTCATCTAGTCAGTATGAAAACCAAAACTCATCGCCTCAAGTTGGTCAATCCATGGGTGGATCATCACAAAATAACTTTAAGAGGAACAATAATAATAGGAGCTTCATCAAGATTAATGGACCGAATACAAACAACTTTTCGAATGTTTCAACTATCACTAATCCAAAGAATGCATCATATCAACCAAGAAAGTTTACTCTAATATTTGAGTCCTATCATTCTATCATGAATCAACCTATGAGTAAAAACATATTGAAGCTTCCCCCGATTAAGCCTGTCGATCATAGTAAACAAGGACCTTACTTTGATGCTAATGCCTTTTGTAATTATCATCGAACACAAGGACATGACACTGAACAATGTATGCATCTTAAAAATGAGATACATGACCTTATTGATTCAAATGTCATCCTAGTATTGGGTGTGAATGATAACGGAAACAAGTCAGTTGCCCCGCCAAATCAAAACTTCCAATCTTCACTAATCCTTCCCTAAGCATACTAAAACCAACATGTTGGAACAAGGTTTAGTGGAAGTAGACGAGGATGATTACTTGGACTATGATAATATCATGGGTATGATTGAAGTGGATAAGAAGCAAATGGATAATCCACCTCGTCCATGAAGAAATCAAATTATGTTGAGGTTCCTCCTTCATTATCCTTATACTGATTGGGAGATAATCAAAATGCATCAGAAAAACAAATACAACAACTGATACAGATGAGTGAGATGGTACAAGATGATTCCTATTACTATGTTAGAAAGATTCAACAATGAAAACTAGCTAAAAATTGGAAAAGAGTAAGACAACTATCAACAGTTGGAAATAATAGCGGTTCTCCCCCTCACAAGAAACAAAAAGTCTCATTTCAACAAGGAATTACAAAACAAGCATCATATGATAATAAACAAGACTTTCATAATAACCACTCAAATTTTGCACTCAACATGATCGAATACCTCTCCAAGAGGTTAACAAATTAAAAAATCTAATACTGATGATAGAAAAAAAATTATACTAATGTGGACCTAGCATCCCTTTTGAGAGAAATAAAAAAATGGACTTAGTTCCTAATATGACGATGGGGTTGTATATCTTATCTGATGCTTGGCTAGTAGAAGCACTTCGTGCTTTTTGCGTAGTGATTTTGATGGTATGCTATCTCATTTACAAACCTTAACAATACTACTGCTTTGTGCACCTTTGTTTGTCTTGGAATCTAGCCTTGGTGGTACTCGATTCAGAGAGCTTCATGATATAGCCCCATGGTTATCCTTGAACTCTGAATTCATGGTACAACCTTGGCCCTTTGTGTGGTTAATCATATGCATTTTTCTTGTTTATCATGATGTTGTAGACATTAACATGTTTCTTGCAGGGATGTGTTTGTGGGAACATTTGGCGATCATGAAGTACATGTCACCTCTGGGGGGCATGGGCTTTGTGAGAGCTTGTGTTCCCTTGTGTGTTCCCTTGATATCGATGCATGATATCAACCACCTTAAGGTGGGGGCATATAAGGTAAGCTATATGTTGTAGATGTTAGCAATGTGTTTGTCCTCAAGTGCAGTTTAAAGACCTACGCGATGAGTGTATCCTGCATCCTGAGTTTGTTTGCAATCAATCAATCAATCATTTAAGCCATCTGTAGAGGCGGCATATCGTGTATATCATTTTTATTTAAGCCCTCTACGGAGCTAGGGATGGTGTATTTCTTGGAGCAGATTGCATCATCCTATCATTTTCAAAAGTCCTCTATGGAGGCGGGGAGCAGTTCTGTGACTAACTCAACCCTTAAACATGTCTTCAGCAATTGTTGTGGTGAAGCCCAATCGTTGGTGTGTGCCTGAGATGGTGTTGAGCCTAGAAATAGGAACACTCCATCTCTTGTCTGTCGTGTTTTCTTCGTACCTTCAAAGTGTGTGTGTGTTTGGTGTGCTTGCTTCGTGTGGCATGTTTGTTGCCCCATATGTAGTTTAAAGACATGCATGATGAGTGCATCCTACATTTTAGGAGGTTTTTCATTTCTTTCATGTGTGTTGCCCCATGTATACAGTTTAAAGACCTGTACAATGAGTGCATCCTATATTATGGGAGGTTTGTTTACTTTCCAGTACTTGCATTTGCATTTCATATATATGAGAAAAAGAAAAGAAAAGAAATCATTTATGTCTTCCATGCATTAATGTGTCTTCTATACATTTACTATATTCTCCATGTTCTGCATGATTGTAACTGTCTTCTCTGTGTTTTGTGTGCCTGCTACTATTTTCTATGTGATTGGCGTGTCTTCTCCGTGCTTGGCGTGTTTGCTATGTTTGTGACCGTACTTTAATGCATGTTTTGGCCTTGTGTTTACACATACATTTAAGTGGGGTCTAAATGTAACATTGGAAAATGTCCCCTTGGGGGCTTTTCCTTCATAAGGTTTAGCTCTCGTGTCTTTAGTGTGCATTTAGGACATTTTACATCATATTTCAACATCCCGATGAGAAAACCCCTAAGTGTCTTGACAAATAGGACCCAGGGGGACCACTTGAGATAACCCCTACCTAAAATAGGGGGGAGGACTTGGGTGCCTGTCCCCTAGTCCTACCCTATTTTGGGGCAGTCCCAATTTTTGGGTATCGGCTTGTGACCGTTATTTGGATCCTATGCCGACACGGTAAGTTTGAATTATGAAATTCTTGGCAGGAGTGTTTGTAGTTGCATATAAAAGCATGTTTAGGCATTCATTTATAAACTAGATTTACAACTAGATTATGTTCATGTGATTTTGGCATCCTAAAGGTGATTCAAGGCTTTCATTGTGTTGCAAGAGTAGATTTGTGTTGTCTATGTGTTTGTGTTTGTAGATTTGAGCATCCATTTCCTCATGGAATGAAGAGCATCTTCCTCCCATGAGATCTTCACTACAAGGTGACATTTATTGTGTTGTGATCATTTATTCATTTGGATTTTGCCTCTGCCTCACAAGGGCATACACTCTCTATCTGACAAAGGTGCTTGGAAGACTTAAGTGTCCTTTCGAGGCTTGACTAAGGAAAGTTCCTAAACACCACAACCCCCTCCCAAAGTTTTCATGGAAACAGGTTACAGGTTGATGATGCTGACAAAGTGAAGTTGCAGGAGGGCATGTTGGAGTGTCAGAATTGCAAAATAGCAGGAAAAAGTGCACCCAGGAGTAGGGCACCCACTCATTAGTCCTCAAAGTTTCATGACGAGAAAATCTCTAAAACAACAGAAACAAGTTACAGACTGAGTTTCCAGATCGTGACAAAAAGCAGGGCCTTGGACTTGGGTGCCCGTTCTTTTGTCCCCAACTTTTTTGCCTCGGAACCCTAAAATAGGTGCACAATCATTTGTTATTTTATAGCTTTCTATAGAAGCATTTTCCATTATTCATCTGCTTACTATTGTTTTTACATAATTAGGGTTTTGATGGATAATTGAGCATAAGAGAAGGAAAATTGATAATCAAATACCCTAATCCAAGTTTCCCTACAATTGTAAGTGAGTATGGACCTGATAGTGCTCTGCCACTCGATCTGAAGGTCCTTGAATGTAATTGGTGAAAGGAGGATTCAAGCCAAAATAAACAATCCAAATTTTAACCTTTACAAGGGGTAACACAGTGACAAGAATTTGGTCCGGATTGCTCTGCATTGGAATATTATGGTTTACGGTTCTAGAGGTATGTTTGGGATGTTGGTGTGTATCCTCAACTCAAGTGGTTCGTGGTTTGGAGATCCGCAAGCAATCTTTCTAGTGTGACATTCATGACAGTTAGTGTTCTTAAGTTTTGGTTTGTAGATGCAAGTGATTCTAGTGATTTGAGGTGGTGCAGTTGTTCTTGTTGATTTTATTGTGCTTGTGGAGGTCTCTGGATTGTGTTCCTATTGTGTTGGTGGTCCACATTGAGGATTGAGCTCGTAATTGAAGATTTCTCCTTGGGTGTTGTTGTTCTTTCCAATGTTGGCCGACCAGATGCTCTGTGCATGTTGCGAATGATCTAAGAAAAGTTCTATGGGGCGTGGAGTGTTGTTCAAGGAAGATTTGAGTCCCAGCTATGTTTGGCTGATAGTGTAGTGATCTGCATGTAGCATTTTCTATTAAGTCAAGTCTTTTTGTAAATGTTTGTAATGCTGACCTTGGAGATTGTTCTAATGGTAGATGATTGTAATGCCGACCTTGATGTTCTTTCCAAGGTTGATGTAGTGTATAAATACTTGTAGTTGAGTCATGTAAAAGTTGTCCTTGAGTGAAAATGATAAAATTTTAAGAAAGGTCCAAAGGAAGAGCGGAAGAAGAGGAAGAGCAGTGAAGATGCGAAGGTAGCGAAGAAGTGTTTGGGAGTAGAGCAGAGGTGTTGTGAACTTAAATGGAACTGAACCTTGGCATGGAGAAGATATTATTTCTTAGTTCAACCTTTTAGTGTTAACCACATGAATGTTTTTGTAGACAGTGAGTCTCTTGGAGCAGTGAGCTCTGGACAGTGTGCTCGAAGGCAAGTGCCTTCCCATTTTTCTATTCTTTTAATAGAGAATAATTCTTATGGGTTAACCCCCACTGTGGTTTTTCCCTTAACCTGGTTTCCACGTAAAAATCCTGGTGTTATGTGTGTTGATTATGTTTCTGCTCGTGTTATTGATTCATGCTTTCATGGTTATATCATTAATCTATTAATAAGTGGTAAAGAAGATTAATTGAAGAAAAAGGTAAAGTTTTGTGACAACTAATTCACCCCCCCTCTCAGTTGTCTGCCCTAATTTCAACAATTGGTATCAGAGCCAGTTCCTCTAAAAGAAGCCTGACCACTTGAGGAAATCTAAGATGTTGACATACAAGGACAGTCTAAGATTTGATGGAACAAATTACTCTTTGGAAGAATCACATGGAGTTTCATTTGCAATGCATGGGTGATCCTTATTGGTTGATAACTAAGAATAAGTATACTCCTCCACAGAATGATCCTACAACTCTAGATCAAATCAAAGATGCTGAAAACAACATTCAAGCTAAGGAAGCATTGTTGAGTGGCCTGACTAATACAGAAATGACAAATGTCTTGGAATTGCAAACTGCTCATGAAATCTTGAAGAAGTTGGAAACTATGTATGAAGGTGATGCATAAGTCAAATGTGCTAAGCTATAGAGCCTGAAGGGTCGATATGAAAGTTTAAGGATGAGTGAAGATGAAAACATTACTTCCTACATGTAGAAGGTGAATGAACTTGTGTGCAGTATCAGGTGTGCTGGTGGAAAACTGGAAGAATTAGAGATTGTTGGCAAGGTGCTCAGATCCTTACCTACTTCATACAAGCACAAAGTTGCTGCTATTGAGGAGATCAGGATTGTGATAGATGTTACAAAGGATCAATTGGTTGGCAAGCTTTCAGCATTTGAAATGAGTGAGTTTGGTGATTCTCTTCCTAAATCAGAATCTGCATTTAAAGCCAGTGTTTTTGGAAAGCAAAGATTTGATCTAGGTGAAATCTCTTCAAGAAGACTAACTAGATATGAGAAGGCAAGGAAGGAACTTGAAGAAGATGAATATGAGCTTGAAGAACTTGAATCCCTTATTGCCAAAAGATTACCAACATGATCCACTAAGTATGAAGGAAAGTTGCCTTTCAAATGTTTTACTTGTAATAAGATTGGTCATTTTGCTTCAAGATTTTCAAAGAGTGTTTCAAAGCCAAACCATAATAGACCTAGGGTTCAGAGGAAATGCTACTATGTCTGAGAAGTTACTAATGAAGGAGTCACAGATGATGAATCTAATATGGGAAGTATCTCTGGAAATCAATGGGTGTTCATTGCTATCAAAGAAGAAGATTCAGTGCCTACTGAATCTGCTAGCTGTATGAATGTGGAAAGTGCCTTAGCTGCTCAAGTTGAAGAAAAGGATGAGTGGCTGATTGATAGTGGATGTTCTCATCATATAACTAGTGATAAAAGTAAGTTTGTAAGTTTAGAAATATATGAAGGTGGAATTGTGAAGTTTGGAGACAATTCAGCTGGTAGAATACATGGCAAAGGATCCATCTCTCTTGATGGTAAGAATGATATTAATGATCTTTTGTATGTAGAAGGATTAAAGCATAATCTTCTCAGTGTTGGACAGTTGGTTGACAAAGGGTATGATCTCTGATTCAAGGATGGAAAATGCAAAATTTTGGGAAGCTCTAGAACTGAGATTGCATCTGGTACATAGACTAGAGGTAATATCTTTCATTTAAGTGGTACTGGTAAAAGTGGTTTGATTGCTCAGATTGATCAGAGTTGGTTATGGCATAGGAGAATGTGTCATGTAAACTTTGATAACAATGTCAAGATAAGTACTACTCAGGCTGTGAGAGATCTTCCAAAGCTTGTGAAACCTGCAAATAGCATGTGTAAGGAATGTCAGTTGGGCAAACAGAACAGAGCTACATTCAAAATTAAAGAATAATTTTCAAGTGGATTGTTGGAACTTGTGCACACTGATTTGTGTGGTCCTGCCAGAGTTAGGAGTCTGCAAGGAGACATATACTTTATGATGCTGATTGATGATTAACCCAGATGATGTGGGTCACTTTCTTGAGAGAGAAATCAAAGGCTCTTGATAGATTCAAGGTGTTCAAGGCTAAGGTGGAGAATGAGATTGGTGTGAAGATAGTGTCTATGATGCAGGAGCATCTAGTGGTGTAAGGGAAATCTTGCATCACCCAAAAAGAAGTTAATTCAAAATCATTGTAGTTGTTTTCATTTCTTTCCATAATTAGTGTTTCTGGTTCCATAATATCCAGAATAATGATGTAGGATTTTCAGTTTTTCCAAAACTACTAAAAATAGCAGCCTGCCTTTTTGGAAAGTGTACCTACCATTTTAGGAAAGTTTGCATTTGGGCACGGATTGAAGAAAAAACTTACAGAAAGTTACATAATAGAAATATAAGACCTTTGGCAAAGGAATCAGGGAAAGATCATTTGTGAGCTGAAAGATATTAAAGTTTTTGTTTTCTGAAAAGCCCTTGAAAATTTTTGGAATGAGATATAAGGCACTAAAACATCCCATAACATCCTGAAAAGTTGATGGAAATTCATTTATGAATTTCTGGCATAGTAGTTCACATCGTGAGATTTCCGGTGCTTAAAATGATTCGTCAATCAGACACTCGGATCAAAAGTTATGCTTCCCAGAAGTTGACCTACTTTTGGAGGGAGTTGTAAATTTCAAAATTTAGCTGGAGGCTGCCAAAAAGTGCTATTTATGACTATTTTGGGAACCTTGGGCAGTAGTGGAGTTAAGGGGGTGAGTGTAGAGTTAAGAATAGGTGGGAAAATAGAAACCATAGCTGATTTGGGGTTACAGAAGGCTGAAGATTCTAGAGTCTTGAGGTTGGGAAAGTTGTAATGTGTTGCAGCCAGTACAGGATTCATCCTTTGATTGTAATTGAGCTTATGTAATGTAATGAGTTTCCCAGGTCGATAAAATAAAGTTCTATTTTCTATGTTCAATTTCTATTGTTGTGTGTTTTGTGATTTACCCCCTTCATCAGTCTTAGATCTAACAAAGGTGGAGAGTTTATTTTCGGTGAGTTTAATGCATTTTGTGAAAAGCATGGAATAAGAAGACAGTTATCTGCTCCTAGGACTCCTCAGCAGAATGGAGTTGTGGAAAGGAAGAACTAGACTATTCAAGAGGCTTCTAGAACCATGATGATGGAGGAAAATGTTCCACATGTCTATTGGAGAGAGGCTGTGAGTACTACTGTCTACACTCTTAACCAAGTGTAGATCAAAGGTAATAGTGGTAAAACACCTTATGAACTGTGGTTTGGTAATGCTCCTACTATGAAATACTTCAGAGTTTTTGGTAGTAAATTATATATCAAAAGAGATGAAGATCTAGGCAAGTTTGATGCAAGATGTGATGAAGGGACATTTCTGGGTTATTCTAATCAAA
Organism: Cunninghamia lanceolata; assembly: GCA_027924645.1. Taxonomy (NCBI): domain Eukaryota; kingdom Viridiplantae; phylum Streptophyta; class Pinopsida; order Cupressales; family Cupressaceae; genus Cunninghamia; species Cunninghamia lanceolata. The sequence continues at coordinate 7,101,710 of BSBN01000596.1, forward strand.
GCAAGGCATGTCGGTGCTTTAACAAGAGATTGAAAAGGATTGTTGAAAGTACTAATGTCAAGGTTGATGAAAGCAAGGAGAGACCTTCCAAGTCTTGTGGATATGAATTAGATTATCAAAATGAAAGTCCAAATCAAGGGAAGCAAGTTTGAACTCAAACTCAGATTCAGATTGCTCCAAAGAATCTAGTGACTCAAGAAGCTAGTGCAAATGTTGAGGAACAAGTTCAAGAATCAGAAGTTCAAGAAAATCCCAAAATTTCTAGGTATGTAAGGTTGAATCATTCTCAAGATTAGATTATAGGAGATAGAAATAAAAGTGTTCAAACTAGAAGAAAAATTGTTGAATAACAAGAAGAGTATTGTTTGATTTCAAAGATTGAACCAAAATCAGTAAATGAAGCTTGCAATGATGAAATTTGGGTAAACGCAATAGAAGAAGAATTAATGCAAATTGAAAAGAATCATACTTGGGATCTTGTTCCTAGACCTGAAAACAAAAATGTAATTGGAACTAAATGGGTCTTCTGAAATAAATTGAATGAAGATGGTGAAGTTGTAAGAAACAAAGCAAGATTGGTGTGCAAAGGATATTCTTAGGTAGAGGGAATTGATTTTGAAGAAATGTTTGCTCCGGTGGCAAGAATCAAAGCTGTCAGATTATTTCTTGCCTTTGCTGCTTACAAAGATTTCAAAGTTTACTAGATGGATGTCAAGTCAGCATTCCTGAATGGTGAGTTGGAAGAAGAAGTCTACATTGAGAAACCGGAAAGATTCTAGCTATCTGATCAAGGAGATATGGTCTGCAGATTGAGGAAAGTATTGTATGGACTTAAACAAGCCCCAAGAGCCTAGTATGCAAGATTAGATAAGTATATGCTAAAGTTAGGTTTTACCAAAGGCATAGCTGACAGTAATCTTTATTTCAAAATTGATCATGAACACATCTTGATTGTTGAGGTATTTGTTGATGATATCATCTTTGGTGGAAATGAGAGCATGTGTAAAAAATTTGCTGATCAGATGCAAAGTGAATTTGAGATGTCCATGCTTAGTGAAATAAATTTCTTCTTGGGTCTACAAATCATTTAGTCAGATAAGGTCATCTTCATATCTCAGTCTAAGTATGTAAAATAGTTGTTGAAAAAGTTTAGAATGAAGGATTCAAAACCAATGAGTACTCCTATGATAACTAGATGCAAGTTGAGTAAAGATGATGATTCCCCTAAGGCAGATCAGAAAAGGTATAGATCAATGATTGGAGGACTGTTTTATCTGACTCATACCAGACCTAATATTATGAATGTAGTTGTCCTTGTTGCTAGATTTCAATCTGATCCTAGAGAATCTCATGTTGTAGCAGTCAAAAGAATTTTCAGATATCTAAAGGGAACATCTGATTATGGCTTATGGTATCCTAAGGATGATAATTTCACTCTTCGTGCATATACAAATGCTGATTGGAAAGGAAATGTGGATGACAGGAAGAGTACTTGTCGTGGTGCATTTTTCTTGGGAAAGAGATTGGTTTCTTGGTTGAGCAAAAAGTAGGAGGCAATATCTCTGTCTACAGTAGAGGTAGAGTTTATAGTAGTAGCAAGTAATTATACTCAAGTTTTGTGGATGAAGCAAATGTTGAAGGATATCAAAATTATGTTTTAAGAGCCTATTACAATCTTCTGTGATAATTCAAGTGCAATAAACATATCAAAGAATCCGGTGTTGCATTCAACGACAAAGCACATATCCATCAAGTTTCACTTTTTGAGAGAGAAGGTAAATGAGAATGAAGTTAGATTGGAGTTTGTTTCTTCAAAGCATCAGATTGTGGATATCTTCACTAAGCCTCTACCTAAGGATACTTTTGAGTATCTCATAGTGAAGCTAGGGTTTATTACCCCTCTTGTTTAGAACTAAGGTGCACTAGTGTGCATCAGTTTGGTGGAACTCACAGTCATATCTTGTGATCCAGATTGGTGTTAAGGGGATGCTACTCAGAGGGAGTAGTTAGTATGTTAATTCTAGAGTTTAGTTTGGTTTTATCTAAGAAATAAAAAGGGGGAGAGATGATTGCAAATATGTGCCCTTTGCCATTGATGTCAAAGGGGGAGATAAGTCATGTGAAAAACTTGGAAGTAAGTAGTTGCTGGTGAAAGAGGGAGTAGTGAAGAAAGTTGTTGCAGGTGTGATAAGAGAAAAGAGGAGAAGTCCTTGTCTTGATGGTTGAATCAGTTTTTCACATCATATGTTTCCATCAATGACAAAGGGGGAGATTGTTGCAAATATATGCCTATGATGTGTTGCCATTGATGTCAACATATCTCTTTGTCAGAGATAGTGAAGACAATACAGTTCAATAAAGTAGATTGCTCTGCATTCCCAGTGAGATGAAGATTAGAGTCTACAAACTTAAGGGTTTTGTAGAGGATTGTCTGAAGTCTCTCTAGCTAAGATTTGAGAGGTCCACATGGAGATTGGTGAAGTTATGGCCATCTGAGTAGAATTGGGTTTTGTAATTTTTCAGAGGTAATAGAGTGAAGAATTTGGTCCGATTGCTCCACATTGGAATATTATGGTCTGTGGTTCTAGAGGTATGTTTGGGATGTTGGTGTGTATCCTCAACTCAAGTGGTTCATGGTTTGGAGGTCTGCAATCAATCTTTCTAGTGTGATAGTCATTACAGTTAGTGTTCTTAAGTTTCAGTATGTAGATGCAAGTGATTCTGGTGATGTGAGGTGGTGTGGTTGTTCTTGTTGATTGCATTGTGCTTGTGGAGGTCTCTGGATCATATGGCTATTGTGTTGTTGGTCTGCATTAAGGATTGAGCCCGTTATTGAAGATTTCTCCTTGGGTGTTGTTGTTCTTTCTAGTCTTGGTCGACCAGATGCTTTGTGCATGTTGCAGATGATCTAAGAGAAGTTCTATGGAGCGTGGCATGTTGTTCAAGGAAGATTTGAGTCCCAGCTATGTTTGGCCAACAGTGTAGTGATCCGCATGTAGCATTTTGTATTAAGTCAAGTCTTTTTGTAAATGTTTGTAATGTTGACCTTGGATTTTGTTCCAATGGTTGATGATTGTAATGCTGACCTTGATGTTCATTCCAAGGTTGGTGTAGTGTATAAATACTTGTAGTTGAGTCATGTAAAAGTTGTCCTTGAGTGAAAATTATAAAATTCTAAGAAAGGTCCAAAGGAAGAGCAGAAGAAGAGGAAGAGTAGAAGAGGAAGAATAGTGAAGATGCGAAGGTAGTGAAGAAGTGTTTGGGACTAGAGCAAAGGTGTTGTGAGCTTAAATGGAACTAAACCTTGGCATGGAGAAGATGTTGTTTCTTAGTTCAACCTTTTAGTGTTAACCATGTGAATGTTTTTGTAGACATTGAGTCTCTTGGAGCAATGAGCGTTGGACAGTGTGCCTGAAGGAAAGTGCCTTCCCATATTTCTATTCTTTTAACAGAGAATAAATCTTGTGGGTTAACCCCCACCGTGGTTTTTCCCTTAACCAAGTTTCCACATAAAAATCCTAGTGTTATGTGTGTTTATTATGTTTCTACTCATGTGTTATTGATTCATGCTTTCATGGTTATATCATTAATCTATTAATAAGTGGTAAAGAAGATTAAATGCAACAAAAGGTAAAGTTTTGTGACAACTGATTCAACCCCTCCCTCTCTTAGTTGTCTACCCTAATTTCAACAAATATGAACTTATGTCCAGTAGATGATGGACGATTGATAACCCCAATAAAATCCAATCCCCATTGAGCAAATGGTCTTGACTCTATAATAGGCTGCAATGGATGGGTCTAATTTCTCCCTCTATCCGTTGTAGTTTGGAACATGTGGCAACTTATGATATGATTCTCTGTATCCTTGAATATCATCAGCCAATAGTACGCTAACCTTAAGATTTTATGTGTAGATGCCAGGTGGGAACCATGTGTTGTCCCATATTTATCATGCAGTTCCAGCAACACTTTATCTACTTCATCTCTGTTTAAACATCGTAAGTATATCCCCTCATGATTTTTCTTGAATGACAAACCTCCTTGCATCATATACCTTTGTGCTTTAATTTTTAAGGCTCTCCTTTGAGAAGATTTCATCCAATTGGGATACTTTCTAGATATGATGAATGTATTCAGGTCATCATACCATCTAGGCGTATCATTAGTGTTCAACACATATTGTTGTTTTACCTAGTTAGGATTAGTATTGGCTATGGTTTGTACCAAGGCTTGGCCTTTGACTAACTTCATTAGAATGATCTCCATATCAAACTATTGTAAAACTATGATCCACTTTGCTCTTTAATCTCTAGGTTCATTTTGCATCAATAACATTTTCACGGCTACATAAGGTACTATGGCCTTTATTTGACTCCTTAGAATGTAATGCCTAAACTTTTTTACTGCTCTCACGAATACAAAAGCTTGCCTCTTTGTATCCAAATACTTTAACTTAGCATCCTTCAATGGAGCACTCATGAAGGCAATAGGTTTTTCTTCATTCTCCTCTCCTTTCTGTGTTAAAGTAGTTGTACAAGAATGTTCAGATGCAAAAGAATAAATGTAAAAAGGTTTAGCATAATCTGGACTAGCTAACACTCCTCATTAGAAATAGCCTCTTTAATGTCCTCAAATGCTTCTCTATCCATTGGCGTCCATTCTATTTTAGCGTCCTTTTTTAGCATTGCATTTAATGGTTGCACAATTTCTGCAAAACTAGTGATGAACTTTCTAACAAAGTTAATTTTACCAAAGAAAGATTTCAGTTCCTTTTTACTGCTAGGCAATTGTAACTTCTTAATTCCCTCTACTCTATCTGGATCAATGGAAATTCTATTTTCAAAGATAATATGACCTAACAACCTCCCCTTAGTTACACCAAATGAACACTTCTTTGGATTTAAAGAAATTCCATACCTTTCGCATCATTTCAACACTTTCCTCAGGTCATCTGCATGAGTAGATATGCCCTTAGAAAACACAGTCAATTCATCCATGTAAATAATAATACATTTACCTGATAAACCCACAAAATGCGATGTCCATGGCCCTTTGAAAAGTTGCACCTGCATTAATTAAGCTCAATGACATTCTTCTATATGCATAGTTTCCCCATTTGCATGTGAATGTAGTTTTTAGTCTATCTTCTTTGTCTACTAAAACCTAATTATAACCAGAGAAACCATCAAGAAAAGACATCATTTTAGCTCCATTAACTACCTGTAACACTTCATCTAATGGGGGTAAAGGATAATTATCTTTTTTCAAAAGACTTATTTAGATTTCTAAAATTAACACACAATCTAATATCCCCACTTTTCTTTCTTATGGGCACTAAGTTAGTGACCTAGGTTGAATGCCTCACTAGAAAAACTATTCTTGCAGACAATAATTTCCTAACTTCTTCAAATATCATGGGTTCTAAAATAGCATTCACATGCCTTTGTTTCTACCTAAATGGTTTTACCCCTAGCCTTAATGGTATTACATGTGTTATGATAGAAATATCATAAGTTTTCAGAGCTTCATAAGTCCACGCGATCACATGCTTATACTCCTTTAATACTTCTGCAATTTCTTTTATCAATTCATCAGAACAAGATTTCCCAATTAAAAAATTCTGTGGATTATGTCATGTTCCCAAGTTGAAGGGATCGCACTTACCTCCCTTTGTTTTGGGAAGATCTTTTTGTCTTACTACTCCATCAAAGTCAAAGATTTTTTCTAATTCTATTACCCCTTTAGGTAAGAAATTACTCTTCAAGTCTATTATGTCTTCCTCATCCCAAGATACATTGGGCCTTTCCTGTTCATCAATTATTTGTGTTTCAAACACCTCATGACAAGTGAGAAAATCCATAATCTGTTGATCTCCCTCAAATACTTGGAAATGTGTTACATTTTCAGGTATACTTGGTATATTTACTAATCCTACAACAAATCTCTTCAGGCCTGACAATGTTAAGGGTTCTAATGTGCTAGTAGAAACTACTAATATATCCGGCGTCTGATTCAACTCTCTAGGGATATGTTCAATGTTAAAAGCATCAAAAGATTCAATTAAATCCAACAACCTATGTCTATAACTGACCATTTTCCTGAAGTTACACGCATATAATTTCCTGACCTGTCTAACCACTAGTTCAAAGTCAGAAAATACCTTGATCATTTTTACCTTTTTCTTTATAGCCATAACCAATCCATAGATCATAGCCTTGTACTCTGCTACATTGTTAGTACATGGAAATTGAAGCCTATATGCTTCCAAAAAAGATTTACCATTTGGATCAACGAGTTCAACCCCTGCCCCTACCCCTTGTTTGGATTTTGATCCATCACATTTCATAGTCCACATGTCAATTTTTCTTTTATGAATTGGACTTTTCGTTTTAACAAGAACTATTTTATCTACCTCATGTATCATGGGAGCGTGTATATTCTCATGTATTTTTTCCTGATTTGTATACATCCCTACGCTCTCTATTTGCTTAAGAAATTTAGACAGATTAGTACCTTTTGTCTTTACATCTTCACTAGGATTCTTTGTCAACTTGTTAGCATCTTCATGGAAACATGGCCTAGGCTCATTAAGGACACCTTTTCCTTTTTGGTTTCCCCATAATTCTACACATTTCCTATGTTGATATTCAATTATGTCTCTGCACATCCCACAGTTTTCTTTAGAGTGGCAGTCTTACATGTACCCTACACCAATTACTATGCAAACTACTTTGGATGGGGACTCCCTGTTGGATACACTTCTCTATTTCTTGTCTTATGATCTGACCAAAATGACTCACTGCATTATCTTCTTCATCAGAAGAACCATGATGAGAATCAACAAACACATTTGTTCCACTTTAAGTAGGTTTCATTTCAAATTCAAAGGATAAAATTTCTTCTATTTGTACTCCTCTACTTGAAACTCTATAAACTCTTGGTTCGACAGAAGCATATAATACCTCATTCGTCCTGTTATACTCTATAATCATGTGTTCTATTCTAGGTTCAGCCTCAATTCTGATTTGATTTGGGATGCCTCTCCATGGCAACCACATGTGCAAAAAATCAGTGGCCATGTATCCATTTAAAGTTTTAGACCAATCTCTGCTCAGTAGCATACCATAATTAACTGGGATGTCTACACCTAATTATCAATGTACTGACTTACCCTAGGATCAAAAGCTAATTGCATTTGAATATGCATAAGTTCTCCCAATACATTGACCTCAGATTTATCAAATTGTGTAACAACCTTAGCAGACTTTGTAGGGGTAAGCCCTAAAGTTTTACATATCCCCAATGGCATAACATTAGTCAAAGCTCCTGAATCTACCATACAGTTATGTAAATTTTTCCCAAACATTCTCAAGGTTAACAAGAAAGGAGGGGACTCCTCCATGTATACTACTACATTTGTGCTTGTAGGTTGTTCGACAGTTTTACTCTTATCCTTGGACTGTACATCTCTACCGTGCATGTCTATAACTAGATTATCTTTTGGCCTAGACTCATCTAAAGATTTTATGAATTCATTCCTTACCCCTGGGCTTTTCAATAACTCAAATAAAGGTACATTAACCTTTATCCTCTTTATCTCCTCATACAAGTAATTCATTAATTTTGAGGTTTCGTTTGATTCTATCTTTCCTACCTGAACCTTAGGCATTACTGTTGCACCAGTACCATGATAGTTAGCTTTGGGAGACACTGGTTTATTACTTACATATTGGTCAGGTGGGGTATTGAGGTTGTTTGGAGGCATGGAGGTGGTGAAAGGACCTTTTTCTTTACTAATATTTCTCAGATTGTAGGTGTGATTCCTATTAGACTATTGAAAGGCTTGTATTTCTTCTGGTTCACCTAACACCTCATTTTCAGTTTCAAAAGGAAATTGAAAAGCCTCTAATACTAAAGCTGATTCAGGATACAAGCTATCATAGTAGTATGGTTCATCCTCTGCTATTTGATTCTCTTCTTCCTTAGTTACGAAGGTAAAACTTTCTAAGACCATAGCATACTCAAATCCCAAAGGTACTATCTCATTCCCTTTAGGGATTAAAAACTTAGATGTAGGAGCATGTACCTCTACATTAAAAATACTAGCTACTAAATGGAACCGCGGACAGTCAATTTCATCATGTGCATTAGTATTGTGAGTCCTGCACCAATTCTTCAAAGCTACATTAGCCATTTGTATCCTAGCAGGTTGTTTAGGTTCCTGATTATCTAGATTCTCAAATGGAGAAGCTAGAGTGCCATTGTTTGGTCAGGTGTTCCATATTCTAGGAGGTTTAGGTTGATTTAGATTCCTATTATCAATTCCCCAAGCCTTGTTATCCCCATTCTTTCCTTTGTTTTGTGATCCTTGTCCCTGGTTATGATTTTGCTTTTGACTGTGGCCCTAATTTTGATTATGATTTTGATTCTAACTGTGACCTTGAGAATTTCTGCCATAGAAATTTTTATTTCTCAGCTGAGTCATCTCTGTTGTTAATCTCCTCAAATGTGCAGTAATTTCTTTCATCTCCTCTCTATCATCTTATGTTTTAGCCATATATGTATCTTGAGGAGCCTGAAAGAAAGACTGACTACTAGCCTGATTGTTATTAGTACCATTACTTGTATATGGAACTATGGCCTGAGTAGGGACAGGGTTATATACTAGTGCATAAGTAGGCACTGGATTCAACAATGGAGTATGATGCATTGGAACACTATTCCATGGTTGTGTTTGGTTTGAAACTCTAGGATTTCCTACACTCAGAAAAGGATTATATGTTGTTTGCCTCATTTCTTGGTTAACCTTTACTACCTCTTTATAAGCTTTTGACAAACTATCTATATTAGCCTGTCTCTTAACAAACATTGAGGTTAATAGATCTAAAGTAGCGTAGTACATTGCTAAGATTGCCTCGATAGTCACAGTGTAAGGATCAACCAATTTAGAATATGCCTTATGGAACCTATCATTAAAGTTGTCAATGAGTTCCCCTTCACCTCTTTTGATTGCTTCTAATTTATGATACAATGATGATGGTTCAACAAGCCCTCTAAACCTGGATAAGAATGCCTCCTACATGAGCTCCCAGGTAGTGATATAACCGTTTGGCAAGTTCACATACCAATTAGAAGCCTGTTCATTGAATGTGAATGGGAATACTCTGCAAACTACATCCTAATGTTCTAACCTTGCCCTAAAGCAAGATTCTTTGAAGATTCTGATACGAGCTTCAAGATCTTGATGCAGTTGATACTTAGGGTAGATTTTCTCAGGATTATTAGGCATCTCATGATAATCAGTGAAGAGTATAGGTGAATTGACATTAAAGTATGCCATGACTGGACCTCTAGGTGGACTAGGACTTCTAGGAGGGCTAGGACCTCTTGAAATAGGAGAACTTATGGGAGGACTAGGACTTCTTGGGGGACCTAAACCAAGATTTAATGATCTGAATACAGAACCGTCAGGACTTACTATATTCAGTATACTCAATGGTGATCCCGGGGGAGTCCTCAATGAACTTCCTACCTGTAATACTCCGGGATTCCAAATCAAAGGACTTTTATTCTGTCATCTGTCAGGTAGTTGTGTGAAGATATCGCCTGGATTGGACCTAGACCTGGTCACTTGACCAATATTATGAGCCAGATTTGCACAAATCTTACCTTAATTCCAAACAGGCCCTCCTTCTAGTGTCAAAAACTATTGATGTATGTAATGTACATAAGCAACATGAGATAAATTCACAATGAACTCAGTCTCTCTTGAAAAGTATGGAGAGTTATACAAAGATAATTCTCAACTCCAAGGCTCCGGTAGTCAATTATTGACTATATTGGACAGTTTAGTGGTTTATTGTGAGTTGTAATGTTCAAGGGGCCTTACATAAACTAAAGTAATTTGTGACTTACTAGACTTGTTCTATTTATGCAAATAACTACAAATTACACTAGAATTAGTGATCCTTTGCATGTATTTACCATTTTACCACAAAGCTTTGCATAAATTTTGATAAAACAAACTTTGCATCTCATATTTATATGAAAATTGTCAAAGATCTTTACAATTCCTCATTCTTTATTCAAATATATGACAATTTCCTTTAGAATTCTATGTGCATGCTAGTTATCTATGATTTTTGGGAAAATTTAGAGAAGAGGGTTAGAAAACTCAATTCTGTAGGAATTATTTCTTTGCTACTCATGTATACAAGATTAATCAATTGCAACGCTTTAAAGGAGTAAATTCCATGTATGCTTATCCTGAGCAGTATCATGAATTAATATACAGAGATGCGATCATCAAATGACATACACTAAAGAATACCTGAATCTAATGCACTCTGGAATTGGCGTAGCAATTAGATGTTTGCATTCATTAATAAATGAAAAGTCTTTCAAATTTACAATGTATTTAGACTTCAAATTCTTTGAAAAACATCAGCAATTAATCAAAACTCATGGACAATTTACAGATACAAGGAGAAACTAGACATTCCATATTATCTCCACTATAGACACGGGCGCATTCCATTTCACACAAATTCTGCTCAAAGTATTTTACTTCTCTTGCCTAAATGTAACATATGTCTTTCTCAAACTCTGTGTAACTAAAACACCAGTAGCAGGGTTCTTTATATAGATTTGAATTTCTCCTTGCTACAGTTACAAAGAAACCCAATCAATGGTTCCAATTCAAACTCACAAGATCTACAGTGGACAACATTTTTTGACCGTCCTTCAAAATATCTCTAGGAATATTCTCTTTGGCCCAAAGGATGCCATTAGGATCTTTCAAAACTTAAAATCCTCTTTGACTTTTCTTTGTTGACTTTGGCTGCAAGAAAATATACCATAGCATATGTAAATAAAGATAAAGAAGAACTAATCACTGCCACTGGTACCTTTCCTTCTCATTCTTCTCCTATTTTCTTCAAGTACTCTATGTACTTGGCTATCAATGCTACCACAGGATTATGATTATTCTTTTGACTCACTATCCACATATACTTCTGTAATTCCACTCTTTCTTTTAATATACTTTCTTGTTCTTCCACTTCTTCTCTATTTTTCTAATATTTACTTATCTGTGCATTTAATTCCATGACAGAATCAATCATTCAAGTGCTTACATATGCAGTAGGATTCTCCAAGCAGGGTAAATAAATAGCTTTGAATACTTTAACTATCATAGCTGCATCATAAACTGGTATCTCCTAGTATTCATGCCCAATATGCTGCTGTATTATTTTCATGTGCTTCCTTATCACTTCATCAACAGTTTCTTCTAGATCCTGGGTATTCACAATGCAACCTTCCAACATGCTATCTTCAAATTTCAGCTCCAATATGTATTATGGCATATGATTTGTCATTTGAAAAGCTATTACTCCCTAATTTATCAGTTCTTCAACTCTCTCATTCATGTCTTCAACTTGTTTCAACTCCTTTCTGCACTTCTCCATTCTAGATTGTCAATGACGTAAAATAACATTGCAATTATTTTTCTCTGTAAGGGCAACGGTCCAACTGGTAATTGTCTACTTTATGGTGCTCTCTCCTTTTGAATAAATACATTAAACAACTCCTCAAGGATATTTTCTTCAACCTTCTTGTTTTCCAATTCAGTGACTTGATCCTTTGATAAAATGGCCAAGTCTGCAGGTAAATCTGGCATGCTAAAATGGGGATCAAATATGTCCCTTCAAGTAATCAAATTTATACTTATCCTTCCTCATCATTTCCATTGTTACTTTGTTCATGTCCTCCCATTCTACAATGTGCTGCTCTCTAGTCACATACCCGAGGTCTATATTCAGCAATTGATAATCTTCAAGGCTCATTTCTCCTTTCACCTTGTCCTTCTAGGGTATGGCCAGCTCCAAAGTTCTGGATCCAGATGGACTTCTCTTTATAGCTGACATGGTTTGAGCTTTTCTCCTTTCCTTCTGTGAATTCCCACCTAACAAGCTTTTATGTCAATGGGGACTAGCTGCACCTCTATTTTTTCTCTTCTGACTTCAGAACCTATCCAAGATGATGCTTCCCTATTTATTTCTACATTCTTTTCTTCATTTATTACCTCTTCTTGAGGTTTTTCTATTTCTATTGGCTCTTGTTGTTGTTGTTGTTGCTGCTGTGGTGGATTTTGATCTAGAGGTGGATTCTATTGTAGTGGAGGTGGTTACCCATGTACCACTGAGGGTGATGGATTAATTTGATGTTGTGGTCCCTCTTCTTCATTCTCCTTTTCTTCTTCCTCCTCCTCTATATCCTCTTCAGTATCTTGTTCTGTATTTCCTTCCAAGTTTTCTTCTTGTTCACCTTGTTCAATATTAACATTAGGAACATTTGAAACATTAATATCAGAAATGTCTTCTGGCATTGCTTCTTCTATCTGTACCTTAGTTTGAACATTTGTACATTTTTTGTCCCACTTATCTTTTCTGATTGTAATGGCTGACCTGAAGATACATTTGTTTCTTCTGTAGTTTTTTCTCCTTCTTCCTCTTTTTCTGCTTCTGTTACTTGTTGTGCAACAGCTTGCACCTCTTCTATGATTACTGGTGATACCAATTGACCAAAAGGATCTACTACTTCTAGGTTTTCCTATATATTTTCATCTTTTTCATTGGGCTTTGTGTCTTTTCTATCTGGACACTTTGTTCTCCCATTATAGGGGAAGTCTTTGATGTTCCCTCTGCTCCTTCATCTTCTACCCATATATCAACTCCAAATTGTGACTCCTCATCATCACTACTTTCCTCATTGATATTCATAATTTCACTTACTTTCTTAGCTTCTCGGCCTTTTGACTCTTGCAGCTTTTCTTCAGTCAACTCTTGTTTGACTTTTATGTGACCTAGTCTTCTTTCCTTAGGTGTGAAATCTACATATACAGGCCTTTGTCTCACTCCAACCTGTGGAGAATCCACTATCACAGGGTATTTGTGCTTTCCCTTTTGGGGTATCCATGATCACAACTTTAATTGTATCCTGTCATGTTGGCACTTATTTATTTTGCCCTTATTCTATAGTAACCCTTGATGTTTGTGACTGTTCCACATTAACCCCTTGGCTCGATGTTCCTTTTTCAACAAATGTCCCTGAAGGAATGGTGACTGTGATACCAAGAGCATAGGGATCCAAAAGTGTGGCATTCTCATCCTTGTCAAGAACTGTAGTTTCTACAATTTTTCTTCTCTTTTCATAAAAACACATTAACTCATCCTTACTTTCTCTTTCTATCTTTTTTTCCTTTTTTCTAATAGGTGGCTATAACACCTTGGGATTTAATCTCTTCCATCCTATCACTTAACCATGTTTTAGAAAATAAAATAATTGGTTTAGATATTACATCCAAAGATGTCTCTACTGGCTCCTCCCAATTGGGTTCATTAATGGGTAATAATGCCACTCCTTTACTTTCATAACTTTGGTACAATATTTTACCATCATCTATAACCTCTTGGGCCACACTAATTTCCCCCACGGTTCTCATTTTCTCCAATGTCAATCTTTAATGAGCCCTTTTCCTCACTTCTTGTTCATTCTCATAGTCCAACCAAAAATCCTCAATGTGGATTTGGTGCCTATATTTCTTATCAATGTAGTTTTGAATTCTGTGAAAAGGATCAAAATGTCTAACTAAGTCAAACTCCTCAAACCCATAATATCTCAGCTCCCTCTCTGATTCTTGAGCTACCTCTTCATTATAGCATGAATAATTACCAATTGTCGAAGGGAACTTGATGTTTCCTCTGCCAAATCTCCTTTTATTCATTCTGAATACATTCAGAATCTGTCTTGAAAATTCTAACACAATCAATTTGTCTGGGGGATATCTTGGCAATTTGAATGGTTTACCCTCAAATCCTTCAGTTCTAATGTAGGTGAAGGTAGGGAATTGTATATACCAAGAACTGAAAAGTTTGATAGCCTTTTCTGCCTCCTCTGATAATCTTTTGTCTTTATCTCCTGTTAGAATTCTAACCAAATAAGTATAAAAAACATCATTAACCCTTGCATACTTGTACAATGCATTCTCTTCCTGTAGATCTAGATAATGATCATAAACCAACTTTTGACCTGGGTCATTGCCTAAAGTACCCACTCTGTCAATTCTAGCCAATGGTGGCATTTCAACCGCACATGCATAAATCACATAGGAAGACAAACAAAACCTTCTATTCTTCCTGAATGCCATGACTTGTATATTTTTGTACTAATAGCCCTAGCCCAATGAATGGTTCCATTCCTTTCTCTAATATACTGGATGATGGTGGACATCCATGGCTCAAACTTTGTTGCATCTTTTAATCCAGCCATTCTGCTCAACATTGTGATCATTAGGTGCACTTCCTCTTTCAAGTCAATCCTATATAAATTCTTTGGCACCCTTACAATAGCTTTGGGTTTGTTCTCTACTATATAACATCCATAAAAATAGTAGTTTTACACTCTTTATCATTTTTAATAAAATCTACAGCATATTGATCAATGTCAATGTCCATCATTTGCTCTTTAATCTCCAGCCCAAAAGTTCTGGCTATGCCCTCAGTAGACAAATCTGCAATAGTTCATCCATTATGCATCACCTTTGTAGTATTCAAATTATATCAGTCTATGCATTCCATTATCAAATCCTTGGCTTCCATTGCCAATGGGAACCTAGCAGCTCTGTACAATCTTTTTTCCCAAATTTCCTTCATGTCCGCAGTCACATCCGACACTGTGATTTTCTATAACACCTCCTCTACATCATAGTGACCAATATTCATATATGTAACTATTCCTCCTATGTTGAATATCAAGGATGAATATCCCCTAACTGGCAGCAACTCCTCTCTAACCATTTCTTTCCTCAGTTTTCTTTCTCTTTTAACCTTTTCCTTTTCATTAGTTGCGGTACTATCCACCTTGTTTTGTTTGGGTGCCATCCTACCAAGAGAAATTATACATTTTACCCTCATGCTTGTGTACAGTTCTAGGGTTTTTACCTCAATCTTTACATTTTTACTAATTACCCTAGGTTTCTTCTTGTCATTTTTTTCTAATAAGGATTTTCATAATTTAACAACATCAAATTCTATTCGCATAATCAACTACAACAATGACTAACAATTTGTATCATTTTCTTAATGAAATTACTATAATTAACCCTAATTTTACTTAAGTATAATCCAACGATGTTCGATGTACATACTTGTATTCACAACCATTTTGACTTTACAAATGTTGACAACAGTTTACTGTTTCAACCTTTACCATTACCGTTCTGTTCAGCTCTTGAATTGCATTCCTCTCACTGTGTGAAATTCTCTACAATTTTACTCTCAAATGCAATTGTGAAAGTAAACATCCTTTAATTTCACCTTTTAACTTGTTCAAATTCTACATTTCAATGTTAGGCTAGTGTTAGATGAGCATTAAATGCTATAATTAATACATACAGTTCCATTTATGTTCAACTTTCTGTTAAAATTTGTATTTTGAACTTTGTATTCATTACTTCCCGTTCCTTTTCTTTATATCTCATTTTTTTGTATATCAATCTTTGTATGTTCCTATGTATATTTCATGCAATCACGAAAACATACAAAATTGGACTTGCGCAAGTTTATAAAACATATTTCATTTAGTTTCACGCCAGACCTTGTATATCTGTCATTTGTATCACTTATATATTTTGCACCTCGATCCTATCACTGTGGACCCTACCCAATTCATACAATTCTCAACTTTTAACAACTTCAGGTTTTGTATCTACCCTTTTGTATTCCAACATACAAGCATGGACTTACCGGATTTATCAACTAACTCTAACTCTTTTGCCAACTTCAGCGTTGTATCTTTATATCTTCATTCTTTGTATATTGGGTTTGCATATAACATGACATACATACAAAAGCGCGGAGCCCAGTCTATTATACATCATATTTAAATCACCTTCAGGTCCACTTTTGCAAGCTCAACGTATAAGTATATCAAAAACTTTTATGATAATAACCTGTGGGTACCACCAACTTAAATCACTTTTAACTTCCTTTTGAAATCTACTATTGTATCTATATTTTAGATGCAAACACTTATACATACAAATATAATACAATGCTTATTCAGATTTCAACTTTTATAAAATAGGTTACATACTATTTTTAGGTTTGGGCATGTATGTTCACCTAATTGTATATTAAATGCATTATTTTGAACATACAATACAATAACCAAACACAAACGTAGATTCCAATTTTTATTCACTTAACCTCTAAACCTAATCGGGTTTGTCTTTGCATATTAAGGTTTGAACATTCACGATGTACATGCAAAAGACAAGATACAAAAAACATGATTACATTAGAATACAATAATATTAGCATCTTACATGCAAATAAATTTGTGCATGACACAAATTTAACTCAACATTGTATTTTACCAAAAACTTCATATTTCACGAAATACCAAGAATTTCATGTTAGTTCAAAAAGCAATCCTAAATCATTTCTCACACATAATTCACTAGTATACCATGTTCCTCTCTAAGACTGGGTTTTTTTTATTTTTCAAGAACTTCTTTACATTACATACCCTTTTCCCTTTACCACCAAGTAGGGCCAAACCTAGCGAAAACAAAAGAAAATAGGGTCCTCATTTCACTAGAGAGTAAAATGGGGCATGTTGTGAACATCACAACAAGTTTAGCTCCTGGGTCCTATTTATGCATTTAGAGCATCTTTCATGATAATCTGACTTCTCGATGAGAAAACCCTGAAGTCCATGACAATTTGGACTCAGGGGATGCACTTATGACAAACTCTGTCTAAAATAGGGGGGTGGATTTGGGCGCTCGTGCCCTAGTCCTGCCCTATTTTTCTTGCAAATATGTGCCTATGATGTGTTGTTATTAATGTCAACATATCCCTTTGTCAGAAATAGGGGAAACAATGCAGATCAGTGAAGTAGATTGCTCTGCATTTGTAGAGGAATGAAGATCAAAGTATACAGACCATATGGCTATGTAGAGGATTGTCTAAAGTAGCTCTAGTTATGTTTTGAGAGGTCTACATGAAGATTTGAAGAAGCTATGGCCATCTAAGTAGAACTGGGTTTTGCAGTATTCAGAAGAGATAGAGTGACATGAAATTGGTCTAGATTGCTCCATAATGAAAACTTATGATCTGCGGATCTAGGGGCATGTTTGGGAAGTTAGTGTGTATCCTCAACTCTAGTGGTTTGTGGTTTGGAGGTCTGCAAGCAATCTTTCTAGTGTGACAGTCATGGCAAACAGTGTTCTTGAGGTACCAGATGAAGAGGCAAGTGATTCTAATGATTTGGAGTAGTACGGATATTGTTGTTGAATTCAATGTGCTTGTGGAGGTCTTTGGATCATGTGGCTACTGTGTTGGAGGTATGCATTGAAGATTGAGCTCATTAATGAAGATTTATTAATTGGTGTTGTTGTTTGTCCCAGTCTTGGCTAACCGGATGTTTCAAACATGTTGCAGATGATCTAAGAGCAATTCTCTAGAGCGTAGTGTGTTGATCGAAGAAAATTCAAGTCCTAGCTATGTCTGGCTGATAGTACAGAGATCCGCATTGAATCAACCCAACCTTGATGTTCATTCCAAGGTTGATGAAGTGTATAAATACTTGTGGATGAGTTGTGGAAAGGGGTCCTTGTGTGAAAATGATAAAATCCTAAGAAAGGTACAGAGGTAGAGCAGAGAAGAGGAGGAGCAGAGGAACAAGAGCAGTAAGGTATGAAGAGATAGTGAAGAAGTGTTTGGGGGCAGAGTAGAATTTTTGTGAGCTTTTGATGGGACTAAACTAGGCATGAAGAAGATGCTATTTCTTAGTTCATTTTTCCTGTACTAAACATAAAATCTTGTAGGAAGTGAGCCTCATTGAGTAGTGAACTCTAGGCAGTGCACCCAAAGGCAAGTGCCTTCCCATTTCTTTTAAGTACTTTTAATAGGGTATGAATCTTGTGGGTTAACCCCCACTGTGGTTTTCCCTTAACCAGGTTTCCACGTAAAATTGTTGGTGTTATGTGTGCTCATTTTTTTCTGCTCATGTGTTGTTAATTCATGCTTCAATGTTCACATCATTAATCTATTTGTAAGTTGTAAAATAAGATTAAAAGCAGAAAAGGTTAAAATTGTGAACAACTAATTCACCCCCCCTCTTAGTTGTCCAACCTAATTCCAACAATTGGTATCAGAGTTGGTTCCTCTAAAAGAAGCTTGACCGCTTGAGGAGATCCAAGATGTCAACTTACAAGAAGGAAAGTCTGAGATTTGATGGAACAAATTACTCCCTTTGGAAGGTGCGCATGCAGTGTCATTTACAATGTATGGGTGATGCCTTTTAGTTGATAACTAAGGGTGAGTATAAGATTTTGGAGAAAGGCCCTTCAACTCTAGATGAACTCAAGGAAGCTGAATACAATATTCGAGCTAAACAAGCATTGTTGAGTGCCCTGACTGATACAAAAATGACAAATGTCCTGGAATTGAAAACTACTCATGAAATCTGGAAAAAGTTGGAAACTCTATATGAAGGTGATAAATATGTCAAATGTGCCAAGCTACAGAGCGTAAAGGGTAAATACCAAATGTTGATGATGAGCGAAGATGAAAACATTACTTCCTACATGCAGAAGGTGAATGAACTTGTGACTGGTATCAGGAGTGCTGGTGGAACATTGGAAGAATCAGAGATTGTTGCCAAAGTGCTCAGATCCTTACCTGTGGAATACAAGCATAAAGTTGCTGCCATTGAAGAGATCATGACTGTGACAACTGTTACAAGGGATCAGTTAGTTGGTAAGCTTTCAGCATTTGAAATGAGTGAGTTTGGTGATTCTCTTCCTAAGTCTGAATCTAAATTTAAGGCCAGTGTTTATGGAAAACAAAGATATGATCTAGGTGAAATCTCTTTAGGAAGATCAAACAGATTTGAGAAGACAAGGAAGGATCTTGAAGATGATAAAATTCAGGCTGTAGAACTTGAAGCCCTTATTTCCAAAATATTGCCAAGAGGATCTAGTAAGTATGAAGGAAAGTTGCCTTTCAAATATTTTTCTTGTAATAAGATTGGTTATTTTGCCTCAAGGTGTCTGGAGAGGGTTTCAAAGCCAAACCCT
This sequence comes from Cunninghamia lanceolata, assembly GCA_027924645.1. NCBI lineage: Eukaryota > Viridiplantae > Streptophyta > Pinopsida > Cupressales > Cupressaceae > Cunninghamia > Cunninghamia lanceolata. Next base: position 7,120,859 of record BSBN01000596.1, read on the forward strand.
AATAGATCAAGGGCTCAGAAGAAATGTTACTATGTCTAATAAGTTGATGAAGGAGTCACAGATGATGAATCTGATATGGAAAGTAACTCAGGAAATGAATGGGTGTTCATTGCCATCAAATAAGAGGATCCGGTGTCTACTGAATCTACTAGCTATGTGAATGTGGAAAGTGCCCTGGCTGCTCAGATTGAAGAAAAGGATGAATGGGTGATTAACAATGGATGTTCTCATCATATGACTGGTGATAAAAGTAAGTTCATAAGTTTGGAAAGATATGAAGGTGGAATTGTGAAGTTTGGAGACATTTCAGCTAGTAGAATTCATGGCAAAGGATCCATCTCTTTTGATGGTAAGAACACTAATGATGTTCTGTATGTAGAAGGATTGAAGCATAATCTTCTCAGTGTTGGATAGTTGGTTGACAAAGGGTATGATCTCCGATTCAAGGATGGAAAATGCAAAATCTTAGCAAGCTCCAGAAGTGTGATTGCATCAGGTACACAAACTAAAGGTAACATCTTTCATTTAAGTGGTACTAACAATAGTTGTTTGATTGCTTAGATTGATCAGAGTTGGTTATGGCATAGGAGAATTTGTCATATGAATTTTGATAATATTGTCAAGATAAGTTCTACTTAGGCTGTGAGAGATCTTCCAAAACTTGTGAAACCTACTGATAGAATGTGTAGAGAATGCCAATTGGGTAAACAAAATAGAACTTCATTCAATATTAAAGAATAATTTTCAAGTGGACTGTTGGAACTTGTGCATACTGATCTATGTGTTCCTACTAGAATTAAAAGTGTGCAAGGAGACAAATATTTTATGTTGTTGATTGATGACTACTCCTGGATGATGTGGGTAACTTTCTTGAAAGAAAAATCAGAAGCTCTTGACAAATTTAAGGTGTTCAAGGTTATGGTGGAGAATGAGATTGGTGTGAAGATAAAGTGTTTGAGATCAGACAGAGGTGGAGAGTTTACCTCAGGTGAGTTTGATACATTTTGTGAAAAGCATGGAATAAAAAGATAGTTATCTACTCCTAGGACTCCTCAACAGAATGGAGTTGTGGAAAGAAAGAACTAAACCATTCAAGAAGCTGCTAGGACCATGATGATGGAAGCAAATGTTCCACAAGTCTATTGGAGAGAAGCTGTGAGTACTATTGTCTATACTCTTAATCGGGTGCAGATCAAAAGCAATTATGGTAAGACACCTTATGAACTATGGTTTGGTCATCCTCCTACTATGAAATATTTCAATTTTTTTGGTTGTAAATGCTATATCAAAAGAGATGAGGATCTAGGCAAGTTTGATGCAAGAAGTGACGAAGGAATATTTCTGGGTTACTCTACCCAAAGCAAGGCATACCGGTGCTTCAACAAGAGATTGAAAAACATTGTTGAGAGTGCTAATGTCAAGATTGATGAGAGTAAAGAAAGACCTTCCAAGCCTTGTGGATATGATTCAGATGATCAAGATGAAAGTCAAAGTCAAGGAATGCAAGTTCAAACTTAGATTCAGATCCAGATTGATCCAGAAAATCCAATGACTCAAGAAGTTAGTGCAGATGTTGGGGAATGAGCTCAAGAATTAGAAGTTCAAGAAACTCCAAAAACCCCCAGGTATGTAAGGTTGAATCATTCTAAAGATCAAATCATAGGAGACAAGAATAAAGGTGTTCAAACTAGAAGAAGAATTGCTGAAGATCAAGTAGAGTATTGTTTGATTTCAAAGATTGAACCAAAAATAGTGAATGAAGCTTGTAATGATGAAAATTGGGTAAAAGCAATGGAAGAAGAATTAATGCAAATTGAAAAGAATCATACTTGGGATTTTGTTCCTAGACCTAAAAACAAAAATGTAATTGGAACCAAATGGGTCTTCCAGAATAAACTGAATGAAGATGGTGAAGTTGTGAGAAACAAAGCAAGATTGGTATGAAAAGGATATTCTCAAGTAGAGGGAATTGGTTTTGAAGAAACATTTACTCTGGTGGCAAGAATTGAAGTAGTCATATTATTTCTTACATTTTCTACTTTCAAAGATTTGAAAGTTTAGAAAATGGATGTCAAGTCAGTATTCCTGAATGGAGAGTTAGAGGAAGAAGTCTACATTGAGCAACCGGAAGGATTCCAGTTGTCTAACCAAGAAGATATGGTCTGTAGATTGAGGAAAGCTTTGTATGGACTTAAACAAGCCCCAAGAGCCTAGTATGCAAGATTAGATAAGTATCTGCTAAAGCTAGGATTTACCAAAGCCACAGCTGACAGTAATCTTTATTTCAAGATTGATCATGAGTACATCTTAATTATTGAGGTATTTGTTGATGACATCATTTTTGGTGGAAATGGAAGCATGTGTAGGAAATTTTTTTATCAAATGCAAAGTGAATTTGAGATGTCCATGTTTGGTGAAATGAATTTCTTCTTAGGTTTGCAAATCACTCAGTCAGATAAAGGTATCTTCATATCTCAGTCTAAGTATGTGAGAGAACTGTTGAAAAAGTTTGGAATGGAGGACTCAAAATCACTAAGTACTCCTATGGTAATCAGATGCAAGTTGAGTAAAGATGATGATTCACCTAAGGCAGGTTAGAAAAGGTATAGATCAATGATTGGAGGACTACTTTATTTGACTCAGACCAAACTTGATATTATGAATGCAGTTGGACTTGTTGCTAGATTTCAAGATGATCCTAGGGAATCCCATGTTGTAGCAGTCAAAAGAATTTTTAGATATCTAAAGGGAACATCTGATTATGGCTTATGGTATCCAAAGGATAATGACTTCACTCTTCATGCATATATAGATGTTGATTGTGTAGGAGATGTGGATGATAGGAAAATTACTAGTTGTGGTGCATTCTTCTTGGGAAGGAGATTTGTTTCTTGGTTGAGAAAAAAGTGGGAGGCAATATCTCTATCTACTATAGAGACAGAGTATATAGCAGCAGCAAGCAATTGTACTCAAGTCTTGTGGATGAAGAAAATGTTGAAGGATATCAAAATTGTGTTTGAAGAACTTGTTACAATCTTCTATGATAATTCAAGTGCAATAAACATCTCAAAGAATCCGGTGTTGCATTCAAAGACAAAGCACATATCCATCAAATTTCACTTCTTGAGAGAGAAGGTAAGTGAGAATGAAGTTAGATTGGAGTTTGTTTCTTCAAAGGATCATATTGTGGATATATTCACCAAGCCTCTACCTAAGGATACTTTTGAGTATCTCAGAGGGAAGCTATGGGTTATTACCCCTCCTATTTAGAACTAAGATGCACTACTGTGCATCAGTCTGGTGGAATTCACAGTCATATCTTGTGATCTAGATTGATGTTAAGGAGATACTACTCAAGGGGAGTAGTCAGTATGTAAATTTTAGAGATTAGTCTGAAACAAAAAGGGGGAGAAAAGATTGCAAATATGTGCCCTTTGCTATTGATGTCAAAGGGGGAGAGAAGTCATGTGAAAAACTACTTGTTGATGAAAGGGGGAGCAGTGAAGAAAGTGGTTGCAGATGTGATAAGAGAAAGGGGGAGAAATCCTTGTCTTGATGGTTGAATCATTTTTCACATCATATGTTGCCATCAATGACAAAGGGGGAGATTGTTGCAAATATGTGCCTACGATGTGTTGTCATTGATGTCAACATATCCCTTTGTCAGAAATAGGGGAAATAGTGCAGATTAGTGAAGTAGATTGCTCCGCATTTCCAGAGGAATAAAGATCAAAGTATGCAGACCATACGGTTGTGTAGAGGATTGTCTAAAGTAGCTCCAGTTAAGTTTTGAGAGGTCCACATGAAGATTTGAAGAAGCTATGGCCATCTGAGTAGAACTGGGTTTTGTAGTATTCAGAAGAGAGAGTGACAGGAAATTTGTCTGAATTGCTCTGCAATGAAAACTTATGATTTGCAGATCTAGAGGCATGGTTTGTTGTTTGGAGGTCTGCAAGAAATCTTTCTAGTGTGACAGTCATGCCAGACAATGTTCTTGAGGTACCGGATGAAGATGTAAGTGATTTTGATGATTTGGAGTAGTGCAGATATTATCGTTGAATTCAATGTGCTTGTGGAGGTCTCTGGATCGTGTGCCTACTATGTTGGAGGTATGCATTGAAGATTAAGCTCGTTGTTGAAGATTTCTTCATTGGTGTTGTTGTTCATCCTAGTCTTGGCTGACTGGATGTTTCAAGCATGTTACAGATGATCTAAGAGAAATTCTCTAGAGCGTAGTGTGTTGATCAAAGAAGATTCAAGTCCTAGCTATGTTTGGCCGATAGTATAGTGATCCGCTTTGAATCAAGCTAACCTTGATGTTCATTCCAAGGTTGATGAAGCATATAAATACTTGTGGATGAGTTGTGGAAAGGGATCCTTGTGTGAAAATGATAAAATCTTAAGAAAGGTACAGAGGCAGAGCAGAGAAGAGGAGGAGCAGAGGAACAAGATTCGTAAGGTATGAAGAGATAGTGAAGAAGTGTTTGGGGGTAGAGCAGAAGTTTTATGAGCTTTCAATGGGACTGAACTAGACATGAAGAAGATGCTATTTCTCAGTTCATTCTTCCTATACTAAACATAAAATCTTGTAGGCAGTGAGCCTCTTTGAGTAGTGAGCTCTGGGCATGTACGCCTGAAGGAAAGTGCCTTCCCATTTCTTTTAAGTACTTTTAACATGGTATAAATCTTGTGGGTTAACCCACACCGTGCTTTTCCCTTAACCGGGTTTCCACATAAAAATTTTGGTGTTATGTATGCTCATTTTGTTTCTGCTCATGTGTTGTTAATTCATGCTTCAATGTTCACATCATTAATCTATTTGGAAGTTTTAAAAGAAGATTAAAAGTAGAAAAGGTTAAAATTGTGGACAACTAATTCACCCCACCCTCTTAGTTGTCTGACCTAATTCCAACAATTTAAGGTCAGGCCCAATTTTTAAGTGTCAGTTTATGACTATTATTTAGGTCCTATGCTGACACGGTAAGTTTCAATTATGAAATTCTTGGCAGGAATATTTGTAGTTGCATATATAAGCATGTTTAGGCATTCATTTGTAAACTAGATGGTAATTTTGATTCATGATCTTGTGCAAAAGTGATCCAAGGCATTCATTGTGTGTTGTAGAGTAGACTTTGTGTTGTTATTGTGTTTGTATTTGTAGATTTGAGTAGCCATCTCCTCATGGCATGAAGAACTTCTTCCTTCCATGAGATATTCACTACAAGGTGACATCAATTGTGTTTTCAATCATTTATCATTTGGATTTTGCCTCTATCCTACAAGGATATGCACTCTTTCTCTGACAACGGTGTTTAAAAGACTTGATTGTCTCTCTGAGGCTTGACTAAGGAAAGCCTATAAACACCACAACCCCCAACCCATTTTTCTATGATTGTAGGTTACAGGTTGCAAGAGTAGGAAAAGTGGAGTTCTAGGAGAGCATTACAGACTGTTAGAATTGTAGATCTGGAGAGAAAACATGGACGTGGACTCGGGCACCCGCTCATTAGTCCTTTGGATCCCCCAATAGGAAAATCTTTGGGACAACAGGAACATGTTGTAGATAAGGTTTCCAAATTCTAAAGAAAATGGTGGCACTGGACTAGGGTGCCCGCTCATTAGTCCCTGACTGTTCCACTTCCCAAACTTCAAAATCTAGTATGTATTTGATTATCATATAGCATCTATGTCTCTAAGCATTTTTTGTGATTTATCTGTTTGCTTTCAAATTTGCATAATTAGGGTTTCGAGCAAAATTGGGCATAATTGAACAACAAATCTAAACAATTCCAATCTTCCCTACATTCCAAGTGACTAAAGGCCTGATAGTAGATTCCTACTTGACCTAAAGTCCTTGAATGTTTAAGGTGAAAGGAGGATACACATAAAGCATCAAATCAAAACCATATCCAAATTTTACCCTAAATAGTTTGTTCATTGTTCATCAAGCTTTCACATAAAGCTCATCAAGCTTTTACATAAATCTCATTAGGCGTCTATATGCTGCTTAAATCAAGCCATTGTGCTCATCAACAAGCTCTCATTAAACTCTTTTTGCAAAGCATCTAAAGCTTCTTCACTTCTTTTTATAATCTTATCACCAAGAGGTCTTCCTGCTGCTTCAAGAGGATATGAGGTTGCCATCAAGGATTTTTGAGGGTAGTGGAGGATCACAAGTCTTCTTTATTTCAGGTTCCTCTATGCTTTTTGTCAATTGGTATTAATTAGATAATTGAAATTGCTCTTGGGATTAGTAATTTATTGCTTTTTCCTTGATAGAATAGTTAGATTTGGTATTCTTAGAGTAATTTACATTCATAGTTTAATTAATTTACTTGTAATTTCCTTTTCTAGATTAAATCAATTTAAAACATTTGAAAACCCCAAAAACATAGAATAATTGCATTAGGTAAAATTCATTGCAGTTGCATTCATCTTTTCCTTTCCTAGATTAAAAACCATCTTTATTTACAAAAGTACCTAAATAAGCACAAAAACAAGTTTTGCATTTCATATAGTATTGCATTCATAAAACCCACAAAAGAACAAAAACAATTAGACACTTAGGTAAATCACAAACCCTTGATATCATCACAAGGTCAATCATGGTCAACTATTTGGTCAAACCATTGATACCATCACAAAGTCAACAAAATTCAATGTATAACCAAACCTTATGTCAAAATCAAACCCTAAGTCAAATCCAAAGTCTAGTCAAGGTTAGTTCACATACACCTATCTCTTGTCTCGGCTCACGAATGTGCCCAGGATTAAGAGGTGCATGGGTGAGGGCAGTCCTCGACAAAAGAGAGGAAATCCATCCAAGACCACAACAGGACCCACTAGTCCTCCAACAAATAGAAGCATTTAGACAACTTTAAATACAACAAGCAATCATCCAACAATTTAAAAGAGAACATCAACATGAAAAAGTCATCAATAAAAATAAAATCTTACCCACACAAAGGTGGAATACTAGAAACCCCAATAGAAGAAGAGTAACTAGTGACCCTTTGGGTCATACAGTTATCTCCACAACAATAATCATTAAACGCAACATCTACATTAGCACACAACAACAAAGGCCCCTGGACATGTTAACCCCTCTCCGCAAAGTCTAGCTCTCCAATGACCTAGACCACCACCGTGTATCACCTCCTCTTGACTAGATACTTCCATGAGAGTGAGAGTGATGTGGCAGTTCACCCATTTGGCAATGAGGGAAGGGTTCATGTGCATGCTAAAATCTGACTCGACAGCCCCAGGCAACTGAGGTCATGATTTTGAGCATACAGTATCAGCACAAACAATCTCCTCATTGAGCATTTTCCTGAAGGATTGCTTCACTTCCTTTATGTCTAGCAAATTCTCTCCACTTTCATCTAGAATATCCACCTCTAGGATTGTACAATTTTTCCTAATATTTACAAGGTCAACAAGTTACCGATTCAAAATCCCTCTTATCTCAAAATTAAACATTCCCAACAAAGACAACTTCCATTAAATTGCATCTAACCAAGAAATAAAATGATTCTCTTTAGGGTCATTCAGAACCTTCTTAGCTACCAAGATGTTTGTATCAATCTTTATAATTTCTTGCACTTCCTTAGATGCCATGAGAAAATCACTCTCATCCTTTTTGACACTGTACAACTCTAGAACTAACCCTTTTCTTTTATCCAAAATGAGAGCATACAATTTCCTAGCCTCTTCTATCCATTCCTCAGTGACTCTGGCTAAGGTTTGATATATCTTAATCTACTATAACATACTCGGGTCGACTCCATTAACGATAACACTTGAAGTTGAATTAGAGAGCTGACAAGTAGCATTTAGAATAGATTGAATAAAAGATGTCAAAGCATTTACCTGAGTTTGCAGCTTTACATTTTCCTATTGCTCTACTTTGACTCTTTTTGTCAACATCCCTACAAAAAACCTAGCAAGATTGATGTCACCCTCTATGGTGGGAGCGCCCATGCCAATTTTTCTCATATTGAAGTCTGCTTTTGTGACCTCATGTTCATTCTTCTCTTTGATGGGATCTACAATTTCTAGAATTCTATGTATTGAAGAAGAATATGTCACCATCCTTGACATCCTCTTATCCTTTTGTTACCTATTTGTACACTTTAGCCTAAATAGGTTAGGCTGGGATAGCACTGAATGTTTTCCACCCTTGAAGAGGGAGATAGGTTCAATAGAAATGAAGGCCAAGCATCTAAGTTAGGAGTAAAGTAAGAAGAGTAAGAAAGGATGAAGGCTTACAACCAGCTTGGGAAGGCCTGCTAATCATGTAGAAGGTCATTCCAATCATCACTTTTCCTAAAATCATGTAGCAACTCAGTAAGAGTTGCTATAGGAGCCAGATAAAAGTGGGAAGGGCATCCCACTAGAGCAAGAGGCATCCCAAAGTAGACAAGAGGGGGAAAATTAAACTATGAGTTTCATTTTTTTTTAGTTCTATTCATTACAGTTTGTTCAAGTCTCAAATGATGAAGGTATGCAAATTTGCTAAACCTACTTATGATTATAAACAATTGTATCATGCAATAGATTTTAGATGTATTCCCTTATGCAATTGAATGATTTACAAAAGAAGAACAATATACAAATCATTGCATAAAATAGCTACTTAGATTCACAAGGACAATATGTTCATAGTTCCCACACAATCCGTGGGAATTGACTGTAAAAGATGAAATGGAAGAAAACATATACATTTGAAGTAAAAAAGGAAGCATATAAGAGAGAAAAGGGGGTCTGTCATTGCCTAAATGATGAACCCCCGCTGGTGGCTGCACCATCTTCAGATTCTCCATTGATAACTTTAAAGGTACCTACAAGAGAGAGAGAAAAGCATGTTAGAGCTTGAGATTCTTTTTCAATCCTGTATGTTATAACATCAAATGTACATGTTATCTTTCACAAGCATCTAAGAAGGAAAATGAAAGAGATAAATAGTTCCAAGATGTAGATATACATCCATAAGAAGATGCAGGTGATGAAGATCAGATAATCAAAAGAGAGGCTCTTAGCCTCTATGTTTTTCTCTAACTGGTTTTTGAGTGTGCAGGTATATGTGTATTAATAATGTTGTCATGAAGTAGTAGTATGAGATAAGCAAAGATCAGTCATTAACCTTATTGTCATAGACATAGAACAACATGCCTATCAATAAGAAGAATCACATAATATGTCACCTCATGTTTCAAGGTCAAGGCATTCAGCTAAGAGGAGGAATAACTCAAGAGTTTCATAGTGAAGGGTCCTTAATGCTTTGTCATGTCTTAAGAGCAATCATGTAGCAGTAAAGGTAAAAAATTTGTACCAATAGCCAATGAGGAGATCATTTATGACTGTTATAATAATGAATGACAAAACAACCATCAATGACTATTATGGAGCTCAGAACAATCATGAGAAGACAAGCAATATACATGCAAACAATGGTTAGTTTGTAGGCTACAGAAGTCTTACATTAATATCAAAGAAAGACTGAGATTGTGTGTGCAAAATACAAAATAAGACAAGAATAATAGTGGGATAGTCATCTAATGATGAGAATAGCATAGAGATTAGGGCCTGTATAATGCACCAAACAAGAATCTTGAAGCAATAATGAAAGAAGAATGATCTGATGCAAGTCTTTGTTTCCTAGATTTTGGCTTCTCAATGACTATGTTCACAAAGTCCTAGACAAAGCTCTAAATAGGTCTTATTTCTTTGGCAAAACAGCCACAAAAAAAGAGATGTAAGATATATGCTAAAGAAAATATAAGAGTTTGCTAAATGCTTTGGGCATGGAATAGTCATGATGAAAGAAATGAAAATACAGATAGAAGCCTGTCAGTAGACTTAGAATTGTCAACATGAAGACACACAATGAAACAATCCATAGTGGAAACAAGAATAGTCACCCATATGTGTAAAAATCTTATAGCCCAATGACATACATCTATGAGTAGTCCAAGGAAACAATAAAGAGGTGTAAAATGACTATAACCATATCAAAAAATAGTCAGCAACTTAGGTTGTCCATTATCCACCAAGGATCAATGTGCAGAGATCACGCAGAGACCATCATGTCAAGGAAGGCAGACTATGATTTCAGCAACTATCAAAACTATTTTATCTTAACAAGAATATGCCAAACCCTAGCAGGTGATAAATGGCACAAGCTTGGCATGAATCATGGAGTAGTTAGATACAAAGTGAGGTAATAGTCTACATAGGAACAATAAGGAGATTAAGGACTGTGATAGAAAATGTAAGGTTATTCCAAACTTGTGAAAGCATATGTAAGGATACAGATGAATCATGCCCAGCACTCATAAGATGGCATGATTAGGTTTGACCTCATTCTAGTGACAAAGTCATCATCAAAACTATACAAGCTCATCCATGAACTAGTAAAAGTTGTAGTACAACAATTGAGTTGTGTTGAAAAAGGAAAGTGTGAAGACAGTCAAGTCAGTAAGGTATGAAAGATAGATATATTCAACATAGATAAGGAGCAGTAGTCAATAACCATGAGGAGTGGACAACATACAAGGATATATAGAAACTTCCAGAACAGTAGGAAAATGTGCAAGAGAACAAGGATAGTGTCATGAGGCTATAAGACTGTGAGTTGATTAGCTAAAGGAGAAGTTTCTGTAGGGGCATGAAGACCTAATAAGTGGGTAGTGAACCTTTCTTGATCAAAGGTTACAAAGGTTTATCAATGAGCAGAGAGGCCTCTTGAAGGTTTTTTAGGGGTCATAGATAGTTCACAGACCCAACAGAGGACTGTTCACATAATAAAGAGGACTTCAAGGTGGTTGTAGGGGATCATGATGGCCTGTGACATTAGTATTATATGTAGGAGATTGCAAAACACCATAGGATAAGAAAATGAATATGAAAGGAGAACAAATGGTGGCAAGATCCTCCTATATGGGTAGACTATTATTATATAGGGACCAAAAGGTTTGTGAAGTTTCATTAATTTGTGCTAGAGCCTCATTGAGTTCAAGGAACACTTACAACTATATGACAGAGATAGAAGAGTTTAGAGACTCAATAAGGGACTCAAGAAATTTCACTTACCCAACAATAAGGCATAACAGGTCTCTAACATCTAAACAAGTGAATATGTGTGCATTTTAATCATATGGAAGACTATCATGTTCTAGTATAGAGGTATATACAAGTCTTCAAACTCAATGAGAGATAGTCAAAGAGAATGAATGTAAGTAGTCATTTCATTCATGTGGACTGTAATCACAGTCATACATACTAAGAAAAATGAGGACAAAGACCAAAAAGAATGAAGTAGAACAATCTCCAAGCATCATACGAAGTATAAGGTCAGCAAGACAACCATGACAAAATGGAGATAGTCTTAGAGCAGGTCAAAGGTTTTTTAAGAGCAACATAGGCATTCATGAAACCATAGCAAATGCATACAAATAAAACATAGAAATACAAATCTTTTCCCATCATTTTTTTCTCAAAGGAGCATATAAAGCTAAGAGTGTCTTTTACAATCTCAAGAAAAGATAGAAATGAAGCTTTTCTACATACTATTTTGCATCATAAAAGAGATCCATAGCTGTCATAGTTGTTATTCCAACTAGAAGCACATACAACTGTAGGAAATCTCATCATAAACCAAAAGAACTAACATTTTTCATTACTTCCCTTTGAAGGATAATGTATAGAGACAAAAAGAAACATAGTTTCAGTTCCCTGAAAGGCTATAGAAATGAAAGATAACACTGTTTTATCACTGACAAGTGCAAAAATGACAAGTTTTTCATAGTCTAAGAAACCCTAGAAAGGTTTTATAAACAACACACATAACCCCCTTTTCATTTTTTTTGTTCACAACCTTCACATAAAAAGAGCAATCTAAGCAAGTCTTCATCAGAAAGAAATTCATCAGAACAACATTGTTTTTTCAGTCTCCCCTCAAATATGAAGGAGCAGACAAAGCAAAAAGGGCAATCATTCCACTATTTTGATTAAAGAGGAGCAATCTTTCACTATTTTATTCAAAGAAACCAACAAGGTTTATACAAAATATTCACTATTTTATTCAAATGAAAGAGCCAACAACTTGAAATGATGAAGGAAACTTACCATTAAAGTATAGAGAAGAAATAGTAACAGGAAAGGAAAAGATACTTACCAATATGATGAGCGATGACTTGCAGGGGAAGGAGAAGCTATGATAACAACATCATGGCGGCGATCAAACCCTCAATAAGAGCAAAGCATTAAAGAGAAGAATGAAATAAACTATTATGGTTTGAAATAAGTCTTTTGTTCCAAGTTGCCCTAATCTTTTTTGCCAAGTTTGAGCCTATTAAGGTCTGTTATGACTTTTTATATAAGAAAATCATTGGAAATAATACCCTTACCGAAGGTCAAACACTTTAAGTGTTAAATGACTAAACAAGCATCATGAGCCTATGAGGAGGGGGAAATATAAGATAATTAGGGAGATTTTTTACCTCTTTTAAGGGTTCTTTTAAACCTCAAACAATCAAAGGAAACATTATTAAGGTTTGAAATCAGAATAAATTATTATGAGCCTTAAAGGTTTGAAGTAAGGGTTAGAAGTCAAGTCATATAATCATAAGACCCATTTTATCTTTTGCATGTTTAGTACTCAATATATTATATTTTAACACTTATTAAAGGCAATATTCTACAAATTACCTTAATACTTGTTACATAAAACCAAAAAGAGATAATTATATAACACATATTAAGGTAAATCATAAACCTTGATTAACTTTAATACTTGTTAAATATAAATTATAATTACCTTCCAAGCATGCAATGTTGCAAATATGTGTCTAACCGGTGTTGTCATTGATGTCAACATATCTATGTTGTCATTGGTGTCAACTATATCCTTATATTTTGATTTATTATAAGCCTTATATGTTGAGGACATTGAGAAAATTAGCCCTTCCGGAAGAATCAAAAAGGAAACAATGAATTACAGTGAAGATAGTGAGTTGCATACTGAAGAACAGTCCAGAAGATTACTCCACATTTCTTGTATATTGAAGATCTTGGTCTGTGGATTGGAAGTTATTTAGAAGATTGTCTGAAGATGTTATATTTCAAGTTTGAGCCTCCAATATAAAGAATTGAGAGAGTTATGTTCACCAGAGTGAAAATAGCTTTTTCTGTGTTTGGTGGGGACAGGGAGAACGTGTTATGCTCTGCATTCCTTCGCATTAAAGTATTTTGGTTTGTAGTTCTGGAAGTAAGTCTATGGTGATATTAAGTGCCTTCAACTATAATGGTTCATGATTTGGTGGTCTACAAGCTATATTTTATTTATGACAGTGGTTGACAGTGTTATTCTTGTGCTTCAATTTGAAGAATCTCATTAATAGAGTGGTTAGAGATTGTGCGGTTGTTCCTAGTGATTACAATGTGCTTGTGGATGCCTCCTTATCATGTTCCTACCTTTACATTGGTCTGCATTAAGGAATTGAGATCGTGTTTGAAGATTATTCCCAGATAACATAGCGTGTAACTAGTCTTAGCTGACTTGGTTAATTCCAGTGATTACAGAGATCTCTTGAAGATTGTAGAAGCGTGTTGTGGTGTGGAAGATCGTGTTTGAGTCCTAAGCCATGGCATGATCTGTATACATATTTACTACATTTCCTTAGCATAATTTTGTATTAGGTCAAGACCTATTTTGTAAATGTTTGTAATGCCGTCCTTGGAGATTGTTCCAATGGTTGATGAATACAATGCTGACCTTGATGTACATTCCAAGGTTGATGGATGATATATACTTGTAATTGAGTTGTGAAAACGTACCCATGTACGAAGATGCAAAGATAAAGTGAAGTAAGGCAGCAGAGCAGAGAAGAGGTGTTTTTGTGCTTCAATGGAACTTAACCTTGGCATGGAGCAGATGTTGTTATCTTAGTTCAACCTTTTGGTAGTGAGCTTTCTTTTGGCAGTGAGCCACCCTTTGGTAGTGAGCCATCCATAGGTAGTGAGCCTTTCTTTGCAATGAACAATTTGGATAGTGAGGCCTGTAGGTAGTGAGCCTCTATTTTTTGGTATTGCTATAACCTATATATTTATGTGGGCTAACACCCATCATGGTTTTTCCCTTTTAGGGTTTTCCACATAAAAATATGGTGTCTCCTATGTTGATTATGCATTTGTCTTGAGCTTCTCATTTTATGTTTTCATGGTTATATTTGAATATAAGTAATTGATAAGTTGATGATTGAAATTGGTTAAAAGTTTTAGGACAACTGATTCACCCCCCTCCCTCTCAGCTGTCCAATGCAGTTCAACAATTGGTATCAAAGCTAGGTTCCTTTGAAGAAAGCTTAACAGCTTGAGGAAGATCCAGGATGTCTTATAAGAAGGAAGCTCCACATTTTGATGGGACAAATTATACTCTTTGGAAGGCACAAATGAAAATCCATCTTCTCTGTCTTGGTTATAAAGTATGGCTAGCTACACTATCACAATTTATCATGCCTAAAGGTGGTTTGACAACTAAAGATGATATCAAAGAATATGAGCTGGATGTCAAAGCAAAGGATGCTCTGTTAAGTTCCTTAAGTGACTCAATGTTGACAAAAGTTGTGGACCTTGAATCTGCAAATGAGGTATGGGAGAAGGTCAAAAATTGTATGAAGGAGATGATTCTGTAAGAGAAGCCAAGCTACAGAGCTTGAAAGTAAGATATGAGGGTTTGAAGATGAATGAAGATGTAAAAATAACAACCTTTATGCAAAGAGTTGATGAACTTGTCACTAGAATAAAAGGTATGGGAGAAGCTCTCACTGATAAGGAAGTTGTGATGAAAATTCTCAGATCACTACCAAAATCCTATAGTCACAAGGTGGCTGCTATTGAAGAATTTATGACTATAAAAACTATTGATATAGATCAGTTACTTGGAAAGCTTACAACTTTTGAGATGAGAGAATTTGGTGATGTTCTTCCAAAGGTTGAATCAGCTTTCAAAGCCAGTACTTCAAAAAAGATTTCTAGAGCTGCAAAATATAAAGTGGATGATGACTTTGATGAAATTGAAGCTAACTTTGTTGATAGGATGCAAAGAGGTTCCTCTAAGTTGAAAGATAAATTACCTTTCAAATGTTTCTCTTGTGGTAAGGTAAGTCATTATGCTTCCAGATGTCCTAAAAGAATTGAAAGAAATAAGAAAAGATATGAGAGCAGACCTAGAGTCCCAAAGAAATGCTACTATGTCAGAGATTTTGATGATGAAGGTGTGACTGATGATGAATCTGATGATGCTAGTACTAGTGCAAATGAATGTCTATTTATTGCTATTAAAGAAGATCATGTGTCTACTGATTCTACTAGCTATGTGAAGGATGAAAAACTAGTAGAAGAAAGTGCCTTGGCTATTTAGATTGAGAAAGATAAGGATGAATGGATTATTGATAGCGGATGCTCACATCACATGACTAGTGACAAAAGTAAGTTTGTAAGTTTGGAAAAATATGATGGAGGACTGGTTAGGTTTGGAGATAATGCAGCTAGTAAGATTTGTGGAAAAGGATCTATTTCATTTAATGGAAAGCATAATATTGGAAATGTTTTGTATGTGAAGGGTTTGAAGCATAATCTTTTGAGTGTTGGTTAGATGTGTAACAAAGGATATGATCTAAGATTCAAATATAATGGGTGCAAGATAATGGAAATTTTTGGAACTATGATTGCTACCAATAAGAAGACAAAAGGTAACATCTATCAATTGAGAGGAACTAATGATTATTGTTTATTGGCTCAGGTAGATGAAAGTTGGTTGTGGCATCGAAGGATGTGTCATATAAACTTTGATAGTCTAGTAAAGATAAGCTCAAGTCAAGCTGTGAGAGATTTACCAAAACTTGTGAAACCCTCCAACTCAATTTGTAAGGAATGTCAATTGGGAAAGTAGATAAGGACAAGTTTCAAGAGCAAAGAACAATTTTCTACCAGTTTGCTAGATCTAGTGCATACAGACCTCTATGGTCCTATAAGGGTGAGAAGTCTACAAGGTGACAGGTACTTCATGTTTCTTATTGATGATTATTCTAGAATGAATTGGGTTACTTTTCTAAGAGATAAATTAGAAGCCCTAGAGAAGTTCAAATATTTCAAGGCAATGGTTGAGAATGAAATAGATTTGAAGATCAAATGTTAAGATCTAATAGAGGAGGTGAGTTCACATCAAATGAATTCAACATTTTCTATGAAGAGCATGGGATAAAAAGATAGTTGTCTACACCTAGGACTCCTCAGCAGAATAGAGTTGTGGAAAGGAAGAACAAGATAGTTCATGAGGCTGCTAGGACAATGATGAAGGAAGAAGGTCTGTCGAAAGTCTTTTGGAAAGAAGCTATTCACACTGTTGTCTACATTCAAAATAGAGTTCAATTGAAAGGTAATGTTACTAAAAATCCCTATGAATTGTAGTATGGAAGAATTCCCACAGTAAAATATTTCAAAGTCTTTGGAAGCAAATGTTATATCAGGAGAGATGAAGATCTAGGAAAGTTTGATGCAAGATGTGATGAAGGAATCTTTCTTGGATACTCTACCAAGAGTAACGCTTACCGGTGCTACAACAAAAGGCTCAAAAATATTGTTGAAAGTGCAAATGTGAAGGTAGATGAAGGTAAAGAAAGAATATTAGACCTAAGTTTCTATGAACCAGATGAACCTATGACTATAGAAATTGAAGAAAAATATGAGCAAGAAGATAGTCAGGATGAAGAAGAGGCACCAGAAAGTGTTGTCAAGAGTCCCAGGTATGTAAGGACCAATCATTCTAAAGATCATATTATAGGTGACAAGAACAAAAGTTTGCTAACAAGAAGAAGAGCTGTAGAGGAACAAGTCAAATATTGTTTTCTTTCAAATCTTGAACCAAAAACTGTGAATGAAGCATGCAATGATGAAAATTGGGTAAAGGCAATGGAGGAAAAACTAATGTAAATATAGAAGAATGAAACTTGGGAATTAGTTCCTAGACCTGCTGACAAAAATGTTATTGGAACTAAATGGGTCTTCAGGAACAAGCTGAATGAAAATGGAAAAGTTGTAAGGAATAAATCAAGACTTGTATGTAAAGGCTATTCTCAAATTGAAGGGATAGATTTTGAAGAAACCTTTGCCCCAGTAGCTCAGATTGAAGCAATCAGAATGTTTCTAGCATTTGTAGCTCACAAAGATTTTAAGGTATATAATATGGATGTGAACTCTATCTTCTTGAATGGTGAATTAGAAGAGGAAGTATACATTGAGCAACCAGAGGGATTCCAATTGTCAAATCAAGGTGATATGGTATGCAGGTTGAAGAAAGTATTGTATGGACTCAAACAAGCTCTTAGAACCTGGTATGCAAGGTTAGACATGTATTTATTGTAATTGGGATTTAGTAAAGGCACTGCAAATAACAATATATAATTCAAAATCAATGATGATCAAATCTTGATAGTTGAGGTATTTGTTGATGACATTATCTTTAGAGGAAATGAAGGTATGTGCATAAGGTTTGTCGGTGAGATGAAAAGTGAATTTGAAATGTCCATGTTTGGTGAAATAAATTTCTTTTTGAGTCTAGAAATTAATCAATCAGATAAAGGAATCTTCATATCTCAGTCTAAGTATGTGAAAGAGTTATTGAAGAATTTTGGGATGGAAGGCTCTAAACCAGTATGTACTCCCATGGTGACTAGTTGCAAGTTGAGCAAAGCTGATGAATCACCTAAGATTGATCAGAAAAATATAGATCCATGATTGTAGGATTGCTTTATCTAACTCAAACCAAAGTTGATATTATGCATGTAGTTTGTCTTGTTGCAAGGTTTCAAGCCGATCCAAGAGAATCACATGTGATGGCAGTTAAGAGAATCCTTATTTGAAAGGTACTCTAGATTATGGCCTATGGTATTCAAAGGACAATGATTTCACTCTCAGTTCTTATATAGATGCAGATTGGGCTAGAGATGTTGATGACATAAAGGGTATAAGTGGAGGTGCCTTCTTCTTGGGTAATAGATTGGTCTCATGGATGAGCAAGAAACAAGATTCAATATCTTAGTCAATTGTAGAAGCATAGTGTATTATAGCAACATGTTGTTACACACAAGTATTATAGATGAAGCAGACTTTGAAGGATATAAGAGTTGTGTATGAAGATCTAGTTGCAATCTTTTGTGATAATACAAGTGCCATAAACATTTCAAAGAATCTAGTGATGCACTCAAGAATGAAACACATATCAATAAGGTATCACTTTTTGAGAGAGAAGGTGACAGAGAATGAAGTAAAGTTAGAATATGTGTCCACAAAGGATCAAATTGCAAACATTTTAACCAAGCCTCTGCCTAAGGATACTTTTGAGTATCTTAGACAAAAGTTAGGAGTTATCACCACTCCTGCTCAAAACTAAGATGCACAAGAGTGCATCAATCCAATGGTGCTTAGATTTCCACCTCTAAATCCAGATTGATGCTTGTACGGGCTACTTCTCAGGGGGAGTAGTCAGATGGAGAAAGTTCAGAAGAGAGTTTGGTTCAGTGCAACAAAGTGCAAGTATATGCCCTTTGCCATTGATGTCAAAGGGGGAGAGAAATCATGTGAAAAACTCAAAGAGGAAAGAATGCATATGTGTGAAGAGTAAGGGGGATAATCTTTTCTTGATGGTAGTTACAGTTTATCACATCATATGTTGCCATCAATGACAAAGGTGAAGATTGTTGCAAGTATGTGCCTAATCAGTGTTGTCATTGGTGTCAACTATATCCTTATATTTTGATTGATTAGAAGCCTTATATGTTGAGGATATTGAGAAAATTAGCCCCTCCAAAAGAATCAGAAAGGAAACAGTGAATTATAGTGAAGACAGTGAGTTGCATACTGAAGAACAGTCCAGAAGATTGCTCTGCATTTCTTGTATATTGAAGATATTGGTCTATGGATTGGAATTTATTTAGAAGCTTGTCTAAAGATGTTATATTCTGAGTTTGAGCCTCCAGTATGAAGAATTGAGAGAGTTATGTTCACCAAAGTGAAAACAATTTTTTTTGTGTGTTTGGTGGTGACAGGGAGAACATGTTCTACTCCGCATTCCTCTGCATTAAAGTATTTTGGTCTATGGTTCTAGAAGTAAGTCTATGGTGATGTTAAGTGCCTTCAACTGCAATGGTTCATGATTTGGTGGTCCTTAACCTATCTTTTATTTATGACAGTGGTTGATAGTGTTATTCTTGTGCTCCAGTTTGAAGAATCTCATTGATAGAGTGGTTAGAGATCGTGCGGTTGTTCCTGGTGATTACAATGTGCTTGTGGATGCCTCATGATTGTGTTCATGGATTTACATTGGTCTACATTAAGGAGTTGAGATCATGTTTGAAGATTATTCCCAGATAACGTAGCGTGTAACCAGTCTTAACTGACTTGGTTAATTTTAGTGATTGCAGAGATCTCTTGAAGATTGTAGAAGCATGTTATGGCATGGAAGATCATGTTTGAGTCCCATCTAAGGCATGGTGTGATCCATATACATCTTTAATACATTTCCTTAGCATAATTTTGTATTAGGTCAAGACCTATTTTGTAAATGTTTATAATGCCGACCTTAGAGACTGTTCCAATGGTTGATGAATGCAATGTCGACCTTGATGTACATTCCAAGGTTGATGGATGATATATATACTTGTAATTGAGTCGTGAAAAAGTATCCATGTGCGAAGATGTGAATATAAAGTGAAGAAGGTAGTAGAGCAGAGCAAAGGTGTTTTTGTGCTTTAATGGAACTGAACCTTGGCATGGAGTAGATGATGTTATCTTAGTTCAACCTTTTGGCAGTGAGCCTTCTTTTGGTAATGAGCCATCCATAGGTAGTGAGCCTTTCTTTGCAGTGAGAAATTTGGGTAGTGAGCCTTGTAGGTAGTGAGCCTCTATTTTTCAGTATTGATAAAACTTATATATTTCTGTGTGCTAACACCCACCGTGATTTTTCCCTTTTAGGGTTTTCCACATAAAAATCTACTATCTACTTTGTTGATTATGCATTTGTTTTGAGCTTCTCTTTTTATGTTTTCATGGTTATATCTGAATATAAGTAATTGATAAGTTGATTATTGAAATTGGTTAAAAGTTTTAGGACAACTGATTCACCTGCCCCCTTCTCAGTTGTCTGGTGCAGTTCAACATGTAAAAGAGAGAAGAGGAGTCAAACAGAAGTTGTAAATTCATGCAAGGGGATACTTTTTCTTTATTTTGACTTTTGGTCAAACAGGACTATTTTTGGAAGTCTACTTCGTCAACTACCTTGAGAAGTGGAGTTCAAAGCTAAAATAGCTCAAGATGGAGCAGTTATGAACCCTCTAATCTAGGCCTTCTTCTCTTGCTCACCTAGCAACTGAGACTTCACTATTTTTGGATTGAGGGTTTTTTTTCCAACCTATTCATGCATTAGATGGAGTTCAATTAGGTTGGAGTTGACTTCCCATTTCTTTTTGGGAGGAATTTTGTATTATAGGAGAGAAAACTGATGCTTTTTTCTCAATTCTTTTTTTTTGTTTTCCTTTACACATTGTAAAGAGGGCTTTTAGTATTGTAACTCAATAGTTTTTATAGATTTTGATATAGTAACAGTTTATTATTCTTCATTTTACAGTTATTATAGAGGTATTACTACTATTTTCCAACAAAATCAAGTTTTTACCTTCTTAGATTTAGGTTTTGTGTTCTTTTGAATGATTTTGATAAGAAATTTTGTTGTGTTTTACATCAAATTCCTTTTAATTTCTATCTCATTCCTAGAAGCATATATATAGAAAAAAGCAGTTTATCATAGGTTGTAGATTGTGCAAGTTATTTTCTTACTTTTCCAAGTTGTGATGACATAAGTTTTCCTTCAAGGAAAGTCAAAGTTTTCAGGCCTTTCTATGAAATATTTATGTGTTAAGATTTCCCAATTCAAGTTGTCTAAAGAGATATATTGAGAGATAGTTCTGAATCAGAGTAGCAAGTTAGAGTATAATTTTTGGTGCATAACCTCCTAAGATCAATTTTTAGTTTCATAAGTTATCTTTCTATCTTTTTTCCTTACAAGTACATCAGATCCAAGAAATTTTAAAGGGAACCAACTCTTCTAGAAGTTCACTTTCACCATAGACAACACATAGTCTTAAAGTGATCCAATGTTTCATGGGATTATTAGGCTTAGTGCTTGACAAGGGTGCAATCTTTCGTGACAACAGTTTTTGGCATGCCTAGTGGGACACTGAACTGAGTTTCAGGCCACTAAAATACCATTTTTATTTGATGTTTTGGTATGAATAGCAGGGTTTTGGTCTTTTGAGATAAAAAAAACATACTTGGCGACTCTATTCTTTTGAATTTTTGTAGATCCAATGAAAACAACACATGAGAAGAATACAAACAAGGGGAAGTTCAACTCCATTTGAGTACCTATTGCTATCACCACTAAAAAGAAGAGGTAGAATAACAAGAAGAGTTCCTAGTCCACCTGGAAGGACACGTTCTATGCCTCTAGTCCATAGACAACCAGGTTTCATTTAGACAAATCAAGTACTAAACAATCAAGTATAAGCTCCTCTAATGGCAAGACAGTTGCATTTTGTGTCATTTAATGGTGGCAACCCATTGCAACTTGTGCAACATGATCATATTCTAGTGGCAACCCTTAGGAGCCTATATTTCTTCACTTGTGAAGATCAAAGCACACCTATTGAACATATTAAGGATGTGGCTACATTATGTTCAGTCCATCATATAATAGCTGAAAATGTTGCAGTAAGACTTTTGGGTGCAACTCTAAAGGGGAAAGCACTTCAATGGTTCATGGGCTTGGCTATAAATTCAATCACTTCATTGGATCTATTGGGTAAAGCTTTAAATAAGAAATTTAAAGACAAGTCAGACAACCTATCACTGGTTGAACAACTGACCACAATCAAGAGAGCTCCACAAGAGCACATGGCAAATTTCATCTTCCAGTTTCAAAAGACTTAGAACAAAATTCTAGCCATGGTAAGGCCTTCTGCTAATCATGCATTCTTATATTTTCTTAAGGCTTTAAATAGTGATATTGTAGTAATAGTTTAGTCAATGGGTGGTACAACACTACCAGATGCTTTTGATATTGCCATAAGGGCTGAAAATAGTCTAATCCAGGTTGGTAAAATAGCCCCAAGGCCACCAATGCCTATTTTCCTAGAGATACAACCACCTGTCCCATTGCAAATCCCACCTATAGCTATTGTACCTACTGTACCAACATTAAATTATTAAGTAACTACTCAAACAAAAGTTGTCCCAGCCCCATCCCAGGAGCTTTAGGATATTAAGGGTATGTTACAAACTTTTGGAAATGAATTAATGAATATCAAAAAGCAAAAAAAAAAGTTTACAGACCTTACCAAGCCCCTTATCAAGCCTAGTAGTAGTCAAAATAGCAAAATAGGCCTCCATACCAGGCTGATAACCAAGGCCAAAGAGAAATTTCAATGCAAGACCATATCAACATTATAATTAGCATGCTGCCAACACTTCCAGGGAATTAGTTCCAGTCCAAAATAATATGGCACAAGAGTATGAGTGGTGTTACCCATGCAACCAGCCACATAACCAATCAACTTGCTCAAATGGCATGATAAATTAGGACTTAATGGTACAAAACAACACTATTGTCCAGCAAAATGTAGCACAAGAAAATCTAGAACAACAGATTCGTCATTCTGGACAGGAGTAGCCTAATGCAACATTTACGAATTGGCAAGGTGAAGAGTTCTGTGGGGTAAATCATGCATAGGGGCAAAAGCAATTAGCTCAGTCCATAGCAGCTAATATAAGGGTCAAAAAGAGAACTATTGATTTAGGACAACAAGCTGGTAGAGGGCAAAATTAGGTTCCTACAGGCTAGCAAGGTGTTGCTGGTCCATCACAGCCACCTAATGTTCAAGTATTGCCAAGGGGACAACCTATTCCAAATAGAGATCATCCTAGAGGTTAGCCATAGATGATACAACAAGTGGATCCTACTGCTTCAAGATGACATCCTAAGATTGGTAACTTTTTGATTCAATATTTTAGAGCATATGAAAAAAAGCAATGTAAGCATGTCCATATGGGATTCTCTATCTCTTCCAGGACAAAAGGACTTATTGCAAAATGCCTTGTCTAATGTCTGCTTGTCCAATGAGCCTAATCAAGAGCTCATCCTAGAGTTGTACTTGCAAATGATCCCCCAATCAATAAGGAACAACAAACTCATTGATGCAGAGCGCATCACCTTAGCCTACATTACCCTTTTTCTATCTCCCGTTACTTGCCTATCAGCAAGACTATGTACCATCAGCGCCGTTCAAAACTTCACAAACTGATCGGTAAAACTTTATGCCATCGGCCAACCAAACCTCTTTAATGTTGAAGTCCTTCCTCTTACTAACGTGTCTCAGACACCTTATAGATATGACTTCTTCCATTGGCCACCTTGCTTTCTTTTTTTTTATCTTCCTGATGCACCGATCAAACCCTTGAACTGATGAACCCGTGAACCCATTGAACCCTTTAAACCAAATGAATCGTTCAACCATCAGTCAGACACACTACTATTGGTAGACTTAAAAGACTTTCTGCCAACGCATTTGGTTACTCCGATGAACCTTTTCCCTTTTGACTCTGTTGAACCAATTGACCCTTGCGATTTCACAGATCCATTCCATCTACAAACATACAGACTTTTGCACTTTGCCAATCTAGCGCATGAGGATGCTAGTGTTTATCGAAGCATGCTGCACACGATCCTGCAACCATGGAATGAACAAATAGAAAGTACAAAACAAGAACACAAGCTAATAAATACAACCATTCCATTGATTATGAAGTAATCCAACTGGTGGAATGGGCTAAGAACCTATTTCGATTCCAAAACAAAAAATTGATTACACAGTGAATTCAAAAACCAGAAAGGTAATACAAACAGGATCTTCTTATTACTTTCAAAGATGCATACAGATATCTAATTTCACAGTTGTACAACTATATCTCACAACTACTGCTCTGTCTATTCTATTCACCCCTAAAATTTATCTAATTTAGGCTATTTATCTACTCACTATGGGTAGTACTGACTTGGTTCCTAGCAGCTGGGAGATAACAACCAACTAACAAACTCTTAACAAACTAACAACCTTGTCATTACAAATTAACAGGTGTCCAAGAGACTTGCACAGAAATCTAGATGTAAACTACAATAACCTGTATCGGTCAAATATATTAAGACCTTAGTCTTCTCCCTCCAATGTATAGTTGGCTTGTTGAAGGGGTGCTCCTGCACTATTCTTCCTAAGAGACGAAATCTCAAGTCCACTTGAGATGAGAGTTTGAAGGTCTACACCATGTTTTCTGATCTGTTCTTCAGTCATCCAAACTACCTCTGAATCAGGTTTTTCTTTGCCAAGCCACCAAGTATTCCATATACTCTCTGTTCCTTGTCTTCTTTGCCACTCTTGAGTTTAAAATCTTCTGCAATTGTGGTGGATAATGTTTAGGTATATTATCAGCTACTGTACCCTGCAATGGTTCCTATTCTACATCTGTATTATGCTTGTATGGAATTAAATCACATACATTGAAAATAGGTGACAATCCAAGATCAGGAGGAAGTTGGATCTCATAAGCATTCTATCCACATTTCTTCAAAATCTGACATGGTCCAATCTTCCTCTGTATGAGTTTGGTATATTTACCTTCTGGGAGCCTCTCTTTCTTTAGATTAACCCACACCAAATCTCCAACATCAAACTATACATCTCTCTTCTCCTTATCAGCATAGGCTTTGTATTTCAATGTAGTTTGTTGGAGTTGGGTCTTGACTTGATCATGCACCTCTTTGATGGCTGATGCAAACACTTCTCATTCTGCACTAATAGATTCTCCTACAGGTAGATCCCTTAACTCCAAAATACCTCATGGATGAATACCATAGACCACTTGGAAAGGTGATTTCCCTATACTCCTATTGACAGTGTCATTATAGGAAAATTCTGCTTGTGGTAGAATGTTATCCCACTTCTCTCCATGCTATCTTGTCAAACACCTTAGCAGATTTCCCAATGAACGGTTAAACACTTCAGTCTGTCCATCTGTTTGAGGATGATATGCTAATGAGAAGGATAAGTTGGTTCCAAGCTTCTTCCAAAGAGTCCTCCAAAAATGACCAATAAATTTCACATCTCTATTTGACACTATGCTCAATGACAATCCATGTATCCGCACTATTATCTTGAAAAACAGGTCTGCAACATATGAAGCATCACAAGTGGTTTTGCATGGCAAGGAATGTGCCATTTTACTGAATCTATCTACTACAACAAAAACACTATCATATCCCTTCCTCATTCTAGGTAAACCCAACACAAAGTCCATGCTTATGCTCTCCCATGGCGTAGAAGGAATGGGCAGTGGCTGATATAATCCTACATTAGTGGATCTCCCTTTTGCCTTTAGACATA
Organism: Cunninghamia lanceolata; assembly: GCA_027924645.1. Classification (NCBI taxonomy): domain Eukaryota; kingdom Viridiplantae; phylum Streptophyta; class Pinopsida; order Cupressales; family Cupressaceae; genus Cunninghamia; species Cunninghamia lanceolata. The sequence goes on from BSBN01000596.1 coordinate 7,146,406, forward strand.
TCACACATGCCTCCACAAATCTCCTCACATCTGACTATAACTTAGGCCAATAGTAATGTCTTTTTACAATATCCAAAGTCTTATCCAGGCCAAAATGTCTTGCCATGGCCCCATAATGCTTCTCCCTGAAAATGTTCAGTCTCATAGAACACCGTGGAATGCACAATTGTCCACCTTCAAAAATTAATCCATCTTGTATCAGAAATTTAGAGTACTCAACATGATATTTGTCTCCAAAGGAAGTACATACGTTGTAGATCTCTCCAACGTCTTCATCAGTATCATACATAGTCTTTAAGGAATCAATGCCAACACTCTCCAATTGAATCTGATTTATGGTTAGAACCCTCCTGCTCAAAGCATCTGCTACCTTGTTCTTGACCCCTTTCTTGTGCTTGAGTGTGAAGGTGAAGGCTTGTAAAGTCTCCACCCACTTCATGTGTCGATGATTCAGTTTCTCTTGACTGTTTATGAAACTAAGGGCCTGGTTATCTGTAAACAGTATGAATTGTTTTGGCATCAAGTAATGCCTCCACTTTTTGAGTGTCTAGACTAGAGCATACATCTACAAATCATAGGATGAGTATCTCTTCTTAGCATCATTTAGTTTCTCACTGAAAAATGCAATAGGCCTACCTTCTTGACTGAGTACTGCTCCAATTGCCATGTGGCTTGCATCACATTCTACTTGAAAAATCTTTTTGAAATCAGGAAGTGCAAGGACTGGCTGATGTGCTACCTTCTTCTTCAATATTTCAAATGAATCATTTGCTTCCTTTGTCCAAGTGAATCTGCACTTTTGTCCTCCTTTTATGGTGTCAAGCATGGGTGCACATACATGACTAAACCCTTTTATAAACTTCCTATAGAAGGTTGCTAACCCATGGAAACTTCTGACATCATTCATGGTTCTAGGAGTTGGCCAAGACAATATGGCACTTACCTTCTCTTGATCCATTTTTAGTTTGCCATGTGAGATGACAAAACCCAAGTAGATGATCTCCTCCTGCATGAACAAACACTTCTCCAAATTGATCATTAGCTGCTCTTCATGTAACGTTTTGAGAACTAGGTCTATATGTTTGCGGTGTTCTTCCCTTGTATTACTAAAAATTAGGATGTCATCTAGATATACTATGACAAAATTGCCTATAAATTCTCTCAAGACCTCATTCATCAGCCTCATAAAGGTACTAGGGGCGTTGGACAACCCAAAAGGCATGACCTTCCACTCATATAACCCCTCATTGGTCTTAAATGCAGTCTTCCATTCATCTCCTGGCCTAATCCTGATCTGACGATAGCCACTTTTTAAATCTATTTTTGTGAAATATTTGGCACCTCCCAAACAATCAAGCAACTCTTCTATCCTAGGGATTGGGAATCTATACCTGATTGTTATTTTGTTGACAGCCCTTGAATCAGTACAAAGTCTCCAAGTGCCTTCCTTCTTTGGTTCTAGTACAGCTGGTATTGCACATGGGCTTAAACTTTTTCCAATTAGGCACATCTCCAACAATTCCTCAATCTGCCTTGCTACCTCTACATTCTATTCTGGTGTAAGGTTGTATGCTGCCTTGTTTGGAAGTGTAGATCCTGGGATCAGATCTATGCAATGGCTAATGTCCCTCATAGGTGGTAGGGACCTTGGCATTCCATCAGAGATGATGCCTTTGTATTTGTCCAATAGCTCTTGGATAACAGGGTCTATGAACCTTTGCCTCTTCTCTCCCTTGATTTCTTGTTGCTTCTCCTTGTTCACCTTTAGGCATGGAATTAGGGCATATGCAACTACACCTTCTTCTACTATCTCCTTCATAAGTTGTTTGCCTTCTACCATCATGACCTTGACCTCTTTCCTCTTTGATTCTACCTCCTCCATCAATGGTAGTAACACTATCATCTTACCATCCTTGGTGATTGAATATGTGTTTCTAACTCCATCATGTTGTGCTTTCAAGTCATATTGCCATGGTCTTCCAAATAGGAGATGGGAAGCATCCATCTGAGCTATGTCAAACACTAATATGTCCTTGTATGGTCTTATTTGAAACTCTACCCAAGCCTGCTCTTCCACAACTGTTTGCTGACCCTGAGTGAGCCATGAGACCTTATATGGACAAGGATATAGCAATCTTCTAAGCTTAAGCTTTTCTACCATTTCAATGGACACAAAATTTTCAATAGATCCAGAGTCAATCAAAACTTTACATACCTTTCCTCCTGCTTTGCAAGTAGTTTTGAAAAGAGACTTTCTTTGTGGAGGTTCTCTATCAGGCACCTTCATGGTGGTCATTGCTCTCCTAATCATCAAAGATTCTCCTTTCTTAGGATACCCATAACCATCAAGAGCATTCACACTTTGATAAGTATTTGAGCTTGTCACACTTTGACAATTAGATTCTTGGATCAGATTTTTCCTCCTTTCTCCCATTGAACTTGTTGCTTTTTCTAGACATATGCTAGCTATATGGCCTTCCTGATTGCAATTGTAACATCTAAGAGGTCCTCTGCCCTGAGATCTCCCTCTAAATGGTGGTCTTCTGCCCCTAAAATTTCCTTTTTGATTGTAACTTCCCCCTTGAGTTTGACTGTTGTCTCCTTTGCTATTCTCTTGGTTGGATTCACCTTGATATCCAAATCCATTGCCTCTGCCTCTGAAAGGACTTCTTCCCCCTCTTTTCTATCTTCCTCTTCCTCTACTATTCTTCTATTGTCTTCTCTTTAATTTCTCTTCCACTTTGAGTGCCAGTTGGTAGCACTTCTGAACTGTATCTGGGTTATGTAGATTTAAATCTTCTTGGATGGAAAATCTCAACCCATTGAGATACCGTGCTACCCTCTCTTCCTCATTCTCCTTCACCTTGGTCTTGACACATAGTTTCATGAACTCTTCAGTGTATGAACTAACATCTAACTCCTTCTGCTTCAAATTTTGCCTCCTCTTATGTAGTTGGATATTGTAATCCAATGGAACATAGGCTTCCTTCACTAAAGCCATCATCTTCTTCCAAGTAGCAACTCTACTCTTTCCTTCTTTCACCCTGTCATCTTTGATGAAATTCCACCAAGTTAGTGCAGCCCCTTTCATTTTGGATTGGGCCATCTTCACCCTTTGATGGTCTGGTATTTCCTTTATTTCAAAGAAATTATTCAAGAGTCTATCCACTCCATCACTGAATCAGGTTCCATTTTGCCTACAAACACTAGCAGGTTTGTTTTCATATCCATCGTCCTTCACTCCATGGATTTGAGGGGATTAAGTAAAGGTCTCTGGTATGCAGGAACCTCTATCTCTTCCTGCCTAGGGATCTCCTCTTCATCCCTATCTTCTTCTTTACCAGAACCTACTTTGTCCCTCAATTTCTCTAACTCATCTTTCAAAGCCTGATTTTGAGCTTTAACTGCTTTGCTCTCTGTAATTTGCTTCTTTACTAGGACAGCCAACTCAACATTGGTCATCCTTGCTGGGAACTCTTGTGACCCCTCTCCATCTGACATCTTGTCTTCTTCTTCTACCCAAAGGATACTCCTTCACTCTGATACCATTATGATGCAGAGCGCATCACCTTAGCCTGCATTACCCTTTTTCTGTCTCCCGTTACTTGCCTATCGGCAAGACTATGTACCATCAACGCCGTTCAAAACTTCAAAAACTGATTGGTAAAACCATATGCGATTGGCCAACCAAACCTCTTTAACACTGAAGTCCTTCCTCTTACTGACGTGTCTCTGACACCTTATTGATATGACTTCTTCCGTTGGCCACCTTGCTTTCTTTTTTTTTTATCTTCCCGACGCACCAATCAAACCCTTGAACTGATGAACCCGTTGAACCCTTTGAACCAAATGAATGGTTCAACCATTGATCAGACACACTACTATTGGCAGACTTAAAAGACTTTCCTCTGATGAATCTTTTCTCTTTTGAATCCGTTGAACTAGTTAACCCTTGCGATTTCATAGATCTATTCCATCTGCAAACATACAAACTTTTGCACTTTGCCAATCTAGCACATGAGGATGCTAGGGTTTATCGAAGCATGCTACAAATGATCCTGCAACCATGGAATGAACAAATAGAAAGTACAAAACAATAACACAAGATAATATATACAACCATTCCACCGATTATGAAGTAATCCAACTAGTGGAATGGGCTAAGAACCCATTTCGATTCCAAAATAGAAAACTGATTACATAGTGAATTCAAAAACCAGAAAGGTAACACAAATAGGATCTTCTTATTACTTTCAGAGATGCATATAGATATTTGATTTCACAGTTGCACAACTCAATCTCACAACTACTGCTTTGTCTATTCTATTCTCCCCTGAAATTGATCTGATCTAGGCTATTTATCTACTCACTATGAGTAGTACTGACTTGGTTCCCAGTGGCTGGGAGACAATTCCAAGTGGCTGGGAGATAACAACCAACTAACAACCTTGTCATTACAGATTGACAAGTGTCCAAGAGACTTGCACAGAAGCCTAAATGCAAACTAGAATAACTTGTATTGGTCAAACATATTAAGACCTTAGTCTTCTCCCTCTGATGTATAGTTGACTTGTTGAAGGGGTGCTCCTGCACCACTCATGATGTAAAAACAACCCCATTCTATGTATCCTTGATTATTGGTCAGCACCTAGTGTATAACTGCATGATTGACTCAGGTACAAGTAGCTTTGTGATGCCAAAACAAATAGTAGATAAGATGGGTTTGACATATGAACCGCTATCCAAAGTAGTAGTACAGCTGGATGGAACATCCATCAATACCATTGGGGTTATTAAGAATTTGGGTCTTGCTTTGCATGCTTGCCCAAACTTTTCAATACCACGGGATATATATGTTATAGACCTACCCTCATACTTTGCCATATGCCTTTCTAGGGACTTTACAACAAAGTTGGGTGGTTAATTTGTCAGTTGATTGGTCACATATGTGTTTTAGGACAAGATATGGTACAAGAGTAACTGTTAAATCTGAACCTATTGCCAAAGATCATATTGAGTCATATATCCCTAGTGCTATCAATGACAATTTAACTTACCATGAAGAGGAATAGCCTGTTGTCCAGGATAGTAATACCCCAATAGAGAACATAGTTGATCTGTTTTTAGACAAATGGGCATGTAAAAACCATGAAGATGACCCTTACAAACACATAGAGGAAGTAAGGCTGAGAATTTACATGATCCATATGATTGTTCCTAACCTCATGAAAGGAGAAAAATAGCAGGGACAACAATAGGAACATCAAGGTAATGATTTATGGCAGCTTTAATTTGATGGTGCAAGAAGTAAGATATGTGCTGGTGGAGTATAAGGTACTCATTCATGGTTTGGAATGGGCCAGGAAGAAAAACATCAAGTGCTTGCAGGTATTTGGAGATAGTGAATTGGTTACCAATCAAGTAAGGAACATAAATGTCACTAAAATGACTTGCTCAAGTCATACAAGCACATAATTTGGAATATAATTGAAGAATTTGAAGCTCTCAATCTACTATCCCCACCAAGAAGCCAAAATAAGTAGGCTAATAAACTGGCTACAATGGGGGTTGAATTTGACATTCCCAAGGAGATAAAAAATGTTGAAAGAGAATAGTATGTCAAGGTGGTTGTGTGAGAGGAACCTCTTGCAACAATATAATGAAAATGCATGAAATAACAGAAATATATAAATAGAAGAAACACAGAAGGAATTTATTGATTATAGGCTACTTCGAGGGGGCAACCTCCTTTGAGCAAGCTCAATACAATAAATTCATGGATGCCTTCATTGGCCTCAACACGTACTTATATACTAAGTCTAATCTAAATAACTATTACTTCCCATGAATGTGGGATAATACAATACACTCACGGGACAACTTATGAAGCATATGCGTCCTAAAGTAATATACTAACAAAGTAAAGAGAATGGTTAAACATGAGTTCCTAACATCCCCTCCCTCTTAGAAAAGCTTTGTCCTCAAAGCTTAAGATGTGCAAATTGTTGCTGAATCTAAAGGAGTGGCTCCCATGTAGCATCCCTTGGTTGCATTTTGTGCCACTGAATTAATACCTCTGTGATGGATTGAGAGAGAAGCTGGCAAGTGCGCCTATCGAGGATTCCCTCCAGCTCCAAAATGATGGATCCTTCATTATCAATTCTAGTAAAACAATTTGTTCTTTGATGTTGGTGCTAAGAACTTTCTTTAAACAAGAGACATGAAATAGTGGACGAATGCGGGAAGAAGGAGGAAGCTTCAATTTACAAGCAACTGACCCAATCTTCTGAAGAACCTTATATGGCCCATAGAACTTTAGAGCTAGCAATGATGCCCTTTGAGTTTCAGGGATGATTGCTTGTATGGCTATAGATGAAGAAAAACCATATCACCTACTTGAGAAGTGCGCTCAAAATGGTGTTGATCGACTTGTTGTTTCTTTCAATTTCTTGCCATGTGAATATTATCTTGCAAGATGCGAAGAATCTGATCCCAGGTTCGGAGAACCGTGTTGACTCCCTAAACTGGTGGATTGTTGGGGGTGTATGGAAGGAGCAGTGGCAGTGCCTCACCATAGACTGTTTCATATGGGGTGATTTTAGATGTTGTGTCGTAGGAGGTACCACCATTCAGTGAGAGGGAGCCACATTGCCCACTGATGTTGTTCTAAGGTGAAGCAACGAAGATAAGTTTCCAAACATTTGTTGATAATTTTAGTCTGACCATTTATTTGTGGGTGATACCCTGAACTCATCTTTAGTTTGGCGCCAATGTGTCAAAATAGTTCTGTCCAAAACTGATTGGTGAAAGTTGCATCACGATCTAAGACAATGGAAGAAGGGATGCCATGAAGATGAAACATCTGGTCCTTGAAAATTTGTGTGACTAAGGAGGTGGTATAGGGATGGTTGAGGGCACAAAGATGACTATATTTGGAGAGGTGGTCAACCACAACCAAGATCACTGTCTTCCCTCTAGATTTAGGGAGCCCCTTAATGAAATCTATAGAAATATTTGTCCAAATCTGTGTAGGGATGGGCAAGGGTTTGAGAAATCCATGAAGGAGTGTCATTCCACCCTTGTTGCGTTGGAAGGTATCACATTCAGCCACCATATGTTGAATTGTCCTTTTCATTCCCTTCCAAAACAAGTTACACCGTGCCTGCTCATAAGTTTTGAGGAACCTAGAGTTCCCTGTGAATGGGGAAGCATGGAGTTCATAGAAGATAGCCTGCTAAAGATCTATGCTCTAGGGAAGCACCAGACAACCCTTGTATCTCAGAGAAGCCCCATCCCAAGAGTAATGTGGTACAACAGAAGGGTTATTGGCCAACTGTTGAAAGATTTGAGATAATGAAGAGTCATTGACATAGCCATCCTAGACAGATTCCAACCAATTTGGAACAGGCATAGAAATAGTTGAAAGACAAGCTTGATCATCAAATGTGCGAGAAAGAGCATCTGCCACAATATTGTCCTTACCCTTCTTGTAAGAGATCTCATAGTCATAACCCATGAGTTTGCTAACCCATTTCTATTGTACTAGGGAGGAGACTCATTGTTCTAGGAAATATTTTAGACTCTAGTGATCAGTCTTGATGCAGAAATGATTCCCTAGTAGGTATGGCTACCACTTCTATACTGCAGGCAAAATAGCCATCATTTCCTTCTCATATGTAGAGAGTACTAAATTCTTTCTAGAAAGGGCTTTGCTGGTGAACACAATGGGATGTTCATCTTGAAGGAGAACAACACCAAGTCCATTGCCAGAAGCATCACTCTCAATAGTGAAGGTCTTGGAAAACTCTGGCATAGCTACAACAGGTGCAGTACACATAGCTTGTTTCAGTTTTTTAAATGCACACTCAGTAGCATGTGTCCATGTAAAAGCATCCTTTTTCAACATAGCTGTTAATGGAGCTGCAATCTTCCCGCAACCCTTAACAAACTTGCAATAGTAGCCATTTAGTCCCAAAAAACTACGGAGGCTCTTGAGTGTCTAAGGATGCAGCCAATTTTTCATGGCATTTATTTTTGTAGGATCCACTCATACCCCTTGGGCTGAAACAATATGCCCGAGATACTCCACTTCTTCCTGGCCAAAATAACATTTACACTATTTTGCACAGAGATGATGATTAGAGAGAACTTGCAGTACGAGATCCAGATGTTGGAGATGCTCAACCCATGTTTTACTATAGAGGAGGATATCATTGAAGAAGACCATAATGAATTTTCGTAGGTAGGGCCAGAATATTTTATTCATCAATGCTTGGAATGTTGAAGGAGCATTAGTGAGGCCAAAGGACATGACCAAAATATCATAGTGGCCATCATGTGTATGGAAAGCCATTTTAGGGATATCATCCTCATGAACCCTTATTTGGTGATACCTAGAATGAAGATCCAACATGGAGAAAAAATGATTGCCATGAAGCTCATCAACAAGAGGAATCAGAAACTTATCCTTGATTGTGATGTGATTAAGTGCTCGAAAGTCAATGAAGAGGTGCCATGACCCATCTTTTTTCAAGACAAGAACTGGTGAAGAAAAGGAACTGGTACTAGGGCAAATAATACCTTTCTTCAGTAAGTCTCGAATGAACATCTCAATCTCTATCTTTTGGTGAAATGGATAGCAGTAGGGCCTGATGTTGGGAGGAATTCTTCTAGGAAGGAGATAAATACATTGGTCCTATGGTCATGAAGGTGGCAATCCCACTAGTTCGACAAAGACACATGCATACCTATCCAAAATTCATTTTAGATCTGAAGGAGTAGAGGAGACCACTGATGGTTGCATCTGAATGGAAGGGAGTTGAGCGATGACACCATGTGAATTCTTCTTAAGAAGTGTTTCCATGTGATTTGAACTTATGATGCTGAGAGACCTTGGTTGTAAGCCCTTCAATGTGTGTTTTTGCCCATTGTCTAAAAACTGCATCCAGAGTTCAGAAAAATCCCATAAGATGGGTCCAAGTGTATGTAACCATTGAGCGCCCAAAACCGCATCAAATCTACCTAAGGGCAAGGCAAACATTTTGGAGCGCAGGTTATAATCTCCAATAGAGATACACACATTGTGAAACTTCCCTTTACAAGGTAATGTGCCCCCATTGGCAATCATGACTTCAAAGCTAGAGCAAGGATGGATAAAACAATCATCCTATTTGGTGATCCGAGGGTCAATAAAGTTATGAGTGCTACCAGAATCAATGAGTATTGTAAGAGGGAGCTTCTTAAAGTGACCCTTGACCTGCATGGTTTATGGGGTGGTAACTCCTGCTAAAGCATGGAGAGAGATATCTGGGTGGTCTTCCTGAGAAGTAGGGTCAACAGGCGGCTATTGAGTTTTGACATGATCATCTACTATATCCTGAGCATCTTCATAAACTTTAGTTGCAGGCAGAGAATCCACATCCAAGAGATAGAGCTTTTTCTCAACACGTCTATGTCCTCGAGTGAATTTCTCATCAAAATTATAATAAAGCCCTTTTTCTCTACGTGCTCGCATCTCTACTTCAGTCAAATGCTTGATAGGAGTTGTTCTAGGAGCTGGCGTGATTGGAGGTCTTCAGGAAACCATATTTCTAAATGGAACATAATTGGATTTGGATTGCTATTGAGCTATGATCTTGTCCTCTACCAACTTAGCCAACCCTAGGGCTTCCATCATTTTGCTGGGATGGAACATTTTAACCTCAGATTGGATTGCATCCTTCAGACCACTGACAAAACAAATCCTGAAGAATTCATCAGACAATCCCTCTGTGTGATTGACCATTTTTTCAAATTTTGTCTGATATTCTCTCACAATGCCTATTTCATGAAGTTTAGTGAGTGCTCCTATGAAGTCATCAAAAGCACTAGGGCCAAATCATTGCAAAATGAGTTTGTAAAAATCTATTCATTTTGGCTCTTCATGAGCCTTGATGTACCAACAAAACCATTGAAGGGCTTCACGTTCCAAATGAAAGGATGCAAGTGTGACTTTGTTGACATCAAAAGTATTATGCAGACTAAAATATTGTTCTACCTGATATATCCATCTAGTCAGATCAACACCATTAAAGCAAAAAAAAATCAAGCTTTGGCCCATGAAAATTGCTGGAAGAAGAGAACCCAGTGTCTGAAGAAGGCTTTGGCTACCATTTATTGTTCATGGCTAAATGCTGAAGATTGAGGCCAATAATTTTTTCATCTAGATCTTGGAGTTTGGTCTTGAGGGTTGCAAGTTCATCCTCCATGTTTTTTGCTCCTATGCAGGTGACAACCATAACCAGGAGTTTTTTTTTTTGGAGCAATTATGAACCCTCTAATCTAGGCCATCTTCTCTTGCTCACCCAGCAACTGAGACTTCACTATTTTTGGATTGAGGACTTTTTTTCCAACCTATTCATGCATCAGATGGAGTTTAGTTAGGCTAGAGTTGACTTCCCATTTCTTTTTGGGAGGAATTTTGTATTATAGGAGAGAAAACTAATGCTTTTTTCTCAATTCTTTTTTTTTGTTTTCCTTTGCACATTGCAAAGAGGGCTTTCAGTACTAGAACTCAATAGTTTTTATAGATTTTGATATAATAGCATTTTATTATTCTTCATTTTACAGTTATTGTAGAGGTATTACTACTATTTTCCAACAAAATCAAGTGTTTACCTTCTTAGATTTAGGTGTTGTGTTCTTTTGAATGATTTTGATAAGGAATTTTGTTGTGTTTTACATCAAATTCCTTTTAATTTCTATCTCATTCCTAGAAGCATATATATAGAAAAAAGCAGTTTATCATAGGTTGTAGATTGTGCAAGTTATTTTCTTACTTTTCCAAGTTGTGAAGACATAAGTTTTCCTTTAAGGAAAGTCAAAGTTTTCAGGCCTTTCTATGAAATATTTATGTGTTAAGATTGCCCAAGTCAAGTTGTCTAAAGAGATATATTGAGAGATAGTTGTGAATCAGAGTAGCAAGTTAGAGTATAATCTTTGGTGCATAACATCCTAAGATCAATTTTTAGTTTCATAAGTTATCTTTCTATCTTTTTTCCTTACAAGTACATTAGATCCAAGAAATTTTAAAGGGAACCAACTCTTCTAGAGGTTCACTTTCACCATAGACAACCCATAGTCTTAAAGTGATCCAATGTTTCATGGGATTATTAGGCTTAGTGTTTGACAAGGGTGCAATCCTTCATGACAACAGTTTTTGGCATGCCTAGTGGGACACTGAACTGAGTTTCAGGCCACTAAAATACCATTTTTATTTGATATTTTGGTATGAATAGCAGGGTTTTGGTCTTTTGAGGTAAAAAAACATACTTGGCGACTCTATTCTTTTGATTTTTTGTAGATCCAATGAAAACAACACATGAGAAGAATACAAACAAGGGGAAGTTCAACTCCATTTGAGTACCTATAGCTGTCACCACCGAAAAGAAGAGGTAGAATAGCAAGAAGAGTTCCTAGTCCACCTGAAAGGACACATTCTATGCCTCCAGGCCATAGACCAACAGGTTTCATTTAGACAAATCAAGTACTAAACAATCAAGTATAAGCTCCTCCAATGGCAAGACAGTTGCATTTTATGTCATTTAATGGTGGCAACCCATTGCAACTTGTGCAATATGATGATATTCTGGTGGCAACCCTTAGGAGCCTGCATTTCTTCACTTGTGAAGATTAGAGCACACATATTGAACATATTAAGGATGTGGCTACATTATTTTCAGTCCATCATATAACAGCTGAAAATGTTGCAGTAAGACTTTTGGGTGCAACTCTAAAGGGGAAAGCACTTCAATGGTTCATGGGCTTGGCTATAAATTCAATCACTTCATTGGATCTATTGGGTAAAGCTTTAAATAAGAAATTTGAAGACAAGTTAGACAACCTATCACTAGTTGAACAACTGACCACAATCAAGAGAGCTCCACAAGAGCACATGGCAAATTTCAACTTCCAGTTTCAAAAGACTTAGAACATAATTCTAGCCATGGTAAGGCCTTCTGCTAATCATGCATTCTTATATTTTCTTAAGGCTTTAAATAGTGATATTGTAGTAATAGTTTAGTCAATGGGTGGCACAACACTACCAGATGCTTTTGATATTGCCATAAGGGCTGAAAACATTCTAATCCAGGTTGGTAAAATAGCCCCAAGGCCACCAATGCCTATTTTCCTAGAGATACAACCACCTGTCCCATTGCAAATCCCACCTATAGCTATTGTACCTACTGTACCAACATTAAATTATCAAGTAACTACTCAAACAAAAGTTGTCCCAACCCCATCCCAGGAGCTTTAGGATATTAAGGGTATGTTACAAACTTTTGGAAATGAATTAATGAATATCAAAAAGCAAAAAAAACAAGTTTACATACCTTACCAGGCCCCTTATCAAGCCTAGTAGTATTCAAACTAGCAAAATAGGCCTCCATACTAGGCTGATAACCAAGGCCAAAGAAGAAATTTCAATGCAAGACCCTATCAACCTTATAATTAGCATGTTGCCAACACTTCTAGGGAGTTAGTTCCAGTCCAAAATAATATGGCACAAGAGTATGAGTGGTGTTACCCATGCAACCAGCCACATAACCAATCAATTTGCTCAAATGGCATGATAAATTAGGCCTTAATGGTACAGTACAACACTATTGTCTAGCAAAATGTAGCACAAGAAAATCTAGAACAGTAGATTCGTCATTTTGAACAGGACTAGCCTAATGAAGCATTTATGAATTGCCAAGGTGAAGAGTTCTGTGGGGTAAATCATGCACAAGGGCAAAAGCAATTAGTTCAGTCCATAACAGCTAATACAAGGGCCAAAAAGAGAACTATTGATTTAGGACAAAAGCTGGTAGAGGGCAAAATTAGGTTCCTATAGGCCAGCAAGGTGTTGCTGGTCCATCACAGCCACCTAATGTTCAAGTATTGCCAAGGGGACAACCTGTTCCAAATAGAGATCAGCCTAGAGGTTAGCCATAGATGATACAACAACAAGTGGATCCTACTGCTTCAAGATGACATCCTAAGATTGGTAACTTTTTGATTCAATATTTTAGAGCATATGAAAAAAAAAATGTAAGCATGTCCATATGGGATTCCCTATCTCTTCCAGGCCAAAAGGACTTATTGCAAAAAGCCTTGTCTAATGTCTCCTTGTCTAATGGGCCTAATCAAGAGCTCAGCCTAGAGTTGTACTTGCAAATGATCCCCCAGTCAAGAAGGAGCAACAAACTCATTGATGTATAGTGCATCACCTTAGCTTGTATTACCCTTTTTCTGTCTCCCATTACTTGCCTGTCGGCAAGACTATGTACCATCAGCACCGTTCAAAACTTCACAAACTAATCGGTAAAACCGTATGCTATCGGCCAACCAAACCTCTTTAACGCTGAAGACCTTCCTCTTACCGACGTGTCTTTGGCACTTTATCGATATGACTTCTTTTGTTGGCCACCTTGCTTTCTTTTTTTGTTATCTTCTCGACGCACCGATCAAACCCTTGAACCGATGAACCCGTGAACCTGTTGAACCCTTTGAACCAAATGAATGGTTCAACCATCAGTCAGACACACTATTATTGGTAGACTTAAAAGACTTTCTGCCAACGCATTTGGTTACTCTGATGAACCTTTACTCTTTTGACTATGTTGAACCAATTGACCCTTGCGATTTCACAGATCTATTCCATCTGCAAACATACAGACTTTTGCACTTTGCCAATCTAGCACATGAGGATGCTAGTGTTTATCGAAGCATGCTACAAATGATCCTGCAAACATGGAATGAACAAATAGAAAGTACAAAACAAGAACACAAGATAATATATACAACCATTCCACCGATTACAAAGTAATCCAACTGGTGGAATGGGCTAAGAACCCATTTCGATTCCAAAATAGAAAACTGATTACATAGTGAATTTGAAAACTAGAAAGGTAACACAAATAGGATCTTCTTATTACTTTCAAAGATGCATACAGATATTTGATTTCACAGTTGCACAACTCAATCTCACAACTAATGCTCTGTCTATTCTATTCTCCCCTGAAATTGATCTGATCTAGGCTATTTATCTACTCACTATGAGTAGTACTGACTTGGTTCCCAATGGTTGGGAGACAATTCCAAGTGACTGGTAGATAACAACCAACTAACAAAGTCTTAACAAACTAACAACCTTGTCATTATAGATTGACAAGTGTCCAAGAGACTTACACAGAAACGTAGATGCAAACTACAATAACCTGTATCGGTCAAACATATTAAGACCTTAGTCTTCTCCCTCTGATTGATAGTTGTCTTGTTGAAGGGGTGCTCTTGCACCATACTCCTTGAGAGAAGAAATCTCAAGTCCACTTGAGATGAGAGTTTGAAGGTCTACACCATGTTTTCTGATCTATTCTTCAGTCATCCAAACTACCTTTGAATCAGGTTTTCCTTGCCAAGCCACCAAGTATTCCATATACTCTTTGTTCCTTGTCTTCTTTGCCACTCTTGAGTTCAAAATCTTCTGCAATTGTGGTGGATCATGTTTAGGTATATTATCAGCTGTTGTACCCTGCAATGATTCCTATTCTACATCTATATTATGCTTGTATGGAGTTAAATCACATACGTTGAAAATAGGTGACAATCCAAGATCTGGAGGAAGTTGGATCTCATAAGCATTCTGTCTACATTTCTTCAAAATCTAACATGGTCCAATCTTCCTCTACATGAGTTTGTTATATTTACCTTTTGGGAGCCTCTCTTTCTTTAGATTAACCCACACCAAATCTTCAACATCAAACTGTACATCTCTCTTCTTCTTATCAGCATAGGCTTTGTATTTCAATGTAGTTTGTTGGAGTTGGGTCTTGACTTGATCATGCATCTCTTTGATGGCTGATGCAAAAACTTCTGCATCTGTGCTAATAGATTCTCCTAAAGGTAGATCCATTAACTCCAAAATACCTCATGGAAGAATACCATAGACCACTTGGAAAGGTGATTTCCCTGTACTCCTATTGATGGTGTCATTATAGGAAAATTATGCTTGTGGTAGAATGTTATCCCACTTCTCTCCATGCTGTCTTATCAAACACCTTAGTAGATTTCCCAATGAATGGTTAACCACTTCAGTCTGTCCATCTATTTGAGGATGATATGCTGATGAGAAGGATAAGTTGGTGCCAAGCTTCTTCCAAAGAGTCCTCCAAAAATGACCAATAAATTTCACATCTCTATCTGACACTATGCTCAATGGCAATCCATGTATCCGCACTATTTACTTGAAAAACAGGTCTGCAACATATGAAGCATCACAAGTGGTTTTGCATGGCAAGAAATGTGCTATTTTACTAAATCTATCTACTACAACAAAAACACTATCATATCCCTTCCTCATTCTAGGTAAACCCAACACAAAGTCCATGCTTATGCTCTCCCATGGCGTAGAAGGAATGGGTAGTGGCTGATATAATCCTGCATTAGTGGATCTCCCTTTTGCCTTTAGACATATCACACATGCCTCCACAAATATCCTCACATCTAACTGTAACTTAGGCCAATAGTAATGTTTCTTTACAAGATCCAGAGTCTTATCCAGACCAAAATGTCCTGCCATGGCCCCACAATGCTTCTCCCTAATAATGTTCAATCTCATAGAACACCGCGGAATGCACAACTGTCCACCTTTGAAAAGTAATCCATCTTGTATCAGAAATTTAGAGTACTCAACATGATATTTGTCTCCAAAGGAAGTACATAAGTTGTAGATCTCCAAAGTCTTCATCAGCATCATACATAGTCTTAAGGAATCAATGCCAACACTCTCCAATTGAATCTGATGTATGGTTAGAACCCTCCTGCTCAAAGCATCTGCTACCTTGTTCTTGACCCCTTTCTTGTGCTTGAGTGTGAAGGTGAAGGCTTGTAAAGTCTCCACCCACTTCATGTGTCGATGATTCAGTTTCTCTTGACTGTTTATGAAACTAAGGGCTTGGTTATCTGTAAACACTATGAATTGTTTTGCCATCAAGTAATGCGTCCACTTTTTGAGTGACTAGACTAGAGCATACACCTCCAAATCATAGGATGAGTATCTCTTCTTAGCATCATTTAGTTTCTCACTGAAAAATGCAATAGGCCTACCTTCTTGACTGAGTACTACTCCAATTTCCATGTGGCTTGCATCACATTCTGCTTGAAAAATCTTGTTAAAATCAGGAAGTACAAGGACTGGCTGTTGTGCCACCTTCTTCTTCAATGTTTCAAATGAATCATCTACTTCCTTTGTCCAAGTGAATCTGCACTTCTGTCCTCCTTTTATGGTGTCAAGCATGGGTGCACATACATGACTAAACCCTTTTATAAACTTCCTATAGAAAGTTGCTAACCCATGGAAACTTCTGACATCATTCATGGTTCTAGGAGTTGGCCAAGATAATATGGCACTTACCTTCTCTTGATCCATTTTTAGTTTGCCATGTGAGATGACAAAACCCAAGTAGATGATCTCCTCCTACATGAACAAACACTTCTCCAAATTGATCATTAGCTGCTCTTAATGTAACCTTTTGAGAACCAAATCTGCATGTTTGAGGTGTTCTTCCCTTGTATTACTGAAAATCAGGATGTCATCTAGATATACTATGACAAAATTGCCTATAAATTCTCTCAAGACCTCATTCATCAGCCTCATAAAGGTACTAGGGGCGTTGGACAACCCAAAAGGCATGACCTTCCACTCATATAACCCCTCATTGGTCTTAAATGCAGTCTTCCATTCATCTCCTGGCTTAATCTTGATCTGATGATAGCCACTTTTTAAATCTATTTTTGTGAAATATTTGGCACCTCCCAAACAATCAAGAAACTCTTCTATCATAGGGATTGGGAATCTATACCTGATTGTTATTTTGTTGATAGCCCTTGAATCAGTACAAAGTCTCCAAGTGCCTTCCTTCTTTGGTGCTAGTACAGCTGGTACTGCACATGGGCCTAAACTTTTTCCAATTAGGCATATCTCCAATAATTCCTCAATCTACCTTGCTACCTCTGCATTCTGCTCTGGTGTAAGTTTGTATACTGTGTTGTTTAGAAGTGTAGATCCTAGGATCAAATCTATGCAATGGCTGATGTCCCTCATAGGTGGTAGGGACCTTGGCATTCCATCAGAGATGATGCCTTTGTAATTGTCCAATAGCTCTTGGATAGCAGGGTCTATGAACCTTTGCCTCTACTCTCCCTTGATTTCCTGTTGCTGCTCCTTGATCACCTTCAGGCATGGAATTAGGGCATATGCAACTGCACCTTCTTCTACTATCTCCTTCATAAGTTGTTTGCCTTCTACCATCATGACCTTGACCTCTTTCCTCTTTGATTCTACCTCCTTCTCCATCAATGGTAGTAACTCTATCATCTTACCATCCTTGGTGATTGAATATGTGTTTCTAACTCGATCATGTTGTACTCTCAAGTCATATTGCCATGCTCTTCCAAATAGGAGATGACAAGCATCCATCTGAGCTATGTCAAACACTAATCTATCCTTGTATGGTCCGATTTGAAACTCTACCCAAGCCTGCTCTTCCACAACTATTTGCTGACCTTGAGTGAGCCATGAGATCTTATATGGAAAAGGATGTGGCAGTCTTCTAAGCTTAAGCTTTTCTACCATTTCAACGGACACAAAATTTTTAGTAGATCCAGAGTCAGTTAGAACTTTACATACCTTTCCTCCTACCTTGCAAGTAGTTTTGAAAAGAGACTTTCTTTGTGGAGGTTCTCTGTCAGGCACCTTCATGGTGGTCATTGCTCTCCTAATCATCAAAGATTCTCCTTTCTTAGGATACCCATAACCATCAGGAGCATTCACTCTTTGATAAGTGTTTGAGCTTGTCACACTTTGACAATCAGATTCTTGGATCAGATTTTTCCTCCTTTCTCCCATTGAACTTGTTGCTTTTTCTAAACATCTGCTAGCTATATGGCCTTCTTGATTGCAATTGTAACATTTGAGAGGTCCTCTGCCCTGAGATCTCCCTCTAAATGGTGGTCTTCTACCCCTAGAATTTCCTTTTTGATTGTAACTTCCCCCTTGAGTTTGACTATTGTCTCCTTTGCTGTTCTCTTGGTTGGATTCACCTTGATATCCAAATCCATTGCCTCTACCTCTGAAATGACTTCTTCCCCCTCTTTGCTATCTTCCTCTTACTCTACTATTCTTCTCTTGTCTTCTCTTTAATTTCTCTTCCACTTTGAGTGCCAGTTGGTAGCACTTTTGAACTATATCTGGGTTATGCAGATTTAAATCTTCTTGGATGACAAATCTCAACCCATTGAGATACCTTGCTACCCTCTCTTCCTAATTCTCCTTCACCTTGGTCTTGACACATAGTTTCATGAACTTTTCAGTGTTTGAACTGACATCTAACTCCTTCTACTTCAAATTTTGCCTCCTCTTATGTAGTTGGATATTGTAATCCAATGGAACATAGGCTTCCTTCACTAAAGACATCATCTTCTTCCAAGTAGCAACTCTGCTCTTTCCTTCTTTCACCATGTCATCTTGGATGAAATTCCACCAAATTAGTGCAGCCCCTTTCATTTTGGAATGGGCCATCTTCACCCTTTGATGGTCTGATATTTCCTTTGTTTCAAAGAAATTATTCAAGGAGTCTATCCACTCCATCACTGAATCAGGTTCCGTTTTGCCTACAAACACTGGTAGGTCTATTTTCATATCCATGGTCCTTCACTCCATGGATATGAGGGCATTAAGTAAGGGTGTCTGGTCTACAGGAAGCTCTATCTCTTCCTGCCTAGGGATCTCCTCTTCATCCATGTCTTCTTCTTTACCAAAACCTACTTTGTCCCTCAATTTCTCTAACTCATCTTTCAAAGCCTGATTCTGAGCTTTAACTGCTTTGCTCTCTGCAATTTTCTTCTTTACTAGGACAGCCAACTCAACATTGGTGATCCTTGCTGGGAACTGTTGTGACCCCTCTCCATCTGACATCTTGTCTTCTTCTTCTACCCAAAGGATACTCCTTCACTCTGATACCACTATGATGCAAAGTGCATCACCTTAGCCTACATTACCCTTTTCTATCTCCTGTTACTTGCCTGTCAGCAAGACTATGTACCATCAATGCCGTTCAAAACTTCACAAACTGATCGGTAAAACCGTATTCCATTGGACAACCAAACCTCTTTAACACTAAAATCCTTCCTCTTACCGACGTGTCTTCGACAGCTTATCGATATGACTTCTTTCATTGCCCACTTGCTTTCTTTTTTTTTTATCTTCCTGACGCACCGATCAAACCCTTGATCCGTTGAACCCTTTGAACCAAATGAATGGTTCAACCATCGGTCAGACACACTACTATCGACAGACTTAAAAGACTTTCCGCCGATGCATTTGGTTACTCCGATGAACCTTTCCTCTTTTAACTCCGTTGAACAAATTGACCCTTGTGATTTCACAGATCTATTCCATCTGCAAACATACAGACTTTTGCACTTTGCCAATCTAGCACATGAGGATGCTAGGGTTTATCAAAGCATGCTACAAACAATCTAGCAACCATGGAATGAACAAACAGAAAGTACAAAACAAGAACACAAGCTAATATATACAACCATTCCACTGATTACGAAGTAATCCAACCAGTGGAATGGGCTAAGAACCCATTTCGATTCCAAAACAGAAAACTGATTACGTAGTGAATTCAAAAACTAGAAAGGTAACACAAATATAATAATCTTATTACTTTCAGAGATGCATACAGATATCTGATTTCACAGTTGCACAACTCAATCTCACAACTACTGCTCTGTCTATTATATTCTCCCCTGAAATTGATTTGATTAAGGCTATTTATCTACTCACTATGAGTAGTACTAACTTGGTTCCCAATGGCTGGGAGACAATTCCAAGCAGTTGGGAGATAACAACCAACTAACAAACTCTTAACAGACTAACAACCTTGTCATTACAGATTGACAAGTGTCCAAGAGACTTGCACAGAAAATTAAATGCAAACTACAATAACCTGTATCGGTCAAACATATTAAGACCTTAGTGTTCTCCCTCTGATGTATAGTTGGCTTGTTGAAGGGGTGCTCCTGCACCACTCATGATGTAAAACCAACCCCATTCTATGTATCCTTGATTATTGGTCAGCACCTAGTGTATAACTGCTTGATTGACTCAGGTGTAAGTAGCTTTGTGATGCCAAAACAAATAGTAGATAAGATGGGTTTGACATATGAACCGCTATCCAAAGTAGTAGTACAACTGGATGGAACATCCATCAATACCATTGGGGTTATTAAGAATTTGGGTCTTGCCCAAAATTTTCAATACCACAGGTTATATATGTTATAGACCTACCCTCATACTTTGCCATATGCCTTTCTAGGGACTTTACAACAAAGTTGGGTGGTTATTTGTTAGTTGATTGGTCACATATGTGTTTTAGGACAAGATATGGTACAAGAGTAACTGTTAAATCTGAACCTATTGCCAAAGATCATATTGAGTCCTATATCCCTAGTGCTATCAATGATAATTTAACTTACCATGAAGAGGAATAGCCTATTGTCCAAGATAGTAATACCCCAATAGAGAACATAGGTGATTTGTTTTTAGACAAATGGGCATGTAAAAACCATGAAGATGACCCTTACAAACACATAGAAGAAGTAAGGCTAAGAATTTACATGATCCATGAGCATAATATTATTGTTCCTAACCTCATGAAAGGAGAAAAATAGCAGGGAAAAAATAGGAACATCAAGGTAATGATTTATGGCAGCTTTATTTTGATCGTGCAAGAAGTAAGATATGTGCTGGTGGAGGAGCCATGCTCATTTCCCCTAAAGGTGAGAAATACTATGCAACCTTTAGATTTTCTTTCAGTTGTACTAACAATACAATAGAGTATAAGGCACTCATTCATGGTTTGGAATGGGCCAGGAAGAAAAACATCAAGTGCTTGTAGGTATTTGGAGATAGTGAGTTGGTTACCAATCAAGTAAGGAACATAAATGTCACTAAAATGACTTGCTCAAGTCATACAAGCACATAATTTGGAATATAAATGAAGAATTTGAAGCTTTCAATCTACTATCCCCACCAAGAAGCCAAAATAAGCAGGCTGATAAACTAGCTGCAATTGGGGTTGAATTTGACATTCCCAAGGAGATAAAAAATGTTGAAAGACAATAGTATGTCAAGGTGGTTGTGTGAGAGGAACCTCCTGCAACAATATAATGAAAATACACGAAATAACAAAAATATATAAATAGCAGAAACACAGAAGGAATTTATTGATCGCACGCTACTTCAAGGGGGCAACCTCCTTTGAGCAAGCTCAATACAATAAATTCATGGATGCCTTCATTGGCCCCAACACGTACTTATATACTAAGTCTAATCTGAATAACTATTACCTCCCATGAATCTGGGATAATACAATATACTCACGGGACAACTTACAAAGCATATGTGTCCAAAAGTAATATACTAACAAAGTAAAGAGAACAGTTAAACATGATTTCCTAACATCCCCTCCCTCTTAGAAAAGATTTGTCCTCAAAGCTTAAGATGTGCAAATTTTTGTTGAATCTAAAGGAGTGGTTCCCATGTAGCATCCTTTGGTTGCACTCTGTGCCACTGAATTAATACCTCTTTGATGGATCGAGAGAGAAGCTGGCAAGTGCACCTATCAAGGATTGCCTCCAGCTCCAAAATCATGGATCCTTCATTATCAGTTCTAGTAAAATAATTTGTTCTTTGATATTGGTGCCAAGAACTTTCTTTAGACAAGAGACCTGAAATACTGGATGAATGCAGGAAGAAGGAGGAAGCTCCAATTTGCAAGCAACTGACCCAATCTTCTGAAGAACCTTATATGGCCCATAGAACTTTGGAGCTAGCAATGACACCCTTTGAGTTTCAAGGATGATTGCTTGTATGGCTATAGACGAAGAAAAACCATATCACCTACTTGAGAATTGCGCTCAAAATGGTGTTGATCGACTTGTTGTTTCTTTCAATTTCTTACCATGTGAATATTGTCTTGCAAGATGTGAAGAATCTGATCCCAGGTTCAGAGAACCATGTCGACTACTTAAACTGGTGAATTGCTGGGGGTGTATGGAAGGAGCAGTGGCAGTGCCTGACCATAGACTATTTCATATGGGGTCATTTTAAATGTTGTGTCATAGGAGGTATTGTACCACCATTCAGTGAGAGGGAGCCACATTGCCCACTGATGTTGTTGTTCTGAGGTGAAGCAACGAAGATAAGTTTCCAAACATTTGTTGATAATTTTAGTCTGACCATCTATTTGTGGGTGATACCCTGAACTCATCTTTAGTTTGGCGCCAGTGTGTCGAAATAGTTCTATCCAAAACTGATTGGTGAAAGTTGCATCACGATCTAAGACAATGGAAGAAGGGATGCCATGAAGACGAAACATCTGGTCCTTGAAAATTTGTGTGACTAAGGAGGTGGTATAGGGATGGTTGAGGGCACAAAGATGACTATATTTGGAGAGGTGGTCAACCACAACCAAGATCACTGTCTTCCTTCCAAATTTAGGGAGCCCCTCAATGAAATCTGTAGAAATATTTGTCCAAATCCATGTAGGTATGGGCAAGGGTTTGAGCAATCCATGAAGGAGTGTCGTTTCACCCTTGTTGCGTTGGAAGGTATCAGATTCAGCCACCATATGTTGAATTGTCCTTTTCATTCCCTTCCAAATCAAGTTACACCATGCCTGCTCATAAGTTTGAGGAACCTAGAGTGCCATGTCGATGGAGAAGCATGGAGTTCATAGAAGATAGCCTGCTAAAGATCTATGCTTTGGGGAAGCACCAGACGACCCTTGTATCTCAGAGAAGCACCATCCCAAGAGTAATGCGGTCCAGCAGAAGGGTTATTGGCCAACTATTGAAATATTTGAGATAATGAAGAGTCATTGACATAGCCATCCTAGACAGATTCCTACCAATTTGGAACAGGCATAGAAATAGCTAAAAGACAAGCTTTATCATCAAATATGCGAGAAAGAGCATCTGGCACAATATTGTCCTTACCCTTCTTGTAAGCGATCTCATAGTCATAACCCATGATTTTGCTAACTCATTTCAATTGTGCTGGGGAGGACACTCATTGTTGTAGGAAATATTTTAGACTCTGGTGATCAGTCTTGATGCAGAAATGATTCCCTAGTAGGTATGGCTGCCACTTTTGTACTGCATGCAAAATAGCCATCATTTCCTTCTCATATGTAGAGAGTACTAAATTCTTGCCAGAAAGGGCTTTGCTGGTGAATACAATGGGATGTTCATCTTAAAGGAGAACAACATCAAGTCCATTGCTACAAGCATCACTCTCAATAGTGAAGGTCTTGGAAAAATCTGGTATAGCTAGAACAGGTGCAGTACACATAGCTTGTTTCAATTTTTTAAATGCACACTCAGTAGCATGTGTCCATGTAAAAGTATCCTTTTTTAACATAGTTATTAATGGAGCTGCAATCTTCCCATAACCCTTGACAAACTTGCAATAGTAGCCAGTCAGTCCCAAAAAACCATGAAGGCTCTTGAGTTTCTAAGGATGCGGCCAATTTTTCATGGTATTTATTTTTGTAGGATCTACTCGTACCCCTTGGGCTGAAACAATATGCCCGAGATACTCCACTTCTTCCTGGCCAAAAATACATTTAGACTATTTTGCACAGAGATGATGATTAGAGAGAACTTGCAGTACGAGATCCAGATGTTGGAGATACTCAACCCATGTTTTACTATAGATGAGGATATCATCGAAGAAGACCAGAATGAATTTCCATAGGTAGGGCCGAAATATTTTATTCATCAATGCTTGGAATGTTGAAGGAGCATTAGTGAGTCCAAAGGGCATGACCAAAAACTCATAGTGGCCATCATGCATGCAAAAATCCATTTTAGGGATATCATCCTCATGAACCTAAATTTGGTGATACCTAGAATGAAGATCCAACTTGGAAAAAAAATGAGCACCATGAAGCTCATCAACAACAGGAATTAGAAACTTATCCTTGATTGTGATGTGATTAAGTGCTTGAAAGTCAATGTAGAGGCGCCATGACCCATCTTTTTTCCAGACAAGAAGAACTGGTGAAGAAAAGGAACTCGTACTAGGGCAAATAATACCTTTCTTCAGTAAGTCTTGAATGAGCATCTCAATCTCTATCTTTTGGTGAAATGGATAGTGGTAGGGCCTGATGTTGGGAGGAATTCTTCTAGGAAGGAGATAAATACATTGGTCCTGAGGTCATGAAGGTGGCAATCCCACTAGTTCGACAAAGACACATGCATACCTATCCAAAATTCATTATAGATCTGAAGGAGTAGAGGAGACCACTGATGGTTGCATCTGAATGGAATGGAGCTGAGCAATGACACTATGTGAATTCTTCTTAAGAAGCGTTTCCATGTGATTTGAACTTATGATGCTGAGAGACCCTGGTTGTAAGCCCTTCAATGTGTGTTTTTGCCCATTGTCTAAAACATGCATCCAAAGTTCAGCAAAATCCCATAAGATGGGTCCAAGTGTGTGTAACCATTGAGCACCCAAAACCAGATCAAATCTACCTAAGGGCAAGGCAAACATGTTAGAGCGCAGGTTATAATCTCCAATAGAGATACACACATTGCGACACTTCCCTTTACAAGGTAATGTGCCCCCATTGGCAATCATGACTTCAAAGCTGGAGCAAGGATGGATAAAACAATCATCCTATTTGGTGATCTGAGGGTCAATGAAGTTATGAGTGCTACCAGAATCAATGAGTATTGTAAGAGGGAGCTTCTTAAAGTAACCCTTGACCCACATGGTTTATGGGGTGGTGACTCCTGCTAAAGCATGGAAAGAGATCTCTGGGTGGTCTTCCTGAGAAGTAGGGTCAACAGGTAGCTATTGAGTTTTGACATGATCATCTACTATATCCTGAACATCTTCATAAACTTCAGTTGTAGGCAGAGAATCCACATCCAAGAGATAGAGCTTTTGCTCAACACGTCTATGTCCCTGAGTGAATTTCTCATCAAAATTATAATAAAGCCCTTTTTCTCTACGTGCTCGCATCTCTACTTTAGTCAAATGCTTGATAGGAGTTTTTCTAGGAGCTGACGTGATTGGAGGTCTTTGGGAAACCATATTTATGAATGGAACATAATTGGATTTGGATTGCTATTGAGCTATGATCTTGTCCTCTACCAACTTAGCCAACCCTAGGGCTTCCATCATTGTGCTGGGATGGAACATTTTAACCTCAGATTGGATTGCATACTTCAGACAACTGACAAAACAACTCCTAAAGAATTCATCAGACAATCCCTCTGTGTGATTGACCATTTTTTCAAATTCTGTTTGATATTCTCTCACAATGCCTATTTCATGAAGTTTAGTGAGTGCTCCTATGAAGTCATTAAAAGCACTAGGGCCAAATCATTGCAAAATGAGTTTGTAAAAATCTGTCCATTTTGGCTCTTCATGAGCCTTGATGTACCAACGGAACCATTGAAGGGCTTCACGTTCCAAATGAAAGGATGCAAGTGGGACTTTGTTGACATCAAAAGTATTATGCAGACTGAAATATTGTTCTACCTGATATATGCATCTAGTCGGATCATCACCATTAAAGCGAGAAAAATCAAGCTTCGGCCCATGAAAATTGTTGGAAGAAGAGAACCCAGTGTTTGCAGAAGGGTTTGGCTACCATTTATTGTTCATGGCTAAATGCTGAAGATTGAGGCCAATAATTTTTTCATCTAGATCTTGGAGTTTGGTCTTGAGGGTTGCAAGTTCATCCTCCATGCTTTCTGCTCCTATGTAGGTGACAACCATAACCAAGAATTTTTTTTTTTGGGAATGGACAAAAAAACAAAAATAGAAACTTTTTTAGTAAAGGAAAATTTAGATTTGGGAAAAACTTCTATGGGCAATTAGGGTTTGACTAGGTTTTGGACACATTCTGAGGGAAAGGGAAGTAGATAATGGGGATTTCAGAAGTGGGGTGAAAGAATGGGAAATTTTGTGCAAGAGGGAGCATAAATATGAAATGAACACTGTGGTAAAATTTGAAGGCTATTAGGTGAGAATCAAAGAAGTTATGGCAAACCCTAAAAATAGACAAATGTGGGATTTCTAGCTTTAATAAGTGGAATTTGGGATAGGGTCCTCAAGGAAGGAAATATGCAGAATGAAATTTTAGGGGTTCCAGTAAATTTTAAGAGGAAATAGAGCTAAAGAAAGGAAGATATGGGCCCCAAGTATGTTCGGCTTCCTAAAGGTTCAGGGGAGTCACTCGGCTACCAATGTTGTCCAACGGCTTGTGTATTGCGCAGTACCCCTCACTCCATGGATCAGGTAAAACTAATAACCACTTTGCCACAAACGATAGCTCTTGGTTTACCTCACAGATGGGAACTAGTCAATCAGGTAGGGGCCATTACCCTTTTTGCTGGTAGGTCCTCTCAATGAGCCAGCTACTTCAGGGTTCCTGTGGTACTCCTCACAATGAGTTTTAGGGCTATATGCCTAGGCACTTCCCATAGTTAAGCAGATAGGGATATTCCCTAATCTGAACCTACAATTGAAATGAACAGTACGTATGTGAAAAATAAAGAACTACTACAATAATCACAAAGGCTGGAGGCCACTGCGAAAAATGTTTTTGACAGAAATTTCATCTAGCGAGCCCAAGAAAGCACTCTGATACCAGATGAGAGGAACCTCTTGCAACAATATAATGAAAATGCATGAAATAACAAAAATATATAAATAGCAGAAACATAGAAGGAATTTATTGATTGCAAGCCACTTCGAGGGGGCAATCTCCTTTGAGCAAGCTCAATACAATAAATTCGTGGATGCGTCCATTGGCCTCAACATGTACTTATATACTAAGTCTAATCTAAACAACTATTACTTCCCATGAATGTGGGATAATACAATATACTCACAGGACGACTTACAAAGCATATGCGTCCAAAAGTAATATACTAACAAAGTAAAGAGAAGGGTTAAATGCGGGTTCCTAACATTGTGAGGCCATCAATCCCAGATAACAACATCCACTGGCAAGTGTTTGACATTGATAAGCAGATTTCTAATTTCCTTATTGAAGAGGCTAAATTCTCAGCTGAAAATCAACACAAATTACAATAGCAGTTTGGAGATCAAATCCTTTAACTCAAGACAAACAAGCTTCCAAATGGCTTTGTTACCTTGGAGTCTATTTTTAATTCAGATGATCAGAAGAGAAGAGAAAAAGCCAGCATACTGGTAAAGGAAGAACATTATGAATCTGTTGAAATCTTCAAGGATAAACTCCTCAAGCTGGGAAAGGTATGTACCAAGGAAGAAAAGCATACATTCATTTTATTGTGTCAAAAATATGATGACATCTTTTCTTGGGAATACCAAGATCTGAAAGGATTTAATCCAGAACTAGCACATCACACCATTGAGCTAGAACCAGATGCAAAACTTGTGAGGCAAAAGCAGACATCCTGGGTGTCAAATTTGGTGCCTGTGAGAAAGAAAAATGGCAAAATTAGATTGTGTGTTAATTTTAGGGACTTAAATAGGGCCTCATTAAAGGACCATTATCTACTGCCCTCAATGGAGCAAATATTACAAGTTGTATCAGGTTTAGAGAGATTCTCATTACTCGATGGATTCTTAGGTTATAATCGGATTTTAGTGAAAGAAGAGGATCAGTTCAAAACAACCCTCATAGCAAAATGGGGAACCATGGTCTACAACAAGATGCCCTTCGGACTATCTATTGATCAAAATGTTAGTAACAACAACAAGAAATAAAAGTTACACAACCTTTATTTATCTTGAAAGATACGATAAATTCAAAATGAATTTATGATCCCAAGTCTACATGCATTAGTTCATAATGATCTAACGTTACTCAGAGGTTGATGTGTGTTGTTGTTTTCCATTAGAGGCCTTATGTATTAAATTTTAAGTATCTGTATCTTGATATCTAGATGTTACTCTATTTCCCTGTTATCTGTAAATTCTTAACAAGTGATCAAATCTTACAATATTTAAGAAAATCATGCAAATATTTGTGTAAGTGTGATCAATTCTTCTAAAACTCTCTTTGATTTATTCAAATTGATTTAATCTTTTCTTATTTTTCTTCTGCACTATAAATTTGTTGAAATAATGTTCCTATAAGCATATATTTCCATGATTCTTTTCATTATTTATGATTCTTTGCATGATATTTACTGTTCTATATGCATTTTGTCTAAATATGCATATAATCTTCATATATTTACGGAGGTTTGCATATTATGTGTTTTGCTTGTCGTTTATCTGTATATTTTTAGTTATGGTGAGAGATTTAATGAAATTTAAATAAAATTAAATTAAAGCTTTCTAAATTTAGTGAAATGAATGAATCTTCAGTCATTGATCCACATATATCCTTGATACTTTCATGAAGGAGAAGAAAATCAAACCATATTTTCACTAGGTCATTCCACAACTAGATATGATTGATGTGAATCTTCAAAGGAAAGGACAATAACAACATTCAAAAACTCAAATGCATTCCAAGGGATGTAGAAAATCACATGAACATCAAGATATTATCCAAAGATTACACAAGATTTACGATTGTTTGTAATCACATGTCTTCATCTTCATTAAGTATGCAAAAGGAT
This sequence comes from Cunninghamia lanceolata, assembly GCA_027924645.1. Classification (NCBI taxonomy): domain Eukaryota; kingdom Viridiplantae; phylum Streptophyta; class Pinopsida; order Cupressales; family Cupressaceae; genus Cunninghamia; species Cunninghamia lanceolata. The sequence continues at coordinate 7,175,134 of BSBN01000596.1, forward strand.
TATATATTTACAACTGACTTTGAGAATTGGTCATGACATTCAACAATCCAATCTCAATTAAGCTTCAAATAATCTTATACAGAGAATTCCACCTCCTTTTATAGGACAAGGAGAGGAATCTATTATTAAAGATCCTACGATCAAGATTTATCTATTATGATCAACGGTTCATCTTACTTTAACCAAGTCAACATACAAATTATGTGGCACTAGTTGCCAATTGGCAACTATCTGGTAAGATACAGATGGCACTCTAGAATATTCTAGGATCTTTTATTTAGTCAACCAGACTGCAAGTGGAAAAATGACAAAAATGTTGGCAAGAGACACATTGGAGCTTCATGATTGTTGTCATTGATGGCAACAAAGTTCATCCCACACATCCGCAGGACATAGTGTGCCTATACCGGAAGTCAGATTGAAGAGTGTTGTGGTCCGGTAAGCAAGAATAGAGTGTTGTTGCAAGGTCTGACAATCAGGCCCAGATCTCTCAGAGGAAGTATCTTTGGAAAGTGTGGACTTGGGGAAGTCAAGAGGAGTACCTTGACTAATAGATTCCAGGAATTGAGCCTCCGATGATGGAGTGAGGAGATATGAGCTTTCAAGTATTGGGGTCCTATTTGTCAGAACAGACAGAGGAAGAACTGACCGGCAGAGCATTAGACATTATTCTGGATAAGATATTGATGATGATCAAGGTTCCTAAGGTATCATTCATGATTGGCTGACATGTTAAATGACTTCTATAAGTATCTTTTTGATCCATATCACTTGGTAAGCAAGGACTCAGCCGACATACTAAAGTTTGGGAAATACTGACTATTCTGGATGCCGACTAGGAAGAGGATGAAATCCTTTGTGCGGATATATATATACCAAATGAATTTAGATGAGGAGGTGTGTGGGTGTTGTGAAGTACAAAGAAAAGTAGAAGAGTAGTGTGAAAGCAGTAAGGCAGGTCTGGTATGTGAAAGGACAACAACACTAAAGAAGAGAAAGGATGAAGTGCAGTAGATTAGTGTATTGAGCCTAACTGGAACTAAACCTTAGCATATATGGATGCTTCTCATTAGTTCAAGGATCTTGTTATTCTTCTTACAACTTGTAGATAGTGAGTCTCTTGTAGGCAGTATGCCTCTTGTGAGCAGTGTGCTCAGGTAGTGAGCCCTAATTGGCAACTGCCATTTTGTATTTCTATTCTTCTAATAGAGAATACAATCTTGGGTTAATCACCCCGTGGTTTTCTCCCTTAATAGGGTTTCCACGTCAAAAATATTGTGTCATGTGTATTTCCATTTCATGGTTATGTTTGCTTATTTGAATAGATGCTGCATTAATTATTAAGAAAGTTCAGAAAGCTGAAATAATTAAGATAACTGATTCGCCCCCCCTCTCAGTTATCAACAATTGGTATCAGAGCTAAGTTCCTCCTAACAAAGCCTAACAACTTGAGGAAGATCTGGGAATTAAGATGGATGTGTATGGTATGAGGGACTTCAGTCTACCCTAGATGATCTTGAGCAATCTAATTCTAAAGTCAATGAATTGAAGGAAAGACTCAAACAGGCTGATGATTTCATAAATGAACTAAAAGGGAAACTAAGTCTCTCTATGAAAAAGAGAAAGGAACTACTTTAGCAATTAGTAAGTCAAGGTGAAGCAAATGATACAAATGGAGATCTTAAGGAGAAAACCAAGTTATGTGAAAAATTATCAAAAGAGATCATCATGGTAAGACATGAAATGGAATCAGGAGTCATGAAATTTACCCAAGAAATTGAAGAGAAAAGAAAAATTGAAGATGATCTAAAACAATCTCTCAAGGAGAAATCAGAAGACTATCACAAGATGGATAGAATAATCAGACATCTTGAATCCGATCTTGAAGATGCTAGAGATAATGAAGAAAAACTAGAAGATCAAATTGTCTCTCTTAAAAGGGATCTTCAAACAATAAATGAATACAAAGAGAAATTCAAGATAAGTTCTGCTCAACTTGAAGTTCTTCTTGAAAGCCAAAAGAGGATAGATGACAAGCGTGGCTTGGGATATGAGAAAGGTGAGAGCTCTGGATCCGGTCAGAAGAAGTTTGAATTAGAAAATCCAAGAAACAGGCCTAGAAGACCTCCGGTGAGGCAACCTAATGCTCAAAGATATCCATCCTTCAATGGATACTGCCACAACTGCAATAACTTTGGTCATAAAGCTAATCGGTGCAGGAAGAGAATGAATCAGACTAATACATCCTTCTCCGGACAGTGTTTTAACTGCAAAAGGTATGGTCACAAATCTCATGAATGCAGAAATATGCAAATGAACAATTCATTCAATGGTAGATGTTTTGCATGCAATAGAATGGGTCATATGGCTAATCAATGTAGATCAAGAGGACATCAATCAAATATGCAAAGAAATGTTGTTTGCCACAATTGCAATAGATCTGGTCATATTGGCAAATTCTGTAGACGCAAGAATTAGGACAAAAGAGGTCTGGTACATCATAATCAGAATCAAGACAAGGGAAAAGGAAGAGTGAATGTGGATGAAGTCAAAAGTGAGATGAACAAGATTTGGTTGAAGAGAAGTACATAAAATGTAGGGGATGGATCCGCACCAGAATCTGGTGCTGATATTCCTTCCAGAAATTAAAAAGTGAGCTTTGGCTCAGGGGGAGACACAAAGAAAAACATTCTCCCTAGCCAGTTAATTGGTACTAGAACTAGCACAAGGAGAGTTGCGGATTAAAGAATTCACAAAGGGACATCCAAATAAGGTTTGGTTAAGAGATGAAAGATCTGCAATAAGTTTTGAATAGGTTGAAGACTAATCCAGTTCATTAGTCATCCGGTGAGAAGTAGGTTTTTCACAGTTAAATCCAACATCATTCAAACTATGGAATCTTAATCTGCGGATAGATCAAATGATTAAGAAAGGGAAGATAGATTATCACTATTCTCCAAGAATAATTCTAAGTGTATCTCAGTGATCCGGAAAAGATCGGTCTCAGAATAAGATGAACAAGGCAACCGGAATGACTTAGGTTGTGCATTTATTACAGTATGAAATTAGGGCTTTCCTAGAAATAAAAGAGTTCATTCGTTCGTCATTTGTACATTTGCACTCAAGAAGAAAAGAAAAGGAGCTCTACAACAAGTTGTCTCAAACTCTCAAAGATTAATCATTGGAGTCGATTCATCCAGCAAAATAATTTGGCTCATTCAGTGAACCCTAGAAGCGTAAAAGGTATTTTCTGTTGCTGAATATCTCTCTATAAATCTTTTGAAAATGGCTACTCTGAATGTGGTGAAGATTTCTGATAGGTTATGCCCTAAATTTAAGAAGCACCCATACAAATCCCTAGAAGTTGATCCCCTAGGTGCTTTTTCAAGCATTCTGCATGGGGTTCTGCATGTAGAAGATGTTAGGGCATATATTCATGTGAGTATTGAAGAATTTGGGGAATCTAAGTTGGTCGATATCTATCACAAGCAATTGATATATGACTCATTCGAACTCAAAACCTAGTATAAAGCTATCCGGGACAAACATTTTGCACAATGCATTCATTTCCCCTATTTTTTGGAGGATGAATGGGTTTGGTATATTCTGAGCCGAATGCATGACAACTTCATGTGGTTGAACAGGCCGTTTAAGATCACTAAGGATGCCATTAAGGCTGTAACCAGATTACACTCAACCAGTGAGATGCCTATTCTCAAATCTGTCAAAAACCAAATTGTAAGTGAGGCTACCGGATCGAAGTTTGATAAAGAGCAATGACTATTGAGGATATCACAGATCTAGATATCAAGTTTGCATCAATGATAATTGGATATAAGATATATCACTCTAGCAGGGAGAATTCAGTATCTGGAACTGCTATATATACTGCTTATGAAATGTTGAGGAAGAATGCAAACTATGATCTTTGTGAGCTCCTTCTGAACCAACTCTTAGAGAATTTGTAGAAGATAAAGAAGGATAAGAAGAACTCCTTCAAATATGGTGGTTTGATACTCTGCCTATTCTTTTATTACATGAATGAGCTTCCCGGATCTAGTGGCTGGGTATGGCAGAATGATAGACTAGTAGCCATTCAAATAAGAGATTATATACATGGGCTTGGTGATGCCAAGGCACAGAATATAGCTCTCTGGGGCTATTTCAAGAATTTTCAGAGCATGATGGAAGCAAGAGAGAGAATCCCCCAATCTTTAGTTGAAAAATATAAAGATACAACATGCTTTATGGTAGAAATTGATCAGTGCCTAATGGAGGCAGTGGAACCAAGAACAATGTGGATCATGCCAATGGGGTATGAAGTTGATGAGAAAATTATAGAGCTGCATGTTCAACACATGCTAAGTCAGCCCAAGGATCCTAAGGCAAAAAGGTTTGGAACCTTTGAAGAATTAAGTATAAAAATCCATGTGGAGCTCAGACAATCGGAGATGAAGAGAAAAGTGAGAAAAGAGGTAGAAGAATTTGCCAAGAGGCATGGAATCTCAAAAGAGGCACTTGATGCACATAGAGAAAAGATGGAAAGAGTAGAGAAAGAGAAGGAAGAAGCAGAAAAGGAAAGTGATCTGGTAGAAGCCCCCTCCTAGACCAGATCCTCTAAGAGGTCTGCACCTACAACTGCTAAGACCTCAAAGGCATCAAAGCCGGAAGCAAAACCATCCGGTAAAGCAGAGAAAAGAACTAAGACAAAGGCCACAAGGTCTTATATCAGTCAAAAGGATGAAGAAGAGATAGAATCTGATGAAGAGATCAAGAAGATGATGAAGAAGAAGAAAGTATCCAGTGAAGATAAGGAGGCTGAGGCAAAAGAGTTTGTTGAAAGACCCACTCTGTCCTTAGATGATGTAGTCAAAGTAGTCACTATGTATGGGAACCTGCAACCAATAACAGAATTCTATGATGCATAGAATGATGTAGATAAAAAGATTCTGGAGGAAGCCATAGTTAAGTATTTAAACATATACAATAAGGCTTTTATTTAAATCATCTCTCTAATTCCCAAAAGTTTAGAGAAAGAACTTGAAATGAGGAAGAACAATGCCTGAGCAAAAGATCTAGAAATCTGGGAACAAATTGCTATTCAACTTTATCCCTCCATCACTCCAAAGCAAATAAACATGGTCTTTAAAGATTGCAAAGATGAGTTCAGGAGAAAAGCTAGAATGAATCAACTTATGCTTGGAGAAACTGATAAAGTGGCAAAAGAAACTAAAGAAATCCTCAGGAATGCCTACAAAAGATTCAATATTCCTGTCATAGAGGACTTAGGTGATGAAACATCTGCCATGGATGACAAAGAAGAATCTATTGAGATAGTAGTAGAAGAGGTAAAGGAGACAGGTGAAGAGAAAGGTAAGGACTTAGATTCCTCTGCTCTGGAAGAGGAAGTCCAAGGAGAAGTAAATCTGAACTCTCTAGCAGTCTCCGGATCTAAAGGAGAAGAAAGTATAAAAGAAAAATCCAGTCAAGAAGAACAAGGAAAGGGAAGAGAAGAAGAGTCAAGGATAGAAAAAGCTACAGATGATAGTGGTAAGGCTGCAGAAGGAGAGAAAATTTTGTCTCCGGCAAGAGACACAGTAGAAGCAGTCAAGGATTTCTTGACCAAAGAGATGATGGAATTTGATGAACCAGAATTACTTCAAGGTCCATTCAATTTTGATTCCCTCTCTCCAGTGCAAACCATGAAGCTAGCATCCTTCACTCAAGCAAAGGCAAAAGAAAAAATGTTGAAGTCTCACATGGAAGACTATGAACTCATAGAAACTACATCCGGTGTACTGGAAAAGATCATGCCATCCTTCCAAAAGGATCCTACAGCATCCACATCCGGTAATCTAAAGTCTCTTGTAAATTCTGTTAGTACACATTTTGATTCTTTCAAGAAAGCAGCAGAAGAGAAAGTCTGGAAAGAGTTTTTGGATAAGAGATTCTTGGAGTTACAAGGGCTTATAACTAATGATAGGAGAAATATGGACATTGGGATGAAGAGCTTAGAAAATGCTCTTAAGGATGGAGGAGAAGTATATAAATTTTGTATATCCTGGACTAAAGCAACAAAGGATATTGAGAAGAAAGTAAAAGAACAAGAGGATAAACTGTCAAACCTCTCTCAAAATTTTGATCCTCTCACTGTATCCATAATAAGCTAGGAATGTCAAACTATTGTAATCTTGAATGAAATTAGGAAGCTTGAGAAGGAAAGGAAGAACATATTAAGTAGAATGGGTGAACTTAGAAGGATGATTATCCCTAAGTTAGAGGCCATACACGAAGCCCTAACTGATGCTCAGACCACAGCCCGGACTAGTGATCTGACAGATCTCAAGAGGGCAGAAGCTTTTGCATTCCTATTGAGTGGTCACATCTCAATTTTGGACAGGATGAAGTTGAGTTGGGCAACAGAATTTGCCCAATTGAAGACATCTTTTGCAGATATACTTTAGTATATGTAAGTATAAGCATGTATATATACTTATGTGGCTAAGTATAGATTATTTTTGGAAATTTTGGTATGCGGACCCTACCCTTTGCCATTGATGTCAAAGGGGGAGTGAGGAACAGTGAAATATGTGGAATCTAGTTAAGGGGGAGCTCCAGAAAAGTGTACATTAGAAGAGAGCATCAACCAAGGGGGAGTATAGTATAACACTTAGTCATTTTTCACTAAGTATTGCCATCAATTCCAAAGGGGGAGATTGTTGGCAAGATACACATTGGAGCTTCATGATTGTTGTCATTGATGGCAACAAAGTTCATCCCACACATCTGCAGGACATAGTGTGCCTATACCGAAAGTCAGATTGAAGAGTGTTGTGGTCCGGTAAGCAAGAACAGAGTGTTGTGGCAAGGTCTGACAGTCAGGCCTGGATCTCTCAGAGGTAGTATCTTTGGAAAGTGTAGACTTGGGGAAGTCAAGAGGAGTACCTTGACTGATAGATTCTAGGAAATGAGCCTCTGGTGATGGAGTGAAGAGATATGAGCTTTCAAGTATTGGGGTCCTGTTTGGTAGAACAGATAGAGGAAGAACTGACTGGTAGAGCATCAGACATTATTCCAAATAAGATATTAATGATGATCAAGGTTCCTAAGGTATCATTCATGATTGGCCGACATGTTAAATGACTTCTATAAGTATCTTTTTGATCCGCATCACTTGGTAAGCAAGGACTCGGCCGACAGACTAAACTTTGGGAAATACTGACTATTCCGGATGCTGACTAGGAAGAGGATGAAATCCTTTGTGCGGATATATATATACCAAATGCATTTCAATGAGGAGGTGTGTGGGTGTTGTGAAGTATGAAGAAAAGTAGAAGAGCAGTGTGGAAGCAGTAAAGCAGGTCCAGTATGTGAAAGGACAACAACACTAAAGAAGAGAAAGGATGAAGTGCAGTAGATCAGTGTATTGAGCCTAACCGGAAATGAACCTCAGCATATATGGATGCTTCTCATCAGTTCAAGGATCTTGTTATTCTTCTTACAACTTGTAGACAATGAGTCTCTTGTAGGCAGTGTGCCTCTTGTGAGTAGTGTGCTCAGGCAGTGAGCCCTAATTGGCAAGTGCCATTTTGTATTTCTATTCTTCTAATAGAGAATACAATCATGGGTTAATCACCCCGTGGTTTTCTCCCTTAACAGGGTTTCCACATCAAAAATATTGTGTCATGTGTATTTCCATTTCATGGTTATGTTTGCTTATTTGAATAGATGCTGCATTAATTATTAAGAAAGTTTAGAAAACTGAAATAATTAAGATAACTAATTCACCCCCCCTCTCAGTTATCAACAAAAAATATCCTGAATGACACTTGTTGCAACATCCTCTTTACTCAGATGTGTAATGGGTAGAATCTGGATAATTTGATTTTGGTAGTTTTGTATGTGTATCCTCCTTTCACCAATTACATTCAAGGACCTAAGGTTGAGTTGCAATGTACTATCATACCCTACGTCACTACGAGATGTAGGAAAACTTGGATTTTTATGATTTGATTGCCAATTATCTTCTCTTATCCTCAATTACACATCAAAACCCTAATTATGCAAATATGACAACAAACGGATGAATATTGAAAAATGTTGCTACAAAAAGATGTAAAATGACAAATAGCTATGCACTTGTTTTCAAGGTTTAGAAGCAGAACAGTTAGGGACTAAAGAGCGGGCACCCAATTCCAAGGCCCTACTTTTTGTTGGGATCTATAAACAAGATTTGCAACCTGTTCCTACTGCATCAAAAATTTGTAACCTAGTAGTGAAGATTTCATGGGAGGACGAAGCTCTTCATGTCATGAGGAGATGATTACTCAAATCTAGAAATACAAACACATATACAACACAAATCTACTCTTGCTACACAATAAAAGCCTTGAATCACCTTTAGAATGCCAATGATCATCTAGTAATGCTCTAGTTTACAAATGAATGCCTAAAGATGCTTTTATATGCAACTACAAACACTCCCGCCAAGAATTTCGTAATTCAAACTTACTGTGTCGGCATAGGACCCAAACAATAGTCACAAGCCGACACCTAAAATTTGGGATTGGCCCAAAATAGGGTAGGACTAGGACACAGGAACCTAACTCCTCCCCCCTATTTTGGGTAGAGTTAGGTTCAAGGGATCCCCCTAGGTCCCATTTTTCATGAAGCTTAGGGCTCATTTCATCGAGATGTCAAAATATGATGCAAGATGTCCTAAATGTAAATAAAAGTTTCGGGAGCTAAACCTTATGAGGGAAAATCCCCCAAGGGGACATTTTCTGATGTTACATTTAGCCCCCACCTTAATATATGTATAAACATGAGGCCAAAACATGCATTAAAGTATTGCCAACAAACATAGGAAACACGCCAAGCATGGAGAAGACACACCAGACATATTGAAGACAATGATAGGCACGTAAAACATGGAGAAGACAGTTATAGTCATGCAAAACATAGAGAATATAGCAGATGCATAGAAGACAATTAATGCATAGAAGATAGGAATGATTTATTTTCTTTTCTTTTTCTCATATATATGAAATGCAGATGCAAGTACAAGGAAAGTAAACAAACCTCCCATAATGTAGGAATTACTCATCACACTGGTCTTTAAACTACATATGGGGCAACACACATGCAAGACACACCAAATCTCTCATAATGCAGGAAGTACTCATCACATTGGTCTTAGATTGCATATGGGGAAACAGATGCACCAAACAAAGTAAACACGCAAAGCACACACACTTTCAAGACACGGAGAAAACACGACAGACAAGTAATGGAGTGTTCCTATTTCTAGGTTCATCACCATCTCAGGCACATTATAGGCACACACCGACGATTGGGCTTCACCATAACAATAACTGAAGACATGCTTAAGGGTTGAGTTAGTCACAGAACCACTCCCCACCTCCCAATGAGGACTTTTTGAAAATGTCAGGATGGGCACTCTACACAAGAGATACACCATCCCCATCTTTGCAGAGGGATTAAGATGATTGATTGATTGATTGTAAAAAAACTCATATTGCAGGAAGTACTCATCACACTAATCTTTAAATTGCACCTGAGGACAAGCACATTGCTAACATCTACAATGGACAACTTACCTTATATATGCCCCCACCATAAGGTGGTTGATATCAGGTATCGATATCAAGCATGTTAAGGTAGGAAGAAAACACACAAGGGAACATAGACTTTTGCAAAGCCCATGCCCCCTACAGTTGACATGTACTTTATGATCCGCAAATGTTCCCACAAACACATCCCTGCAAGAAACATGCTAGTGTCTACATAATCATGATAATGCATATGAAATATGAGGCATGCAAGATTCAAGATAGACAAAGTGCATGGAACAACAATTTTGTTATGATTTGTAAATGAGATAAAAACATCATCAAAATCACTATGCAGAGAGCACAAGTGCTTCTAGTAGCCAAGCATCAGATAAAATATTACAACCCCATCGTCATATTAGGAACTATGTCCAATTTTTGATTTCTCACTAAAGGGAGGCTAGGTCTGCATCAATATAAATATTTTTTTCATCATCCACCTGCTAGATAGAAACACTAGAGGAAGGGAAATAATAAATAAGATAGGAGAAACACGTGTCTTAGGGACAGTCACATAGGAGGGTGCCCCCAAGTCACCAACTGCATCGTTATGTCCATAAGACACAACACACAATGATGAAATCAGAGAGAGAGGCAATATAGAAGAATGATTATACAAATAGAAGGTCACAATAGAGGTAGTCTCCTGGTATCCCAAACCTTACAAGAGAATCAATGGTCATCCTAGGAGGCCTAAACAACACATAACATATCACGGGGGAAGCACATCATGAGAGAGAGATAAAGGGTTAGAGATACTTACTTGTAGGATCTTCATATCAAATTTTTGAATTTGTGAACTTCTTGGAGAGGTACTCGATCATGTTTAGTGCAAAGTTTGAGTGGTTCTTATGAAAGTCTTGTTTATTATCATATGATGCTTGTTCTTTAAATCCTTGTTTAAATGAGACTTTTTGTTGCTTATGAGGGGGAGAACCATTATTATTTCCAACTGCTGACAGTCGTCTTACTCTTTTCTAATTTTTTGCAAGTTTTTATTATTGATGTCTATTGTAGTAACAAGAATCATCTTGTACCATCTCACTTGTTTGTATCAGTTGTTTCATTTGTTGTTCTGATATATTTTGATTACCTCCTGATCCATATAAGGATAACGGAGGAGGAACCTTAGTATAAATTCCATTTCTTCATGGACGAGGTGGTTATCCAACTTTTCTTTATCCACTTCAATCATACCCACGATATTATCATAGTCTAAATAATCATCATCCTCTACCTCTACTAGACCTTTTTCCAACATATTGTTATTAGTATGTTTAGGGAAAGGATTAATGAAGACTTGTAAATTTTGATTCGGTGGAGCAAGCAACTTATTTCCATTATCATTCACACCTGATACCTGAATGATATTTGAATCGATGAGGTCTTGTATTTCATGTTTAAGATGCATACATCATTCAGTATCATGTCCTTGTGTATAATGGAAATGACAAAAGTCATTAGCATCAAAGTAAGGTCCTTGTGCTCTACTAGGATCGATAGGCTTAATCGAGGGAAGCTTCAGAATGTTATTACTCATAGCTTGATTCATGATAGAATGATAAGACTCAGATATCAGAGTAAACTTTCTTGGTTGATATGATGTCTTCTTTGGATTAGTGATAGAAGACACATTAGAAAAATTGTTCATATTCTGTCCGTTAATCTTGATGAAACTCCTATTATTATTATTCCTCTTAAAGTTGTTTTGTGATGATCCACCCATGGATTGACTAACTTGAGTCGATGAGTTTTGGTTTTCATACTGACTAGATGAAAGTTGATAATCATGAAGGGCGATGCATGAATGTTGAAAGGAGTTATACTTCATCAAGAGGATCTTATCATGGATGTTAGGTTGTAGATTTGTAATAAACACCTTTTGAACATCCTCATCTTTCATCTGATACTGAATTTGCATATATAAAACTTGATACCGACTAATGAATTGAGTTAGCTTCTCTTTTGGACCTTGCTTGCAATGAACTAAATCAATTAAAGAGACTTGAGGTCCAATGTTTTCTTGAAAATGTTGTAAAAATTAATCAATCAACTGTGAAAAGGAGTGTATTGAATTTGGAGGAAAAGAGAAAAACTATTCTAAAGCAGTATCTTTGAGAGATCGTGGGAAAATTTTTGCCAACAAATCCTCTTCAAAATAGAAATCACTACACATAGTTGTGAATGCTGCCACATGAGTATTAGCATCACCTTTTCCATGATATTTTTCAAAGTGAGGAGTCTCAAACCTCTAAGGCATAGGAGTTCTCAAAATTGCATAGGAAAGGGGATTACAGGCATGATATTTTGGTATGTTAGGTTGCGAAGAATTTGTCAGATTTGTACCTTTTGTTGTAAAGAGGTCATGCCCTGCAAAAGTTGGTTTAGGATGGCATCATTGGGAGATGCAGTTTGCTATGAGGAATTGGGACCAAAGTGAGGAGGTGATTGAGCTTGAGATATGATAAGTAGAGGTTGTGAATAGGTCAATGGTGGTTGGACATAATGGTAGGTGGTAGGTGGTTGAGAATAGCTATATGTAATGGGAGGTTGAGAATAAGTGGGATGAAGAGGTGGTTGAGAGAAATTATTCATAGAAGAGGTCCCCTTAGAAACCAAATTCTGATATTTAAATCCCACAGATTTGTAACTAGTGCCATTAGATACTCCAATACCAGTGGTAGCATTAGTGCAAGCGTTTGCATCAGTTGTTAAGATCATTGATGTAAATGTAGATATTCTGGTAGTTGGTATAGGTATCAATACTTGAGTATGAGACAGTGACAAAGTGTTATTTATCACTTTTACACATTCAGTCACTAACATGATATTGGTTTGTACAATATGTGCTAAACCACGGATTGCATTAACACCGTCTTGTCCCTCTTTTATCAATTCTCTTACATGGTGAATCACAGGTACAACTTCTTTGGCTATCCTCTCAATTTGTACATAGTCTTGAAATTGAGCTAGGTCTTTGCCAAGTTTATCTATTTGTTCATCAGATACATATCCTATCATCTCAATAGTATCATCAATGTTATGATAAGTTTGCTCTTCCATTCTACTTGTGATAGGTGTAATATCATGTAGCATTTGTGTCTCTCCTTTTGTAAAGAAGGTGTTCAATGTGCCAACTTATTCAAGAGCACTAGATACCATGTGTCTTATGCTTCTTCTTAAAGGAATATTTCTCTTATGGCAGTGAGTTATTAGACTCATGCAAATCTAGGATGATGACAAGTTAAAACCTAGTGAAAATTCACTAAAATATGTGATTTTTTCACCAAATCTTAATGCAAAATAGCACGACAAAGGGTGTTGTGATGAAAATGATGATGGAAAGAAAATTATATCAGTAATAACAGAAACTTAATGCCAAAATATTTGTCACAACACACTTATAGTGCCACTCAAGATCAAACCCTAGTGAAAATATAGCAAGAATATGCAATTTTTCACAATATTTCAATTCCAAGACCTAGAAAAAGGGGTGTTGTAAAGAATTTTAGAAGGTACAACACATAATAGAAATTATATCAGTCACATACAATCATAAAATCTTTTACAACACACTTAGAGTACAATCTAGGTCAAACCTTAGGGCAAATATAGCAAAATTGTGCAAATTTTCACCAAATTTTCAATATAAGAGCCCAATAAAAAGGTGTTGTGAAGATTTTTAGGAGGGGTAGAAGATAATTACCCCTGATATCATCCAATTAGTGAAAAAATATTCTTTACAACATGCCCATAGTGCAAATTGAGAGAGTCAATAAGGCCAAATCTAGTGAAAATCAATGTTTTTCAAGCCCTAGGTTTGAGATCTTGATGTAAAATGCTATTTGAATGTTTTTCAAGCTAGTTTATGATGAAAATTAAATTCTCTCAGATCTAAAATTAATTTCCAAGCCCTAACATGCAAAATGCAAGTTCAAATCTAGTGAAAATCAAGGAAGATGCTAGTTTTTGTTGAAATTTTCTATGCAAAAATGCAAATTTTTGAAATCTAAATGCAAATTTACACTAAAATGAAACACTACAGCCAAATGCAAATTTTAATGAGTGTCTTAGATTAGTATAAAAATCTGAAACAAGATTTTCTCTACAAACCCTAGTTTTTGGATTTACTAGGTTATATGAAAAATGCAAAATTTCTAATAAAACCCTAGCAATTTTATGATAAAAATGCAATGCAATCTATTGAATTTTTGTAATTTTTTTAAATTTAACTCAAATCTAATGCAAAAATTAGAAATTTGATGAAATTCAAATTAATTGATGCAAAATAGAAGCCCTAAGATGTAATTTTTTTTTCAATTTTTTTTGTAAGTTTTCCAATGCAATAAGATGAATGATACTATGAATGAATGAAATAAAATCAAATCTGAAGAAAAACACTCAGCAAGGTGCAAACAAGTCCAATAAAACAGGTTCACCAAAATGTAATCGGTGGAATTTGGATAATTTGATTTTGGTAGTTTTGTGTGTGTATCCTCTTTTCACCAATTACATTCAAGGACCTGGGGTCAAGTTGCAATGTACTATCATACCCTAGGTCACTATGAGATGTAGGGAATCTTGAATTTTTATGATTTGATTGCCAATTATCTTCTCTTATGCTCAATTATACATCATAACCCTAATTATGCAAATACGACAGCAAACAGACAAAGATCAGAAAATGCTGCTACAGAAAGATGTAAAATGACAAATAACTGTGCACCTATTTTTGGGGTTTGGAAGCGAAACAGTTGGGGACTAAAGAGTAGGTGCCCAAGTCCAGGGCCCTACTTTTTTTTTGGATCTACAAACAAGATCTGCAACCTGTTCCTACTGCATCAGAGATTTTCCTATTGTGAAACTTCGAGGACTAAAGAGCGGGCACCCTAGTCCAGGGAGCTATTTTCTTCTCTGATCAGCAATTCTGGCACTTTGAGATACCCTCCTACAACTTCACTTTTCCTGTATCTTTGACCTGTAACTTGTAATCATGAAAACTTTGGGAGGGGGTTGTGGTGTTTAGAGGCTTGCCTCAGTCAAGCCCTAGAGAGACATTCAAGTCTTCTGAACACCATTGTCAGAGAGAGCGTGTGCCCTTGTGAGGCAAAGGAAAAAACCAAATCATAAATTCTCAAAAACACAAATGACATCACCTTGTAGTGAAGATCTCATGGGAGGAAGAAGCTCTTCATGCCATGAGGAGATGATTGCTCAAATCTGTAAATACAAACACATATACAACACAAATTTTCTCTTGCTACACAATGAAAGCCTTGAATCACCTTTAGAATGCAAATGCTCATCTAGTAATTCTCTAGTTTACAAATAAATGCCTAAACATGATTTTATATGCAACTACAAACAATCTCGCCAATATCTTCATAATTTAAACTTACCATGTCGGCATAGGACCCAAACAACGGTCACAAGCCGACACCCAAATTTTGGGACTGACCCAAAATAGGGCAGGACTAGGGCACGGGATTCCAAGTTCTCTTCCCCTAATTTGGGGAGGGTTAGGTTCAAGGGATCCCCCTAGGTCCCATTTGTCATGAAACTTAGGGCTCATTTCATTAGGATGTTAAAATATGATGCAAGATGTCCTAAATGCAAATAAAAGATCGAAGAGCTAAACCTTGTGAGGGAAAAGCCCTCAAGGGGACACGTTACAAGATGTATCCTCATCATGTACCTGCATCCCTATGTCTAACTTTTTGTGAGAATAATATGCTTGTACAAAAGTATCCACCTGGAATTTGCTGATTGTCTGAGCTCTCATATTAGCACATTTTAGTGCTCTTATCTACTCATCTAAAGACTCTAGCATAGATGTCCTGTTATCTGCTTCTTGATCATATGTCTTTACCTTCACATTGAGCTTAGACATCGCATCCATGACATCCTCCATAAAGAGTCCTATTGGATCCTTTGCCATTTCTTTAAATTTATCCTTGAATATCTCGATGACATCATCTGTCTCTGGTACTGCTTCCTCTGTTACATCTTCTAGTAGCTCTTCTAATACCTTCATTTCATCAGCTAGCAAGTCATGGATCTTAGTTTGAGTGTCTATCACTCTAGTCATGCTATCCTTTAATACATCGAATTCATTATTCATCTCAGTCATCCAGATATCCATGAGTGGCAAAGTTACATGGGTGACAATTTTATTTTTCAATAACTCTTCATCTGTCATCCCTTTGGCTCCTTTGAGTCTATCCATTGCATAATTGTATTTCTTTATCCTTTGAGAGAATTCAATCTTCAAAGAATCAATGGCATTCCTTAAATTGGACAATGTGCCCCAATTGGACCTGGAAGTCCTTATTAGCTTCTCTCCTAAGGTCATGAATCTTATGAACCACTTGTCCATAATATGAGCTTGTTGTTTTTGCACATCTAGACTAGCTATTTCCTCTTCACTTATTAATGTCAATGCAGGGTTTCTCTATAGCTTATAGGGTGGATGCCAAGCTATCCAGCTTCACCAATCCCTATATAAATTACTGTAATTGAGCATTGTGCTCCTTAAGCTCTTTCTTTCTGGTTTTGATTTTCCTTATTTTGGCCACTAATGCCTCAGTACTTTCAATGTGCTCTTGCACTTCCTGTTCTATGGTGACATGACCTGATTCAATCTATGTCACCTGGAACACTTCTGGCTTGATCTCTCCTTTGGCCTTGTCTACTATGGGAAAAACAACTTGCGCTATTCTCTTTCCATTTTTGGGGTCTCTCTTTATTATGGAGACTGACCTAGCTCTCTGTTTAGCTTTAGATGGATCTAGAGTAAATAAAGTCTTGAAATCAAAAGGTACCTATTGCTCTTGTGATCGGCCTATTTCTAATGAAACCAATGATAATGCAATTGATTGCAATCCTCCTTGATCTAGTTTCTCAATTTAAGTATCTTGTATCCCTCTATCTTTATTGACTTCCTCATCACCACAATGATCCTACACATTTTCTTGTTTCCTTTCATTTTGATCTTGTTCTTGATCCTATTGTTGTTCTACTTGAGCATCCAACTTATCTTCATCAAGTATATGATCTTCCTATCTTTGCTCTAGAGGAGGTTGATTATCTTTTTCCTAATCACTTTGTTCTTCTGGAACCTTGTCATCTTTAGGCTCTTGGCCTTTCTTTGCCTGATCATCCTGATGATGCTCTTGCTCATGCTTATCAGTTTTATCTCCTGTAATGGCAAGTGATTCAGATACACTCTCTTATTTAGGTTTATCCATCAGGATATCTTGTTGTGCTATTTGTTCTTGTGTATTTTTACCTTCATGGATATCTAGATGAGCTCTTTCTTTATGAGCATCACCACTCCTATTATTCTCGTCATCTATCTCCATAGAAATATTATCTTCTTGAGTTGGACTAGTTACATTTTCAATTAAAGTATTGAGAGGTCCCATATGTACCTCCACTTCAGTGGATTCTTCTCTTTCTATCCTTTCATCATGTGACTCCACTGTTGCATCACCCTTACTTGTAGCTTCTGATGTTGCAACATGATCTCTATAGGATGGTTGGTAATGTCCTTTACCACATCATCTTTTGTAAGATCAACTATGTCACTCAATGGAAGGGCCTTTGTATCTTCTTCTTCTTGAGTTTCGTTCTTGGCCTCCTGTGCCATCTTAGTTTTTACTTTGACTATTGTTTCTACTGGCACATCATGTTGTATTTCTTTAACTACACTTGAAGTTGGATCAAATGATCTTGATGTTGTTGCTGGTAGAGGTGGCGTGATGGATCTCCTCATCTTTGGGCTTTAGTATCTGGAATGCCTGGGAACTTTTACCCCTTATAATACATCACTTCTCTTCCTCTTCAATGTCTCAAGAGGCATCTTATCTTCTTCATCATCACTATCTTCCTCCACTGCAATATTCCTTACTAGACTTTGCTCTTGATATTTTTGGAGCTCCTCTTGTGTAGTTGGTACTTGGGGTGCAGGCACTGGGATTGCCTTAAGCACTGGTCCTGTAGGAGGTGACAATGGTTAATATACTAGGGATACTCCTTTAGAAGTAATCTCCTCTATTGCTTTAGATGAACCGGGTTCAAGTAGCCTTGTCCCATGGATTTGTCATTTTCATTTAAGGGAGTCATCATATCCTTGTTCCTCTCTTTCCTTTCTCTTCCCCTTTTGGTCATCTATGATTGTCACACCTTTTTCTTTAAGCTCATTTACTTTCTTGACTACTCAATTCTTTGTCCTAGCCATGCCCTTGGTAGTAAGGACATCTATCAAGGTTTCATCCTTCTGTGTTAGATCTAGAGTAGAAATTGTGTCATTGTGTATCTTTTTCTCCTTATACTTAGGATCCATGAGGTCATCATCATATTTTTTGATTTGTGGGGGAACTTCAGGCTGCTCTATGGTCCTCATCTAATCTAGTGTTAACCTTTGGCACTCTCTTCTTCTCACCTCATGCAAATCATCACAATCTGCCCAATAGTCCTTGAGGTGTACAGTATGTTTATATTTCTTATTGAATCTCTTCTTGATCCTATGGTAAGGATCATAATCTTTGGTTAGTGGAAACAATTTTAGATTCAAACTTTTTAGGTTGGCCTCTGCTTTCCTTGCATTTTCTATAGTTCCACCAGGAACCATTTGATGTTGATGGGAAATTTCCTATAGGGCCTCCCTTCCTTATTCTTGGATAACTCAAATATAGGCAATTGTTACCTCATCATCTCCATTAGCACCACCTTATCCAAAGGGTACTTGGGTAGCATATAGGTTTTTCCACTGAAACCCTCCATCCAGATATACGAATATGTTTTTCCCTAGATGAACCATGAACCGTATCCACTGATTGCCTTTATAGTACCCACTAAAAACCATTTGGTTTTGTCTCCCTCCATGAGCTAGACAATGTGCATGATAAAGCAATCATTGACCATTTTGTAATGTTGGACTGAAAGTCTTCTCTCCATTTGGGGATAGTGCTCCCAGGGAGTCTTCTCATTTGGTAATCTACCCATCCTTCCTACAATTCGTAGGCCATCAAATGTCCCTTTTGCTGCACAGTCATATACTAAGTAGGATGTCATTTTGAAGATCATCCTCTTACCCTCCTTCCATTTAGTGATCTGATCATGCATGTATCACTAATAATTTTGGCTCATTGGACCTTTACTTTATCTTCTTCATATTCAATGACCATCCTCATTAGTCCAAACATCTAGGGTTCAAAGGTTCCATAATTTACTAGACCATTCATCCTGCTAAGCATGAATATTATGTACTATACCTCCTCATTGAAATCAAACTTATAGAGGTGTTGTACCATTTTGGCAGCTTCCTTGGCTGTATTATTTGGACTTCTCCATCCCTGGTATATTACCTTTCTACAGACCTTATTGTTGTCATCAAATTCCTTATCCAACACATCTAAGTCTAGCACATAAATGGGTCGAGAGACTAGCAAATGGAATACCTCGCTTATACACTCCATAGATAAATCTACATAAAGCCTCTCTTGTTTTTCCACTTTCCTTGTAGTAGCATCATAATTCTATGCACACTTGACCATAAGGTCAAAAGCCTTTGTGGAATAAGGAAAGCCAACCACGTGATATAAGCCTGATGCCACTATGCTGTTTAAAATGGGACTGTCTTCCTCGACATCAATCCAAACTCTGAATGCCTCAATATTTGTGTTACCACAATGAGTGTCCTCTATGAATCCTTTCTTGTTGCACATGCTGTGCATTCTAGAGAACATAACTGGTTTAAATTTTGCATCACGTTTGTCCATGCATGGCCGCGACATTGCATCTTGCAATTTAAACATACTAGTCTCAACAAACAATATATACTTATCTAGGGTTAGCATATATCAATCTTATGCATTCTAAAAGAGACAAAACATTCAAACTTATGAATTTGACCAGATGTAGTATGAAATTTTCACCTATTTCATTATTTACCCTCCAGGGCTTAAATTTGACAGTTGTATAGTTGTATTTACGCATTTTTGCTATAAAATACAATCAAAATTTTAAAAAGGCTGTATCATATGAAAGGAGAGATTTTGGACAAACTGTCAAAATTTATATAGGATTATGATGATTTATATATTTCATTTTTATATGATATACTTATCCTAAGGCATGTCATAGTATTTGAAGGGCACCATTGAATAGATAAATGTCATAAAAAATTGATTGACAGGCAAGGTCGACTATCAAATTTAAGCCCTCTTACCCTCTTTCATCCAATCATGATACAATTTTTGAAATAACTAGAGGGAGTGCATTTCATACATACCTATGAACACTTACTTAACATATTATTGATGTGGTGATGACTGAATTGACACTCTAGATGAAGTTATCTTCTACAATTTCATCCTTTGGTTTGGCTCTAGTTCACAATTAGCTCTTAACAATAGAAATTAGGGCTCTCAAATGTAATTCTATTGATTATGACAATAAAAATCCCTTTTAACTTAGGTAATTTGTGATATTAGGGCTTATTAATGGTGTCAAGGAGATCTGACGACCTCTCTTAACAAGATTACACAGGATCATCACAGGTGTTTGTTGGCACACTTTAAAATTTAAAAGCCAACGACCTTTTCCAACATTAAATGCAAATAGTGCAGGTATATGGGAATGGATATCCAGTGAGGAATATCCCTATGGATATCTGGACATGAATATCTAGATGACATAAGAATAGGTTGGGTCAACCTTTGTTGACCAAAGATTTATCATCAGGTCACAAATTCTCCTTCAATATGTCTGAGTGTGATTTGGACACATGTCATCATGTTACTAGTTCAGCCCTAGCCATGGATATTTGGTAAGCTCATGATATTATGTTTGTGAAATATCCATAAGGTCGAAATATCTAGATGACATCATCAAGTGGAAAATCCTTCATTGATGTGCAATAGAATGATGTCATCGAGATAAGGATATTAAAATAGAGTCATGACACTAAAAGTGCAAAATATCCCAACAGCTTAATGTCGATGATGTAAGCATGTATATCTTCTTTACATCATGTTGAGGTAGGATGAAGTCATCATGATGTGGATATTAAAAATGTCTAGATACTATGTTAAGATCCCAATGTTATGTAATATCCTAATGACATAAGTGAATTCAACATTCTTCATTAGGCTGAGATGACATGATGTCGTCTGGATTAGGATGTTAACATAAGATCAGGATATTAGCAAAGTTAATATCTTGACGCTCTAATGTCTAGGTGATGTCAGCATGATCAGAGCTCTTTGTAAGGTCAAGATGATGTGACGTTATCTAGATATGGACATTTCAGGTCAGGATATTAAGTTAAGATCGTGATGTTAACTAATATCCCCGCGTTTGACATTTAACCCACTAAGTCTTTTAAATTTGACGTCTCAATATTTGTGGGCACCAAGATACTAAGTTAATATCTAGATGACACGCAATGTGAATATTTAGCTAACCTATTGACTGAACTTTGATCGACTGTAACTTCTTTATTTTAACAAATTTCAGGGTGCTTCAAAAAGAAAACTTGCTTAGATTTTCACACTCTTTCACTTGGCAAGATCTATAATATGAAATTTAAATTTGAAAATCTAACCTATAACCTAAGGTTTGGACATGCACAGGATGACATCTTGTCATTCATTTGATATTGATTGTTTTACCATACCACCCAAAAGCAAAGGACAAGCAAGCCAAGCAAAAAGTTGGGTTCCTATTTTGTTGGGGAAAAATGGGGTGTGTTGTGTAACCACACAACAACTTGCCACCACAAAAAAACAACTAAATTCAAATGATTAAAGAGATAAGTACTAATTAAAACATAATGTTCCAACTCTTACTAAATATAAGCATCTTGACCTTCTTGAATAATATTATATTCATCAGTATAACAATGTTGAGAAGGAATCAGGTGTGTGCATGTGATTCATATCCTTCATCTTGAAGATAAGTTGAAAACACTAGTGACTATTAAGCTACAAAGTTTGGTTTAACCCTCATAGCCAACCTAGATAGAGCCTTGCTGCCAACAGATGTCCATAGCCTCTACAAGGTTATCATTGAAATCCTCCCAAGTAGAGCCCCACTACTAGTCAGACATCTATAGCCCTGATAGAGTTACTTGGATAGCCTAATTATCCCTTTTGGATATTATATATATATATTTGTTTTGTTTCAATTTTCATAAGATATGATCATGTAAGCATATTTTGCAAGGTGTGGACACTTGCTATTTAGGTTGAGAATTACAATGATAGTAAGAGAAAACCTTTAGATTTTTCACTTATCACTACACTAGCATGTTCAACAAATCTAAGGTTGTTACATGTATTTTGTGAAAATCTCCTTGAACAATAAAAGTTATCATTGATGAATAGGATAACACAGACCTAATCAGGAGTACTTAGACTAATATAAGTTACAACCTATGTAAGAATTTGTATGCATTTCTTGAATTGTGGCAATTTCAATAGTTTTCTAAAGTGAAATATGCACTATCTTGCCTTACCAAAATAGGGACTCAACAACAAACAAATCAAAGAAAACTATACAGACATCTATAAAAAAATGTACAATATGATACATTATCTTGATATGACCTACCTAGGCTTGAAACTAATTTTTAAGGAATTGTCCATTGACTGGAAATAGGACATCCTCACCTGTTAAGGTTTTGAGCCTATAGGTGCTATCACCTAAAATTTTAGATATTTGGAAAGGGCTGATCCAGAGTTTGTCAAATTTCCCACGGTCACCTTTCCTTTCATGGGCTTTATCCCATGATAAGACTAAGTATGATATTCTAAAAGCTTTTACTCTTGTTCTTTTGTCAAACTAGCGCTTGATAGTAGCCTGATGTTTGGAAAATTGATCAATTGCCCTATCTAATTTTTCTTCCAAGTGCATTAGTTGTAGTAACATGACCTCTTGTTTATTATCAATACCAAGGTATTCTTGTGCAAATTTGGAGGGTAGATATTTTTAAGTTAATAGGGAGGATGGGATCCACCCCATAAACTAACTGATAGGGAGAATTTCTCAGTGCACTTTTCATTCTAGTTCTATCTACCCATAGGGCATATTTACGTAGGGTATTCCATTCTCTAGGATTCTTTTCAATGAGTTTTTTAATTATATTCAATAAGTTCTTATTGGTTGATTCAGCTAAGCCATTACCCTAGGGATAATAATTTGACAAAAACTTTAAAATCACCCCATGGTCAAATGCCCAACTAGAAAGCTTCAGAGATGCAAAAGTGGGTCCATTATCACATACAAGAGCATAAGGGACTCCATACATGGTAGTAATGTTGCTCTCGAGGAATTTGATCACATCCTCTGACATACAATTCTTACGACTGATAGCTTTAGTCCATCTGGTGTAGTAATATGTAATTTTTAGTACATCCCTGTGTCCTGATGAGGATGGAGGATTGATGGGACCGATGAAGTCCATGCCCCATTGTGTGAATGGGTACATTTCCATGAGAGGTTGTAGAGGCTGAGCTACATATCTTTCCTTGTTTGATACAATTTGACAAGTATGATAGAATTTGATGTGATTTGTAGTGCCTTTGAAAATGGTTGGCTAATAATATCCTTCTCTCAGGATGGCATGAGTGGTCGCCAAGTGTGGTCCATGAGCTATGCCAAATTTGTCATGTAATTCAGTAAGTACTTTATTAGCTTCTGGCTTATCTAAACTCCTAAGGTATATCCCTTCATAATTTCTTTTGAAGAGGACTCCTCCTTTGATCATATATTTCTATGATATGATCCTCAAAGCTCTCCTCTAGGATGCATGCATGTTTGGTGGACACCTCCCAGTGATCAAGACATGCCTAATGTCAAAGTACGATTCATCATGCTCATTTGTATCTACAACATATTGCTAACTTGTCAAGTTTGGATCTATTTTAGTAATCATTTGGCTAAGGACTTGTCCCCTGACTAGATTCATTGGAGTTATATCCATGTCATATTCTTAAAGCACAGTGATCCATTTTTCTCTCTTTTCTCCTAATTCATTTTGCATAAGGAGCATTTTGATAGCTGAATCTGACACAACAAAAATCACCTTGCTTATGAGGATATAGTATTTAAATTTCTTCATGGCTCTTACTAAGGCAAGGGCTTACCTCTCGACATCCATGTACCTGAGCTCAACATCTCTAAATGGAGAACTCAAAATGGCAATGGGCTTTTCCTCTTTCGCTTCACTTCTTTTTATCAAGACTATTGCATAAGTATGTTCAAATGCAAATGAGTAGATATAAAAATCTCTAGTGTAATTCAGAGTAATAAGGATCGGGGCATCTGCAATGGCCTTCTTAATATCTTCAAATGTGGCCCTATCTTTAGGTGTCCATTCAATCTTAGCATCTTTCTTGAGCATGGCATTAAGGTCTTACAATTTTTGCAAACCTAGTAATCAACTTCCTAACAAAATTGATCTTATTGAAGTAAGATTTTAACTCCTTTTTACTTCCTAGAAGTTGCAGATTCATAATAGAATCAACTCTTGCATGATCAATAGTTATTCCATTTTTTGATATGATGTGACCAAGCAACTTGCCAGTGGTCACCCCAAATACGCACTTCTTTGGATTCAAAGAAATACCATACTGCTCACATTTCTTGAGCACCTTCCTAAGGTCTTCTATATGGTCACCTCTCTTTTTTGAGAAAATTGTCATGTCATCCATTTATATGACTATGCATTGGCCAACTAATCCCTTGAAAAC
This sequence comes from Cunninghamia lanceolata, assembly GCA_027924645.1. Taxonomy (NCBI): domain Eukaryota; kingdom Viridiplantae; phylum Streptophyta; class Pinopsida; order Cupressales; family Cupressaceae; genus Cunninghamia; species Cunninghamia lanceolata. Next base: position 7,199,522 of record BSBN01000596.1, read on the forward strand.
TATATCCATAGCACCTTGGAAAGTGGCTCCAGCATTGATAAGCCCAAATGACTTGCACCTGTAGGTGAAAATTCCCCATTTGGTGGTGAATGTTTTCTTCAATCTGTCTATCTTATCCACCATTACTTGATTATATCTTGAGAAACCATCCAGAAATGACATCATCTGAGCACTATTTACCATCTAGAGCACCGCATCCAGAGAAGGAAAAGGATAATTATCCTTCTCTGATGCTTTGTTTAAATTCCTGAAATCCAAACATAAGCGTATGTCTCCATTCTTCTTCCTGACAGGAACTAGATTAGCCACCCAAGCTGAATGCCTGACTGTAAATATGATCCAAGCAGCAAGTAGCTTCTTAACATCTTCAAAAATAAGTGGTTCTAGCAAAGCATTGACAGGTCTATGTTTTTGTCTTAAGGGCTTTGTGTCAAGCTTCAGTGGTATTGTATGGGTTATAATGGACGTGTCATATGTTTTCAATTCATCATATGTCCATGCAATGACATGAATATAGTCTTTTAGTGCTTGCGTTAATCCTTCTTTTTCTTCTTTAGAATAGACATTACTGATTAGGACATTTCTTGTATCTTCACCTTGTCCTATGTTGTCAGGTGAGTACTCTCCTCCATCTGTCTTGGGAAGATCTTTTTTGTTTTATCATGTGGTTCAGATCAAAGGCTATCTCTAGTTCAATCATGCCTTTAGGGATTTTGTTGGTTGGTAAATCAACTATGTCTTATTCATCCCATACATGGTCTTCCAGACTATTCTCATCTACTATATGAGCTTCAAATATGTCTCTATTTGCAATGAAATCTAGGATGTGTTGATCATCATCAAATACCTAGAAGTTGGTGATATTATCAGGTATGGATGACATTGACACTAGTTCTACAAAGAACCTCTTCATCCCTGATATGGATAAAGGTTCTAATGTGCTAGTAGCCTATGCTAGTGCATTTGCTCTATGATTTAATTCTTTGGGTACATGCATGATATTGAAAGCATCAAATCTTTCTATCACATCCCAAACTCTATGTCTATAACTTGATAGTCTCTTATAGTTGCATTCATATATGTTTTTGACTTGCTTCACTACCAGTTCTGAGTCTCCATAGACATGCAGAACCTTAACTGGCTTCTTCAAAGAAAATAATAGGCCATGTATTAGGGCTTCATACTCAACCACATTATTAGTACAGGGAAATTGCAGCATGTATGCTACCAAGAATGACTTTCTTGATGGATTTATCAGGTCTATACCTACACCAGCTCCTTGTTTTAACTTGGAGCCATCAAATCTCATAATCCATGGTTTATCTTCAGTTAAAGGCTTATCAGGACCTTCTCTCTTTTTCTTAGCTCTTGCAGCAGTACCTGCAGATATCCATTTTATCTTTTGTGGTTCATCTTTCACCACATCTGGATATTTTGGTGGGACTGAACCTTCTTCCTTTTGATTCTTCTAAACATAATCATGTTGAACATCTTCTCTTTTAATCACTTTGATGTCCCATTTATCATCAGGAGATATTGCAGCTTCTTTCCTTGCATCTTCAAGAATATCCTTGATCTTATGCAACTTGTTTCCTAAGCACAATTGCTCTTCCAAGTTCAATATATGGAGGCACAATCCTTCAATCAGTGCATGATGTGGAGGAATTCCTTGTAGAATTTGTCTCTGAATGTGTTTAGACAAGAACTCGTTAAATTAGGTTAGATGACTCCCTCTTTCCTCATCTGATAACTCATAATCAAACTTAATAAGGCAATCAGTCCCTGGAGTGATAGTGCTCTTCTTATCATTGGGATGTGTATCATCACATATCAATATTTCTCTTGTTGTATGCATCATGACATCATCCTAATGTATCTCCTACTCATGTTCTTCTAAATCTAAGGAGAAGAAACAAGAATCAATATCATCATTATCATATATTTCACTTACCTTGGTCAATGATGATCCAACTTCTATGCTTACTCTTTCTAACTCGATCATATCCAGACATGGCTCACAATTCTTTTCTGAGTGTGCATCATCATGTAATCTACACCATCTGAATATCAGGATATCCTCTAGGGATTTACAAGTTAATTGACATCTCTGAATTTCTTGAGATAAATAGTTTTCAAATTTAGTAAAGTGATCCACTTCATTTTCATCAGCGGAACTATAATTTTATTATGTCATCAGTCTTTTCCTTTTGTTACTGTCTTCATGTATGTGCACATTACACATCAGTACTTCCTCAATCTTAACAGTCTAAGGTCTTAATGCATAAACCCCTGGCTCAACGTCTACATACAGTATTTCATTAGTATGATTATACTTGTTGATCATGTGTTTCATGTGTGGTTCTGCTTCAATCCTCAATTAATTAGGAACTCCTTTCCATGGCAACCACATATGATTGAAATCTGTAGCCATGTAACCATTTAGTGTTTTGGACCAATCTCTGCTGAGAAGCATTCCATAAGTGTCAGGTATGTCTACTACCTGGATATCAATGTAGTATTGTACCCTTGGATCTGATGCAAGTTGCATATGTATGTGAGTTAACTCTCCTACTACACTAACCTCTGATTTATCTAACTAAGTCACTTTCTTAAGGGATTTGGCTAGATATAGACCTAAATCTTGACAAATAGATAAGGGCATCACATTAGTTGATGCACCTGAATCCACAAGATATTTGTGTAAATTCTTAACAAATATCCTCAACGTGAGTTAGAAAGGGGGTGATTCAGGTCTATCTTTGTATAAGGTCATTTGTGATGTATCAACTACATGAATGGTGGCTTGCACGTTTGATTTAACATCATTATCTTTAGATGCATGATCTCTAGTCATGATATGGCTAGGGTTATGACTAGGATTGTCATTTTTGGGTGTAGGTTCATCTAGTGACTTCAAGAAAGCTTTCTTGATGACCAAAGTTTTTAGAAGTTCTGATAAAGACATGCTAATTTTTATCTTCTTCATTTGTTCATCTAGGTATGTGACAAGTTTATATGACTCAGGTAGCTAGCCTATATCTTTTGCTACTATAGTCTATAGCATGAAATAATGAGTATTCACCTTAGGAGGTCCAGGGTTATTACTAGCTTTGGGATCTAGAGGTGTATTAAAATAATTAGGAGGAATGGATGTGGTCAAAGGACCAACAGGACGATTTGTATTACTCCTAAGGTTGTAATTATGTTTACCTTTATATTGTTGTTGAGAAGAATGAACCTCTTCAGGCTCTTGTTTTGGTTCATTTTCATCCTCAAAAGGAAACACATAATTTTTTTCAAATGCTAAGTCAGATTCCTCGCATGCTAGGATATAGTTTTCATGTGCTGTAGTGATCTGATGATGTTGATGATTGTTAGAACTCTCAAATACTAGGGTAGACTTATATCCTAGGGGAACAATGTTGTTACCTTCAAGAAAAGGTGGATCTCCTACAGTGTTTGATACTTTAGCCTGAAATATGCTGGCTATTATTTTAAATTAAGGACAATCCAATTCAGCGTGTGCACTAGTGTTGTGCATCCTGCACCAATTTGTGAGTGTAGCTTTTGCTAAATTTACTCTAGTTGTCTGATTAGGTTTAGAAAGAGGCTGGTTGTCTAATGGTAAAGGTAATGAGCCATTGTTTGGCTGGGTGTTCCACACTCTAGGTGGCCTAGGGGTGTTTTTATTATTTTTTCTAAAATTTCTATCGTTACTATATCCCCTGTCAGGATATCCAGACCTATCATTATTGTTTCTATATTCTCTGTCTAGATATCCTCTATTTTGGTTCTAGTTTGACTGGGAATAAAAGTTCTAATGCCTCATGTGAGTGACCTCAGTGGTTAGTTTCCTTAACTGACCTGATATTTATTTAATATCATCCTTTTCTTCCTGGACTTTGCCTACTACATTGTCTTGTTGTGGCTAAAAGAAAGAACTGCCATTATTATTTTGTGCATAATCCTGAGGTGTATGTCCAGGATGAGGTATGATTTGTCCATTACCCTGAGGAGGCATGATACTAAGTGGAGGCACTTGCAATGGACTAGGAATTATAGCTGGAGGTATCAAGGATACATTAACTTATGGTTGACTAGGATATGTAGGATATCCTAAATTAGGGGTAAAACTAGGTGTTAGCTACTGATTGACTTTGATAGCTTCTTCAAAAGCCCCTGTTAAGGATGTGACAACAGGATGCATCCTCCTAATGAACATGGATGTCAAAGGATCTAAGGCTGAATAGTAAATTGACCTAGCTACTTCATCACCTACATTATAAGGAGCAACTAGCTTGGACTACATCTTTTGGAACCTAGCAATAAAGTTAGAGATTAACTCTCCCTCAACTCTTTTAATGTTATCAAAAAGGTGATATGTCATAGCTAGATCTATAGGTATCTTGAATCTTCCTAAGAAATCTTTCTCCAAAGCATCCCAAGAGGCTATGGATGATCGAAAAAGACTAATATACCAGTTGTATGCTTCCTCTCCCAGTGAATAAGGGAACAACCTACACACAACATCTTCATACTGAATTCTAGCCCTGAAACTATACACTCAAAATTGTGACTCCAGTTGCTTTAGGATGTCGAGTCAGATTTTGGCACACACATGTACCCTTCCCTCCTTGCCACAGGGTGATCCGCCATGTCACTCTTTCTCTCATGGAAGTAGCCAGTCCAAAGGAGGTGAGACATAGAGGGGGTCTAGCTCATTGGAGGGCTGGACTTTGTGGAGAGGGGTTGGCAAGTTCTGTGGCCTTTGTTGTTGTGTGCTAAGTTGAATGTTTCATTCAATGGTAGTTGTTGTTGAGCTAACCCTATGAGCCGAAGGGTCACTAGTTTCTCTTGTCCTGTTGGGGTTTCTTCTATTCCACCTTTGTGTGGGTAAGTGGTTTCTCTTGTTTATGTCCTCTTGTTTTTTAATGTGTTGAATGAGTTCTCATTGTATTTGGAGTTGTCATTGTTCTTCTATCAATAAGAGGACAAATGGAGCTTATTGTGGTAGAGTGAATGTCTCTTGCTGTTGTTGCAGATTAATTTCCTCAATCTCATCATGGATAGCCCTCACCCACTCTCCTCACTCCTAGGCACATTCGTGAGCCAAGATAGAGGTAGATGTGTGATGACCAACCTTAACTAGATTTAGGGTTTTGGCCTAGGGTTTAGTTGACCTATGGTTTGGCTACGTTTCAATTTGTTTTTACCTTGTGATGTGATCAAGGGTTTGATGGAATCATTTAATCATGGTTTACCTTGTGATGGTATCGGGGGTTTGCAAGTTTGTCTATCTAGAGTTTCTATATGTGTGCGAAGCTAAATGAAATGCAAACATTTTTTTGTGCTTTTTTAGTATTTTGGAAATGAAAAGTTCTCTTTAATCTACGAAAGGGAAATATGTGTGCAAGCTAATATGATTTTCGTAATGCAAGTTTAATCTATGTTTTTGGTTTTTTGATTGTTTTGAAGTAATCTAATCTAAAAAGGGAAATTGCTTCTTCAAATAATCTAGATCTAGAAATTTGAAGACAATTATTCTAACATGCAAGATCTAATCTATCAAGGAAAAAGCAAAAAATTATTATTCCCAAGAGCAAGTTTTGGTTTTTTAATTACTATAAATTGAATAAAGCAATGAAGGAACTTGAAAGAATGAAGATTTTGGTGACTCCACTACCCTCATAAATCCTTGATGTTGGCAACCTCGAGTCCTTTTTAAGTAGCGGGAAGACCTCTTGATGATAAAATGACACAAAGAAGCAAAAAGAATCTTGTTGAAGCTTGAAAGAGCTCAATGAGAGCTTTGGTTGAGCACAATGGTGTTGAATGAAGCAGCATAATGATGCTTGGTTGAACAATGAATAAATCAAAAGGGACATTCATCCTGTAAGAGCATTAGAATGCTGATTTGGAGAGCAAAAACTGGCAAGAGTTGTGTGCATAATGAATTTGCCTCCTTGGAAGAGATTTGAAGCTATGCAACAATGAAAGCTTTGAAGATTTAGAAAACTAAAGAAAGAAATGAAGAAAGAGGCTCAAAGGCCTGTGAAGAAGCTTGAAAAAGCTTGTGAAGATGATAAGAGTATTCTCCAACTTGCTCAACTTGGAAAATAATGAAGAGGTGAGGGGTATTTATAGGTTAGAAGAAGGTATGAGAGGTGAAATTGATTGAGAAGTTAACTTAATTGATTGAAGAGTTAACAAGGTTTGATTAGGGAGTGAACTAGGTTGATTACCCAGTAAACTTAGTTGATTAAGGAGTGATAAATCAATTCTAGCTTATCACTGAAGAGGAATTGAAGTTGGAAAGAATGTATGACATTGATTGAGATGTTAATTTTAGATCAAATAGAGTTAATTATACATGTGTGGGTGCATTAAATAGTCAACTCCATATTAGGCATCAAAAATCATGCGAACTAGAAGAAAAATGGGCAAAAATGGAGCTAAAACGAGTGAGAAACTTGAATTTTTCTGTGGCTTAAAACATGACAAGGTTACCCCTTGTGCCAATAGGGTTGCTTGGGGGCTGACCCTAGCTCGTATGGAGGAGATCCAGGCTTGACATGGTTTTCTAAAGAACTGTAGGGTGGGAAATGAAAGAAGAAAGGAAAAGGAGGTGTTCTACCTTTGGAAACAGGTTAGTCATGTGCAAGAATCCAAATCTCCACTTGCACCTGTAGGATCTCCTAAGGGAGATCTAGAAATAATAGGGGGAGATTTGGATTGATTGAGTGAAACTGAAAACTGAAAGTGGGAGATGGATAGGGGGACCTCTAGAAGGCTTCTAGAGGGTGCAGAGAATGAAAAACATAGGGGAAAGGTGAAAACACACCTACAAGATGCTTACAAGGCTTAGGAGAAAGGTCTAAAGCTCATAAAATGCAAATCGACAAGTGTCGTAAAAAGTGTCAAAAAGCATCGCAACCAGAGAGAGAGAGAGAAATCAACAAAGATGAAACAACACAGGACAAGAAAGAAGACATGTCATCATGAGGTTTGCTGCTTAGAGGACATTATTTCATGCTTACATGTACGTGACAAGGATTAATATCATCATAGGGGTCCTCGTGGAGGTTGTGTGATTTTTGTGCTTACATATTTGCCCCCTCAGGGATGATAGTCTACATGAAAGGTGGGTACCATTCCCAAACTAGACCTTACCTGTTGTCGATTTTCTTGCAATTGTACCTTCAATAACTAGTATTAGTCTAGCATTTTGTTAAATCAAAACAAATAGTGAAAACTTAAATGACGAACTTACAATGGATCATTCAAGTTCGACTAGTTGTTGTTGTCCTTTGTCAGTGAGACCTGTAGGAATGTATACATGCAAAATGATGCATGAAAGATGCATAAAAGAAATTGAACACATGCTAATATAGAGAGGAGGATAATAGATTCTCCTTTTATTGTAGATTTTGAAGAACGCATTTGATTTGTAGGGATTTTTTATGTTTTACAATTTTTTTAGGTTTTTTTTTTTTTCTAATTTTTATGGTTTTTATGGAGATTTTGTAAAGGTTTGATTTCATTTTATTGAAGGAATCTCTACCCTTGGCCCCTTGCATGGGGAGACTCGTGTAATTGATTACACAGTTTTTCTCTTTTGACTCCATTTGGAGGAGTGACTTATGCTCAGACATTGTTTTACACTTTATTGTTACAAGACCTGATTTGATGAGATCCATACATAGCTTTAGTCAACATCTTGTACTTCACTTTCCATTTTGTGCAAATGGTTGGCTAGAAATTTTATTTTGCTTACGATAATCCATACCTAAGATGATCACATATGGATGATGCAATTTATTTTTGTCTTTTTCAAAATATATATATGAATGCAAGTGATGATATGCAGATGTAAGAACACAAGTGATGCTGAAATGAAACTTTTACTTCTATGGAATGCCATGAGTTATGACATTGACTTTAATGCTTTGAGACTCTTTTTCTCATTTTGGTATGAGTGCAATGTGGAACAAACAATGTGACTACACTTAAATACAATTTTTAATTTAGGAGATTGCATGTTATCCTGATATAAGAGACCTATATAAGGCTGTGAGATAGGATTTTTAACTCAAACGGGGAGCAGGAGTGAAAATGGAGTGCTTCTAATTTTGGGCTTTGCTAAAGGCTAAACATGGATCCTTATCTAGATAAGACAATCTGACAAGCTCTCAACTTAGACAAGTCACAAATTTTATTGGTATTTTCTAGACTTAGATCATAGATGGCAAGCAAGGTAGACCTGGGGCAAAGGATAAATAGGAAAGAACAAGGGTCCCTGGGTAGAAAATGATCCTAGAGACTACTAGACTCTCAATTTTTCTCAGCTAGTGCGTGTGTGTACTTTGTACCTTTCCTTCTCTATTAGAATGTCACCCTTGAGGTTTCAAGCTTAGATTGGTCTCCACCCAAGAGTATAGACATTCAACAATCTTCTCTCTTTCACTCTTTTTTTGCTTTTCACTTTTTTTGTATTTTCCTCACTTGATTTTTCTCTTTTTTTGGATTTTTGACTTTTCAAGAAATGAATGCTTTCAGAACTTTGATATGCAATAATTTGATCTCTTACAATCTTATTTTGATCACTCATTTTTTTATTCACGTAGATTTTAGATTGCTTCCTTCAGAGTTTTGATCCTCCTGACATTTTTGGCTAGCAAAGATAAGGGGTTGAGCACCACCTAAATTTTTTGTAATATGGTCAGACTTCTCTACTACTAGAGAAGAATTGGGAAGGTCTACTTTCAAGCTTCCTTTGAACACTATAGGTTTGAGTACTGACTTTGTTTAGACCTAACATCTTGACTTATTAAGACTGGGAATGAAGGGGGATAATGTCAATTGTGAAAAATGGGGGATCTCTAGGTCTTGAAAGGATGACATATATCTAGACAACATTAGACTCCTTACTAAAAAGAAAATAGTACAAGAGCAAGTCACTAATAGTAATCCAAGATGAACAGAATGATGCTAAAATGCAAGAAACAAATTGTTTTTGACATTTTTGATTTTTTATAATTTTTTTATATTTTTATGTTTTATAATGTTTTGAGATGCTAAAATCTCCTTCTTCCATAATGCACAAGAGGTAGCTTTGTTTTTTATGTCTTCCTTAACTATGTGTGGACCTATCCAACTTGGTCTAAACTTCACTTGAAAGTCTTTGCAAGGACACTCGAAGACTTGGTGTGAAAATGTTTTTGTATTCAGTGAGGAATTTTGTGTACTCGCATGTTTCATTGTTTGATGATTTGCCCCCTAGCTTTATCATTTTTTTGTTCTTGTTGAGTTCCTATGTTTGTTTTGAACTTTTGAGGGGTAAATGATGTTAGTGCTAACTCTCCTAGTTTTTGTGTGGATTTTGGCTCTTCTTCTTTAGTTATGATCTCAATCATAGGTATGTTTATGTCTGGTTCAATTGGAATGGCCACTAAGTTGAATGGAGCATAAGACTTTGTTAAATTGGGATCAAAGGGGAGTTCTCATGTTTCCCCCTTCCATATACATTTTGAGGTTTTGTTTATGTTTGCATTTTGTTTTGACGTCTCTCCTTTTTCAAAAGTGTTGATTTTTGGGTCACTATTGGTTTCCATGGACTTTCCCTTCTTTTTGACTTGTTCAACTCTATAAAGACTGAAAGGATTAGGATCTCTATTGATGACATGGGTTTGTCCCATGTATGAGAAGTGTATTTCTTGAAATAGTGTGGAGGGAATGGCCTTCATCCTATGAATCCAAGGCTTTCCTACGATCATGTTGTAAGTGGTTTCTTTGTTGATGACATAAAATTCAGTTGGAAGGGTTTTGGGACGCAATGTGATTTGAAGATTGACCTTACCCATGGTTTGAATGTTTAGGTTATCACGAATTTTAAGGATGGAAGTTTGTTTTATGATTTGAGTTTCATCATAACCCATTCTTTGAAGAAGCAAAAAGGAGACTATGTTGATTGTAGACCCATCATCGATCATTACATGTTCAAAGGAATAGTCTTGCACTTGGACTATGAGATGGAGGGGGAGATCACCCTATTTAGCTAAGTCATTGTCTGAGGGTAACTTTTCAAAATCAAATGTTGAATAAGAACACTTTTCATTTGGAGTGTTTTGAACTATATGGCCTAGATCTAAGGCTTTGAGGAGAGCACTCTTGTGTGTAGGAGAACTCTCGATAAGATCTAGTATGTGAGAAAAATTTGAATTGTTGGTGTCATTTGGTTGTTCTAGTCCTTGTATGACACAAACTTCTTGATCTTTATCGAATTCCACAAGGCCTAAGGTGTTTTGATCAAAGTTCTTGGGACTAAGTTCTTCATCCTGTGAGAATGTGTCCATGAATGCTTTTTGTTGATGTTTTGGGAGGTTTGATATGAAGCGATGGTACCCCTAATATGACTTGATATCATGTGCCCTTCTCTTTTGAAATGAGCAATATTTATCATGATTGTGATCTTGAGGTTTATGATGATTGTTGTATGAATGCTGGTTGATTTTTGGGGGATATTTGTTGACATTTTGGTTCCCCAAATTTGTATGCCTATCGTAGTCACAATTATTGTTGTTTCTAGATGGTGAAGTGTTTGTTGACCCATTTATGTCTTGATCATTTGTTGAGTATTTTTCTTTTGTATCTGTTGCAAGTATGGGTCTAACCGGTGTTGTCATTGATGTCAACATACTCCTGTTGCGTTGATGATAAGGATTGGATGAGCTATGTGCTGAGGATATTGAGAAAATTAGTCATATCAGGAGCAAAGACGAACAGTAAGGCAAAGATCCAAGGTAAGATGACTATCAGAGGATGCAGTTCAAAGGGTTTGTATATATGAGTCTTAAGATGATCCAGTCAAGATTTTAGAGGTCCACATGAAGACATGAAGAAGTTATGTCCACTCAAGTAGAACCGGTTCTGGCAGGTGTTTAGAGGTGATAGAGTACACAGATAGGTCTGGTGAGATCCAGAAATGCATTATCCTATTCTGCTGATTTGAGGGAGTGTTGAGGAAGTCGTTGTGAAGTGTCAACTTGATTGGTTCATGGTTTGAAGGTCTGCAAGTATCTATTCCCTTGTGACAATGATGACAGACAGTTTTCTTGAGGTTCCAGATGAAGGAGAGAAGGATTTCAGCAAGAAGATGATGTGCGGATGTTCTTGGTGATTCAGGAAATCTTGTGGAAGTCTTTGGATTGTGTCCAGTTCATGTTGGTGGTCCGCATTGGAGTTGGAGCTCACAATTGAAGAATAACTCCCAGATGATGGTGTTCTTCCTGAGACTGGCTGACTGGATGAGTTACACGTCTTGTGGATGTTCTTGTGGATGTTTTCCGACTTAGATGATTATTCCTAAGTCGATGCCTTGTATAAATAAGGGATTGTGAAGTCATTCCAATGTGGGTCTTGAGGAGATGTGTGTGTGGTAACGAGGAAAGAGAGCGAAAAGCAGAGAAGAAGTTTTTGGGCTTAAATGGAACTAATTCAAGCATGGTGAAGATGCTATTCTCTAGTTCAAGTATGTGATACTTATCATTCTGTAGACAGAGTCTATTATAGGCAGTGAGCCTCTTGTGAGAAGTGTGCTCGGGCAGTGAGCCCTAATTGGCATGTGCCATTTTGTTCTTTCTATTCTTCTAACAGAGAATACAATCTTAGGTTAATCACCCCATGGTTTTTCCCTTAACCAGGTTTTTCACATCAAAATCTTGGTGTCTTATGTGTTGATATGTTTTTTGCTCTTGATTTAATGCATTATGTTTTATGATTGATTTATTGATATGCTAAGAGAAGTTAAGTGTGAAAAGGAGAAGAAGTTTTGGACAACTGATTCACCTCCCCCCTCTTAGTTGTCTTCCCTAAGACTAACAATTGGTATCAGAGCCAAGTTCCTCTAAAAGGAACTTAATCACTTGAGGAGATCCAAGATGTTGTCCTACAAGAAAGATAGTCTGAAGTTTGAAGGAACCAATTTTAATCTCTGGAAAAGTCGCATGAAATGTCACTTACAATGTATGGGAATGCAGTACTGGAACATGGCTTCAACAAAGTATACTCCTCCACAAGGTGGTCCAAAAGCACCAAATGAAATCACAGATGCTAAAAATAATCTATGGACTATAGAAGCTCTTCTAAGCGCATTATCTGACTCAGATCTTTCAAATGTTGTTGACCTACCAACTGCTTTTGAGATTTGGCAAAAACTGGAACTTTTGCATGAAGGAGACAAGTATGTTAAATGTGCAAGGCTACAAAGTCTAAAAGGAAAATTTGAAAATCTAAAGATGAGAGAAGATGAAAATATCACTACTTTTATGCCAAGAGTAAATGAGCTTGTTTGTGGAATTAGAAATGCTGGTGGAGTCTTAGATGAAGATGAGATTGTTGGCAAAATTCTCAGATCCCTTCCTGCTTCTTATAAAATCAAGGCTGCTGCCATTGAAGAATTTAGAGCCCATTTAGCTATCACAAGAGATCAATTGGCTGGTAAATTGGCTACATTTGAAATGACCAAGTTTGGAGATGACCCCCTCAAGACTGAATCTGCATTCAAAGCCAGCGCCTCTGTAAAAGGAAAATAAAGATTTGATCCGGGAGAGAACTCTTCAAGAAAACTATCATGGTATGAAAATGCAAAAAGGGACTTGGAAGAAGAAGAAACTAAAAATGCTCATCTTGAAGCCCTTATTGCAAAAAGACTACCAAGAGGATCCGGTAAGTATGAAGGAAAATTGCCTTTCAAGTGTTTTAACTGCAACAAGATTGGTCATTTTGCCTCAAAGTGTTCGGAAAGATTTTCAAGGCCAAATCGTAATAGATCAAGGTTCTAAAAGAATTGTTACTATGTCCATGAAGAGGATGATAATGAAGGAGTAACAGATGATGAATCAGAGATAGGAAACAAATCTGGAAGTGATTGGGTGTTTATTGCCATCAAGGAAGAAGATCCAATGCTTCTGAATCTGTCAATCATAAAGTTGTAGAAAGAGCTCTTGCTGCCCAAGTTGAAGAAAAGGATGATTGGGTCATTGACAGTGGATGCTCTCATCATATGATAGGTGATAAAAATAAGTTCTTAGATTTGGAAAGGTATGAAGGATGAGTGGTAAAGTTTGGTGATAATTCTGCTGGTAGAATCAGAGGCAGAGGAACTATTTCTTTTGATGGAAAGAACAAAACCGGTAATTTTCTGTATGTTGAAGGATTGAAGCACAATCTTCTTAGTGTTGGATAGTTGGTGGACAAGGGCTATGATCTTCAATTCAAGAATGGAAAGTGCAAGATATTTGAAAGTTCTGGAATAGAGATTACATCCGGTACTCAGACAAAAGGTAATATCTTCCATCTAGTTGGTACTGGTAAGAGTTGTCTATTTGTGCAAGTTGATCAGAGTTGGTTATGGCATAGGAGGATGTGTCATGTGAATTTTGATAATATCATCAAGATAAGCAACACTCAGGATGTGAGAGATCTTCCAAAACTGGTGAAACCTACAAACAGTTTGCGCAAAGAATGTCAGTTGGGAAAACAAAGCAGAGTCTCATTTAAAAGCAAAGAACAATCTTCTACCGGAATATTGGACTTGGTTCATACTGATCTATGTGGTCCGGCAAGAATTAGGAGTGTGCAAGGTGATAGATACTTCATGTTACTAATTGATGACTACTCCCGGATGATGTGGGTAACTTTTCTAAAAGAGAAATCATAAGATTTTGAGAAATTCAAAATATTCAAGGCTATGGTAGAGAATGAAACTGGATTAAAATTAAAGTGTCTAAGGTCTGATAGAGGTGGAGAATTCACATCTGGTGAGTTCATAAAATTCTATGAGAAACATGGAATAAAGAGGCAATTGTCTGCTCCTAGGACTCCACAGCAGAATGGAGTAGTGGAGAGAAAGAACCGGACCATCTAGGAAGCACCTAGGACAATGATGATGGAAGCAAATGTCCCTTAGATCTATTGGAGAGAAGCTGTTAGCACTGCAGTCTACACCCTAAATCGAGTTCAAATTAGAAATAATACTGGTAAGACTCCTTATGAACTTTGGTTTGACATCACTCCTACTGTGAGGTATTTCAGAGTTTTTGGTAGCAAATGTTACATTAAAAGAGATGAAGATTTAGGCAAGTTTGATGCTAGAAGTGATGAAGGAATATTCTTGGGTTACTCTACTCAAAGCAAAGCATACCAGTGTTATAACAAGGGATTAAGAAAGATTATAGAAAGTACAAATGTGAAGGTTGATGAAGGAATTGAAAAACCCTCAAGGTTTTATGAATATGATGAAGATGATCAGAATGGTATTCTAATTCAAGGAGCCCAAGCCCCTTCTGCAACTCAGATTCAAATTGATCTAGTAAATTAGGAAGAAGAGATGAGTTTCAATGAACCTGATCAAGAATCAGAAGTGCAAGAAACTCCCAAAGTTCCTAGGTATGTAAGACTAAATCACTCCGAAGATCAGATCATAGGTGACAAAAGCAAAGGTGTACAAACAAGAAGGAGAATTGCTCAAAATTCAGATGAGTATTGTCTAATTTCAAAAATTGAACCTAAGACAGTAAATGAAGCTTGCAATGATGAAAACTGGACTAAAGCAATGGAGGAAGAGCTAATGCAAATTGAGAAAAATCACACTTGGGATCTTGTTCCTAGACCTAGAAACAAGAATGTGATTGGAACAAAATGGGTCTTCCAGAACAAACTGAATGAAGTTGGTGAAGTAATCAGAAATAAAGCCAGATTGGTCTGCAAGGGTTACTCTCAAATAGAAGGAGTTGATTTTGAAGAGACTTTTGCTCTGGTGGCAAGAATTGAAGCAATTATATTATTTATTTCTTTTGCTGCCTTCAAGGACTTCAAAGTATATTAGATGGATGTCAAGTCTGCCTTCCTAAATGGTGACTTGGAAGAAGAAGTATACATTGAGCAACTGGATGGATTTCAATTGTCTGATCATGATGATATGGTCTGCAAGTTGAAGAAAGTCCTATATGGTCTAAAGTAAGCCCCAAGAGTCTGGTATGAAAGATTGGATAAGCATATTTTGAAGATTGGTTTCAACAAAGGTATCGCTGATAGTAACTTGTATTTCAAAATTGACCATGAAAACATCTTGATTGTTGAAGTGTTTGTTGATGATATCATTTTTGGAGGAAGAGATAGCATGTGTAAAACTTTTACAAATCAAATAAAAAGTGAATTTGAGATGTCCATGCTTGGGGAAATGAATTTCTTCTTGGGTCTACAAATCACTCAAACAAAGAAAGGAATCTTCATTTCTCAGACCAAATATGTGAAAGAATTGTTGAGGAAATTTTGGATGGAAGACTCAAAACCAATGAATACTCCCATGGCAACCAGATGTAAATTAGGCAAAGATGATGACTCTCCTAAGACTGATCAAAAAGGTACAAGTCAATGATTGGAGGATTGTTGTCTCTCACTCAAACCAGACCTGACATTATGAATGCTGTGAGTCTTGTCGCTAGATTTCAAGCTAATCCTAGAGAATCTCATGTCATGGCAATCAAGAGGATTTTTAGATATCTAAAAGGAACAATTGAGTATGGATTGTAGTATCCCAGAGATCATAATTTCTCTCTTCATGCATACACAGATGTGGATTAGGCAGGAGATGTGGATGACTAGAAGAGTACCAGTGGTGGAGCATTCTTTTTGGGGAAGAGATTGGTTTCTTGGCTGAGCAAGAAATAAGAGGCAATATCTCTGTCCACTGCAGAAGCAAAATATATTATAGCAACAGGTAGTTGCACTCAAGTTTTATGGATGAAGCAAATGCTAAGAGACATAAGAGTGGAGTATGAGGAGCCTATCACAATCTTTTGTGATAATTCAAGTGCAATAAATATTTCTAAGAATCCAGTGTTGCATTCAAAGACTAAGCATATATCTATCAAGTTTCACTTTATGAGAGAGCAAGTGAATAAGAATGAAGTCAGATTGGAGTTTGTGCCTTCCAAGGATCAGATTGCAGACATCTTTACTAAACCTCTACCTAAGGACTCTTTTGAGTATCTTAGGGAGAAGTTAGGGCTTATTGCCCCTCCGGTGATGAATTAAGGTGCACTGGGGTGCATCAGTCTGGTAGATATCACAGTCATATCTTGTGGTCTGGATTGATGATAGGAAGCTGCCACTTAGGGGGAGCAGCTAGTATGATTCTGAAGTGTTGGAGTTGCAAGTATGAGCCCTTTTCCATTGATGTCAAAGGGGGAGAGAAGACATGTGAAAAACAAGTGGTTGATGATCAAAGGGGGAGCAGTAAAGGAAGAGAAGACGTGAATGGTTGTTGCTGATAGGAGTTGTGACATTAAGGAGAAGTTCTTGTCTTGATGGTTTTTCACATCATATGTTGCCATCAATGACAAAGGGGGAGATTGTTACAAGTATGGGTCTAACCAGTGTTGTCATTGATGTCAACATACTCTTGTTGCACTGATGACAAGGATTGGATGAGCTATGTGCTAAGGATATTGAGAAAATTAGTCATATCAGGAGTAGAGAAGAATAGTAAGGCAAAGATCCAAGGTAAGATGACTATCAGAGGATGCGGTTCAAAGGGTTTGTAGATATGAGTCTTAAGATGATCCAGTCAAGATTTTAGAGGTTTGCATGAAGACCTAAAGAAGTTTTTGTCCACTCAAGTAGAACTGGTTCCAACAGGTGTTCAGAGGTGACAGAGTGACACAGATAGGTCTGGTGAGATCCAGAAATGCATTATCCTATTCTATGGATTTGAGGGAGTGTTGAGGAAGTCTTTGTGAAGTGTCAACTCGATTGGTTCATGATTTGAAGGTCCGCAAGTATCTATTCCCTTGTGACAGACTATGTTCTTGAGGTTCTGGATGAAGGAGGGAAGGATTTCAGCAAGAAGATGAAGTGCAGATGTTCTTGGTGATTCAAGAAATCTTGTGGAAGTCTTTGGATCATGTCTAGTTCATGTTGGTGGTCTACATTGGAGTTAGAGTTCACAATTGAAGAATAACTCCTGGATGATGGTGTTCTTTCTGAGACTGGCCGACCGAATGAGTTACACATCTTGCGGATGTTCCTGTGGATGTTTGCTGACTTAGATGATTATTCCTAAGTCGATGCCTTGTATAAATAAAGGATTGTGAAGTCATTCCAATGTGGGTCTTGAGGAGATGTGTGTGTGGTAACGAGGAAAGAGAGTGAAAAGCAGAGCAGAAGTTTTTGGGCTTAAATGGAACTGATTCAAGCATGGTGAAGATGCTATTCTCCAGTTCAAGTATGTGATACTTATCATTCTGTAGATAGTGAGTCTATTGTAGGCAGTGAGCCTCTTGTGAGCAGTGTGCTCGGGCAATGAGCCCTAATTGGCATGTGCCATTTTGTTCTTTCTATTCTTCTAACAGAGAATACAATCTTGGGTTAATCACCCCGTGGTTTTTCCCTTAACCGAGCTTTCCACGTCAAAATCTTGGTGTCTTACGTGTTGATATGTTTTCTGCTCTTGATTTAATGCATTATGTTTTATGATTGATTTATTGATATGCTAAGAGAAGTTAAGTGTGAAAAGGAGAAGAATTTTTGGACAATTGATTCACCCCCCCTCTCAGTTGTCTACCCTAAGACTAACAACATCATGGTTTATCAACCTTCCATTAGAATCATACTCCCTTATTTCACTATCAATAGTGTCTTGGTCAATTCTAAGGGCACTTTCAAGTGCTTCTTCATATGATTGGTAAGGGATTTTTTGGACTTGTTCTCGTATGTCATTGTTGAGAGCATGTAAGAAGAGATCATAAAATTCTCTATGATCCATGTTTGGTGCGCTAGTTGAAGAATAGAGAACTTTCCTCCATTGTGTGATAAAATGTGTGGCTGACTTGTTGTCTTCTTGTTTGATTATTAAAAATTCTCATATTCCTATTTTGACCAGTTCATTTATGTCAAAGGCATCTTCAAATTGATCGATGAGCTGCCTAAAAGAGTGGATAGATGCTTTTGGAAGTCAATAGTACCAATCTAGAGTGATACCCTCTAAATATTTTGGAAACATCTTTGCTACTACCCCATCCCAATGATGGAGTTTTCGTACTACCATGATGTAAGCCTTGATATGAGAGTTGGGATCACCCTCTCCTTTAAATTTTAGAAGCTTAGGGAGAGGCCATGGTAGTATAGCCTACTGAATGTTGTAGTCAAGAGGCTCCTTTAAATACTTGAGATATGTTCCTAGGAGGGAGTTATGTGTAGAATATTTTGTTCCTCCAAACATTAGCCCTTCAAGTGGAGCTTGTTGTGTTTGTTGAAAGGGTATGGTAGATTGTTCATATCATAAAAAATTTGGCTGACTAGATGGCATCATGTTTATGTTTTAAAGATTGGGTGGGATCATTTGTGGTTGATCTCGTGTCATAGGAATCCCACCTATTTGATTGAGACTTGTCATGTTGGATTGTGAGGGGAAGGGAGGTCTGAATGCTTTGTTATGTGTGTCATATGAATGGGAGTTTAGATGAAGGGTATTTTGTGTTGCCCCCTAGTTTGATTTAATTTTATCAATGCAATGATTTCTCTGTGCCCTAGGTTTTTCTTGAATTTTGCTTTGACAACCATTTCTAGCTTCAAGGGTCCTAATTCATTGGACCAATTTTTCTATAAGGCCTGTGAGTGAGGCTTTTTCCATTCTTTGAGTTTTACAACCTTGAGATGGATTGCTTTGTGTTGGGGTTTGACTGACCCTACTTGTTCCTTTTGATGACACTTCACATGTCATGGAATTTTTACCTTAATGTATTACATGGGGAGGTTTTTGTGCCCCCAAAGCTTCTTGTAACCTTTCTTTTGATAGCTCACCTCATTGTCTATTTAGGTAGCTATTTTCCTTTAGCTTGTTATGAGTTGGTCATGTAGATATATTTTGCATTCTTAGCAAGTTTTGATTTCCTCAAGTTTAATGACCATGTCTTCGTATGTGGGGTTGTTAAAAACAAAGAAATTGTGGGGCATCTATTAGATGTCCCCTGAATTTGAATCCATCCCAAATTGGTTTAATGATGAAACAAAAATGTGAAGGGACTCTCTCAAAAGTTTTTGGTGTTCACATCGGGTTCACCAAAATATGTACGCTCAAAATCATGACTCTGATTGCCTAGGGTTGTCTGGTCAGATTTCGACATGCACACGGACCCTTCTCTCCTTGCCATGGGGTGATCTTCCATGTCACTCTCACTCTCATGGAAGTAGCCAGTTGAGAGGAGGCAAGACACGGTGGGGGTCTAGCTTGTTGGAGAGCTAGACTTTGTAGAGAGGGGTCAGTAAGTTATGTGGCCTTTGTTGTTGTGTGCTAAGTTGAATGTTTCATTCGATGGTAGTTGTTGAGATAACCCTATGACCTGAAGGGTCACTAGCTTCTCTTCTCCTATTGGGGTTTCTTCTATTCCACCTTTGTGTGGGTAAGTGGTTTCTCTCATTTCTGTCCTCTTGTCTTTCAATGCGTTGAATGAGTTCTCATTGTATTCAGAGTTGTCTTTGTTCCTCTATCAATAAGAGGACAAAGGGATCTTTCTATGGTAGAGTGAATGTCTCTTGCTATTGTAGTGGATTGATTTCCTCAATCTCATCATAGATAGCCCTCACCCACTCTCCTCTCACTCCTAGGCACATTTGTGAGCCATGATAGAGGTAGATGTGTGATGACCAACCTTAACTAGATTTAGGGTTTTGACCTAGGGTTTAGCTACATTTTGATTTGTTTTTACCTTATGATGTGATCAAGGGTTTGGTGGAATTGTTTAATCATGGTTTACCTCGTGATGGTATCGAGGGTTTGCAAGTTTGTCTATCTAGAGTTTCTATATGCATGCGAAGCTAAATGAAATGCAAACATTTTTTTGTGCTTTTGTAGTGTTTTGGAAATGAAAAGTGCTCTTTAATCTATGAAAGGGAAATATGTATGCAAGATAATATGATTTTTCCTAATGCAAGTTTAATCTATGTTTTTGGGTTTTCGATTGTTTTGAAGTAATCTAATCTAAAAAGGGAAATTTCTTCTTCAAATAATCTAGATCTAGAAATTTGAAGACAATTATTCTATCATGCAAGATCTAATCTATAAAGGAAAAACCAAACATTTACTAATCCCAAGAGCAATTTTTGGTTTTTTAATTACTATAAATTGAATAAAGCAGTGAAGGAACATGAAAGAATGAAGATTTGTGTGACTCCACTACCTTCAGAAATCCTTGATGTTGGCAACCTCGAGTCCTCTTGAAGTAGCGGGAAGACCTCTTGATGATAAAATGACACAAAGAAGCAAAAAGAAGCTTGTTGAAGCTTGAAAGAGCTCAATGAGAGCTTTGGTTGAGCACAATGACGTTGAATGAAGTAGCATAACGATGCTTGGTTGAACAATGAATAAATAAAAAGGGACCTTCATCTTGTAGGAGCGTTAGAATGCTAATTTGGAGAGCAAAAATTGGCAAGAGCTATGTGCACAATGAATTTTCCTCCTTGGAAGAGCTTTGAATCTATGCAACAATAAACGCTTTGAAGCTTTAGAAAATTAAAGAAAGAAATGAAGAAAGAGACTCAAAGGCCTATGAAGAAGCTTGAAAAAGCTTGTGAAGATGAGAAGAGTATTCTCCAACTTGCTCAACTTGGAAAATAATGAAGAGGTGAGGGGTATCTATAGGTTAGAAGAAGGGATGAGAATTGAAACTTATTTAGAAGTTAACTCAATTGATTGAAGAGTTAACAAGGATTGATTAGGGAGTGAACTAGGTTGATTACCTAGTAAACTTAGTTGATTGAAGAGTGATAAATCAATTATAGCTTAACACTAAAGAAGAATTAGAGTTGGAAAGAATGCATGAGATTGATTGAGTTGTTAATTTTAGATCAAATGGAGTTAATTATGCATGTGTGGGTGCATTAAATAGTCAACTCCATATTAGGCATCAAAAATCATGCGAACTGGAAGAAAAATAGGTGAAAATGAAGCTAAAACGAGTGAGAAACTCAAGTTTTTCTGCAGCTAAAAATGTGACAGGGTCACCCCTTGTGCCAGTAGGGTTGTCCCTGGGCGACCTAGGGTCATCCTATTAGGCATCAAAAATCATGCGAACTAGAAGAAAAAAGGGAGAAAATGGAGCTAAAATGAGTGAGAAACTTGAGTTTTTCTGCGGCTGAAAACGTGACAGCGTCCCCCGAGGGGTGACCCTAGTTCACTTAGGGGAGATCTGGGCTTGATAGAGTTTTCTGAACAACTACAGGCTGGGAAATGAAAGAAAAAAGGAGGTGTTCTACCTCTGGAAATAGGTTAGTCATGTGCAAGAATCCAAATATCCACTTGCACTTGTAGGATCTCCCAGTGGAGATCTAGAAATAATAGGGGGAGATTTGGATTGGTTGAGTGGAAATGAAAATCTAAAGTGGGAGATGGATAGGGGGACCTCTAGAAGGCTTCTAGAGGATGTAGAGGATGAAAAACATAGGGGAAAGGTGAAAACTCACCTACATGATGCTTACAAGGCTTAGGAGCAAGGTTAAAAGCTCAAAAAATGCAAATCGACAAGTGTCGCAAAAAGTGTCTAAAAGCATCGCAAACGAAGAGAGAGAAATCGACAAAGAGGAAACAACACAAGACAAGAAAAAAGACACATCATCAAGAGGTTTTCTTCTTAGTGGACATTATTTCACTCTTACATGTACATGACAAGGATTAAAATCATCATAGGGGTCCTCGTGGAGGCTGTGTGTGATTTTTGTGCTTATAGAAACAAGCTTCCTTATAAGTTTAGATGTGATTGTCTGCATCCTAATAAAGATGATACTTCAAACAAATTTTGTCTAGATTTTTAGGCAAATGATTATATGCTACAAAGAGCAGTGGTGATTCAACTGCAAAGAACAACATTATAGGGGGTGTTAGAGGTATTGGAGGAACTATTGGAGATGCTGGTGGTATTACATTAGGTACCACTAGAGATGCTGGTGAACTAGGACAAGGACTATAATGAATGTTTGTTGTTCGAGGTCTAAATCTGAAAATAGGCAATTCTTTTAGAGGTCTAGTGGATCTCAACCTGGTATTAGGTCTATGAGCCAGTGCTTCACAATTCTAGACAAGCTTTGGATATTCTGACACAATCGTTACAAAGGCATGGGTATTTACTCCTCTGGAGTGGATATTTACAAATGGATGTCCAAATGACAAGGTATTTTGTAGAATATTTGCAGAAAATGCAAATATTAACTCAAATTTTGGAATTCCAGACAACTAATTGTAAATATCGGAATGATTGACCACAAGGACGAGGTATTTATGGTAGGATTCCTCAAATTATCAAAGATAGGTGGAATCTTTGCGCATATATTCAAGATTTAACGTATTCTTAAGAAATTTGAAAATATCACCTCACTTGAGTGCAGGAAATGATATCCAAGTGACAAATCTTGGATAAAATTGCTCAGGGCCTTCCTTCTAGCACCAAAAACCTGTTGATCATGATGTTAGTCACAACAATAAGAAATAAAAGTTACACAACAACCTTTATTTATCTTGAAAGATATGATAAATTCATAATGAAGTTATGATCCCAAGTCTCTGTGCATTAGTTCATAATGATCTGACATTACTCAAAGGTTGATGTGTCTTGTTATTTTCCATTAGGGGCCTTACGTATTTAATTTCAAGTATTTGTTTCCCTGTTATCTCTAAATTCTTAACAAGTGATATCAAATCTTACAATATTTAAGTAAATCATGTAGATATTTAGGTAGGTGTGATAAATTCTTCTGAAACTCTCTTTGATTTATTCAAATTGACTTAATCTTTCCTTATTTTTCTTCTGCACTATAAATTTGTTCAAATAATGTGCCTATAAGCATATATTTCCATGATTCTTTTCATTATTTATGATTCTTTGCATGATATTTACTATTCTGTATGCACTTTGTCTAAATATGCATATGATCTTCATATATTTATGGATGTCTATATATTTGCAATTATGGTGAGTGATTTAATGAAATTTAAAGAAAATTGAATTAAAGCTTTCTAAATTTACTGAAATGAATGAATCTTCAGTCATTGATCAATATATATCCTTGATACTTTCATGAAGGAGAAGAAAATAAAACCATATTTTCACTAGGTCATTCCACATCTAGATATGATTGATGCAAATCTTCAAAGGAAAGGACAATAACAACATTCACAAACTGAAATACACTCCAAGGGATGTAGCAAATCACATGAATATCAAGATATCATCCAAAGATTATGCAAGATTTATGATTGTTTATAATCATAGGTCTTCATCTTTATTAAGTATGCAAAAGGAGTATATATTTACAATTGACTTTGAGAATTGGTCATGACATTCAACAATCCAATCTCAATTAAGCTTCCAATAATCTTACACAAAGCATTCCACCTCCTTTTATAGGATAAGGAGAGGAATCTATTACAAAAGATCCTATGATCAGGATTTATCTATTATGATCAATGGTTCACCTTATTTTGACCAAGTCAACATACAAAATACATGGCACCAGTTGCTAGTTGGCAACTATCTGGTAAGATATAGATGGCACTCTAGAATATTCTAGGATCTTTGATTAGTCAACCAGATTGTGTACGCTCAAAATTGTGACCTCAGTTTCCTGGGGCTATCGGGTCAGATTTTGGCATGAACATGGACCCTTCCCTCCTTGCCACGGGGTGATCTGCCACATCACTCTCACTCTCATGGAAGTAGCCAGTCGAGAGGATGTGAGACACAATGGGGGTCTAGCTCATTGGAGAGCTAGACTTCGCGGAGAGGGGTTGGCACCTCCTGAGGCCTTTGTTGTTGTGTTCTAATGTTTATGTTTCATTCGATGGTTGTCAGTGTAGAGATAACCCTATGCCCTAAAGAGTCACTAGTTACTCTTTGTCTGTTTGGGTTTCCACTATTCTACCTTTGTGTGGGTAAGATGTTACTTTCGTTGATGACTTCTTGTCTTTCAATTTGTTGAATGATTGGATGTTGTATCTAAGATTGTGTATGTTCTTCTATCAATAGGAGGACAAATGGATCTTATTATGGTAAGGTAAATGTCTCCTATTGTGGTTGCGGATGGTTTTCCTCAATCTCACTAAGGACTACCCACACCCACTCACCTCTTAATCCTAGGGACATTCGTGAGCCAAGACAAGGGATAGGTGTATGTGGACTAGTCTTGAATAGACTTTAGGGTTTTGACCTAGGGTTATAGTTGACCTAGGGTTTAGTTGTACGTTGACTTTTGTTGACCTTGTGATGTTATCAAGGGTTTGACTTTCAATGACCATGGTTGACCTTGTGATAATATCAAGGGTTTGCAAGTTATCTAAATACCTAATGTTTTTGTTCTTTTTTATATTTTATGCATGAAAAGCTATATGAAGTGCAAACTTGTTTTTGTGCTTTTTTTGAATATTTATGGAAATAAAGATGCTTTTTGATCTAAGAAAGGAAATATGAATGCAATTTAGACTAAGCTTAACCTAATGCAATTATTCTATGTTTTTGTGGGTTCCAAATGTTTTAAAACAATTTATCTAGAAAAGGAAATTGCAAGTAATTAAATTTAACTAAGAATGTAAATTACTTCTAAGATGCTAGATCTAACCTTTCTATCAAGGAAAAAGTAAATGAATTACTAATCCCAAGAGCAATTTCAATTTTCTAATTACTACAAATTGACAAAAGCATAGAGGAACCTAAAAATAGAGAAGATTTGTGTGACTCCACTACCCTCAGAAATCCTTGATGGAAACTTTGTATCCTCTTGAAGCAACGGGAAGACCTCTTGATGACAAGACAACACAAAGAACCAAAAGAAGCTTGTATAAGCTTGAGCGTTCTCAATGAAAGCTTTTGATGAGCACAATGGCATTGATTGAAGCAACATAATGATGCTTGAAGAGATTTATGTGCAAGCTTGATGAATAATGAAGAAATAAAAGGCACCTTCGTCCTGTGTGAGCATGAGAATGCTAATTGGAGAGCAAAAACTTAGCAAGAGCTGTGTGCACAATGAATTTGCCTATGAAAATGGGGAACTTTGAAACTATGCAATAATGAAAGCTTTGAAGCTTTGAAGAACTAAAGAAAGGAATGAAGAAAGAGGCTCAAAGGCCTATGAAGAAGCTTGAAAAAGATTTTGAAGATGAGAAGAGTATTCTCCAACTTACTCAACTTGGAAAATAATGAAGAGATGAGGGGCATTTATAGTTTTTAAGAAGGGAATTGATTTAGAAGTTAACTCAATTGATTGAAGAGTTACAAAGGATTTATTAGAGAGTGAACTAGATTGATTACCTGGTGAACTCAGTTAATTAGGGAGTGATAAATCAATAATAGCTTATCACTGAAGAAGAATTGGAGTTGGAAGAATGCATGAGAGAGAATGAGTTGTAAATTTTAGATCAAATATAGCTAATTATGTATGTGTGGGTGCATGAAATAGTCAACTCCATATTGGGAATCAAAAACCATGCAAATTGGAAGAAAAAATAGGTGAAAATAGAGCTTTTTTGAGTGAGAAACTCGAGTTTTCGCGCAGATGAAATCAGGACTAGGTTGCCCCTTTTGCCAATAGGTTCACCCAGGGGGCAACCCTGGGTCACTTGAGGGGATTTCTAGATTCTTGAAGGTTTCCTAGGGGGTGACCCTGAAGTAATAGGGGGCGACCCTAGAACAATTTTTTTGAATTGGTCATAGAACTTTTGGGAGCTTGTTCAGACACATACGGACTCCTTTTCGAGTGTCTTTTTTTTTAAAAGTGCATGATTTTTTTAGGTATACACAATGGTTCTATTGGTTTTTGATGAAAACACAAAAAAAGTGGGTCACCCCTTTCACTAGTCAGGGTCACTTGGGGGGAGATATGGATTTAGCAGGATCTCCCTGGGGGGAGCTCCATAAAGGAAGGGGTCTGGGTGAAAATGTATGATGGGAGATGGTAGAGGAGATGAAAAGGAGGGGATCTACCTCTAGAAATAAGTCAATCATGTGCAAGAATCCAAATCTCCACTTGCGACAGAGGATCTCCTAGGGGGAGATCTGGAAATAATAGGGGGAGATTTGGATTGGTTGAGTGAAACTAAAAACTGAAAGTGGGAGATGGATCTAGGGGATCTCTAGAAGGCTTCTAGGGGGTGGAGAGGATGAAAAACATAGGGGAAAGGTGAAAACACACCTACAAGATGCTTACAAGGCTTAGGAACATGGTTGAAAGCTCAAAAAAAGTAAATTGACAAGTGTCGCAAAAATATCAAAAAGCGTCAACGACAAAGAGAAAGGGAAAACAACAAAAAAGAAACAACACAAGACAAGAAATAAGACACATGATCAAGAGGTCTATTGCTTAGAGAACATTATTTCACACTTTCATGTATGTGACAAGGATCATATATCATCATAGGGGTCCTCGTGGAGGCTGTGCATGATTTTTGTGCTTACATATTTGCCCCCTCGGGGATGGTAGTCTACATGAAAGGTAGATACTATTCCTAAACTAGGCCTTACCTGTTGTTGATTATTCTACAGTTGTACGTACAATAACTATCTAAAATCTGAATATATCAAATTAAATAATGAAAACTGAAATGACGAACATACAATAGATCGTTTACGCTTGACTAGTTGTTTTCCTTTGTCAATGAGACCTGTAGGAATGCATGCACACAAAATGAATGCATGAGAGATGCATAAAAGAAATAGAAAACATGCTAATCTAGAAAGGAGGAGAATAAATTCTCCTTTTATTGCATATTTTGAAGAGCATATTTGATTTTTAGGGATTTTTGATGTTTTACAACTTTTTTAGGTTTTTTCAAATTTTCAAAGTTTTATGGTTTTTGGAGATTTTGCAAATATTTGATTTGACACTCCTTGAGGTCTTTGGAAGACCTATATTTATTGAAGGAATCTCTACCCATGCCTCCTTGTATGGTGAGACTTATGTACTCAACTACACAATATTGTTCTTTTGACTTGTTGAAGGAGTGACTTGTGCTCAGACATTGTTTTATACTTATTGTTATTGTTGTGATGCTCACAAAACACCCCATTTTACCCCCTAGAAAAGTGAGGACCCCTGTTGTGGCTTATACTTTCTTATGGTTTGGTCTTGCTTGGTGTAAAATGGAAAATGTAC
This sequence comes from Cunninghamia lanceolata, assembly GCA_027924645.1. Taxonomy (NCBI): domain Eukaryota; kingdom Viridiplantae; phylum Streptophyta; class Pinopsida; order Cupressales; family Cupressaceae; genus Cunninghamia; species Cunninghamia lanceolata. The sequence goes on from BSBN01000596.1 coordinate 7,226,717, forward strand.
TTGGTGCTGGAAATATGTGGAAAATCAAAATGCATAGTACTAGAGAGAAATAGGGGTTACTAATGGGTTCTGCATGAAAAATGATTTAGGATTGTTCTTTGAACCAACTTGAAATGCCTAGTATTTCATGAAATGGGGCAGTTTTGGTGAAAGTGCAGTGTTTAATTAAATTTGTATATCATATACAAATTTCATTGCATATGAGACACTAATGTTGTTGTATTGTGGTGCAATCAGGTTTTTGTATCATTTTTTTTTGCATATGTATCTTGAATGCTTAAACTTAAATATGCAAACCTAGACCCGATTGTGTTATGAGGCAAATTGAATAGGCATTGGATTCCGTAATTGTATTTGTGTAAGTTATTGTATGTCTAAACTCATGCATTCAATATACAAATAAGGGAATGTACATGACCGAACCTGAAAGGAATATATAATCTGATTTATAAAAGTCAAAAGTCTGAACAAATGTTATATGGTATATCCATATATATATTTATTTGTATCTAAAATGCAAGTACAATCTCAGGTTTTAAAAAGAAGTTAAAAGCAATTAAATTTGGTAGGGCCCACAGGGATATTATCATAAGATGTCTCCAATATACAAGGGGTAATATACATAAATAGAGATACAAAGGCAGACCTGATAGTAATTCAAATGTGGTTCATAATAAACTAAGGTCCATGTTGTTTGTATGTATGTTATGTTGTATTTATTATGCAAACATGATTTACAAAAGGCATAGATACAACACCGGAATTAACATAAAGTCAAAGCTAGTTGATACATCCTTCAAATCCACACTTGTATGTTTGAATGTATACATTGCATGTACATTGCAAGTTACAAAAGTTAGATACAAGGCTAGACATGAAATTAAATGCAATATGTCTCATAAACCCATTGGAGTCCAAGTTTGTATGTTTCGATGATTGTATAAAATATATATAAGAATATACAAAATTTGATATACAAAATTTTGAATGGTAAAATACGTATGCATGATATACAGAGTAAGGTGCGAGAATTAATGCATACAAAGTTCAAAATACAAAGTAAACAAGAAAGTTAGACATAGACTAAACTGTATACATTAATGGCAGCATTCAATGCACATCTACCACTAGAAACTTAGAATTTGAATAGGTAAAAAGTGAAATTTGATTATGTTTAGTTTCATAATTGCATTCGGAGGTTAAAATTGCAGAAAATTTCACAAAGCTAGAGAAAGAATGATTCAGAAGCTGAATGAAAATTCAAGAATGGTAACAGGGTGAGGTTTGAATGGTAAATTTTTTGTCGACATTCTTAAGGTTAGACTGGTTGTAGATACAAGTATGTACCTCAAACGCCATTGAAATTGAGTCAAATAAAATTAGGATTAGTTAAATTAATTTTAATTAAGAAAATAATGTAAGGTAGTCCACACTACTATAGTTAATTATAGGGAATGATAAATGATGTTGTTAACTTATGTAAATTCCAAATAGAGAAAACAACAAAAAACCCTAGGGTAACTGTTAAAAGAGTAAAAATCCATGGTGAAACCCTAGGATTGTGTACAAATGAGAGGGTAAAATGTACAAATTTTCTTGACAAGATGGCACCAAAGCAAAAGAGGGTGGATACCAAGTCGGCTGGTGAAAAAGAGAAGGTTAAAAAAGAAAGGAAGCTGAAGAAAGAAGCGGTTAGGGAAGAATTGTTGTTATTCAGGGGATATTCATCTTTGATATATAGCACAGGGGGAACAACCACATATACAAACATTGGTTAGTATGATTCAGAGGATGTATTACAGAAAATCACGGCACTAGATGCCACTCCAAACATGAGAAATATTTGGAAAAAGGGGTTGTACAAGGCTATTGGTTTTCCTTTGGCGATGGAGGCCAAAGATTTGATATTAGAGTGCATAAATCGATATGTTTTGAATACCAAGAGAGTAATGCACAATGGGGAGGTTGTTGCAGATTTGTCCACAGAGGGAATAGCCAGAACATTTGGCTTGGAGATTCAAGATCAAATGATGGATGTTGATATAGATCGGTATGCTTTGGATTTTACTAATAATGAGAAAGAGTGCAAAAGTGCAATTTTCTATTGGTGGTATACAACAAAAAATAAACCAAAGGCTGTAGTAAGAGTGCCAAAGAATTTATATAAGATTGATTTCAAGGAAGAAATACACATAATGATTACATTGTTGAGCAGGATGGTTGGGCTAAAAGATGCAGCAAAGTTTGAGCCATGGATGTTCACCATCATTCAATATATCAGAGAAAAGTCTAGAACAATTCACTAGGCTAAGGCTATTGGTACTGCAATATATAAACAAGTAATGGGGTGGAATAAACATAGATGCTTCTATCTATCTTCTTTTGTGATTTATTCATGTGTAGTTAAAATGCCACCATTAGCTAGGATTGACAGAGTGGGTACCCTAGGAAATGGACCAAGCCAAAATTTAGTTTATGACCATTATCCTAATCTATAGGAGGAGAATGCACTACGAAAGTATGAAAGAGTCAACAATGTATTTTATACTTATTTGGTAAGAGTTTTAACAGAAGATAAGGATAGAAGGTTATCAAAGGAGGCAACAAGTGCCATAAGCCTCTTCAGCTCTTGGTATATCCAATTCCCTACCTTCACATACATTAGAACTGAAAGGTTTGAGGGAAAACCATTCAAGTTTCCAAGGTATCCTTTAGATAGATTAATTGTATTAGAATTCTCTAGGTAGATTCTGAATGTGTTCATAATGTATAAGAGGAAGTTTGACAAAAGAAACATCAAATTCCCTTGGGTACTTGGTAAGTATTCATGTTATAATGAGGATATAGATCAACAATCAGAGAAAGAAATGATGTACTATGGGTTTGAAGAATTTAACTTAGCCAGGCATTTTGACCATTTCCATAGGATACAAAATTACATTAATAATAAATTTAGACACCAAGTCCACATTGAGGACTTTTGGTCAGATTGTGAGAATGAGAAAGAGGTGAGGAAAAGGGCTCACCAAAGATTGACTTTAGAACAAATGAGAACCATGGGGGAAATAAGTATACCCCAAGAAATTAAAAAAGATGATGGTAAGGTATTACATAAAAGCTATGAAAGCAAGCGACTGACAAAATTGCCCATTAATGAACCAAATTGGGAAGATCCAAAAGAGACATCCTTAGATATGATATCCAAGCCAGTTATTTTTTTTTCGAAGACATGGTTAAATGATAAGATAGAAAATATTAAGGCTCAAGGTATTGTAGCCACATATCAAAAGAAGGGAAAGAAGAGAGAAAGAGAAAATGAAGATGATTTATTGTGTTTCTATGAAAAGAGGAGGAAATTTGTAGAAACTAGAATTGTTGACAAGGAAAAGAATGCAACACTTATGGATCCTTATGCTCTTGGTATCACAATTGCAATTGCTTTAGGGACATTCATAGAAGAAGGGACATCAACCCAAGAGGCCAATGCAGAATGAGTACAAGCACCAAGGGTTTCAGAGGAGCAAGGTCCATTGACAGCTGCAATCATTGATGCTCCAAAAGGGAAGGCATAGTTACCTAATGTGATTGTAGATACTCCACAGGTAGGAATAAGAAAATGGTCTATATCCATTGACTCTAAACATGAAAATAAAATACAAGGTTACATAAAGGTCAAACAAGAATTGACCGAGGAAAAGCTGCAAGAATCAAAAGCCCAAGAAGTTAGAAAGATGGGTAAAATTGTAAACATTGATAATGATAGTAGTGATGAGGAAGAGGCACAACTTGGAGAAAATATAGGGGTAGAGAATGAAGAGGAGGAAGAAAAATCAAAGAGCTCCCCTATACTAGAAGAACACAGTGCTTAGGTGTCTATGAAGAGGGCACAAACCCCAATGGAAAAAAGAGAAAATATATAAGAGGACTTGGAGGTAGAGGACCCTTTTGGGCAATTTGTGTCATAGGAAATCATAAAAGAAGTGTAGGTTGTTGCACAAAAGGTAGCAAAGGAAGGGAAAGAAGAAGAAAAAACTACAGAGGGTGTTGATATATCTTCAAGTCAACCATCATAGTCAGGCCAAGTAGGCATGCCTGAAAATGTACATGTTCAAACTGAGGTGCCGATAGGGGCAACAATGTCATCAAGTATTTCTAGTATTAATGTTTCAAGTGTTCCAAATATTAGTATTGAGAAAAGAAAACAAAAGGAGAGATCAGAAGAGGAGGATATAGAGCAAGATACTAGAGAAGATACAAAAGAGGAAGAAGAAGAAAAGGAGAATGAAGAGTAGGAACCACAATAGCAAAACAATGCATCACCATCACCACCACATGGGCCACCACCTCTAGATCAGAATCCTCCACCATAGCAACAACCACAGTAACAACAAAAAGAGCAAATGGAGACAGAGAAACCTCAAGAAGAGGTGATAAATGAAAAATGGGTAGAAACTAGCAAGGAAGCACCAACTTGGATGGGCTTGGAAGTTAGAAGAGAAAAGGAAGAAGTGCAGATACTCCCTATAGACATAAAGAGATTATTGGGTGGTCACACCTCCAAAAAAGAAAGAAGAAAAGCAAGGACCATGTCTTCTATAAAGAGAGGCCCATCTAGATCAAGAACTCTAGAGCTAGCCATACCGCAGAAAGACAAAGCAAAAGGAGAAATGAGCCTGGATGATTATTAGTTGCTCAACATAGATCTTGGGTATGTGACCAGAGAACAACACATTGCATAGTGGGAAGATATGAACAAAGTGACCATTGAGATGATGAGAAAAGATAAGGATAAATTTGATTATTTGAAGGGACACATTGTCCAATTGCAGCAGTTCATTCAGGGAATGTTTGACCCTAATGTTATTATGACAAATTTACCTACAAAGCTGGCCATTTTATCAAAGGATCAAGTGAATGAAATGCAAAATAAGAAAATTGAGGCAAACATTTTTGAAGAGTGTCTCAACACATTCATTAAAAAGGGAGAGAATACAGTAAGGCAGGCAATTACCAATTGGGCCATTGCCCTTGCAGAGAAAAACAATTGCAATATCAATATACATCATTGCCAATCCATAGTGAAAGAAAGCAGTTATGAGTTGAAGTAGGTTGAGGCCATGAATGAGAGGGTTGAAGAATTGATAAACGAGGGAATATTAACACCTCAAATGGAAAACCAAATACAAAAATACAGATTAGAGTTGAAATTTGAAGATGACATTTTAAAGGGTTGCATTGTGAATACTCAAGATTTGGACGAAATTGTTCTTGATATAATAAAGAAATACATGAAGATAATATAGAGACTTATTGGGCATGAGTGCCTAGAAATACTAGTGTATGATGCAGTTATGGAAGTAAGAGAATTCAAAGCCATTTATTTACCTTACCTAGAAAGCCCTGCAGCTAATCTGAGTACTGAAATGATTGATTCCATTATGGAACTAAATATCAGGATAAAGAAGTATCAGAAAAATAGAGAGGATGTAGAAAAGTAAGAAAGGATATTGAAAGAAAGAGTTGAATTACAGCAGTGTACATGGATAGAAAGCCAAAGGAGTACTCATACTTCTATTGTAGCATTGATAGATAGGTATGTTGGCAAGGGACACTACTCCAGTATGGATATGTATGTTGTCATTGATGGAAACAAGGCTCAGAGATCCTATCACCATGATAGGAAGAGATATCTCTAGAAGAATGTATTAGATTCTAGGTATAGTTGATAGAAAATGGCTAAGTATAGAAATTATTCTGAGTAGAGGATAGTAAGTCGGATAGCATGTCTCTGTAGATGATGATCAGTTAATGTAGTTGAGGTACGATGTTCTCAATTTTTTGATAGTGTTATGCTTCAGAGGTTAAGTCCTGATCTCCTCTGAAAGTCACCTTGAAGAATTATCTAAGTCCAGGTAAGCAAAGGTATAACGGGAACAGTGAACAGGGCATAGTGCAGTGGTCAGCATTCCTCCGCAAATAAGTATTTTGTTATGAGGTTGTAAGGTGTTGTAAAAAATTGTATGAAGTGTCTTATTCCAGAGTTATGAGATCTGAAGTCCATCGGAAGGTTAGCTACAGGCTGCTAAGTATCGACATAATGTTTGACAAAGTTTGACAGAGACAGAGTCTGAGTTCTAATGGTCTGCATTTCTCCACAAGATGATATAATGCCTTGCGGTTCTAAGGGCAAGATTGGTAATGTGTAAAGAGACCTTGATATGATTCTAGAAGTGTTTTGTGATCTGCAGTAGAAGTTGCAAGTCAGCAGATGAACCTGTTAAGCATGCTTTTGAGGAATAGGCCAACTGGTGAGATAAATCATGATGTGGAGAAAGGATAGTGTATGAAAGATCTATGTAAGTAATTGAATGATTAGAGCCAATCCATATGAACACATTTGGGGGAAGATTTGGGTCTGTGAGACCCATAGTGCATTGGATTGAGCAACAAGGTACATCTTTCTATGTACACGTTTCACTTCTTGGATGTCGACCTGATTATGGATTAAATCATGATGTGGATATATATACAAGCGATGATCTTTAGTTGAGAGTATGGACATATGTGAGTAGTGTGTGTGGGTGATACAATCTTGCGAATAGAAGAGAAGAGTTAGAAGAGAAGCAGTGATGAAGACTTGGGATTCAGAATTTAGTTGCTAAAAGACTGCACCCTGGCATAGTGGCAGATGCTTAAGTAGTATTTAGTTATCATGTGCAATCTGATTGGAAACAAGTTTTTATCATCAAGGCAGTAAGCCAATAGTGAGCCTCTAGTGGGATTTAACATCCCTTAGGGTTTAACAACCCTCATTGTAATCTTGCTAGGTTTAGGGTTGAGGCAATGAGCCTACTAAATCTAGTTGTACTTCATGGAAGTAAGCCAACATGTTCTATGTCCGTGGAGTGACCAAGCCTGAACATCATTTTTGTAAAGATTGCAATATATATATATATATGAGAACTAATCCTTTTTGTGGTTTTCCTATTTTTGGTTTTCCACATAAAATCTTGGTGTTATGTGTCATGATCTTGTGGATGCTGTTCAGTTTTATATTTTTCTTTTGTTGGATTATTCTTTTGATATTGTTAAAAGTAAAAGTACAAGAAAATATTTATAGAACATTGATTCACCCCCCCTTCTCAGTGTTCCTGACAATCAACAATTAGTATCAAAGCAAGGTTCCATGGAAAAAGTTTAATAGCTTAAGGATGATTTAGGATAGTGTGTTCATGGTAGTAAGAAGGTATGGAAATTATGAGAGGTACAACCAACTAGAAGCAACTCTTATGGATCTTGAAAATTCTAAAATAGAGGTTAGAGATTTGAAGGAAAATTTGAAACAAGCTAGTGAATGCATCGTAAAGCTGAAGGAGAAAGTCAAGAAATTCAAAGACAAATACAAAGAAGCTAGTGACCAATTGTTATCAGCAAATGAAGCCCTATATGATTTGGAAGCAGAAGTTATAAAAAGAACAAAAGCAGAAAATTATCTAAATTTGATTGTGAAGAATAGATCAAAAGATTGTGCTATACTTGAAAAAGAAATTATAAGTTTAAAAATAGATCTGGAAAAAGCCAGAAGTTTTGAAGAAAAATTCAAGATAAGTATTGCAAAGCTTGATGAAATGATTGCTAGCTAAAGGAATGTTGATGACAAACATGGTTTAGGATTTGAGAAAGGAGAAAGCTCAAACTCCAGGCAAATACACACTGAGTCAAGGAAAAACAAAGGATACCAGTTTAGAAATCAAAGAAGAAGACCTAGAAGACCTCCAGTCAGACAACCAAATGCTCAAAGGTACCCATCTTTCAATGGTTATTGTAATTCATGCAATAAGTTTGGTCATAAGGCTACTCAGTGTAGAAATGGAATAAATCAAAAGACTCCATTATTCTCTAGTCATTTTTTCAATTGCAAGAAAATTGGTCACAGAGCAAATGAATGTAGAAATTAGATTAGGAAAAGTTTCAACAATGGAAGGAATGAACAGTCATTCAAAGGTAAATGCTTCACTTGCAATAGGATTGGTCATAGATCTGTTGTATGCAGAAGTAAAGTAAGTCAGAATTCTATTAGGTGTAATGCATGCTACAAAATGGGAGATAGATCAAATGAATGCAGAAGTTCAGTAAGAACTAATTTTCAAAATATCAGGAATAGTCAATCATTCAATGGAAAGTGTTTTGCATGCAATAGATTTGGACACATGGCTAATCAATGTAGATAAAATTCAATCAATGGAAGGATTCAAGGACAAAATAATGTGGTATGTTTCAATTGTAACAAATTTGGACATATTGCAAGGTTTTGCAGAAGCAGGAATGTGAAGAGAAATCATTATTCTGAAGAAAGGAAAATAGAGCAGAGAAATGATAAGGGAAAAGAGAAAGTTAATCTGGTTGAAACCAAGAAAGAAATGAACAAGGTATGGATCAAGAAAGTAGTAATTGAAGTCAGGGATCAATCCGCACCAGTATCTAGTGCAGATATTTCCTCTGAGAAGTAAATTGAGAGCTCTAGCTCAGGGGGAGCAGTGTGGAAAATCCAATTCCCCCAGCCAAAAAGTGGGTGCCAGAATTCAACATGAAGGCATATGATGAAATCTGATGTGACACAACTTTTAGAAGAAAAATCAGAAGAAAAAGGTTCTATGCAGAATATTGCGGAGCAATCCTAATCGACTGTGTTCTATACTGAAATATTTTGGCAGTTTTTTGGAAATGAACATTTATGACAACTAGGTCAAGCCGTGCGGAGGATAAAAAGTAACTTGTTTGATTTCAAAATCACTTTGTACTTGGAGCTATCAGAAATTTAGAAAGATCAAAGCTAAAGTAGTGACAAACAAGATTTGAAGCATTCGAAGAAAGGAAAACCTGACTCAGCAAAACAAGGTATTTCTGTAGAAACCCTAATTGTGAATCTATTGAATTCTTGCTATGGAAACTCCAAAAATTGTAGACATTATTGAATGCCCTCGACCCAAGTTCAAGAAACACCTGCACAAAGTAACCAAAGTGGATCAAACAGGTGCATTTTTTAGTATACCTTATAGAGTCCTGTATGTTGAGGATGTTAGGGCATATATTCATGTTGCCCTAGATGAACACACCAACACTTGTCTGATAGATTTATAAATCAAGCATCTAACTGATGACTAGTTTGATTTCAAAAGGGATATACAACACCCTAAAGGAAAATAAGTTTATTTAGTATGTGGATTTTCCTATGTTTGTGGAAAATGAATGGGGAAGATGCATTCTGAGCTAAATTCATGATGAATTCATGTGGTTAGGGAAACCCTTCAAAATCACCAAGGATGCAATTAGGGCAATGATAGGATTAAGTTCCACCAGAGGTGTGCCCTTGTTGAAGGCTGTGAAGAATCAAACTGTTACAAAGGCCACTGGAGCAAGGTTCAACAAGAGGGCACTGACTATCAATGATATCAAAGATCATGATGTAAGACTTGCCTCAATGGTTTTGGGCTACAAAATCTATTTCTCCAATCGGGAGAATTCCATCTCAAGAACAACAATCTATACTACATATCAAATGGTCAAAAAGAATGCAGATTATGATTTGTGTGAACTATTACTAACCCAACTACTAGAAAACCTAAAAAAGATAAAGGAAAGCAAGAACTACCCCTTCAAATATGGTACGTTGGTCATCTACTTATTTTTTTATTTTATGAATGAGTTACCAAACATGAAGAATTTGATCTGGTTAAGTAGTAAACCAATAGCTTTCCAAATTAGAAACCATCTAAATAGCATTGGAAGTGTTAATGAGCAAAACACAGCCTTATGGGGATACTTCAAAAAATTTCAAGGCATAATGCAGGCTAGAGAAAGAATTCCTAGGAAAATTGTTGACAAATATAAGGATACTATCTGTTTCATGGTTACAAAAGACCAATGCCTAATGGAAGCTATTAAGCCTAGGACTGTCTGGGTAATGCCAATGGGGTATGAAGTAGATGGAAAAATATTAGAGTTATGCTCAATACATGTTGAGCAAACCCAAGGACAAGAGGGAAGAAAGGTTTGGAACTTATGAAGAGCTATCCATAAAACTTCATGTTGAATTCAGAAAACTTGAATCAAGTAGAAAAGTCAAAAAAGAGGTGGAAGAAGTCACTACAAGGTATGGCATCACCAAAGAACAACTCAAAGAAGTAAGGGAAAAAGCAAAGAAAGCAATAGAAGAAAAGAAAAAGAATGAACCGGTACAAATTCCTAAAAAACCACAGATAAAACAGGACAAGTCTGAGAAAGCTCCAACGACTACTAGAAGCTCTGCCACCTCCTCCGGTGTCACAGCTTCAATGAACCTAGAGAAAACATCAAAAGAATCCTCAGCAAAAGACATGAAGAGAAAGAAGATGAAGGTAAAAAGATTATATGTTATTATAAGTGAAAATGATGAAGAGGAAACATAGACAAATGAAGAGATCAAAAAGATGAAAATTGAAACTGACAAAGCCTCTGGAAGTACTAAAGAAAAATCCTTCAAAAAAGATAAGTCTAGTAAAAGATAGAAAATGCCTCCGACACTTGCAGATATAGTAAAGGTTGTCACTATAGATGGAAATCTAAAACCTATGATTAAGCACTATGATGAATTTAGTGACGATGACAAAAGGAGTCTAGAGAAAGCCACTATAAACTATCTCAACACCTTCAGCAAAGCCCTCATTGAGATCATCTCTAATCTCCTAGAAAGTCTAGCTAATATCTAAGTGAGCATCAGAAAAGAGAATGTCATAGCTAAAGATATTGAACTAAGAAAACATGTGTTGACTAGACTGTCTGGAAATCACTACAGAGGAAGAAAATTTGATCTCAAAGGAGACCAAGGATCATTTTAGAACTAAAACAAGAAGGAATTTATTAATGTTGGGTGATATTGATAAAGTGGTAAAAGAATTAGAAGAAATTATCTTGAAAGCTTTGAAACAACACAAACTTCCCATTGCAAGTGTCAATGAAGGAATTGATATTCCTGTCAATTCATCTGCTCCGGAAATAAATTTGGGTCAAGAACCAGATATAGATGGCATAATGTCTAAGGAGAAAGAGGCACCTATTGATGATTCTCAAGTTAAACCCTCACCTACACAATAGTCTAAGAATGATACTAGCAAAGAAAGGACTGAGAAAGAATTGGTAGTGGAAAATCCTCCACCTAAACAAGAAGAGGACACTAATAAGGATATGGAATTAGATTTATCCAGAACAAAGCCAGAAAGAAGTCTCTGGCATAGCAAGAGACATTGTGAAAGATTTGTTGGACAAAAGAAAACAAGTTTTGAATGAGCCTGAAGTTCTAAATGGTCCAATAAACATGGATATAATGTCACCAGAATAAAAGTTTAAGTTAGTTACAATTGTTCAGGCAAAGGCTCAATAGGAGATATTAAAATCACACATTGAGGATAGTGAACTGATTGATGAAGCATCTAAGGTTTTGGAGAAGCTGCTACCTACATACAAAAGGGATTCATCCATGACCTTAACAAGCTACTTGAGAAGGTTAATAAGTTCCATAAGTACATAGTTTGAATCCTTTGAGAAACCTGTAGAAACAAAGGTGAGACAAGAGTTTGATGAGAAATGACTAAAAGAATTGAAAATAATGATAGAAAATGACAAAACTTCATTAAATAATTCAATAGCCAAATTTTAGAATGATGTGAAAGATGCTAGAGATTTGTACAAGTTCTGCTTGTCCTCACCCAAAACTACTCAAAATATTGAAGAAAAGATCAAAGATTTGGAACAAAAATTGTTGGATATCTCTGAAAAATTTGATCTGGAAGATGAGTTAGTCATAAAGAAAGAAATAGAGGTCATAAATATTCACAATGACTTGACTGACTTAATAAATCAAAAATATCAAATAAGAAGTAGGATGGGACAACTCAAAAGACTAGTTTGTCCAAAGTTAGACTCAATGACAAATCTTATTGCAGAGGCCAAGTTAGCTGTCTAAGCAGACACAACTTTTGATCCCAAAAAGGTAGAAGCCTTAGTTTTTCTTCTCAGTGGACAAATTTAGATTCTAGAAAATGCAAAGAAAAGCTAGGATGTGGAGTGGACACTGATTAAAAACATATTCAATGATGTTCTCAAGCACATGTAATATTAAGATGAAGATTGTACTTGTAAATATGCGGCAGAATATTAAATTTTGAAGTTTTGATAAATTTTTGGTTCTGGACCACATCCTTTGCCATTGATGTCAATGGGGGAGAAGTAGATCAGTGAAAAATGGATAATCATCTCAGGGAGAACAAGAAAGTATAGTGTATATAGTAAGGGGGAGTAGTCAAGAATTTTTCACTAAGTGTTGCCATCAATGCCAAAGGGGGAGATTGTTGGCAATAGACACTACTCCGGTATGGATATGTATGTTGTCATTGATTGCAACAAGGATCAGAGATCCTATCACCATGATAGGAAGAGATATCTCTGGAAGAACATATTAGATTCTAGGTCCGGTTGACAGAAAATGGCTAAGTATGGAAAGTATTCTGAGTAGAAGACAATAAGTCAGATAACATGTCTCCACAGATGATGACTAGTTAATGTGGTTTAGGTATGATGTTCTTAGTTGTTTGATAGTGTTATGCTTTAGAGATTAAGTCCTGATCTCCTTAGGAAGTCACCTTGAATAATTATCTAAGTCCTGGTAAGCAAAGGTATAACAAGAACAATGAATAGGGCATAGTGCAATGGTCCGCATTCCTCTGCAAATAAGTATTTTGTTATGTAGTTGTAAGGTGTTGTAAACACTTGTATGAAGTGTCTTATTCTAGAGTTATGAGATCTAAAGTCCATCGAAAGGATAGCTGCAAGATTCTAAGTATTGGCATAGTGTTTGACAGAGTTTGACAGAGACAAAGTCTAAGTTCTGATGGTCCGCATTTCTCCACAAGATGATATAATGCCTTACGGTTCTAAGGGAAAGATTGGGAATGTTTAAAGAGTCATTGATATGATTCTGGAAGTGTTTTGTGATCTGCAGTAGAAGTTGCAAGTCAACAGATGAACCTGTTAAGCATGCTTTTGAGGAACAAGCCGACTAGTGAGATAAATCATGATGCAGAGAAAGGATAGTGTATGAGAGATCTATATGTAAGTAATTGAATGATTATAGCTGACCTATATGAACATGTTTGGGGGAAGATTTGGTTCCAAGTGACCCATAGTGCATTGGATTGAATGACAAGGTACATCTTTCTATGTACATGTTTCACTTCTTGACGTCGACCTGATTATGGATTAATTCATGATGTAGATATATTTAAGAGCGATGATCTTCAGTTGAGAGTATGGACATATGTGAGTAGTGTGTGTGGGTGATGTGATCTTATGAATAGAAGAGCAGAGTTAGAAGAAAAGTAGCGATGAAGACTTTGGATTTAGAATTTAGTTGCTAAAAGACTGCACCCTGGCATAGTGGTAGATGCTTAAGCAGCATTCAGTTATCATGTGCGGTCTGATTGGAAACAAGTTTTTGTCATCAAGGTAGTAAGCCGGTAATGAGCCTCCAGTGGGGTTTAACAACCCTCATTATAATCTTGCTAGGTTTAGGGTTAAGGCAGTGACCCTACTGGTGTAGGAGCACCCAATCTATAGGAGCCTCCATCAGGCATTAGCTGTCTTAGAGTTGTTTTTATGTTTTCAATGTAGTCCTAAATGGACATTCAATGTAATAAGGTCTATATTGACTGAGACATGCTATTTTTAGATAGTTGGTTAGAGTTTTTTAGAGAGTCGGTTAGTTTGTTGAGACAGCTGTTGAGTTGGTTAGGCGGTTACATCTCCCAGCCACTGGGAGACAAATCTGTACTACCACTATTGTGTAGTTAAAGAGCAGCTCAGATTGATTCAAGGATAGATGATATAGTCGAGTATAGATAGCTTGGACAGATCAGAAGTATTGTAAATCAATTCTGTGAAGAAATAAAATAAGTTTGTGTACTGGTGCAATCACAGTGGATATCATCCGGGGTCATTCCACTAGAGGATTTCTCTGAAATCAGTGGAATGACCCCCCCATGGTGTTAGTTTATTTTCTGTTCTGCTAAGTTTTCGTTATTTCCTATGTTGTTTGGTTACAGTAGGCGCAAAGGAAGTTGTCGGTAGAAGGGTTTATGTTGATGTATTTTGTGAATATCTCACATTTGTATGTTCAAGCCTTCTGTGTGGATCTTGCAAAGTAATGTATGTGCGAGGGAGTCATCGGCAAGAAGGCATTGAGCTAGCCTGATGGTGAAAGTCTCAATGAGAAGGTATATCAGGGTGATCATTTCGAAGTGTCACCAACGAGGGGGATATCGGCATAAGTATCGGCATCGGAGGAGAATAGCAAAGTCTGGCCAAAGGCAAAGGTTTGGCCGACAAGGAGTTTGGAAATGAGCACATTGGAGAGACAAGGCGATTGGTGAGAGTTTTAAGGTGGCCGCCGATAGTCATTGGTCCTGTTGATAGGCAAAAAGAAGATTCTTCATCAATAAGGAACTTGGCGTCGAAGAGAGTGGGTGAGAGATCTGGCTGATAGGTGTAGAGTCGGCATGACCGAAGGCATCGGTATAACAATTTTGAGGGTGGCCGATGAAGCATGTGTCACCGATGATAAGGTGGATGTCTATTTTGGTAAGACAATAGATGTGATCTTGCTGATATAAATAGGAATAGCTATTTTGTGGGTTTTAATGGGTTTTCAACCTGTTTTGTAAGCTTTCGTTGCCCACTCTGCATCAGATTGGTATCAGAGCTCAGAAGATTCTGAGCATGTAGATAGAGCACCGAAGGAGGCAATCTACACCAGGATTTTTGGGATGAGCAGTTACAAGTTCTCTTTCTACAGTAGACAGATAGGAAGGTTTGTCAAGAGGGCCAGAGAAGATGGTCCATTGGTTGTCGCCAAAAGTCTTGGGGAGAGAGGCAATAGAGGACTCCCTGGTGAGGGATAGAAGTGTTGGTGTAGCAGGGAGAAGTGGACTTTAGATGATATAGATGCTATTTGGAAGCAGCCAGTCGAACTCCATTGATAGGGGTCACAGTTGGAGGATAAAAAGGAACCAATGAAGTCATCAAGTCAGGGTTGAAGACATCATGCAGTTGTTTGCAGTAGACCACCTAACTCTTGGGACAAGAGTTTTTTCAACTTGGGGAGTATGGTGCAGGAGCACCCAATCTACAGGAGCCTCCATGAGGCATTAGCTGTCTTAGAGTTGTTTTTATGTTTTCAATGTAGTTCTAAATGGACATTCAATGTAATAAGGTCTGTATTGATCGAGACATGCTATTTTTAGATAGTTGGTTAGAGTTTTTTAGAGAGTCGGTTAGTTTGTTTAGATAGCTGTTGAGTTGGTTAGGTGGTTACATCTCCCAGCTACTAGGAGACAAATCTGTACTACTGCTGTTGTGTAGTTAAATAGAGCAGCTCAGATTGATTCGAGGACAGATGATATAGTCGAGTATAGATAGCTTGGATAGATCAGAAGTATTGTAAATCAATTTTGTGAAGAAATAAAATAAGTTTGTGTACTGGTGCAATCGTAGTGGATATTGTCCGGGGTCATTCCACTAGAGGATTTCTCTGAAATCAGTGGAATGACCCCCCCGTGGTCTTAGTTTATTTTCTGTTCTGCTAAGTTTTTGTTATTTCTTGTGTTGTTTGGTTATAGTAGGCGCAAAGGAAGTTGTCAGCAGAAGGGTTTATGTTGATGTATTTTGTGAATATCTCACATTTGTATGTTGAATCCTTCTGTGTGGATCTTGCAAAGTAATGTATGTGCGAGGGAGTCATCGACGTGACGTAAAGCATCGGCGAGAAGGCATTGAGCTAGCCTGACAGTGAAAGTCTCACTGAGAAGGTATATTGAGGTGATCATTTCAAAGTGTCACCGACGAGGGGGATATCGGCATAAGTATCGGCATCAGAGGAGAATAGCGAAGTCCAGGCAAAGGCAAAGGTCTGGCCGACAAGGAGTTTGGAAATGAGCACATCGGAGAGACAAGGTGATTGACAAGAGTTTTAAGGTGGCCACCGATAGTCATCGGTGCCACCGATAGGCGAAAAGAAGAGTCTTCATCGATAAGGAACTTGGCATCGAAGAGAGTGGGTGAGAGATTTGGCTGATAGGTGTAGTGTTGGCATGACCGAAGGCATCAGTATAACAATCTTGAGGGTGGTTGATGAAGCATGTGTCGCCGATGATAAGGTGGATGTCTATTTTGGTAAGACAATAGATGTGATCTTGCCAATATAAATAGGAATAGCTATTTTGTGGGTTTTAATGGGTTTTCAACCTGTTTTGTAAGCTTTCGTTGCCCACTCTGCATCACCTGCTAAATCTAGTTTTACTTCATGGTAGTTAGCCAGCATGTTCTCAGCCCGTGGAGTGACCAAGCCTAAACATCATTTTTTTAAAGATTGCAATATATATATATGAAAGCTAGTCCTCTCTGTGGTTTTTCCCATTTTGGGTTTTCCACATAAAATTTTGGTGTTATGTGTCATGATCTTATGGATATTATTCAGTTGTATATTTTTCTTCTATTGGATTATTCTTTTTCTATTGTTAAAAGTAAAAGTGCAAGAAAAGATTTATAGAACAGTGATTCACCCTACCCTCTCAGTGTTCTTGACAATCAACAAGGTATGTAGAATACTTGAAGAAAAGGGGAGAGGATTCAAAGACAAGCACCAGCGGCAGTGGGTAATTCCCTTTTGGGATATGATGTTTTCAAATTTGTCTTTTGTGAAAAGTTAGTAGACGGAGAAAGTCAAGGGAAAATATTTCATGTTTAAAAGATCCCAATGGCATCCTTTGAGCCAAAGGGAATATTCTTAAAGATATTTTGAAGAACGGTTGGGAAATGCTTTCCACCGTTGATTTTGTAAGTTTGAATTTTAACCATTGATGGATTTTTGTAACCATAGCAGAGGGGGATTCAAATCTATATAAGGAACCCTGCTACTTGTATTTTAGTTACACAGGGATTCATAGCATTTAGCCTAAGACTGTAATTAACAACTTTACTACAAAAGGAAGTGATTCTTAAGTGAATACTTTGAGCATTAGTGATTTAGAGAGGAGGTCTCATGTGTTTGCATAAAGGAGTGTGTGGAATGTCTTGCCTCTTTCATGCATCTGTAAAGACATTTGTGAGTTTTAGTAATTTTGATCAATCCAATAAAATTCATAGTTACTGTTGTCGATTATGATTACACCCTTATGCAAAGCTATGAAACTCTACAATCCTTTGAAACATGAGATCAAACTCAGGTTGTGGGTGACCTATGGTGAATTTGAACCTCCAGATGGACTGGTTTCCTTGATAAAAGGATAAATTTGCAGGAAAAGGGTAAAAAAGATCTAATGGAATCACTAAAACTAAAACTGTAAATGTGGTGATGCACCTAATTTTTGATGGGAAACTTGCAAATCTGACTCACAATAGATCTCAGAAATCTATCCACACAATCCACTTTTGGCAATGTAATCACAAAAATGTTTCTAAGGAAGGATAGAAATTATCTTCTTTAGGAAGGAAAAAGGGTTTTTCACAACATGAAGGAAAAAATATTTCAGTAGCACAACCTAAGACCTGTGATATCACTATGCTTAACACTTGCAAGTAAGAATGAGGTCCAATAATTTTAAAGGTTTTGATAATTAAATACAATAAAATTTCATCAAATCACTCATACAATTAGCATTAATGGAAAGGCAAACACTTCATTCCAATGAAAAATAAAGGAAAATATTGCATAAAAGGCAAGAAAATGGAACCTGTAACCTATTGTAATCTCTATACAATCTGTCATCAATGAGTTA
Source organism: Cunninghamia lanceolata (assembly GCA_027924645.1). Taxonomy (NCBI): domain Eukaryota; kingdom Viridiplantae; phylum Streptophyta; class Pinopsida; order Cupressales; family Cupressaceae; genus Cunninghamia; species Cunninghamia lanceolata. Next base: position 7,244,581 of record BSBN01000596.1, read on the forward strand.
CAAAACCTTGTTTCTCTCTCTCAAAGTGTAAAGAGCAAAAAGGCAAGAACTCAAAATATGAGTTACAAAACCTTTTTCTCTCAATGCATAAAAGAGAAAGGAATGCAAGAACTAACATAAACTAAGTTTTACTTTACAATATTGTTGTTCTCAAAATCAGCTATGCTCGTTTTTGTAGACAACCCCCACGAAACTTGTCCATTTTGTGATCTACACTCTAAGGTCGCAAATTGAGACGAGATTATCTTGATCCCGTGCGAAGTTGTTTGACATTCTAAACTAGTTTGCGACATCTCCTCGAATCGGTTTCTCGATATTTGTGAAGATCGTTTAAGTCGTAAATTGATTAAAATGTCAATTTTTAGCCATTTTCAAGAGTTAGTAAATTTTTGAGTTTTGATATGTAATGGCGGCATTTTTTGCCACTCTTACATGTCTTTAAGTTTTGTTTGTTGCATATGTAATGACGACATTTTTTTCCGCTCTTACATATGTTTCTCTTTGCATATGTACGACGGCATTTTTTGCCGCTCTTACATATGTTTCTCTTTGCATATGTAAAGGCGGCACTTTTTGCCGCCATTACAAATTTCTCCAAGATGTATATGCACTGTTGGTGAATTTCGCCACCTTTGCATGTTTGTTGACACATGTGTGGGATTGGCCGATTTTGCCGCTCGAGCAAAGATTCTCGGGATCTCTAACTTGGAGTGCTATTAATGGCCGCTCGTGCCACTCATGAAATGTTTGTTTGTGAGTTTTAAATATATCTTTGGCCGTTCTTTTTGTTATTTCATTTCATTTTCTCTTCTTCTTAGCTGTCCACTAGACTTCCCTTGCACCGATTCAACTGCGTCGAGTTAAGATTCATTCAAACTTTCCGCCATCGAATTTAGGTTTTCAACCGTTTGAACAGGTAAATCTTTTAATCATTTTCATTTCTTTCCTAGGGTTTCCATTTATATGATGGTTTGAAAGGCTTTTATTTTGTTTGATTTTTGTTGTGAGCCTTTGTCAGATGTTGTTTTTCTATTGTTGTGGTCATTTTTGTCTTTTGATCTTCGTTTGTTTTTCACGTTTTTTTGTGTCTTTGAAAAAAGGTCAAACTTGGCGCTCTAAGTCTTACCCATATGGGTGTCGGTAGTTTTACTGCTCAAACCTGTTACAACTTACCAAAGGCAAGGTGCATCATTGGCAAAATTTGCCACTCCTACACCAAAACCTTGCAACCCTACCTTAAGTGTATGGGCGGTGAAATCCGCCGCCCTTACACGAAAATTTTGGAATTTCTATCCTATGCAATGTTGGCAGTTTTTGCTGCTTGAACCTCGAATGAGGTTTCTATCAAATGTAGTAGCAACATTTTTTGCCATCCGAACATCAAACGCTATTTATATCATATGCAATGTCAGCATAATTAGCCGCTCAGACACTTGAAATTTCCCCAGACCACATGCATTGTTGGCATTTTTGCCGCTCAAACATAAATACACTTGCAGTTCTCCAAACATGCAAAATCGGTAAAAATGGCCGCCGATACACTTGTGAACTATCCCTTACATGCAAGGGCAGCAAATTTTGCTGCCCATGCATCACTCTCTTCACAAATTTTCTAACTCTAGAGAATTCTCTAAAAGCTATCCTGAGCCCGCTTTCCTTCATTTTTTTGACCCGCTTGCTCTTTAGCCCTTTCAAGCTCACCTCTGTGATCATGATCATCGACATGCAGTTTCCCAAATTGCCATTTTTCCCCTAACTGCAAGATCATGACTTTTTGTTGCAGTTTCTTCTACAAACTGCCGAGGTCATTATGTCATCTAAAGGTGCTCATCTTCCAAATGATTGACCTATCACTGAAGAAGGTGATAAAGATGGTGAAAGATACAATCGTCGAAACTCATGTTGTTTCAGACAATACACTTGGACTGGACATTTGTGAGATGGGAACAATAAAGGCCATGTATCACAATTTTTTGAAGAGTGTTGATAGTGGTGATGGACAGAAATTAGATATGCAATCTGTAGTCTTATTTTTTAATAGCAGTTACAATGAAGAATGATGGTGGCAGCTGATATTCTTCTTTGTGCCTTAGTTTATTTTCAGTTTTGTATATGCAATTTGTATTTTGTTTTGGATATATTCACGTGTATTTTTCCAAAATGTAATTACATGTGAGACAAAGGAAGTCCTAAGTCAAATAGGACTCTTTTGCTAAATAAGTCAAAGTAGTTAGATTTTTCCTATTTTTGCTCTAGGCCTCTCCCTGTAAATAAAGAGGGCCTCTATTGTAATCTTTAATCTTAGGCAACAAAGTGCTGCCCAAATTGAGACTCAACTTTGAGACTTTGTGTTCAAATTGTATGATCAATTCCAATCAATAAAGAAGGCAAGTTTTGATATCAAACTTTGTGTTGAATCAAATTTGTATGAGTGAGGATGTACATATGGTATTTTTGCTGATTTCTCTTGTTGATTGATTAGATAAAGTGGTACTTGGTTATTACAATTGGAGGACGTTCAAGATAAGATATATAAACTTTGTGTTATATTATTTCCTTGAATCTATGTGTGTTGAAAGTGTTTCTTGGTGAAGGATTATAAAGACTTTGAGCTTGTAGTTGTTCACTTTGTATATGAATCGTGTTGAGAACTTGTAGACTTTGTGCTATGATTTTCAATCACATTTGCGTGAATCCATGGTGTTGTTAGTTGACAGACTTTGTGCTCCAACTGGTGATATGATTACTTTTAAAATCTTTCTGGGGATAATTTGAAGATTTTGTACTTGAGATTATTCACTTGGTTCATTAATCTTTTTGTGAAGTAAGTTGAAAGACTTTGCGCTTCAACTTACAAGAATATTGTTGATTATTGTTCAAGTGTAGAAGCATTATTGAATATTACCATGAAACATTGTAAACATCTTTTCTGAAAGAAGAGAAAAGGATGAATGTAACACACCCCCAAATCTAGTATTTAGTGTAAATAAGTTTGTAATAGTTAAAAGGGAACCTCCCCTTGCTGAGAGGAGAGATTTATCTCATCATACTGCGGTCGATATACCCATTTTGCCATTAGTTAACGACAAAATATTCACCCAACAATTTTTGGCAACTCTGCTGGGGATCGAATGCGCAACCAAGAGCCTCTCGCCTTTGGTTGAAGCATACCGGCCTCATCTTTGTGTAATATATTTTTGTTATATCTGCTCTATTATTTGTTAAGAGTACGGCTGTCCTAGGTCCATGGGGAAATGTATTTGGCTCTTTGAGATTGACCCAGCCTCTACATGAACTACCTCGGGGTTCACGTAAGAATTTTCCCAAGTTCTATGGGGATGGTAAACAACATCCGGATGAGCACATTGCAACTTTCTACATTGCATGTGGTGTTCTTGGAGTTGAGTATGAAGATGTTTCTGTGAGACTGTTTGTAGAAACACTCCAAGGTGTTGTAGTAGATTGGTTCTTTCACCTTGCACCTAGAACTGTCACTGGATGGAATACACTTCGAACTCAGTTTGAAGCTAGATTCAAGTCAGCAGAAGATGCTTATGCATTCTTGGCCCAAATTACTCAAATGAAAAAGGAACCACATGAGTCCATGCGTGAGTTCATGGCAAAGTTCAATAAGCTAAAGAACAAGATCCCAACTATTGCTCAACCCACAGCTGAGAACCTAAAATGCTTCTTCATCAATTCACAATTGCCAGAAGTAAGTTTTCTTTTACGAAGAGTAGCACTAGTTGATCTTGCAATTGCTCAAAGTCTGGTAGTTGAAGTGGAGGACGATTTGATCTTGGTGGGAAAGTTGAAGAAGGATTTTTTTAGGCCTAGTGGGCAGCTCCCTTTGGCTTTATCTTCTATAAGCACTATGGATCCTACAGTACAAAAGTTGGCTGATTAGCTGCTAGCTCTAAAAAAATAGATGTCACAGATTTTGTCCATTCCCCTCTACAAGGACATACCAAGGAGAACTTCTCTAAATGCTTCGAGTTACCAAGGCAATGTTTCAAGGGATCAGAATCAAAACAGGTTTCCTCTACAATGAGGAATACTTGCTTTGGAAGCACCACCTGTGAATGGAGCAATCTTCTATTATGAATCAGAGCAAAACAATCTTCTTCAATCAGAATATGATCAAGGAGAAGATGTTGCTAGTCTTTTCATGGAAGGTGAAGAGCAGTTAGCTGGTGACTCTACCACCGGGTTCTTGAACTTGGAAGGTGAAATGAAACAAGAAGAAGATGCTTTTGATGAATCTTATGCCATTCTTACATGGTCACAGAATCAATTTAATCATTAATATGTGGCTGGTGACAACCAACTAAGTACATTAGATCTTCCTACTTCATCCCTTGTTCCTAAGACCAATACCCCCAATGAAAAACCTCAAGATGAGAGTTTTTCATCTTCTGTAACAAATCCATATCAGCTTGTTGATATCATAGATCATGCTGAGGAGACAAAGATTCAAATGTCTGAGGCAAGAATACCTGTTAAGAGTATTATGTAGAAGGTTCATCCTGAAAGGGAGGCCAAGTACATAGTGATGAAAACTGAAGATCCAAAAGTTTAGATTCTCTTTGAATCTTCTGATATGGGTACTTATTTCTTGATTTCTAATGAAGATCCTGAGTTATTGGATAGTGTTTCAAATGGAGGTCTAGAAACAGAGGGATCATTCTTTTCAAGCAAAGAGATTTTGTAGCTAAAAGGAAATGGCATTTCCAAAGGATTGGTTTCTTTGAAAAAACTTTTTGATGAGCATGATTGCTTTGTCAAACGGCAACGACAATTGGGACCAAATTCATCAACGTTAGTTGGGCAATTCAATCTGGATGCAGAAGAAGATCCTAGAATGACAAACACTGGGAAGTGTTACTCTTTCAACAATAAAAGAAAAAGAAGTGGAACATCTTTTCTGTTGCCTCACAGCAGACAACATCTGAAGCACTTCAATCCTTGAAGTATCAGATAAGTTCATTTGTACATTTGTATAGTAGTTTTTTTTTTGTGTTTTTGATTAGTCTTTTGTGTCTTTTTCTTTTTTTCTTAACTCTATAGCCCAATGGCATGGATGAAGGCACTTAGAGACTAGATTCTCCTCCCTTCGATCATTTCAAAGTTTAATCGAAGGAAGTTTCCCAATTAGAGCCAGCTATTATTCTCAAAATCAGCTACGCTCATTTTTGTAGACAACCCCCACGAAACTTGTCTGTTTCATGATCTACACTCTAAGGTCACAAATCGAGACAAGATTATCTTGATCCTGTGCGAAGTCATTTGACATTCTAAACTAGTTTGTGACATCTCCTCGAATTGGTTTCTCAATATTCGTGAAGATCGTTTAAGTCGTAAATTGATTAAAATGTCAATTTTTAGCCATTTTCAAGAGTTAGTAAATTTTTGAGTTTTGATATGTAATGGCAGAGTTTTTTGCCGCTCTTACATGTCTTTAAGTTTTGTTTGTTGCATATGTAATGACAGCATTTTTTGTCGCTCTTACATATGTTTCTCTTTGCATATGTAACGACAACATTTTTTGCCGCTCTTACATATGTTTCTCTTTGCATATGTAACGACGATGTTTTTTGCCGCTCTTACATATGCTTCTCTTTGCATATGTAAAGGCGGCACTTTTTGCCACCGTTACAAATTTCTCCAAGATATATATGCACTATCGGTGAATTTCGTTGCCTTTGCATGTTTGTTGACACATGTGCGGGATCGGTCGATTTTGCCGCCTGAGCAAAGATTCTCAGGATCTCTAACTTGGAGTGCCATTAATGGCCACTCGTGCCACTCATGAAATGTTTGTTTGTGAGTTTTAAATATATCTTTGGCCATTCTTTTTGTTATTTCATTTCATTTTCTCTTCTTCTTAGCTGTTCGCTAGACTTCCCTTGCACCGATTCGACTGCGTCAAGTTAAGATTCAATTGAACTTTCCACCATCAAATTTAGGTTTTCAACCATTTGAATAGGTAAATCTTTTAATCATTTTCATTTCTTTCCTAGGGTTTCCGTTCATATGATGGTTTGAAAGGCTTTTATTTTGTTTGATTTTTGTTATGAGCCTTTGTCAGATGTTGTTTTTCTATTGTTGTGGTCATTTTTGTCTTTTGATCTTGGTTCATTTTTTGCATTTTCCTGTGTCTTTGAAAAAAGGTCAAACTTGGCACTCTAAGTCTTACCCATATGGGTATCGGCGGTTTTACCGCTCAAACCTATTATAACTTACCAAAGGCGAGGTGCATCGTTGATGAAATTCACAGCTCCTACACTAAAACCTTGCAACCCTACCTTAAGTGTATGGGTGGCGAAATCTGCCACCCTTACACAAAAATTTTGGAATTTCTATCCTATGCGGTGTTGGCAGTTTTTGCCGCTTGAACCTCGAATATGGTTTCTATCAAATGCAGTAGTGGCATTTTTTGTCGTCTGAACATCAAACGCCATTTATATCATATGCAATGTCGGCATAATTAGCCGCTTGGACACTTGAAATTTCCCCAGATCACATGCATTGTCGGCATTTTTTGCCGCTCAAACATAAATACACTTGGAGTTCTCCAAACATGCAAAATTGGTAAAAATGGCTGCCGATACACTTGTGAACTATCCCTTACATGCAAGGGCAGAAAATTTTGCCACCTGTGCATCACCCTCTTCAGAAATTTTCTAACTTTGGAGAATTCTCTAAAAGCTATCCTGAGCCCGCTTTCCTTCATTCTTTCGACCCGCTTGCTCTTTAGCTCTTTCAAGCTCACCTCTGTGATCATGATCATTGACATACAGTTTCCCAAATTACCATTTTTCCTCTAAGTGCAAGATCATGACTTTTGGTTGCAGTTTCTTCTATGAACTGCCAAGGTCATCACATCTTCTAAAGGTGCTCATCTTCCAAATGATTGACCTATCACTGAAGAAGGCACTAAAGATGGTGAAAGATAAAATCATCGAAACTCATGTTGTTTCAGACAATACACTTGGACTTGACATTTGTGAGATGGGGACAGTAAAGGCCATGTATCACAATTTTCTGAAGAGTGTTGATAGTGGTGATGGACAGAAATCAGATATGCAATCTGCAATGTTACCTTTTAATAGTAGTTATAATGAAGAATGATGGTGGCAGCTGATATTCTTCTTCGTGCCTTAGTTTATTTTCAGTTTTGTATATGCAATTTGTATTTTTTTTTGGACATATTCACGTGTATTTTTCCAAAATGTAATTACATGTGAGACAAAGGAAGTCCTAAGTCAAATAGGACTCTTTTGTTGAATAAGTCAAAGTAGTTAGATTTTTCCTATTTTTGCTCTAGGCCTCTCCCTGTAAATAATGAGGGCCTCTATTGTAAATATGATCTTTAATCTTAGGCAACAAAGTGCTGCCCAAATTGAGACTCAACTTTGAGACTTTGTGTTCAAATTGTATGATCAATTCCAATCAATAAAGAAGGCAAGTTTTGATATCAAACTTTGTGTTGAATCAAATTTGTATGAGTGAGGATTTACATATGGCATTTTTGTTGATTTCTCTTGTTGATTGATTGGATAAAGTGGTACTTGGTTATTACGATTGGAGGATGTTCAAGATAAGATATATAAACTTTGTGTTATATTATTTCCTTGAATCTATGTGTGTTGAAAGTGTTTCTTGGTGAAGGATTATAAAGACTTTGAGCTTGTAGTTGTTCACTTTGTATATGAATCATGTTGAGAACTTGTAGACTTTGTGCTATGATTTTCAATCACATTCGCGTGAATCAGTGGTGTTGTTAGTTGACAGACTTTGTGCTCCAACTGGTGATACGGTTACTTTTAAAATTTTTCTGGGGATAATTTGAAGACTTTGTACTTGAGATTATTCACTTGGTTCATTAATCTTTTTATGAAGTAAGTTGAAAGACTTTGCGCTTCAACTTACAAGAATATTGTTGATTATTGTTTAAGTGTAAAAGCATTATTGAATATTACCGTGAAACATTGTAAACATCTTTTCTAAAAGAAGAGAAAAGGATGAATGTAACACACCCCCAAATCTAGTATTTAGTGTAAATAAGTTAGTAATAGTTAAAAGGGAACCTCCCCTTGCTGAGAGGAGAGATTTATCTCATCATACTGCGGTGGATATACCCATTTTGCCGTTAGTGAGTTAACGACAAAATATTCACCCAAAAAATATATAGTTTGCTCTCTCCAAGAGGCATGAAAAAATAACTGCAACTAACTACCTCTAAAAATAAGCCCTCAAAATTGATCCACGAGCAAACCAATAAATCTCTAAAAATAAGGGTCAAAACTGCCCCAAAATGAGCAAAAATAGCTCCAAATTGATCCTCTCCATGTGTTTGACCAAGAAGTTGACCAAAACTCCCCAAATTGTCCTCGAAATCATGCAAAAGTCTCCAAATAGCTTTAGTTAACTCAACTCATCTATTTTGCATGATTTTGCATTGCAAAATTGATGTGAAAAAAGAATAAAGTAATTAGGTGCTAATTACTTTACTATTAGTTACATTTTGTACTAACTCTATGATTTTACAACTTGTGAAAAATAATGAAGTAGTTTATAAAATATTACTTTATTATTTGTTTACATTGATTTTTAGTTGTGAAATCATGCATGATAGATGAAAAGAAAACAATCACCTTATCTCTCCTTTTACATTTGCCTAATTTTGCATATTTTTGCATGATTTGATGCCAAAAATAGGTCTTAATACATGAGAGAAAAGAAAATACACCCTTATGCCTCCATGAAAGAAAATAGGTCATTCACATGCAAAAAATGATAACATGCACAATGACCACCTTATTACTCTATTACATTGCAAAGGAAAAAAAACTGCATTATATATCCATCAAGGCATAAAAATACTCCTTATTACTCCATGCAATAATCTCTGTCCTGTCATATCTATAGAGCTAAAAACTCTACATTTTGTTTTAGCTTGGTTTCTATCTCAGTATAATTTCTAGTTACTATTTTTGTCTCAATATAATTTCTTGCTATTTCTTTATCTGTGGCTATATGTTTCTCATGTGCGGATCGCGCCATGTGTCATTTTGGAGCAATAGAAAAAAATGTTAAGTGTTAAGTAGGTACTGCTGCGTGTTTCTTTCATATGCTTCTTTTCTTTGTTGTTGCCAGAATGCGCCACGTACCTATGGCCATGTTTCTTTTATTGAAGTTTCTTGCCTACTACAGAGTGTGCCACGTGTTGATGCTGGAGGCTGTGAAAAAAAGTTTCTTTTGATACAACAAGCCCACGGGTGTTGTCGAGTGTCCTTTTGTAGTGTGTCTGGAAGCTACCGCGTGTATCTTTTTGATAAGCTTTGTTAGTACTGGCATATTTGGTGGACCACAATATTGTGACACAATTTCATAGGTATTGCCAGAGTGTGCCACATGGAGAAAGCAGAGGTTCGAACTACTCTTATTTTGATGCTCCCGGGTGAAGACACATATTTTCTTGTAATTTTCAGTTGCTGCCGAAGCTTGACAAGTGTCATCTCCAGGGGATTCCAAGGGACCTTTTCATAAAGCTATTGATATTGCTGGAGGGCACCATGTTTCCAATTTTTCTTTAAGCAGGAGGCACCATGTGCCACAATATTATTTCTTTGCGCAAGGATTCAAGAAGTATGTGGCAGGTCCCATAAAATAATGTCACAGTTTCTAATGTTGCGGAAGGCAACAAATGTCATAGTCGTAGGTGCTAGGGGCATAAAGGTAGAAAGCTTTAAGCCTATGGGTGCCGCCACATATCATGTTTCAAAGTCTGGTAGATGGCGACAAGTGGCGCTGTTTTGTGTGCCTTGTTTCAAAGGGAAAAATGTTAAGTGTTAAGCGGGTGTTGCCACGTGGTATATTTTGAATCCTTTTAAAGCTCGCGAGTGCTACCATGTGTCTTAACTAAACTGTAGTTAGTGTGCCACATATTTTATTGCTCAGTCAATGAGTGCGTAGGGAAAGATAGTTGCAGATTCAGAGAAATCTCAGTGTCAGATCAAGTCCCAGTTAATTCTAGTTTTGTTGATGTCGTTGAAGATTCTAGGTGGTTGCAGGCTATCTTGAGCCAAATTTTGTGGCTATATATATAGGAAGATATTGTAATTCATGGATATAGAATTGATTAGAAAGTTTTGAGATCTTGTTGTGACCAGATTGTATCATTTTGCCTTAGTCTAGCTATTTCTGATAAGAAAGCTGATATACCTATGCATGTCACTGTGCCTTTTGTATTTGTTGAACTATTAATGAAAGAAGCTCTGTTCTATGCCGTTGGTGATATTATCTGTCTTTACATAAATCTTCTGAGTTTAGCCTTTGATCTTCTAATTCATTTACAATTTGTCTATATTGATAATGCAACATTTTCTCTTTAATATAGCTGAATCTTAAGAATTTGTTCATTGTGCTAGTTAAGGAAATACATTTCATTTAGGCACATCGCCATAGGTTTAGATTTTACTTACTGTATCTATAATCTTGTTTCTTCCTCTCCTCATTACTCAAAACCCCATTGAAAATAGGAAGAGCCAACTTCTGTAAAATCTGGAGGTTGTTTCAAGTATCAAGTCTCACATTCTTGAAACTTTCCATGTTGGTGTTAGAACATGCACAAATTTACACATCAACAGTTTTTGGCATGCCTGGTGGGACCTTTCTTGAAATTCTAATCAAGATTGTATGAACCAGAGAGCAACAAGGAGTCAGAAGTGTGGACTGACAACAAGAGCTTAGTCTGCTGCTAATCCAGGGATTTTATTGCCACCGTTAGTTACTACTCCAAGACGAAGAGTAAATCAAGTTGCAATAGCATCAAGAGTAAACATGGGAGAACCTGTACCTCTAGGAAATTATGCAAATTGGAACACTAGCAGTCCTCTCATTCTTTCGACACCACCAGCTACTTGGGATCCAATTCCAGCTAACACTTTGAAAGCTTTACCCAAATTCAATGGAGAAGATTCCAAGACACCAGGGGAGCATCTTCAAGATGTATCAAATGTATGTGTAGTACATGTTATTACTATACAAAATGTAGCAATCAGGTTGTTGGTGGCTTCTTTCAAAGGGAAGGCTTTGGATTGTTATAGATCTTTGACCCCAAATACAATATCCACCTAGGATCAGCTTGGTGATACTTTCTTTGCAAGATTCAGTGAAAAGAGTGACAAATCTTCCCTGCTACAATAATTAATCACCATAAAGAGGGCACCACAGAAAGCTATAATAGATTTCAACACTATGTTTCAAAAGGCCGAGGACAAAATCCTTGCTACAGCAAGGCCACCTTCGGGTATGGCTATTGTATTCTACCTCAAGGCTTTCAATTCTGATATATCTGTGATGATTCAGTCCCAAGGTGGATAGACTTTACCAGAAGCATGAGTTAGTTGTTAAGGCTAACAACAACCTAATAGATGTTGGAAAATTACCTCCAAGGCCTCCCATTCCTATGTTCCCAAAAATTTCTATTCCTTTGCCACAGGAAACCCCTAATCCTATAGCTACACCAATGTCTATGTATACCTTCCTAGCATCTCAACAACCCATTGTGTCAGCAACCCCTACCCCTCCATCTGAAATGGATGATGTCAAGAACATCCTTAGGACCTTTTCAAATGAAATTATTAATCTAAAAAGGCAACAAACTTCTTACCCAAAGCCTCCCTACCAAGGTTTCCAAGGAAATAGACCCCCATATCATGTAAATTAGTATTAAGGTTCTCAAAGGACAAATAATCTTCAACCTTCAAATCAACTAGTCACTGTCCCCACACCTTTGCAAGTTGTCCCTCATAACCCAAATAGAGAAATGGTCCCTAGACAGAATAATCTAGTAGAACATGCCAATGCTTGGTGTTTCCATTGCAATAATGCTCATATGCCCAGAGATTGTCCTAGAGGAAATTTACAACAAAAGATAGTAGAATAGAGAAGGGTAGAAGGTCAAGTGATGGTGTCTAATGCTACTCCATACTAGTCACCTAGTGTCCAAAATGCAGTAATGGTGGACCAGATGCAAGGAATGTCCATCTAGTAAGAAGAAGAAGTTGCCCCTGAGCATGCTTTGTTTTCATGGATTGAAGATGAAGATTCAGTGCTCTTGAATGAAGCATCTACTTCCAAGAAGCCCTTAGTACAGTTTGATTATTATAAGAGATCAAAGAGAAGGATGATGGAGCAACTTGAAGTTGCCAACAATGAGACTGCTAGAGCTCCTCCTTTCCAAACTCATTATAATCCAGTTTCAAGGCAAGAAGTGCCTCAGCCAGTCTAGAATCAAGCAGTCTCTAATCTAGTACTAGAGATAGCAAAGTATCCTTACTACTCAAAGACACAGGCATTGGGACCGATGAATGTGGTAGAGTAGCTGAAGAAGACCCCTACTCAAGTATCAATATGGGATATACTAGCCATTCCTGAGCAAAAGACGTTGTTGCAAGAAGCACTATAGATTTAAGCTGATCCTAAATCTATCGATACAAAGGAAGGAGTTGCTAACAAAGGAAAGACTCAAAACAAGGATGCTCCACCTCTGAAGATAGCTGCTCTATTGAAAACTGCACCAGAGGTAAGCAAATCTAAGCTAGATCCATTTTATCTGACCTTAATAGTGGGAATGAAATTGTTGTACAACTCAATGATAGATTCTAGAGCTAGTACTATAGTCATGCCAAAGTAGCTAGTAGATGCTTTAAAGATAAAATATGAGCCACTTGCTAAAGGAGTCATGCAATTAGATGGGAAGTCTATCCAAACCATAGGAAGAATCAGACAACTCCCACTACAATTATATACTTTCCTAACTATAACTATCAAGCAAGATGTAGTAGTTATATATATTCCCCATGTCTTCAGTTTATGCCTATCTAGAGATTTCACAACCAAGATAGGAGGTTACATGTCACTTGATTGGTCACATCTGATTTTAAGAACTAAGTATGGAACAAAGATGAAAGTATTGTCTGAACCTCTATCCAAAGACCATATCACTAATGAACCAACTCCAAAATTTGAAGCATCCCATGCCATGTTGAATAAGGAGGAGAGAGTCTTTGTTGAAGAATTAGGTGATTAGACTGAACATGATCAGTAGGAAGAAGAAAATAGTCAACTAATGACCATGATGCAAAGTGATTCTTATGGAAATTATGACTCCACTCATTTGGTCACTTATGTTATTTTTTAAGAAGGCCAGGAAATACCAAATGTTATGAGAAAAGAAGTATCTAAAAAAGAAGAACTGGATAGAAGCTTAGAAATCTGGACCTTAAATTTTGATGGGGCTAGGAACAAAAATGGTGCTAGAGCAGGTATATGTCTCACTTCCCCAAATGGTGAGAAAATTCTTAGAGCCATACGCTTTTAGTTTGCTTCACTAATAATGATGCTAAGTATGAATCTTTGGTGCATGGTCTTATGTTGGCTAAGAAGAAAGGAATCAAGAATTTGGTAGTTAAGGGAGATTCAAAACTAATGATGAAACAGATCAAAGAAAAAGCCGTGGCAAAGAATGTAAGAATGAGATCTTATCCTCACAGAATTTGGGATCTAATAGATGGTTTTGATGCTTTCAATATTGAAGCTGTCCCCAGAACCCAAAACACTGAAGCAGATAGAATGGCACAAATTGGTTCCCAATTTGATCCAGCAAGTGACCTTCTCATTAATAGTGAGGCAGTAAAAGTGATAGTGAGACCTGCAATCACAAACAATGACCAAAACTAGCAAGTCTTTGATAATGATATTCAGGTACTCTTATTTTGCAGCAGTCAGGAGAGTTTGCTAACCAATTACAACCCAAGATTGAAGAATCTTATGGCGACCAAATTATCCAACTAAAGTCTAATAAGCTCCCAAAAGGATTGATCACACTAGAAAATCTATTTGACCCTGATGATGTAAGCCTGGACAAAAGAAAATTTAAGGCAAGTAAAGATGATTATTCTGAAATTCAAGTCAGTGAAGGAAGAAATCTAAAGGTAGGCAATGCAACTACCCAAGAGGAAAAGGATAAGCTAATTTCTTTGTGTAATAAGTATGATAGAGTGATTGCTTGGACCTATGAAGACCTTCATGGCTATAATAGGGATATCATTCAACACACTATAGAACTTGTTGAAGGATCAAAACCAGTTTGTCAGAAGCAAAGACCAATGAATCCAAGAATTGAGCCTTTAATGGTAGATGAACTACAAAAGATTTTAGAATCTAAGATCATTTTTACAATTAAACATTCAACCTGGGTGTCTAATTTAGTGCCCGTAAGGAAAAAAGAATGGGGACATAAGACTCTATGTAGATTTTAGAGACCTAAATAAAGTATCATTGAAGGATCATTACCCCCTACCTTCTATGGAAGAAATTTTGCAAACTGTAGCTCAGTCAGAGAGGTTCACTTTGGTTGATGGTTTCTCAGGATATAATTAGATTTGGTTAGCATATGAAGACCAACACAAGACAACATTCACTACAAAGTGGGGAACATTCGCATATGCCAAGATGCCTTTTGATCTTTCAAATGCTGGAGCTACTTTTCAGCATGCCGTGGACATAGCATTTGGAGACCTTATAAATAAGATTATTCTTATTTATTTAGATGACCTTACTATATTTACCAAAGATGCCAAAGATCACTTTGAGCACTTAGAAGATGTTTTCTAGAAATTTCAAGAGTTTGGGATTTCTATGAATCTTAAGAAGTGTATCTTTGTTGTGCCCCAAGGGAAACTTCTGGGACACATTGTTTCAAAAGATGGAATCTCCATAGACCCAGAACGAGTCACAGCCATGCTAAATCTATCTTTTCTAGTCAACAAGAAGGTAGTTCAGTCCTTTTTGGGAAAGATCAATTTTGTTAGTCGCTTCATATCTGATTTTGTAGGGCTAGTTAGACCCATTACTCTGCTACTAAAGAAAGATTTAGTTTTCAAATGGACTATTGAAGGAAGACAAGCTTTTGAAGAGGAAAAGAAAGCCATTTCCACTGCACCTGTACTGGGGAATCCATATTTCTCTAAGCCCTTATTTAGGGTAAAATTGGATTTGTTGATCTTTTTGTGGTTTAGATGTTAAAATCCTCCTTTCACCCTAACATTGAAGAATCTAGGGTTGAGTGGCAAGCACTATCATACCCTAGGTCACTTGAAAATGAGGGGAAGCTTGGATTAGGAAATTAATTATCAATTTTTCCTTCTCCTATGCTCAATTGACCATTAAAACCCTAATTATGTAAATACGACAACAAATTAATGAATTACGGAAAAAGCTCTTACAGATGGGAGTAAAATGCCAATTTACAAAATACCTATTTTTGGGGTTCCGAAGCGGAATAGTTAGGGAGACTAGAGCGGGTGCCCAAGTCCAAGGTACCTACTTTTTCAGGGAATCTAGACCTCCTTCGGACACTGATCAACCCTGTAACTTCTATTTTCTAGAATCTATCTGCAGAGGACACTGGAGTGAGTGCCCTAGTCTCAGAAGTGCTCCTTTGTCCATCTTTCCTTTAGATCCTAAATCCCTGATGTCTACCAAGCCTTCCTACAACTCCACTTTTTCCAGATGCGACACATGTAACCTACAATCACAAGACTTGGTTTGGGGGTTGTGGTGTTTAGAGGTTTGCCTCAGTCAAACCCCAGAGGACACTTAAGTCTCTGAACACCATTGTCAAATAAAGAGGGTGTACCCTTGTGAGGTAGAGGCCAAAAACCAAATGAATCAATGATAAAAACACAATGATATGTCACCTTGTAGTGAATCTCTCTTAGAGGAAGATGCTATTCATGCCATGAGGAGATTGATGCTCAAATCTATAAATATCAACACATAAAACATACAAGTCTGCTCTTGCAACACAATAGAAAGCCTTGAATCACCTTGAGAATGCCTAGAGTTCACAATGATCATCTAGTTTACAAATGAATGCCTACACATGCTTGTATATGCATCTACAAGCACTCCTGCCAAGATATTTGAAATTCAAACTTACTGTGTCGGCAAAGGGATCTAATAATGGTCAATAACCGATACCCAGAAATTGGGGCTGCCCAAAAATAGGGCAGGACTAAGGCATGGGCACCCAAGTCCTCCCCCTTATTTTAGGCAAGGTACAACTCAAGGGGTCCACCTAGGTCCTATTTTCCATGGGACTTAGGTCTCATTCCATCAAGATGCTAAAATATGAATTAAAATGTCCTAAATGCACTCTAAAGACTTGGGAGCTAAACCTTATGAGGGAAAAGCCCCAAGGGGACATTTTCCAATGTTACATTTAGCCCCCACTTTAATGTATGTATAAACGTGAGGCCCATACATGCATTGAAGTAAGGTCACAAACACAACAAACACACCAAGCATGGAGAAGACATGCCAATCACATAGAAAATAGTAACAGGCATGCAAAACACAGAGAAGACAGTTACAGTCACGTAAAACACGGAGTAAACAGTCAATGCATAGAAGACCCATTAATGCATGGAAGACATAAATGATATCTTTTTTTTTGTCATATATATGAAATGCATATGCAAGTACTGGAAAGTAAACAAACCTCCCAAAATGTGGGAAGCACTACTCAAAGGTGCTGGTCTCTGCATATGGGGCAACACACATGCAATACATGCAAAACCTCCCAAAATGCAAACTGCATATGGGGCAACATACATGCCAAACAAGACAAGGACGCCAAAACACACACACTTGAAGACATAGAGAAAACATGGTAGACAAGCGATGGTGTGTTCCCTATTTCTAGGCTCATCACCATCTCAGGCACATTACAGGCACACACCAACAATTGGGCTTCACTACAACAATCACTGAAGACACGCTTAAGGGTTGAGTTAGTCACAGAACCGCTCCCTGCCTCCACAGAGGACTTTTGAAAATGTAACCCCACCCACGTCATGAAGATGCCTTATAGTGAAAAGAAAGCATGGCATTCCACCCCACCCACATTACAAAGATGCCTTATAGTAAAAAGGAGGTATGAGCTCAAAAGTATACAACCCCACCTGCATCATGGAGACACCTTACGGTGAAAAGGAGGTATATGCAATAGATAGATTGATTGATTGCAAACAAACTTAGGATGCAGGAAGTACTCATCGTACTAGCCTACACCTGAGGACAAGCACATTGCTAACATCTACAACAAACAACTTATCTTATATATGCCCCCACCTTAAGGTGGTTGATATTAGTTATTGATATCAAGCACATTAAGGTAGGAAGAAAATACACAAGGGAACACCGACTTTCGGAAAGCCCATGCCCACCGGAGGTGACATGTACTTTACTATCACCAAATGTTCCCACAATCACATCCCTACAAGAAACATGTTAGTGTCTACAAGATCATTATAATCAACAACATCAATGCATATTATTAACCACACAAAGAGCCAAGGTTATACAATGAATTTGGAGTTCAAGGATAACCATGGGTTATATCACAAAACTCTCCGAATCGAGTACCTCCAAGGCTAGATTCAAAGGCAAACAAATTTGCATAGAGCAACAGTATTGTTAAGGTTTGTAAATACAATAAAAACATCATGAAATTCACTACGTGAAAAGCATGAGTGCTTCCACTAGCCAAGTGTTGAATAAGATATACAACCCCATCGTCATATTAGGAACTATAGTCCATTTTTTGATTGCTCTCGAAAGGGACACTAGGTCCGCATCAGTATAAATGTTTGTCATCATCCGCCCATTAGATGGAAACACTAGAGGAAGGGAAACAATAAATAAGAGAGGAGAAAACAAGTGTCTTAGGGACAATCATGTAGGAGGGTGCCCCCAAGTCACCAACCACGACGCTATGTCCATAAGACACAACACTCAACAATGAAATCAGAGAGAGGCGATTTAGAAGAATGATGATACAAATAGAAGAAGGTCACAACAAAGGTAGTCTCCTGGTATCCCAAACCTTACAAGAGAATCCAAGGTCATCCCAGGAGGACTAAACAATACCTAACACATCATAGGGGAAGCACATCATGAGAGAGATAAAGGGTTAGAGATACTTACCTGTAGGGTCTTCATGCTAAGTCTTATCATCAAGTAAATCATCGTCATCCTCCCACTCCCTAATGTTAGAAGAAAGTGGGACATAAGGTACCATAGCCCAATTCATGTCTTGCTCATCATGTTTTTTATTGTTAGTATCATGTTTGTTTGGTTGAATGTTTTCTTGTTGAGATCCCAGGTAATCTCGTCACCTTCTCTTTCTCCCTTTTGCAAGTTTACGTTGGTATATTTTACGACTTAGTTTTTGTAACATAGGGCTTTGATTTATTATGGATTTTTGTGTTGTAGAGGAAGAAGCACCAAGATCAAAGGTCCTTTGTCTAGGTGGAATGTTTTCTTGTTGAAGCTTACTTTCATGCTTATTCTCTATCCTCTTAGTGATGTCCAGATGACTTGAATGTTCAAACAAAGGAGAGACATTAAAGGTCTTCTCTTCCTTAGTGAAATCCAAGGTGTGTGAACAATCCAATAAAGGAATAAGGTTGGTGGGAGGATCCACAGAGGTATGAATTTGATTATTATTAAATGAATGCTTATTTTCTACCCATGGAATGCTCTTTGTTAAAGGGAGCTCTTCATTCACAAATGCTTCATCTTGGCCAGGGAGAGTAGTGGAATTACTAAAGCTATCCTTAGTCTTCTCATTTGAGTATTCAGTTATAGGGGAAGTAGGATAACCTATGGGATTATCATCAGCCTTTTCTTTTCTACTCATGGAGAAGAACTCAGTTAAGCTTTCTAATATCGTAGGATGTTCACTCATGAGGGTTAAAAATTGGTCAAAATCAAGGTTTTTGATAAATGCATGCAAATACACCATTGAAAAATGACATGAAGGTGCCATAATGAGATGTGAAATGATATTTTAACAATTTTCCAAAAGTATGCAAAAGACAAGTGCAAAACTATATGCAAAAATGGTCTAAAATGCTTGATTTTTTGTACTTTTCCAATGTAAATGAATGAAACAAAGGGTGTTGTAAGGATTTTTATCAGGGGAAGAAAATTATATGTCTGATATCAGTCTGAAACAGCAATAAATTCACTCTCAACACACTTCTTGATGCAAATTTAAGATAATGCCAAGTCGATTATAGTGAAAATATGTCAAAATAGGCACTTTTTGCACCAAAATTCAATGCAAAATAGCAGAACCAAGGGTGTTGTGAGGGAAATGATGATGTAAATAAAATAATATCAGAAATAACAGCCTCTTGGTGCCAAAATACCCAACACAACACGCTTTTAGTGCCACTTAAGGTCAAACCCTAGTGAAAATATAGCAAAAATAAGCTATTTTTCACGATTTTTCAATTCCAAGACCTAGTAAAGGAGGTGTTGGAAAGAATTTTAGGAGGTAAAGAAAATAATATCAATAATATCAGTCACCTCAATCCATAAAATTGATCACAATACGCTTGGGGTGCAAACTAGGTCAAACCCTATGGCCAAAATAGCCAAAATGCATAGTTTTTTGCCGATTTTTCACTACAAGAGCCCGTTAAAAGGGTGTTGTGAAGCTTTTTATGAGGGGTAGAAAATTATTACCCTGATAAAAGAAAATTAATGTAAAAATATCTTTCACAACACACCTATGGTGCAAATTTATGAAGTCAATAAGGCCAAAATTAGTGAAAATTGTTGTTTTCGAAGCCCTAGGTTTCAGATTTTGGAACAAAATGCTATGTGAATGGTTTGAAGTCTGATTTTTGAATGAAATTACATACTCTCATATCTGAAAATGATTTTCAAGCTTAATCATGTCAAATTCCCATGCAAATTTAATGAAAATGCACCAAAATTGCTAGTTTTTATTGAAATTTTCAATGCAAAAATGCAAATAATTTAAATTTATAAGTAAATTCACACTAAAATACAAGACTAAAGCCAAATTAAAATTTGAATGAACCTCTAAAATCAGTAGAAAAATCTGATAAAAGATTTTGCCTACAAACCCTAGATTTTGGAATTACTAGGTTATCTAAAAATTGTCAAAATTTCCACAAAACCCTAGCAGTTAAATGATGAAAATGAAAGGTAAATTTCTGATTTTTTGTATTTTTCTATATTTTATATCAGATCTAATGCAAAAATCATGAATTAGGAAAATTTAGGAAGAACTGATGCAATTTAGTAAGCCAAACAATGAATTTTTTTTTGTATTTTTCCAAATTTTCAATTTTTTTGAAATTTTCTCAATGCAATAAAGTAAATGCCTATATGAATGAATGAAATCACACCAAATCTACAGACAAACACTTAAAACTTTTAAATTTAAGTTCAAAGACACGGGTTCACAAAAATATTTAGGGTAAAATTGGATTTTTGATCTTTTGTGGTTTAGATGTTAAAATCCTCCTTTCACCCTAACATTGAAGGATCTAGGGTCAAGTGGTGAGCACTATCATACCCTAGGTCACTTGAAAATCAGGGGAAGCTTGGATTAGGGAATTAATTATCAAATTTTCCTTCTCCTATGCTCAATTGACCATTAAAACCCTAATTATGCAAATACGACAATAAATTATAGAATTACGGAAAAAGCTCTTGCAGACAAGAGTAAAATGCCAAATTATAGAATCCATGTTTTTGGGGTTCTCAAGAGGAATAGTTGGGGACATTGGAGTGGGCACCCAAGTCCAAGGTACTTGCTTTTTTGGGTAATCTGGACCTCCTTCAAACACTGATCAGCCCTGTAACTTATCTTTTCTGGAATCTATCTACGGAGGACACTGGAGCAAGCGCCCTAGTCTCAGAGGTGCTCCTTTGTCTGTCTTTCCTTCAGATACTGAATCCCTGATGTCTTCCAAGCCTTCCTGCAACTCCATGTTTTCTGGATGCGACACCTGTAACTTGCAATCACAAGACTTGGTTTGGGGGTTGTGGTGTTTGGAGGTTTGCCTTAATCAAACCTTGGAGGACACTTAAGTCTTTGAACACCATTTTCAGATAAAGAGGGCGTGCCCTTGTGAGGCAAATGCCAAAAACCAAAGGAATTAATGATAAAACATAATGATATGTCACCTTGTAGTGAAGCTCTCATGGAGGAAGATGCTCTTCATGCCATGAGGAGATTGATGCTCAAATCTACAAATATCAACACATAAAACATACAAGTCTGTTCTTGCAACACAATAGAAAGCCTTGAATCACCTTGAGAATGCCTAGAGTTCACAATGATCATCTAGTTTATAAATGAATGCCTACACATGCTTATATATGCATCTACAAGCACTCCCACCAAGATATTTGAAATTCAAACTTACCGTGTCGGCAAAGGGACCTAATAATGGTCACTAACCAACACCTAGAAATTGGGGCTGACCAAAAATAGGGCAGGACTATGGTGCGGGCGCTCAAGTCATCCCCCCTATTTTAGGTAGGGTACAACTCAAGGGGTCCACCTAGGTCCTATTTGCCATGGGACTTAGGTCTCATTCCATCAGGATGCTAAAATATGAACTAAAATGTCCTAAATGCACTCTAAAGACCTGGGAGCTAAACCTTATGAGGGAAAAGCCCCTAAGGGCACATTTTCTGATGTTACAACCCTTTATAATGTATGTATATGGAGGAGAACACAGTGTGGCAGCTGTTCTCACCCAAGAAATATGATAAAGAAGAAGGAGAACATCCAATTGCATTCTTTTCCATAAAACTAAGGGAGTATGAATCAAGGTGTAATTTTGTTGAAAAGCAAGCTTATGCTATGGTAAAAGCCCTTAAGAAATTTAGGCATTTAGTAACAGGGAATAAGATCTTGATATTAGTAGCCCACCCTAGTGTAAGGGAATATATTATGGAGGATGAGATTACTAAAAAGAGGGTGAATTGGATAACTAAGATTTTAGAATATAATGTAGAGGTAAGGCCTACCAAATTGGTCAAAGGCAAGGGACTATGCCAATATATGACTCAAGACATAGAAAAATCAATGCTTGAAGAAGTAGAAAATGAGACAGTGTTGAGACTCCAAGAGATTGACCAAGATTCTTGGATAAGTGACAGAATACAGTTCATGAGAACTGGTGTGTTCCCAAATGAACTCTCCCTTGATAAGAAAAGATACTATAGGTGGCAGGGAGTTCATTTTGTATTGATTGATCATGTTTTATTTAGAAAGAATATTGATGGAATACTGTTAAGATGTGTAGAGAGGGATGAAGCTTAAAGGATACTGCATGAGTTTCATCATGGAACCTTAGGGGGACATTTTTTAGCAAGGACTACTACAATTAAAGTGACACAAGCTAGCTATTTCTAGCCTACACTATTTGCAGATTGCTATCAGATGATCAAAGAGTGTCAAGCTTGCCAGTTCTATACTAGGAAGAGAAGAAATGCAACATTACATGTAAGTCCCATAATAGTGGATGAACCCTTCACTCAGTGGGGTTTAGATTTTATTAGCATGATCAATCTAGTGTCAAACATGGGATACAAGTGGATCCTTACTGCAACAGATTACTTTACAAGGTGGAGTGAAGCAGTGCCACTCAAGGTAATCTTAGAGTTTTTAGAAGGATAACTACTCGGTTTGGTCCTCCCCACACTATCATATTAGACAATGCTAAGGCATTCTTAGGGACTAGACTGTCTAAGTTTTCCTTAAAAATGGTATATATCTGAAGACTTCTTCTAATTACTATCCACAAGGCAATGGCTTGGCAAATTCTACCAATAAGAACCTGATTAGACTCATAAAAAGAATGGGAGATGATCATCATAGAGACTGGCTCAAATCTCTTAACACAACACTATGGGCTGATAGAATCACACCAAAGCAAGTGACTAAAACGTCTCCCTATGAGTTAGTCTATGGAAAGCATGCAGTGACGCCACTAAGTATAGAGATTCTTGCCTTACAGTTGTTGAAACAGTTGGAAATTGAGAAAAATGGCTGAAGCAAGTCAGACTCGACGAGTTGCTAGAGGTTCAAGAAAAGAGAAAATGCACATAAATTAGTAATGAAGCATCGGTAGATTGTTAAAAATTAGTTTGACAGAAAAGCTTCTAATCCAAATTTTGAAGTTGGGTCCTTAGTGCTGAAATGGGATGAGAGAGCTACCAAGCCAGGCCAACATAGCAAGTTTGAATCATTATGGACAAGTCCTTTTAATATCTGTTCCTGTAAGCAGTAAAATGCATTTGAGCTTGAGACTATGGATGAAGAGCCTGAAGAGATTCCAGTAAATGGGATCTTCTTGAAACATTTTACCTAAGTCTTGAGACTCACCATGTATCATAATTAGTTAGATGCTTTTATTTCTTTTCCCACTTTTGTCTTGCTTTCTCCACTATTTCCCTTTTTAAATAAGTGTTTCGAGAACATGTGTCTACAACATAGAGGTCCTTTTCATTACCAGTTGCATTTATCAAAGCCATTCAGCAGTTCCTTAAATTTCAAGAAAGTACCCATCTTTTCAAAAGATTGCCACTTTTAATACAGATCTAACACTCCATCCAATCTAGATTTTAAAAGATACACTAACCATCTTTTGGCATTAACATCATTAATAAGATAGTGATGTGTCATTAATTGTTTCATTATGCCTCACCGAGCTAAGTTTTCAGTCCCTTAGAGTGTTGCATTTGCTATTATCATTATGCATTTCTAAGTTGTTGTTTGCATCAAAAAACTTTGTTCCTTGCCTACATTTCCAGTTAAGCACATCTTTGTTTACACTTTCTTACTTTCTATGTCAAGAGTGTCTAAGGTTTTGAGAATAGATACCAAAATTTCAGAGCCACAATCACCATAGGAAGGGCTAGGGCTCTTTGAACAATCTAATAAATTAATGAATAGCAAGTCTTATGCCTCTGCACCCGCACAACCAAGTAAAATCTATCCAAGGACAAGGGTCCCAAAAGGTGTGCGTGGATCCAACATAGGTGAAAGATTATGCAGATGGCATTTTTGACACACATATGTAGAAGAACGCCAAAAATCTCTGAGAGGGAGCTCACCAAAGGTGCCTCATCCATGCATCAAAGGGGCAATGCGAAACTTTTGGGATGAGAGTATGGATGTCCCAATTGGCACAGTTTGTAGTTCCTAATGTCCACCTGTGCCCTGAATTGATTGACCTATGTGCAGAATTGTTTCACCCTCCATCTCTTTCTATTCAACGTGGCCCCTTTATGGTTCAAATAACACCTAAGGCAATTAGGGATATGTTGGCTTTACAACATGATAGAACAACCACATTTCCTACTATTCCTAAGTTACAGGGCACATGGCCAAACCTCCACAGTAAGGTGAAGTTTCTAAATACTGAGATACATTTAGGCGATGAGAATACCCAGTTGCGTTCGCTGCCCATAGGTCATGCTCAGTTCCATGCTAACATTTAAGATGCCCTTGCCATGCTAGCTTTTATTTTTGGCCAGTATGATGATTCTACAGTACATGATTGGCAACTTGTAGTGATTTTCAGATTGAAAACTATGGATAAGTCTCAAGAGTACCGACTTGATTTTGCAAAACAAATCTCTACAGCTATGGTGGACCAACTTGCAAAATTTCATTAGAATCATGTTTTCAAGTACTCAGCATACCTATTCCATTTAATGTTATATCAAAATTTTGGTCTCTTCCAACAATACATGCCTTTAAATATGTATGACCCATAGTCTAGTAGCAATAGAACTATTTTGGTGTCTACATGGACCCATGTTCTGTCAGACACCTTAGACCCATATGAATTTGCAGAATGTTTTGTTGCACCCGCTTTCAGCCATTTAAGTCATGAGCTTGTAGAAAATAGGATAAAACAGAGCCTCAGAGGTTTCTTAACCAATTTGCCAATCCCTTGTGATTATTTCTTTGGAGCTCATACAACTATAATTAGAGTCCATGGCTTTGCTAGAGAACCTATTCTATTGCCAAAAGTCTTGACCTCTAGGGTTATGTTATTAGAAGTGGATCGTCAGGTATCTATCATTGATAATAATTTTGGACATAAGAAGAGGAAAAAGAAGATGTATGATGTCCCCTGGATTAGGAAAAAAATAACAATTGAGACTAAAGGAACTAAAAATCTTCTATTGAGGAAGTTGGCTACTTATGGTTTTTTTATTGTTGAGGATAAATGGAAATACGATCTAGATAGATTCTTAGCTTCTTGGATCATCAGTAACAAAGTTTCTGCAAAATTTATTCATGAGAAACATCCCTTTTGGGAGAAGAGAAGATCACCTAAGTAGGACGATCCTGTGATTTATGTTGAACTAAAAGACTTTCTAGATGAAGGTCCCAGGCCCTGGGAAACTTTTTATACAAAGGTACAAGAATATGACCCTAAGAGGACAATGACTATGGGTCTCAGAGCTACTCTAAAGAAGAAAGATTGGAGTGCAGAAAAGATTGCAGCTTACTAGAAGTATAGGCAAGAAATAGCTAAATTCACTCATACCTTTGGAAATGTTGAAATTGATAAAGAATGGGAAACTATATGGGATGATTTTCATATGACCCTAGTTTCTAGTCCTGACACAAGTAATATTCCAAGAGACTCTCTAGGAGAAATAGAAATGGAATAGAGCAAAGAGAAAGGGCAGGATGTTTAGGAGACAGGGCAAGCATCAACTTCAGCTCCAAGAGTTCCATGGCCTTCAACTCTTAGTGCCTTAGAGAAGCAAAAGGAGATTGTACCGCTATCGCCTCTCGAGACCTATATAGCTTCGGCATCTGGGGGTCTCAAAGTGGTACCTTTGAAACAAACATTAATCAATGTTGAAGAAGAAGACCTGGAGGAGGCATCTGATAGGTCTCGGAAGAAGATATGTAGGTTGATATTACCAGAAGAAGACACAGAGGAAGAAGTATCAATACCCCAGCAACAACAAGCTCCTATCATCTCATTGGTGGCTCAGGTAAGTACTTATTCTCTCTTTTCCCCTACTTCTATTTCTTCTCATTTAGGAGTGGCAACCTAATTTACCCAAGTTTCCACATCTCTAGCCACTTCTGCTACACCTTCACAAACTTTTTCCCTAGTTGCCAGTTCACTGACCATGTCTTCATAGGCCATATCCTTACCTCTATTTTCCCCATCCATGGCCAAGAGGGCCTTGCCACATTTTGATCCTAGCCAACAAACAACTACCATCCCTTATGGTCTGCCTCAAGGTCATCCATTTGTTGGAGGATATATCGCATCACCTCCTACTTTCCAAGCCTAGGTTGACACAACAAGAAAAGCAAGAGAAGCTTGGATGGAGAAGAAAAGAAAGAAAGAGAATAAGAGCCCTACTGTAGCTCACATAAAGTCTTTGTTTGATCCCATTCAATAGTCTTTGACTATTACACATTTGGCTCCCAATGTGATCAGACCTAATGAGTAAATGCAGCCCCAGGACTATTCAATGAATGTAGTGGCTATGGATATGTCTCTTTTCATGCCACAGAACTGAGTTGAATTGATGAATGAAATTGCTTCAGTAGTTACCACCAATTACTTGAATGTGTTCAAAAGGCTACAGAAGGTTGAAGCTGATTTAACACAAGAGAAGGTTACTAGCAGTAATTTAACTTGGGAGATACAGGCCAAGGTTAAAGAAATTGACACCTTGAACAAGGAGTTGCAATCTACTGTTTCTCTACAGATTCATCAAGCGACACATGCTCAAGTTGTAGCCTTAAAGGCTGAGTTGGCACAGGAGAAAGCTACTATTGCTACATTAAGGAAAGAGAAGGCCACTGTAGAGAAAAGGTATCAAGATAAATTACAAGAAGCATCACAATTGTAGTAGACACTTTTGAAGGAGCAAAATCTGAATAGTGCAGCTCAAGCACAGTTTATGGATGAGCAACAAAAGACAAAGCAACTAACAATTGAGTTGGCATAGAGGCCACAAATTACTGGGGTTTTGAATTTGGTAAAAGAGATATATGCATTTGTGTGGAAGAGAATCTTTGAGGAGATTATACAACTTAAGCCATCTCTTACTTTCTTGTTAAATGCCCAACAATTATGTGAGAAAGTAGAGTCTTCTGTGCAAGCAACATTGTCTATTGTTTCATTGAGGGTTTTAGATTCTTAGCTTCTGTTACAAGTACTATATGACACATCTGATGAGACTCTATCTGTAGCTGGTATAAGTGATAGGATGGTTGCTGCAAAAAGGGTGAATGAAGTGTTGACCTACAACTCTGTTGCTATGAATTGTAAGGAAATCCTGCATATAGTTAGAGAAGGAGTCAAGAATATGAAGAAACATATTGAGGATTTAGTGCAATTAGGTCTGCCTTCACCTTTTCCTGATAGTAACATAGTGTTAATGATTGATGAAATAAAGGCTTTGTTGTTAACAAAACAAAATGATCAGACTATTTTTCAGGGTCTGAGTGATTCCTCTAGTGTGGGAGAAGTGGAAGCTGTCTTGGTTCCAATGGCTCAGCTTGAATTTCAATTACATGTTGTAGTCCATATTTTGCAATCTTTCTCCCACAAAGATATCATCAATTTAGATTTTACTTTCTAGGATTCGCAAAGTAGACAAGGACTGTCAGATTCAGAGTGGTCTGTATACTAGGCTGCATTGCAAAATTTATGATTGAGTTTTCATTGACAGTGGCAGTACATTTTTGTTTCTCTTTTTGGAGTTCTTTCTGAGTAGGCCTAGAAGTCCTTGTAGTTGTCATGAACTGTAGAGATAAAAACTCTACAGTTTGTTTTAGCTTGGTTTCTATCTCAGTATAATTTCTAGTTGTTGTTTCTTTATCTGTGGCTATATGTTTCTCGTGCGCGGATTGTGCCATGTGTCATTTTGGAGCAACAAAAAAAAAATGTTAAGTGTTAAGCGGGTGCTGTCGTGTGTTTCTTTCATATGCTTCTTTTCTTTGTTATTACCGGAATGCACCACATACCTATGGCAATGTTTCTTTTATTGAAGTTTCTTACCTACTGTGAAGTGTACCACATGTTGATGCCAGAGGCTATGACAAAAAGTTTCTTTTGATATAGTGAGCCCGTGGGTGTTGCCGAGTATCCTTTTGTAGTGTGTACAGAAGTTGCCGTATGTATCTTTTTGATAATCTTTGTTAGCACTGGCATATATGGTGGGCCACAATATTGTGACACAGTTTCATATGTATTACTAGAGTGTGCCACATGGCGAAAGAGGAGGGTCAAACTACTCTTATTTTGATGCTCCCGGGTGAAGACATGTATATTTTCTTGTAATTTTCAGTTGCTGTCGGAGCTCGACAGGTGTCATCTCTATGGGATTCCAAGGGAACTTTTCATAAAGCTATTCATATTGCCAGAGGGCACCATGTTTCCAATTTTTCTTTAAGTGGGAAGTGCCATGTGTCACAGTATTATTTCTCTATGCAAAGATTAAAGAAGTATATGGTGGGTCCCATAGAATAATGTCACAGTTTCTAATGTTGTAGAAGGTGATAAATGTCATAGTCGTAGGTGCTAGGGGCATAAAGGTCAAATTTTTTAAGCCTGTAGGTGCTGCCACGTATCATGTTTCAAAGTCTAGTGGATGGCGACAAGTGGCATTGTTTTGTGTGCCTTGTTTCAAAGGGAAAAATGTTAAGTGTTAAGTGGGTGTTGCCGCGTGGTATATTTTGAAGCCTTTTAAAGCCTGTGGGTGCTGCCAGGTGTCTTAACTGAATTGTAGTTAGTGTGCCACATATTTTATTGCTCAGCCAATGAGTGTGTAGGGAAAGATGGTTGCAGATTCAAAGAAATCTCAGTGTCAGATCAAGTCCCAGTTAATTCTAGTTCTGTTGATGCCGTTGAAGATTCTAGGTGGTTGCAGGTAGTCTTGAGCCAAATTTTTTGGCTATATATACAGGATGATATTTTAATTCATGGATATAGAATTGATTGGAAAGTTCAAAGATCTTGTTGTGACCAGATTGTATCATTTTACCTTAGTTTATCTATTTCTGATAAGAAAGATGATATACCTGTGCATGTCACTGTGCCTTTTGTATTTGCTGAACTGTTAATGAAATAAGCTCTATTATGTGTCATTGGTGATATTATCTATGTCTTTGCATAAATCTTCTAAGTTTAGCCTTTGATCTTTTAATTCATTTAAAATCTGTCTATATTGATCATGCAACATTTACTCTTTAATATAGCCGAATCTTAAGAATTTGTTCATTGTGCTAGTTAAGGAAATACATTTCATTCAGGCGCATTGCCATAGGTTTAGATTTTACTTATTGTATCTGTAATATTGTTTCTTCCTCTCCTGTTTACTCAAAACCCCATTGAAAATAGGAAGAGCCAGCTTCTGTAAAATCTGGAGGTTGTTTCAAGTATCAAGTCTCACATTCTTAAAACTTCCCATGTTGGTGTTAGAACCTGTACAAATTTACACATCAACAATATCAACCCTTGACTTGCATGTTTTAGTCATGTAAACTTCCACCTCACATTTCATAATACATTACCTATATATCTTGTCACCCACATTTACCTTTGTCTTGCATGCATCACCTTGTCTTCATATGATGTTCCACATTTGACCTTATTAAAAATTAGGTGCATGTTGGTAAGAGACACTACTAGGCATGATAAGTGTTGTCATTGATGGCAACTAAGTCTCTACTACTCATCCGCATTGCATACTTTGCCCATACCAGAAATCAGATTGAAGATTTGTCTAAGTCTGGGAAGTTAAGAACAGAGTGTGTGATAGGGTCCAGTATCTTGGTCCGTATCTCTCTGATGGTAGATCATAGTTTGCTGCAGATCTGAGGGAGTCATAAGCATTGTTAGAATAATCTAAATCCAAAGTTTTGGTCTTCGGTGATGAAGGATTCAATAGTTATTAGCATCTGAGTAGCGGGTTAACAGTTTGACAGAGAAGACAGAGGAAGAACAGGCTAACCTTGCAATTGATCTTGGTTCTGGATGTATGGAAGTTATTCATTGGACAATTAGTCATGACCAGTGATAGTGGCCAACCTAATTGATGATTTGTGAGTACAAGTTTTGGTCTGCATCTCAAGTTATGCATGGATCTAGCCGACAGAGCAAAATATTCAATAAAATTCCAAGTGTTCTTGAAGCCAACTAGAAAGTGATTGAAGATCATGATGCAGATATATATAGCTGATGGATTTGAATGATTTTGGTGTGTGTGTGATGCAAATATGGACTAAGTGTGAAAAGGGCAGAGATCTAAGATTCAAATGTTAGCAGAACAGTAAACAAGGTAGAGTAAGGATGAAGTATATCAAGTCAATATTCTATGCTTAACCAGAACTGAACCCTTGCATTGCTAGATGCTATTTATCAGTTTAAATTCATTATAATCTTATTTCTGTAGGTAGTAAGCCTTCTTTTGAGTAGTGAGATCTGGGTAGTGAGCTCGAATGCATGTGCATTCTCCATTGTAACACTTTTAATAGAGTATAATCTTTGTGGGTTAACCCCCACCATGGTTTTTCCCTTAACTGGGTTTCCACATCAAAATCTTGGTGTCAAATGTGTTATTTCTATTTCTGCTCATGTGTTTTTTATTCTTTCTTTTCATGATAATATTAATGAAGTAATAAAGTGGACTTAACTGCTGCAAGTTTTAAAGTCTTAAGACAACTGATTCGCCCCCCTCTCAGTTGTCACCTCTAATTCCAACAATTGGTATTAGAGCAAGGTTCCTTTGAGAAGCCTAACATCTTAAGGAAAGATCTTGGAAGGAGTTTTAATGGGTTCACTGAAAGATCAACTTCAGTTGGCCCTAGAAGATCTTGTTCAGTTTAAAGCAGAAATTAGTAATCTTAGAGGTGAACTTAAAGATGCTGATGATACCATTGAAATGCTAAAAAATAAATTAAACAAATCTATGGAAAGGAAAAAGAAGCTACTTCTGAAGTTATCCAGTTTAACTAAAGAAAATGGCATGAATGAAGCTTTGGAAGAAAAGGCAAAGGAATGTGAGAAGATGTCAAAAGAAGTTGTTGTTTTGAAAATTGAGATGGAATCTGGGGCAATGAGGCTAACCAAAGAAATTGAGCAAAGGAAGAAGACTAAAGAAGACTTGAATCAAACTCTAAAAGAAAGAACTGATGAATGCTACAGATTAGATAGTATAGCTGGCCATCTAAAGTCTGATCTACAAGCAGAGACAATGAAAGAGATCTTGAAAGACAAATTGTAATTCTTAGACATGACCTAGAAGTTGCAAATGAATACAAGGAGAAGTTCAAGATAAGTTTAGCTAAACTTGAAGCAATACTTGAGGGTTAGAAAAAGGCTGATGACAAGCATGGTCTTGGATATGAGAAAGGTGAGAGCTCTAGATCTGGACAAAGAAACTCTCAACCAAGGAATGAGAGAAACATACCTAGAAGACCTCCGGTAAGATAGCCTAATGCTCAAAGGTATCCATCTTTCAATGGAAATTGTTTCAAGCGCAATAAGTTTGGTCATAGAGCCACTTAATGTAGAAGTAGAGTAAATCAAAATAATCCATCCTTCTCCAGACAATGCTTCAATTGCAAGAGGTATGGTCATAAATCCATTGAATGCAGAAGTATGATAATGAATAACTCATCAAATAGAGGAAATGGGAATTCTTTCAATGGAAAATGCTTTTCATGCAATAGATTTGGACATATGGCCATTCAGTGTAGATCAAGACCTAAAATCAATCAAATGGGCAAAGAAATGTTGTGTGCTTCAATTGTAATCTATTCGATCATTTTGTAAGATTCTGCAGAAGTAAGATTAATGAAAGAAGGGGTCCAGTAAACAGAAAACTGGATGAGCAGAGACAAGACAAAGGCAAAAGAAAAATTGATGAGAATGAGATCTAGAATGAAATGAGCAAGACATGGGTCAAGAAAACAATTGTGAACCATAGTAATGGGTCCACACTGGAATCCGGTGCTAATGATTCCCCTGGGAATTGAATTAGGATCTCTGACTCAGGGGGAGCTGCATTGAAAATTAACTTTCCTCGGCTAGCGAGTGGGTGCCTGGATATGGCACAATGAGAGAAGATATCTTGAGTTGTTTCAGAAACTTTGGAAGGATTTCTGAAAGAAAAGTTGTTGACACAAAAATCTGTGGAGTGATTCTTGATGAACTGTTCAAAGATAGAGTAACTGGTTGGAGTTAGGGAAATACATTTATTACAATGACAAATTAGGTTTTGCAGAGGATAAAAGGTCACTTGGTCATGCATTTGAATCACTTTGCATTCGAAGGAAACAAGAAGAAGTGCATCTGAGCTGCAAATCCAGAAACTAAAGCACTTAAAGAGAATTCAACCGACAATTGATCAACTCTATCCCTGTGGAAGAAAAAGGTACTTCTCTGTAAAGTATTGAATCTAAAATCTATTGAGATGGATACACCTCTAGTTGTTGATGTAACTAAAAGGCCTTGATCAATATTTAAGAAGCATCCATATAAATCAGTTGAAGTTGAACCGTGAGGTGTATTTTCTAGAGTTACATATGGCGTACTACATGTTGAGGATATTAGGGCATACATCCACTGTAACATGGATGAGTTTGGAAACTTGAAACTCTTGGATTTGCTTAACAACTACTTAAGGGATGATAGCCATAAATTGAAACCAGAATACAAGCCCTAGAAAGAAAACATTTTCTGCAAGTCATTAGGTTTCTGATATTTGATGAAAATGAATGGGTTCGATATATCTTGAGATGAATACATGATGAGTTCATATGGCTATTGAAACCATTTAAGATTACAAAGGATGTTATCAAGATTGTAACTGGGTTAAATTCATTCGGTGGATTACCCATGCTGAAAGCTGTGAAAAACCAGCTAGTGACTGATGCTACCAGTGCCAAGTTTGACAAAAGGGCAATGACCATAAATGATATCATAGAACTAGATGTTAAATTTGCCTCCATGGTGATTGGGTACAAGATTTACCACTCTAGCAGGGAAAATTCTATCTCTGGAACTGCAAGATATGCAGCCCATCAAATGTTAAAGGAGAATGTTGATTATGATCTTTGTGAACTACTACAAAATTAGTTGATTGAGAATCTAAGTAAAATTAAGAAAGATAAGAAAAATACCTTCAAGTATGGTTCCTTGATTATATGTTTGTTCTTCTATTTTATGAATGAAGTGCCTAGAATTCAAGGTGTGCACTGGACAAATGACAGACAAGTTGCATGGCAAATAAGAGATCATCTACTCAGCCTTGGTGATTCCCAAACTCAGAAAACAATCATTTGGGGTTACTTCAAAAACTTTCAAAGTATGATGCATGCAAGAGAGAGAATCCCTAAGTCAGTTATGGAGAAATATGAGAATGAAATATGCTTTATGGTTGACACTGATCAGTGCTTGATGGAGGCTGTGGAACCCAGAACCATATGGATTATGCCAATGGGATATGAGGTTGATGAGAAAGTTTTGGAAATGTATGCTTGACATCTCCTAAGAAAATCAAAAGACACATCTGTGGAAAGGTTTGGAACATACAAGGAGCTAAGTCTAAAACTACATGTGGAGCTCAGATGGCCAGAGACCAAAAGGAAAGTGCAAAGGCAAGTTGAAAGGTTTGCTGAGAGCATTGGCCTAACCAAGGAGGTAGTGAAGCAAAATAGAGAAAGAACTGAAAAGGTTGAAAAAGAAAAATAGGACAAGAAATAAGAAGATGCTCCAATGGAACCATCCTCCACTTCAAGGACTACTAGAAGCTTTGCTGCTACTTCTATTCCCCCTAAACCTGCAAAACCAGAAGACATACCATCCAGTGAAGCAAGTAAGAAATAAAACAAAGGCCACAAGAACGTATGTGGGCACAAAAGATGATGAAGAGACAGACAAATGAAGAAGTTAAAGAGATGAGATTCAAGAAGGCCAAGACTTCAAAGGCCTCTGAGAACCAACCCTCTGGAAATAAAAAGGGAAGTAGAAGGCAAGAAAATGGTAAGGTTGCTATGACTATTGATCAAATTGTAAAATCAATTACTATTCATGGGAATCTAAAGCCTATCAAAATATATTATGATAGTTTTGATGAGAGAAATAAGAAAATCTTGGAGGATGCCACCATCCTGTACTTGAATAAATTCAATAGAACTCTACTAGAAATTCTGCAAGAAATTCCTAAAAGTTTAAGGAAAATACTAGAAATGAGGAAGGAAGCCACCAAGGACAAAGACATAGAACTCAGAGAATATGTTCTCTCCACCCTGTGTCCAGTAATGACCAGAAGAGAAGCTGATAAAATCCTCAAGGAAGTTAAGGAGAAATTCAGAAGCAAGATCCGAATGAACAAGTTAATGCTTGGTGAAGCTGAGGAAGTTGTAAAGGAAATAGAAGAAATTTTGAGAAAAACCATTCACAAAGATAAATACTATATTTTTTTAGAGGAACAAGTTGAGGAAGTCAATCCTTCAATTCTGGAACAAGAAGCTCTAGCAGAAGAGATTGAAAAAGGAAATGATGACCAAGGTAATACTCTAGATCCTTCAAAGCAAACCTATGAGGAGATAGATGATGGAATTGATTCATTGATTCTGGATACTAAAAAAGTAAACATCAGTGAGCAACAAACCAAAGTTGATGACTCCTATGTTCCGGAGGAGGAACAAATAAATCTTGAAGACACAGAGATGATAGATAAAGTAGATGATACAGGAGATATTCCTACTCCACCTAATCAATCCGGAAAAGAAGATGATTTTTCTACTACACAAAGCCCTCCTGATCAGACTGCAAGTGGTGAAGACAAGGAGAAGATTCCTCCTATAAATAATATAGAAAAAGGTAAAGCAGAAAAGGAAAAAGAAAACGGCAATGAAGAAAAAGAAAAAGAAGATGGTGCAAATGTTGATGCATCTACAGATGCTGAGAAATCTCATGAACAAAGGGGTGATCTAGAAATTGTTGCAAGAGACACTACAGATGTAGTGAAAAGTCTTCTATATAAAGAGATGCTTGAGTTTGATGAACTTGAATTACTCCAAGGACCAATTAATCTAGATGCTCTCTCTTCGGTACAAGTGATGAAGATTGCATCCTTTATTCATGCCAAGGCCAGAAAAGAAGATGTTAAAATCTCACATGGAGGATAGTGAACTATTAGGGCTTTCAACTAGAGTCTTGGAGAATTTATTTCCAACCTACCAAAAGAGTCCATCGGATTCCCCCTTTGGTCACCTAAAGAATCTTGTAAATGTTGTAAGTACACATTTTGAGTCTTTTGAAAAATTTGTGGAAGCAAAAGTTCAGAAGGAATTTTTGGATAAGAGATTTAGTGAAGTAAAGAATCTAATAGTAAATGATAGGATGATACTCATCATTAGCATAAGGAGTATTCAGAATGCTCTAAATGATGGAAGTGATATGTATAAATTCTATCTATCATGGCCCAAAGTTAGTGAGGATATTGAGAAGAAGATAAAGGAGCAAGAACAGAAATTGTCAAATCTTTCTCAAATTTTTGATCCTCTAACAGTTTTGCCTATAAGTCAGGAATGTCAAGTAATTAGCTTGCTAGATGAGATAAAGAGGCTTGTTAAATAAAAAGGTAACATCACGAAGAGAATATGTGAGCTCCAGGAATTGATTGCCCCCAAGTTAGAAACCATGTTTAATACCTTATCAGAAGCTCTGGCTGCACTTCAGACAAGTAATTCTCTGGATCTAACAAAGGCAGAAGATATGCATTTTTACTAAGTGGACACATCTCAATTTTGGATGGAATGAAGGGAACTTGGGCCTCTGAACTTGTGCAATTGAAAAATAGTTTTGTAGACATTCTCAAGTTCATGTGAATAGAACTTAATGATTAGTTGTAAATATATGACACTATACATAGAATTTTTGGAGAATTTTAGCTTGCATACCCCACCCTTTGCCATTGATGTTAAAGGGGGAGTGAAGATAAGTGAAAAATGAGGAATCTAGCAAAGGGGGAGTACCAAAAAGTAGTGTGAACAATAGTATGGAGCACAAGCAAAGGGGGAGTTATTCCGACACTTAGTCATTTTTCAATAAGTGTTGCCATCAATGCCAAAGGGGAAGATTGTTGGCAAGAGACACTACTAGGCATGATAAGTGTTGTCATTGATGGAAACTAAGTCTCTACTACACAACCACATTGCATAATTTTCCCATACCGGAAATCAAATTGGAGATTTGTCTAAGTTCAGGAAGTCAAGAACAAAGTGTGTGACAGGGTCCAATATCTTGGTCCAGATCTCTTCGATGGTAGGTTATAGTTTTCTGCAGATCTGAGGGAGTCAGAAGTATTGTTAGAATAATCTAAATCCATAGTTTTGGTCTTCAGTGATGAAGGATTCAATAGTTATTAGCATCTGAGTAGCGGACCGTTAATAGGTTGACAAAGCAGACAGAAGAAGAATAGGTTAACCTTGCAATTGATCTTGGTTCTGGATGTATGGAAGTTATTGATTGGACAATTAGTCATGACTAGTGATAGTGGCTGACCTGATTGATGATTTGTGAGTGTAATTTTTTGTCCGCGTCTCAAGTTATGCATGGATCTAGCCGACAGAGCAGAATATTCAATAAAGTTCCAAGTGTTCTTGAAGCTGACTGGAAAGTGATTGAAGATCAGGATACAGATATATATAGCTGATAGATTTGAATGATTGTGTGTGCAATATGAAGATGGACTAAGTGCGAAAAGGGAAGAGATCTAAGATTAAAATGTTAGCAGAACAGTAAACTAGGTAGAGTAAGGATGAAGTGTATCAAGTCAGTATTTTATGCTTAACCGAAATTGAACCCTTGCATTGGTAGATGCTATTTATCAATTCAAATTCATTATAATCTTATTTTTGTAGGCAGTGAGTCTTCTTTTGAGCAATGAGTCCAAATGCATGTGCATTCTCCATTGTAATACTTTTAACAGAGTATAATCTTTGTGGGTTAACCCCCACCATGGTTTTTCCCTTAACCGGGTTTCCACGTCAAAATATTGGTGTCAAATGTGTTATTTATATTTCTGCTCATGTGTTGTTGATTCTTGCTTTTCATGATAACATTAATGAAGTAATAAAGTGGAATTAACTACTGCAAGTTTTAAAGTCTTAAGACAAATGATTCATCCCCCTCTCAGTTGTCACCTCTAATTCCAATAGTGCAAACAATATTGTCGACCCCTCCTTGACATGATCATTAGGTATATTCAAGACTAAAGTCTTGACCCCGGTGCATAAGGCAATGATTTATTTTTGTTTACAAAGTCAAAAAATGAGAAAAAGGAAACATAAATGATCAAACAAAAGCACCAATGCAAACCTAAAAAGTCATCTCATTTACATTTTGCATTTGATAGTCTTTGGCTCTGTAACTTTCATGGTCACTGTTAGGGTTCGAAAGAAATGTCTTCTCCCTAGTTCTCTACCTTCATCTTGGTCAAAACTCTAGCATTTTCCTGAGAATGAAGGCAAGAGGAAGGTGAGCATGGTATCTTTGGTTTTGACTGGCATTTTCTGTTATTTTTATGGCCTTTTCTTCCTTTATCTAGCCACGGCCATGTGCTAGAAAGTTAAACCTTCTTTAAAATCTTTTTTAACAAACTTCTCATTGTCTTTGTGTCTTTTATCTTCCACTGTAACTTTACATTTCAGAGAAGTTTTTGCAAAAGGAGGCCGCAACCTATAATAGTCTCTTCCCTCTGCAAATGTAAGGTGAGCATTTTA
Organism: Cunninghamia lanceolata; assembly: GCA_027924645.1. Lineage (NCBI taxonomy): Eukaryota > Viridiplantae > Streptophyta > Pinopsida > Cupressales > Cupressaceae > Cunninghamia > Cunninghamia lanceolata. The sequence goes on from BSBN01000596.1 coordinate 7,282,283, forward strand.
TCTTTGGTTATGTATCTCATTTTCTGAACTATATCTCGATTCTTGACAAGGGTTTTCTAAATTTGAAAGTGGGTATTGCATTTCTTCAAAGAAAAAGACTCTCTTGTAATGGCCATGGTGTTATAATCTACTGTGTAGAATTTACTACATTTTCTTCAAAATAAACAAGGTTTTTCAAAATTTGTGAGATGGGTTTTGTATTTACTGTTCAGAATGAGGCTTCTTAGTAATGACCTTGATAATATCTTGCATTTTGTGCCTTCTTTCACTCTTCTACAGATGTAAAACTATAAGGTGAAGAGGGTTTCAAAGATTTATATGGGTTTCTTTGTTCATTCTTGCATAGAATGGCCTTTACTAGCTACAGCCTACATAACTATATTCTCTATATTTATCTTTTCCACTCCTTAAATAAATATCAGAGGGTTTCAAAAATTACAACTAGGGTTTTGACATTTCTTTTAATAAACTCTTCCTGTAGCATTTCTATGACTGCATTTTACTGTGATTTCTGTTGGTGTAATTAAATATTTAATTACACTTTATTAAGTTTACTTAGGGCTAATTTTAGTCTTAGGTTATTCTTAAGTCATATTAGGGTTTTTCTCTAACTTGCAAATATAAAAGCAAGTTCTCACATGTAATTCTTTAATCCATTTCATTAATTCATCCTTATTGTGCAAATTATTCCTCTTTGCTTTTTTCTCTTATGGAAGGTAAATCTTAGGTTTTGCAGGTGATCTTTGTGGCTTGAATTAATTATCAAATTCAACATGGTATCAGAGCGGATCTGCAAGCCCCTTCTCAAATTTGGAGAAATTTTTTAGCAAGAGCCATTTGCTGGGTGTGTTTTTTGTGTAAAACAGAGTATTCCATTGGATTCAGAGCAGCTGGAAAAGGTAGATCTATCTTTTGTTTGGCTGAATTTGGTTTGGGGAAGCCAGATCTGTGAAGGTTTCAAGAGTTTTTTTATATGAAGAAAAATAGAGGTTTTAGAGCATTTTTGGCCAAAACTGACCTCACCATTGCGCTCAGAAGGCCCAAAAACCCCTATTTTCATATAAGTCACTCTATATTTGGCTGAAAAAAAGTTTCTGGGTGTTTTTTTAGGGTTTCAAAAATTTGGTTCTGTGAAATCCGTACGATTGTATGGCACCTTGATTTCTGTGCCAACCTCGATTTCTGTGCCATTCTCATCTGAGTTGATTTTGATTTTTGAGCTACCTCGATTTGCGTGCCATCTCAATTTCTGTGCACAGGTACAGCGGAATTTTTTATTAATTTTTTAATAAAAAATAATTTTTTATTTTGGAGGGCTAGCCCCTTGGGTTTAACCCTTGGTCGCATGGGGGACTAGCCCCTAGCTTCCAAGCAGCAGCCCCCAGAGACTCAGCTCTTGGTCATATGAGGGACCACTGCCCTAGCCGCCAGCCCCCAAAGACTCAGCACCTGGTCACATGGGCGCCCAGGGGCTTCAATAGTGTTTTTTTTGGCCTCTTTGCACTAAAGGAGCAGTTTTGGTAAATTGAGCATATTTTGAGCATACGAAGTCAGATTTTAAAAAAAAAAGGCGTTGGAAAGCTGGTTTCGAGCACAATCCAGTGGTGTAGGTATTTTTTCCAAGTTTTGCTGATTGGTATAATTTATTTCTGTTTGAAGTTAAGGCATCTTTTTTGGCCTTCGAGCTCCATTCTTGCGCCTAGAATCTCCATTTTTCAAAAATGAATAGGCATTGGAAAGGTATTAGAGAGCTCTACACAGCCAACTATATAATATTTTCAGATTCAGCCCCATGTATATTTTAAATCAATTTGTCGATTTTATGGCTTCTGTTGGATATCCTGGACATGTTGCCTCTTGGAAATTTCTGTTTGCTTTGAAAGACTTCTATTATCAGCATAAATCTATTTACATATTTTGATCTATAATCATCTAAGGAGATGGGATTATACCATCAGCATAAATCTACTTGCAGATATTGTGGAAGTAATCAACATGAGAAAGAGATGTGTCCTCATTTCTCACATCATCTCTTTGAAATGCTTCTTTCAATCGCTTCTCCTCCTGATGAGATCATTGTTCCACCATCACCTACTACTACTTCAAAGTTCAGTGTTGCATCATCATTGGCTTATAGTGATTCTGTGCAGCAGGTCAATATTAGTCTTCCTGATCCACCTCATTGAGATTCCTATCTTGCAGACATATCATCTTTGTTTGTAGAGTCCCATCTTATAGATTTGGAGGACCACATTGAGGACATTTGTCTTCTTTTTGATGACAGCTTCGATGGAGGTGCATCACCATCATATGCTTCAAAGATTGTTCTTCATCCTCCTCTTCTTCAGTCACAGTTTGACAGTGGATTGGAGACATTTGAGCAGTTTTCAGAAGCATCATTATTGTCTTTGGATCATGTGCAGAATTTAGAGACATTTGTCCTTCTTCCTGTATATTCCTATCTGGAATGGGAAGACATTATGCACACATCTGCAATTCTATTTCTTCCTAAGGGGAGGAATGTTGTTCGACATTCATGGGGTTCATGGGTCTTCATCTTTATTCTGTGTTGAGCATCTTCCAGCACTGCAGGAGTCATCTTGAGGAGCGGCTACATGGTCTCTCTTCTCATCTCTATTTTGGGAGGGAGCATTTCCTCGCATGGGGTTTCATCCTTCTCACTTCTGGGGGGGTCATCAGACCTTCTCTCTTCTTCCTCTCTTATGGGGGGCGGCATTCTTGATTGTACTTTTGTGATGGATTCACTTCTTGGGGGGTCTTAGTTTTAGTCCTTCTTCCATCACATGTTTATGTACTTGTATTTTTCTCTCTTTTGGAGAGGAGTTTTCTCCCACTGGGTTTTTCTCCTTTCTCTCCAATTTATGAGAGATTTTTGTTGTTCATGGGTACCTAAAATGGCCTTGTAGCCAGGACCCATTCTTGCATTAGTTGCATGCTTTTCATTTCTCCCTAAGTTGCACTTATGGGGGGGTGTTGGTGTAATTAAATATTTAATTACACTTTATTAAGTTTACTTAGGGCTAATTTTAGTCTTAGGTTATTCTTAAGTCATATTAGGGTTTTTCTCTAACTTGCAAATATAAAAGCAAGTTCTCACATGTAATTCTTTAATCCATTTCATTAATTCATCCTTATTGTGCAAATTATTCCTCTTTGCTTTTTTCTCTTGTGGAAGGTAAATCTTAGGTTTTGCAGGTGATCTTTGTGGCTTGAATTAATTATCAAATTCAACAATTTCCCCATATGAACCTGTGTATCCTTGTTTGATGCTCTTTAAATAGTTTGATGTTGCTTTGAACTACTTTTTTAACTATTACTCATATGATAACAGTAGGCTGTAGCATGATGAATCTTCTATAGCATAATATGACTATTACTTGTTTCTTTGAGCTATCTCCTGTAATTTCATACACATTCAGAAATTGATCAATATGGCATAAGTATACAATGGTGGCATAATTCTTCAGTTTGTAGCATGGTTGTACTTCATTTTATGATGTGAACATGATAACATGTCTCCTCAGACTATCATTCTGTAACTTATTATCCTTGCCTCATGTAGCTATTATGAGCATAACTTACTAATAGAATCATGATAAACTATGATATAATTTGTAATATGATATGCTTTGACATTTATGCTCTTTTGTAACAAAAACATTGTACCTTTTGCATACTAAAATATACATGATAGTCTATCATTTTACAATGGCTCTTGTAGCCTTCACCTCATGTAAATCTGTACTTCATGGAACTGTTATTTGTTTCCATAATGACAGTCATGGAAAAAATTCATTCATTTGATTATTACAAGTCTCTCCTTCATTGAACTTATGATATTTTATGACATCTAAGTCTGATTTTAGTCATGTATAAAAAGATATGATATCTATATGTTGAAACAACACATGGTTTTTCTAAAATAGCAAAATAATTTCAATTTAAATCAGAAATAAAAGGAAAATACCTTTTATGACTGAAATCACTTCTCTAGTCAATGCACTTGTACTTGCATGGCACTTAATAAGGATCACTGCTTCTCTTGTAACACGTAATGAAGAAATTTACACATCCATAATCTAATTTTAACAATCTATTTATCGAGTGGGCATAGTTTATAGGAGCAACTACTCCTCTTCACTTTATCATGATGACTTCACTCTTTACAAGTTGACTGCTATAATGCATAATATTGTTTTGAATGATGCATCTTGTCATTTGCAATCTGATATCCTTTTCAAATGAATAAAAGGGAAAACATGCTGGGCTCAACCCTTGTGGGAGCCACATTTTCTCCACATGTTTTAATGTCTTCAAATCAGCAACATTACTTTTCCTATACCTGTACAATGAAAAAACAAGTTAGAATAAAAACATACCTCTTGAAGGTGATGTGAAGTGCTTTGTATGATCTCATCCTCCTGTTATGGTACTGGTATCTGTTCATTTCTAATTCTTATCATGTAACTCATATCTGATTGTAAGAGATATATCTGCTGATATGACATGTGATGAAAATGAATTACCAGAGCTCTAACTGTACCTTTTTCTTAATTTTGCAGGTTTGTCATTCCAATTTGGCAGTAGGAGATAAAAGACATGGAGCTCAACACCCTTTAGATTTCAACCTTCTTTAAAGCCAATGATGGATATCTTTTCCTCATGTGTTCTTTCCTTTTATTCTATCTTCAGATATATAGCTTGCAATTGGTTGCATTGGCTCAGGTTAGTCATTCCCACAACTTGTGTGGGACATAATTAAACACTCTCTTGAATAAAATCAGTTATCTTATTTTATGCAATTGCTTCTATATGTTTTAGTTTTTGAATCAATTGTATAGCATAAAATAACTGATCTCTTATTGAAACATATGTGTACAACATGATGTATAATTTGATAATTCATAAATACCTCTTCCATCTACACTACAACATAATGAATAATCAGCAACTGAAACATGAAACCCCTTAACTCTTTTCATTCCTTGAATGTCGTCTTCTATCAAGAGATCAAGCATTTGATTGAATGATCCTACATAAGCAAAAAAGAATTGTACCCCTTCTAAACAACTAATGTTTAGGCCTTGCTAAATTAGGTGTGAGCATAATTTAGTAACATTTTTGGTGACCTCTCAGGGGTGTTTGCCTGCTAAACAAAACAGAACCAGTAGCCTTGCAATTCCATTGGGCATATGAGTCTTATTTCTGCCTGAAACTTTGAAAAAACTTCTGCAACTCAAACTGATAGAAAACTACAGTAGCAAAACAAAATTGAAACTGAAACTATTCTAGTCTGTTTAAGAGATGGCCAACAAAATGTGCATCTGCACTTCTTGGAAATGAAATACAGAACTAAAATTCTACTCTACCCTACTCTAAATAGCTATTGAATATGGTCAAACAAATCCATTAACTGGCTTTGTGAAATAACTTCCCTTTCTAATTAAGAAGGGATGCTCTACTAGCTGATTTGCTACTGATAAGATATGATTCATATGGACATACCTTATAGAATGTTGCAAAACTCTCTGAAGAGTGAAACAAAATCACTCACCATCTGAATATGATCATTGCCACTATTGTTATAGGGTGAATAGATAGTCTCATTCTATTGTTCTAAGTCTGAAATTTCATCTTTGGGTGCAACAGAAATATGTACCTCCTTATTTAGCTCTCTGCTAGCTAAATCCCTGATGGGACACCCTCTTGTAATGATGAACTTTTTGTTAATACTCCTGATGTCTTGACTTAGATCTGCTGAAAACATGCTCTCATCTAACTAATAATCTTGCACTGCATCCATATGAATTTCATCCCTCTGCTGCTCAAATCTAGACACCGATGTTAGTTCAACCAAGCACTATGCATCCTCCAAAAGCTCCACCTTGTTGCACTCACCATTTATTGGTTTAGGCTTTTGATCACTACAAGAATCTAGTAGATTGGCAAGCTCCCTACAAGCTGAACAGTCAGGATCTTGACAATCAGATATAGAATTATCTTGTAAAGATTGAATATCTTCAATTAGTTCATCTAGATGCTTTGAAAATAAATCAGATGGCTTATTTTCACAGAGAATGTCATCTGATTTAGTTTCATATCCAGCCTGGTAATCAATCCTATGATCATGCAAAACAAGATTGTTAGTCTCTGAAATGGGACTGTCTTTTTGCTCTTCTAACTGAACTGAAATCTCAACCTCATTCTTATTTTTATGGATTGGCAGTACATCATGTTCTACAATATCATCTGGCTATCTCAAAACAACTAGTATTTTGGGCACTTGTATGATATCTTCATCTTGGTCAACAAAAGAAGGTAGTTGATCAAACAAAGAAACTAAATCCTCTTCTTTGTCTAGTTTATTCTCACTTGGAACTTGGGCAATCTGCTTTTGTGATTGAAGACTTTTGCCCTCAAATTTCTGCATCTTGCTTTAATTCATCTTATAGAAAGCATTAAATTTTTTTTCAAATGATTCAAAATGCATAGGGTTTAGGACCAAGTTTGAATCAAATTCCTTCATGCATTCATTATGTTCATAATCAGTCAAGGATGCAGGACAAACAACAGCAACTTCTTGTTCTCTACTTGATTTCTTAGTTGTTGGCCTGGCATTTGTGATTTCAATTGGTTTGGGTTCTTGATATGGCTGAAACTGAGGATAAATGGACTAGTCTTGAATGCAGACAGACTCCTGAGGAAAGTCAAAACTTTTGAAACTCAGGGTTTTGATCTCCTAAGGAGTCTGTTTGCATTCAAAATCCATCTGTTGGCCTTGGGGATAATTCAGACCACAAAAATCAAGGCTTTACCAATTCATAAAAACCACCCCAGGGTTACAATTTCTTCTTGGGTCCTGTGGATCAATTTGGAAGGGTGGCCTATTTGGCTGATTAGACTGATACTGGCCCTAGTATGGCTTATGTTCTTGACTGATTTGCCTCTTGAAACTAACAAACTCATTTTCCATGCTCTCAATTGTGCTTTTAAGCTCTTGTAATTCTTGAGTTTGGACTAGAACAGTAGTCTCTTGAGCAGCAGCCTAGTGTTCTATGGCTAGAACAACTGGGACAATAGTCAAAAAGGGAAATGCCATGGGATCAGGTGGCTAGACTTGTAGAAAAAAGGGTAAGGGAGGCCTTGGATCTATCTTCCCCGCTAGAATAAGGTAGTTTTCTACTCTAACAGCAATCTCAAAAGCATTGGGAAGGGTAGACCCACCCAAAGCCTGAATCATAACAGATATTTTTCTATCTAAAGCTTTAAGATAGAATAAAAAGGCATGTAGTGGTGTAGGCCTTACCATCATGGGGATTCTATCCCAAGTCCTTTGGAAGCGGTAATTGAAATTGGACATATGTTCGTGTGAAACCCTCTTGATGGTACTCATCTGTTGCAGTAGAGACAAAAGATTAGATTTGTCCTCAAAATGTTTATGCAATCCATCTCCCAGCTCATCCAATGACATGATTGAGCCTGTTGTGAGTCCTTGAAACCACTGCAAAGATTTCCCTTTCAGCGATGTAGACAACACTACAACAAATCCCTATGATTAGCTCCTTTTTTTTCTCCAATTTTTGCTACCACCCACTATTTTAATGTGTTTTTCTCCAATTTATTGAAAAAGTCAGCGCTATTTATCGGGATGGTGTTTTTTTGGCATTTTTTTCACTGATCAGAACAAGTACGTGCTAAATTAGACACCAAAGTGCGCCTAAATTAGAGCTGACTTTAGTGCCCAAATTAGTGCCGACTTTAGCGTCGTACACAGAAAAATTCAGCAGTCTCATCGATACCCTGAAAGTCAAACAGATAAGGCACTTCGGTGTGACCAAAACGTGTCACGACGATCAAACAAAAATATCAATAACCTTTAAGGGATTCAGGATATCAAAGTGATATGGTTTAGAGTCTAACTGATAGAAGGGGTCTCGCCGATGAAAAGTTAATGTAAAGGGTATTTTGAAGAAACTCTACTGTGTCAAAGAGAGGGTTTTCGAGGTCTCTCCGAAAGGTGACGAAAAGAAATTAAAATATCAAAAGGGTAAATTCTTGTTCGACGAGACTCATATTATCGAAATAACACTAGTTAGGGTCATACTAAAATCCTGAACAATAAATGAGATTGCAAAATACATCACCTCGAAATAAAGTGACAAGACATAAAGGTGGAGATCTCTAACACTCTATTTTCAAAAACATTTATATTCCCTTCGATGATATGAGAATCACAAGAAAGATGCCATTGATTGCACAGAGTTAAGATTGTTGAATGGGAATTCGGAGGGCATTGCAAAGAACAAGTGCAGGGCATGGATGAATAAGCAATTCAGGACCAGAGCGATTTGTCAAGTAAGTACTGTGAACTTGCTTGTATAGATTAGTCTGCATTTATAAATCATAGAGATGAAATCTAGACATAGTGATAGAATATGGAAGAAAAAATTCAGAACCCAAAGAGTAAAAGACAAAAAACTAGGGATAGGCATCTAAACTAGGATTTATTAGACCAATGTCCTAGGTCAAGACAGAAATCCAGAAGAAATGCCCCACGAAACCCACATGCTAAGAAATTTGAAGATTTATACAGGGATATTGGGGATCTATGGACACCAGTCAAAGGGTATGATCTCTATATATCCCATTACAGAAAAATGTACAGGCATAAACCCATTTCAAACCCATGGTGGCTAAACTTGGGTAAATTGGTAGTCCCAAATGTGTTTGTAAATGTCCAGTTGATGAAGTTTTTTCATAGAAATTCAACCCTAAGGCTTGTTATATTGAATTCAACAATGGGACTAGTTTCTTCCCCATGTCCAGAGACTATATAGCCATAGTGTTTTAGTTAGACACAAGTTTAGACAAAAAATTTAGAATCAAGGATTTGTTGGTTGAGTACCGCAATATGAGTAGCAATTATAAGAGATGGAAGTTACCCTTGCACAGGCCTCGCAGTGACAATAACCAACTTAGGATATTTTCAGAGGGTGAAGATCCACTCTACTCAACTTAATTGTTTGAAGATTATTTCAAAAACACATATTACTCTGCCTGCCAGATATTGGGAATAGAGGCGTCCATGTTCATGGAAATTGCACCCATGGTCCTAGTTGCAGACATACAGAGTCATGATGCACGGTATTTTAATTATGCTGAATACCTTGCATATAATATAAAAAATGATTTAATGTCTATTAAGAATGGAGGAAGTAAATTCAGACATTATTCTTTATTTATGCATATGGTATTATATGAAGGACAATGTATGGGCTTACGGGATAGAAATCTTAGGGTAAGAGACCTAGACATCAATGGAGATATAAAACCTAGACAAATGTGGACTGCTATTTGGGATAGCAGATGTGACAAATCCCATTAATTATACTTTGAAGAGGTTTTTGTGAAACCAATATTCAAACGGTTTGGACATCCTTGCAACCACAATTTTTCATTAGAAATATAGAAGTTTTTGAGACCAAACGATAGAAATGAAGAGGGAAAGTTCAGCCATAATTGGGGTGATTGGTATGTTTTTAGAGATTGCACTGTGATAAGAGTATTCAGATATGAAGGGCCACCCTTCTTGCTACTAAAGACATGCCTAGATTGAGTTGCATACTTAGAAATTGTTAGGCAATTGGCTTCCTCAGACTTCATGCATCTCAAGAATCAGCATAAACAGTCATTTATGCCTGGGACTTTATGCTTTGGAAATTTCACAGTACTTTCTGACAAAGGTTATCAATTAATTGATAGTAAATTAGAACAATTTAGATTACCTTTTGGAAATGTAAGAAGAAATTTTGATCTGGAACACTTCATAAACAGTGTAAAAACAAAGCAGAAGTTAAAGGGATATGATCATGTCCTATTTGTTGATGAATATTTAATTAGAAATTGTGATGAAACTACAATAGGAAAAAGAAGAAGTTTGTACCATAAAACCATGTTAGCAGAGGCTTGGAGGGTAGCCCAAAACCCCACCTATAGTAGAGTTTTCTAGGATATTGATGATCCTATCGAAAGACTGGACACTATGATTAAACATGCACCAGAATTGATCAAGAATGTTCCCCTTCATGTATTTAACAAAAAAGGAAAACAACTTAAAGATGCACAAGCTGAGTATGAAGTACCCCTGGGTCACTTATCACCTCAACCCACACTGGATATAAGTTTCTCTGCAGACACAAACATTGTAGAAGGAGAGGGAGAGTTTGAAGAAGGGGTGCAAAGTTATGACCCAACCATTGAGGGGTATGAACCACCTGAAGATAGAGAAGATGTCACTATGGAAGTACCAAATGATCTATCAGAAGACATAAGACACCTGGCCAATAGTAAATTCATATCGAATGATGATTTCATCAAAACACCTAAGTCTAAAGCCTTCTTATATGAATACAAGGGCAAACAAGCTAGGAAGAGAATGAAAGATAGCACTCCTGACATACAGGATGAGGTGTTGTCTGAGCTTCAGAAGGAGATTGACAATGAATTGGAGATAATGACTCCAGAAAGGGGAAGGACCTTGTTACAAGAAGCAGGTGTGATTTTGATTCCTGGATGGGACATGGCTTCAGCCATTGTATTTAATTCTTTAAATAGAAATCAAGATAAGAAGTTGAAACTCAACATAGAGGCAATGGATGATATTAGAAGATGATAAGGGTACGACCCTGATAAAATAGCATTGCTTATATGGGCATTGTATCCTCCAAATAAGAGACCACATATCATTGATGATCCTATTAAAGCTTTTGGTAGCCTTTTGATACAAAGGATTGAGGATATAGATCCTATGGACACTACTAATTTAACTGTTAATGTTGCAAGGTTTACTAAAGCACAAATTAATAAATTAATGAAAGATAATAATATATATAAGAAAGAAAATGCTATGCTGAGACAAGAGATTTATTTGCATAGAGACAAGTTGCCTTCATCCAGCAGCTACTCACCATACCTAGAAGGTGATCAAAGGGTAATAGAGGCCTTGGTAGATGTGAATTATTGGAAGTATAAGGCAGAAAAGAATCAAAAGAAAAGTGAGCAGCTAGAAACTAAATTGAAAACTGTCAAATATAGTATGGCCTCTGAATTGATTCAAAGAAAGTTTGGCCACATGATGAAAAATAGCGACAAGGTTTGGGATTTGCACAATAGAACACATCAATTATACGAAGAGCATAAAAGACTACACCTCAGAATGTTGGAAATAAAGGAAGGGTTTAATGCTAAAGCTAGCACTGAGGAACAAGTGCTCAAATGATATAATGAATTGATAAAAGAACATGAGATGTTTAATGGTATATTGATAGCAGATTTGAAAGATTTTGATCAACATATTGATTTGGCATTTCCCAACTTCTTCAATGATGAGGGCAACCTAAAAGACAAGGACACTTGGAGGAATGAACTGGGTCAGTTACTGCCACTACTACTTGAAAATGTAAATAATGAGGAAAGGATGATAGAGAATACTTATACATGTCTGGGAAAGTTATTTACTATGGAATCAATGATGAGCAATTTACTTGAGACTGATCCATGTGATGATCAAGTGTACATCGACCATATCAATCAAATAAATCTATTTGTATCCAGGGTGCTGTGATGAAGCAAAAGCAATAAAATTTTTTCAAGCAATGCAGGTGTATCAATCTATATTATGGAGATGAGGATGACCTTGCCAGGCCTTTGAGTCATGGGTCACTCTATGGAGATTAATGGAGCTAGAATCAGATAGCTGCATATGCTTTTATCTTCATTTATGTTTGTTAATTATGCATTAGTTACCAAAAGATGTTATTATGAAAAGGTACAATGTTTTGAGCCTGAAGCTTGTTTGCATCCTATAAAATAGGATACCAAGGCTACTATGAAGGAGATCATCCAGTCTATTTCAGAGACATATATTTAATATAAAAGCAGTATTTGAAGAATCCATTTCCATCTATCTATGTTTTCAAATGAGTATGAATTGCTAAATTAATAAAAAGAATTAGAGTTAGTTGGTGGATCCAAAATTGATGTTCAATTGTTGTGTTGATGTTAATATTTATGAGTTGCATGATTGTCTCCAAAGTGGTTTGTCAAGTTGTTTAAGTTAATATATCAAGGATATCATTAATTTTTCAGTATACATTTGTTGTTACTATATGATCTATGTGATTGGTTTCTGAGGAAGTTGATTTAAATTCGGCTTAGTAGTCAGTGTTTATTAGTCTCTACCCAGGGTTAAAATCCTTTGAACAATCTATTCTAGCTAGTTTCCTTCCTGTTAGAATTAAAATCCTTTTTCTAGGTCATAGCAATTTAAGGAAACATCATTGGGATTAATAAGAATCTTGTACCTCAACATTCTTGCACATCTGCACAAGATACAAATTTACATAAGTGCCTAACAATTTGAGTTAAGTCAATATAAAGATCCATTACACCATTGACTCCTAATTTATTTGCCCAATAGATAAAGCATTGGTCCACTTTACTATTAATCTTCATACCCTATTCATATTTGCAAACCTTAACCATAGAAATACATTCCAACCCTTACATCTACTTCACACCCATTTGCCACTGTGAAGTTTACACAAAAATCTGTAATATCTTTCAAGGTACACCGACCCAGGTCTAGCAGAGCCTAAAATGAAGGGGGTTTAGCCATATCTACCTCGTGTCGTTAGCCAAAAATGTCAAGAGAGCTTGGCAACCTCTTAGGGTTAACAACCTGCGTTTTTGTGACCTAACAGATTGTTTGAGATGTTTCAGTTGGAATGTCAGAGGTTTGGAATCCTCTGAGAGGAAATATGTAGTTAGAGATTTTTGTACCAATCTATGACTTTCAAATAACATGGTTCAATACTATTCCACCCATGTAAAGGAGTTGTATACCATCATGCAAACCATCAAGCAATGATCTCACTACATCTTGGGAAAGGAGGTCCAATCATCCACTTTGATCACAAGCCACTCCAATTCTTGCAAACTCAGAACAAATTAGAAAATGTACACCATATGAAATGGATGACATGTCTACAAAAATTCCATCTAGTTATCTGCAATCACAAGAAGGGAAAAGACAAAAAGGTATTTGACTACCTAAGCTAATAGCTAGTTCATGCACTCCACAATGTTGGACTCATGTGGTCACAACTTCTTTGACTGGGAACCTCTCTACCCACCAAACTTGTACTTTGCATAGAACTACACCAAGCTCTTACAAGGCAAGTAGGTTGGTGAATTTTACATGTCTAACAAGCTTCTCTACAAGCTCACGTATCTCTATGTTTTAGACACCACACCACACTAGAGGCTCATCTAGGAAGCATACTATTCCAAAATAACTCAACACTTCAACATTACTAAAACACTAGCAACACTTGAACAACACTTCTAGTGGCCTCACATATGTGCAAATTGAGAACCACATCAAGTCTCTCATTCTTTGTAGCATTGCAAAGTATTGGAAATAGGAAGCTTGGACTCTACACCCCTCTCTTAGTTTTGACACCACCTTGGGAATCATTAACATGGATTTATTAAGAAGACTACCTATGAGAAAGCACTGGTGTAACTCCATGACTGTGTTATCATTATGTATTTTTCTTATTTTTGCCACACTTATTTCTTCTTATATTTGAATGAATATCAGTTATTGAGCCTCAATACTGTGCTTATGTGAATGAATATACTGATACAGTAAAGCATTTACTGTGGATGTTTTTAGTTACATGTTCAAAATTATGTTCAACATAAAAATGGAAACTATTTAAAAATAATAAAGTTAACAAAGTTGCTTATATAAATAATTGTGAGTTATGTACATTAATATTTTATTAACTTTTGTGTCTTCACGAACATATGTTGATACAAAATGAATGGAAGAAGCATCCAAGTAATCCTAATTTTTTTTGCCAACAATTCATACCAAAGATTGAACAATTTAAGGATATTGCAATAGGTAATTTGTATCGACACAAATAATATTACTAAAGCATTACAAAGTTTAGGCCATAAGAATCATCCTTTTTTAAACATGGATTGCAAATAATTCTAAAAATTTAGAAGTCTTGGTCATTAACATTATTGTCTGCTACAATATCATCAAGTGTATCATTGTCAATGTTCATATGTTCTTTCAAGTATTTAATATTATCATCATCCTCATCTTGACCTACATCATCTTCATCATCTTTGAAATCTGACTATAGACCATCTATATTATTACCAGATGTATTTGGATCATCATTTTCTATACCATCCATATTGTTGTCTTCCATAACATCATCTAACTCTGGATCATTGTCTTCTTGTGCCTGAACATAACCATCTTCAACATCATCATGGATGTCAATTTCTTTGATGTTCTCTAATCCCTCTCTCTCATTTTTTTGGCCATCATTGTTTTGCTTAGTATCCACTAATGCATCGTCAAATACATGCCTTAATCTTGGATCATAATGTATGACAAATATCCATTTCGGGTCCAAAATATCTTCATAGAAAAATACCTGCACATGAACGGCATACATATATTAGACGTATGATATAACAATTTTATTGATTAATAAACACATGTATATATTCACAATAAACTATGAATTAATAGATTAATGATCACTACCGCTTCTTGTTTGAGTTAAAGAAATACCTACTCATAATGAATTGGTAGAACATAAGGCTCCTTATCCTCCGATAGGAAACATGAGGAATCTATAGAAAATAATCCACTATGGGTATCATGTCTTTGTGTCCTCTCAAATGCTTCATACCATCTACACTTAAAAACACAACATTTAAAAGAGCGATAATCCAACTCAATAATTTCTTGTATTTTCCCAACATATTGTAGAATCCCTTCAATTATATTCTTATCTTTTGAGCTTGATCGACTGGATTGCTTGAAGTCAACCATGATGCCACAATCGAAGGATCATCTCTTTACATCTACACTTTCTACACGATAATGTCGACCATATGAGCACATTGCTGGATATTTCCTCGCCTGTGAAAGACCATTTATTTCAGTGAAAACAAATATAATGATGAATATTAAAATAGTTAATAGTGTCAAAACTATAAGGAAACAACATTTTGTAAAATTCCAACTGTACCTTTCTTTCACATCCTCTAGACATGTTGATTTCATCTTCTGTTATGTTTGAATCTATACCTGTATCTTCTATTTGATTTTGAATTTGTTTAGTAACCCATTCTAGTGTGTAATCTTTGCTCCATTCCCCAAGAAGATCAGTGGGAAGTGGAGTATTCCTTGGGTTTGACCTCTTAAACTATCTCCTTGCTTCTAACACTTCTGCTCTATTTTTATCATATAGTTCGATCCATTTGTTCATAAAGTCCATGTGGTACAGAATGAACTTGTTGAGTATAGCACTTTTGTCTACACCTATTACATGTCAACATGTTTTTTTCAAAATCCAAATGTCATGTTGTTAATTTGACAAATAAATTATAGAGTAAATTAATGATTGCAAGAAAAACAACCACACTGATCATGAATTTACTTACTAATTTCTACTTGAACACCATTAGATTGTGGTTTTTCTCCATCAATAATATTTGATGCTCGTTCTTCATCCCAGAAGCATGGCCCATCTTCAAAATCCTTACCAAGGAATTCACACGGGAAGAAAAATGCTTCATTCAATACATACCCTTCATCCATGCAACCCTCTAGATGTGCCTTTTGTCAGACATATCTTTTTAGAGTTTTCATATACCTCTCAAAGAAAAAAATCCACCTCGTTGATATGACACCTGCCAATTCAATGTCATCGACTAGGTGTATAAGTAAATGGACTTGTAGGTCCATGAAACTTGTAGGGAGGTCCTTTTCAAATACACATACAATTTCTTCAATTTCCTTCTTCCATTTTGGTACTTCACATTCGTGGATCTCCTTGGAGGTCACCCACCTAATATAAGAATAGTAAATTAATATGAACCTTTAGTCAAAAATTAAAATGCAATATAATATCTGTATGTCTCTCACACATGAACATTTCATATAACCACATACCTTGTAAATGCTGACAATCGACTTATGGCATTCCTTAAGTCAACTGTAAGACATGAATCCCCCCTAATTGCCAATGGCATGATATGCTATCAAACACATTTATGAAAATGTCATTAGTAATTTTTCCTCACACAACAAAATATCAAAATATATTTAGTACTTAATCAATGTTACCAGTAAATGTTAAATGATGATATATAATACCTTCATAAAATTATGAAAATCATGTCTTTTAAATCCTGTGATATGTCCATCAACTGTAAAAGCTTTAGCCAATGACGACCCATAGCTAGTAGGTGTCCTTATTGAACGGATGACATTTTTTAGTTGGTCTAGCTCTTTTTTTTTTCAAAATCTATGGACCTTCTACATATGTCTCATTTTCCTTGTTTGCTGAAAAATGTTTTCTATCAATTTTGGTATGTGAAAGAGCAATATCTCTCCTCGAAGACAAGGTGTCCTTCTCTTTGCCTGATATATGTCGAAATATAGAATCTGGGACATTTTTGAAGATGTGCATAGGATCTAATAGGTGAGATATTAATAGTTCCTTCTAGTAAGGGAGCTCATAAAATATGGATTTCCTTTTCATTCCTTCTGGCATATTAACTACAACTTGTTTTGGTTCTTCAATTGAATCACCCCAATCAAAAAAATCCTCCCAAGCTTTCAATTCAGCATTTTCATACTTCTTAAGCCAATCAATGGACCTATAATCATGGGAGGGCCTCTATTTTCAACTTTTCCATCAAATTGATTCTTCAGGCGATTTCTAAACTTATGATCTAGTGGTAGAAAAACCCTATTGTTTGCGTAAATAAATTTATGTATATCTTTAGAATATCACCCTTGAAATTGTTCTTTACATCTTGGACATGCAAATATCCCCTTTGTTTGAAGCCCTGCAATTCAAAATATCAAAAAAATAGTATAAAACTAAGTATGAAAGTTGGGATGGAAATAAATTATGAGTGTAAATACATAAATGTTTTATCTTACCAGAACAAACACCAAGTCTTGGGAAATCATGAATAGTCCAACATAGCACACCATACGACATGAAGGACCTATTTGATGGGGGACATGATATGTCATACATTCTTATGCCTTTCCATAGCAGTTGCATCTCATTAATAAAAGGTGCAAGACAAACATCCATGTTTTTAACTTGATGTTTTCATGGAACAATGAGAGTCATCATAAGGTGCTCTTTTCTAACACTCATCCATGGGGGAATATTGTATACTATCAATCCAATTGGCCAAACACTATAATTTGAACTTAGGAAAGAGAATGGGCGGACTCCATCAATTGCAAGACCAAACCTGATACTACGGGGTTCATCTTTGAATTTTTTTGGCCATTTTTCCTCTATGTGTTTCATTGCTTTGGAGTCGGCTGAAATTCACATGAATCCATCTTTACTCCTATTCTTTGCATGCCAGTCCATCAATTGTGCAAGTGACTTGCAACGAAACATTCGTTGAAGTCTAGGTATAATTGGTATGTGACGTAAAACCTTCTTTGGAACTATAGGACCTTGTACATCTATATGATATCTCTTCTCTTTGCATGCAGGGCATTCTACCTTGTTTTCATATTCATCTCTGTATAAAATGCAATCATTTTTACATGAATGAATTTGCTTATATTCAATCCCCAACTCAACCAACAATAGATGCGCCTCTCTACAAGTTGATGGCAACACATTCTCTTTAGGGAATATTTTAGTTTTTAGTGCCTTGTAAGATTGCCAGAGATTAAATCAATTGAATGTTTGACTTATGATGAACATGTTTCATATGTCAATCTATACTAGGACTATTTATATACAATATATGGTTTTAAATTCCCCTAAAGAAATATAAACAAAGTTGATGAATGTTTACGAATTATGTACATCAATTGACAATGCAAAGTAAGAAATAGATTTCATCTCACTTTAGTACGGTAGTGAATCCTTTGTTTGACCAACCAAATAGTGACTTGATTTCTAATAATATTAATGTGCATGCCATTTTTAAGGTTCTACTTGCACCCAATTTGAACACAGGTGTCTTCGCTGCTTTCTTGATGGAGTCTTTCAGGTTGTTATCAACATTACTGTTGATGATTATTTTTACACATTCATAACAAAAGTTAAAATTCACAAAACTGAACCTAATTGTCTTGAAAGATCTGAAGAAATCAATTAAAATTTTCTTAATCCCAAGTTTCTGTATGGTCAGGTCTTGACATGTTGGACAATTTAGTAGGTAAATGTGAAGCTGTAATATGCAAGGGGCCTTACGTGATTTAGGGTTTCTTGATGGTTTACTGGATTCAAGGTATGCAAAACATCATAAATATCATCATTTTATTCATTCTTTTTGCATAGACTTGTTACTGTATTTCAAATCTTTAACTAATTTATATTATTGCAATCTTTTCTCTTAAATATTATGAAAACTATCTACTATCAACTCAGTTGTTCATGTTTCTTTCAAATATGAGACAATCTCCTTTAAATTTCTACATTTTAAGCTAAGTATTTCAGATGGGTTGGGAAAAGTTAGACAAATCTAAACTAAACTTCATTCTACTATAGGATCTAAATGCTCTGTTATACACCTTGTAAGAAGTATAGCAAATTGATTAAATCCACAAATTAAACCTTTGAATGTAAGCCCTAAGTATTTTCACAAACACACATTCAAGATTGCAAGCTTTAAGAGATATTTATTTCAAATACAAAGAAGAGCCAGAAGACACTCAGAAAATAGATGCAGAATTCTAGATTCATTTGTATTTAAAACAAACAATCATATATGATTTATAATGTATGAATGACTCTTAGCTTCATTAACCAAATTCACAAAAACTTACAATGCTTTACAGATACAGTAAGGAAGCTAGATGTTCCAAGCATTCCTTATTGCAGACACAGGTGACCTCCTTCTACTCTAAATTAAAAGGTCCCTCTATTCTAAATGCTAAGATAAATTACAAGTTCTAGCTCTGTTCTACAAATTCCTCTATTCTACAAATCCCTATGTAACCTATTATAGAATAAAGGGGCACAATATATAGCTCTAACTATCCCCAATATATTTCCAAAACCCTAGTCAATCAATGGTCCATACCTAAAGTTGCAGCATCAGACGATGGAAAACAAATCCAATCCAAAAATATTTCTGAGCAGTATACTCATCTTGGGCGTAAGATGCCCCCTTTGGAAACCCTAACAACTCAAAATATCTTCTATTCTCTATTTAATAATGTTTTCCCATCTGCATTTTGTCTTCTCATTGAAGGCCTTGACTTCTCTTGCTTCCTCTGTGATCTGATCCACCATTAAGTTTCACCTCCTATACATCTGCAACCCTACCAATAGACACAAAAAAATGGATTAAAAATACATCAAGTTGCTTCCTTAATTTATTACCTGGTCAAAATTTTAGATGGGCACTAGTTGCAGCAATTTTGGCACCTTTAAACTTCCCTTTTACAGTCGGTTCAATTTTGCATATATACCCTTTCATTCGTATTCCTTGTGTTTTGTTATTGCCATAACTTTCTATAGTCAGAGCAAGCCAAAAATTTCACTCTGACCGCTTTTATCTGGCCGATGCCCTTATCATCATGTATTTCTCTTTCCATTGGCATAACTTACTTCGGTTAGGGTGAGTTTCCAATTTCATTCCAATTGCCCCACTCTGACCGATGTCTTTACTTCCTTCGCATATCAAACAATGTATGTTATAAACATACAAGCATTTAAACATTCAAGGATTTTTCTATTTTGAACTTCCCTTTGAAATCTGGCTTGTACATTTTGTTTTGCATATCGGCTTGTATATTGCAACATACAAACACATATGCATACAAAGAATATTCTGTATTTAATTTCTCTTAGCATCCGCGTTGTATCTTTTACTTGTATCTTTCGCCTTGTATATCGCGGATATACATTGCAATTATACATACAAATCTGACATGCAAATGGTGGGGTCCACTTTACCTTTCACTTGCATTTCCTTGATGCATATTCCACTTGTATCAAACTTTTAGATACAAGCCCAATACATACAAACTCCCTTGTATGTCCTTTCAGACTTCAACTCTTATAGACCGCAATTTACTCATTTTCGGCTCTGACACCTGCATAAAGTGCAATGCATCACTTGATATACATTAAGTTAGGATGCATTGGTTTAAATGAAATTTAATCTTTCTTCAGTTTCGCGCTATGTATAAATCCTTGTACATCCTCCTTGTATGTTTTCCTTTTACCAAATATACAAACAAAACATACATCCGGTGGACCTAATTGATTATTCATTTCAACTCCAAATTCTGTCTAGTCTGATTTGTACATACCGACATGCATCTTTTCGATATACATTTAGTCACGATGCATCCAATATATCGAATTTAAAATTCTCCCAAGTTCCACCTTGTATATGCATATTAAAATGTATGTCTCCAAAGCATACATACAAGGCAGGAGCATACAATGATTAATCTTTACCTTATAAAACATTTCGGATCCGCAGCTTGTACATGATGCAATGTACATTGGCTTTGTATGTAAGATATATACAAAGCAAAAAAAACATACAATAAAAAAACTAACTCCAATAAACCCTTCAGTTTCGTGATTTGTATACGGGTGTTGCATAACCACTTTGCATGTTTAAACATACAAACAAAAGGTGCATTCAACGGATTTAACAGTTTATTCATTCAAACTCTAAAATGTGTCGGGTCTGCCTTGTATATAAAGTGTTGTATATTTCCACCTTGTATGTTTCTCCTGCCAAACATACAAAGAAAACATACATGCAATGGACTTAATTGATTATTCATTTAAACCTTAAACTTTTTAGGTCCATCTTGCATGTATAAATAGAACATTAACCAAATGCATACAAGTAAGCAATGTATCCAAACCCGATAACTTAGAAAACTCGACAACCCATTTTGCGACTAACACAAGGACCTGATATACAAAGAACTTTGTAAATGAGTGACTTTGTATGCTTTGACTTTGTATATGCAACCTGATATACAAAGGACCTTGTACATGCAACTTACAAACCCTCACATTTTACCAAAATACTCATAACTTGCAAAATACAGGGAATTTTAACATGGTTCAAAAAGCAACCCCTGTTCATTTTTGACAAGGAATTCACTTGTATTATGCTCTGGCACTTAATGCAAAATTTTCTCTATTTTTAACAAGGTTTGTACTATTCACTCCCTTTTTTCCCTTTACTACCCAACAGAACAACACACACAAGCAAAAGCAAAAAGCCACAGCAGGGGTCCTCATTTTGCTAAGGAGTAAAATGGGGCATGTTGTGAACATCACAACAACTAGCAACCAAACAAAATAATTAAATTCAAAAACTATCAAAGAAAACTAAATGAAATAAATTCATAACTTCCAACTATCTTTTCTGCAAATCATTATCCAACTTGAGACTTAATGTATTCAATAAGGTGCATGAATCTTCAATTCAGTTTAGGTGGGTGCACGTGATTAATAATCCTCATCTTGAAGATTAGTTGAACAAACCAGTGACTGGCATTAGACTACATAGTTGATGTCATTCCCTCATAGCCAATCGGATAGAGCCTTGCTGCTAGCAGGCGTCCATAGCCCTGGCAAGGTTATCGTTACAATTCTCCTAAGTAGAACCCCACTGCCAGCAAGCGTCTATAGCCCCAGTAGAGTTACTTAGAAGGCTTAATCTGGACTTTTAGTAAAATCCATTTTAATTATTTATTTATTTTGTATTTGATAGAGATTCATAAGATATTGTATTTGTAACTTCATGATGCAAGGAGTAGTCACTTGCTGAAATTAAGCTGAGAATTGTAATGGTAGCAAGGGTGACCTCAGATTTTTCACCTAATATCCACACTGGTAAGTTCAACAAACCCAAGGATTTTAGGTGTGTCATTGTGAGAAAATTTCCATGAATACTCAACCCACAGTTATTGAATACAAAATTTTACAAAGTTAAACAACTTTCTACTTTCATGACAGTCACAACAAGTTATGCATAAATTTCAAATAATTAACCTGAATGTTCTAAATTTTCTATTGTTTTCAGTGGTTGTTAGTCTGCTCCTGCATACTCTAAATCAAAATAAAGATCCCTACTAGGACAACACAACACACAAACCAACAAAAAACAAAAACAAAAAAAAAGAAAAGAAAAAAATAGAAACAACACAAAACTGTACATTATTTACATTATGATACACAGAAATTTACATTATGATACACAAAAATTTACATTATGATACACATAAATTTACATTATGATACACAGAAATTTACATTATGGTACATAGAAATGTACTGCCCTGACCTCAAGCCTGAAAGTAATGTTTCAAATGTTGGCCATTAACTGGTAATGGCACATCTTCCCCAGTCAAGGTTCTGAGCCTAAATGTATTGTCTCCAATTATTTTTGCGACCTGTAATGGACCTAACCATAACTTGTCAAATTTTCCATGATTTCCTTTCTTTTCATGTGCTTTATCCCAGCACAACACTAAGTCTAATATTCTAAACATTTTAACTCTTGCTCTTTTATCAAACCATTTTTTGACTACTGCTTGATGTTTGGTGAATTTCTCAATGGCTTGACCTCTTTTCGCATCTAATTGTAACATTTGTATTATTCTAGCCTCTCTATGATCATCAAAGCCTAAATATTCATTGGCAAAATTCCAGAATGGTATTCTTAAATTCACTGAAAGTATGGGATCAGTCCCATAAACTAAGTGATAAGGTGCATTGCCTAAGGCTGACTTAACCTTAGTCCTATCTACCCACATAGCATACTTCAACAATGTGTTCCACTCTCTAGGATTCTTTTCAGTCAACTTCTTGATTATATCCAATAAAATTTTGTTTGTAGACTCAACTAACCCATTCCCCTAAGGATAATAATTTGAAGAAAACTTTAAAACTATCCCATATTCAAATGCCCATTTAGAAAATTTTAGAGAAGAAAAAGCAGGGCCATTATCACATACTAGTGAATATGGAGTTCCAAACTTGGGAATGATGTTTTCTTCAAGGAACTTGATAACTACCTTAGTAGTAGAGAACTTGCAACATGTGGCTTCAGTCCACCTTGTATAGTAGTCAGTTACTGTCAGTATAAACTTGTGTCCTGCAGATGATGGAGAATTTATGACCCCAATGAAATCTAAGCTCGACTATGCAAATGGCCTAGACTCAATGACTAGCTGTAATGGATTAGCCTGATTCCTTCCCTTGTCTGCTGCAGTTTGACGAGTGTGATAGCTTCGAATGTGACTCTCTGTATCCTTAAACATTGTAGGCCAGTAGTATCCTGCTCTCAATATCTTATGTGTTGTAGCTAAATGGGAACCATGAGCAGTTCCATACTTATCATGTAATTCTATCAACACCTTATCTGCTTCAACTCTGTTTAACCATCTTAAATATATTCCATCATGGTTCTTCCTAAATAGAAGACCTCCGTGTACCATGTACTTATGTGCTTTAATCTTTAAAGCTCTTCTCTGAGAAGATTTCATCTTGTTTGGATATTTGCCTGATATTAGAGAAGTGTTCAAATCATCATATCACCAAGATGCATCACTAGAATTCAACACATATTGTTGTTTCACCATATTTGGATCTATGTTTTCTATGGTTTACACTAATTCTTGTCCTTTGACAAATGTCATTGGAATAATTTCCATATCAAACTCCTGCAGTGTTGTAATCCATTTGGCTCCTTTCTCTCTAGGCTCATTTTGCATTAGTAGCATCTTCACGGCTAAGTCTGGTACTATGGATTTAACCTGACTATGTAAGATATAATGTCTGAACTTTTTTACTGCTCTTACCAATGCAAACGCATGTCTTTCTATATCAAGATATCTCAGTGGTGCACTCATGAAGGCTATGGGTTTTTCTTCGTTGTCTTCTCCCTTTTACGCTAAAGCCGCTACAACTGAATGTGAGGATGCAAAAGAATAAATGTAAAATGGCTTTGTATAATCTGGACTTGTCAATACAGGAGCATCAGAAATGGCTTCCTTGATATTTTCAAATGCATCTTTAGCTATTGGTGTCCATTCTATCTTTGCATCCTTTTTTAGCATGGTGTTTAATGGTTGCACAATTTCTATAAACCCTGTAATAAACTTCCTAACAAAATTAATCTTACCAAAAAATGACTTTAGTTCTATTTTATTGTTTGGTAATTGTAATTTTTTTATTCCTTCTATTATATCAGGATCAATAGATATACCATTTTTAGAAATGACATGTCCTAATAGTTTACCTTCAGTTACACCAAATGAACATTTCTTTGGGTTAAGGGAAATCCCGTACCTTTCACATCTTTTAAGCACTCTTCTTAGATCTTTAGCATGAGTGGATGCATCTTTAGAGTAAACAGTTAAATCATCCATATAAACAACAATGCACTTACCTAATAATCCACAGAATGCAATGTCCATGGCTCGCTGAAAAGTGGCACCTGCACTGATTAGACCAAAAGGCATTCTTCTGTACGCATAATTTCCCCATTTACGAGTAAAAGTGGTCTTTAATCTATCCGCTTTATCTATTAATACCTGGTTATATCCTGAGAATCCATCTAAGAAAGACATCATTTTAGCCCCATTCACTGCTTGCAACACTTCATCTATTGGAGGCAGGGGATAATTATCTTTTTCAGATGCCTTATTTAGATTTCTAAAATCTACACACAACCTAATGTCTCAACTTTTCTTTCTCATAGGTACTAAATTAGCTACCCAGGCTGAATGTCTGACTGGAAAATTATTCTGGCAGACAATAATTTTTTCACTTCTTCGAAGATCAAAGGCTCTAAAATGGCATTCACAGGCCTTTATTTCTACCTAAATGGTTTAACCTCTGGTCTTAAAGGTATCATGTGAGTTATGATGGACATATCATATGTCTTCAAATCTTCATACGTCCATGCTATGACATGTTTATACTCTTTCAGGACATCCACAATTTATTTTCTCAACTCTTCAGAGCAAGCCTTTCCAATAGGTACATTTTGTGGACTCTGCTCTGTTCCAACGTTACATGGATTACACTCACCTCCCTCAGTTTTAGGCAAATCTTTCTGTCTTATTACCCCATCAAAGTCAAAAATCTGTTCTAGCTCAATTACCCCCTTAGGTAAGAAGTTGCTTTTCAGGTTGATTATATCTTCTTCATCCCAAGACACATCAAGCCTTTCCTGTTCATCAATAATTTGAGCTTCGAATACCTCATTACAAGTTAGAAAATCTATAATTTGCTGATCCCCTTCAAAAACCTGAAAATGAGTAACATTATCTGGTATGCTGGGAATATTTACTAACTCAACAACAAATCTTTTTAAACCTAACAATGTTAAGGGTTCTAATGAGCTAGCAGCAACTGCTAATGTATCTAGTCTATGGTTCAATTCCCTAGGGATATGCTCTATATTGAAAGCATTAAATGAATCTATCAAATCCCATACCCTATGCCTGTGGCAAACCATCTTTTTATAATTGCATGCATACAGTTTCCTTACCTGTTTGACTACTAACTCAAAGTCTGAAAATACTTTGATCATTATTACCCTTTTCTTAATAGCCATGATTAGTCCATAGATTAAAGCTTCATATTCTGCCACATTGTTAGTGCAAGCAAATTATAACCTATATGCTGCTAAATATGACTTACCCTGAGGATCTATGAGTTCTACACCTACACCTGCACCCTATTTTGATTTAGATCCATCACATTTCAATGTCCACATGCCATCTTTGTTCTTTTGACCCTTTACTTTAGCATGTTTTGCTCTTTCTATCACATGTGAGGTGCTATCTTGTTTATTCATAGGCCATTCATTTTGACCTTCTTGCACAGTAATACTTTCAGTTTGTAAATCAGAAAGACAAATACTCTTGTCCTTTGTTTCTTCTTTTAAATCTGGGATCAGTACATCTATGTTATTCTAAAAGTATTTCTCTGGTTGATTAGGATTGACTTTCCCTTCTTATAGTCCTACTCCCTTTGTGCATTTTATGTATTGATATTCAATAATGTCACTGCACATTCCACAATTCTCTTCAGAATGTGGGTTACTATGGACTCTACACATTCTTTTACATAACTTGCACTAAACTGGTAGCTTTTGTTCAATGCACCTTTCCATTTCTTGTCTAATGGTCTGACCAAAATTATTCATTGCATTGTTTTCTTCATCAAAGGAATTTCCATTAGACTCAATGAACAACATTGTTTCCTTCCTGACATGCTTTTCTTTAATATTTAACATCAGGATTTCTTCAACCTGTACCCCTTTGTTAGTAACTCTATAAACACCAGGTTCAACAGAAGCATACAATATCTCATTAGTCCTATTGTATTCTGTAATCATGTGTTTCATCTTGGGCTCTGCTTCTATCTTGATCTGATTTGAAACACCTCTACAAGGTAACCACATATGTGAAAAATCAATGGCCATATATCCGTTCAACGTTTTGGACCAGTTTCTACTCAACAACATCTCATAATTCATAGGTATATCTACTACCTGAATGTCAATAACTTGGCTCACCCTAGGATCTGAGGCTAATTGCATTTGAATATTCATCAGTTCTCCTATCACATTGACCTCAGTTTTATCCAACTGTGTAACAACCTTAGCAGATTTAGTAGGAGTCAGCCCTAAAGTTTTGCATATTCCTAAAGGCATTACATTGGCTGATGCACCAGAATCTGCCATACAATTATGTATGTTCTTTCCAAACATTCTAATGGTTAACAAGAAAGGAGGAGCTTCTTTCTTATCTACATACATTACCACATTAGTGTTGGAAGGCTGCTCAATTTTCTTACTCTTTTCCTTGGGTTGTGAATCTCTACTAGGAACACTCATATCGATAGAAACTTTACCTATCATAGATGTATCCAAGGATTTTATGAAAGCATTTCTGACCCCTGGAATTTTTAGTAATTCACACAAAGGTATACTAACCTTAATTTTCTTTATCTCTTCAGACAGATAACTCATTAACTGCATGGTTTCTACTACCTCTGTTTTCCCTGTTTGGACCTTTTGTGCTACTGTTTCATTATTTGTATGATTAGCCTTCAGTATAGTAAGGTTATTACTCGTGTTCTGATCTGGGGGAGTATTGAAATTGTTAGGGGGAGTGGAAGTAGTGAAAGGACCTCCTGGCCTAGTGTTATTTCTTAAATTGTAGGTGTGATTCTTGTTTGACTGCTGAATAGCCTGTACCTCTTCTATTTCATGTAACACTTCATTTTCAGTTTCAAAGGGAAACTGAAATGCATTTAGTACAAAGGCTAATTCAAGAGATAGCTTCTCAAAAAAATAAGGTTCATCCTCTAACAATTGATCCTCTTCTTCTTCAGTTGTAAAGGTAAATTTTTCTAAGACTAAGGCAGTCTCATATCCTGAGGGCACTACTTCATTACCTTTGGAAATGAGAAACTTAGAAGTGGGAGCCTGTACATCTACATTAAAAATACTGGCTGCTAAATGGAACTGAGGACAATCTAGTTCAGCATGGGCACTAGTATTATGAATTCTACACCAATTCTTCAATGCTACATCATCCATTTGAATCCTAGTTGTTTGTTTTGTATCCTGGTTATCTAAATTCTCAAATGGAGAAGCTAGAGTGCCATTATTTGGCCCTATGTTCCATGTCTTAGGTGGCCTTGGCTAATTTTGGTTCCTATTGTTGTTACCCCCAACCCTGTTATCTATAGCAGGTCCTCTATTTTGCACTGCTTGTCCTTGATTATGATTTTGATTTTGACCATAATTCTAATTTTGATTTAAACTTTGACCCTAGTTATAATTTTGACTGTGATTCTGGTTATAGTTTGGGTTGTAGTTCTGACCATAGCTTTGGTTATGGTTTTGACTGTATCCTTGGTTGTTTCTACCATAGAAATTCTCATTTCTCAGTTGTGTCATTTGAGTAGTCAATCTTCTCAAGTGTGTAGTTATTTCTTTGATTTCTTCTCTTCCCTCTTGTGCCTTTGCCACAAGTGTATCCTGAGGAGATTGAAAGAAAGATTGACCATTACTCTAATTGTTATTGGCAGTGTTACTAGTATAAGGGGCTATGGCTTGGATTGGGGCAGGATTATACACAGGTGTGTATGTAGGAAATAGATTCAATAATGGAGCGTTATGTGTAGGGAATTGTTATGTGGTTACACAACACACCCCATTTTGACTTGACAAAACATGGACCCAACTTTTGGCTTGGCTTGTTTTGTGCTTTCTGGCGGACTGGTAAAAGTAAGTCATGCAGATCATCATGCAGGGAGAGGCTAGGTAAGTCATCATCATGAGGTTAGTTTGTCAAAATTCATATTTCATTTCAGTAACCTCATATTTAGAGAGAGCATCAAATTTCATGCAGGTTTGCCTTTTACATCACCCTGAGATTCGTTAAGGTGTGAAAGTTATGAATGGTCAAAGTTTGAGTCAAACTTGATATTTCTAGGGGGAGGATCATATTTCATAACATCAGTCATATTACAGAAGGTCGTCTAGATCTAATTTATCACCTGATAAATCATGCAGTCCAAATACCCAGACATTAATTTTACGTGATAGTGACCTTTACCCGTCAGCAGCCTTATGTATTTCGCGAGAGTCATATTTCTTAATGTAACCCAATATTTCTTAATATCCTCCTGCCGTGAAATATCCCCCTAAGCCATTATCCTGATGATGTCATCCAAATCTAATAACCAAAGTGACAAACATGATGATGACATAATCATCATATTTACCTCTCGGAACATATTTCCTAAAACATGATGCCATAGCTAAATGCTGAGTCAATATCTGGATGATGTCACCCCGATATTCCGATAGAGAAACGTTATAGATTATCTGGTCATCATCATTTTGTAACATCACCTAATATATTGAAATATCCTCCTGATGTATTAAGTATGACCTAAGGGTGTGTTCATCACCTGATCTTGTCAAGATAGTTCTTCCTATCGAGGAGTATATTCACATTGCACTTGGGGTGATATTTGAGAATATCACCCCGATATCTAAATACCACCCTAATATCCAAACATCACCCCCAGAGTGAGCATCATGAAGAAGAAACAAGGAAATCACCTTCTCCATCACATATGCTGACAGATACTAGAGACCAAGGTGAACATCATGATGATGCTAAGAAACATGATCAGGTACCCACGACAAGGAAGTCAACACAGAGGTTGGTTTTAAGATTCAAGAATTTGATGTCTCCACTTTGTTTTCAAAGAATCTAATAAAACTAAAGAGGAAGGCCAGAATGACTTCGGCCATTAAGAGAGATCCAACAACTGGAAGAAGGACTGCACAGGTTGCAATTCCTACTGTAGATAAAGAAAAAGGTAATATTACTCTAGAAGAATTCTAGATTAATACAGTTGACTTAGGATTTGCAAATGAAGACCAGGAGGCTCAGGAGGGTAAGGATATAATTGATTCCTTAACTCAAAGAATTAAGAAAGAGAAAGAGAAGAATAAGCAGCATAAAGAGCACATTGCTCAGCTGCATGCATACATAAAAGGGTTAATTAACCCTGATGATATGTCAATTGATCATGTAGTCCCATTGACTGCTATTTTTTAGGAAGAAGTAAATAAAATAGATCTCATGAAACATGAGTCATCTATAATGAGAAAGTGGATGTTATCCACATTTGATGAAGTGGAGGAAGTGGTAAAAGCTTCTTTGAAGAGATGGAATTCTTTAAGTCTCTCCAGGGGGAAAGTTGACAGATTGCAGATGGAGATTGGGTAAAGGTCTTTCCAGCTGGAGAAAATTTTGGTCATCTTGGAAGAAATAAGGAGAATTGACCCTCAGGTTCTAATAAGCAATCAAGTGCTAAATAATAATAATGCACTGTTGGTTAACATATGGTATAAAGATACCAAATTTGAATGTGAGGTACTTAAAAGATGCAACACTAAATTAAGAGACATCAGCATAAAGCTACATGATATGATGGCATACGAACCTAAACTTTTAGAAGTGCTGGAAGGGAAGGTGGAAGGGAAGATAGAGAATCAAGATGAGGAGTTTTCAATAAAAGCTATACATAGTAACTTCCAACAGGTAGCTGATGATCCCCTAAACAACCTAACAGAAGAAACCATGGACAAAATTATGAGGCTCAGGGTCAAGATGGAAAATTATCATGAGACATCCAGCAGCAGGAGAAGTAAATTAGAAAGTCTCCGAGGCAAATATCAAATGCATAAGCACACCGCCATCAAAGAAAAAACTCAGGATGGTGGGGAAATATAGAGAATAGTACAACTATATGAGAATATCAGGACAGCTATGCAGGTCCATATCAAAGAAGACCATCATCATGATGATGAAGAGAGCGAGAGAGGTGAAGGTGATGATGATGACAAGGAACATGATGAGAATACATCATAAAAGGGAATATAAGCATCAGTTACTTATGAAAATAAGTACTCCAGATAGTTGCCAGCTGGCAACTTGTGCCATTTTTGATAAAGTTGACATAGTCAAAAGGAAATACTGACCATAGATATTCATAGATAAATCAAGATCATAGATCTTTTTGTAATAGATTCTTCACCTTGTTCTATAAAAGGTACAGGAATGCCTCATTTCAAATATTCGAAACTTAATTGAAATCCGTCTGCTGAAATATTCAGGGCTCATTTCAAAGCTTTTTGTATACATTTATATCCTTGCATACTTAATGAATGAGAAGACTTGTTTTATTACAATTCATAGTAAATCTTGAGTAATCAGTGTGTGAATTCTGGATATATGTGGTGATTTGTTGCGTCCCTTGGAGTGCATGTCTACTTGCATACGTTGTTTTCATACAATTCCTTTGAAGTTACCATCAACTGTATCAAGCTGTGGAATGTCCTGGTGAACATATGGTTTGATTTTCTTCTCTTCATGACTGTATCTGATGTACATGTGGTTCAATAGCTGAAGGTTCAACATTAATTTGAAGCATTTCTCTCAATTTCTTTAAATTTCAAAGCATTTCACCATCACAACTTCAAATAACTGATAATCTCAAGCAAATAATACGAATATGTGGAGATCTCGTAGATAATTGTAAATATTTAGCATATTTGAAGCTAAAGCATGTATAATTGAAAATATCATGTAAAGATTTGAATATTTCTGTATCATTTGATCAAACAACTATATAATATGACCTCTCTGTGAAGAATCTTTGCAGAAATAGTGTCATGATGATGAACTCAACGTAAGGCCCCAAAATGGGAACAGCAACGTACATCAACCTTTGAGTAACGTCAGACAATTAAGACCTAATCACCAGAGACTTGGGATCATGAATTCTCTAAATTCATCGTATCTTTCAAGATGAATAAAGGTTAATGTGTACTTTTATTCTATGCTTGTTTATTACTACCATCATGACCAACATAGATTGGCACTAGAAGGAGGGCCTTTATCTGAAAGAGGATGCTCATCATCATTATTTTTAGGTTTGATGATGCAGAGAGTAAGGTAACTCGAATGTATCTGTGAATTCCAAATATTGCTCAAATATTTACTGTAACAAGCTTGTAGATGCTCATTCCGTGTAAAGATTTCCAGATCCACTATAAATATTGCAAGCTTTATGGTAGATCATCATGAATTTACAAATATTGGCCAATGTTAAGTAAATTTGTTCAAGCTTTGAGGAGTTTTCCCTTAGAAGCTTGATATCTTGTGATAAGAGTCATCATACCCCGGTTATCACCTCATATTTGCAATACCTTTGCAAATATTTTGTAAATATCTAGTCAGATCAGTCATTCGATCATAAATATCACCTCAGCTGGTGAATTTCAACTGAGATTTGCAAAATTCCAGCCAATTTGCCTCAAAATTGAGAAATCCTGGCTCACAGGATAAATACTAGGTCTAGGCCTAGTGGAATCTTTGAAAAATTACTTGTTAGAGGGTTCAGACCTAGAACTGTGGACATCCATCACACTCCAGGGTCTAGTGCATCAGGAGCTTCACCAGAACCTCCTCCTGTAACTCCTGTTGGTTTACAAATACCTTCTGGAATATCTGTGACACCTCATGTTCGACCTCAACCCTAGGTTCAACCTCAACCAACTGTGCCATAGGCTCAACCTCCTCCGGTTGCAATGTCTTTCTTTGCAGCAGAGTCACCTTTGACCTTCAATGCATATCATGAGTTGCCAAAGAATCCGGAAAAACTTTGTCTGAAATATCATCCTTATCAGGATGCTGATGATCAAATCAAAACCTTTAAAGAAGCCTGTTGTAGGGCCATAATAGAGCATCAAGATGTTGTATGCAGATTATTTCCTTTTTCCTTAGGGGAAGAGGCTTATAATTAGTTTATTAGTCTTGGTCAGAATTCTGTTGGTTCATGGGCTATCCTAGAGAAAGCTTTCACTGATAGGTTCAAGGTACCAATTGATCCTTCAATGAACTATCACTTATTTGCCACTATCAAGCAGTTTGAGGGAGAACCTATTGCAAATTTCAATGCTAGGTTCCAGAAAATACTATCTAAGTTAGTTGCCCCTTATGTAGTAACAGATGCTACTGCTAGGACTATCTATTATTCAACTCTGGATCCATTGACTTCCATGTTCATCAGGAGAACACACCCTAAAATCACTACCTTGACAAGAGCTTTTCAAGAATCTATCAAAGTGAATCAGCAATTAGTTCCTGCCCCTACACCAAATGTTGCATTCCCTACATTGCCTGGCATGTATCCAACTTATCCTCCACAATATCTTGCATATCCAGCCCAACAATATCCTAATGGAGCTATGATGCCTCCAGCAGTCATGCCAGCACCCTTGCAGATTCCTCCATTAAGTATTGTGCCACCTCCTAATGGGAATGGCTAGACGCCACAATATCTTGCACAAACTCAGACACCTCAGGGTGTTGACCTATCCAACAATAATACTGGATCCTCTTTCTTCAAGCCTCAAACTGAAAATGTAGTGGCTAAAGCTCAAGAAGAAAAGGAAGAGATCAAAGAAATTTTTGCTCAATTAAGAAAACTCACTACAGAAGTGACTCATCTAAGAAACCAGAATTTCTATTCTCAGCCTAACCAAAATAGAGGTTACAATAATGATAGACCAAATTATCCTGACAGAGGATACAATAATAGTAATTTCAATAATAGTGGTGGAAATAACAATAATCGTTAGAGACAGCCTAGAGTATGGAACTCCAGGCCAAATAATGGCTCACTACCATCACCCTTAAATAATCAGCCACCTGCTGAAACCAAACAGACTACTAGAGTCAATCTTGCTAAGGTAGCCCTCACTAATTGGTGTAGGATTCACAACACAAATGCTCATGCAGAGCTAGATTGTCCACAATTCAGAATTGCTGCTAGCATTTTCTAGACAGAAGTATCTAATACCTCTGGAAATCCACCTTAGGTAGAGGGAAATGAAATTGTTCCTTGTAGATATGACTCTGCATTTGTATTGGAGAGCTATATTGATCATCATCATCAGCAAACTATGTCATCCCACCAGCATTATACCCAAGCATGTGAAGAATCTTCTTTAGCCTTTGAGTCAAAATATGTCTTCCCCTTTGAAGATGAGAATGAGCCTTCCACTGAACATGAGGAGGTGCATGCATACCAACAGCAATATCCTGGTAAGCATAAATACAATTTGAGAAGTAACTCCAATAGACCTACTACCCCATTAACATCTTCTCTACCTCTGAATAATTTTAACACACCTCCTGATCCCAAGGCAAGTAACAATCCAGGATTTCCAAAGGTAAATGCTCAATACCTGTCACCTCAAAATATAGTGTCAAAGACTGTTGGCCTACCTCATGAGTCTAATAAACTTGTCACATATCTGGCAGATGAAATGAAGAAGGTAAAGATTAGCCTGTCTCTATCAGAATTGTTGAAAACTCCTACAATTAAGAAAGCTTTCATTAAATCACTAGATGATCCTGCTCCTAAAGAGGATAATCACTCCCCAGGTCAGTCCAGTAGTAAAGATCATGCTGCTAGGGATAGTAATATCAAACATAAAGTGCCAGCTACTGTCCAAGCTACAGAAACCTCCCACATGACATTATACCGAGATAAGAGTGAGTCACCTCCTTTCCTCCTCACTATAAGGATGTTTAGCAAGAATTTACACAACTGTTTGGTAGATTCAGGTGCATCTACCAATGTGATGCCCTTGTCTATATGCAACGCTTTAGGACTACATCTTGCTAAATCCCTAAAGAAGGTGACACAGTTAGATAAGACAGAAGTGAGTATAATAGGGGAATTGACTCATATCCACATGCAGCTAGCATCTGATCCCAGGATCTAGTATTACATTGATATTCAGGTAGTTGACATACCTGACACATATGGGATGCTGCTTAGTAGAGATTGGTCAAAGACTTTGAATGGATATATGGTTACTAACTTTAGTCACATGTGGTTACCTTGGAAAGGTATACCTAACCAAATAAGAATAGATGCTGAACCTAGGATGAAGCACATGATAACTGAGTATAATAAAACGAATGAGATAATGTATGTAAATGTTGAACCTGGAGTTTATGCCGTTAGACCACAGACTATCAGGATAGAAGAGATCCTAATGCTTGATTTTCATCATCATCATCATGATGATCATCAGGAGGACATGCCAGTTGTAGAACCTGATAGTAATTTTGAGAACAAGAATGAAATAGATTGCTTCAAAAGCTTTGAGATACATCTGTCTAAATAGGTAAAACATTGTCAATTGTTAAATATTTCTATTTATGACATTCTGATTGATAGTTGGTGCAGATTACACGATGAAGCACATTCAGAGAAAACTTGTGAAGCATGCCTAGATATGATGGAGCTGGAACAGACATGTAGTGAGGCATCATCATCATATTCTGAGGTAAGTTCTACATCTGATGATGATGATATTGATTCTTGTTTGTCTTTTGCAAGAACCACAGAAAAGGTGACAAATCATGATGAAGATCATATACAGAGAAAAGAAGAAATCTTGGTGTATGACCAGATAAATGTTAAGAAGAAAGAAGAAATCACTCCAGGAAGTGATTGTTTTATGGAGCCAGACTATGAACTGTCTGATGAAGATAGAGGTAGTAACCTGACTAGATTCAAAGAGTTTTTATCAGGAGAAATTAAGAAGATGATAAAACAAAAGGTGCATCCATGGGATGCACTAACTGAAGGTTGGTGTAGGCTACATGAGGCACCTCACTTAGAAACTACCTATTAGTTGTGCCTACATATTTTAAAGAAACATACAGAGCCTGTTCCAAAAGATCATCCTCCTGATGATGAAAAACAAGAAGAAAAATTAGCTTCTCGGGAGAAAGAAAAGATGAAGTCTGAGAAAGCTGAAATTCCTAAACTAAAATGGATATCAGGTGGAGCAGCTGCCAAAGCTGCAAAGAAAAGAGAAGGTTTAGTTAAGCCTCATACTAAAGATAATTCTTGGACTCTTAGATTTGATGGATCCAAGTCCAAAAAAGGAACTGGAGTAGGGATTGATCTTATTGATCCATCAAGAAGATCCTACTTAGCTACATACAGACTACAGTTCCCCTGTACTAATAATGTGACAGAGTATGAAGCTCTGATTCATGGGATACTATTTGCTCTCAAGAAGAAGGTAAAAATTCTACATGTCTTTGGGGACTTAGAATTAGTTGTCAGATAGGTAAGAGGAATCTACTCTTGCAACTATAAAAGATTGTCAAATTATAGACACAGAGTGTGGGATTTTATTGAAGATTTTGATGCATTTAATATCACCCATGTTCCTAGAGAACAGAACCATAGGGTAGATGCACTTGCCCAGGCTGCCAGTACACTGGAGCCACTATCTATATCTAGCCTAAAGAGATTTTTAGTACAACTGGTATCAGTGCCATCGGTACCTCATAATGTTACTAATCTCCAGGTCTTTGATGATGATCAACACATCCTTGATTTCATCTCTAACAGGGATATATTTGATGCTCAGATCATAGATGAGAATAGTATGGAAGATCATGTTTGGGAAGAAGATGAAATATTAGAGTTGCCTAGCAACAGGATTCCCAAAGGTATGATTGAATTAGAAAGAGCCTTTGATTTGGATAATATGCTAAAACAGAAGGATCTTCCCAAAGCTGATGGAGGTCAATATTCACAAGTGAATATTGGACAAAATGAAGTCAAGAAAAATGTCTTGATTGGTAAGATTTGCACACTAGAAGAGTTAGAAGGAACAACTCAGGCCCTTAAGGATTACATCCATTTAATTGCATGGACTTATGATGAGCTGAAGACATTAGACACAACAGTCATAACTCACACTATACCTCTCAAGCCAGATGCTAAACCTTTTAGACAGAAGCAAAGACCAGTCAATGCTTTGCTTGAACCAATAATTTTTTAAGAAGTCAAGAAGTTGTTGAATGCCAGGATAATATTTCCTATGAGGCACTCCACTTGGGTGGCACACCAAGTGCCAGTAAGAAAGAAGAATGGAGACATCAGACTGTGTGTAGACTTTAGGAACCTGAACAGAGAATCAGAGAAGGATAATTATCCTTTACCCTCATTAGATGAAGTTCTGCAGATTATTAATGGAGCTAAAATGATGTCATTCCTAGATGGTTTCTCAGGATACAACCAAGTGATGGTTGATAAGATTGACAGGCTGAAGATTGCCTTCACCACCAAGTGGGGGATATTTGCATATAGACGCATGCCATTTGGACTTATAAATGCTAGAGCTACATTCTAGCGAGCAATGGACATAGCCTTCAGAGGCTTAATAGTAAAATATATAGTCATCTACATGGATGACCTCACAATATTCTCCAAAGAAAGGGGGAACCATGTAACAGATCTCAGAAATGTGCTGAAGAAATGTGAAGAGTATGGAATATCCTTGAACCCCATGAAATGCATATTCGGGGTAACAACAGACAAATTATTAGGCCATTTGATAACTGATGATGGAATCATCATTGATCCTGCCAGAGTGGAGTCTATTATGAAAATACAACTCCCTAGAAGTAAGAAAGAACTTAAGTCTTACTTTGGTAAGATTAACTTTGTAAGAAAATTCATCACTGGTTTTGCAGAGATAGTCATACCACTAAATGCTATGCTGAAGAAGGATGCAGAGATTGAGTGGACAGCAGAGGCCAAAGCTGCTTTTGAGGACACAAAGAAATCCATATCAGATGCTCATGTCCTCATCAGTCCAGATTACACTAGAGACTTCTACATTTATTCATTTGCCTCAGAACATACCTCTGCAGTAGTATTGACTCAAAGGAATGAAGAGAAAGAAGAGAAACCAATAGCTTTCATGAGTTGTCCCTTCAAGGATGCTAAATTGAGATATGTAGATGTTGAAAGACAAGCAATTGCATTGGTCAGGGCAGTAAAGAAATTCAGGCATTATATACTGAGAAGCAAAGTAATTGCAGTAGTGCCTGATGCATCAGTGAATATGCTGCTAATGCAGAGTGAACCTGGTGAAAAAAAAGCCAAATGGATCACAGTATTACAAGAGTATGACATGGAAATTACACCAATGAAGCTGGTAAGAGGATAGTCCTTAAGTCAAATGATATCTGAAATTGACCCAAACATCACAAGTCAGCAGTATGTTATCAATGCTAAGGACAATAAAGAATGGTATTCAGATATCAGACACATCCTGATCACTAGAAGATGTCCTCGAAGACTGCAAGCTTCAAAGAGAAGAACCTTGAAGATAAGGTTACAAAAATATATGATGAAGGGAGGAACCTTATTCAAGAAGAATTATGAAGGAATATACCTGAGATGCTTAGAAAAGCTAGAGGCAAATAAGGTTTTATTAGAATTACATGACAAGTTTGGAACTGCACATGGATCAGCCTTGGCCACAACACATGCAATCCTCAGAGCAGGATATTATTGGCCCACAGTTTTTAAAGATACAGTTGATCATGTTAAATGTTGTCATGTATGTTAGGTTGCTGCCAATAGAGAGAAACATGCTACACAACCCTTGCAGCCAGTGATGGAAGAACGCCCATTTGTACAATGGGGCATGGACTTCATAGGACCAATCAATCCTCCATCATCATCAGGCCATAGGTATGTCTTGACAATTATTGATTATTGTACCAGATGGACTGAAGTTGTCAGCAGCAAGACCTGTACTGCAGATGATGTTATTAAATTTCTTGAAAGCAACATTGTTACCAAGTATGGAACTCCTTATGCTTTGGTAAGTGATAATGGTTCTGCTTTCACTTCAACCAAATTGTCAAGTTGGGCTTTTGATCATGGGATCATACTCAAGTTCTCATCCAACTATTATCCCCAAGGGAATGGATTAGCAGAATCCACCAACAAAAATTTGTTGAATATCATAAGAAAATTAATAGAGAAGAACCCTAGGGAATGGAACTCATTTCTGAAATATGCCTTATGGGTAGATAGAACTAGAATGAAAATTGCACTAAGAAATTCACCTTTTCACTTGGTATATGGGGTAGATCCTATCCTCCCTGTAAACTTGAAAATTCCTACCCTACAGTTTGCCCAAGAATACTTGGGCATAGACAATAGACAAGAAGTTAGGTTGCTTCAGCTGATGCACCTGGAAGAGAAAAGAAGTCAAGCAATTGACTAATTTGCAAAACATCAGGCTGTTGTCAAACATTGGTTTGACAAAAGAGCCAGAGTCAAGGCCTTCAGGATATCTAATTTAGTCCTGATGTGGGATAAAGCCCATGAGAGGAAAGGTGACCATGGTAAGTTTGACAAATTATGGATAGGTCCCTTTCAAATTTTAGAGATACTAGAGACAGCACTTATAGGCTTAAGAACCTGACAGGTGAGGATGTTCCATTGCCAGTCAATGGACAATTTCTCAAACACTATTCCAAGCCTAAGTGACTTCATGACAGTCATGTGTATCATAATGTACATTTGTATAGTTGCTTGTATAGTTGCTTGTATAGTTGTTTGTTTGTTTTGTGGTTTGTTTGTTGAGTTTTGTTTTGGCTAGCCAAGATGAGGAAACCTGCCATCCTAGAAAATAACAAATTGTTAGGATTCAAGTGATGAGATCAAATTTAGACATAGGATATGATTCATTCTAAGAGGTATTCATGATCAGGTCTGTGATATCCTTTCATCAAGGTGCCTTTTCTTGATCAAAGTGAATCAATCACAATGAAACACCTAACAGCCTTGGGTTTGTTGAACACACAAGTATAGGTGTTAAGTGAAAAATCTAAAGGGACTCCCTTGCTACCAATACAATCTCCAACATAAAGCTGCAAGTGACTGTACCTTGTATAAATGAGCTGACATGATGATATCAGATACAAATTTTAAAAGAAAATCATAAAAGGAAATAAAATTAGGCCATCTAAGTAACTCTACCGGGGCTATGAATGCTTGCTGACAGTGGGGCTCTACTTAGGGAGATTGTATAGATAACCTTGCTGGGGCTATAGATGCTTGCTGGCAGTAAGGCTCTATCCAAGTTGGCTATGAGGGATGATCTCCAACTATGTAGTTTAACACCAGTTACTTATGTTTTCAACTTGCTTTCAAGATGAGGATAATTAATCATTTGCACACACATGATCCTTTGTTAGCATTGCTACCATGATGAACTTTTATCATTCAGAAGATCATGATGCTTGTGCTTAGAAAGAATTAGAATAATATGGATGAATGTGATCACATCACTTGAATCATTGGAATTCGTTTGTTTTTTTTGGTGGGAAGTTGTGTGGTTACACAACACGCCTCGTTTTGACTTGACAAAACATGGACCCAACTTTTGGCTTGGCTTGTTTTGTGCTTCCTGGCGGACTGGTAAAAGTAAGTCATGCAAATCATCATGTAGGGAGAGGTTGGGTAAGTCATCATCATGAGGTCAGTTTGTCAAAATTCATATTTCATTTTAGTAACCTCATATTTAGAGAGAGCATCAAATTTCATGCAGGTTTGCCTTTTACATCACCCTGAGATTTGTTAAGGTGTGAAAGTTATGAATGGTCAAAGTTCGAGTCAAACATGATATTTCTAGGGGGAGGGTCATATTTCGTAACATCAGTCATATTACAGAAGGTCGTCCTGATCTAATTTATCACCTGATAAATCATGCAGTCCAAATATTCGGACGTCAATTTTAGGTGATAGTGACCTTTACCCGTTAGCAGCCTTATGTATTTCACGAGAGTCATATTTCTTAATGTAAGCCAATATTTCTTAATATCCTCCTACCACGAAATATCCCCCTAAGCCATTATCCTAATGATGTCATCCAAATCCGATAACCAAAGCGACAAACATGACGATGACGTAATCATCATATTTACCTCTCAAAACATATTTCCTAAAACATGATCCTTCTTGCATAACATGACGATGATGTCATGATGCCATAGCTAAATACTGAGTCAATATCTAGATGACGTCACCCTGATATTTCAATAGAGAAACGTTAGAGTTTATCCAGTCATCATCATTTTGTAACATCACCCGATATATTGAAATATCCTACTGATGTATTAAGTATGACCTAAGGGTGCGTTCATCACCCGATCTTGTCAAGAT
Source organism: Cunninghamia lanceolata (assembly GCA_027924645.1). Taxonomy (NCBI): domain Eukaryota; kingdom Viridiplantae; phylum Streptophyta; class Pinopsida; order Cupressales; family Cupressaceae; genus Cunninghamia; species Cunninghamia lanceolata. Next base: position 7,323,055 of record BSBN01000596.1, read on the forward strand.
AGTTCTTCCTATTGAGGAGGATATTCACATTGCACTTGGGGTGATATTTGAGAATATCACCCTGATATCTAAATACCACCCCGATATCCAAACATTGCCCTGATATTTGAATATATCCTGTCATATGAATATCACCCCGCTCTCGTTGCCGCCATTGACATTTAATGCGCGCAGAGGTGGTAGGTAGTTCCTACTGACCATTAAACCCGATGAAACACCTGTGAAATCCTGAGTTTCCATGAGAAGATCAACGATTAAAATTCAATACGTCAGGGTTTGCCCTAATTTCCCACTAAATGCAGAGATAAAAGGTAAAGTCATTGTCAATTTCACATTTACCTTGCGACAAAATCATTTTTACAGAGCACTAGCTTCCAAACCCTCATACAGGTGACACTTGTACGAATGGAGCTTACAGGTAGGAAGAGGCATAGGATTATCATCAGAATTACGAGCATTTCCAGAAAACCAGCGGTATAAAGGGATTTGCATAACCAGGTAAGTAATTGAAACCCTCATCCTGTTGCTTCTGCATAAGTCAGGTATGATGTGCAGGTGTTAGTTTATGCATCCCGTGATAAGTAAATGCTAAATAAATATGTAGACACCCTAAAATGACCAAGTCGCCGCATCACTTGCTTTTCATAATCTGTCGAATCACCTGCATTTCAAACATTAATTAAATAATCTAATTATTTAATTAATTTCACCAAATTCTTCCAAATCACATACTTTCGACATTAATTAAATAAATTCTCTTTATTTAATTAATTAAATTAAATTCCTCTATTATTCTTCCACAATTAAATAATTTTAAATTATTTAATTATCCTCTTTCCAAATTTCAAATCCACGTTAATTAAATAAACCTAACTATTTAATTAATTCAACAAATTCCCTCTTATCTACAATTAAATAATATTTAAATTATTTAATTAAATCAAAATCATTCTTTCATAATCATGCACAACAATTAAATAAATTTATTTATTTAATTTGCTTTCAAATTTTCTAAATTAAATAATTCCAATTATTTAATTATTTCTTCCAAAATATCTCCTCTAAATTTAAATAAATCAATTATTTATTTAAATTGCTTTTTCTTCTAAATTGAGTTATCTCTAAAATAACTCAAGATTTCTTGCTCATGCAATTAAATATTTCTAATATTTAATAAAGCAAAATATCTTCTTTTCTCATCCAAATCTCTTCTTCTTGTTTTAAATCACTTAACTGACTATTACATTCTGTTAATTGCTTTAACTCATTCTTCTATTCTTGATAACTCCTCTCATGCAAAAGAAAGCAAGACACATGTCTTTTTCTTATTCGTTGCACATTCCTCAACTGTTCTCCTCTGTTGATTCTTCTAAATTATTTGGACCGTTGATCGATCTCTGTTGAAACCTATATAAACCCCCCTCATCTCCTTTATTACCTCTCTCTTCAATCGTATTCTTAGGCATACTTAACAGAGCTTTGAGCATACAAAATGCATCGATTGAGTAACCTTATGATCTCTTAACATTGATCTCTTGAGCACACTACTTGCTTGTTGTAGCTATGGTTTTGCAACTTCATTGAGCAATCCACACATCTCCAAAGGGAACAACACAAATTTTTGTAAGAGCTTTCATTTATCTTTTGATTTTATGATAATGGCTTTTACTTAGATTGGTTCACTTTATGTGATTGGTTTTTGGTTTTATTAGTTTAGATTTAATCAATTTTTCCTCATACACATTCTGGCATGCCCAGTGGGACCCACTAATCCCTCTTTTTCTTTGAGAAATTGATTTTTTTTAAGTCATAGTACGGTACAGCGCAAACGACATTGCAAAGCGCTTCTGGCAGTATCATTAAGCACTATTGGAGGCACATTACAGCGCCCTTGGGGGCACCGTAGCGCTCCTGGTAGCACAGAGCAACGCTTTTGGTATAACAGAACGGCGCGTATGGTAGTATCGTTAAGCGCTTTTGGCTAAATTAGGTTTTTGACTTCGTTTCATGTTTTTGCAGGGTTTTCTCGTTACATATCTTATGGATTTGTCTAACAAGTTGTTGTATTTGTCTTTCAAACCTGCTTTTGATGCTTCCTAAGCTGACTTATTTAGGGGTATCTTTGGTATTTGAGTTAATCGATTGTGTTGCTACACTTTCTAAATTTTTTGGAGTTCACAATTTAGATCTATCAGAATTTACTTCTCAGAACAGTAGATCAATCATGAAATTCCATTTCGATCTGGTTATTTTGACAAAAGCTAATTTTTTTATGATCTGAGACTGTGCAGCGCATTTGGTATAAGAGTATCGGGCTTTCAGATACACAGTAAAGCGCTTTTGGACCTTTTTCAGCGCTTCTAGTAGTATCTTGCGACGCTTCTAGTATGCATTACATCATTTTTGGAATAATAGTATCGTGCTTCTGGATACACAGTACAACGCTTCTGGATTTTGTTCAGCACTTCTGGTAATATTCTCCGATGCTTCGGGTCTATATTATAGTGTGGTTGGTAAGACAGTAAAACGCTTTGGGTATAGCAGTAACTCGCTTCTGGTCAAATTAATTTGTTTTTGCTAACTTGTGAATTTTTGGTGGAACTAACTAACTTGTTGCAGCTTCTTATTACTCACACAAAGCAAATTGGTGTTTTTAACATGTTCATGCAGGGCGAGCATTGAAGAAATCTTAATTTATCTCACTAAGTCTTAGAAACATATTACCTTCTTAAAGGATAATTGAACAAATCATTTTGGCAAATCTAAGTCTTAGGAACATACTGCTTTTCTTAAGGGACAATGGACATGTATACACAAACACCTCAATTTTCTAAGGGACAATGGACATGAATGCCAAACACTACAATTTCATAAGGGACAATTGACAACTACAAACATGTGTGTGCCTAGTTTAGTTGCACCTTATTTTTCTTATAATGGGAGAATTGAACCTTTGTTTGACGTGCTTGCTCTTACATTTCTGTACTTCCTTTAGAAGGGCCTGCTTTTGGATTGCGCTTCATCCAAAAGGGATGACCCTAAGCAGAGTTTTCCTTTGAACCGCTATATAAGAGGGATAAGGCGAAAGCCAAGTCCTAACCGACGTTAGCCTTACCTTATTGTGCCAAACTGAAAAGAGGTGTTCTAGCTCTTTATGGAAACAATTTTCACATTGAGCGAAGTGTTTAATACTCTTAGTAGGATTGGTTAAAGCTTTTAGTAGATTGTTGCATTCCTCGTAAGGCGTTGGTCCCTCAAAGTCACTAAGAACCATTCTAGATAGAGACTACATGACCTACCTCTGAACATTGCGGTAATCATCAGTGCAAGGGGAATCGATTTAAGCCCTTAAGATACTCACCATTGGCTCCCTTGAGAAGAGATAGTATTCCCTTGGCCATAAAGCTCTTGTGACCTACTTGAGCTTTCCAAGGGGAGGGTGAGATATCCCTGTTGATAACTGAGAGGGGGGGGTGAATCAGTTATCCTAATTATTTCCCTTATTGAACTTTCCTTTTAATTGAAGCAGCATAAAATCAAACACAAAACATTAACCATGAAGTAAGAAACACATGACACAGTATTTTTGATGTGGAAACCCTGTTAAGGGAGAAAACCACGGGGTGATTAACCCAAGAATTATTCTCTGTTAGAAGAATAGGAAATTACAAAAATGGCACTTGCCAATTAGGGCTCACTGCCCGAGCACACTACTCACAAGAGGCCCACTGCCTACAAGAAGACACACTGTCTACAAAGTGATGATAATCACAGTCTTGAACTGATTGAAAGCATCTGCATATGCTGGAGTTCAGTTCCGGTTAGGCTCAGTACACTGATCTGCTGCACTTCATCTTTCCTCTGTTCTTTGTTCTGCTATCTTTCACATATCGGATCCTTTTTGCTGCCTCTTCTCTTTCTCTGGACTTATTCGCATATCTCTCCACATCCACACAACACTTCACAACTAAATCCATCCTCTATATATATCCGCACAAGTAGTTTCATCACCTTTCTAGTCGGCATCCGGAACAGTCTTAGTTTCTTACAAACTCTCATTCTGTCGGCTGAATCCTTCCTCACCAAGCAATGCGGATCAAGCATATACTTGTAGATATCATTAATCATGTCGGCCAAACATGATTCATGCCTTCACAACCTCTGTCATCAACAGTAACCCATCCGGAAAGCAGTCTGATACTCTGTCAGTCAGTTCTTCCTCTGTTTTCACTGTCTCTCAGGAATCCGGTACTTAACCATTCATATCTTTTTCCTTGTCCATCACCGGAGGCTAAATCCTTGGAATATACTACTAAAGGTAGTCCTCTTGACTTCCCCAAATCCGCACGGCACCAAGACACTTCCTCTGAGAGGTCCGGACCAATCTGTCGGACCTTGCCACATGCTCTGTTCTTCTTCACCGGACCACAACATTCTTTATTCTGACTTCCGGTAGAGACATATCATGTCTTGCGGATATGTGGGATGACCTTTGTTGCCATCAATGACAACAACCATGAATCCATATAGTGTCTCTTGCCAACAATCTCCCCCTTTAGCATTGATGGCAACACTTAGTGAAAAATGACTAAGTGTTTTCACTATGCTCCCCCTTTGCTGATGCTCTGTCTTTATATACAATTTCCGGAACTCCCCCTTAGTTGGATCCCTCATTTTTCACTGCTCCTCACTCCCCCTTTGACATCAATGGCAAAGGGTAGGGTCCGCATATCAAAATTTTCAAAAATTTCTTATACTTAGCCGCATATTTACATACTCACATATATTGAAGAATGTCTGCAAAGGATGTCTGTAATTGAATCATTTCGGTAGCCCAACTTTGCTTCATTTTGTCCAAAATTGAAATGTGACCACTTAACAAAAATGCAAACGCTTCTGCCCGCTTGAGATCTGTCGGATCTTTTGTTTGGGCGGTGGTCCTAGCATCACTGATGGCCTCATGCATGGTTTCCAACTTAGGGATTATAATCCTTCTAAGTTCTCCCATCCGGTTGGTGATGTTCTTCCTTTCCTTCTCAAGATTCTTTATTTCGTTCAAGACTGCAATAGTCTGACATTCTTGATTTATTATAGAGGAAGAGAGAGGATCAAAACTTTGAGATAAGCTTTGTAGCTTATCCTGTTCCTCTTTTATTTTCTTGTCAAATGCTGCTGTTGCCTTTGACCAGGATATACAAAATTTATAGATATCACCGCCATCCTTAAGAGCATTCTCTAAGCTCCTTATTCCAATGCTTACAATCTTCCTATCCTTAGAGATTAATTCTAATATTTCTGAAAATCTCTTATCCAAAAATTCCTTCCGGACCTTTTCTTCAGCTGATTTTTCTAAAGAATCAAAATGTGTATCAACACTGCTGACTAAGGTTTTTAGATTACCGGAAGTGGAGGCTGTCGGATCTATCTGGATTGATGGCATGATCTTTACAAGTATTCCGGAAGCAGCCTCTATCAACTCACAGTCTTCCATATGAGACTTCAGGAGCTTTTCATTTGCCTTGGCATTTGCAAATGAAGCTATCTTCATTGTTTGTACCGGAGAGAGAGAGTCAAAATCAAATGGACCTTTGAGAAGCTCCGGTTCATCAATCTCTAGAGTTTCTTTACTCAAAAATTGTTGAACAGTTTGTGCAGTGTCTCTTGCCGGAGACAGATGTTTCTTTTCTTCTGCAGTCTTAGAACTGTCAACCTCTTTGTCTTTCACCACTGCTTCCTTCTCCTGTAGTTGCTCTTCTTCTTTGGATCCGGAGACTGTAGGGGAAACCGGAGGAGAGATGCTAACTTGTTCATGGGCCACTTCTTCTTGAGCAGAGGGTCCCAAGTCCTCACTTGTCTGTTCAGGGCTCACTTCTTCCGGAACAGAAGATTCCAAATCAGCAGCTGTTTCTGCACCTAAGTCCTCTACAACAGGAAGATTGAACCTTTTGAAGGCCTTCCGGAGGATCTCTTCTGTTTCTTGGGCCACTTTGTCAGTCTCACCAAGCATGAGTTGATTCATCCTGGCTTTGCTTCTGAACTCATCTTTACAGTCCTTGAAGATGATGTTCATTGTCTTGGGATCAATTTGAGGATATAGCTGAATAGCTATCTGCTCCCGGATCTCAAGATCTTTAGCATGAGCATTATTTTTTCTCACTTCCATTTCCTTTTCTAGGCTTTTAGGAATAAGAGATATTATTTCAATGAAAGCCTTATTATATATGTTAAGATATTTCACTGTGGCCTCCTGCAGAGTCTTTTGGTCGGCCTCACTGAAGTCATCATATGATTCAGTCATTGGTTGAAGGTTTCCATCCACCGTGACCGACTTGATTATGCTCTCTAGTGACAGAGTGGGCTTTTCAACAGTTACCTCTGCCATTTCCTCCTTGTCTTGGCCTGTGGAGGGCTTACCGGATCCTTTCTTTTTCTGTTTCTTTACTTCTCTTACTCCTTCATCTGATTCTGTCTCCTCTTCATCCTTTTGGCTTCCATAAGCCCTTGTGGCTTTTGCCTTTGATCTCTTACCGGATGCCTGGACTTCCGGTTTTGAACTTTTGGTTGAGGGAGGTGCAGATCTCTTTGTTGATCTGGTCCGGGTGGGAGCTCCAACCGGAGCACTTTCTTTGCTTTTCTCTTCTTCCTCGGCCTTCCTCCTCTTTTCCCGGCTGGCATCAAGTGCCTCCTTTGAGATTCCAAGACCTTGAGCAATGTGCTCTACTTCTTTTCTCACTTTTCTTTTGATCTCAGGTTCCCTGAGTTCTACATGTAACTTTATACTCAGCTCCTCAAAGGTTCCAAACCTTTCTGCCTTAGGATCTTTGGGCTGACTTAGCATGTGTTGAACATGCAGCTCCACTATCTGTTCATCAACTTCATACCCCATGGGCATGATCCAGACAGTCCTTGGCTCCACTGCCTCCATCAGGCACTGATCAGTGTCAACCATAAAGCACACTGAGTCCTTGTATTTCTCAATGAGAGACTGGGGAATTCTCTCTCTTGCTTGCATCATGCTCTGAAAGTTTTTGAAGTATCCCCATAGAGCTGAATTTCTCGCTTTTGCATCCCCAAGTCCATGCAAGTAGTCTCTTATCTGGACTGCAACAGGTTTGTCATTCTGCCATACCCATCCACTTGCTCCGGGTAGCTCATTCATGAAGTAGAAGAATATACATACAATAAGAGTACCATACTTGAAGGAATTCTTCTTATCCTTCTTGATTTTCTGTATATTTTCCATTAATTGGCTTAGCAGTAGTTCGCAGAGGTCATATTCTGCATTTTTCCTTAGCATTTCAAAAGCAGTGTATACTGCAGTTCCGGATACAGAATTCTCCCTACTGGAGTGATAGATCTTGTATCCTATTATCATTGATGCATATTTGATATCCGGATCCGAAATATCTTCAATGGTCATTGCCCTCTTGTCAAATTTTGATCCGGTGGCCTCAGTTACAATGTTGTTCTTGACAGATTTGAGGATAGGTACTCCTCCAGAAGAGTATAGGCCAGTTACTGCTCTAATTGCCTCTTTTGTGATCTTGCAGGGTCTATCTAGCCATAGAAAGTTGTCATGCATCCTGCTCAGTACATACCGGACCCATTCATCCTCTTCAAAACAGGGGAAATGAATAAATTGCTCAAATTGTTTCTTCTGAATATCCTTATACTCTGGTTTAAGCTCAAAGGCATTGTCAATCAGCTGCTTGTGATAGAGGTCTCTTAATTTGAATTCCCCAAATTCCTCAATGTTTGCATGTATGTAAACCCTAATGTCTTCGGTGTGTAAAACTCCGTGAGGAACACTAGAGAAGGCTCCTAGTGGGTCTACCTCCAATGATTTGTAGGGATGTTTCTTGAATGAGGGGCGAGGTCTATCAGAGATCTTAACTATGTTTGGAGTAGCCATTCTTCAAAGATTTGCAGTGAGGTAATGAAAAGCGGAGAATACCTTATTCGCCTTCGGTTTGCACGGAGTGGTTGGATTGATTTCTTTATCCAATAGCTTCGGCAGGAGATCCTTGGTGTGCTTGAAGAACCTTGTTGCAGAGCTCCACTTTTCGCTTCTTCTCGAGTGCAGAATGAGCAAATGACCTTTGAGAAATCCCTTAAATTGCTCCGCGAACCCTAATACCTGTCTGCAATAAATGCTTCACCTACATCATTCCGGTTTGCCTTGTCTGGATAGCTTGGAGTATCCGGATTAGTCCTGATCTGTGGATATCATCCGAATCTTTCAATCATGAATAAATCGAGGTAGCATATTACAAGATCATCTCAAACATTCTGTCCAATCCGCAGAACAAGATAGTGCATTTTCGGATCTTTCCGGACCTTTTTGTAATCCTTTATCATACCGGAGCATCTCCCTGAACAGGTCTTATTTGATCGATCACAGCTTCTTCATAACTTCATGCGGACCTCTGAAAACTTGACTGAAGTATCTCAAGATTCATATCTACAAACCCTTTGATCCGCATCTTGTGCCACATCCGGCACCACTTGTTTGGCTGGGGGAACAAGATTTTCTTTGAGTCTCCCCCTGAGCCAGAGCTCACTTTTAATTTCTGGAAGAAATATCAGCACCAGAGTCTGGTGCGGATCCAATCTCTACATTCTCTGAACTTTTCTTCACCCAAATCTTGCTCATCTGATTCCTAACCTCATCCGCATTCATCTTTTGTTTACCCTTGTCTTGATTCTGATTATACACCGGACCTCTTTTGTCCTGATTCTTGTTTCTGCAGATTTTAGCATTATGACCGGACCTATTGCAGATTTGGCAAATAACATTTCTTTGCATATTTGACTGATATCCTCTTGATCTGCATTGATTTGCCATATGACCTATTCTATTGCATGTGAAGCATCTACCTTTGAATGATTTGTTTACTTGCATAATTCTGCATTCATGGGATTTGTGTCCATACCTTTTGCAGTTGAAACACTGTCCGGAGAAGGATGAATTATTCTGATTCATTCTCATTCTGCACTGATTAGCTTTGTGACCAAAGTGGTTGCAGTTGTGGCAGTATCCATTGAAGGATGGATATCTTTGAGCATTTGGCTGTCTTACCGGAGGTCTTCTAGGCCTGCTCCTTGGATTTTCTGATCCAAGATTCTTCTGACCGGATCCGGAGCTTTCTCCTTTCTCATATCCCAAGCCATACTTGTCATCTGTCCTCTTTTGACTTCCAAGAAGAACTTCAAGTTGAGCAGAACTTATCTTGAATTTCTCTTTATATTCATTTGCTGTTTGAAGGTCTCTTTTGAGAGAGGCAATTTGATCCTCAAGTTTTCCTTCATTATCTTTGGCATCTTCAAGATCAGATTCAAGGTGTCTGATAATCCTGTCCATCTGGTGGCATTCTTCTGATTTTTCTTTAAGAGATTGTCTTAGATTGTCTTCAGCCTTTCTTTTTTCTTCAATCTCTTGAGTAAACTTTATAGTTCCTGATTCCATTTCATGTCTTAACATAATGACTTCTTTTGATAACTTTTCACATAACTTGGTTTGCTCAGTCAATTCCTCATTTGTATTGCTTTCTTCACTTTGTCTTGCCAACTATTGAAGCAGCTCCTTTCTCTTTTTCATAGAGAGACTTAATTTGTCTTTTAATTCTCTCATGAATTCATCAGCCTGTTTGAGTCTTTCCTTTAATTCACTGACTTCAGAATTTGACTGTTCAAGATCCTCAAGGGTAGTCTTGAGTTGCTCCCTTAAACCATATGCATCCATTTGAAATCCCAGATCTTCCTCAAGCTGTTAGGCTCTATTAGGAGGAACTTAGCTCTGATACCAATTGTTGATAACTGAGAGGGGGGGGGTGAATCAGTTATCCTAATTATTTCCCTTATTGAACTTTCCTTTTAATTGAAGCAGCATAAAATCAAACACAAAACATTAACCATGAAGTAAGAAACACATGACACAGTATTTTTGACGTGGAAACCCTGTTAAGGGAGAAAACCACGGGGTGATTAACCCAAGAATTATTCTCTGTTAGAAGAATAGGAAATTACAAAAATGGCACTTGCCAATTAGGGCTCACTGCCCGAGCACACTGCTCACAAGAGGCCCACTGCCTACAAGAAGACACACTGTCTACAAAGTGATGATAATCACAGTCTTGAACTGATTGAAAGCATCTGCATATGCTGGAGTTCAGTTCCGGTTAGGCTCAGTACACTGATCTGCTGCACTTCATCTTTCCTCTGTTCTTTGTTCTGCTATCTTTCACATACCGGATCCTTTTTGCTGCCTCTGCTCTTTCTCTGGACTTATTCGCATATCTCTCCACATCCACACAACACTTCACAACTAAATCCATCCTCTATATATATCCGCACAAGTAGTTTCATCACCTTTCTAGTCGGCATCCGGAACAGTCTTAGTTTCTTACAAACTCTCATTCTGTCGGCTGAATCCTTCCTCACCAAGCAATGCGGATCAAGCATATACTTGTAGATATCATTAATCATGTCGGCCAAACATGATTCATGCCTTCACAACCTCTGTCATCAACAGTAACCCATCCGGAAAGCAGTCTGATACTCTGTCAGTCAGTTCTTCCTCTGTTTTCACTGTCTCTCAGGAATCCGGTACTTAACCATTCATATCTTTTTCCTTGTCCATCACCGGAGGCTAAATCCTTGGAATATACTACTAAAGGTAGTCCTCTTGACTTCCCCAAATCCGCACGGCACCAAGACACTTCCTCTGAGAGGTCCAGACCAATCTGTCGGACCTTGCCACATGCTCTGTTCTTCTTCACCGGACCACAACATTCTTTATTCTAACTTCCGGTAGAGACATATCATGTCTTGCGGATATGTGGGATGACCTTTGTTGCCATCAATGACAACAACCATGAATCCATATAGTGTCTCTTGCCAACAATCCCTACCTATCGTCTCTCACAAAGATACTAAATATCTGACACCTTTATGGAATGATATTTTTATCGACGAAGTATTAAGCTGTGAGCTAATCTACCACAATGAAACCTTGTCTCTAGGGATAAAAAGTGCTTGTTATTGATTGCAATTGTCTTATACCTGTGGAAACATTGGGCTTGTTTGGAGCCTCGAACATACACTATCTGTTGTGAGAGTCCCTTGTTTATACCAACATTGTTTGCTATGTTTTCTCTTGCCAAACAAATCCAATCAGAAATAGAAACAATCTATCAAAATTTTGCCTTTTAGAAACATTAGACACTACTTCAGCACCCCTGGTATTACAGCAGCTCACCTTTGGTAGTACAGTAGATCACCTTTGGCATAGCAGTAACTCACCTTTGGCAAAACTCTACTTCAGTGCCCTTGGTATAACAATAGCTCACTTTTGGTCATTGTAGCTCGCCTTTGGCATAGCAGTAACTTGCTTCTGGTAGCTCAGTCCGTTGCCTTTGGTATCACAGTAGCTCACTTTTGGTCGCACAGTCCTGCACCTCTGGTCAAATAGTATAGCACTTTTGGTCCAGTACATTGTGCATCAGAGTTTGTTTGTTTCTCAAAGCACCTCACAGAATCCTAGCATTACCTTTTGTCCTAGTGTATTCCATGGTAACCACTAGGCTCCAACAAACTATGAAGTCCAAGCAAGTTGGCCCTAGGAAGCACAAATCGCCTCCTCGCACACCACAATCAAGTCGTCTCAACATTACTCCCAAGGTTACTCCTAGTACACCCACGACAAAACCAATCATCTCTCTGAGCATGCCGCACATTGACCAACCAAAAAATCCTCAAGAGGTTAGGGTCCCTTTGGTAAGTACACCCCAGTATACCACCAGCTTGCCTCTGGATTTTGTGCAACAAGGTTATATCATAGATCAACCTCCATCTCAAGAAGAGCGACACTTTGAAATAGGTCAATCCTCTCAAGAAGATGGGCAAGATCTTGATGAAATCATACAAGAGCCTAGAATCGTGGCTGCCTTTGACAAAATACTCAGTGAGAACCAAGATCATTTCTTTCGCTTGCTTACAGAGCAAGGCGCCAAGTTACCTCAAGATTTTGATTTATCCACTCTCAAGGAGAACAACAACACCCAAGATACCATACAAGCAGTTCAAACCATGTCAACAGTGACCACACCTTTACCTGAACAGAGCTCGTAGTATAGGAATCCCCTCTATCAAAACCCAATTGGAGAGAGGGCCGCGTTACCACTTCTAACTCCTATAGAGATCTACATAAACCAACAAGAAACTCTCCAACGTCAAGCAGAGTTAGCTAAGCAGGCCACCTTAGCTCGATCGAATATGCAACCACCTCCTAAAGTGTCCACACCAATCGCAAGTGGAATCTTGGTTACCCCATCGTAAATAGGTTTCCCACCAAATTACAATCCGAGGAACAATTATGTAGCCATGCAACAAGGGTCTCAACAAATACCACCTCCTATATCATCACACCTTCATGTCTCTCAACCAATTAGAGTCATGCAATCCCAACCACAACATTCTTCTACGCTCGTCATCAAGCCACCTCAACCATCGCAAATCACTTCTACCTATGCCCCTCCTCCACAACATTCATCCTCGCTCAATTTCTTTCACACATTGCCTAGCCACTCTCAACATTCCCAACATCAAGTTTCCCAAAGCTATGTGCCGCCATCACAACCTAATCAAATGCACTTTAGCTTTCCTCCACCCAATTCTTTTCTTCAACCATCACAAAGCCAACATTCTTACCTATCACCACCTCCACCTCTGCCAAATCAAAACCTCTAATTCCAACCCAATCTGAACCAATCGTACAACCTGTATGATCCCAACCAATCTTACAACCCTTATAACACCAGTGCGCATGGCTTACACTATAATCTTCTATATGGGCAACACCAACCACTTCTGGAACAACAAGAGATGTTACCAACCCCTCCCACAACTATGGAGCTAAAAATTGCAGAAGTTCAACAACAGCTATCTAATCTTACATTTGGCCACACCAAGAAGACCTTCTCTTTAGAAGAAGTGTGTCCTTACCCTTTTGATCGGTCATTACCAATGATCCCTTTTCCTCAAAATTTCACTATTCCCAAGTTTGATAAATACAAAGGAAAAGGTGACCCAAAAGACCATCTTAGGGAATTCTATCTTGCTTGCTTTAAGGTCTCACATAACGACACATATCTTATGCGTCTCTTTCCTCATAGTCTTGGAGGTCAAGCTATAGAATGGTTCTCACAGTTACCCACAGGTATCAAGTCTTTCAACAAGCTAGCAGAGAAGTTTGCCACCCACTTTTCTTACAATGTAGAGCATGAGATTTCCATGACTGATCTATGCAACAATAAATAGAAAAATGGGGAAACTTTCATTTCTTTCCTTCAACGGTGGAGACAAATGGCTAGCAAATTCCCTTTCAAGATTCCTGAGAAACTGCTTGTTAGCATATTTGTGCAGAACCTCAACCAAGAGTTAGGTTTCCACTTGCAAATCTTCAGTGCTACAACCTTTGATGAAATCACATACAAAGGAATCAATATTGAGAAGGCTCTCATTGCTAAGGGTGTGGTCAAAATCTTCAAAGAAACGAAAGACAACGCTCCTCATCAACAGACGAATGATAAACCCAAATACTGGAACAAAAACAAAAATGTGGTTAACGACAGTGTGGTTGATTCTAAACATGTCCAAATGTTGCAGACACTGCTGCAGCTCTCCAAACCAAGTCAAGCTCCATCTCAACAACAACAACAATAGCGGCAACCATATCAAAATCAACAACAATGACAACAGGAGCGACCTCAACAAGATTACCCTCCACGACGTCAATTTACTCCCTTGGGAGTGCCTATGGAGTCGGTCCTACAATAGGTTTTACAAAAAGGACTCATCATCTTACCAGATGCACCCCCATATGGTGAACCGGTTTACAAAACTGTGCGGTATAGAGAAAATGAATACTGTGAATTCCATTGAAGCAAAGGACATAGAACTGCGTCGTGCATGAAACTCAAGCACCTAATCCAAAATCTCATTGACGGCAACCTAATCACTTTTGAGAATGAACAAGTGGCTCAAAACATAAACAAAGATCTCGATATGTACAAGGAACCATTCCCTCATCATGGTCCACCTCCTCCTTAGGATAGAGGTAAAGGTATCAATCATGCTTCCACTTCCTTTGATTCCATTGTCGGTCATTTCAAAGAGAGTCGGGTGTCTACCCTCACAATCAAAGGTCAATCTACGGATTGCATTGTTACAACTTGTCATGGTCATGTCACCATTCATGTTCCTACACCCAGTCTTCTGACTCAATCTAATTATAATCTTGTCGAACATCTCAAGAAAATGCCAACACAAATCTCTATCTTGGACCTTCTACGGTCATCACCTGCACATAGAGTGGTGCTAGAAAAAGCCCTCCAAGAGTCTTTAGTTCCTAACAACATAGCGGTCACAGATTTCCAAGCTATAGTAGGTAACATTACTTCACCCTACAATGTGGTCTTCTCCGAAAAAGATCTCCCATCCCATGATCCTTGTCACAATGATGCCCTTCATATTGAAGTTCTCATCCATAAGCGCAAAATCAAACGCATCCTCATAGATGGTGGTACTGGCCTCAACATCTGTTCTTTAAAGTTACTTAAGCAATTGGGATACTCTGAGGATCATGTCAACTCTGATCATAGTATTACAATCAAGGGGTATGATGATGCGAAACGCCGCTTAGAAGGTGTTATCCACTTGCCTATACAACTGGGCCCTGTCATGCTTGAAACCAGGTGTCAAGTCCTTGATATTGAACTACCTTACAACATTATCCTAGGCCGCCCATGGATCCATGCAATGAAAGTTGTTCCCTCCATGTACCATCAGTCTCTCAAGTTCCCATTCAATGGTACGGAGATTACTATCCCAGGTGACCCCAATCCTTTTGAATTTTGTCGTGTCTTGCAAGGAAGCTATAAGAATTGCAACCAGGTGCCTAAAAATGACAAAGCCCTTGAATCCCCACTCTATGTTGACCCTACAATGCTGACTCCGGCCTCTACAAGTAACCCTAATCCTTTGCCTGTAATCATAGCTCACATCCAGGATATAGGCCTTGGCACTTATGATATCTCAAAATCTTGTTGTGTAGGGCAGATACCTTTATCTCCAAAATCTTATGGCAAACCACCCATTGCCAAAGTAACCAAAAAAGAAGCTATTCCTCCCCCAACATTCCTAAACCAATTCCAACATGGACGGTTATTGGAAGAGGAAACTATTGAGGATATTTCTTCTTGGCTCTATAAGGAGAAAGAACCAGTCACAATACCAGTCAAACAATATGGCAATGGCTTAAGGATAGTAAAAAACATGGGCTATAAAGGCAAAGGTGGCCTTGGGAAATAGAATCAAGGAACTATGGAACCCATTGTTGTAACAAAGAAGCTAGACAAGAAGGGATTAGGATTTGGTAAGAAGGTACCACACGCCTTGGACATCGAGTATATCCTCGACGAGGTAGCTGACACTTTTCCCACCGATTCGACGTCTACAGAGGATATCATCGATGACTCTTCCCTCCATATGACCAACCTCTTCGTAGAATCCTCCATTTTTACGCTATCCTCCGTATCCTTAACTTCCACCACCAGCACCCAGAATGTCACACTTGTCTACCCTGAACTTATCGATTGGGACCAACAAGGGTCTCCCGTTATAGATGTATTTCAGAATGACGAAGCTTTAGCTGAGTTCATGGGACTTTGGAAAGGTATCCCTCTTAGCAATCATAAAGTAGGTTTTGTAATGGAACTTGAGCCAACAACTTATTTTGGTGAGAATGCCAAATCCTCCAGTCGCAAAAGTGAAAATAAAGAAAGAACTCTAGGTGAAAACCACACTGTGGCACCTCCTGATCATAAAATAGTAAAAATAAAGGATGTATCCAAAGGCTAAAACCCAACTGTGGCACTTGAGGATGGAGGATTTGACCTTCCCCTACCATCTAAGTATCAAGAGAAGTCAGCTCTCCTAGTGGAAGATTCTACAGAGATAAACCTTGGCATAGAGCAAAATCCAAAGACCACATTCCTAGCAGCATCATTATCAGAAACAGAGCATAGGAATCTTAACACATTCTTCCTATAGAGAACCATCAACTTTGCATGGACCTATGCTGATATGCCAGGGTTTGACCCTAAGCTAGTAGTTCATTATCTCACAGTTGATCCCAGTAAAACTAGTCAATCAAAAGCTGAAAAAGATGCACCCTTAGATAGCTCATTTGGTAAAGGTGGAAATACAAAAGCTATTAGATGCAAAGTTAATACGACCAATTGACTATTCAGATTGGGTCTCAAACATTGTACCTGTGTCTAAACCTAATGGGTGCATCCGCATGTGTAATGACTTTAGAGATCTGAACAAAGCATGTCCTAAAGATGACTTTCCACTACTGAACATTGACATTATAGTAGACTTGACAGTAGGTCACGAGATGCTTTCTCTCATGGATGGATTCTCTGGCTACAATCAGATAAGGATAGCAGAGGAAGATCAACATAAAACAACCTTTACTTGTCCTTGGGGCAATTATTGTTGGTGTGTCATGCCGTTTGGTCTAAAGAATGCAGGAGCAACCTATCAGAGAGCAATGATGGTGATATTCCATGACCTCTTTCATCATATCATGGAGGATTATGTGGATGACATACTAGCTAAATCTTCTAGGGCAGATGACATATAGGTTCTAGGACAGATCTTTGACAGGCTCGAGAAATACCAAGTAAGACTCAATCCAAAGAAGTGTGTCTTTGGGGTAACATCAGGCAAGCTGTTGGGATACATTGTATCTCGTAGAGGCATTGAAGTTGATCCAGCAAAAGTAAAAGCTATAGTAGAGATGCCTCCACCAAAGAACCTTAAAGCATTAAGGAGTCTTCAGGGAAGGTTGCAATCCATCAGGCATTTCATCTCACAACTAGCAGATAAATGTCAACCATTTCAACACTTACTCCAAAAGGATGTCTCATTCCAATGGGATTATAAGTGTCAAGTAGCATTTGATCAGCTTAAAGAGTATCTGGCTACACCTCCTGTATTGGTTCCACCAGTTGTTGATAAACCTTTGATATTATACATCTCCACTACAAATTCGGCCCTAGGGGTCCTTCTAGCACAAAATGATGAAACAGGAAAAGAGCATGCAATTTATTATATTAGTAGAACCTTGGTGGGATATGAACTCAATTATTCACTGATGGAAAGGACTTGTTTAGCAGTAGTGTTTGCCTCCCAAAAGTTGCGGCATTACATGTTGAACCAACACACAAATCTGATAGCCAAAATTGATCCCTTGAAGTATCTACTAGCAAAAGCAGCTCTTACAGGCAGACTAGCTAAATGGGTCATGATCCTTAGTGAGTTCGACATTGAATATATGGATCGTAAAGCAATCAAAGGACAAGCTCTAGCAGATCAACTAGCAGAAGCACCTATGCAAGATACACACCCTATGGTAGCAAACTTTCTAGATGAGAATCTATTCACTCTTTCCAACTCAATAATGTGGAAGCTATACTTTGATGGTTCCTACACACAGCATGGATCAGGGGTTAGCATCTTGTTTGTCACACCTCAAAATGACTATATTCCTAAGTCATATCAGCTTGCATTCCCTTGCACCAACAACATTGCCAAGTATGAAGCACTCCTTATAGGTCTCAATACAGTAGTTCAATGGGACATCACAAAATTATAGGTTTATGGAGACTCACAACTAGTCATCCGCCAAGTCACAGATGAGTACCAAACAAAAGATGAAAAGTTGGTCCCCTACAAGCAACTAGTGGATGCCTACAAACCACATTTTTCTAGCATTACATTTGAGCAAATTCCAAGAGAGCATAACAAGGCTGCAGATTCTATGGCTTCTGTAGGGTCACTGATAGACATGCCTGCAAATACACAGAAATGTGAATTCTTGATCGAGCAATTGTTGATACCAGCCGTCGATGTTCCCATTACTAAAATCATTTGTGAACTTGTTGGTCCCAATTCCCCATGGTATGAAGATATTTATGAATACCTCAAACACAATACCTTTCCCCGTGACCTATCATCCACCCAACGCAAAACCTTTATCTGTCGATCCTCTCATTACATCATTCTGGGTGATACACTATATCGCCGGAGTCTCAATGGTATCCTCTTATGATGTCTTAACACGGAAGAAGCTGAAGCTATCTTACAAGACATACACAAAGGTGTCTGTGGTGCACATTCTACCGGTCCTAATCTTGCAAAGAAGATACTCAGAACAGGTTATTACTAGCCTACAATAGAGCAAGATGCGGCACAGTTTGCTAAGAAGTGTCTACAATGCCAGCAGCATGGAGATTTGATTCATGCACCAGCTCATGAATTACAACCTGTGACAACTCCATGGCCTTTTTCTCAATGGGGTCTCGACCTCGTAGGACAAATCCACCCTTCCTCCTCCAATGGCCACAAGTTTATCATTACCGCCACTGAGTATTTCACGAAGTGGGTGGAAGCCATTCCTATGACCTATATCACCGGTAAGCAAATAGCCAAGTTTATCCTAAACTACCTCATATGCCGGTATGGTATTCCCCAAGCCATTGTCATTGATAATGGGAGACCATTCAAGAATCAATATGTCTATTCCTTGTGCACACAATACAATATCCAACATCACTTTTCAACTCCCTACTATCTGCAGAGTAACGGCCAAGCTAAGGCTTCCAATAAAACCATTCTCAAAATACTCAAGAAAATAGTCAATGAAGCTGGTCATGATTGGCACTTGCAACTCAATCCCACCCTATGGGCCTACCACACTAGTATTAGAAACACCAATTGGTGCCACACCATATGCCTTGGTCTTTGGCTCTAAAGCCATCCTACCTATAGAGGTTGAGATCCCATTCCTTAGAGTATCCATGCAGGACCTGATCAGCGGAGAGAAGTATGGCACTTCCAGATTAGCTGAGCTTGAACTACTAGATGAAAGGCACCATGCCGTACTTAATCATCTCCATGTCTATCAAAACTGCCTCCGGCATAATTACAACAAAAAGATCAAAGAAAGATAGTTTCAAGTTGGTGATCTTGTACTAAAAGAAAATCAGAGAAATCAAGCAGATCGAGAGAAGAAGGGCAAGTTTGAGCCTAATTGGTTAGGTCCCTTCATTGTCACAGTAGCATATGGATCAGGAGCTTATACTTTAGCTACACCTAATGGCATTCCTCTAGATGACCCACTTAACAGTGTCCATCTCAAGAAGTTCTATGCCTAATCCTCAGAGTATTCCAAAAAAAAAAAAAAAATCCATCCTCTGGTGAAAACTTGGCAAACAGGTGCCTTGGATAAGTACCATAGTGAAAACCTGGCAAATAGGCACTATGTGTAGAGTCCTATCCACTCCATGCCTATTTCACTGCAAGCTTCATCCATCCATCCATAATAAAACCATTGACTTTGTTTGCATTTCCATCTCCCTATCTAGTATAGCTTGGAAATTTGTCAATGTCCCTCATCGTCATCCCACATCTTGATCTGTGTCAACAGTTTGCGCTGCCTAGTCCTAGGTCACAACTTTCTAGGTCTTCTTCGTCAGTCATCCATACAAATTCCTCTACCAAAATGGGGGCAACTCTTTCCTTAACTTAGGTCTAGGATTGGTTCCTTGTTTGTGGTTTGCCGCTCTTCAATCTTTCTCCTTTCCGCAGATAGCATCCTTTAATGGATACATCGCTCCTACGATAAGGCTGCTATCTTCTCAACACTCTTCCCACATCATCGCACCAACTAGAACTACATATCATCTCTTCTCAATCTTAAGGTACCTTGACTCATTTCATCACTCTATCCAGAACTACATATCATCTCTTCTCAATCTTAAGGTACCTTGATCCCATGGATATGGGTATGTAGGCAGTCTGGAATACGAAGGAAGTTTCCAGTACTCAGGTACATAAGATCCCCTCCTCTCCACCTCAATCCACATCATCACATCACCTAGAACTACATATTATCTCATCGCAATCTTAAGGTACCTTGACCCATTTCATCACTCTATCCAGAACTACATATTATCATTTTTCATCTTTTCATCATCGCGTGCCTTGATCCCGTGGATATAGGGTATGTAGGTAGTCTAGAATATGAAGGATGTATCCAGTACTCAGGCACACATGACCCATCATTCTCCGCCCATCTCAATCCAATTGCACTTCATCCTTCTAGTCTTCCATTTGTCAAAATCCATTCGCCTCAACTTGACTAACTCAAGCGGCAAGTTAGTGCATCCTTTCAAAGAAAAAAGTCCTTAACAAACCTGAAGCAAAGCAACTTCCTTCCAAAGTCATCTATTGTTCTGCATACCGATTGCCAACATCAACTAGTTACCACTTAACCAAAGCCCTAGATCAACAACCTTGTCTTCTGCACAGTGTTCCATTGTCGAGACTAACACACGCGTCTCCTATGACATGTGGCATTTCCTGCAGCAAGATATTGTCTTTTTAGGTAGATAGCACCCTTTAATGGACACAGATTTCCTATGATAAGGCTGTTATTTTTCCTATCCAATCTATCCTAAGCAACCTCTTTGGCAAGAGAATATGTTGGCTATATGTTTACTTTGTAAGTCAGTCAATTTGTATTATGGTTTATCTTTTGTTCCTCTTCTATTACCTATTCAAGACTACCTTGATTTATCTATAATCTTGGTATGTTGCGATGCAATACGGATTGGGGGCATAATCATTGCTTTTGTGTGCCGTGTTTGAGGAATGATCTTTAGTATCTTGCTTAACATTATATTTATCTTGTGTGTGTTACGACCTAGCATCTTATATATTAATATTCTTCTTGCATTTACATGTATTGAAGTTTATTTTATGTTCAAGACTATGGTCCACTCACATGTTCCAACAAGGTTATATTATGTCTAAAGGATCTAAGTTCAAACTGCTTGCTTGTAGAGTCAACATCCACGCAATCGAATATTACAGCACTTTGGTCTTTTATACCTTGGTGGTGAATTATCCACGTACTATATAAAAATAAGGATTGCTCTTTATACACAAATGTGAAACCATTGCTACAAGCTCATTCATCCATTCCCACAACCGTTATATCATTTTCATTGCAGTAATCGATCAACAGTCTTTGTCTCCCATCTCCTCCTGTTCTTCTCTCTGGTGCATATCTGCAAAACCTACATGTCAGATATCACTAGTCATCACATCTATATCATCATACATCTATAAGCATCATATAAGCAACATATGTCATCATATGAATCCATAATCATACATACATATCATCACATCCATGACATCAAGGAATGCATACACAAAAAGCATGAGCAACAAGTGAGCCGAATAGATCATCATATATCTCATATAAAGGTCATCATAATACAAAATGACTATGTCTACATCAATAATCCATATGTATACATCCAAATATACATCAAAATAGTACATCAAGGCTATCAAGAGCCCGCAAAATATACATCAAGATGCACGTAGGCATCTGTCCAAAATGATACAAATGGTACAGTGTACAAGTGTCCATCGTGATACAAAGTATGGTACAAATATGATACAATAATATACACGCTCTAGTGGGTAGAGCTGCCCTCTTGCTGTGGCCCCTGTCCTCCCCATGTGCTTGGTGGAGGTCCCCTTGTTGGTCCTCCTCCTCCCCCTGGTGGTAAAAATGGTCCTCTCACTAAGGATACTGACTGCCCTGTCCTGTGGGATCCAGATGCCCCTGATCGGCTCCTCTCTCTATAACTCGGTGCCTGCTGAGCTGCTGGCACTGCACCCACGTACAGACCCTTGTAATACTCTACCTCCCGGTCGGCTGATACTAGCTCACCCTGCACTCAGACGAGCTCACTATATAAGCTCCTCTGATCTACACCTAGTGCACGGCATGCCTCATCTCTCTCCCGCCTCACTCTAAAGAGTGTGGCCTCTGCTGTCAACTACAGCTGTACCTCTGAGTCTCTCTCCCTTGTTACCTGTGCTAGCTGCTCGGCATCTGTGGTTGGTGCAGCTGGCGGCTGCACCTGTACCTGTGCCTGTGCTTGTACCTGGGCCTATAGCTATGCCTGTATCTATGCTAGGGCTATCTCTGCTGCTGCCTATCTCTGTGCCTGGGCTATGGCCTCAGCCTGTCTCGCCTCAGCCCGCGCTGCATCCCTATTTCTTAATGTAACCTGATATTTCTTAATATCCTCCTACCGCAAAATATCCCCCTAAGCCATTATCCTAGTGATGTCATCCAAATCCAATAACCAAAGCGACAAACATGATGATGACGTAATCATCATATTTACCTCTCGGAACATATTTCCTAAAACATGATCCTTCTCACATAACATGACGATGACGTCATGATGCTATAGCTAAATACTGAGTCAATATCTGGATGACGTCACCTCGATATTCTGATAGAGAAACGTTATAGTTTATCCGGTCATCATCATTTTGTAACATCACCTGATATATTGAAATATCCTCCTGATGTATTAAGTATGACCTAAGGGTGCGTTCATCACCTGATCTTGTTAAGATAGTTCTTCCTATCGAGGAGGATATTCACATTGCACTTGGGGTGATATTTGAGAATATCACCCCGATATCTAAATACCACCCCGATATCCAAACATCGCCCCGATATTTGAATATATCCTGTCATATGAATATCACCCCGCTCTCATTGCAGCCATTGACATTTAATGCGCACAGAGGTGGTAGGTAGTTCCTGTCGACCATTAAACCTAATGAAACACCTAGTGAAATCTTGAGTTTCCGTGAGAAGATCAACGATTAAAATCCAATACGTCAGGGTTTGCCCTAATTTTGCCCTAAATGCAGAGATAAAAGGTAAAGTCATCGTCAATTTCACATTTACCTTGCGACAAAATTATTTTTATAGAGCACTAGCTTCCAAACCCTCATACAGGTGATACTTGTACGAACGGAGCTTACAGGCAGGAAGAGGCACGAGATTATCATCAGAATTACGAGCATTTCTAGAAAACCACCAGTTTAAAGAGATCTGCATAACCAGGTAAGTAATTGAAACCCTCATGATGTCGCTTTTGCATAAGTCAGGTATGATGTGTAGGTGTCAGTTTATGCATCCCGTGATAAGTAAATGCTAAATAAATATGTAGACACCCTAAAATGACCAAGTCGCCACATCACTTGCTTTTCGTAATTTGTCGAATCACCTGCATTTCAAACATTAATTAAATAATCTAATTATTTAATTAATTTCACCAAATTCTTCTAAATCACATACTTTCGACATTAATTAAATAAATTCTCTTTATTTAATTAATTAAATTAAATTCCTCTATTATTCTTCCATAATTAAATAATTTTAAATTATTTAATTATCCTCTTTCCAAATTTCAAATCCACATTAATTAAATAAACCTAATTATTTAATTAATTCAACAAATTCCCTCTTATCTACAATTAAATAATATTTAAATTATTTAATTAAATCAAAATCATTCTTTCAAAAATCATGCACAACAATTAAATAAATTTATTTATTTAATTTGCTTTCAAATCTTCTAAATTAAATAATGCCAATTATTTAATTATTTCTTCCAAAATATCTCCTCTAAATTTAAATAAATCAATTATTTATTTAAATTGCTTTTTCTTCTAAATTGAGTTATCTCTAAAATAACTCAAGCTTTCTTGCTCATGCGATTAAATATTTCTAATATTTAATAAAGCAAAATATCTTCTTTTCTCATGCAAATCTCTTCTTCTTGTTTTAAATCACTTAACTGACTATTACATTCTGTTAATTGCTTTAACTCATTCTTCTATTCTTGATAACTCCTCTCATGCAAAAGAAAGCAAGACACATGTCTTTTTCTTATTTGTTGCATGTTCCTCAACTGTTCTCCTCCATTGATTCTTCTAAATTATTTGGACCGTTGATCGATCTCTGTTGAAACCTATATAAACCCCCCTCATCTCCTTCATTACCTCTCTCTTCAATCATATTCTCAGGCATACTTAACAGAGCTTTGAGCATACAAAAACGTGTCGATTGAGCAACCTTACGATCTCTTAACATTGATCTCTTGAGCACACTACTTGCTTGTTGCAGCTATGGTTTCGCAACTTCATTGAGCAATCCACACATCTCCAAAGGGAACAACACAAATTTTGGTAAGAGCTTTCATTTGTCTTTTGATTTTATGATAATGGCTTTTACTTAGATTGGTTTGCTTTATGTGATTGGTTTTTGGTTTTATTAGTTTAGATTTAATCAATTTTTCCTCATACACAAAATACAATATGCATGATGTTAATAGAGATAAATGTTATCTACATGCATGTGAATACCCATTGTAAGACAAGTCTTGTTAATTGCAGATATCTATGGCTGACAAGAGGTTAGCTAAGTGTGAGGCCGAATTTAGTCAGCCCATGTTTGCATCTCCTAGAGGAATCCTATTCAAATATGGTGCCATAACAGATACACATTAGGGAAGTACTGATTTGGAGGCCTGGTCCACCAAGATAAATGATGAAAAGAACAGAAGCACCTTATTGGATGCAGTGTTTGTGTCTGGAATGTGGAATTCGGCTGGTTTTTTGTACTCCATGGAGTCCCGAGAGCTGGTTATTGAGTGTGCATGAAACTATAATCCAGAGACTAAATAGGTGGTAAAGCATGGGAGAATATATGTAGACTTGTCCATCAAGGGTCTTTCCAAGATATTTGGACTTCCATTGGGCAGGAAGGTTAACAACATAGATTTGAAGAAATCTGAAGTAGAGTATGAAAAAAATAAGAAGAAGGCAAGGAAGACCATGTATCAGTGGAGGGCCAAGAATAACACATGTCCTGCAGTAGCCAAACTTCCTGTGCACTTGTATAAGTATGATTTTGACGAAGAGTATCAGTATATGATTACATTACTTAGCAGGGTGACAGGCCAGCCTGATGCTGGTAGTTTTAAAGATTGGATGTATGGTGTCATCATGATGTGCATATATGTAGATACCAAGCCACTATGGGGCTAGTTGATAAGTGATGCTCTACATGAGCAGCTAATGAACCTGGGAGGTTCAAATTATTCTTTTTACATGACATTCTACATTGTCTACTCCTATGCTTACAAAGGCACATTTGATGCACTAGTTACAGATGGGAAGGTGACAGGCACAATCAATGCTGTACACATTTGGGATCATCATCCTAAGTTGCAGAGAGTTAATTACCTCCAAGATTACAAATTGGTAAATGATGCATTCTCTATGCATCTGGTGAGAACCATGGAGGAGGACAGGACAAAAAGATTGAGCATGGAGGCTCAAGAAATAATCTACAGGCATCGAGCTTGGTATATTCAATTTGCCACATTTTCTTATATGAGAATTGAGGGTTTTGCAGGACATCCCCTCGTGCTGCCAAGATACCCCACTGATGCAGTGGTATTGATGGAATTTATAAGGCAGAGTTCCACCATACTGAAAACATACAAGGATGCTTAGAAAATTCCACCAATTTTGTTTCCAGTAACCATTGGCTGGTACATGTGACCAAATTCAGAAAGTATCAAGAAGGTGATGGTTAGTTTGAACAAAATGCAATTGCAACCATTCCCACTGATAAGGCCATATGATCCTTATGGGAGGATACAGAAAATAATAGGGAAGCCTATTTATCAGAAGCACCTAGAAGACTTCTGGGCAGATTGTGAGGATGAAGTAGAAGCCAGAAGAAGAAGATACCAAAGGTTGACATTGAATCAAATCAAAACCTTTGACTGCACCCACATTCCTTCACAGTTGAAAAAGCATGATGGCAGGTTAATGGCAAATGAGTATGAAGAAAAGAAAATATATAATGATACAATATCTGCACCTGACCTAACCATACAAGAGGATATATCTTTGGATCCTTTCATTGCTAGGACATTATAGCTAACCCAAGCTTGGGTTGATGAACAAATTGAGGCATTGAAGAAGAAAGGTGTTGCCATTACTATGGACAACAAAAGGAAAGGACAGAATATTCCTAATGAGGAATGTGATGATTTTATAACTGAAAAGAGGAAATCAATAGGAGAGAGGCTGCCTCCACAACAACAACAAAGTAAAAGACCTCGTAGGGGTAAGAAAATTGATAATGAACCCAAGGGGGTGATTATTGAAAGGGTAGTATTTCTAGCTGAAGAGGCAGCAGCATCAGGATCAGGATCAAGATTAGCATCACCTCCACGGACAAGTAAACAAAAGTCCAAGAAAGATCAGACAGCAGAGGTAAAAGTTACTGAGACCCAAGAAGAGGGTTAGTCCTCACGAAAACTAGTAGAAGAAGATATTCTTATGGAGGAAGAGTCTGAAGAAGAGGAGGCCCCTTTGCTGTTCAAAAGGAAGAGAAAAGCCACACAGGTGGTGGTAGCTACCACACCTAAAAAACCAAGAACATCCATGAGAGGGGAAATAAAACAATCCCCTATAACTTTGAAAGGGGCAGGTAGTGAAGTTTTCCATAAAGAATTTCAGCATAATGTTCCACTTCCTACCATTGTGAAGGTCAAGGCTAAGCTTGCAGAGGAGCAGAGAAAAGAAGCCTCTAATATATTTGAAGGAGGCAATATCTCATTAGAGGAAACAATTAACCTATCTGATGATGAGGTTGTGAAGGAAGTAGCTTCACAAAAGATTGAAACCCTTGCTGCAGGTACGCTAATGACTCCTCATGGGACTCCATTAGTTCAAACAATATTGGAGGAGTTGAAACAAGTGGAAGCTGAAGTAGAAAAGAGTCCAGAGAGGATAGCACAAGAAATAGGGCTGGACACATTAGTTGCATAGGTGACAAGTCCTATAATAGAGGATTTGACATATAGACAGGATGTAAGTCCTGAACATCCAACAGGTACACTTGATAAAGGAGAATATATAGAAGAAGTAAAGATGGTAGAACCAGAAGGCCATGCTTTAGAAATACGCCAACAGGATACATCAGTTAAGCCTGTTATAGTAGAAGTTTAGGAAAAGAAAGCTGATGACAAGGATGTATTAGAAGATCCTGCTTCTAAAGTTCAAGAAGTAGGTAGTGCAGGTGCAGAACGAATAGTGGTTTTAGAACAAACACCAGCACCTAGGGAGGATTCCACAGTATCCACTGCTATTAATATGCCTCAACAGGAGGAAATGTCAAAGGTGGATGAGGTAATAATGGAGAAGGATCAGGATCATCATGATCATCATAAAGATGCATCACAAGATCCACCATCTCGGGAAGATGCTCCTCCAGAAAAGGAAATCCCTCAGTAGGAGGATATACCCCAGGATCACCGCTAGAGTGTGCATCATGAAGAAGAAATGAGGAAATCACCTTCTCCATCACATATGCTGATAGATATAGAAGACCAAGGTGAACATCATGATGATGCTGAGAAACATGATCAGGTACCTCAGTGGTTGGAGAAGGAAGTCAACACAGAGGTTGGTTTTGAGATTCAAGAATTTGATGTATCCACTTTGTTTTCAGAGAATCTAATAAAACCAAAGAGGAAGGCCAGAATGACTTCAGCCATTAAAAGAGATCCAACAACTGGAAGAAGGACTGCACAAGTTGCAATTCCTACTATAGATAAAGAAAAAGGTAATATTACTCTGGATGAATTCCAGATTAATATAATTCACTTAGGATTTGCAAATGAAGACTAGGAGGCTCAGGAGGGTAAGGATATCATTGATTCCTTAACTCAAAGAATTAAGAAAGAGAAAGAGAAGAATAAGCAGCATAAAGAGCACATTGCTCAGCTGCATGCATACATAAAAGGGTTAATTAACCCTGATAATACGTTAACTGATCATGCAGTCCCATTGACTGCTATTTCTCAAGAAGAAGTAAATAAAATAGATCTCATGAAGCATGAGTCATCTATAATGAGAAAGTGGATGTTATCCACATTTGATGAAGCGGAGGAAGTGGTAAAAGCTTCTTTGAAGAGATGGAATTCTTTAAGTGTCTCCAGGGGGAAAGTTGACAGATTGCAGATAGAGATTGGGAAAAGGTCTTTCCAGCTGGAGAAAATTTTGGTCATCTTGGAAGAAATAAGGAGAATTGACCCTTAGGTTCTAATAAGCAATCAAGTGCTAAATAATAATAATGCACTGTTGGTTGAAATTTGAATGTGATGTACTTAAAAGATGCAACACTAAATTAAGAGACATCAGCATAAAGCTACATGATATGATGGCGTATGAAGCTAAACTTTTAGAAGTGCTAGAAGGGAAGGTGGAAGGGAAGATAGATAATCAAGATGAGGAGTTTTTAGTAAAAGCTATACATAGTAACTTCCAACAGGTAGCTGATGATCCCCTAAACAACCTAACAAAAGAAACCATGGACAAAATTATGAGGCTCAGGGTCAAGATGGAAAATTATCATGAGACATCCAGCAGTAAGAGAAGTAAATTAGAAAGTCTCTATGGCAAATAACAAATGCATAAGCACGCCGCCATCAAAGCAAAAACTCAGGATGGTGGGGAAATAGAGAGAATAGTACAACTATATGAGAATATCAGGACAACTATGCAAGTCCATATCAAAGAAGACCATCATCATGATGATGAAGAGAGCGAGAGCAGTGAAAGTGATGATGATGACAAGGAACATGATGAGGATACATCATAAAAGGGAATATAAGCACTAGTTACTTATAAAAATAAGTACTCCAAATAGTTGCCAGTTGGCAACTTGTGCCATTTTTGATAATTGACATAGTCAAAAGGAAATACTGACCGTAGATATGCATAGATAAATCAAGATCATAGATCTTTTTGTAACAGATTCCTCACCTTGTTCTATAAAAGGTGCAGGAATGGCTCATTTCAAATATTCAAAACTTAATTGAAATCCGTCTGCTAAAATATTCAGGGCTCATTTCAAAGCTTTTTGTATACATTTATATCCTTGCATACTTAATGAATGAGAAGACTTGTTTGATTACAATTCATAGTAAATCTTGAGTAATCAGTGTGTGAATTCTGGATATATGTGGTGATTTGTTGCATCCCTTGGAGTGCATGTCTATTTGCATATGTTGTTTTCATACAATTCCTTTAAAGTTAGCATCAACTGTATCTAGTTGTGAAATGTCCTGGTGAACATATGGTTTGATTTTCTTCTCTTCATGACTATATCTAATGTACATGTGGTTCAATAGCTGAAGGTTCAACATTAATTTAAAGCATTTCTTTCAATTTGTTTAAATTTCAAAGTATTTCACCATCACAATTGCAAATAACTAATAATCTCAACCAAATAATACAAATATGTGGACATCTCATAGATAATTGCAAATATTTAGCATATTTGAAGCTAAATCATGTATAATTGAAAATATCATGCAAAGATTTGAATATTTCTGTATCATTTGATCAAACAACTATATAATATGACCTCTCTATGAAGAATTTTTGTAGATTCAGTGTCATGATGATGAACTCAATGTAAGGCCCCAAAATGGGAACAACAACGCACATCAACCTCTGAGTAACGTTAGACGATTGAGACCTAATCACCGGAGACTTGGGATCATGAATTCTCTGAATTCATCATATCTTTCAAGATGCATAAAGATTAATGTGTACTTTTATTCTATGCTTGTTTATGACTAACATCATGACCAACATAAATTGGCACTAGAAGGAGGGCCTTTATTTGAAAGAGGATGCTCATCATCATTATTTTTAGGTTTGATGATGCAGAGAGTAAGGTAACTCGAATGTATCTGTGAATTCCAAATATTGCTCAAATATTTACTGTAACAAGCTTGTAGATGCTCATTCCGTGTAAAGATTTCCAGTTCCACTGTAAATATTGCAAGCTTTATGGTAGGTCATCATGAATTCACAAATATTGGCCAATGTTAAGTAAATTTGTTGAAGCTTTGAGGAGTTTTTCCTTAGAAGCCTGATATCTTGTGATAAGAGTCATCATACCCCCGTTATCACCTCATATTTGCAATACCTTTGCAAATATTTTGTAAATATCCAGTCAGATCAGTCATCCGATCATAAATATCACCTTAGCTGGTGAATTTCAACTGAGATTTACAAAGTTCCAGCCAATTTGCCTCAAAATTGAGAAATCCTGGCTCACAGGATAAATACTAGGTCTAGGCCTAGTGGAATCTTTGAAAAATTACCTGTTAGAGTGTTCAGACCTAGAACTGTGGACATCCATCACACTCCAGGGTCTAGTGCATCAGGAGCTTCACCAGAAACTCCTCCTGTAACTCCTATTGGTTTACAAATACCTTCTGGAATATCTGTGACACCTCCTGTTTGACCTCAACCCCAGGTTCAACCTCAGCCGACTGTGCCACAGGCTCAACCTCCTCCAGTTGCAATGTCTTTCTTTGCAGCAGAGTCACCTTTGACCTTCAATGCATATCACGAGTTGCCAAAGAATCTAGACAAACTTTGTCTGAAATATCATCCTTATCAGGATGCTGATGATCAAATCAGAACCTTTAAAGAAGCCTGCTGTAGGGCCAGAATAGAGCATCAAGATGTTGTATGCAGATTATTTCCTTTTTCCTTAGGGGAAGAGGCTTATAATTAGTTTATTAGTCTTGGTCAGAATTCTGTTGGTTCATGGACTGTCCTAGAGAAAGCTTTCATTGATAGGTTCAAGGTACCAATTGATCCTTCAATGAACTATCACTTATTTGCCACTATCAAGCGGTTTGAGGGAGAACCTATTGCAAATTTCAATGCCAGGTTCCAGAAAATGCTATCTAAGTTAGTTGCCCCTTATGTAGTAACAGATGCTACTGCTAGGAGTATCTAATATTCAACTCTGGATCCATTGACTTCCATGTTCATCAGAAGAACACACCTTGAAATCACTACCTTGACAGGAGCTTTTCAAGAAGCTATCAAAGTGAATCAGCAATTAGTTCCTGCCCCTACACCAAATGTTGCATTCCCTACATTGCCTGGCATGTATCCAACTTATCCTCCACAATATCTTGCATATCCGGCCCAGCAATATCCTAATGGAGCTATGATGCCTCCAACAGTCATGCCAACACCCTTGCAGATTCCTCCATTAAGTATCATGCCACCTCCTAATGGGAATGGCTAGACGCCACAATATCCTGCACAAACTCAGACACCTCAGGGTGCTGACCTATCCAACAATAATACCGGATCCTCTTTCTTTAAGCCTCAAACTGAAAATGTAGTGGCTAAAGCTCAAGAAGAAAAGGAAGAGATCAAAGAAATTTTTGCTCAACTAAGAAAACTCACTACAGAAGTGACTCATCTGAGAAACCAAAATTTCTATTCTCAGCCTAACCAAAATAGAGGTTACAATAATGATAGACCAAATTATCCTGACAGAGGATACAACAATAGTAATTTCAATAATAGTGGTGGAAATAATAATAATCCTCAGAGACAGCCTAGAGTATGGAACTCTAGGCCAAATAATGGCTCACTACCATCACCCTTAGATAATCAGCCACCTGCTGAAACCAAACAGACTACTAGAGTCAATCTTGCTGAGGCAGCCCTCACTAATTGGTGTAGGATCCACAACACAAATGCTCATGCAGAGCTAGATTGTCCACAATTCAGAATTGCTGCTAGCATTTTCCAGACAGAAGTATCTAATACCTCTGGAAATCTACCTCAGGTAGAGGGAAATGAAATTGTTCCTTGTAGATATGACTCTACATTTGTATTGGAGAGCTATATTGATCATCATCATCAGCAGACTATGTCATCCCACCAGCATTATACCCAAGCATGTGAAGAATCTGCTTTAGCCTTTGAGTCAAAATATGTCTTCCCCTTTGAAGATGAGAATGAGCCTTCCACCGAACATGAGGAGGTGCATGCATATCAGCAGCAATATCCTGGTAAGCATAATTACAATTTGAGAAGTAACTCCAATAGACCTACTGCCCCATTAACATCTTCTCTACCTCTGAATAACTTTAACACACCTCCTAATCCCAAGGTAGGTAACAATCCAGGATTTCCAAAGGTAAATGCTCAATACCTGTCACCTCAAAATACAGTGTCAAAGACTGTTGGCCTACCTCATGAGTCTAATAAACTTGTCACATATCTGGCAGATGAAATGAAGAAGGTAAAGATCAGCCTGTCTCTATCAGAATTGTTGAAAACTCCTACAATTAAGAAAGCTTTCATTAAATCACTAGATGATCCTGCTCCTAAAGAGGATAATCACTCCCCAGGTCAGTCCAGTAGTAAAGATCATGCTGCTAGGGATAGTAATATCAAACATAAAGTGCTAGCTACTATCCAAGCTATAGAAACCTCCCACATGACATTATATCGAGATAAGAGTGAGTCACCTCCTTTCCTCCTCACTATAAGGATGTTTAGCAAGAATTTACACAACTGTTTGGTAGATTCAGGTGCATCTACCAATGTGATGCCCTTGTCTATATGCAACGCTTTAGGACTGCATACCACTAAATCTCTAAAGAAGGTGACACAGTTAGATAAGAAAGAAGTGAGTGTAATAGGGGAATTGACTCATATCCACATGTAGCTAGCATCTGATCCCAGGATCTAGTATTACATTGATATTCAGGTAGTTGACATACCTGACACATATGGGATGCTGCTTAGTAGAGATTGGTCAAAGACTTTGAATGGATATATGGCTACTGACTTCAGTCACATGTGGTTACCTTGGAAAGGTATACCTAACCAAATAAGAATAGATGTTGAACCAAGGATGAAGCACATGATAACTAAGTATAATAAAATGAATGAGATAATGTATGTAAATGTTGAACCTGGAGTTTATGCTGTTAGACCACAGACTATCAGGATAGAAGAGATCCTAATGCTTGATTTTCATCATCATCATCATGATGATCATCAGGAGGACATGCCGATTGTAGAACTTGATAGTAATTTTGAGAACAAGAATGAAATAGATCACTTCAGAAGCTTTGAGATACATCTGTCTAAATAGGTAAAATGTTGTCAATTGTTAAATATTTCTGTTTATGACATTCTGATTGATGGTTGGTGTAGATTACACGATGAAGCACATTCAGAGAAAACTTGTGAAGCATGCCTAGATATGATGGAGCTGGAATAGACATGTAGTGAGGTGTCATCATCATATTCTGAGGTAAGTTCTACATCTGATGATGATGATATTGGTTCTTGTTTGTCTTTTGCAGGAACCACAGAAAAGGTGACGAATCATGATTAAGATCATATACAGAGAAAAGAAGAAATCTTGGTGTATGACCAGATAAATGTTAAGAAGAAAGAAGAAATCACTCCAGGAAGTGATTGTTTTATGGAGCCAGACTATGAACTGTCTGATGAAGACAGAGGTAGTAACTTGACCAGATTCAAAGAGTTTTTATCAAGAGAAATTAAGAAGATGATAAAATAAAAGGTGCATCCACGGGATGCACTAACTAAAGGTTGGTGTAGCCTACGTGAGGCACCTCACTCAGAAACTGCCTATTCGTTGTGCGTACATATTTTAAAGAAACATACAGAGCCTGATCCAAAAGATCATCCTCCTGATGATGAAAAATAAGAAGAAAAATCAGCTTCCTAGGAGAAAGAAAAGATGAAGTCTGAGAAAGCTTAAATTCCTAAACTAAAATGGATATCAGGTGGAGCAGCTGCCAAAGCTGCAAAGAAAAGAGAAGGTTTAGTTAAGCCTCATGCTGAAGATAAGTCTTGGACTCTTAGATTTGATGGATCCAAGTCCAAACAAGGAGCTGGAGTAGGGATTGATCTTATTGATCCATCAAGAAGATCCTACTTAGCTGCATACAGACTACAATTTCCCTGTACTAATAATGTGACAGAGTATGAAGCTCTGATTCATGGGATACTGTTTTCTCTCAAGAATAAGGTAAAAATTCTGCATGTCTTTGGGGACTCAGAATTAGTTGTCAGACAGGTAAGACGAATCTACTCTTGCAACTATAAAAGATTGTCAAATTATAGACACAGAGTGTGGGATTTGAATCAAAATTTTGATGCATTTAATATCACCCACGTTCCTAGAGAACAGAACCATAGGGCAGATGCACTTACCTACGCTGCCAGTACACTAGAGCCACTATCTATATCAGGCCTAAAGAGATTTTCAGTGGAACTGGTATTAGCGCCATCGGTACCTGATAATGTTACTAATTGCCAGGTCTTTGATGATGATCAACACATTCTTGATTTCATGTCTAACAGGGATATATTTGATGATCAGATCATAGATGAGAATAGTATGGAAGATCATGTTTGAGAAGAAGATGAAATATTAGAGTTGCCTAGCAATAGGATTCCCAAAGGTATGATTGAATTAGAAAGAGCCTTTGATTTGGATAATATGCTGAAACAGAAGGATCTTCCCAAAGCTGATGGAGGTCAATATTCACAAGTGAATATTGGACAAAATCAAGTCAAGAAAAATGTCTTGATTGGTAAAGTTTGTACACTAGAAGAGTTAGAAGGAATAACTCAGGCCCTTAAGGATTACATCCATGTAATTGCATGGACTTATGATGAGCTGAAGACATATGACACATCAGTCATAACTCACACTATACCTCTCAAGCCAGATGCTAAACCTTTCAAACAGAAGCAAAGACCAGTCAATGCTTTGCTTGAACCAATAATTTTTTAAGAAGTCAAGAAGCTGTTGAATGCCAGGATAATATTTCCTGTGAGGCACTCCACTTGGGTGGCAAACCTAGTGCTAGTAAGAAAGAAGAATGAAGACATCAGACTGTGTGTAGACTTCAGGAAGCTGAATAGAGCATCAGAGAAGGATAATTATCCTTTACCCTCATTAGATGAAGTTCTGCAGATTGTTAATGGAGCTAAAATGACGTCCTTCCTAGATGGTTTCTCAGGATACAACCAAGTGATGGTTGATAAGATTGACAGGATGAAGACTGTCTTCACCACCAAGTGGGGGATATTTGCATATAGATGCATGCCATTTGGACTTATAAATGTTAGAGCTATAGTCAAGCGAGCAATGGACATAGCCTTCAGAGGCTTAATAGGAAAATGTATAGTCATCTACATGGATGACCTCACAATATTCTCCAAAGAAAGGGGGAACCATGTAACAGATCTCAGAAATGTGCTGAAGAAATGTGAAGAGTATGGAATATCTTTGAACCCCAAGAAATGCATATTCGAGGTAACAACAGACAAATTATTAGGCCATTTCATAACTGATGATGGAATCATCATTGATCCTACCAGAGTGGAGTCTATTATGAAAATACAACTCCTTGGAAGTAAGAAAGAACTTAAGTCTTACTTTGGTAAGATTAACTTTGTAAGAAAATTCATCATTGGTTTTGCAGAGATAGTCATACCACTAAATGCTATGTTGAAGAAGGATGCAAAGATTGAGTGGACAACAGAGGCCAAAGCTGCTTTTGAGGACATAAAGAAAGCCATATCAGATGCTCATGTCCTCATCAGTCCAGATTACACCAGAGACTTCTACATTTATTCATTTGCCTCAGAACATACCTCTGTAGTAGTATTGACTCAATGGAATGAAGAGAAAGAAGAGAAACCGATGGCTTTCATGAGTTGTCCCTTTAAGGATGCTGAATTGAGATATGTGGATGTTGAAAGACAAGCACTTGCATTGGTCAGGGCAGTAAAGAAATTCAGGCATTATATACTGAGAAGCAAAGTAATTGCAGTAGTGCCTGATGCAGCAGTGAAGATGCTGCTAATGCAGAGTGAACCTGGTGAAAAAAGAGCCAAATGGATCACAGTATTACAAGAGTATGACATGGAAATTACACCAATGAAGTTGGTAAGAGGACAGGCCTTAAGTCAAATGATATCTAAAATTGACCCAAACATCAAAAGTCAGCAGTATGTTATCAACGCTAAGGATAATAAAGAATGGTATTCAGATATCAGACACATCCTGATCACTGGAAGATGTCCTCGAAGACTGCAAGCTTCACAGAGAAGAGCCTTGAAGATAAGGTTACAAAAATATATGATAAAGGGAGGAACCTTATTCAAGAAGAATTATGAAGGAATATACCTGAGATGCTTAGAAAAGCCAGAGGCAAATAAGGTTTTATCAGAATTACATGACAAGTTTGGAACTGCACATGGATCAGCCTTGGCCACAACACATGCAATCCTCAGAGCAGGATATTATTGGCCCACAGTTTTTAAAGATATAGCTGATCATGTTAAATGTTGTCATGTATGTCAGGTTGCTGCCAATAGAGAGAAACATGTTGCACAACCCTTGCAGCTAGTGATGAAAGAACACCCATTTGCACAATGGGGCATGGACTTCATAGGACCAATCAATCCTCCATCATTATCAGGCCATAGGTATGTCTTGACAATTACTGATTATTGTACCAGATGGACTGAAGCTGTTAGCAATAAGACCTGTACTGCAGATGATGTTATTAAATTTTTGGAAAGCAACATTGTTACCAGGTATGGAACTCCTTATGCTTTGGTAAGTGATAATGGTTCTACTTTCACTTCAACCAAATTGTCAAGTTGGGCTTTTGATCATGGGATCATACTGAAGTTCTCATCCAACTATTATCCCCAAGGGAATGGATTAGCAGAATCCACCAACAAAAATTTGCTGAATATCATAAGAAAATTAATAGAGAAGAACCCTAGGGAATGGAACTCATTTCTGAAATATGCCTTATGGGTAGACAGAACTAGAATGAAAACTGCACTAGGAAATTCACCTTTTCACTTGGTATATGGGGTACATCCTATCCTCCCTGTAAACTTGAAAATTCCTACCCCGCAGTTTGCCATAGAATAACTGGGCATAGACAATAGACAAGAAGTTAGGTTGCTTCAGCTGATGCACCTGGAAGAGAAAAGAAGTCAAGCAATTGACCAATTTCCAAAACATCAGGCTGTTGTCAAACATTGGTTTGACAAAAGAGCCAGAGTCAAGGCCTTCAGGATATCTGATTTAGTCTTGATGTGGGATAAAACCCATGAGAGGAAAGGTGACCATGGTAAGTTTGACAAATTATGGATAGGTCCCTTTCAAATTTTTGAGATACTAGGAGACAACACTTATAGGCTTAAGAACCTGATAGGTGAGGATGTTCCATTGCCAGTCAATGGACAATTTCTCAAACACTATTTCCAAGCCTAAGTGACTTCATGATAGTCATGTGTATCATAATGTACATTTGTATAGTTGCTTGTACAGTTGTTTGTTCATTTTGTGGTTTGTTTGTTGAGTTTTGTTTTGGCTAGTCAAGATGAGGAAACCTGCCATCCTAGAAAATAACAAATTGTTAGGATTCAAGTGATGAGATCAAATTTAGACATAGGTTATGATTCATTCTAAGAGGTATTCATGATCAGGTCTGTGATATCCTTTCATCAGGGTGCCTTTTCTTGATCAAAGTGAAACAATCACAATGAGACACCTAACAGCCTTGGGTTTGTTGAACACACAAGTATAGGTGTTAAGTGAATAATTTAAAGGGACTCCCTTGCTACCAATACAATCTCCAACCTAAAGCTGCAAGTGACTGTACCTTGTATAAATGAGCTGACATGATGATATCAGATACTAATTTTAAAAGAAAATCGTAAAAGGAAATAAAATTAAGCCATCTAAGTAACTTTACCAGGGCTATGAATGCCTGCTGACAGTGGGGCTCTACTTAGGGAGATTGTATAGATAACTATGTAGTTTAACACCAGTTACTTATGTTTTCAACTTGCTTTCAAGATGAGGATAATTAATCATTTGCACACACATGATCCTTTGTTAGCATTGTTACCATGATGAACTTTTATCATTTAGAAGATCACGATGCTTGTGCTTAGAAAGAATTAGAATAATATGGATGAATGTGATCACATCACTTGAATCATTGGAATTTGTTTGTTTTCTTTGGTGGCAAGTTGTTGTGTGGTTACACAACACGCCCTGTTTTGACTTGACAAAACATGGACCCAACTTTTGGCTTGGCTTGTTTTGTGCTTTCTGGCGGACTGGTAAAAGTAAGTCATGCAGATCATCATGCAGGGAGAGGCTGGGTAAGTCATCATCATGAGGTCAGTTTGTCAAAATTCATATTTCATTTCAGTAACCTCATATTTAGAGAGAGCATCAAATTTCATGTAGGTTTGCCTTTTACATCACCCTGAGATTCGTTAAGGTGTGAAAGTTATGAATGGTCAAAGTTTGAGTCAAACCTGATATTTCTAGGGGGAGGGTCATATTTCATAACATCAGTCATATTATAGAAGGTCGTCCCGATCTAATTTATCACCCGATAAATCATGTAGTCCAAATATCTAGACGTCAATTTTAGGTGATAGTGACCTTTACCCGTCAGCAGCCTTATGTATTTCGCGAGAGTCATATTTCTTAATGTAACCTGATATTTCTTAATATCCTCCTACCATGAAATATCCCCCCTATGCCATTATCTTGATGATGTCATCCAAATCCGATAACCAAAGTGACAAACATGACGATGACGTAATCATCATATTTACCTCTCGGAACATATTTCCTAAAACATGATCCTTCTTGCATAACATGACGATGACATCATGATGCCATAGCTAAATACTGAGTCAATATCTGGATGACATCACCCTGATATTCTGATAGAGAAATGTTATAGTTTATCCGGTCATCATCATTTTGTAACATCACATGATATATTGAAAT
Organism: Cunninghamia lanceolata; assembly: GCA_027924645.1. Classification (NCBI taxonomy): domain Eukaryota; kingdom Viridiplantae; phylum Streptophyta; class Pinopsida; order Cupressales; family Cupressaceae; genus Cunninghamia; species Cunninghamia lanceolata. The sequence goes on from BSBN01000596.1 coordinate 7,361,816, forward strand.
ATCCTCCTTATGTATTAAGTATGACCTAAGGGTGCGTTCATCACCTGATCTTGTCAAGATAGTTCTTCCTATCGAGGAGGATATTCACATTGCACTTGGGGTGATATTTGAGAATATCACCCTGATATCTAAATACCACCCCGATATCCAAACATCGCCACGACATTTGAATATATCTTGTCATATGAATATCACCCCGCTCTCGTTGCCGCCATTGACATTTAATGCGCGCAGAGGTGGTAGGTAGTTCCCGCCGACCATTAAACCCGATGAAACACCTAGCAAAATCTTGAGTTTCCATGAGAAGATCAACAATTAAAATCTAATACGTCAGGGTTTGCCCTAATTTCGCCCTAAATGCAGAGATAAAAGGTAAAGTCATCGGCAATTTCACATTTACCTTGTGACAAAATCATTTTTACAGAGCACTAGCTTCCAAACCCTCATATAGGTGATACTTGTACAAATGGAGCTTACAAGCAGGAAGAGGCGTGGGATTATCATCAGAATTATGAGTATTTCCAGAAAACCACCAGTATAAAGGGATCTGCATAACCAGGTAAGTAATTGAAACCCTTATCCTGTTGCTTCTGGATAAGTCAAGTATGATGTGTAGGTGACAATTTATGCATCCCATGATAAGTAAATGCTAAATAAATACAGTATGCATGATGTTAATAGAGATAAATGTTATCTGCATGCATGTGAATACCCATTGTAAGACAAGTCTTGTTAATTGCAGATATCCATGGCTGACAAGAGGTTAGCTAAGTGTGAGGCCGAATTCAGTAAGCCCATGTTCACATCTCCTAGAGGAATCCTGTTCAAATATGGTGCCATAACAGATACACATTAGGGAATTACTGATTTGGAGGCCTGGTCTACCAAGATGAACGATGAAAAGAATAGAAGCACCTTACTGGATGCAGTGTTCATGTCTAGAATGTGGAATGTGGCTAGTTTTCCATACTCCATGGAGTCCCCAGAGCTGGTTATTAAGTGTGCACGAAACTATAATCCAAAGACTAGTCAGGTGGTAAAGCATGGGAGAATATATGCAGACTTGTCCATCAAGGGTCTTTCCAAGACATTTGGACTACCATTGGGCAGGAAGGTTAACAGCATAGATTTGAAGAAATCTAAAGTAGAGTATGAAAACAATAAGAAGAAGGCAAGGAAGACCATGTATCAGTGGAGGGCCAAGAATAGCACATATCTTGTAGTGGCCAAACTTCCTGTGCACTTGTATAAGTATGATTTTGATGAAGAGTATCAGTATATAAAATTGATAATGAACCTGTAAAACAAAGTAAAAGACCCCGTAGGGGTAAGAAAATTGATAATGAACCCAAGGGGGTGATTATTGAAAGGGCAGTATTTCCAGCTGAGGAGGCAGCAACATCAGGATCAGGATCAGGATCAACATCACCTCCACGGACAAGTAAACAAAAGTCCAAGAAAGATTGGACAGCAGAGGTAAAAGTTACTGAGACCCAAGAAGAGGGTCAGTCCTCACGAAAACTAGTAGAAGAAGATATTCTTATGGAGGAAGAGTCTAAAGAAGAGGAGGCCCCTTTGCTGTTCAAAAGGAAGAGAAAAGCCACACAGGTGGTGGTAGCTACCACACCTAAGAAACCAAGAACCTCCATGAGAGGGTAAATAAAGCAATCCCCTATAACTTTGAAAGGGGCAGGTAGTGAAGTTTTCCATAAAGAATTTCAGCTTAATGTTCCACTTCCTACCATTGTGAAGGTCAAGGTTGAGCTTGCAGAGGAGCAAAGAAAAGAAGCCTCCAATATATTCGAAGGAGGTAATATCTCATTAGAGGAAACAATTAATCTATCTGATGATAAGGTTGTGAAGGAAGTAGCTTCACAAAAGATGGAAACCCTTGCTGTAGGTACGCTAATGACTCCTCATGGGACTCCATTAGTTCAAGCAATATTGGAGGAGATGAAGCAAGTGGAAGCTAAAGCAGAAAAGAGTCCAGAGAGGATAGCTCAAGAAATAGGGTTGGACACATTAGTTGCACAGGTGACAAGTCCTGCAATAATGGATTTGACATATAGAAAGGATGTAAGTCTTGAACATCCAGTAGGTACACCTGATAAAGGAGAATATATAGAAGAAGTGAAGATGGCAGAACCAGAAGGCCATGCTTCAGAAATATGCCAACAGAATACATTAGTTAAGCCGATTATAGTAGAAGTTCAGGAAAAGAAAGTTGATGACAAGGATGTATTAGAAGATCCTGCTTCTAAAGTTCAAGAAGTAGGTAGTGCAGGTGTAGAATGAATAGTGGTTTTAGAATAAACACCAGCACCTAAGGAGGATTCCATAGTATCCATTGCTATTAATATGCCTCAATAGGAGGAAAAGTCAAAGGTGGATGAGGTAATAACGGAGAAGGATCAGGATCATCATGATCATCATATAGACGCATCACAAGATCCACCACCTCAGGATGATGCTCCTCTAGAAAAGGAAATCCCTCAGCAGGAGGATATACCCTAGGATTGCCCCCAGAGTGAGCATCATGAAGAAGAAACGAGGAAATCACCTTCTCCATCACATATGCTGACAGATACAGGAGACAAAGGTGAACATCATGATGATGCTGAGAAACATGATCAGGTACCTCAGTGGTTGGAGAAGGAAGTCAACACAGAGGTCGGTTTTGAGATTCAAGAATTTTATGTATCCACTTTGTTTTCAGAGAATCTAATAAAACCAAAGAGGAAGGCCAGAATGACTTTGACCATTAAGAGAGATCCAACAACTAGAAGGATTGCACAGGTTGCAATTCCTACTGTAGATAAAGAAAAAGGTAATATTACTCTGGAAGAATTCCAGATTAATACAATTGACTTAGGATTTACAAATGAAGACCAGGAGGCTCAGGAGGGTAAGGATATCATTGATTCCTTAACTCAAAGAATTAAGAAAGAGAAAGAGAAGAATAAGCAGCATAAAGAGCACATTGCTCAGCTGCATGCATACATAAAAGGGTTAATTAACCCTGATGATATGTCAACTGATCATGCAGTCCCATTGACTTCTATTTCTCAAGAAGTAGTAAATAAGATAGATCTCATGAAGCATGAGTCATCTATAATGAGAAAGTGGATGTTATCCACGTTTGATGAAGTGGAGGAAGTGGTAAAAGCTTCTTTGAAGAGATGGACTTCTTTAAGTGTTTGCAGGGTTAAAGTTGACAGATTGTAGATGGAGATTGGGAAAAGGTCTTTCCAGTTGGAGAAAATTTTGGTCATCTTGGAAGAAATAAGGAGAATTGACCCTTAGGTTCTAATAAGCAATCAAGTGCAAAATAATAATAATGCACTGTTGGTTGACATATGGTATAAAGATACCAAATTTGAATGTGAGGTACTTAAAAGATGCAACACTAAATTAAGAGACATCAGCATAAAGCTACATGATATGATGGCGTATGAAGTTGAACTTTTAGAAGTGCTGGAAGGGAAGGTGGAAGGGAAGATAGAGAATCAAGATGAGGAGTTTGCAATAAAAGCTATACATAGTAACTTCGAATAGGTTGCTGATGATCCCCTAAACAACCTAACAGAAGAAAGCATGGACAAAATTATGAGGCTCAGGGTCAAGATGGAAAATTATCATGAGACATCCAGCAACAGGAGAAGTAAATTAGAAAGTCTCTGAGGCAAATATCAAAGTGATGAGATCAAATTTAGACATAGGTTATGATTCATTCTAAGAGGTATTCATGATCAGGTCTGTGATATCCTTTCATCAGGGTGCCTTTTCTTGATCAAAGTGAATCAATCACAATGAAACACCTAACAGCCTTGGATTTGTTGAACACACAAGTATAGGTGTTAAGTGAATAATCTAAAGGGACTCCCTTGCTACCAATACAATCTCCAACCTAAAGCTGCAAGTGACTGTACCTTGTATAAATGAGCTGACATGATGATATTAGATACAAATTTTAAAAGAAAATCATAAAAGGAAATAAAATTAGGCCATCTAAGTAACTCTACCGGGCTATGCCGATGATGGCATGGTTCGGTGGTTAAGTTACTCAGGATGTAGTGGTGGCCACCAGAGTTCAAACTCCCATTGGGCCAACGAGCTCGCAAGGCTTTACGCCTTTGCTAGGCCAATGAGCTCGCGGGTTTGAAGTGTTCTTCCTAGGCGATGAGGTCCCCCAGTTGTGGCCTCACCGGTTCATTGCTCTAGGCAAAAACATTCGCGTGGAGCCGGAGGGCGTGTCGCACCAGCGTCACCGGTCATGTTTAAAAGTTTACCAGGCGTATGTTAAAAAAAAAAACCTCTATCAGGGCTATGAACGCTTGCTGGTAGTGGGGCTCTACTTAGGGAGATTGTATAGATAACCTTGCCAGGGCTATAGACGCCTGCTGGCAGTAAGGCTCTATCCAGGTTGGCTATGAGGGATGATCTCCAACTATGTAGTTTAACACCAGTTACTTATGTTTTCAACTTGGTTTCAAGATGAGGATAATTAATCATTTGCACACACATGATCCTTTGTTAGCATTGTTACCATGATGAACTTTTATCATTCAGAAGATCATGATGCTTATGCTTAGAAAGAATTAGAATAATATGGATGAATGTGATCACATCACTTGAATCATTGGAATTTGTTTGTTTTCTTTGGTGGCAAGTTGTTGTGTGGTTACACAACACGCCCCGTTTTGACTTGACAAAACATGGACCCAACTTTTGGCTTGGCTTGTTTTGTGCTTTCTGGCGGACTGCTAAAAGTAAGTCATGCAGATCATCATGCAGGGAGAGGCTGGGTAAGTCATCATCTTGAGGTCAGTTTGTCAAAATTCATATTTCATTTCAGTAACCTTATATTTAGAGAGAGTATCAAATTTCATGCAGGTTTGCCTTTTACATCACCCTGAGATTCGTTAAGGTGTGAAAGTTATGAATGGTCAAAGTTCAAGTCAAACTTGATATTTCTAGGGGGAGGGTCATTTTTCGTAACATCAGTCATATTACAGAAGGTCATCCTGATCTAATTTATCACTCGATAAATCATGCAGTCCAAATATCTGGACATCAATTTTAGGTGATAGTGACCTTTACCCGTCAGCAGCCTTAGGTATTTCGCGAGAGTCATATTTCTTGATGTAACCCGATATTTCTTAATATCCTCCTGCCACAAAATATCCCCCTAAGCTGTTATCCTAATGATGTCATCCAAATCCAATAACCAAAGCGACAAACATGACGATGACGTCATGATGCCATAGCTAAATACTGAGTCAATATCTGGATGACGTCACCTTGATATTCTGATAGAGAAACGTTATAGTTTATCTGGTCATCATCATTTTGTAACATCACCTGATATATTTAAATATCCTCCTGATGTATTAAGTATGACCTAAGGGTGCGTTCATCACCCGATCTTGTCAAGATAGTTCTTCCTATCGAGGAGGATATTCACATTGCACTTGGGGTGATATTTGAGAATATCACCCTGATATCTAAATACCGCCTCGATATCCAAACATCGCGCTGATATTCGAATATATCCTGTCATATGAATATCACCCCGCTCTTGTTGCCGCCATTGACATTTAATGCGCATAGAGGTGGTAGGTAGTTCCCACCGACCATTAAACCTGATGAAACACCTAGCAAAATCCTAAGTTTCCGTGAGAAGATCAACGATTAAAATCCAATACGTTAGGGTTTGCCCTAATTTCACCCTAAATGCAGAGATAAAAGGTAAAGTCATCGTCAATTTCACATTTACCTTGCGATAAAATCATTTTTATAGAGCACTAGCATCAAAACCCTCATACAGGAGATACTTGTACAAATGGAGCTTACAGGAAGGAAGAGGCATGGGATTATCGTTAGAATTATGAGCATTTCTAGAAAACCACCGGTATAAAGGGATCTGCATAACCAGGTAAGTAATTGAAACCCTCATCCTGTTGCTTTTGTATAAGTCAGGTAAGATGTGCAGGTGTTAGTTTATGCATCCCGTGATAAGTAAATGCTAAATAAATATAGTATGCATGATGTTAATAGAGATAAATGTTATCTGCATGCATGTGAATAACCATTGTAAGACAAGTCTTGTTAATTGCAGATATCCATGGCTGACAAGAGGTTAGCTAAGTGTGAGGCAGAATTCAGTAAGCCCATGTTCGCATCTCGTAGAGGAATCCTGTTTAAATATGGTGCCATAATAGATACACATCAGGGAAGTACTGATTTGGAGGCTTGGTCCACCAAGATGAATGATGAAAAGAACAGAAGCACCTTATTGGATGCAGTGTTCGTGTCTGGAATGTGAAATGCGGCTGGTTTTTCGTACTCCATGGAGTCCCCAAAGTTGTTTATTGAGTGTGCATGGAACTATAATCCAGAGACCAAACAGGTGGTAAAGCATGGGAGAATATATGCAGACTTGTCCATCAAGGGTCTTTCCAAGACATTTGGACTGCCATTGAGTAGGAAGGTTAACAACATAGATTTGAAGAAATCTGAAGTAGAGCATGAAAACAATAAGAAGAAGGGAAGGAAGACCATGTATCAGTGGAGGGCCAAGAATAGCACATATCATGCAGCGACCAAACTTCCTGTGCACTTGTATAAGTATGATTTTGATGAAGAGTATCAGTATATGATTGCATTACTTAGTAGGGTGACAGGCCAACCTGATGCTGGTAGTTTTAAAGATTGGATGTATGGTGTCATCAAGATGTGCATGTATGCAGATACCAAGTCACTATGGGGCTAGTTGATAAGTGATGCTCTACATGAGCAACTGATGAACCTGGGAGGTTTAAATTGTTCTTTTTACATGACATCCTACATTGTCTACTTCTGTGCTTATAAAGGCACATTTGATGCACTGGTTATAGATGGGAAGGTGATAGGCACAATCAATGTTGTACACATTTGGGATCATCATCCCTAGTTGCAGAGAGTTAATTACCTCCAAGATTACAAATTGGTAAATGATGCATTCTCTATGCATCTGGTGAGAACCATGGAGGAGGACAAGACAAAAAGATTGAGCATGGAGCTTAGTATATTCAATTTGCCACATTTTCTTATATGAGAATTGAGGGTTTTGAAGGACATCCCCTCATGCTACCAAGATACCCCACTGATGCAGTGGTATTGATGGAATTTATAAGGCAGAGTTCCACCATACTAAAAACATACAAGGATGCTTAGAAAATTCCACCAATTTTGTTTCCAGTAACCATTGGCTGGTACATGAGCCCAGATTCAGAAAGTATCAAGAAGGTGATGGTCAGTTTGAAGAAAATGCAATTGCATCCATTCCCATTGATAAGGCCATATGATCCTTATGGGAGGATACAGAAAATAATACAAAAGCCTATTCATCAGAGGCACCTAGAAGACTTCTGGGCGGATTGTGAGGATGAAGCAGAAGCTAGAAGAAGAAGATACCAAAGGTTGACATTGAATCAAATCAAAACCTTTGACTGCATCCCCATTCCTTCACAGTTGAAAAAGGATGATGGCAGGTTAATGGAAAATGAGTATGAAGAAAAGAAAATATATAATGATACAATATCTGCACCTGACCTAACCATACAAGAGGATATATTTTTGGATCCTTTCATTGCCAGGACATTATAGCTAACCCAAGCTTGGGTTGATGAACAAATTGAGGCATTGAAGAAGAAAGGTGTTGCCATTACTGTGGACAACAAAAGGAAAGGACAGGATATTCCTGATGAGGAATGTGATGATTTTATAACTGAAAAGAGAAAATCAAAAGGAGAGAGGCTGCCTCCACAACAACAACAAAGTAAAAGACCCCGTAGGGGTAAGAAAATTGATAACGAACCCAAGGGGGTGATTATTGAAAGGGCAGTATTTCTAGCTGAGGAGGCAGTAGCATTAGGATCAGGATCAGGATCAGCATCACCTCCATGGACAAGTAAACAAAAGTCCAAGAAAGATCAGACAGCAGAGGTAAAAGTTACTGAGACCCAAGAAGAGGGTCAGTCCTCACGAAAACCAGTAGAAGAAGATATTCTTATGGAGGAAGAGTCTGAAGAAGAGGAGGCCCCTTTGCTATTCAAAAGGAAGAGAAAAGCCACATAGGTGGTTGTAGCTACCACACCTAAGAAACCAAGAACCTCCATGAGATGGGAAATAAAGCAATCCCCTATAACTTTGAAAGGGGCAGGTAGTGAAGTTTTCCATAAAGAATTTCAGCATAATGTTCCACTTCCTACCATTGTGAAGGTCAAGGCTAAGCTTGCAGAGGAGAAAAGAAAAGAAGCCTCCAATATATTCGAAGGAGGCAATATCTCATTAGAGGAAACAATTAACCTATCTGATGATGAGGTTGTGAAGGAAGTAGCTTCACAAAAGATGGAAACCCTTGCCACAGGTACGCTAATGACTCCTCATGGGACTCCATTAGTTCAAACAATATTGGAGGAGATGAAGCAAGTGGAAGCTGAAGTAGAAAAGAGTCTAGAGAGGATATATCAAGAAATAGGGCTGGACACATTAGTTACATAGGTGACAAGTCCTGCAATAGTGGATTTGACATATAGACAGGATGTAAGTCCTGAACATCCAGCAGGTACACCTGATAAAGGAGAATATATAGAAGAAGTGAAGATGATAGAACCAGAAGGCCATGCTTCAGAAATACGCCAATAGGATACATCAGTCAAGCCTATTATAATAGAAGTTCAGGAAAAGAAAGCTGATGACAAGGATGTATTAGAAGATCCTACTTCTAAAGTTTAAGAAGTAGGTAGTGCAAGTGCAGAACGAATTGTGGTTTTAGAACAAACACCAGCACCTAAGGAGGATTCCACAGTATCCACTACTATTAATATGCCTCAACTGGAGGAAAAGTCATAGGTGGATGAGGTAATAACGGAGAAGGATCAGGATCATCATGATCATCATATAGACGCATCACAAGATCCACCACCTCAGGATGATGCTCCTCTAGAAAAGGAAATCCCTCTGCAGGAGGATATACCCCAGGATCACCCCAGAGTGAGCATCATGAAGAAGAAATGAGGAAATCACCTTCTCTATCACATATGCTGACAAATACAGGAGACCAAGGTGAACATCATGATGATGCTGAGAAACATGATCAGGTACCTCAGTGGTTGGAGAAGGAAGTCAACACAGAGGTTGGTTTTGAGATTCAAGAATTTGATGTATCCACTTTGTTTTCAAAGAATCTAATAAAACCAAAGAGGAAGGTCAGAATGACTTCAGCCATTAAGAGAGATCCAACAACTAGAAGAAGGACTGGACAGGTTGCAATTCCTACTATAGATAAAGAAAAAGGTAATATTACTCTGGAAGAATTCCAGATTAATACAGTTGACTTAGGATTTGTAAATGAAGACCAGGAGGCGCAGGAGGGTAAGGATATCATTGATTCCTTAACTCAAAGAATTAAGAAAGAGAAAGAGAAGAATAAGCAGCATAAAGAGCACATTGCTCAGCTGCATGCATACATAAAAGGGTTAATTATCCCTGATGATACGTTAACTGATCATGCAGTCCCATTGACTGCTATTTCTCAGGAAGAAGTAAATAAAATAGATCTCATGAAGCATGAGTCATCTATAATGAGAAAGTGGATGTTATCCACATTTGATGAAGCGGAGGAAGTGGTAAAAGCTTCTTTGAAGAGATGGAATTCTTTAAGTGTCTCTAGGGGGAAAGTTGACAGATTGCAGATGGAGATTGGGAAAAGGTCTTTCCAGCTGGAGAAAATTTTGGTCATCTTGGAAGAAATAAGGAGAATTGACCCTCAGGTTCTAATAAGCAATCAAGTGCTAAATAATAATAATGCACTGTTGGTTGACATATGGTATAAAGATACCAAATTTGAATGTGAGGTACTTAAAAGATGCAACACTAAATTAAGAGACATCAGCATAAAGCTACATGATATGATGGCGTATGAAGCTGAACTTTTAGAAGTGTTGGAAGGGAAGGTGGAAGGGAAGATAGAGAATCAAGATGAGGAGTTTGCAATAAAATCTATACATAGTAACTTCCAATAGGTAGCTGATGATCCCCTAAACAACCTAATAGAAGAAACCATGGACAAAATTATGAGGCTCAGGGTCAAGATGGAAAATTATCATGAGACATCCAGCAGCAGGAGAAGTAAATTAGAAAGTCTCTGAGGAAAATATCAAATGCATAAGCACGCTACCATCAAAGCAAAAACTCAGGATGGTGGGGAAATAGAGAGAATAGTACAACTATATGAGAATATCAGGATAGCTATGCAAGTCCATATCAAAGAAGACCATCATCATGATGATGAAGAGAGCGAGAGCGGTGAAGGTGATGATGATGACAAGGAACATGATGAGGATACATCATGAAAGGGAATATAAGCATCAGTTACTTATGAAAATAAGTACTCTAGATAGTTGCCAGTTGGCAACTTGTGCCATTTTTGATAAAGTTGACATAGTCAAAAGGAAATACTAACTGTAGATATTCATAGATAAATCAAGATCATAGATCTTTTTGTAACAAATTCCTCACGTTGTTCTATAAAAGGTGTAGGGATGCCTCATTTCAAATATTTGAAACTTAATTGAAATCCGTTTGCTAAAATATTCAGGGCTCATTTCAAAGCTTTTTGTATACATTTATATCCTTGCATACTTAATGAATGAGAAGACTTGTTTGATTACAATTCATAGTAAATCTTGAGTAATCAGTGTGTGAATTCTAGATATATGTGGTGATTTGCTATGTCCCTTGGAGTGCATGTCTACTTACATATGTTGTTTTCATACAATTCCTTTGAAGTTAGCATCAACTGTATCTAGCTGTGGAATGTCCCGGTGAACATATGGTTTGATTTTCTTCTCTTCATGACTATATCTGATGTACATGTGGTTCAATAGCTGAAGGTTCAACATTAATTTGAAGCATTTCTTTCAATTTATTTAAATTTCAAAGCATTTCACCATCACATTTGCAAATAACTGATAACTCAAGCAAATAATACAAATATGTGGACATCTCATAGATAATTACAAATATTTAGCATATTTGAAGCTAAAGCATGTATAATTGAAAATATCATGCAAAGATTTGAATATTTCTATATCATTTGATCAAAAAACTGTATAATATGACCTCTCTGTGAAGAATCTTTGCAGAAACAGTGTCATGATGATGAACTCAACGTAAGGCCCCAAAATGGGAACAGCAACGCACATCAACCTCTGAGTAACGTCAGACAATTAAGACCTAATCACCGGAGACTTGGGATCATGAATTCTCTAAATTCATTGTATCTTTCAAGATGAATAAAGGTTAATGTGTACTTTTATTCTATGCTTGTTTATGACTAACATCATGACCAATAGGACTCCATTCCAAAGTTGTGTTTGTCTTTATATCCCAGGATTTCCTCTATTGAGAAATGGGTTATAAGTTGTTTGCCTCATTTCCTAATTTACAGAGGCTGCTTCCTTATAAGCTTTAGATATTGTATCTATGTCAGGCTTTCTTTTGACAAACATAGCAGTTAATGGATCTAAGGAAACATAATACATGGCTAACAATGTATCTGCATTGACTATGTAAGGAGCTACTATCCTAGAATAAGCCTTTTGAAATCTATCATTAAAATTATCAATCAGCTCTCCTTCACCTCTTTTTATTGCAGCTAACTTGTGATATAAGGTGGAAGGATCTATTGGTCCCCTAAATCTAGACAAAAATGTTGCTTCCATAAGTGCCCAAGAAGAAATATAACCATTGGGCAAGTTAACATACCAGTTAGAAACCTACTCACTAAAATTTTAAGGAAACAACCTACACACAACATCCTCATATTCTAACCTAGCCCTAGAGCATGCCTCTTTGAATATTCTAATGTGATCTTTTGGATCTTGATGTAGTTGATATTTAGGATATATCTTTTCAAGATTTTTTGGCATCTCATGATAATCAGTGAAATGTATGGGAGAGTTGACATTAAAATAAGCCATTGCAGGTACTTGTGCTTGACCTGGGCCTGTAGGGATACCTGGATTTCTTGGAGGATTAGGATTTCTCAGAGGATTAGGATTTCTTGGAGGACTCAGACCAAGATTTAAAGATCTAAATGAAAAACTGTCAGGACTCATAATGTTATGGATTCTAAAAGGTGATCCAAGAGGCGTTCCAGATGAACTTCCTGCGTGTGTTATTTTAGGATTCCAAATCAAAGGACTCTTACTTTGCCTTTTATCAAGTAATTACACAAATGTATCTTCTGAACTAGATCTAGACCTAGTTACTCTGTTATTGTTATGAGCCATCTTTACTTAAAACAAACCCTAACTCCAATCAGGCCCTCCTTTTAGCGCCAAAAACTGTTGATGATTGTTTTTACACATTTATAACAAAAGTTAAAATTCACAAAAATGAACCTAACTGTCTTGAAAGATATGAAGAAATCAATTAAGATTTGCTTAATCCCAAGTTTCTGTATGGTTAGGTCTTGACCTATTGGACAATTCAGTAGGTAAATGTGAAGCTATAATATGCAAGGGGGCTTACGTGATTTAGGGTTTCTTGATGGTTTACTGGATTCAAGGTATGCTAAACATCATAAATATCATCATTTTATTCATTCTTTTTACACAGACTTGTTACTGTATTTCAAAGCTTTAATTGATTTATATTATTGCAATCTTTTCTCTTAAATATTATGAAAACTATCTACTATCAACTCAGTTGTTCATGTTTCTTTCAAATATGAGACAATCTCCTTTAAATTTCTACATTTTAAGCTAAGTATTTTGGATGGGTTGGGAAAAGTTAGAGAAATCTAAACTAAACTTCATTCTACTATAGGATCTAAATTCTCTGTTATACACCTTGTAAGAAGTACAACAAATTGATTAAATCCACAGATTAAACCTTTGAATGTAAGCCCTAAATATTTTCACAAACACACATTCAAGATTGCAAGCTTTAAGAGATATTTATTTCAAATACAAAGAAGAGCCAGAAGACACTTAGAAAATAGATGCAGAATTCCAGATTCATTTGTATTCAAAACACACAGTCATATATGATTTACAATGCATGAATGACTCTTAGCTTCATTAATCAAATTCACAAAAACTTACAACGCTTTACAGATATTGTAAGGAAGCTAGATGTTCCACACATTCCTTATTGTAGACACAGGTGACCTCCTTCTACTCTAAATTAAAAGGTCCCTCTATTCTAAATGCTGAGATAAATTACAAGTTCCAGCTTTGTTCTACAAATTCCTCTATTCTACAAATCCCTGTGTAACCTATTACAAAGTAAAGGGGCACAATATATAGCTCTGACTATCCCCAATATAGTTCCAAAACCCTAGTCAATCAACGGTCCATACCTAAAGTTGCAACATCAGATGGTGGAAAACAAATCCAATCCAAAAATATCTCTGAGAAGCACTCATCCTAGGCATAAGATACCCCCTTTTGAAACCCTAACAACTCAAAATATCTTCTGTTCTCTATTTAATAATGTTTTCCCATCTGCATTTTGTCTTCTCATTGAAGGCCTTAACTTCTCTCACTTCCTCTGTGATCTGATCCACCATTAAGTTTCACCTCCTATACATCTGCAACCCTACCAATAGACACAAAAAAATGGATTAAAAATACATCAAGTTGCTTCGTTAATTTATTACCTGGTCAGAATGTTAGATGGGTACTAGTTACAACAATTTTGGCACCTTTAAACTTCCCTTTTACAGTCAGTCCAATTCTACATATATACCCTTTCATTCGTATTCCTTGTGTTTTGTTATCGCCATAACTTTCTATAGTCAGAACAAGCCAAAAATTTCACTTTGACCACTTTTATCTGGCCGATGCCCTTATCAGCATGTATTTCTCTTTCCATTAGCATAACTTACTTCAGCCAGGGTGAGTTTGCAATTTCATTCCGATAGTCCCACTCTGGCCGATGTCTTTACTTCCTTTGCATATCAAACAATGTATGTTATAAACATACAAGCATTAAAACATTCAAGGATTTTTCTATTTTGAACTTCCCTTTGAAATTCGGCTTGTACTTTTTGTTTTGCATATCGGCTTGTATATCGCAACATACAAACGCATATGCATACAAAGAATATTCTATATTTAATTTCTCTTAGCATCTGCATTGTATCTTTTACTGGTATCTTTCACCTTGTATATCACGGATATACATTGCAATTATACATACAAATCTGACATGCAAATGGTGGGGTCCACTTTACCTTTCACTTACATTTCCTTGATCCATATTCCGCTTGTATCAAACTTTTAGATACAAGCCCAATACATACAAACTCCCTTGTATGTCCTTTTAGACTTCAACTCTTATAGACCGCAGTTTACTCATTTTCGGCTCCGACACCTACATAAAGTGCAATGCATCACTTGATATAAAATAAGTCAAGATGCATTGGTTTAAATGAAATTTAATCTTTCTTTAGTTCCGCACTATGTATAAAGCCTTGTACATCCTCCTTGTATGTTTTCCTTTTGCCAAATATACAAACAAAACATACATCTGGCAGACCTAATTGATTATTCATTTCAACTCTAAATTCTATCGGGTCCGATTTGTACATACCGACATGCATCTTTTCGATATACATTTAGTCACAATGCATCCAATATATCAAATTTAAAATTCTTCCAAGTTCTGCCTTGTATACACATATTAAAATGTATGTCTCCAAAGCATACATACAAGGTGGAAGCATACAATGATTAATCTTTACCTTATAAAACATTTCAGATCTGCGGCTTGTACATGATGCAATGTACATTAGCTTTGTATGTAAGATATATACAAAGCAAAAAAAACATACAATGACAAAACTAACTCCAATAAACCCTTTGGTTTTGCGATTTGTATATGGGCATTGCATAACCACTTTGCATGTTTAAACATACAAACAAAAGGTGCATTCAACGGATTTAACGGTTTATTCATTCAAGCTCTGAAATGTGTTTGTATATAAAGTGTTGTATATTTCCACCTTGTATGTTTCACCTGCCAAACATACAAACAAAACATACATGCAACGGACTTAATTGATTATTCATTTAAACCTTAAACTTTTCAGGTCCACCTTGCATGTATAAATAGAACATTAACCAAATGCATACAAGTAAGCAATGTATCCAAACCTGATAACTTAGAAAACTCGACAACCCATTTTGTGACTAACACAAGGACCCGATATACAAAGAACTTTGTATATGAGTGACTTTGTATGCTTTGACCTTGTATATGCAACCTGATATACAAAGGACCTTGTACATGCAACTTACAAACCCTCACATTTTACCAAAATACTCATAACTTGCAAAATATAGGGAATTTTAACATGGTTCAAAAAGCAACCCCTATTCATTTTCGACAAGGAATTCACCTGTATTATGTTCTAGCACTTAATGCAGAATTTTCTCTATTTTCAACAAGGTTTGTACTATTCACTCCCTTTTTCCCTTTACCACCCAGCAGAACAACACACACAAGCAAAAGCAAAAAGCCACAGCAGGGGTCCTCATTTTGCTAAGGAGTAAAATGGGGCGTGTTGTGAACATCACAACAATTACGTTGGTGGTAATTACCCCTGCTATCATCATTACTGTCAACCATATGATCATTATTGTCATCAGTGTTTCCATCCCCAAATAAATCTGTAAGTATTTCATTCAATCCTTCTTCATGTACTACATTTTCACTATCATGATCATGATCATTAAGGCTAGCTGGCATGTCATCAATGTATGCAGATCTCATCAGTAGTTCAAATTTCTTAGGTGCTAGTATTCTCTTCAATGTTGCTCTTTTCTGCCTGGTATGGTTTAAAGGATAGTTTGGATCATCCTGTCCAAACCTAAATAACCCAGTTGGATCTTGGGTATTAGTATGTGTTTCATCAACATCTTCTACCTATCAACAAATGCAACCATTATTTAATGTTTCGTAACAATTGCACTAAATTCAAAATGTATCAATTTCAAAGAAATATAATCAAATATGACTTAAAAAATATAAATATAAATTGTATGAACATATATACATCAATTGAATAATGGAACATTATTTATAGACTACCTTGTTTATACAATAATTTAAAGAAAACACAATTTTGACAACATAGTTTATAAAACATCAGTCCACACTCATTTATTATTCTTTGGTTTTCTGCCCTTAAGAACATCCTTAGGGAGACCTTGTTCTTCCCTTTTGTTTCGCGCAGGAGTGCATTTTTAGAAGGGGTAATCAATCAATAACTAATCCCCAATGGTAAGGTCCATAATAGCCTCAACCATTATCAATCTATCAACCACTCTTTTCATATCTCCATCTTTATCATTTATAACCTCAACAAATTGACAATTCAGTCTTATAGTAGGGTCCCTTCCCTTACTACTATTTATAAATCCTACAATATTTTTGTGTGTGTATGCACGTCCATCTATATATATAAGATGACCTCTATTCATTTCTTTTCCACTTTCCAATTGGAGATGATGTGTATACATATTTGAATTTAGACCATATGATGACATGCTAGGCTTATATTCTACTAGCCTTCTCCATTCACCACTGTAATATGATGGACCATAATATGGCATTAATCTCCTAGTGGTTTGTTCTAAATTGTTTCTATGTTTAGATCCCACATGTACATTTTAGATGACAAAGAGGCCTAGATTCGCTCCATGAATATTGGAGGGTCCTATCATGTAGCTGTATCCCCAAAATTGAAACACCTCTTACACTCTAGGTAGTTGTTGATCACTAGGCCAAGCACAATATAGTCGATGATCAAATGTCTCTTTATAAATTGATCTCAAACTCAGGGGCAAGTCATCATCTCCATCACATTCATTCTCATAGGGTATGTAGTCGACCTTCCCCTTGTCTTTA
Source organism: Cunninghamia lanceolata (assembly GCA_027924645.1). Taxonomy (NCBI): domain Eukaryota; kingdom Viridiplantae; phylum Streptophyta; class Pinopsida; order Cupressales; family Cupressaceae; genus Cunninghamia; species Cunninghamia lanceolata. The sequence continues at coordinate 7,378,781 of BSBN01000596.1, forward strand.
AGCAAATTATGCATCTTTAAACTAGTTCTTGTCCTATTACTTGTTTTCATCAATTCCTCATCTTCGGAGCTGGTATATTGGCATATATTTTTGTTAGATGTATCATCTAATGAATGATCATTGCCCTCTAGGCTAGAAGTCGGTGATCTAGGAAACTTTAAACCAAGAACTTTATCCTGCAAGTATCCATTAAGAAAAAAATTAGTTATTTAAATACTATAAAACAATGTTTAAACAAAGTATACATGTTATTTATATCAAATTGGAAAATTCCTTACCACAATTCCTATTGGATTTGAATCGATTGTAGGAGGCATACTACCGACTGGAAGATCATCATATATGTAATGTCTTTGTACAATCACTCGTTTGAATTATTTCTTTCCATGACATACATAACATCCACAAACAATAGTTTTCTCAAAGTATTCATCCCATGTACTATAGTCCTGACCAACCTCTTGTTTAGTGCAATCATTTGTTGTGTTTGCAGGATCCATTGTAATATCCTCTTCCACCCACTGTCGTCTACGTGATTTAATATTTTTAGGTCCACGTCCACATACATATCTTTTTCTTTTGCGAGTTGAATGCTCAGGCTCTACATTTACTCCAATCTCCATCTAAAATAATCAACAACATGCATTAATTTATGTCAAGATTGGATAATACATGATAAATTTCAATAATACTGTGAAAAAAGATGGATGTATCACAAAATGCCATTAGATCATTTTTGCCTAAGTTAAGTCAAAATTTGAGTACTTGATGTCCCATTTCATCCATTGTGTCCTCATTTGATATCACACGATCTATTGCCATGGCCTCGTCTGGCCCCTATAATACACAACATAGTAAATAATGTTTAGTACACCAATTATATCATTTCAACGAATATGCTATCCAACACAAAACCTCACTTTAGTCATATATGTGACATATTCATATCATGTTTTGGCCATCCTAATTTTCAAACTTTTCCCTTGATCATAGAATCACATTTAATCACCATTCCTGTGCATTTTCAACCAATAAGTTTGACCTCAGAGGCCTCATGGACAAAAAAATGACTTTATCTCCTCTATGTTGTAGCATTTGTGAATTCATAAACACCTTCCTCCTTTGGTTGACGTTGCTTTCTCTTCTTACCTCTATTGTATCTATAGATTCCATTGTCATATCTATTTCCACCCACTTTTCTCTCTACGATTTAGTAGTTCTACGCCATCCACGTCCTCTCTCCATGGCCTCCTCTGGATCATGTAATACACAATAATGACAATAGTCACATAATAGTTGTGCACGAAGAGGTTAAAAGGAACCAATCAAGATAACCAGACATGAACATCAAATGTGTCCTGACAAATTATATAAATTTCCTATATGTTTGCATTTATCCTCTAACCTTTCTACATCAGCCCTCAATTGTGCAGACCTCCTAGTTGTTATATGCAAATGATTTGTATCCTTGCATTCCCATTAGCAAGTACAATGAACTGATTTGAATCCTTGTATAACCAATTTGTAGGTATAGTGAATTGATTTGAGTTTTTGCATTCACAATTAAAAAATCACAGCAAGATGGTTTGAATCCTTGAGTACTCAATTACCAAACATGGTGAAATGATGTAGGTTTTCGCATACCCACTTAGCTATTATAGTGAAATGTATATGAATATTTGAAGATCCATTCACCATACATGGTGACTGTTTAGACATAGGACTTTGAAGTCCATGCACTGAACAAAGGAAAATACTACATCAGTTTTCAATGCCTGATGACATGTTTAAAGACATCTCTTCCTTTAACAACATTTGAAAAGGGAAGAAGTAGGTGACCTAATTTGTGAAAGAATGGTGATCAATTTCACTGGTAAGCTCATTATTCTTGCATTGGCAGAATTTGATAGATTTCTTCTCATCTGTAAAATTGTAAGCAAAAGGTTTTCATTATAGTATGAGTAAATTACAAGCATCCACATCATCCAAATTACAATCATCATCATCATCATCAAATCATTTGTATCTTTTTTCAATCACTTTGGTGATAGTACAACAACATATAAACATGAAAATTAACACAATAGTTGAACACTGAAAAAAGGTTACCATTTAAGTATAGTCTTCTCGATAATACTGCTTCATGATATATATATTAATTGCAAAGTTTTTGAAACATGAAAGTGGATGAGTGGGATGGGTGCAATCTATCTTCTTACTAAATCCCCTAAAATGCTTCAGAAAGAACTACTACCCTCCTTTTTTCTCTCGGGTCTTGGTCTCTCTTATATGCGAGAGGCAACAAGCTACAGACCTGTTACAAAAAGACACGACTTTTGATAACTAATTATAACTAAAAAGAAAAACATTTCATTAAATGGATGCACCGATCCATTAATCTCCAAATAGAGGCCCGTGACCATCTAAGGCCTGTACAAAGCTTCTATTTTCTGATATGATGCCCATCATACTGTTGGATGATCTCCTCCATTCGATGACTGTCTAGTTGTATCTGGCACGTTCATGGTTTGATTGATAAATAGATTTATTGCAGAGAGATGATGGATGTAGTCCTATTCTGCATAGGTATTCACATTGATAATCACTTCCTTCATATCATACTCCATTTGCATCATTTTTTCCAACTGCTTATGAGTATTTTTCAAGACTATCTCTTCATCATTGATCTCCTGTAATGCATTAGTCAGAACCATGGCCAATTCTTCCTTCCAATCATCACATTTTTAGAGATTCCTAGAATTATCATGAAGTGGTGGAGCAAGATTAAAATAATCAAGCTCTTCTTTGAGCTTGTCATGATATTCATCATGTGACTCTATCAAATCATTGTATACCTGTAATGTTTGTCCCACCAAGATCCCTTTGCCCAAAAGGTCTTCTTTCTTTCCAGTCATCCTCCCTGTAATCTTTTATTTTCTGCCATTACTGAGTGTGTCAGCTTAAACAATTTCCAATAGGTATCAGTACAACTCATCATTTTATTGAATCCTTCACTGATTAATTCAGATGCCATAATGTATTTGATAGTTTTTACTTCCTTCTCCAGCTCTTTACATTTCCCTTGGGATTTCAGATGGAAATTGTTCCAATAAGATGCATTAGTAAGTGCATCCAACACTTTCTTATCTTTCTCAAGGTCTAGAAGATAGAATTGTGATATAGAAGAGGAAGAGGATCTTTCCTTTTGATATAACAGCTCCTTCTTTAGTCTATCATTTTCTTTAAGCAATTTTTCAACTTGTGCCTTATTGAACTTTGCCACATTAATGTTGAGCTTTGTTGTTTCCATGGGGTCAGTATCCCCTACCCTTTTGACTAAGAGATGACCGAACATTTGATTTGAATTATTAGCAATTGTTGGTCTCTTATCTTGTGGGTAAAGTGACCAAATGAGTAGAGTGGCTTCATCTGCATTATACCCTGATCCTGATCCTGAGTATATCTATTCAGTGGCTTCTTTAGTCAAATTCATTGTTTTGTCTTCTCTCTTCCTGAAGCTATCAAACACAATTGCTGAACTCATATGTATCCCACCCTAACAAGAGCAATACTTTGGCTTCTTGAAGCAACTCCCTTCCTCTTTTGGGAGTGATGGACTCCATCTCTTTATCAACTTCCTTTTTTAATTCATCCAAAGTAGTAACCTCTTGTTCAGAAGTGACATATTGCATTTTTTCCTTTGTACTCATAGACAAATGACTTAAATTTGGGAGTTTTAATAAAATCATCATCAAAAATAAATTTCTATACAATCAAGATTCTAATGTCATCAGATTATTCATCTGATGTCTCAAACTTTACATCATTCAATTCAGGAGGATGCTCATATTGTGCTATTTTAGGAGCATTTATTGGCTTCATTTGTTCACTTTCTTCATCACTTTCCCCTTCTTCACTTATGTCAGTATCTATAGAAAAAACATACTTCAGAGGTAGGCTGTGAGGCTTCATAGCCTAGAAGCTCTATGTCTTCAGCTTGTGTTCCTGAATAGATTGTATAAGTTGTATCAAAAACAACTGGGGGCACATCTTTTATGATTTCATTTGCATGAGCAATCAATTGTTCAATCCTTGCCAGTGGATCCTATATTTCACAAAACATTTTTGAATAAGATTGGACATGTTTTCTTTTCCATTCATCAACAAGTATCACTTTGTTGAATGCACCCATTCTGTTGATAGTAGAGGCCTCATCATGGTTTCTAATCACATCTTCCTCTGAAAATAAATGTTCATATCTTGAGAGCCCTTGTGAAATCTTTGATTTATGAATAAAACCCTCTGAATCAAAATTTTGTCTTTCATTACCTATAGGAATATTGAATTGTGCCAATTTAGTATTAATTTCTTCATACCCTTCATTAGTGACCACTGTGAAATCTCCAAAACATAGAGTGTTGGGCATGATTGATTATTTGTTATGCTTCTTGAGGTGTATGGCATCAGATTTTACTAATTGCCTCACAATCTCTAGATAGGCAATCTGACCAGGAACTATTCATGGCAGCAAATGTGGGGTGCCCTCAAATCCATAAACTCTAATCACTGTATAGTCATGGAAAGAATACCAATCTCCCTAGTTATGGTCCACTTTACTTTTAGGGTCATTTTCTTTGGGTCTTAGAAATCTCTGCATCCTTGGGGATTGGTTATAATCCCGGGGATATCCCAATAACTCCATTAAAGGTTTTACAAAAAATTATTCAAAGTAGGGGTAGTGAGATCTACCAAATCAGCTATCCCATAACAAAGTCCACATCTGTATTGGTTTAGGATCCCCATTATCAAAAGAATCCCTTATCCTCAGTTCACTACTCCAAAATCTTCTATCATGTATCTCATACAAAAGCAAATGCATTAATAAGGAATAGTGTTTGAAGTTGATCCTATCACTATTATTTTTTATTTTTTCTAGCCCTTGATTTAGGGCATTAGCCACAAATCTATCATAGTCAAAAGGCCTAGCCCACTTAGTCTATACATCTGTGGCTAAAACCATTGGTGCAATTGACATTAGAGGTGGGACCTCTACTCCCAAGACTTTACCGGCTACATAATAGGTGTATCAAAAATACTCTTCAAACAGATCTTCATGAAATGGAGGATTCTCATTACTAGATAATTTCCTTAATTGTCCTTCTTCATCCTTAAGCCTATGCAAGGCCAACTTCCACCTTTTATAGCTAGTATCCATATGACGATACTCTAGAAATAGATCTTTGATTGTGAATGGTAAATCAAAACCATAGTCTAATTGAAATACATTGGAAATGAGATCTTTTGAAATAACCAGTAAATTATCACCACTGTGTGTTCGAATAGTTCTTGTTTTTGGATCATATTTATTGGCAAGGGCTTTCATTAATTCCACATTGACAAACACCTCTAGCACAACTAATCTCCCTAGGTTCAGCCTCCATGGGTTATAGATTGGTAAAAATTTGTATTGTTTTCTATAGTGGTATAAGAAAAGTTCATACCCTTGTAGTGGAGTCCATACATCTCCCAAGTCCTTGTGATTGTCCAACAATTGATCATGTGAGGGGTTCATCTATACACTTCTTTTTAGTCTTGGTCCCAACCCAGGACACTGATCTATCAAGTCTTGGTTTAATGGTCTCTTTTTAGTTTTTTGTTTCTTGTTTTTAGGTTTTTCTACACTATCTCCCATTGCTTGATCTATCAAGTCTTGGTTTAATGGTCTCTTTTCAGTTTTTAGTTTTGAGTTTCTTATTTTTATGTTTTTCTGCACTATCTCCCATTGCTTGAATTCAAACCTTTAAGAGACAAAATTTCTCAGCTGGGATCGGTGTACTTACTTGAATTTCACTTTCCCACTAGTTTTTCTTCACTTTACTATGTGAGAGCTTCAGTCCCCTTCTCCTTCAGCCCCTTTTGCGATTTGTTCAAGTTTTACAGGAGATATGTGATCAAACTGTGGTGCAACTTGCTTTTATTCTTGATTCATAAATGCACCTTTCATTTATGTCATGTCATAGGAGGAGGTCATTTATTTTGAATATCTGAATGATGCCTCGATATTTCACAATACTTATTATCGCTGCATTGTTGAGACTGTTATTTATGTTTCACCGATGTCATCTTCCTTCATTGATGAACTCTTTGTGTCAGTGTATCGGTAGGATGCCAGGTGGTGTTACCCTGATGTACCTTAGCTTGGGTGATATTGCACCTTTGGTTAACTTATGGTCATATTAGGTTATCGAGGGAACAGAAACATTTGTTTCGTTGATGTTTATAAGTCACAACGATGTGCTATCTTTTGTTGATTTTATCAATCTATTGGTGAGGGACTCTCAAGAATTAGGTCGATAGGATATTGTTAGCCCGATATGGCTACGAGTTATGTTTATAGGATTATCGGTGGGAGTATGATGGGAACTCCAATGATGAGGGCTAACAATATTGCACCTTTGGTTAACTTATGGTCATATCAAGTTATCAGGGGAACAAAAACATTTGTTCCACTGATGTTTATGAGTCACAATGATGTGCTAGCTTTTTTTAATTTTATCAGTCTATCGGTGAGGGACTCCCAAGAGTTAGGCTGATAGGATATTGTTAGCCTGATATGGCTATGAGTTATGTTTATAGGACTATCGATGGGAGTATGATGGGAACTCCAATGATGAGGGCATGTTTGGTCGATTATGTCTAATTTTGGACAACCCATAGTTATATCGGTCATCAGGGGAATATGAATATCTATCATACCGATGACTATGTGTTGCAATGATGAGGTCACTATAGTTGGCTATATCGGTCTATCAGGGTAAGGACTTCAAAGGCTAGCCCGACAGGGTGTTTTTAGATAGATAACACTTTAAATTATTTTTCATAGGGTTGTCAGTGGAGCTATAAATAGGGTTCCAATGATGAAGTGTTGCTAGGCTGATACACTTAGGAAAAGATAGTATGAGGATTTGTTCATAAATGTAATTATTCTAATAAGATTTTGTCACACAAATTTTCATAAGTTGTTTTAATCACAAAATTATAATGTGGCCAATTTCCATGGTATACAGAGGATAAGCGTGAAGAGGTTGGTGAGAGATGTAAAAAAAATTCTGGTTCTAACAAGTTCAATCCCTTTTCAATTAAAATTGTTCATATAATGTTTGTTCACGTGGTGATTAATGTCCATCACTGGAAATGAATGCAACAGATTTTTTGAATTTTGAAATTTTAGATTGCATTGGTGGGACTGTCTTAGTTTCAGGACAATTTGTGTGCTTCATTTGGTGTCATCTTTGTTTATATATTCATAACTGATCGCCAAGACTCACTGAATGTCTTTTTGATATGCCAAGACTCACTGATAGGGTTTAAGCTATAGTGTTTAGGGTTGAGGGTTGAAGGATGCATTACGCTGCACTGAAAGGTTATAGTCCCACTAGAGAATGATGTCCTTGCACATGGACCATGTTGAGTGCCCTCATCGATGTTGGTAAGGGATACATGGAAAGAAAATGGATTAGGTAGATACTATACCTTAAACCCTAATCCCTTGACCCTAAACCCTAATCCCTCATCCCTCAACCCTCAACCCTCAACCCTCAACCCTCAACCCTAATCCCTCATCCCTAAACCCTAAATGCTATCCCTATTCCTAAACCCTGAACCCTTGACACTATACCTTAAACCCTAATCCCTTATCCCTAAACCCTAAACCCTATCCCTCAACCCTCAACCCTTAAACCTTAAACCCTAAAACCTATCCGTAAAACCTTGACCCTCGACACTATATCTTAAACCCTAATCCCTTAACCCTCAGTCCTAAGGCCTCAACCCTCAATCCTTAAACTTTCAACACTAAACCCCATCCCTAATCCCTATACCCTTGACACTCTACTTTAATGCTAATCCCTCGACCCTCAACCCTATCCCTAAACCCTCAACCCTCAACCCTTAACCCTCAACATCAAACCCTAATCCATCAACCCTAAACCCTCAACACTATACCTTAAACCCAAATCCATCAACCCTAAACTCTAAACCCTATCCCTAAACCCTAATCCCTCAACCCTCAACCCTCATCCCTCAACCCTCAAACCTAATCCCTCATCCCTAAACCGTAAACGCTATCCCTATTCCTAAACCCTCAACCCTCAACACTATACCTTAAACCCTAATCCCTTATCCCTAAACCCTAAACCCTATCCTCAACCCTTATCTCTTACACCTTAAACCCTAAAACCTATCCCTAAAAACTCGACACTATATCTTAAACCCTAATCCCTTAACCCTCAACCCTAAAGTCTCAACCCTCAATCCTTAAACCTTCAACCCTAAACCCTATCCCTAATTCCTATACCCTCAACACTCTACTTTAACCCTAATCCCTTGACCTCAACCTTATCCCTAAACCCTCAACCCTCAACATTTAGGGTTTAGGGTTTAGGGTTGAGGGTTTAGGGTTTAGGGATTAGGGTTTAGAGTTAAGGGATTATGGTTTAAGGCATAGTACTATTTAGGGTTGAGGCTTTAGGGATAGGGTTTAAGGTTTAGCGATAAGGGATTAGGGTTTAGGGTTGAGGGATTAGGGTTTAGTGTTGAGGGATTAGGGTTTAAGGTATAGTGTTTAGGGTTGAGGGTTTAGGGATAGGGTTTAGGGTTTAAGGTTTAAGGATTAAGGCTTCATGCTTTAGGGGTAGCATTCAGGGTTGAGGGATTAGGGTTTAGGGTGGAGGGATTAGGGTTTAAGGTATACTATTTAGGGTTGAGGGTTGAAGGATGCGTTATGCTACACTGAAAGGTTATAGTCCCATTAGAGGATGATGTCCTCACACATGACCATGTCGAGTGCCCTCATCGATGTTAGTAAGGGATACATGGAAGGGAAATAGATTAGGTAGATAGTGGATTATGATGTGGATTCTAGAGGGGATAAAAGTGGATTATGATGTGGATTATGTAGGGAAAATAGTGGATTATGATGTGGATTATGTCAAACTTATGCCAAAGCATGGACCATAGGGATAATATGTGGAAGGTATGTAGGATAGTGGATGAATGATGGTAGATTTATTGCGGAATGGAAGGGAACCATGACCAATGGTTGCACACATCACGATAAACGTTGAAGCTTGTGATGCGAAGGTGGTGTAGGGTGCAATGGAGATGTTTTCTTAGGAGATGGATGATGAAGCGCTTTACTAGGAACCCACATAGACTTAGGCATTTTATTACTTTAGTTTTGCTTGTGGGATGGAATGTTTTGACACTTTTGAGCGGAATGGGAATTTGAGATGGGAGTAGATGGTTGGGATTTTTTAGAGGTAGATGCCTCATTTAACTTGATTTCTTGTTACTTAGGTACCCATACCATTTTGGTTTTGGACTTTGCTTGTGGAGGTATGGGCTTGGATAACTTTTTGGATTGATTTTTCTTTGACTCTTTGTTTTTATGTCCTGAGGCATGAAGAGCCTTAGGATGTTTGGATTTATCAGTAAAGGAATCTAAGTTTGCATTTCTGGATCCCTTGGGGATGGTGGAATGAGTGGAAGATTTAAGTTTAGCTTTAAGATTAGGGTTGAGGGTTGAGGGATTAGGGTTTAAGGTATAGTGTTGAGGGTTAAGGGTTTAGGGTTTAGGGTTGAAGGTTGAGGGTTTAGGGTTTAGGGATTAGGGTTTAGAGTTGAGGGATTAGGGTTTAAGGCATAGTACTGTTTAGGGTTGAGGATTTAGGGATAGGGTTTAGGATTTAAGGTTCAAGTGTTGAGGGTTGAGGCTTTAAGGATAAGTTTTAAGGTTTAGCAATAAGGGATTAGGGTTTAGGGTTGAGGGATTAGGGTTTAGTGTTGAAGGATTAGAGTTTAAAGTATAGTGTTTAGAGTTGAGGGTTTAGGGATAGGGTTTAGGGTTTAAGGTTTAAGGATTGAGGCTTCAGGCTTTAGGGATAGCATTTAGGGTTGAGGGATTAGGGTTTAGGGTGGAGGGATTAGGGTTTAAGGTATAGTGTTTAGGGTTGAGGGTTGAAGGATGCATTATGCTACACTAAAAAGTTATAGTCCCATTAGAGAATGATGTCCTCGCACATGACCATGTCGAGTGCCCTCATCGATGTTGGTAAGGGATACATGGAAGGCAAGTGGATTAGGCAGATAGTGGATTATGATGTGGATTATAGAGGGGAGAAAAGTAGATTATGATGTCGATTATGTAGGGAAAATAGTAGATTATGATGTGGATTATGTCAGACTTATGCCAAAGCAAGGACCATAGGGATGGTATGTGGAGGGTATTTAGGATAGTGGATGCATGATGATAGATTTATTGTGGAATGGAAGGGAACCATGACCAATGGTTGCACACAACATGATAAACATTGAAGCTTGTGATGCAGAGGTGGTGTAGGGTGCAACAGAGATGTTTGCTTAGGAGATGGATGATGAAGGGATTTACTAGGAACCCACATAGACTTAGGTGTTTTATTACTTTTATTTTTATTGTGGGATGGAATGTTTTGACACTTTTGAGTGGAATGGGAATTTGAGGTGGGAGTAGAAGGTTGGGATTTTTTAGAGGTAGATGCCTCATTTAACTTGATTTCTTGTTGCTTAGGTACCCATACAATTTTGGTTTTGGACTTTGCTTGTGGAGGTATGGGCTTGGATAACTTTTTAGATTGATTTTTCTTTGAATCTTTGTTTTTATGTCCTAAGGCATGAAGACACTTAGGATGTTTGGCTTTATCAGTAAAGGAATCTAATTTTGTATTTCTGGATCCCTTGGGGATGGTGTAATGAGTGGAAGATTTAAGTTTATCTTTAAGATTAGAGTTGAGGGTTGAGGGATAAGGGTTTAAGGTATAGTGTTAAGGGTTGAGGGTTTAGGGTTGAGGGTTGAGGGTTTAGGGTTTAGGGATTAGGGTTTAGAGTTGAGGGATTAGGGTTTAAGGCATAGTACTGTTTAGGGTTAAGGGTTTACGGATAGGGTTTAGGATTTAAGGTTCAAGTGTTGAGGGTTGAGGCTTTAGGGATAGGGTTGAAGGTTTAGCAATAAGGGATTAGGGTTTAGGGTTGAGGGATTAGGGTTTAGTGTTAAAGGATTAGAGTTTAAGGTATAGTGTTTAGGGTTGAGGGTTTAGGGATACAGTTTAGGGTTTAAGGTTTAAGGATTGAGGCTTCAAGCTTTAGGGATAGCATTTAGGGTTGAGGGATTAGGGTTTAGGGTGGAGGGATTAGGGTTTAAGGTATAGTGTTTAGGGTTGAGGGTTGAAGGATGCGTTACACTACACTAAAAGGTTATAGTCCCATTAGAGAATGATGTCCTCACACATGACCATGTCGAGTGCCCTCATCGATGTTGGTAAATGATACATGGAATGCAAATGGATTAGGTAGATAGTGGATTATGACGTGGATTATAGAGGGGAGAAAAGTGGATTATGATGTGTATTATGTCAGACTTATGCCAAAGTATGGACCATAGGGATGGTATGTGGAGGGTATTTAGGATAGTGGATGAATGATGGTAGATTTATTGCGGAATGGAAGGGAACCATGACCAATGGTTGCACACATCATGATAAATGTTGAAGGTTGTGATGCAGAGGTGGTGTAGGGTGCAATGGAGATGTTTTGTTAGGAGATGGATGATGAAGGGCTTTACTAGGAACCCACATAGAATTAAGCATTTTATTACTTTTATTTTGCTTGTGGGATGGAATGTTTTGACACTTTTGAGAAAAATGGGAATTTGAGATGGGAGTAGATGGTTGGGATTTTTTAGAGGTAGATGCCTCATTTAACTTGATTTCTTGTTGCTTAGGTACCCATACCATTTTGGTTTTGGACTTTTCTTGTGGAGGTAAGGGCTTGGATAACTTTTTGGATTGATTTTTCTTTGACTCTTTGTTTTATTTCTTGAGGCATGAGGACCCTTAGGATGTTTGGCTTTATCAGTAGAGGCATCTAATTTTGCATTTCTGGATCCCTTGGGGATGGTGGAATGAGTGGAAGATTTAAGTTTAGCTTTAAGATTAGGTTGAGGGATTAGGGTTTAAGGTATAATGTTGAGGGTTTAGGGTTTAGGGTTTAGGGTTTAGGATTTAGGGTTTAGGGTTTAAGGTTTAGGGTTTAGGGTTTAGAGTTGAGGGATTAGGGTTTAATGCATAGTACTATTTAGGGTTGAGGTTAAAGAGACAAGTTGATAACTTACCTAAGTTGTCATGTTCTTGAAACCTTGTCACTATAAAGAGGAGATATCTAGAGAGTAATGTCACAAGGACATAACCAAGGCATGCACTATCATGAGCCATAGGGACAACTTACTACACCATCCAAAACTCCATTTGAACTAGCTACTATCAATAATTCACATTATTGGGGACTGTCATGAAGAAAACACCATGCATAGGATTGTCATAGTCAAAGTGGAGAGGATTGTCTAGTCATTATATGACTGTCATAATAGCTAGTGGGTTAGTTACCATGCTTCAACCTAAAATAGGTTAATGAGAACATAGAAATGAAAATCACAATACCATAAGCATACTCCATAAGGTGCCAATATAGTCCCAATATCATGTCATCATGATAGTAAGAGAAGAGTTTTTTGGTTTTTCCAAAGCCATATCGCTTGCATAAGGCTTGTCACTAACCATCTGTGTAAGGTCATGAACAAGTGAGTCATTATTGAGCTAATCATAAGAGAAGCATGAAGTCAAAATGCTATCATGGAAACAAGATATAGTTACTTATTATATGGATAATCCAAATTTGGTGAGGTTACATTTTTATCAACTTCCAAGAAAAATACATCATTTTGCACTAATTGGCGCTAAATTAGGTGCACTTTGCACCACCCCAAACAAATTACATTTTGGCCTAAAAGTTGGTGCTAAAGTCAACGTTAACAGCTTTGACTATATCGCTGACTACTGGATCAATTTTTTTTAAAAAAATTCCCATTGCACATACCCCAAAGCAAAAAAAACAAAACAAAACTTTATTGATTTTTGGTGTTCATTTTTTGTTTGGAGTCCTGCCTGAATTATATGAGAAATTCAATAATTGCAGGAGAAAAATGCCGCATGAAGAGAGGAGAAAAAGGGAAAAGCAAGCAAGTAGATGAGAAATTCGATTTAGTTTGTGAGACTATAGGTAAGGTTACAATTACAATAAAAATTTTTCGTTCCCAAATATATTTTTGTTTCGATTAAATGGAGAGGATTGTGAAGAAAGGGTTGTGAATATTGTTTTGTTTATAGGTGAATAATTCAAGTCTCATGTATTTGCAAAAGAGGAGCATAAAATTGTAGACATTGCATTATTTCCTCTACATCCAAGAGCAGTGAACACATTTTTCAAACCCTAATGCCCAGGTTCACTTATCATTAGCATCAATACCTTTCTCTAAACACAACTTTCTGGCTTCCTTCCTAAAAAAGTAGTCGAGTGCTTTAAGACAAGTCGATTGTGAGAAAACTAAAATTAGGGCTTTTGAGACGAGGGTGAGCAAACTAAAACAAAGGTTGGTTGAGACAATATGAGGAAATAGGGCTTTTGAGATGAGGGTGAGCAAACTAAAATTAGGCTGGGAACTATAGATTCCCTCCCAAGGCACTAATTGATTCATAGGAAAACAACTTCATGATTTGCTCTACAAAGTAAAGGTTAAAAACCTTGAGGAATATAGAAAAACTGCTAAAGACTGAACAAAAATAATTTGCCCTAGGTCACCTCAAAATGTCAAGCAATAGAGCGAAGAGAACAAAAGGAGCAGACTCTGGCCACAATGAGGTAATTCATTGTCAATTTATAGATTTGTAAATGTTTCCATTGTTTCTTTGATTTTTAGTTTTTAGTTTTTTATTTGTAAATTTAAAAGAAGAAATTTATTTTATAGGAACATGAGACTGACAAAGATAAAGAGGCATTGGATTCCATATTGGGGGTAGAGGCAATGAACAAATTGGATGGTGTGGACTTGATAATGCTTGCTAGATACATAGAAAAATGATCTGGTAAAGCCCCTAAAACATTACAACGAAATCAACAGTATCAAAGGGAATTAATTGATTCCCTAACTAGTCATGGATCGAGCAAAAGATCCAAGAGGAAATCAATAACAATAACCTCTAAGAATGTGGAACAGGGAATATAGGCTTCCAATGTCCCACCCACTCCTAGGACATAGACTTCTTCGACCACCACGCCATGTTTTACATCTTGCATTGGTACCTACGATACCAAGATAGAATACGATGTGGTTTCAAGGGATGTTTGAATGATGGATATTGGAAAAACATTTGTGAATAGGTTGAAGGAATCATGCCTTCAATGGTTTAAAGACCATCTACATTTACCATTCTCAAAGATACCCATGCACCTACAAAAAAAAGTTATCCAAGACATGGAGACTGAATTTGGCACAGGCTGGTCTGTAAAGAAGATAAAGCTACGAATGTCTCAAAACTACAAGATATTTCGGTGCAACCAAACAAAGAAGATAAAAAAACTCCCTCCCGAGCAAAGGCTCAAAAAAAGGTCAATTGATGTAAGTTTGAAAGTATGGAAAGAGCTTGTAAAAGCATATGAGAAGTCTGATGCAAAGAGGAAGTCTGGTGAGGAGAGAACACATGTATTTGAATTTGCTCATAAGATTATATCAAATTTATTAAATGATTTTTAAATTTTATTTGTGCATAGTTAAATTGAATTAGTATATGTTTTAGGACAAGGCCTCCAAGGCTAGGCTTGACAAACTTCGTGCCACACATCACAGTGGCTAGAAAGGTTTACATGCCTTGATCTGTACATTTGTAAGTATGATTAATAAGTTAAATGATTTTTTTTAATTTCCTAGGAAAAAGTAAATGATTGCATATTAATTAGTTTAACTAGTCCAAGTGCCATGTTTTGACAGGAGGAGAAATATGGCCAACATCCAAGCCAATTTGAAAAGGAAATGTTACAAAGCAAAAAGTGGAGTGATTTTGTAATCTGCATGGAGAACGATGTATCAATAGTTGACTTTCAATAACTTAGTTGGATATTGTTGTGTGAATATGTCAATTTGAATTTCTTGTGTTGAGTTGTTTATTGATGCGTAGGATGAGTTCTAAAGTGCTTCTCTATTGGCCCTAGCACCCTTAAATGTAAGATTTGTCCTAGATGACAAATGATTACTCTTATATCTTTAGGGACCCTTCTTGGTGCCATTAGGATCATAATGAGTATACTAGTCTTATGCTTGCTTACAAAAAGTGGTTGCAATTAACCTAATCTTGTGGTCATTATCCACAACATTTTGTGTATGCCATGCTATCTCATATGCTTAAGTTTAATGGGCTAATAATGAATAGAAATCCCTTGTTTGCCTGCCTCCAACTAATGGACTTGTTGGAACCTAAAATTTCCTACCATTTTTTGCAAAAAAATTATGTTCCCATGATGAAAAATCTGACTGCAATACTAAAAAATGCACCTATACAATATACTTCAGTGGCCTACTTTGAAGAGTTATAATTCAAAGCCTATTCATTTTTATGTCAAACCATTTCGTAGGCATACTTATCTATCATATGTGAGTGTACATACTTGATTTTAACTTCCCATGATCAGATTGGACAAGGTTTTGCAGTGCCAAGTTAAAGGGTTCTGGTGGTACCCACCTAGGGTTAGGGTTTTAAGTTGAGTCTACAAGCCTATATTTTTATTCCTTTAAATCCCTTAAGGCCTTAAGTTTTCTTATCCTTTGGCCTCTTGCACTTTATCTTTTAGAACTGTATTGACTTCCTGTATTAAAGGGAAATTGTCTTGAGGTCTTCTTAGAGGGGTGATATGTGACTAGGGTATGAAGACTAGGACTTTGTATGTAATCTTAAGCCCTCCTTTTGGATTTGTTGGAAGCCTTCTTCACTAATGCATAAGGACTATCAAGAATCCTATGATAGTTCATTAGAGAGGCATTGAAATCACAAAGGAGATAAATGTTATTAGGCCATCACCCAATGGAGAAGGGATTGTCATAAAGAGCATGATAGTGTTACCTTGTCATAGTCACAAAGGGGATAGTCTTTGTGGTGGTAATTAAAGTCACTAAGTTTACATCCACCTTCCTAGGGTCTGCAGAAATGCCTGAAGTTGAATATGCCTATTTTACATATCTTACCATGAGTATTTTCCATATTTTTACAAATGGAGACCTCCCCAATCCTCATCTCAAGTTTCAAATGCACAATGAAATGGTGGAGGACAATCATAACTGTCATAATAGTACATTAGCATTTTTTGTCTCAAGGTGGCCCTTGAGACTGTGAAGGGGATGGATATAGAGTTGGGATTATGGTTTTTGTTTAAAGGCCTTGCGTCATTAACCTAATATTTATTGTGGCAAGGATCCCAATAGTCTAAAGATTACAAATTGTTGTCAAGAAAGGACTGTCATAGTTAAGTGTGGTACAATGATACAATTTCATCTTGGTTGAGTATTGTATAAATCTCAAGCTATTTAGAATGCATGGGGTATTAGGGTGTGGTATCACTATATAGGTACCCATCAAGTGATTTCTTCAACCCAATATTGGCCTATATAGTACCCACTGTGAAGAGAAAGATAGTGTTGTCCAAGAACCTTGTTACAGCCACAAATGAGGGCAATATTAGCTATTGTAACCATAGTTGGAATCCCTTGTTGTTACCATATCATACATGACCTAAAACCATGACTCTACGAGTATGAGTTGTTTGAAAGCCAAATTCCACAACATTTGCCACCATCCTCCCTGCCTGTGTCAAAGTGGGAGCTTTGGAATAGGGTATGGACATCCATCAATACATAAAGGATAGAGGAATTTTGTCAGATGTTGTAGTTACAACTACCCTGTTAGACATGTATACAAAATGTTGAAGCATAGACAAGGCATGTGAACTATTTGATAGAATGCCTCAAAGAAATGTAGTCTCATGGACTGCAATGACTACAGGATATGCACAAAATGGATTTGTTGAAAAGGATTCAAAAATTTTAAAGCAAATGCAATTGGTTGGTGTAAAGCCAAATTCCACAACCTTTTCCAGCATCCTCCCTGCCTATGTCAAAATGGGAGATTTGGAATAGGGTATGGACATCCATCAATACATAAAGGATAGAGCAATTTTTTCATATGTTGTAGTTGCAACTGCCCTATTAGACATGTATGCAAAATGTGGAAACATAGACAAGGCACGTGAACTGTATGACAGAATGCTTCAAAGAAATGTGGTCTTATGGACTGCAATGACTGTAGGATATGCACAAAATGGATTTGTTGAAAAGGCTTCAAAAATTTTAAAGCAAATGCAATTGGCTGGTGTAAAGCCAAATTCCACAACCTTTGCCAACATCCTCCCTACCTGTGTCAAAATGGGACCTTTGGAATAGGGTATGGACGTCCATCAATACATAAAGGATAGAGGAATTTTGTTAGATGTTGTAGTTGCAACTGCCCTGTTAGACATGTATGTAAAATGTGGAAGCATAGACAAGGCACGTGAACTATTTGACAAAATGCCTCAAAGAAATGTGGTCTCATGGACTGCAATGACTGCAAAATATGCACAAAATGGATTTGTTGAAAAGGCTTCAAAAATTTCAAAGCAAATGCAATTGGCTGGTGTAAAGCCAAATTCCACAACCTTTGCCAGCATCCTCCCTGCCTGTATCAAAATGGAAGCTTTGGAATAGGGTATGGACATCCATCAATACATAAAGGATAGAGGAATTTCGTCAGATGTTATAGTTGTGACTGCGTAGTTAGACATGTATGCAAAATGTGGAAGCATAGACAAGGCACATGAATTGTTTGATAGAATGCCTCAAAGAAATGTGGTCTCATGGATTGCAATGACTACAAGATATGCACAAAATGGATTTGTTGAAAAGGTTTCAGAAATTTTAAAGAAAATGGAATTGGCTGGTGTAAATCCAAATTCCACAACATTTGCCAACATCCTCCCTCCCTGTGTCAAAATGGGAGCTTTGGAATAGGGTATGGACATCCATCAATACATAAAGGATAGAGGAATTTTGTCAGATGTTGTAGTTGCAACTTCCCTGTTAGACATGTATGTAAAATGTGGAAACATAGACAAGGCACATGAACTATTTGACAGAATGCCTCAAAGAAATGTGGTCTCATGAACTGCAATGACTATAGGATATGCACAAAATGGATTTGTTGAAAAGGCTTCAAAAATTTTAAAGCAAATGCAATTAGCTGGTGTAAAGCCAAATTTCACAACCTTTGCTAGCATCCTCCCTAGCTATGTCCAAATGGGAGCTTTGGAATAGGGTATGGACATCCATCAATACATAAAGGATAGAGGAATTTTGTCAGATGTTGTAGTTGTAATTGCCCTATTAGACATGTATGCAAAATGTGGAAACATAGACAAGGCACGTGAACTGTTTGACAGAATGCCTCAAAGAAATGTAGTCTCATGGATTGTAATGATTGTAGGATATGCAAAAAATGGATTTGTTGAAAAGGCTTTAGAAATTTTAAAGCAAATGTAATTGGCTAGTGTAAATCCAAATTCCACAACCTTTGCCACCATCCTCCCTGCCTGTGTCAAAATGGGAGCTTTTGACCAAGCAATTTGTAGCACTTAAGGTTATCTAATAGAATTTACAGTTGATAGTTAAATTTATAAAAAAAAAAAATTATGATCTTTACTAACGTTTATTAGAATTGTTGCATGTTTTACATCATTGGAATGACATATTAGCTGTAACTTTTTTGAAATTTTATTATGGTATGTGCACTTTGATATGATGTAATATGATTATGGTTTCATTTCATATGTTACAATATTAGATATATAATAGAAAAATAAATTATTGCATGAGATAAATAATAACTTTTCATTTTTTTTTTTTTTTTGCAGAACACGGGTCTTCCAGAAGATCAAGATGATCCTCATGATAGAGATCCAGATTATGTTGGTTCTGATACAGATCACATGGCAGAGGATGATGCTGACGTAGATATAGAAGACATTAAGGCTGATGACAATGATGATGACGATGATGATGATGATGATGATGATCACGATGGTGATGATGATGATGAGACAGTTGCTCATAGTAGCCAGTGACATTCATGATCATATAGGCTGCATCGTGGATCATTGTTGATATATCGTTATGATGCCTCTTTTCATAGTCGCTAGCTATCATATGTATCATTTTCATTACCTGCAGTACCATATTAATGAGCTGTATCATAAATTTATTTATCATTTTGACTTATATCATTTAGACATGTATCATCTTGAATTGTATCATTTTGAGTTACGTAATTTATCATTTTTACTTATATGATTTGTACATGTATCATTTTGACATTTTATTGATCTACTGGCATATTTGACTTTCACTTGTTTTAGTTATATATGATGATGATCTTATCCATATTGACATGTCAATTTATATATATTGAAAGTGGTCGATGATTTTTAGATGGATATTTATTACGTATGATGATTTTAATTTACTGCTCAGGATGGATGTTGTCAAGTTCAATTAAATTATAGATATTTGACTCACTTGTTTTAATTATAGATGATGATCATGTTATAATAATTATCTTTTTATTTAATCATATGAGTTAAATAATTAAATTACTTACTCTATAATCATATGAGTTATTTAAGAGGCATAATATATTTAACTAATTAAATTGAAATAAAACATATTAAATTAATAAATGTAAGAAAAACAATAAGCATTTTTAGAAGCAACAAAAGACACAAAAATGGAAGCAAAATTAGAAGCAAAACTGGAAGCAAAATTGGAAGCAATAGTGGAAGCAAAATTGGAAGCAAAATTGGAAGCAAAACTGGATGCAAAATTGGAAGCCAAACTAGAAGTAAAACTGGAAGCAAAACCATAAGAAAATTTGGAAGCCAAACTGGAAGCAAAATCGGAAGCAAAATTGGAAGCAAAAGTTGAAGCAAAACTAGAAGCAAAATTGGAAGCAAAACCGGAAGCAAACCTGGAAGTGAAATTGGAAGTAAAACTTGAAGCAAAATTAGAAGAAAAATTGGAAGCAAGATTGGAAGCAAACCTGGAAGCAAAACTGGAAGCAAAACCAGAAGAAAAATTGGAAGCAAAACTGGAAGCAAAACCGGAAGACAACCTAGAAGCAAAATTAGAAGCAAAATTAGAAGCAACAATGGAAGCAAAACTAGAAGCAAAATTGGAAGCAAAACTAGAAGCAAAATTGGAAGCAAAACTGGAAGCAAAATTGGAAGCAAAACTAGAAGTAAAACCGAAAGCAAAACCAGAAGCAAACTTGGAAGAAAAATTGGAAGCAAAATTAGAAGCAAAACTGGAAGTAAAACTAGAAGCAGAACTGGAAGTAAACTTGGAAGCAACACAAGAAGTAAAACCAAAAGCAAAATCAAAAGTGAAACTAGAAGCAACAAAATCTAGTGCTAAATTCGGTGCTAAACTTGGCACTAAAATCTGATGCTAAACCTGGTGCTAAACCTGGCACAAAACTCGGTGTTATAATCGGTGCTAAACCTGGCACTAAACCCGGTGCAATAGTGAGATGCTATTGGGCACCAAGTTTGGTTCCAGAAAAAGTGTCTAATTCATGGACTCAAATGCACTAAATTCTAGTGCTATTTTAGGTGCTAATTGCCTGTTCTATTGTAGTATAAGAGTCTGATTGCTACGTTTTCTTGGGTAACATTATGTAATGAAAACAACATTGCCACATCCTGAATGTGCTCAATAGTTGTAGTGTGATCTTCTCTGATGAAAAATGACAGTCCTCTGAGGGATGCAGCTAGAATGTCATCTCGTTGGGCAAGTTGTAATAGGATGCCCCTGTTAAATGCAACAAAAGGATATGGTCTAGCCATTTACTTAGAGTCGCCAGGGTGTTTGACAATTTTTTACCTCTAAAGGTTGTTGATACTAAAGAAAAAACCTAATCCTTTAGTATGTGACCTTCTTCATGTGTTGTTCACTATATTTGCATGTGAAAATTAGAGATTAGAGTTGCCAAGTATACTATTTTTACCTTTGAAAGGCTGAAAACCCTATTGCGTATACCAAACAGTAGAGGAAAAATGTGTTTTTTGTCCCACCGAGTGTGCCAAAAACTATTGTCGATTAGGATTGCACCCTTATGCAAAGTTGTGAAACTCTGCAATCCTTTGAAACATGGGATCAAACTCAGACTGTGGGTGACCTATGGTGAGTTTGAACCTCCATATGGGATGGTTCCCTTGATAAAATGATAAATTTGCAGGAAAAGGGTAAAAAAGATCTAATGGAATCACTAAAACTAAAACTGTAAATGCGATGATGCACCTAATTTTTGATGGAAAACTTGCAAATCTAACTCACAATAGATCTCAGAAATCTATCCACATAATCCACTTTTGTCAATGTAATCACAAAATTTTTTCTAAGGTTGGAAATTATCTTCTTTATGAAGGAAAAATGGTTTTTCACAACATGAAGGAAAAATATTTCGGTAGCATAACCTAAGACCTGTGATATCACTATGCTTAACACTTGCGAGTAAGAATGAGACAATAATTTTAAAGGTTTTGATAATTAAACACAACAAAATTTCATCAAATCACTCATACAAGTAGCATTAATGGAAAGGCAAACACTTGATTCTAATGAAAAATAAAGGAAAATATTGCATAAAAGGCAAGAAAATGGAGCCTGTAACCTACTGTAATCTCTATAAAATCTGTAATCAATGAGTTACAAAACCTTCTTTCTCTCTCTCAAAGTGTAAAGAGTAAAAAGGCAAGAAATCAAAATATGAGTTACAAAACCTTTTTCTCTCAATGTGTAAAAGAGAAAAGATTGCAAGAACTAACAAAACTAAGTTTTGTTTTACAATATATAGTTTGCTCTCTCCAGGAGGCATGAAAATATAATTGCAACTAACCGCCTCTAAAAATAAGTCCTCAAAATTTATCCACGAGCAAACCAAGAAATCCCTAAAAATAAGGGTCAAAACTACCCCAAAATGAGCAAAAATAGCTCTAAATTGATCCTCTCCATGTGTTTGACCAAGAAGTTGACCAAAACTCCCCAAATTGTCCTCCAAATCATGCAAAAGTCTCCAAATAGCTTCAATTAACTCAACTCATCTATTTTGCATTACAAAATTGATGTGAAAAAAAAATAAAGTAATTAGGTGCTAATTACTTTACTATTAGTTACATTTTGTACTAACTCTATGATTTTACAACTTGTGAAAAATAATATAGTAATTTATAAAATATTACTTTATTATTTGTTTACATTAATTTTCAGTTGTGAAATCATGCATGATGGATGAAAAGAAAATAATCACCTTATCTCTCCTTTTACATTTGCCTAATTTTGCATATTCTTGCATGATTTGATGCCAAAAATAGGTCTTAATACATGAGAGAAAAGAAAATACACCCTTATGCCTCCATGCAAGAAAATAGGTCATTCACATGCAAAAAATGATAACATGCACAATGACCACCTTATTACTCCATTACATTGCAAAGGAAAAAAATTTTGCATTATATATCCATCAAGGCATAAAAATACTCCTTATTACTCCATGCAATAATCTCTGTCCTGTCATATCAACTCTTGACTTGCATGTTTTAGTCATGTAAACTATCACCTTGCATTTCATAATGCATTACCTATATTTCTTGTCACCCACATTTACCTTTGTCTTGCATGCATCACCTTTTCTTCATATGATGTTCCACCTTTGACCTTATCACAAATCAGGTGCAAACAATATTGTCAGCCCCTCCTTGGCATGATCATTACATATATTCAAGACTAAAGTCTTGACCCCGGTGGATAAGGCAGTGATTTGTTTTTGTTTACAAAGTCAAAAAATGAGAAAAATAAAACATAAGTGATCGAACAAAAGCACCAATGCAACCCTAAAAAGTCATCTCATTTACATTTTGCATTCTATAGTCTTTGGCTCTGCAACTTTCATGGCCATTGCTAGGGTTTAAAAGAAATGTCTTCTCCCTGGTTCTCCACCTTCATCTTGGTCAAAACTCTAGCATTTTCCTGAGAATGAAGGCAAGAGGAAGGTAAGCATGGTATCTTTGGTTTTGACTGGCATTTTCTATTATTTTTATGGCCTTTTCTTCCTTTATCTAGTCGCAGCCATGTGCTAGAGAGTTAAACCTTCTTTAAAATCTTTTTTAACAAACTTCTCATTGTCTCTGTGTCTTTTATCTGCCACTATAACTTTACATTTCTGAGAAGTTTTTTGCAAAAGGAGGCTGCGGCCTGTAATGGTCTCTTCCCTCTACAAATGTAAGGTGAGCATTTTATCTTCGGTTATGTATCTCATTTTTGAATTGTATCTTGATTCTTGAGAAGGGTTTTCAAAATTTGAAAGTGGGTATTGCATTTCTTCAAAGAATAAGACTCTCCTATAATAGCCATGGTGTTATCATTTTCTGTGTAGCATTTACTGCTTTTTCTTCAAAATAAACAAGGTTTTTCAAAAATTTGTGACATGGGTTTTGTATTTACTGTTCAAAATGAGGCTTCTTAGTAATGGCCAAGATAATATCTTGCATTATGTGCCTTCTTTCACTCTTCTACAGATGTAAAATTATAAGGTGAAGAGGGTTTCAAAGATTTATATGGGTTTCTTTGTTCATTCTTGCACATAATGGCCTTTACTAGCTATGGCCTGCATAACTATATTCTCTGTATTTATCTTTTCCACTCCTCAAAGAAATATCAGAAGGTTTAAAAAATTACAACTAGGGTTTTGACATTTCTTTTAATAAACTCTTCTTGTAGCATGTCTATGACTGCATTTTACTATGATTTCCCCATATGAACCTGTGTATCCTTGTTTGATGCTCTTTAAATAGTTTGATGATGCTTTGAACTAATTTTTTGACTGTTACTCATATGATAACAATAGGTTGTAGCATGATGAATCTTTTGTAGCATAATATGACTGTTACTTGTTTCTTTGAGCTATCTCCTATAATTTCATACACATATAGAAATTGATCAATATGGCATAAGTATGCAATGGTGGCATAATTCTTTAGTCTATAGCATGGTTGTACTTCACTTTATGATGTGAACATTATAACCTGCCTCCTTAGACTATCATTCTATAACTTATTATCCTTGCCTCCTGTACCTATTATGAGCATAACTTACTCATAGAATCATGATAAACTATAATATAATCTGTAATATGATATGCTTTGACATTTATGCTCTTTTGTAACAAGGATGATGTACCTTTTGCATACTGAAATATACATGACAGTCTGTCATTTTACAATGGCTCTTGTAGCTTTCACCTCATGTAAATCTGCACTTCATGGGATTGCTATTTGTTTCCATAATGACAGTCATGGCAAAAATTCATTCATTTGATTATTTCAAGTCTCTCCTTCATTGAACTTATGCAATTTTATGACATCTAAGTCTAATTTTAGTCATGTATAAAAAGATATTATATCTATATGTTGAAACAACACATGATTTTTCTGAAACAGCAAAATCACTTCAATTTAAATCAGAAATAAAAGGATAATACCTTTTATGAGTGAAATCACTTCTCTGATCAATGCACTTGTACTTGCATCGCACTTAATAAGGATCATTGCTTCTCTTGTAACATGTAATGAAGCAATTTACACATGCATAATCTGATTCTAACAGTTTGTTTATCGAGTGGGCATAGTTTATAGGAGCAACTACTTCTCTTCACTTTATCATGATGACTTCACTCTTTACAAGTTGACTACTATGATGCATAATATTGTTTTGAATGATGCATCCCGTCTTTCGCAATCTGATATCCTTTTCAAATGAATAAAAGGGAAAATATGCTGGGCTCAACCCTTGTGGGAGCCACATTTTCTCCACATGTTTTAATGTCTTCAAATTAGAAACAATACTTTTCCTATACCTGTACAGTGAACAAACAAGTTAGAATAAAAACATACCTCTTGAAGGTGATGTGAAGTGCTTTGTATAATCTCATACTTCTGTTATAGCACTGGTATCTATTCATTTCTGATTCTTATCATGTAACTGATATCTAATTGCAAGAGATATATCTACTGATATGACATGTGATAAAAATGAATATTCAGAGCTCTAATTGTACCTTTTTCTCAATTTTGCCAGTTTGTCATTCCAGTTTAGTAGCAGGAGATAAAAGACATGGAGCTCAACACCCTTCAAATTTCAACCTTCTTTAAAGGCAATGATGGATATCTTTTCCTCGTGTTCTTTCCTTTTATTCTATCTTCAGATATAT
This sequence comes from Cunninghamia lanceolata, assembly GCA_027924645.1. Taxonomy (NCBI): domain Eukaryota; kingdom Viridiplantae; phylum Streptophyta; class Pinopsida; order Cupressales; family Cupressaceae; genus Cunninghamia; species Cunninghamia lanceolata. The sequence goes on from BSBN01000596.1 coordinate 7,404,106, forward strand.
AGCTTGCAATTGGTTGCATTGTCTCAGTTTAGTCATTCCCACAGCTTGTGTGGGACATAATTAAACACTCTCTTGAATAAAATTAGTTATCTTATTTTATGCAATTGCTTCTATATGTTTTACTTTCTAAATCAAATGCATAGCATAAAATAACTGATCTCTTATTGAAACATATCTGTACAACATGATGTATAATTTGACAATTCATAAATACCTCTTCCATATGCACTGCAACATAATGAATAATCAACAACTGAAACATGAAACCCCTTAACTCTTTTCATTCCTTGAATGTCTTGTCTTCTATCAAGAGATCAGGCATTTGATTGAATGATCCTGCATAAGCAAAAAAAAATTGTACCCCTTCTAAACAACTGATGTTTAGGCCTTGCTAAATTAGGTGTGAACATAATTTAGTAATAGTTAAATTGTAAATTCAAAATGACTTTATTTATCAAATAAATGCAAACCTCAGAATTATGCATCTAAATCAGAGTGTTTTCTGATTCAGGCATTTGTTTGATGTATCTTTCTTTAAAATATTGCAATTCTTTATGTATGTTTGTGAAAATGCTCAGGGTTTACATATAGGAATTTAATTGTTGTTGGATTGTTCATGATCATTTAGGCTTGTCATACGTGGATAGCAAAACGTTCTATCCTGTCTAAAACAATTTTTCTAACCCTATCTTTTCTATCTTTTCTCCAAAAAAAGATTTAAATAATTAGCATGCACGTAGTTATCTAAAGGAAATTGCTATTGATTTGCATAAATACTAGTGAATTATAAAGATCTTAGTAGTTTTTCATATAAATTTGAGATACAAAGTGAGTTTTATCCATATTCATGTAAAGCTTTGTAAGAAAGTAGTAAATACATGCAAAGAGAGGTTTACTTTGGTGAAATTTGAGATTATTTACATACAATAAACTAGTCCAGTCATCACAAGATACTTAAGTCACGTAAGGCCCCTTAAAACAAAACAACTTCGCATTGAACCCTGAGTGAATTCAACACAACCATGACCTAGTTAACGTAGACTTGGAATTGAGAAGTATTTCCAATAGTTCTCTATATTCTTCAATATAAGCTAAGATTCTTTGTGAATTTTATCTCTATTATGCTGAATAAAACCAACATCAACAATTATAAGACCTGATTTGATGAGATCCATACATAGCTTTATTTGACATCTTATACTTCACTTTCCCTTTTGTGCATATGGTTGGCTAGAGATGTTATTTTTCTTATAAGAATGCATACCTAAGATGATCACATATGGATGATGAAATTTGTTTTTTTGAGAATATATATATGAATGCAGGTGATGATATGCAGATACAAGAACACAAGTGATGCTAAAATAAAACTTTTACTTCTACTAAATGTCACGAGTTAGGACATTGATTTTATTACTTTGAGACTCCTTTTCTTATTTTGATATGAATGCATTGTGGAACAAACATGACTACTCTTTAGTATGATTTTCAATCCAGGGGATTGCAAGTTGTCCTGATATAAGAGACCTATTCAAGGTTGTGAGATGGGAGTTCAAAAACTAAAGTGGGGAGCCGGAGTGAAAATGGAGTGCTTCTGATTTTGGGCTTTGCTAAAGGCTAAACACTAATCCTTATCTAGATAAGATAAGCTGACAAGCTTTCAACTTAGACAAGTAACAAATTTTGATGTTCACTAGACTTAGATCATAGATGGCAAGAAAGATAGACCTAGGGTAAAGGATAAATAGGAAATAACAAGGTTCCTTAGATAGAAGATGGTCCTAGAAATTACTAGATTCTCGGCTTTGCTCATCTAGTGCATGTGTGTGCTTTGTACCTTTCTTTCTCTGTTTGAATGTCACCCTTGAGGCTTCGAGCTTAGACTGATCTCCACCCAAGAGTATGAACATTCAACAATCTTTTCTCTTTCACTCTTTTTTTGTATATCTCTCTCTCTTTTTTTTGCTTTTTCATTTTTTTTTGTATTTTCTAGAATGCCTCACTTGATTTTCTCATTTTTTTGGATTTTTGACTTTTTAAGAAATGAATGCTTTTTTGAACTTTTTGGTATGCAAGCTTGATCTCTCAATTCTCACTTTTCTCAATCACTCTTATTTTGATCACTCATTTTTTTATTCACTTGGATTTTAGATTGATTCCTTTAGAGTTTTGATCCTCCTGATGTTTTTGGCCAAGAAAGATAAGGGGCTAAGCACCACCTAAAGTTTTTGTAATCTTGTCAGACTTCTCTTCTACTAGGGAAGAAATGGGAAGGTCTTCTTGCAAGCTTCCTTTGAACATTGTAGGTTTGAATACTAACTTTGTTTAGACCTAACATATTGGCTCATTAAGACTAGGATCAGTGTAAAGCTAAGAGCTAGGTTTTGGTTAGAATCACTAGGAATGAAGGGGGATATAGTGATTGTGAATATGGGGAATCTCTTGGTCCTAAAAGGATGACGTATATCTAGGCAATAGTAGACTCCTTACTGAAAAGAAAATAGTATAAGAGCAAGTCATTGATAGTAATGCAAGATGCATAGAATGATGCTAAAATGCAAGAAACAAATTGTTTTTGACATTTTTTATTTTTATAATTTTTTTGGATTTTTATGTTTTATGATTTTTATGAGATGCCAAGTTCTTTTCCTTCCATTTTTGCACTAGAGGTAGTGTCTTTTTGGATGTCTTCCCTAACTATTTATGGACCTATCCAATTTGGTCTTAAATTTTCTTGAAAGCCTTTACAAGGAAACTCAAAGATTGGTGTAAAAATGTTTTTGCATTCAGTGAGGAGTTTTGTGTACTCACATGTTTCATTGTTTGATGATTTTCCCCTTAGCTTTATTATATTATGTTCTTGTTGAGTTCCCATGTTTGTTTTGAAATTTTGAAGGGTAATTGGAGTTGGTGTTGACTCTCCTAGTTTCTGTGTGGATTATGGTTCTTCTTCTTTAGTCATGATTTCAATAATAGGGATGTTTATGTCTGGTTCAATTGGAATGGCCACTAAGTTGAATGGAGCATAAGACTTTGTTTAGCTGGGATCAAAGGGGAATTCTCCTGTTGCCCCCTTTCTATACATTTTGAGGTCTTGGCTATGTTTACAACTTATTTTGATGTCTCTCCTTTTTTAAAAGTGTTGATTTTGTGGTCATTGGTAGTTTCCATGGTCTTTCCCTTCTTTTTAACTTTTTCAACTCTATAAATGCTAAAAGGATCAGGGTCTCCTTTGATGATGTGAGTTTGTCCCATCTGCGAGAAGTGTATTTCTTGAAATAGTGTGGAGTGAATGGCCCTCATCCTATGGATCCAAGGCCTTCCTAGGATCATGTTATAAGTGGTTTCTTCATGGATGACATAAAATTCCATTAGGAGGATTTTGGGACCCAATGTGATTTGAAGATTGACCTTACCCATGGTTTGAGTGTTTGGGTTATCATGAATTCTAAGGATGGAAGTTTGTTTTGTGATTTGTGTTTTGTCATAACCTGTTCTTTGAAGAAGTGAAAAGGAGACTATGTTGATTGCAGACCCATCATCAATCATTACACGTTTAATGGAATAGTCTTGAACTTGGAATATCAGATGGAGGGAGAGGTCTCCTTGTTTAGATATGTCATTGTCTAAGGGTAACTTTTCAAAATCAAATTTTGAAGAACACTTTTCACTTGGAGTGTTTTGAACTATATGGCCTAGATCTAAGGATTTGAGGAGAGCATTCTTGTGTGAAGGAGAACTTTTGATAAGCTCTAGCATGTGAGAAAAATTTAAATTTTTGGAGGTGTCATATGGTCATTCTGGTCTTTCTATGACACAAATTTCTTGATCTTTATCCAATTCCATAGGGCTTAAGGTGTTTTGATCAAAGGTGTTGGGACAAAGTTTTTCATCTTGTGAGAATGTGTCCATGAATGCCTCTTGTTGATGTTTTGGGAGGTTTGATATGAAGTGATGGTACCCCCAACATGACTTGATATCATGCCCCCTTCTCTTTTGAAATGAGCAATATTTATCATGATTGTGATCTCGAGGTTTATGATGATTGTTGTACAACTTCTTGTCAATTCTCAAGGGATAGTTGTTGGTATTTTCATTTCCCAAATTTGTATGACTATTGTTGTCATAATTGTAGTTCCTTAATGGTGAAGTGTTTGTTGATCCATCTACATCTTGATCATTTGTTGAGGATTTGTCATTTGTATCATGGTTTATCAACTTTCCATTGGAATCATACTCCCTTCTTTTTCTATCAATAGTAGCTTGGTCAATTCTAAGGGCACTTTCGAGTGCTTCTTCATGTGATTTGTAAGGGAGTTTTTGGACTTGTTCTCATATGTCATTATTGAGAGTATGTAAGAAGAGGTCACAAAGTTCTCTATGATCCATGTTTGGTGCACTTGTTGAAGAATAGAGAACTTTCCTCCATCGTGGGATAAAATGTAGTTGGCTTCTTGTTTGATTGTTAAAAATTCCCGTATTCCTGTCTTGACTAGTTATTTTATGTCAAAGGCAGACACAAATTGATCAATGAGTTTCCTAAAAGAGTGGATCGATGCTTCTAGAAGTTGATAGTACCAATCTAGAGCAATACCTTCTAAAGTTTTTGGAAAAATCTTTGCTACCACCCCATCCCAAGGAAGGAGTTCTCACACTGCCATGATGTAAGCCTTGATATGAGAGTTGGGATCACCCTCTCCTTTAAATTTTGGAAGCTTGGGGAGAGCATGTGGTAGTATTACTTGACAAATGTTGTAGTCAAGAGGCTCTTTTAAATACTCAAGGTATGTTCCTAAGAGGAAGTTATGTGTAGAGGATTTTGTTCCTCCAAACATTAGCCCTTCAGGCAGAGCTTATTGCATTTGTTGAAAGGGTATGCTAGATTGTTGATAACCTAAAAAATTTGGATGACTAGATGGTGTCATGTTTATGTTTTGAATATTGGGTGGGATTGTTTGTGGTTGATTTTGCATCATAGGATTCCCACCTAATTGATTGAGACTTGTCATGTTGGATTGTAAGGGCAAGGGAGGGTTGAATGCTTTGTTATGTGTGTCATACAAATGGGAGTTTAGATGAGGGGTATTTTGTGTTGCCCCCTAGTTTGATTCAATTTTATCAATGCAATGATTTCCTTGTGCCCTAGGTTTTTCTTGAATTTCCCTTTGACAACCATTTCTAGCTTTAAGGGTCCTGATCCGTTGGACCAATTTTTCTATAAGGCATGTGAGTGAGGCTTCTTCCATTCTTTGAGTTTTACAACCTCAAGATGTATTACTTTGTGTTGGGGTTTGACTGACCCTACTTGTTCCTTTTGATGACACTTCACATTTCATGGACTTTTTATCTTGATGTATTACATGGGGAGGTTTGTGTGCCCCCCCAAGTTTCTTGTAAGATTTTCTTTTGATAGCTCACCTCATTATCTATTTGGGTAGCTATTTTCCTTTGGCTTCTTACGAGTTGGTCATGTTAATATATTTTGCATTCTTGGCAAGTTTTGATTTCCTCAAGTTGAATGACCATGTTTTCATATGTGGGGTTGTTAAAAACAAATAAGTTGTGGGGCATCTGTTGCATGTCCCCTGAATTTGAATCCACCCTAAATTGATTTAATGATGCAAAAAAATGTGAAGAGACTCTCTCAAAAGTTTTTCTTTTTCATGTCGGGTTCACCAAAATATGTATGCTCAAAATCATGACCTCAGTTGTCTGGGGCTGTCAGGTCGAATTTTGGCACACACACAGACCCTTTCCTCCTTGCCATGGGGTGATCTGCTACATCACTCTCTCTTGTGGAAGTAGCCAATTGAGAGGAGGTGAGACACGACGGGGGTCTAGCTCATTAGAGAGCTAGACTTCACGGAGAGTGGTCGGCACGTCCTATGGCCTTTGTTGTTGTGTGCTAATGTTTATGTTTCGTTTGATGGCTGTCATTGTAGAGATAACCCTATGACCCGAAGGATCACTAGTTACTCTTTGTCTATTTAGGTTTCTACTGTTCCAAGCCTCTGTGTGGGTAAGCCGTTACTTCCATTGATGACTTCTTGTCTTTCAATTTGTTGAATGATTGCACATTGTATTTGAGCTTGTCTATGTTCTTCTATCAATAGGAGGACAAATGGATCTTGTTGTGGCAAGGTAAATGTCTTTTATTGTGATCGTAGATGCTTTTCCTCAACCTCACCGAGGAATGCCCTCACCCACTCACCTTTTAATCCTAGGCACATTTGCGAGCCAAGACAAGGGATAGGTGTATGTGGACTAGTCTTGACTAGACTTTAGGGTTTTGACCTAGAGTTTTAGTTAACCTAGGGTTTAGTTGTGCATTGACTTTTGTTGACCTTGTGATGTTATCAAGGGTTTGACTTTCATTGACAGTGGTTCACCTTGTGATAATATCAAGGGTTTGCAAGTTATCTAAATACCTAATGTTTTTATTCTTTTCTATATTTTTATGCATGCAAAGCTATATGAAGTGCAAACTTGTTTTTGTGCTTTTTTTGAATATTTATGGAAATAAAGATGCTTTTTAATCTAAGAAAGGAAATATGAATGCAATTTAGAATGAGCTTAATCTAATGCAATTATTCTATGTTTTTGGCGTTTTCAAATGTTTTAAAACAATTAATCTAGAAAAGGAAATTGCAAGTAATTGAATTTAACTAAGAATGTAAATTACTTCTAAGATGCTAGATCTAACCTTTCTATAAAAAAGCAAATGAATTACTAATCCCAAGAGCAATTTCAATTTTCTAATTACTACAAATTGACAAAAGCATAGTGTTGATGTATGTTTTTACACATGCACAACAGATTTAAAATTCATAAAGGAACCTTAGCTATCTTGGAAAATATGAAGAATTCATTAAGAATTTTTAATCTCAATTTTCTATATGATCAGGTCTTAACCATGTTGGATAGGTCAGCAGTTCATTGTGAAGTTGTTTGTTCAAGGAGCCTTACGTGGCTTAAGTGTTATGTGACTATTGGACTTGTTCAACTTATGTAAATGATAACAAATTACATTGAAATGAGTGGTCCTTTGCATATATTTACCATTCTCTTACAAATCTTTACATGACTTTCAATAAACATGCTTTGTATCTTTATGAAAACTGCTAATGATCTTTGAAATTCACAATTATTTATCTAAATCAATAGCAATTCACTTATGATGACTATGTGTATGCTAATTATTAATATTATTGGTTAAAAAATAGAAAAGATAAGGTTCAAAAACATGGTTAAACTACCATACAATTCTCTGTTACTCACACATATAAGCCTGCTTATCATGATCAATCCAAAAGTAGTTAAATTCTCATATGTAAATTCTGAGCAGTTTCACAAATTAACATATGGAATTGTAGTTTTCAAGGGAAAATACATTAAGAATACCTAAAGCAACTAACACTCTGGAATAGATATAGAAAGTTGATGTTTGTATTCATTAATATACGTTAGCCATTTCAAATTTACAATATCTTTATGACTTCAAAATCTCTTGAATGAATCAACAATAAAATCAACACTTACAGATGCTTTCTATAGATGTAGAAAGGAGACATGACATTCCACAGACTCCTCACTCTAGACAACAGCTGAATTTCTTCCCTACAACTATGCTCAAAGCACTATTCTCTAGTAACTTCTCTTGCATACCCTATGTACTTTCAATGCTTTCGTGTATTCCTGTGTGCCTAAATAAAAGTAGCAGGGCCCATTATATAGATTTGAATCCCCATTTTCTATGGTTATAAAAAATACAAACCAACAGATCCCCTTCACTCTACATAAATCAATGGTGAAAGAAAAAGCCCGCCCAAAATATCTAAAAAGCATATTCCATTTATAGCACAAAGGATGTTGTTAGAATCTTTTTGAAACCTCAAAATATCTCCTTAGTTAATGTTCTCTACCTCAAATTTTCTTTTCACCTCTGCGACCTCCAAATCCTAATTTGATTTGGCTCTATAAATTCTCCTTGCCTTTGTAATTTCTTTCACTTTCGCTTTGTATACTCTGGTGTATATCTCTTGTATACCTGATAAAACATACAAAAATAGACCTCATTAGTTCATGAAATGGATTAGAATTATCATCAGTTCTGTCTTTGTATCATCTTTCTTACACATCACTTTTTTGTATATCGGATACCACCCCAAGATACATACAAAACCAAACCTCATTGGTTTATGAATTGAATTTGAAATTGTTATCTATTTTGGCTTTGTATATAAACCATATGTATTACCTTTTGCATCTCGGATACAAACAAACTGCCATACATAAAAAAAAAGATGTTTGACTTAGACTTTCTTTATTTTGTTTATGTATCTATAGGCTCAATTTAACTCTACTTGACATATGAGACTACATTTTCCTTTATATATTGCTACATTCACTTTTGCATACATTCTTGTTATACCCATGTGGGCCCCACTTGTATTTCATAATGTTTGAGTTTATTGTGAAGTCTAGCTTTGTATCCTCTACATTTATATTACATACATTTCCTTTATGCAACCGCGGATCTCACAGAAGTCCACAATGTTTAACCTTTGTTTTGCATTCGACTATGTATCAGAATATTAAATACAAACCTTTATGCATACAAATATGCATATTATTTTACTTATGTTCTCTAGGTTCGATTTAATTTGTCTTTGGATCTAGGTATGCATACCTTGAAACTGTATAACAAATATAAACCTTTATGAAATGTACCCTAAAAGGTTTTCAGGCCCAACTTGTATATTTTGAAGTTGTATTGGTGAATAATGTTTTAGTTATACAAATGTACGTTATACCCTGAATTGGATATTTCCTGACATCCACGAATACATATTCTAGATTTGTGTATCCTATATAAGCATTTTCAAATTTCAGCCTTTTATACACCATATTGTAAAATGTTGTCAGGTCTGGTTATGTATATTCTATTTTCATACTTAAGATACAAATGCAAAAAAAGGTGAATAAAACCTCACTGTATATTAAGACCCAACAAACATAAAACCATGAATTCAATATATATGCAAACAAAAATTGTATACGAGATACAAATCCACTCAACTATTGAATTTTCACAAAAATTGTAGAACATTCAAAATACATGGAATTTTCAAGCCACTCAGAAGGTAACCTTAGCTCATTTTACAAGTTCACTTCACTGACCACAATTATTCTCCCAAATGCACTATCCATTTTTTACTCTCAAGTACCCAGGATATTTTGCCTATACCACCCCACAAACCAAACAAACCCACACAAAAGCAAAAAGCAAACACGGGGTCCTCATTTTGCTTCTAGGTTAAATGGGGCATGTTGTGAACATCACAACAACTAGCAACCAAATAAAACAACTAAATTCAAACAACTACAAACAACAAAATGCCATAAATCATAAATTTCCAACTTTCTTATATGCAAAAATTTCACTTAATCATAAAAAGCATGTATTCACTAACCCAAGAGAAAAATCCAAAGGAATTTAAGTTTGTGCGATTGATTTATTCCCTTTCTTTAGAACAGACTTAGAAAATAGCAACTGTTTGCATTAAACTACATAGATGGATTTAACCCTTTAAGCCAACCAGATAGAACCTTGTTGCCTGTAGGCGTCCATAGCCTCGACAAGGTTATCACTATAATCTCCCCAAATAGAGCCCCACTGCCAGCAAGCATCCATAGCCCCGGTGGAGTTATCTGGTAGCCCTCATATCTTTCAAATGATGTCTTTAGATCATTCATTTCATACTCATCATTAATACTTCTGATATTGCAATAAAGCTCATGTTTAATAGATAATAGAATCCTATTATGTGGGGTGGAGATTATAGTGGTAGAAAAGGCAAACCTTTAGATTTTTTACTTAATGCAAGTGTCTACTATTCCCCAAACCTACTCCTAGAATTTTAAAATGTGTATTTATATGATTCCTTGAATGTTTCAACTTGTTGTAGTTGAATATAATTTTTTCACAAACCAAATAAGCAAACTACATTTATGAAAGTCACAAGTTATGCATAAATGTCAAATGGTTCCTATAGTTCTACAAATTCTACTATTTTCAATGGTTGCAATCTACTCCTGTATACCCTAAATTAAAATGAGGACCACAGTAAACAGAAAAACAAACCAACAAAACATCAACCAAACAAACAAAACAAACCCAGGGAACAACTACTCTACCAGATTATAAACAAGAGACTACAAGGCAAAAGAAACTTAGGATAACATCCAAAAACACTCATATTTACATGCCTTTTCAGAACATGCAGGAGCATTAGGGCATTAGTTGCAGTTCTCATGCTAGCAAATTTATCCTTAAATTCTAAAAATTATTCATTTATTCTAAATTTTCCGTACTTGACAGAATAATCTTTAATGATTAGTAATTGAGGAAGTTCATTATGTTCATGACTAATCCATTTACATGTTTTATCCTCTGAATTTCCATAATCAAAATAATACTCAACATCATTCACTAGGAAAAGGAAAAACACAACCTGGTGCATTTCTTATTCTGCTGGACATGCTTGTTTGCTGCCACCTAGTCCTCCATTTGACTTTGTATTTTTGTTTCTTAGCTCAATGTCTTGTCCCACCTCAACCTTGAGGATGTTGAAGGTCAGGAACATTGATGGGGGGGGGGAGTGAATCAGTTTTCTAACAATCTTTTGATGCACATTAACTTTCAACCATTTTCTATAATTAATTAAGAAAAGGCATAACATGCATATGAACAACAACCATAAAAACATGACACATAGACACCAAGATTTTTACGTGGAAAAACCAAAATGGGAAAAACCACGGAGAGGATTAGCTCTCAAATATATATTTCAATTTTTAAAAACAATGATGCTCAGGCTTGGTCACTCCACGGGCCTGGAACATGCTGGCTCACTGCCATGAAGTACAACTAGGTCTAGCAGGCTCACTACCTCAACCCTAAACCTAGAAAGATTACAATAAGGGTTGTTAAACTCTAATGGAGGCTCACTTTCAGGCTCACTACCTTGATGAAGAAAGCTCACTACCAAGTACAAAGCAAATTGCACATGAAAACTGATTACTGCATAAGTATCTGTCACTATGCCAGGGTGCAGTCATTTAGCAATTGAATTCTGAATCCCAAGTCTTCATCACTACTGATCTTCTAACTCTGCTCTGCTATTCACATGCACACATCAATCACATACTCATCTTGTCCCTCACAACTGAAATTCATCTCCTTTTTATATCGGCATCATGATTTGATCCACAATCAGGTTGGCATCCAAGAAATGAAATGTGTACATAGAAAGATGTAGCTTGTCGGCTTAATCCAATGCACTATATGTTGTGTGGACCCAAATCTTTGGTTAGACATGTTCATATTGGTTGGCTGTAATCATTCAATCACTTACATACATACTTCAAACAATATCTCTTCTCTGCACAAAGATTTATCATACCAGTCGGCATGTTCCTTAAGAGCATGCTTAGTAGGTCCATCTGTTTACTTACAACTTTTACTACGGATCACAAAACACCTCCAAAATAATATCAAGGACTCTTGACACATTCCCAATCTTACCCTCAAAACTGCAAGGCATGTTATCATCTTGCCGAGAATTGTGGACCATCAGAACTCAAACTCTGTCTCTGTCAAACACTGTACCAATACCTAGCAGCTTGTAACTATCATTCTGGTGGACTTCAAATCTTATAACTCTAGATTTAGACACTTCATACACGTGTTTACAACACCTCAAATCTACATAACAAAATACTTACATGTAGAGGAATGCGAACCATTACAATGTGCCATGTTCACTGTCTTTGTTATACCTCTGTTCATCTGGACTTAGATAATTCTTCCAAATGACTTCCGGAGGAAGTCAGGACTTAATCTTTGGAGCATAGGATCATCAAACAATTACTAACATCATTCCTGAACTGCATTACCAGATCATCATTTGTGGAGGCATACTGACCCATTTACTGTGCTCTACTCTGTGTATACCCATACTTAGTCATTTTCTGTCAACTGGACTTGAAATCTAATATGTCATTATGGAGAAATGTCTTCTTTTCATGCTGATGAAACTTCTAAGCCTTGTTGCCATCAATGACAACATACAAATCTATACCTGAGCAGCGTCTCTTGCCAACAATCTCCCCCTTTGGCATTGATGGCAACACTTCGTGAAAAATGCTTGACTGTTGTCTCTTACTATATACTCTTCATTCTCCTACTCCCCTTGAGATGCTTATTCATTTTTCACTGATCTTCTTCTCTACCTTTGACGTGAATGGCAAAGGGTGTTATCGAAAACCAAAAATTTGTCAAAATTTCAAAAAAACTATGTACTCTGCCGCATTTTTACAAGTACAATCTTCATCTTAATTTGTGACTGAAGGCAAAATGTCACTATAGATAGTCTTTATCAGAGCTATCTCTCTGTTCCATCTACTCCTTGCACTTTCTAGGATATGGACATGGCCATTCATCAGAAAAAACTTGCTTCTCTGCTCTCTGCACATCTGATGGTGTATCAACTAGTGCAAGTGATTTCATGGCTTCATCTGCCAAATTGGTCATGGAGTCAATTTTTGGATTATCTGTCCCCTTAGCTGGCACAACTTGTCTCTAATTTCTCCCCTTTTCTTCATTAGAGAGCTCAAATCACTATGAATGCTTGCAACTTGGGCTTCTTTTGCATTTATTGACTCAACTATCGTATTATGTCTCAGAGATATTAAGTAATTTGAGTTCCAAACCTTTTGTTTTATCTTTTAATTCCTTTGTAACTTTTGGCCAAGATAGGCAAAATTTATAAACTTTACATGCTTCTTCAATGGCACTGTATACCTTTTATCACATTTTCTAGTGTAGTTTTATCTTTTGTTAACATAGCCTTTAACTCAATCAATTTCTTTTCATCAAACTCTTTCCTAACTTTTGCTTCTACAGATTTTTCAAAAGACTCAAAATGTGCACTTATAGAGTCTAATAGCCCTTTGAGATGGTCAACAGAAGATAGTGAGGTGTCCTCTTGAACAATTGGCATTATCTTCTCCAGAATGTTGGATGCATCATTGATCAATTTACTGTATTGGTCATGAGATTTTAGCATTTGTTCTTGTGCCTTGGCCTAAACAATAGATACTAACTTGAATTTTTCTACAGGTGATAATGAGGCCAAGTTGATTGGTCCTTGAAGGACTTCAAACTCATCTGCCACTTGTTGTTTGCCAGAACCAACTGAGACATCTGCAGTGTCTCTTGCTTTCTCAGATATTTCTTCCTGATTCCATTCCAGAGGACACATGTCCATATTTTCTTGCTGATCTGAGTTTTGCTTCGATGTAGGGATTTTCTCAGCTTGGTCAAGTTCTTGATTATCAACTTTGATCTGCTCATCAATTTTCTCCTTGCTTTCTAGACTTGTTCCAGTTTTATCCTTTTCAGCTATGTCTTGATCATTAGCAGCAGGGGTTTGATCAAATACTGAAGGATTTGTATCAGTTTGCTCCAAGCCTTGATCCATGCTGACTTCCATAATAGATGTGTTATTTACAACATTTGTTTCTTTATTGTCATTGATGGTAGGAATATTATTTTTCTTTAATGCAGCCAAAGTTATCTCCTTTGTTTCTTTGACCACTTTATCAATTTCTCCCAATACCAATGAGTTCATTCTTCTCTTGGTTTCGAAGGCATTTTTTATTTCTTTTTAGATTTTGGCCTTCTCCTCAGGAGTGTTCTCTCAACTCAACAACTTTTGCCATAGCTGTTTCTTTTCTTGTACTCATTATGTTGCCCAGGTTGTGTGGAAGACCAGTAATAATTTCAATCAGAGCCTTATTGTAGAGGTTTAGGTATTCTACAAGAGCAATCTCAATGATCCTCTTATCTGGATCATTGTATTCATCATACAACTGAGCAATGGCTTTCAGATTGCCATCCACTGTTATGGCTTTGAGAACATCTTCAAGGCTTATAGTTCCTTCCTCTATATGAGGCTTATATTTCTTTAACTTTTTCCCAGATCTATTCTTACCAAAGGGTTTCTTTTTGCTAGTTCATGTGGCCTCAATCTTCATCTCCTTTACTTCCTCATCTGATTCTGTTGCTTCTTCATCAACAACTATACTTACATGCATTCTCTTGGCCTTAGTCTTCTTTCTTTTGGAACTGGTGGTAGGTGTTTCCACATTTGTAGATGGTGTGGAACTAGAGGGAGTGGATGTGGCTTCTGCAGAGGTGGAGGCTTTGGTTTTTATTTTTGACTTCTCTAGTTTTTCTAGCTCACTTTTGGGTTCTTTTGGAGCTACAGATGATTCACCTTTTCTCTTTTCTTTTGTTTCCTTAAAAGCATGTGCCTTTTCCCTTGCCTTTGCCACTTCTTTTGTGAATCCATGTTTTATGGAAATTTCTTCTACCACTTTCCTCATTTTCTTAAAGATTTCAGGTTTTCTTACCTAAACATGAATTTTAGCATGCAATACCTTATAAGTCCCAAATCTTTCTTCCTTTGGATCTCTGGGTTTGCTTAGCATATATTTACCATAGTTTTATCTCCATCTACCTCATATCCCATAAGCATAACCCAGACCATTCTGGGCTCAATAGTCTCCATCAAACACTAATCTTTTGTCACAATGAAGAAGATTGTATCCTTGTATTTTTCAACAACTATTTTGGGGATTCTTTCTCTATCTTGCATTGATCTTTGGAAGCTCTTGAAATAACCCCATAGGGCTATATTCTGTGCATCAATGGTGCCTATGCTACTCAACAAATTTCTAATTTGGATTGCAACAGGTTTATCATTGGTCCATAATAGGTTCTTCATACTAGGTAGCTCTTGCATAAAATAGAAAAATAAACACATGATCAGTGTGCCAAATTTGAAGGGATATTTACCTTCTTTTGTCTTCTTTAGGTTATCCATTACTTGTTGTCGAAGCAATTCATAGATGTTGTTAAGGGAAACTTGGATCAAATATGAATAATAAATATAATCAATATCAAAATACCCAAAACTCAATGAAATGGTGAACTAAAGAAGATTCAATAAACAATGAACAATAACAAAGCAAACCTCCTTAATTCGAAGCTTCCATTGATGGCCTATCACAATCGATCTTGCATGTATGAAATAGGGCCCTTAGAGAGTGCACTTCCTTGCTATGCTTCAAGAATGTCAATTTGGAATGGCTATGATAATACCGCCATGAAGAGGAGCTTCACAACGATGGTAGTGGTGCATAGTAACGAGTGTGATCACAAGCAATGAAGGAATTGGTGCCAAAGGCGCACTGTAATTCCTGAAGAGTAACGATACTAAAAGCTTGGATGATTGAAATGGAAGAATGAGGTTCAATTTATAGAGTTGTGAGAGAGAAGATCAATGGTATAGAGAGAATGAGAAGATCAACGGTTGAGAACAATTGAGGAACGTGCAACGAATAAGAAAAAGACATGTGTCTTGCTTTCTTTTGTATGGGAGGATTTGCTAAGAATAAAAGAATGAGTTAAAGCAATTAAAAGAATATAATAATTAGTTAAGTGATTTAAAACAAGAAGACGAGATTTGCATGAGGATAAGAAGATATTTTGCTTTATTAAATATTAGGAATATTTAATTGCATGTGCAAAAAGATTGAATTATATTTAGAGATAACTCAATTTAGAAGAAAAAGACAAATAAATATTTGATTTATTTAAATTTAGAGAAGATATTATTGGAAGAAATAATTAAATAATTGGAATTATTTAATTTAGAAGATTAGAAAGCAAATTAAATAAATAAATTTATTTAATTGTTGTGCATGATTTGGAAGAATAAATAAAATATTTGATTGTATTTTATTTTTGGAGATTGAGAGGATTTAAATAAATTTGATTTGATTTATTCAAATTTGGAAGAATGAATTGATTTAATTAAATAATTAAGAATTATTTAATTGTTTGGAAAGAATTGAATTAAATAAAGGATTTTATTTAATTGTTGGAAGAATATGAATTAAATAAATAAATAAATTTATTTATTTATTGATAGAGGAATTAGAAGAGAATAACTATTAAGAATATTTATTTAGACCGAATCGTGTCTTTTTTAGGTGTATACATTTTTCCCCTCTTTGATGCAATGCAATTTACGGCGTTGCTTCAAAGAATAAATAGTCTGATAATGATACATGCCCTAGTTTGCCCCTGGTACAGGTTATGAAGATAGGATGCCCCCTCGGGAGATTGGATGAGATGAAGGCAGAAGGATGAGAGATGGAAAATCTCACGAAGACGAAGGGAAACTAGGTTAGGTTTGGAGGAAACAGGATGCGTTTCTGAGAAACGGGAAGAAAACTGGAAGAAACAGGTGCGGGAAGTAGTCATAGTCACCACCTAGCCAGATTAGGGTTTGCATGCTATATATAGGAGCTGGGTCGACAAGACAATTCATTTGCACACTTGTCTTAGTTTGATTTGCCTCAGAGAGCTTAGATTAGCATAGAGCAGTCAGCACGAGGATGGACATTCCATGCGAGGAGCATCGATTCGAGTGAGTCTGTTGATTCGACCGGCCAGCAGAGACAGGACCCCCGGTATGTATCTCAAAAAATTTCTCCTAGGGTCGAGTTTGATAGAAATAAATGCTAGGAGAAAAATAGGATAGACAAAAGTGCTGAAACACAGTTTGGCGCATATGCCACGCAAAACTATGCATGCATAGTTCTGTAGCGCATGTATGATATGAAGCAGTGCATATGTGAAAGCTGCGCATGTATAGGTTTAGGTGGCACATGCATGATTCTGCAGTGCTTTTACGGTATGTAGTAGCGCATGCGACGGGGCAGCACTTTTATAGCATAGGACGGTGCATGCATGGATTCTTGTAGCGCTTTTGCCAAAAGTGGCCCATGTATCAAAAAATGGTGCATTTGTTAAGAAATGGCGCATATGATATAGATAAGAAGATTACTTAGCAAAAATTGACTCGATTGGCATCCTGTTTGATGTGTCAATCGATAAGCTATCTCTGAGATTGTAGGAATCTAGTCAAGAGATGTAGTGTGCTATTTTGATCAATTTGAAATGCTAAGTTAGTTGATATGGTTCTATAGATATGTTGAGTATGGTACTAGCAGCTTTAGGTTGATGCCTTGCATTGCATGCTTGCAGGAGGATATACAAGATACGCTTCAGTATAGGGAGCAGTTCCCTATGCCTATGTTGCAGAGATACATGCTGACTAAGATGGATAGAGAGGTGCTCGGTGCTATGTGACTAGATTAGGTTTGCTTCATGCTTGAGGTTTAGGTGAACCGTGGGTTGCTGACTACTGTAGTGGAGAGGTTCCATAGCGAGCATGGGACTTTCCACTTCCCCACTGGTGAGATGACCATTACTTTGGAGGATGTGTACAGGATCCTCCATTTGCCTATTCAGGGAGAGCTTGTGGAGTACGATCCACAGAGGGACGTAGGACTTGCTGAGTGCAGGTGGGTGTTCGATGACCCTGAGCCAATCAGGTAGGTCATCCCTTGGCAAGATATCTGTGACTGTTATGACTACTTCCCAAGGATTGTAGTA
The DNA here is from genome assembly GCA_027924645.1 of Cunninghamia lanceolata. Taxonomy (NCBI): domain Eukaryota; kingdom Viridiplantae; phylum Streptophyta; class Pinopsida; order Cupressales; family Cupressaceae; genus Cunninghamia; species Cunninghamia lanceolata. The sequence continues at coordinate 7,421,699 of BSBN01000596.1, forward strand.
GGATTGATCGAAGGCATTGTATGCCCCGATAGGAGATCACATGGGTTCCCCATTGGATGGGGTCAAATCATGGAGAGGATGGTGACAGAGGGCACCCGGTATTCTTGGGGCGTCTGTGTGCTAGCACACCTATACCATGATATGCATCAGGTGGTATATCATAGAAGTATGAGCCTATCTGCAGGCATGTCATTGCTACAATTTTGGCTATGGGAGCACATAGTGATCATGAGGTCGATATGTGTGTTTGACAGACAAAGAGGAGAGCCATATAGCTATGGCTATGTAGGAGTGATTTCCCAACATAGGCTGGGGAAGCTTGAGTATTGGTGGCATGCTTTGGATGGAGTAGATGTGGTCGAGTGGCGACCATATCTAGACTGCGAGCCATGGGAGAATGAGGCAGATGAGCTACCTTACTGCTATCAGACGCGGTGGCTGATAGGGCAGACACGGTTTATACTAGAGAGACAGATCATTGGCCAGGTACAAAGATAGTTTGGGAGGAGGCAAGGCATGCCACAAAGGTAGGCTCAATTTGCTCGGACTCATGCCGAGAGGCTCAGATGGGGACCGATGGCATCCTATGAGGAGGCACTGACAGAGTTTCGACAGACACCATATGTTAGATGGGATATGAGGAGGGAGATAGCAGACACTGGGATGACTGAGGATTACGAGGATTGGTTCATTGTGCACCCATTTCTGAGATACTCAGGGCCTGGGGTGATGGTGCCTTGGATAGATGAGGTGGACTTAGATGATGAGGGCCAGGTTGGAGGAGGAGGAGAGGGAGAGGAGGATGAGGAGGTGGCAAAGATGGGGGAGATGATGGAGATGACAGAGGTCAACCTAGATAGTAGAGGAGAGGCGGGGAGGACCTTCCCACACCTAGTAGGTAGTGCCACCATAGGTCCCACAACAGGCACCACAGTAGGCACCGTAGGTATAGATACTACCACCTCAGCAGGTGGCACAGCAGCAAGGACCTTAGCCACAGGGGTAGGGATAGGCACAGGTAGCCCAGGGTCTAGCACAGTCAGACATCCAAGAGAGCACTATAGCCACCTTGAGGGGAGAGATTAGGCAGCTGTGGGCATAGCTCAGGAGGGTTGATGCTCAGCGAGAGATAGAGGCAGAGGTCATTGCTGGGATCACTAGAGAGAGAGACATGGCAGATGCGTGGATACAAGTTATCTGAGTAGAGTGGGATACCGCAGTGCCAGCCCTAGGGACAGACATGACAAGAAGCTTTTTAGTTGGGCAGGTGCACCAGGCATAGGCACATCTAGCGCAGGCATAGACACAGCTAGCGCAAGTACATGGTGAGCTTACCAGAGCACAGGCTCAGGCACAATATTAGCGAGGGTTATACCATGGTGTTGTGCCAGCTAGTCAGAGGGCTTCGAGCTATAGGAGCTAGTCTATGGATCCCTAGAGAGCAGGTGGATCGAGGTCGGGAGCCTCTGTGATGGGTCCACAGCAGTATGAGGCTAGCAGAGGAGGAGGAGACACTGCTGGTAACGGTGGTCCACAGCAACAGGGATAACAGAGACTAGCAGATTTTGGATCCTATGTACCTTTTTACATTTTGAGAAATGTATCACCATCCTTGGGATGTATTTATTGTATATGACATTGACTCAGAGATGGGCCATTTTGATATTTATACATTTGGACATGTTTTTGATATTTATATGATGATGCAACTATTTAGATGCTCTCTATATGTATGAGTTATGATGCATTTCTATTGTATGATGAGATGTATGTGTTTATCTAATGCAGACTTAGATGTTTACTTGATGTTATGTGATGCTATCTAATGCAGATTTTTCATATGATGCTATGTGTTGCTATATGATCTAATGCAGACTTAGATGCTGTTTACTTGATATGTTTCTAATGTGTGTGAGTGCAAATGGTATCTATATGAATATGCAACTTATGTGATGCACTTATCTATGTTTTTGATATTTATTGTTTTGACACTATGTGATGATTGTATATGGATGACTTGATGCACTTACTATGTATGCAATTGATTTAATCATGTAAATGACTATCTCATGTGATATGATATGCAGCTATATGCTATGTTTTTGTGATGTCCAAATGTACTCTATTGACATAAAAATGATAGAATGATAGATAGAAGATTGATTGAATAGAAGAATGACCTAATAGAAAGATTCGCAAGCTTGACTTTGTATTGTTACTCTGCATTGTTTTGGATCTTTTATTATATGGGATATGGATGTATGATGGATGCTTTGATTTTGACATTTTGATGGTGCAAGTATTTTGAAGTGTTTATTTCATCATTGGGCAATTTTTTTGGTACTTTTTCCAAATGTTGTAAGTTAATACAAGCATCTAGGTATAATTGAACTGAGATGACCTGAGCATTGCTTACATGGATTTTGATTTAGCAAGTTAATACAAGCATCTAGGTATAATTGGACCAAGATGACCTGAGTATTGCTTACATGGATTTTGATTTAGCAAGTTAATACAAGCATCTAGGTATAATTGGACCGAGATGACCTGAGTATTTCTTGCGTATCAACAAACAAGGATTGCCCCCGTTCATGTTAGACCTTTGATGTCCTCGATGATCTTTTGTCGATCATGTCTTTAGACAAGGTTTCACATTACTAAAGCTTAATCCACAAACAACAAACAAAGAAAATAATTATGCCCCCATCAAAGCATCTCTAGCTTTTGGCATCCTTGAGTAGCATAGGAAACATGATAACAAAAAATCAAGACTCTGTACTTTAACCATATTTTTAATCCGCAAAACATTTTTGTATTTAGATGTGTTTATTTCTTGCCATAATTTGGGTAAATCATTTAGAAGGCCTTAGGAGTTTGCTTTGCTTTGGATAGGTTAATGTCCTGCGTTAGGATTTCTATTTGAAAGCAGGCTTTGCTTGAGCTTGCTTGCCTGGTGAGAAGATTTCACAATCTTTATTGGTGAGACGGACCCTAAGGGACTGACCTAGTGCCTCAGGGGCTCATTAGTAAATGGCCTTGCCTACATGACGACATAGAGGCAATGTAGTTCGGGGTAAACCCTAATGAACCATAGATGGACTAGAAGAAAGATGACAAGAAATAGGATGGATGGGACCGTGGGAGCCTCAGGGGCGCATTTGAGAAATGGCCTTGCCTACGTGACAATGCAGAGGCAACGTAGTTCCTGGACTTAGACCATGGACACCAATGAGAGACACTACACTAGGCTGACACTATGGATAGGATATGGGATAAAACCTTGGTTGACAAGGCAACAAAGAGACAGAGTATCAAGCCATGATAGGTTACCGTTAGGTTTTTATTATGGAATGAATATGGGTCGAATGGGACATGAGGAAAATGGACACAAGGTGATTGGTTTCCCAAAGATGGAGGAAGCGGTTTATCACAAGTAACGCCTGTTTACCAGGTTTTCAACACTTGCTTTTATTTGCACAAAAGCTAGAAAGTAAACATGATGCCTATTTGCCAGGTTTTCATCATGATACCTATCCAAGGCACCCGTTTCACAGGTTTTCACCAAAGGACAATTTTTTTTGGTATTTTTCTAATTTTTTTATTTTTTATTTTTATTTATTTATTTATTTTTGTATTTTATGCCCCACTTACATTGGGGTTCTCCTAGGTATAGAACTGGTGAAGATGCATGCTGTTGATTGGATCATCTAACAGCTCACCCTCTAATGTTGCTAACTGATATGCCCCCGATCCATAAGTAGGTACGATCACATAAGGCCCAAGCCAGTTAGGTTCAAACTTGCCTTTCTTTTCCCTATCCTACTAATTGCGGGGATTCTCTTTAAGTACTAGATCTTCAACCTTAAATATTCTTGGATGAACTCTGTGGTTATAACTTTGTGACATCATCTGTTGATATGCTTTGAGATGGTCAAAGGCTTTCTGTCTCCTTTCCTCTAGCAACTCTAGTTCTTGTAATCTGGAGACTCTGTATTCTTCATCTGATATGAGACCTTTTAACGACACCCTGAGAGATGGTAATTTGACCTCAATGGGGAGGATAGCTTCTGAGCCATAGATAAGGGCATAAAGGGTAGCACCTGTGGGAGTGTGTATATTGTTTCTGTAGGCCCACAGAGCAGGATTGACTTGGATGTGCCAATCAAGGCTAGCATCGTTGACTGTCTTTTTGAGGAGTTTCAAGATGGTATTGTTGGATGCTTCATCTTGACCATTGCCTTGGGGTAATAGGGTGTGGAGAAATGGTGTTGGATTTTGAATCAGTCATAGAGTTCTTAGACATCCTAGTTTTTGAAGGGTCTTCCATTATCTGTGATAATGGATGAGGGAATTTCATATTTGCAGATGAGGTAATTCAGGATGAATGAGGAGATTTGTTTACCTGTGACGGTGGTGAGGGGGATGGATTCAATCCACTTGGTAAAGTACTCAGTGCCGGTTATGATGAATTTATGGTTGTTGGATGAGGGTGGATGGATCTTTCCCACAAGGTCAAGTCCCCATTGGCAAAAGGGCCAAGGTGTTGTTAAAGGTCTCAACTCTTGAGCTGGTGCATGTATCAGGTTCCCATGTATTTGGCACTGCTTGTACTTCTTCACAAACTGGTATGAATCTGTTTCCATGTTCGGCCAGTAATAACCCAAATGCATGAGTTTCTTAGCTAAGGAAGGACTGCTAGAATGTGTCCCACAAATCCCTTCATGTACGTCTTGTAAGGCAGTTAGGGATTCTGCTCGTTCTAAACAATGGAGTAAAGTACCATCTAGACCACGTTGGTATAGGGTGTTGGCAATAATGGTATAACGAGAGGTTTGGCGTATAAAGGTTCATCGTTGGTTTAAAGATAAGTCAAGTGGGAATGTGTTGTCCTTGAGGTAAGTGTAGATCTTACTGTACCAAGGTGAATCAGATTCAACTAATAGGCATATGGAATGGGTCTCAGGAAGATCATAAGCTGGTTGTCGAATAGTTTCCACTAAGAACTCATACCATGACTCATTCTCTGGTATCTTGATAAGAGAGGAAATGGTCGCCATGGCATCTTCTTCTTTGTTCTCAATTTGAGGTAGCTGCTCAAAAGAAATGATCACAAAGTATCCCTTAAAGTCATCTACCATCCACTTGTATGGGACAAGCTTTTCATCTTTGGTTTGGTAATCGTCATTGACCTGATTTATCACTAGTTGGGAATCACCATAGACATGTAGCTCTTTGATTTTCCAATCTATTGCCATCTTGAGGCCAATGACTAAGGCTTCATATTCTGATATGTTATTGGTGCATGGAAATAATAGATGGTAAGACTTCGGTATGGTGTCACCATGAGGAGTTACAAACAAGATTCCTGCCCCCGATCCATGGTTTGTGTAGGACCCATCAAAGTATAGTTTCCACGAATGTGTTGAGATATTGAATAAAGATTCATCCAGAAACTCAAACTGCATTGGTGTGGTGTCCTGTAGTGGTGCATCCACTAGCTGGTCAGCAATGACTTGTCCCTTGATATCTTTTTTGTCTACATACTTAATGTCATATTCACTTAGGAGCATTACCCATTTGGCTAGGTGACCTGTTAGAGCTGCTTTTGTTAGTAGGTATTTTAGTGGATCTATTTTTGCAATAAGTTTGACTGGATGCACAAGCATATAATGCTGGAGTTTTTGGGAAGTAAAAACTACCATAAGACATGATCTTTCTATCTGAGAGTATTGCAACTCATAGCCCACTAATGTGCGACTGATATAGTAGATGGCTCTTTCTTTATTCTCATAATCTTGTTGTGCTAGAAGATCCCCAAGAGCTGTAGGTGTAGCATATATGTAGAGTATCAATGGTTTCCCTTGGATAGGAGGCATGAGAATAGGTGGATTCCTAAGATACTCTTTTAGTTTGTTGAATGCCTCTTCACATTTCTCATCCCATCTAAATAGAATGTTCTTGTGCAGGAGATGACTGAATGGTTGACACTTGTCTACTAGTTGTGATATGAATCTATGGATTGCTTGTATCTTGCCTTGTAAAGATCTTAGTTGTATAAGAGTCTTGTGTGGTGGCATGTCCATGATAGCCTTGACTTTAACGGGGTCCACCTCTATTCCATTTGCTGATACAATAAAACCTAGGAGTTTGCCTGAGGTGACTCCAAACACACACTTCTTTGGGTTCAACCTGACCTTGAATTGTTCTAATCTCTGAAAGACTTTCTCTAACACATCCAAGTGTGATTCTCTTATGAGTCACTTTGCTAGGATATCATCTACATAATCTTCCATGGTGACATGCATCATATCATGAATTATAGTGGTCATAGCACGTTGATATGTGGCTCCTGCGTTCTTTAGCCCAAATAGCATGACATTCCAACAGAAAGTGCCCCATGGACAAGTAAAAGCTATCTTATGCTAGTCTTCTAGTGTTATCCTGATCTGATTATATCTTGAGAAGCAATCCATGAGAGATAACATGGTATGCCCTGTTGTTAAGTCAACTATGATATCTATATTTGGCAACAGAAAATCATCCTTGCGGCAAGCTTTGTTTAGATCTCTAAAGTCATTGCATAGTCTAACTCGGCCATCAGGTTTGGACACTGGTACTATGCTGGAGACCCATTCTGGATAGTCTATAGCTCTGATGAACCCTACATCCAGTAATTTCTTGAGTTCTTCTTTTACAAGTAGTGCTTTGTGTGGATGCATCTTTCTAAGCTTCTGTTTCACTAGTTTCACTCTTGGATCTAATGGAAGGTGATGTAGAATTAGGTCTGGATCTAACCTCGGCATATTTGCATATGACCAAGTAAAATTGACTTGCTTTCTCTTGAAGAATGGTACAAACTTAGTCTTCTCTAGTGGGATTAGAGACTTAGCAAAGTGAATGATCTTAGGTTGTTCCTCTGTTCCAATGTTAACCAGCTCTATGGGTTCCACAACAATCTAAGACTTCTCCTGGTGCATGTCATTAGGGAGAGTGTCAAACCTTCTATTGTCAGGTGCCACATTTGGGTTTTCACCTTCAGATGCATCCTTTCTTTTTACTGTTTTTGGATTTGACACTGCTGTAGAGTAGTTTTCACCATCAGATCCAATTTTTATTTTTGATATTTTTGTGACTGGAAGGCTTAGCACCCTCTCCAAAATAAGCCACGGTATTAAGTTCAATAGCAAAACCAGCTTTATGATCCCCTTTGGGTAGGTGGTCCCTAAGTTCCATGTAGTTAATATAGGCATCATCATTTTGGAACATATCTAGTTGCAGGGTTCCTCATAGATCTCAATCAATAAGCTCAAGATGCACAAGCGGGAGGGAGTCGGAGGATAGATCTGATTCATTGATAGTTTGAATGGATATGCTAGGAGTATTGGGAGGGGGAGTGTTCGGGATGGTACTTTCCTCCAAGTTGATTATTGTGATAGAACTCGAACCTTCCTCAAAAGTCATACTCTCAGAGATAGGCAAATCAGACTCTAATGGCCTATTCGGTAGCGTTTGTCCCTCACGGTAGGGGCTATAAGTTTTAATGGTATCGACCTCTTTGTCATAATAGGAATGCTCTGTCAGCTCATCCCACTCATATTCATTAGAATCTGTGTCACTATCCACTTGAAGCGTATGGATCATTTCCACTAGACAAGCATTTTCTTTAGCTTTGCCCTTATCCTTATATCCTAGACCCTTTGTATTTCTAGCTGATGAGGATGAAGAAGGTTGAATGGGTTCTATGATTTCTTCTCTTCTTAGGCCGATGGGGCCTTGTCCTTCGTAACCCATTCTATGTAGGATAGATTCACCTCACCCATAGATTTCTATTGGGAGCCTAGGTGGTTCTTGTTGTATGTTATCTTCTTCTTCAGTATAAAGCCATTGTAGGACATCTCTTTCCTCTATCTCATTTGATAAGGTCCCCCATTTTACAAAGGGAACTGTGGGAGGTATAGGAGGAGCAGATGGCTTTGGAAAATGCTTGGGTCAACCAAAGGATCTAGGAGATAAAGGCATCTTGGCTAGATTGAGGTTGTGTTCTATGGAGTATTCCCCTACTCCTTTTTCTTTGATGGTAATTTTCTTCTCTTTGGGCCTTGATGAGGAAGCTTCAGAGGTAGAATCAAGATATGGGGTAGGGGATGTAGATGCTCTATTGTTTGGTATGATGCAATCAGGTTTTGAAAGGATAGAGTTGCAATGCTGGAAGGGGTCAGGGTCACCTTGATGGTGACTTGCTTGCCATTGTGCAGGAATATTATGCATTGGTGATAAGTAGAGGGAACAACTTTCATGGCATGAATCCATGGTCTACCTAAGAGAATATTATAGGTGAGCTCCCTATCTAGGACTTGGCACACAACATCTTTGATTATCAGCCCCACTTGTATGGGCAACACTACTATTCCTTTTGTAGTTCTCTCCTCTTCATCATAGGCTTTGATAGTTATCTTCTTTCTTGGATCGACTACATTTTTAGAGAACCCCAATGTAAGGACTAGCTTTAATGTGCAAATATTTAAACCAGCTCCCCCATCAATGAGAACCCTCTTGATGCGGTGCTTGTGGATGAAGGCAACGATATGTAGAGGGGTGTTATGAGGTTGAGAGATTGAGAGGTCATCTTGCTCAGTAATGATATGGTACTTGAGGAGGTCAGATTACCTACCATGGCCTAAAACTTCTCTTGGGCCAAGTTAGTGGGCACAGTCATTTCCACTAAGGCTTTATTGAGAATTTCCTTGTGGGAAGGAGATAGACGCAACAACTCTAAGATAGAAATATGGGTCGGAGTCTTCCAAATTTGGTCTATGACACTATACTGATGGGGGTTGGACTGAGAAAGTGATGACCTTGGAGGGATGGTATTCAACATGACTTTGCCACTGCAGGTAATGATACTGCAATTATTTCAATTAGGCTCTGATTGTTGGTTGGGCATGACCACATTGATCTGTGGAACCTGCTCTGATATGCAATTGATGGTATAGTTGAATGGCACACTTGCGTAGTTGGCATTACTATTCCCACTGTTCTGATTTTGCCTATTTCGGTTGTTGTTGTTGTTATCATTGTTGTTGTTGCCGTTATTGTTGTTATTGCGGTTGTTGTTATTATTGTTGTATGACGTGTCATGATTGAGAAGTGGATCCCTGTAAGCCACATGTGTCTCATTGGAGGTATGTTGTTGGGTTCCTCCTTGATTTTTATCAAGCACATCTTGAATAACATGTTTGAGATGGATACAATTGTTGGTTGTATGTCCCCTTCCTCTATGATAATCACAATAGTCTGTGTCTTTCCAATAGTGAGGTTTGATTTGAGGCTCATAATCACTTGTTGGCAGTAGAGAGATTTCATTGTTAGCTAGTAGTTTCCTCAATGCAGATTCTTGGGACTCACCTAGCGGTGTGAACTTTCACCTTAGATTTGAGTTGAACCATGGTCTTAGCTCCCAAGAGAATGTTTTGTTGGGTGTAACATTGCTTGCCTCTCCTTTGAGGCTGAATATAGGTTGTTGCTTAGGAGCTGCTACCTTAGTATCAACTACTCCATCATTGACGACATTTTTGTTTTTAGTCCAAAACTTTGATTTGTCAGTCGTATAATTGGAGGTAGGTGTGTCCTTGTATAACTTGATTTGCCCCTTGGCGATCATAGCTTTTTCGATGAACAATCCCATTTCAATGACCTTTTAAAATGAAGTAGGGCATTTGATTTGTATTTGATAGCTAAGATCAGAGTTAAGGTTATGGACAAAGATCTCCATTAGTTGTTTCTTTGGTACATCATATGAGCACTTGCTTGCTAGTTGTCTCCATCTTTGCAGGAAGGTGGCGAATGATTCACCACTCTTTTGCTTGGTGTTGCATAGGTCGAGCATAGAGACTTCGTGTTCAATATTGTACGAGAAGTACATGATGAATTTGTTGACTAACTCATCAAAAGATTTGATGCCCGGTGGGAGCCATGAGAACCACTCCATGCCTTGACTTCCTAGTGATCTAGGGAATAATCTCATTAAGTAAGTCTCATTGTGAGCTACTTCCATTCATGTTGTGTTGAATTCCCTAATGTGATCTCTAGGGTCCCGTTTCCCTTTGTATTTATTAAACTTAGGTACTTCGAATCGAAAGGGAAATGGTGTCATGTTCAAGCTTTTATCAAAAGGGTATGGTGCAATATCTTCCAAGGAATAGGTTTTAGTTTTTGTACTCGTCTTGAGATCTAACATTTGTTGCTTTAGACCCTCAAGTTGTTTCCTCATTTCTTCCATAGGAGCACTTGGGTCTATGGCTTTGTTTCCTTTTTCATTCTTATCCTCCACATTTGGGTCTATGGCTTTCTTTCCCCTTTCTTCATGATTATTCTCCACATTTTCTTGGATTGTGCTTATATCAAAATCTACAGGGAGTTTAATTCCAAGATTTGCAAGATAATAAAAGTACTTGTGAGGATCATCATGGAGCACTTTCTCTAACAAGCGTTGGAATTTTTGATCATGGAGGCTTCCTTGATAATCTTCGTTAGAGATTTCCTCATCACTATCATGAGGTGTGATGATGTGGTTGGATGATTCGGCCATTTCAAGTTGCTTTTGGTATCGAGATCTAGTAAGAACCATGCAAGGTGACGAGGGATGAGGTAGGATGAAACTAGAGATTTTGGCAAGATGCCGATGGAGACTATTGAGAATAGGATACTTATGACAAGACTTGGACAAAGGACTTTCTTGATCAATGATTCCAAGTAAGACGGCCGATACAAGACGGTAGCCACTAGTAAGGGTACTCGATGCCTGCCTTACTGTGTGGGGACTAGTCATGCACCAAGACCACTAGCAAAGTTTGGTGACCTACTAGGGTTACTTGAATCCAAAGTGATATGAAAAAGGGGCCTATGCTGACTGGATATGGGATACTTTTGACCTTGGACTAGGAAGACTCAATAGAAGGTGAATGGGATGACCAACAAAAGAGAGATTTTGACATGAAATGGAAGGAAAAATGACTGCAAGGTAAGACCTGATCTCAGATTTTGAAACTAGACTGAAATGGGTACCTAGAACTGGTAAAATTTTAGTCTAAACATTTGTGCAAGTGCTCACTATCACACATGCGTCAAAATAGATGCACTATAGAAACTGACAAATGCACTCCAAGTCGAAACAAATGCGTCGTACTAGTAAAATGTAAATGCGTTGTAATAGAAAGTAAAAGTGTTGCGGGTCGAGGCAGATGCATTGTAGGTTGGTACAAATGCGCTGCAACAGAGGACGGATGCACCGCTCTAGCTTTTCTCAATATTTTTGTAATTTTTTAGAAATTTTCTGATGTTTTTTGGTACTTTGATTGCAAGAAGGTCTTTTTGATCTGATTTTCTAAAATTATGGCAAGAAGACACAACAAACACAAAGAATATTCTTATAGTTTTTTTGACTCCTTTTGGACTAAAAGAAAAAACATGTACAAATCCTAGGCTTCAAATGGATTACAAGGGTTTTTGGCCACTAGAACATAAGGTGTTTAATGAAGGCAACCATTCGAGTGGCTATACATGCGGCAGCACTACTCTCTGTTATGGAGTCTCCCAGCCTGCAAGGGTTGCACCTTGGAGGGTTTTGGGGGAGGTTGGTTGTCAGTATAACACAACTTCACTTGTTGTTTGAAGCTTTCACTCCAAACACAATTTATTTATAGTGGCTTGGAAGGGCTTGGCGTCTAGCCTGTTACCACTTAGGGTCATTCCTACTTGGATGAACAGTATCCAAGAGCATGCCCCTCTAAAGGAAAAACACATATGAAAATGATATGTCTGGCATTTTGATCACCTAAAATAGGGGAGAGCATAGGCCTGGTATCATTCCCAAAACACAGAATACAATGGTTCTTTTCCCCTATTTAATTTGCTTTCTTATCTTCTAAATTAAATAATTCCAATTATTTAATTATTTCTTCCAATAATATCTTCTCTAAATTTAAATAAACCAAATATTTATTTAAGTTGTCTTTTTCTTCTAAATTGAGTTATCTCTAAATATAATTCAATCTTTTTGCATATGCAATTAAATATTCCTAATATTTAATAAAGAAAAATATCTTGTTATCCTCATGCAAATCCCTTCTTCTTGTTTTAAATCACTTAACTGATTATTATATTCTTTTAATTGCTTTACCTCATTCTTCTATTCTTAGCAAATCCTCTCATACAAAAGAAAGCAAGACACATGTCTTTTTCTTATTCGTTACACATTCCTAAACTATTCTCAACTGTTGATCTTCTCATTCTCTCTATACCGTTGATCTTCTCTCTCACAACTCTATAAATTGAACCTCATTCTTCCATTTCAATCATCCAAGCTTTAAGTATCGTTACTCTATAGGAATTACAGCACACCTTTGGCACCAATTCCTTCATTGCTTGTGATCACACTCATTACTATGCACCACTACCATCGTTGTGAAGCTCCTCTTCATGGTGGTATTATCATAGCCATTCCCAATTGACATTCTTGAAGCATAACAAGGAAGTGCACTCTCTAAGGGCCCTATTTCATACATGCAAGATTGATTGTGATAGGCGATCAATGGAAGCTTCGAATTAAGGAGGTTTGCTTTGTTATTGTTCATTGTTTATTGAACCTTATTTAGTTCACCATTTCATTAAGTTTTGGGTATTTTGATATTGATTATATTGATTATTCATATTTGATCCAATTTTCCCTTAACATTTTGGTGCCCGCCGTGGGGCCTAGCCCCAAATTTAACCCAGAAATTGAGTTTTTGTGTTTTAGAAGCCATACATAGGAGGAAACAATGCATCTGATACATCCTAACATGCATCTATTACCTATCACGATGCATATGTTTTCACAGTGCGTACAGTCTTTGTTCTAACACATCTGTTACCTGTCATGGCGCATACGTTCTTGCAGTGCATACAGACACTGTTCCAACACATTTACCCTCTGAGACAGCTCATACATCAAATCAGTGCATATACTCTATTTTGCAGTGCATATACTCTGTTTTACAACGCATATGTATTGCGGCTCTTCTATTCACTGTTTCTGTGCATTCAGTCTCTGAAGCGGCGCATTTGTTTTAGGTAGTGATTTTAGGGTTTCCTTGAAGATTTTTGCTAACTCTAATGTCTTTTGCAAGAACTCTCTTGATCTGTTTTGTAGACTAGGTACTAGTTTAGATTCATATAGTTGCACTTGTTAGCTCACACTTTGATTTCTAATGGGAAAGTAAAATGGATGCTCATGCAAATCTCACATAGTTTAATTAGGAGAGTGGTAATTGAATCATTGCTATCTTGCATATCATTGAATCATTGCTATTGCTATCTTTTCAAAGTTATTGTTGTCTGGATAAAATTGAACTCATCATTGCTCTCTGGGTAAAACTGAACCATTGCTATCTTGATTGACCATCACTTCAAAGTTAACAACTCATGCTACATGGATAAAATTGAACTCATCATTGCTATCTTGGTTAAAATTGAACCATTGCTATCTCAATTGACCATCATTTCAAAGTTAACAATTCGTGCTACGTCGATAAAATTGAACTCATCATTGTTATCTTGGTTAAAACTGAACCATTGCTATCTTGCTAATCACTTTAAAGTTATGTGCTTGCTTTAATTAAATAATTAAGAATTATTTAATTGTTTGGAAAGAATTGAATTAAATAAAAGATTTTATTTAATTGTTGGAAGAATATGAATCAAATAAATAAATTTATTTATTTATTTATTGATAGAGGAATTAGAAGGGAATAAATATTAAGAATATTTATTTAGACCGAATTGTGTCATTTTTAGGCCTATACATTTTTCCCCTCTTTGATGCAATGTAGTTTATGACGTTGCTTCAAAGAATAAATAGTTTGATAATGATACATGCCCTAGTTTGCCCCTGGTACAGGTTATGACGATAGGATGCCCCCTCAGGAGATTGGATGAGATGAAGGCAGAAGGATGATAGATGGTCATGAAGACGAAGTGAAACTAGGTTAGGTTTGGAGGAAACAGGACGTGTTTATGAGAAATGGGAAGAAAACTGGAAGAAACGGGTGCGGGAAAATTGGATCAAATATAAATAATCAATATCAAAATACCCAAAACTTAATGAAATAGTGAACTAAAGAAGATTAAATAAAAAATGAACAATAACAAAGTAAACCTCCTTAATTCGAAGCTTCCATTGATTGCCTATCACAATCGATCTTGCATGTATGAAATAGGGCCCTCAAAGAGTGCACTTCCTTGCTATGCTTCAAGAATGTCAATTGGGAATGGCTATGATAATACCACCATGAAGAGGAGCTTCACAACGATGGTAGTGGTGCATAGTAACGAGTGTGATCACAAGCAATGAAGAAATTGGTGCCAAAGGCGCATTGTAATTCCTGCAGAGTAACGATACTTAAAGTTTGGATGATTGAAATGGAAGAATGAGGTTCAATTTATAGAGTTGTGAGAGAGAAGATCAATGGTATAGAGAGAATGAGAAGATCAATGGTTGAGAACAGTTCAGAAATGTGCAATGAATAAGAAAAAGACGTGTCTTGCTTTCTTTTGCATGAGAGGATTTGCTAAGAATAGAAGAATGAGTTAAAGCAATTAAAGTAATATAATGATCAGTTAAGTGATTTAAAACAAGAAGAAGGGATTTGCATGAGGATAAGAAGATATTTTGCTTTATTAAATATTAGGAATATTTAATTGCATGTGCAAAAAATTGAATTATATTTAGAGATAACTCAATTTAGAAGAAAAAGATAAATAAATATTTGATTTATTTAAATTTAGAGAAGATATTATTGGAAGAAATAATTAAATAATTAGAATTATTTAATTTAGAAGATAAGAAAGCAAATTAAATAAATAAATTTATTTAATTTTTGTGCATGATTTGGAAGAATAAATAAAATATTTGATTGTATTATTTTTTGGAGATTGAGAGGATTTAAATAAATTTGATTTGATTTATTCAAATTTGGAAGAATGAATTGATTTAATTAAATAATTAAGAATTATTTAATTGTTTGGAAAGAATTGAATTAAATAAAGGATTTTATTTAATTGTTGGAAGAATATGAATCAAATAAATAAATTTATTTATTTATTTATTGATAGAGGAATTAGAAGGGAATAAATATTAATAATATTTATTTAGACTGAATTGTGTCATTTTTAGGCGTATACAGATGTCATAGTCAATATTTTCCTTAATCATTTGATAGGTTGTGTATATGGTCGTGCCTGAAACAGCGTTTTCTTGGTTGGTGAAATAAACTTTGTATCCCAACACCATTCTAGCAAATCTCAGAGCATGATCCTCAATATCATTTATTGTCAAGTCTCTCTTATCAAATTTTTCTCTGATAGCCACCATTACTGTATCATTCTTCATGGCTTTCAATAGTGGTACTAATCTGGTAGAGAATAATCTAGTGACTTCCCTAATAACATCTTTTGTAATATTGAAAGGTCTCTCAAGCCATATGAATTCATCATGAACCCTGCTTAACACATATCAGACTCATTCATCCTCTATAAATGTTGGGAAATCCAAGTACTAAATAAATTTCTTTTCTTCCAATGCTTGATATTCATTCTTCAGGTCAAGATTCTCATTACTCAAGTGTTTCATGTAGAGATCAGTAAACCTGCTATCACCAAATTCCTCTAGGGAAACATGAATATATGCCCTAACATCCTCTGCATGCATGAATCCATGAGGAATGTTTGAGAATGCACCCAACTGATCAACTTTGGTTGATTCGAATGGGTGTTTCTTGAACTTTGGTCAAGGTCACTTAGTAATATCAACAACTTGCAGTGACGCCATCTCATAATTTTAACAGATTCACAAGTAGGGTTTGAACGAAAGTACCTTGTTTTGCCGAAATAGGGTTTCCTTTTTCCAGAATTCTCTAAGCTCTTCAAATCTTGGTTGTCGTTACTCAAAGTCTTCTCCAATCTCTCTGAATACTTGATAGCTTCGAGTGCAAAGTGATTTTGAAACCAAACAAGTTCCTTTTTATCCTTAACCTAAGTCATCATAAATGCTTATTCCCAAAAAGCTATTAAAACCCTTTACTTGTTGAATACAGTCGATTGGGATTGCTCCGCAATATGCCGCATTGACCCATTTCATTTTGGTTTTTCTTTTGAGATATGCGTTGCATCAGATTTCATCATACACCTTCATGTTGGATTTTGGAACCCACTTTTTGGCTAGGGGATTTGGATTTTCAACATTGCTCCCCCTGAGCCAGAGCTCTCGATTCACTTCCTGGAGGAAGTATCTACACCAGATACTGGTGCAGATCGATCCCTAACTTTGAGTACTTCTTTCTTGATCCATACCTTGTCCATTTCTTTCTTGGTTTCAACCAGATCAACTTTCTCTTTCCCCTTATCATTTCTCTGCTTTGTTTTCCTTTCTTCAGAATAGTAATTTCTCTTCACATTCTTGCTTCTACAAAATCTTGCAATATGTCTAGATTTGTTGCAATTGAAGCACACCACATTCTTTTGACCTTGATTCCTTCTATTGATTGGATTTGATTTGCATTGATTAGCCATATTTCCAAATCTATTGCATGCAAAACACTTTACATTGAATGATTGACTGTTCCTTATATTTTGAAAAACATCTTTTACCAAACTTCTATATTCATTTAATCTGTGTCCCATTTTATAGCATGCATTGCACCTAATAGAATTTTGACTCACTTTACTTCTACATGCAACTTCTCTATGACCAATTTTATTGCAATTGAAACACTAACCAGAGAATGATGGAACCTTTTGATTTATTCTACTCCTACACTGAGTAGCCTTATGACCAAACCTATTACATGAATCACAATAACCATTTAAACATGGGTACCTTTGAGCATTTGATTGTTTGGCTAGAGGTCTTCTAGGTCTTCTTCTCTGATTTCTGAACTGGTTTCCTCTATTTTGCTTTAATTCAGTGTTTGGTTGACTAGATTTTGAACTTTCCCCTTTCTCAAATCCCAATCCTTGTTTATCATCAGCACTCTTCTAGCTAGCAATCATTTCATCACGCTTTGCAGTACTTATCTTGAATTTTTCTTCAAAGCTTCTATCCTTTTCCAGATCTATTTTTAGACTTACAATTTCTTTTTCAAGTTTTACACAATCTTCTGATCTGTTCTTCACAATTAGATTCAGATCATCTTTTGCTCTTGTTCTTTTTATAACTCCTGCTTCCAATTCATTCAGGGCTTCATTTGCTGATATCAGTTGATCATTAACTTCTTTGTATTTGTCTTTGAATTTCTTGACTTGCTCTTTTAGCTTTGAGAAGAATTCATCATCTTGTTGCAAATTTTCTATCAGATCCCTAACTTTTGCTTCACAATTCTCAAGATCCATAAGAGTCACTTCTAGTTTCTTGTTTCTTTCATAATTTCCAAGTCTTCATGCTGCCATGATCACACTATCCCATGTCTTCCTTAAGTTGTTAGACTTTTTCCAAGGAACCTTGCTCTGATATCAATTATTGAAGGTCATGAACATTGAGAGGGGGGGTGAATCAGTGTTCTAACAATCTTTTGATGTACATTAACTTTCAACCATTTTCCAAAATTAATTAAGCAAAGGCATATCATGCATATGAACAACAACCATAAAAACATGACACATAGACACCAAGATTTTTATGTGGAAAACCCAAAATAGGAAAATCCATAGAGAGGATTAGCTCTCAAATATATATTGTAATCTTTAAAAATAATGATGTTTAGGCTTGGTCACTCCACAAGCCTGGAACATGCTGGCTCATTGCCATGAAGTACAACTAGGTCTAGTAGGCTCACTGCCTCAACCCTAAAACTAGCAATATTACAATAAGGGTTGTTAAACCCTGAGGGCTATTAAACCCTAATGGAGGCTCACTTCCAAGTACAAATAAAATTGCACATGAAAACTAAATACTGCATAAGCATATGTCACTATGCCAGGGTGCAGTCATTTAGCAATTGAATTATGAATCCCAAGTCTTCATCACTGTTGATCTTCTAACTCTACTATACTATTCACATGCATGCATCAATCACACACTCATCTTACCCCTCACAACTAAAATTCATCAGCTTTTAATATCGGCATCATGATTTGATCCACAAGTAGGTCAGCATCCAAGAAATGAAACATGTACATAGAAAGATGTAGGTTGTCGACTTAATCTAATGCATTATATGTTGTGTGGACCCAAATCTTTAGTTAGACATGTTCATATTGGTTAGCTCTAATCATTTAATCACTTAAATAGATACTTCAAACATTATCTCTTCTCTACACAAAGATTTATCATACCAGCAGCCTGTTCCTTAAGATCATGCTTAATAGGTCAAACTGTTGACTTACAACTTTTACCGTGGATCATAAAACACCTCCAAAATCATATCAAGGACTCTTGACACATTCCCAATCTTACCCTCAGAACTACAAGGCATGATATCATCTTACGGAGAATTGCAGACCATCAGAACTCAAACTCTATCTCTGTCAAACACTGTATCGATACCCAGCATCTTGTAACTATTGTTCCAATGGACTTCAGATCTTATAACTTTGGATTTAGACACTTCATACACATGTTTACAACACCTCAAAACCACATAACAAAATGCTTACCTGTAGAGGAATGCAAACCATTACAATGTGCCCTGTTCACTGTCTCTATTATACCTCTGTTCATTTGGACTTAGATAATTCTTCCAAATGACTTCCAAAGGAAGTCAGGATTTAATCTCTATAGCATACCATCATCAAACAATTACTAACATCATTCCTAAACCACATTACCAAATCATCATCTGTGGAGGCATACTAACCCATTTACTGTGCTCTACTCTGTGTATACCCATACTTAGCCATTTTTTGTCAACTGGACCTGAAATCCAATATGTCATTCTGGAGTAATGTCTTCTTTTAATGCTGATGAAACTTCTAAGCCTTGTTTCCATTAATGGCAGCATACAAATCTACACCTAAGTAGTGTCTCTTACCAACAGAAGATGTATGACTTCTGGTGGATTACTTCATCTTTATCCAACTTCATCTTTTCATTTTGCAAGATTATCTTATTTTTAACCTCAAGAAATACCTCAATCTTTTCTTCAATTCACTGTACATCATCACTAAGGTGAGTATCTTCATCATCATAACCTGGCATACATCAATCTATCATTTAAAATTAAAGGTGAAACAACATTTGATTGATAGGAGTACTTCCCTGTTTCATTTTCAAAATGGTACTAGATTGACATCTAATCATGCACAAGAATTACAGAGCCCTCTTTATCTTCAATTTTCATGAATTGTTCATCAAATAATTCAATATCATCCAACAAAGTGTCTAGTTCTACTGTCCTGCAAAAATCTTGCAATTGATCATTCAATTTAAAGAAATCAAATAATAAATCAGTATTTACTCTATTCTTTATGACTCCTTTAGTTTCTGTCATAGAAACTGCTTTAACAGTAGTGTATTTTAATTCCTTCACCACCTGTTTACACTTTTTTGTCCAATCAGTTTCATCAAAACTCTCCAAATCATATCCAGAGACTTTAACTTGACAAGTATTTCTTAATAATTCAATATATTTATTAAATGTGTCAAGATTAATTGCCCCTTTCTTTTCCCTCTCATTAACTCTTTTTTGTTGATTATCTAATGACTGCAAATAAGGTGTGATTTCTTCTCTACATTTTTCAAAAGATTCATACCTACGATCTGCTTTACTCATATTTGAACTTTGACAAAGAAGTGGAGAACTCCAATTCTTACCATCAAAGGATTCAGGGAAATGTATTTTACTATCCTGATCCTCCTTAAATGGTTTAGCTACTATATTTTCTAGACAACTAATGACTGTTGATGTTGTATCCTCTTGCTACCCTAGAATTCCTTCATTTTCCTGCCAAACTTTAGTACTATACACATATGAGAAAGGGATTAGTTCTTTCAAAGCTAAATCCAACCTTGTAAGAAAAGTTAAACAATCAATTTCACCATGTTTTTAGAATCATGTATCTTGCATCTTCTGGACAAACCAAAGTTTAGATAAATTTTGAGGATAAAGCTTCTTATTTAAAGTTCCCTGCAAGAAAGGAATATTAACTTGGAAATTGTCCTCATATATCCATCGAAAATGAGACTCTATTTTAATTTTCTTAGAATTTTGAAATTTAATGAGATTCAACTGTAATGGGTGGAATTTGGATGTTTGGTTGAGTTTTTGGTAGTTTTGTGTGTGTATCTGCCTTTTACCAATTACATTCAAGGACCTAGGGTCAAGTTGCAATGTACTATCATACCCTAGGTCACTATGAGATGTAGGGAAGCTTGGATTTTATGATTTGATTGCCAATTATCTTCTCTTATACTCAATTATACATCAAAACCCTAATTATGCAAATATGATAGCAAATGGACGAATATCAGAAAATGCTGCTATAGAAAGATGTAAAATAACAAATAATTACGCACCTATTTTAGAGGTTCGGAAGTGGAATAGTTAGGGACTAAAGAGCAGGTGTGGCCCAAGTCCAAGGCCCTACTTTTTGTTAGTATCTTCAAATAAGATCTACAACCTGTTCTTGTTGTACCAAAGGTTTTCCCATCACGAAACTTTGAGGACTAATGAGTGGGTACCCTAGTTGAGGGACCTATTTTCTTCTCTGATTTGCAATTCTGACACTTTGAGATACCCTCCTGCAACTTCACTTTTTTTGTATCCTTGACCTGTAACCTGCAATCATGAAAACTTTGGGAGGGGGTTGCGGTGTTTAGAGGCTTGCCTCAGTCAAGCCCTGGAGAGACATTCAAGTCTTCTGAAATGCATTGTCAGATAGAGAGTGCATGCCCTTGGAGACAGAGGAAAAAACCAAATGATAAATGCTCAAAAACACAATAGATGTCACCTTGTAGTAAAGATCTCATGGGAGGAAGAAGCTCTTCATGCCATGAGGAGATGGATGCTCAAATCTGCAAATACAAACACATAGACAACAGAAATCTGCTCTTGCAACACAATGAAATCCTTAAATCACCTTTAGAATGCATAAAGTTCACAATAACAAACTAGTTTACAAATGAATACCTAAACATACTTTTATATGCAACTACAAACACTCCCGCCAGGAATTTCATAATTCAAACTTACCATGTCAGCATAGGACCTAAATAACAGTTACAAGATGACACTCAAAATTTGGGACTGACCCAAAATAGGATAGGACTAGGGCACGAGCACCCTGTTGATATGTGTCGAACAATTGAGAATAGGGGGTGAATTAGTTGTCCCAAAAAATTAAACACTTACTACAATTAAACATTCATCACTTATCCACAATTATTATGATTTAACAATGAATGCATGAAATCAGAGACTTAACCACAGAGATAACATCAAATAGAAGAGACACTAGATTTTACGTGGAAAACCCTAAGGTGGGGAAAAACCATGGAGAGGATTAGCTCTCAATATATATTACAATATTGAAATAATGATGTTTAGGCTTGGTCACTTCATGGGCCTAAATATACTAGCTCACTTCCATGAAGAACAACTAGGTCTAGCAGACTGACTACCTCAAACCTAAACCTAGTAAGATTACAATAAGGGCTGTTAAACCCTGAGGGTTGTTAAACCCTACCTGCAGCTCACTTCCAGGTTCTTTGACATGATCAACACCTTCTTATGTCGGTGATTGAAGTACAATAATTCCTCTGCTCTACTTTGCCTCTATTCTACTCTTCCTCTTCTTTCCTCTATCTCTTATAGTGATTTTCAACTAAAGAGATGTGGACCCTAGTATTCTGATACTACATACTATTCTTGCTTTGACTTTAGGACAATTTACAATGGGACTTCCTGGAAGATACATTTACCAACAATCCTAAGTCACATATGGTGATTTTCAACTAAAGAGGCATACAAACTCAAACTTCTTTACTTACTTGCATACTGCTCATACTTGGTCATTTTAGTCTTCTGAATCAAAACCCTTCCAAGCAGACTGCCATAACATATATCTTTGTGCCAGATCTCAGCACTAACTATCTGGTTAGGGGTTAGAATCTTCAATATGTCTCCCCCCGAACCATGATTCACAATCTACTTCCCAGAGGAAGTAGCTGCTCCAAAGCCTGGAGCAGACTCATCTCTTCCTTCATTTGTTTCCTTCCTGACCCAAACCTTGTTAATCTCTTCCTTGATTTGTGTCGGATCAACTTTTTCCACTGGTTCCCTTGATTCTGATTGGTTATCCTTCTTCTTATTTCTACAGAATTTTGCAATGTGTCCAGGGTTGTTGCAATTGAAGCACATAGTATTTTTCTGATCATTGTTTCTTCCATTCATCCTTGACCTACCTAGGTCAGCCTTATGCCTGAAATTATTGTATGTATAACAATAGCCACTAAAGGATTCCATTGTCCTATTTATCCCATAACCTTTTCTCACTTGACTTATACACTCATTAACTCTATGTCCCATTATGTGACGAGCATAACATCTAATGGAATTCTGACTAGATAATGATGGGGTATTTTGATTCACCCTATTTCTACACCAATTAGCCTTGTGACCAAATTTGTTACATAAATTATAGTAACCATTGAAAGAAGAATACCTTTGAGCATTTGACTACCTAATTGATAGTCTTTTGCTTCTTTGATTATGAATCTATCTGATTTTGTCCTCTTCCTGACTTGCTCTGAATCCTTTGTCTTTTCCAAATTTTATGCCTTCTTTGTCATCATCATTTTTCTATTCTGTCATTGGCCTATCATATCTAGAAGCACTCACATTGAATTGATCTCTTTGAGCCTGTACATATTTCAAATCAGCTTTCAATTCTTCAACTTCTTCTTCAAGCTTCATGTAGACTTTAATTTTGTCTTTCATACATTTCTCAATTTTTTTCTTTTCTTCAATGTTCTCTTTTAGAATTTGCTGTAACTGCCTGATTTGCCTTCTTAAATCTTCTTTCAAATCCATGTCTTCATCTGTAGTTCTTGAGTTATCTCTATCAATACTAGAAATTAGGCACATATTCATTTGATTCACAACAACTTTGTGATCTTCCACATCACATTTGGTGGTCTGGGAACCTTTTTGTTCTTCAATTTGCAAATCCTTATTGGTTGAGACTGAATTCTCTTGGATGTTCTCAATAACCTTAACATTTGTACTTTCTAGGATCCTTCCCAATCTATTGTTGTTACACTGGTAGGCTTTGGTCTAGGATGAGTATCCAATAAAAATGCCTTCCTCATACTTAGCATTGTCCTTTTCCATTCTGATGAGGCATTTGCTTCCAAAGATTTAAAAATATTTCACAGTGGCTATTGATCCACACCATCACTCAACAGGGTTCTTTCCTTCTTTGGTTGTTACCTGAACTTTGTTTAATGTATAGACAGTGGTTTGAATTGCCTCCTTCCAAAATATATTTTGTAAATTTGCTTCTTCCATAATTAATTTTGCATTCTCCTGAATAGTTCTACTTGCTTCTTCCATTATCTTAATTTTTGTAGAGAGCTATTTTTCTATCCCATAGGTTTCACAAAATATATTGAAATCATTGGAGATAAGTTCTTCTTCTTTGCCAATTCTTAGGACTTTGATGTCCATGCTTAGCTCTTTTTCAAGGGTTTCTTAAAAAATTTTGAGTGCCTCTAGAATGTCTAAATTATCTTTTAAGAAACTGACCCAAGTCATTCTAGAAAAGTCATCAATAAAAAAGATAAAGTACCTATGACTATGGAGGCTTGGTATTCTTGTAGGACCACAAAAGTTTGCATGAATCAATTCCAATCATTTAGTGGATGATCTTTCTTTATCTTTCCATGGTTTTCTTGACAATCTTTGACATTTCCTGCAACTGTTGTTGCTGGAATAATCAATCTCTAGTAGGTCCTTCACAATTTGAACTGAGTTTGTTAAATCATCAAGGTTTGTATGGCAAAGTCTTCTATGCCAAACCCAACTTTAATTGGTTTGAGATGTGTATCCAAGAAAGTCACTTTTTCTAAGATGATAGAGTTTCTTTTTTGTTCTTTTTGCAATTGCTATTATAGCTCTAGATTTTTCTTTGATTTCAAGAGAATCATTTTCAAACACAAACATGAATCCCTTCCTGCATAACTGTCTGACATTTAAGAGATTTTGTTTCAAACTTTTTATATAAAGAACATCTTCAGAAATTTTTTTGTTGCCAAAATTTGTCAATCATATTCTACAAACTTTAGCAGTGCAATCATCTCCGAACCTGACTAGCCCTTCATTGTATTCTTCTAGACTAACAAACTTACTCATGTCACCAGTCATGTGGTTTGAGCAGCTACTATCAATAACCCAATAGTCTTCATCACGAGTACAAGCTTCAGAGCATCTTCGATGGTTGACATTATGTTCTTTGTGAATCACTTCATTGGACAATTTGTTCTTGATATCTCTTGATGAGCATTCACGTGCATTGGAGAGTGTCTATTTTCCTTCCACTGGGATCTCCCTTGAGTTGTTAGACTCTTTCCAAAGGGACGTGGCTTTAATACCAATTGTTGATATGCACTGGACAACTGAGAAGGGGGGGTGAATCAGTTTTCCCAAAAACATAAACACTTACTACAATTAAACATTCATCACTTATCCACAATTATTATGATTTAACAATGAATGCATGAAATTAGAGACTTAACCACAGAGATAACATCAAACACAAGAGACACCAAATTTTACGTGGAAAACTCCAAGGTGGGGAAAAACCATAGAGAGGATTAGCTCTCAATATATATTGCAATCTTGAAATAATGATGTTTAGGCTTGGTCACTCCACGGGCCTAAACATACTGGCTTACTGCCATGAAGAACAACTAGATCTAGCAGGCTCACTGCCTCAACCCTAAACCTAGCAAGATTACAATAAGGGTTGTTAAACCCTGAGACCTATTAAACCCTACTGGTGGCTCACTATCACGCTCTCTGCCACGATCAACACCTTCTTATGTCTGTGATTGAAAGTACAATAATTCCTCTCCTTTGCTCTGCCTCTATTCTACTCTTCCTCTTCTTTCCTCTGCCTCTTCTTTACTCTACCTTTTGGACCTTTCTTATTATCTTTCTATTTTCACTCTAGGACACCTTTTCCATGACTCAACTACAAGTATTCATACACTTCATCAACCTTGGAATGATCATCAAGGTTGGCATCACTATCATCAACCATTGGAACAATCTCCAAGGTAAGTATTACAAACATTTATAAAATAGGTCCTGACCTATTACAACATTATGCAAAGGAAATGAAATGTGGATCATGTCATTCCTTAGCTAGAACTCAAACACAATCTTCCATGCCACAACATGCTTCCACAATCTTCTAGAGATCTCTGCAGTCACTGGGATTAACTAGGTTAGCCAAGACTGGTTACACACTACATTATCTAGGAAAAATCTTCAAATACAATCTCAATTTCTTAATGTGGGCCAAAGTCCAGATAGGAACATGATTAGGAGACATCCACAAGCACATTATAATCATCAGGAGCAACTGCACAAACCTTAACCACTTTATCCATAGGAATCTTCTCACTGGAACACATGAACTTCACTGTCTTCAACTGTCATAAAAGAAAGATAGATTACTGACCACCAAACCACAAACCATTGCAACTATAGTCACTTATCATCATCCCAGACTTCATTCTAGAACTACAGAGCAAAATACTTTATTACAGAGGAATGCAGAGAAGAATACTTTCTTCCTGTCCCAACTAAACTTATAGAAAAAGTAGGTTTCACTCTGGTGAACAAAACTCACTCAGATCTTCATGCAGAGGGCTCAAACCCAGAATGTAGCATCCTTAGTCATACCTCTAACTTGATTCCAATCTGCAGACCATGATCTTCAAGTAAAAATAAATGCGAAGCAGTTTACTAGACTGTTCTTCAGCATACAACTCACTGTCTGTACTGCACTTCTCTGTAACTCACTCGTTCCTTCCAGAGAGGCTAATTTTCTCAATATCCTCAACATACACATCTTCTAAACAAGTAATAGATTAAGATATAGTTGACACCAATGACAACAAGGATATGTTGACATCAATGACAACACCGATTAGGCACATACTTGGAACACGCCCAAGTCCTCCCCTCTATTTTGGTCAGGGTTAAGTTCAAGGGATCCCCCTAGGTCCCATTTGTCATGAAACTTAGGGATCATTTCATCGGGATGTCAAAATATGATGCAAAATGTCCTAAATGCAGATAAAAAACCCAGGAGCTAAACCTTATGAGGGAAAATCCCCCAAGGGGATATTTTCCAATGTTACATTTGGCCCCCACTTTAATGTATGTATAAACGCAAGGCCAATATATGCATTAAAGTACAATAAACAAACATAGCAAACACGCCAAGCATAGAAAAGACACTCCAGACATATTGAAGACAATGACAGGCATGCAAAACATGGAGAAGATAGTTACAGTCACACAAAACATGGAGAATACAGTAAATGCATAGAAGATAGTTAATGCATGGAAGACATAAATGATTTCTTTTCTTTTCTTTTTCTCATATATAAGAAATGCATATGCAAGTACAAGGAAAGTAAACACACCTCCCATAATGCAGGAAGTACTCATCGCACTGATCTTTAAACTGCATATATGGGGCAACACACATGCAAGACATGCAAAAGCTCCCATAATGTAGGAATTACTCATCGTACTAGTCTTTACACTACATATGGGGCAACAAACATGCCAAACAAAGAAGGCATGCCAAAACACACACACTTTGAAAACACAGAGAAAACATGGCAGACAAATGATGGAGTGTTCCTATTTCTAGGTTCATCACCATCTCAGGCACATTATAGGCACACACTGATGATTGGAATTCACCACAACAATCGTCGAAGACACGTGTTGTGTGGTTACACAACATGCCCCATTTTACCTTAGCAAAACAGGGACCCAACTTTTTGCTTCTACTTGTTTGTTTTCTTGCTTTGGGTGGTTTGGCAAAAGTCAGTTAAGTATATCACCCTTGCACATGCATGTGCTTCACAAAAGAGAAGGTCAGTGGTCAAAGTCAGGATTTTCTATCATAAACCTCATAATCTTGAAGAGTGCAAAATTCTAGGCAGGTTTGCTTTTTAGATCACCTTGATATTCCTTAAGGGTAAAAAGTTATGTCAAGTCAAAGTTTGGTTAAACTAGATATTTCCATAGGGTCATATTTCCAAATATCAGTCATATTCGTTAGATGACCCTGACATATGAAGGTCACCTGATATCTGCACGTTCTTCAATATGAAGACGTCAAAGTTAAGTGCAAAAAGAACATATAGCCGTCAAACCTTCATGCATATTTTGGAGGGTCACATTTCTAAATATCTGTCATGTTACGAAATATCACCCTTCACAAAATATGACCATGACATCATCTTGTTCCGACTTATAAAGAGCTTGAGATGATGATGACATCATCAGTATGTCTGATACACCCAGGGGTCATAGTTCTAAATATCCATCATATTTCTTGATATGATGATGATGTCATCTTAACTCGACACTAAAGAAGATACGATATGATGATGATGTCATCATGATCTAGACCTAAGAGGGTTGCATTTCGAAATGTCCCTAATCTTAACAAATATGATGATGATGTCATTCTCTCGAACAATTTCAAAGACTTATAAAATACTGACATCATCCTCACATTCTCAAATAAGGTGATATTTTGTAGTGTTAAAAGACCTAGATATTTTCCAATATCCCTCATATTGACTTTGATGACCCGAGATGTCTAGTTTCTCAACGACCAATCAGATGATGTCTCGTGGAACTTCCCCAGATCATATTGATATAGCATATTATCATGATTATTAGTGAATGTGTAATGACTCGACCTTAGTCATTAGTCAACAATTGAACATACTCATGGTGACATCACCCTCATATGCCTGATATCAGTCATATTTTCAAATATCCTTGATCTTCACGGAGATCACCCTCTGCATTAAATGCGAACCCAACAATAGGTAGATCCTTTGAAATTTCAAATACATGCTCACCACTTGTCAACATCAACAGACATCATGTGTTGATCAAAGCACTTAAACAAAAAGACACTAAGCACACCCTAATTTGCCATATCAATTAGTTAAAAGTAAATTTTGGGGTTCATTTTACATTTACCATATGTTTAAACAAGAATTACATAGTTCTAAGAGATCAAAGCACCACTGCGACCTGCAAACGGAATGAACCCGCACTCAAATAGAATGGATGATGGTAAATACAACATAATCACACTCACACCATTATCACTCATTAAGTAAAAAGGGAAAGTGATTATTAGGTATATTACTATGAACCCTTTTTTTGTTGTTTATGGTGAATTATGAGGTAAAAATGGTTTTTACTGAGTCAATTAAAATGGTGATTGCATAGGATAAACAAGAATAATAGAATTATTACCATGGAATGCATGTGGTTCTTAAACCCTATTGCATACAGCATGTTAGGGTAAGACATACATGTTTAAATCACAAGATTTAATGGCAATCAGAAAGAATAGATCCAACATACAGTTTTTGAAACCCATGGTCGTGTAGCCAGAAGGGGTAGCATTCAGGTATGGGATAATCAATGATATGCATCAAGGGAATACCAATCTTGATGCATGGACAAGAAGACTAGATAAAGGAAGTGGAAACCCTCTACTTCAGAGCATATACACCTCAGGGATGTGGAATGCTAGTGGATTTCCCTATGCCATGGAAGCTACTAGGCTAGTGATAGAGTGCGCAAGGAATTACAATCTAGAGACAAGAAAAGTGGAAAAGCATGGCAGAGCTTATGTAGATTTCTTAGTTATAGTCCTCACCTCTGCCTTTAATTTGCCTACATGACCTAATGTGGTTCGTTTAAGCCTGAGTAGATTGGAAAAGGAATATCGTAACAACCTGAAAGAAGCCAGGAGAGTTATGTATCAATGGAGATCTAAGAGTAGTACATACAATGCTTCTACCAAGTTACCAGTATACCTCTTTAAGTTTGATTTTGCTCCGAAGTACCAGTACATGATGATCATGCTCAGCAGAATGATAGGAAGACCAAATGTTGGAGCATTTGAAAATTGGATGTATGGTATTATCCGAATGGTAGAATATTCAGATGACAAACCCCTCTGGTCTAAAATCATAAGTGAAAGCCTTGATCAGGGCATGAAGAGACTAGGAGGGAAGACAAACATGTTTCATATGACTTCTTATGTGGTGCATGATTGTGCTTTTCGAGGGACCTTCAATGGATTACAAACAGTAGGTAGGGTTGGAAGCAACCCTGGGGATGTGAACATCTAGGAGCATTACCCATAGTTGAAGAGGAGGGAATCTCTCCAAAATTATAAGATAGTGAATGACTCCTCCATGCATCTTGTTAAGACCATGGAAGAAGACATACCAAAAAGGTTAAGTGTAGAAGCACAAGCTGTAATATACAAATATGGGGCCTAGTTTGTCCAATTCCCTACATTTTCATATATGAGAATAGAAGGCTTTGAGGGGTAGCCTCTTATGCTGCATAGATATCCAAATGATAAGGTCATTTTGATGGAATTTGCAAGACAAATATTGCCCTCAGTAGAGGCTCACATTGAGAGGGGAAAGATTCCACCTGTATTGTTTCTAGTCTTGATTGGCTAGAATATTTGTCTAGATAGACAAAGTGTTAAGGATGTAATCAAAGGGTTGAACTTGATGTGCTTGCAGCCATTTTCACTGGCTAGGTCATATGACCCATATGACAGGATGCATACATTACTTGGGAAGCCTATACACCAAAGGCATCTTGAGGATTATTGGGCTGATTGTGATGATGAAGCAGAAGTAAGAAGGAGAAATTACCAGAGGCTCACTCTCAACCAGATATGCACTTTTGATTGCATATCAGTGCTTGCTCAGTTGTACAATGATGATAGTAAAATCATGTATAATGAATATGAGGACAAAAAGGTATATAACAAAACCATATCAATCCCTGACTTGAGTCAACCAGAGGTGGCTGCACTAGACCAAAAGGTCATTCAGGTGACCCAAAGTTGGGTGGATGTTGAGGTCAACAAATTGAAGAAGAAAGGAAAAGCCCTTACTATGGACAATAAAAGGAACAGACAAGAATTGTCTAAGGAAGAATATGATGATTTTCTCATAGAGAAGAGGCATTCCAATGGAGAAAGACAACTAGCTGAAGAAGAAAAGAAGTACAGTAAAAACAAGAAAGAGACCCAAGCAGCTGGAGGAGTGATCGTTAGGTGGCCCCAACCAAAGGGAGATGTGGCCTCTACATCTACTGCTACAACACCTCATACCCCTGCTAAACAAAATAAAATTGTTGCTAAGCTTGCCTCAGTTATTATAGAGGAGGGTGAAGAGCCCCTAGATGATGACTTATTAATCAAGAAGAAAAGGAAGAAGGTGCAGCAGAAACCACCCAAAAGAAACAAAAGACTGCCATGAGAGGGACTGTGGATATTAATCCCATTCTATTGAGGGGTGTAGGTGGTCAAGGTATTCTAAAGAACCTACAACATGAAGTTCCTATCACGGACATTTTTCAATTCAAAACTGAAAAGGTACAA
The DNA here is from genome assembly GCA_027924645.1 of Cunninghamia lanceolata. Lineage (NCBI taxonomy): Eukaryota > Viridiplantae > Streptophyta > Pinopsida > Cupressales > Cupressaceae > Cunninghamia > Cunninghamia lanceolata. The sequence continues at coordinate 7,452,419 of BSBN01000596.1, forward strand.
GAACAAAGAGAAGAAAGGCATAGGGCAAGGAAAGAACCACCTTTTCCACTCAATGATATAGTAGATTTGTTTGATGATGAAATAGTTAAAGATATTTCTACTCAAAATATGGAGACTTTGCTAGCAAACACAAGGATAACCCCTCATGGTACTCCTATAGCCCAAAAGGAAACTCATCAGGATGAGGTTGAAATGGAAGAAATTGAAGAGGATAGCCCCGAGGTGATAGCTAAACAAATTGGATTGACAAAACTGGTCAATCAAGTCACCAGCCCTGCTACAATAGACTTAGCCTACCAGGGTGATGAGGATCAGGGCAGAGATAAGGATCCATCTCTAGAGCCAAAAAAGGTAGAGATTAGTGTACAGAAGGAGGCTGATAAGGAGATCCCTGATAAAGATAAAGATTAGACTAATGCAGGAGCATCTGCTAAGAATGATAATCAGGATAATAATCTGGCATTAGAAGAGAAAACAAATGAAAAGGAATTGGATAAAGCTCTTGACCTTGGAGGGACAGACACATCAAAAGGTGTAGAATAGAGTATTTCATAGGATAATAACATATCAAAAGGTGAAGAACAGAGTCTGCCACAAGGCAGTGATCAGCAAAAGGAAATAGAGAATGTGATCAAGGATGATCAGGGTGATCCCCTAGATAAAACAGATCAAAATGAACAATCTTCCCATGAAGATCAGGTGCCACAACATATACAAGATAAAAGTGTTCAGAATCCTCATGAGGATAAATTGCAACAAGGTGGCCATGAGCAAAATGTAAATGCATCACAAGAAGTTCCTGCTCAATAGGAGATACCTCAGTAGGAGATTCCTCAGGAGAAAGTGCATGAGGAAGAATAGAGAAAAGAAGTTTCCCCACCAAGGGTAGAAGAAAATGTGCAATCTTGGGATGCTCACCCAAGGGTAATGTCCCATATTGGTTGCACCAAGAAATAAGCTTACAACAAATTAATGAGGTGCGTAAATTTGATGTCTCTGCATTTTTTTCAATAGACATGATGAAGCCTAAGAGAACGGCAAGACCTACATCTACAATAAGGAGAGATCCTACTACAGGTAGGAAGACAACTCAAGTAGCCCTGTCAATGGCAGATAAGGAGAAATGAGAAATAAGCCTTGATGAATTCTAGATAACCGATGTTGATCTAGGCTTTTCTATAGAGGAGCAGGAAGGCCAAGAGGCCAAAAATATCATTAACTCCTTGACAAAAGTGTAAAAGAGGAAAAGGATAAGAACAGAGCGCATAAAGAGCACATTGCTCAATTACATGCATTCAAAAAAGGGTTAATTGACCCTAATCATATACCAGCTAACACAACCACCCCATTGACCGTCATATCTCAAGATGAGATAACAGGGTTAGACATCATGAAGCATAAAGCCCATATGGTGGATAATTGGTTTATTCTTTTTATATATGAAGCTGAGAAAGTGATAAAAACCTCGCTTGCAAATTGGAATTTGCTTGGTACATTAAAGAGCAAAGTAGATAAATTACAAAATGAGGTTGGGTGAAGATCCTTCAAATTGGACAAGCATTTAGATTCTCTAACTGAGATGAGACGCATAGACATGAAAGTGCTCACAGATAATAAGGTACTGGATAACAATACTACACAATTGTTGAGCATATGGTATGAGGCTACCAAGTTTGAAAGTGATATCCTAAAGAAATGCAATATCAAGCTCAGGGATATCAATGTTAAGTTGCACCACCTTATGGTAGATGAGATAAATATCTTGGAGGCTCTGAGAGGTAATGTGGAAAGAAAGATAGAGAATCAAGATGTCGATTTTGTAGTCTAGGCTTTCCACAATAATTTCAAGAAGGCAACATATGACCCTCTTCATCATTTGACAGAGGATGTAATCAATAAGGCTATGAGGATGAAGGCCAAGGTGGAGGCATATAATGAGATGTTAAACAACAGAAAGAGCAAGTGGACTACTCTACAAACATTGTTCCATTCCCAAAGACATGTTGTATCAAAAGCTCAAATTTAGGATGGAGGAGAGGCTGAGAGAATAGTACAAACATATGAATCCATTAGGGGGATAATCAAAGAACATATAGGAAGTGATCCTCATGATGATGATGATGATGATGATGATGATGATGAAGAAGATGTAAATGAAGAAGAATTTGAAGAAGAGGAAAATAAAGAGTGAGTAAAGATGCATGGTGACAAAGTCATATGCATAACAAGACAAAAGAAGTGATTGATTTCTACCATATGGTTTCTAGCTGGCAACTTGTGCCATGTTCACATATGTTGACCCAGTCAAAGGGAGATATGAACCATTGATTTAGATAGACAAATCCTGATCATTGGATCAATTGTAACTGCGTCCTCTCTTTATCCTATAAAAGGAGATGGAGTGCACATTGTATTTTTATTAGAGACTTAATTGAGATAGGATTGTTGTATGTCATGATACTTTCTCAAGACAAACTGTAAATGTGCATGATTTTGAATACTAATAAAATAGAGATCAGATTACACATCATCGTAAATTCTGAGTAATCTTGTGAATGTCATCTGGATATTTCACTATGATGTGTTGTGTCCCTTGGAGTGCATGTCAATTGTGGATATTGTTGTCATTCTTTACACTAGAAGATTAGCATCAGCTGTGTGAAGTTGTGGAATTGCCTAACAACACATGGTTTGATTTCATCTCTGTTTTGTGAAATATTAAATGTTGCATATGTATGAACTGTCAAAGACTCATTTAAATTTGGTAGATTTAGAATGTTTGAGTTTATTTTCTTAAATTTCATTACAATCATCTTAATAGTTGCAAATATACAAACAATCATAAGAAAAATACATAAATATGCTGATATCTTGAAAGAAATTGAACATTAATAGCATATTTGAACTAATATGCATGCATAATTGAAAATAACATGCAAATGCATATAAATAACAACAGTAATCATGCAAATATCTGCTTATAGGCACATCATTTGAACAAATTCATAGTGCAGAAGTGAAAATAATCAATTATAATTGATGCTCAGAAGAATTGATCAAACTTATCAAAGATCATCATCATTTGTAGAATATAGAAAGATTAACCTATGTTTGTGAAGAGATTTACAGGAATCAGGGGTAGAATCAAACGTGTAGACATCAGTTCATGTTAGCAGAATAATGTAAGGCCCCTTGAATGGAAAATAATATATCACATCAATCTCTAACTAACATCAGAAGATCATGACCTGATCAATGGAAACTTGGAGTCATCAATTTTCCCCAAATTGATTGTACTTTTCAAGATAGTAAAGGTTTGTTGTGTAAACTTTTATGCATGTTGTTATGACTAACAATCATCATCAACATAAATTGGCTCTAGAAGGAGGGCATTCTCTCTGTTTTGATAAGTGAATTGGTCACATATGCATGAATCTTGCATCTGTTCAAGGTAATCTTCTCAAAGCTTGCCAGAATTGTTTATGCTTTGAATGTTTGTGCAAAGATTTTCTTGTCTTGTGTTGTTTCAACTCTGTTTATCATAAATATTTTAGAATTGAGCATAAATACTTTAGGCTTTGCAGAAAAATCTTTGAAAGCTTTGAAAGTTGAGTCATTGTTCAGGTTGTTCTGTGAATTTTTTTGTAGTGATTTTCTTGTATAACTAGATATCCTAATATCCATGTCTAGAAGTTCAATATTTGTTCATATTTGCATGTTGGATGCAATTATTGCATAAATATCCAATCATTGTTGAGTCTAGACTAGAAATATCACCTTTGCTTGGTCAGTTCTCCTATTCTTGGTAAAGATCTATTCAAATATCCATATCTTGTCATAAGTTGTTAGAATCTTGGCTCACAGACCTAATACCAGATCCAGATCTATTGGACTCTTGGAAGAATTGCCTATTCATGGACTAAGACCTTATACCATAGATATTCATCACACTCCTGACTCAGGTACATCAGCATATTCACCAGGACATGTTGTAACACCTCTAATATCTCCATCTGTACATTAGACACATCCAGGATCACTAGTTACACCTCAAGTGCAGCAAGCACCAGTCACAATATCATTCTTTGCTAATAACTCACCCCTGACTTTCACTGCATATCATCCTTTGCCTAAAAATCCTGATAAGATTTGCCCAAAATATCATCCATATTAGGATGCAGAGGATCATATCTGAACATTTAAGGAAGCTTGCTTTAGGGTAAGGATTAAGCATTAGGATGTGGTATGCAGATTATTTCCATACTCCTTGGGAGAGGAAGCATACAATTGGTATATGAGCCTTGCTCAAGCCTTGATTGGTTCATGGGATGCCTTAGAGAAATCCTTTAAAGATAGGTTCAAAATACCGATAGATCCTTCCATGACTTATCACCTCTTTGCTACAATTAAGAGGCTTGAAGGGGAACCTATTTCAAAATTAAATGCTAGATTCCAAAAGATGTATTCTAAGATGGTAGATCCATATAATGTAGTTGATGAGGCAGCTAGAAGTATATACTACTCAGCCTTAGATCCCCTAACCTCTATGTTCATAAGGAGAACACATCCTAGTGTCACATCCCTGACACAATCTTTTGAAGAAGCAATAAAAGTTAATCAGTAACTAATTCCTGCTGCAACACCTAACATAGCATACCCCACATACCCCACATATCCTACATATCCTACTCAACAGCTAACCAATGGAGTCATGATGCCTCCTGCTACAATGCCTGGTCCATTACAGGAACCTCCCCTTAGTATCATGCCCCCTCCAAATAGAAATGGTCAGATAGTACAATATCTAGGACATGCTCAAACATCTCAAGATGTAGGACAAAACAACATCAATGGTTCTTTATTTAAACCTCAGTCATAAAATGTAGTATTCAAAGTTTAGGAAGAAAAAGAAGACATCAAAGAGATATCTACACAACTGAGGAAATTGACTACAGAAATTACACACCTGAGAGGTTAAAACTTTTATTCTCAGCCAAACCAAAATAGAGGATATAATAATGATAGATTAGGATATCCTGACAGAGGATACAATAATGATAGAAACTATAACAGTAACAATGGCAGTAATAATAATGCACCTAGGAAGCCTAGAGTATGGAACACTAGGCCAAATAATGGATCTTTGCCATCATCCTTAGATAATCAGCCTCCTAGTGAACCAAAACAGACTGCTAGGGTCAATCTAGTAGAAGTAGCTCTTACAAATTGGTGTACAATACACAACACTAATGCACATGCTGAGTTACATTATCCTCAGTTTAAGATAGAAGCTACAATCTTTCAGGCTGAAGTGGCCAACACCAAAGGAAGTCCTCCTTTCATTGAAGGAAATGAAATTGTCCCTTGTGGATATGACTCTTCCCTTGTACTGGAGAGTTATGTAAATCAACCTCATCACCAAATAGCCTCGGCTCATGAGAACTACACACTAGCATGTGAAGAGTCTGCTTAGCATTTGAAACAAATTAGGTGTTTCCCTTCAAAGATGAAAATGAACCAACAGTGGAACATGAAGAAATCCATGCTTATTAGCAGCAGTATCAGGGTAGACATAACTACAACTTTAGGAGAAATCCTAATAGACCTTCTAGTCCATTGACCACGTCCTTTCCTCCTAACAACTTCAACACTCCTCCTAATCCAAAAGTCAGCAATAATCTTGGTCCTCCCAAGGTTAATGCTTAGTATTTTGCACCTCAAAATATAGTGCTGAAGACTAGTAATCAATCTCCAGAGTCTGACAAGTTAGTCACATATTTAGCAGAGGAAATGAAAAGAGTCAAAATTAGCCTACCATTGTTAGAACTGCTTAAAACTCTGACCATCAAAAAAGCTTCCATAAGGTCTTCAGATGAGCCTATACCAATAGATGATATTCATGTGCATAATCCTAGTTAGGTTTTGAATAAAGATCATGTAGCCAAAGAAAGCAATGTTAAACATAAGGCACTAGCTACTGTTCAAGCTGCTGAGACTTCACACATGACCCTTTATAAAGATAAAGCTGAGTCACCTCCATTCCTACTCACATTGAGGATGTTTGGTAAGAACTTACACAATTGCCTGGAAGATTCAGGTGCATCTACCAATGTGATGCCACTGTCTATCTGCAATGCCTTAGGGTTACATCCAGCTAAATCACTCAAGAAGGTGACACAACTAGACAAATCTAAGGTAAGTGTAGTGGGAAAGTTAACACATATTCACATGCAGTTAGCATCAGATCCAAAGATTCAATATTACATTGATATCCAAGTGGTGGATATCCCTAACACTTATGGAATGTTGCTTAGTAGGGATTGGTCAAAGACACTTAATGGTTATATGTCTACAGATTTCAGCAACATGTGGCTACCTTGGAAGGGATTCCTAATCATATTAGGATAGAGGCTGAACCTCGAATGAAACACATGATCACTGAGTACAACAAGACCAATGAGATATTGTATGTGGATGTTGAACCAGTTGTTTACACCATTAGGCCTCAAATAGTTAGGAGAGAAGAAATCCTCATGTATAATACACATATCCATGAAGATGTTCATCCATATCAGGATAACAGAGTGATCATAGAATCTAATTATAGTTTAGATAATAGTGATGAAATTGATCATTTCAAGGATTTTGAATTACAATTATCTAGATAAATGCAACATTGCCGAATATTGAACATATCCAATGAAGAAATTTTGATTGAAGGTTGGTGCAGGTTACATGATGAAGCACACTTAGAGAAAACTTGTGATGCATGTCTGGATATGATGGAGCTAGAGTGAGCTTGTAGTGAGAAAGGATTATCTTTAATGGGGGTGAGTGATACATTTAGTTATGATGATGTTGATTCTTTTTTGTCATCTATAGGTACAGAAGAAGGTATGTGTTAGGATGAAAGCCACACTCACAATTTAGAGGAGATCCTAATGTATTTTGAGAATACTTCCAATGATAGAAATAACATTACCCCAGGAACTGATTGTCTGATTGAGTCAGATTATGAAGTGTCTAATGAAGATAAGGGGAGTAATCTAACAAAGTTTGAAGAGTTTTTAGCAAAACATATTCAGAGGCTCATATTGCAAGAGATTCCTCCACATCATGCTTTAATTGATGAATGGTATAGACTACATGAAGCACCACATTTAGAGACCACATGCTCATTATGCATGCATATGTTGAATAAGCAAGAGATGCTTTATTCAAAGAATCAGCTATCTGACAGTAGAAACATATTTAAAGAAAAAAAGAAAGAGATTGAAGTACAAGTAGACACTGATAGTGATGATACCACTGATGTTAAAAGAGGAAGGGTAATAGATTCAATTCACCCACCAAAATAATAGAAAATGAATCACAAAAGTTAAAGTGGATATTAGGCGGTACAGCTACCAGAGCTAAAAAGAAAAAGAGAAGGTCCTTATAAGCCTTTGACAAAAGATAAACCATGGATCCTTAGGTTTGATGGATCAAAGTCAAAACAAGGAGCTGGAGTAGGTATAGATCTCATTGATCCAATAGGAAAGTCCTACCTGGTAGCATATAGACTACAATTCCCATGCACCAATAATGTGACTGAATACGAAGCGTTAATTCATGGGTTATTGTTTGATCTAAAGAGAAGAGTGAAGATTATGCATGTTTATGGGGACTCAGAATTAGTGGTGAAATAAGTGAGAAGTATACTCTTGCAATTACAAGAAATTGTCTAACTACAGACATAGGGTGTGGGACTTAATAGAAGAATTTGATGCATTCAACATCACCCATGTGCCTAAAGAATAGAATCATAGATCAGATGCTTTAGCGCAGGCTGCAAGCACTTTGGAACCATTGTCTATTTCTGGCCTGAAGAGATTCTTAGTTGAACTAGTATCAGTGCCCTCAATACCAGATAATGTCACCAATCTCCAAGTATTTGATGATGACCAACACATTTTGGATTTCATATCAAATAGAGATGTATTTGATGCTCAGATCATAGATGAAAGGAATGTAGAAGATCATACATGGGAAGAAGGAGAGATCATGGAATTACCAAGTAATAGGATTCTCAAAGGTATGATAGAATTAGAAAAGGCCTTTGATCTACACAATATGATGAAACAAAAAGATCTCCCAAAGATTGATGGAGGAGAATACTCACCAATCAATATAGGACAAAATGAAGATGTAAGAAATGTTTTGATTGGTAAAATTTGCACTGAAGAAGAAAGGACAGGGATAACTCAAGCATTGAAGGATTACATTCATGTTATCACCTAGACCTATGATGAGCTGAAGACTTATGATACCTCAATTATCACTCACACTATACCATTGAAGCCATATGCTAAGCCTTATAGACAAAAGCAAAGACCTATCAATGCCTTGTTAGAACCCATCATCTTTGAAGAAGTTAAGAAGTTTCTCAATGCCAGAATCATATTTTGGGTGAGGCATTCAACTTGGGTAGCCAATTTGGTCAGAATAAGAAAGAAGAATGGAGATATATGCTTATGTGTGGACTTCAGAAATCTAAACAGAGCTTCTAAGAAGGATAACTATCCTTTATCCTCATTGGATGAAGTCTTACAAATAGTAAATGGAACCCAAATGATGTCATTCTTGGATGGTTTCTCAGGGTATAATCAAGTGATGGTAGTCAAAATAGATAGGTTGAAAACTACATTCACTACCAACTAGGGAATATTTGCTTACAGACGCATGTCGTTTGGCTTGATAAATGTTGGAACCACCTTCCAGCATGCAATGGAGATAGCATTTAGAGGCCTAGTTGGAAAATGCATAGTCATATACATGGATGACTTGACCATCTTTTCAAAGAAAAGGGGGGATCATATAGAAGACCTCAGGAAGGTACTCAAAAAATGTGAACATTATGGTATTTCACTCAATCCCAAAAAGTGCATATTCGGAGTAACCATAGGTAAATTACTAGGTCACCTTATAATAGAAAATGGGATCATCATTGACCCTGCTAGAGTAGAATCTATCATGAAACTGTAACTTCCTAGAAGTAAGAAGGAACTTAAATCATACTTTGGAAAGATAAATTTTGTCAGAAATTTCATCACCGGATTTGCAAAGATTGTCAGACCACTTAATGCAATGTTAACAAAGGATGCCAAAATTGAATGGACTCCTAAAGCCAAGGCTGCATTTAAGGACATCAAGAAAGCCATATCAGATGCACATGTCTTGATCAACCCTAATTACATAAAGGAATTCTACATCTACTCATTTGCTTCAGAACACATGCATCTATACTGACATAGAGGACTGAAGCTAAAGAAGAGAAACCTATAGCTTTCATGAGTTGCCCATTCAAGGATACATAGCTCAGATATATGGATGTTGAGAGACAAGCTCTTCCTCTAGTTAGAGCAGTCAAGAAATTTAGACACTACATTCTAAGAAGTAAGATAATTGTTGTGGTACTAGATGCAGCAATGAAAATGCTCTTGATGTAGAGTGAGCCTAGTGAAAAGAGGTCCAAATGGATAATGGTTTTACAAGAATATGATATGGATATAACACCTATGAAGTTGGTAAGATGATAAGCCTTAAGCCAGATGATTTTTGAGACTGATCCTAATATAGTGAGTCAGCAATATGTAGTGAATTCCAAAGAGGATAAATAATGGTATTCAGATATTAGACATATCCTGATCACTAGGAGATTTCCATCAAAGATGCAAGCTTCACTGAGGAGAGTGTTAAAGATAAGATCACAAAAATACATGATCAAAGGAGGAGTCCTTTTTAGGAGAAATTATGAAGGAATATATCTCAAATGCCTAGATAGACAAGAGGCTGAGTTGCATGATAAGTTTGGAACTGCACATGAATCTCACTTAGCAACTACCCATGCTATTCTGAGGGCGTGATATTATTGGCCTACTATTTTTAAAGACACTGTAGAACAAAAGTACATGATCAAAGGAGGAGTCCTTTTTAGGAGAAATTATGAAGGAATATATCTCAGATGCCTAGATAGATAAGAGGCTGACAAGGTTTTGGCTGAGTTGCATGATAAGTTTGGAACTACACATGGATCTCACTTACCAACTGCCCATGCTATTCTGAGGGCATGATATTATTGGCCTACTATTTTTAAAGACACAGTAGAACATATTAAATTTTTCCATACTTGTCAGGTTGCTACTAATCAAGAAAGATATGTTGCCCAACCCTTATAGCTAGTGATGGAGATGTGTACATTTGCTTAGTGGGGCATGGATTTCATAGGACCAATTAATCCTCCATCATCTTCAGTCCATAGGTATGTCTTAAAAATCACTGACTATTGCACTAGATGGACTGAAGTAGTCAACAACAAAACATGCAATGTAGATGATGTGATCAAGTTCTTGGAGAACAACATAGTGACCAGTTATGGAGTTCCATATGCTTTAGTATGTGATAATGAACCTGCTTTTGCATCACTAAAGTTATCTAGTTGGGCTTTTGATCATAGAATTATCTTGAAATTCTCTTCAAATTATTATCCCCAAGGAAATGGTTTAGCAGAGTCAACAAATAAAAACCTACTGAATATCATAAAGAAACTAATAGAGAAGAATCCTAGGGAAAGGAATACCCTACTAAAGTACACCTTATGGGTAGATAGAACTAGAATGAAGGTTGCCTTAGGAAAATCTCCCTACCAATTAGTGTATGGGGTGGATCCTATCCTCCCTATTAACTTAAAGATCCCCACATTGCAATTTGCACAAGAGTATCTAGGTATAGATAACAAACAAGAAGTTAGACTACTTCAACTCATGCACCTAGAGGAAAAAAGAGATAGAGCAATTGACCAATTTACTAAACATCAAGATAATGTCAAATGTTGGTTTGATAAAAGAGCTAGAATAAAAGCTCTTAGGATTTCAGATTTAGTCCTCACATGGGACATAACACATGAAAAGAAAGGTGACCATGGAAAATTTGATAAACTCTGGATAGGTCCTTTTCAAATTTTAGAGACCCTAGGAGATAGCACCTATAGACTTAAGACCCTAACAGATGAGGATGCTCCATTACCAGTCAATGGACAGTTCCTCAAACATTACTTTCAAGCTTAAGCAGGGTCATGTAAGTCATTTGTATCATAATGTACATGTTGTATAGTTATTTGTATAGTTTTGCTTTGTGTGTGTTTGCTTGTTTGCATTGATTTTTATTTTTCTTAGCCAATATGATGCACCTTATCATCTAGGGAAACCAACAAAATTCTTAGGATTCAAGTGATGAGAACAATTTTTTACATAGGTTGTGACTCACCCCAAGAAGTATCCCTGACTAGGTCTGTGATGTCCTTTTCATCAGTGATGCCTTTTCTGAACTAAGGAAATTTTCATGATGACTCACCTAACAACCTTGGGTTTGTTGAACACATCAGTATAGGTGTTAAGTGAAAAATCCAAAGGGTCACCCGTGCTACCATTACAATTTCCAACCTAAAACAGCAAGTGATCACACCTTGCATATTGAGCTTACATGATGATATCATATGAATATAAAAAAGAAAGAGATGAATATTGAAATCCAAAAGGATGAAATTTAGGCCATCTAAGCAACTCTACTAAGGCTATAGACACCTACTGGCAGTGGGGCTCTACTTAGGGGGATTGTAAAGATAACCTTGTCGGGGCTATGGACACCTACTGGCAACAAGGCTCTATCCTGGTTGGCTATGAGGGATTAACCCAAAATATCTATCTTAACACCAGTTACTTTTATTTTTAGTTTACTTTCAAGATGAGGATTATTAATCATATGCACACACTTGATCCCTTATCAACATTGTTACACTTATCAACGTGATATCATTCAGAAAAGTCATGATACTCATGCCTAGAGAGAGTTATGATGCTATGTTTTAATGTGAACTTATCACCTGAATCATTTTGGTTACACAACACGCCCCATTTTGGCTTAGCAAAATAGGGACCCAACTTTTTTCTTCTGCTTGTTTGTTTTCTTTCTTTGGGTGGTTTGGAGAAAGTCAGTTAAGTATATCACCCTTGCACATGCATGTGCTTCACAAAAGAGAAGGTCAGTGGTCAAAGTCAAGATTTTCTGTCATAAACCTCATAATCTTGAAGAGTGCAAAATTCTAGGCGGGTTTGCCTTTTTGATCACCCTGATATCCCTTAAGGGTAAAAAGTTATGCCAAGTCAAAGTTTCATCAAACCAGATATTTCCATAGGGTCATATTTCCAAATATCAGTCATATTCGTTAGATGACCCTGACATATGAAGGTCACCCAATAGCCGCATGTTCTTCGATAGGTAGATGTCAAAGTTAAGTGTGAAAAGAACATATACGCGTCAAACCTTCTTGCATATTTTGGAGGGTCACATTTCTAAATATCCATCATGTTACGAAATATCACCCTTCGCAAAATATGACCATGACATCATCTTGTTCCAACTTATAAAGAGCTTGAGATGATGATGACATCATCAGTATGTCCGATACACGCAAGGGCCATTGTTCTAAATATCCATCATATTTCTCGATATGATGATGATGTCATCTTAACCTGACACTAAAGAAGATACGATATGATGATGATGTCATCATGATCCAGACCTAAGAGGGTCACATTTTGAAATGTCCCCGATCTTAACAAATATGATGATGCCATCATTCTCTCGAACAATTTCAAAGACTTATAAAATGCTGATGTCATCCTCACATTCTCAAATAAGGTGATATTTCATAGTGTTAAAAGACCCAGATATTTTCCAATATCCCTCATATTGACTTTGATGACCTGAGATGCCTAGTTTCTCAACGACCAATCAGACAATGCCTCGTGGAACTTCCCGGGATCATATTGATATAGCATATTATCATGATTATTAGTGAATGTGTAATGACCTGACCTCAGTCATTAGTCAAGGGTTGACCATATTCATGGTGACATCACCCTTATATGCCCAATATCAGTCATATTTTCAAATATCCCTGATCTTCATAGAGATCACCCTCTACATTAAATGTGAACCCAACGGTAGGTAGATCCTTCAAAATTTCAAATACTAGCTCGCCACTTGTCAACATCAACAGACATCAAGTGTTGTTAGGACTTAAACAAAAAGACACTAAGCGTGCCCTAATTTGCCATATCAATCAGTTAAAAGTAAATTTCGGGGTTCAGTTTACACTTACTATATGTTTAAACAATAATTATAGAGTTTAGAGAGATCAAAGCATCATTGCGACCTACAAACAAAACGGACCCGCACTCAAATGAAATGGAGGACGGTAAATACAATGCAATCGTACTCACACCGTTATCACTCATATAGTAAAAAGGGAAAGCAATTATTAGGTATGTTACTGTGAAACCCTCTTTTTGTCATTTATGGTGAATTATGAGGTAAAAATGGTTTTTACTGAGTCAATTAAAATGGTGATTGCATAGGATAAACTAGAATAATAGAATTATTACCATGGAATGCATGTGGTCCTTAAGCCCTGTTGCATATGACATGTTAGGGTAAGACATACATGTTTAAATCACAAGATCTAATGGAAGTCATAAAGAATACATCCAACACAGAGTTTTTGAAACCCATGTTCATGCAGCCAGAAGGGGTAGCATTCAGGTATGGGATAATCAATGATACGCATCAAGGGAATACTGATCTTGATGCATGGATAAGAAGACTAGATGAAGGAAGTGGAAACCCTCTACATAAGAGCATATACACCTCAGGGATGTGGAATGCTAGTGGCTTTCCCTATGCTATGGAGGCTACTGGGCTAGTGATAGAGTGCACAAGGAATTACAATCCAGAGACAAGAGAAGTGGAAAAGCATGGCAAAGTTTATGTAGATTTCTCAGTTGTAGGCCTCACCTCCACCATTAATTTGCCTATAGGACCTAATGTGGTTGATTTAAGCCTAAGCAGATTGGAAAATGAATATCATAACAACCAGAAAGAAGCCAGGAGGGTTATGTATCAATGGAGATCTAAGAGTAGTACATACAAGGCTTCTACCAAGTTACTAGTATACCTCTTTAAGTTTGATTTTTCTCCAGAGTACTAATACATGATGGTCATGCGCAGTAGAATGATAGGAAGACCAAACGCTGGAACATTTGAAAATTGGATGTATGGTATTATCTGAATGCTAAAGTATTCAGATGATAAACCCTTCTGGGCTAAAATCATAAGTGATAGCTTTGGTGAGGGAATGAAGAGACTAGGAGGGAAGACAAACATGTTTCATATGACTTCTTATGTGGTGTATACTTGTGATTTTAGAGGGACCTTCAATGGATTACAAATAGTAGGTAGGGTTGGAAGCAACCCTAGGGATGTGAACATCTGGGAGCATTACCCATAGTTGAAGAGGAGGGAAGCTCTCCAAAATTATAAGATAGTGAATGACTCCTCCATGCATCTTGTCAGGACCATGGAAGAAGACAGAACAAAAAGGTTAAGTGTAGAAGCACAAGTTGTTATATAGAAATATGGGGCCTGGTTTATCCAATTCCCTACATTTTCATATATGAGAATAGAAGGCTTTGAGGGGAAGCCTCTTATGCTGCCTAGATATCCAAATGATAAGGTCATTTTGATGGAATTTGCTAGACAAATATTGCCCTCAGTAGAGTCTCACATTGAGAGGGGAAAGATTCCACCTGTATTGTTTCCAGTCTTGATTGGCTGGTATATGTGTCTAGATAGACAAAGTGTAAAGGATGTAATCAGAGGGTTGAACTTGATGTGCTTGTAGCCATTTTCACTGGCTAGGTCATATGACCCATATGATAGGATGCATACATTACTTGGGAAGCCTATACACTAAAGGCACCTTGAGGATTCTTGGGCTGATTGTGACAATGAAGCAAAAGTAAGAAGGAGAAATTACCAGAGGCTCGCTCTCAACTAGATACACACTTTTGATTGCATATCAGTGCCTACTCAGTTTCACAATGATGATGGTAAAATCATGTCCAATGAATATGAGGACAAAAAGGTATACAACGAAACCATATGAGCCCCTAACTTGAGTCAACTAGAGGTAACTTCACTGGACCAAATAATGCTAAGGGTCATTTAGATGACCTAAATTTGGGTGGATGTTGTCAACAAATTGAAGAAGAAAGGTGTAGCCCTTACTGTGAACAATAAAAGGAAGAGACAAGAATTATCTAAGGAAGAATACAATGATTTCTGAATAGAGAAGAGGCAGTCCAATGGAGAAAGATAGCCAGCTGAAGAAGAAAAGAAGCAGAGTAAAAATAAGAAAGAGACCCAAGTAGCTAGAGGAGTGATCATTAAGTGACCCCAACCAAAGGAAGATGTGGCCTCTACATCTGTTGCTGCATCACCTCATACCCCTGCTAAACAAAAGAAAATTGTTGGCAAGCATGCCCCGGTTATTATAGAGGACGATGAAGAGCCCTAGATGATGACTTATTAATCAAGAAGAAAAGGAAGAAGGTGCAGTAGACACCACTCCAAAAGAAACAAAAGACTGCCATGAGAGGGACTATGGATATTAATCCCATTCTATTGAGGGGTACAGGTGGTCAGGGTATTCTAAAGAACCTACAACATGAAGTTCCCATCCCAAACATTGTTCAATTCAAAACTGAAAAGGTAGAAGAACAAAGAGAAGAAAGGCATAGGGCAAGGAAAGAACCACCTTTTCCAATTGATGATATAGTAGATTTGTCTAATGATGAGGTAGTTAAAGATATTTCTACTCGAAATATGGAGACTTTGGTAGAAAACACAAGGATAACCCCTCATGGCACTCCTATAGCCCAAAAGGAAACACATCGGGAGGAGGTTGAAATAGAATAAATTGAAGAGGATAGCCCCAAGGTGATAGCTAAACAAATTGGATTGACAAAATTGGTCAATCAAGTCACCAGCCCTGCTGTAATAGACTGAGCCTACTAGGGTGATGAGGATGAGGGAAGACATAAAGATCCATCTCTAGAGCTAGAAAAGGTAGAGATCAGTGTACAAAAGGATGTTGATAAGGAGATGCCTGATAAAGATAAAGATCAGTATAATGCAAGAGCACCTACTAAGAATGATAATCAGGATAATAATCTAGCATCAGAAGAGAAAACAAATGAAAAGGAATTGGGTAAAGCTCCTGACCTTGGAGGGATAGACACATCAAAAGTTACAGAACATAGTATTTCACAGGATAATAACATATCAAAAGGTGAAGAACAGAGTCTGCCACAAGGCAGTGATCAGCAAAAGGAAACAGAGAATGTGATCAAGGATGATCAGGGTGATCCCCTAGATAAAACAAATCAAAATGCACAATCTTCCCATGAAGATTAGGTGCCACAAAATATACAAGATAATTTTTTTTAGAATCCTCGTCAGGATAAATTGCAACAAGTTGGCCATGAGCAAAATGTAAATGCATCACAAGAAGCTCCTTCTTAACAGGAGATACCTCAGTAGGAGATTCCTCAGGAGAAAGTGCATGAGGAAGAACAAAGAAAAGAAGTTTCCCCACCAAGGGTAGAAGAAAATGTGCAGTCTCAGGATGCTCACATTGAGCAAATAAACCAACAAGGACCCAAGGGTGATGTCCCATATTGGTTGCAACAAGAAATAAGCTTGCAGTAAATTAATGAGATGCCTGAATTTGATGTCTCTGCATTGTTTTCAGCAGACATGATGAAACCTAAGAGAAAGGCAAGACCTACATCTGCAATAAGGAGGGATCCTACTATAGGTAGGAGGACAACTCAAGTAGCCCTGTCGATGGTAGATAAGGAGAAAGGAAAAATAAGCCTTGATTAATTCCAGATAACTGATGTTGATCTAGGCTTTGCTATAGAGGAGCAGGAAAAACAAGAGGCCAAAAATATCATTGACTCCTTGACAAAAGTGTAAAAGAGGAAAAGGCTAAGAATAGAGCACATAAAGAGCACATTACTCAATTGCATGCATTCATAAAAGGGTTAATTGACCCTAATCATATACCAGCTAACACAACCACCCCATTGACCATTATATCTCAAGATGAGATAATAGGGTTAGACATCATGAAGCATAAAGCCCATATGGTGGATAATTGGTGTATTCTTTTTATTTCTAAAGCTGAGAAAGTGATAAAAATCTCCCTCACAAATTAGAATTTGCTTAGAGAAAAGTAGATAAATTGCAAAATGAGGTTGGGCGAAGATCCTTCAAATAGGAGAAGCATTTAGATGCTCTAACTAAGATGAGATGCATAGACATGAAAGTGCTCACAGATAATAAGGTACTGGATAATAATACTGCACAATTGTTGAGAATATGGTATGAGGATACCAAGTTTGAAAGTGATATCTTGAAGAAATGCAATATCAAGCTCAAGGATATCAGTGTTAAGTTGCACCACCTTATGGTAGATGAGATAAATATCTTGGAGGCTCTGGAAGGCAATGTGGAAGGAAAGATAGAGAATCAAGATGCTGATTTTGTAGTCCAGGCTTTCCACAATAATTTCAAGCAAGCAACATATGACCCTCTTCATCATTTGATAGAGGATGTAATCAATAAGGTTATGAGGATGAATGCCAAGGTGGAGGCATATAATGAGATGTTAAACAACAGAAACAGCAAGTGGACTACTCTACAAACATTGTTCCATTCCCAAAGACATGCTGCATCAAAAGCTTGAATTCAGGATGGAGGAGAAGTTGAGAGAATAGTACAAACATATGAATCCATTAGGGGGATAATCAAAGAACATATAGGAAGTGATCCTCATGATGATGACGATGATGATGATGAAGAAGAAGATGAAGAAGAAGAAGAGGAAGAAGAGGAAAATGAAGAGTGAGTAAAGATGCATGATGACAAAGTCATATGCATAACAAGACAAAAGAAGTGATCAAGTTCTACCAGATGGCTGCCATTTGGAAACTTGTGCCACGTTGACATATGTTGACCCAGTCAAAGGGAGATATGAACCATTTATTTAGATAGACAAATCCTGATCATTGGACCAATTGTAACTGCCTCCTCTCTTTATCCTATAAAAGGAGATGGAGTGCACATTGTATTTTTCATTAGAGACTTAATTGAGATAGGATTGTTGAATGTCATGATACTTTCTCAAGACAGATTGTAAATGTGCATGCTTTTGAATACTAATGAAATAGAGATCAGATTACACATCATTGTAAATTCTGAGTAATCTTGTGAATGTCATCTGGATATTTTGTTGTGATGTGCTGCGTCCCTTGGAGTGCATGTCAATTTGTGGATATTGTTGTCATTCTTTACCCTAGAAGATTATCATCAGTTGTGTGAAGTTGTGGAATGGCCTAGCAACACATGGTTTGATTTCATCTCTGTTTTGTGAAATATTAAATGATGCATATGGATCAACTGTCAAAGACTCATTTAAATTCATTAGATTTAGAATGTTTTTGTTTATTTTCTTAAATTTCATTATAGTCATCTTCATAATTGCAAATATATAGACAATCATAAGTAAAATACATAAATATGTTGATATCCTGAAAGAAATTGAACATTAATAGCATATTTGAACTAATCTGCATGCATAATTGAAAATATCATGCAAATGCATATAAATAACAACAATAATCATGCAAATATCAGCTTATAGGCACATCATTTGAACAAATTCATAGTGTACAAGTGAAAATAATCAATTACAGTTGATGATCAGAAGAATTGATCAAACTTATCAAAGATCATCATCATCTGTAGAATATAGAAGGATTAACCTGTGTTTGTGAAGAGATTTACATGAATTAGGTGTAGAATCAAACATGCATACATCAGTTCATGTTAGCAGAATAATGTAAGGCCCCTTGAATGGAAAACAACATATCACATCAAGCTTTGAGTAATGTCAGAAGATCATGACTTGATCAACGAAGACTTGGAGTCATCAATTTGTCCCAAATTGATCATACTTTTCAAGATAGTAAAGGTTTGTTGTGTAAACTTTTATGCATGTTGTTATGACTAACAGTCATCATCAACAACACGCTTAAGGGTTGAGTTAGTCATAGAACCGCTCCGCACCTCTGTAGAGGACTTTTGAAAATGATAGGATCAAAACTTTCCACAAGAGATACACCACCCCTGCATCTGTAGAGGGCTTAAGATGATTGATTGATTGATTGATTACAAACAAACTCAGAGTGCAGAAAGTACTCATCGTACTAATCTTTAAACTGCACCTAAGGATAAGCACATTGCTAACATCTATAACAGATAGGTTACCTTATATATGCCCCCACCTTAAGGGTGTTGATATCACACATCGATATCAAGCATGTTAATGTAGCAAGAAAACACACAAGGGAACATGAACTTTAACAAAGCCCATGCCCCCCGGAGGTGACATGTACTTTGCGATCACCAAATGTTCCCACAAACACATCCCTGTAAGAAACATGTTAGTGTCCATAATCATGATAAACAACAACATCAATGCATATGATTAACTACACAAAGAGCCAAGGTTATACTATGAATTCAGAGATCGAGGATAACCTTGTGGCTATATCATGAAAATCTTAGAATCGAGCGTCACCAAGGCGAGATTCAAAGGCAAACAAAGGTGCATAGAGCAACAATATTTTTAAGGTTTGTAAGTGAGATAAAGATCATCAAAATCACTATGCAGAAAGCACGAGTACTTCTACTAGCCAAGCATTAGATAATTTATACAACCACATTGTCATATTAGGAACTAAGTCTAATTTTTAATTTCTCGCTAAAGGGACGCTAGGTTCGCATCAGTATAAATGTTTTTTGTCATCCGCCCACTAGATAGAAACACTAGAGGAAGGGAAACAAATAATTAGAGAGGAGAAACAAGTGTCTTAGGGATAGTCACGTAGGAGGGTGCCCCTAAGTCACCAACCACAATGCTATGTCCGTAAGACACAACACACAGCGATGAAATCAAAGAGAGAGGCAATATAGAAGAATGATGATACAAATAGAAGAAGGTCACAATAGAGGCAGTCTCTTGGTATCCCAGACCTTACAAGAGAATCATGGGTCATCCCAAGAGGCCTAAACAACACATAACACATCATGGGGGAAGCACATCACGAGAGAGATAAAGGGTTAGAGATACTTACCTATTAGGGTACCATCACTAAGAACATACATATCTAGGATATCTATCATGTTGTTTTGATCTTGTTGAAATAACATTAAGTTTAGGATGATGGGAGGCTATCTTTTCTTTAAAAGGATTGTATCCAATGCCACTTAAGTAATGTGTTGAAGTGGATTCTATAGGTACTCAAATCCCTTGTTGATTTACACCACATCCCTTACCTACATATTCACAATTGTTATAAAGGATTTTAAATCCTTGACCATAAAGGGATGTCATTTCCTTAGAAGATGGTGAAGCCTCATAGGTCTCGTAATTTGTGGTATAATTGAGAGTATTGTTTTAATATTCTACCAAGGGGACTTCAGGTTTCTTAGGTTCTTCAAAAGATTGCTTAGGTGAGATTGATGCTACTTTTGATGTGTCAAGGCTATTAATTTTATATACCCCTATACTGCAAGGATTAAAATCCAATGGGCCCCAATCATCACCAAAGAGTGCATTTGATGTTCTAGAGTCTTGCATAACATTATCTGTGGCCAGAGGCATAATTCGTAAATTATTTAAGCTCATATGATTGTCGACTAGTTTTTACATTTCAATATGTAAACAGTTATCTGGTTCGGGATCGGTGTGAATAGTATGAAGTTTACCTTTGAATATAAATTTGATTGAATGATATAGGGTGGAAGGAAATGCCCCTAATGCATGAATCCAAGGTCTGCCAAGAATCATGTTGTAAGATAAAGAACAAGGCATGACATGAATCAGGGTAGGCACAAGCATGGATCACACTTGTATAGGTAGGGTTATAGTGCCCATGAATTGGCGTCCAACATTATCAAAGCCACGAATGCTAATGCCATTTGGTTTGATTTGTGATGTGTCAACCTTGATTTTGTGTAGTAGGTCAATGCTACAAACATTAAGAGCTGATCCATTGTCAATCATAACTTGGTTTACCAACATTTTATTTATTGCGATAGAGATCATAAGTGGATCATATTGGTTTTGAACTTCAATTGATGGTAATTCATGTGGTTGAAAGATAATATCTATTTTTGTCACATGCATACTATCCAATATGGCTGCTACATCATTAGGCTTAGTAGTAGGTGGGACAATCACCTTTTGGAAAGCTTCTTGGAGCATTCCATGGTATGTAGGTGATGTTTGTATTAAATCCCAAAGAGAGATCTTAGCCGGAGTAGTGCGAAGCTGTTCGATAAGATCATATTCTTGACCACTTTTATGAGTAAGACAAGGTGGTGGAGGGAGCATAGGTTGAGAATATGGAAGAGAGGCAGGCACATGAAGTGCTTGCTGACTTTTCTTGTTATTACGGGTGTTGTATGTATGAGCAATTACATTTTGAACATTGCGATTTCTTTGAGTAATTTTCTTTGCATAGTTGAAGAGGTCATAGGTAGGTTTACCTTGAACCGTAATCACTGGCTTTAAGCAAGAGGGTACACTAAGTGCCCCTCAGACAATCATTTTAGGAATATTGCTACCAAGTCTATTAATGGCGATTGAATTAACATTGTTTCCCTCTTGATTGCACCCAACATCCATCCCTAAAGGATTTAATGTGAGAGACCTTTTCTCATCCACTAATGTTACATCTTGGCCAGAGAGAGCAGTGGGATGAGAGGAAGGTATGGTGTTGTTAGGCAAACTAGAACTATCCACAGTCTTCTCATCAAAGGTTTTTAAGTTTTCAATCAAAGGTGGAAGGTCTAATGGATTATCCATAGAGGTCTGATGCACCAAATGATCGTTAGGTGAATAGTCTGTTTCCATCCATGAAGAATCCTTCTTGAGAGGGAGCCCTTTATCCACTAATGTTTAATTTTTCAAAGAGGTTAGGGTAATGTTTAAGAATGTATCAATGATTTCATCCTTTTGTGTTAGTATATCCTCATAGGAGGAATCATTTTCTATGTCATCATCATATGTTTTAGCTATTACATCCAAAGCATTAAGAGAACTTTCACTCTCATCATTCTCAATGTGTTTTGTCAAATCTCCTACTACCCAAGGGTATGTATTCATGAGAGATGTGAAGTTGTCAAAATTAGATACATAGTCAAGGATTTCAAGTGAAGAGCATTGAAATATATCCTTGTGATACATAGTTTGTAAATAAGTGAGAACATGAGGATTCATATTAAGAAATTTGTAGAAATTCTCAAAGTTTTTGATATATGTATTTAAAGATACAAAAGAGAAATGAGATGAATATGCCATAATGAAATGTATTGTAACATCAATGAAAAGTCATATTTTAAAAGTTTTTTCAAAAGTATGCAAAAGACAAGTGCAAAAATGACCTAAAATGCTTGATTTTTTGTACTTTTTCAATGCAAATATATGAAAGAAAAGGTGTTGTAAAGATTTTGATCTTGGGAAGAAAATAATATGTCTGATATCAGTCCAATATAGTAATAGAATCCTTTACAACACACTTTTGATGCAAATCTAAGATGATGCTAAGTTAAAACCTAGTGAAAATACCCTAAAATATGAGATTTTTTCACCAAATCTTAGTGTAAAAGAGCATGACAAAGGGTGTTGTGAGGAAAATGATGACCAAAATCAAATTATATCAGTAATAATAGCCACCTAGAGCCAAAAAAATTGTCACAACACTCTTATAGTGCAACTCAAGATCAAACCCTAGTGAAAATATAGCAAAAATAGGCAATTTTTCACAATTTTTCAATTCCAAGACCTAGCAAAAGGGGTGTTGTAAAGAATTTTAGGAGGTACAGAAAATAATAAAAATTATATTAGTCACCTCAATCCATAAAATTTGTCACAACATGCTTGTAGTGTAATCTAGGTCAAATATAGCAAAAATGTGCAATTTTTCACCAAATTTTTAATACAAGAGGCCAATAAAAAGGTGTTGTGAAGATTTTTAGGAGGGGAAGAAAATAATTACCCTAATAACAACCAATTAGTGCAAAAATACTCTTCACAACATGCATATGGTGCAAATTTTGAGAGTTGATAAGGCCAATGTTTAGTGAAAATTAGGTTTTTTCAAGCCCTAGGTTTGAGATCTTGATGCACAATGCTATATGAATGTCTTGTAATCTGATTTATGATGAAAATTAAATGAACTAAGATCTGAAAGTGATTTCCAAGTCCTAAGATGCTAAATACAAGTGCAAATCTAGTGAAAAATCAATGAAAATGCTAGTTTTTGTTAAAATTTTCTATGTAAAAATGCAAATTTACACTAAAATGCAACACTACAGCCAAATGCAAATTTGAATAAGATCAGTAGAAAAATCTGAAACAAGATTTTGCCTACAAACCCTAGTTTTTGAAATTACTAGGTTATATGAAAAATGCAAAATTTCCAACAAAACCCTAGCAATTTTATGATGAAAATGCAATGCAATCTATTGAATTTTTGTAATTTTCTACAATTTAACTCAGATCTAATGAAAAACTTAGAAATTTGATGAAATTTAAACTAATTGATGCAACATGCAAACCATATGGAAATGCAATCTAGGGTTTGCAAAAAAAAAATTAATTTTTTTCAATTTTTCAATTTTTTTGTAAGTTTCCCAATGCAATAAGATGAATGAATGAAACTTAATGCAAATATGAAGTAAAACACTTAGTAAGGTGCAAAAAATTCCAATAAAATGGGTTCACCAAAATGTAATGGGTGGAATTTGGATGTTTGGTTGAGTTTTTGGTAGTTTTTACAGAAAAGAAAAGTGAGGAAAGTGTTCCGGTAAAATCTTCCACCTGGACCAGATCATCAAAGAGATCAGCACTTGTCACTGCTAAAAGCTCAAGGACATCAAAACTGGAAGTCCAGGCATTTGGAAAAGGAGAAAAGAGAACAAAGAAAAAGGCAACAAGGTCCTATGTTAGCCTAAAGGATGATGAGGAAACTGAATCAAATGAGGAAATAAAGAAACTGAAGAAGAAGAAGAAATCATCCAGTGAACACTCTACCAGTCAAGGAGAAGAAGAGAAGGAAGAGGAATTTGTTGAAAAACCCACTCTATCCTTAGATGTTGTAGTGAAAGAAGTCACTGTGGATGGGAACATGTAACCCTTAACAGAATTCTATGATGCATATAATGAAGCAGATAAAAAGATTCTGGAGGAAGCCACAGTTAAGTTTTTGAACACTTACAATAAAGCTTTTATTGAAATTATCTCTCTAATTCCCAAAAGCTTAGAGAAAAGGCTTGAAATGAGGAAGAACAATGCTCAAGCAAAAGATCTAGAAATCTGGGAACAGATAGCAATTCAGCTATACCCTTCAATCACTCTGCATCAAATGAACATGATCTTCAAAGATTGCAAGGATGAGTTCCAGAGCAAAGACAGGATGAATCAGCTCATGCTTGGTGAAACCAACAAAGTGGCAAGAGAGACTAAAGAGATCCTTCGAAATGCTTTTAAAAAATTCAACATTCCAATTATAGAGGACTTGGGTACTGACCCCTCAACCACAAGTGTTGAAAAAGAATCAACTGAGCAAGTCATGGACACTGGTACAAAAAAGGATAAGGACTTGGATTCTTCTACTTCGGAAGAGGTGGCTCATGAACAAACAAATATCTCTCCTTCAGTTTCCCCTACAGTCTCCAGATCTAAAGGAGAAGAAAGAATACAGGAGAAAGAAGTAGAGGTGAAGGAAAAAGAAGATGACAGTACCAAGGTTGCAGAAGGAGAGAAGACTTCAATAGAGAAAACCATGACTGCTAGTGGTAAGAATGTAGAAGGAGAGAAAGCTCCAAGAGACAGCTCTAAGAATGTAGAAGAGAAAAAAAATCTGTCTCCGGCAAGAGACACTACAAAAACTGTCCAAGAATTCTTGAACAAAGAAACAATGGAGATTGATGAATTGGAGCTTCTACAAGGACCATTTAATTTTGATTCTCTTTCTTCGGTACAGACAATGAAGATAGCTTCATTTGCTAATGTAAAGGTTAAAGAAAAACTCCTGAAGTCTCACATGGAAGACTATGAATTGATAGAAGCTGCTTCTAGAGTGCTAGAAAAGATTATGCCATCGTTTTAGAAGGATCCCATAGCCTCCTCATCCGGTAATCTCAAATCTCTGATCAATAGTATTACTACACATTTCAATTCTCTAGAGAAATCAGCTAAGGAGAAGGTCAGGAAAGAGTTTTTGGATAAGAGATTCTCAGAGCTGTAAGGGTTAATATCAAATGAAAAAAGAGTTATGAGTATTGGGATAAAAAGTTTGGAAAATGCCCTTAAGGATGGAGGTGAAATATACAAATTTTGTTTATCATGGTCCAAAGCAACATTGGACATTGAGAAGAAAGAAAAAGAACAGGAGGACAAACTGGCAAATCTATCAAAGAATTTTGATCCTCTCTCATCCTCCATAATAAATCAAGAATGTCAGACTATTGCAGTCTTGAATGAAATCAAGAAGCTGGAGAAGGAAAAGAAAAATAGAATAAGCAGGTTGGGTACAATCAGAGGGATAATTATCCCCAAGTTAGAGGCCATGCATGAGGCCATAAAAGAAGCCCAAATCACAGCCCAGACTAGTGATCCGACAGATCTAAAAAGGGCAGATGCATTTGCATTCCTATTAAGCGGTCATATATCAATTTTGGATAGAATCAAGCAAAGTTGGGCAACAGAATTTGTTCAACTGAAGACAACTTTTGCAGACATTCTTCAATATATGTAAGTATGCCATACGTATATACTTATGTGGCCAAGTATAGTTGCAATTTTGAAAATTTTGGTGTGCGGACCCAACCCTTTGCCATTGATGTCAAAGGGGGAGTGATGAACAATGAAAAATGAGGAATCCAACTAAGGGGGAGCTCTAAAAAATGTATATAAAAACAGAGCATCAGCCAAGGGGGAGCATAGTGTAAACACTTAGTCATTTTTCACTAAGTGTTTCCATCAATGCCAAAGGGGGAGATTGTTGGCAAGAGACACTATATGGATTCATGATTGTTGTCATTGATGGCAACAAAGTTCATCCCACACATCCGCAGGACATGGTATGTCTATACCGGAAGTCAAAGTGAAGAATGTTGTGGTCTGGTAAACAAGAACAGAGCATGCGGCGAGGTCTGACAGATAGGTCTGGATCTCTCAGAGGAAGTATCTTGGTGAAGTGCAGATTTGGGAAAGTCAAGAGGACTACCTTGAATGATAGATTCCAAGGATTCAGCCTCCGGTGATAGATGAGGAAAAAGATATGAATACTTGAGTATCGAGTTCTTGATTGGCAGTGTGGACAGAGGAAGAACTGACTGGCAGAACATCAGACTTTATTCCGGATGTGTTACTGATGATGGTAAAGATTCTTAAGGCATAAGTTATGATTGGCCGACATGATTGATGACTTCTACAAGTATATCCTTGATCCGCATCATGGTAAGCAAGGATTCAACTGACAGATCAGAGTTTGTTGAAAATATTGACTATTCCAGGTGCCGACTAGAAAGGTGATGAAATCACTTGTGTGCATATATATACAAGATGTATTTAGTTGTAAGAGGTGTCATGGTTTTTGGTGATGTGCGAATAAAAGTAGTAGAGATGAATAAAAGCAGAAAGGAAGGTCCAGTATGTAAAAGGAGAGTAGTACGAAAGAAGAGGAAAGATGAAGTGCAGCAGATTAGTATACAGAGCCTAACTAGAACTGAACTCCAACATATGTTGATGCTCCTTATCAGTTCAAGTATTGTGTCACAATCTTTATAAATTGTAGATAGTGTGTCTCTTGTAGGCAGTGTGCCTCTTGTGAGCAGTGTGCTCGGGCAATGAGCCCTAATTGGCAAGTGCCATTTTGTAATCCTATTCTTCTAACAGAGAATACAATCTTGGGTTAATCACCCCGTGGTTTTCTCCCTTAACAGGGTTTCCATGTCAAAAATATTGTGTCATGTGTATTTCCATTTCATGATTATGTTTGCTTGTTTGAATTGATGCTGCAATAATTATTAAGAAAGCTTAGAAAGCTGAAATAATTAAGATAACTGATTCAGCCCCCCTCTCAGTTGTCAACATTATTCTCACAGAGTTTTAAATCCTTTGCTTATATTTGTAAATTTATTACCAATCTTTGCTTGAATTTCAAAGAAATAGACTCTGTATTTCAAACTTTATGAAAATCATCAAACATCTTTAGCTTCGCATGTATTTATCAAAATCTTCAACAATTTTCTTTAGATGACTGTGTTTTGGCTAATTATTTAAACTATTGGTAAAAAAAGATAAAAGTTTAAGGTTAGAAATATGATTAAAACAAAACATGATGCTCTGTTAC
Organism: Cunninghamia lanceolata; assembly: GCA_027924645.1. Taxonomy (NCBI): domain Eukaryota; kingdom Viridiplantae; phylum Streptophyta; class Pinopsida; order Cupressales; family Cupressaceae; genus Cunninghamia; species Cunninghamia lanceolata. The sequence continues at coordinate 7,479,850 of BSBN01000596.1, forward strand.
TCACGTGTGCAAGCTTTAATTTTCCTGGACAATTTAGAAGTAAGTAAATTCACATATGTTAATCCACATCATTTCACAAATTCAATACAGAATTGCAATCTTTAAAAGAAATATATCAGAAACACATCCATCAAATAACACTCTGGAATAGAAACAGAAATTTGATATTTGCATTTACTGCTATATGCTGGCCATTTCAAATTTACAATATTTCATGACTTTAAGTCTTCTAAATGTATCAAAAAATCATCAAAGCTTATAGATGTTTTTACAAATATAGTAAGGAAATAAGATGTTCCACATATTCCTTCCTATAGACACAGACAAATTCCTCTCAAACTAATTATGCTCAAAGCACTCTCTTTAGTCACTTATCTTGCAAACACTCTGGCGTGTTTTTATATGCAGATCGTGTGTACCAAAATAAGTATATCAAAGATCCTTATATAGACTTAGATCCTTTGTATCGGTTACAAAATCTCATCAAGGGATAAGATTCAAAATATAATATTAACGGTGGAAACAAACTTGCCAACTATGCACCAGCTGGCACATAGGAATATCCTTGGAATATGCTCCTTGCCAATTCTCACTCCCAAAATATCTTGAGAGAATATTCTTTTGGTAACAAAGATGCCTTTAAAATCTTTTTGAAATTTCCCAATGTCTTAAATGGTTGACCTTTAGTCTTTGACTTTTCTACAGGTACAAAAAAATAAAGAATGAAATGAGCATATCAGTCACTATCCCTAGTATCTTCTACTTGTAGATCCCCTTCCTTCTTTCTCATGTAATTGGTATATATTTCAGCCAAGGTTTGTTTAGTATTTGTCTAGTAAACTCTAACAAGACCATCTTGTTTGTTGGGTACATTAGCAGTTTGTAAGGTTTACCCATGAATCCTTTTGTTCTTATGTAGGTGAAGGTAGGGAATTGTATGTACTAGGAACTATGCAAATTGATTGCATCTCGTGCCTCTATTCATAATCTTTTATCTCTGTCCCTATCAATGTCCTTACCAGGTACATATAAAACACATTGTTTATGGTTATAAGATTCTTCACTACATTTTGTTCTTGCAAGTTCGGGTAATGATCATACACTAGCATCTGTCCTAGGTGATTTCCAAATGTACCAATCCTCTGTATTCCCCTCAACTACATCTTAGCTACACAAGAATAGACTAAGTAGGAAGACATGAAGAACATTTTATGCTTCTTCCATCTCATGACTTGTGAAAAAATAGCATTGCTAATAGCCAGGGCCCAGTGAACTACCCTTGTTTCTTCTCTAATAAATTAAATCACTGAAAACATCCATGGTTCAAATGAAGCTGCATCTACTAGGCCCATTAACCTGCTTAACAATGTGATCATAATATAAACATCCTCCTTGAAGTGTATCCTATATAAGTTCTTTGGAACCCTAGCAGCTGCCTTTGGCTTCTTATTTGGTGAATACCAACCATAGAAGATTGCACTCTTACAAGATGATTCATTTCCTTTAAAATCTAGCACTGCATATTGTTTCGCATCTATTTCTTTCATTTTATCACTATTTTTCAAGCCGAAGGTCTCATCTATCCCTTCCATCGACAAATCTACATATACTACTCCATTGTGTTTCACCTTGCGGGAGTTCATATCATACTTTTGGATGTACTCGATAACTAGATCCCTAGCCTCCATTTCTAATGGAAACCCTACAGCATTATATAATTCTACATCCCATATGTTCTTCATTGCTAGAGACACCTCAGGCGCTCTAATCTTCTGTAACAAGTCTACAAGTCAAAATCCCTAATTTCCATGTCTATTACCCTTCCCCCTAAAGAGTAGATCAATGAATTGTAACTCTAGCTTGGAAATTCCTCTTTAACTATTTCCTTCCTTGTGTCTTTCTTTTCTCCTTTTTTGACCATCTTCTCAGTTTTCTTCCCATTAGGTGGCATCCTGTTACTAGACATATGTTGAATATCAAGAACACTAAGAGGGGGGATGAATAAGTGTTCTATAAACTTTTTCTTTTAACCATTTCCTAGAGTAAATTAAACAAGAGCACAATATGCAAATGAATAACAACCATAGAAGCATGACACATGGACACCAATATTTTTACGTGGAAAACCCAAGGAGGGAAAAACCACAAAGAGGATTAGCTCTCAAATATATATTACAATCTTTACAAATAGTGATGTTCAGGCTTGGTCACTCCACAGGCCTAGAACATGCTAGCTCATTGCCATGAAGTACAACTAGGTCTAGCAGGCTCACTGCCTCAACCCTAAACCTAGAAAGATTATAATAAGGGTTGTTAAACCCTATTGGAGGCTCAATGCTAGGCTCACTGCCTTGATGAAGAAAGACTCACTACCAAATACAAATCAAATAGTATAGGAAAAGGAATACTGCATAATCATCTGTCAATATGCCAAGGTGTAACAACTAAATTCTAAATCCCAAGTCTTCATCATCACTAATCTGTGTCACTGCTCTGCTATTCGTATATCTGCATCCACCCACATCATCGACACTACCTCAGCCAAAATTCATCACTTTTATATATCTGCATCATGATTTGATCCATAATCAGGTTGGCATCTAAGAAGTGAAATGTGTACAATTGAAGATGTAGCTTGTCGGCTCAATCCAATGCACTATATGTTATGTGGACCCAAATATTTGCCTAAACATGTTTATATAGGTCAGCTCTAATCATTCAATCACTTAAATAGATCCTTCACACAGTATCTCTTCTCCGCCCAATGATTTATCATACTAGTCAGCCTGTTTCTTAAGAGCATGCTTAACAGGTTCATTTGTAGACTTACAACTTTTAATGCGGATCACAAAACACCTCCAAAATCATATCAACGACTCTTCACACATTCCCAATCTTACCCTCAAAACTACAAGACATGATATCATCTTGTAGGTGAATGTGGACCATTAGAACTCAGACTCTATCTCTGTCAAACACTGTACAGATACTCAACAGCTTGCAACTATCTTCCAGTGGACCTCAGATCTCACAACTCTAGAATTAGACACTTCATACAAGTGTTTACAACACCTTAAAACTACATAACAAAATACTCATCTGTGGAGGAATGCGGACCATTACAATGTGCCATGTTCACTATCTCTATTAGACCTCTATTCACCTAGACTTAGATGATTCTTCCAAATGACTTCCAGAGGAAGTTAGGACTTAATCTCTGGAGAAAAACACCATCAAATAATTAAGAACATCATACCTAGACTACATTTCTAGATCATCATCTGCGGAAGCATACTGACCCACTTACTGTCCTCTACTCTGTTAATGCCCATACTTAGCCATTTCTACCAACCAGACGTAAATTCCAATGTGACCTTCCAGAGTTATATCTTCCTGTCATGCTGATGAGATCTCTGAGCCTTGTTTCGCTTGTTTCCATCAATGAAAACATACAAGTCCATATCAGAGTAGTGTCTCTTGCCAACAATCTCCCCCTTTGGCATTGATGGCAACACTTAGTGAAAAATGCTTGACTACTCCCCCTTACTATATACACTTCATTCTCCTACTCCCCTAAGATGTTTATCCATTTTTCATTGATTTTCTTCTCCCCCTTTGACATCAATGGCAAAGGGTGTGATCTGGAACCAAAAATTTGTCAAAAATTCAAAAAATTTATGTACTCTGCTGCATATTTACAAGTACAATCTTCATCTTAATTTGTGACTGAAGGCAAAATGTCACTATAGACAGTCTTTATTAGATCTATCTCTCCATTCCATCTATTCCTTGCACTTTCTAGAATATGGATGTGGCCATTCATAAAAAATACTAACTTCTCTACCTTTTGGACATCTGATGGTGTATCAATTAGTGCTTGAGATTTCAAGGCCTCATCTGCCAAATTAGTCATGGAATCAATTTTTGGACTTATCAGTCATTTTAGCTGGCACAACCTGTCTTTGATTTCTCCCCTTTTCTTCATCAGATTGTTCAAATCATTATGAATATTTGCAACTTGTGTTTCTTTGGAATTTATTAACCCAACTGCTAGATTATATGTTTCAGATATATTGAGCAGTTTGAGTTCCAAGTCTTTGATCTTGTCTTCTAATTCCTTTGTAATTTTTGGCCAAGATAGACAAAATTTGTATATTTTACTGGCTTCTTCAATGACACTTTGTATTCCCTTAATTCCATTGTCTAGCAAAGTTTTGTCTCGAGCTATCATAGTCTTTAACTCAACCAGTCTCCTTTCATCAAATTCTTTTCTAACTTTTGCTTCTACAGATTTTTCAAAAGACTCAAAATGTGTACTTATAGAGTTCAATAGCTCCTTGAGATGATCAGTAGAGGATAACAAGGTATCCTTTTTCAATGTTGGCATCAACTTTTCCAGAATGATGGATGCATCATTGATCAATTTACTATCTTGGTCATGTGATTTCATCATCTCTTCCTGTGCCTTGGCTTGAACTATAGATACTAACTTGAATTTTTGTACAGGTGACAATGAGGCCAAGTTGATTGGTCCTTGAAGGAGTTCAGACTCATCTGCAACTTGTTGTCTGGTAGAACCAAATGAGACATCTGTAGTGTCTCTTGCTCTCTCAGATACTTCTTCTTGACTTTGTTTTTGAGGGTCCATGTTCATATTTTCTTGTTGATCTGTGTTTTGTTCCGGTGTAGGGATCCTTATCTGTTCCCTATTCTCTTCATCCTTGGCCTATTGCTCAGGAGGCATATCTGTTTCAATTTTTCCTTGATCTAACATATTCAATGTGTTTGTGTCAGGGACTTGATCACTCTATTCTTGTCCTTGATCATGGCTTGTCTCTGGCAGAGATGTGTCTTCATCTTTTGTTTCCTCACTATCATAGATAGTAGAAATATTGTATTTCTTTAGTATTTCCAAAATGATCTCCTCTATTTCCTTGACCACTTTGTCAGCTTCTCCTATCAACAATGCATTCATTCTTTTCTTTGATCTGAACTCAGTGTTAAGTGCTTTGGAGATTTTGGCCTTTTCTTCTAGAGTAATATCTGGACATAATTTTATCAATGTGTGTTCTCTGAGCTCAATATCCTTAGCCACAACAGTTACCTTTCTGACTGATAGAATACTACCCAAGGTATCTAGAAGATCACCAATGATCTCAATGAGAGATCTATTGTATATGTTCAGATACTCTATGATAGCTTCTTCCAAAATCCTTTTGTCAGCATCATTGTAATCATCATAAAATTCAGCCACAGGTTTCAAGTTTCCATCAACAGTGACATACTTTAGTATATCTTCAAGTGTTAATGTGGGTGGAGATTCATCTACCTTCTATCTTTTGCTAGGTTTCTTCTTTTTAGAGGCTTTAGTAGTCTCAGTTTTCATTTTCTTGACATTTTCCTCAGACTCAGTCTCTTCTTCATATTTTTCACTTATACTTACATACATTCTTCTACCTTTTGCTTTCTATCTTTTTGCTCCTCTATCAGTTGGCTTCTTTGTAGATTCCTTTATGCTGGTAGATGTGGGACCAAAAGAGGAGGTAGAGCTTCTGGTAGACCTCTTTGTTGCTTGAGGTTTTTCTTCCTTTTCTTTAGGTTCATTCGGAACCGTAGCTCTTTCACTTCTTTTCTTTTCCCTTGCTTCCCTTTCTGCTTGGCCTTTTTCTCTTGCTTCTTTGACTTATTCCTTAGTGAATCCATGTTTTATGGCAATTTCTTCTGCCACTTTCTTCATTTTCTTAGAAATCTCAAATTTTCTCACTTCAACAAAGATTTAGGCATGCAGTTCCTCATAGGTACCAAATCTTTCTTCATTGGAATCTATGGGTTTACTTAGAATATATTCGGCATAATTTTCCAGTATAGCTCCATCTACCTCATATTCCATAGGCATAACCTAGACCGTTCTGGACTCAACAACCTCCATCAAACACTAATCTTTTGTCACAATAAAATAGATTGTATCCTTGTATTTTTCAACAACTATTTTGAGGATTCTTTCCCTAGCTTGCATTGATCTTTAGAAGTTTTTGAAATAACTCCATTGAGATATATTATGTGCATCAGTGGTGCCTATGCTACTCAACAAACTTCTAATTTGGACTAAATTAGATTTATCATTGGTATAGAATAGGTTCTTCATACCATGCAACTCTTGCATAAAATAGAAAAATAAACACATGATCAGTGTGCCAAATTTGAAGGGGTATTTACCTTATTTTGTCTTCTTCAAGTTATCCATTACTTGCTATCAAAGCAATTCATAGATGTCATAGTCAACATTTTCCTTTATCATTTGATAGGCTATGTATATGGTCATGCCTGAAACAGAGTTTTCTCGATTGGTGAAATAAAATTTGTATCCCAACACCATTGAGGCAAATCTCACAACATGATCCTCAATATCATTTATTGTCAAGGCTCTCTTATCAAATTTTGTTCCAGTAGCCACCATTACTGTATCATTCTTCATGGATTTCAATAGTGGTACTGATCCGGTAGAGCATAATCCAATGACTGCCCTTATAGCATCTTTTGTAATCTTCAAAGGGATCTCAAGCCATATGAATTCATCATGAAACCTGCTTAACACATACCAGACCCATTCATCCTCCATAAATGTTGGGAAATCCAAGTACTAAATAAATTTCTTTTCTTCCAATGCTTGATATTCATTCTTCAGATCAAGATTCTCATTACTCAATTGTTTTATGTAGAGATTAGTAAACCTGCTATAACCAAATTCCTCTAGGGCAACATGAATACATGCCATAACATCCTCTGCATGCATGACTCCATGAGGAATATTTGAGAATGCACCCAACTGATCAACTTTGGTTGATTTGAATGGGTGTTTCTTGAACTTTGGTTGAGGTCGCTCAATAATATCAACTTTCAGCGACGCCATCTCAAAATTTTAACAGATTCAAAAGTAGGGTTCGAATGGAAGTGCCTTGTTTCACCGAATTAGGGTTTCCTTTCTCCAAATTTCTCCAAGCACTTCAAATCTTAGTTGTCATTACTCAAAGTCTGCTCCAATCTCTCTGAATACTTGATAGCTTCGAGTGCAAAGTGATTTTGAGACCAAACAAGTTCCCTTTTATCCTTCACAAGACTTAACCTAAGTCATCATAAATGCTCATTCCCAAAAAGTTGTTGAAACCCTTCACTATAGAATACAATCAATTAGGATTGCTTTGCAATATGCTACATTAACCCTTTTTCTTCTAGTTTTTCTTTTAAGAGATGTGTCACATCAGATTTTATCATACACCTTCATGCTGGATTCTCGCACCCACTTTTTGGCTGGGGGATTTGGATTTTCAACAATGCTCTCCCTGAGCCAGAGCTCTCAATTTACTTCCCGGATGAAGTGTCTACACTAGATGCTGGTGTGGATTCATCCTTAACCTCATTTACATCCCTTTTAATCTAGATCATACTCAACTCATTCTTGATTTTCATTGGATCAACCTTTTCTTTTCCCTTCTCATTCCTCTGCTCTATTTTTCTTTCTTTAGCATAGTAATTTCTCTTCATATTCTTACTTCTGCAGAATCTTGTAACATGTCCAAATTTGTTGCAATTGAAACATACAATGTTTTCTTGACCTTGATTTCTTCCTCTGAATGAATTCATCATTGATCTGCATTGATTAGCCATGTGTCCAAATCTATTGCATGTGAAACACTTGTCATTAAAGAATTGACCATTCCTAGAATAGTTTGGCATATTTCTTGACACACTTCTGCACTCATTTGCTTTATTACCAATCTTCTTCCAATTGAAACATTTACCAGAGAAGGATGGAACATTTTGATTCATTCTACTTCTACACTGAGTAGCCCTATGACCATACTTATTGCATTTATAATAGTGACCATTGAAGGATGGGTACCTCTGAGCATTTGGCTGTCTGACCAGAGGTCTTCTAGGTCTTCTTCTTTGATTTTTGAACTACTCTCCTCTATTTTGCCTTGACTCAGTGTTTATTTGACCAGATTTTGAACTTTCTCCTTTCTCAAATCCCAAATCTTGCTTGTCATCAACACTCTTCTTGCTAGCAATCATTTCATCAAGCTTTGTAGTACTTATCTTGAATTTTTCTTCAAAGCTTTTGGCCTTTTCTAGGTCTATTTTTAGGCTTAGTTTGGCACAATCTTTTGATCTGTTCTTCACAATTAAATTGAGATCATCTTCTACTCTTGTTCTCTCTATAACTTCTACTTCCAAATCATTCAGGGCTTCATTTGTTGATATCAATTGATCATTAACTTCTTTGTATTTCTCTTTGAATTTCTTGACTTGCTCTTTTAGCTTTGAGATGCATTCATCAACTTGTTGCAAGTTTTCTTTCAGATCCCTGACTTCTGCTTCAAAATTTTCAAGATCCATAAGAGTTGCTTCTAGTTTCTTGTTGCTTTCACAATTTCCAAATCTTCTTGCTGTCATGATCACACTATCCTAGATTTTACTTATGTTGTTAGACTTTTTCCAAGGAACTTGGTTCTGATACCAATTGTTGAATATTAGGAACACTTAGAGAGGGGGTTAATCGGTTTTCTATAAACTTTTTCTTTTAACCATTTCCCAGAATAAATTAAACAAGAGCACAATATGTAAATGAATAACAACCATATAAGTGTGACACATGGACACCAAGATTTTTACGTGGAAAACCTAAGGAGGGAAAAACCACAGAGAGGATTAGCTCTCAAATATATATTGCAATCTTTACAAATAGTGATGTTCAGGCTTGGTCACTCCATGGGCCTGGAACATGTTCGCTCACTGCCATCAAGTACAACTAGGTCTAGTAGGCTCACTGCCTCAACCTTAAACCTAGAAAGATTACAATAAGGGTTGTTAAACCCTGAGGGTTGTTAAACCCTGAGGGTTGTTAAACCCTGAGGGTTGTTAAACCCTGAGGGTTGTTAAACCCTGAGGGTTGTTAAACCCTATTGGAGGCTCACTACTAGGTTCACTACCTTGATGAGGAAAGACTCACTACCAAATACAAATCAACTAGTATATGAAAAGGAATACTGCATAAGCATCTGTCAATATGCCAAGGTGTAGCAACTGAATTTTGAATCCCAAGTATTCATCCTCACTGATCTGTGTCACTACTCTGCTATTTGCATATTCACATCCACCCACATCATTGACACTACCTCAACCAAAATTCATCGCTCTTATATATCTACACCATGATTTGATCCATAATCAACTCAGCATTCAAGAAGTGAAACGTGTACATAGGAAGATGTAGCTTGTCGGCTTAATCTAATGCACTATATGTTATGCAGACCCAAATCTTTTCCCAAATGTGTTCATATAGGTCAGCTCTAATTAGTCAATCACTTAAATAGATCCTTCACACACTATCTCTTCTCCACCCAATGATTTATCATACTAGTCAGCCTATTCCTTAAGAGCATGCTTAACAGGTTCATCTATAGACTTACAAATTTTATTGCAGATCACAAAACACTTCCAAAATCATATAAAGGACTCTTCACGCATTCCTAATCTTACCCTCAAAACTACAAGACATGATATCATCTTGCGGGGGAATGTAGACCATCAGAACTCAGACTCTATCTCTGTCAAACTCTGTCAAGCACTGTACATATACTCATCAGATTGGAACTATCTTTCCAGTGGACCTCAGATCTCACAACTCTGGAATCAGACACTTCATACAAGTGTTTACAACACCTTAAAACTACATAACAAAATACCTATCTGCGGAGGAATGCGGACCATTACAATGTGCCCTATTCATTGTCTCTGCTATACCTCTGTTCACCTAGACTTAGATGATTCTTTGAAATGACTTCTGGAGGAAGTCAGGACTTAATCTTTGGAGAAAAACACCATCAAACAATTAAGAACATCATACCTAGACTACATTTCTAGATCATCATCTGCGGAAGCATACTAACCAACTTACTGTCCTCTACTCTGTGAATGCCCATACTTAGCCATTTTTGTCAACTGGGCCTGAATTCCAATGTGACCTTCTAGAGTTATATCTTCCTGTCATGCTGATGAAATCTTTGAGCCTTGTTTCCCTTGTTTCCATCAATGACAACATACAAGTCCATACCAGCACAGTGTCTCTTCCCAACTACATATTCATTTACTGCATTCATGTTTTCCTAGGGTTTTACCATATAGATTTACCATTTAACGTTTTACCCTAAGGTTTTCATTTTTCACCCTTTTTGAATTCTATATAAATATCCTAATGTGCCTAAGTTCTATGATTTATTAAAGTGTTTAGATAATTCTAAATCATTTCTATTATCCTACTGTAATTACCGTAATTGCATTTAGTTAAGCACAAGTGGGATTTTGGATACATACCTGTATTCACAACCGTTGACTTTTAATACTATTGACAAGGAATTTTACCGTTTGATTTTACTGCAACCGTCTCAAAATCTCAATTCACCTTTGATCACCCTAGCTCTATGTAATACTCTACAACTAAATTCTAAATGCAATTGTGAAGTTTAACGCAATCAAAATTCCTTCTTACTCCTTTGAAATTAGGTATTTCCTGTGGTATGTGTGCATTAAATGTAGCAGACAGTATATGCAATTTGATTTTCATTTTACTTTACTGTTTAATGCATAACTTGAATTTTGTATACATTGGCCTTTTGCACTTTTTGCATTTTGTATCTCTTATACATGCACTTTTCACTTTATGCATTTGTGATTTCCCTTCTCATTTGTTTTGTATATTTGTTTGTAAATGCTCATGTATATCTCATACAATCGCCAAACATACAAATGCAGACCCCATCGAGTTTATGAAATGACTTGGAATCACCTTCGAGCCTAGTTTTGTATATAATTCATTTGTATTACCTTTTGTATATCATATACATGCAATTATACTTGCATACATGATGCTAACTTTTCTACCCTTCGTTATGTGCAAATGCACTTTATTCCCTAATTTAATCTTGAGTTCAAGTCAGTAAATGCATGTTTCCCTTTTGTATACTTAATACATGCATCTCAATATACAAGTGCAGACTTTACTTGAAGTTTATAAGTCTTAACCTTTTAATCGCGTTTGGACTTGTATCCGCATTTTAGATACATGTGTTTTCGGCTCTACTCATGCATATTTTGGATTTGTATAAAATATACATGCGTATAATATAAAAATACAACCATAGACTTCTATCATTATAAATACACCATGAAATGCCATCGGGTCCAGATTTGCATAAGTATGTTTTGAACTGTTAGCAATACAAATGCAACACAGGATATAAACACAATGCAAGCTAATAACTGACAAACCACAAAACACCAAGAACACGAGATACATGCAAATGGTAATGTATATGAGATACACTTTGACCAAAACATTCCCACGTTGACTTTTCACAAAAACTAGCATAACTCTTAAATTATGCAGAATTTTCTAGTCGTTCAAAAAGCAACCCTAGATGATTTTTGACATAGAGTTCATTGATATTAGCCATTTTTCACCAAGAATTATGTAACTCAAATTTCAAGCATCAGAGACATTTTAACCATACCGCCAAGCAAGTAGAACCAAACCAACATAAAGGCAAAAGCCACAGCAGGGGTCCTCATTTTGCTAAAGGGTAAAATGGGGCGTGTTGTGAACATCACAACAACTAGCAACAAAATAAAACAACCAAATTTAAAGAACTCAGGAAACAAAAATGAAATGAATCGTAGATTTCCAACTTTTTTATATGCAAAATGTTGTTCAATCATAGAAAGAATGTATTCACTAACCCAAAAGAATACCCTAAAGGAAAATAAGTGTGTGCAATTGATTTATTCCCATTCTTTAGAACAAATTTAGAAAACAACAACTTTTTACATTAAGCTACATAAGTGGATTTAACCTTCTAAGCCAACCTAGATAGAGCCTTGCTACCAGTCAGGCGTCCAGAGCCTTGGTAAGGTTATCGCTATAATCTCCCCAAATAGAGCCACACTACTAGTCAGGTGTCTATAGCCCTGGTGGAGTCATTTGGTAGTCCTCATATATTCCAAATGATTTCTTTTGATCATTCATTATCTTTTGTTTTGATGTTATTGATATTGCAATGAAGCTCATATTTAATAGATAACAGAATCATGTTAATGATATGCAGGGTGGAGATTGAAGTGGTAGCAAAGGCAAATCTTTAGATTTTTCACTTAATGCAAGTGTCCACTATCTCCAAAACCCACTTCTAGAATCTTAAAGATGTATATTCATATGATTCCTTGAATGTTTCAACTTGCTATTGGTGAATAAAATCCTTAAAAGACCAAACAAGCAAACTACATCTATAAAAGTCACAACTTATGCATAAATTTCAAATGGTTCCCTCAGTTCTATAAATTCCATTGTTTTCTAAAGTTGTAGCCTACACATGTATATCTAAAACCAAAATGAGGATCGCAAGCACACAAAAAACAACAAAAGTGACCAACACCAAACAAAACACACAAAAAACACCAAAACAAACCAAAACAACCAAAATATAAAATACTTACAATATGATACACAGTAAAGCTCAACTCAACACTTTAGTCTTGGAAGCAATGTTTAAGATATTGACCATTAACAGGTAATGGAATATCTTCACCAGTCAAAGTATTCAACCTAAATGTGTTATCCCCTATAATTTTAGTGATCTGGAGTGGACCTATCCACAACTTATCAAATTTTCCGTGATTTCCTTTTTTTTCATGGGCTTTATCCCAACATAAGACCAAATCTGAGATTTTAAACATTTTAACTCTAGCCCTTTTGTCAAACCATCTTTTGACCACTACCTGATGTTTAGTAAAACTATCTATGGCTTGATTTCTTTTCTCATCCAAGTGTAGTAATTGAACTAACCTGGCTTCTCTTTGGTCATCAAATCCTAAGTATTCATTAGCAAACTTCCAGGTTGGGATTCTCAGATTAACTGGCAGAATGGCATTTGTACTGTAAACTAAATGGTATGGGGAGTTTCCTAATGTTGTTTTAACCTTTGTTCTATCCACCCACAAAGCGTACTTCAATAATGTATTCCACTCCCTAGGGTTCTTAGCAATCAGCTTCTTAATGATGTCTAGCAGAATTTTGTTAGTGGATTCTACTAACCCATTACCTTTTGGATAATAATTTGATGAAAACTTTAAAACAATACCACATTCAAAAGCCTAGTTTGAAAATTTTAAAGAAGAAAATGTAGGTCCATTGTCACATACCAATGCATAAGGTACTCTAAATCTGGTTATGATATTTTCCTCCAAAAATTTGATGACAACCTTAGTGGTAGACAACTTACAATAGGTAGCCTTTGTCCATCTAGTGTAATAATCAGTAACTATAAGGATGAATTTGTGTCTAGTAGAAGATGGAGGGTTAATGACTCCAATGAAATCTAGCCCCCATTGTGCAAATGGTCTAGTTTCTATCACGAGATGCAAAGGATGAGTCATATTTCTTCCCCTATCAGCAGAGGTTTGACATATATGGCAGCACTTGATATGTTCTTTAGTGTCCTTAAACATGATGGGCTAGTAATATCCTACCCTTAGGATCTTATGTGTTGTGGCTAAGTGAGACCCATGAGTTGTCCCATACATATCATGTAATTCTAACAACACTTTATCCACTTGGTCTCTATTCAAACATTTCAAATATATCCCTTCATGGTTCTTTTTGAATAGTATACCTCCTTGAATCATATACTTTTGGGATTTCAACCTTAGTACCCTTCTCTACGAATATTTCATATGACTAGGATATTTCCTTGATATCAAGAATGTGGTAATATCATCATACCATCTACTTGTAGTCATTGTATTTACTACATATTATTGGTGAACAATATTGGGATCTGTGTTAGCTATAGTTTGCACTAAGGCTTGACCCCTGACCAATTTCATTGGAATGATTTCCAAATCAAATTCCTGTAGCACAGTGATCCACTTTGCTCTTTTATCTCCCGGTTCATTTTGCATCAGCAACATCTTTACTGCAGCATCAAGCACAATAGCTTTAACTTGACTTCTTAAAATGTAATGCCTAAACCTTTTTACTGCCTTTACTAAGGAAAAAGATTGCCTTTCAGTATCTAGGTACTTTAATTATGCACCTTTAAGAGGAGCACTCATAAATGCTATTGGCTTTTCTTCATTTTCATCACCCTTCTATGCCAAAGCTACTGCACAGGAATGTTCAGATATAAACGAGTAAATAAAGAATGGTTTGGTATAATCTGGGTTAGTTAATACTTGAGCATTTGTGATAGCCTCGTTTATAACTTTGAAATCTACTCTAGCCACTGGTGTCCACTCTATTTTGGAATCCTTCTGTAGCATTGCATTTAGAGGTTGTACTATCCCAGCAAAACTAGTAATGAATTTCCTTACAAAGTTTATCTTACTAAAAAATTATTTCAATTCCTTCTTACTAGCAGGTAAATGCAACTTATTGATCCCTTCCACTCTATCTAGATCAATGGAAATCCCATTCTCAGAAATGATGTGTCCTAGTAACCTTCCTTCTGTCACTCCAAAGATGCATTTCTTTGGATTCAAGGATATACCATACTTTTCACATCTATGTAGCACTTTCCTCAAATCCTCTGCCTGAGTAGACCTGTCTTTAGAAAAAAAATTGTTAAATCATCCATATAAATCACTATGCATTTACCTACCAATCTGTGAAAAGCAATATCCATGGCTCTTTGGAATGTAACCCCTACATTAATTAAACCAAATGGCATTCTTCTATAAGTATAATTACCCCATTTATAGGTGAAGGTAGTTTTCAACCTATCTTCTTTATCTACCAAGACCTGACTGTAACCAGAGAATCCATCTAGGAAAGACATCATTTTAGCACCATTGACTACCTGCAAAACCTCATCCAAAGGTGATAAAGGATAATTATCTTTTTCTGATGTTTTATTGAGGTTTCTAAAGTCTACACAAAGTCTGATATCTCCATTATTTTTTCTTACATGCACTAGGTTGGCGACCCAAGTGGAATACCTGACAAGAACAATTATCCTTGCTGATAACAATTTCGTGACCTTGTCAAAGATCAATGGTTCTAAAATAGAATTCACTAGTCTTTGTTTTTACCTAAATGGATTTACTCCTAGTTTTAAAGGAATCACATGACTTATGATAGATGTATCATACATTTTGAGATCTTCATACGTGCATGCAATAACATGTTTATAAGCTTTTAACACAACAATTATATCATCTCTTAACTCATCCAAACAAGTCTTTCTAATTAGCACATTTTGAGAAACTTTATCAGTGCCTATATTGAAAGTCTTACATTTACCTCCTTCTGTTTGAGGAAGATCTCTTTGTCTAACAACCCCATCAAAATCAAAAATCTTTTCTAATTCAATTATTTCTTTTGGTATAAAATTACTTTTTAGATCAATAATATCTTCCTCATCCCAAGTTACTTCTGGTCTATCTTGTTCATCAATTATATGGGCTTCAAAGACATCATGACTCATTATAAATCCAGGATCTATTGGTCACCCTCAAATACTTGAAAGTTTGTTACATTGTTAGGTATATTGGGAATAGACACTAACTCTACTACAAACTTCTTTAGTCCAGACAAGGTTAATGGTTCAAGTGCACTGGCTGCCACTGTTAAAGCATCTGGATGTTGATTCAATTCTCTAGGAATGTGTACAATATGAAAAGCATCGAAGTATTCAATCAAATCCCAGACTCTATGCCTATAACTTACCATTTTATGAAAATTGCAAGCATACAATTTCCTAACCTATCTGACCACTAATTCAGAGTCAGATGACACTTGAAGGATTTTTACCTTTTTCTTGTAGCCAAAACTAACCCATGTACTAGTGCCTCGTACTCTCCTACATAGTTAGTACATGGAAATTGTAATCTATAGGATACCAAAAATGACTTTCCATTAGCGTCAATAAGTTCTATTCCTGCCCCTGCTCTCTATTGAGATTTTGATCCATCACATTTTAAAATCCATATATTATTTCTTTTGCGAACTGGATCCCTCACCTTTATAGGAAGCATTTTCTTTAGTTCAGGTTTTGCAGGGTCATATTTATCCTTATGCATTTTTGTTAGACCTACAGGTATTGTTGTATTTTCTATAAGCCTAGGAGGGTTAGAATGCCTATTATCCTTTGATTCTTTTGACTTGCTTGGATCTTTCAACATAACACAAGCATTTCTAGGATTATGAACATGTCTATCTTCCCAGTTTTAAATTCGTGCCATACATTTTCTATGTTGACAATCAATTATTTCTCTACATGTCCACAATCCTCCTCAGAATGAGCAATCTTATGAACTCTACACCATTCTCTACATAGACCGTCCTAAATAGGAGTTCCCTGTTGGATACATTTCCAAATTTCCTGACTCATGATTTGGTTAAAACTACTCATGGTATTCTCTTCTTCATCAAAAGAATCACAATCAGATTCAATGAACACATTTGTTCCCTTGTTTATAGGTTTCTCTTCAAAATTGAAAGCTAGGATTTCCTCTATTTGGACTCCTCTATTGGAAACTGTATACACACTAGGTTCTACTGTAGCATACAACACCTTATTTCTCTTGTTGTATTCTATTATCATGTGTTTCATCTTTGGTTCTACCTCAATCCTAATCTAGTTAGGGATGCCTCTCCATGGTAACCACATGTGTGAAAAATCGGTCGCCATATATCCATTCAAAGTTTTGGACCAATCCCTACTCAACAACATCCCATAATTCATAGGAATATCAACTACTTGAATGTCAATATACTATTGTACTCTAGGATCGACAACTAATTGCATCTGAATATGCATCAACTCTCCTACAACATTCACTTCAGATTTGTCTAATTGAGTTACAACCTTGATCGACTTAGTAGGGGTGATTCGTAAATATTTACACACTCCTAATGGCATGACATTAGTAGAAGCTCTAGAGTCCACCATGCAATTATACAATTTTTTTCCAAAGATTCTTAAGGTTAATAATAAAGGAGGAGACTCCTTTTTTGTATACAACACTACATTTGTGTTTACAGGTTGCTCAAGACTTTTGCTCTTGTCCCTAATATGTACTTCTTTATTGTGAACCTCTAGACCTATTGAGTTTTCCCTAGGATTTGATTCATCTAAAGACTTCATAAAAGCATTTCTAACTCATGGACTTCTCAGCAATTCATACAAAGGAACATTCACTTTTATCTTCCTAATCTCTTTAGACAAATAACTCATCAATTTAGAAGCATCATTAGGTTTTGATTTACCTACCAAGATTTTCTATGAGATTGGAGTACTAGCACCTTGATGATTTGCCTTTGGAGGTAGAGGATTGTTTCTTAAATGTACATTCAGTGGTGTATTGAAATTGTTTGGAGGTGTTGATGTAGTGAAAGGACCTCCAGGCTTGTTGTTACTTCTCAAGTTATAGGTGTGATTCTTTTGAGACTGTTGAAATGCTTGGACTTCATCCACTTCACCTTGCACCTCATTTTCCATTTCAAAAGGAAATTGAAAAGTTTCTAACACCAAAACTGACTCAGGATACAAATTTTCATGATAGTATGAGTCATATTCTTCAATACGATTCTCCTCTTCATTTGATGAGAACGTGAAACTCTCCAAAACCATTTCTGACTCATATTCGGATGGTACTATCTCATTCCCTTTAGGAACCAATATTTTTGATGTAGGGCTCTGCACTTCCACTTTGAAGATATTCACTGCCAAGTGGAACTATGGACAATCAAGCTCGACATGAGCACTCATGTTATGGATTTTACACCAATTCTTAAGAGCTACATCTACTACTTGTACCCTAGCAGGCTGTTTGGCCTCCTGATTATCTAGATTCTCAAAAGGAGACACCAAAGTGCCATCGTTTGGCCTTGTATTCCAAATTCTAGGAGGTTTCTATTGGTTTGAATTTTTTTTATCATTTCCATGAGCCTTATTATCTCCATTATGATTTTTGTTCTAAAATCCTTGCCCATAATTCTGATGATTGCCATTGTGATTACTCTAATGACTACTATTTTGATAATTTTGACCATAGAAACTCTAATTCCTCATCTGATTCACCTCTGTAGTCAATCTTCTCAGGTGAATAGTGATCTCTTTTAGTTCATCTCTATCTTCATGTACTTTGGCCACATATGTATCCCGTGGAGCTTGAAAGAATGGTTGTCCATTGAACTTGTCATCATTAGAAACATTGCCTATATATGGAACCATAGTGCATGTAGGAATAGGATTAAACATTGGAGTATGATGCATCAGTGCTCCATTCAACTATTGCATTTGATTAGGAATTACAGCATCACCAAGGCTCACTAAAGGCCCATGGCCTATTAGTTGCATCTCCTAATTTGTTTTCATTACTTCCTTGTATGCTTCAGACAAATTTGTCACTACAGGCACTTGTCTCTTAACAAATATTGCATTTAAAGGATCTAAAGAAGAATAATACATTTGTAACACTACATCATCAATTACATTATAAGGAGCTTCTAATCTAGAGTAATCTTTCTAAAAATGATCATTAAAGGTCATTATAAATTCTCCTTCACTCCTTTTAATCTCTACTAACCTATGATATAGGGATGCTGGCTCTGTTGGAATTCTAAACCTAGACAGGATTGTTTCCTCAATAATTGCCCAAGTTGTAAAGTGATTATTAGGCAAATTGGCATACTAGCTATAAGCTAGTTCAATTAAAGTCAAAGGAAACAACCTACATACCACATCTTTGTGTGCTATCCTTTCCCTGAATCAAGTTTGTTTGAAGATCCTTATGTGATCTTCTGCATTCTGATGTAATTGAAACTTTAGACATATCTTGTCTAGATTCTTTGGCATGTCATGATATGGTGCAAAGTGAATAGGTGATTCTACATTAAAGAATTCCATGATAGGACCTCTAGGTATAATAACTAAGCCAAAGTTTGGTTGATTCTAAGGATTTAAACCAAAATTTAGTGGTCTAAATGCATAAATGTTTGGATTTATCAGGTTAGACTGAATTAAAGGTGAACTTGGACTTGGAGGAGTATGTGATGAACTCCCTAGCTGAAAAGTCCTAGGACTTCAAATTAAGGGATTATTTATACATTTACCTCTTCTGTCAGGTAATTGAACAAAAATATCCCTTGGATTTGACCTGGACCTAGTCATTTGACCAGTCCTGATAGCCAGTTGGCAACAACTTGCTTTAAATTCTATTAGGCCCTCCTTCTAGTGTCAAACAATTGTTGATGTGAATGTTATACACACACACAACATGAGATAAAATTCACAAAGCACTTTGTATATCTTAAAAGATATAGAGAATTATCAAATAATAATTCACAATCCCAAGGCTTCAGTAGTCAGGTCATGACCATGTCAGATAATTCAGTGTTCAATGTGAATCTATTTAACAAGGGGCCTTACGTGATTTAATTGCTATCTACTGGCTATTACCTCTCAATCTTTACAAATATCTCTAAATTATTCTCCTAGAGTTAATCCTTTGCTTATATTTGTAAATTTATTGCTAATCTTTGCTTGAATTCAAAGAAATAGACACTATATTTCCAACTTTATGAAAATCATCAAAGATCTTTAGCATTCGCATGCATTTATCCAAATCTTCAACAATTTTATTTAGATGACTATGTTTTGGCTAATTATTTAAATTATTGGTAAAAGAAAGATAAAAGGTTAAGGTTAGAAACATGATTAAAACAAAACATGATGCTCTATTACTCACATGTGCAAGCTTTGATTTTCTTGGACAATTCAGAAGTAAGTAAATTCACATATGTCAATCCACATCATTTCACAAATTCACATAAAAATTTGCAATCTTTAAAATAAATATATCAGAAACACATCCATCAAATAACACTCTAGAATAGATGTAGAAATTTGATATTTGCATTTACTGGTATATGCTAGCCATTTCAAATTTACAATATTTCATGACTTTAGGTCTTTCGAATGTATCAACAAAATCATCAAAACTTACAAATTTTTTTATAGATATAGTAAGGAAACAAGATGTTCCACATATTCCTTCCTATAGACACAGACAGATTCCTCTCAAACTAATTATGCTCAAAGCACTCTCTTTAGCCACTTATCTTGCAAACGCTCTAGTGTGTTCTTCTATGTAGTTCGTGTGTACCAAAATAAGTATATCAAAGATCCTTATATAGACTTAGATCCTTTGTATCGGTTACAAAATCTCATCAAGGGTTGAGATTCAAAATATAATATCAATGGTGGAAACAGACTTGCCAACTATGCACTAGCTGGCACATAGGAATATCCTTGGAATATGCTCCTTGTAGTTGTCACTCCCAAAATATCTTGAGAGAATATTTGGTCGTAAAGATGCCTTTAGAATATTTTTGAAATGTCCTAATGTCCTCAGTGGTTGACCTTCTATCTTTGACTTTTCTACAGGTACAAAAAAATAAAGAATGAAATGAGCATATCAATCACTATCCCTGATATCTTCTACCTATTGATCCCCTTCCTTCTTGCTCATGTAATTTGTATATCTTTCAGCCAAGGTTTGTTCAGTATTTGTTTGGTAAACTCTAACAAGACCATTTGGTTTATTGGGTACCTTGGTAGTTTGTAAGGTTTACCCATGAATCTTTCTATTCTTATGTAGGTGAAGGAGGGGAATTGTATGTACTAGGCACTGTGCAAATTGATTACATCTCATGCGTCTATTGATAATCTTTTATCTCTGCCCCATTTCAATGTCCTTACCAAGTACATATAAAACAGATCCTTTACCCTTATAAGATTCTTCATTGCATTTTGTTCTTGCAAGTCTGGGTAATGATCATACACTAGCATCTCTCCTGGGTGATTTCCCAATACACCAATCCTTTGTATTCCCCTCAACTACATCTTAGTTGCACAGGCGTAGACTATGTAGGAAGACATGAAGAACATCTTGTGCTTCTTCCATCTCATGACTTGTGAAAAAATAGCATTGCTAATAGCTAGGGCCCAGTGAACTGCCCATGTTTCTTCTATAATAAATTGAATCACTGAAAACATCCATGGTTCAAATGAAGCTGCATCTGCTAGGCCCATTAACCTACTTAACAATGTGATCATAATATAAACACCCTCCTTGAAGTGTATCCCATATAAGTTCTTTGGAACCCTAGTAGCTGCCTTTGGCTTGAAGTCATGATATTTCTATAGTCCATGTTGATAGAATTGTATTGCTTCTGGTAAAACTGTGTGTTGCTTTTTTGCCTCAATGTTTTAGATCACACTCAATGATCCATCATCAGGAGGAAAAGAAGAGAGTGTAAATAAATTGAAATTGCAGAAAGAGTCTCAAAAAAGGAGAGAGCAAGGGTGGGTGCGGATCACAAGAATAGTTTAAGGTAAGGGGAGAAGACATAGAGTAACTAAAATGAAGAAAAGAATAAAGGAACCTAAAAAGAAAAGAAAAGAAGAATGGTATACAGGAAAGAAGGAGCCAAAAGGTAAGAGAGCAAATTAAATAAGACTAAGAGTCACAAAGAAAAGAAATAAAAATCATGAATAAGAAACCATATATGTAAATGATCTACATATATGTTTACAAAAGTGAAATGTGAAAAATAAACGAATAACCAAATATGCATACTCATAATTTCAGCCACTACATATTTGGTTATTCATTTATTTTTCACGTTTCACTTTTGTAAACATATATGTAGATCATTTACATATATGGTTTCTTATTCATGATTTTTATTTCTTTTCTTTGTGACTCTTAGTCTTATTTAATGTTCTCTCTTATCTTTTGGCTCCTTCTTTCTTGTATACCATTATGCTTTTCTTTTCTTTTTAGGTTCCTTTATTTTTTTCTTCATTTTAGTTACTCTATGTCTTGTCCCCTTACCTTAAACTATTCTTGTGATCCGCACCCACCCTTGCTCTCTCCTTTTAGAGACTCTTTCTACAATTTCAATTCATTTACACTCTCTTCTTTTCCTCCCGATGATGGATCACTGAGTGTGATCTGAAACATTGAGGCAAAAAAGCAACACACAATTTTACTAGAAGCACTACAATTCTACCTTTGGCTTCTTATCTGGCAGATACCAACCATAGAAGATTACGCTCTTGCAAGATGATTCATTTCTTTTAAAATCCATTGCATATTGTTCCACATCTATTTCTTTCATTTTATCATTGATTTTCAGTCCGAAGGTCTCAGCTATCCCTTCCACTGACAAATCTGCATATAATACTCCATTGTGCTTCACCTTGTGGAAGTTCATATCATACTTTTGGATGCACTTGATAACCAGATCCATAGCCTCCATTGACAATGGAAACCTTACAACATTATATATTCCTACATCCCATATGTTCTTCATTGCCAGAGACACCCCAGGCACTCTAATCTTCTGTAACAATTTTGTAGAGTCAAAATCCCCAATTTCTGTGTCTGTTGCCCTTCCCCCTGAAGAGTAGATCTATGAATTGTAACTCTGGCTTAGAAATTCCTCTTTAACTATTTCCTTCTTTGTGTCTTTCTTTACTCATTTTCTGGCCCTCTTCTTAGTTTTCTTCCCTTTAGATGGCATCCTATTACGAGACATATTCATTTTACAACCACGTTCATGTTTTCCTAGGGTTTTACCATATAGATTTACCATTTAACGTTTTACCCTAAGGTTTTTGTTTTTCACCCTTTTCAAATTCTGTATAAATATCCTATTGTGCCTAAGTTATATGATTTATTACAGTGTTTAACTAGTTCTAAATCATTTCCATTATCCTACTGTAATTATTGTAAAATTCACCGTAATTGCATTTTGTTAAGCACAAGTGGGATTTTGGATACATAACTATATTCGAAATTGTTGACTTTTAATACTATTGACAACGAATTTTACCATTCAATTTTACTATAATTGTCTAAAAATCTCAATTTGCCTTTGATCATCTTAGCTCTGTGTAATACTCTGCAACTGAATTCTAAATGCAATTGTGAAGTTTAATGCAATCAAAATTCTTGTTTACTCCTTTAAAATTAGGTATTTCTTGTGGTAGGTGTGCATTAAATGCAACAAACAGTATATGCAATTTTATTTTCATTTTACTTTACTATTTAATGCATAACTTGAATTTTGTATACGTTTGCCTTTTGCACTTTTTGCGTTTTGTATCTCTTATACATGCACTTTTCACTTTATGCATTTGCGATTTCCCTTCTCGCTTGTTTTGTATATTTCTTTGTATATGTTCATGTATATCTCATACAATTTCCAAACATACGAATGCGGACCCCATCGGGTTTATGAAATGACTTGGAATCACCTTTGGGTCTGACTTTGTATATAATTCATTTGTATTACCTTTTGTATATCATATACATGCAATTATACTTGCATATGTGATGTTGACTTTTCTACCCTCCGTTATGAGCAAATGCACTTTATTCCCTAATTTAATCTTGAGTTCAAGTCCATAAATGCATCTTTCCCTTTTTTATACTTAATACATGCATCTCAATATACAAGCGTAGACTTTACCTGAAGTTTATAAGTCTTAACCTTTTAATCACATCTAGACTTGTATCTGCATTTTAGATACATGCATTTATACATACAAAGACACTTACAAATAAACACTCGCTTCCACTCTATAAACTCAAATGAATTTTCCTTTCTAGTCCGCTCATGCATATTTTGGATTTGCATAAAAGATACATGTGTATAATATACAAATACAACCATAGACTTCTATCATTATAAAATACACCATGAAATGCCATCGGGTCCATATTTGCATAAGTATGTTTTGAACTGTTAGCGATACAAACGCAACACAGGATTTAAACATGATGCAGGTTAATACCCAATAGACCACAAAACACCAAGAACACGAGATACATGCAAATGGTAATGTATATGAGATACGCTTTGACCAAAACATTCCCATGTTGACTTTTCACAGAAACTAGCATAACTCTTAAAATATGCAAATATTTCAAGTCGTTCAAAAAGTAACCCTAGCTAATTTTTGACACAGACTTCATTGATAATAGCCATTTATCACCAAGCATTATGCAACTCAAATTTCAAGCATCAGAGACATTTTAACCATACCGCCAAGCAAGTAGAACCAAACTAACACAAAAGCAAAAGCCACAACAGGGGTCCTCATTTTCCTAAAGGGTAAAATGGGGCGTGTTGTGAACATCACAATAGATATAATCTGAATGAGATGATTTGGACGTGAAGCTCATAAACCAATCTTTTGCCTCACAACACAACAAACTATGATGAGAAAAATTATATTGTTTGAAGTGTTGAAGATAGTTTTTTAAATTTTAAAGCATGTCAGGTTCACCAAAATATAGAGTAGAAAAAAATACACCTTGATTAAAATGTATTGACGAAGAGAACTTTTCACAACAACTGCACTAGGATCCTATTTAGTTTTTTTCTATCTACTTGTCTAGATAGACTTTAACATCAACAAACCCACTTTTCACTAAAAGATATGAAGAGAAACTAAACTAACTACTTGAATGATAGAGAAAGATTGATAAAATATTGTAAATGAAATGTTGTGAATAAAATTTAGAAATTTTAAGCATAGAATAGAAAATGATAAGTACGAAGCAGCCTAGTGTCAGAAGATGGAGGCCACTTCTAGGGATGCCGATGTGTCGTGAGGACATTTGTGTGTCGTGTTATAGTCTTGAAAGCACAAAAAATAAAAAGTTCCAACTCTGGTATACTTTCAGTCACATGTATAGTGCAACATAAAAAACCAACCCATTAATCTCTAGGTGACAAAAATATACCAAAACCAAAAAGAAATATATGATAAACTTAAAATGAACAAGATAAATGATGAGGAAATAAAAGGGTTTGAGCAAGAGATCACAAAACCAGAAATAAAGGTTAGAGCTCTCCACTCAAACTTTTAATCCTACAAGGAAAAGAAGAATGGTTTGGGTTTCTTAGGGGCTTGCCTTCAAGTCAAGCCCTTATTTTGGTATTTTGACCTTTGTGGCCAGCCAAGATAAAAAATTGTGAAGAGAAGTATGTGCTGCTACTTTCTATGTACAAATAGAATGGACTAACAATAGTGACAATAAATATTTTAGAAATGAAATGCATAAAATCTAATCTAATCAAAGCCCAAATGAGAAAACTTGTGTAATATCTTTAAAGAGAGAAAGGAAGATGAGCTAACCACACAATGCAACTAGCAACTATGGATTACACTACAAAAAGAAAAACAAAAGAGACTAATATGAAATTCAATCACCTATTTAATGGAGGTGCAAATTGCCCAGTTGAAGTAGATTGACCCAGTGAGAAATGGTCTCACAATACCCCATGAAGGAAGCCACAAAATCCCTAAAGATATCACATGAACATGCACAAGATATCACAACTGCAAGAGGTCCTTGAGAAAACATAGTAAGATGCTACAAAAGATCACAATGAGATCCAAGCTTCACAAAGATTCACAAAGTTGCAGAGCCAAAGGTAGAGTTCATAATAGATTTTTGCTTGAGAATAGAAGAAGATTCAAAATTTTATTGAGAGGGGAAAATGAGAGAATGGGGTCAAAGAAATATGTTCTAGGAGGCACAAAGACATTAAAATATTCTTGAATCATCATCAAAGGTGGCCAATAACACCTAGAAATGGTCACTTGGTGCCACATAGGTGTGGGACTTTATCATAATGCATGAACATCCATGATAAGTGCTAGCACCCAAGTGACTCTAGCTCCTAGTCACATGAAGCATCATAGGATAATGAGATAGACAATGCGCTAAAATGTAATTTCACAAAAATACACATAATGGGATAAACACAACACAATAACATATGTGTGGTTATAGGAAATGGCTAAGGCAAGGCTAAAATGAACCTTGAAATATACTAGGGGACTGGACACCAAAGTGAGTGCAAAATGTAGCATGAAATTCCAAGGGTATGCAATTTTTGATGTTACACTATTTTATGGCAACCATATTTAATAATTTACTGAAAAAATAGACAACCAAGGTTTACAAAACATAAAATTTTGACTAGAAACTATGGGGCATGGGTATGACTCTTTGGGTCTTAGATTTGACCCTAACCTATGGATTGTTCCCTTACCTAGATAGCCTTGATTAAGGCACAAAGAATATTTTACTAGTTTTTCATAGAACAATTCAAATAGATTTCTTCTAGGTTCTTATATAATTAGGGTTTGAAATGTAGATTCCAATAAGAAGAAGATAGCAAATCAAAGACTTATGAGACTTAAATTTATCCCAAACCCTTATCCAACTTTAAGAAGACTTGACAATCCTAAAATTCACAAATCATTGAGTAGGAAGGATTCAATTGGCTACAATTCCAAAGCTAGTTCTCTTTTTCCCAAAAACACAATTCGCAAGTAAATTCATCAAATTGAAACCACAACATGTAGTCTAATTAATTAAACAAATATTTCATAATATTAATACAATCATATAAATTCATTCATGCAATTAGTTAGATGTAATTCTTAATTCTAGGGTTTTGATTTTGATATCTAAGGTTTAAGTTTTTCTTTCTTATTTTCATCAAGCCTAGGGTTTCATGTATAAGTTTCAATTTCTAATCTAATCAAATTCAAAATCAATATAATAAATCCTAAAACCCTTATATTCAATTTGCACATAGATTCCCTAAATCAATAGCTTCCATGGATGTTATTTCCTAGTTTTCATTCTCTAGAAGTCTATTATTCACATAGTTTTAACCATTCCAATTTTAATATAGCTCAAATATATTTTAAACCCAAACTAGAAACATGTTTTTGTGTGAAATTCAAGACCAAGATCCAAAATTTCAATGCTAAATTGAATTCCTTGTTGAATTTGATACTGTTATGGAGTAAAATGTGGGCACATGCCTTTTTACCTCCTAGTTTAGCTCCTAGGTCCCTGTGTTAACACTCTACATGCAAAATATTCATCCCGATGAGAAATCCCCTGAAACCCATGTCAAATGGGAACTAGGGGTCCATTTAATGCCTTATCCTAGACCAAAAAGGCTCCTTATGACTTGGGCTCCCATACCGAAGTCCTCCCTAATTGGTCGAGACATAATTTAATTCATGTCGGCATAGGGCCATTAAATGGTTCTCTCCTTGTCAACATAGGACCTTTAAATGGGTCTCTCCTTGTCGGCTCTCTCAATTAATTTGTGAATTTTTAATGGGAAAGCATATAAGTGAGTGTTTGAATTCATTTTGGGATAAGTTGATGATAGAAAGGTTATGATATTGGAGCAAAGAGCATTCAAGGCATTCATTGTGTTATCGTTGCAGATTTGTGTTTGTATTGTGTTTTTTGTAGATTTGGAATCATCATCAACATCCTTATGAGTTGAAGAATCTTCATCCTCCTAAGGACTTCACCTTTAGGATGACATCATCATCATTTGAATCATTTCATCATCATTTGATTTATCTTTAGCCTCTGCCCTGCAAGAGCATGCTCTCTCTCTAACAATGGTGTTGGGAAAGCTTGAATGCTAACCCAAGATTTGACCGAGGCAAATCCCTAAACACCACAACCCCCAAACCCCTTTTCTTCTTGTGTGTAGGTTACAAGTGCAAGGACTGAAGAAGTGAAGGTACAAGGAGGTTTTTCAAGGGAAAGGGTTTCAAGATCCAAAAATAGATTGTGGAAATTCCTTTATGGAAGACTTGGGTGCCCACCCCGACATCCTCCTACTAAAATAAACACTAGAACTGGCATATGGGCATCTTCTATGACATCTTTCCAGTTTTGAGTTTCTGGAGATCCCAACTTTCAGGACTTGGGCACCTGTCTCAGAGTCCTCTAAGATTTTAGCTTCTGTGGAATAGGTTACGACATCTCACTGATCATCTTGGTACTTTTAGATCCTGAGTTTCTATTGTCGTTTGTCAGATATAAGTTGATTATCTCATAACTAGGGTTTCACCAGTGATTTTTTTAGTGGCTAATATTCTCCAATTGGCTAATAGTTGAAATTGGGAATTCAAGATTTGGCTAATAGTACAAGCTGTAATGCAATGTGAATTGCCACATTTTTATAAAATTTTAATTTAGTCCTAGCTAAATCGCCAGAACATTTATTTTATTAAACTTTTAAACTCAAAGATTTGCTAGAATATTCGATACCTGATTAGATTAGATTTGCCTAAATTTTATAAGTTATAGTAGAAAATAAAATTAATTAGCCAATAATATTATATAATTATTGGTTACTTTAGGGCCATATTCCCAGTTTTTAATCACTGCCATTGATTTTATTTATAATCTAACAATTGGGGTTGTGTTCCATGATTTAAAATGTACCCACAAAGCTCTAATGCCCATCAAGCCCAAAATTTTACTTAGGCCATTGATCTAAATTTATAATCTAATGGATGGGGTTAAATTCTGTGGGCCAAATTGTACCCATGGAGCTCTAAGGCCCATGGGGCTCAAAAATTCATTTAGGTCATTGATATCCATTGAGATCAATGACCTAAATACAATTTTGGGCTCCATGGGCATTGGAGCTTCACGGGTACATTTTGGCCCATGGAATAGAACCAAATTGTTAGATTATAAATAAAATCAAAGGTGGTGAAAAATAATTTAGGACCAATTTAAAATATTCAATGTTTGATTTAAAATATTAAGGAATTAAGGAATTATAGACATGAGAACTACACCTTAAACTAGTCAATCACTACCACCCTCAAGCACTTACCTTTCCATAGGAATTTAGTTTTTTTTAAAGGAAGGATTCACAATGGTAATCAATGCACATTCTTATTTTTCATCAAGATTCACCAAGATTTTCTACAAATTTCTAGTGATTTAAATAAATTCTTCAATAAAATTAATATGTTTTTTAAAAAAAATGAAAGATTTACCAATAGAAATTAATATTTTTTTCCAAAAAATGAAATATTTGCCAGGATTTTATATCTTTTTTCAGGGGGGATTTCTTAAAGTTATCACTGGGTTTTACTCATACTTAACCTAGGGTTTTGATAAAAGGCTTGGTTAAATCATATCTTTCCATAGCAAACAAGAGCAAAAAATCAATAGTTGAGTCCCCTTTCATCTTGTTGTGACTTAGCTCAATTTTGTCCTTGAATGTTATAGTGAAAGAGGGTTTGATCTAGTGTACTTACATGCTTGCATTCAACCCCTTTTTCCTATTCAACAGACACTAAAACCTTACTTGAATATTTCTCTAGAAACTATTTTCAAAATCCATAAAAAAATCTCCTTCAATTCTACTCTATTGAGGAAAGGTGTATTGTACACCTTGCATAATAATAATAATAATAATAATGTTAAGTGTGAAAAAGGAGAATGATACTAACTAGCATGCACACTAGACCAAACCCTCTTTCACAATAACATTCAAGGACAAGATCAACCCAAATCACTACTAAATGAAGGTGGACTTAGCTATAGGTCTTGTACTCATGAGTTTTATCTAAAGATCATATTTAATTGAGCCCTTTTATCAAACCCTAAGTCAATAATGCATTAAACCCTAATTCTATGATGATCTGATTATAACAAAAGATGTACAACAAATCTCTAGAAACTAATTGCATAGAGAGGATCATGAAGATGACAGAACCTATGTCTTGGAAGCAGATCTGTTGGAGGACTATTTCAGGACTACCCAAGTCCTGAATGATAGAATCTACAAAAACTATAAACTGGAGAAATGTTACAGAGGCTATGTTGATGCCAAATCTAGAGTTAGCAAGGGCAGAAAGACTAGGGAGCCACTGCCCAAGTCTTACATAGAGGAATATTCCTAAACTACTGTCAGATCTTGAAACCCTGATCCTTGCTTAGTCTTCCTGTATCTTCATATTTCCCGGATCTCACTCCTGTAACTTGCACACGAGAAGAAGAGAAGGGGTTTGGGGGTTATGGTGTTTAGGGTCTTGCCTCAGTCAAATCCTAGGATAGCATTTAGGCTTCCCAACACCATTGATAGATAAATAGAGTGTGCCTTTGCAAGGAAGAGGCTAAACACAATAACAATATGATGAATCAAATGATGATAAACAACAATGATATCACCTATGTGATGAAACCCTTAGGAGGATGAAGATCCTTCAACTCATAAGGAGAGATAGAGGATAACTTCAAACATACAACAACACACACAATGACAATATAAATCTACTCTAGAATCAAAATGAATGCTCTTTCTTGCTTGCCTTCAAGATCTCAAGTTATGCTATTTTTAACCTAGTTACAAGTGAATCCAAAAACACACTTATTTATGCTTTCCCACTCATAATTGTGAATTAAAACCAAAAGGGCCGACAAGGAGGAACCTTGAGAAAGGTGAAATGCCAACACAACCTTAAATTAGACCCATCCTAAAATAAGGGACTTGGATAGTACCGCCCAAGTTCTTTAGGCTCATTTAAGTCCAGGATAAGTTAAATCATGGGGCCCATATTCCAATTTTACTTGGGTGTCAGGTAATTTTGTGTCAAGATAAACATTTAGAATGTATAATGTATTAAATGGGACCTAGGAGCTAAACAAGGAAGTAAAAGGACAAGTGGACACTTTTTACTCCATAACATTTAGCCCCCACTTTAATGTGTGTCTGATCTTACAATTAGTACATGCATTAAAGTATGGTCAAAGCACATCAAGCACATCAGACACTAGAGCGAAGACACACCCTAAGTTTGGAAGACCATCTCTAGCCCCAAGATTAGGCAAACATAAGAAAACACTTGACAATCACACAAAACATAGAGAAGATAGTAAAGAAGCCTGTAATACATAAAGATGACATGAGCACAGTCACACAATACACAAAGTATACATGAAGAGAAGACATGATTAAAAACAATTATATAACCCTAATAAGGTGATGAGGGAGCTCATCGCTATGCGCCACCATAAAACACACAAAACACATGGTGTAGGGGAGCTCATCACTATGCACCACCACTAAAACAAGCAAGACTCTAAGGAAGACAAATGGAAAACACATGGAATACAGGAGTGCCGTAGAGTATGTCATCGACACACTATATGTATTAAACACATCAAACATGGGAAATGGGGGGAGCTCATTGCTACGCGCAACCATCTAAGACATGCCAAACACACCTAATGGTTGAGATACACTACCACAAATTCCAAAGACACACTTAAGGGTGAACAAATCAAGATCCAACCCCGCCTTCGCAGAGGACTTGTTAAAAGGCTGTGAAACCGCTCAAGGGAATACACAATCCCACCTTCCTCAGAAGGGCTTTAAAAAACATACAACCCTACCTACATCACGGAGATGCCTTATGGTGAAAAGGAAGCATGTGCACAAAGTATACAACCCCACTTGCATTGCAGAGACAACTTACAGTGAAAAGAAAGCATACGCAACACACAAAGACAGTACACAACCCCACCTACATTGTGGAGATGCCTTATGGTGAAAAGGAAGCATATGCCACACATTTTATCATAATGTCTAATATATCCAAGCACTTAACGTAATATATGCCCCCACCTTGAAGTGGTTTCTCCTACTTGCCAATAGAAATCACGTTCAAGGTAAGGTTGAAAACACACAAGGGAACAAGAGCTTTCGCAAAGCCCATGCCCTAAAGTCACATGTGCTTACCATCGCTGAATTGTTCCCAACAATCACAATAGAAACTCATCAATATCATTTTCTAACAACCATTAATCAATAATAAGCTTTGGTTAGAAAATATAAGCTAAGATAATAACCAAGTCATTTTATAAAACTGATACAGAAATAAGGCAACATGTCACTCAAACAAACCAAGGCTATACTTATAGGTTCAGAACTGAGTATAGCCATGAGGTTATACTTTAGGTATCTCAGAACTGAGTGTATCTACAAGATCAGACAAAAGCATTTCAAAGTGCATAGAAGCAGATTTAGAGTATTGCAAAGGTTTGTTACAACAATTTCACAATACGATACACAACACAAAGTGATTCTACTAGTCAATCATTAGTTAACAAATTATGCCCATATTCATATATGGACTACGTCCATTTTTTTTCTTGTTAGAGATGCATGGTCCTTATCAAAAGGTATATTTGTTGTCGTCATCCATCGACTAGTAGAGCCACAAGTACAACGAAAGAATGAAATCATGAAAAATGAGAGAGAAGACAAAAGTGACTTAGGGTCATAATGTGGGAATATGCCCCCAAGACAACCTCTATAATGTTATGCCCCCAAAGCACCACACACAACAATTGTAATAAGAGAAGAGTAGAAGAATATAGAAACAAATAGAAGGAATGTCACAATGGAGGCGATCTCCTTGTATCCTTGACCTTATGAAAGTATCAAGGGTCATCCAAGGAGACCTAAACAAACATTTAACACTACACAAGTGAACACAACACATCAACATATTCACCTAAGAGGTGGAGGTCACCCTATCAAGTGTGGCTCAATGAGGGAGAAATACTTACCTGATTTGTACGGGATACCTCCTGGAAAATAATTTATGTGTATCATCTTAGGATATATCAGGTTTAATGTTGGACTTAGTGATATTGTATTAACATTAAGTTTAGGATGACGATAAGCTTTGGTGGGCTTCAAAGAATGGTATCCAATACTAGCTGTGTAGTTAATTGCAACAGCTTGTAAGGGTACTATGATTCCTTGTTGGTTTACACCACAACCATTGCCTATGTAGTTGCAATTTTTGTAAAGGATTTGAAATCCATGACCATACAGGGACTCCATCTGTTTAGAAGAAGGCAGGGCCTCATAAGTCTCATATTCTGTTGTATGAGTAAGAGTATTGTCTTTGTTTTCTACTTTAAAACAAACCTTAGGTTTCTTAGGTATTTCCAAAGAGGCAATTTTTGATGCTTTAGGATTAGGGTTATTAAGTTTATATTCCCCCATAAAGCAAGGAGTAAAATATAATGAACCCCAATCATCACCAAGAAGTGCATTCAATGGAGATTTGGAATCTGCACAACATTATTTACAGCAAGAGGAATTAATGAATCATCTTTTAAGTTATTGAAAAGCTTGTGATTGACAACTTGTTTTTGTGCCTCAATTTGTAAACAACTTTTCGGATCTAGGTTAGCTTCAATTGTTTGAAGTTTATTTTAATAAATAAACTTTATTGATTGATGAATGGTAGACAAAACTGCCTCCATGGCATGAATCCACAGTCTATGAAGAATGATGTTATATGAAAGTGCACCGAGCATGACATGGATAAGGGTAGATAATGTCACAGGTCTAGCTTTTACAGGTAAAGTTATGGTACCTAGCAATTGTCTACCAACATTATCAAAGCCATGAATGTTAAGATTATCTAGTTTTATTAAAGATGTTTCAACCTTGATTTTGTGTAACAAATCAACACCACAAACATTAAGATCCAATCCATTGTCAATCATAGTTCATTTTATCAACTTTTTATTTATTATGACAAATATTACAAGAGGTTCATGTTAGTTTTGAACTTCAATTGATGGTAATTTATGTTGTTGAAACGGAATATCTATTTTTGTCACATGTATACAATCTAACAGAGCTGTTACATCATTTGGCTTAGTAGCAGTCACCTTTTGTAAATCTTCTTGGAGCATTCTATGGTATTTAGGTGATGTTTGTATGAGTTTCTAGATAGATATCTTAGCTGGAGTAGCGCAAAGATCATAATCTTGACCAACATTATGAGTAAGATGAGGTGGTTGAGGAAGCATAGGTTGAGAAGTTGGTAAAGTGATTAGAATGTTCAACTTTTGTTTACTTTATTTATTATTTCATGTATTGTATGTGTGAGCAACCACATTGTAGTTGGGTTGTTGCAACACATTTAGATATGCTTGATTTCCTTGAGTAAATTGTTTTGCATAATTGAGAATGTAACCTAGGGGTCAAGGAGGTGTTGGAGCACCTTGAACCGTAATCACCAGTTTGAAGCAAGGTTGTACAATGATTTTAGGAACATTAGTACACTTATTCATTATCCACTTAGTAGGTTGAATAAGTCTATTAATGATGATTGAATTGACATTGTTTTTACTTTGAT
This sequence comes from Cunninghamia lanceolata, assembly GCA_027924645.1. Lineage (NCBI taxonomy): Eukaryota > Viridiplantae > Streptophyta > Pinopsida > Cupressales > Cupressaceae > Cunninghamia > Cunninghamia lanceolata. Next base: position 7,514,004 of record BSBN01000596.1, read on the forward strand.
TAAGATCAACATCCATCCCTAAAGGATTTAATGTGTGAGACCTTTCTTCATCCACTAATGTTTTGTCTTTTGAAGGGAGAGCATTGGAACAAAGAGAAGGTAAAGTGTTGTTAAGAGTATTGTTGATGATTATATCTTTAGTGATGTCCAAGGGGTTTGAACATGCAACCAAAGGAAAACTATCCATGGTCTTCGCATCCTTAGTGATATCTAATGTACTTGAACATTCAATCAAAGGCGGGAGATCCATAGGATGAGTCATAGAAGCCTCATGTACTATAGAAGATTTAAGATTATTAGATGTACACCCATTATCTACCCATGGAGGATCCTTTTTGAGAAGAGGCTCTTCATCCACTAATGCTTCATCTTTCAAAGGGAGAGCATTGGAATGAAGAGAGGGTAGGGTGATGTTAAGGAATGTATCAATGATTTCATCTTCTTTCACCAAAATGTCCTCACAAGCGGGAACATATTTAGTATAGGGATCCAAATCATAGGGTGAAATCTACAAAGCTAGATCACCATCACATGTATTAGAGAATAAATCCATGGCATTATCAAATTGTGGTATAAGTATAAGAAGAACTCTCACCATCATCTTTCTCATGACAATTCATGGAGATGATTTTAGTAAGGTTTTCTAATATTGAAAGATATGCACCCATGAGAGTTATGAAGCTATCAAAATCAGATATACATTCAAGGATTTCATATAAAGAACATTAAAAAATATTAATATCATACATGGATGCCATATGATCTAAAATATAAGGATACATATATTGTTGAACACACAGATGCTGAGAGGGGGGTGAATCAACATATATTAAAACTTAACTACTTTATTTACAAATTAGATTCATTTACATAGAGAACTAAAAGTAAAACATGCAACACATTCATCAACACAATGACACCAAGATTTTTACATGGATAACCCAAAAACTAGGAAAAACCACAATAAGTGTTAACTCACAATATAATGCTCACTACTATATAAAAGTTTACAACATTGATTTAGGGCCACAACCCAAGGAAGATACAACTCCCTACTAACTTTGCTTTAGGGTTACAACCCAAGGAAGCTACTATTCACTATAGAAAGCTCACTGCTATAAAGAATTACAATGGTAAAACAAAACTTTGAACTGCTATGAAGAAAGCATCTGATTCATGTTGATATTGCAGTCCTGTTTCCTACACAATTACTCCATCATACTGATTCTACACACTTCATACTTTTAATCTTGATATCTCACACTCGCATTCCCATATTCACTTCACAAATGAATTTGATCTCCTATAAATACCCACCACAACACATCACAACATCGATTAGGTTGGCATCATGAAAATTTTTTAGATGAAATGTGTAACTCTTCAAAGGTCAGCTTAAATACATACAATATGTCAAGGAAACTTGTTGTGAACCTCAAGACTTCATGAAAGTATTCGAGGAACATCACTTCACATCTTTCAAAGTCAAAAAAATTGAACAGGATCCACCACATATAACAGAAACTAGTTTGTCTGCCCAAATTGTACAAACACTGTTAACTGTTTATCTTCATACCACCGGGGAGAAGCCAAAAACATCATGAAGATCAAGAATTCAAAATTTTACCACCTCAATATCATTCAACCACCATTCTACTAAAGTATTAATTCAATCTATGCATCCGTAAGACAAGAGATATGGTGAACTTGTGGAAACAAAGTACTCCAGACTAGCTATGATACTCTAGTATTCAGGATATGGCATTGCAGTATATCAAAAACCCTAAAACCTTTAGAGATGAAATTAAACATCATTACATGCATGGTCCTAGTTCTACACATCCTCATCTATTATTTCTAGAGAAAAACAAAAGCTAGACTAAGGTATATTGGAGTTTGTGGAACAAGGATATACAACTCTTCATTAACTGAATTACATATCTTGTGTCGTATCGAAAACAAGAGATATTTGCATGCAGTTCAAAATTGAGGTATATTGGAGCATGTAAAACCTTTGCACAATCTTTTACTACTGATCTATATGTATTTCATCTTCTGTAAATACTCAAACATGTGTTCTGAGGCTTTCGAAATAGTTTGTATTACCTCTGTTACTTGAATGCTGACCTTGCAGACCACTAGACCATTTGAAGCTTCAATATAGTATACCTTATACATCCCTGAGCCTATCCTCAAAACCACATGACCAAACAATTTCTTCTATAGGAATGCGGAGCATTTGAATAGGTCTCCACCATTGTTTTGCCCTGTCTAAGTAGTAACCGGTACTTTGTCACTTGTAACTTTTTTTTCTGAAGGTGTGGTGACTTGAAATATTGAATGTATCATGTTAACATTAGGATAAAATTATCTTCTAAACCTCAAAACTAAATATTTCGCTATGGAGAAATACAGACATGCGGACCAAAACATTGTGACTCTACCTTAGGATATGTACTACGAATGCCTTAGTCAAATTTTTGCTACTTATTACTAAGTGTAGTACTCCAAGATGATGAGATATACATGTAGGAATACAAGAAACATGCTAGGACATAAGTGTTTACTTCTGCATCATGCTTAGACACAAGATTGATCACCGCATCATACTTAGACAATTTTCTTTTCCTTTGGACTAGTTTCACTCCATCTACTAAGTCTTCTGGACTGACTTGCCTTAGACATGATGACCCCTTAACTTCAACTAATTCAAACCATCTCTCTCAAAATTCCATTGTCCATCAGATTCTCCTTCTTCTTTACACAACCTCTGTACAAGTTTGTCCTTATATTACCTTATACTATGTTGACATCAATGACAATACAAATTGTTAACAATCTCCCTTTTTGTCATTGATGGCAACATATACTCGCCCCTAGATATCAACATATACCCCCCTTAGATGTATTTCCTTCTCTCCCCCTTTGACATCAAAGAAAAAGGGCCTGATATCCTCTGCTTACATCAATTCAAAAATTGTATAGACTCCTCCTTACAAAATGATTTCTAGAAACTGTACTCCCCCTAAGATAGAGATACCTTAAAAATAGATGTTATGTATATAATATGACACTACTATCTTCCACAAGACTATATACATCAAAATTTTCATTATTTATATTACTCTTACAGCTCATTTAGAAGGTATAATGGTTTTGTAGATTACCTTGAGTTGTATAAGAGTGGATTCCCATTTGGTACTTTCTAAAGCAAGCATATGATTCTAACATTCACATTGCATGCACAGTACTTCAACATATTCTATACTACTTGGAGTTTTCATCTTTTGATTAACCTTTTTTGCTTCCCCTAGCAAACTAGACAATGAAGCAAGTCTCAAATTTGTTGCCTCCCTTAATTGACCAAATTATTTCTTCAAGTTTTCTCTTTGGTCCTATAGTTGAGACAATTGTGCATGAAGATTTTCAACTTGTGCCCTAGTTATCCTATTCTTATCCATTGATAAGTCATATATTTTGGCCAATTTGGAGATTTTTGAGTCAATGGAGTCAATCTAAGCTTTGATATTCTTTGTGGAACTTGGCCATTTTAGGTAGAATAGATACAGTGTTGTGGCTTCATCAATGCAATTATTAAAAGATTCTTCAAGTTTTCTTTCAATTTATTATGTGGCTTAGCACATTTATCAGTCATCTTAGCTATCCTATTCTCATTTATTTTTTTTCTACCTCTTGTTCTACTTTTTTCTCAATGTAGGAAGAACGGTCTTTGAAAGAATCCATTAATAACTTAAGCTTTTGCTCTGGAGGTAGAGAGGAGTCAATGATTACCTTTGGTAACCCTTCTTGAATTACCTTCACAACATCCTCAACCACACTAGATTTCTTCAAGTTTTCTTGTAAAAATTCTTTCCTTGCTAAGGCATGCAATATGTCACTAAGCTATAGTTTGTGAAGGAGAGAAATATTTTCCAAATTAAATTGTCCTTCATGAGTGGGAATTTGTAGCAATTGAGGGGTAATTACTAGTTGAAATTGTATTTGTAAGTCTAGTAGGTCCTTGAAAGAATCAGTCTCTGAGGAACTCTAACCTATATCATCAACCTTTTCATCTTCTGTTTCATCTGTATTTTTCATCTTGTTCTTTCTCCTTTGTCTTATCTTGATCATCTTTATCTTGTTTCTCCTCACTCTTTTGTTCCTCTTCCTGCTTCTTATCAAGATTATCTTCTTTTCTTTCTTCATCATTCCCTATATTCTTTGGAGGAGAATTATCATGCTCTACATTAGAATCAGTGCTCCTTGGAGGTGATGTACTACCTTTAACCTAACCCTCTATGTTTTGTGATTCTATGTTATTAGGAGGAGGAATGTTCACTTTATCTTGATCCTTTAGAGTTTCAATGTTTTTTGGAGGACCAGTCTTCTTATTTTGTTTATCATCTTTCTCACCCATATCACCACTTTCCACAACATTTTCAAATGTTGACAAATCTATATCCTGAAGGGGTTCATCTGGTATTTGTAGAGGAACCTGTTTCCCAACTATCACCTTAGCATTTTTCAATTCTTCAAGAATCTTTGCAGTTTTCTCTATGGTTTCTTTTTCTAATCCGTCAATTTCTTCCTTGTCTTTTCCCATAAGGATGTTTATCCTTCTTTTTGTTCTAAATTCTTGGGCTTGTTTTTGAGAGACATTAATTTCATCTTCATTAGAGATGGAAGGATCAACTTTTTCAACTTCTTATTTCCTCGTCTCAACCTCTTTAGCCATGGCTTTATTCCTCCTATATATGAGTATATTTACAAGACTTGTGGGAAGTTGATCAATGATCTCAATTAGAGCTACATTGAAGCCCATCATGTACATCACTATGGCCTTCTCATTTGTGGCTTTGTCATCTAGGGGCATTTCATCATAGAGATTAGCAACACCTTTCAGTGCACCATGCTTTGTAATTGCATTTATGGTAGCCTCAAGTTGTAGAGGAACATGTTCAGCTATTACCAGAGGAGTTTTTTTTTTATTTCTTCTCTTTCCCTTTCCTTTTCCTTTGGATGTTCCTTCTTCCTCCTTTTCTTCCTCTTCTCTTGTTCTCTTCTTTCTCTAAAAACTTCAGTTTCATCTTCCTCTTCTTCAACATCTTCATCATCTTTTATGTTAACCATTTTGATCTTTTCTCTTTTTTCTTTTCTCTTTTGCTTAGGTTTCATCTTTTCCACAGTCTAGGTTTGCTCAAGAACTTCAATATCACTTCTTTTGGTAGGTAATTGTGATGATCTGTAATAGACAGAAGAGGTAGCTACAACAGATACCGATCTGCTTGTTCTTCTAGGCACTTGTGTAGTGGGAAGAGTTTGTGCTTCTCCTAAAGATCCTTCAAGAGACTTGAGCATGTCTTCTAGGTCAAATTTCATTTTCTTTGCCTTAGCCTTCACCTTTTCTGCATTCTCCTCTACCTCCCTTCTAATTGATTTATTAATAATTTCATCATAAGTGCCAAACCTTCTAGTAGAGTGATCCTTTAGCTTGCTGAGTAACATGTCAACATATCCCACCAAATCAAACTCAGAGACCTCATATGGCAAGGTTGTGATCCAAAATGTTCTTGGCTTAGAAGCCTCCATGTAACAGTTATCTTTATCAACCATGAATGTTACATCATTTTTATATTTGTTGACAACTTTTGATGATATTCTCTCCCTCATCTACATATTCTTTTGAAAAGTCTTGAAAAATCCCTAGAATACTATGTCACAATTCTCATGGTCAGAAAATCTAAGCATGTAATCCTTAATTTGATGGGCAACTAGAGTATCTATTTTCTAGACCATGCCCTTCATACTAGGCAATTCTTTCAAAAATTAAAACATAAGACATATGATCAAAGAACCATACTGGAATTTGTATCTTGATTCTTTAGTTCTTTTTAGGTTGTCCAAAATTTGTTTCCGTAGAAGCTCACAGAGGTCATAATCTTTCCCTTCTTTGACCATTTGGTAGGCTATATAAATTGTAGTGGCGGTGGTAGAGTTTTCTCTGTTGGTGTCATAAATCTTGTAAGCAATGTTCATTGTTGCATACCGGAGCCCCAAATCCTCAATATCATTCACTGTTAGTGTCCTCTTGTCAAACTTTTCTCTGGTTAAGTTCATTACTTCCTCATTCTTGACTGATTTCAAAACTGGCACAGGACCAGAGGAGTAAAGTCTAGTAATAGCCTTGATGGCATCCTTGGTGATCAGATATGGTCGATCTAGGTAGAAAAAGTCTCCATGTATCTAACTTAGGGCAATTTTAACCTGCTCCCTTATACTGGAAGTTTGGAAAAGCCTTCCATATGTTAAGGTGCTTAGTAGCAATGTTGACAAATTCTGGTTTTAACTAAAAGTTATCTCCTAGCAGGTTGTCATTCTTCAACTGTTCTAGTTTTAGATGATCATATTCATCTATTTGTGAATAAATATATATCTGGACATCCTCATTGTGTAATACATTTGCGGGAACATATGAAAATGCACCATCTTTATCTAGTTTTATGGATTTGAATGGGTGCTTCTTCAATTCTGGCCTTGTTCTCTCAACAATATCTATAACAACTAGTGTCACTATGATAAAAACTTCAGACACTAGGGTTTTACTAGCGAAAATGAGAAATACCTGAAGATGTGGTGAATAGGTTTAGTTCAAGTGCTTTGCTGAGAATCTTCTGAACTTCTTCTACTCTTCCACACACTTAGCTTCAATCAAATGAGATAAAAAATGATCAGACATTACCTATGTAGTCTTCTCACCAACCAAATTTGCTCCTCATTAATTGTATTCTTAGTTTTAACCTAATTTGTTATTTTTTATGTGAATAACCCTATAAACCATCAACAATCCTCTACAAATTGACCAATTTCTCTAGAAATTTGATCAAACCTATTTATATCATCATTTGAACATGTTCAATCCATTTTTATCCAGAATGTTGAGGAATTCAACATTTTAATCTTTTAGGGGGTTTGAAGAAACTTGCAGTTGTAATTCCCCTTGAATCAATACCTTAACTTTTTAGTTACCAAAGGATCCATTTGCACTAGGCAGAGGTCCAAAAACTTCACATTCTTCCTTCTTCTTCCATACTTTGCTCATCTCCTTTTGCTGAACAATATCAATCTTCTTTTGAGTAGTAGACATTATATTCTTTGCAGAATGCCTGTTTGATTACACTTATGACATGTGAAATTTGATTGCTAAGAATTACCATTTCTCCTCACCTTAGATCTGCAATCAGCTGCCTTGTGGCTAAACTTTTTGTATTTGTAATAGTAACCATGAAAGGGATGACTATTATCCATATTCCTCAACATTTTACTTCTGCACTCATGTGCCTTATGACCTATCTTATTGTAGGCATAACACCTTACTGAGTTTTGATTTATCTTTCTTCTACATTCAACAACTTTATGACCAATCTTATTGCAAGTATAACACCTTATAGCATTTTGATTCATCTTACTTCTACAATCAACAACTTTGTGGCCAAATTTAATGCAAGTATAACAATTACCATTGAATCCCTGAGGATAGCTAGTAGGAGCAGTTTGTTTAGGTGTAGGCTTTCTAAAATTCTTCTTCTTATTGTTCCTTTGTCTTCGAATGTGAGTGAATTCATCTTATTTTGTATCTCCAGGGGCATTCTTGTTAGGATCTTTGGTGTATGCATCTTCCTTCTTTATTTTAGACTTTCCTTCTAATTGGAAGTTATTATATAAGTTTGCAAAAGCACTGATTATAGGTCTTTTCCCCTTTTCAAAACCAAGGCCTAATTTTTGTTTTGCTAGATTTTGAGAGTTAATTATCTCATCAAGAATTTTAGATCCTCCTTTCAGTTTTAGTCCCTTGTTAATCTATTCTTTTGCCTTTCCCAGTTCTTTCCTCAAAGTGACAACTTCTTCATCAAGTTTTGAACATTCAGTTGTTTTCTCATTGAACTTGGCATTTAAACAATCTTCAATCCTTTTGCCTTCTTTAATTTTAAATTTCAAATTAGAGATCACATCTTCAGTCTTCTTGAGGTTAATTTCACATACTTTCTCTTCTTCTATTTGAGCCTTTAGTTTGCTAATTTCTTTTTTTAACTTTCTAGCTTGTGTCTTTAATTTGTCAATTTTCTCTTCTTCCTTTTCAAGCATGACCTCATATTTCATACTTAGTTCTCTTGATTCATCTAAATCATTAAGGGTAGATTGGAGCTCTCCTTCAAGGTCTACCTCATCTATATTTAAATCCTAGCCTTTAGGTTCCATCGCTTTTAGATCTAGTTTTGGAATAAATACATCATTATCCATACCTTTAGATTCCATGTTTTCAAGTACAAAATCTACCTCAGTTGTCGAGCTTCTTCAAACGTACTTATCTCTGATACTAATTGTTGAACACACAAAGATGCTGAGAGGGGGGGGAATCAACATATATTAAAACTTAACTACTCTATTTGTATATTAGATTCATTTACATAGAGAACTTAATGTAAAACATGAAACACATTCATCAACACAATGAGACCAAGATTTTTATGTGGAAAACCCAAAAACTAGGAAAAACCACGGTGAGTGTTAACTCACAATATAATGCTCATTGCTATATAAAAGTTTACAACATTGATTTAGGGCCACAACCCAAGGAAACTACAACTCCCTACTGACTTTGTTTTAGGGCTACAACCCAAGGAAGATACTACTCCCTTTAGAAAGCTCACTGCTACAAAGAATTATAACAATAAAAACAAAACTTTGAACTTCTATGAAGAAATCATCTGACTCATGTTGATATTACATTCCTCTTTTCTACATAATTACTCCATCATATTGATTCTGCACACTTCATACTTTTAATTCTACTCTCTCACATTTGTATTCTCTTCTTAACTTCACAAATGACTTTGATCTCCTATAAATACCCTTCACAACACATCACAACATTGATTAGGTCGGCATCATGAAAATCTTTTAGATGAAACATGTAACTCTTCAAAGGTTGACTTCAATACACATAATATATCAAGAAAACTTGTTGCGGAGCTCAGGACTTCATCAAAGGATTCAAGGAACATCACTTCACATCTTCCAAAGTGAAAACAATTGATCAGGATCCACCACATGTAATAAAAACTAGTTTGTCAGCTCAAACTGTACAAACACTGCCAACTATTTATCTTCATACCACTAGGGAGAAGCCAAAAACATCATGCAGACCAAGAATTCAACATTGTACCACCTCAAAATTATTCAACCACTTTCTATTGAAGTATCAAGTTAATCTATACATCCGCAAGACAAGAGATATGATGAACTAGTGGAAACAGAGTACTCCAGACTAACTGTGATACTTCGCTATTCAGGATATGGAATTGTGGTATATCAAAAACCATGAAACCTTTAGAGACAAACTTAAACATTATTACATGCATACTCCTAGTTCTGCACATTCTCATCTATCATTTCCAGAGAAAAACAAAATCTAGACTAAGGTATACTAGAGTCTGGGGAACAAGGATATGCAACTCTTCATTAACTAACTTACATATCTTGTGTGGTATCAGAAACAAGATATATTTGCATGCGGTTCAAACTTGAGGTATATTGGAGCATGTAGAAACTCTGTACAATCTTTTATGGCTGATTTGTATGTATTTCATCTTCTGCAAATACTCAAACATGTGTTTTGAGGCTTCCAGAACAGTCTGTATTACCTCTATTACTTGAATGTTGACCTTGCAGACCACCAAACCATTTGAAGCTTCAATATAGTATACCTTATACATCCCTAAGCCTATCCTCAAAACCACATGACCAAACAATTTCTTTCGAAGGAATGCAGAGCATTCCAATAGGTCTCGACCATTTCTTTGCATGTCTAAGTTATAACTAGTACTCTGTCACTTGTAACTTTTTTTGCTGAAGGTGTGGTGACTTGAAATATTGAATGTATCATGTTAATATTAGGATAAACTTATCTTCTAAAATACAAGACTAAATCTTGCTCTATGGAGAAACATAGACCAAAACATTGTGACTCTTAGGATATCCACTATGAATGCCTTAGTCAAATTTATGCTACTTATTACTAAGTATGGTACTCCAAGCTGATGAGATATACATGTAGGAATATATGAAACATGTTAGGACATAAGTTTTTACCTTTGTATCATGCTTAGATACAAGACTAATCACCACATCATACTTAGACAATTTTCTCTTCTTCCAGACTGGTTTCACTCCATTTGCTAAGTCTTGCAGACTGACTTGGCTTAGACATGTTGAGCCCTTAACTTCAACAACTCTTCCACTATCCATTAGCTTCTCCTTCTTCTATACACAACCTCTATACAAGTTTGTCGTTATATTTCCATATACTATGTTGACATCAATGACAACACATATTCTCAACACATATTAATGAATTTGTAAAAACTTTCAAAATTTTTAATATATGCATGCAAAGATACCAAAGAGGAACAACTAGAAGATGCCATAATGAAATGTCTTTGAACAACAATGTATCATCAGATCTATTCATGAATCAAGTACCACCAATATGATTATGCAAGAGAATTTTAAGATTTCTTACGAAGCTATGTGAAAGAGATTTTGAAATACACAATGTGTAATTGTAAAAATATAAATTTTCAAATCAAAGATGTGAAATGATGCAAGATTTTCAAATGAATATTGATAAATATGCAAGATCAATGCAAGATCTAATTTGAACAATCAACAAAATGCAAATGCTCGAAGCTACGGGTTCACCAAAATGTTGAGTGTGAAAAAAGAGAAGGATAAAAACTAGCAAGCACACTAGACCAAACCCTCTTTCACAATAACATTCAAGGACAAGACCGAGCCAAATCACTACCAAATGGAGGTGGAATTAGCTACAGGTCTTGTACTCAAGAGTGCTTTAGAAAGATTAGATTTAATCAAGTTATTTTATAAAACCCTAGGTCAATAATGCATTAAACCCTAATTCTATGATGACCTGATTATAATAGAAGATGTACAACAAATCTCTAGAAACCAATTACATAGAGAGGATCGGGAAGATTATCAAACCTATGTCCTAGAAGTAGAGGTGTTGGAGGACTATTTTGGGACCACCCAAGTCCCGAATGATAGAATCTTCAGAAACTATAAACTAGAGAAATGTTGTAGAGGCTTCCTTGATGCTAGATCTGGAGTTAACAAGGGCAGAAAGATTAGGGTGCCATCACCCAAGTCTTACACAGTGGAATATTCCTAAACTATTGTTGAATCCTAAAATGTTGATCCTTCTTGAGTCTTTAGGTATCTTCATTTTTCATGGATCTCACTCCTGTAACCTGCAAAAAAGAAATAGAGAAGGGGTTTGGTAGTTATGGTGTTTAGGGACTTGCCTCAGTCAAATCTTGGGATAAAATTCAAGCTTCCCAACACCATTGATAGATAAAGAGAGCTTCTCTTTATAGGGAAGAGGCTAAACATAATAATAATATTGTTATGTATAAAAATGGGATTGATAAGATTGTGTGTTAATTAGATTCAATCAAACCCTTCTTTCACACATACGTTCAAGGACATAGATCGAGCTAAGTCACTATAGTGATAGAGGGCTCAGCTATAGGTCTGATGTCACTATGAGATGATTGGAAAGATAGAATAGGTTGATATTTTGTTAAACCCTAGTCTGATTAAGCTTAAAACTATTAATTATGCAAAATCATAAACAAACAGACAAAACCTGACAAATGGTCACACAGAAAGGCACTAAATGCATATTAGAAACATAGTAGATTTCAGATTTCGAAAGGAAGAAAATTTGGGCACAAAAGAGTGGGCATCCTTGTCCAATGTAGTGCTTTTTATGGAGGTCAAGAGCCAAATATGTTGTAGACTGTGCTGAGTTTAGAGATTTCCAACACTACAAAATTAAGGGACAAAAGAGTGGGCACCCTTGTCCAATTAGGGATATTTTTTGTCATTTTCTTTAGATCTAGAATCTTTATGCTCTTCTCTAATCTCTTGCAATTCCTCTCCACAAGATCTGACACCTGTAACCTACAATCACAAGAGAGGGGTTGCGAGTTGTGGTGTTGATGCAGGAGCATCCAGTGGTGTAAGGGCAATCTTGCATCACCTAAAAAGAAGTTAATTCAAAATCATTGTAGTTGTTTTCATTTCTTTCCATAATTAGTGTTTCTAGTTCCATAATCACTTGAATAATGATGTAGAACTTTCAGTTTTTCTAAACTACTAAAAATAGTAACCTGCTATTTTTAGAAAGTTTGCATTTGGGCACGGATTGAAATAAAAATTTACAGGAAGTTACATAATAGAAATATAAGACCTTTGGCAAAGGAATCATGCAAAGATCATTTGCGATCTAAAAGATATTAAAGATTCTGTTTCCTGAAAAATGCCTGAAAAATATTCAAACTCAGGTTTGAGGCACTAAATGGTCCCGTATGGGCCTGAAAATGGCTGGAACCATAGAGCTAATTCTTAACGCATAGAGCACTCTGCGAGCTTTCTGACACATAAAACGGTTCGTCAATCGGACACCTGGATCAAAAGTTATGGCTTCCAGAAGTTGACCTATTTTTGGAGGGAGATGCAAATTTCGAAATCAGGTTGTTGGCTGCCAAAAAAGCTATTAATAACCATTTTTGGGAACCCTGGGTAGTAGTAGAGTTAAGGGGGGAAGTGTAGAGTCAAGAATAGGTGGGAAAATAGAAACCCTAGCTGATTTGGGGTTACAGAAGGTAGATGATTCTAGAGTCTGGGAATAGGAAGTTGTAATGTGTTGTAGCCTATGGAGGGTTGATTCCTCTGATTGTATTTGAACTTCTGTAATGTAATAAGTTGTCCAAATCAATAAAGAAAGTTCTATTTTCTATATGCATTTTCTATTGTTGTGTGTTTTATGATTTACCCCCTTCATCAAGTGGTATCAGAGCAAGGGTTCTTGAGTGTGTAGACAGATCGCTGACCGTGAGGCAGTTTGCACCAGGACTTGAGGTTGTGGGTTTGCTACGGAGATCAAGATGCCTCCGCAAAGAAACTATATTGGGAGGAATGCTTTGATGGAAGAGGGTTTTAGAGCCCTGCAAAGGCAAATCGATGCATTGCAAGAGGAGCTACGAAGAGGGTTTGAGCTGAGAACAAGAGAATAAAGTGAAGATGAAGCTGAAGAAGAGCTATCTGAGGAAGAACAAGAAGCTGCAGGAGATCCTGCAGAAGTTAGGTTGTTGAGGGCCATTCCAAAGATTGGAAAGAGGCCCAGGATCGAAGTTTCTACATATTCTGGAGATTTGAATCCAGAACAGCTTATTGATTGGATGAATGACATGGAGGAATATTTCGAGTATGAAGATGTAGAACACCTAGATCGGGTCAAGTTTGCAAAAACAAAATTGAAGGGCCATGCCAATATTTGGTGGAAGGAGGTCCAGTTAGAGAGGAACAGAAGAGAAAAAGGAAAGGTCACCAAATGGAATTGGATGGTGGAGAAACTGAAGAAGTAGTTCATTCCTATGGACTATGAGATGGAGTTGCTAAAGAAGCTGCAAGGACTGAAGCAAGGTAACAAGTCTGTTAAGGAGTATACAGAAGAGTTTTATAAAATTACTATCAGGATAGGCCATGCAGAGCCCAACAAGGAGAAGGTAGCTCATTACATTAATGGGTTGAGGCCAAGTATTCAAGAAGAGTTGAGCCTGGTCAGAATGACCACCATAGAAGATGCATACCATTTTTCCCTGAAGGTGGAAGAGAAGCTGAATAAAAGATTTGACAGCAAGTAAAGGGGAAGAGGTCAAGGCCAAAGAACTGGTGGAAGACCCTATGGGGGCCGAAATGAAGATTCAAAGAAATGTGAAGAAGTCGGCACCAGTTGAAATCAGAGAGGAGATAATACCTACCACCCTCATGACCAGAACAATGGTGAGCAAAGAGGAAGAGGAAGAGGTAGACCTGGGCAAGGACCTAGAAGAGGAGGTTTCAGAGGAACCTATTTCCAATGTAGAGAAGAAGGGCATCGAGCATACCAGTGTCTGCAACATCAAGGAAGGACAAATAGAAGACCTGAAGGTAATGCACGAGTTGCACATGTAGATGAAGATGCACATTCTGAGAATTCTGAAGATGTTGAAAGGGGAGAAACCCTAGTTGTTAGAAGAACCTTGCTGAATGAGGAGAAATAACCCAATCAGAGGAAGAGTTTATTCTGCACAAGGTGCAAATGTGAAGGTAAGTGTTGTGATATTATTATTGATAGTGGAAGCATTGATAATCTTGTCTTAGAGGAGATGGTTGACAAGAAGAAAGAATCCGCATCCATATCAAATTGAATGGTTGCAGAAGGACCATAGAGCTTTGGTCAATGAGCAGTGTTTAGTGAAGTTCAAGATTGGTGACTACCATGATGAGGTGTTGTGTGATATCATACCGATGGATGCATCTCATATGCTATTGGGGAGGTCGTGGTAGTATGATAGGAGTGTTGTCCATGATGGCCGTGCAAACACATATTCCCTAACAAATGCAATTGGCACGTGTGAAGCCAAACTCCACAACCTTTACCAGCATCCTCCCTGCCTGTGCCAAAATGGGAGCTTTGGAACAGGGTACAGACATCCATTAGAGCATAATGGAAGGGGTATTTTTGTCAGATATTATAGTTGGAAATGGTTTGGTAGACATGTATGCAAAATGTGGAAGCATAGACAAGGCACGTGAACTATTTGACAGAATGCCTCAGACATATGTCATCTCATGGAATGTCATGAATAGAGGATATGTACAAAATGGATTTGTTGAAAAAGCTTTAGAAACTTTCAAGCAAATTTAATTAGCAGGTGTAAATCTAAATTCCACAACCTTTGCTAGCATCCTCCCTGCATGTGCCAAAATGGGAGCTTTGGAATAGGGTATGGAGATCCATCGGAGCATAATGGAAGGGTAACTTTTGTCAGATATTATAGTTGGAAATACTCTGGTAGACATGTATGCAAAATGTGCAAGCATAGACAAGGCATGTGAATTGTTTGACAGAATGCCTCATACAGATGTCATGTCATGGAATGCAATGATTACAGGATATGCACAAAATGGATTTGTTGAAAAAGATTTAGAAACTTTCAAGAAAATTTAGTTAGCAGGTGTAAAGCTGAATTCCACAACCTTTTCTAGAATCCTCCCCACCTGTGCCAAAATGGGAGCTTTGGAACAAGGTATGGAGATCCATCGGAGCATAAAGGAAGGGGGATTTTTATCAAATATTATAGTTGCGACTGCCCTGGTAGACATGTATTCAAAGTGTGGAAGCATAGATAAGGCATGTGAATTGTTTGACAGAATGCCTCAAAGAGATGCCATCACATGGAATGCAATGATTGTAGGATATGTACAAAATGGATTTGTTGAAAATGCATCACCCGCTCTCCCGTAGGCACTTCAAGTCATGCCTGCGGTGATGCAGGAAAGCCCACATCACCGCAAGCATGACTTGAAGTGCCTGCGGGAGAGCGGGTTTTGACATATAGTTCTCCCCATATTAAACACATACAAAAATTGTCATAATTGATTCAATGCTTAAATCCTATCAGATTTATATCCTATTAGATTTAATAGAAAAAATAGAATCACCTCACAGTTTGGCCTCTCCTGGATCTCAACCTACTCAGCAATTGGGACCAGATTGATTTGAAATGTATTTTGTGCAACTTCAACTGATTCTGAGACACTCAAAGCATCAGATTAATTAATTTTATTTACAGTAGATCAAGTGATTAGCATCCTCTAACCTCATAAGAAAATATGGCAGATTGATATTAACCCTTTTCAAATTTCTCACAACTTCAATAGAAATCATTGTTCTGAATTCATTAATCTGTTCACAAAAAGAGAGTTACCTTGAACTATTTTTTTGCAATAGTAAGATGAACTCCATTCTTTTCACAACAATCTGAACATGCCCAATGTCAGGCTCTTTAAAATAATTCATTGGGATAAAAACAACAAGCGATTAAAGCTAAAGTGAAAAGGTATAGATAGCATCATGCTTACATCTTGTAAATACAAATGAAGCAGTGTGTTTTAAGACAAGTTTTGACGTACATGGCCATATTTTGCCCTATTTCTGCGGAAGCACAAAATCCAATAGTCTATAATGTACAAAAGAAGCCATGATATTACCAGCCAGTGCCACCCACTAATTTTTTTGGAAGCTGGGGCTTTGGGAACCAAAGCTTTAAATGATTGTTATATAGACATCACTTCACAATTTTAGGGGGAGAATAAAAGAATCACGAGTTTGAGAAAAGTGGTCTCATGGAATGCCACAGTTGCAAGATATGCACAAAATGGATTTTTTGAAAAAGCAGAGATAATCGTCATAAGGTTTAGAATTATGAGACTAGAAATAAGAATAGGATTTTATTGAAACATAAGCGCAATAAGACTGTGACTAAATTACCTATGCCCGAATGCTCCTTGTTGCTCCTCTCACTTGTAAATTATCATGTTTGGGTGGATGAATCAAAGGTTTTGCTTTTTCCCTCTTTGCAGACTTTAAATGTTTATTTAGCTTGATTTGGGTGTATGTATGAGTGCTAGAATTTCAATCTTTCAAAATATTTAGTCACGCGAGAGGAATTTGAGCGCCAGAATTTCAATCTTTCAAAATATATAGTCACGCAGGAGAAATTTCTAGGGATAAATGGGTAAAACATTTATTTCAATATTTAGTGAATGTTAATTTTATATAATAATAAATGTATAGTATTATATTATATGATTAGACTTTTCTTACAAATGCTCTGGTAGACATGTATGCAAAATGTGGAAGTAAAATCCAACCGAGGCATTACATTTAAAAAAAACATAAAATAAAATTACTGACCATGGTGTGTAAGATTTGACAAGGGCACCCTTGTCTTTGCCCACTTCATGCTCGGCTCTGCAAAATCTCGTCACTCACAGCCTCCCCCAACGCATTCCAGAAAATAAACCCTAAGAACAATGTAGGGTTAGTGAAGAAATGGATTTCACTTTTGGCGCCCATCCTTTTCATTTTTGGTGCCCATATTTTTTAGATTAAGGGAGAATGTTTTTGTGCACTTGACCCCCCAATTAAAATTTTAAAAAGAACCAATACCTGTAAAATACCAACCTAATAAATTAACACAAATGCACCAATACATGTTCACAACATTTGTACATGTTCACAAATGCACCAATACATGTTTACAACTCCAATAAATTAACCAATAAAATTAAGACAAGTACACAAATGTGATGGCGAGTGGTTACTAGCACATTGTTGTGCATGTATGGGACGACATGTTGAAATGACACTTTTTCAACCCATGTGCACATAACGTGTCCTATAGAGAAATGTATAAGTGCCCAAAAGATGAAAGAATAGCTTTAAGCTCTTCAGTTGCATACAAAGAAACCCAAAAAAAAAAGTCAAAATCCAATATGTCTAGCTATGAGCTTGAC
Source organism: Cunninghamia lanceolata (assembly GCA_027924645.1). Classification (NCBI taxonomy): domain Eukaryota; kingdom Viridiplantae; phylum Streptophyta; class Pinopsida; order Cupressales; family Cupressaceae; genus Cunninghamia; species Cunninghamia lanceolata. Next base: position 7,531,491 of record BSBN01000596.1, read on the forward strand.
GTGCACGAAGTTAGGGTGGGCGACTACTGGCCCCTCTCCCTTACCCACTTTAATATCCTATTGTCTAATTTTTTACTTTTGTGACTAATTATTTAGTCATCTATTTAGTCATTTATAGTTGTGATTTTACCTGATAATCAAATTATTCATTTATTTAGTCATTTATAGTTGTGTTGCAAAAAAATACTAGAATTTAGTCATTTTTAGTTGTCGTGACTAAAAGTTTTAGTCACATAGTGATTTATTTGCCCAAATTCTACTAGTGTACACTCGTTTGTGTCCCACCCGCACATCACTTCATGAGGACCGCTTACATATTATCTAGGTAGATTTGTATACACTCAATCTCAGAATTTATGGCCTCTGGCACCTTGTATGCTGCTTCCTGCTCTATGCTTTCTAACACTGATTTTGAGCAATCATCTGGTTCTACATTAATTAACAGAAATAGGAGTTGGACACATATAGCCACAACAAAACAAAGCTCTGACAATAGAACATTATGAATCTCACAGAGATAGAAATGCTCAGATCCTTGGTATTCCCTGCTAAGTCGATGAAAGGCAAATGTGAATGCTATTTGTAGGGAGTGAAACTCTATTAGATACAAAAATATCATCACTTTCTATAAGAGATTGAATATAATTTTCCATCCCCATCTATTGTCATTTGAGATCACTAAAGCTTCATAGAGACCATATTCATACTATCTCCTAGCAAGCCTATATAGCCTCTTATGTCCATCATCCTAAACAAACTCCTACTATCTCCCAGTAGACCTATAGAGCTTATGTCCATCATCCTAAACAAACTCCCTAAACCCTAAACATGAAACCCTAAACCCTAAACCCTAAACTTGAAAACCTAAACCTGAAACTATAAACCCTAAACCTTAATCCCTAAACACTAAACCCTAAACCCTAAAACCTTAACCCTAAAACCTAAACCCTAAACCCTAAACACTAAACACTAATCCCTAAACCTGAAACCTAAACCCTGAAACTTGAAACCTGAAACCCTAAACCTGAAACCCTAAACCCTAAACACTAAAACCTAAACCCTAAATCCTAAACCTGAAATTTGAAACCTAAAACCCTAAACCTTAAACTCTAAACCCTAAACCCTAAACCCTAAACCCTAAACCCTAAACCTAAAACCCAAAACCCAAAACCTGAAACCCTAAACCCTAAACCCTAAACACTAAACCCTAAACACTAAACCCTAAACCCTAAACCCTAAACACTAAACTTGAAACCCTAAACCCTAAACCCTAAACCTAAAACCCTAAACATAAAACCCCAAACACTAAACCCTAAAACTGAAACCCTAAACCCAAAACCCAAAACCGTAAACCCTAAACCCTAAACCCTAAACCCTAACTCGAAACCCTAACTCTTAAACCCTAAACTCTTAACCCTAAACCCTAAACACTATACCCTAAACACTAAACCCTAAACCATAAACCCTAAACCTGAAACCAGAAACTAGAAACCTAAAACCTGAAACCCTAAACCCCAAAACCTAAACCCTAAACTCCAAACCCTAAACACTAAACCCTAAACCCTAAACCCTAAACCCTAAACCCTAAACTCTAAACCCTTAACCCTAAAGCCTAAACTCTAAAACCTAAACCTGAAACCCTAAACCTGAAACCCTAAACCTTAAACCCTAAACACTAAAACCTAAACACTAAACCCTAAACCCTAAACCCTAATTAAATGCTAAACTCGAAACCTAAAACCCTAAACCCTAAACCCTAACTCAAAACCCTAAACCTGAAACCCTAAACCCTAACTTGAAACCCTAAACCTGAAACCCTAAACCCTATACCCTATACCCTAAACAGTAAACACTAAACCCTAAACCCTAAACCCTAGAACTAAAGTGAACTAAAATTATATAGTATATTTAAAAGATGTTTTATAATTAATAATTTTGTCTTTATTTTATTTGTATTAAGGAAGCCTTAATACCAATTCCTCTATGGTACCCTACATCCATCTCTTTTTCATGTGGAGTTTATGCAGCATATAGAAACCCAAATGCTCCGATGCTTACCCCTACCTTACAGCTACCACTGATATCCAAATGCTCCGAAGAGTGTTTGGTTGGTCCTGGGATCTGTTGTAGTTTGTTGTGTGTTGTTAAATGACCATTATGGTGGAGATAAGAATATGACTTGAAGGGTCACTAGTTATTAATCTCTTGTTTGGGCTTCTAATGTTCCAACGTCTAGATGGATGTCTATTGTAATCATTGATAAGCCTAGTTTGTTGTAATCTTTATTTTATGGCTTGAACATGTTGTTGTATTTGTTCTCTATGTTGAATTAGCCTAGGCACATGATCTTGTTCTTCTTGTGTTTGTTGTGCTAGTTGTGGCCTAGGATGTAATTCTTCAATCTCCTCAAGGATTACCCTCACCGACTCACCTCTAATTCTAGGGCACATTCAAATACTTGGATAGAGAGAATAAATGTGTGTTAACCAAGAGTTGAATTTTGACATAGTTCTATTATCTAAGGTTTTATGTGAGTTTTCTAGACATTGTTGACCTTGTGATGAAATTGAGGAGTTTGTTAATACTTGTTTTGTTGAATCCTACCTTGTGATAAAATCGAGGGTTTGACTTTTCTAAGTTCTAATATTTTTGTATTTTTGGGTTTTATGTATGTATGCAACTAGTATGTATGTAATCAATTTTTTGGTTCTTTTATGGAATTGAAATTTATAATGAACTAATTAAATAGGAAATTGAAAGATGGATGCAAACTAGTATGAAATTTACCTAATGCAATTATACTATGTTTTTGGTATTTTTGAAGAGATTTTTGGACTAATCTAAAATTGGAAGTGCGAAACAATAAATTTAATCTAGAATTGTAATTTAAATTATTCAATAAAACTAATCTAATAAAATTTTAAATGAATCTATCAAGGAAATTGCAACACAAGATTAATATTCCCAAGAGTAAACTGTGATCTAATTATCTAAGAAAGCATAAAGAACCTAGATTGTGAAAGATGCATGAGTCTCCACACTACCCTTAGGAATCCTTGATTCAACAACCTCTTCATCCTCTTGCAGCAGTAGGGTCCTCCTCTTGGCATAAATTGGGAAGAAAGAGAATGAGCTTGAGAAAGCTATGAATTGGGGAGAGCTTTTGAAAGTTTTCAAGATCTTGTCTTGGGAATTTACTAGCATAATGATGTTGTATGAAGACTTTGAAGGCTTGAGCAATAGATTACTAAAATAAAAGGCATCTATGTCATGCACGAGCATAAGAATGCTAATTGGAGAGAAAAGAAAAGCTCAAGAGAATTGGTTCCAATAATGGATTTTCCTCTCTTAATACTTGAGGGAGGGGGGTATTTATAGCTTGGAAGAACACATGAAGAGTTGGGATGATTGAGGAGTTAAATCCCTTTCTTAGAGAGTTAACTAAATAGATTAGAGAGAATATTGGGCTAAAAGAGGTGTGATAGTTTATGATAACTTATCATAGGCTGAACAAATAGAGTTAGCATGAGTTATAGGTGTGACAAGTATAGATCATATGACCTAATTATGCATGATTCGAGGTGGTAGATGAGATAAGAATAGTTCACTCTATGTCTATGTTGAATCCTCATGCAAATTGGAGCAAAAATAGATCTTTTGGGGCTCAAACTAGATGTGAATTCATAAAATAAGACATGGCAGGGTCACTAGTTTTACTTGGCTAGGTTGCTAGTGGTGACCTAGGGTCTCCTGTGGTGACCCATTGGTGACCCATAGAGGAAGGGGTCTGGGTGGAAACTGAAAGTTGTAGAGGGGTCTTAGAATGAAAATAAGACCATCTCTCACTAGACTTAAGCCAAACCGGTGAGTTAAATAGGATCTTGTTTATGCAGTAAAAAGTGGACACATGCCTTTTTACCTCCTAGTTTAGCTCCTAGGTCCTATTTGCTTCAATGTACATTCTAATTGATCATCGCAAAGGAAACTTCCTGACACCCATGACATTTTGGACCCTTGAGACCTCCTTTAGCGTAACCCTAACCTAATTTGGGCCCTTGGACTTGGGTGTCAACTATCCAAGTCTTGCATGATTGGTTAGGGCTAATTAATGGCATATCAGCTTCCAATGACCCTTCTAAAATGTTTCTCCTTGTTGGATTTTGTGATTTAAACTCATAAATGTTAGAGGAAAAGCATATATAAGTGATTTTATGACTTCATTTTAAACCTAGATGGATTATGCAAACTTGTGATAATGGAGCAAAGAGCATTCAAGGCATTCATTGTGTTATTGTTGCATATTTGTGGTGGTATTTGTGTGTTTCTTGCAGATATGGCATCATCATCCATATCCTTATGAGTTGAAGAGATTTCATCCTCCTAAGGACTTCAACTCTGAGGTAACATCATTTCTATTTGAATCATTTCATCATTTGAATTATCCTTATCCTCTATCCTACAAGGGCATGCTCTCTAATTAACATCAATCTTGGGAAAGGTTGAATGCTAACCTAGGATTTGATTGAGGCAAATCCCTAAATACCACAACCCCAAACCCCTCTCTTGTCATCTTGTTTACAGGTTATAAGTATAGGTTTTGGGAAAAGTGGAGTTACAAGAACGTAGTGCAGGAATTAGAGTTTCAGGATCTGGAAATAGTTCTGTATTATCTCTTCGAAGAGACTTGGGTGGTTGGTACCCTATTCCATAGGGCTTCTAGCGTCTAGATTCAGTTTCTGAGCATCAATTGCAACATATTCTCAGTTTTGACCTCTAGCAAAATCTCATTTGTGGACTTGGGCAGTTGCCAAATCTGTCCTCCGACACCTATGCTTCTGGGAGACAGGTTTCGACATCTTATTGATCATCTCTATACTTTTAGTTTCTGAATTTCTATTGTCAATCATCTGTTTCAAGTTGAATATCTCAAAACTAGGGTTTTACTCATACTTAGCCTAGGGTTTGATAAAAATATTGATTGAATCTAATCTTTCCTTGACAAACAAGAGCACAAAATTTTTAGTTGTGTCCTCATCCATCTTGTAGTGACTTAAGCTCAGTTTTATCCTTGAATGTTGTAGTGAAAGGAGGGTTTGATCTAGTGTACTCACACATTCCATCCTTCCCCCTTCTACCATTTAACATTTTGGTGAACCCATAGCAGAAAAAATTTGCATCTTTTTGATTGTTTGTGTACATTAATTCATATCATACTTATCATCCTTCATTAAAAAAGATTGCATACATTTGAAACAAATTGGAAAAAAGCATTGTAGACTTGCATAAAGGCATAGTTTTGCATTATTTTCATTATGTATCATTAGAATCATTTGAAAATCTGATTTTTACATCAGATCTAAAACAAATTATAGCAATTAGTCATTTCATGATCTCACACCTTGTGTTTGCATATCTCATTTGTTAGGGTTCTGTTGAAAATTTGCATTTTTCATATAACCTAGTTTTCGCAAGAAGCTAGGGTTAGTGGTCAAAATCTTATTTCAGATTTTTCTTCTTTTTTAAACACTCATTCGAATCTGAATTTGAGTTGTAGTGTTTCTTTGTTATGTTTCCTTGCATTCAAATTTCAAATTTTGCAATTACACAATTTGTATTTCAACATAAGAAAATAAGCATCTTTTTCACATATTTTGCAATAAATCAAAAAATTACCCATATCACCTTTTGTGTAGCACTTTTAACATTAAATTAACTTCATTTTTAGTGACACTAGTGTGTTTTTTTTCTTTCCAAAAAATCTTCAAAAACCCGATTTCCTCAAACTAGTGTTGTGGTGTACAAAAGTCTCTCATATTGGTGGCATTCAATAAATGAAAGACACTTCATTATGGCACTTTCTAATTGTTCCTCTTTGGTATCTTTGCATGCATATATCAAATATTTTGAAAGTTTTTACAAATTCTTTAATATGCATCCTTATGTTTTAACTCATATGCAATCCATGTATATGATAAGGATATCATTAAATGCTCTTCATTTGAAATCCTTGATTATGTATCTGATTTTAATAACTTCATAACTCTTACAAATGAATATCCTTCGATATTAAAGGAATTTAATAATTTCATCTCCATGAATTGTCATGAGAAAGATGATGGTGATAAATCCCCTTTTACTTCTACTACAAGTCATAATGTTAACCTAGCTTCACCTATTTCACCTTATGATTTGAATATCTCTCCCAAAGTTGTTCCCACTTGTGAAGACATTTTGGCACAAGAAGATGAAATTATTGATACATTCCTTAATATCACCCTACCCTCTCTTCATTCCAATGCTTTCCCTTCAAAAGATGAGGCATTGGTGGATGAAGAAAGGTCTCTCACATTAAATCCTTTAGGGATGGATGTCGAGCTTAATCAAAGTAAAAACAATATTAATTCAATCATCACTAATAGACTTATCCCACCCACTAAAGGAATATTGGATAAGTGTACTAATCTTCCTAAATGCATTGTACATGGGGCACCCAATGTGCCTCCTTGCTTCAAACTGGTGATTATGGTTCAAGGTGCTCCAACACCACCTAGACCCTTGGGTTACATTCTCAATTTTACAAAACAAATTACTCAAGGAAATCAAGCATATCAAAATATGTCACAAAAAACCTTGCTCACACATACAATATGCAAAATAATAAGCAAAGTAAACAATAATTGAACATTCTGATCACTTTACCAACTTCTCAACCTATGCTTCCTCAACCACCCTGTCTTACTCATAAAGGTGGTCATGATTATGATCTTGTTGAACATCTTCGTGCTACTCCCTCTAAGATCTCTCTTTGGGAACTCATACAAACATCACCTACATACCACAAAATACTCCAGGAAATTTTACAAAAGGTGATTTACCACCTGTTGTTAAGCCTAATGATGTAGCAGCTCTATTAGATTGTATGCATGTGACAAAAACAAATATTTTGTTTCAACAACATGAGTTACCCTCTCTATAAGTTTAGAAATAGTATGATCCTCTTATAATCTTTTTCACTATAAACAAAAAGTTGATAAAGTGAGTTATGATTGATAATGGATTGACTCTTAGTGTTTCTAGTGTTGATTTGTTACACAAAATCAACGTTGATAAAAAGTTAATTAAACTAGACAAGCTCAACATCTGTGGCTTTGATAATGTTGGTAGACAATCCATGAGTTCCATAACTTTACCTATAAAGGTTGGACCCGTGACATTATCTACCCTTTTCCATGTCACATGCCTAGTGCACTTTCCTATAATATGATTCTCGGTAGACCATGGATTCATTCTATGGGGCTAGTTTTGTCTACCCTTCATCCATCATTAAAGTTTATTTATGAAAATAAACTTCACACCATTGAATCTGATCCAGAGCTGAACAGTTGTTTACAAATCAAAATGCAAAAACAAATCATCACTCATAATACTTTGAATAACTTGAAAGGTGATTCATCAATACCTCTTGTTGCAGATGATGCCATCCTAGAGTCAACATTGAATGCACTTTTTAGTGATGATTGGGGTTCATTGGATTTCTCTCCTACCTTTATGGGGGAGTATAAGCTTAATAGTGCTAAAACTTCTAAAGTTACATCGATATCATCTAAAAAATCTTTGGAAAAACTTAAAGAATCTCAAGATCCTTTAGTTAACAAGGAAGATAAAACTCTTACTTATACTACATATTATGAGACCTACGAGGCCACACCATCTTCTAAAGAGATGACCTCCCTCTATGGTCGAGGATTTAAAATCCTTTATAAAAACTACGACTATGTAGGTAATGGTTGTGGTGTAAATCAACAAGGAATCAAAGTACCTTTACAAGTTGATGGAATTAACTACACAACCGGTATTGGATTTTTTTCTTTGAATCCCACCAAAGCCTATCGTCATCCTACTCTTGATGTTAATACAATATCAACAAATATTATATATCCTGAGATGATGGACATGGATTGTCCACCAGGAAATATCCCATTGAATCAAGTAAGTATTTCTCCCTCTTTTAGCCAACACTTTATGTACCACTACTCTATTTTCTCTCAAGAGTGGCCTCCCCCTAGATATATACATTGTTAGTATTGTGTTGTCTTCCCCCTGTTGTGTTATATGTTGTTTAGGTCTCTTTGCATGACCCTTGATACTCTTGTAAGGTCACTTGGATACATAGAGACCACCTCTGTTGTGATCATTATTCTATTTGTTTCATCATTCTTCTACTTTTTTCTCCTTTTTTATTGTCATGTATTTTACCTTGGGGGCATAACATCATGGATGATTTGTTGGGGGCATCTTCCCATGTTGTAAACCCAAGTCACTCTTGTATCCTCTCTCATTTTATTGTTTACATTCTTCAATGGCTCTACTAGCTGGTGGATGATGAAAAAAAATAAATACTAATAAGGACTGTGTGTCCCTTCAGCAAGAAAGCAAAAATGGACCTAGTCCATATATGAATATGGGGTTGATATATATATCCAATGCTTGACTAGTAGAATCACTCCATGTGAAAATTTCTTGTAAAAAAACCTTTGCAATACTCTCAATCTGCTTCAACACACTTTGGATTGTTTTGTATCTCACCTTGTTGCTACAATCAGTTCTAAGATACTTGTAGTATAGCCCAACAACTATACTCAGTTCTGAACCCACAAGTGCAGCCTTGGTCTTCAATATGATCTAATACATGATTTATGCATACCTTTCAATAATTGATTGGGTTATTATCTTAGAGTAAGATTTTCTAACCAAAGCTTATATCTTGTTGATTATCTTAGCAAATGACATCGATGTGTTTGTGGGAACATTCAACAATCATGACACATGTCACTTTGGGCCATGGGATTTACAAAATCTCTTGTTCCCTTGCATATTTCCATTCTACGTTAATGTGCTTGATACCAGAAAGTAGGATCAACCACCTTAAGGTGGGGTCATATATAATGGTATCTACTTGATTACTTTTACACAGACAAAGTGTGTTTGAAATCCCTCATCATGAGGCAGGATGGTGTATCTCTTGAGTTAGTGCACATCCTTTTAAGTAGGAAAGGCCTCATCATGAGGCAGGATGGTGTATCTCTTGATCTAGTGTGCACCCTTTTATACAAAGCCCTCATCGCGAGGTGGGATGGTGTATCTCTTGAGCTAGTGCACATCCTTCGATAAAAAGTCCTTATTACAAGGAGGGATTATAACTTGAGTCATTCACCCTTAAGCATGTCTTTGGAGGTTGTGGTAGCATATCTCAACTGTCAGGTGTGTTTGGTGTGTTTTAGATAGTGGAGTAGTGATGAGCTCCTCCCTATCACTTGTGTTTTCCTTGTATAAGACGTATAGTGTGTCGACAACATACTATGTGGTGCTTGTGTATTCCATGTGTCTTCCGCGTGTTTTATGTGTCTTTCTTGCATGTCTTATGTGTTTTTGGTGTGGTCTAAAGTTATGTGGTGATGAGTTCCTCCCCACACTGTATGTTTTTTGTGTTCTTGTGAGTGGTCTAAAGTTGTGAGGTGATGAGTCCTTCCCCATGTTGTGTGTTTTATTAACTTTAGTTAGCATTATATATGGATCTTTAATTGTTTAATCATGTCTTATATTCATTTCTTCTTTGTGTATTGCATGACTGTGTTCATGTCTTCTCTTTGTATTGTGTGCTTCACTATCTTCTCCATGTATTGCATGCTTCTTTACTATATTCATTATGTCCTATGTGGTTGTTAAGTGTTTTCTTATGATTGCTTAAGCTTGGGGGCTAGCGATAGTCTTCAAACATAGAGTGTGTCTGATGTGTTTGATTTGCTTTAACCATACTTTAATGCATGTATCGATTGTAAGATCATACACACATTAAAGTGGGGGCTAAATGTTATGGACTAAAAAGCGGACACATGCCTTTTTACCTCCTAGTTTAGCTCCTAAGTCCTATTTGCTTCATTATACATTCTAATTGATCATCTCTAAGGAAACTGCCTGACACCCATAACATTTTGGACCCTTGGGACCTCCTTTAGCTTAACCCTAACCTAATTTAGGCCCCTGGACTTGGGTGCCAACTACCCAAGTCTCCCCTAATTAGTCAGGGCTAATTAATGGCATGTTGGCTTGGGCCCTTCTAAAATATTTCTCCTTGTCAGATTTTTTGATTTAAATTTGTAAATGTTAGTGGGAAAGCATATATAATTGAGTTTATGACTTCATTTTAAACCTAGATGGATTACATGAACTTATGATATTGGAGCAAAGAGCATTCAAGGTATTCATTGTATTATTATTACATATTTGTGGTGGTATTTGTGTGTTTGTTGCAGATATGGCACCATCATCCATCTCCTTATGATTTGAAGAGATTTCATCCTCCTAAGGACTTCACCTCTAAGGTGACATCATTTCTATTTGAATCATTTCATCATTTGGATTATCTTTAGCCTCTGCCATGTAAGGGCACAGTCTCTCATTAACAATGATGTTGGAAAACCTTGAATGCTAACCTAGGATTTGACTGAAGAAAATCCCTAAGCACCACAACCCCCAAACGCCTCTCTTGTCATCTTATGTGTAGGTTATAGGTACAGGTTTTGAGAAAAGTGGAGTTATAGGAAGGCAGTGCAGGAATTAGAATTTTGGGATCTAGAAATAGTTCTAGAGATTAGCTCTCTGAAGAGACTTGGGCAGTTGGCATCGTAGTCCATAGGGCTTCCAGCTTCTGGATCTAGTTTTTGAGCATCAATTTTAGCATCTTCTCAATTTTGACCTCTAGCAAAATCTCACTTCTAGACTTGGGTGGTTGCCAAATTTGTCCTCCGACACCTCTGCTTTTGGGAGACAGGTTCTAACATCTTACTGATCATCTATGTACTTTTAGTTTCTAGATTTCTATTTTTGATCATTTGTTTCAAGATGTTTATCTCATAACTAGGGTTTTATTAATACTTAGCCTAGGGTTTGGTAAAAAGCTTGATTGAATCTCATCTTTCTTTGACAAACAAGAGCACAGAATCTATAGCTCAGTCCTCATCCATCTTGTAGTGACTTAATCTTGGTTCTATCCTTGAACATTGTAGTGAAAGGAGGGTTTGATCTAGTGTACTCAAACATTCCATCCTTCCCCCTTTTACCATATAATATACTTCCACTTGTACAAATAGGGTTTCCAACGGAGATCTAGAAATAATAGGTGGAGACCCAAAATCAACCAAAGTTAAGTCAATTATGAAAGATGGGTTTGGTTTGGGAGGTCATTTTAAGGCCTCTTGGGGGTGTAGTGAGGTGAAATTAACATGGGAAAGATGAAATTAGCTCACTTAGATGAAAAATAGCTATGTAGGCAAGGTCAAAAGTAGAAGAAGGGTGGTTGACAAGTGCAAAAGTGAAGAAAAGTTAGGAATGAGAAGAATCAATGGAGGGCAAAATTGATGTCGACATGTCACCAAGAGAAGCACTACTAAGAGGGTATTATATTCATGCTTCTATGTATGTGACTAGGATTATACATCATCATAGGGTTCTCATGGAAGGTCATGCACATTTTTAGTGCTTATAGTACCTCTCTTTTTATTTTCTCTGATAGATTCCACCCTTATAGCTTTGAGCTTAGATTTACCTCCACCTAAGAGTATATACATCAATAATCCTCCTCTCTCTCTCATTATTATTTTTGGTATTTCTTTCTTTCCTTTTTATTTTATTTTTTGACTCTCCTTTTTTGCATATTTTTTATTGCTTTCGGGAGTTATAATCCCCCTAATGTTTTTGGCTAGGAAAGATAAGGGCCTAGTTACCACCAAGATCTTCTGCTATCTCATAAGACTTCCATTTTGCTAAGGATGATAGGGAAGGTCTACTTGCAATATTATATTGGTTACTATAGGCTTATGTACTTACTATGCTTAGACTTGGCAACATGATTTGTTAAGACTATGATCAATATAAAACTAAAATTTCAACTTTGTTCAAATTTGGTGGAAAGGCAAAAGAGAAATAGATATTGATGACTTAAAAGGGAATCTCTAATGTTTAGGAGGGACAACCTATACTATACAATCTTAAGACTCCTTGGTAAGAGGAAAATTAGACAAGAACATGTCATGAATAGAGATGCATGGTGCATAGAATAAAAATGCATGTTTCTGAGACTTTCATATTTTTATAGTTTTTTAATGAGTTTTTGAAATTTTTACAATTTTTTTGGATTTTTATGATTTTTTGAGACACTAAACTCTTCATCTTCTATCTAGTGCATAAGATGTAAGCATTGTTTTTGACATCTTATTTGACTACATAAAACCTTTCTAGTTTGGTCAAGATTTATCGATTAGATTGTTGATTTTGAGTAAAAGGTCTTTGACTTTGAATAGTTTTGGGAAAACCTTCTTGTTGTTTGGCTATTTTATATTCTTTTCTATCTAAAAGTTTTTGTAAGGACATTTGAAGACTTGGTGTAGAGATGTCCTTGAATTCGGTGAGATATTTTTTGTACTCACATATTTCATTGTTTGATAGTTTGCCCCTAGCTTTATCAATTTGTGTTCATGTATATTTTTTATGTTCATTTTTGTAGTTGCATTATTTTTGGCTTTATGAGGGGCAATTGGTGTTGGTGTTTGAACAATTTTTGGTGACTCTCCTAGTTCTTGTGTAGGTTTTGGTTCTTCTTTTTCCTTAGTTGTGATCTCAACCATATAAAAGTTCATGTTTGTATTGATTGGAATGGCTACTAAGTTGTAGGGAGCATAAGATTTTGTTGAGTGGGTATCAAAGGAAAATTCTCTTGTTTCATTTTCCCTCTTAGTTAAATTTGTGACTTGTCTAGACTTCTCTCCTTAAAAAGTTTCTAATCACTGGGTAATTGGCAGTTTTGACTAGGTTTTACTTCTTTTTGGCTTGTTCTATTCTATAAAGATTAAAAGGGTTGGGATCCCCTTTGATGATATGGGTTTGACCCATATGTAAGAATAGGATTTATTGATAGATACTAGAGGGGACTCCTCTGATCCTATGAATCCAAGGTCTTCCTAGGATCATGGTGTAGGTGGTTTCTTCATTGATGACATAAAATTCAGTTAGGAGAGTTTTGGGACCTAATGTGATTTGGATATTGACCTTTTCCATTTTATGGATGTTTGGAATATTATGAATTATAAGGGTGGAACTTCCTTACATGATGTGAGCTTCATCATAACCCATTCTTTAAAGAAGAGAGATAGAGAGACTACATTGATTATAGACCCATCATCAATCATGGAACATTTAATAGAATAGTCTTCAAATTTGATTATTAGGTAGAGTGGGAGAACACCATATTTAGCTCCTTTTCAAAATTGAATATCAAAGAAGAATGTTTTTTGTTTGGATCATTTTGAACTAGATGGCCCAAATCTAAGGTGTTGAGGAGAGTAGTCTTATGAGTAACTTTTGAGAAGTTTTACAATGTGAGAAAAAATTGAGTTGCTAGGAGTGTCATCTAATTGAACTTTGGTCCATGGGTAGCACAAATTTATCAATATTTATCTAATTCGATAAGACCTAAGGTATTTTGATCAAATTTGTCTTGATTGATTTTGGGACTATTTCCTTTATCTTGTGAGTATGGAAATGTGTTCTATTGTCAACTGAATATGTACCCTTTCTTAGCACCTTTCTCAACTATCTAGTGAAACATTGGAAGACCTCTCAAGTTGTGGGACTTAAAACTTGAGGTCAACCTCTAGATAAAGGGTTGGTTCCCTCTTCTAGCCTATGATTCAGATAGTAAAACTAAGACTACTCCTATTCTAATTTTTATTGATGGAAAGAGATGGAGGGAAAGAGCTAAAAATAATATGTGGTGATGCACCAATGGTTGAAGAATTTTTGGACCTGTTTGGCTAACACAAAACAATCTCAAGAATCTACCCTACACTTGCACAAACTCATGAATACTTTCACATAGTCTAGGAGAAGAAGTTATTGTAGTCAGGTAGAAACACTGCTATAGCTCTGAAAACAATAAATTCAAGCCCTAACTATGCAATAGAGCCCTTAATCAACCTATAATCTAATCAACTATGGATGAAATCAAGAAACCCTAGATTGACAAATGTATTTCCTCCATTGCTGCTATCTAACCTAGCTATTCTAATGCACTTAGACTTGCAGGTCTGCAAATGGGATGAGAGCTCAATAGTTGACAATGGCAGAAGTCAAATTCACAAGTGGGTGAGGTCAAAATGAGAGGGTAAGAGTGGTTTTATAGAAGAGGAAATGTGAATGGAGGGCTAAGATGAAGAGTTGACTTAGGGCTAAGATCAAGGGTTGAGAATGGTTTAGGGTTTCTAGCCAAAAGAAGACAAAAGGTAATTTTACATTAGAAGAAATGGTGAGGTGGGAGATGTTTTAAACTTAAATAAATTGTGGTAATTTATTTAATTTTTTGTGAGGAATGGGTAATGTGGAAGGAATTTAATTAAATAAGTGGGGGACTTATTTAATTAGGGTAAGGTCTATAATTTAAATAAATAGGCATTTATTTAAATTAGAAGGGGAAAATGGGTGTTTGGTTAATGAATAATTAAATAATAATTAAATTATTTAATTATAGAGGAATTTAGTAGAAAAAAGTTTAAACAATTAAATAAATGACATTTATTTAATTATAGGCGTAAGAGGGAGTGAATTAATTAAATTATTTAATTAATAGTAGAATATGAAGTTGAAATGAATTATGTGTGAAAATATCGTTCACAGGCCCAGGACATTTTTAAGTCTCTACATTTTGCTCCTTTTTGACATAATGTTGAATCTGGTGTTATATCAAAGAAAAATTTGAGAAATGCGCTCTAGACATGCCCCAGTGTGTTCCAGATGAAGTGTGATGGTCCTATGCCCCGTCGGGAAATTTTTCTAATTTTCTAAAAAAATTCCAAAAAACTTGGAAATTTTTTTGAAAAGTTGTGCAGGATGCCCAGAGTGATCTAGACATGAGAAAATGATGATTAAAGGTTCCCAACATTTGAAAGAAGACTGCCATTTGGTCAATTTATTGAAAATGGGGCCCATCTAGGTCAAAAGTGTTGATAACTGAGAGGGGGGGTGTATCAGTTATCTTAATTATTTCAGCTTTCTAAACTTTCTTAATAATTAATGTAGCATCAATTCAAATAAGCAAACATAACCATGAAATTGAAATACACATGACACAATATTTTTGACGTGGAAACCCTGTTAAGGGAGAAAACCATAGGGTGATTAACCCAAGATTGTATTCTTTGTTAGAAGAATAGAATTACAAAAATGGCACTTGCCAATTAGGGCTCACTGCCTGAGCATACTACTCACAAGAGGCTCACTGCCTACAAGAGACTCACTATCTACAAGTTGTAAGAAGAATAACAAGATCCTTGAACTGATGAGAAGCATCCACACATGCTGGAGTTCAATCTGGTTAGGCCCAGTAAACTGATCTACTGCACTTCATCCTTTCTCTTCTTTTATATTGCTGTCCTTTCACATACCGAACCTTCCTTACTGCTTTCCTTCTACTCTACTTCTTTTCTTCACACACACAACACACCAAAAATGACACACTCTCATCGAAATCCATTTGGTATATATATCCACACAAAGGATTTCATCCTCTTTCTAGTCGGCATCCAGAATATTCAGTATTTCCCAAACTTTAGTCTGTCGGTTGAATCCTTCTTACCAAGTGATGTGGATCAAAAAGATACTTATAAAAGTCATCTAACATGTCAGCTAATCATGAATGATACCTTAGGAATCTTGATCGTCATCAATATCTTATCTAGAATAATGTCTGATGCTCTGCCGGTTAGTTCTTCCTCTGTCTGTTCTGCCAACAGGACCCCAATACTTGAATGCTTGTATCTCTTCACTCTTTCATCATCAAAGGCTCAAATCCTGGAATCTACTAGTCAAGGTATTCCTCTTGACTTCCCCAAGTCCGCACTTTCCAAAGATACTTCCTCTTAGAGATCTGGACCTGACTGTCAGACCTTGCCACAACACTCTGTTCTGCTTACCGGACCATAACACTCTTCAATTTGACTTCCGGTATAGGTACACTATGTCCTATGGATGTGTGGGATGAACTTTATTGCCATCAATGACAACAATCATGAAGCTCCAATGTGTCTCTTGCCAACAATCTCCCCCTTTGGCATTGATGGCAACACTTAGTGAAAAATGACTAAGTGTTATGTACTATACTCCCCCTTGGTTGATGCTCTCTTCTAATGTACATTTTTTCGGAGCTCCCCCTTAGTTGGATCCCACATTTTCACTGTTCCTTACTCCCCCTTTGACATCAAAGGCAAAGGATAGGGTCTGCACACCAAAATTCCAAAAATTCAACTATACTTAGCCGCATAAGTATATAAATAGGTTATACTTACATATATTGTAGTATGTCTGCAAAAGTTGTTTTCAATTGTACAACTTTTGTCGCCCAACTCTACTTCATCCTGTCCAAAATTGAGATGTGACCACTCAACAGGAATGCAAAAGCTTTTGCCCTCTTGAGATCTATTAGATCACTGGTCCGGGCTATGCTTTGAGCATCAATTAGAGCCTCATGCATGGCCTCTAACTTAGGGATAATGATCCATCTGAGTTCACTTAACCTGTTTGTTCTATTTTTCTTCTCCTTCTCAAGCTTCTTTATTTCAGCTATGACTACAATAGTCTGACATTCTTGATTTACTATAGGAGTGGAGAGAGGATCAAAACTTTGAGATAAACTTGTCAGTTTATCCTCTTGCTCTTTTACTTTCTTCCCAATATCCTTGGTTACTTTAGGCCAAGATAAACAAAATTTGTTGATATCTCCGCCATCTTTAAGAGCATTTTCCAAGATCTTTATTCCAATATCCATAACTCTCCTATCATTTGTTATTAAGCCTTGTAACTCCGAGAATCTCTTATTCAAAAATTATTTCCTGACCTTCTCCTCAACTAATTTCTCTAGAGATTCAAAATGTGTACTAACACTATTTACTAGAGATTTGAGATTATCGGATGAAGATGCTGAGGGATCTTTCTAAAAAGATGGCATGATGTTCTCCAATACATCGGATGCAGTTTCTATGAGTTCACAATCTTCCATGTGAGACTTCAACATTTTTTCTTTTGCCATTGCTTGAGTGAAAGATGCTAGCTTCATGGTTTGCACCGGAGAGAGGGAATCAAAATTAAATGGACCTTGAAGCAACTCTGGTTCATCAAATTCCATCATCTCTTTGGTCAAGAAATCCTTGACTGCTTCTGCTGTGTCTCTTGCTGGAGATAGAATTTTCTCTCCTTCTGCAGCCTTACCACTATCATCTGTAGCTTTTTCTGTGTTTGATTCTTCTTCTCTTCCCTTTCCTTGTTCTTCTTGACTGGATTTTTCTTTTATACTTTCTTCTCCTTTAGATCCGGAGACTGCTGGAGAGTCCAGATTTACTTCTCCTTGAACTTCCTCTTCCAGAGCAGAGGAATCTAAGTCCTTACCTTTTTCTTCACCTATCTACTTTACCTCTTCTGCCACTATCTCAGTAGATTCATCTATAGCTGAGGGATCATCACCTAGGTCCTCGACAATGGGAATGTTGAATCTTTTGTAAGCACTTCGGAGAATCTCTTCTGTCTCTTTTCCTATTTTGTCAGTTTTGCTGAGCATAAGTTGATTCATTCTAGCTTTGCTCTGGAACTCATCCTTGCAATCTTTGAAGATCATATTCATTTGCTTCTGAGTGATTGAAGGAAAAAGCTGAATGGCTATCTATTCTCAGATCTCAAGATCCTTTGCCCTAGCATTATTTTTCCTTATCTCTAATTCCTTCTCTAGGCTTTTGGGAATTAGAGATATAATTTCAATAAAAGCCTTATTGTATATGTTCAAGTACTTAACTGTGGCTTCCTCCAAGATCTTTTTATTTGCATCATTGTATGCATCATACAATTCTGTTATTGGTTGCAGGTTCCCACCCATAGTAACTGCCTTAACTACATCGTCTAAGGACAGAGTGGGCCTTTCAACAAACTCTTCTGCCATCTCTTCCTTGTTTGCACCGGTAGAGGGTTCACCAGATACTTTCTTCTTTTTCCTCATTTTCCTTACCTCCTCATCAAATTCTGTCTCTTCTTCATCCTTCTGACTGATATAAGACCTTGTGGCCTTTGTCTTAGTTCTTTTCTCTATTTTACCGAATGGTTTTGCTTCTAGTTTTGATGCCTTTGAGGTCTTAGCAGTTGTAGGTGCAGACCTATTAGAGGATTTGGTTCGGGAGGCGACTTCTACCGGATCACTTTCCTTTTCTACTTCTTCCTTCTCTTTCTCTACCCTTTCCATCTTTTCTCTATGTGCATCAAGTGCCTCTTTTTAGATTCCATGCCTCTTGGCAAATTCTTCTACCTCTTTTCTCACTTTTCTCTTCATCTCCAGTTGTCTGAGCTCCACATGGACTTTTATACTTAATTCTTCAAAGGTTCCAAATCTTTCTGCCTTAGGATCCTTGGGCTGACTTAGCATGTGTTGAACATGTAGCTCTACAATTTTCTCATCAAATTCATACCCCATTGGCATGATCCACACTGTTCTTGGTTCCACTGCCTCCATTAGGCACTAATCAGTTTCTACCATAAAGCATATTGTATCTTTATATTTTTCAACTAAAGATTGGGGGATTCTCTCTCTTGCTTGCATCATGCTCTGAAAATTACTGAAATAGCCCTAGAGAGCTGTATTATGTGCCTTGGCATCACCAAGCCCATGTATATAATCTCTGATTTAAATGGCTACTGGTCTATCATTCTACCATACCCAACCACTAGATCCAAGAAGCTCATTCATGTAATAAAAGAATAGGTAGAGTATCAAACCACCATATTTGAAAGAGTTCTTCTTATCCTTCTTTGATCTTCTACAGATTCTCCAAGAGTTGGTTCAGAAGGAGCTCACAAAGATCATAGTCTGCATTCTTCCTCAACATTTCATAAGCAGTATATATAGCAGTTCCAGATACCGAATTCTCCCTATTGGAGTGATATATCTTATATCCAATTATCATTGATGCAAACTTGATATCTGGATCTGTGATATCCTCAATAGTCATTGCTCTTTTATCAAACTTTGATCTGGTAGCCTCACTTACAATTTGGTTTTTGACAGATTTGAGAATAGGCATCAACCAAGGGGGAGTATAGTATAACACTCAGTCATTTTTCACTAAGTGTTGCCATCAATGACAATAATCATGAAGCTCCAATGTGTCTCTTGCCAACAAAAAGGTCCTATAAATAACTCATAGGGGGGCCATAATCTTCATTTGTGCACTTGAGCTTTAGAATTTTTAGAGAGAGTAGGGTGAGCCTATAGAGATTTCACGTGGAGCTGCTGTCGAGATGACACCTGTATCACTTCACCAGCATCATGGGTCAAGGGTCCAGTCATATGGATGGCTTCCTAGTTTAGGCACCCTGGTATGTACCTAACCCTAACTTGTCAATTTCTACATTTTTGTGTAGATTTTAGGGATTGAAAATAGGACATGCATGCGGTGCATCTTTATGTGTCACATGCACCGTCATGCGCACCACCTATGCATGGTGGTGTAACAATCGCACCAAGGTACGACACATGCAATTTTTAGAGCCGCATGCGCAAGTGGGTGTGATGCCTCCGCTTAGGCAATGTGCATCCGCTGGCTGTGACGCTTAGGATGAGCAGTGTAGCGCTACATCCAAATGTGATGCATGAGTTCAACAGTGTGACACTTGGGCCCAGGTGAGTCACATACATTGAGTAGTGTGACGCATGGGCTTAGGTGACTTGCATGTGTTGAGCAATGCAATGCATGGGCTTAGCTGACACGCATAAGAACAACAGTGCAACACATGAGCTGATTTAGCTAGAAACATTGGATTTTGCCCTAATTCTTGCCTATGTTTGACTATAAATGTTGCATTTAGGGTTTTTTAGATTGACGTGGTGTCTTGGTTGCATGGATAGAGTTGAGGTTACCACCCATTTACACATGGGAGAGTCACCTGATTGGATACCAGTTACGCGACTCCTTGTCGATGGCTGAGTGAGATATCCTTGACGTGCTTGGACTGTACAATGTCACTTTTATGCCCAAGATTCATTCTAACTGAGGTTTATTGACTGCAGTGGTCAAGAGGTATCACTTAGAGACCAAATCATTTCATTTTCTGATAGGAGAGGCCACGATGACTCTGCTTGATGTGTGACAGATTCTGTGGCTACGCATTCATGGGGAGCGGGTGATCTATAGTCTAGAGACCGGATTGGCTGCACTGCATCGATTATTTGAGACTAAGGACAATGCAGCCTTAGAATTCAAGGAGCATGAGATTCCTTGGGACACACTGAAAGATCATTATGATCAGCTAATTATTGTTATCTGTACTTGCATCGATAGTCTTGTATGTCCAGATCGGCGCGACCATGGATTTCATGTTGGCTAGGAGGAGATGCTGGAGGGCATGATGGTAGATGCAACATCATATGCATGGGGACCCTGTCTCCTGGCATAGTTATATCATTAGTTGCATGGTGTTGTGTATCGGGGTGAGCAGTCCATCAGCTATGGTGTGACCTTTCTTATGATATGGGCATAGGAGCATATTGCAGTGTGCAGGCCACCAGTGGATCAAGAGATACTTGATGAGTTACCATATGTTTTTGGGTATATTGGGGCACTTCTACAAGTTCAGATGGGTGACGTTGGCTAATGGTGACATGTTATTGATCACATGGACACATTCACTTGGATGTCATGCAGGAAGTGTCTGAGGTGGACTAAGGATGATGAACAACTACCATATTGTCGGCATACTTGATATCTAATTGGTCGGACTGTTCAAGTGCAACACATTATAGAGAATCATTTGCCATCTCAGGTACTCAGGTAGTTTGGGGAGCAACAGGATGAGCCAACTAGCATTGTAGAGTTTTCTTGGGTTACGCAGGAGATTCCAGTGTGGGGACCAATGATTTCGGTTCAAAGTGCTATAGATGAGATTGCAGGACTACATCCATTGTAGTGGGAGTATGGTGATGTTGTGGATCTAGGAATGACTATGGAATATGATGTTTAGTGGGCCACACATAGGCATGTTCCTTATCTACATTCTGATGCACCAGCAACAGTGGAGCAGTTGGGTCGAGGGCCGAGAGGCCAATTTAGGGGGTGAGGCAGTGATAGAGGCAGAGGCAGAGGAGATGGTGGTGGGGGTAGTGGTCGAGGGGGAGATGATGATGGAGTAGGTGGTGGTGGTGGAGACAGGGGCTAAGGAGGCTGAGGTAGAGATATGGGTAGAGGGAGAGATGGTTGGGGTAGTTGCATTGTACTTGCCCCTATTCGGGAGGAGGGAGAGGAGGTGGTAGGATAGGTGATTGTAGTTGTAGGAGAGATGCAGGTGGGGGGTGTGGAGAGGAGGATGTCAGTGGTAGGGGGGAGGAGATGGAGGAGAGTGAAGAGGAGGAGGAGTTTGAGGAGGCTGATGAGGAAGAGGAGCAGATCAGGGAGTAGGCCTTGC
Source organism: Cunninghamia lanceolata (assembly GCA_027924645.1). Taxonomy (NCBI): domain Eukaryota; kingdom Viridiplantae; phylum Streptophyta; class Pinopsida; order Cupressales; family Cupressaceae; genus Cunninghamia; species Cunninghamia lanceolata. The sequence continues at coordinate 7,553,034 of BSBN01000596.1, forward strand.
TAGATGTATTGATTGTGGAGGTTGGAGATGATGAGGTGGAGGAGTAGGAGAGGGATACCAGAGCCTGTGGAGGAGATGTGGATGGGATGAGAGTAGATTTTTAGGCCTAGCTAGATGCCATGCAGCAGTGTGTGCAGGAGGTAGAGGGTCAGCTTGTTTAGAGGATGACCAAGAGGGATATGGTCATGATCACAGTGCAGAAGGCAGAGTAGCAGAGCATTGAGATCGTAGCTATGCTTAGTGGAGCATCAGTGGATTTTGCATAGGCTTTGGTTAGGTCAGAAAAAGAGATTCAATATTATAGGGACTTCTATGAGAGTCTAGTGCCAACAGACCAGAGGGATCACAATTTTTAGAGCAGGAGTGGCAGCCGGTCCCACTCTAGTAGATCATACAATAGTGTTGGGCATTCACAAAGGCAGGCTTCTCCATATGATAGACCATCTGGATCGAGGGCTAGATGAGAGAACATGGGTCCTCTTCACAGGGCCAATAGGATTTTTCTATGACATTTTGATGGTTCTAATGTAGACATTTATTTTGATTGAGCCTGCGTGCTCTGGGCATATGATTGAGCCTGCGAGCTCCATTTTTGACACATGTAGATGTATTCAAATTATACAGTGACACATTTTGGATGGTATATATATATATATATGAGATGGACCTACTTTGATTGATCTTGTCATTTCTTATATGCATATGATGTGATTATGATTATGATGCTATGTGTTATGATTCATGATTCATGATAATGCAGTTCTAGATGTTATGATGCTTATGATGTTTATATGATGTTTATGTGATGCTTATGATGTTATGCAATGGTATTTTATTTCTATATGGTGCTCATGTATGGATGTAAATGCTTATGTTTTTTTATACAAATGATGATGATGTGATGTGATTACTACAATGCTTATGATTATGATAATGATAATTGATTATGGTGATTATGATAATGATGACTTATTATGATAATTATGATGATGATGTTGTATGATGGACTAACATGTGTGTGTATGTAGGTTATATGACTTAATGTTGTGTTTGGTGTGTCACAGTAGGATGGAAGAAGACCTAAAGAAAAGGTGAGGGAGAGACGAAGAAGTAGACAAGGGATGAAGAATTGGTTCGAGAAGAGTAGATTCAGACTTCACCGTGATAGATTTTGAGCTTCTTTAATGCAGTTACTATGTATCATCATAGTGCTTATTGTGTCAAAGGATGACAGATGCCATGGCATAGCATAACCAAGACACAAAGTGTGGTCCTTTGGGAAACAAATAGAAAATCAAACAAGGTTTGCCCAAGCTTAGACCAAGTCACTAAGGTGCCTTGTCAGATCATGTGATGAGAAAACTTTAGGGGGATAAGTCCTGATACATGGTAGTTTCTAGCCATTCTCATGCACAGGATGTTTTGATCCACACCCAGTAGAATCCCCATCACACACAAGGAACTTAGTTGCCCCAATCCTTTTACTAAGACAAACCACAAATAGAAATCAAAGAAAAGGGATCTCGCCCCTTCCTTGCTTCTCTTCATCATTTAAGGACTACCTTGAGAAGCATAGGATCGAGATTACGAAAAGCAATCCAAAATGAAGGATGAGATAGAGCCAATAGCCATTAGGTCATGTGCTAAGTGTTCATTTTCTTGTTTAAATGATTATGATAGGTTGAATGATGCCTGGTTTCAAGATAAGAAGCATGTTGTATAAGAGGTCGAGTCTAGTTTTGACAGTGTGACCTACTGTATAAGGCAGATGATAGAGAGAGGACATCTCATATAATATAGGTCGTCTGGTTTCAAGAGTGTCACTTGTTGGGAAATGGTTGGCTGATGGTTGATAATGTCCAAAAGATGAGACATTGCCTGTGTCCCATTCTTGTTGTCAGACATGTGATTGGGATGCGTTGGTTGGTCTTAGTGATGTTTGATCATCACCATGGGAATGATGAGAGATGAGAGATGAGGTTTTGGCTATGTTGTTGACTGTCTTGTTTGATTGTTTGGATGTTTGTCATCTTGTGAAAGGTTTGATTGTTTTGTCTACTCAAAGTGTCCATCTCACGAAAGGACAACTTATTATGGGGGTTTGACGTGACAGACCCTAAGGGGATGACCTAGTGCCTCGGGGGTGCATCGAAGATGGCCTTGCCTATGTGAAAGCTCAGAGGAAATTTAGTTTGACAAGGGTGGACCTGGTTTGACCTAGGACCTAAGGGGAATGACCTAAAACCTATAGGAATGCCTCGGGGGCATATCAGAGATGGTCTTGCCTACATGAAAGCTCAAAAGGCATTGTAGTTCAATTTTTTGGTTGGCAGTGTTTATTGCTTGGGATTTTTTTGGTTGACTATTTGAAAATTTTTGTGATTTTGGATGACATTTGGATGTTTTTGCATTTTTAAGAATATTTGAATGTTTTTGTATTTTTAAGAATATTTGAATGTTTTTAAATTTTTGAGAATATTTGCATGTTTTTGTATTTTTTGAGAATATTTGATTGTTTTTGTATTTTTTGATAATATTTGATTGTTTTTGTATTTTTTTGAGAATAGGTGTCCTCCAACGTCAATTTTAGGATCAGGAATTGCCCCCAGTCGGGTGCATGATAATGTTAGGATGAAGGCAAGGCAAGGAGGATCTGAAGACATGAAATGTTAATTTATTTCTAAGCCATTGGAGGAATAGTGTGATTCATGGCAGATGTGGGATGCTGAGTATGATACGGAGTGAGAATGGTTTGTTGTGAAGGATGGAATCGAGTAATGGTAGACAATGGAGGATAGATCAACTACACATGGTGCATGTTTGCCCGGTTTTCACCATGGTACTTATCTAAAGTGCCACCGAAGTGGTATTCACTTTTGGATGAATTATTTCTCTTTACTAGTTTTTTTCTTTTTTCTTGGTTTTTTAATTTATTTTTTGAATTTTTAAGTATAATACCACCCAAGGTGCATGTTGTTAATAGGTTCTAGCAATGGCTCACCTTTAGGAGTGGCTAGATGATATGTGCTAGACCCATAGGCTACAGTAATGATGTAAGGCCCTAGCTAATTTGGCTTAAACTTTCTTGGTTTTTCTCATTCCATCTAATTTTTAGGGTTTTCTTTTAAAACCAAGTCTCCAATGTTGAAATGTCAGACTTGAACCTTTTTGTTGTAGCTGCGATAGAGACGATTCTGATATGCTTGTAAATGGGTTAAGACATTTTGTCTCCTTTCATCCAGGAACTCCAATTCCTATAGCCAGGATGCTCTATATTCTTCATCATTGACCAACTACTATAGTGACACTCTCAAGGAGGGTAACTTGACCTCTATGGGTAGGATAGCTTCTAATCTATAAACCAAGGAATATAGGGTGGCTCCAGTGGGTGTGCGAATGTTGGTGCGATAAGCCTAGAGGGTGGGGTTAAGCTAGATATGCCAGTCATGGCCAGCATCATTGATAGTATTTTTGAGCATTTTTATGATGGTTTTGTTTGATGCCTTAGCTTGACTATTGCCTTGGGGATAGTATGGAGTGGCAAAGTGGTGTTGAATGTGGAAGTTTTCACAAAGTTCATGGACATCCTAGTTTTTGAATGGGTGGTTGTTGTCTATTACGATGGATTGTGGGACACCATACTAACATATGATGTAATTGAGGATAAATTTGGTGATTTATTTTCCAATAATGTATGTCATAGGAATGGCTTCAATCCGTTTTGTGAAATATTCAGTGGCTGTGAGAATGAATTTATGGCCGTTGGTAGAGGTGGGGTCGATTTTTCCCATGAGGTCAAGTCCCCATTGGGAGAATGGCCATGGAGATGTAAGTGGTTGTAGGTCCTGAGATGGTGCATGTACAAGATCCCCATGTATCTGGCATTGTCTGCACTTCTTTACGAAATGATAGGCATCCTATTCCATGGTAGGCTAGTAATAGCCAGCTCGTATGATCTTCTTTGTAAGGGTAGGACCACTCGAGTGGGCTTCGCATATACCCTCATGTACTTCTCGTAGGGTTGTTTGTGCTTCTTCAGTGTCAAGACATCTCAGGAGGGTATTATCAAAGCCTTGGCAATAAAGGGTGTCACTAATGATGGCATATTTGACAACTTAGCAGATGAAGGATTTGTGTTGGTTGGATGAGAGGTTGGCGGGTACGGTGTGGTAGAGTAAGTAGGTGTAAATGTCATGGTACCAGGGTGACATGGGACCAACAATTTCATAAACTAACTCAGATTCCAGGATATCAAAGGCAAGGACCAAAAGTTGTTCCACCAAGAACTTGAACTGAGTTACATTACTTGGGATATCTAGGAGAGATCCAATGGTTGCCATTGCATCAGCTGCTTGATTCTGGACCCAGGAATCTGATCAAAGAGAACTGTGTTGAAATAGAGCCTGAAGATATCCACCATTCTTTTATAAGTTATGAGCATTTCATCTTTGGTGCCGTACTCATTATTGACCTGTTTGATGACTAATTGTGAGTCGCCAAACACTTGTAATGTTTTGATTTTCCAGTTGACAGATGTTTAAAGTCTTGTGAGCAATGCTTCGTACTCTGCTATGTTATTCATGCAAGGAAAAGCAATTCGAAATGCCTTGGGGATGGCATCACCTTGAGGAGTAATAAACAGAATAACCACGCCTAAACCATGATTTGTACATGAACCATCAAAGAATAGTGTCTAGATTTTGGGTACATCCATTGTGAATATTGATTCATCAGGGAAATCGATGACCATCAGATGATCTGCTGGTGTAGGTACTTCTACTAGTTGTTCTGTGATCACTTGTCCTTTGATTGCTTTTCGGTCAACATATTCTATATCAAATTCACTCAATACCATAACCCATTTGGCCAGTCGTCCTATTAGAGATGCTTTATTGAGTAAGTACTTTAGTGGGTCAATCTTAGCAACCAGCTTTATCTTATGATTCAACATGTAATGTCATAGCTTTTGGGTAGCAAAAACTATGGCAAGGTAGGCACATTTAATAGGGCTATAGTTTAGCTCATATCCCACTAAGGTTCAGCTGATGTAATAGATTGCCCTTTCCTTTCCTTCCTTGTCATTATGTGCCAATAATGCTCCCAGTGTTGAATTGGTTGTTGATATGAACAATAAAAGTGGCTTTCCTATTATTGGCGGCCTGAGGACTGGTGGTGACAATAAATAGTCTTTGATCTTTTGAAAGGCTTCTTGGCACTATTTTGTCCACACAAATGGTACCCCTTTGTGGAGTAAGTGTTGAAAAGGTTGACATTTGTCGACGAGTTGTGCAATAAACCTCCAGATGGATTGTAACTTTCCTTGTAAGCTATGCAACTATTTTAGGGTAGTTGGCGGAGGCATTTCCAGTATTGCTTTCACTTTGGCAGGGTCAACTTCTATTCCTCGATGTAAAACAATGTAGCCCAGCAATTTACCTGATGTAATGCCAAACACACATTTCTTATTATTTAATCTAACTTTGTATTCTTCCAGTCATTTGAATATTTTATCCAACACATCCAGATGAGAGTTTCTGGTGACTGATTTGGTTAGTAGGTCATCAACATAATCTTCCATACATGTATGCCTATAGTCATGAAATATAGTTGTCATTGCCCTTTGGTATGTAGCACCCGCATTTTTGAGACCAAAGGGCATGACGATCCAACAGTATGTGCCCCAAGGACATGTGAAAGTTGTTTTATGCTAATCCTCTGGTGGTATCCATATCTAATTATATCCTGAGAAGTCATCCATTAATGAGACCATTTCAAATCTAGTTGTCAAGTCAACTATGATGTCTATGTTTGGTAATGGAAAATCATCTTTCAGACATGCCTTGTTCAAGTCGTGAAAGTCTTCACATATTTTGATCTGGCCATTGGGTTTCATGACTGGTACAAGACTAGATACCCACTTTGGATAATCTATTGGCCTGATGAAGCCCACATCAAGGAGATTTTTCAATTCCGCTTTCACAAGTAATGCAATCTGTGGGTGCATCTTTTGTAGTTTTTGCTTGACTGGTTTGGCGTTTGGCAGCAGCGATAGGTGATGTAAGACAAACTATGGATCAAGCCCAGGCATAGCAACATATGACCAGGCAAAGTTGACTTGTTGTTCCAAGAAGAAATCTTTGAATTTAGGCTTTTCCTTTTCTGTGAGTGACTCAGCAAAGTGAATAATCTTGGGCGCTTCTTCAGTGCCGAGGTTGGTTTCAACAGTTGTTTCTACCAACAGTGGCAATTTTTTCTGTGTGATAGGCAACACTTCCAACCCTCCATCTTTGGGTACCTTAGGGAGGTTTTCACCCTTGGAAACGTCCTTTATTTTTACTTTTGAATGATCTAAGGGTGCCTTTCAGTTTTCACCCAGAGACCTATTTTTTTCTTTTTTATTTTCACTTTTGTGACTAGAGGGTGGAGTGAATTCTCCAAAGTATGCAGAGTCATCCAAGTCCATGATGTACCCAACTTTATGATCCCCAAGAGGTAAACCTTCATGAAGTCCCATGAACTCAACTATCGCTTCATCATTCTAGAATAAATCTAAGCTAGGTGGATCTTGTTAGTCCCAGTCGATTAGCTCGAGATGGACTAAGGGTAAGCCATCATCAGTGTTTAGGTAACTTATGGTCATGGGAGTCAGGGTGCAAATGGAAGTATTATCAGGATCCCAAAAGATACTGATCCATGTGGCCCCTTCGATGAGGTCAGATGTGGATGATTCAGGTGAGTCGAATGTGGATGATTCAGGGTCAGGTTCGGGCAGGTCCCTTGATGTCTCAACTTCTTTAGAAGTACTCATCTCCCATCGTAGAAGTAACTTAGTATGTGCAGCCATGTCTCTTTGTGAGGTAAATCCCAACCCCTTATTGTGTGGCCACATTGTTGGTTGAAGAGGCTTGGTTCACCCATTTCCATTGGGTACAAGTCCACTATGCCCGTCATATCCTTGTTTTTTGACAAATTCATATCCTTTACCATATTGTTCTACAGGTAATTTGATATGTTCAATCTCTTCTTCTTCTTCCTTATAGAGCCATGTGGATATGTCTTCATTGACATCCTCTTTATTGAGTTTGCCCCACTTTGTGAATGTGGTGGGACCAACTGAGAGAGTTTGCTTCAGTAGAATAGGGATGGGCTTTCCTCGAGACTTGGGTGATGCAGACAACTTTCCAATGCAGTATGACCTTTCCATCTTGTACTCACTGCATTCTTTGTCTTGGATTTGGACTTTGGGGTTAATCGGTGGAGTGAAAGTAGTAGTGGATTTGGATAATGTGGATGGGTCGACATAATTAGATGAAGTGAATGGTGATATTCCCCTAATTATAGGCACTTGATGTTGGGGTACTTCTCTTAGGTGGCTACAGTATTGGAAGGCATCAGGATCACCTGGAATGGTGATTTCCATGCCATTATAGGGGAATTTGATGCATTGATGGTAGGTGGAAGGGACAGCCTTCATGGCATGGATCCATGGTCGGCCAAGGATGAGGTTGTATGGTAGCTCAGTATCCAAGACATGGAATACGGTGTCCTATGTGGCAGGTCCAACCCTTATAGGTAGGGTGATGACTCCCTTAGAGGAGTGTTCACCATCATCATATGCCTTGATGATAATTCTTTTGGTTAGATCGACACAAGCCTCAGAGTAGCCTAATGTTATTACCAATTTTAAAGGACATGTGTTCAATCATGCTCCACCATCTACCAGGACTCGTCAGATTTTATGCTTATTTATGAAAACCTCAAGGTGTAGAGGATAGGTGTGGTTGGGGCAGTGTGAAGGTAGGTCACGTTCTGTGAAGGACACATTGTTCATAGTGGCTAAGTGTCCCACCATGGCCTAGAATTGGTTAACATTTAGATTAGTGGAAACAAAAGATTCTAAGAGTGCTTTGTCCAGAATGGCTTTATGTTCGGGCAAAAGGGGAAGCAATTCGAAGATTGATATCTGAGTCAGGGTCTTTTTTAGATGGTACAAAAGCTTATATTGGCCTTTGGGTTGTGAGATGGATGTATTGGTAGGGTTGGTAGGAGTGCTTTGCAGTGTTATCTTAGCTTTATGGGTAGTCACGACGCACTCTAGATGGGCTTTAATGGTAATCATGGAAACGTTGTTATTGTACATGTGGATGCTATTAATGGTATAGTCATAAGCAGCGTTATTGTAGTTAACGCTCTCATGTGATTTGGTTCCTGACGTGGAGGCTTTTCTAATCTGTGATTTTGCAATGGGTCAGTAAAGATGTATGATCAGCGTTGGAGGAACCAACTGGGTGATCTACGCCTATAACACCCTTGTCAATGAAGTCATGAATGATGTTTTTCAATTGGTAATAGTTTGACATCTTATAACCTTTGATTCTATGGTAATCATAGAAGTCGTTGTCATTCCATGATGGAGGTATGAAGGCCGGGTTGTATTGTCGAACTTCTGGCAATTGGATAAGGTTGTTTTGCAATAAATTATGTAAAACTGATTCAATTAGTTCTATCAAAGGCATATAATTACGTCGGGGTGTGCTATTCCTAGGAGGTGGTTTTCTTTGATTATTTTGAATCGTGTTTGTTGATTGTTGTTGGGGTTGCAGTTGTTGTTGTTGTTGTTGCGCATGCGGTTGGTTGTTTGTTGCGAGGGGTTATTGGAGCGTGATAATGAGACCAGCCCTGAATGCCTTGGCATCCATCACACCATCATTGGTGATGTTCTTATTTCGAGCCCAAGTCTTGTTTTTGTCATAGGGCATGTTTTGGATATTTTGGTTTTTATTAAAGATCTTTATTGTGCCTTTGGTAATAAGAGATTTTTTTATGGATGTTCCCTTCTTGACCACTTCTCTGAAGGAGGTGCAACAATGGATTTGCAATTGATGCATAAGCTCTTTGTTGAGATTTTCTATGAAGATAGGCACTAGTTGATTCTCAGTAATGTGACAAGGGCATTTACTTGCTAGGCCCCTCAACCTTTGAAAGAAAGAGATAAAGGCTTCTCCATCTTCTTGTCTCATTTGGCACAAGGTGGTGATGTTTACATCTATCTCTATGTTGTAGGAAAAGTGTGATATGAACTTGTCTGCGAGTTTAGTCCATTTTTTTATTCCCGTGGGGAATGTGTGAACCACTCAAGAGCTTGGCTTGCAAGGCTCCATGGGAAGGGTCTCATCAAGTAGGTATGATCATAGGAGAGCTCAAAACAAGTAGTATGGAACTCGTGTACATGTTCAATGGGACTCCCCTTTCCCCTATATTTGTTAAAGTTTGGCATGGTTAAGTTTGGGGGAAAAGGAGGCATGTAAAGGCTTTTGTCATATGGATATGGGCATAAGTCCTCCATAGAGTATGGTTTCTTTGTCCCCAAGACTTGTAAGCTCAAGAATTGTTGTTTTATCTTGTCCAACTTTTGGGTGAGGGCTTTGACAGGTGTGTTAGTGTTATTTGTGACTATGTCCAAATAGGGGTTTGTCATGTTATAAGTTCCCATGTTGCCAACAAGTGGGTTGGTGTTGGTGTTCATGTTGTAGTGAGTCTGTAATGGTATTGTATTTTGGTTTTGGTTGTTGGTTGTGAAGGATACGCGAGGGTTGACATATCGATAATGGTACGACATACTTGTGGTGTGGAGGTTTTGAAATGAAACGTTAGGATCCCCTTGTTGTTGCAAGCAATCGATGTATGAGGCATTAGTCACATTGTTGTTAGTTCCAAGTGGATCTATGGGATTCAAGTTGACATAGGATACACCCAAACCTTGGCTAGTTACGTTGTTATGTTGGTTGAGGGGGTTGGCATTTGGATTGTTTGTGTTGGTATTGCAGTTGGACCCAAAGTTTGTGTTTGCATTTGATGTGGTATTAACTCCTTGGGTTCGGGCTTGCGAGGTCACAATGTGTATCCTTCATGTTCTCTTAGCTTGACCTTGAGGATTTGCCGAGAAAATAAAAGGATTTGATGTGTGAGTCATGACATTTGTGTTATTATCCTTGTTGATGTATAAAATTGCATGGATTCCAGCACCAACATGGGAAGCTTCAAGAATGTAAGACTTGACACTTGAAAAAACCTCCAGATTTTATAGAAGCTAGCTCTTCCTTTTCAATGGGGTTTTGGGTAAAGAGAAGAAAAAACAAGATTACAGATACAATAAACAAAGCTTCTAACTCTAAGGCGATGCGCCAGATTTATATAAGTACCGGTAACTAGTACAGTGATTAAACCTTTAGGATTTAGTTATATTGAAGAGAAAATGAAGCATGATCAACATAAATAGATTGCAAATAGATTCAAACAAAGGCTAAATTCAAAATAATTACACACAGACACAGAGAATATATCGAACAACATAGAACAACATTTCTTTTCATTAACAAATTCAACAAAATACAAGAGGCACAACAACATGCACAATTCTATATGCTCCTTCCTGAAATAGCTATGAAAGGCTAAAATGATACAATCTAATCACAACAATAATGTAAGGAAAGAAGAGGTGCGGAAAAAGCCTCCCTAATGTCAATTCAAAGGGGATAATGTAGACAAATGACTTTTAATTTTAATTATAACTCATTAAGATGCACATAGAAGGAATTACAGAATAAACATAACAAATTTGAACATAGAGAGAAGACACCAGATGTACGTGGGAAAACCCTTTCGAGTAAAAAACCCACCACCACAAGAAGACAATTTTATTCATAGTAAACACAAGAGGATTACAACAAATTACTCAGCCTCCTTGTTCAAGCATCAAATCTTAGACCATTCGTGACGGTTCACTTTCACTGTACTATTACAGAATGAACACACTATTCTTCGATCACCAACTAAACTCACTCTTACTTCCGATCTCCCATTGCTTTCACAATCAAATCGAATTCACTTGCAACTGACCGAACAACCAATCGATTCAGTTGTTGTTTAGTTCACCTGTCGAAACTGTCATTTCTAACTGTTTGCATGTCCAGGAGAACCCATCAGTCCCACATGCACAAGTCGTCAGTCACTATCCTAGTTCATATACAAGACCACGAGATAGATAACCATTAGCACTTTTGCTGACAAGACCAAATAGTCTACCATTCACCAACCATCGGGAAGACCTTGGCCAACGTCACATCGAAGTGACAGAAAGACATTTCAAAACTGCACTGATAGTTATAGTCATGCCAATCCAAAACTCCATCAGAATGACTCAAACCATTAGAGCTAGACTTCCACAATGTGCCGCTAGTGATTCTCACACCGACGCCAACTTCCATCGGAGTAACCCAAACATCGAAGAGACTTCTCAAAGCTGGGCCGATAGGGCTTTTCATGTCGATGTCCTTTCTCTGTCAGGATGACTCTCACCAATGTTGAAGCACCATCAGAGCAACATACAACATTGGCGATAGTCCCTTAGATCACACCGACAGTTCATGTCTCGCCAATATAAGAAACAAACCACTGTGAACCATGCTTTCATGTGATCGTTGAGACTCTTGCCGACATAGACATAGATCGATATTATAGAGGTTCAAACAATAAATTGAGACACATGATCTCATAAATCTCCCACTTGACAAAGATTTTATTGTTACCTCCAGATCAGTCTAAATTCACTAAGAATCTTAGGTACAAAGACCCATTGCATTTGAACACCATTTGAACTTGGTCGTGCTCACAGGTTTAGTCAAGGTGTCTACAACATTTTCCAAAGTACCAACCTTTTCTAGCTTTATGTTTTTGTCTTCCACCATATCACGAACAAAGTAATATTGGACATCAATATGTTTTGTCCTAGCATGAAATGTAGGATTTTTTGCCAAATAGATAGCACTCTAACTGTCACAATTAATCTAAATTTGCCTTGCATTAAAACCCACATTAGAACACAACCTCTTCAACCAAATGACTTCCTAGCATGCATGAGTAGCTATCATGTACTTTGCCTCTATTGTGGACAAAGCGACTACAGCTTGCTGCTTTTTCATCTAATTGATATCACCACCATTTAACGTGAACACATATCCACTAGTGGATCTTCTACTATCAATGTCCCCTACCCAATCAAAATCAACATATCCCTAAATGTTGATAGACCTATGAGACTCAATTGAGTTTCAATGATAGCAAATAGCATAATTAGAAGTTCGCTTCAAATACCTAAAAACTCTTTTCACAGCATCCCAATGTGATCTACTTGAATTTGCCATAAACCGGCTCAAGACTCCCACTGCTTGGGCAATGTCTGGTCTTGTATAGACCATTGCATACATTAGACTACCAACAACACTCTCATAGGGTACTTTCTTCATATCCTCAATTTCATCTGAAGATTCTGGACAATCTTCAATGGATAATTTTGTTCCCTACAAAACTAGAACAATTAACTATTTGCAATTAGACATATTAAATTTATCAAGAACATTGTTAACATACTTGCTCTAGCTGAGCCAAAGCTTTCTACTCAATTTGTCCCTCTTAATCTCCATTCCCAGAATGTACTTCACTACCCCCAGATCCTTCATTTCAAACTTCAAGGACAGCTGAGATTTTAATTTTGAGATCATACCCTTACCATTGCCAATAAACAACATATCATTGACATATAATGCAATTATAAGAATTTGATCACCCTCATTTTTATAATAAACACAATGATCCGATTTAGATCTCACAAATCCCAGAGATAAAACATACGTATCAAATTTCTGATACCACATTCTGGGAGATTGCTTTAAACAATAAAGAGACTTCTTGAGTTACATACCAGATGTTCTTACTTTTTCAACAAAATACTCCGGCTGGGACATATAAATTTCTTCTTCAAGATCCCCATGAAGAAATGTTGTTGTCACATCCATTTGCTCAATTTCTAAGTCATACTCTACTGCAAGTGACAAAAGAAATCTAATGGATGTTAGCTTAGCTACAGGAGAAAATATTTCTCCATAATCTATTCCTTCCTTTTGAGAATACCCCTTTGCAACCAGTCTTGCCTTATACTTATCAATACTACCATCTAGACCAAATTTCTTTTTAAACACCCACTTACAGCCCACTGGTTTTCTACCTTCAGGCAAGGGCACCAGATCCCAGGTTCCATTTTTCTCCAATGATGACATTTCACCATTCATGGCTTCCAACCAAGAATCTGAATTAGGCATATTAATAGCCTCTTTCATAGTCCTAGGTTCATCAGTATCAGTTAGCAAAGCATAGGCACAACTTGTATCAAGTATTGAAAATCCATACCTATCTAGTTGTCTTCTTTCATGTGTAGATCTCCTCAACGACTGAGACTGAGGTGTAGGTTCTTGCTCTTGATCAGAGCCTTCAGAGCTACTCAAATTCTCTTCTGTTTCATCTACACTTGGAGCTCATTTTTCCTATTTTTCAGGGGTCAAAGGAATACTCACTTCACTTTTTTCTTTCTTCTCTTCTGTCTTTCCCTATTGACGATCAATGACTAAAGGTTTTAGCTCTCTAAAAATTACATTCCTGCTGTAAAACACCTTTTCTATTTCTAGATTCCAAAGCTTGTATCCTTTAACATCAACTCCATAGCCAATAAAAATACATTTAACATCCTTGTTGTCCAATTTAGATCTCTTTACCTCAGGAATATGACCATATGACTCACATCCAAAAACACAAAGATGTCTCAAATAGGGCTTCTTACTAGACCATGCTTCCATAGGCATCTTATCAACCAATGTTGAAGTAGGAGAACAATTCAACAAATAATAAGTTGTAGCAACTGCCTTAGCGCGAAACTTTTGTTCTAGACCAGCATAACTCAACAAACTTCTTGCTTTCTCCATCAATGATTGATTTAGCTTTTTAGCAACTCCATTTTCCTATGGAGTATAAGGCATAGTTTTGTGCCTTTTAATTGCATGGTCTACACAATACTTATCAAAATCTGCATTGCAATATTCACCACCATTGTCCATTCTCAAACATTTAATTTTTCTACCAGTCTGATTTTCAACAAGATTTTTAAATTCTTTAAACCGACTGAAAACTTCTGATTTGCTCTTCAAAAAATAAACAAATGCCCTTCTTGAATAATCATCAATAAATGACACATAATATCTTGATTTAGACATAGAAGGAACATCAACTGGACCAAAAACATCAGAGTGTACATAGTCCAACACACCAGAAGATTTATGAGAACTTGAGTAAAAAGAAACACAGTTCTATTTTCCATGTATGCAATGTTCACAGAAATCAAACTCAAGATTACAATCAATCAACCCATCTACCAAGTTTTTATTCTTCAAAGTTTTTAAACCTTTTTCACCTATATGACCAAGCCTATGATGCCAGAGCATTATTTTCTCTACAGGAAGTTTGACTTCCATAGAATTTGCATCATGTGTTACAACAGTGACTTTTTCAGACTTTTTAGAGACTATATTACAACACATAGGTTTAGTATCTAACTTATATAGTGTTCCAATGCGTTCACCCTTTGCCAGCACAATAGAACCTCTAGTCATCTTACAACCACCATTCACAATGTTACTTGAACTCTAGTATCATTAAGCTTACGTACAGAGAGTAAATTATGAGCCAGACCTGGTATGTGTTGTACTCCATCGATTCCCTTTATTCTGCCATCCAAGAACTGGATTCTGACTCTTCCTCGGCCAACAATGTCCAGTGTTGAATCACATGCCATGAACACCTTCACTCCATCATACAATTCATACTTTGTGAACCACTCTCTATGAGACATCATGTGGAATGATTCCCCTGAATCTACTAACCATACATCTTCAGATGCAGGTGTTGCCAAGGCTGCTACAAAGGCGTCTGCATCACTCTAAGAAGATTCATCATCAGAAGACTTATTCTTCTTCTTCTTTTTCTCTTCTCTACAGTCTTTCCAAATATGTCTTTTCTACCCACAGTTCCAGTACTTCACCTTGGACTTCTTTCTAGGAGATTTTGATCTCTCCTTTGACTTCGATTTGGATTTAGACTTCTTGTCCTTCTGATTTCCTTTTTCCTTTGATCTGCCTTGAACAATAAGGGCCTCTTTGCCATCTCAGAAGATTTTCTTCATATTTCTTTTGATAGAAGTGAAGGAACCACCTTGTCCATCTTGAACTTGGTTGTAGTACTTCCAATAGCCATCACCAAATGATCCCATGTGTCAGGAAAGGAACACAACAAAAGCATACAACGGTCTTCTTCACCTATTGTTACACCACTAGATGTCAACTGTGCAATCACCATGTTAAAAGAATTTAGATGATCTGCCACAGATGCACCTTCATCCATCTTCAGGGAGTATAACTTCTTTCTCAAGAAAGGATTATTCACCAAGGACTTTCCCTAATAAATATCTCCTAACTTCTTCCAAAGAGAATCTGCAGTCTTCTCCTCATGGACATTCAATAAAATAGAATCTGCAAGACTTAATCTTATTAGTCCTCTAGCTTTCCTATCTGCTAAGTCCCAATCTTCTTGCTTCATGCCTGAGGGTTTAGTCCCAGACACAGCAACCCACAGATCTCTATCGACTAGCATATCTTCAACTTTAAGTTTCCACAACTCAAAGTTTGTGCCATTGAACTTCTCAATGTATATCTTTTCTGATGTGCTTGCCATCATAATTCGTAGATTAGACATAATATACTTCTACAGAACTCCCACTTGTAGGATTGACACAAAAAACCCAACCTACCCACAAGGATAACACAACTGGCTAGGCTCTGATACCACTTGTAAGGAAAGCAGAGGTGCGGAAACAGCTGCCCTAATGTCAATTTAAAGGGGATAATGTAGACAAATTACTTTTAATTTTAATTATAACTCATTAAGATGCACATAGAAGGAATTACAGAATAAACATAACAAATTTGAACACAGAGAGAAGACACCAGATGTACGTGGGAAAACCCTTTCAAGTAAAAAACCCGCCACCACAAGAAGACAATTTTATTCACAGTAAACACAAGAGGATTACAACAAATTACTCAGGCTCCTTGTTCAGGCATCAAATCTCAAACCATTCATGATAGTTCACTTTCACTATACTATTACAGAATGAACACACTGTTCTTCGATCACCAACTGAACTCACTCTTACTTCTGATCTCCCATTGCTTTTGCAATCAAATTGAATTTACTTGCAACTAACTAAACAACCAATCAATTTAGTTGTTGTTCAGTTCAACTATTGAAACTATCATTTATGACTATTCGTATATCCGTGAGAACCCATTAGTCCCACATGCACAAGTTGTCGGTCACTATCCTAGTTCATTTACATCACCACGAGATAGATAACTGTCAACACTTTTCCCGACAAGACCAAATGGTCTACCGTTCACCAACCATTAGGAAGACCTTGGCCGACGTTGCATCGGAGTGACAAAAAGATATTTCAAAATTGCATTGATAGTTATAGTCATGCTAATCCAAAAATCCATCAAAATGAATCAAACCATCGGAACCAGACTTCCACAACACATTGATAGTGATTCTCACGCTGACGCCAACTTCCATCAGAGTGACCCAAACATCAGAGAGACTTCTCAAAGATGGGCTAATAGGGCTTTTCATGCCGATGTCCTTTCTCTATCAGAATGACTCTCACCAATGTCAAGGCACCTTTGGAACAACATACAACATCGGTGATAGCCCCTCAGATCACATCCATAGTTCATGTCTTGTCGATACAAGAAACAAACCACTGTGAACCATGCTTTCATGTGATCGCTGAGACTCTTGGTGACATAGACATAGATCAACATTATAGAGGTTCAAACAACAAATTGAGACACATGATCTCATCAAATAATCTCTCTATATTTCCAATCAATATGAATGTATGTCTTAGTTACAACATTGCCCCTATTTATAGCCAAAAAAATTGACTCAAGATCACCTCTAAAAACCAAAATCTTAATGGCCTTGCAACTGAACTGGGACTTATCTAGAAGTTGAACAGGCACTAAAATTTTTCTAAAATCTACAACTGTGTCTTCCCTTCATGCCCATTGGCTGAGTGATGCAAAATATGCGTCACTATAACTCGTAGTTTTGTTGAGACACATGGCGGCACCCGCAAATTGGTAATGGCTCCAAAATGTTCCACGTGCCCTCTGCTTGCTGCTACACTTCCCTTTAATATAAACAAGACACTGTCATTTGTCACTATCCGCCATAGTCTAGAAACTGATATGTGGCAGCGTCGGGAAACTCATCACTGGGAGACTTGGCACTCTCATGCATATCTTAAAAGCTTCTTCAAACTTGCATTCCCAAAACACCCACGGTGATGACACCTAGTATTCCTACACATCAATTTAGACACTAGAGTTATTATATCATAGGGCTCACCATGTATTCCGTCACTTCTAGAAACTTAACAAAACATAGAAACAATGAGACATGCGGCAACCTCTGCATAGTGCAACAAAAGTGACACGTGGTGCATTGGCACACATTTCCAAAGCTTCACACATAAAAATTTCTTAAAATCATGCGGTGATGACATATGTCCCTCTATTCTCCACAGTTAGAAACTTTGTTCAATATACCCTGGGGCCCGCCACACTGTACCTTAGCGTCTCAAAAGCCACTTAATAAAAGGGACATGTGGCATTATCCGCATATTGCTACAAAAGGGACGCGTGGCACTCCCACATGCATTTCATCTGCCTCAAACAAAAGTAACTCCTTAAAACCCCATGGTAGCGACACGTGGGTCTCTCCGCATACAAGAGAAACTTAATAAAAGAAACGCTGCCAGTGGCATTTGGGAACCATAATTGGAACAGATGACATATGGCACTCTCCGCATCACCCTGAGCACAACCTTACTGCCTCACCATTACCACACCACGCATCAGCCTCACACATATTCAAAAAGAAAACATCTCCTTCAGCTCTCCAACACTTGCCTTACTAACACGTGGTACATTCTGTGCACAACAAAAATATATCATAGTGAAAAGTGACTGAAAATATTGAAATTTCACAACTTAGCCACGGCTAACAAAATATTTCAAAATGTAGAGTTTGGACTCTATAGTTCTTGTCAACTAAATGGACCTCTATGCCTTCTCAAAGAGAACTCCAAAAATAAAAAATCTCCAAAAAACAAAATTGTATTACCACTATCAGAGGATCACAATTTCTACAATGCGGCCTGATACCCAGACCATTGTAAATCTGATAGATCATGTCTATTCTACAGATCATGAAAAGAAAAATCTAAATTGATAATGTCCTTGTGGGAAAAGGACTATAAAATTTGTACCACGGCATGCATCTGAAACTCAAGACGAGCCATTGGAATAAAAACTACCTCCATCTCCTCAATACTGGGAGAATCATTCAGTCCTTGGAAAATAGTCTAATCATTTTGCTTAGTCAGTAGGAGGGTCTTTATTGCATCAGTCATCAGAATAATACTACTATCTGGAAAAGGGGATGGTAACCCCAATTGTACCAACTCTTCAATGTGTCTTTTCATATTTTTGACACCTTCTTTTACCACATCCAAAAGTACCTTACAACTCTGAGCAGCTTCATTACAACTCAAGACCTCATTTGCCTTTTTTGCTGCAACCATTCTATCATTCACACCAGCAGTTAACAAGGTCTCATCAGTTGTATCATAGAGCTTTTGCAATAAAAGTTGAGAGTCTGAAACTCTCAAAGAAACAATGGACAAAGTTGCTTCAACTGAAGACTCTACTTTTTCACATAACTACTGAGTATTTAACAGGGGACTAAGGGCAGGTTTGAGCTATGAGATCAACTCAGAGATTCTTCCCCATGTAGACACATAAAGCTCCTTCACCATTGCCAAGACCCAAGTATTTTGTGGCCTCTAGCTCAACTCAATAGTTAACTGCTTGGTCTTTTCCTATTTGGCCATGAACTGGGCCTGAGTAGCACTATTATGATTTTGTTCTTTTAACAAGGTCTACTGTAACTAGGATACTTCTTGCACTTTGTCTTGATATTTCTTCTCAACAATGGCCTTCTCTTGTTTCAATGCAACAACAGTAGCTTTCTCTTGTGCTATTTGATTTTGCAAAGATGCAACCTTAGCCTGTGATGCTTGATGTATAAGTAAAGACATAGTGGATTGCAAATCCTTATTAAGAGTGTCCATCTCTTTATCCTTAGCCTTTATTTCTAATGTCAGGCTACTGTTAGTGGCTTTTACCTTTGCTAGGTCTACTACTTTCTGCAACCTTTTTGTAACCTTCAGGTAATCAGTTGTAACAACTGTGGCAGTTTCATTCATCAATTCCACTTTGTCTTGTGGCTTGAATTGAGTTAGATCCATAGCCACTACATGCATTGTGTAGTCTTGTGGCTACATTTGTTCTACAGGTTTAACCACATTAGGGGCTAGGTGAGTGATGGTTAGAGACTTCTGAACTGGGTCAAACAATGACTTCATATGAGGGACAACAAGGTTTCTCCCTTCTTTCATTTTATGTTCCTTCATCCTGGACTCCCTTGCCTTCTTGGTAGCATATGCTTATGCTTGGAATGTAGATGGAGAAGGAATAAGCCCTCCAGCAAAAGGATATCCTTGGGGAAAACCATATGGTATAGTGGCAATTTGTTGACTTGGATCACTTTGAGACAAAGCTCACTTGGGCACAATTAGGGAAAATAGGGGTAATGATATGGTCTGTGATGACATGGCCAGTGAACTAGCAGTAGGACCAAAAGTTTGCAATGGCATAGTAGAGGTGGCAGGAGATGTGGAAGAATGAGATAATTGGGTTGCCACCCCTTTTAAGGAAGAAGTTTAAGAAGGAGAAAGAGGAGAAAGGATACTTACCTACCCCATAGTTGTTGTTTCTTGAATTTGTTGCTATGATGACACCAGGACATCACCTTCAGTGTCTTCCTCTTGTAACTCCAATTTGTGCCTTCTTTTCAAAGGTCTATTTATTGCATCTTCAAGGTCTTCCTCCTCCATGCGAGATACCTGGAAGGTTACTTGTATTTGGGCTTGATATTGGGGTCATGTGATATTCAAACTAGATTGCCTCCCATTTCTCATCTGTCTAGACACCTCCAAAAGTATGGGTAATCTCAGATATCTCCTGCCTATATTTCTAATAAGCAGCAATCTTCTCAACTTTCCATTCTTTCTTCTTCAAAGTCTGTCTTAGGCTCGAAGTCATCAACTTCTTAGGGTCATATTCTTGAAGCTTCTTATAAAATGTCTCCCATGGCTTGGGACCCTCAGCTAGCAGATCTTTCAATTCTGCATAAAATGCAAGATCATCCTACTTTGGTGATCTCCTCTTTTCCCAAAAGGGGCATTTTTGATGAATGAAAGTGGCTGAAACTTTGTTATTCACAATCCAAGAAGCTAAGAAGCTATCCAAATCATACTTCCATCTATCTTCTACTATTAGAAAACCATAATTTACCAATTTCCTTAATAGGAGATTCTTAGTTTCTCTCCTCTCTATTGTAACCTTTCCTCTGCTCCAAGGAACATCGTACATTTTCTTCTTCCTTTTTTTTTCCAAAATTATTATGAATAATAGATAATTGGCAAGACATTCCTAAAAATGTAGCCCTAGGGGTTAGAACTTTTGGGAGCAAAATAGGCTCTCCAACAAAACCATGAAGTCTGATAATGGTGGTGTGGGTGCCAAAGAAACAATCATAGGGTATTTTCAAATTGGTTAAGAAACTTCTCATGCTATTTGTCATTCTATTTTCCATAGCCTTAGACCCTCACTACCCAAAGACCGGGGCTACAAAACATTTAGAAAACTCATAGGGATCAGAAGTGTCTGAGACAACATGGGTCCATGTAGATACTAGAATTGTTTTCTTACTACTTGACTTGGGGTCATATATATTCAAGGGCATATATTGCTGGAAGAGACTATAATTTTGATACATAATTAGGTGAAAAGGAAAGGTAGAATACCTAAAAACTCGATTCTAAGAGAAATTTGTCAGCTGCTCCACCATAGCCTGGGAGATCTATTCTAAAAAGTCAAAATGGTACTCTGAAGACTTTTCTACAGTTTTAAGTCTAAAAATTGCTGCTAATTGCCAATCATATACTCTTGAATCATCACTCTGGCCAAAGATAAAAGACAACATGGCAAGGGCATCCTGAACATCAGGATTAAACTGACCTCAGCCAATGGGTAGTTGAGGCATCACAATATTCTCTTCATCTAAATGCAACTCAATATTTAAAAACCATACCCTACTATGGAGGCCACCCCATGTATGTTGCAGCTTGGGGATTGTAGGAAAAGTGGCAGACCAGTCATGATACAAGCCCAACATATCTCGAATTACTTTGGGAGATATTTGAACCATGAAAGAACTAGTCTGAATTAAGGTGGTTAGAGGGTGGAAAAGCTCTGTACACATGTCAATAATCTTCAGATAGGGGTGAACAACAGGAACTAGAAATTGTGCCAACTGAGACATCCAAACGCTCATTCCAAAAGTTTCTGACTCTCCCTTTTCAACCTGTTGGAGGAATCTCTGGTGAGCCCCCTCCCTTAAATTTTTTGGGTTTTTCTACATGTGCGTATCAAAAATACCATCAACAAAGTCCTTTACCTATGAAGAATCTGCACTCACTCTCATATCCAAGACCCTTGTCCTTGGATAGCTCGTTTTAGGTTGTGTTGTTGCAGACACATAAGATAACCTGCCCTTCCATTTTTTAGGTAGCTCAAAAAGCCCTAGCCCTTCTTGTGGTGATTGTGGCTCTAACATCTCTATATCTCCTTTAGAAGCCTTAGAAACTTTTGACACAAACAACGAGGCAAGAAACTGTAAATGAACTTGAACTACCTAGAGTTGCAGGCAAGAATTGAAACTTTAGACGTAGACAACGAGAACTCGGAGGATATAGAATGAGGAATAGCAAATACAACTATCTAAGAAGCTTAATACTTGGCTTGGTGGGGCATAATGATGCATTTAATGACCCATCACATCTTATAAATGGCATTAACGCTAAAAAGATGGCTAGTGTATCATTCAAAATCCATATGGGACGGTGTGTCAGATCAACATTAAAAGTGGTGATCCTCTGAAATGATTAGGTACTTTCTTTAAGGTTTAAGGAACCACCTAACGATCTTGGTAAATGCAACTACCAACAAAAGAGCCACTGTGCTACGGACACATGTTCCCAGAACACTTATTTGAAAGAAAAGTAGGAAAGCAAGACAAAAGCGGAAAAGGAAATAAAGGCGTCTAATTAACTATGATACAGGGGCGGGTCTCGAGATTATGTAAAGTGTTTCAAAAAGATCACATTCATAGGAATCTCCTTAGGCTCTCCTTCTATATTCTCCAGCTCAAATGCATTATGTTGCTTACAAGAATGAATCCTAAAAGGACCCATCCACAATGAGTCAAACTTGTTGTGCCGGCTTGGTTTGGCGGCTCTCTCGTCCCATTTCAACACCAAAGATCCAACTTCAAATTTTGGATAAGAGGTCTTTCTGTCAAACCAATTCTTTATGATACATTAATTCTTTATCAAAGACTCATGTGCCCCTTCTCTTTTTTGTTGAACCTCTAGTAACTCGGTGAGCCTCACATGCATTGAGCTATTTTCTTCTGTCTCTAACTATTTAATCATTTCTATGTTTAGTGGCATCATTGCAGTTTTTCCATAAACTAGCTCAAATGGGGACATCCTAGTCACTTTCTTTGGCATGATTTTGTCCACCCATAGTGCTGAATTGAGGGATTTATGCCAATCTCTCTTATTATTAGCCCCCATTCTCTTAATGAGTCTAATCAGGTTTTTGTTGGTAGATTCTGCCAAATCGTTGCCTCATGGGTAGTAATTAGATGAAGTCTTCAGATATATTCCATTCTTTAATTCAAACTCTGACAGTTTGGTTCCCAAAAATACTTTAGCATTATCTGATATGATGGTGCGTGGAGGACCAAAATGTGTAGTTATACCCTCAAGAAACTCTAGAATTACCTTTTCAGTGGCTTCTTTAAGTGGTACTGCTTCACTCCACCTTGTAAAGTAATTAGTTACAGAAAGGATCCACTTATATTCCATATTTGACATTGGATTAATCATCCCAATAAAATCTAAACCCCACTGTGCAAAGGGTTCATCTACCACTATGGGACTCAAAGGCAACATTGTATTCCTTCTCTTTCTACTATAAAATTGACAAGCCTGACATTCTTTGACCATCTAATAGCAATCTGTAAATAGTGTTGGCCAAAAGTAGCCAGCTTGTGTAACTTTAATGGCAGTAGTTCTTGCTAAAAAATGTCCCCCTAAGGCTCCATGATGAAACTCATGCAATATCCTTTTAGCTTCATCCTTTTCAACACATCTCAATAATATTCCATCAAAATTCTTTCTAAACAAAGCATGATCAATCAGTACAAAATGAATTCCTTGTTGTCTATAATATCTTCTTTTATCAGGGGAGAGTTCACTAGGGAAAACACTAGTTCTCATGAACTATATCCTATCATTTACCCAAGAATCTTGATCAAAATCTTGGAGTTTTAACACTGTTTCATTTTCTGCCTTTTCAAGCATTGATTCCTATGTGTCTTGAGTAATATATTGGCAAAGTCCTCTGCCTCTGACCAATTTAGTAGGTCTTACCTCTACATCATATTCCAAAATTGTAGTTATCCAATTGGCTCTTTTTTTTGTAATCTCACCTTCCATGATGTACTCCCTAGCACTTGGGTGAGCTACTAGTATTAAGATCTTATTTAGCGTTAGTAGATGCATGAATTTTTTAAGAGTTTTAACCATAGCATAAGCTTGCTTCTCAATGAAATTATACCTTGATTCATACTCCCTTAGGGTCTTGGAGAAGAATGCAATTGGATGTTCTCCTTCTTCCTTGTCATCCTTCTGGGTTAGAACAGTTGCAACACTGTGTTCTCCTCCATATACATACATTATGAAAGGCTTAGAGAAATCAGGATTTCTCAGTACTGGGGTAGTGGAAATAGCTTTCTTGACTTCTTCAAAAGCTTGTCTTCCTTCAATAGTCCATTTGCAAACTAAATCCTTCTTCAACATTAGGGTAATGGGCCTAACTAGCCCTACAAAATCAGATATAAACCGATTGACAAAATTGATCTTACCTAAAAAAGACTAAATTGCCTTTTTGTTGATTGGAAAAGATAAATCTAATGGTAGTTGTTTGTCATTGATGTCATAAAGGTATTGAGGGTGTTGAGTTAGTGTGAATCTTCATAAGGTATCATTAGGGTGGCCTGCACTATTGACATAGGTTGTTCAAGATCATGTCTCACAGTTGTTCACTCTATTAGGAACATCAATTAGGAGTTGTTCATTTGGACTGAATAAGTGTTGTCAGTTGATTTGGCTTGATTAGTGTATATCTCTCATGAGGTGTGTTGATTATCAATGGTGTTGTTGTTGATACAGGTGATGGATTTTATTAGCTTGCTAACATGTTGATGCAAAGTTAATTGTCAGGATTGGTCTTCATATGACAGGATGTAATCATCATAAATAGTTTTGAACATGCTTGATGAAGTTGCTTCATATGTGAAGGTTAGATATGTATTGTTGAAGGTTGTGTTGGTGGCACAATATTTGCTTCATGTTCTTCATTATTATCAGTATGAAGTTTTTGATGATTCATTCAAGTATTCATACTTCAAGAAGTTTCTAGCTGATGTTCATTGTTTGGCTTTGGTGTTCATTTTAATGACATATAGTGATCTTTGGAAGTTTTGACATATGTATTTAGTGGCATCATGGTTTTAGTCAGTTACAAATAGTATACAGTGGCTTGATGGTATGGTCTTCATTTGTTCTCAGTTACGTTTGATCTTCATTTGTTGATGTTGATAGTTGTGATAGGAGGTTAGTGGCATAGTCTTCATTAGTGTTGATGATGTTATTTCACTTGATCTCAAGGCATACAGTGAATTTACATCTGCAGAGATAGACAGAGATCTACACATGATTTACTCATGGACTTTACTTGATCTACAAGTGCCATCAAAAGATTTGAGAGAGACATCGAATGTTATAAGCATTTAATAAAGTATCAAATATGCTTAAGTTGGAGAACACGGGTTCAATATGAAAAAGTCTTCAAATGTATGTGGAACTTGATCAGTATTGAAGATTCTTTGTAGTCCATGGGGTTATAATCTAAAATGCTAAAGCATTCCTAATACCCTAAAAGTCCTAAAAAAATCCTTAAGTGATTTAAAACACAAAACTCTAGTCTTAACCATATGCACTTTTGTTATATTCAAAGGTTGACCAGTGCTTGTAGGTTAAGTCACTTAATGTGACCTTCTAATGGGTTGTTAGAACATTATAAACTGGCCCCTTTATAATTTTCCACCACTTGCTTAGGTTATATCATAAGAAGAATGAGTGGCATTTTTCAATCAAAGGTCATCTTCAAATGTATGAAGAGCGTGAAAAGAAAAATCAATGGACATTATTTAATTTGCCTTCTTGTCTCCCGAGCTCCTATATTGATGGGCTATTAAGTGTCACTGTGTGTGATTGCTTTAAGAAAGTTTCTTTTAAGGTCATTGTTTGAGCTCGAGTAAAAGGCAATATGTTAGCTTTTTGAAAGCATTTTTTGGATGCTCTTTTGTTGAAGATTTTTTTTCTAAATTGGTCTTCATATCTAGGAGTCTGAATATTTTAGAAAAGAATTTTTTTTGAGGAGAGATTTTTCTATATGCTTAAGAAGACAAGGAAGAGTTTTGATAGAGATTTTTTGGTAGAATGATTTTATTTTTTGAAGATTTATTTATTCTTCATGGATGAAGAAGTATGCAAGGAATATGAAGAAATTGGAGTAGATTGAAGGAATTTGAAAAGAAAGTGAGAGATAATAAACAAATGTTTTAAGGTAGATTGAGAGAAGATATATAAGATTTTTTATAGGATTAATGACTTTTTTTAATAAGATTCTTTTGTAGGAATATGAAGCATCATGCAAAGATTGAAGAGATTGAAGGGAAGATGGAAGATTAAAAAAATTGAAGGAAAGATTTATACAGAAAAAAAATTCTTCATAGATAAAAATGATTATGCAAAGTAGATAAATATGAAAGGTCATTTCATATTTAATGGTATTGCAGGTGGATTGATGCTTGAGTTGACTTGCAGATTGACATGCAATGGTGAAGATAATTTTATGAAGATTCTCTTAAAAAGAAAATACAGATGAATGTGTGAACAAATTTGCAGTGAAAAGACACATTTTTGGGAAATGTTCTTGATGGAAGATCAGGTGATTTCATGGATGAATTGCTCAAAGGATTGAAAGAAAAGATGAGATATGCATCTATTAAAAAATGTAAAAGAGATGAATGAGGGTATGCAATGGTGCAAATCAGATTGAGTTGCAATCATTTCTTGCACACAAGATTTTATATGATCATGGTGATTGTATTTTACTAGTGAAGCTTGTGGTCAGTGAGACCTTCCTATGCCAGTGGTCAGTAAGACCTTTGTATGTGCCAGTGAGGCATCTTGTAAAGCTAGTGAAGCTTCTTTGGTCAGTGAGACCTTCATGTAACCAGTGAGGTTTTGAATAAGCCAGTGAGGCAACTTTGAGTGGTTTTTCTACCTGTTGGTGCCTAAATTCACTATCAGTTAATTTAGCAATTTTCATGTAGGCACCATCCTGAAATATCCAAAAGGTTCTAAGTTTTGGCACCCCTTCAGTGTTTTTCAGCATCTGCATCTCATTTCTTGAGGAGGGGTCTTCATCTTTTCTCCATCGGCATGCATTCATTTTTGTGCCTTTGACATTTTGGTTTGAACTTAAACCCTTTTTCTCTAAGTTCAATGGTTCAGCGGTTCGAGGTTCATTTTTCTTCTAACGGGTCGCATTATGCATTTGCCTTGCGCAAATATTGCATCGTTGAACCTCCCGCTTGAACCTTTTTGTTTTGGTTCAAGGTTCAATGGTTCGAAGCTTTTTTGCCTATGGAGTATTATTTTTGATGTTTGAACCATCGCGTTGAACCCTAGTGTTGAACCCTTTTGGTTCGGGGTTCAATGGTTCGAGGCTTTGTGTTTGTGTTCGGTGAATGTTCTTTTTGAAGTGCTCCATTCAGCATTGAACTTCTCGGTTGAACCATCGGGTTGAACCAGTTCATGGTTCAACGGTTCAATAGTTCAGTGCTTTACGTTTTTGGTCTTATCGGAGTGATCGGCCTCATCGGTGAAAGATTTCTTGAGTGCTCCGATTGTTTTGGTCTGGCCGATGGATGTCCATCGGCGTGTGTTTGGCTATCGGCGAAGCAAATTTGGGCCGCTGATGTAAGGAGTTTGGCCGATGGAGGAGCAGTGTGTGGCTGGCGAAGATGTCATCAGCGTGACCTTTGAGATCGGTAGGAAGCTTTTTGGATGCTCTGATGGTGTGTATTACACCGACGGAAGGGGAAGAGCCAAGGTCTATCGGCATGGGTTGTATTGTCAGGTGAACGGTGAAATGGTTGGCCGATAGACTAATCTCTGGCCAATGAAGGGAAGTGTTGTGTATGGTCTTCGGCGTGACTTATGTTGTCGGTGAGGATGGATTGTGGTGGGCCGCCAGTGGGAGGTCTCGCCGATGAAGGAGCAGAGTATAATTCGGTGGTGCATCAGTGAGAGTGTGGTCTATCGGCAGAGGGATCTTTTGCTTAGCCGATGGTATTGGTCTGGCTGACAGGGGATTGCGGTGGCTTCATCCGTGTAACTGATGAGATCGGTGAAGGTTTGGATGGTTGGCCCGATGATGAATCTCTGGCTGATGGGGAAGCGAACGTAGCGGTCGGTGAGACCGTTGAGATCGGAAGGAGAATTCTGGGGTGTGCCGATGGCTTGGGTTTTGGTGATGGGCTTTTGGAGAAGGCTTATGCGTCGAGTGCGGCAAAAGGCGCTCGACACCTATTATGCTCGCGACCATGTTTTTAAGGTATTGAAGGAGTCTCCGCGGCACCAATGTGGGACTATTCTTCCTGCACATTTGAAACTTCAGTAAAGTGCATTTTGGCGAGAACTTCTGTTTGAACATAGCGACGGTTTCCAGGTAGGCCGCGGGTGGTTGAGGCCTTTAATGGCGACGGTGCAGAGGTATGGGCAATGGTACACATGATCATGTCGCCTGATTTTTGAGTGAAGACTCCCAGATGGCGGCGCAGGGCTCGAGGCTTCTCTTGTCTGTTGCTGCAATAACTTCTGAGCGCCATTCCTTTGTGGAGTCTGTATCTGGTGGATTTTTTATTTTTGACCATGTAATTAATTGCTGCGGGTACACTTTCTGGCCAATATAGGCAGACTGTGTTACCATTTTTGACGTTGTTGAAAACTGGACATTTTGGCTCTGTAATAAGATACAATTGGTTTTGGTTGCTCTGTGTAGCAAAACTTGTGAGTTTATGTATCTCCTGTTGTACGTTTGTGCATGAATCCACTGATTTCATGGTCAATTTTATATGAATAATGCTATGTTTGTATGTGTTATGCTGATTCTATCTCCAGTTTTACATGTATCTTTCTTCTGAGTCCAGGCATTCAAGGAATGTCTGAGATTCTAGAACATAGAATTCCTATGTTGAATGTTTAATCTTTTAACTTCTGCTCAACGGGTAGATTAAACTATTTTCAGATTGAATATTGGGAAGGGTATACTACAATAGGGATGCCATAAGTATAGACAGCTTAACACTCTATATTGGGAGATATCTGTAAGGCAGATATCATGTATATGCCCCTGAAATTCAGTTTTAGTTGTTCATGCTAATCATTCACAGGTGTATGTCTACCGACTCCAAGCCCTGGATAGGCACCAATCTAGCTCTGTGTTGAGGTTATATACCATGTCCAGCTTTGCATCCAAAAATCAAATCAAACCATTTCATCCTTCCACCTATTAGTTGTAGGAGTAGGATTAGGATCCTTACATGCTCTCATACCCAACCAGACATCATGTCCAAGAATGTTGCCAACCTTGTGATTTGTTACACAAATCTTGGTCCATACATGAGAGTATTCTGCCTGTTGCTGTCAAGTTAAATCCTTCTGTCATTGAGCTAGTCAAGGTTATACTTTTATCAATTAGGGACACCCCCCTTGGTGTGGCAGAACTAGAAGTGAAGGGGAGGAGCTCACGCAACCTCCTGTATTCAGTTGGCTGAATCTACCTGTGCATTAGAAGTGGAAAACCCTAATGTTGATTCAGAAGCAAAAACCAACAAAAATGGTGACTCCGCTGGGGATGGTGATTTGAAAATTGTTATTTTTGTCCTCCCTGGTGAAATATCTGTGTGCCCATCTGAGTCACCAACAGAAATGGCAACTCTGTTGGGGAGTCTTTCATGTGAATGATGATGCTCTGCTGGTGGTATGAACTCAGAAAAATATGTGTTGAGCTTTCAGCTGCTGTAAATTTTGTCCTCTCTGGAGAGGTGGCGACTCTGAAAAAGATCTAAATGCACATGAAAAGTTGATGTGTGTTGTGACAAAAATGTGCTGTTCAGACTTTAGCATCTGTATGAGAAAAGGTACCTTGTTCCTTCCCCTTTATATTTGTTGTTTTACTGCATAAGTTAGATGCCAGGGGAAACCTTAGGTCTTAGGCAGACAAAGGATGTCTAAGAGTAAGATTTTTATGAATCCAAGTATGAATTATCCCATACTCAGCGGTGAAATGTTGGATAAAAGAATAGAAGAGATAAGAAATAGGTTAATATTCTTAGAGGCTGAGCAGGCCCAGTTAAAAAACAATAACCCTGTTGTGTCTGCTAGTCAGAAAGCTAAACCTCCTGCCACCCCTTTTGATCCTTTGTATGACCAATTAGATTTGTCATGGGTTGACTATAAAGAAGAAACTATGCTTGCTAGAATATACTGTCAGATGCCTAGATTTAGTGGTCACAGTGTATGTGATGGGAATGCACATATCCAAAATTTTCATGAGTTCATGGGAAAGCATTCATTCAAAGATGAGGATATGTGGATGAGGTTTTTTGTTAGGTCTTTTGATGCAAAAGTAAAAGACTGGTATTTGAGCTTTTCAAAAGGATCCTTTGCCTGTTGGGATGAGCTTGCTGACTGTTTCAAGGAAGAATTTGCAAAAGAACCAGCTGATCTTGTTGCAGAATTGATGAGAATCAAAAAACAAGATGAAGAGCCATGTGTTGATTTCAGTCATAGGTTTGCAGTAGCCTTTTCATAGATCCCAGAAGTCTTCAGACCTGATATTTCAGCCTGTGTAGGCATATTCTTGGAGGCTTTTGAGGAGGGCTCTAGTGCATTACTGAGGGATTTCAAGGTGACAAGTATGCAGATGGCATACAAGTTCATAGAAAATATAGGAAAAATTAGAAATGAGCACTTGTTGAAACCCCTGTCCATAGGCTTTGGTGTGAAAAATAGTTGTGAAGCTGCAAATGACCAAATAATTAAAGCATCATGTACAGATAAAAATGAAAATGAAAGCATAGAGGTTGAGACTGTTGTATCTAAACATAATGCTAACAATACAGCTCAACTGGATTGTTCACCAGTTGAGGATGCCAATGAAGGAACTAATGAAGACTCCCATTGCAATGATGAGGCAGTTGGCCATGAAAACCACAACGAGGTTGTGGACAGTAATGAGCAACTTTTGGAATGGACCTGTGGAGACAATTGTGAGTATTGTACTCAAGACAGAGAAGGTATAAGCAAGCAGAGAAACAGTCCTATGTGTGACCCGTTGACTTCCTTTCAAACACATGGAGATCATGAAGAGTAGTTAGAAATTGAAATAAGTGCTAGTGTAGAGCATGATTGTTTTTCATTCGATGGCTGTTTTGCTTATGACACACAGACTGATACTCCTCCACAGAGTGAATCCATTGGTGATGAAAATGCGTGCTCTGCTGCCCATGAACCAATGGCATACTACGATGAAACTGATGCACCTGGGTCACCCATTTATGACACATGTGATGATGAGGATCTGTCTGAGTATGGTGAGGATCTAGACATTGTTTTTAACTTGGATTCTGTTTCGTATCCTGATGAAAGAGGAAACAACATACATCAGGTAAGTGATTGTAAAGATGTGCCAGATTGTAAAAAGATGCCAGAGCCTAATCTTTTCCAGTTTGGTGCTGCTATTGGTTGTGTGCATGATGTGCACAATTGTGAATTTGAAAGCTTTTCTTTTGAGAGGCCAACGTATAAAGAGAACCCTATTTTTCCTAGTTGTGTGGTGGACTTTGAGTGCTTTCAATTTTCAGTCCAGCTAGGAGATCATTTTGCAATGCATAGTGATGATAACCTGTGTTCTATGCCATTTGAGTATGCATTGCTTGATACATTCTGCATCCATTTGTTGCCTGATGTTGAGGGTTGTTTCCATAAGGTTGACAGTGACAAAATAAATCAGAAGGTTGAATGTGCAGATGACCAGGTTTGTTTGTGGTCAGATCATGGCAGTACTCTCAGGCTTGACCCAGTGTATGCAGATGAGAACAAGGTGTTTGACAAGGGGAAATATTGGTTTTCCTTTTCTTGGTGGCCTTAGGCCATCAAGTTTGATTGGTGATGTAGATCATGGTAACTTCATGACTCTATGCCCAATGGATAAGGCACTAGTCTGCATCCCAGAGATCTGGGGTTCTCGCTGCAGTCTTACACCTGCACATCCCCAATCAGAGCCACTGTTGGTGCCTGAATTCACTATCAGTTAATTTAGCAATTGTCATGCAGGCAACATCCTAAATATCCAAAAGGTTCTAAGTTTTGGCATCCCTTTAGTGTTTTTCAGCATCTGCATCTCATTTCTTGAGGAGGGGTCTTCGTCTTTTCTCCATCGACATGCGTTCGTTTTTGTGTCTTTGACATTTTGGTTTGAACTTGAACCCTTTTTCTCTAAGTTCAATGGTTCAGCGGTTCGAGGTTCATTTTTCTTCTAACAGGTCGCATTATGCATTTGCCTTGCGCAAATATTGCATCGTTGAACCTCCTGCTTGAACCTTTTTGTTTTGGTTCAAGGTTAAATGGTTTGAAGCTTTTTTGCCTATGGAATATTATTTTTTATGTTTGAACCATCGCGTTGAACCCTAGTGTTGAACCCTTTTGGTTCAGGGTTCAATGGTTCGAGGCTTTGTGTTTGTGTTTGGCGAATGTTCTTTTTGAAGTGCTCCGTTCGGCATTGAACTTCTCGGTTGAACCATCGGGTTGAACCAGTTTGTGGTTCAACAGTTCAATAGTTCAGCGCTTTACGTTTTTGGTCTTATCGGAGTGATCGGCCTCATCGGTGAAAGATTTCTTGAGTGCTCCGATTGTTTTGGTCTGGCCGATGGATGTCCATCGGCGTGTGTTTGGTTGTCGGTGAAGCAAATTTGGGTTGCTGATGTAAGGAGTTTGGCCGATGGAGGAGCAGTGTGTGGCTGGCGAAGATGTCATCGGCGTGACCTTTGAGATCAGCAGGAAGCTTTTTGGATGCTCTGATGGTATGTGTTACACCAACGGAAGGGGAAGAGCCAGGGTCTATCGGCATGGGTTGTATTGTCAGGTGAACGGTGAAATGGTTGGCCGATAGACTAATCTCTGGCCGATGAAGGGAAGTGTTGTGTATGGTCTTCGGCGTGACTTGTGTTGTCGGCGAGGATGGATTGTGGTGGGCCAACAGTGGGAGGTCTTGCCGATGAAGGAGCAGAGTATAATTTGTTGGTGCATCGGTGAGAGTGTGGTCTATCGGTAGAGGGATCTTTTTCTTGGCCGATAGTATTGGTCTGGCCGACAGGGGATTGCGGTGGCTTCATCAGTGTAACTAATGACATCGGTGAAGGTTTGGATAGTTGGCCTGATGATGCATCTCTGGCCGATGGGGAAGCGAAGGTAGCGGTCGGCGAGACCGTTGAGATCGAAAGGAGAATTCTGGGGTGTGCCGATGGCTTGGGTTTTGGCGATGGGCTTTTGGAGAAGGCTTATGCATTGAGCGCAGCAAAAGGTGCTCGACACCTATTATCTCGCGACCATGTTTTTAAGGTATTGAAGGAG
Source organism: Cunninghamia lanceolata (assembly GCA_027924645.1). Taxonomy (NCBI): domain Eukaryota; kingdom Viridiplantae; phylum Streptophyta; class Pinopsida; order Cupressales; family Cupressaceae; genus Cunninghamia; species Cunninghamia lanceolata. The sequence continues at coordinate 7,586,062 of BSBN01000596.1, forward strand.
TCTTCGCGGCACCAATGTGGGACTATTCTTCCTGCACATTTGAAACTTTAGTAAAGTGCATTTTGGCGGGAACTTCTGTTTGAATGCAGTGACGGTTTCCAGGTAGGCCGCGAGTGGTTGAGGCCTTTAATGGTGACAGTGCAGAGGTATGGGCAATGGTACACATGATCATGTCGCCTGATTTTTGAGTGAAGACTCCCAGATGGCGGCGTAGGGCTCGAGGCTTCTCTTGTCTGTTGCTGCAATAACTTCTGAGTGCCATTCCTTTGTGGAGTCTATATCTGGCAGATTTTTGATTTTTGACCATGTAATTAATTGTTGTGGGTACACTTTCTGGCCAATATAGGCAGACTGTGTTACCATTTTTGACGTTGTTGAAAACTAGACATTTTGGCTCTGTAATAAGATACAATTGGTTTTGGTTGCTCTGTGCAGCAAAACTTGCGAGTTTATGTATCTCCTGTTGTACGTTTGTGCATGAATCCACTGATTTCATGGTCAATTTTTAATGAATAATGCTATGTTTGCATATGTTATGCTGATTCTGTCTCCAGTTTTGCATGTATCTTTCTTCTGAGTCCAGGCATTCAAGGAATGTCTGAGATTCTAGAACATAGAATTTCTATGTTGAATGTTTAATCTTTTAACTTCTGCTCAAGGGGTAGATTAAACTATTTTCAGATTGAATATTGGGAAGGGTATACTGCAATAGGGATGCCATAAGTATAGACAGCTTAACACTCTATATTGGGAGATATCTGTAAGGCAGATATCATGTATATCCCCCTAAAATCCAGTTTTAGTTGTTCATGCTGATCATTCACAGGTGTATGTCTACTGACTCCAAGCCCTGGATAGGCACCAATCTAGCTCTGTGTTGAGGTTATATACCATGTCTAGCTTTGCATCCAAAAATCAAATCAAACCATTTCATCCTTCCACCTGTTAGTTGTAGGAGTAGGATTAGGATCCCTGCATGCTCTCATACCTAACCAGACATCATGTCCAAGAATGTTGCCAACCTTGTGATTTGTTACACAAATCTTGGTCCATACATGAGAGTATTCTGCCTGTTGCTGTCAAGTTAAATCCTTCTGTCATTGAGCTAGTCAAGATTATACTTTATCAAATAGGGACACCCCCCTTGGTGCGGCAGAACCAGAAGTGAAGGGGAGGAGCTCACACAACCTCCTGTATTCAGTTGGCTGAATCTGCCTGTGCATTAGAAGTGGCAAACCCTAATGTTGATTCAGAAGCAAAAACCAACACTACCCCGAGAGGGTTTTCCACTCTAGAAATTTCTGTGTCTTAATTTGTCTCTATGTGTGCATATTTGTATTTTGCTTATAAGTTTTTAGTTCACATCTTTCACTATCAGTCTTGTGCATATGATCTCAACAAATCATTAATATCTTTCTTTCTATTTGTCTTGTAAGATAAAGATTACAAAAAGTTAAGAATTTACACAACACTGATTCACCCCCCCTCTCAGTGTTGTCCTTGACTCCAACAAAATCTAGTATAGCTATGACCCATTCTGGATCAATAGAAATTCCATCTTTTGAAATGATATGTCCCAAAAGTTTCCCTTGGGGTACCACAAAAACACACTTCTTAGGATTTAGGGAGATCCCGAATTCTTAACACTTTTGAAAAACAACTTCTAAATGCTCAAAGTAATCTTTGACATCTTTGGTAAATATAGTAAGGTCATCTAAATATGTCAGAATGATTTATTTATAAGGTCTCCAAATGCTATATCCATAGCATGCTGAAAAGTGGCTCTAGCGTTTGAAAGACCAAATGGCATTTTGGCATATACGAAAGTCCTCCACTTTGTAGTGAATGTTGTCTTATGTTGGTCTTCATCTGCCAACCAAATCTGATTGTATCCTGAGAAGCCATCAAGCAAGGAGAATCTCTCTGATCCAGCCACTATTTGCAGAATCTACTCCATGGAGGGTAGGGGGTAATGATCTTTTAATGAAGCCTTATTCAGGTCTCTAAAGTCTACACAGAGCCTTATGTCTCCATTCTTCTTTCTCACTAGCACTATGTTAGACACCCAAGTTGAATGCTTAATTAGAAAAATAATTTTGGATTCCAGAAGCTTTTGCAATTCATCCACCATTAAGGGCTCAATCCTAGGATTCACTGGTCTTTGTTTCTGATGGATTGGTTTTGACCCTTCAGCAAGTTCTATGGTATGTTGAATGACATCTCTATTATAACCATGAAGGTCATCATAGGTCCATGAAATTACTCTATCATACTTGTTACACAAAGAAATCATCTTATCTCTTTCCTCTTGAGTAATAGCATTACCTACCTTCAACTTTCTTCCTTCACTGACTTGAATCTCAAAATAATCATCTTTGTTTTCTTTAAACTTCCTCTTATCTAGGCTCACATCATCTGGGTCAAATAGGTTCTCCAGCATGATTAACCCCTTTGGGAGCTTATTAGACCTCAATTGAATAATTTGGTCACCATATGCTTCTTCAATCTTGGGCTGTAATTGGTTAGCACATTCTCCTGACTGTTGCAGAAATAAAAGCACCTGAAGATCATTGTCAAAGACTTGCCAGTTCTGGACATTATCTGGGATTGCTGGCCTAACTATAACCTTCACTACCTCATTGTTAATGAGCAAGTCACTTGCTGGGTCAAATTGAGAACCAATTTGTGTCATTCTATCTTCTTCAGTATTTTGAGTTCTAGGGACAATTTCTATGTTAAAAGTATCAAAGCCATCAATTAAATCCCAAATTCTGTGGTGATAAGATATCATCCTTACATTCTTTGCCACAACCTTCTCTTTGATTTGTTTCACAACCAATTCTAAATCTCCTTTGACCACTAGATTCTTTATCCCTTTCTTCTTGGCCAGCATAAGACCATGTACCAAAGACTCATACTTAGCATCATTGTTCGTGCAGGCAAATTGGAAGCGTATAGCTCTAAGAATTTTCTCACCATTTGGAGAAGTGAGACATATACCTGCCCCAGCACCACTCTTACTTCTAGCCCCATCAAAATTCAAGGTCCAGATTTCTGAGTCTCTATTAGGGTCTTCTTTTTCAGACATTCCTTTTCGCATAATATTTGGTATTTCTTGGCCCTCTTCAAAAATGACATAAGTGCCCAAGCCAGTAGAGTCATAATTACCATAAGGGTCACTCTGTATCATGGTCATCAACTAACTATTTTCTTCTTCCTGTTGATCATATTCAATCCAGTCTCCCATTTCCTCAACAAAGACTCTCTCCTCCCTATTCATCATAGCATGAGATGCTTCAATTCTTGGGGCTAGCTCCTCAGTGATATGATCCTTAGAAAGGGGCTTAGATAGCACCTTCATCTTTGTCCCATATTTAGTTCTCAAAATCAAATGTGACCAATCAAGTGACATGTACCCTCCTATTCTAGCTATGAAGTCTCTAGATAGGCATAAACCAAAGACAGGGGGAATATCAATAACCACCACATCCTACACGACAGTTATATTTGGGCAAGTATACAGCTACAATGGGAGTTGCTTGATCTTTCCTATGGTTTGGACATACTTCCCATCTAATTGCATGACCCCTTTAGCCAATGGCTTGTATTTTATCTTTAAAGCATCTGTTATTTGCTTTGGTATGACTATAGTACTAGCTCCTGAATCTATCATTGAGTTGTGCAACAATTTCTTGCCCACTATTAAAGTCAGATAAAATGGATCTAGCTTAGATTTGCTTACCTCTGGTGCAACGTTCAATAGAGTAGCTGACTGCAAGGGTGGAATGTCTTTATTTTGAGTCTTTCCTTTGTTAGCACCTCTTTCTTTTGTATTGATAGGTTTGGGATCTACTTGAATCTTCAATGCTTCTTGCAACAACATCTTTTGCTCGGGAATGGCCAGCATATCCCATATCGACACATGTATAGGGGTCTTCTTCAGCTATTCTACCACATTCATGGGTCCCAATATCTATGTCTTAGGGTAGCAAGGATACTTTGCTTTTTCTAGCATTGGATTAGAGATTGCTTGATTCTAGGCTGGCTGAGGTATTTCTTGTCTTGAAGTAGGATTATAGTGGGTTTGGAATGGACGGACCCCAGCACCATCATCTTTACTTATAGTTTTAGGTTGCTCAACCATCCTCCTTTTTTATCTGGTGTAGTAATCAGACTATACTAAGGGCTTCTTGGAGGTAGATGCTTCATTAAGAAAGACTAACTCTTCATCTTCAATCCATGAAAACAAAGCATGTTTTGGGGCAATCTCTTCCTCCTATTGAATAGACATTCCTTGCATATGAGCCACCATTACTACATCCTGAACACTAGGTGACTGATATGGAGGAGCATTAGACACCATAGCTTGGATTTCCATTCTTCTTTGTTCTACTATCTTTTGCTGTAAATTGCCTCTTGGACAATCTCTAGGCATATGGGCATTGTTGCAGGGGAAACACCAACCATTGGCATCTTCCGCTAGATTATTTTGTCCAGGGACCATTTCTCTACTCGAGTTAGATGGGACAACTTGTAATGGAGTGGAGACCGTAACCAACTGATTCAAAGGTTGTGAGTTATTAGGTCTTTGAGCACCTTGGTATTGGTTTGGTTGATATGGGGGTCTATTACCTTGGAATCCCTGGTAAGAAGGATTCAGGTAAGAAGTTTGTTGCCTTTTGAGATTGATAATCTCATTTGAAAAGGTCCTGAGAATGTTCTTGACATCATCCATTTCAGATGGAGGGGTAGAAGGTGTTGACATAGTGGGTTGTTGAGGTGTTGGGAAGGTATACATGGACATAGGTACAGATGGTAGATTAGGGACTTCTTGTGGTAGGGGAATAGAAATTTTTGGGAACATAGGCATGGGAGGCCTCGGAGGCAATTTTCCAACATCTATTAGATTGTTCTCAACTTTTATAGCCAACACATACACTTCTGGTAGGGTCTGTCCTCCTAGGGACTGTAGCATCATAGAGATATCAGAATTGAAAGCTTTGAGATAGAATACAATAGCCATACCTGATGGTGGCCTAGCTACAGTAGGGATTGTCCCAGGTCTTTTGAAACCTAGTGTTGAAGTCTATTATGGCTTCTTGAGGCGCTCTCTTTATAGTGATCAATTGTTGTAACAGGGATGATTTGTCACCCTTTTCACTGAATCTTGCAAAGAAGGTGTCTCCCAGCTGGTCCCAAGTAGATATGGAATTTGAGGGAAAAGACCTATATCAATCTAGAGCCTTCCCTTTAAAAGAAGCCACCAAGAGTCTGATAGAAACATTTTGTACTGTAATAACATGTACTACACACACATCTGACACATATTGGAGATGTTCTCCTAGTGTCTTGGCATCTTCTCCACTGAATTTGGGTAAGGCCTTCAAAGCATTAGCTGGGATTAGATCCCAAGTATATGGTGGTGTCGAGAGAACAAAGGGATTGATATTATTCCAGTCTGCATAACTTCATGGCAGAGCAGGTACTGCCATGATTGTTCCTAATGTTTTTGCTACTCGATTTACTCTTCTTCTTGGAGTGGCTACCAACTGAGGCAATAAGATCCTCAGATTAGCAGCTAACTATGCTCTTGTTGTTGGTCCACAACTCTGACTCCTTGATGCTCTCTGGTTCATATGATCTTGAGCAAAATTTCAAGAAAGGTCCCACCGGGTGTGCCAAAAAATGTTGATGTATAAAATTGCACGGATTCTAGCACCAACATGGGAAGCTTCAAGAATGTGAGACTTCACACTTGAAACAACCTCTAGATTTTAAAGAAGTTGGCTCTTCCTTTTCAATGGGGTTTTGGGTAAAGAGAAGAAAAAACAAGATTACAAATATAGTAAACAAAGCTTCTAACTCTAAGGTGATGTGCAAGATTTATATAAGTACCAGTAACTAGCCCAGTGATTAAACCTTTAGGATTCAGTTATATTGAAGAGCAAATAAAGCATGATCAACATAAATAGATTGCAAATAGATTCAAACAAAGGCTAAATTCAAAGTAATTACATAGAGACACAGAGAATATCATCGAACAACACAGAACAATGTTTCTTTTCATTAACAGATTCAGCAAAATACAAGAGGCACGGCAACATGCACAAGTCTATATGCTCCTTCGTGAAACAACTATGAAAGGCTAAAATGATACAATCTGATCATAGCAGTAATCTCTTTGTATTTCCAATCAATATGAGTGTATGTCTTAATTACAACATTGCCCCTATTTATAGCCACAAAATTTGACTCAAGATTGCATCTAACTGCCAGAATCTCAATGGCCTTGCAACTGAACTAGGACTTAACTAGAAGTCGAATTGGCACTGAAAATCTTCTAAAATTTGCAACTTTGTCTTCCCTTCATGCCCATTGGCTGAGTGATGTAGAATATGCAGCACTATAACTTGTAGTTCTGTTGAGACACATGGTGGCACTCGTGAACTGGTAACGGCTCCAAAATGCTCCATGAGCCCTCCGCTTACTGCTACACTTCCCTTTAATATAAACAAGACACACAAGGCATTACCATTTTTTGCTATCCACCATAGTCTAGAAACTGATACATGGAAGCATCAGGAAACTCATCATTGGGACACTTGACACTCTCGCGCATATCTTAAAAGCTTCTTCAAACTTGTGTTCCCAAAACACCCACGATGATGACACCTGGCATTCCTCCGCATCAATTTAGACATTGTAGTTATTATATCATAGGGCCCACCATGTATTCCATCACTTCTAGAAACTTAACAAAACATAGAAACAATGAGACACGTGTCAACCTCTGCATAGTGCAACAAAAGTGACACGTGGTGCACTGGCGCGCATTTCCAAAGCTTCACACCCAAAAGTTTCTTAAAATCCCATGGTGATGACATCTGTCCCTCTATTCTCCACACTTAGAAAATTTACTCAATATACCCTGGGGCTTGCCACATTGTACTTTAGCATCTCAAAAGCCACTTAATAAAAGGGACACATGGCATTATCCACATATTGCTACAAAAGGGACATGTGGCACTCCCGCGCACATTTCAGCTGCCTCAAACAAAAGTAACTCCTTAAAGCCCCACATTAGCGACACGTGGGTCTCTCTGCATAAAAAAGAAACTTAATAAAAGAAGCACTGCCAATGGAATTTGGGAACCATAATAGGAATGGATGACATATTGCACTCTCCACATCACCTTGAGTACAACCTTACTGCCTCACCATTACCACGCCATGCGTCAGCCTTGCGCATATTCAAAAGAAAACATCTCCTTTAGCTCTCCAACACCCTCCTTACTGCCACATGGTGCATTCTACACAACAAAAATATAATAGTGAAATGTGACAGAAAATATTGAAATTACACAACTCAGCCATGGCTAATGAAATATTTCAAAATGTAGAGTTTGGACTCTACAGTTCTTGCCAAAAATTGCTGATGTATAAAATTGCGTAGATTCCAACACCAACATGGAAGCTCCAAGAATGTGAGATTTGACACTTGAAACAACCTCCAGATTTTATAGAAGCTATCTCTTCCTTTTCAATGGGGTTTTGGGTAAAGGGAAGAAAAAACAAGATTACAGATACAATAAATAAAGCTTCTAACTCTAAGGCGATGCGCCAAATTTATATAAGTACCAGTAACTAGCACAATAATTAAACCTTTAGGATTTAGTTATATTGAAGAGAAAATGAAGCATGATCAACATAAACAGATTGCAAACAGATTCAAACAAAGGCTAAATTCAAAGTAATTACACAGAGACATAGAGAATATCATCAAACAACACATAACAACAACATGCACAAGTCTATATGCTCCTTCTTGAAACAACTATGAAAGGCTAAAATGATACAATCTGATCGCAACAATAATCTCTCTGTATTTCCAATCAATATGAATGTATGTCGTAGTTACAACATTGCCCCTATTTATAGCCACAAAATTTGACTCAAGATTGTCTCTAACCGCCAGAATCTCAACGGCCTTGCAACTAAACTGGGACTTAACTAGAAGTCAAAATGTTATTGAAAATCTTCTAAAATTTGCAACTGTGTCTTCCCTTCATGCCCATTGGCTGAGTGATGCAAAATATGGGGCACTGTAACTCGTAGTTCTATTGAGACACGTGGCGACACCTGTGAACTGGTAATGGCTCCAAAATGTTCCATGTGTCCTTTGTTTTCTGCTACACTTCCCTTTAATATAAACAAGACACACAAGACATTGCCATTTGTCGCTATCTGCCATAGTCTAGAAACTGATGTGTGACAGTGTCGAGAAACTCATCACTGGGACACTTGGTGCTCTCGCGCATATCTTAAAAGCTTCTTCAAACTTGTATTCCCAAAACACCCGCAGTGATGACACTTGGCATTCCTCCGCGTCAATTTAGACACTGTAGTTATTATATCATAGGGCCCACCATGTATCCCGTCACTTCTAGAAACTTAACAAAACATAGAAAAAATGAGACACGCGGCAACCTCTGCATAGTGCAACAAAAGTGACACATGGTGCACTGACACACATTTCCAAAGCTTCACACGCAAAAGTTTCTTAATATCCTACAGTGATGACATATGTCCCTCTATTCTCCACACTTAGAAACTTTACTCAATATACCCTAGGGCCCATGACACTGTACCTTAGCGTCTCAAAAGCCACTTAATAAAAGGGACATGCGGCATTGTTCGCATATTGCTACAAAAGGGACACATGGTACTCTCACGCGCGTTTCAGCTGCCTCAAACAAAAGTAACTCGTTAAAGCCCCATGGTAGTAACACGTGGGTCTCTCCGCACACAAAAGAAACTTAATAAAAGAAACACCGTTAGTGGCATTGGGAACCATAATCGGATCGGATGACATATGGCACTCTCTGCATCACCCTGAGCACAACCTTACTGCCTCACCATTACCACGCCATGCGTCAACCTCGCACATATTCAAAAAGAAAACATCTCCTTCGGCTCTTCAATGCCCACCTTACTTCCACATGGTGTATTCTGTGCATAGAAAAAATATAACATGGTGAAAAGTGACAGAAAATATTGAAATTGCACAACTCAGCCATGGCTAACAAAATATTTCAAAATGTAGAGTTTGGACTCTACAATCCTTGAAAGGGGGAGGTATGTTTACTATGATGGATTCATGTGAGGTTTTCCCTAGAGGTATGTTGACATGTTCTTGGGTGTGGTTTGTAAGATTATTAGAGGATGAGGCATAGCCTTGCCTTGTTATGATAGCATTAGTGGGGCTTACTACGAGGGTATTTATGTCAACGCCTTCCGGAAGTTTGGTTCCATTTTGCAAGAGGTGCATAAGATAACTTTGTGGGTCTGCGGCAATCATTTCATCTAGGATCCTCAATACTCTAGGGTCTTGTGATGCAGCTTCAAGGACTTCGGGTGTAACCCCAAGTTCGTCATCTTGCAAGAAGAGATTGTCAAAAGGGTTCCCCGTGTTTTGGTTGGGTTGTTTGTTGGAAGGGGTGTGAAATCTCATTGTGCCGGTGTGAGGATCTTCGGATTATTCTAAGGTTTCTTCTCCCTTTCTTTTTCTTTGCAACCGTGTTTCAACCATAAAAGACCTTGCTAGTTTATGAATGGTGGGAAAATTATCCTATCCTAAAGATGGGAATGTAATGTTTTTTATGCTATATTTTTGGTATATTTTGGATAAAGTGCTAATGCAAGGTGAGAATGCACTATGCAATGTTCTAAGGGTACCTAATGATAGTAAGGATGAAAATGCAATGCCATTTTTGGTCTTTTCTAAGGTTGAAAAATGGGTGTATGCAAATGGAAGTGGTCTAAGTGTTTTATGCAAAATAGGAATGGAGATATCTTTTTGGTATTTTCTCAAGATATTTTGTGGGGATGCAACTATGGTGATGCAATGATCTAAGGGAATTATGCCCAAGACTATAGAAGAGGTTAATGATTTTAATCTTCACAAAGTTTAGCTCCAATAGGATACTATTGTCTACTAATGACTTTCAAAGTACTATTTGGTTTTATCAATACCTTGGAATTTTGATGTGAGAGAAATGGTTTGATTAAAGCGAGCTCATGAGTGTGAGAATTCACTTTTGGGAGATGAACCCAAACTAGTCAAGTGAGTATTAGGTCCAAATGATCGATTGAATGAGAATGATGCCAAGGTCCTTTAGTCTAATTTTGTACTTATGAGGTAGTCACACTTCGACGGTTTCTCCTTATGTTTCAACTTAAGAAGATTATTTTTTTTGGAATCCTCTATTGATGTCTAAGGCTGAAATCCTAAGGTTCTAAGGTTGCCTAAATGGTATGGTGAGTATTGGGAATGAAGTCTAATCCTAAATGGGCTTGTATATGCAACTAAATCCTAAGAGGATAAATGGTTTGCAAATGGATCCTAAGGGGTGAACACTAACAGGTCTAAAATGTCTTTGAAATGGTTGCAGTTGAATTTTGATTGGGAGAATGATGTTTCTAAGGATCCCCTAAGATTTTTAATTTGTTTGTAGGTGCATGAGTAGCAGAGATGTGTAGAGGCATTGCAGAGTGGGGCACATGTGTTTCATAGTTTCTTATGTGTTTCAAAAAGCTTCCTATGTGTTTCTCTATTCAGCAGATGTGTTTTAGTATGTCTTATGTGTAGCACTATTCAACAGATGTGTTTCACTATATCTCATGCATTGCAAAAAGTTTCTCATGCATTTTATTGTTCAGCAGATGCGTTTTCTAGTTTTAGCAGGCCTATAAATCAATTTTTCCTAAGTCTGTTTGATGGTTTTGTGAAAAATTAGAAAGCACATCAGTTATGAAAACACTCAGCAGCCAATTTTGTGGTTGTGTCTCTTGTTTGTTTGACATTTTTGTGACAAAATTTAGCAAGCACTTTAGAAGACAAGCACAATCCCTAAGCTAGGCAAGGACAATACTTGTTGAGTTCCCACTTGGATTACTCCAGCCGCACTTATTTAAAGAAGATAACCTAGAAGATTGGTGGCACTAGCTCCCCCTTACACGACACTCAGTTCTTGGGCACACTAAGCTTCGAACTCCTCAAGACCCTAAGATCTCAAGAAGTTTGTTATCTCTACTTTAAATTGCGAGAGTGTGGGACAGCTCTAGAGGTCTATCTTCTGACATCCTATGTCAACAAGTAGAGGGTTTTTGGCTACTAGCACAAGGTTCTTAGTAAGTGCATTCATTTAGGTGGCCATATGTGTGGCAATTTGCTCCAATTAGGAGGCCTCCCAAGCTACAGAGGTTATGCTCTATAGGTTTTAATGCACCACAAGGGGTACTGAGGGAGACATTCATTGGTATGACATTACAACACCTGTTGTTTATGACTTTCATCACAAACACATTTTTTGTATAGTGGTTTGAAAGAGCTTAGATTTAGCTTGTTACCACTTGGGTCATTCCCACCTTTCGAAGTGAGGTGGTAGGCCCTCTAAAAGTTAACAAAACCAATGCAAGTAAATGTTTTTGATCCCAAAGTTCGTACTAAGACACGAGGCAAGAGCATACACATTTACTTGGTCACACTCGCATGGGGGTTCTTTTGAATTTATCTTTTTCTTAAGTGTGGTGTGATTTTATGTAAGTGATGTGGAGGGCTTTCTGATTCCCAAGATCACCAATGGTGCAAGGGAAGAGCATATACCTTTCCACAACCCTAACAAAAATCACTTAACATAGCAAGCAATGATGCAATTCTTTTTATCTTTTTAAATGATTGAAGATGCAAGTTCGTTTTAGACGCAAATGAGTGAAAAATGCAAGATTTGTGGTTCATTTTAGCCAAATACGTGAGAATGCAAAGTTGTTGTTCTTTTTATCCTAGGCAGTGTGCATAATGTAGGATTGTGGTTCTTTTTATCCAAATGAATGAGGTTTATTTTAATCCCAAATGAGTGTGAATGGCAAACAAAGTTGTGTTCTTTTTAACCCAAATTGAGAAAAATGTTCCTAAGTTAAAGCCACACACATGAAAAATAAACCCAATGAACAAATTAGTGATTAGAGCCAAAAATTTCCCTCCAATGCCACAAGCTACCAACAGATATCAATAGTAGAGATATAAAACCAAAAGCTTGCTACCAAATAGAAAACTCAAATGGAAGAAATCACAGAAAACCATCTATTTCTTATTACCAGCTGAATGCATCATACAAAACAACTGAGGTGTCGCATAAGGTCACCCAAGCATCACATAGTGCCTGCAAATGAAAATGTTAGCAGAAAATGGCGTAAGTAGTAAAAAGAAGAGATGAAGCGTCGTATTGAGTTGCGCAAGTGGTGCGACAAAGGCGTCACATGGGATTGTGACCACGTCACACCAAAAGGTGACCGCATCACACTGTATATGCCTAAAAATGACATGATTCGGTCTAAATAAATATTCTTAATATTTATTCCATCTTTATTCCTCTATCAATAAATAAATAAACAAATCTATTTATTTGATTCATATTCTTCCAACAATTAAATAAAAACCTTTATTTAATTAAATTCCTCCAAACAATTAAATAATTCTTAATTATTTAATTAAATCAAATTCATTCTTCCAAATTTGAGTAAATCAAATCAAATTTATTTAAATCCTTTCAATCTCTAAAAATAAAATACAATCAAATATTTTATTTATTCTTCCAAAATCATGCACAAACAATTAAATAAATTTATTTATTTAATTTGCTTTCTTATCTTCTAAATTAAATAATTCCAATTATTTAATTGTTTCTTCCAATAATTTCTTCTCTAAATTTAAATAAATCAATTATTTATTTAAATTGCTTTTTCTTCTAAATTGAGTTATCTCTAAATATAATTCAATCTTTCTTGCACATGCAATTAAATATTACTAATATTTAATAAAGCAAAATATCTTCTTATTCTCATGCAAATCCCTTCTTGTTTTAAATCACTTAACTGATTATTATATTCTTTTAATTACTTTAACTCATTCTTCTATTCTTAGCAAATCCTCTCATGCAAAAGAAAGCAAGACACATGTCTTCTTCTTATTTGTTGCACATTCCTCAACTATTCTCAATCATTGATCTTCTCATTCTTTCTATACCGTTGATCTTCATTCTTCCAAGTCTATAAATTGAACCTCATTCTTCCATTTCATGGATCCAAGCTTTAGCATCGTTACTCTGTAGGAAATATAGCGCACCTTTGGCACCCTTGTTATTCCTTCATTGCTTGTGATCACCCTTGTTACCACGCACTACACATCATTACTATAGCCATTCACACTCGACATTCTTGAACAAAGCAAAGAAGTGCTCTCTGAGGGCACCATTTAGACATTCGAAGAACGATTTGTGATAGGCAAACAATGAAAGTTTTGATCTAAGGAAGGTTTGCATTGTGTTATTCATTGCTTTATCTTATTTGATCTCCTTAGTTTCACTATTCCATTGAGTTTGGGTATTTGTTATTGTTTATTTATTGATATTCATTGTTTGATCCAATTTACCCTTACATTTTTGGCGCCCACCGTGGGGCCTAGCCCCAAATTTAACCCAAAACTAAGTGTTTATGTTTTAGAAGGCCATACATAGGATGAAACAGCGCATATATTCTCTGTTCCGGTGCATCCATCACCTGTCACAGCGCATTCATTCCTGCAGCACATATAATCATTGTTCCAGCACTTCTGTTACCTGTTCCAGCACATTCACTTCTACGGTGCATACACACTCTGTTACGGTGCTTCTATCCCTTGAAGCGGTGCATCTGCCAAGCCGGTGCATATACTCTGTCTTTTTGCACATATGTCCTCTATTACATCGCATATGTGTAATGGTGCTTCTGTTGACTGTTTCTACACATACAGTCTCTGAAGTGGCGCATCTATTGTAGGCAGTAGTTTTAGGGTTTTTCTAGGAGATTTTGCTAATACTAACATCTTTGCAGGGAATTATCTTATTGGTTTTGCAGGCTAGGCTTTGGTTTAGGTTCATATAGTTGCATTCTTAGATCACACTTTGATTTCTAAAATAGGAAAGTAAAACAGATGTTCATGTAAAGTCTCACATAGTCTAACTAGGAAAGTGGTAACTGAACCTTTGCTATCTTGCATTGCAACATTGCTATCTTTTCAAAGTTATTGCTATCTGGATTAAAATTGAACTCACTATTGCTATCTGGGTTAAAACTGAACCACTGCTATCTTGATTGACCAAAATTTCAAAGTTAACAACTCATGCTATCGTGAATTAAAACTGAACTCATCATTGCTATCTGAGTTAAAATGAACCATTGCTATCTCGATTGACCAAAATTTCAAAGTTAACAATTCATGCTATTGTGGATTAAAATTGAACTCACAATTGCTATCTGGGTTAAAATTGGACCACTGCTATCTTGCTACTCACTTCAAAGTTCTGTGCTTGCCCAAGTGGATAGCTCATCTAGTTTTTTTACTTTTAACTAGGGGAAAAGAATCATTGTATACTATGTTTTTGGGAATGATACCAGGACTATGCTCTCCCCTATCTTGGGTAAGCAAAATGCTAGAAGTATCATTTTCGCATGTATTTTTCCTTTAGAGGGGCCTGCTCTTGGATACCACTTATCCAAGTAGGAACAACCCTAAGTAGTAATAGGCTAAACGCCAAGCCCTTCCAAACCACTATAAATAAATTGTGTTTAGAGTGAAAGCTTCAAACAATGAGTGAAGTTGTGTTACACTGATAGCCAACCTCCCCCAAAACCCTCCAAGGCGCAACCCTTGTAGGCTGGGAGACTCCATAACGGAGAGTAGTGTTGCCGCATGTGTAACCACTTGAACGGTTGCCCGCATTAAACACCTCTTGTTCTAGTGGCCAAAAACCCTTGTAATCCATTTCGAGACTAGGATTTTATACTTGCTTTTTTCTTTTAGTCCAAAAAGAGTCAAAAAAAAATAAAAATAAAAAAACCATAAAAAATATCTTTGTGTTTGCTATGTCTTCTTGCCATAAAATTAGAAAATCAGATCAAAAAGACCTTTCTTTGCAACCAAAGTGCCAAAAACATTAAAAATCCCAAAAATTGCAAAAAAAATTGAGAAAACACCAGAGCGGGGCATCCGTCCTCTTTTCTTGCACATCTATGCCGACTTGCGGTGCATTTGTTGTGACTTGCTGCGCTTCTATCTTCTGTTGTTGCGCTTTCATGTTTTACCAGTGCAGCGCATTTACCACGACTTTCAATGTATATATCTATTTCTACAGCGCATCTGTTTTGGTGCATACATAACAGTAAGCACTTGCATAGTTCCCAAGAGAAAAATTTTACCAGTTCTGAGTCCCATTTTAGTCTAGTTTCAAGTTCAGAGATCAAGTCTCACCTTGCAGTTAGTTTTCCCTCCATTTCACACCAAAATCTCTCTTTCGTTAGTCGTCACATTTGCCTTCTATCAGGTCTTTCTAGTCCAAAACCAAAAGCATTCCATATCAGGTCAGCATAAGTCCCCTCTTTCGTATCACTTTGGATTCAAGTAAACCTAGTAAGTCACAGAACTTCGCTAGTGGTCTTGGTGCACGACTAGTCCCTACATAGTAAGACAGGTATCGAGTACCCTTACTAGTGACTATCATCTTTGTATCGGCCATCTTACTTGGAATCATTGATCGAAAAATGTCCCTTGCCCAAGTCTTGTCATAAGTATCCCATTCTTAGTAGTCTCCATTGGCACCTTGCCAAAAATCTCTTGTCCCATTTCACCCCATCCCACATCACCTTGCATGGTTCTTACTAGATCTCAATACAAAAAACAACTTGAAATGGCTGGTTCATCCAACAACATCTTCACTCATCACGATAGTGATGAGGAAATTTCTAATGAAGAATATCAAGGAACCATCCAAGATCGGAAATTCCAATGCTTAGTGGAGAAAGTGCTTCATGATGACCCTCATAAGTATTTCCATCACCTTGCTAGTCTTGGAATTAAACTCCCCGCGGATTTTGATATAAGCACAATCTTGGAAAACATAGAGGATGATCATGAAAAGGAAAAGAATGCCACAGACCCAAAAATAAATGATAAAGGAAAAAAAGCCACTCCTATGGAAGAAATGAGGAAAGAACTCGAGGGTCTAAAACAACAAATGTTAGATCTCAAGATGGGTACAAGCACTAAAAACTACTCCTTCGAAGAAATTGCACCATACCCCTTTGATAAAAGTTTGATCATGAAACCGTTTCCCTATCGATTCAAAGTTCCTAAGTTTGACAAGTACAAAGGGAAAGGGGACTCTAGAGATCACATCAGGGAATTCAACGCAGCATGCTTAGAAGTAACTGACAACGAGACTTACTTGATGAGACTATTCCCTAGATCTCTAGGTAGTCAAGCGATGGAATGGTTCTCGCGGCTTCCACCGAGCATCAAAACTTTTGATGAACTAGTCAACAAATTTATAATGCACTTCTCTTACAATATTGAACATGAAGTCTCTATGCTTGACCTATGCAACACCAAGCAAAAGAGTGGTGAATCATTCACCACCTTCCTATAAAGATGGAGACAACTAGCAAGCAAATGCTCATACGATGTACCTGAGAAGCAACTAATGGAGATGTTTGTCCATAACCTCAATACCGATCTTGGCTATCAAATACAAATACAATGCCCTACATCATTCTTAAAAGTCATTGAAATGGGATTGTTTATTGAAAAATCCATGATCGCTAAGGGGCAAATCAAGTTATACAAGGACACACCTACCTCCAACTACACGACGGACAAATCAAAGTTTTGGACCAAGAATAAGAATGTTGTCAACAATGGAGTGGTTGACGCCAAGGTGGCAGCTCCCAAGCAACAACCTATACTCACTCTCAAAGGAGAAGCAAACAATGTTACACCCAGCAAAATGTTCTCTCAGGAGCCAAGACCATGGTTCAGTACCAATCCAAGATGAAAATTCGCGCTGCTAGGTGAGTCCCAAGAATCCACATTATGGAAGTTATTGGCTAACAATGAAATCTCTCAACCACCAACAAGTGATTATGAGCCTATAGTCAAACCTCCCTACTAGAAAGACACTGACTATTGTGAATATCATAGAGGAAGGGGACATACAACCAACAATTGTATCTGTCTCAAACATGTTATCCAAGATGTGCTTGATCAAAATCAAGGAGGAACCCAACAACATACCTCCAATGAATCACATGTGGCTTATAGGGATCCGCTTCTCAATCATGACAGGTCGTACAACAACAACAACAACGGCAACAATAACAGCAGCAACAACAATAATCACAACAGGCAAAATCAGAATGGGGGAAATGGTGGGAATAATAATGCCAACTACACAAGTGTGCCATTCGACTACACCATCAATTGCATATAAGAGCATATCCCGCAGATCAATGTAATCATGCCCAACCAACAACTAGAGCCTAGCCGCAATGATTGCAGTATCATTACCCACAGTGGTAGAGTCACACTAAATACCGTCCCTCTAAGGTCATCACCTTCTTAGTCCAATCCCCATCAGTATAGCATCATAGACCAACTTTGTAAGACTCCGGCCCACATTTCTATCTTAGAGTTGTTGCGTCTATCTCCTTCCCATAAGGAGATTCTCAATAAAGAATTAGTGGAAACCACAGTCCCCACTAACTTGGCCCAAGAGAAGTTTCAAGCCATGGTAGGTAATCTAACCTCCCAAAGTAACATATCTTTTACCAAACAAGATGACCTCTCAATCTCTCAACCTCATAACACCCCTCTTCATATCGTTGCCTTCATCCAAAAGCACCACATCAAGAGGGTTCTCATTGATGGGGGAGCTGGTTTAAATATTTGCATGTAGAAGCTAGTCCTTACATTGGGGTTCTTTGAAAATGCAATTGATCAAAGAAAGAAGATAACTATCAAAGCCTATGATGAAGAGGAGAGAACTACGAAAGGAATAGTGGTGTTGCCCATACAAGTGGGACCGGTAATCAAAGATGTTGTGTGTCAAGTCCTAGATAGGGAGGTCACTTATAATATTCTGCTAGGAAGACCATGGATTCACGCCATGAGAGCTGTACCCTCTACCTATCATCAATGCATAAAATTCCCTCATAATGGCAAATAAGTCACCATCCAAGGTGACCCTGGCCCCTTTTAGCACTGCAACTCTATCCTTTCAAAGCCCGAATGCATCATACCAAACAATAGAGCATCTACATCCCCTATCCCATAGCTTAACTCTACTGCTGAGGCTTCCTCATCAAAGCCCAAAGAGTAGAAAATTATCATCAAAGAAACAGGAGTTGGGGAATACTCCATAGAGCACAGCCTCAATCTAGCCAAGCTACCTTTATCTCCTAGATCCTTTGGTCAACCCAAGCATTTTCCAAAGCCATCTGCTCCTACACCTCCCATAGCTCCCTTTGTAAAATAGGGGACCTTATCAGATGAGACAGAGGAAAGAGATGTCCTACAATGGCTTTATACCGAAGAAGAAGAGAATAGACAACAAGAACCACCTAGGCTCCCAACAGAAATCTATGGGCGAGGTGAATCTATCTTACATAGAATGGGTTATGAAGGACAAGGCCCCATTGGCCTAAGAAGAAAAGGAATCATAGAACCCATTCAACCTTCTCCATCCTCATTGGCTAGAAATACAAAGGGCCTAGGATACACAGGAAAGGGAAAAGCTAAAGAAAATGCTTGTCTAGTAGAGACAATCCATACGCTTCAAATAGACAGTGACACAGACTCCAATGAATATGAGTGGGATGAGCTGACAGAGCATTCCTACAATGACAAAGGGGTCAATACCATTCAAACTTATAGCCCCTATGTGAGGGACAAATGCTACTGCATAGACCAATAGAGTCTGATTTGCCTATCTATGAGAATACGACTTTCGAGGAAGGTTTGGGTTCTATCGCAATAAACAACTTGGAGGAAAGTACCATCTCAACCTCTCCCCCTCCCAATACTCCTAGCATATCCATCCAAACTATCAATGAATCAGATCTATCCTCCAACTCCCTTCCCCTTCTATATCATGAGCTTATCAACTGGGATCTATGAGGAACTCCTCAACTAGATATGTTCCAAAACGACGATGCCTATATTGACTACATGGAACTTAGGGACCACCTACCCAAAGGGGATCATAAAGCTGGTTTTGCTATTGAACTTAATACCATGGCTTACTTCGGAGAGGGTGCTAAGCCTTCCAGTCACAAAAATATCAAAATAAAAACTGGATCTGACGGTGAAAACCACTCTGCGGCAGTGTCAAATCCCAAAATAGTAAAAAGAAAGGATGCATCTGAAGGTGAAACCCAACTGTGGCACCTGACGATGGAAGGCTTGACACTCTCCCCAATGACATGTATCAGGAGAAGTCTCAGATTGTTGTGGAACCTACAAAGCCAGTCAACATTGGAATAGAGGAACAACCTAAGATCATTCATTTTGCTAAATCTTTAACCCCACCAGAGAAAACCAAGTTTGTACCATTCTTCAAGAAAAAGTGAGGCAATTTTGCTTGGTCATACATAGATATGATAGGGTTAGATCTAGATTTGATTCTACATCATCTTCCATTAGATCCAGGAGTGAAACTAGTGAAATAGAAGCTTAGAAAGATGCATCCACACATAGCATTGCTTGTCAAAGAAGAACTCAAGAAATTACTGGATGTAGGATTCATCAGAGCTATTGACTATCCAAAATGGGTCTCCAACATAGTACCAGTGTCTAAACTAGATGGCCAAGTTAGACTATGCAATGACTTCAGAGATCTAAACAAAGCTTGCCGTAAGGATGATTTTTCGTTGCCAAATATAGATATCATAGTTGACTTGACAGCAGGGCATACCATGTTGTCTCTCATGGATGGCTTCTTGAGATACAATCAGATTAGGATAGCACCAGAAGACCAATACAAAACATCTTTTACTTGTCCATGGGGCACTTTCTGTTGCAACATCATGCCATTTGGGCTAAAGAATGCAGGAGCCACATATCAACGTGCTATGACCACTGTATTTCATGATATGATGCATGTCACCATGGAAGATTATGTAGATGATATCCTAGCAAAGTTGCTCAAAAGAGAATCACATTTGGATGTGTTAGAGAAAGTCTTTCAGAGATTAGAGCAATTCAAAGTTAGGTTGAACCCAAAGAAGTGTGTGTTCAGAGTCACCTCAGGCAAACTCCTAGGTTTTATTGTATTGGCAAATGGAATAGAGGTGGATCCCGCCAAAGTCAAGGCTATCATGGACATGCCACCACCCAAGACTCTCACTCAACTAAGATCACTACAAGGCAAGCTACAAGGAATCTATAGATTCATATCTCAACTGGCAGACAAGTGTCAACCATTCAGTCATCTCCTACACAAAAACATTCCATTCATATGGGATGACAAATGCAAAGAGGCATTCAACAATCTGAAAGAGTACCTTATGAATCCACCTATTCTCATGCCTCCCATCCAAGGGAAACCATTAATACTCTACATATCTGCTACACCTACAGCTCTTGGGGCTCTCCTAGCACAGCAAGATTATGAGAATAAAGAAAGAGCCGTCTACTATATCAGTCACACATTGGTGGGCTATGAGTTACAATACTCTCAGATAGAAAGGTCATGTCTTGCGGTAGTTTTTGCTTCCCAAAAACTCTGACATTATATGCTTGCACATCCAGTCAAACTCATTGTAAAAATAGACCCACTGAAATACCTACTAAGCAAAGTAGCTCTCACAGGTTGCCTAGCCAAATGGGTAATGCTCCTAAGTGAATACGACATTGAGTATGTAGACAGAAAAGCTATAAGGGACAAGTCATTGCTGACCAGCTAGTAGATGCACCAATACAGGATACCACACCAATGCAATTTGAGTTTCTGGATGAATCATTATTTAATGTCTCAACACATACCTAGACACTTTACTTTGATGGATCCTACACAAACCATGGATCGAGGGCATGAATCTTGTTTGTAACTCCTCATGGTGACATTATACCGAAGTCTTACCAATTGTTATTTCCATGCACCAATAACATAGTAGAATATGAAGCCTTGGTCATTGGCCTCAAGATGATAGCAGATTGGAAAATCAAAGAGTTACATGTCTACAGTGATTCTCAACTAGTGATAAATCAGGTCAATGATGATTACCAAACCAAAGATGAGAAGCTTGTCCCATACAAAAGGATGGTGGATGACTTTAAGGAATACTTTGTGATTATATCTTTTGAGCAGATACCTTGTATTGAGAATAAAGCAACAGATGCCATGGCGACCATTGCCTCTCTTCTAGAGATACCAGAGAATGAGTCACGGTACGAGTTCTTAGTGGAAACTATTCAACAACCAGCTTATGATCTTCTTGAGACCCATTCCATATGCCTTCTCATTGGATCTGATTCACCTTGGTATGGTAAGGTTTATACTTACCTCAAGGACAATATCCTCCCTCCTGACTTATCTTCCAACCAACGATGAACCTTTATACGCCAAACTTCTCGCTATACCATTATTGCTAATACCCTATACCGACGTGGTCTAGATGGTACTTTACTCTGTTGTTTAGAATGAGAAGAATCTATAACTGCCTTACAAGATGTACATGAAGGGATTTGTGTGACACACTCTAGTGGTCCTTCCTTAGCCAAGAAACTCATGTGTTTGGGTTATTACTGGATGAACATGGAGATAGACTCATACCAATTTGTGAAGAAGTGCAAGCAATGCCAAATACATGGGAACCTGATACATACACCAGCTCAAGAGTTGAGACCTTTAACGACACCTTGGCCCTTTTTCCAATGGGGACTTGACCTTGTGGGAAAGATCCATCCACCCTCCTCCAACAGCCATAAATTCATCATAACCACCACTGAGTACTTTACCAAGTGGATTGAAGCTATTCCCCTCACCACTATCACAGGTAAGCAAATCTCCTCATTCATCCTGAATTACCTCATCTGCAAATACGGGATTCCCTCATCCATCATCACGGATAATGGAAGACCATTCAAAAACTAGGATGTCCAAGAACTCTATGACCGATTCAAGATCCAACACTGTTTCTCCACACCCTACTACCCCCAAGGCAATGGTCAAGCTGAAGCATCCAACAAGACCATCTTGAAACTCCTCAAGAAGACTGTCAACGATGCTGGCTGTGATTGGCACATCCAACTCAATCCCACTCTGTGGGCCTATAGAACTAGTATATGCACTCCCACAGGTGCTACCCCTTATGCCCTTGTCTATGGCTCAGAAGCTATCCTTCCCATTGAAGTTGAGTTACCATCCCTCAGGGTGTCGTTGAAAGGTCTCATATCAGATGAAGAGTACAGAGTCTCCAGATTGCAAGAACTAGAGTTGCTAGAGGAAAGGAGATAGAAAGCCTTTGACCATCTCAAAGCATATCAATAGATGATGTCACGAATCTATAACCACAGAGTTCATCCAAGAATATTTAAGGTTGGAGATCTAGTACTTAAAGAGAATCCCTGCAATCAACAGGATAGGGAAAAGAAAGGCAAGTTTGAACCCAACTAGCTTGGGCCTTATGTGATCGTAGCTGCTTATGGATCGGGGGCATATCAATTAGCAACATTAGAGGGTGAGCTGTTAGATAACCCAATCAATAGCATGCATCTTCGTCAGTTCTATACCTAGGAGAACTCCAATGTAAGGGGGGTATAAAATACAAAAAAATAAAAAAATCAAAAAAGTACAAAAAAAAATAATCAAAAAATAGAAAAGTACAAAAAAATTGTCCTTTGGTCATAACCTGGCAAACAGGTGCCTTGGATAGGTATCATGATGAAAACTTGGCAAACAGGCGTCATGTTTACTTTCTAGCTTTTCATGCAAATAAAAGTAAGTGGTGAAAACCTGGTAAGCAGGCGTTACTTGTGATAAACCACCATCTCCATCTTTGGGAAACCAATCACCTTGTGTCCATTCTTCCTTGTGTCCCATTTGATCCATATTAGTCTCATAATAAAAACCCATCGGTAACCTATCATGGCTTGATACTCTATCTCTTTGTTGCCTTGTCAACCAAGGTTTTATCCCATATCCTATCCATAGTGTCAGCCTAGTATAGTGTCTCTCATTGGTCTCCATGGTCCAAGTCCATGAACTATGTTGCCTCTGCGTTGTCACGTAGGCAAGGCCATACTTTCTATGCGCCCCCGAGGCTCCCGCGGTCCCATTTCTTGTCGTCTTTCTTTTCATCTTTCTTCTAGTCCATCCATGGTCCATTAGGGTTTACCCCAAACTACGTTGCCTCTGCGTCGTCACATAGGCAAGGCCATTTAGTAATGAGCCCCCGAGGCACTAGGTTAGTCCTTTAGGGGCCGTCTCACCAATAAAGATTGTGAAATCTTCTCACTAGGCAAGCAAGCACAAGCAAAGCCCGCTTTCAAACAGAAATCCTGACACAGGACTTTAACCTATCCAAAAGCAAAGCAAATTCCTAAGGCCCTTTTTAAATGATTTTACCCAAATTATGGCAAGAAACAAACACATCTAAATGCAAAAATGTTTTGTGGATTGGAAACATGGTTAGGGTATAGAGTCTTGATTTTTGCTATCATGCCTTTCTATGCTACTTAAGGATGCCAAAAGCTAGAGATGCTAGGATGGGGGCATGATTCTTTTCTTTGTTTGCTATTTGTGGATTAAACTTTAGTAATGTGAAGCCTTGTCTAATGACATGATCGGTAAAAGATCATCGAGGACATCAAAGGTCTAATATGAATGGGGGCAATCCTTGTTTGTTGATACGCAAGAAATACTCAGGTTATCTCGGTTAAATTATACCTTGATGCTTGTATTAACTTGCTAAATCAAAATCCATGTAAGCAATGCTTAGGTCATCTCAGTTCAATTATACCTAGATGCTTGTATTAACTTACAACATTCGGAAAAAGTACCAAAAAAAATGCCCAATGATGAAATAAACACTTCAAAATACTTGCACTATCAAGATGTCAACACCATTTGCATCCATTATACATCCATAAAAGCATCCATACCGTACCCCATGCAATAAAAGATCCAAACAATGCAGAGTAACAATACAAAGTAAAGCTTGGGAGTTCTTCTATCGAGTCATTCTTCTATCAATCAGTATTCTATCTATCATTGTGATCCATTCTTCTCAATCCAGTCAATCTGAGAAATGATCCCCATGCAAGTCTATCCTTAATCCATACCAATCGAGTCAAATTCAATCTTGTCAAATGATCCAATCACAATCAGTGGTCTTGATCCATGTCGAGTCGTAAACCAACTCGATCAGTTAATCAATCAAATTGTCCTATACAGGATGTAACATTGTCGAAATCAGACCAACACACGCGTCTTACACGACATGTTTCATTTCTTGAAACCAGACACTATCCTTCATGTTGCTCTAGGGATCTATCATTCCCCGCCATGACAACACACTTGCCATGTTGGTCTAGGGATATATCGTTCCCTACCATGACAACACTATCGTATATCGTTGGTTTACTGCTCGACAAGGGCAATACCTTGCTTGTTCTTGTATCATTTGTGCATACTTGCTTACTTGCTTGTGTGTTATCATTCTATCTTGCATCATGTATCATTCATCTCTTTCTTCATCCTAACCTATTTTTCACCTTTGTCTTTGTGAGATTGTCCATCTCACACCTTCTGCCTTCTTCCCGTCCAATCTCTCGAGGGGGCATCCTATCGTCATAACCTGTACCAAGGGCAAACTGGGGCATGTATCAATGTCAGACTATCTATTCTTTGAGGCAATGCTGTAAACTGCATTGCATCAAAGAGGGGCAAAATGTATACGCCTATATATGACACAATTCGGTCTAAATAAATATTCTTAATATTTATTCCATCTTTATTCCTCTATCAATAAATAAATAAACAAATTTATTTATTTGATTCATATTCTTCCAACAAGTAAATAAAAGCCTTTATTTGATTAAATTCCTCCAAACAATTAAATAATTCTTAATTATTTAATTAAATCAAATTCATTCTTCCAAATTTGAATAAATCAAATCAAATCAAATTTATTTAAATCCTTTCAGTCTCTAAAAATAAAATACAATCAAATATTTTATTTATTCTTCCAAAATCATGCACAAACAATTAAATAAAATTATTTATTTAATTTGCTTTCTTATCTTCTAAATTAAATAATTCCAATTATTTAATTGTTTCTTTCAATAATATCTTCTCTAAATTTAAATAAATCAATTATTTATTTAAATTATTTTTTCTTATAAATTGAATTATCTCTAAATATAATTCAATCTTTCTTGCACATGCAATTAAATATTCTTAATATTTAATAAAGCAAAATATCTTCTTATTCTCATGCAAATCCCTTCTTGTTTTAAATCAATTAACTGATTATTATATTCTTTTAATTGCTTTAACTCGTTCTTCTATTCTTAGCAAATCCTCTCATGCAAAAGAAAGCAAGACACATGTCTTCTTCTTATTCATTGCACGTTCTTCAACCATTCTCAATCGTTGATCTTCTCATTCTTTCTATACCGTTGATCTTCATTCTTCCAAGTCTATAAATTGAGCCTCATTCTTCTATTTCATGGATCCAAGCTTTAGCATCGTTACTCTGTAGGAATTACAGCGCGCCTTTGGCACCCTTGTTATTCCTTCATTGCTTGTGATCACCCTTGTTACCATGCACTACGCATCATTACTATAGCCATTCACACTCGACATTCTTGAACAAAGCAAAGAAGTGCTCTCTGAGGGCATCATTTAGACATTCAAAGAATGATTTGTGATAGGTGAACAATGGAAGTTTCGATCTGAGGAAGGTTTACATTGTGTTATTCATTGCTTTATCTTATTTGATCTCCTTAGTTTCACTATTCCATTGAGTTTGGGTATTTGTTATTGTTTATTTATTGATATTCATTGCTTGATCCAATTTACCATTACACACACTAATATGTGCATGCGTTCCAGTTTAAGCATCAGAAAAACCTGCTCAAGCATCTCACTGTTCTGCACAAGCATCACACAGTTATCTACAAACACAATTTCGACAGAAAAACCCTAACAAGTAATAAAATTGTATTTCAGAGACAAAAAATCAAACCCCAAGGCTGTGAGGTTGCTTCCTGAATGCCAGAAAGATAGTAAGCTTTTAGACATTAATAGGATAAACCCAAATATTCCAAACCCTTAATAAACCCTAGATGTAAAAACCCTTAAAGTATGAAACCCTAACGCTCTTAAAAAGCCCAAATGAAATATGCAACATAAACCAGGGGGTTAGCAAAGCACACAATGCATTAGAATCCTACAAAAAATGAACTAGGTTACGTTTTAAGTAACAAAATGACAAAGTTGTGCCCTAGACACAGTCACATGCATTGCAGAATATGTCTTATGCATTGCAGACTCGGCGCAAGCATCACACCATACGGCTCAAGCGTCACACGAAGAAGCACGGGTGTAACACTAATTAGCTTATGCATCACATAGACATGCAAAATTTAAAACCCTAAATTCATAGACTGTATTGCTATTCACGTCAATTTCACCAGTTGTAGTCAGGTAAAAACACTACTATAGCCCTGTAAACAATAAATTCAATCCCTAAGTATGCAATAGAGCCCTTAATCAACCTAGAATCTAATCAACTATGCATGAAATCAAGAAAACCTAGATTGACTAATGTATTTCCTCCATTGCTGCTATCTAACCTAGCTATTCTAATGCACTCAAACTTGTAGGTTTTCAAATGGGTGAGAGCTCAATAGTTGACAATGGTAGAAGTCAAATTCACAAGTGGGTGAGGTGAAAATGTGGTGCAGGGGCACCATGCTAGTCCATTTTTTGTAAATATGATCTTAGGTTGGTTTAGGGTGTTTTGAGTCTTATTTTGTTCTATAAGGTCATAATAGACCATTTTATGATGTAATTAGTCTAGTTGGAATCATGTGAGTTCATATTGTCATATTTTTGTAATGTGGTCAAATGTTGCCATGTAATGTTGCAAAAATGACAAAATGGTGGAATACCAACAGTCATAGGAGTCTAAAGGTTAGTTTGGTCAAATATTTTAGTTGGTTTTGATGTGTAATAGTTATATTCACCTGGAAAGAGTTGAAACAATGGAGGAGAAGTAGATTCAGAGCTAGAAAAGCTAATAAAACTCTATTTTCTGTGAAAAAAGGCTAAAATTTGCTGTTATAGACCTTAGTACGGTCTGGTACAACCTATAAGTGCACTTTTTATTCATTGGAGTCAATGAACCTTTGAATCTTCTTTATTTTCCAAGTGGTTGCATCAATTCTTATTGAATTTGAAGTATTTTATGGCCTTTTGAGTGCAAGCAGCCTGGAAACCCTATTTGAGGGTTTGAAACTGTATAAAACGGTTGTAGTTTGATAAAATAACCTTGGAAATGGATGGGAGATGGTTTGGGAATCTTGTGAAGGTCATTTGTGATGTTTTTGAAGATTTGGTTGAGTAGTTTGTGCCCTAGGATATTGAGAACCAATAAACCATCTTACTACCAAGCTTAATTTAGTCCTTGTGAGCAGCAGAACAATCAATTTTTGGGAGGTTTGGTCCAAAACAACCTTGCCAAGTTTTTGATATGTTTAGAACTCTAAAAAGGGTATCCAAAAATCCTTTTACAGTCTTGAGATCTGCTCAGTATCAAAAGATATTTTATGACAGTCCTTGTAGGCAAGCCTAGAAGGCCTAGAAGTGAGATTTTGGTGTTGGGTGAAATTATGAGTGTTTCCATTGATAAAAATTGCTTAAGAGGACCTTATATGGTGTGTTAGAACCCCTGGAGTGGTTGAGAGGAGTTTGGTGTTTGAATTCCATATAGTTGCTTTGTAAAAGTGGGCTAATTTACCCTTAAAACATCGGGACAATCAATTTTGAGGGGTGATGTTCCACAACAAGTATATGAGATTTTGAGATATGTTAAAGTAGAGCCAAATGGGTATCTGAAATACCATTTGTTTTGTGGGTTTGAGATGTAATTTGAAAGTTATGTTGAAAAAAATTCTAAAAGAGGGCTATAAGGCATAATAAGGCTGAAGAAGGAAAACCCCTAATCTTAGGGTCTTAAGACTTGAAAGTTGGTGATTAGTATACCTTTCTTGGAATCAAATTGGTATTAGAGCATAAGGAGTATATCTTTTGAGGGTAAAGAGTTGAAGGTTGAAGAAGGAAGGGTGGAAGTTGAAAAGACAATATAGTCAAGGTGTATCCAAAAGATAACATGGCAAAGGAAAACAGAGAGTTGAAGGAGATGACACAAAGGAGAGAACTTTTCAAGACCAACTGCAAGTGCAATGGAAATGTATGTAAGGTTATAGTAGACTCTGGTAGCATAGATAACATGGTGTCACAAGAAAATGTTGATAAATGAATTTGATAAGGATACCTCATGAGACACCCTATAATGTTTCTTGGTTGAATGATGAACACTCTCTTTTGGTTAAGGAGCAAGCTTTTATTGAGTTTCATATTGGTCCCTATAAGGATAGGGTTCTATGTGATGTTTTACCAATGAGTTGCTGCCATTTGTTACTTGGAAGGCCATGGTAGTTTGATAGACATGCCATATATGATGGTAGGGACAATATTTATGCTATTGAGAAAGATGGAACCAATTTTACAATAACACCATTGCATGAGGATGATAAGGCACAAGATAAGATAGCAAGGATAGTAATGGTAGGCAAGAAGGAGTTTATAAGATATGAGGAAGACAAAAATAGAGAAGGTGCAGCCACTACAAAGCTTAGAGATGTCATGACAACAAGTTTACAGAATGATGCAAAGTTAAAAGGAAAAGATGATATGCTGGTGTCAAAGTCTGAGATAGAGATTATGGAGCAAGTGCAAAGGATGACTCTAAGATAAGAGGAAAAGATAGAGTGATTAAGGATGTTTGGTAAGAACCAATAGGCAAGTTCAAGTATGCAGTAAGAGATAAGGAGTGGATAGTTAAAGATAAAGTGGGTAAAGGTATGTTTGTAGATGCAAAGGCAAGTTCTACATTGATCCCAGATGGTGGAAGGGTAAGTGAACATCTAACAGGTCAGCTGATGAAGTTGGGACAGTTTATAGATGTTAAGGAGAAGAATAAGGTAACCAAGGTGATAGTGATGGACAAGAGAGAGTTTGTAAAGGTTGAGGATGAAAAGAAGATAGAGGTTGCAGTCACCCTAAGAGGTGAAGAGGTCAAAACAGTGAGTTTGAAGAGGGTCTTAGTATTGGAGAAGACCGAGGATATGATGCTAGTAAAGAAAAGCCAAGAGAAGGCCAAAGATGGAATGTTTGTGAAGACTCCAAATGGTTTGGAGAAGAGTGATGATGGTGTGGTTGGGACAATGCTTGGTCCTTTAGTGAAAAGAGAGGTTGGTAGGAAGTCATATTCTGCCATGATAGAGGTTATTATACCTGATTACACATGAGTTCTAAGAGTAGAGAACCTAAAAGTGGTTGTGAAGACAAAGAGTGAAGTGAACATGGGTGTTTGGCAAGGACAATGGGGTAGATTCAAGCATGCAACAAAGATGATGAAGAAGAGAGTTCAAGAAACAAAAGGTAAATGTTTGTTTGTAGGTGTACCATCAGTTCTTAATGAGAGAAAGGTTAGAAGACATGAAACAGGTCTGTTTGCAACGAGGAAGCAAAATCAAGTTGAAAGGCAAGGACAAGTAGGTGAGTTTGAGTATGCTCCAAGGGTAAAGATGAAGGCAGTCCAAGACAAAGATGGCAAGGTTATGTTAGAAGATAAGGGAGTAGGTACGACATCATTTTAAGATAAGGGAGAGATCAGAGGATACCTGCAAGGACAGTGTGGAAAGATGGAGCAAGGTCTAGGAGACACCAAGTTCAAGAATACAAAGGATGATGTAATTTTACACTACTTGACCCAATCGAAAGGACTAGTAGGTGGAGGAGCATGTGGAGAGAAAGAATACAAGGTGATCAAACAAAGAAATGGTGCAGTACAGTCCTCAAGGGACTTGAGTTCTTCTTTGTCCGGGTGTATGGTGCAGGGGCACCATGTTAGTCCATTTTTTGTAAATATGATCTTAGGTTGGTTTAGGGTTTTTTGAGTCTTATTTTGTTCTATAAGGTCATAATAGACCATTTTATTATGTAATTAGTCTAGTTGGAATCATGTGAGTTCATATTGTCATATTTTTGTAATGTGGTCAAATGTTGTCATGTAATGTTGCAAAAATGCCAAAGTGGTGGAATACCAATAGTCATGGGAGTCTAAAGGTTAGTTTGATTGAATATTTTAGTTGTTTTTGATGTTTAATAGTTATATTCACCTGGAAAGAGTCGAAACAATGGAGGAGAAGTGGATTCAGAGCTAGAAAAGCTAATAAAACTCTGTTTTCTGTGAAAAAAAGGCTAAAATTTGTTACAGACCTTAGTATGGCCTGGTACAGCCTGTAAGTGCACTTTTTATTCATTGGAATTAATGAACCTTTGAATCTTCTTTCCTTTCCAAGTGGTTTCATCAATTTTTATTGAATTTGAAGCATTTTATGGCCTTTTGAGTGCAAGCAGCCTGGAAACCCTGTTTGAGGGTTTGAAAGTGTATAAAATGGTTGTAGTTTGATAAAAATAACCTTGGAAATGGATGGGAGATGGTTTGGGAAGATTGAATAGGTCATTTGTGATGTGTTTGAAGAGTTGGTTTAGTAGTTTGTGCCCTAGGGTATTTAGAACCAATAAACCATCTTGCTACCAAGCTTAATTTAGTCATTGTGAGCAGCAGAATAGTCGAGTTTTGGGAGGTTTGGTCCAAAACAATCTATGCCAAGTTTTTGAGATATTTTAGAACTCTGAAAAGCATATCCAAA
Source organism: Cunninghamia lanceolata (assembly GCA_027924645.1). Taxonomy (NCBI): domain Eukaryota; kingdom Viridiplantae; phylum Streptophyta; class Pinopsida; order Cupressales; family Cupressaceae; genus Cunninghamia; species Cunninghamia lanceolata. The sequence goes on from BSBN01000596.1 coordinate 7,616,939, forward strand.
AAGCATTTTGTAGTCTTAAGATCTGGTCTGTATCAAAAGATATTCTATGACAGTCCTTGTAGGCAAGCCTAGAAGGCCTACAAGTGAGATTTTGGTGTTGGGTGAAATTATGAGTGTTCCCATTGATAAAAATTGCATAAGAGGACCTTATATGGTGTGTTAGAATCCCTGGAGTGGTTGAGAGAAGTTTGGTGTTTGAATTCCATATAGTTGCTTTGTAAAAGTGGGCTAATTTGCCCTTAAAACAATGGGATAGTCAATTTTGAGGAGTGATGTTCCAAAACAAGTATATGAGATTTTGAGATATGTTAACATAGAGACAAATGGGTATCTAAAATGCCATTTGGTTTCTGGATCTGAGATGTAATTTGAAAGTTATGTTGAAAAAATCTCTAAAAGAGGGCTACAAGGCATAATAAGGCTAAAGAAGGAAAACCCCTAATCTTAGGGTCTTAAGACTTGAAAGTTGATTTCTTTGGAAGTTGGTGATTAGTATACCTTACTTGGCATCAAAATGAGAGGGTAAGAGTGGTTTTATAGAAGAGGAAATGTGAATGGAGGGCTGAGATGAAGAGTTGACTTAGGGCTAAGATCAAGGGCTGAGAATGATTTAGGGTTTCCAGCCACAAGAAGACAAAAGGTAATTTTAAATTAGAAGAAATGATGAGGTGGGAGATGTTTTAAAATTAAATAAATTGTGGTAATTTATTTAATTTTTTGTGAGGAATGGGTAATGTGGAAACAATTTAATTAAATAAGTGGGGGGACTTATTTAATTAGGGTAAGGTCTATAATTTAAATAAATGGGTATTTATTTAAATTAGAAGGGGAATATGGGTGTTTGGTTAATGAATAATTAAATAATAATTAAATTATTTAATTATAGAGGAATTTAGAAGAAAATAGTTTAAATGATTAAATAAACGACATTTATTTAATAATAGGCGTAAGAGGGGGTGAATTAATTAAATAATTTAATAAATTGTTTAATTAATAATAGAATATGAAGTTGAAATGAATTATGTGTGAAAATATCGTTAGCAGGCTTAGGACATTTTTAAGTGTCTACAATTATATTTGCAAAAGGGATTGTTGTCCACAAGAGAAACTTATAATTCTTCTATAAAAACACAATGTTACAATAGAAGGAAGGGAAAATTATATGACTTCTTTATTGATTGTGAAGGCTAAAATAGTTGTTACAAACTTAGTATAACCAAATATATTACAAAAATCTAAAATTAGAGAGCTCTGTCTCATTACAATAACATATCTAGGAAGGAAAAATATCATTGAGTAGATTTAGGAGTTTTACTCTAGTGGAGATTAAATACTAACTGCTCCTTCAATGTTTGAGTCAAACTCCATTTTTGTTGAAATGTCTCCTTGGGTGTAGAAAAGATAGAATTCTAAAATTTCTCCTTGAAATCTTTTTCATGGTGTAGAGAAAACTAGCTTATCCTCTCAAGATTCCATGGTTTGGAGAGTGTGACTAGGTCTTCAAGATGAAAGATCTCCTAGAAAAGATCCAAAATTGTCACCATTCACTTGAACAAGTGCTTGTTGACAAAAAGCAATAATAAAGACTCTTAATGGTCACTATCACCTTCAAACTACTCTTGTACAAGGATAGGAACATGTTTCCTATCTCTTTTGAAACTAGACTTTGATGTCTTTATGCCTTTAGTGGCATGGGGATAAGTCCTCTTTCACTAAGACTACTAATTGTACTTCTAATAGTCTTTTCAAAAAGTCTCTATCTCTCTGCATTTCTTTTTTACTCTTGTGTATGAAAATGCAATCACTCCATGTAGTGGAGAATCACTCCAATGAAAAGGTTTCCAAATGCCTTGTTTCCAAATTCTTCATATCCCACAAACATGTAGAAAACCATTACAATTTCTACACAAATCGCTATTACCCTTTCATGATTTGTTCCCTATAGGTGGAGATTTGGTAATGTCTTGTAAACTCTTTTCTCTTATCTAGACCTTTGAAAGACTATAGACTTTTAGGATGTCTTCACACACCGTAGGAATTCTTTACATGGATAAAAAATGATTTGATAACCCTTTCTCATGACTATGCAAACACTCTAAGGCTTGATATGCTTCTTAGGGTTTTACTAGGTTTGCAAAGGTAATACATAGTGTGTATTTCAACACTGAGCTTCCTTTTAGTGTTCTTAAAACCTTTCTAATGCTTTACAAATATTTAACTCCTTGAGTTCCAAAGCACATTCCCTACACATTTATTACCCATAGACTTTTGAAAAAACTTCCACAGAGCATCTAATGGATATATAGACCTTGGAATAGTTGTGTAGACCTTCTTATGGTTTTCTAGAGCTCACAAATGGTCATACAGACCTATAACCTATTTGATAGAGTACTGTAGGGTTAAGACAAAATTATACATAGTGAGTAGTCCTATTATTGGTCTCATGTCTTTGAATAGATCTTAACGACTTTTCAAAAGTTTAACAAACCTTTTGGAGTTTCATAGAGCTTCTAAGGTTAAAAAATATCTTAAAATGACTATGCAGTCCCTTTTAAGGTTTTCATAGACCCCTAAACTCTTTTACAAACCCTCTATGCCTATACAAACTCTTAAATGGTTATGTAGGGTTTTCACGACTTGACTAAGCTTCATATGACTTGATAGACCTTTAAGATGTTTCTACTTGATTATTTTCTTGGAAAACCTATAGGTAATTTGTCTCCATCCTCACCCTTTTTTCACATATGTTGTCTCATTTTGTTAGAAGTCATAGGAGAAGGCCCTCTATTTTCTAAAATGACCATGTCCTTAGTTGTCCCAGCATTGACACTTGGAGCAAGACTCTGATCATGATGAAGAATTTTAACTATCAATATATGACTAGTTGCATTATCCCACCATCATTATATGTTGCCTTCTCGAATGCATGAACAGATTGCAATGTCTTACACATATTTTTTTCATTTAACCTTTCTCGCCATCCTCTTTTTGAGGTCTTCTTTTAAACTCTAGTACAAAAATAGTCTCAAAATTGGTTAGCTCAAACATATATTCCATCAAGAATAGCACTTTTCTCCTCTACATCTGTTAAGGTGTCTCCTTTGCTCACATCAACCATCAGTTTCAAGGATTCACACTTGTAAGTAAGAAAAGAGTATCAGTTCAAAATAAATCTCAAAATAATAGTCATTCATGGTCAAGTGAAACTGAAAAAGTTATAGGCTTATCTTGGAAGGAGGATGCCAAGGGTTACACTATAGGTGTTTTGAAAGCTAAGGGATCAAGCTCAGGCTCACAAACTTTTATAGGGTTTTCATTACTTGAGAAAGCTTCATAGACCCTTTCAGAGTTATACAAACATTTTAGAGTTTTCTTAGATTTTCTTAAGGTTATAAATCTCCTTATTACTATAGAGACCCTAAAATTATAGTATAGACTTTAGAATAAAAATACACACCCTATAATATATGTTTAGAACTTAGAATGAATGTACATACCTCTTAGGGTTATATAGGCTCTTCAAAATTCCATCATAGACCTTTTTGATACTTCACAAACCTTAAAAAGATTCATAGACCTATATATGACTTGATAAAGTTTAAAATAATTGTGCCTTCATCTACATGGGTATCTCAAGGTTTACAAGACTTCATATGCTTATATAGACTTCAAAATGACCTCACAGGGGTTAAAATAGTTTGATAGACCTTGCATGGTTTTAAGAATAACATTATTTGGTCATAGAATAAACACAATACTATTATCTCAACTGAAACCTAATTCATTTCATGAATACCTGATTCAATATTTTGAATCTAGGTCATTCAAGCACCAAGCTCTCTATTATGTTTGTGGCAAGAGGAGCCTTGATCCAATACTTAGCAGGTGGCTCTAAGGTCTTTTTGTAGATCAAGGTAATATAAGATAGCATGATGTTAAATACCATGGAAGAATAGTACATTGATGTTCTTGTTGCATTATTCCAATCCCTTGTCAAAACAATAACTACATTTCATCATTTGACCCTTCAAATAGTGACTATATAGACTCATATTTCTTGCACAAACCTATCAACTGCCTTATATGATTCTTCATGTTTTGTACAGTTTTTCTAGGGGTTTCATAGGTTTCTTCATACTTGAAAAGACTTGTACATGATTTCATAAACCCTTCACTATTTTTTAGATGCTCAAGAAAAGCTCAGAACTATCCCTTCTCCTAGTTTTTAACCACTATCTACTCCAAACATACAAAATTATACATGTTATATCTGTAAAAAAATGCCTTCAAGCATAATACAAACTAGTTATTGAAAAGCATCCAAGTCTAGTGTATTACTCTCTAAGTGTCATTCCCTTGAAGCTTCCATTCATTTTAAAGTATGATGCATTGCTACTAATTTGTAAAGGCAATGAAAGATCTCTGCTGATAAGCATTTTATCAGAAACCTTACACCAACATTATCAAACAAAAGAAAAATTCTACTTCCTTGAAAAACTAGAGAAGATAATATGAATCTATCTGGAGAAATAGTCCCAGATCCCCTCCAAATGATTGAAAAGGTGAAAATGGCATTAACTTATGGGGGAAATGCCCATCCTTAATGTAAAATACTCTCTAAACTAGGGTTTCCAAACTCCTAAGATTTTCTTTTATACAATGTTTGACAACAAACCCTTTACTAATGATCATTTAAAGAACCTTGAAATGGTCTATATAGACCTCTTAAACTAATCCTTCAACCCTTGGAGTTGTAAAACAAGCACTATATATTGATTTTTCAAACCTTAGAATGATAAAATACACACTGTGTATTTGAGTGATCTACTGAAATTGTAATGCATACCAACTTTTAAAAACATTAATAAATACAAAGAAAGGAAACAAATGACAATTATATCTTAAATAGATTCATAAAGCATTTTTTATTCACAAAGGAATGAATGTATTTGTCCCTAATTTTGCATTACAAAAAAACTTTCCAACAATCTTAGCACAATTAGGACTTAGTTCTTCACCTCATGTCATACATGGCCACATAAAAATAGTTCTTTACTTAACTGAATTATGCCTTCATTAATAAGAAACCTCTACTATGACCCAACTGAAACAACTAAAACATCCAACTTAAGTCATCAAAAAAGAAAAGTCACAAACTATATTCTCAAGGCCTGAGTACTAGGTACATCCTTCATTGCCCAGACTTCCTACATACCCTATATCCATGGGATCAAGGCTATAAGATAATTTAATCACACTCATGAATATGTAGTTTTGTTTTTAATCTATGTTTATGCAACCGTGTGAGTGGGTACGCAACCCTTTCTAGGGTCCAGTTTCCCCAAATAGTTCTTCGTCGGCTGCCATCCATTCGAGTGGAATAGTGACAAAAACCTATAGGATCATCTATCTGCACACACCTAAAAGGGGTGCTTGACGTGAGGTAAGGTTGATTAAGTTATCTAGGATGCACCACATGTGTGATTAAGGAACCTACAAACCATGTGACAATTACTTGGTACCTAGAACTCTCTTCAGAAGAAAACAAAAACTAACTAGAGGATCATAACTAATATAAATTCCACTTCGATCTTCTTAAATTCCTCAATCATTCAAAGTTATGTATAATCACATTGACACAAGGAGTAGGTTATCTCATCCCAATCATCTTTTGATAATAGGGTCAACATAGGTGTTATATCTAATGGTTTAAGAAACACCCAAAGTCTATTTAATGGTAAGTATAAAGTGAAATAACAAGGACCATCACATGTAAATAGTCTTTCTATAGTTAGACCCAATACTTATTGTTTGCCTCAACTTCTCGAAGAGTAGAAATCAATTAGGCATCTAAACTATAAGTAACTTTAAGGCCACAACTAGGGATAAATAATTTCTCATTAGTTCTAATCCAAGGATAATCATGAAGTTTATCAAGAAAAACAAACATAAATATGTCCTTTATTCCCTCTACCCAACTTGTATAACAACATTCAATGAATATGGCCTAACTAACTATCTATGTTTGTTAGTGAAATACCCCTAATACAGTGGTGCACAATAACATTACAAACACTCTGAACAACAAGCAATGAGGGTTAGAACCATTGTAATAATACATCTCAATAATCAAAACAATAAAAACTTGAAATAAGTTATGATTCTACAATCTACACACTTCTAAAATTGATGTTCCATTTCTAAACATAAAACATACAACTAAGTTGTTAACCACTCAACTCAATAGGATTAAACAAATGTAACATCTTGACTCTAATTAATAGTGACCATGGTGAATATTATCTTATCTAAATAGGTAGTAGCACAAACTAAATAATCCTAACAAATTGATTAGTTAAATTAACATGTTCACATACATTGCATAAATACCCTAAGAATAAGTCATCATTTTTAGACAATAGTAATTGATGGAGTCACTCAATATTTAAAGTTCAACTACATAAACATCTACTTAATCTATGGTACTAACTTTTCAAGACATAAATAGAGCTAATCATAACATTATTTAGGTGCATCAAAAAGGTAACATTGATGATTTACAAGTTTTCAAAGAAGGATTAGCTAATGAAACAACTTAAGTAAGAATGGTTATCAATAATTAATAGTTAAAAGATCATTCAATTATATAATCTCAAACTAAATGAGTTTCAATGAACTAGGTCATGATACAAAACAATATATCAATGCCAAAAGATCAAAGAACATTCATTAATACTAGACATAGATTATCAATTAAAACCACAATGTGTTCTATTTTTAAATGAGGCTATCCAACAATATTTGAATGTCGAGAAATATCAACTCATCATTTTAAGGAGTTAAAAGATCTTATGGTTATGAAATAATCATAAATTCAGGAAATATGATTCTATCAGGCTATTCAATGGGAACTATAAGTTTTTTAATAAGTCTAATAATAATAAAATGAAATTGATTAAATAATTCTAACTAAAACAAGATTTGATAAAACTAATTGAACTAGACTTCTTAATTAAAATCTACTCCAAACATAATATTATTTCATAAACAATATAAAAGAACAAGAAAACTATATATATATATTATATTATCTGTTATTAAAATAGAAAGATTTTCTTTTTAATTATGATTACACTAAGAGATCAATTATATTTTCTTAAATCATCACTAAATTAAATAGAAAGTGCAGGCAAATCAAGCATTCTAGTAAAGAAGGAAACGACATATGCATAAATTATAGATAAAAGTACTATGGTAGACATATTGTAAATTGTGGAAGCACAGGAAAGACACTCAGATTGTTTGACAGAATGCAACAAGAAGATGTCTTCTCATGGAATGCAATGGTTGTAGGATCTGAACAAAAATAGATTTGGTGAAAAGGTCTTTAGAAACTTTGGACCAAATGCAAAAAGCAAGTGTAATACACAAGCATAGACAAGGCACATGAACTATTTTCAATAGAGTGCAACAAAGAGAGGTTATCACACAGACTTTGTATGTATCATCTATAGTAATGCCAATGTGTCTTGCAAAGAATGAAAAGATATTCTATGTTGTTGAGATATCCATTTCCAATTAGTTACCTCATCTAAAAACATGGTTGAGACAAGAGATTACAGAACGACTATTTTTTCAAATCCTCATAAGCACAACCTTCAGATATTAGCAGGAATCTCTGGAAAGACAATAGATAATAGAATTGACCTCTTCACAAGGTGGCAAGGAGTCCACAACCAGGACATGTATAACCATGGATGTAAAAATGTAAGGGGAGTTCACAATATTCATAAAGGCTTCTCTCTAAAGAGGATCCCTTTGAACTCTCAGCAGGAGGCCTTTCAGGTCTTCCTAAATAAAGGAGATAGAATGGCAAGGGATATGAATTTCCACCCACCAAAATGGAGATCTTTTCATGGGCAGTGGTTCTACAAACAGCCTACAACTTTCCCTAAGAGAAAGGTCCACCAAGCACACAAAGACTGAATAATTTTCCCTAAAAGGACAGACAGGCCTTCAGCAAAAGAGACATGGGTTTCCAAAACCACCTTCAAAAAGGTCACAAGAAGGGAAGAAAAACAAGCTAGTATCTCACTCAATGGGGAATGCCTGAAGAAAATAATTGTACTCCTCCAGAACAACGCTCTAATTGGTGAGATCTTATCCCCCCATTTCTCATTTGATGATCTTTTATCTTGGACCAGTAGAGAATGGCCTAAGATCAACGAGTTTGCCTCAATGGGAAATGATTTTTTTAACTCTCTTTTAATAATAAAGAATATAGGGACCTAGTGCTCAAAAGAAGACCATGGAAGTTTGGAAGGACAACAGTTTTTTGTCAGGAGTGGAAACAAAATTTTGATATAAGCATGGAAAAAACCTCTTATCTCCCCTTTTGGTTTCAGCTACCCTTTTTACCTATGGAGTATAGGGAGCCTGAACCTCTTCAAATGATAGGAGATGCACTAGATTTCTTCCAAGAGTCTCAAATCAATACTGACTCCGACGACACCCCATCCGCCAAAATATGCATCATTTTGGAACCCAAAGAATCACTACCTCTGAGCATCCTATTAGAGACCCCAATAGGTCAATGGAAGCAAGAAGTTTGTTTGGTAGAGGGCCTATCAGAGGATGACCTCGAGAGAATGAATAGGATGCTAGGTTGCCAGAAGGAGGAAAAAATGCCAGAAGTACCTTTCCAGGTGTCAAACCCCCATAGGAGAGGAGCTCAGGATTTCTAGGTCGAGAATCACAAGGATAAATCATCTTTAGAGGAATCAGGACTAGTTCTAGAGGGGAGTAGGGATAACCTAAAGGAACCCATATGTTAAGATGGGTCAGATTAAACATATGTGGATAGAGAAATCTAAATAGGCTCAGAGGTCTGTGAGGTATTGGAGGAGAAAATCATGGAAGAAATTACTTCAGAGCTTTGAGAAATGTCTTTTGGGGGTTTTAATGTTTCATCAAGTGAGGGACCCTTAGAAGAAGATGAATTCGGAGAGCCATGAGAGGTACCTATAAAGATGATGATTTCTTAGATGGGTGACTTCATGTTTAACTCAGATAAGGACAAATGCTTGAGTAGTGAAAGTGATACAAGAGCTGGTGGGTCTGACATGGGAAATAGAAATGCAGTTGAGCTTCAGATAGACCAAGAAATGTCCTAGGAGACACCTGATAACACAAGTAATCCATTTGACAATCGAGAGAAAGATAATGAAAAGGATGCTCCACTGGAGATAAGCACTCAAAATCAAGAGGCCCGAACTATTGAGGAAGCAGTCCCTGACTGGGAAGACAATGGACTGGAATTGAAGGAGGTCTCAGATAAAGAAGACTCAGGTGATGTCGTGATACAAACTTTACTAAAAGAAGTCATCTGCAAGGTTACAAACTATATATTTGATGAGTTAGTAGAAGAAGTACTCAGTGAAAAAGACTCAGAGGGCACTGGAAAAGCTCTAGGACTACTTCAGACTTCTTTTGGACAGAGAAGGGAATGGATTCTTTGACTCCCATAAGGAAAAGCTCAAGCCAAAGAAAGACTAAAATTTAGAAGGAAATTGATGCTAGAATTTAGACCACCATTGTTAGTACACTTAAGAAGAGGAGAGCAAATGACTCTCCTCGAGAGCCATGAGGCTCCTCACGTGGAATGTTAGGGGCATTAACACCCCTAACAAAATATGCCTCATGAAATCTCAAATTGATGGGGCAGGGGAAGATGTTTTTTTACAGGAAACCAAGATAGAGGTAGATCAAGGATCTTAGATCTTTAAAAAATGGACTAACTGGGAAGCAATTTCACATCCAACAAATGGGGCGTTGGGAGGATTGACAATACTTTGGAAGAAACACCTTCCAAAGATGGAGGTAATAGGAAATAGAGAAAATTGGATACTTGGTAGATTTCTTGGATGGTTCTTTGGTAAAGACCTATGGGTGATGTGCATCTACAACCCGACAGGTATCCAAGAAAAAAGGCAACTATGGAAACATCTAAACAGATTGCTTCGGTTCATTAGTAATGAGAATGTGATTTTAGGAGGGGTTTCAATGCTATCCTAGATGTCTCAAAGAAGTCAGGTAGCCTTCAGGGCCTACCAAGAGTTCAGATGGATTTTAAGAATTTTGTGGTGACAAATAATCTTTTAGACTGCAAGCTAACCAATGGATCTTACATATGGTCAAATAGGAGGCAAAATCTATCTCAGATTGCTGAATGACTTGAAAGATTCCTCATCTCTCACCTTTTCTTGCATAACAATATTAATCACACATTGAGAATTCTGCCCTTCACAGGCTCAAATCATTTCCTAGTTACCTTATGTTTGGGTACAGAGATAGGGAAGATTAGGGGTTGTTTTAAGTTTTAAGAGATGTGGTTAAGAGATCCATTTTTCCTCCAAAATATTGAAGTATGGTGGCGGGCTTCCCTGTTCGTAAGATGTTCCAGGATGTTCCAACTCGTCAACAAGTTGAAGTTTGTGAAAGAAAAAATTCAAGGATGGAACAAATTTCATTTCAAAAACATTTTCACAGAAAAGGAGAGATTTCAAAAAGAGCTGCAAGAGATTGAGATAATTATCCTCAACTAGGGGATGGATGAAACAAGGTTCCACATTGAGAATAAACTTAAAATAGAGCTAGAGGAAATCCCACTCAAGGAAGAAGTGTTTTGGTGCCAAAAGTCTAGAGAAGCATGGCTTAAAATAGGGGACAGCAATACAAAAAATTTTCATCTTTCTTCAAAAATCCGCAAACACTCCAATGTGATCACCTCCATCATAAAGATGGATGGATATATGATAGGAGTTATTAGTGATATCTAGTCAAAGGCTAGAAGGTATTTCCAAAATCTCCTATCTGAAGATAGAGCTCAGTGCATCTCAATCTTAAATGTGGATAGTTTCCCAGCAAGGGTTATGGAGGCCCAAAATGTAGAACTCATGAAGGAATTCACTCTAGAAGAGATAAGAGCAGTTGTCTTTGCATTGCTAGGAGAAAAAGCACCATGTCTAGATGGATGGTCAGGGACTTTCTGCCAAAAGTGCTAGGATGTGGTAGGCAAGGATCTCCTACTTGTAGTGGAAGAGTCAAGAAAATACAAGAATGTTCTAAAAGAAATAAATTAGACAAGCTTAATGCTCATCCCGAAAGGTAAATCACCTTCCTCTTTTGAGGACTTCAGACCAATATCCTTATGTTAATTTTGTTTATAAGATCATCTCAAAAGCAATAGCTATACATCTAGCTAGTATTTTACCCAGTATCATTTCGGAGGAGCAAGGTGGTTTCATTCCAGGCAAGGAAACAACTGAGGGTTTATTACTAGTTCATGAATTTCTCCATTCGATTAAATCATAGAAAATCCCTAGTATGGTAATAAAGCTTGACATGGCAAAGGCTTACGACAGAGTGAATTGGCATTTGTTGGTCACTATCCTGACAAAGATGGGTTTTTGAAGATAGTGGATTAAGTGGGTGGCAGCATGTTTCTCAAGGATTAGATGCTTGGTCCTCGTTAATGGTCTTGAAACTACACCCTTCCAGACTTCAAGAGGATTGTGTCAGGGTGACCCTCTCTCACCTTATCTATTCATTCTAATGACTAAGGCTCTCTCATGGGCTATTAAACAAGTAGGACGTCTCCATAGATGGAGAGGTTTGAATTTGACGCAGGCCTATGAGCCCTTTTCACATGTCATTTTTGTTGATGACACAATCCTTTTTGGGTAGGCTTCGATAAGAGAAGCTTCAGTTATTAGCCATGTGGTTAGTGATTATTTCCAAGCATCAGGTCAAAGTGTCAACAGAAGAAAATCAAAAGTTTATCTCTTCTTTGTAAGTGAGGAGTCAAAAAGGGAAATAGCTTCAGTTCTTAACTTCAACATGGAGTCCCTACCAGGCAAATACTTAGGGATTCTATTGTTTAATGGGAGACACAAGAAAGAGCTTTGGAAGCCTATTATTGATAGTGTTGAGCAAAAGATAGGAACATGGAAGGCCAAATGGTTAACGCTAGCAAGTAGGTTAACCATGATTAAATCAGTATTGGCGGCAATTCTAGTTTATATGTAATCCTCTCTCCTAACACCCAAAGGTATATCCCATGAGATAGGGAAGATATGTAGGCGATTCCTCAGGCAAGGCTCCATGGATGAAAGAAAATTTCACCTCATATCATGGGTTAAGGTTTGCAAGCCGGTCCACCTGGGAGGACCAGGCATCCTTAATCAAGAGACTCAAAATATGGCACTTGGTGCAAAATTGGCATGGAAATTAGACAAGAAACCACACTCCAAGTGGGCTAAACTGATGAGAAACAAATATTTGGATAATGATCTACCCGAGTGCATCTTCACCATTGCCAATCCCCCTAAGGGCTTAGCTATGTGGAACTTCATTGTAAAAGTAGAGAGGTCATCCTATCGAAACTCTCCTGGGTAATTCACAGTGGAAGGAAAGCCAGCTTCTGGAATGACTCCTGGAACGGTGGCCCAATTTTAGCAAATAGAGGCGACCTTAAATAAGAAGAACAAACTCTCAAAGCCTGTTGGGGGGTTAGAGTGTCTAACTATCTCAAAGTTGATTCCAAGTGCCAGCCACCCAAAGTAGAATGGAGGGATTTTTCTGATTGCCACTTCCTAGAGGACCAAAAAAAATTCTAAGATCAATCCTTGAATCTAGGATCGTCCACCTAACTCCCTTGGAAGATGAATTAATCTAGCTAGGGGATGGGTCTAGTCAGTATAAGGTCAAATAGGGATATAAATTTCTAACATCTAAAGGCGTCACGGACTGGCCAAGACAACTTTGTTGGTCAGATGCTATTTTTCTGAAAGTAGGGACCTTCGCATGGCTTGCAATCAACAACAAAATCCTTATTGGAGATAGACTACAAAAATTGGCCATAGGTAAAAGTTTCAGATGTGTTCTATGTCGAGAGAGAGAGGAATTAGTAAACCACCTTTTCCTCCACTGCAACTTCAGTAGGAATGCATGGTGTTAGCTCCTTAATAGTTAAATTGGTGCTCACCATTTCCACAAACCCTATTGCAATTATTCAAAGGCTAGCCCACAATTTTCTAGGACTTGACCCTTTATAGTCTATGGATAGTTTCCCCATCTCTTCTGATCTGGCATCTATGGAAGGAGATAAATTTTAGGATCTTCAGGCATATGTCCAAGCAGCTACAACCCTTCTTAGAGGACCTACAATTAGCTATTATAGAAGTGGTCAATGCAAGCTTAAGAAGAACTGGAAAATCCCAAAACATGTGGACTTATTGGGATGATTCTATGTCCAAGACATAGAGTGGACTGGAAAGACCTACTCCAAGTGCACAAGGCTTAAATAAATCCTCCAAGGTGGATAGAAATACCATAAAATGGTGCCTGCTAGATCAATCCATGGTGAAGCTTAACTTTGATGGAGCAAGCAGGGGTAATCCATGACCTTCAGGAACTGGATGTGTCTTAAGGGGAGAAGATGGTTCTTTGATAGCAATGAAGAGTACAAAGCTCTCCCAAGGGTCAAACAATGTTGCAGAAGCATTTTCTTTGCTTCATGGGATACAGTTAGCCCTTGCCCTTGGTGTCAAGCAAATTTGGATTGAAGGTGACTCTCAAGTCATAGTCTAAACAATGCAACACAAAAAAGTGGTCAACTGGAATCTTTCCTAATTCTTAGCCAAGCTTGGTCCCTCCTCGACAACTTTGAGGTATTTAAAGGGAGCAGGATTGTCTAAGGTCGCGGATAAGGTCGCAGATTGTCTAGCCAATCAGGCAATTGAACAAAGGGAGCAGGAAGTGACATTTTCTATAGACAAGAACTTATGGCCCCTAGGGCTCTCTTCCTTATTAATCAAAGATAAGGAGATAGAATAGCTTTGCATTCTCTAGGATTGGGAGAAGAAAAAGTGTTTTCAAGCTTTAAGGATGTTCATTGTCAGTGACTTCTTCTTCGGAGTGTCACCTATGACACGGTTGGGTGGCAGGTTTCATAGTATTTTTAGTAATTTTAGAATTTTTTTAATTTTAGCCATAGAGGTTAAAATTTTTCAGGTGGGAGGGCTCCAAGTGTCAAGTGACACCTCTTATCTAGCATAGTTAGCGTGGAAGTAATCCATTGGAAAGTAGCAGATCTTGTTTGTTTCGACAAAGTCCCATGTCGGTCTCGATGAGATGGGATTTTAAGGTGGAGGTGATGTTTCAATTAGAGGTTGCAAGTCAACACTAACTCCCCCCAAGGTGGCATGATAGTCTTTTAATATGAGGGAATGGAGAGTACTTCATATTGGTCTAGGATATAATGCCAATTAATTGTCATTTCACATCTTCAGCATGGAAGTACATGCCCCACGCCAATAGATGACACCTCAAGGTAGTCTCTCTCCACCTGAGGGGAGATTGGTAAAACTTAAAGATCTTGGGATCCCAAGGCGATTGGCGCTGACATCAGGTGCCTTAATTCCTCCTACCCATGAATTTATTGTATCCTATCACCTTCGTTCTTTAGGGTTCTCTATTCAAATTGTTTTTCCTTGCATCTCATTTCAAAGATGTTCAGTCTTCCTGTTTGTCTTTGCTCCCTTTTTCTCTTCTTGCAGGGTGGCCCTGACCATGGACTTTTGGCACCCAAATCAGAGGATTTTCATCCCGTAGGTGGAGGGAGACCCTATTGTACCTTGCACACATGCCCCATTTTGCCAAATGGGGACCCCCTCTTTTGCTTTGGCTTGAAGTCTCAACCTTTGTTACTTATGATGATGAGAAGGTGAGTTTGTGCTTAGAGTGCCAAATTTATTCCAGATTTGAGTATTTTGCATGTTTAGAGTGATTTGATGTCATTTGGAGGTGTCTTGAGTGGTCTTGTGCTCAAAAAATTGCCATTTATTGCCTTTTGCACTGAAATTGGGTGTTACTAAATTTTGCTTCAAAATCCTATGTCATTGGATATTGCCCTTGAAATTGCTTCTGCAGGATGTGTCATGTTAAAATTCCTAGTTTCCAGGTCTTAGAGTTACAAAATCATATCAAATTCCACTAGATTTCCCTAAGGGGGCCATACGCTTTCACCCTGATACATGTTCCTGACACCCTGATTTGGTTAAGTCTGAAACCCTGAAAATCTTGAAAAATGGCTAAGTTTGAAATCTGGTGGAACCTCAAAAATCTAGAATCTGCATATGAAATCCTATAGATCTGGAACCTATCTCAAACATCCTGATAGTATATTTCAAAATATTTAAAGTGTAGGAAATATACTTAAATATATTTTGAAATATACTATCACCTAGGGATTGTCCAAATCTGGTGCTAAAATTGCCTCCTACTACCAAAAGCGCTAAAAACAACTTTCACTAACTTGGCACTAAAAATTAAACTCACTAACTTTGCGCTAAAAATAGTCACTACCGACTCAGCGCTAAAAACATCGCTCACGGACTTCTGCATGAAAATCATCGCCTACCAACCTTAGCGCTAAATTCATCTTTGACCTACATTTGGTCAGTAGCACTCGAAATTCATGTAAGTCGATGGCACCTAAAAGTAGTGCAAAAGCCTATCGCGGTAAAAATAAATCTCTCTGACTTTGCGCTAAAACAACCTCCAACTAAGTTTTAGGCAGTGACTCCTAAAATCCGCGCAAGTTAGTGACCCATGAAATCCATGCTAAAGGTGTTTAGTGCTAGAATTGTACTTCACTAACTTCAATGCTAAAATCACTTCTGATTGACTTTTAGTCAGTGACCTCAAAAATTAGTGCTAAAGTCAGTGACCCCCAGAATCAACGTTTTTTGGTATTTTGGCCTGAAATTGAGTTTCTGAAGGTGCGAATTGGATTTTCTTGGTGGATTTGGATTGTACATCTATTTGTCAAATCATGATGGACATTTTTAGCATGTTTGTGTGGATTTTGGGCACGTTTTACAATAATTAATGCTACTGCACATGAAAAGTCAATGACCCCCAAAAATCTCGCTTTTTGCAAAAAAGGCTATAAAAATGCAAAATAAAAGTCCCCAAATGGATCCTAATGACTATAAAAACTACCCAGATCATCATATTTGCCAAATGGGTACTTGAAAATGGTAAAAAACTCAAAAAATCATGCAAAAATCACTAGATTTATGAGGTTGTTCATAAGAAGATGACATTGAGTTTGGGTTGTTCTAGATGAATCTAAGGCTGCAAATAGACATATTCTGATTCAAAATAATGAAAAATGACTTGCTAAGATGAAATTTATGCTTTGCATTGTGAATTGCAGGTCTTGGAGGACACGGGAGCCAACTGGAGCTGTTTTTGAAGGTGAACACACAAAAATGTAGTGCTGACCTAGAAATGCAGAATCAACATTTTGCCAACCAAATTATTGCTGCACATGCAGAAGGATGTTAGTATGATGTCCAAGATGATGGATATAGGCCTTAGGAGCTGGGAGACATTGAAGATCATGCCTATTTCATGGCAGTTCCTGTAGATCCAATCTAATGTCCAAGACGTGCATACAGCTGTTCCAGCAGTCCACTCATGCAAAGTTGGATCCAGCAAGCATCTAGTTGGATGTACCTTGATAAAAAATGTGTCACATAGCCCTTTTGACTAGTCAACTCATTGGAGAAGTCATTTGTCCTACTAGATAACTCAGAAGTGACAAGCAACGAAATGATTTAGTCAGAACATTGAATCCCGTCGGTCCACATTGGCTCATATTTTCAAGGGTCATGTGACTTTATTTTGCCTTAAAAATTGGCTCTTTGTCATACACAACCAAATGGGTATCCATTTTGACCAAATTCAATGTATTTAGAGGTTGTATTTTGTCTTTTTCTATCAAGACAAAAGCAAATCTGGGATTGTAACTACCCACCATCCAAAATTAAATGCCATGTAATCTGGACCCTTGGTGTTGAGTTAATCTCCACCGTCCATTCAAAAACTTGGTATGGTGCCTTGTATATAAAAGGGCCATCCTTTTCTTCTCATTGTAAGTAAGATTTGGTAATGAATTGTTGAGACTCTGCCAAAATTTAGTCAATACAAAGCAAGTTTTGCAGGTTGCTAGAAATTTGTGTTTCTGTATTGTCTCATTTTGGATTTCATGGTTCATGTCAATATGAAATTAGTTGATATTCAGTTGCATTTGTGCTTAATTACTCAGATATTTGATGGATTTCTTGTCCATACCATTAATGACTTGCTGATTGTATGTCATTGTGCATGGTTAGTCTGGGCATGTTATAAGAGTTGAGTTCAATTGTGTGAATTCGTTGAGCTGCGCACCAAGAGTTGGGTGTTTGATGAACCCTCCACAATTTGAATATCTTTACATCTCCTTAGAAGATTGCACATTCTCAATGGCATTGTGGGCTGCCTGGTTGAGCAAAGATTTGTTTACTATTGGGAATCTGTCTATCTATCTGATTATCATTTCTACAATTGTCTAAAGGATCTGTCTAATCCCTTCTCTCTCTCCCTCTCCTTTTGCATTTTCTTTACATCAATTTTGGTAGATTTAGGATTTGAGCAGCATTACATTGATCATTTTCTAAAATTTTAGACTTCATAGTCTAAATCATCTAGGGTTTCTGCATATACATTGTTGTCATATCATACAAACTCTATCATCAAATGTAAGACCCCTTGCTGGCATAGCTAGACATACCACTAAGTCATTCTAAGCAAGCTAAGACCTAGATGTATTATCCTTGGGGCAGTCCTATCTTGGATAGGATACCTTTTTCAAGAGAGGTGTGAATCCCAACAATCATACCTGTGTTGTTGTGTGCTAAAACCACCATCAACAGACCCAACATTCCATGGTGCTATCAACTCCATTCACCTCAAGCAAGTCTTCCAATTTGATTGTGTTGAGATTGAATTTTCTATCAGATGTGTTCTTGGTTACCATCTCTTCTTGCTGGCGATCAAACAAATCAAGGGCTCGATGCTGGCAGCCTTGTTCCTCTCTAACATCTTTGATCTCTCTCAAGAGAAGGAATTCTCTTTTGCCATAGGTATGGCCTTTGTAAAACCTCTTTTCATCTTGGCATCGAGATGGAGAAGAGCTGTGATATTGTATGATCTTGAAGAGGGAGAGGCTCCTATAGGAGGTGTCTTTGACAGAGAGTTCCTGCACACTTCAGACCATGCGGCATGTGTGTATGTGGGGCTGCAATGAGGGCTACGGCTTGATTGCTTCAACAAATTCAATAGACATATGAATGCTCACCATTTTCAGATGTTAGGTGATATAGGTCAGAGAGCCAAAGAAGTGTTCAATGCAATCAGATTTCTACATTCTCATGCATCAGATAGAGCTCCAGGCCCCCTGTGGAAACCTAGCACACCCTTTCATGCACTACCTTTTCCTATCCCCCACCGAAGGAGGAACATGACTCTAACTCAGACTAGCATGAGGTAGGTGGCAATGTTCTCCAGCACGGTGTATTATGGTAGCTTGGTTTCCTTTTTGGTTATCTATTTTCATGGATGTGGGTTTTTCTTGTTTGTGCAGTGCCTGTTTCCCTTTTTGGTTGTTTTGGTTCGTGGGTTTTTGGTCTCTCTTTTGCTACTATTAGGCTCCTACTCTTTGTTTTATCACTGATGCATCAGGCTAGTATGGGCCCTTTTTTTCTATAACTTTCAATCAGACTGTTGTGTAGCAGTGAACATATTTCTATATGTATAATCTCTTTTTTAGTAATGGTATGGGTGTTCATCACCTTTTCGTTAAGAAAAAAAATAAAGAGAGGTTATCTCAAGGAATGTAATGAGTTGCATGATATGCACAAAATGGATTTGTTGGAAAGGCTTTAAAATTTTTGAGAAAATTCTATTGGCAAATGTAAAACTAGACTGCGCAACCTATTCCAACATCTTTCAAAACTAAGATATATGATTCAAAACTAACTACTAGTGCTTGACGTGCAAGAACGATAATAGAATTAAAACAATGAACTTCATTAATCTATGTGTTTTGTACTTGTCATACGAGAGAGAGAGAGAGAGAGAGAGAGAGAGAGAGAGAGAGAGAGAGAGAGAGAGAGAGATGAAAAGTTTAATACATGGCAAAAACTAGATACTACATGAAGAGGAGAAGTTGTAAGGCTTAAAATACCTTCCAATAAATGAGAATGATAGGTAGAACCCATACACCTCGATCTTTGCCAATGTACTCCCTGTATGTGCTAAAGAATGGGATAAGGGCATCCATAAAAATGTAACAGAAGGAGTTTGTTTGATAAATAGTTGGAAATTCTAGTTGATAGCATGTGGATTGAGGAAGTATAGAAAAGGTATGAAATCTATTTGATAGAATTCCTCAAAGAGAAATTATTTGATAATTGTTGGTGGTGTGCAAAAATAGAATTTTAGTAAAAGTTATAGAAACTTTCATGCAATACAAACAATAGAAAAAAAGTTGAGTTCTACGGCCTTAGACAACATAGTCAAGTTACAAAATCCAATGTAATTTCCAACTTTTCATTTTGGTGGCAGAGATTAACTCATGCAGAACATGAATCAATAAAACTTTATAGATTTTTAAATGAAGAACATAATCATGCATCATTTATGATCTGAAACAAGAGGCAATGCCACTATAAATACCCTATACCTATATTCAAATGTGATCTATTGGCACTTGGAAACCACCTTACTTAAATGACAAAGCTTGGGTATCCTCGAGATCACCAGAATGCAATGAAAATTAATTCCAATGAAAATGAAGAGACATCCATCAAAGCATAACAGAGGGGAAATCTTTTTTAGATGCGGAAATTGCAAATGCTCTTGAAAACAAAATGTAGAATTAAATACAAAGCAAGGTTAAGTTAGACATGCATGTATAATGTGTTATCAAAGCACATAGTCTATTTTGACAAAAACTCCAATAGTAGTGAAGTCTCAAGGTCTACAGTGGTTGTAAGATATGCACAAAACAAATTTGATGAAAAAATTTAGAAATTTTCAACCAAATTCCAAATGCAGAGGCAAAGGTAAGTCTCATGACTATTCAACAAAATTCTTAAAAGAAATGACATATTATAAAATATAATGATTGCATATACACACAAAAATGGATTTGTTAAATAGGCGCAAGCAACAGGGTAAGGCTAAGTCCATATACTTTACTAGAATATGGTTATTCTTTATAAAATTTCTTAGATCTACCCCTATTTAGAATTTCTCCTCTTCTGAGTTAAATAGAAAGTTACGTAGTTTTTCCTGAGCTTCCTTTCCATAAAAATAAAACACCCTAATAGTTATCCCTACTAGTGATTGAATTCGACTAAGTTTTGATGCAGAGGCATCCACACTAAAACCTTGACATACAGCATGTATGTCCGCAACCCATCATCATCATCATATTTAACTTAACACTGTCAGTATCATCATATTTTCTCTGCTGACCGATATCCTCCTGCAGACAAACCTTCATCCTTTCGCCTGTCAGCAGCATCATCATATCCGGCTATCGGCAGCATCATCACATTCGGCAAGCGCAAACATCCTCCTGATGTCCACTGTTCATCTTACCGCCAACCTCTATCTTCAGCATCATGATGTTCAACATCATGTTCATCAGCAGGATATAAAATATCCTGTTCCTCCCATATATCCTAATGACGACACTTCACGCACCTTTCCTTCGATGCTTACGTCACCCCGATATCCTGATGACGATTATCCTGATGACGATGACGTCACATGCAGCTCCTTCAATATCTTGCTGTCGGCCAAACTTAACATTATCGGCCCGCGATGGTTTTATCAACCCGATCTTCTACCTTATGCCGATACGCTCCTCCTCGGCAACACCTGATGATGATCACCCCGATGCACATTCACTTTATGCAATCGACTGCATCATGCTCATCTCCACTTACTCGGATGACGCCTAAAGTAACTGCAGGATATACACAGAAATATCTTGATGATGCCGTTGTAACGAATTTTCCAACCTTAGCGAATTTTCAATCCGCCGAACCTCCTGGGGTGACCCGATCTACTTCTTGGACAACTTTCCAGACTCGAACTACCAGCACGACCTAGCACATACCCATGCTAGGGTTCTCAACACCTCTCGACCGCGATCCTCCAAACATGCACATGAACAAACACAAAATACAGACTAAATCCTAAACTACTGTACATAGCCATTCCACCGATTCGACGAATCAACCGGTGGAATGGATCAGCGAATCCATGAAACCACCAGAACAGCAACTCGATTACACAAAGGAAATCAAGCAGAAAATGAACACAAATAGGATCTTTATTGATTTCAAAAGATGCAAATACAGTACTCTGTCTCACTCTCTGTCTCTCCTCTTCAATGCAATACTATATATAAAACCAACCGATCCTAATGCATAAATAGGATCTGCTTGCGAGTACTACCACTTGATTCCCAGCAGCTGGAAGCTTCCAAGCGGCTGGGAGGATCCAACCGAACATACAGCATAGCAGTTGTCCTAACAACCTAGCTAAAAATAGAAAAGTATGGTCAGCATGACCTTATTACATGCATTGGTCTTATAAGACCTTCTTGGGAACATTAACCAGACCTATAACAAACTAACTGCCTCATGGAGGCCAGCTGTCAGGTAGGTGCTCCTGCACCATACTCCCCAATAGAAAAGAACTCATGTCCCATGAGTTAGGTTGTGGAAGTCCTCCACCTTTACACTTTGCCTTTGCAGTGTCTTGACCTGTTCCAGCTTTGTCCTCTGCTGGCTCTCGGCTGCTCCAAGACTTCTGAATTGTAACTTGTTTTCTTGCAAGTAAATCCTCATGCCTATCAATGTAGGCCCTTCTCTCACATACCTTGTGTTTGTCAGGTTGTCTGACCAGAACCTCTGTCTGAACTGCCTCTTGAACTTCTGTAATGTTCAACTCTGTCTTTCTTTCAACCTTTATAGGACAAACAATAGTCCCAACTATGACAACATCCTTGTCATTCCTCTCAACTGGTTGCTGTTTGCAAACCTGTTGCTGAACCTGCTGCTGACCTCTGTCAGTCAAAACTGAAACTTTCTTCAACCTGTTGTCCTTAACAACTCCTTTCCCTGCAGTGTCCTCAACTGCCTTTATGCCTGCTCCTATAGGCATCTGCACAAATTCCTTCTTTCCCACTAAAATGATTTTTGCTGCCTTCTGTGCTGCAGCATCTTCCTGCAATGGCATCAACATAATAGTCTTCCCATCTTTCTTGATGGTGTAGGTATTAGCATACCCATCATACAGTACCCTCCTATCAAATTGCCATGGTCTACCCAACAGTAGGTGACAACATTCCATGGGCAAAATGTCACACAAAACTCTATCCTGATATGCTCCAATCTGAAAATCCACATATGCCTGTTCATAGACAAAAAGTGATTGACTATCACTCACCCAAGATGCCTTGTAAGGGTGTTGGTGTGGAATCCTTTCCAAATGCAGTTTATCCACCATTTCCTGAGATACCATGTTGTCTGTTGAACCAGTATCAATGACAACCTTACATACTTTACCTTTGCTCTTGCATGTGGTCTTGAAAAGAGCTCTTCTTTGCATCATATCCTTTGATGCCTGCAAACTAATTCTCCTTAGCATCAATGCTTCTCCCTCCTCAGGATATCCATAACCGTCAGGAACTCTATCTCCTTGATAAGTGTTTGAACTCTGTACACTTTGCTCTACTTTCTCTTCTTGCACAAGTTGCACTCTCTTGTCATTCGTTCTATCATTTCTGGATGATGAACCTTTGGTTTCGGGACATTTGAAAAATGGATGACCAAACTCACCACAGGTGTAACACTTTCCTGAAAATGGAGTAGAACCTCTACCACTTCCAAATCTGCCTCTATTACCTTTCCATCCACCTCTGAAATCAGACTGTCCCTGTCCTTTATCAGTGTCTTCTTGACCCTCATTGGTTTGCCTTGTTGTAGGGGCTAATCCTCTTCCCCTCATATTGCTGCCTCTCCCTCTCATGGACTTATCTTGTCTCCTATTCATCTTTTCTTCAATCCTGATTGCCATTTGGTAACAATCCTCCACACTCTTAGGGTTAGCTAAAACTAACTCATCCTGTATGTTCAATCTCAAACCAGCCATGTACCTAGCCACCTTTT
Organism: Cunninghamia lanceolata; assembly: GCA_027924645.1. NCBI lineage: Eukaryota > Viridiplantae > Streptophyta > Pinopsida > Cupressales > Cupressaceae > Cunninghamia > Cunninghamia lanceolata. The sequence continues at coordinate 7,640,077 of BSBN01000596.1, forward strand.
CTACCTCATTCTCATGATAACCAGATCTCATACTCAACTTATAAAACTCCTCAGTATATGCCTTCACATCCATTTCCTTCTACCTTAAAAATTGCAGCTTCTTAAACATCTGAATTTCATAATCCTTAGGCAAGAATTTACCTTTTATCCTTGCTACCATCTTATCCCATGAAGTGATCTTTGACTTCCCTTGTTTCCTTCTCTCGGATTGTACATAATCCCACCATACCAAAGCATGACCTCCTAACTTGGTCTTTGCAATCTTTACCTTCTGATCCTCAGCAACATCTTCACATTCAAAATAATTATCAAGTGCAGCAATCCAATCCAGCAACTCATCTTCATTCAAACTTCCATTATACTTGGAAACATCAACCTTTACCTTAGGTTTATCACTCTGCACTGCCTTTAATAGTTTTGCAAATCTCTGGTCTTCAGCATCTAGACCTTCAGTTACCTCTTCATACTCTTCAACAGTATCTTCATCTTCTTCAGACTCACTGTCTTCCACTTCCCTCTTTTTGTTCTTTTCCAGGGCTACAAGCCTGGCTTGAAGTGCTTCAGCAAGCTCCTTCATCTTCCTCATCTCTCTGGCATGTTTTTCCTTCATCTCCTGCAATTCCCTTGCAGTACCAGTACCTTTCGGAGGCATTTTGTCAACCTCTCACTCCTCTACCTCTGTCCTTTCAGTGACAGAATCAACTCTACCTCTGCCCTTTCGGTGACAGAATCAACACACAACAGCCCAGACCTTTTGCTAAGCTCTGATACCACTATGATGCAGAGGCATCCACACTAAAACCTTGACATACAGCATGTATGTCCGCAACCCATCATCATCATCATATTTAACTTAACACTGTCAGCATCATCATATTTTCTCTGCCGACCGATATCCTCCTGCAGACAAACCTTCATCCTTTCGCCTGTCAGCAGCATCATCATATCCAGCTATCGGCAGCATCATCACATTCGGCAAGCGCAAACATCCTCCTGATGTCCACTGTTCATCTTACCGCCAACCTCTATCTTCAGCATCATGATGTTCAATATCATGTTCATCAGCAGGATATAAAATATCCTGTTCCTCCCATATATCCTGATGATGACACTTCATGCACCTTTCCTTTGATGCTTACGTCACCCCGATATCCTGATGATGATTATCCTAATGACGATGACGTCACATGCAGCTCCTTCAATATCCTGCTGTCAGCCAAACTTAACATTATCGGCTCGCGATGGTTTTATCAACCCGATCTTCTACCTTATGCCGATACGCTCCTCCTCGGCAACACCTGATGATGATCACCCTGATGCACATTTACTTTATGCAATCAACTGCATCATGCTCATCTCCACTTACTCGGATGACGCCCGAAGTAACTGCAGGATATACACAGAAATATCCTGATGATGCCGTTGTAACGAATTTTCCAACCTTAGCGAATTTTCAATCCGCTGAACCTCCTGGGGTGACCCGATCTACTTCCTGGACAACTTTCCAGACTCGAACTACCAGCACGACCTAGCACATACCCATGCTAGGGTTCTCAACACCTCTCGACCGCGATCCTGCAAACATGCACATGAACAAACACAAAATGCAGACTAAATCCTAAACTACTGTACATAGCCATTTCACCGATTCGACGAATCAACCGGTGGAATGGATCAGCGAATCCATGAAACCACCAGAACAGCAACTTGATTACACAAAGGAAATCAAGCAGAAAATGAACACAAATAGGATCTTTATTGATTTCAAAAGATGCAAATACAGTACTCTGTCTCACTCTCTGTCTCTCCTCTTCAATGCAATACTATATATAAAACCAACCGATCCTAATGCATAAATAGGATCTGCTTGTGAGTACTACCACTCGATTCCCAGCGGCTGGGAGCTTCCAAGCGGCTGGGAGGATCCAACCGAACATACAGCATAGCAGCTGTCCTAACAACCTAGCTAAAAATAGAAAAGTATGGTCAACATGACCTTATTACATGCATTGGTCTTATAAGACCTTCTTGGGAACATTAACCAGACCTATAACAAACTAACTGCCTCATGGAGGCCAGCTGTCAGGTAGGTGCTCCTGCACCAAGTTTTAGTGTCTCATAGGTAGGAACCGATTGACTTTTATTACAAAAATATGTAAGAGGGAAGAGAGCCCACCTCAACAATCTCTTATGAAAATTATGGGAAATAATTACAAACCAAGATGAATAGAAAATACCTGCAATTGCTTGAGAATATCTGCATTGTGACACTAAACAAATTGATTGTTGAAGAAATGTGTTCAAACATTTTTTACCTCAAGGAGGTTCTCTTGTGTTTCTTCCTTTTCATCTAACTCCCCCCCAAAATTCCTTTCATCTTCCCTTTTTCCCCGTGATGAAATTGCATGGTACTCATAAATTCCTAGCAGCCCCCTCTGTAATTTCTTCAAAACCTGCACCATTAAGACCCTAAAAAGAATTGTTCTGACCTTTTTCCAATCTTTCTCCCTGTGAAGAAATAAATACCTATATCTCTTCAACTACCATTTACATTTTACTACACCATAATCTATATTTGCCATCAAAAATATAATTATTAATGGTTAACTAATAAAATATTGTTATTGGAATTTATACATATTTTATTATATGATCATGTGCATCACTTGTTTATAACCATTAATATTCAAATAAAATATAGAACATAGAAAAATACATCCCTACAAATAGATCATAAGTCTAACATGGAGACACTAATAAATTAAACTATTAATAAAAAAATTATAAACATGATATCTCTTTCTTTATTAAAACAATATTAATTCCATAATACTAACATTCAGTTGATAAGCTTGATGTTACAAGTGGCCTGTTTTTTTTATTTATCAACAAAATGAATACTTCTTATTTTTGTAGCAATAATTAGCACTTCAATCTTGACAACTAATTAAATGAATTTAGTGTACAGGTTGTGACATACTGCCCCCTAAAACTTTGCATCGTCCTGATGCAAATTTACCCCATTGGATTGAGTAGAAATTCAAAACGATGCCAGGGTTTGATACCTATTTAATCACCCCCTTAAGCTTGCCCATCTGACATCGATATAAGCTCAGCTTATCACCCTAAGACAGATGGTCAGACCAAAAGGGTAAATCAAGTTCTAGAAGATTTGTTACAGATGTATTGCATGGATTAACAATACAAGCGGGAAGAGTATCTACCTCTTGTGGAGTTTGCCTATAATAACTCCTATCATTCTTCTATTAAAATATCTCCATTTGCAGCACTATACAGAAGAAGATGCTGAACTCCTATAAGTTGGGATAAGCTAGAAGATATGATTAGCATTGGTCCAAAAATGTTGTCAGAAATTGAAGAACATATCAAGATGATCATAAATAGATTAGTGGAAGAAAATGATAGACAAAAAATTTACATTGATGCCAAGCATATACCAAGGTGATTCTCAGTTGGAGAAAAAGTTTTTTTGAGGGTCAAGCCTCAGAAAAGTTTCGTAAAATTTGGAAATTCTTCCAAAGTAGCTCCTTGTTATGTAGGACCCTTCGAAGTTCTTGAAGTTATCAATCCAATTGTCTACATGATTCCTCTACCACTAGCCCTTGCTAGGATGCATAATGTTTTTCATGTTTCATATTTGAAAAAGTATATAACAAGTGATAATAATATTCTTGATTGGAATGCTTTACAGATACAATACCTAGGAGTGTTCATTGTCGAGCCTCTCAAGGTGCTTGAAGTTCGCAAGCTCTGCTTGCATAGCAAAGAGGTTACTCAGTGCAAGGTCCAGTGGGACTAGTATGTAGAGGATAGTACCACATGGGAAGATTAACATGATTTCTATCAGAGATTTCCTCATTTGTTTTATGCTTTTCAAAGTTAAACACAAAAGATTTATATTATTTTTTCAATACATTGGATCATCGAGGATGATGAATCCTATGTGGGGAGATATGTTCTAAGGAGCCAACTCCTTGTTAACAGAACAATACTAACTTGAATTTGAAAATATTGAGGAAATAAAAAATTTGATCAATAGATGCGGAAAAATGTAGATTCATAAAATTTTACTCAAGAAGTACTCAATAAATGTTATAGAGGTTAGACAAACTAGAACTCAGTTCTCTAAAATCATCAAGGCCTAAAAAGATCACCAATCTTAATCTAGTGAAGAGAGAAAGTACATGTAAACACAAGATAACATATAAGAACAACTAATCAACACATACCTTAAGTCTTTCATTACATCATGTATTAATTTCTAAAAACTTGCTTTTTCTCCGACGACTTATACTCTTATCGTTTGAACAAAACTAACTAGATAATCTTATGTTAATCTAGCGTAGAATTATTACACAAAAATTGAAGGTCACCATATTTATAGACGCTAAGAATCGAATTGTTTATTGTTCCTTTGAACCTAAGTACTAGAGGCTTCTTGTTATCTGACTTGCTCTATTATGTTTTCAAGATTTCAAAGTTAATTATAAAAGAACACCATATATCAAGGGGACCTGAGTACTGGGGGCATCCTTAGCCATCCAGACTACCTACATACCCTGTATCCATAGGATTAAGGTCCCCTTCAGATGCAACTGACACTGAGATTTGTGAATATGTAGTTCTATCTTGCACAATGTTTGATGCAACTGCGAGTGGGTATGCAACCCTTTCTAGGGTGATTCCCTTCCCCAGACAGTTCTTTGTCAGCTACCACCCACTTAGGTGAAACAAGGACGGAATTAAGTCCACTATCACAAACACCTAGAAGGGGTGTTTGTCATTTATCCCTAGTGTTGAGGAATCCCTATCAGGTGTCCACTCAAGGAATTAAGTTTACTTCCACAATTCAACTTGGGTATTCTAGTGACTAAGTCCATTCAAGATTCCCTAGTGCTTTCTGATCACCAAGATCTGCAAAGGTGAGGTGAGAGAATACGACAACTAAGTTTTCTTGTTTGGACTGGTTTTGTTGGCTAACACCATGCAAGTTTGTTCTAGAGATAGGTTTTCCACAACTTTAAATCATGCAACAAGATGTATAGCTTACCCAAAACATTAACATGTTATCATGATATACAGTTTACCATGAACAAACTAGGTTATACCAAAACATCTTCTAGATTTCTTCAAGGAGAATTTATAAGGCATAATAGATTTATCATAATTCAATCTACACAAGTAAGAGCTACAAAATATTTATTGAATTACATAGGGACCATTACTATTAGTAAGAACCTTCTTGTACTAAAACAAAAGACAGTCACTATAACATTTCAGCACGATAAGAGCACTTATTCAAAGAAGACATAAAATACAATAGAAACCTTATGTAGAGAAATGTAACAACTCTATCTACTTAACACCAATACACATAACAATGGAATGATAACTTAAGATAAAAGACATAATATATCTCTTTCCTACCTAATCATCGTTATATAAATGAATTAGTATCAAGAGTACAAAAAATAGAAATGATTCCATTCGATTTATGAAGAATATGAAATAAGGATTATCTCTACTCTAAATTTTACAAAATTTATGTCACAAAATATAAGATATTACATGCTCAAAATATAATAAACCAAAGAACTATAAGGTTAATTGCTACAAAAGGTAATGGAATCAAGATCTTACCATAGTCAAATGTTCCAACTTAGATCCCTAACTACTCCACAACCTACACTCAATTAGTTAGTCATATGCCTTCAAGTACATAAATAGAATTATCATAATACACAAGAAGTCACAACCCCTGGAGTTACCCATCAAATAGATTACTAACCACTAGTATCAGGGAGAGAGTATGCAATACAATGGTTGAACGCTTAACATCCAAAGTCTAATGCTAACCAATATCATAAGAGTCACATGAAATAGTGTATGACTAATTTCATAAGATGTATTTATGGTTTACTAAATTAGAAACTCACATACTAATGCTACTAAAGAATACATTAGGTAACTATAACTATTAACAATGCTTACAATAACTTATACAATTCGCTCGATACTAAAAGAGCATTTTAATTATAAATTCACAATATCTATGAGCCATTTATTTGATCTTAAAACATAATTGGGAAAATATGGTAATATTGTTGTGGCAATAGGTATAGGAATATGGATAATGTTTATAACACGACATACTTTTGTGTACCTAATTGACATGAATACTATATCTTCATTTTCTTTCAATAAAGGCGATCATTTGGAAACAAGAAGGAAATCAATTACTAAACCATGCATTTTCTATTAAATAATGATTTATGAATTTAGCATCAACCGATCTTATTCAAAAGTGCAATATTGAGCAAGAAAACGACTTGGAATTAAAATACACGCTCTAACCCAAGTCTCAAAATAATTCAATAAAAGAAAAGAGAATAATATTGTAAAACTTCACATAATTAATAGGAATTTAATTTCTACAAAATTTATCCAAAGAAGAAGAATTAAAACTTAATGGTTGAATGAGACCTTGATGAACCACTTCAAACAAATGTTGCTTAAGGGTATTATTATTGTTGACAAATTGACCTTCCTAATAATAGTTCCATGTGATTTTTTCAATCAACTCATGTGTATCCTTTATCATATCAATAGCATCACTATGAGTAGTTTCCATATTATTAATACCTTATTCAAGAAATTTAATTCTCAATATTATAACTTATATCCAATCCCTCAATGGAGAATTATCAACTCTATCTAAAATGCCTTCATTGTAATAAATTTGACCTTTGCCATCACCTTAATCTATGGAAGGTTATTTTAATGAATTTGTAGTTATTCTTTAAATTCATTTAGTATTCCTTGAGTAAGTCAAAATATTCCTTAGCTCTATTATAGAAATCCTTGGCTTCATTGATAATCTTTGATCTATATGTTAATAAATCATTTAACCAATACTTAGTGGCACTTGTAACACATTTCATCTCCTCTATAGGTGAAATCTCTTCTTGGGGAACTCTATCTAGAGTAACAATAGGAGCACTAAAGGATTGAATAGATCTAGCCCAATGTTTGATCTAGGAGGTTAAGTGCCTTACTTTCTCTTTCAAATCTTGCTTAGTTTTGTAATCTTAATCTATTCTTGAAACGACAAAGATGACAATTGTTTGTATATCATGAATGTTAGTATCCTTGTGTGTTTCCCTACATTAACCCTTATTTCCTTACACCTATAGTTGATCATTATGTGTGCATGGTTGACCTTCTTACATGTGTTGGCTATCCTGAGGACACCCTAATATTTATCATTGAGATACCAGTTAAATCTGTGGTAGTTGTATGAATCTGTTTTCTTGGTACATGTAGATAACACATGAATATAGGCTTATGAGTATCTACAACGATGCTGCTTTTTATTTGGATCCTAAAAATGCTGTGGAAGAATGGGAAAAATAATTATTTCCCTGCCACCATAGTGAAAAATTGCATTTGGTTTGATAAACATGCCCCAAGGAACAACTATTAGAGTTGTTAAGAACCTACGAGTACGTGTTGATTGCCCCACTGCAAATAAACTTATCTCCAAGATTGTTGGAGGAGATATTGTTGTGAGAGATGTGCAATGTTTCCATCATTTTAAACAGGGACAATTTTCTTGTGGGGATTATTGGTGATGCTAGATGAAGAAATCTGAAAATAGACTTCCACTATAATAATGTAGCGTCAGATCTCTAGTAATAATGAGGGGACATCCATCAAAGCATAATAGAAGGGGAATTTTTGTCAGACGTGGTAGCTGCAAGTGCCCTGGTAGAGATGCATACAACACGTGGGATTATGGACAAGACACGTGGACCATTTCACAAAATGCCTAAATAAATATGGTCTCATAACATGCCACGATTTCAGGATATATTCAAAATGAATTTGTTGAAAAATACTTATAAACTTTTAAGTAAATGCAACTGGTGTGTTATGCCCAACTCCTCAACCTTTACCAGCATCCTCCCTGCATAGCCCCAAATGGGAGCTTTGCAACCAGGTTATGGACATCCATCAAACAGAAGGGGGATTTTTGTTAGATATTATAGTTCGAAATGTTCTGGTAGACATGTATGCAAAATGTGGAATCATCGACAAAATCACGTGAACCTCACCTTTCAGTGTGTTAAAATCCTTCATACTCTGTTCATTTTTTTTTGCTTAGATTTGTTGATCCCTGCTTGGTGGTTTGAAGCTCATCAGCTATCTTATCTTTCTCTTGTTTCAGTTGCTTAGATATTTGTTTATAATGTTCCAACTCTTGAACAGTCGTGTGCAAGTCATCTGCAAGTTGTCTCTTTTTTTTCAATCAATATTTTTGTTTCTTTATTTGCTATGATCAACTATGATTCGATGAATTTGAACTGCTCATCTCTCTTCTTTTTATAGGAAGACTGAGCTACCACACAATGTTCTAGAGAATCCAGAAGGGAGGATTTTAAATTATCACATTTGACAGGGTGTGGATTGGAAAATTGGAAAGAATAAGATTTGGGTTTTTTTTATTGTGAATCGTTGGTCCACAACATGCCCTCTTTTGGGTGTTTGCAATGCAACTTGCTTTTCCCATTATCTGCTAGCCATCTTCTTCTTCACCAAATTTGCTGTTAATACTCTTATTTATCTAGATATTAGTTATTTGACCTGCTCTACAAATCCATATCACCAACATTTTCTTCTTTCAAGGTTGATCTCCTACAGACGCTTCATGGTTGCACAAGCAGTTTCTAATCATTAAGCTTAGTGTGGTAGGCTTTGGGTTTAGCACTTTTTCTTAGATTAATGGCTAATGATTCAAAAGTAGGAACTAAAACTTAAAAAATTAGGATTCACACATTCAGTTTGATCAGACGCTCGAGAACATCAAAGATCAGAAGCCCTAAAATCATTCCAAGCTGCTAAACAATTGAAATGTTCTTGAAGGCTTTACAAATTCTAACTTGGAAGCATTTGTCAATGAAAATAAAATAAAATAGTTTGTATCAATAGAGAGGCTACTAATGAGCTTAAATCGCAACAAAGGATAAATGGAAATAAAAAAACAAAACAAAGAAAGGATGATAATACAATACACTTATTAATGTCATTGTAGATAAAATATTAGATGTGCAAAAATCTAGTTGTATTTGGTTATTCAGGAAACATTGACTTCAAATTCATAAATTACCTCAGGCGCTGCTATCACAAGCTACTTCCTAGAATGATTGTGGCACCACCATTTTCCACCTTTCATCTTTTTCTTCTGCATAACAGTGCTGAATGGTGATACATTTGTTCTAATCCTTCCATCCCTCTAAATTACGCAGCTAAAATCAATATCTCCCCCCAGCTCCGTCCTCTCTCCCCTTCTATAAATTTGTTTGTCAGTTCCCTTTGGTAGTGGAGAATGACGGTTGCACAACCAAATCTGATTTGATCTTCTTTGAATTTGTCCACATTCCTTTCCTTCTTTTGCTCACACAACCACGCTAGGTTAACAGTTAAAATGTAATAACATTAGTATTATTTAATAATAATAATAATAATGTTTTAAGTAATGTTAATAGTTATAGTATTATTTAAAAATAATAACAATTATGATATAAAATTATAATTAAATTATAATAATAATCTAAATAAAAAATGTCATGATTAATTAATAGTAAAAAGAAGACCCTAAACAATAGTTTGGAGAATCAGTATCCACGGAGAATAATTATTAGTAATAATAGATATTACATTTTATGAATACTAGCATTTTAAAATTGCAAACAAATAGGGTCGTGACATATGTCACACCCCAAATCTTGACTATGTTTTACTTTTTACTTGCATGTAATTGGTAGTTGATTATACATGATTTAATGATTTGACGTAATGTGAAAATGTGACAATAAATCAATGGTATCATGAGTTTATGCTTATATGTTTATAATTAGACATGTGATTATATAATGTCATGAGTATTTATTCATAAGATATATGAAGTGACTAATGACACACTAATCACAGTTTGGTTGATTGCAAGTTGTAATCATCGGAGATAAGTGAATAGATGTATGGAAAGAATAGGTTGTTACCATCTAAGTATCTTGTTTTCACAATTGAGTGAACCCTCGTTGAGTTGGGTAAGTTGTACTCAACTCATTTGGTCTAAGTTGGTTTCGACTCAACAATTGTTGATTTGTCGTCAAGATCTCTTAATATAGATTTTTGTCAAGATTTAAGTCCGGAAAGTTTGACTGTCGACAAGGATTAGTCGATAGTCATTAGTTCTTGTGTGTTTGAATATAGATTATACTCAAGAGTGTATATATATATCTTGTTTTTGATAATTTCCAGTTGAAATTCCATTATGCTATCCTATTTATTTGTTTTTGATGTTTACACAAGATTGTACAGGGGGAGAATGCCTCGACCCCATTCACACATCTTGTCGAGCAATAAAAATGGCATTAGTATGTGTTGTATATGCAATGTTTTGTTGATATACGTATTCATATATTTAACATGAACTATAAGTATAACCTATACTTAATAGATGTTGAGTTTTAGAAGGAATGTGGTCTAGCTATCTATTCAATGCTAACTACCATGAGTCTTTATGAAAACTCAAATCTACTTCACTCCACGAAGGATTGGGAGTATGGAGTAGTGTTTCAAATTGATTGCAAGTGGTCTTTAATGCCCCTTAATCATTTGTTTTTTGCATGCCACCACCAAGAGCCTAGATAGTCTGGTTTTCAAGAAATTTAACCATGGGGGAGATAGTGGTTTTAAGCCTTTTAAGAGGCTATACGTGGAGGAGAGAGATATGGGTCATAATTGGCCTTAATAGAGCAAAATGGAAGAACTCTGTCAACACAGTGAGAGAGAGCTTGAGACTTGTTTATTGTGAGGATAGAGTTGAGAGTATTTGAGATATCATCTTCATAATAGATGTGTCCATTGATCTCACAAGAGAAGAAAGCTTGCTGCACAAGAGAGTTTCATAACAGCCAGTAATAGACTCAGATAGTATTGAAATAAGTTCTTCGGGTTTAGCAATTGAAAGAGAAGAAGGATAGTGTCTCATTAAAGAGAGAAGGAATATTATCGCACTACTTCGAACTCTATAGGTTCTTACAATCTTTAGAAAGCTTAAAGTTAATTTGAGAGCTTATGAATGTATTTGGCTATATGTTTTCTTTTATGTGTTTTAGGCCGATAGTTAAATATTGCTTATATATGCTTGAAGTTGATAGACCTTGTATGCTATTGCTTATATATATGCCCGAGTTTGATAAACCGTGTATACTATTGCTAAGTATATCAAGCCGATAGGCTTAGAGACTAATGTTGTGTATACAATTGAGTAAGGTTGAAAGGCTCTGTCATCTCTATGTATGAGTAAGGCCCAAAGGCTCTATTATCTTTGTGTAAGTATAAAAGGCCAAAAGGCTGATATCTCTGTGTAAATATGAGATCGATAGGCTCTGTTATCTTTGTGTATATATGAGGCCAATAGGCTAAGAAATCTGGTCACATCACCTTTAGATAATAAACTTTTGTCGGTCGAGAAGCTAAGAGATCTTAGTTTAATGTTCAAAACATAGAAAACCTCGCAGGCTGAAGAACAATGTTGCACATATCTATTGAAGGCCAAAAGCATTTATTCATAGTCAGTCAACAGTGACTAAATTGTTATGTAGGTTATGAGTTAGATCTTCATCTCTATAGTTGCCTTGATGACTCGGTAACACTTAAGCTATATGATCAAGATGCTTAAGGAGAAGCTTTTGAGTTCTATGATCATCTATCAGTATCTTTCTTCTATATTAGTGGTATAACAAGACAATATATATATATGTAAGAGCTAAGATTAAACTAGTTGAAGACTCTAGTATTAACCTAGAGGTAAGCTTGTAGGAATTGAGACATAGATAGGTTTTCTTTTCCAAGTTTTTATATAAATGATATTGTGTACTATCACAACTTAGTGATAGGTATCACTCATTCTTCAGTATATAGAAATGATGTAAATATCATTTGAAACACCTAAAGATGCTAAAAATGTATATATTGAGATATATGTATTCATCAAATATGACATGTATATTTGTTATATGCAAAGTTGATGTGTGTGAGTTCATATCCTTTTTTTAATCAAGAGTCGATGGACTCAAGAAGATCAAGTGGTTGAAATTATATTATTATATCATTGTTATAAATTTAACCTATCTAGGTTGAAAGATTGTAATTAATAAAATATTTAGTCATGATGATCTAATATTATTCATTAAAATCTAAACTAGGATATACCTCATGTACCTTATTTGTTCATGTTTTGAGAAACAATAGTATGACCAATACCCAAGTGGTCGAGAGTAGACTAGGGGTTATGATATTTATGTTATTTTATTAGAACTTATTAACTTTTGAAAATCAAGGGTATTTGATAATTCATTTTTAATGGGGTCAGAAAAGTCACAACTCTAGAATCAACCTAGAAGGGTTTAGAGATCTCAGAACTCTTAAGTCAGTTATGACTTTGTTTTAGTCTATTTGTGTGTTATGATCGATAGTTAATGGTAAAGAAAACCATAGCTTAAAACCATGTAAATTAGAACAGAGTCTAAATACTTAGATTAAGTTGAAACATGACTTATAGCACTTGAGTGCTTAATCTTTAAGTCAATGAGTAGAATGACATGAAGTCATAGACTTGAATGATTGTAAGAATACAATGAAGAACTCTCTGAAAGGTTAAATCTTCTAAGTCTATACATTGTTTATATCCTAGATTCAAGATTAAATTCTAAGTCAGATTGACTAGGAAATTAAGTTTAATCAAGATAATTTATGGATAGAGTTTTTAGTCAAAGCAAGTCAAACTGTAGGATGAAATAGTTTCCAAGTCAAGTTAGAGGTGTGTGAACACACTACTACTTTTATTACAAACATCTATTCATATAGAAACTTTGGCCAAAGTGACGCATTTGTCTCTGCATGCATTAGTCAGTTCTGTTAGACTTAGGGCATACAACTGAGAGGGGGGGTGAATCAGTTGTGCGAAACTTTCTCTTTTTAAACACTTGAATCTTCTTTAGTGATTAGCATAATATTAGTCATGAACTATAATGCATTCAAATCAAAAGCAGAAACATATCAACACGTATGACACCAAGATTTTGACGTGAAAAACCTGGTTAAGGGAAAAACCATGGGGTGATTAACCCAAGAATGTATTCTCTATTAGAAGAATAGAAAGAACAAAATGGCACATGCCAATTAGGGCTTACTGCTCGAGCACACTGCTCACAAGAGGCTCACTGCCTACAAGAGACACACTATCTAAAAAGGAATAAGTATCACCTTTATGAACTGGAGAATAGCATCTTCAACATGCTTAAATCAGTTCCATTTAAGCCCAATACTTCTACTCTACCTTTCGCACTTCTCTTCGCTACCACACACTCATCACCGCAAGATACACTACAAAATGAATTCACAATCCCTTATTTATACAAGGCATTGACTTAGGAACAATCATCTAAGTCAACAAACACCTACAAGAACATCTGCAAGACGTGTAATACATCTGGTCGGCTAGTCTCAAGAAGGACACCAATATCTGTGGTTATTCTTCAAATGCAAACTCTAACTTCAATGCAGACCACCAACATTAATTGGACATGATCCAACGATCATCATAACCTTCCCTGAATCATCAAAAATATCCGCACTTCATCATCCTACTGGAATTCTTCTCTCCTTCATCTGGAGCTACAAGAACACAGTCTGTCATCACTGTCACAAATGAATAGGCTCTTCCGGACCTTCAACCCACAAACTAATCTAGTTGATACTTCACAGGGACATCCTCAACACTCCCTTAGATCTGCAGAACGGGATAATGAAATACCGGATCTCACCGAACCTATCTATGGCACTCTGTCACCTCTGAACACCTGCTGGAACTGGTTCTACTTGAGCGATCATAACTTCTTCAGATCTTCATACGGACCTCTAAAATCTTGACTGGAGCATCTCAAGACTTATATCTACAAACCCTTTAAACTACATCTCTGATCCTCAACCTATTGAGGACTTTTACCTTCTTGTCATCACTGTTCTTCACTGTTCCTGATTGAGACTTATTTTCTCAATATCCTCAGCACATAGCTCATCTAATCCTTCTCATTAATGCAACATGAGTATGTTGAAATCAATGACAACACCGGTTAGGCCCATACTTGTAACAATCTCTTCCTTTGTCATTGATGGCGACATATGGTGTGAAAAACCATCAAGACAAGAACTTCTCCTTGTTGTTACAACTCCCCCTAGCAGCAACAACTATTCACATGTCTTCTCTCCCTTTGTTGCTCCTCCTTTGATCAACAACCACTTGTTTTTCACTATTCACATGTCTTCTCTCCCTTTGTTTCTCCCCCTTTGATCAACAACCACTTGTTTTTCACATGTCTTCTCTCCCCCTTTGACATCAATGGCAAAGCGCTCATACTTGTAACTTCACTACTTCATAACATACCAGCTGCTCCCCTTGAGTAGCAGCTCCCTTATTATCAATCCGGATACCAAGATATGACTGTTATATCCACCGGATTGATGCACATCAGTGCATCCTAGTTCATCACCGGAGGGGCAATAACCCCTAACTTCTCCCTGAGATACTCAAAAGAGTCCTTGGGAAGAGGTTTAGTAAAAATACCTACAAGCTGATCCTTGGAGGGCACATACTCCAATCTAACTTCACCCTTGTTCACTTGCTCTCTCAGAAAGTGAAACTTGATAGATATATGCTTAGTCTTAGAATGCAACACTGGATTCTTAGAAATATTTATTGCACTTGAATTATCACAGAAAATTGTGATAGGCTCCTCATATTCTACTTGAATATCTCTTAGCATCTGCTTCATCCACAAAACTTGAGTGCAGCTTCCTACTGCTGCAATGTATTCTGCTTTAGTTGTAGACAGGGATATTGCCTCTTATTTCTTGCTCAGCCAAGAAACCAACCTTTTTCCCAAAAAGAATGTTCCTCCACTTGTACTCTTCCTATCATCCACATCTCCTGCCCAATCTACATCTGTATATGCATGAAGAGAAAAATTATGATCTCTAGGATACCACAGACCATACTCAACTATTCCTTTTAAGTACCTAAAAATTCTTTTGATTGCCATGACATGAGATTCTCTGGGATCAGCCTGGAATCTCACCACAAGACCAATAGCTTGCATTATATCTGGTCTAGTTTGAGTGAGATACAATAATCTTTCAATCATTGATCTGTACTTTGTCTGATTTGTCTTAGGAGAGTCATCATCTTTGCTCAACTTACATCCAGTTGCCATGGGAGTGTTCATTGGCTTTGAATCTTCCATTCCAAATTTCCTCAACAATTCTTTCACATATTTGGTCTGAGAGATAAAGATTCCTTTCTTTATCTGAGTAATTTGCAGACCCAAGAAGAAATTCATTTCACCGAGCATTGACATTTCAAACTCACTTTTCATTTGATTTGCAAAGGTTTTACACATACTATCTCTTCCTCCAAAGATGATATCATCAACAAATACTTCAACAATCAAGATGTTTTCATGATCAATTTTGAAATATAGGTTACTATCAGCAATACCTTTGTTGAAACCAATCTTCAAAAGATGTTTGTCCAGTCTTTCATACCATGTTCTTGGGGCTTGCTTTAGACCATACAGTGCCTTCTTTAATTTGCAGACCATATCACCATGCTCAGATAACTGAAATCCATCCAGTTGTTCAATGTACACTTCTTCTTCTAAGTCACCATTCAGGAAAGTAGATTTGACATCCATCTGATACACCTTGAAATCCTTGAAGGCAGCAAATGCAAGAAATAATCTGACTGCTTCAATTCTTGCCACCGGAGCAAAGGTTTCTTCAAAATCAATTCCTTCTATTTGAGAGTAGCCTTTGCAGACCAATCTGGCTTTATTTTTTATTACTTCATCAACTTCATTTAGTTTGTTCCAGAAGACCCATTTGATTCCAATCACATTCTTGTTTCTAGGTCTGGGAACAAGATCCCAAGTGTGATTTTTCTCAATTTGCATCAACTCTTCCTCCATTGCTTTGGTCCAATTTTCATCATTGCAGGCTTCATTTATTGTCTTAGCTTCAATCTTTGAAATCAAATAATATTCATCTGAAGTTTGAGCAATTTTCCTTCTAGTTTACACACCTTTGCTTTTTTCACCTATGATCTGATCTTCAGAGTGGTTCAGTCTTACATACCTTGGAACTTTGGGAGTTTCTTGCACTTCTGCTTCTTGATCAGGCTCATTCAGACCTATCTCTTCTTCTTGATTTACCAGATCAGTCTGAATCTGACTTTCAGGAGAGGATTGAGCTCCTTGAACCAGAACACCATTCTGATCATCTTCATCATACTCATAAAACCTTGAGGGTTTCTCTATTCCCTCATCAACCTTCACATTTGTACTTTCTATCATCTTTCTTAGTCTCTTGTTATAACACTGGTATGCTTTGCTTTGAGTAGAGTAACCTAAGAATATTCCTTCATCACTTCTAGCATCAAACTTGCCTAAATCTTCATCTCTTTTGATGTAACACTTTCTACCAAAGACTCTAAAATATCTTACAATAGGAGTAATGCCAAACCAGAGTTCATAAGGGGTCTTACCGGTATTGCTTTTGATTTGAACTCGATTAAGAGTATAGACTACAGTGCTGATAGCTTCTCTCCAATAGATCTAAGGAACATTTGCTTCCATCATCATAGTCCTAGATGCTTCCTGGATGGTCCGGTTCTTTCTCTCCACTACTCCATTCTGCTGTGGAGTCCTCAGAGCAGACAACTGTCTCTTAATTCCATGTTTCTCACAGAATTCTATGAACTCATTGTATGTGAATTCTTCACCTCTATCAGACCTCAGACATTTCAACTTTATTCCTATTTCATTCTCTACCATAGCCTTGAATATTTTGAATTTCTCAAGAGCTTCTGATTTCTCCTTTAGAAAGGTTACCCACATCATCCAGGAATAGTCATCTATTAGCAGCATGAAGTATCTATCACCTTGAATACTTCTGGTTCTTACCAGACCACAAAGATCAGTGTGAACTAAGTCCAATAGTCTAGTAGAAGACAGTTCCTTGCTTTTCAATGTGACTCTGCTCATCTTACCCAACTGACATTCCTTGCACAAGCTATTAGTCAGTTTCACCAATTTTGGAAGATCTCTTACAGCCTGAGTATTGCTTATCTTGATGATATTATCAAAGTTCACATGACACATCCTTCTATGCCATAACCAACTCTGATCAACTTGAACAAATAAGCAGCTTTTACTAGTACCAACCAAGTGGAAGATATTACCTGTAGTTTGAGTACTGGCTGTAATCTCTGTTCCAGATCTTTCAAAGATTTTGCATTTTCCATCCTTGAATCAGAGATCATAGCCTCTATCCACCAATTGTCCAACACTGAGAAGATTGTGCTTCAAACCTTCAACATACAGTACATTACTAGTTTTGTTTCTTCCATTAAAAGAAATAGTTCCTCTTCCTCTGATTCTACCAGCATAATTATCACCAAACTTCACCACTCCTCCTTCATACCTTTCCAAATCTATGAACTTATTCTTGTCACTTGTCATGTGGTGAGAGCAACCACTGTCAATAACCTAATTATTCTTTTCTTCAACTTGGGTGGCCAGAGCTCTTTCTACAACTTTATGATTGATAGATACAGAGGATATTGGTTCTTCTTCCTTGATGGCAATAAACACCCATTCACTTCCAGATTTGTTTCCTGTCTCTGATTCATCATCTGTTACTCCTTCATTATCATCTTCTTCATGAACATAGTAACAATTCTTTTGGAACCTTGATCTGTTAGGATTTGGCTTTGAAAATATTTCCAGACATTTTGAGGCAAAATGACCAATCTTATTGCAGTTAAAACACTTAAAAGGAAACTTTCCTTCATACTTACCGGATCCTCTTGGCAGTCTGTTTGCAATGAGGGCTTCAAGTTGAGCAATTTCTACTTCTTCTTCTTCCAGGTCTTTTCTTGCTTTTTCATACCATGACAATTTCCTTGATGAGTTCTCTTCCAGATCAAATCCTTGTTTACCTTTCACAGAGGCACTGGCTTTGAATGCAGATTCAGTTTTGGGGGGATCATCTCCAAATTCGGTCATTTCAAAAGCAGCCAGTTTGCCATCCAATTGGTCTCTTGTGACAGTTGTATGGGCTCTGAATTCATCAATGGCAGTAACCTTGATTTTGTAAGAGGCCAGAAGGGATCTGAGAATCTTACCAACAATCTCATTTTCATCCAAGACTCCACTAGAATTTCTAATTCCACAAACTAGATCATTCACTCTTGGCATAAAAATGGTAATATTTTCATCATCTCTCATCTTCAGTTTTTCAAATTTCCCTTTTAGACTCTGTAACCTTGCACATTTAACATACTCATCTCCTTCATGCAGAAGTTCCAGTTTAATCCAGATCTCATAGGCAGTTGGTAGGTCAATAACATTTGAGAGCTCCGAGTCAGTTAATGCGCTTAGAAGAGCCTCTTTGGTCTGCAGATTGTTTTCAGCATCTGTGATTTCATTTAGGGTTGTCAGACCACCCTGTGGAGGTACATACGCTTTTGTGACCATGGACTAGTCCACCTTTCCCATACACTGCAAGTGACATTTCATGTGACCTTTCTAAAGAGAAAAGTTGGTTCCATCAAACTTCAGACTATCCTTCTTGTATGATGACATCCTGGATCTCCTCAAGCGGTTAAGCTCCTTTTAGAGGAACTTAGCTCTGATACCAATTGTTAGACTTAGGGCATACAACTGAGAGGGGGGGTGAATCAGTTGTGCGACAATTTCTCTTTTTAAACACTTGAATCTTCTTTAGTGATTAGCATAATATTAATCATAAACCATAAGGCATTCAAATCAAAAGCAGAAACATATCAACACATATGACACCAAGATTTTGACGTGGAAAACATGGTTAAGGGAAAAACCACGGGGTGATTAACCCAAGAATGTATTCTCTATTAGAAGAATAGAAAGAACAAAATGGCACATGCCAATTAGGGCTCACTGCCCGAGCACACTGCTCACAAGAGGCTCACTACCTACAAGAGACACACTATCTACAAAGGAATAAGTATCACCTTTATGAACTGGAGAATAGCATCTTCAGCATGCTTGAATCAGTTCCATTTAAGCCCAATACTTCTGCTCTACCTTTCGCACTTCTCTTCGCTACCACAAACTCATCACCGCAAGACACACTACAAAATGAATTCACAATCCCTTATTTATACAAGGCATCGACTTAGGAACAATCATCTAAGTTGGCAAACACCTACAAGAACATCTGCAAGACATGTAATACATCTGGTTGGCTAGTCTCAAGAAGAACACCAATATCCGTGGTTATTCTTCAAATGAAAACTCTAACTTCAATGCGAACCACCAACATTAACTGGACATGATTAAACGATCATCATAACCTTCCCTGAATCATCAAAAACATCCGCACTTCATCATCCTACTGGAATTCTTCTCTCCTTCATCTGAAGCTACAAGAACACAGTCTGTCATCACCGTCACAAATGAATAGGCTCTTCCGGACCTTCAACCCATGAACTAATCTAGTTGATACTTCACAGGGACATCCTCAACACTCCTCAGATCCACAGAATGGGATAATGAAATATTGGATCTCACCGGACCTATCTGTGGCACTTTGTCACCTCTGAACACCTGCCGAAACCAGTTCTACTTGCATGACCATAACTTCTTCAGATCTTCATGCAGACCTCTGAAATCTTGACTAGAGCATCTCAAGACTTATATCTACAAACCCTTTAAACTGCATCCTCTGATCCTCAACCTATTGAGGACTTTTACCTTCTTGTCATCACTGTTCTTCACTGTTCCTGATTGAGACTTATTTTCTCAATATCCTCAGCACACAGCTCATCTAATCCTTCTCATTAATGCAACATGAGTATGTTGACATCAATGACAACACCGGTTAGGCCCATACTTGCAATAGGTTCACCATGTCTAGATGATGTGACCTGTCAGTATGATCATACTTAGCTAGAAGATTGTCTAGAGTTGTATGGTCGATTGAGTTACATAAGACACAACACTAGAATTCAGATGGAAACTTGTTGGTTCTCTATTTTTATACACTTTGTGAAGGGTAGGGCCACTTCCAGGAAGGAAAGTGTGTGGGGACCGCTGGTCTATGGATGGAGGTAAAGCACTTGGATGATGCTCTCCCTCTATAGTAGAAGACTCGCTGAGACTTGAGTGATAGATATCAAGATTCTAGATGTAGTGTACTTTATGACTAACATATGATTATCAAACTTGTGTAAACTTGTTCATATTTCTAAGTGCAAAATATTTGTAAATGTAAAGTGAAATGATTTCACTTTGATTTATCTTTGAATATATATTGTGATTTTCTATAAAGCCTCACAAATCATGTAAAAGCATTTAAACCAACTCAAAAGTAAATGAAGTAAATAATCTGCTTAAATACAACATTGCAATAACCAAAACCAAAAAGAAGTAAATAATCCACTTAGATATAACTTTCAAAGATAAAAGATGCAATTAATCCACTTAATCACAATATCTCAAATAACAAATAATCTTACAAATATGAATCTCAATGTCAATAAATCTTACATATTCACATGCTTAATCTAGGTAACAAGCACAATAAAATAATATACATAAATACTTTGGCAAGCGTGCCATAATACATCCAAAATAGGTACAATAAACAAGTACATCAATAATAAATAAATCAAATACACTCTCCAGCTGCACAAACCAAGTGGTCCACCACCTGCAAGCCGAGAGACAAGAACATGGCTTAGGTGCTTTTCCACCCAACCATGAAGTATTTACACTTCCCCAGATCCCTTCCTGAAATGAAGGAAACCCAGCCCTACATGAAATGTCTAGCTACCTAGTAACAACTATAGAAGGGAACACCCGATGCAACCCTGATGTTTGAATGAGCAATTCTACGTAATGAAAAGCAAATTGTCTCACAACAGGATGTGGCAGAGATATCAATAAATAAGTTTACTAGACAATAAACATCTATTTCAATGTCATTCTGATTAGATCTAATCATTTAAGTAACCTGGTCAATTCCTAAAAAGAGGAAAAGCCATGTTTGAATATCCACATTTGGCATCCTAGTCCCAAAAGTAACCCAATACATTACTATATAAAACTACTTCTTTCCCCAAGAAGCAAGAAAATAAGTAAAGAATCACAAATTCAAGGTTTCTAATAAATCAATACAATCCCTTTCCCAAAACATCAATTAAGGAAAAATACACTTTCAAGCAATGAACAATCTTTAGTTCATACAATTGAAATCATAATTTTATCCATTTGATATAGTTTCTAATCTTGTATTTCAGTCACAATGTCTTCAATAATAGTCATTCTAAGATATTAATCTATCTTCCTGTTATTTCTGTGACAGGAAGTTTTAAAAACAATAAAAATAGTCTTCCTATCGCTGCTATGACAGGAACTATTGCAGTAATAAGAAAGAACACAGAACATAGTTTAATCTAATTTTTGGTCATAAAAACACTAAAATCTCATTCTCAGATTGTTCTAACTTACTGTCATTTGGGTGACAGGAAACTAATCTATTAAGCATATAGTTTAAGCACATACATTTCTCTATAATCTTCCTGTCACTGTGGCAACAAGAGATGTGGTAGAATCTAATAAATAATAAATAAAGAACTGTATTTGTAATCTGATTTCTATCATTCTAAGTTAATGGTTTAAAAATTGTGTTTTGGACAACAATTTCAATACTGAAAAATGTTTACCGGAACTGGTATTGTCATCTAAGTTTTGATCAACAATTTCATAAGGAAAAGGTATCTACAGGAATATGGTAGTCTTATCTAAATCTTTTTAAGAGTTTGAGTTTTATCAAAGAAAGGTTGATTTGCTAATTTGTCATTGTTTTCGTCCAATATAAAAAGAAAAGCAGTCATACTAATGTTTGATAGTGAGAACCTAACAGTGATATGTAGGTTTGTATTAGTTTTCAATCAGTTTAAGAACTAGATCTAGAATCAACAAGATATTCAACTTGGTTTTTGATAGCCACAATTAAAAGAAGGAAAGACAAATATCAAAAATCCCATGACCAGTCAAGGTTAAGGTGTAGTAAGAATGACTGGATCGATCCAATCATGAAATGGGCCAAGAAAAGGTAGCCAAACGGCCTAAAGAAGGTGTCCAACATGCCCACGCCCAGCCTGAAAGCCAGCTGGCCAAAAAAGTCAACGACCTTAAGGCAAGTCAACGGCCAGCATGGAAAGCAATTTCCTTGCAAAAATGGCCAAAAGAAATAAGTGGCCAGGAAGATAAGAGAAATGACCAGGCAAATGAAATAGAGATGGCTAGTATAAACAAGGAATGACCAAACACATGCAGTGGTCCACCACATAGCCAAATCAACGTAATTTTTAGGAGGCAGAAACATAAATTTAAAAACCTAGAAAGAGTAGTCGGCTTGAAGAAGAATCTGCATAAGAAGTGGTTGCCTTCTCTTTCTCTCTTGTCCCAGTTCCAATTCTCCTTCCTATCGCTTAGGTAAAAACAGTTCTCTTTACAATTTGTGGGTCCTTTCTCAGCTGAGTGATCTGCTCTTTTAACAAAGTTCTTTTTTTATTTTTTGGTGGTCAAAGATTAGGTTTAGAAATGAAATTTTTATTTCAGTTTGCATGAATAATCAACCAATGGAATTAGAGAAAATAAAATGCTATTTAGAACAATAATATAATATCTTTGCAGCTTACTGTCGTATGGATGACAAGAAACCTATTTTAATTCTTTTGTTCTTGTTCTAAATATAATATTACTATTTTTAATATAATTTAACTATTGTTATTAAAACAAATCCAATTAAATAATCAAAGGAGAAATGCAATATAATATTGCATATTTATCTATATATATAGGGACATATTGTCTTCCAAACATCTTATAAACAATATTTTATTATTTAATTAAATAACACAAAATACATCATTTGAATATATTTTGAAAAGATATTAAGTTAAAGTAATCACATCATGTATTTGAAAATGATTAATAACCACGCATTAATGCAATCAAAGCCATTCAATAATGCATATGCAACTACGTGATGTGTGTGATTGCATCAGGGTAATCCATCCATCAGTTCTTGCCAAGTGGCTAGATCATCTCTACCTTGGCCATGCTCTTGTCTTCGACGAGTACCTGCATCCATTTGTACTCAACTCGACGTCAATAGGTTAGTGTCTCCAAAACATAGCTGAAGCAAATCATTACATTTACATCAATATTACTTAACATCTAAAACGTTTTCCAATTTTCATCAATATAACTCATAATAATTGCCTCCATGTATACAAAATTACTTAAAGTAAAGTCAATCACAATAAATGTTCACTAAACTAGAATAATCATATTGTTCATAAAAATGAGACGTGAGATCCTTCCCCACTTGGAAGAGACATTGTCCCAATGTCTTATTAAACATCAAAACAATAAAGTGTCCATCAACTACCAATAAGGTATCAATGTGTCATAAAACAATAACATCAACTCAAAATATCAAAAGATCATAATCAACAACTCAAAGTATCAAAGCATAACTGAACTCAAAGTATCTCAAACAATAATCATACTCAAGTATCATAATCCATGCATGAATAAGAAATCTATGCTATATCCTCAAATGAGGAAAAGATCTATTAATCTCCTTTGCATCCTCCCATGTAGCACTGTCATTAGAATACTAATCCCATTGGACCTTATATTGCACTACATCTCTGCTACGCAACTTAATGTTGTGGTTCCCCAGAATTTGAGTAGGCTCCACTAGCACCACTCCTGGATCCTAAACCTGTAAAGCACACCAATCAAGAATATGTGATGCATTAGGATGATAAAGCTTGAGTAAAGACACATGAAAAACATTATGGATTCTGGCAAGTGCAGGCAGGAGAGCAAGTCTGTAAGCTAGAAGATTAATCACTTCTAGAACTTCGAATGGTCCTGTAAAACAAGGAGCAAGTTTGGATGCTTTTCTAAATGATACTGAACTCTTATGAGGTCTGACCCTCAAAAAGACTTTGTCACCAACTAAAAACTGTCTAGGAGTTCTATTCTTATCTACATAACTCTTTTGACAATCTAAAGCTTGCTTCAACTTTTCCTTGATCAACTTCATTTGATCATCCATTTCTCTTAATATTTCAGGACCAATCACAATTTTGTCCTCCACCCTATCCCAACTGATAGGTGTTCAACACCTACGCCCATAAAGAGCTTTGAAAGGTGCCATTCCCAAAGATGCATGGTATGAATTGTTATATGCAAACTCAACCAATGGAAGGTACTCCTCCCATTTATACTACTAATCCATACAATAAATTATGAGGTCTTCTACCACCTGATTAACTCTTTCTATTTGACCATCCATTTGAGGATGATAAGCTAAACTAAAATTCAACTTTGTACTCAAAGTTGCATTAAGAGTTGTCCAAAATCTAGATGTCATGCGAGTGTCTTGATATGAAATGATCATTGTTATCAATCAGATATGCACCCTATGCTAAGCTTATAGAATACTTAGCTATCTGTTGACACATGGAAACACTCTCAAGATGTGGGTTTCCTATGGCAAGAGTGAATCTCCAGAGAGAGCTAGTTCTCCTTATGATTCTTCTAAACTATTGACTTGTCTGAAAAAATGGATGAGAGAGGTATACTAAAATAAATAACTAAAATGAATTTTTAAGGTGATGTACCAACACTAAAGTCCTATCAGATCTTACTCATAGTCAGACTATGTACTCATTATTCCTTCAGTTATAGAGCAGCAGTTTTCCTTCACTTTTGCCACTATTTTTTGCAAGATTGATTTGATATTGCATTGTGATAAGTATTTATCCTCTGTTTTGTCTCAATTTTGTGATATATATGCAAATATTTTGCTTGGTTCAGGTTCCATGTTGTGTTTTGATTAAACCTTCATGCGAAATATTTATGAATTAGGTAGAATCAAGTGTTGTGAAGATTAAAGTTCTATAGTATGATTGTGAGTAAGATCTAATAGGAGTTTAGTGTTGGTGCATCACTTTAGAAATTCATTTTAGTTATTTATTTTAGTATACCTCTCTCATCCCTTTTCTCAGACAAGTCATTAGATTAGAAAATCTTAAGGAGAACCAGCTCACTCTAGAGATTCACTCTCACTATAGGAAACCCACATCTTGAGAGTGTTTCTATGTGTCAATAGATAGCTAAGTCTTTTGTAAGCTTAGCATAGGGTGCATATCTTATTGATAATAGTTTTTGGCACACCTGGTGGGACAAAAGCACATTGTTTTCTTTGCTGTTTGGTATGCACAACAAGGTTGCAGCCTTTCAGAGGTAAAAACAACATACTTGTCCACTCAAATCTCTGATTTTCAAGTAGATCTAGTGAATAGCACATGAAGAAGGTCACATACTGAAGGATCGGGTGTTTCTTTAGTATCAATAGCCTTTGGAGGCAAAATTATCAAACACCCTGGCAACTCTAAGTAAATGCCCAGACCGTATCCTTTTGTTGCATTTAATGGGGGCAACCTGTTACAACTTGTCCAGCATGACAATATTCCAGCTATAGCCCTTAAAGGTCTACCATATTTCATCAGAGAAGATCACACCATAGTTGTTGAGCACATTCAGGATGTGGCAACCCTGTGTTTAGTACATAATGTTACCTAGGAGAACATAACAATCAGATTATTGGCTACATCACTAAAGAGCTAAGCTTTGCAATGGTTTAGAGGACTCACAGTAGGCTCAATCATGTCATGGGATGATCTAGGAGATGGATTGCACAAACATTTTGAGGACAAATATGATCTTTTGTCTCTACTACAACAATTGAGTACCATCAAGAGGGTTCCTCACGAGCACATGATAGACTTTAACTACCATTTCCAGAAGACTTGGGGTAGGATCCCCACGACGGTAAGGCCTACACCACAACATGCCTATTTATTCTATCTTAGAGCTTTAAATAGCAAAATTTCTATTATGATTCAGTCTCTGGGTGGATCTACCCTTCTCGATGCTTTTGAGATTGCTGTTAGAGTAGAAAACTACCTTATTCTAGTAGGGAAAATAGCCCCAAGGCCTCCCTTACCCATTTTTCCACAAATCTAGCCACCTGTGCCCATGGTAGTTCCCCTTTTGGCTATTGTCCCAGCTGTTCTAGCCCTAGGACACTAGGCTGCTACTCAAGAGACTGTTGTTCCAGTCCAGACTCAAGAATTCCAATAGCTTCAAAACACAATTAACAATATGACAAATGAGTTTGTTAATTTCAAGAGGCAAATCAATCAAGAACATAAGCCTTACCAAGCCCCGTACTAGCCCAATCAACAAAATAGACCACCTTTCCAAATAGATCCATAGGGTCCAAGAAGAGATTATAACCCTAAGGTGGTTTTCATGAATTAGCAAAGCACTAAATTTTGGGATCTGAATTATCTCCAAGGCCAAGAGATGGGTTTTGAATGCAAACAGACTTCCCAGGAAATCAAAATCCTGAGTTTTAGAAGTTCTAATTTTGCTCAGGAGCCTGTCTGCATTGAAGACCAGTCGATTAGTCCTCAGTTTCACCCATATCAAGAACCCAAACTAATCGAAATCACAAAGTTCAAGCCAAAAGTTGAAAGATCAAATAGAGAGCAAGAGGTTGTTGTTGTTTATGCTACAACCCCAGCTGATTATGAGCATAATGAATGTGTAAAGGAAGTTGATTCAAACTTGCTCCTAAACTCGTTGCATTTTGATTCATTTGTCAAGTTTTCTGATGCTTTTTATAAGATGAATCAGAGTAGGATGCAGAGATTTGAAGGTGAAAGTCTTCAATTGCAAAGACACATTGCTTAGGTTCAAATGGAGAATAGATTAGAAAATGGATATGATTCAGTTTTCTTGTTTGATCAACTGCCTGCTTATGTTGGTGATGATGAAGACAACATGCAGGAATTCCATTTATCAGCTGATTCAAGATAGCCAGAAGGTGTTGCATAAAGTCTTGTATTATTGTTTCGTAAAGGCAATAATGAGATTGGGGCCTCGGTACAGTTTAAAGAGCAAAGGGGTAGTTTCATTTCTGAATCTAGCATGCTTGTTTTGCATTAAAATCCTGAGCATAAGGTTAAATTAGATCAGATTCTTTATGAGGATGAAGCATATTTTTTGTTCTTAGAGCTCCCATTGTACTGTAATGAAGAAGCTGTCATGAACAAGACTAGGGCATCTTTCATTGATGAGCAATCAAGTCTATCAGCCAAAGATAATCAACCTATCCAAGACAACTTCATATTTGATTGTTAGGATCATGACTGTTTAGCTTGCAAAGAGCTTGCCACTCTGTTGATTTCTTGCAGTAGTCAAAATCCCAAGCTAGTAGATGATGAGGATGATAAACAGTATGAAGAGAATCAGTTAGGTAATGTATAGATTTGGGAAGAATCCAGTGAATACAACCATGACACAATTGAGCTTGAAACTGATGCTATGCAAATTGATGGTATGTTGAAAGAGGTTAGTTTGTTATTTGACCACTTACCTTCATCCATTGGAAAAGATATTGCAGTTTCAGAATGTTCTTCATTGACTAACAATGTGTATTTTGAGCCTAATCCAACATTGGCTAAGAGCATATTAAGAGTTGATAGCTTTGACAAGCTGTTAGCAACCCTGATAGAGGAAGATGGCTCGTTGACTATGGAAGAAGTAACATGGCAGGTTATCATGCAAACTGATCATGATGCTATTGTTAACAATCATTCAGATTGTTTTCTCCCAGATCCAACACTTTTGAGGGGGTGTCCTATTAGATATCTGGTTGGGTTGGCAGCCAACAAAAAGGAGCAGCCTCATAGTGACATTGATTTGGATCATCCAGTAGGGTACCTGGTTGAACATTATCAATTTACTTGTTCATTTGATTAGTTTTATAGACAAAGATGGGTAAGTAACTGTATGTTTCTACTCAGAGAGGTGTTGTAGCTATTTGATGGCTACTTGTTTTTATTCCACCTCTTATGATCAAGTTACAAGTTTATGGAGTATTGTAGATTGTGGAGAAACGACAGTTATTTTCTTGAACCTGTGAATGGTTTTCTTTGACCATCAATTTTGGGCTGGTTAGAGTAGTGTTGTTGTTAATAAGTGCTTCACGCACATTTCTTTTTAGATTAGTTTTGTTTCCCTAAGTGTTGTTGCACAAGTTTTTCTAGCCACTAGGGTCTGTTAGTTTGTTTTCAGTTTGGTTAGTTTAGTTTTCTATTGCTATTTGAACTAGTTGGAGAGCTAAATTTTAGTGTTTTCTGGGTTTGAGAAGAGCAGAGTATGACTCAATGCCCAATGGATATTCAAGGCAACTAATCTGATGCTTAGTAGGCAAGCATGTAACAGAAGTCACCAGAAATTTTACCATTTTTTCACCACAGCTCAAAAATTGGCAGAGCTGGTATATTGTTCATTTTAAGGTGAAAATTTTCAATTTATTTCTACCTTGCTTAAGCCTTTACACGTATTGATTTTATAAGAAGTTTAGTTGTGATAGTACAAGGGATGCATGAGGTTTACAGTTCAGTTGTGTAACAGAAGGAGGATCAGTTTCATCATTCATTGCATTTTAGAACATTCACAGGAGAGAAAAGTATTTCATTCACTACAATGATTATTCGTTTACAAATGAAGTACATAAAAGGATACACATTGCATTGAAAGAAATGATGACAAATCAAATGTCCCACACAAGCCGTGGGTATAGCTGAGCCAACACAGACATATAAAGTGCACTATACAGTTGAAGATGGAAAGAGAAAATAGCATATAGTGAGAAGCATATCCATCATTGCCTGATATGTTCAACGTTGGTCTCTGATGCCTTCTGTCCTTGCTCCTGATCTCTGATAGGAACCTGCAAAAAATTGGAAAAGAAACATGTTAGAGCTCCAGATATGATTCACACTACATATTTCATAAACAAATGATATAATGCACCTCCTATGATGCATTGAATCAGATATAGATCATTCACATACAGAAGAGGAATTGAAAATGAAACAATCTTTGAACTTCATTAGTTAAATCTAATCTGTTTGTTTCATGTGCAGGTATAGGTGAAGTCATGAAGTTGTTTTGAAGACATATCAACACGTGGTATAAAATGGGTTCCCACAAGGGTTGAGCCCAGCATGTTGCCTCTAATTCTCATAGGGGATGGATTGTAAATACATCATATTGCTCAATCAAATCAATTAAAATGAAAGAGTACAATATCAATCTGATACTTACAGTTCAAGTCATGATGAAATGCAAGTATTAAATTGACTTGAACTCGTAAAGAACAAACATCATTTTATTTATTATTGAACAAATTGAAGAGTGTAGATGGACAACCATCAAGAAACTACATTTGTATGCCATATGATAGAAGGGATTTGATCAAAATAAATAAATACAAATCAGTTGCAAGAAGAACAACTATCTTGTATGAGTGAAACCATTGTCAAAATCAAATGTGAGAGATAGTCAACCATAGATTATATGCCACATGAAGTGTACATTTAAACCACTATTATAAAGGGTAGTCCATGAGATAGGTAGGACAACCAAACACCATTTCAACATCAACTGAAATATGTTATCATCAAAAGCTTACAACCATACCAATCCACAGTCAGCATAATGCCTAAGCAACAAGTCAAAGGGGAAATATGAACATATCAGTTGGAAGATGGCAGGAAGGAGTACAACCTCAATGTTCATGTATATCAACTAGAGGTATAAAGAAAGTAGCATGTGTGCCATCTCTTTCAATTTCATCATGGAGAACAGTTGTCACAAAGGAAACAGTATGAATGTCAGGATGCAGTGAGAGCAGAAAAAGAAGTGAGACTGAGGTCTTTCTCATAATGTCATCAGCTAATGCCATTAAAATACATGCTATAAGATATAGTTGTAAGCTAGGGTGCAATGCAAATGCCATGACAAATGAAGAATATGCCAACTACAACTAATAGAAAGAGGAGGACAAGCTACAAGAGACTACTGTAAACAATGCTTGTTTGAGGAAATAGCACATAAAGTGTCCACACGTATCTATAGGAGGTAAGTGTGTGTTATCTCTATTGATCATGAGCATTCAGATTGCATATTTAGTGTCAAGATACCATAGGTGATGCTAAGTGCTACAGATGTGGGGCTCTATTAGCCAAAGAAAAAACATCAATATCCATGTCACATTCTACAGGAGGATTCAAGAGAAAGAGAATAACATGTTGCTAGCTGATACATTTCATCATGTCACTAGTGCAGATCAAATGTTCACATATAGTTATAAAAGAAGAGCATATATTGTTGAAGGATTATGAGGTCTAAGGATGCAGGTGTTACAGTTACAGATAATGAAGATGCTATTTGTAATTCAGATAGTTAAAAAGGAGATACTCAGAACTGGTAATATAGGGCCACGGCCCCTCAAATGCAAAGTTTTCCTCATAGATCTTCCACACAAGACCAAAATCTAAGCAAGTATTCACAGACCTAAGCACAAGAAGAATAGACAAGTAAAATGCATATCAAATGCCTTGCCACAACCGCGGTCGAAGAGAGGAGTATTTAATTCTTTTCATAATAAGATAACCATCAGGGTTTCATATAAAATGGCAAGGAAGAACAAAGTTTTGAAATCATCCTATCCCAAGGAAGATGCCTTCACATCAGTAGGAAATCATGAAAATGCAACTTAGCTTATGTTGTTACAGTCACGGCCTCATAGAGCAAACACACAGGAACAAATATATATTTGAATGCTCAGAGACAAATATTGAACGGCCACAGCCATTTTTAAATACAAGTTTTGCTTCTAACAAACGAATAGTGCATTCATGGTCTCCCAAATTCATGAGGGAAATGAAGGAAAACAATACAATAGTTGAAATACAAATGCTTACCTTGATTTCTGAAGGAAGATACAAATGGGGGCCATAGTTTTTCCCTCACAACACTCTAGAGAGGCTCAAGTTTCCAATCATGAGAAGCCCACAAAAGAAGAAAGGTTGAAACAAGACGATGCACCGATAGAATGTATGCAGTCATGGCAGCCCAAGTATGAACAAAAATGACAGTAGAAAAAGGAATATAAATGCATCAGATAAATCTGCAATGGCACGACTAAAGGCTTGAAAGATTGTATTTAGATAGAGAATATGGAACTAAACTAGTGATATTAAGACTTACCTTGTAGTGTCCTCTCAAAATCGACTTGAAACAATGGAGAATGGTGGAAAATGTCCCAGTGTCAAGCTCAGAACCCTACCCATGGCAGCGCTAGAGCAGAGCCCATTTTCTCAATGATACAAAAATGAAATGATGCGAAAGGTTAGGGTTTCAAGCGAGTTTTGTTTTAAGGGTTCACTTGAAATCCCTAACTCAAGTGGTGAATTTTGGTCACATGTATTCATTTTGGAGGCATAAACTAATACCCCTCATGGTATTAAGTTTATATTGTTTGATGCATAAGTCTAAGACTTAGAATGTTGATCAAACTTTAGGCCCTTATTCATTTCATATTAAGGTTTGATGCCTTGAGCCCACCTTGGTTCTTGGAGGAGGTCACTTGCCTTAGAGTCTTGTAGGACTATTTGAAGGTCTTTCATATTATTTTTGCAAAAAAAAAAAGAAACCATATAGAATTCCTTATATTTTTATGATTTTTTTATAAGAAAAATCCAATGCCAAAGAAGTGTACTATAAATGGCAAAATAAACCAAAGGCATTGTAATAGTTTTATTTTTTGCAAAAATCAAATCAGGAGAAAAATGTGAAATAAACTACAACTTGTTGTAAGACAAATATTAAAGCAGTGTCCTTTATAAATTGCTTTAAGTATTTTGTCATTTTATGCAGTTAAAAACTATTAAAGCAAAATCATATAGATTTTCTTGATTTGCTTTATTTCGAAGCAGATGAGGACAAAAACTGAGTTTTTATGGGCAGAGAAAGCAGATTTTGGTGGGGTCTACCTTGAGGAAGATTTTGGCAACTTTCATGTGCAGATTAGAGGTGATTTGAAAAGTTTATTTTTGGCTTTTCTGTGGAGCACAAAAATGGACTTGGATGACTATTATTAGGAGCTTTTTCCAACTTTCTTTTGGGAGATTTTTCATAGGATATATGGCAGAGATAGACTTCTTTTTGACCAGTTCTAGTTGCAGTTTTGGTAGAATAGAGTAGAGATTAGAGTTTAGGATATCAAAGTCTTCCTCTCATACTAAGAGTGTTGTATTCAGTCTATGTACTCATTATTCCTTCAGTTATAGAGCAGTAGTTTTCCTTCACTTTTACCTCTATTCTTGTAAGATTGATTTGATATTGCACTGTGATAAGTATTTATCCTTTGTTTTGTCTCGATTTTGTGATAGATATGCAAATATTTTGCTTGGTTCAGGTTGCATGTTGTGTTTTAATTAAACCTTCATGCAAAGTATTTATGAATTAGGTAGAATCAAGTGTTGTGAAGATTAAAGTTCTATAGTCTAATTGTGAGTAAGATCTGATAGGAGTTTAGTGTTGGTACATCACCTTAGAAATTTATTTTAATTATTTATTTCAGTATACATCTCTCATCCCTTTTCTCAGACAAGTCATTAGATTAGAAAATCTTAAGGAGAACTAGCTCACTCTAGAGATTCACTCTTGCTATAGGAAACCCACATCCTGAGAGTGTTTCCATGTGTCAATAGATAGCTAAGTCTTCTATAAGCTTAGCATAGGGTCCATATCTAATTGATAACAATCATCTCAAGCACTCCATGCAATTTAAAAATCTCCTAAACAAACTTCTTAGCCAAGACCATAGAACCATCTGAAAGATTCCCTAGAATAAAATGTTCTACCTTTAACAAATTTGTTGGATTAGGTCTGGACAACTGAGAGGGGGGGTGAATCAGTTGTCCCACAATTTAAACTTTTCTACCTTTAATCTTCCTTTACAACTTATAATCTAATCAATGATATAAACTTTCCAACATTAATCAAATAAGACATGAGTAGAAATACAAATAACACATTTGACACCAAGATTTTTGATGTGGAAACCCGGTTAAAGGAAAAACCACGATGGGGGTTAACTCACAAAGATTATACTCTGTTAAAAGTATTACAATGGGGAATGCACATGCATTTGGGCTCACTACCCAGAGCTCACTGTTCAAAGGAAGGCTCACTACCTATAGGAAGAGAATTACAATAAATTTGAACTGATATTTAGCATCTATTAATGCTGGAGTTTAGTTCCGGTTAAGCATAGAAAACTGACTTAACACACTTCATCCTTACTCTGCTCCTCTTACTGCTCTGCTAACATCTAAACTTTTTATCTCTACTCTCTTTCGCAATTACACCATAGTCACAACACACACCAAAATCATCCAAATTTTCCATCAGATATATATATATATATATATATATATATATATATATATCTGCAACATGATCTACAATCATTTTACCATTTGGCTTCAAGAACATTCAGAACTTTGTTGAGTACTCTGCTCTGTCGGCTAGATCCATACATAATATGAGATGCGAACTAAAACTTGCACTTGCAGATCATCAATCATGTTGGCTACCATCACTAATCATCACTAATTGCCCAATAAACAACTTCTATACATCCAAAATTAAGATTATTCACAAGGTCAGCTTGTTCTTCTGTCTGTTCTATCAAACTGAAACCTGATACTCAGAGGATAATATCTTTTGAGTCCTTCATCACCGAAGGACAAAACTCTGGGTTTAGAGTGTCTTGACAATGCTTACAACTATCTTAGATCCACAACAAACCATACCTTTCCACTGGAGAGATCCAGACCAAGATACCGGACCCTATCACTTGCTCTGTTCCTAATTGCCTAGACTTAGACAAATTCTAATTCTGACTTCCCGTGTGAACAAATTGTGTTATGCAGATGATTGGGATGATTTTAATTTCCATCAATGACAACACCTATCAATGCAAAGCAGTGTCTCTTGCCAACAATCTCCCCCTTTGGTATTGATGGCAACACTTAGTGAAGAATGACTAAGTGTCAGAATAACTCCCCCTTTGTTTGTGCTCCATACTGTTGTTAATACTTCTTTCCAATGCTCCCCCTTTGCTAGATTCTTCATTTTTCACTACTCTTTACTCCCCCTTTGACATCAATGGCAAAGGGTGGGGTCTGTAAGCTCAAAATTCTCCAAAAATTTTGTGTATAATGCCGCATATGTACAAGTAATCATTAAGTTCTATTCACATGAACTTGAAAATGTTTGTAAAATTGTTTTTCAATTGTATAAGTTTAGAGGCCCAAGTTCCCTTCATTCCTTCCAAAATTGAGATGTGTCCACTAAAAAAAAATATATGCTTATGCCTTTGTCGGATCTAGAGGATTACTTGTCTGAAGTGCAGTCTGAGCTTTTGATAGGGCATTAAACATGACTTCTAACTTGGGGGAAATCAATCCCCGGAGCTCACACATTCTCTTCATAATGTTACCTTTTTCTTTAGCAAGCCTCTTTATCTCATCTGTCAGGTTGATTGCTTGACATTCTTAACTTATAGGTGAAACTATTAGAGGATCAAAATTTTGAGAAAGATTTGACAATTCATGTTCTTGCTCCTTTATCTTTTTCTCAATATCCTTACTAACTTTGGGTCATGATAGACATAATTTGTACATATCACTTCCATCATTTAGAGCATTTTGAATACTCTTAATGCTAATACCAAGTATTCTTCTATCATTTCCTATCAGGTTCTTTATTTCACCAAATTTCTTATCAAAGAATTCTTTTTGAACTTTTGCCTCTGTAGACTTTTTAAAGGACTCAAAATGTGTACTCACAGAACTTACAAGATTTTTCAGATGTCCAGAGGGGGAATCAGATGGACTCTTCTAGTAGGAAGGCATTAACTTTTCCAAAATCCTAGTTGCATGCCCTAATAGCTCATTGTCCTCCATGTGGAACTTTAACATCTTCTCTCTAGCCTTTACTTGGGTGAATGATGCTATTTTCATCAATTGAATCGGAGAGAGAGCATCTA
Source organism: Cunninghamia lanceolata (assembly GCA_027924645.1). Taxonomy (NCBI): domain Eukaryota; kingdom Viridiplantae; phylum Streptophyta; class Pinopsida; order Cupressales; family Cupressaceae; genus Cunninghamia; species Cunninghamia lanceolata. Next base: position 7,675,330 of record BSBN01000596.1, read on the forward strand.
GATTGGCTAGGCCTTGGAGTAGTTCAGGCTCATCAAGCTCAATCATCTCTTTTTCAAGAAGACTTTTGACTACATCTACAGTGTCTCTTGTAACATTTTCTAAACCATCCATTTGTTCATCATATTTCTCAGTATCTTCTTTACGTGCTTCAACATTTGCACCATCTTCTTCTACTTTATCTTTCTTTCCTTTTTCTTCCTCTTTCTCTACTTTACTTTTCTCTATGTTCTCTGCAGAGGGACTCTTTCTTGTTTGTTCACCACTTGCTACCTGAATCAGAGGGCTCTGTGAAGTAGTAATATTATCTTCTTTTCTTGACTGATCAGGTGGATTAGGAGTATCTTTTGCATCAACTACTTTATCCATCATTTTTGTATCCTCTTGATTTACTTGTTCCACTTCTGGAATAGAGGCTTCACCCAACTCAAATTGCTGCTCGATGATGTTCTCTTCTTCACCATCTAGAACTTCTTCTATGACTATGGGAAAATTGTGCTTTTTCAATACTTTCAAAAGAATTTATTGATTTTCTTCAATGATTTCACTTGTTTCTCCAAGCATGAGTTTGTTCATTCTCTTTTTACTTCTAAAGTCATCTTTGACTTCCTTGAATATCATATCTATTAGATCAGATGAAATCTGAGGACACAAATTTATTAGCTCATGTTCCATGATCTCCATGTCTTTGCTCTTGGCATTTTCTTTTCTCAACTCCAAAATATTTTCCAAACTTTGTGACAATTCAGAAGTTATCTCAATCAATGCCTTGTAGATGTTGAGATATCTGACGATTGCTTCTTCCAACACCCTTTTATCCACATCACTGTATTCATCATAGAATTCAATCACAGGTTATAGATTACCATCTACAGTGACTGACTTTATCACATCCTCCAGGGAAAGTGTGGGCTTCTCAACATATTCCTCATATGCTTCTGTCTTTTGCTTTTTACTAGTCCTTTCCCTTCTAGAGGACTTTTATTTGGTTACTTTTGCAACTTTTGTTCTAGTGGCCTTTAGTTCCTTGATTTCAATGTCAGAATCTATATCTTCTTCTTCTTCTCTTATGCTTTCATAGGTCTAGGATGCTTTTGTTTTCTTCCTTTTCTCCCATTTTCTGGATGATTTTGCTTCTAGTTTTGTAGTCTTGGAAGGAACAAGGGCAGTAGTAGAGCTCCTAGTAGTTCTTGAAGTGGAAGAGAGTTCCACTGGAGCACCTGTTTGTTTCTTATCTTGTTTCTCTTTCTCATCCTTTTTAGTTATTTCTCTAAATTTCCTCATAGCCTCCTTAGTTAGGCCTAGATTTTTAACTAACTGCTCAACTTCTTTTCTTACTTTCCTATTTGTTTCAGGTTCTCTGAGCTCAGTATGCAGTTTTAAATTCATCTCCTCATAAGTTCCTAATCTTTCAACTGTTGTGTCTTTAGGCTTGCTTAGAAGATGTTGAGTATACATATTTAATATTTTTTCATCTACTTCATACCCCATGGGCATGATCCAAGCAGTTCTACATTCCACTGCTTCCATTAGACACTGATCAGTATCAACCATGAAGCATATTTCATTTTGGTAATTCTCAACAATTGATTTGGGGATTCTTTCCCTTAAGTGCATCATACTTTGAAAATTCTTGAAGTAACCCCATATTGTAGTTTTCTAAGCTTTGAAATCACCAATGTTGCAAAGATGATCTCTGATCTGAATGGCAACTAGCTCATCCTTAGTCCAGTGCACACTTTTTACCCCAGGTACCTCATTCATAAAGTAAAAGAATAGACATCAAACCAATGTACCATACTTGAAACTATTTTTCTTATCTTTCTTGATTTTGTTTAAATTTTCAATCAACTGATTTTATAGTAATCACACAAGTCATAATCAGTATTTTCCTTTAGCATCTTATATGCAGCATATATGGCTGTTTCAGAAACAAAATTTTCTCTGCTCAAGTGGTAAATCTTGTACCCAATCAACATGGAGGTGAATTTGACATTCGGTTCTATAATATCATTAATGGTCATTGCCCTTCTTTCAAACTTGGCACAAGTCACATCAGTCACTATTTAGTTTTTCACAGTTTTCAGCATGGGTAATCCACCAGTTGTGTTTAATCCGGTTACAATTTTGATAGCATCCTTGGTAATCTTGAATGGTTTTAACAACCAAATAAATTCATCATGCATCCGACTCAAAACATATCAGACCCATTCATCCTCATTAAATGTTGGAAACCCCATGATCTGAATAAAGTGTTTATCCTATAGTGTCTTATACTTAGGTTTAAGTTTGTGATTTTCATCCCTGAGTTGCTTCTCAAACAAGTCTACATATCTTGAATCTCCAAATTCATCTATGTTTGCATGAATATAAACCCTAATGTCTTCAACATGTAGTACACCATATGGAACACTTGAAAAAGTACCTAACGGGTCGACTTCTATTGATTTGTGAGGATGCTTCTTAAATTTGGGTTGAGGTCTTTCAGTAATGTCAACAACATGAGGAGTAGCCATCTCAACAAATTTTAGATTCAAAGCTTCACAGAGAAGTACCTTTTTCTTCTGTGGGGTTAGGGTTGATCAATTACCGGTTGAATTCACTCTTTGCACTTCAGTCTCTGGATTTGTAGCTCAAATGCTCTTCTTCTTATTTCCTCCGAATGCAAAGTGATTTAAATGTGTGACTAGGTGACCTTTTATCTTTTGAAAAACCTAATTTGGCATTGTAATAAATGTGTTGCCCTAACTTTATCCAATTACTCTGTTTTTGACAGTTCTTCATGAATCACTCCACAAGTTTTCATATCAACATCTTTTCTTCCAAAAATCCTTCCCAAGGTTTTGAACCAATTCAAAATATCATCTTTTATTGTGCCAGATTCAGGCACCCACTTACCGACTGGGGGAATTTGATGTTTAATGCAGCTCCCCCTGAGCTAGAGCTTTTGACTTAATTCTCAAAGGAATTATTAGCACCGGATTCTGGTGTGGACCCATCACCATTGTTTATTGTATCTTTCTTTACCCAAGTCTTGTTCATTTCACTCCATATCTCATTCACATCAATTTTCCTTTTGCCTCTGTCTTGTTTCTTCTCATCCAGTTTTTTATTTACCGGACCTCTTCTTCCATTGATCCTACTTCTACAGAATTTTGCAATATGACCAGATTTATTGTAGTTAAAGAACACAACATTTCTTTTCTTATAAACCTGATTTTCTCTTGATCTGCACTAATTACACATGTGTCCAAACCCATTGCAAACAAAATAGTAACCATTGAAAGAATTGCAAATTCCTCTATTGTTAGCATTATTCATTATCATATTTCTACATTCATTTGATCTATGACCATACCTCTTACACTTGAAGCATTGACCAGAGAAGGATCATGGATCATTTTGATTTACTTTGCTTCTGCATTGAGTAGCTCTATTACCAAATTTATTGCAATTGAAACAATTTCCATTGAATGCTGGATATCTTTGAGCATTAGGCTATCTTACCAAAGGTTTTCTAGTGCTATTTATCCTATTCCCTGGTTGAAAATTTCTTTGTCCATATCTGGATCTTTCACCTTTCTCATATCCAAGATCATGCTTGTCATCATCCTTTTTCTGACCTTCAATTAGTGCTTCAAGTTTAGCTGAGATTATCTTGAACTTCTCCTTATACTCATTTGCAATTTCTAGGTCATGTCTGAGAGTGATAATCTGTCTCTCAAGTTCTCTCTTATTATTTTTGCTTTCTTGTAGATCAGATTCTAGGAGACCAGCTATTCTATCAAATCTGTAGCATTCTTCAGTTCTCTCTTTCAGATTTTGATTCATCTCTTCTTCAGCTTTCTTCCTATCTTCAATTTCCTTGGTTAGTCTAATCACCCCAGTTTCCATCTCATGTTTTGGAACAACTTCTTTAGCTAACTTTTCACATTCCTTTGTCTTCTCTTTTAGGGCCTTGTCTTCATAATGATTTCCTAGTTAAAGAGGTTGCTCCTTTCCTTTTGCATTGGATTTGCTCAATTTTTCTTTTAAGATATCAATGAAGTCTTCAACCTTTTTGAGATTATCTTGCAGCTCTTGGACTTCTGCCTTGGATTGCTCAAGATTATATAGGGTGAGATTATGTTTCCCTTGAAGGTTATATTCATCCATTTTTACTGCCTTCCCAGATCTCCCTTAAGTTGTTAAAATTTTTCCAAGGAACCTTGTTCTGATACCAATTGTTGGATTAGGTTTGAACAACTAAGAGGGGGGGTGAATCAGTTGTCCCACAATTTAAACTTTTTTACCTTTAATCTTCCTTTACAACTTATAATCAAATCAATGATATAAACTTTCCAACATTAATCAAATAACACATGAGCAGAAACATAAATAACACATTTGACACCAATATTTTTGATGTGGAAACCTAGTTAAGGGAAAAACCATGATGGGGGTTAACCCACAAAGATTATACTCTGTTAAAATTATTACAATGGGGAGTGCATATGCATTTGGGCTCACTGTCTAGAGCTCACTACTCAAAGGAAAGATCACTGCCTGTAGGAAGAGAATTACAATAAAGTTGAACTGATATTTAGCATCTATCAATGCTAGAGTTCAGTTTTGGTTAAGCATAGAAAACTGACTTAACACACTTCATCCTTACTCTACTCCTCTTACTACTCTGCTAACATCTAAACTTTTTATCTTTGCTCTCTTTTACAATTACACCATAGTCACAACACACACCAAAATCATCCAATTCCATTGGATATATATATCCACAACATGATCTACAATCATTTTACCAGTCAGCTTCAAGAACATTTAGAACTTCGTTGAGTACTCTGCTCTGTTGGCTAGATCCATACATAATATGAGATGCGAACCAAAAATTACACTCGTAGATCATCAATCATGTTGGCTACCATCATTGATCATCACTAATTGCCCAATAAACAACTTCTATACATCCAGAATTAAGATCATTCACAAGGTTGGTCTATTCTTCTGTCTGTTCTATCAAACTGAAACCTGATACTTAGAGGTTAATATCTTTTGAGTCCTTCATCACCAGAGGACAAAAATCTAGGTTTAGAGTATCTTGACAATGCTTACAACTACCTTAGATCTGCAGCAAACCATGCCTTTCCACCAGAGAGATCTAGACCAAGATACCGGACCCTGTCACCTTCTCTATTCCTAACTACCTGAACTTAGACAAATTCTGATTCTGACTTCCGGTGTGAACAAATTGTGTTATGTAGATGATTGGGATGATCTTAGTTACCATCAATGACAACACCTATCAATGTGAAGCAATGTCTCTTGCCAACAAACTTGTCCACAACCACTAAGATGCCATCATTCCTATTCTTAGACATAGGTAACCCTTGAATAAAATCCATGCTTATAACTTGCCACTTGTGCTTAGGGATACTATGTAGATACAACAATCCTACTAGATGCACATGCTCAACCCTGACCCGCTGGCATTCCAAACATCAAGCTACAAATTTTGTCACATCCCTCTTTAGTCTAGGCCAGAAGTATAAAGGTTTCAAACCTTCGACCATCTTTGTCACTCCAGGGTGACCTAAATACAGTGCATTGTGAATCTCTTCAAGCACTAACTTCCTCAACTCTCTTGAGTTAGGAACATACATCCTTCCCTGAAATCTCAAAATTCCATCTGATTCATTCACATAACCATAAAACTTGTGATCTAAGGGATCTACTTCCAAAGCTTGCTTTACTCTTTCATAATGATCATCCCCTTGAAGATTATGAATCACTTTCCATTTCAAATTGGATCTCATAGTAACAATGGCAGCCAGATATCTTCTCCTACTAAGAGCATCTGCCACTCTATTCTCCTTTCCTTTTATATACTCAAGTCCAAAGTCATACTCACTGAGGAATTCTAACCATCTTCTCTGTCGTGCATTAAGGTTAGGTTGAGTAAATATATACTTGAGCCCTAGATGATCTGACTTTAACTCAAATGGCTTACCTAAAACATAATGCCCCCACATCTGAAGTGCATGAACTATGGCAGCTAACTCAAGATCATGTGACGCATAGTTGAACTCATGTTGCTTTAACTTTCCTAACTCATAAGCAACCACTTGCTCATTTTACATCAACACCCCTCCTAATCCTTCCCCTAAAGCATCTGTTATAACTCTAAAGTGCCCATTATGATCTAGTATGGTCAGGATAGGATTGTGAGCTTTTCCTTTAGCACTCAGAAAGCTTGCTCACACCTTTCTGTCCATTCAAATTTCTTACCCTTCTTTTGAAGTGCGGTAATCGGTGCTGTTATGGTTGAAAAATCTTCCACAAACTTTCTATAATAACCTACAAGTCCCATTAAACTTCTAACTTCTGTCACACTCTACAGTGCAGGCCATTCCATTATTGCTTTAATCTTCTCAAGATCAACTGCAATCCCTTCTATTGAGATCACATGACCAAGGTAGTGCACTTTATCATGAAAGAATGTACACTTAGATAATTTACCATAAAGCTTTCTTTCTCTCAATAGATGCTAAAAAATTCTCAAATGCCTTTCATGCTCTTCCACTGATTTACAGTATATCAATATGTCATCAAGGAAGATTAAAACAAAATCATCTAAACAATCTCTGAAAATGCTATTCATCAAATTCATGAAAGTTGTTGGAGCATTAGTCAACCCAAATGGTACTACTGTGAACTCGTAGTGACCATATCGAGACCTAAAAGATGTTTTAGAGATGTCCTCATCCTTAATCCATAATTGGTGATAACTAGATCTAAGGTCTATCTTTGAGAACATTGTTGCTCCTTTAATCTAATCAAAGAGCTCATCTATTGTTGGAAGTGGATATTTGTTCTTTATAGTAACTCTATTAAGCATCCTGTAATCAATGCATAATCTCACTAAGTCTAATGAACCCTTGATTTAGTAACTCCTGCAATTATGCCTTAAGCTCATACAACTCTATAGTAGTCATTCTATAGGGTGCCTAGATTGCGGCTCAGTCTCTGGTAGTAAGTCAATTAAGAAGTCAAATTCTATCTTAGGTGGTAATTCTATCAAATCTACAGGGAATACATCTCTGAAATCTCTAAGGATTGGATAGTCATTGAACACTCGTTCTTATTTATCAAGGTCCTTTACTTGGACAACATAAATGGCTCATCCTTTCCTCTTGGATTTCTTCAATTGCATAGCTTAGATTTGTCTAAGTTCTAAAGGTCTCTTAGTTCCATAAATTTCCACTTGATTTCCTAGATCATCTAAACATCTAACAACCTTGTCTTCACAGTTTACTAGAGACTTATGTTCAGGTCTAATAGATAACTCAGATACTACTCTAGGATCAACAAAACATTCTGTGGTACCAGTATCAATTAAAATAGAAACAGGTAGTCCATAGAGCTTACCTTGGAACTGAATAGGTGTTGCTTGAAACTCTTCTTGCTGATTATCCACTGCAGCATGAATCTGATGCTGCGGTGCTCCTTGCTAATTCTTGTTTCCTCTTTTATGTGGATATGCATTTGCATAATGCTCTCCTCCACAGTTGTAACATCCACCCTTAGGTGCTCTCGGTCCTTCAACTTTTTCCCTCTGATTGTTATTTCTGTTGTTATTGCCACCTCTTTTGTTTCCATCATTCCCCTCCTAAGAATTATTGCCTCTCTTTAGATTCCTGATCTATCTATTATTGCCTTGGTTGTTATTATTTTGATAGTTCTTCTGATTCTTTTGTGGTTTCTTATTTGAAAACTTAGCATCTCTTTGCTTATGGTAATTTGTTGTCTGTTGCAACCTCTGCTCTTGCTTTATTGCTTTCTCAAAAGAGGAATCCATAGTGATTGGGTTATGAATGTCCACCTCAGCTCTAATCTATGGTCTCAATCCCAAAATAAACTTTCTGATTCAAAATCTTTCATCTGTCTGATACTGTGGAACATACTTTAGTAGATGAGAAAACCTTTCCCAATAACTAGTCATAGACATACCTTCTTGGATCAAGTTCTTAAACTCTGTCATCTTCTTGTCGAAGAATAATTGTGGTAACCATCTTTTTCTAAAAAGTTGCAAGAAAATCTCTCAAGTTATCTCACTAGGTAACAACTTTTTATCCACCTTCTCATTATCCCACTAGGTTGTTGCTTCACCAATCAACTGGTAAGATCCCCACATAGCCTTCGTGTGATCTGAAAGGTTTCAGAGTCCAAAGGACTTCTTCATTTCTATTATCCAGGACTCAGCTCCATCTCCAATGGTCTTTCCATCAAATTTGGGTGGTGATACTTTCTTGAGGTCTTTCCCCAATTCTTCAACTATCTTTGCTTGATTATCAGCAATAGGTCCAACTTCAGGAACTAGAATTTTTGTCCTCGGGTTCTCATTTTGTTTCTCAACCCTTGGGTTTCCATTAGAATTCTAACCTCTAGGAATTCCTCTGATCTCTTGCTGAAGAGTATTCATCCTCGTGTCCTGTCGGGTCAAGAGATCAAGAATATGGTCAAATCTTCCATCTTGGTCATTACTGGCATCTCCAAAATCTCCAATAGTTCAACCACCACGAGCACGTCCACGTGCACCTCCACGTGATCCTCTACCTCAACTACTTCCTGATCTGTCACCACGATCAATGTTTCTTCTATTCATGATGGATAATCTGTATAAAGTTTGCAACTTTAGCACAATAGTCCCAAAACAAAGGCCCTAATGTTAAACCTAGAGCTCTAATACCAAAATTTAAAGCATCACAAATCATGTAAAATCATTTAAACCAACTCAAAAGTAAATAAAGTCAATAATCCACTTAAATACAACATCGCAATAACCAAAATCAAAAAGAAGTAAATAATCCACTTAGATACAACTTTCAAAGATAAAAGATGCAATTAATCTGCTTAATCACAATATCTCAAATAACAGATAATGTTATAAATATGAATCTCAATGTCAATAAATCTTGCATATTCACATGCTTAATCCAGGTAACAAGCACAATAAAATAATATACATAAATCATTTGGCAAGCGTGCCATAATACATCCAAAATAGGTACAATGAACAAGTACATCAATAATAAATAAATCAAATAAACTCTCCATCTGCATGAACCAAGTGGTCCACCACATGCAAGCCGAGAGATGGGAACATGGCTCAGGTGCTTTTCCACCCAACTATGAAGTATTTATACTTCCCCAGATCCCTTCCTGAAATAAAGGAAACTCAGTCCTGCATGAAATGTCTAGCTACCTGGTAACAACTATAGGAGGGAACACCTGATACAACCCTGATGTCTAAATGTGCAATTCTAAGTAATGAAAAGAAAATTGTCTCACAACAGGATGTGGCAGAGATATAAATAAATAGGTTTGATAGACAATAAACATCTATTTCAATGTCATTTTGATTAGATCCAATCATTTAAGTAACCTGGTCAATTCCTAAAAAGAGGAAAAGCCATCTCTGAATATCCACATTCGGCATCCTAGTCCCAAAAGTAACCCAATACATTCCTATATTAAAACCACTTCTTTCCCCAAGACGCAAGAAAATAAGTAAAAAATCACAAATTCAAGGTTTCTAATAAATCAATCCAATCCCTTTCCCAAAACATCAATTAAGGAAAAATACACTTTCAAGCAATGAACCATCTTTTGTTCATACAATCGAAATCATAATTTTATCCATCTGATATAGTTTCTAATCTTGTATTTCAGTTACAATGTCTTCAATAATAGTCAGTCTAAGATATTAATCTATCTTGCTATTATTTCTGTGACAAGAAGTTTTAAAAACAATAAAAATAGTCTTCCTATCACTACTGCGACAAGAGCTATTGCAGTAATAAGAAAGAACACATAACATAGTTTAATCTAATTTTTGGTCATAAAAACACTATAAAATCTCATTCTCAAATTGTTCCAACTTACTGTCATTCCAGTGACAGGAAACTAATCTATTAAGCATGCAGTTTCAGCACATACATTTCTCTATAACCTTCCTGTCACTGTGGCAAAATCTGATAAATAATAAATAAAGAACCATATTTGTAATCCAATTTCTGTCAGTCTAAGTTAATGGTTTAAAAATCATGTTTTGGATAGCAATTTCAATACTAAAAAATGTTTACCAGAACTGGTATTTTTATCTAAGTTTTGATCAACAATTTCATAAGGAAAAGGTATCTATAGGAATATGGTAGTCTCATCTAAATCTTTTTAAAAGTTTGAGTTTTATCAAAGAGAGGTCAATTTGCTAATCTATCATTATTTTCAGCCAACATAAAAAGAAAAACATTCATACTTTGACAGTGAGAACCTAACAGCGATCTGCAGGTTTTATTAGTTTTCAATTGGTTTAAGAACTAGATCTGGAATCAACAGGATATTCGACTTGGTTTCTGACAGCCACAATTAAAATAAGGAAAAACAAATATAAAAAATCCCATGATCAGTCAAGGTTAAGGTGTAGTAAGAATGACTGGGTCAATCCAGTCATGAAATGGGCTAAGAAAAGGCAGCCAAACTACCTAAAGAAGGTGGCCAGCATGCCCATGCCCAGTCTAAAATCCAAGTATCCAAACAAGTCAACAGCCTTAAGGCAGGTTGATGACCAACATGGAAAGCAATTTCCTTGCAAAAATGGCCAAAAGAAATAAGTGGCCAGGAATATAAGAGAATTGGCCAGGCAAAAGAAATAGAGATGGCCAGTATAAACAAGGAACGACCAAACACATGCAGTTGTTCACCACACAGCAAATAAATACCATATAAAAATAGCCAAATCAACATAATTTTCAAGAGGTAGAAACATGAATTTAAAAACTTGGAAATAGTAGTTGACTTGAAGAAGAATCTGCAGAAGAAGTAGTTGCCTTCTCTTTCTCTCCTGTCGCAGCTCCAATTCTCCTTCCTGTCACTCAGGTAAAAATAGTTCTCTCTGCAATTCATGGGTCCTTTCTCAACTGAGTGATCTACTCTTTTAACAAAGTTTTTCTTTTTTATTTTTTGGTGGTCAAAGATTAGGTTTAGAACTAAAGTTTTTATTTCGGTTTGCATGAATAATCAACCAATAGAATTAGAGAAAATAAAATGTTATTTAGAACAATAATATAATATCTTGTAGCTTATTGTTTCATGGATGATAGGAATCCTATTTTAATTCTTTGGTTCTTGTTCTAAATATAACATTACTATTTTTAATATAATTTAACTATTGTTATTAATACAAATCCAATTAAATAATCAAAGGAGAAATGCAGTATAATATTGCATATTTATCTATATATATATATATAAGGAACATATTGTCTTCCAAACATCTTATAAACAATATTTTATTATTTATTTAAATAACACACAATACATCATTTGAATATATTTCAAAAAGATATTAATTTAAAGTAATCACATCATGTATTTGAAAATGATTAATAATCACACATCAATGCAATCAAAGCCATTCAATAATGCATATGCAACTACATGATGTGTGTGATTGTATTAGGGTAATCCATCCATCAGTTCTTGCCCAGTGGCTAGATCCTCTTTACCTCAGCCATGCTCTCATCTTCGATGAGTACCTACATCCATTTGCACTCAACTCGATGTCAATAGGTTAGTGTTTCCAAAACATAGCCGAAGCAAATAATTGCATTTACATCAATATTACTTAACATCTAAAACATTTTCCAATTTTCATCAATATAACTCATAATAATTACCTCCATGTATACAAAATTACTTAAAGTAAAGTCAATCACAATAAATGTTCACTAAACTAGAATAATCATATTGTTCATAAAAACGAGATGTGACATTTTCAAGGTTGAAAAGATATTTAGAAAAGATATGTATTTAATTTTATGATATTATGCAAATGTTAAAAAAAAATTCATGTTCAATCATGTTCATTTACTTTCTTATTAAATTTTGAGTCTAATTTATAGTAATATGAGAAGGCATGTTACATATGGTATGAAAGAAAACAGGGTTCAACACATGGACCTAGGTGCTCACTATGAGAAAACTTGTCAACATTTACCAGATTAGCTAATGTTTGAAATTGTTTTATGCCAAAATGGTGTAGAGAAGAACCAAGAAAACTACTAGAAAGTTAGTTCCCCAACATTTACCCAAGATAGAGGTTAATAAAGAACCTACTAAAGAGGTTAAACTCAAAGAGCATATGAACTATGCTGAGGGTGCATGGTTGGAAGATTTTGAGACTCTAGCTAATGCTCTTAAGCGTATTCAGCTAGAAAGGAAACAATGAAACAAACTAGCCATGAAAACTATTGTTTCTACTTGTGTAGTTAAACCAAGTAAAGCTTCTACTAGATGCCATTTGGGTGTGGTCATGATGCCCCTTTTTTAAGAAAAGATGTGATGGAGGAGTACATGCGTTACATGTGGTCTCATTGAGTATGTGCCACAATATCAGAAGGATGAAAGGTTCAGAATCAAGAAATTCATCATGGGTTTGAATGCCCAGATAGGTGGAGAAGTGGATGTGCATAGTCCTACCACTATGGACCAAGTTTATGAAAAGGAAATCAAACAAGAGAAAAAATTGAAGTCAATTTATTCATATCACGAGAAGACTCACAAGAGGTTTAATAAGTCATCACCTTCTCAACCTTTCAAGAAAAGGAACGGGAAACAAGAAGTGAATGAGAAAATTGACAAGGGTTCCAGAAATAACAAGAATGGGCCCAAAAATGAAAAGAAGAACAATGGTAATGCCTGAAGGAATGACAATAATTCAAGCAAACCCATTGAAAAGTGAGGACCTCCTAGTTGATGTTTCTCTTATGGTGGAGATCATTACACAAATCAATGCCCAAACAAGAATCAAGGAGTTTAGAAACATGGTAATGCTTTAGACACTCAACAAGAATCTTTTCAACAGAGGATCCATGTGGCTTTGGATATTCATCAGGTGGAATACCAAATTACTCCCATAGAGACATCAAGTACTTTGTTTGGAGTTCCTATTACTATTTTATTTCATATCAGAGTAACTGAAAGTTTTATTTCTCCAAGAGTATTATGTAAATTTCCTAGAAGAGCTAGATATATGGCTAAATGCTGGTCATTTGTATACGCTAACTGGACTAAAGCTCAGGTAGAGCAATGCTTGTTTGAAGCCAAGATTTATCTCCCTAGTTTTTCAAATGAGGTGAATTTGTTTGTAGCCCCCCATCAGGTACTTTGTTCGGAGTTCCTATTACTATTTTAATTGATACTGGAGTAACTGTAAGTTTAATTTCTCCAAGAGTATTATGTAAATTTCCTAGAAGAGTTGGATATATGGCTAAACCCTGGTTAGTTGTATATGTTAACCAAAATAAAGGTCAGGTAGAGCAACGCTTGTTTGAAGCCAAGATTTATCTCCCTAGTTTTTTGAATGAGGTGAATTTGTTTGTACACCCCTAGGTTCCTATGATGTAATTTTAGGAATAAATTGGCTATGGAGATATAGGGCCAATTTTGACTATTTTGCAAAAATAGTTGAGTGTCTTGATGATGTAGGAAACAAAGTCTTTTTACAAGGCACTCAAAGAGAAGTCAAGATCAAACCAATCTCTAGTATGCAACTAAGGAGGGCTAGGAAAAAATGTTTTCAACTTTTTGAAGTCAAAATGGAGCAAGTAGAAGAGGATCCTAGTAAACAAGGTGTATCTTTGGAGAACTATCCTTTCCTTTGCAATTTTTAGGATGTTTTTCTAGAAGAACTTCTGGGATTACCTCCAAAGAGATCTTTTGATTTCTCTATTCATATAATACCTAGATCAAAGCTGATTTCAAAGGTACCATACTATATGAATACTACAAAGTTAATAGAATTGAAAGCCCAACTTTAGGAGCTATTGGCTAAGGGGTTGATTAGACCTAGTGTTTCTCCATGGGGAACACCTATGATCTTTGTTAAAAAGGATGGAACTTTGCATTTGTGTATAGACTACTATATGCTTAATAAAGCAATGATAAAGAATAAGTGTCCTTTACCGCGTATTGATGATCTTTTTGATCAGTTGTGTGGTGCAACTTTATTCTCTAAGATCGATATGTGATCTAGATACCATTAGCTAAGAATAAAAGATGATGACATTCATAAAACAACTTTCAGAACAATGTATGGACATAATGAGTTCACAATTTTATGTTTTGGACTTACAAATGCCCCTACAACATTCATGAATCTAATGAATAGTGTTTTTTGAAATTTCTTGGATAAATTTGTTTTAGTGTTTCTAGATGACATTCTTGTTTATTCTAAGAATGAGGAAGAGCACTTGCAACATCTACGGTTAGCTCTACAACAGTTGAGAGAGCATAAGTTGTATAGGAAGCTTTCTAAGTGTACTTTTATTGATAAAGAGACAATATCTAGGACACATAATATCAGATGAAGGAATTTTAGTAGATCCTACAAAGATCAAAGCTATTCTAGAGTGGCTTGTGCCAAAGAATGTGCATGAAGTATGCAGTTTCATGGGGTTAGTTGGATATTATAGAAAGTTCATTCTAAACGTTTCTAAGATTGCAAGCCCAATTACTTCGCTTCAAAGGAAAGGAAAGCATTTTGACTAGTCAAAAGAATGTTAGGACGCATTTAATCAATTAAAAGAAAGGTTGTCAATTGCACCAATATTGAAAGTTCCTGATCCAAAAATTCAATTTGTTGTCATCACTTATGCCTTAGGAGAAGGTTTAGGTGGAATGCTTATGCAGAATGAGTAAGTGGTAGCCTATGAATCCAGGAAGTTGAGAGCTTATGAGTATAATTATGCTCTGCATCACTTAGAGTTAGTAGTTGTTGTGCATGCCTTGAAGGTGTGGCAACACTACTTGCTAGGAAAGCCTTTTGAGTTGAAGTCATACCATCAAGGTCTTAAGTATATATTTTCTCAACCTCATCTGAATGCTTGACAAAGGAGATGGTTGGAATTGATATCTGACTATGAATTTCAGATAAGTTATATCAAACACAAAGAGAACCGAGTAGAGGATGCTCTAAGTTGAAGGAGACATATCTCTTCTATTGTCTCTATCCACTCAAACTTTAAGGATTTAGTGTTACAAAGTTCTGCAAGTGATGAGTATTATGAGCAAGTTAAGTAGGCTCTCTTAGTAAATCCTTAGGATTTGAGGTATGATGGGTTCTATTTTGAACCAAATGGACTTGTGAGATATAGAGGAAGAATCTATGTTCTGAATTAGGTAGAATTAAGAAACCTTGTGTGGAAGGAGGTTCATTCTGCACCATATTCAGGTCATCTTAGAGTAACTAAAGTCATAGCCAATGTGAAACCTCTTTATTTTTGGAAAGGAATGAAGAATGATGCTGGAAGATTTGTAGCAAGTTTCCTAGAGTGCTAGAGAGTCAAGGATGAGCATCAACATCCAGTAGAACTTTTGTATCCACATGATATTCTAGAGTGGAAGTGGCAGGTTATTAGTATGGATTTTGTGCAAGGCCATCCAATATCTTGAAATAGACATGATGCTATTTTAGTGGTGGTGGAAAAACTCACCAAGGTATCTCACTTTATACCTAGGAATTTAACAGATGGAGCCCCAATCATAATTCACAAGTTTGTGAAAGAAGTGTTTAGATTGCATGGAGTTTCTAAGAAGATTATCTCAGATAGAGATGCGTGCATGACATCAAGATTTTGGCAAATTTTATATTCAGTTCTAGGAACTCAACTCAATATAATCTCATCTTATCACCATGAGACAGATGGTCAGACTGAAAGGGTAAATCAAGTTCAAGAAGATTTGTTACAGATGTATTGCATGGATCAGTAATACAAGTGGGAAGAGTATCTACCTCTTGTGGAGTTTTCCTACAATAACTCCTATCATTCTTCTATTAAGATGTCTCCATTTGAAGCATTATATGGAAGAAGATGTTGAACTCCTATAAGTTGGGATAAGCTAGAAGATAGGATTAGCATTGGTCTAGAAATATTGTTAGAAATGGAAGAACAGATCAAGCTAATCATGAATAGATTAGCGAAAGTAAATGATAGACAAATAAGTTACATTGATGCCAAGCATATTGATGGTGACTGATTGTCATTGATGTCAAAAAGGTGTTGAGTTGATGATGATTCACACATGGCATATGTTCAGGATGTGTTCTCATTCTCATTGTCTTGATGTTTGGTGTTTATCAGGATGGTGACTCAAGATGGGAGTTGATTAAATGTTAGGCTTGTTTTGTTGATAACTGAGAGGGGGGGTGAATCAGTTATCTTAGTTATTTCAACTTTTTGAATTTCCTTGTCAATTAGTGTAGCATTCAATTAACTAAGCAAACATAACCATGAAATGGAAATAACATCAATACACATGACACAATGATTTTGACATGGAAAACCCTATTAGGGCAAAAACCACGGGGTGATTAACCCAAGATTGTATTCTCGGTTAGAAGAATAAGATAGTACAAAATGGCAGTTGCCAATTAGCGCTCACTGCCCAAGCACAATGCTCACAAGAGGCTCACTGCCTATAATAGTTTATACAAGGAAACTATATACTTGAACTGATGAGAAGCATCCACATATGCTGAGGTTTAGTTCTGGTTAAGCCCAAAATACTGATCTGTTGCACTTCATTCTTACTCTCTTAGGTGCTGTTGTCCTGTTACATTCCAGACCTATCTTACTGCCTTCACACTGCTCTTCTACTTTTCTTCGCACCAAAAAATTACACCACACACACCTTCACATCCAAATCTATCTGGTATATATATCCACACAAAGGATTTCATCCTCTTGCTAGTCGGCTTCTGGAATAGTCAATATTTTCCCAAACTCTAGTCTGTCGGCTGAATCCTTGCTTACCAATTGATGCGAATCAAGGAGATTCTTATAGAAGTCATCTAACATATTGGCCAATCATGAATGATACCTTAAGAACCTTGATCACCATCAATATCTCATCCGGAATAATTTTGATGCTCTGTCGGTCAGTTCTTCCTCTGTCTACTCTGCCAAACTAGGCCCCGATACTTAGATGCTCATATCTCTTTAGTCTTTCATCACCAGAGGCTAAATCCCTAGAATTAATTAGTCAAGGTATTCCTCTTGACTTCCCCAAGTTCACACTTTACAAAGATATTTTCTCTAAGAGATCCGGACCTGACTGTCGGACCTTGTTGCATGCTCTATTCTTGCTTACCAAACCAAAGTATTCTTCAATCTGACTTATGGTAAAGATACACCATGTCCTATGGATGTGTGGAATGGTCTTTGTTTCCATCAATGATAACACCAATGAAGCCACACAGTGTCTCTTGCCAACAATCTCCCCCTTTGGCATTGATGGCAACACTTAGTGAAAAATGACTAAGTGTTATACTACACTCCCCCTTGGTTGATGCTTTGTTCTATTGTACATTTTACCAGAGCTCCCCCTTAGCTGGATTCCACATTTTTCACTGCTGCTCAGTCCCCCTTTGATATCAATGGCAAAGGGTAGGGTCCAGACACCAAAATTTTCCAAAAATAATCTATACTTAATTGCATAAGTATATTATCCGGTTATACTTTACATATACTTTAAGATATCTGCAAAAGTGTTTTTCAATTGTACAAGTTCTGTTGCCCAACTCAGCTTAATCCTATCCAAAATTGAGATGTGACCACTCAATAGGAATGCAAAAACTTCTGCCTTCTTTAAATCTGTCGAATCACTGGTCCAGGCTGTAGTCTGAGCGTCACTTAGGGCCTCATGCATGGCCTCTAACTTAGGGATAATGATCCCTCTAAGTTCACTCAACCTACTTATTCTATTTTTCTTTTCCTTCTCAAGTTTCTTAATTTCATTCAAGACTGCAATAGTCTAACATTCTTGATTGATTACGGGAGATGAGAGAGGATCAAAACTTTGAGACAAACTTAGTAGTTTATCTTCTTGCTCTTTTACTTTCTTATCAACATCTTTGGTCACTTTGGGCTAGGATAAACAAAATTTATAAATATTTCCACCATCTTTGAGAGAATTTTCTAAACTCTTTATCCCAATATCCATAACTCTCCTGTCATTTGAGATTAGACCCTGTACTTCAGAGAATCTCTTATCCAAAAATTCTTTCTTGACTTTCTCTTCTACTGCTTTCTCTAAAGAATCAAAATGTGTATTAACAGAATTTACAAGAGACTTTAGATTACTAGATGTGGAGGCTGTAGGATCCTTTTGGAAGGATGGCATGATCTTTTCCAATACACCGGATGTAGTTTCTATGAGCTCATAATCTTCCATTTGAGACTTCAGCATTTTTTCTTTTGCCTTTGCTTAAGTGAAGGAAGCTAGTTTCATGGTTTGGACCAGAGAGAGGGAATCAAAATTGAATGGACCTTGAAGAAATTTTGGTTCATCAAATTCCATCATCTCTTTGGTCAAGAACTCTTTGACTACTTCTGCTGTGTCTCTTGCCGGAGATAGAATTTTCTCCCCTTCTGCAGCCTTACCACTATCATCTATGGCCTTCTCTGTTGGAGTTTTCTCTCCTTCTGCAGCCTTGCTACTATCATGTTCTTTTTCTTTTGCTTCTTGACTAATCTTCTCTTGTACTCTTTCCTTTTCTTTGAATCTAGAGTCTGTAGGGGAAACTAGAGGAGAGATGTTTTCTTGATCATGGACCTCCTCTTCCGGAGCAGAGGAATCTAAGTCCTTACCTTTTTGTTCACCTGTCTCCTTTACCTCTTCTACCACTATCTCAGTAGATTCTTCTTCAACATCTATGGCTGAGGGATTATCACCTAAGTCCTCTATAATAGGAATGTTGAATCTTTTGTATGCATTCCGGAGAATCTCTTCTGTCTCTTTTGCTATTTTTCCAGTTTCACCAAGCATAAGCTGATTCATTCTAGCTTTGCTCTGGAACTCATCCTTACAATCTTTGAAGATCATATTCATTTGCTTCTGAGTGATTGAAGGAAAGAGATGAATGGCTATCTATTCCTAGATCTCAAGATCCTTTTCCCTAGCATTATTCTTTCTCATCTCTAATTCCTTCTCTAGGCTTTTGGGAATGAGAGATATGATTTCAATAAAAGCCTTATTGTATATGTTCAAGTACTTAACTGTGGCTTCCTCCAAGATCTTTCTATCTGCATCATTATATGCATCATAGAATTCTATTATTGGTTGCAGATTCCAATCCATAGTAACTGCTTTAATACATCATCTAAGGACAGAGTGGGCCTTTCAACAAATTCTTCTGTTACTTCTTCAGTAGAGGGTTCACCAGATGTTTTCCTTTTCTTTTTCATTTTCTTTACTTCCTCATCTGATTATGTCTCTTCATCATCCTTCTGACTGATGTAAGACCTTGTGGCCTTTGTTTTAGTTCTTTTCTTTGCTTTACCAGATGATTTTGCTTCTGATTTAGATGTTTTTGAGCTTTTAGCAATTGCAGGTGTAGAGCTCTTAGAAGATCTGGTCCGGGAGGGGGCTTTTACCAGAGCACTTTCTTTTTGTGCTTCTTCCTTTTCTTTTTCTGCTCTTTCCATCTTTTCTCTATGGGCATCAAGTGCCTCTTTTGAGATTCCATGCCTCTTGGCAACTTCTTCAACTTCCCTTCTCACTTTCCTTTTGATTTCAGGCTGTCTAAGTTTCACATGAACTTTTACACTCAGCTCTTGGAAGGTTCCAAATCTTTCTGCCTTAGGGTCTTTGGACTGGCTCAGCAAATGTTGGATATGCAGCTCTACAATTTTCTCATCTACTTCATACCCCATTGGCATGATCCAGACTATCCTTGGCTCCACTGCCTCCATTAGGCATTGATCAGTGTCAACCATGAAACACACTGTATCTTTGTACTTCTCAACCAATGATTGGGGAATTCTTTCTCTAGTTTGCATCATATTTTGAAAGTTCTTGAAGTAAACCCATAGAGCTATATTTCTGGCCTTAGCATCCCCAAGCCCATGCAAGTAATCTCTGATTTGAATTGCAACAGGTCTGTCATTCTGCCATACCCAACCATTGGATCTGGGCAGCTCATTCATAAAGTAGAAAAACAAACACAATATCAATCCACCATATTTAAAAGAGTTTTATTTGTCCTTTATCTTTTGTAAGTTTTCCATTAGTTAGCTTAGAACGAGTTCACAGAGATCATAATCTACATTCTTTCTCAACATCTCATAAGCAGTATACACAGCAGTTTCAGATATTGAATTCTCCCTGCTAGAGCGATATATCTTATAGCTAATTATCATAGATGCAAACTTGATATCCGGATCAGTGATATCTTCTATGGTCATTGCTCTCTTATCAAATTTTAATCCAGTGGCCTCAGTCACAATTTGGTTTTTGACAGATTTGAGAACAGGTAACCCTCCGGAAGAGTGTAAACTGGTTACTGCACTCATTGCATCCTTGGTGATCTTGAATGGTCTATTCAACCATAAGAAGTTATCATGCACTCTGCTCAACACATACCGGACCCACTCATCTTCTTCAAAACAAGGGCAATGGATGTACTGACCGAAATGTTTCTCTTGGATGGTCTTATACTGAGGTTTTAGTTCAAATGAATCATCTATCAGTTCCTTGTGGTAGATGTCCATTAGCTTGGATTCACCAAAGTCTTTAATGTTTGCATGAATGTAAACCCTAACGTATTCTACATGCAAAACCCCATGCGGAATGCTGGAAAATGCCCCTAAGGGATCCACTTCTAGAGATTTGTAGGGATGCTTCTTAAATTTGGGGCGAGGTCTATTAGAGATCTTTACAACATTAAGAGTAGCCATCTTAAAGATTCAGAGAAAGTTTGATCAAGAGTGAAAAATACCTTTTTACGCTTCTAGGTTTCACGGGATAAGCTGGATCGGATTGCTGGAAGAATTGTCTTCTGTGATTGATCTTTGAGAGACTTGAGACACTTTGTTTGTAGAGCTCTTTTTCTCTTCTTCTTGAGTGTGAATGTGTAAATGATGATCAAATGAACCCTCTTATCTCTGAGCAAACCCTAATTCCACATTGCAATAAATGTGCAACTTAAGTTATTCTGGTTGCTCTATTTTCCTTGTATTGAGAGATTTTTCTAGATCACTAAGATGCACTTAAAGTTACTCTTGGTGGATATTAGCAATCTATCTACCTTTTACAATCATTCCATTTAGCCTCAGATCAAGATACCTCAAATTTGAATCATGCCAGATCTAACTATGAAAATCTTATTTTTACTAAATGACTATTTAACCAGATCAAACTTGGAAGATTAACCTATTCAAAACTTCTTGCAGATCTTTCATCTCTTTACCAAAGCTTATTTAGATGTTCCTTTTTAAACCCTTTAATCTGTACTTTCCTTGTGCCAATTTCAGGCACCGATTGACTGGCTGGGGGATTTATTTTTCTTAGTGACTCCCCCTGAGCTAGAGCTCATCTATTCAATTTTTGGAAGGAATATCAGCACCAGATTCTGGTGCGGATCCATCCCCTACATTCTCTGTACTTCTCTTCACCCAAATCTTGTTCATCTCACTTTTAACTTCATTTGCATTCACTTTTCCTTTTCCTTTGTCTTGATTCTGATTATGATGCACCAAACCCCTTTTGTCCTGATTCTTGCTTCTACAGAATTTGGCAATATGACCGGATCTATTACAATTGTGGCAAACAACATTTCTTTGCATATTTGAATGAAATCCTCTTGATCTACATTGATTAGCCATATGTCCCATTCTATTGCATGCAAAGCATCTACCATTGAATGAATTGTTCATTTGCATATTTCTGCATTCATGAGACTTGTAACCATACCTTTTGCAGTTGAAACACTGTTTAGAGAAGGATGTATTAGTTTGATTTATTCTCTTTCTGCACTGATTAGATTTATGACCAAAGTTATTGAAGTTGTGGCAGTATCCATTGAAGGATGGATATCTTTGAGCATTAGGTTGCCTTACCGGAGGTCTTCTAGGCCTGTTCCTTGGATTTCCTAATCCAAAATTCTTCTGACCGGATCTAGAGCTTTCACCTTTCTCATATCCCAAGCCACGCTTGTCATCTACCCCATTTTTGTCTTTCAAGAAGAACTTCAAGTTGAGAAGAACTTATCTTGAATTTTTCTTTGTATTCATTTATTGATTGAAGATCCCTTTTAAGAGTGTCAATCTGATTCTCAAGTTGTTCTTCATTATCTCTAGCTTCTTCAAGATCAGATTCTAGATGCCTGATTATTCTATCCATTTTGTGACAGTCTTCTGACTTCTCCTTGAGAGATTGTTTTAGATCATCTTCAATTTTTCTTTTCTCTTCAATTTCTTGGGTGAATTTCATAATGACCTCTTTTGATAACTTTTTACATAACTTGGTTTTCTCCTTCAGATCTTCATTTGTACCATTGTCTTCACTTTGACTTGCCAATTGCTGAAGTAGATATTTTCTCTTTTTCATAGAGATACTTAGTTTCCCTTTTAGTTCATTTATGAAATGATCAGCCTGTTTGAGTCTTTCCTTCAATTCATTGACTTCAGAGTTTGATTGCTCAAGATCATCTAGGGCAGACTGAAGTTGTTCCCTCATACCATACACATCCATTTGAGTTCCTAGATCTTCCTCAAGCTGTTAGGCTCTTTTTGGAGGAACTTGGCTCTGATACCAATTGTTGATAACTGAGAGGGGGGGTGAATCAGTTATCTTAGTTATTTCAGCTTTCTGAATTTCCTTGTCAATTAGTACAACATTCAATTAACTAAGCAAACATAACATCAATACACATGACACAATAATTTTGATGTGGAAAACCCTTTTAGGGGAAAAACCACGAGGTGATTAACCCAAGATTGTATTCTCTATTAGAAGAATAAGATAGTACAAAATGGCACTTGCCAATTAGGGTTCATTGCCTGAGCACACTACTCACAAGAGGCTCACTGCCTATAATAGTTTATACAAGGAAACTAGATACTTGAACTGATGAGAAGCATCCACATATGATGAGGTTCAGTTCCGGTTAAGCCCAAAATACTGATCTACTGTATTCATTCTTACTCTCTTAGGTGTTGTTGTCCTATTACATTCCAGACCTATCTTACTACCTTCACACTACTCTTCTGCTTTTCTTCACACCAAAAAATTACACCACACACACCTTCACATCCAAATCTATTTGGTATATATATCTGCACAAAGGATTTCATCCTCTTTCTAGTTGGTATCTAGAACAGTCAATATTTTCCCAAACTCTAGTCTGTCGGCTGAATCCTTGCTTACCAATTGATGTGAATCAAGGAGATTCTTATAAAAGTCATCTAACATGTCAGCCAATCATGAATGATACCTTAAGAACCTTGATCACCATAAATATCTCATCTGGAATAATTCTGATGCTCTGTTGGTCAGTTCTTCCTCTGTCTACTCTGCCAAACTGGACCCCAATACTTAGATGCTCATATCTCTTCAGTCTTTCATCACCAGAGGCTCAATCCCTGGAATCAATTAGTCAAGGTATTCCTCTTGACTTCCCCAAGTCTGCACTTTACAAAGATACTTCCTCTAAGAGATCTGGACCTGACTGTTGGACCTTGCTGCACGCTCTGTTCTTGCTTACCGAACCAAAGTATTCTTCAATCTGATTTCTGATAAAGATACACCATGTCCTGCAGATGTGTGGAATGGTCTTTGTTGCCATCAATGACAACACCAATGAAGCCAAACAGTGTCTCTTGCCAGCATGTTTTTGGTCTTCATTGGTTAGAATGTCTTCTTTTACTAGTTACATGCATTGCTTGTGATGATGGACATCAGATCATTTAAGGTCATTAGGACAATTGATGATCTCTTGCAGACAAAAGTGGTTTCATAGTTGTCATGATCATTCATATGATAGTATCAGAGATGATATATGTTCACACAAGAGATGTTGTATGGAATATCCGATCTTGGTCTGTCAAGAGGATTGGATAGGTTCATACATGTCATATCATTTATGATGCTTTGTTTATACCAATTCATTTGCTTTCATATTCTTTAGGGTATCACAGTTATGGTTCATGAAGATGCTCATATCAGTGTTGAAGTGTGTTAGTATGATTCAGATGAGATTCTTTAAAATGGAGGGGAAAGAGGGTTTATGCTTCTATCTTCATCACGACTTCAAAGGTGTTATAACTTCATTTTGCAAAGGTTGAACTTATATGCTATTGCAGAAGGAATGATTTGTTGGAAGAAATAAAAGGTTCATGCATTGTGTATTCATATCTTCATGGTTGCATTTTTGGGTTAATGTGTTGTTTATATAACACATCTTTTGTGCCTTTTCTGCTCGTCACACATTGTGAGCACTTTTTGTTATTTTTCTCTATTGATCTGCTGTCGAAGGTGATAAATCATTTTAGTGACAACTTAAAGGGGTCATGGTCATGGATTGACTGGCCCTCTCCTCCTTGGAAGACCAACTTCATCGGTCACTATATGTTTGCAATGAGCACAATGTGGCACCATTTGATAATCAAAGGATATTCTTAAAAGTTAGAAGGCACGAAAATAGTGATCAATGGTGATCATTTATACTACCCCTGATTTCCTTGCATTATGTTTGATGCATTTTTTTTTGGTTGTCAAATGGAGAGATAAGGTTTTCTACGTTATTTTTGGCAGGTTTGTTAAGATAGATTTTCTTGTATTTTTAAGCAAATTTTTCATGAATAATTTTTCTATTTTTAAGAATGCAAAGTGGAGCAAATATTTCATGCAGATTGAAGACAAATAGAGGAAGTTTTTTTTATGAGCATCTTCTGGAAATAAGGATTTTTTTAAGATTCTTTTTCTATTCTCCTAAAGATGAAAAGTGAATTTGAGGAGAATTTGAATTCATTAAAGTTTTTTTTCTTGGGAAAATTAAGAAATCAAATTGGTGTGGTTTTATTTGCAAATTGAAAAAAAAAATTAATGAATTTTTTTAAGAAATTGAAGGTGAAAAATACAGAGAAGAGAAAGATGAATGGTGTTTGATTTCATTGAAGATATTTTTGCAGAGAGAAGAGAATATGAAGAGTTTTTGAATGGGATTTAATATTATATGATCTTATTTTGTTTGGAAGTGTTTTTTACAGGAAGGTGAAAAGAAGATGAAAGGATATGAAATCTTTTTGAATGGGAATATGAAAGAAAATTTTCATAGCATTGTATATAAGTTTTTTCTTTTTAGGAGAATGTATTTTTTTTTTGTAGGAAGATAAAGAAAATCATTGAAGAAGAGAAATTTACAGGGTAGATGAGAATTGAAGACTATGAATGTGAAAGGTGAAGGGTTATTCAAATTGCATATAATTGTTTTACAAGTACATTGAGTGTATATGTATGGATCAAAGTGCATTGATGACATCCTTAAGAAGATATAGATGATTTTTTTATGTATGAGATCATGTTTTGTAGGGGTAAATATAGAAAATGACAAGGTCATTAGATGTTTATTGGAGAGTGAAAATTGAGCTGAAGAGAGTTGATGTGAGGACCATAATGCAAAAATGATAATCTCCTTGTAGCAACATATTTTCAAATTGAACCTTGAAGACAATGATGGTGTATCAGGTGAATTGTTATGCAGAGATAATTAGGTGAATGAATTGTGAATTGATTGAACAAAGATCATGATATTGACATTCAGATTGGATTGAGAAGACATGTTTGAAATGGTGCAAATCAGATTGTATGGCAATCATGTCTTGCACACAAAGTTTGATGTTTTGATGATGGTGATTGTTTCTACCAATGAGGCTTGTGGTCAATGAGATCTTCCTATGCCAGTGAGGCTTGTGGTCAATGAGTCCTTCCTATGCCAATGAGGCTTGTGGTCAGTGAGACCTCTATATATGTTAGTGAGACATTTGTAAACTTGAAGTTTTTCATTTAAGCCAGTGAGGTAGTTTGAGTGGTTTTTCTACCCTTGGAGGGTTTTCCACTTGGTATATCTTTGAGTTAAACTTGTGTTATTTCTCTCCATTAATAATTGGTTTTTAACAATTTGATGATTGTGAAGTTAATATTTGATCCTAGTTTATAATAAATTTCATTAACAATTTGTAAAAGGTGAGAAAATTGAATGATCATATTAACACTGATTCACCCCCCTCTCAGTGTTGATTGTACTCCTACAATTGGTATCAGAGCCACATTCCCTTTAGAAGCTTAATCAACTTGGGTAGGTCCTATGAGTGGAGTACCATGGGTAAGTGCAAAAGAAATAAGAACATGAGAAATGTCAAGTATCATTCTGATCAAAAGGTGTAGTCTATATCAAATCCAGATGTTGAAATAAAGTCAGTTGATAAATATGCTTCACAAGTTGAATCAATGAAATAGTTTTTTGGAGTTCCTCTGCTTGATGGTTCATATTTTTTAGTTTGGTGTATGAGAATGCAAGTCTATTTATCCTCTTTAGGATATGATGTATGGATGTCTGTTGAGAATGGATTTTCTAATTCTACAAATATCAAAGAGGCTCTTGAATGTAATCATATAGCCAAGAAGGTCATTTTATTTGGTTTATCTAATGATGTTTCTTGTAAAGTTGTGTAGTGTGAAATAGCTCAGGATATGTGGAAGAAGATGATAAAAATTTATCAAGTAATGCATCTAAAAAAGAAGACAACAACTTATTATCTAAGAAGAGTGACAATGATGGAAAACTTTCACATGAAGGAGATGAGACTCAATAAGATTTCAAAGAAGAAAATCAGATTATAAGTGATGAAGAACAAGAATGTAAAATTGACATAGATGGAGAGCTCATGTGTGCTTTAAGTGAACTCAGGAAATATAAAAAGGAGAATCACATATTAGAGGTGCAGCTACAACAAGAAAAAGACTTCAAAAACAAAGCTCTTGCAAATCTTGAAGATACTAGAAACATGATTATAGATTTGAGGAATCAAGCAAGTGAATGAGATAAATTAATCATCAGTTTGAAGACAGAGGTTGAGAAAGCTAAGAAGATAGCTGATAAAACAAAATTTGATTTGGAAGCTAAAAAGGTTGAATGTCAAAAGATTGAAGGAGAAATAGTTTCTTTAAGAAAAGATCTTGAGGATGTTAGAATGGAGTTGGAAAAGAATTTGAAGTTTGAAGAAAGTTCAAATAAGTTACATGAGATGTTTGGTAAACAAAAACTTTATGGAGACACTACTGGACTTGGCTATGAAAAGGGAGAATGTTCAAAAATGAGAGAGACTCCTAAAAGGAAGATTGATTTAAATTATCATACTTCTGCCCCTGAAGATAAAATGCACAATCAAAGGAAAAAATTTAGAAGAAATGCCCTGCAAGACAAGCATATATGTATAGGTATAATTATTCATTTAATGGATATTGTTACACCTGTAATCACTTTGGACACAAGGCAATTAATTGCAAAAGAAGTCAATTTGTCCTAATATGGAATACTAATGTTATATGTTTCAAGTGTCACTCTCCTAGTCACAAAGCATACAATTGTAGAATGTATGAAAGAATATCATCATCTATTTTGATAGGTTTGAAAAAGAACAAGGTTGAAAAGGTTTGGATGAAAAAACATAAATAGAAGCAAGAGCTTGAGAAAGGTTGGAGGCATAAACAAAAACAAGAGAAGATAGATCACAAGCTTGTGCATCTTACACAAGTTACATCATCAGTTGGATAATTGAGAGCATGAAGTAAGGGGGAGGTGTCAAATGCTCTATCAATTAACCCTAAGAATTTTGAGGAAGGAGATCATTTGATATGATGATCTTATCTATCTTTCTTGCCATTATTGTGAAATAGTTGATGATGATGTTGCTAACTAAGTTGATTTTTAGTGTATGTCAGTGATACAGGTGATCATTGGCTCATTTTTCTTTCAAGATATTTAAAAGATGTTTCAAGTGTTCAATGTACAAATTGCTAGACAAATGATCCTGATCATGTTGATGATTACAAAGGTTGAATCTAAAGTTTTCTTAAAATGTGTTGTTACAAGAAGATATTGTTTGGTTGACTTGTATTATAGAGTCAAGAGGGATTAGTTCTTGTTGATTGCAATATATATCAGATTTGATATTGTGTTGTAAAAGGTTTCATGTGAAGAAACAGGAGGATAATCTTCATCTTCATTTCTTACAAGATGATCTTCATTCTTTATAATGTCAAGGAGTGTGTGCAAGAGTAAAGTGATTATAGATTGTTGAAGATTGTTTGTTCATCTTGTAGTCATTATCATGGATGTCTTGGCAAAATCATCTCTAGAATGGTCATCATATCATCATGAGTCAAGTTCATGATACTGTATGTGGTTTAGATCAAATTGAAGAGTTGTTTCAGAGTATTGTCTACATGGCTTGTTATACGCTTGCTTCAGGAATGTTCTTGATATTAATCTTCATGTATTTTGATCATGTTATTTGATCTATGTGTCTTACATGAGATTTGGAGCTTTCAAGTGGATTGGAGATGGTGTCAAAACAAGATGGTGGACTAGATAGTCATGCTCATATGGAAGTGTTCTTGATGTGATAATTTGACATATTTCTTTGATGGTTCTCATCATTAATATGTTTCAGGGATGTATTTACAAATTGTGTGATTCTAGTTTTGAAGTGGTATTAGGTATGTGCTTCAAGCTATGACATCGAGAGATGCTTATGCAATTGAAGGTGGTGCCTTGTTTTTCTTCAAGTTCATCAGTTAATCAAAGGATTGAGTTGTCACTATCATGGAAGATTTGAAAAGGTCTTATCAAAAGTGGTCATCATGTCATCTTGTGTTGGGAACTGTGTGTTGAGGAATCTTCATAATTTTTGCCTGCACTATTGTTCATCAAGAGTATTGATGTGTTCATGATTTCTTTGCATAGTGTTCAAGAAGTTGGTATTTGGTTGCAGAGATATGTCATCTTCATCCTCATATTGATGGTGTAAAAGTGATAGTTATTCTTGTCAGTGATTGGCAGTGATATTTATGAGCAATGATTTGTTTGTGTACTTCAACACAGGGGGAGAAAATTAAGTTGAGTCTTTGTCATCAGATGTCAAAAAGGGGGAGAAAGAAAAATTGCATCATGAAGTTTTGCCATCAATGACAGAGGGGGAGATTGATGGTGACTGATTGTCATTGATGTCAAAAAGGTGTTGAGTTGATGATGATGCACACATGGCATATGTTCAGGATGTGTTCTCATACTCATTGTCCTAATGTTTGGTGTTTATCAAGATGGTGACTCAGGATGGGAGTTGATTAAATGTTGGGCTTGTTTTTGGTCTTCATTGGTTAGAATGTCTTTTTTTGCTAGTTACATACATTGCTTGTGATGAAGGACATCAAATCATTTAAGGTCATCGGGACATTTGATGATCTCTTGTAGACAAAAGTGGTTTCACAGTTGTCATGATCATTCATATGACAATATTAGACATGATATATGTTCACACAAGAGATGTTGTATGGAATATCCAATCTTGGTCTGTCAAGAGGATTGGATAGGTTCATGTACATGTCATATCATTTGTGATGCTTTGTTTATACCAAATCATTTTCTTTCATATTCTTCAGGGTGTCATAGTTATGGTTCATGAAGATGCTCATATCAGTGTTGAAGTGTGTTAGTATGATTCAGATGAGATTCTTTAAAATGGAGGTGAAAGAGGGTTTATGCTTCTATCTTCATCACGGCTTCAGAGGTGTTATAACTTCATTTTGCAAAGGTTGAACTTATATGCTATTGCAGAAGGAATGCTTTGTTGGAAGAAATAAAAGGTTCATGCATTGTGTATTCATATCTTCATGGTTGCATTTTTGGGTTAATGTGTTGTTTATATAACACATCTTTTGTGCCTTTTCTGCCCATCACACATTGTGAGCACTTTTTGTTATTTTTTCTATTGACCTGTTGTCGCAGGTGATAAATCATTTTAGTGATAACTTAAAGGGGTCGTGGTCATGGATTGACCAGCCCTCTCCTCCTTGGAAGACTGACTTCATCGGTCACTATATGTTTGCAATGAGCGTGATGTGCCATTTGATAATCAAAGGATATTCTTAAAAGTTAGAAGGTGAGAAAATAATGATCAATGGTGATCATTTAAACTGCCCTCGACTTCCTTGCATTATGTTTGATGGTTTTTTTTGGTTGTCAAATGGAGAGATAAGGTTTAGTATGTTATTTTTGGTAGGTTTGTTAAGACATATTTTCTTCTATTTTTAAGGAGATTTTTCATGAATATTTTTTCTATTTTTAAGAATGCAAAGTGGAGAAAATCTTTTGTCTAGATTGAAGACAAATAGAGGAAATTTTTTTTATGAGCATCTTCTGGAGATAAGGATTTTTTTAAGATTCTTTTTCTATTCTCCTAAAGGTGAAAAGTGAATTCGAGGAGAATGTCATGCCCACATTTCCCATGCAGTCATGACACGCATCACATGTGTCATGTCCACATTTGTCATGTGGTCATGACATGAGATATCAAAAATTTTACCACACTTCCCTAGAAACCCCCTTACACGCATAAACATGCTCGGTGGCATTACGCATAAGGTGTAAACATGATAGTTGAAGGTAGGGTAATGCGTTCACTTGCGCATACCATTTCACAATGAAAGCCAACTAGGGGGTCGATGCGACATGGTTAACGTTGCCAATAGGGTTAAAATCAATGATCGAAACCCTGGATTAACCTAAGTGAATGATGGGATTTTGACATAAGTCAAAATCAAAAGCCAAACTCTAGTGCATGAGAAAAATATAATTTAATACCAACACCTAATGTCAATAACTGGAAAAAACAATAATTTAATCCTAAGCAAGGTTAAATTTTAGTAACCTAGGTAAACCCTAAATTCTGGAAAAATCTGGCAGCATAATGCCTCGCAGGCGCGATTAGGGTTTATTATTATAATAAAACTAATTTTGATCGAAAGTTTACTAGGTTGGTTTTAAATTACCTACATCACACTAGTTAAATTGGTAGAATAGTTGATTAGATTAATTATAAATCCCAAAACTCATTAATGAAATCTCTACAAAGATGTCCAGAACATTTTTCAACAAAGCTTGATCAATTTGTTCTTCTTCATGTTCTCTATCAATCAGAGTTATCACCGCATCCTTTACATTATTCCTAATTTCTTGGTAGACTAGATCACGGTAGCATGTTACACTACTTCATTTAGATAGTTTACTAGGTTTCCAATTGGGATAAAAAATGACTAATTTAATTCGCTAATTAATTCGCTCTAAAATAATTAAAAAGAAATAATAAAATTAATGACCTACTAGTTTTATATTAACCTCGTTGAAATTGGTTTGAAAGAAAAGGATTAACCCAATTGTTTAAAATAAATACATCTCAGTAATTAAATTAGTGTAAAAGTTAAATAAAACAATAAAATCCCTCTTCAATAATCAAATTAAAATTTATAAACTATAAATTTTCCTTTAGCCAAGAACTATCCTATTTAATAAATTACCTTTCCACTAAACAACAAATGATAATAGCCACTATAAAATAAATTGATTTAAACTACCCACATCCATAAAAATCATCTCTAAACCTCTTTTTTCAAAATAAGAATATAAAGCAAAATAAAAAAATAAAAGAGTGGAAATTCAAAAAGGGCAATTTTAAATTACTAAGCCCTAAAAAGCCCTCACAATAGAAAACTAATTTCCTTATGAGAGGGAAGGAGAAACCCTAGCCCCCATTTTTCTTCATCACTCTTTTCTCTAATCTCTCCATTTTCTTCTCTCAAGTTTTGTTGCAGGTATACCCATTTAATAGACCCATTTGCATTTTTTTTTGATATATATATATACTGCAGTAATGCAATGAAGTAAATAGATTTAAAAGGGCCAAATAAAAGTTTAACCCCATTTTATTTGCTGCAGGGCTTAAACCAACCATAAGCTTAAGGGAAGTGGCTGTGGGGAGGTGGAACGGTAGAGTGTAGGCGTTAAGGGACACGGCGGCAGTGGCGGCGGGTTTGGAGATGTCCACAGGGAAGGGAAAAGGGGGAGTGTGGGGAGGGGGCGGAGTCCCCACACCCATTCATAAGCAACGGTGGTGGGGGTTTCAAACCCCCCCACCAAAACACATTTGTTTTTATATCTAAAAGCTATGATCAATATATATTAAAACCATAGTCTATTTCCGTTTATACATAGCATTCTATTTTTTTTAATGGGTTATATATATATATATACACACACACACACACACACAGCAAACACAGTTTCAATACAAATCATAGTTTATTATTTACTAAAAAAAATAACATCAGAGTTAAAGAAATATATATATATATATATATATATACACTATTGTATACATAGTATAGCCTCTTTTTTTTGTTCTAACACAGTAAATAAAGAATGTCAAATTATATATATATGTTTATATATAGTTGTATTTTCTAATATATATGTTGATCTAAATCTCTCAAATTTATTTATTTTATTTTATTGAATACAATAACTCAAAAGAAATATTTTTGTTTTCTTAAACAGATTTACATAGAGCAAATGCATTTTTTTTTTGTAAAAACATAAAAGAACATATTTCCACATAAACATTTCTTAAAAGAATTTATTCATTATTTTTTTTAAATGGAAAATGTATTTAATTAAATCCTTCAAATATATAGCAACAACTAAATTTCTTTTTCTAAGGAAATAAAATGTAAAAATTTTCATTCTATCCCACATAGATAAAACAACAATTATCCTATTTCTTTTTTGAAAACACATGGACCTAGGTGCTCACTATGAGAAAACTTGTCAACATTTACCAGATTAGCTAATGTTTGAAATTGTTTTATGCCAAAATGGTGTAGAGAAGAACCAAGAAAACTACTAGAAAGTTAGTTCCCCAACATTTACCCAAGATAGAGGTTAATAAAGAACCTACTAAAGAGGTTAAACTCAAAGAGCATATGAACTATGCTGAGGGTGCATGGTTGGAAGATTTTGAGACTCTAGCTAATGCTCTTAAGCGTATTCAGCTAGAAAGGAAACAATGAAACAAACTAGCCATGAAAACTATTGTTTCTACTTGTGTAGTTAAACCAAGTAAAGCTTCTACTAGATGCCATTTGGGTGTGGTCATGATGCCCCTTTTTTAAGAAAAGATGTGATGGAGGAGCACATGTAATGCAGTATTGTGATGGACTTGTTAGTAAAAATGCCATAACTCACTCAAAACCTAATGAAATCACATGCAACTAAAAGCATTGTAAACAAGAAACAAATATATTTCCATCCATCTATTACATTCCCTGATATGAGGCCATACTAGGCCATACCATGCATGTTTTCAGACTACATTTTTAGAAAACTAAACTTTACAGACCTACCCTCAATAAAAATGCCATAACTTATTCAAATCTCCATGAAATTAGATGAAAAAAAAATAAATGTAAAGTAGATTCACTATAAGTTCATCCTTAATTAGTCTCAAAATAGTACTAGGTCGTACTAATCCATACAATGCAAGATAACAGCAGAAAACATTTGGAAACTACAAAAAACAAGGTGTTTTTATTGCTTCAACTTCCAAAATCTAACCACCAACCCTCCATTCGACTTGGAAGCTCATATTTATGCTTGTAAAATTAATTTATGCCCCCCCAACCAACCTACAACTACCATTTAACAAATTTTAACAAACTTTTAAAAAGTTGTTATTTGACAAGAAAAGTTGTTATGACAACACTTGACAACTTTTGAAAATGTTTTTCATTTTTCAATTAAATGACATGAAACCTTCATCAATGACTCCAAATTACTTATATGGGCCTAAAATGACCTTATTAACACTTAACAACACAAAATAAGACAAAAACTCAAACTTTTCCTCCTGTAGGCATCGGGTCCTAAGGTTGTGCCTGCACCAATTGATCTACTTGTGTGTATGTCCGTAGCACAATGGATCTAAATATATGTAAGTAGCTTAATTATGTATATGCTTTGAAAAATATACTATAATGATAAGATAGTTGGTTCATTATTCAATAGGAGTGTTATGATCAAAATGGAGCTTTTGTTATGAATTTTGTAATGGATCTATCTCACTGGTTATGACTTTGGATAGGGTAGAACTATGTAGAAATGTATAATATATGTCTTGTGATTTATTCTAATCTTTATCCATGTGAGATATATGTCCTTGTAGAGAGGAAAATATAATATCCATGATATGTGACATGTATTGTCTAATGGTTGTATTGTGACATCCATTTGGGACTAAGTTTATTTGATCTGTATTTCTTCTAGAACATAGTAAATTGTATTACATACATGTGGAAACAATACTTTAAGATGATAAAAACTCATTTAATGCATGATCATTGTTCTCTTTAAGCATGTGCAAGGGAATGGTATGGTTGAGTTTATTTCTAAATAAGGAATTAGTTTTCTAACTCAATCATGTATGAAAAATGAGATTATGCAATTAATGGTAAGTAGCTTTGAATATAGACATTGTGTTTGATTCATGGATAAGCATAGTTGATGGTGATATTTGGTGAGTTGCTAGTTTGAGTTGGACATCCTGATTTTGTTATGTGAAATCTTAAGAGAACTAATGAAAATGATATAAGGTAGATAGTTCTTGTTTTCTATCTCATTCTAATATGAGTATATTGATTTGTTAAAGACTCTAGAGTGAGATGTAATCCTTTTATGAGTACATTACATCTTAGTTAATCATAAAGTTGTAAGTTCATGTCCTAAACTACGAAGTCTCTGCGCTACGCATACGTAGGCAAGGCCATCATGGATGAGCCACTGAGACATTAGGTTGGCCCCTTAGGGCCTTAGGCTAGTATATAGTTCTCTTTTATGTTTATTGATAATCTTTGTGGAACTAATGTTCACTTTTAGATGCACATATACAGGTATGTTAACTAAGCATATTACTGGAGCAAAGAATATATGTTTCCACTATGCTAAGGATGACCTCATGTTTCTTACTATAATCATTTGTAAATGCATGAGAGATGTCTTGTTCCTATTTGAAAAGATCTCTTATCATGTATTTGTAAATTGGGATGTATCTCCATTTGTATCTCTTTATGTAACCTTTGTTTCTTGTAATCTTGATTTGTGAGTAATGCAGTCAAGGAACCTTAGAGGACCTAGGTTTATATTATTATGTTATTTTATGCATCCTATTGTTATTTGCTTTCAAGAAAAAGAAATTCCATTAATTTGACCAAGTTTAGTGTTGTCCTCTGGGGTCTCTTGGTTTGGTGTTACATTGACCTTCTAGAGTTTAGAACTACTATGGACTGTCAATTACCAAAGTATAATTCCTTACCAAATAGTCGGCCTTACAAGATATAAGTCTTACCATGCTAATTAGGTACAAGTTAAACAAAGAGGTCTCTAGTTTCTTTAAATATATAAATAAATGAAAAAAGTGTGAGTTATACAAATGCCACAAGGATTCTCTGAATACAAGAGACTATTCAACCCCAAATCAAACTCAAAAGTTTACTAAACTTATCAACTACTTAACAAAATCAGAAGTTTGTAAAACATATTGATCAAATAACAAATGCAAAGGCTTGTATTACTTATCAACCACATGATAAACATAAAGGTTTATTTTACATATCAATCACACAATGATCACAAAGGTTTATATTACAGGTCAGCCACATAATGACCACAAAGATTTATATTACATAGTGGTCGCATAATGATTGTAGAGATTTATATTACATGTTGGCTGCATAATGATCATAGAGATTTATATTACATATTGGCTGCATAATGATCACAAAGATTTGCAATATATAATGGTCACTTAGTAAACATGGAGATTTATATTTCATGTCATCCATATAAATAACATAGATTTTTATAATACATAATAAACACAGAAGTTTATATTACATATCGGCTACAAGGAAACTAAATGCCAATCCAATAATAATAGAATAAAAATCTATTACTTAACTATACTCGACTCTCTGCTACTATGTTGTATCCCTAAGCAAACTATATCTTTGAATAGTTTGGCATTTGTGGATCTAATAAGCAAACAAGAGAGTTCATAACATGTAAAACAAGTATGTTCAAAAAAAAATACCACTAAACATTCCAAATGGTAACATCTATGTTTTCAGATACAGTCAACTCATACATTTTGTTAGAAAATGAGAAACAACCACAGTTGAGAGGCATCTCAATTGAACAAATAGATGATCAGGCAGTAATTAGATTCTCATCCGACAACTAGTCTGCCTTGCACACTAGACCTTCCATGAGAACAGAAAGAAGTTTCAACTACAACCAACCTGGTCCATCTGTGAATTCCCTTCCTTGCTCTCAGAGCATTAGATTACAACCCTCTAAGGGTTTTGAAAGTTTGTTTACAATCCCCACTGTTGCAAAGCCTAGCAGTTCAACGACTTCAGCCATCCCTGCTAGTTCATCATGCACCCATAAAAAGTTTTCTGAGTTAGATAATGGGTTGTATAGATGTGAAGACTGTTCATTTGTCTTTCCTCCTAAAGCCGGCCATTTCTGAATGTTTTCAGCTCAACAAGCTACTATGCTTGAACAGGATATTTCTGAATCCCATGAAAAGGCTATAAGCACTCATGTAGGTCCTTGTCTAGTTCCCAGTACTATTCCCCCTTTTAGGGATTTCATTCTCTTTGATACAACTGGAACCTATAAAGCTGACTTCTGGCCTCTGCATTTATTTCCTATTACTAAAAGCTCCCAAGGTACCAGCCAAAATAAACTACTAAACTGGACAAACCTGTGTCTTAGGAAATCCATGCTCCTTGCTGAGGATCGAAAGATCTGGCATCAGATCAAAGCAGTCAAGGCCGAGAAAGCACGCCCCAGTGCTCAAGAGAATTTCCATTCTCTAATCTCCACTCTTGAACGCTTGTAAAAGCATCTCATAGATCAGTGGATGAACTCTGTTAATAAAGATCTCCAGGAACTCAAAGCTCAGTATACTGAGTTTAAAAGTCAAGCTGAAACCTGGTGGGTTGCTCAGCAATGATCTTTAGAACAACAGCGAGAACTTCTACAGAAGGTCAGAAGTGAAAATAAATTAGATTGTGATGTGCTAGGTTCTCAACTGAACTCTACAAATATACATGTAAAGCACAATAGCCAGAGACTTGTTGAAATCTCTGAAGAAGTTCATTCATTTGCACAATCACAACTGCTTATGAGCGATTCCCTCAAGTCAGAATGCTCTGATATCAAGTCTGCATTGCAAGAAGAGTCTAGGACTATTCAGTCCGTGACCCATACCGTCCGATAGCAGCAGACGATAAGAACAAAGAATTTCCCTTCCAGTGCAAAGGGATACCTACAGGCTCAGTATGAAGGACCTAAACTAAAGACGGAAGTTAGGTAGCCTGTGATTGAAAAGATTTATGATCCCTCTACAGGGAATCTAAGAGAAACCACTCCAGAAGAACAAGCCAAAGGAAAGTTCCAGATGGCTCGTGGTTCTAGCTTGAATCCTAATGGATCCAATCCTGTTGATCCATTTAAAAATATTCAAACTCTGAAAGTAGATACACCGCCCCTTGTTAATTTTGATCATTTTGAAGATATTGAAAATACAAGAGATATAGATGCTATGCAAGCCTGGATAACCAATTACTTATCCACTAATGCTAATGCTGATGAAAAGCAGGTGATAAAGTAGGCTCTGAATGCAATGACCGGTATTGCACGACATGTCTGGGACCAGCTAGATGATGCTTACAGAGAAAGGCTATTAGACAGAGGTACAGATCAAGTCTGTGCACAGTTGACTCGTCTGTTTGTTGGAAAAATAGACACGAGAGAAAAGTTGGCCTACAACAAGTTTATCAAAGGTAAATGTAAGGACCTCAAATATTTCAAGCAATATTGTGATGTCCAATATGAGAATTTCTATTTGTCAAGCCGTGAGCAGAATCATGAATTCATGTTCACTACTTTTCTAAAAAGTTTTGGTACTGTGATAGGAGAATTCTATCACAAGAAAGTTCTTGAGAATCTGGTAGTAGATAATATAGAAATGAAAGAACTAACATATCCACAGTTAGTCCAATTCTTAACACAGATCAATGAAGAGATCTGCGAAGAAGGAAAAGCTAAGAAAGAAATAAAAAAGGTACAACCTTTACTTTCTTCATCTATATGTTACCAGATCATGCCCTCTAATCAGTTCCGTGAAAAGGGAAAATCTTCTTGTTACAATTGTGATAGTTCTGAAAAGCCTTACAAGAAGAAAAAGAAGAAATTTAAACATAAGTATCCCAAGAAGAAAGGATACTTCAGGAAAAGAGATAAGCGAAAGAAGGGCTCTAAAAAATGGAAGCCCACCTGTTACATTTGCAAAGGAGATCATTTTGCAAATAAGTGCCCAGATAGAAATAAGAAAAAGGGCAAAGGAAAAGTCTGTGCAGCGCGAGAAGCAGGTGTTGAAAATGATGAATTTGAATTCATCAATTCTTATCCATCAGACCCCGAGGATATTATCCTCTCTAGTACAGAATCTGAAGAATCTGAGTTTGAAGAATATGAATCAGCTCAAGAATAGGTGCAAGCTTAGGTCAATTTAAAGATCTAATACGATGCAATACAATGACCTTAGCTTATGTACCTAAAAACTCTCCTTTATCTAGTTGAACTTCTTTCTCTTGAATTCCCTTCCTGAGCAACAAGTCTTCACTTGCAATATATACATTCCTTCAAAAAGATTTAAGGAGCTAGAGATGCAAAAACATTTGAAAGCACATAGACTCTCCCTTCTTTCCACTGTTGTGTCTTTTTTAGTGAACGTCTCCTATGATTAATATAGTCCATTCTCTATAACCACCTGACTCTTCTCCATAAACATAGCCTATTAAAAATCCATCAAAGACATGCAAATCTAGTGGAGATAATGGTCATAAAGACCACTCCACAATCAAATTTAAATCTCCTCCATTATCTTCGAGTTAGATAAGGAGCTAAAGGAGTTGAGCCAACATAACCAACTGAGTGGTTTATAATAAATTAAAATCTCTATCATGTATTCCTTTAAACCGAATATATAGTATGAATCAAAACTTATAAACCATTCTTAAATAAATAAATGATATATATAACAACATATTATTTACGTGTACAACATAAACTCACATTATTTCTAGCATTTAACAAGATACGAGAATGAGGTCGAGGTACTCTCCCCCTTTCTATCTTGCGAAAACACTAACAAAGATAAAATACCAAAATAGAATCCCTATCGAGAATTTTTGATAATAAATAATTTATCAACTATCAACCATTTCTCATCGATAGTGACATACCATCTTGACTAAGTTTTTCTTGACAATACTATGCCTAATGCATCTTGTCAATAAATCGACAATTATCGAGTCAAAAACAACTTAGACCAAAAGGTCAAGCACAACTTACCAAACTTGAATAGGGTTCACTAAACTATGTAACATGAGACTTAGATGGCAACAACCTATTCTTATCCATACATCTATTCACTTCTCTCTGATGATGCTCTCCCTCTCTTTCTTAGAGGGCAAAAAAACCTATTTCCTAATTAAAACTTGCAATCACCAAACTGGGATTAGTGTATCATTAGTCAATCCATAAACCTTATGAAATAATAATATCTTGACATCATATAATCAAATTTCTTAATTTTAATCATATAAACATAAACTCATGAAATCATTGATTTTTCCTAACATTTCTACAAACATCAAATCATTAATCCATGCAAAATTATCTACTAATTATATACAAGTAAAAATTAAAACATAGTCAAAATTTAGGATGTGACATATCTCCCCCCATAAGATTCATCATCCTCGATGATCCAATGTATCCATAATTATAATATAATAAAGTTTTTGTTCCAACTTTGAATATAGCATAAAACAAATGAGGAAATCTTTGATAAAAATCATGGTAATCTTCCCATGTGGCACTATCCTCTACATATTGGTCCCACTAGACCTTGCATTGAGTAACCTCTTTGTTATGCAAGAAGATCTTGCGAAAGTTTATCAC
Source organism: Cunninghamia lanceolata (assembly GCA_027924645.1). NCBI lineage: Eukaryota > Viridiplantae > Streptophyta > Pinopsida > Cupressales > Cupressaceae > Cunninghamia > Cunninghamia lanceolata. The sequence goes on from BSBN01000596.1 coordinate 7,715,364, forward strand.
TTTGAGAGGCTCAATCATGACCACTCCTGGGTCCTATACCTGTAGTGCCCCTCTAGCTTCAGCTTGGATGTGCAGGTGGTCGGAGCAAGGGGTAGGTGAATGAATGGAAATACTCAGAACATTCAAAGTATGTTAGATCTTTTGATATCAGAATTCAAATGCAGTGGTTATAATCTTGTTCAAGAGCAGAGACGGTGTCATACTACTCGCTTCGAGCACCCTACTATGCCATGATTCTCTGACTCAGTGTGTGTTGATATATATGTATTTGATCGTATACAACCAGTGGTTCAGATGCAGGCTACAGGTACCGAGCCTTGACTCCACCTGATATAGCAGGTTTGAGCGGGCTCTTGCACCAGTGGGTATCAGTGATGGGAGATAACGCGAGGTCTATTCCACTAGGTCAGTCCTTGTCTTCTGTTGTGGTCTCGAGTCGTGTTGTGACACTTGGTCATTGCCTTTTATGTTTGGTAATCTTGTGTTGTGGAGTATCATCGAGTTGTGTTTAATAATGCTCATGTGTAGTTGGATAATACTTTAATGATTTATTATTAAAATAATAATGCTTCTATTTTTGCTTATTGGTTAATATTTGGTTTAGCCGTGAACTTAGAATAACACCTTAGTAAAATCCCAAAATAGACTAGAATTGTTTATCTGGTTATCCAAGAGTAATTGTGTCATAAATTGTGGTTACAGGTAATTAATATGTATTTGGTTAAGAATAATTTTTGGTAAGTGAATTAATGCCATGAGTTGGTAATTTTTGAAATTCTAAGATTTGGGATCTCTTTTTATAGAAAGATTTTGAATTCTCAGAGGAGTGGGGCGCTAGGTAACAGATGCATGTCTGCATTAATTTTTTTGAGCTAAATCTTTTTTTTTATATTGTGGGATTTTGTTCTAGAGAGGGGGTTGGAAGGTGAATTCAGAAATTGGGAAAAAAAAATCAAAGAATTGGTTGCGGGAATACAGAAGAAATTGGAGGCTTCAGATCAAAATTTTGTTCCAAGTATGTTCTGCATAATTCTTGTTTGATTTTTATTGTGCTTGGATAAATTAATTCTTCTCCCTCATGCTTTTGAATCAGTTAGTTGGGGCTATTCTGTCTACCTATCACTCCTTCTACCTCTGTTTCTATAGTTTGTATTTTATATTTTCTTATAACTCGAACAACCTGTGTTTTGTGCATGTAATCAACCTTTTTTTTCTTGTATCTGGAGCTATACCTCCTTGTAGCTTGAGTCGTCTTGTGTCTGGTGTGTTTCAAATGTAGATACCCTTGGCCACACCCTCACTTTGGGAATAACACCTCTGTAGATTTCTCCAAGATTCACTTTTGTCCCTTCGGGGTTATTTCTCTAGCCATTGAGATCTCTCCACTTTTGACCATTTGCATAAACATTGTATCATAGAATTTAATGGTAACCTTGAGGTTTCAAGAAGACTACCTTCAGACCTTACTCTAGTACTATAGTGGGATCTAGGCCGCATATGCACTGCAGCCATTATGCAAATTAAATTATATTTATTTCTTTTTCAACATAGAGCCATGCTAACCTAATTCTTAGTTATCTTGTTTGGTCTCTATTGTCACATGAAATTGCACCCTTCTTGGAAGGATTCCAAGCATTCCAATGACACAATGGGAATGATCTCTGAGTGTGGGACTTTGCTAAATGAGATCAGACCTTCGAAGAAGGCCAGCTTCCTTGCCTGATTATCACCTAAAACTACTGAATTTTGAGGGGAAAAGGGAGAAGAAATGCTTTAAAGTAAAAGATGAAACAACAAAACTTGAACACAAAAGGGTGATGCACCAGATAGATTTAAAGAAACTTTCACAGAACTGAAAGATGCACAACACAACCAGATATAGCAAGTGTGTATACATAGATTAGATGATTCTAGCAGAGGCAAGAAGCAATATGATTGAGAGGAACAAAAAAGGTTCACAGACAACCATATGCAGATTTACACAGAACCAAAAAATTAGTAAAAGAGGTATGATAACTTGCATATATTCAGTAAGAAGACAAGGTTACAGTATATGAAAACTCCGTTTGGAAACAGAAAGACCAGAAATGATAAAAAATTTCCAACCCTATTTACAACATACAAATGCATATATATAGCATTCCAAAACTAACCTAGGTCAGTTACAAAATTTTCTCTAAGAGCTATCTCAGAAAATATCCGCCCTTGAATGATTGTCCATCTGCAATAGTTATGGCATCAAATATCTGGCACTGGGCAGATAGAAGATATTTTTAATCTTTAATGCAAGCAGCTTACTCATCTATCTTCAGCAATGCATATATGAAAATATCTAAAATAGGGTGGGGAAAGATATTTCTGATCATTAATGCGAGCTACTTCCATCCTGCAGAAATGAATGCAAAAAAAAATCTGCATCTTGCCCCAAAAGTCGCTAAAACTTCTAGTTGCCCAAAATATGCAAAGCCAGATCCCAAAACTAAAGGTGAGAAAATCCTGTTGAAAACCCCACCAAATGAAAGAGGGGACAAAAACATGCATCTTTGCCTTTTACAGCATGTCAAAATTCACCAGGACGGAGGAGATACAGGTGGTCAAAGTTTCAGTCAACTGCCTGTATATCGCTTTGCACCTGTGTATATATCACTTGAATTTGCTGCCTAAATCGGCATCTAAAACCTTCTCTGAAATTGCCTTTGGATATGCATGGCACTTTGTATCTCAGGCCCCACCATTTGTATATCGCATTGTATGTATGAACATACAAGCCGCGGACTCCAAAATGACCATTAGCTGTATTTGACTGCCCTGTCGAGTCTGGCTTGTATAACCTTTCCTTGTATATATCTCTTTGTATGTGCAAACATACAAAGCACTAGTACATACAAGCCAGACCTGACGCCTGAATATGCTAGAATTTGATCTTCGATTCAGGTCTGCCTTGTATATTTCCTTTGGACCTATGACTTGTATATCGCAATATACAATTGCAAAATATACAACCCGGACTTCAAACCCTTTATAAAGCCTTTCTGAAAAATACCTTCGAGTTCGGCTTGTATGCTAGGAATGCATGTTTTGCTTGTATGTCTAAACATACAATCTCAAAAATAAAAAATGTACATTTGGTGGACCCCGCCCTTTGCATCTCCTTCTTGTATGTGCGGCCCTTGTATATTTTACTTGCATCTGTTCTTTGTATGTCACCAATATACAAACGCCCTTGTATATTGTGGACCCCACCTCTTGTATGTCGCCCAGCATGTATTTTCCCCTTTGTATGTCCAAACATACAATCGCCTTTCATACAAGGCGGACCCCAGAACAACATAGAATAAATTGAAATTTCTATTCGGGTCCAAGTTGTATATGTTTCCTTGTATATATCGGCCTCACATATTTGACTTGTATATTGGCCTTGTATGTACGAACATACAACCTGATATACATTCCACTGTAGCATTCTTGACTTGTAACTTAGGTGAAGGTCCTTTGTATATTCCACCGATGTACATTGCAAAATGTACATTCACCCTTGCATCTCCTAACATACAATCTGCCTTGTATGTCTCACCTTTGTATAAACCTGTTGTATATCCAAATATACAATAAGAACATACAAACCCATACATGCAAGCGGGAATCTTTGATAGAATATTCCTACAATGTATAACCCGATATGCATATTTTCCTTGTATATTTTTGTTGCATGTGCAAACATACAACACAATATGCATTTGAAACCCAATATACATTTAGGGAATATTCCTGGAATCTACGATAGATTCCCCCAATGTATATGCATCTTTTAAGCCCGATATGCATTCAGAAATGCATACAACTAAATTCTTCCATCCTTTGAAAGCCGATGGAAATTCCTACAAGCCCGCCAATGTATATTTACTTGTATGTACATTGCAAACCCCTTTGTATATTTTTCCTTTGTATGTACAAAGGCGAATGTATATACAAGTATGCATACAAATACAAGTTATAAAATATGAGAAATCCCAGCGATAGAAAATACTTGAAACAAAAAGATTTATGGGTTTTTCTAGGTTTCTTGCAAGGAAACTTTAGCCAAGATCTTGGGATATTCTGATAAGGCATGCATGAGTACTTGGAAGATTTAAGATTTGTATAGGCATTCTCCAAAGGGTTTTCAAGGAAAATGCAAGGTGAACTATTTGGCTCTTAACAGAGAAAAATAGGTCAATAGTCTCATTAGAGATAGCTAACCCACCTATCACTCCACCTCTGCAACAAACAATTCAGGCCCTTGAGTTCGCCAAGTTGAGCCATCATTAGGTTCCAAGGCCATTGCAATCAATCCATTGTTTTTTGAACTTATTAGTTGTATTAACGTGTAAATCAATCAATAGTTCTGTTGTGACTCATTCTTCTGGGGCGACGATGGCTTCTAGAGCTTTTCTAGTATCAGTTTTAGCCAAACCCAATCTACAAATGGAAAATCAACATTGTATCATCAACCAGTTTAGTTGTTTTAGAATATCAATCGCTCTATGCAGGTTTAAAGTCTAATCTTTTGGAGACATTCAATATAATGAAGGATCTTCCCTGATGTCTTTATGCCTTTCAATCTTTCTGACTCTGTCACATTCATAATTGTCAAAAAAATTCTTCCTGGGTTTATCTTTATTACCGTACGACCCCTCCTTGCATTGGCTTTTCTTTGTGGCATTGCTACCATAGCTTCCTTCCCATGTTGTGTCAAGGTTGCAGACTTGTGAGACTCCTCTCTCATTTTGATATTGGTGTGATTTTAGTATGATATGCAATTTTGTGGGCCGTTTAGGGAAACTTCTATCTTGACCCCGCTTGACTATTGGTAAGGCTCGCCTATGTCTTTGTTAGAGTCAGCCTTGAGGTTGTTGGCAGAGCCCTTACTAATTTCATTGTCACCTTCCTTTTCTTTTCGCTGCGTTGGTATTAATTATGATATTTTGTCTTTGGTCAAAATCGTGGCTTTAGAACGTCATTTGGGATGTCGCTGTGCTTAGCAAGAGGTCTGTTTTTGTATTGTTTTGTAGTCGAAGTGGTGGTAGTGTGGTCAGATTGTGGGATTAGAATATAGTTTGTTATTGTTCTATCAGAAGTGGTAGTCATAATGTGGTAATTGCATTTGTAAATTGACCTATTATAATGTAGTCGATTAGCTATAGCGTAATAAACGTAGTGATAGTGCTTGATCTCTATGATTATTTTCGCTGCCATGTACTATGGTAAGCTGGTTCTAGCATAATGTGTCTTTGGGTAATTTGTCCATTTAGGAATTAAAGTTTTAGTTTTATATTTAGAAATTGTTAGTGTTAAAATTTAATGGTATTCTTTGCTCATAGGAAAGTATATAGGTCTATAATGTTTGGATTTGAAATGATAACATGTTAGATAGTACTTTAGGCCTATGGAAAAAGGAATATATTGTATTGTAGGTGTTTTGTTTTTATAAAGAATGGTAGATAGTAGTTTTTTGATGTAATCCATTCTCATAGGAAGATATTTATGTTATTGTTTTGATTTTTACTAGATTTGGTAGTTGGTAAATGTAATGGAAGTTTTGCTATAGTGAAGTATATGGATTCATAAATTTATAGCTGTTCGTTAGAAATTATAGTGGCTTAAAATGATTGGGAATTTATGTTTATAGAAATATATTGTCTTATAGTTATTTTCTTTATTAGAAATGGTAGGTAGCAAAAATGTTAGATGATAATTTAAGTTCTTAAGAAAATATTTTGGTATCTATAGTTGTGTAATTAGAAAATTGAAATAGTAAAATGATCACCGGAAGTTATTATACTTATTGGTAGTTGTACAAGTAAAAAGTGTAATTAGAGAATCTTAGTTAGTAATTCTGGTTTAGTGTATATATATACTTTGGTTTATTCCTTTTTTTCTTTTTTTTGATGAATATATTATACATTTATAGTTGTTTGACTAAATTTGTAATTGGTTTAATGTCGATGAAAGATTATGCTAATGATTACTTATAGATGTTTTATTAGAGAATGGTAGTCATGAAAGTATTAGATAGGAAATTTTGTAAACTAGAATTCTCTTCAAAAAGAAGTTAAAATCTCATAGTTGTTTTCATGATTAAATTAGGAGTACATGGTATATCTTATGCTCGATTATTTTCCTGGTCATGTCTTTATGGTTGTATTGGATCATTATGTTATTTTGGGGTGGAGTTCATGTCTAAGTTTTGGTTTATTGTGATGTGGGAATCTTGAGAGATGTCATGGCTACTTGGTGTCAAAATGTGGAAATGTTGTCCTTGTCAGATAATGGTTACTTTTCCATTGGTTTTGTACCTAACTCTAGAGGTGTAGTTCTTGGTTTTTGGTTCAAAAATTATGGCATGTCAATGTAATGGGTTCACTAGATTTTCATGTCTTGTAATGAATGGGGAAATGGTCTCTTAGATATAGTACTTGGTATCTGTTTTGTATCATGATGGGTTGTGATGTCCTAAAATTCCTCGGTCATGCATGACATTTGTTTTAGATGTTGGATAAGGGAAGCTAGTGTAGGATGGAGAGTGGCTTCCATGGTGGGGCCAGTGCCCAAAGTGGCTGCCAGGATAACCCCATGGAACTTGTAATCAAGTGATAACTTTAAAATGTATCTAGGTGGGTTAGGTAGACTTACACATAACACAATAAGTATGTTGCCTCACCCATGCCTTGAGTGCTCTCAAAGGCTAAGGACGGGATGAGAAGGCCTGGTCAGCAAGGTCGACCTCCTTGTCCACATGAAAGGATGTGTCAGCTCCGCATGTGTCACCCTATGGGGCCGGTACCAAAGGTTCACCAAGATAACCATAGATGGGGGCTGGCTTCTAGTGAGAGGTAGCCTGGATAACCCATGATTAGGACTATGCGATGACACTCTCCTCGCTGCAACTTAGCTACTTCCCTCCTATGTTTCATTGTTGCCTCTAGAGTGTTACCTTGTCTTGTGTAGTGTTGTTGATTTGGTTGGTGGTGTTAGTTTATATTCATTTGGTTATTTTAGATGTGTTACTTTGGCTTAGTGGAATCCTCGTTGTTATCTCCTAGCTCAGAGGGGTGGACCTCAGGGTTCCACATTGTTGGGTGGCAGAGCTATCCATTGGCCTTTTTGGAGATTCGATTCGAGTCCTATGTAGAGGTGTTCCAGTTCCAGATTGCTTCACACCTTCAGAGTTGTTGTATGCTTCCATATGTATCCTTTTGTAAACTAACATGATCGGTCTTATAATCTTGTACTGTAGCTTTATAAATAAACTATGTTGCAATTGTAAAAGTTGTCCTTATCTAAAGTAGCAATATAATGTTTATCACTTGTGTGGTTTTAACTTTATATTCACTGATGCAGTTATGTTTTGCTAGAGGAGTTAGAAGTGCACTTTCCTCTATGTTGTGTATTATGATATCTTTGGTTACTACTATTGCAATTTCTTGCTTTCAAAAAAAAAAATATTATTTCTGTAATTTTGCACTTTCTAGTCTAGCACCCTAGGGTTGCATGACGGGGCATTACACTTGGTATCAAAGCCTAGGTTACAAAACTGAGACCTCTGGATTGTTGTTGTTTCCCTAGGTTAAACTATTTTCTCGTTGTAGTGAGTTGGTAATAGTATCTCCCACCTGTATGCATTAGTATGAAGGTTGATAAGTTTATAGACTTGCTCTTTAAGAAATGATTTTTTTATGCTACTTATGTGTCTGCTATGTTCTTTCGCCTTCTTCTCTGGGAATATGATGTTACATATAACAATATATTCTCCATGAATGTTAATGCATATAATCATCTAGTAGCATCATGAGTTATGTGGTTATGTGATGTTGACATCTTTACATGGTTGCTTGAAAATCTATATCTAACCCTAGATGTGTTAGATCTAGGGCACACAACTGAGAGGGGGGCTGAATTAGTTGTACAAAAACTTGCTTCTACTTCAAACACTTGATTCTTCTTTGTTAGTTAATAGAATATCAATTAACCATCCATGAAAACATAATGCATAAACACAAGAGCAGATAAACATCAACACATTGGACACCAAGATTTTGATGTGGAAAACCTGGTTAAGGGAAAAACCATGAGGTGATTAACCCAAGGATTATTCTCTATTAGAAGAATAAGAAAAATTAATGGCACATGCCAATTAGGGCTCACTACCCGAGCACACTACTCACAAAGAGGCACACTGCCTACAAGAGACACACTATCTACAAAGTGATAAGAATCACAAACTTGAACTAGAGATTGACATCTTTACCATGTCTGGATCAGTTCCATTTAAGCTCGAGGTACTTCTGCTCTGCCCTTCACTCTTTTGCTATACCACACTCATCCACTGCTCAACACACTTTGAAATGAACTCATAAACCTTTATTTATACAAGACATCGACTTAGGAACAATCATCTAAGTCAGAAATCAACCATAAGGACATTCACAAGATGATTAATACATTTGGTCGGCCACCACAAGAACATTCGCAGGATGAACAACTCATCCAGTCGGCTAGTCTGAACAAGAACTTCATCCAGAAGAATATCTTCAATTCTGGGCTCTACCATCAATGTAGACTGACAACATTACCTCAACATGATCCAAGAACCTTCACAAGCTTGCCTGATTGACCAGGTACATCCGCACTTCCTCTACTCACTGGAATCTCTTCTCCTTTTCATCTGAAACTTCAAGAACACAGTCTGTCGCCATTGTCATACTGAAGAAGGTGCTTCTAGACCTCCAAACTTTGTACAAACCAAGATGACACATCACACGGACATCCCAAACACTCCTTCCAATCCGCAGAGTCTGACAATGCTCCTCCGGATCTCACCGGACCTTTTTGTAACACTCTGTCACTCTGGAACAACTCCCAGAACCAGTTCTACTTGACCAATCACAACTTTTTCATATCTTCATGCGAACCTCTGAAATCTTAACTGGATCATCTCAAGACTCATATCTACAAACCCTTTAATCTGCATCCTCTGATTCTCAACCTATTGAGTACATTTGCCTTCTTCTTATCATTGTTCTTCACTATTCCTGATTGAGACTACTTTTCTCAATATCCTCAACACACAACTCATCCAAACCTTCTTACCAATGTAATATGAGTATGTTGACATCAATGACAACACTGGTTAACCTCATACTTGCAACAATCTCCCCCTTTGTCATTGATGGCAACATATGATGTGAAAAACCATCAAGACAAGAACTTCTCTTTTCTGTCACAGCTCCCCCTATTAGCAACAACTCTTCACATGTCTTCTCTTCCTTTACTGCTCCCCCTTTGATCATCAACCACTTATTTTTCACATGTCTTCTCTCCCCCTTTGACATTAATGGTAAAGGGCTCATACTTGCACTTGTAACATATCAGAATTATACCAGTTGCTCCCCCTTAGTAGTAGCTCCCCATCATCAATCTAGATCGCAAGATATGACTGTGATATCCACCGGACTAATGCACATCAGTGCATCCTAGTTCATCACCGGAGGGGCCATGACCCCTAACTTCTCCCAGAGATACTCAAAAGAGTCCTTGGGAAGAGGTTTAGTAAAGATATCTGCAATCTGATCCTTGGAGGGTACATACTCCAATCTGACTTCTTCCTTGTTCACTTGTTCTCTCAAAAAGTGAAACTTGATAGATATGTGCTTGGTCTTAGAATGCAATACCGGATTCTTAGAAATATTAATTGCACTTGAATTATCACAGAAAATTGTGATAGGCTCCTCATATTCAACTTTAATGTCTCTTAGCATCTACTTCATCCATAAGATTTGAGTGCAACTACCTGCTGCTGCAATGTATTTTGCTTCAGTTGTAGATAGAGATATTGCATCTTGTTTCTTGCTTAGCCAAGAAACCAATCTCTTTCCCAAAAAGAATGCTCCACCACTGGTGCTCTTCCGGTCATCCACATCTCTTGCCCAATCTGCATCTGTGTATGCATGAAGAGAGAAATCTGGATCTCTAGGGTACCATAGACCATACTCAACTGTTCCTTTCAAGTACCTAAAAATTCTTTTGATTGCCATAACATGAGATTCTCTAGGATTAGCCTGGAATCTTGCCACAAGACCAACAGCTTGCATTATATCTAGTCTAGTCTGAGTGAGATACAACAATCCACCAATCATTGTCTGATCTACCTTTGGAGAGTCATCATCTTTGCTCAACTTACATCCGGTTGTCATAGGAGTGTTCATTGGCTTTGAATCTTCCATACTGAATTTCCTCAATAATTCTTTCACATATTTGGTCTGAGAAATGAAGATCCCTTTCTTTGTTTGAGTAATTTGCAGACCCAAGAAGAAATTTATTTCACCAAGCATAGACATTTCAAACTCACTTTTCATCTGATTTGTAAAAGTTTTGCACATACTATCTCTTCCTCCAAAAATGATATCATCCACAAACACTTCAACAATCAAAATGTTTTCATGATCAATTTTGAAATATAAGTTACTGTCAGCAGTACCTTTGTTGAATCCAATCTGCACAAGATGCTTATCCAACCTTTCATACCATGCTCTTGGGGCTTGCTTCAATCCATATAATGCTTTCTTCGACTTGCAGACCATATCATCATTATCAGACAATTGAAATCCATCCGGTTGTTCAATGTATACTTCTTCTTCCAAATCACCATTTAGGAAGGCAGACTTGACATCCATCTGATATACCTTGAAGTCTTTGAAGGCAACATATGCAAGAAATAATCTGACTACTTGAATTCTTGCTACTGGAGCAAAGGTTTCTTCAAAATCAATTCCTTCTATTTGAGAGTAGCCTTTGCAGACTAATCTGGCTTTGTTTCTGATAACTTCACCAACCTCATTTAGTTTGTTCCGGAAGACCCATTTGGTTCCAATCACATTCTTGTTTCTAGGTCTGGGAACAAGATCCCAAGTGTGATTTTTCTCAATTTGCATCAACTCTTCTTCCATTGCTTTTGTCCAATTTTCATCATTGCATGCTTCATTTATTGTCTTAGGTTCAATCTTTGAAATCAAACAACATTCATCAGAATTTTAAGCAATTTTCCTCCTTGTTTGTACCCCTTTGCTTTTGTCACCTATGATCTGATCTTCAGAGTGATTTAAAGTTACATACCTTGGAACTTTGGGAATCTCTTGCACTACTAATTCTTGATCAGGCTCATTCAAACAAACTTCTCCTTCCTGATTTACCGGATCAGTCTGGATCTGAATTTCAGAGGAGGATGGAACTCCTTGCACCAGAGGAGCATTCTGATCATCTTCATCACATTCATAGAATCTTGAGGGCTTCTCAATTCCTTCATCAACCTTCACATTTGTACTTTCTATCATCTTTCTCAATCTCTTATTGTAACACCAGTATGCTTTGCTTTGAGTGGAGTAACCCAAGAAAATTCCTTCATCACTTCTAGCATCAAACTTTCCTAAGTCTTCATCTCTTTTGATGTAACACTTGCTACCAAATACTCTGAAATATCTCACAGTGGGAGTTATACCAAACCAAAGTTCATAAGGAGTCTTACCAGTATTGCTTCTGATTTGAACTTAGTTAAGAGTATAGACTGCAGTGCTAACAGCTTCTCTCCAAAATATCTGAGGAACATTTGTTTCCATCATCATTGTCCTGGCTACTTCCTGGATGGTCCGGTTCATTCTCTCAACTACTCCATTCTGCTGTGGAGTCCTAGGAGTAGACAGCTGTCTCTTTATACCATGCTTCTCACAAAAGTCTATGAATTCACCGGATGTGAATTCACCACCTCTATCAGACCTTAGACATTTCAGTTACAATCCAATTTGATTCTCTACCATAGCTTTGAAGATTTTGAACTTCTCAAGGGCTTCTGATTTCTCTCTTAGGAAGGTAACCCAAATCATCCAGGAATGGTCATCAATTAGCAACATGAAATATCTATCACCTTGCATACTCTTGATTCTTGTCGGACCACAGAGATCAGTATGTACTAATTCCAACAATCCGGTAGTGGACTGATCCTTGCTTTTGAAAGAGACTCTGCTTTGTTTACCTAGCTGACATTTTTTGCATAAACTATTTGTAGGTTTCACCAATTTAGGAAGATCTCTTACAGCCTAAGTATTGCTTATCTTGATGATGTTATCAAAATTCACATGGCACATCCTTCTATGCCATAACCAACTCTGATCAACTTGAACAAATAGACAACTTTTATTAGAACCAACTAGATGGAAGATATTACCTTTTGTTTGAGTACTAGATGCAATTTCAGTTTCAGAACTTGTAAAGATTCTACATTTTCCATTCTTGAACCGGAGATCATAGCCCTTGTCCACTAACTGACCAACACTAAGAAGATTGTGCTTCAATCCTTCAACATATAGTACATTACCTATTTTGCTCTTTCCATCAAAAGAAATAGTTCCCTTACCTTAGATTCTGCTAGCAGAATTGTCACCAAACTTTACCATTCCTCCTTCATACCTTTCCAAATCTAAGAACTTGTTCTTGTCACCAGTCATATGGTGAGAGCATCCACTATCAATAACCCAATCATCCTTTTCTTCAACTTGGGCAGCCAAAGCTCTTTCTACAACCTTATGATTGACAGATTCAGAGGATATTGGTTCTTCTTCCTTGATGACAGTAAACACCCATTCATTTCCGGATTTGCTTCCTATTTCTGATTCATCATCTATTACTCCTTCATTGCCATCTTCTTCATGAACATAATAGTAGTCCTTTTGAAACCTTTGTCTGTTAGTATTAGACCTTGCAGATCTTTCCAGACATCTTGAAGAAAAATGACCAATCTTATTGCAGTTGAAGCACTTAAAGGGTAGTTTTCCTTCATACTTACCAGACCCTCTTGGCAGTCTCTTTGCAATGAGGGCTTCAAGTTGAGTTGTTTTTGCTTCTTCCTCTTCCATGTCTTTCCTTGCTTGATCATACCATGACAGCTTCCTTGAAGAGTTCTCTCCCAGATCAAATCTTTGTTTGCCTTTCACATAGGCACTGGCTTTGAATGCAGATTCAGTCTTGGGGGGATCATCTCCAAACTCAGTCATTTCAAATGCAGCCAGTTTGCCAGCCAGTTGCTCTCTTGTGACAATTGTATGGGCTCTGAATTCATCAATGGCAGCAACCTTGATTTTGTAGGCAGCAGGAAGGGATCTGAGAATTTTGTAAACAATTTCATTTTCATCCAGAACTCCACCAGCATTCCTGATTCCACAAACTAGCTCATTCACTCTTTGCATAAAGGTAGTGATATTTTCATCATCTCTCATCTTCAATCTTTCAAATTTCACTTTCAGACTTGCAACCTTGCACTCTTGACAAACTCATCTCCTTCATACAGAAGTTCCAGTTTAGTCCATATCTCATATGCAATTGATAGGTCAATAACATTTGAGAGATCTGAGTCATTCAATGCGCTTAAAAGAGCTTCCTTGGTCTGCAAATTGTTTTCAGCATCTGTGATTTCATTCAGAGTTGTTGGACCACCCTGTGGAGGAACATATGGTTTTGAGACCATGGTCAAGTATACTTTTCCCATACACTCCAAATGACATTTCATGTGACCTTTCCAGAGAGTAAAGTTGGTTCCATCAAACTTCAGACTATCCTTCTTGTATGATAACATCCTGGATCTCCTCAAGTGGTTAAGCTCCTTTCAGAGGAACGTGGCTCTGATACCAATTGTTAGATCTAGGGCACACAACTGAGAGGGGGGGTGAATCAGTTGTACAAAAACTTGCTTCTACTTCAAACACTTGATTCTTCTTTGTTAGTTAATAGCATATCAATTAACCATCCATGAAAACATAATGCATAAATACAAGAGCAGATAAACATCAACACATTGGACACCAAGATTTTGATGTGGAAAACCCAGTTAAGGGAAAAACCGTGGGGTGATTAACCCAAAGATTATTCTCTGTTAGAAGAATAAGAAAAATGAATGGCACATGCCAATTAGGGCTCACTGCTCACAAAGAGGCACACTGCCTACAAGAGACACACTGTCTGCAAAGTGATAAGAATCACAAACTTGAATTGGAGATTGACATCTTTACCATGTCTGGATCAGTTCCATTTAAGCTCAAGGTACTTCTGCTCTGCCCTTCGCTCTTTCGCTATACCACACTCATCCGCTGCTCAACACACTTTGAAATGAACTCACAAACCTTTATTTATACAAGACATCGACTTAGAAACAATCATCTAAGTCGGCAATCAACCATAAGGACATTCGTAAGATGATTAATGCATCCAGTCGGCCACCACAAGAACATTCGTAGGATGAACAACTCATCCGGTTGGCTAGTCTGAACAAGAACTTCATTCGGAAGAATATCTTCAATTCTAGGCTCTACCATCAATGCAGATCGACAACATAACCTCAACATGATCTAAGAACCTTCACAAGCTTTCTTGATTGACCAGGTACATCTATACTTCCTCTACTCACTGGAATCTCTTCTCCTTTTCATCCGGAACTTCAAGAGCACAGTCTGTCGCCACTGTCATACTGAAGAAGGTGCTTCCGGACCTCCAAACTTTGTACAAACTGAGATGACACATCACACGGACATCCCAAACACTCCTTCCAATCCGCAGAGTCTGACAATGCTCCTCCAGATCTCACCGGACCTTTTTGTAACACTCTGTCACTCCAGAACAACTCCCAAAACTGGTTCTACTTGACCGATCACAACTTTTTCATATCTTCATGCGGACCTCTGAAATCTTAACTGGATCATCTCAAGACTCATATCTACAAACCCTTTAATCCGCATCCTCTGATTCTCAACCTATTGAGTACATTTGCCTTCTTCTTATCATTGTTCTTCACTATTTCTGATTGAGACTACTTTTCTCAATATCCTCAACACACAGCTCATCCAAACCTTCTTACCAATGTAATATGAGTATGTTGACATCAATGACAACACTAGTTAACCTCATACTTGCAACAAGATGGTCATGACCTCTTATGGAAGAATCGTTGTAATTTATGGAAGTTATCATTGTATATGCCTGTGTAAGAATGGTATGCAGGAGATCAAATGAGAGCTTGCATTGGACCTATGAGATCAAGAATGTGATAATGTAAGTCAATTATAGTTTGAATTATTCCTGTATGTGATATCATATATTCCTTTTATATCTTCCTGCATAAGGAAGCAATTGTATATTTCCGTAGTTAGTAGAAAGAAATTCTATTATAATAAAGATATAAGTTGTTTAGATAAGAGGATGTAGTTAACATAATTGTTTGAGTGTTGGTGTACATTCTCTAACACATTCTGGACGTTGTATTCTTGAGTGTTGTGTAGCGGATACTCCCTTTTGTGGCTAAAATTAGTCACATCGTGATGTAAATTTGTTGTAATTGGTTGTTTTGGAAACTTTGACAGTTGCTTCATGTGTAGTAGGGGGGTTAATAGTGAGTTTTCTTTCTTTGAACCTTCTTATGACAAGAATGGTCACCAAAACTCTTTCCTTTAATTCTTGATTTATTGAAATTTGCTGGCACTTTGTGACTTAAAGTTGGATTTGATTGTTTTCCCATGTGGGTTTGAAATTATTTTTAAATTTTCTATGGTGGATATTCTGAATGTTTGATTCTGTTGGCCCCATTTTGTGGTAAGTGTTGTTTCTATCATGTTCATTTCAAACCTTTGATAGTATGTTCAAGGGAGGACCCTGCGGAGAATTGCACTTTGCATGGTTGGTAATTAGTGGAAATAAGATATGAGATGCATTTTTTCCTTAATTATATGTGACGACAATTCTTTGGATTGTATGAGATTGCCGAAAAACATGTAATTAGATATAAGTAGATCACACGATACGCCATAAAGGTAAAGAATTGATGATTCTTCTTGTCTTTTATTGAACATTTGTGCTTGTTTTATGAACAATTGTTTAATATGGATGAGTATGTTGGCAATGGAATATGGCAATATTAATATATTATGTTTCTACCCTAGTCTGTGACTTCTAGGAGTAAGTCAATTTTTAGGGGGGGAGGATGTAGTGCCCCTTCAGCTTCACCTTGGATGTGCAGGTGGTTGGACCAAGGGGTAGGTGAATGAATGGAAATACTCAAAACATTCAAAGTATGGTAGATCTGTTGATATCAGAATTCAAATGCAGTGGTTATAATCTTGTTCAAGAGTGGGGATGGTGTTGTACTACTCGCTTCAAGCACCCTACTATGTTGTGATTCTCTAACTTTGTGTGTGTGTTGACATATATGTATTTGATCATATACAACTAGTGGTTTGGATGCAGGCTGCAGGTACCGAGCCTCAACTCCACCTGATATAGCAGGTTTGAGTAGGCTCTTGCACCAATGGGTATCAGTGATGGGAGATAATGCGAGGTCTATTCCACTAGGTCGGTCCTTGTCTTCTGTTGTGGTCTCGAGTCGTGTTGTGATGCTTGCTCATTGCCTTTTATGTTTGGTAATCCTGTGTTGTGGAGTATCATCGAGTTGTGTTTAATAATGCTCATGTGTAGTTGGATAATACTTTAATGATTTATTATTAAAATAATAATGCTTCTATTTTTGCTTATTGGTTAATATTTGGTTTAGCTGTGAACTTAGAATAACACCTTAGTAAAATCCCAAAATAGACTAGAATTGTTTATCTGGTTATCCAAGAGTAATTGTGTCATAAATTGTGGTTATGGGTAATTAATGTGTATTTAGTTAAGAATAATTTCTGGTAAGTGAATTAATGCCATGAGTTGGCAATTTTTGAAATTGTAAGATTTGGGATCTCTTTTTATAGCAAGATTTTGAATTCTCAGAGGAGTGGGGTGCTGGGTAACGAATGCATGTCTACATTAATTTTTTTGAGCTGAATCTTTTTTTTTATATTGTGGGATTTTGTTCTAGAGAGGGGGTTGGAAGGTGAATTCAGAAATTGGGAAAAAAAAATCAAAGAATTGGTTGCGGGAATACAGAAGAAATTGGAGGCTTCAGATCAAAATTTGGTTCTAGGTATGTTCTGCATAATTCTTGTTTGAGTTTTATTGTGCTTGGATAAATTAATTTTTCTCCCTTGTGCTTTTGAATCAGTTAGTTGGGGTTGTTTTGTCTACCTATCGCTCCTTCTACCTCTATTTCTATAGTTTGTATCTTATATATTCTTATGGCTCGAACAACCTGTGTTTTGTGTGTGTAATCAGCCTTTTTTTTCTTGTAGCTGGAGCTATACCTCCTTGTAGCTTGAGTCATCTTGTGTCCGGTGTGTTTCGAATGTAGATACCCTTGGCCACACCCTCACTTTGGGAATAACACCTCCTCTCTAGATTTCTCCAAGATTCACTTTTGTCCCTTCTGGGTTATTTCTCTGGCCATTGAGATCTCTCCACTTTTGACCATCTGCATAAACATTGTATCATAGAATTTAATGGTAACCTCGAGGTTTCAAGAAGACTACCTTCAGACCTTACTCTGGTACTATAGTGG
Source organism: Cunninghamia lanceolata (assembly GCA_027924645.1). Classification (NCBI taxonomy): domain Eukaryota; kingdom Viridiplantae; phylum Streptophyta; class Pinopsida; order Cupressales; family Cupressaceae; genus Cunninghamia; species Cunninghamia lanceolata. The sequence goes on from BSBN01000596.1 coordinate 7,732,867, forward strand.
GATCCAGGCTACATATGGAATGCAGCGATTATGCAAATTAAATTATATTTATTTCTTTTTCGACATAGAGCCATGCTAACCTAATTCTCATCTATCTTGTTTGGTCTCATTAGAGAAAGCTAACCCACCTATCACTCCACCTCTGCAACAGACAATTCAGGCCTTGAGTTCGCTAGGTCGAGCCATCATTAGGTTCCAAGGCCATTGCAATGAATCCATTGTTTTTTGAACTTATTAGTTGTATTAAGGTGTAAATCAATCAATAGTTCTATTGTGACTCATTCTTCTGGGGTGACGATAGCTTCCAGAGCTTTTCCAGTATCAGTTTTAGCCAAACCCCATCTACAAATGGAAAATCAACGTTGTATCATCAACCAGTTTAGTTGTTTTAGAATATCAATCGCTCTATGTAGGTTTAAAGTCTGATCTTTTGGAGACATTTAGTATAATGAGGATCTTACTTGATGTCTTTATGCCTTTCAATCTTTTTGACTCCGTCGCGTTCATAATTGTCAAAAAAATTTCTTGCTGGGTTCATCTTTATCACTGTGCGACCCCTCCTTGCATTGGCTTTTCTCTGTGGCGTTGCTACCATAGCTTCCTTCCCATGTGTCGAGGTTGCAGACTCGTGACACTCCTATCTCATTTTGATATTGGTGTGATTTCAGTATGATATGATGTTTTGTGGGCCGTTTAGGGAAACTTCTATCTTGACCCCGCTTGACTGTTGGTAAGGCTCGCGTATGTCTGTGTTAGAGTTGGCCTTGAGGTTGTTGGCAGAGCCCTTAATAATTTTGCTGTCACCTTCCTTTTTTTTTTCCCTGCATTGGTATTAATTATGATATTTTGTCTTTGGTCATAATCGTGGCTTTAGAATGTCATTTGGGATGTCGCTGTGCTTAGCAAGAGGTCTGTTTTAGTATTGTTTTGTAGTCAAAGTGGTGGCAGTGTGGTCGAATTGTGGGGTTAGAATATAGTTTGTTATTGTTCTATCAGAAGTGGTAGTCGTAATGTGGTAATTGCATTTGTAAATTAACCTATTATAATTTAGTCAATTAGCCGTAGCGTAATAAACGTAGTTATAGTGCTTGATCTCTATGATTATTTTCGCTGCCACGTACTATGGTAAGCTGGTTCTAGCATAATGTGTCTTAGGGTAATTTGTGCATTTAGGAATTAAAGTTTTGGTTTTCTATTTAGAAATTGTTAGTGTTAAAAGTTAATGGTATTCATTGCTCATAGGAAAGTATATAGGTCTATAATGTTTGGATTTGAAATGATAACATGTTAGATAGTAATTTAGGCCTATGGAAAAAGGAATATATTGTATTGAAGGTGTTTTGTTTTTATAAAGAATGGTAGATAGTAGTTTGCCGATGTAATCCATGGTCATAGGAAGATATTTATGTTATTGTTTTGATTTTTACTGGATTTGGTAGTTGGTAAATGTAATGGAAGTTTTGCTATAGTGAAGTATATGGATTCATAAATTTATAGTTGTTCGTTAGAAATTATAGTGGGTTAAAATGATTGGGAATTTATGCTTATGAAATATATTGTGTTATTGTTATTTTCTTTATTAGAAATGGTAGGTAGCAAAAATGTTAGATGATAATTTACGTTCTTAAGAAAATATTTTGGTATCTATAGTTGTGTAATTAGAAAATTGAAATAGTAAAATGATCACCAGAAGTTATTATACTTATTGGTAGTTGTACAAGTAGAAAGTGTAATAAGAGAATCTTAGTTAGTAATTCTGGTTTAGTATATATATATATATATATATATATATATATATATATATATATATATATATATATATATATATATATATATATATATATATATATATATATATATATATATATATATATTTACTTTGGTTTGTTCCTTTTTTTTTTTACGAATATATTATACCTTTATAGTTGTTTAACTAAATTTGTAATTGGTTTAATGTCGATGAAAGATTATGCTAATGATTACTTATAGATGTTTTATTAGAGAATGGTAGTCATGAAAGTATTAGATAGGAAATTTTGTAAACTAGAGTTCTCTTGAAAAAGAAGTTAAAATCTCATAGTTATTTTCATGATTAAATTAGGAGTACATCATATATCTTATGCTCGATTATTTTCCTGGTCATGTCTTTATGCTTGTATTGGATCATTATGTTATTTTGGGGTGGAGTTCATGTCTAAGTTTTGGTTTATTGTGATGTGGGAATCTTGAGAGATGTCATGGCTACTTGGTGTCAAAATGTGGAAGTGTTGTCCTTGTCAGATAATGGTTACTTTTCCATTGGTTTTGTACCTAACTCCAAAGGTGTAGTTCTTGGTTTTTGGTTCAAAAATTATGGCATGTCAATGTAATGGGTTCACTGGATTTTTGTGTCTTGTAATGAATGGGGAAATGGTCTCTTGGATATAGTACTTGGTATCTATTTTGTATCATGATGGGTTGTGATGTCTTAAAATTCCTCGCTCATGGATGACATTTGTTTCAGATGTTGGATAAGGGAAGCTAGTGTAGGATGGAGAGTGGCTTCCATGGTGGGGCCGGTGCCCAAAGTGGCTAGCAGGATAACCCCATAGAAGTTGTAATCAAGTGATAACTTTAAAATGTATCTAGGTGGGTCAGGTAGACTTTCACATAACAAGATAAGTATGTTGCCTCACCCATGCCTTGAGTGCTCTCAAAGGCTAAAGATGGGATGAGAAGGCCTGGTTGGCAAGGTTGACCTCCTTGTCCATAGGAAAGGATGTGTCGGCTCGCATGTGTCACCCTATGGGGCTGGTACCAAAGGGTCGCCAAGATAACCATAGATGGGGGACGGATTCTAGTGAGAGATAGCCTGGATAACCCATGATTAGGACCATGTGATGACACTCTCCTCACTGCAGCTTACTACTTCCCTCCTATGTTTCATTGTTGCCTCTGGAGTGTTACCTTGTCTTGTGCAGTTTTGTTGAGTTGTTTGGTGGTGTTAGTTTGTATTCATTTGGTTATTTTGGATGTGTTACTTTGGCTTAGTGGAATCCTTGTTGTTATCTCCTAGCTCGGAGGGGTGGACCTCAGGGTTCCACATGGTTGGGTGGTAGAGCTATCCATTGGCCTTTTTGGAGATTCAGTTTGAGTCTTGTGTAAAGGTGTTCCAATTCTAGATTGCTTCCCACCTTCAGAGTTGTTGTATGCTTCCATATGTGTCCTTTTGTAAACTGACACAATCGGTCTTGTAATCTTGTACTGTAGCTTTGTAAATAAACTACCTTGCAATTGTAAAAGTTGTTCTTATCTGAAGTAGCAGTATAAAGTTTATCACTTGTGTGGTTTTAACTTTATATTCACTGATGCAGTTATGTTTCCCTAGAGGAGTTAGAAGTGCACTTTCCTTTATTTGTATTATGATATCTTTGGTTACTAATAATGCAATTTCTTGCTTTCAAAAAAAAAAAATTTATTTCTATAATTTTGCACTTTCTAGTCTAGCACCCTAGGTTTGCATGACGGGGCATTACAATACCTGTAAAGCATTCTAATCAAGAATATGATTATCACCTTCTATATACTTTTTCAAATATGAAACATGAAAAACATAATGCATCCTAGCAATAGCTGATGGTAGAGTGATTATGTAGGCAACTAGATTAATCACTTCGAGAACTTTGAAGGGTCCTACATATCTAGGAGCTAGTTTGGAAGAGTTTCTGAACTTTATGGAACTTTTCTGAGGCTTGACCCTCAAAATAAATTTTTATCCAACTGAGAATTGCCTTGGTGTATGCTTAGCATCAGCGTAACTTGTCTATCTATCATTTGCTTCCACCAATCTATTTATGATCAGCTTAATATGTTCTTCCATTTCTTCCAACATTTTTGGACCAATGTTAATCCTATCTTCTAGCTTATCTTAGCTTATAGGAGTTCAACATCTTCTTCCATATAATGCTTCAAATGGAGACATCTTAATAGAAAAATTGTAGGAGTTATTATAAGCAAACCCCATAAGTGGTAGATACTCTTCCCACTTGTATTGTTGATCCATGCAATACATAAGAAATCTTCAAGACCTTGGTTTACCCTTTCTGTCTAATAATTTGTGTCAGGGTGATAAGCCAATCTTATATTGAGTTGAGTTCCTAGCACTGAAAATAAAGTTTTCCAAAATCTTGATATCATGCATGCATCTCTGTCTAAGATAATCTTCTCAGGAACTCCATGCAATCTAAACACTTCTTTCTCAAACTTACATTCTATAACTAGTGCTCCATCTATTAGATTTCTAGGTATAAAGTGAGCTACCTTGGTGAGTTTGTCCACCACCGCTAAAATAGCATCATGTCTATTTCGTGACATTGGAAGACCTTGCACAAAATCCATGCTAATGACCTGCCACTTCCACTCTGGAATATTGTGTGGATACAAAAGTATTGTTGGATGTTGATGCTCAGCCTTGACTCTCAAGAACTCTAGGAAACTTTCTACAAATCTTGCAGCATCATTCTTCATTCCTTTCAAGAAATAAAGAGGTTTCACGTCAACTAGGAGCTTAGTTACTCCTAGATGACCTGAATATGGTGTGGAATGAACTTCCTTGCACACAAGGTTTCTCAATTCTATCAAATTTGGAACATACATCCTTCCTTTATATCTTAGAATCCCACTTGGTTCAAAATAGAATCCATCATATCTCAAATCTTGACGATTTACTAAGAGAGAATGCTTAACTTGCTTATAGAACTCATCACCTACAAAATACTGTAGCACTAATTCCTTGAAGTTAGAGTGAATAGAGACAATTGTAGAGATATACCTCCATCAACTCAGAGCATCTACTACTCAATTCTCCTTTCCTTTAATGTAACTTATCTCAAAATCGTAGTCGGATATCAATTCCAACCATCGTCTTTGTCAAGCATTCAGATGCGGTTAGGAAAATATTTACTTAAGACCATGATGATCCAACTTCAATTCAAAAGTTTTCCCTAACAAGTAATGCCACCACACTTGCAAAGCATGCACAACTGCTGCTAACTCTAAGTCATGAGGAGCATAATTATGCTCATATGCTCTCAGCTTCCTAGATTCATAGGCTACCACTCACCCATTCTGCATAAGTACTCCTCCTATACCTTCACCTAAGACATCAATGATTACAACAAATTGTCTTTCCAGATCAGAACTTTCTATATTGGTGCAGTTGTCAACCTCTCTTTCAACTAGTCAAATGCCTCCTGACATTGTATTGTCCAGTCAAAACGCTTTCCTTTTCTCTGAAGTGAAGTTATTGGGCTTGCAATCTTAGAAAAGTTCAAAACAAACTTCCTATAATATCCTTCTAACCCCACGAAACTATGCACTTCATGCACATTCTTTGGCACAAGCCACTCAAGTATATCTTTGATCTTTCTAGGGTCTACTAAAATTCCTTCAACTGATATAATATTCCCCAAATATTGTATCTCTTTTTGAAAGAAAGTGCACTTAGAAATCTTCCCAAACAACTTATGTTCTCTCAGCCATTGAAGAACTAACCGCAGTTGTTGCAAGTGCTCTTCCTCATTCTTAGAATAAATAAGAATGTCATCTAGAAACACTAGAACAAATTTATCTAAGAAATCTCAAAAAATATTGTTCATCTAATTCATGAATGCTACAGGGGCATTTATAAGTCCAAAAGGTAAAACCGTGAACTCAAAATGTCCATACCTTATTCTGAAAGTTGTTTTATGAATGTCTTCATCTTTTATTCTTAGTTGATGATATCCAGATCACAAATCAATCTTAGAGAACATGGTATAGGATACTTATTCTTTATTTTTGATTTGTTAAGCATACAATAGTCTATACACAAACGCAAAGTTCCATCTTTCTTTTTAACAAAGACCACAAGTGCTCCCCAAAGATAAACACTAGGTCTAATCAATCCTTTAGCCAATAGCTCCTGAAGCTGGGATTTCAATTACATTAACTCCATAGTAGTCATACGGTATAGTGCCTTTGAAATTAGCTCAAATCCAAGTATTATATTAATTGAGAAATCAAAAGCTCTCTTCAGAGGTAATCCAGGAAGTTCATCTAGGAAAACATCCTAAAAATCTCAAAGAAAAGGATAGTTCTTCAAAGATACACTTTGATTACTGGGATCCTCTTCTACTTGCTCCATTTTGACTGCAAAAAATTGACAACCTTTTTACCTAGCTTTCTTCAGTTGAATTGTAGAGATTGGTCTAATCTTGACTTCTCTTTTAGTGCCTTGTAAAAAGATTTTTCTTCCTACATCGTCTAGACACTCAAGTATTTTTGCAAAACAATCAACATTGGATCTATGCCTCCATAGCCAATTTATTCCTAAGATAACATCATAGGAACCTAGGGGGGCTGAAAACAAATTTACTTCAGTCAAAAAACTAGGAAGTTTAATCTTGGCTTCAAACAAACACTGCTCTACCTGAGCTTTTGTCTAGTTAGCATACTCAATTGACCATGGTTTAGCCATATATCCATCTCTTCTAGGAAATTTACTTAATATTCCTAGAGATGTTATGCATGAAAAAGATGAATGATGAAGACTAGCATGCACACTAGATCAAACCCTCTTCCACAATAACATTCAAAGACAAAACTGAGCCAAATCACTACCAAGTGGAGGAGGACTTAGCTACAGATTTTGTACTCAAGAGTGCTATGGAAAGATTAGATACAATCAGGCCCTTTATCAAACCCTAGGTCAACCAATGCACAAAACCCTAGATTTGTAAAGATCTGATCATAATAGGAGATGTAGAGCAGATATTTAGAAACTAATTTCATAAGAGTGATCAGAGAGATATCAGAACTTGTGTCCTAGAAGCTAGAAAGTTAGAGGACTACGGGTGGGCACTTAAGTCTAAAAAGATAGAATCTTTAGAAACTTGAAACTGGAGATATGTCGCAGTGTCCTGGTGTCGGATTCAATACCTATTTGAGTAGGAGGACTATGAGGTGGGCACCCAAGTCTTCTACAGTGGAATATTCTAAAAATGCTTTCGAATCTTGAAACCCTTTTCATCACTCAACCTTCCTGTACCTTCAGCTCTTCAGATTTTGCACCTATAACCTACACACAAGAAGAAAAGGGGTTTGGGGTTTATGGTGTTTAGGGACTTGCCTTAGTCAAATCCCAGGATAGCATTCAAGCTTCCCAACACTATTGTATGATAGAGAGTGTGTGCCCTAGCTGGGTAAAGGCTAAACAAAATCAATGTAGAATTATTCAAATAACAATGACATCACCTCATATGTGAAGCTCATAGGAGAATGAAGATCCTTCAACTAATAAGGAGATGGATGATGAGACCAAATCTACAACAACGCACACAAAACAAACACAAATATGAAACAATAACACAATGAATGCTTTGAATGATATTTGCTCCAAGATCATAAGTTTGCAATATCCATCTAGGTTAGAAATGAATTCAAAAACACACTTATATATGCTTTTCCGCTAACATTCATGAAATTAATTGAAAGAGTTGACAAGAAGAGACCCATTTAAAGGTCCTATGCCAACATGATTTGAAATTAGCCCTGACCAATCGGGGAGGACTTGGGTATGGGCTCTCAAGTCCCTAGGTGCCTTTTTGGTCTGGGGTAAGGCACAAAATTGGCCCCTAGTTCCCAATTGTCATGGGTTTTAGAGGATTTTGTATCGAGATGAATATTTTGTATGTATAATGTAATCACAGGGACCTAGGAGCTAAACTAGGAGGTAAAAAGGCATGTGTCCACTTTTTACTCCATAACATTTAGCCCCCACTTTAATGTGTGTATGATCTTATGATCAGTACATGCATTAAAGTATGGTTGAAGCACATCAAATACAAGGATGATTTATATTTCATGTCGGCCATATAAATAACACAGAGTTTTATAATACATAATAAACATAAAAGTTTATATTACATATCAGCTACAAGGAAACTAAATGCCAAGCTGGTAATAATAGAATAATAATCTATTTCTTAACTATACTCAACTCTCTGCTACTATGGTGTATCCCTGATAAAATTGTATCTTTTAATAGTTTAACAATCGTGCATCTAATAAGAAAATAAGAGAGTTGATAACATGTAAAACAATTATGTTGAAATAAAAATACCACTAAACATTTCAAATGGTAACATCTGTGTTTCCAAATATGATTGGCTTATGCATTCTATTATAATAAAGCATATTATAAAAGATCTAATATGATGCAGTACAGTGACCTTAGGTCTCGTACATGAAAACTCTCCTTTATCTAGTTGAACTTCTCACTCTCCAATTCCCTTCCTGAGCAACAAGTCCTCACTCCCAATCTATACATTCCTTCAAGAAGATTTAAGGAGCTAAAGATGCAAAAACATTTGAAAGCACATAGACTCTCCCTTTTGTCCACCGTTGTATCTTTTCAGTGAACATCCCCTATGACTAATTGAGTTCATTCTCTCTATAACCACCCGACTCTTCTCCATAAACATAGCTTATTAAAAATCCATCAAAGACATACAAATCTAGTGGAGATAATGGTCATAAAGACCACTCCACAACTAACTTTAAAGATCCTCCATTATCTCTGAGTTAGATAAGGAGCTAAAGGAGTTGAGCCAGCATAACCAAGTACGTGGTTTACAATAAATTTAAATCTCTATCATGTATTCCTTTAAACCAAATACATAGTATGAATCAAAACTTATAAACCATTTTTCAATAAATAAATGATATATATATAACAACATATTATTTACATGTGTAATGTAAACTCATGTTGTTTGAGTAGCATTTAACAATATATGAGAATGGGGTCAAGGTACTCTCCCCCTCTCTATCTTGCGAAAATACTAACAAAGACAAAATAACAAGATAGAATCGCTATCGGGAATTTTTGACAATAAATAATTTATCAAGTATTGACCATTTCTCATCGATAGTCACATACTAACTTGACTAAGGTTTTCTTGATAAAACTATGCCTAATGCATCTTGTTGACAAATCGATAATTGTCGAGTTGAAAACAACTTAGACCAAAAGGTCGAGCACAACTTACCAAACTTGACGAGGGTTCACTAAACTATGTAACATGAGACTTAGATGGAAAAAACATGTTCTTATCCATGCGTATATTCACTTCTCTCTGATGATGCTCTCCCTCTCTTTCTCAAAGGGTGGAAAAACTTGTTTCCTGATTACAACTTGCATTCACCAAACTGGGATTAGTTTATCATTAGTCAACTCATAAACCTTATGAAATCAAAATATCTTGACATCATATAATCACATCTTAATTCTAATCATATAAACATGAAATCATTGATTTATCCTGACATTCCTAAAAATGTCAAATCATTAATCAATTCAAAATTATCTACTAATTACATAGAAGTTAAAAGTAAAACATGGTCAAAATTTGGGATGTGACATTTATGATCCGAAACAAAAGGCAATGTCATTGTAAATACCCATACCTATATTCAAATGTAATATATTGGCACCATGAAACCACCTTATTTAAATGACAAAGCTTGGGTATCGTCGAGATTGCCAGAATGCAATAAAAATTAATTCCAATGAAAATGAAGAGACATCCATCAAAGCATAATAGAGGGGAAATCTTTTTTAGATGTGGAAATTGTGAATACTCTACAAAACAAAATGTAGAATTAATGATAAAGCAAGGTTAAGTTAAACATGCATACATAATGTGTTCTCAAAGTGCATAGTCTATTTTGACAAAATCCCTGATGGTAATGAAGTCTGAAGGTCTACAGTGGTTGCATGATATGCACAAAACAAGATTGATGAAAAACTTTAGAATTTTTCAACCAAATGACAAATGCATCTAGGCAAAGGCAAGTCTCATGGTTGATCAACAAAATTCTTCAAAGACTAATGGCAAAGGCATCTCTCTCTCTCTCTCTCTCTCTCTCTCTCTCTCTCTCTCTCTCTCACACACACACACACACACACACACACATTAGAGTTTGAGTCACCCATGTTAGGGTTTAAGGGCTAGGGGTTAGGGTTTAGGGGCATTATTTAGGGTTTATGAGTTTAGGGTTTAGGGAATTATTTATGGTTTAGGGGTTTAGGGTTGCTCAGGTTTAGGGGTTTAGGGTTTCTTAGGTTTAGGGTTCAGGGGTTAGGGTTTAGGGTTCAGAAAGATATAGAGAGAGGGAACCAATAGAGATTGGGAAAGATAAAGGAGACAAAGGGGAGAGATATGGATATAGATGTTTAGGGTTTAGTATTAGGGGTTAGGGTTTAGGGGCATTATTTAGGGTTTATGGTTTAGGGGTTAGATGTTAAGGTTTAGAGGTTTAGGGTTTAGGGGATAGAGAGAGAGAGGATTGATAGGGAGATATAGAGGAGACCAAGGGGACAGATGTAGAGATAGAGAGTGAGGGACATGGCTAGAGACATAGGGAGATAGATTGATAGGTAGAGGGATGATAAAGATAGGGAGATTAGGGAGAGATAGGGAGATTAGGGAGAGATAGGGTTTAGGGGATAGGGTTTAGAGGCATTATTTAGCATTTAGGGTTTAGGAGTAGAGAGAGAGAGAGGTTTAGGGTTTAGTGGTTAGGGGTTAGGGTTTAGGGACTCTATTTAGGCTTTATGAGTTTAGGGTTTCTCAAGTTTAGGGTTTAGGGTTTATGGGTTAGGGGTTGGGGTTTAGTAGAATTATTTAGGGTTTATGGTTGCATGTCAGAAAGAATCTCTCTATCTTTATCTCTCTCCCTCCCCTCTTTACCTCATCTCTTCTCTCTCTCCTAGGGTTTCTTAGGTTTAGGGTTTAGGGTTTAGAGGTTAGGGGTGAAGGTTTAGAGGTTTAGGGTTTAGGGAGAGATAGGGATATAGAGAGTGAGGGACATCACCAAAGACATAGGGAGAGAGATTGAGAGGTAAAGGGATGATAGAGATAGGGAGATAGAGGTTTAGGGTTGCTTGGGTTTAGTGTTTAGGTTTAGAGGTTTGGGTTTAGGGTTTAGGGGCATTATTTAGGGTTTAGGATTTATGGTTTAGGGGTTAGGGGTTAGGGTTTAGGGGGATTATATAGGGTTTCTCAAGTTTAGTGTTTAGGGTTTAAGGGTTTGGGGTTTAGGGATTAGGGATTAGGGCTTAGGACTTAGGGGCATTATTTAGGGTTTAGGGTTTAGGGTTGCAAGTCAAAAGCAATCTCTCTCTCTAAACCCCTAAATCTTAAATAATGCCCCTAATACCTAACTTGTAACCCCTAAACCTCTATCTCCCTATCTCTCCCTTATCTCCCTCTCTCTATCATCCCTCTACCCTCAATCTCTCTCCCTATCTCTTTGGACATCTCACTCACTCTCTATCTCCCTATCTCTCTTCTCTGTCTCCTCTATCTCTCCCAATCTATCTCATCTCTCTCTATCTCTACCTATCTACCTCTCCCTATCTCTTGCCTCTCTCTCCCCTATGATTCCTCTATCTCCCTAGTTCTCCCTATTATCTCTCCCTCTCACCTCAAGTTTTCTTGTTTCCATTTCCTTCATCAATAAGGGAGAGGGAGAGGTAGAGGGGAGAGATTGGGAGATAGAGGAATGATAGGGGGGAGGGAGAGAGAGAGAGAGAGAGAGAGAGAGAGAGAGAGAGAGAGAGAGAGAGAGAGAGAGAGAGGAGATAGGGAGAGACAGATAGAGAGAGAGAGAGGATATAAATTGGGAGGATGAAATGGAAACAAGATAAAATGAAAGTTGATTGGCTGGGAAGAATGATGAGAGGAGAAGTGGAAAATAGTAAAATAGGGAAAAATTAGTAGGATCTAAAGAGAAATTGGAAAGGAAAAGGAAAACTAGGAGGTACATAGGTGTGTGTGTGAGAGAGACAGAGAGGGATGAGGACATAAATTGGGAGGATGAAATGGAAACAAGATAAAATGAAAGTTGATTAGATGGGAAGAGTGATGAGAGGAGAGGTGGAAAATAGTAAAATAGGGGAAATTGGTGGGATCTAAAGGGAAATTAGAAAGGAAAAGGAAAACTAAGAGTAGATAAGTGAGAGAGAGAGATTAGGTTTAGGGTTTACAGGTCAGGGGTTAGGGTTTAGGGTTTAGAAAGATATAGAGAGAAGGGACTGTTGGCAAGAAAAACTACTAGGCATGTTAGATTTTGTCATTGATGGAAACTAAATCCATATTACACATCCACATTGTATCATTTGTTCATACCGGAAGTCAGATTATAGATTTGTCTAAGTTCAGATAGACAGGAACATGGCATATGATAGGGTTCAACAATTTGGTCCGTATTTCTCCACAAGAAATCATATTGTGCTACAGATCTGAGAGAATTTTAAGGGATGTCAGGGCTACCTAAATCCAATATTTTAGCCTCCGGTGATGAAGGGATTGTAAGTTACAAGCATCTAAATATCAGGTTTTAGTTAGACAATTCAGTCCGGTGAAGAACAGGCCGACTAGGTGTTTGATCCTTGTGCGGATGAAGAGAAGTGATTGGTCGAGTAATTTATGAGATCCAGTGGTATTGGATGACATGTGAGGTGACATGGATACATAATTTTTGGTCTGCATTGATGTTTGTGCATGGATTTAGCTAACAGAACAATGTTCTTGAAATAGTTTCCGTGTTTTCTTAAGGCTGACTGCAGTTAATGTAATTTCATGTTACAGATATATTTATTTGATGGATGCAAGCATTTTGAGGTATGGATGTGTGAATATGAGGTAAGAGGTGCGAAGTGTGGGAATATCAAGTGTGAAGTAGAGATCTGAGCCTTGAATCATGGAAAAATAGTAAAATAGTGCAGTGAGAGATGAAGTGTGCAAAGTCAGTGTACTGAGCTTAACTGGAACTATTATTTTGCATAGTTAGATGCTATTATTCAGTTCAAACAATTTAGTGAACTCTTGTAATCAATTTTGTAGGCAGTGAGCCTCCTTTGAGTAGTGAACTCTGGGTAGTGTGCCCAAAGGCATTTTCCTTCCCAATTTGTAATACTTTTAACAGAGTATAAATCTTGTGGGTTAACCCCCACCATGGTTTTTCCCTTAACTAGGTTTCCACATAAAAAGTGTGGTGTTATGCGTGTTGGTTATGTTTTTTCTCATGTGTTGTTGATTCATGCTTTCATGGTTATATCATAAGTTATAAAGAAGATTAAATATAGAAAAATATAAAGTTTTGAGACAATTGATTCACCCCCCCACCTCTCAGTTGTCTACCCTAATTCCAACAATTGGTATCAGAGTGAGGTTCCTTAGAAGAAGTTTAATAGCTTGAGGAAGATCTAGGAAGGTGTTTTCAATGGGTTCATTCAAGTATTCTGATGGCATCAATGAACAAATTAAACTTGCTTTAGAAGATCTTGATCAGTCTAGAGTAGAAGTCAAAGAACTGCAAGAGAACCTTAAAGATGTTGAGGATTTCATTTAGACTTTAAAATAGGAACTGTCCAAATCCATGGAAAAGAGGAGGGAGCTACTTCAGCGGTTAACAAATCAGAATGAAGACAATGGCATGGATGAGGCTCTGAAAGAAAAATCAAAGGAATGTGAGAAGCTAGCAAAAGAAGTTGTTGTATTAGAACATGAAATGGAATCTGGAGTAATGAGGCTAACCAAGGAAATAGAGGAAAGGAAGAAGAATGAAGAAAACTTAAATCAGTCTCTAAAAGAAAGAACAAAAGAGTGCTACAAATTGGATAGAATAATTGGTCATCTAGAGTCTGATCTACAAGAAACCAGGGATAGTGAGGAAGAACTTGAAAGACAAATTGTCATTCTCAAACATGATCTAGAAGCTGCAAATGAGTACAAAGAAAAGTTCAAGATGAGCTCAGCCAAACTTGAGGTGCTGCTTGAAAATCAGAAGAAGGCAGATGATAAACATGGTCTGGGATATGAGAAAGGAGAAAGCTCTGGATCCAGTCAAAGAAATCCTGAAGCAAGAAAACAAAGAAGGAATCCTAAAAGGCCTCTGGTAAGACAACCTAATGCTCAAAGATATCCATCTTTCAATGGAAATTGTTTCAATTGCAATAAATTTGGTCATAGAGCTACTCAGTGTAGAAGTAGAATGAATCAAAGTGGTCCATCTTTCTCCATTCAATGCTTCAATTGTAAAAGGTATGGTCATAGATCCAATGAATGCAGAAGTATGATGATGAACTACTCTAACAACAAAAGAAATGTCAAATTTTTCAATGGTAACTATTTTGCATGCAATAGATTTCAACACATGGCTAATCAGTGCAGATCAAGAAGGAATCAAGCAAATAAGCAAAGAAATATTATGTTCTTTAATTGCAACAAATCCAGTCATATTGCAAGATTCTGTAGAAGTAGGAATGAGAATAGAAAAGGTCTGATGATTAGAAACCAAAATATGCAGAAACAAGATAAAGGCAAGGGCAAAGTAGATGTGAATGAGATCCAGAATGAAATGAACAAACCATGGGTGAAGAAAGGTGAAATGAATGATGGTGATGGGTCCGCACTAGAATCTGGTGCTGATAATTCCTCTAGGAATTGAAACAGGAGCTCTGGCTCAGGGGGAGCTGCATTGAAAATATAATTCCCCCTATTAGCAAGTGGGTGCTTGAATTTGGCATGATGAATGAAGAAAGAGAAGCATATTGCAGATCTATTGAAGCAAATTCTGGAAGAAAAGAAGCTAATGTGATTGATTGCAAAGCAATTAAAGATTGACTGTATGTAGAAATAGTGTAACCGGATGTATTAGGTAAGAGCATTTATTACAATAAAGAATTAGGTTTTGTGGAGGATAAAAGGTCATTCATTCAAACACTTGAATACTTTGAATTCAAAGAGAATAAGGAGAAGAGCACCTAAGCTAAAATTTTAGAGATTTGAAGTGCGAAGAACAAATTCGGTAGCTAACCCTAATTCCGTGAAGAAAAAGGTAATTCTCTGCAAAGCTTTGAACTTGTAATCTTTTGAAATGGCTACACCTCTTGTTGTGAACATCACTGAGCAGCCTAGGACAAAGTTTAAGAAGCATCCTTTCAATTCCACTGAAGTCGATCCAACGGGAGAATTTTCTAGAGTTCCATATGGAGTTCTTCACATAGAAGACATTAGGGCTTACATTCACGTGCCTCTAGAGGAGCATGGCGACTCAAGATTTGATGATCTTTTCATGAATCACTTAAAAGATAAAGATTTTGAGCTCAAACCAGAGTACAAAGCCATGAAAGACAAGAAGTTCATACAATTTGTTGAGTATCTATGTTTCGTAGAGGATGAGTGGGTCTGGTATGTTTTGAGCCGTATCCATGATGAATTTTTATGGTTGAATCATCTGTTCAAGATCACAAAAGATGCAATAATGGCAGTTATAGGATTGAATTCAATAGGTACTCTACCTTAGTTGAAGGATGTGAAGAATCAGGAAGTCATAGAGGCAACCAGATTAAAATTTGATAAGAGAGCTATGATTATAAATGATATAGAGGATCATGGGGTCAGATTCACATCAATGGTGATAGGGTACAAAATATACTTCTCTAGTAGAGAAAATTTAGTGTCCGGAACAACCATCTATACTGCATATCAGATGATGAAAGAAAACACAGACCATGATCTCTATGAACTGTTGTTAAACCAGCTTATGGAAAATCTAAGCAAGATAAAGAAAGACAAGAAGTACTCATTCAAATATGGTCCACTAATTATATGTCTTTTCTTTTATTTCTTGAGTGAGCTCCTTGGGAATAAGAATATATATTGGTCAAATGACAAACCAGTAGCAGTCCAAATTAGGAATCATTTGAGTTGTCTGGGTAGTTAGGATGCACAAAAGACTGTACTTTGGGGATTCTTCAAAAACTTCCAGAGTATAATCTAGGCTAGGGATAGAATACCTAGGGCTGTGGTTGAAAAATACAAGAACACCATTTGTTTTATGGTTACTGTTGATCAGTGCAAAATGGAAGTTGTGGAACCTAAAGTTGTGTGGATCATGCCCATGGGGTATGAAGTGGATGGATGTGTATTGGAGTTGTATGCACAACATCTATTGAGTCAAGCTAGGGATCCAACTGAGGAGAGATTTGGAACATATGAAGAGATTTCACTAAAACTGCATCTTGAATTCAAGGCTCCTAAAATCAAAAGGACTGTGAGGAAAGAAATTGAGCAGCTAGTTGAGAATTTAGGCCTTACCAAAGAACCTACGAGACAATTCAGGGAAAGGATAGAGAAAGCTAAGAAGGAGAAGCAGAATAGGAAACAGGGAAGTGTTCTAGTAGAAACCCCTTCTAAATCAAGGACTACCAGGAGTTCTAGTTTAGCCTCCAGTGCATCACCTTCTCTTGCTATAAAAAAACCTACTGGTAAGGAAGGATAAAGGACAAAGGTAAAGTGAAAAAGAACATATGTCAATGTGGAGAAAGTGGATGAAGAAGAAACTAACTTAGATGATGAGGTCAAGGAGTTGAAGGCCTCAGGCACCAAAGCAGCTAAAGTCTCTAAGGAGAAGCCCTCTGGAAGCAAAAAGCCAAGTAAAAGGCATAAGTCAGAGGCTGATGTTGAGAAGCCTACTCCTTCTATGGAAAACATCGTTAAGTCCATCACTGTAGATGGAAACGTAAAGCCAATAACTAAATTTTATAATCATTGCAGTAATGCTGACAAGAGAATTTTGGAGGATGCTACTATAAAATACTTGAATGTATTCAATAGAGCACTAGTGGAGATTTTGTCAGAAGTTCCTAAGAGTTTAAGAGACATTCTGGAAAGAAGAAAAGAAGCTACCAAAGTAAAATATTTGGAGCTAAGGGAACATGTATTATCCAGTTTGTGTCCTGTAATCCCCAGAAACAAAGCTGATAAAATTTTCAAAGAAGTCAAGGATGAATTCAAAAGCAAGAAAGGAATGAATAAGATGATTATTGGAGACAATGATGAAGTTGTTAAAGAAACAAAACAAATTCTAAAGAAAGCACTGGACAAGAACAAGTTTTATGTGGTTATAGATGAACCTATTGACACATCAATTCTGAATGATGAAGAGTTGCAGAAAAATGAGCAACAAACTAAAGTAGATGATGTCTCCATTTTGGAAGAAGAAATATTGAATAAAGAAGATGAAGAGATGATGAAGGAAGATCAAGAAAAGGAAAATGATGATGGAATTGATTCTTGCATTCTGGATGTTGAGGAATTTGATAATACTGTTACTGAGGATACACAAAATGCTCCAAAGAATAATGCAGAAGACATTTTTGAGACAGATAAAAGAAAAGATGCCTCTGATGATGATGCAGAGAAGGTAGAAGCAGAGAAAAAGAATGATAATGATGCGCAAGACAATGTGGTTGACTCCAAAAAGGGAGAAGATGGAGGCCCTAAAGAGTATAAATTTGAAACATCATTTTGGGTAAGAGACACTACAGAAGCAGTGAAAGAAATTTTGGAGAAAGATAAACAAGTTGTAGACGATCAGGATATAGTACAAGGACCAATCAATTTTGATACTCTGTCACTAGTACAGAAGATGAAGTTGGCCTCTATTGTACAAACTAAGGCCAGAGAGGAAATCTTGAAATCCCATATAGAAGATAGTGAATTGCTTGGTCTTCCATCTGGGATTTTGGAAAAAATCATGCCTACATTTCAAAAGGACTCATCAGCACCCCCCTCTAATTAATTGAAGAGTCTGATAAACTCTGTAAGTCTCATTTTGAAACTTTTGAGATGTCAGTAGAAGTTAAAGTAAAAAATGAATATAATTAGAAGAGATTTGTTGAAATAGGAAAATAATTAGCTATGATAGATCAGTGCTTGATACCAGTGTAAAGAGTATTCAAAATGCTCTCTCTAAAGGTGTAGAGATTTATAAGTTTTGTCTAAATCAGTCTAAAGTTGTTAAAGATATTGAGAAGAAGATTAAGGACTTAGAGCTCAAACTGTCTAACATTTCTTAGTCTTATAGTCCTTTAACTGAGTCTGTAGCAGCCAAAGAATGCCAAGTAGTGAGTTTGCGAAATGAATTGAGTAATTTGGAGAAGGAAAAGGTCAAAGTGTTGGGCAGATTGGACGAGCTCTGGGGACTGATTTCCCCCAAGTTAGAAACCATGTATGATCTATTGGCAGAATCCCAACCTGCTGCTGCTACTGGTGATCCTACTGATCTTCAAAAGGTAGAATCATAGGCATTTTTGTTTAATGGGCATATATCCATTTTGGGCAGCATAAAGAAGAATTGGGATAGTGAATTGTCACAGTTGAAAAATATTTTTGGTGATATCTTTTTGTTGATGAACAAGGCTTAAGGACTGTGTGTTCATATGCGGAAGTATATACTTAGAGTTTTGACCCATGTCCATAAAAATTTTGCATGAATTTTGATATGTGTATCCCAGCCTTTGCCATTGATGTCAAAGGGGGAGAAGAAAAATAGTAAAAAATGAGGAATTCAGCTAAGGGGGAGCATTGGAAATCACAAGTGTACATAGTAAGGGGGAGTTGTTCTAACACTTAGTCATTTTTCACTAAGTGTTGCCATCAATGCCAAAGGGGGAGATTGTTGGCAAGAGACACTACTAGGCATGTTAGATATTGTCATTGATGGCAACTAAATCCATCTTACACATCCGCATTGTATCATATGTTCATACCGGAAGTCATATTACAGATTTAGCTAAGTCTGGATAGATAGGAATAGGGCATATGATAGGGTTCAGTATTTTGGTCCACATTTCTCCACAGGAAATCATATTGTGTTGTGGATCTAAGGGAATTTTAATGGATGTCAGGGCTACCTAAATCCAATATTTTAGCATCTAGTGATGAAGTGATTGTAAGTTACAAGCATTTGAGTATCGAGTTTTGGTTAGACAGTTCAGTCTGGTGAAGAACAGGCTGACTAGGTGTTTGATCCTTGTACGAATGAAGAGAAGTGATTGGTTGAGTAATTTATGAGATCCAGTGGTATTGACCGACATGTGAGGTGACCTAGATACATAAGTTTTGGTCTACATTGATGTTTGTGTATGGATTTAGCCAACAGAACAATGCTCTTGAAATAGTTTCCAAGTTTTCTTAAGGCCGACTGCAGTTGATGTAATTTCATGTTGCGGATATATATATTTGATGGATGCAAGAATTTTGAGGTATGGATGTACAAATATGAGGTAAGAGGTGCAAAGTGTGGGAATATCAAGTGCGAAGTAGAGATCTGAGCCTCAGATCATGGTAGAATAGTAAAACAGAGTAGTGAGAGATGAAGTGTGCAAAGTTAGTGTACTGAACTTAACCAGAATTGTTATTTTGCATAGTTAGATGCTATTCTTTAGTTCAAACATTTCAGTGAACTCTTGTAATCAATTTTGTAGGTACTGAGCCTCCTTTGAGCAGTGAGCTCTGGGAAGTGTACCCTAAGGCATGTGCCTTCCCAATTTGTAATACTTTTAACAGAGTATAATGTTAGAAATAGTCTGGACAACTGAGAGGGGGGGTGAATCAGTTGTATCACAATATAAAACTTTTCTTCTTTTAATCTTCTTTAGCAACTTTCAATCAGATAAACATTAAAGCATGAATCAATAACACAAGAGCAAAAATAACTTGAGCACACATAACACCAGAATTTTTTACGTGGAAACCCAGTTAAGGGAAAACCACGGTGGGGGTTAACCCACAAGATTCATACCCTTTTAAAATTACTTAGAAAAAGGGAAGGCACATTCCTTTGGGCTCACTTCTTAGAGGTCACTGTTCAAGAGAGGCTCACTACCTATAGAATTTATGTTTAATACAAAAAGAATGAACTGTGAAATAGCATCTTCTTTATGCCTGGTTTAGTTCCTTTGAAGGCTTACAAAAACTTCTTCTCTGCTTCAAATACTTCTTTTCTAGCTCTTCATCTAAACATCACTTGTTCTTCTTCTCCTCTACTCTGCTCTGCCTTTGATCCTTTCTTTGGATTTTATTATTTTTGCACAAGGATGATTTTCCACAACTCATCAACAAGTATTTATACGCTTCATCAACCTTGGAATGAACATCATGGTTGGCACTACAAACATCTGACTTAATGTGAATCATTAAGCTATCAGCCAAACATAACTAGACTCAAATCTTCCTTGATCAATGTGCCACACTTCATAGAATTGCTCTTAGATCATCCGCAGCACACTTGAATCATCCGGTTGGCCAAGACTAGGAAGAACAACAACACCAAGAAGGAAATCTTCTTTGACAAGATCAAACTTCAATGTAGACCTCCACCATAGTACTCACACAATCTAGAGACCTCCACAAGCATATCAAGAATTGAACAAAAACATCTGCACTCCTCCAAATCATTAGAATTACTTGCATCTTACTCTGGAACCTCAAGAACACTATCTGTCATTACTGTCACATTAGAAAGATTGCTTGTGGACCTCCAAACCATTAACCACTTGAATGGATGATACACACTGACTTCCCAAACATGCCTCTACATCCGTAGATCATCATTTGACATATCTAGAGCAATTTGGACCTCTTTCCTGTCACTTTGTCTCTTCTGAACACTATAAAACTAGTTCTACTCAGATGGCCATAGCTTCTTCAAATCTTCATGCGAACCCTTCAAATCTTAATTGGAGCTTCTTCAGATAGTCCTCTACTAAGCCATATTGTCCACATACATTGATCCTCATTAATTTTCTCAATATCCTCAACAATCAGTCTTCTATATAGGCAAGAAAATAGGCTACAATTGACACCAATGGCAACAAGGATATGTTGACATCAATGACAACACCACTTAGGCACATATTTACAACAATCTCCCCCTTTGTCATTGATGGAAACATATAATGTGAAAAACTAGTTTGACCATCAGGATAAGACTTTCTGCCCCTTTCTCTTATCACTTCTGTAATCACTTTCTTCACTGCTCCCCTTTCATTAGCAACTATTTTTTCACATGAACTTCTCTCCCCCTTTGACATCAATGGCAAAGGGCACATATTTGCAATCTTTTCTCCTTATCTTTGTTTCAAACCAAACTCAAAAATTTCATGCAGTCTACTCTCCCTAAGTAGTGCCTCCTTGACATCAATTCGGATCACAAGATGTGACTGTGAATTTCACCGAACTAATGCACTCTAGTGCATCTTAATTCTGATCAGGAGGGGTAATGACCCCCAACTTCTCTCTAAGATACTCAAAAGTATCCTTGGGAAGAGGCTTAGCCAAAATATTTGCAATCTGATCCTTTAAAGACACAAACTCCAACTTGACTTCATTTTCATTTACCTTTTCTCTCAATAAATGAAACTTGATGGATATGTGCTTTGTCTTTGAATACAACACCAGATTCTTTGAGATACTTATTGCACTTGAATTATCATAGAAAATTGTGACAGGATCCTCAAACACAATTCTGATGTCCTTCAACATTTGTTTCATCCACAAAACTTGAGTGCAATTGTTTGTTGCTACTATGTGCTCTGCCTCTATTGTAGATAGGGATATTGCCTCCTGCTTTTTGCTCAGCCAAGAAACCAATCTACTTCCCAAGAAGAATGCACCACCACTAGTGCTTTTTCTATCATCCACATCTCCTGCACAATCAGCATCTATATACACATGAAGAGTGAAGTTATTGTCCTTTAGATACCATAAGCCATAATCAATTGTCCCTTTGAGATATCTAAAAATTCTCTTGACTACTACAACATGGGATTCTTTAGGATTAGCTTGAAATCTAGCCACAAGTCCAACTGCATTCATGATATTAGGTTTGGTCTGAGTCAGATAGAGTAGTCCTCCAATCATTGATCTATACCTTTTCTAATTTGCCTTAGGGGAGTCATCATCTTTACTCAACTTGCATCTAGTTACCATAGGCATACCTACTAGCTTTGAATCTTCCATTCCAAACTTCTTCAACAATTTTTTCACATACTTAGACTAAGATATAAAGATACCTTTATCTGACTAGGTGATTTGCAGACCTAAGAGGAAATTCATCTCACCAAACATGGGCATCTCAAATTCACTTTGCATCTAATCAGTAAATGTTTTGCACATGCTCTCATTTCCACCAAAAATGATATCATCAACAAATACCTCAACAATCAGAATATTCTCATGATCAATCTTGAAGTAAAGATTACTATCAACAGTGCCTTTTTTATATCCTAGCTTTAGCAGATACTTATCTAATCTTGCATACTAGGCTCTTGGGGCTTGTTTGAGTCCATATAATGCTTTCCTCAATCTACAGACCATGTCTTTCTGATCAGACAACTGAAATCCTTTCGATTGCTCAATGTAGACTTCTTCTAACTCTTCATTTAGAAATGCTAACTTGACATCCATTTGATAGACTTTGAAATCTTTATAAACCGAAAAAGTAAGAAACAATCTGACTGCCTCTATTGTTTCCACCAGAGTAAAAGTTTCTTCAAAATCAATTCCTTCCACTTGAGAGTATCCTTTACATACCAACCTTGCTTTATTTCTTACAACTTCACCATCTTCATTTAATTTATTCCAAAAGACCCATTTAGTTCCAATCACATTTTTGTCCTCAAGTCTAGAGAGAAGATCCCAAGTGTGATTCTTTTCAATTTGCATTAGTTCTTCTTCCATTGCTTTTACCTAGTTTTCATCATTACAGGCTTCACTTACTGATTTTGGTTCAATCTTTGAAATCAAACAAATTTCTTGATCTTCAGCAACTCTTCTTCTAGTTCAAACACCTTTATTTCTATCTCCTATGATTTTATCTTCAGGATGATTCATCCTTAAACACCTGGGAGTTTTGGGAATTGCTTGAGATTCTATTTCTTGAGCTTGTTCCTCAACTTCTGCACTATCTTCTTGGGTTACTAGATTTTCTGGATTGATCTGGATCTGAATCTGAGTTTACACTTGCCTTTCTTGACTTGGATTTTCATCTTGATCGTCTGAATCATATCTGCAAGACCTGGAATGTCCTTCTTTGGTTCAAACTTGCCTAGATCCTCATCTCTTTTGATATAGCATTTACTACCAAAAACTCTAAAATATCTTATAGGAGGATGACCAAACCAGAGTTCATAAGGAGTCTTACCAGAATTTCCTTTGATCTGTAACCTATTAAGAGTGTAGACAATAGTACTTACAGCTTCTCTCAAATAAACTTGTGGGACATTTGCTTCCATCATCATGGTCCTGGCCACTTCTTGAATGGTCCAATTCTTTCTTTCCACAGCTGTATTTTGCTAAGGAGTCCTAGGAGTAGATAACTATCTTTTTATTCCATGCTTTTCACAGAATGTATCAAACTCACCGGAGGTAATTTCTCCACCTCTGTTGGCTCTTAGACACTTTATCTTCACACCAATCTCATTTTCCACCATAACTTTGAACACTTTGAATTTGTCAAGAGCTTCTAATTTTTCTTTTAAGAAGGTTACCCACATCATCCGGGAGTAATCATCAATCAGCAACATAAAATATCTATCTCCTTGCACACTCCTAATTCTAGCAGGACCACATAGATCAGTATGCACAAGTTCCAATTGTTCACTTGAAAATTGTTCTTTACTTTTGAACGATGTTTTGTTCTGTTTACCCAATTGACATTCTCTACACATGCTATTAGGTTTCACAAGTCTTAGAAGATCTCTCATAGCCTGAGTAGAACTTATCTTGACAATGTTGTCAAATTCACATGACACATTCTCCTATGCCATAACCAACTCTGATCTTCCTGTGCAATCAAACAACTTTTACCAGAACTACTTAATTGAAAGAAGTTACCTCTAGTTTGTGTACTAGATGCAATTTCAGTTCTGGAGCTTTCCAAGATTCTGCATTTGCCATCCTTGAATCGAAGATCATAACCCTTGTCAACCAACTGTCCAACACTAAGAAGATTATGCTTCAGCCCTTCCACATACAGAACATCATTTGTGTTATTCTTACCATCAAAAGAGATGGATCCTCTGCCACAGATTCTACTAGCTGAGTTGTCTCTGAATTTCACAATTCCACCTTCATATTTTCCAAAGTTTATAAACTTACTTTTGTCACCAGTCATATGATGAGAACATTCGCTATCAATCACCCATTCATCCTTTTCAACAACTTGAGTA
This sequence comes from Cunninghamia lanceolata, assembly GCA_027924645.1. Taxonomy (NCBI): domain Eukaryota; kingdom Viridiplantae; phylum Streptophyta; class Pinopsida; order Cupressales; family Cupressaceae; genus Cunninghamia; species Cunninghamia lanceolata. Next base: position 7,756,973 of record BSBN01000596.1, read on the forward strand.
GCCAAGGCACTTTCCACAATTGTACAGCTAGCAGATTCAGTAAACACTGGATCTTCTTCTTTGATAGAAATGAACACCCAATCATCTTCAATGGCACCTCCATGATCAGATTCATCATCTGTAACACCTTCTTCTCCAGCTTCTTGGACATAGTAACATTTTTTCTAACCTTTATATCTGTTAGGGTTTGGCTTTGAAAATTTCTCTGGACATCTTGAAGCAAAATGACCAATCTTATTACAAGCAAAACATTTGAATGACAACTTTCCTTCATACTTACCGGATCCTCTTGGCACTCTTCTGGAAATAAGAGCTTCAAGTTCTGTAGACTCAATTTCATCATTTTCAAGATCCTTCCTTGCCTTAGCAAATCTATTTGATCTTGCAGAAGAGCTTTCACCCAGATCATATCTTTGTTTTCCATATACATTGGCCTTAAAAGTAGATTCAGATTTAGGAAGAGAATCACCAAACTCACTTAATTCAAAAGCTGAAATTTTGCCAACCAACTGATCTCTTGTAACTTTTGAGATAGTCTTGATCTCCTCTATAGCAGAAACCTTATGTTTGTATGAATCAGGTAAGGATCTGAGCACTTTTGCCACAATCTCTGATTCTTCCAAAGTTCCACTAGCACACTTGATACCACACACAAGTTCATTTATCTTTTGCATGTAGATTATGATGTTTTCATCTTCACTTATCCTTAGATTTTCAAACTTTCCTCTCAAACTTTGTAGCTTGGCACATTTGACATGTTCATCGCCTTCATAAAGATTCTCCAACTTCTTCCAAATTTCATGAGTAGTTTTCAGTCCAAAGACATTTGTCATTTCTAAATCAATCAGGGCACTCAACAAGGCTTCTTTAGCTCAAAGGTTATTTTTAGCATCTTTCATTTGATCTAGAGTTGAAGGAGCTTTCTCCAGAGGTTTATACTCATCATGGGTTATCATCCAATAAGAATCACCCATGCATTGCAAATGGCACTCCATGCGACTCTTCCAAATAGAGTAATTTGTTCCATCGAATCTCAGACTATCCTTCTTATAAGTTGACATCCTAGATCTCCTCGGGTAGTTAAGATTATTTTAGAGGAACTTAGCTCTGATACCAATTGTTAGAAATAGTTTAGACAACTGAGAGGGGGGTGAATCAGTTGTCCCACAATATAAAACTTTTCTATTTTTAATCTTCTTTAACAACATTCAATCAGATAAACATTAAAGCATGAATCAATAACACCAGAGTAGAAATAACTTGAGCACACAACACCAGAAATTTTTTGTGGAAACCCAGTTAAGGGAAAACCACGGTGGGGGTTAACCCACAAGATTCATACCCTGTTAAAAGTACTTAGAAAAAGGGAAGGCACATGCCTTTGGGCTCACTGCCCAGAGCTCACTGCTCAAGAGAGGCTCACTGCCTATAGAATTTATGTTTAATACAAAAAGAATGAACTGTGAAATAACATCTTCTTTATGCCTGGTTCAGTTCCTTAGAAGGCTTACAAAAACTTCTTCTCTACTTCAAATCCTTCTTTTCTAGCTCTTCATCTAAACATCTCTTGTTCTTTTGCTTCTCCTCTACTTTGTTCTGCCTTTGATCATTTCTTTGGATTTTATTATTTTCACACAAGGATGATTTTCCACAACTCATCAACAAGTATTTATATGCTTCATCAACTTTGGAATGAACATCAAGGTTAGCACTACAAACATCTAACTTAATGTGAATCATTAAGCTTTCAGCCAAACATAACTGGGACTCAAATCTTCCTTGATCAACATGCCACACTTCATAGAATTGCTCTTAGATCATCTGCAGCATGCTTGAATCATCCGGTTGGCCAAGACTGGGAAGAACAACAACACCAAGAAGGAAATATTCTTTGACAAGATCAAACTTCAATGCAGACCTCCACCATAGTAGTCACACAATCCAGAGACCTCCATAAGCACATTGAATTCAACAAAAACATCTACACTCCTCCAAATCATCAGAATCACTTGCATCTTCCTCCAGAACCTCAAGAACACTATCTGTCATTACTGTCACATTAGAAATATTTTTTGTGGACCTCCAAACCATGAACCACTTGAATGGATGATACACACTGACTTGCCAAACATGCCTCTAGATTTGTAAATCATCATTTGACATATCTGGAACAATCTGGACCTCTTTCTTGTCACTCTGTCTCTTCCAAACACTACAAAATTGGTTCTACTTAGATGGCCATAGCTTCTTTAAATCTTCATGCAAACCCTTCAAATCTTAATTGGAGCTTCTTTAGATAGTCCTCTACTCAACCATATGGTCCACATACATTGATCCTCATTAATTTTCTCAATATCCTCAACAATCAGTCTTTTATACAGGCAGAAAAATAGGATATAGTTGACACCAATGGCAACAAGGATATGTTGACATCAATGACAACACCACTTAGGCACATATTTGCAACATATAAATCTTGTGGGTTAACCCCCACCATGGTTTTTCTCTTAACTAGGTTTCCACATAAAAATCCTAGTGTTGTGTGTTGATTATGTTTTTGCTCATGTGTTGTTGATTCATGCTTTCATGGTTATATCATAAGTTATAAAGAAGATTAAATACAAAAAAAGATAAAGTTTTGAGACATCTGATTCACCCCCCCTCTTAGTTGTTTTCCCTAATTCCAATAGGGATGACAATAGAATGAGAGAGATAGAGGAGACAGAGGGGACAGATAGGGAGATAGAGAGTGAGAGACATGTCCAGAGACATAGGGAGAGAGATTGACATGTAGAGGGACGATAGAGATAGGAAGATATGGGAGAGATATGGAGATAGAGGTTTAGGGTTTCTTGGGTTTAGGGTTTAGGGCTTAGGGGTTTGGGTGTTTAGGGGTTTAGGATTAGGGATTAGGGTTTAGGGGCATTATTTAGGGTTTATGGTTTAGGGGTTAAGTGTTAAGGTTTAGAGGTTTAGAGATTAGGGGATAAAGAGAGAGGATCGATAGGGAGATATAGACGAGACCAATGGGAGAGATATATAGATAGAGAGTGAGGGACATGGCCAGAGACATAGGGAGAGATATTAAGAGGTAGAGGGAGGACTATAGATAAGGAGATTATGGAGAGATAGGGAGATAGAGGTTTAGGGTTTAGGGATTAGGGTTTAGAGGTATTATTTAGGGTTTAAGGGTTTAGGAGTAGAGAGAGAGAGAGGTTTAGGGGTTAGGGGTTGGGGGTTGGGGTTTAGGGGAATTATTTAGGGTTTACGAGTTTAGGGTTGCTCAATTTTAGGGTTAAGGTTTTTGGGTTAGGGGTTGGGGTTTAGGGGAATTATTTAGGGTTTAGGGTTGCTCGGGTTTAGGGTTTCATGTCAAAAATAATCTCTCTATCTTTATTTATCTCCCTCCCCTCTTTACCTCATCTCCTCTCTCTTTCTCTCCTAGGGTTTCTCAAGTTTAGGGTTTAGGGTTTAGGGGATAGGGGTTAGGGTTTAGGGTTTAGAGAGAGAGGACCAATAGGGAGATATAAAGGAGACCTAGGGGAGAGATAGGGATAGAGAGAGTTTAGAGGTTAGGGGTTAGGGGGATAGGGTTGCTCAAGTTTAGGGTTTAGGGTTTATGGGTTAGGGGTTGGGGTTTAGGGGAATTATTTAGGGTTTAGGGTTGCATGTCAAAAACAATCTCTCTATCTTTATCTCTCTCTCTCTCTCCTAGGGTTGCTTAGGTTTAGGGTTTAGGGTTTCGGGGTTAGGGGTTAGGGTTTAGGGTTTAGGGTTTAGAGGTTAGGGGTTAAGTTTTAGAGGTTTAGGGTTTTAGGTTTAGAGAGAGGACCAATAAGGAGATATAAAGTATACCTAGGGGAGAGATAGGGATATAGAGAGTGAGGGACATGGCTAGAGACATAGGGAGAGAGATTGAGAGGTAAAGGGATGATAGAGATAGGGAGATAGAGGTTTAGGGTTACTTGGGTTTAGTTTTTAGGGTTTAGGGGTTTGGGGTTTAAGGTTTAGGGGAATTATTTAGGGTTTAGGGTTTAAGGTTAGGGGTTAGGGTTTATGAGAATTATTTAGGGTTTCTTAGGTTTAGTGTTTAGGGTTCAGGGGTTTGGGGTTTAGGGTTTAGGGCTTAGGGCTTAGAGGCATTATTTAGGGTTTAGGGTTTAGGGTTTAGGGGTCAGGGTTAGGGTTTAGGGTTGTATGTCAAAAGTAATCTCTCTCTAAACTCCTAAACCCTAAATAATGCCCCAAATCCCTAACATGTAACCCCTAAACATCTGTCTCCCTCTCTCCCTTATCTCCCTCTCTCTATTATCCCTCTACCTCTCAATCTCTCTCCCTATCTCTCTTCTATGTCTCTTCTATCTCTCCCAATCTGTCTCCTTTCTCTCTCTATCTCTACCTATCTACCTCTCCCTATCTCTTGCCTCTCTCTCCCCTATCATTCCTCTATCTCCCTACCTCTTCCCATTATCTCTCCCTCTCCCCTCTAGTTTTCTTGTTTCCATTTCCTTCATCGATAAAGGAGAGGGAGAGATAGAGGGGAGAGATAGGGAGATAGAGGAATGATAGGGGAGAGAGAGACAAGAGATAGGGAAAGATAGATAGGTAGAGAGAGGAGACATATAAGGAGAGATAGAGGAGATAGAGGGTAGAGATAGGGAGATAAAGAGTGAGTGAGATATCCAAAGAGATAGGGAGAGAGATTCATAGGTTGAGGGACGAAAGAGATAGGAAGATAGAGGTTTAGGGTTTAGGGGTTAGGGGTTAGGGGTTAGGGTTTAGGGTTTTAGTGTTGCATGTCAAAACCACTCTCTCTATCTCTGAAATACCCTAAACCCTAAATAATTCCCCTAATCCCTAACCCCTAAAGCCTAAACCCAAATAACCCTAAACCTCTATCTCCCTTATCTCCCTCTCTCTATCATCTCTCTACCTCTCAATATCTCTCCCTATCTCTCTAGACATCTTTCTCACTTTCTATCTCCCTATTTATCCCCTATGTCTCCTTTATCTCTCCCTATATGTCTCCTCTCTCTCTAACTATCTATCTCTCCCTATCTCCCTATCTCTTGCCTCTCTCTCCCCTATCATTCCTCTATCTCTCTATATCTCCCCTTTATATCTCCTTCTCCCTTATTGATGAAGGAAATGGAAACAAGAAAACTAGGAATCTATCTCTATAACTCCCTATCTCTTCCCTCTCTCTCTCCCCTCCTCCCTTATCAACAAAGAAAATAGAAATAAGAAAACTAGGACATATAAAGAGCCCGATGAGGATATAAATTGCAAGGATGAAATGGAAACAAGATAAAATGAAAGTTGATTGGATGGGAATAATGATGAGAGGAGAGGTGAAAAATAGTAAAATAGGGAAAATTTAGTGGGATCTAAAGGGAAATTGGAAAGGAAACGGAAAACTAGGAGGTAGATAGGTGAGAGAGAGGGTAGTAGGTAAATAGGGGAGGGAGAGGGAGGTAGAGAGAGAGAGAGGGAGGGAGAGATGTTTTAGTTCACCATATATGTGAGTGCATTATAATACACTTATGTTATGCTTAGGCTTGGAAATTACCAAGCCTACGGCTTGGATTTGCCTTGGGCTTCCAACCCAAAGGCTTGGACTATGTTTAGGTTGTCCAAGGATGTGTTTCTCTAAATTCTAACAAAATTTAGATAATCTAAAGCATGCTTCCCATCAGGATTGCACTTTTTTCAATGAAAAGTCACAAAAATTACCACCATAATCTTAATCTCTTAGTTAGCTATCTAACTGTATAATTTTTTTCACATTTTGAGTATGTTAAGGGTTTCATCCTTAATTTCTTTTTTTAGTGTATCTATTTTTTGTCAAAAACTAGTGCCTAGTATTTTTGACTTTTTTTTAATCGTTCATTGAAATTTCAAATAAGTTACATTTTTAGAAACTTGACTCCATTCTACACGTATTCAAAAAAAAATTGATTTTCGATTAGGTTTCAAAAATTTTAGGGGGGAGCTCACTCAATTTTCTATTTTTTAGGATGTGTCCACTTTGAAAATTAGTAAAAAATCAATTATTCATGAAAAAATTATCAGAAAAATTAGGGATAAACTACATGGTGTTAGCTAATTTCTCATCGAAGCGACTTTTTAAATACTAAAAAAAATTAACATTTTAGGGGGAGCACACCATATGCTATGTTATGTTTTTTTGAGAAAAATAGGACCAATTTGTGTGCTCCCCCTTTTTGAACCCCTTAATCTCAACTATTTTTGAAAAAAAATAGTAGTTTAGAAACTAGATTTGGAGCACTACGACTTGTTTTTTTTTATATCTTCAAATTTTGAGTGTAACTATCTTCAATTTATCATTGAACATCAATCTTTCTTGATTTCAAAAAAAAAGTGGCATCTTAAAACCTCCTTTTGGTCCCTCATTTTTGTGCACTTACCCAATGGCCCCATTTTTTCTTTGAAAACACTTGATGTGTCATAGATTCTTTAGTTTAATTTGTTATATGGAGGACTTCTCATTCCTCCCAAGCTTTCTGTAAGTTATTCTCTAGATGGCTCACCTCGTTATCCATATGGGTGACCTCATTTTCCTATAGTTTATTATGGGATGGTTTGATTGTATGACATCATTTGGTTCCCAAATTATATTGTTGTATATTACAAAACTATGTGGCTTTTGTCACTCATACTCTGAATCTAAGTCTTCAAAGTCAAATGGATTTGAAATTAGAGTTATTGGATGTGAGAGTGTGATGGATTCATTAGAGGGGATGTTCCCCTAAACTATGTGTGATGTGAAAATCCCATCCTGAAAGGATTTATTAATGTAATGACAGGGTGAGGAGACTCTATCAAAAGTTTTTTTTTGTTCACGTTAGGTTCACCAAAATATGTGATAACTTGCATAATAACATTGTATATTTTCAATACATCCAACACTTGTTATCCAAAATATGTTATGTAGGTAAAGAGGGGAGGGAGAGGGAGGTAGAGAGAGAGAGGGAGGGAGAGATGTTTTAGTTCACCATATATGTGAGCGCATTATAACACATTTGTGTTATGCTTAGGTTTTGAAATTACCAAGCCTAAGGCTTGGATTTGCCTTGGGCTTCCAACCCAAAGGCTTGGATTGTGTTTAGGTTGTCCAAGGATGTGTTTCTCTAAACTCTAACAAAATTCAGATAATCTGGAGCATGCTCCCCATCGGGATTGCACTTTTTTCAATGAAAAGTCACAAAAATTACCACCATAATCTTAATCTCTCAGTTAGCTATCTAACCGTATAATTTTTTTCACATTTTGATTATGTTTTGGGTTTCATCTTTAATTTCTTTTGTTAGTGTATCCGTTTTTTGTCAAAAACTAGTGCCTAGTATTTTTGACTTTTTTTAATCGTTCATTGAAATTTCAAAGAAGTTACATTTTTAGAAACTTGACTCCATTCTACACGTATTAAAAAAAAATTGATTTTTGATTAGTTTTCAAAAAATTTAGGGGGGACCTTGCTCAATTTTCTATTTTTTAGGATGTGTCCACTTTGAAAATTAGTAAAAAATCAATTATTCATGAAAAAATTATCAAAAAAATTAGGGATAAACTACATGGTGTTAGCTAATTTCTCATCAAAGCGACTTTTTAAATACTAATTTTTTTTTTAATATTTTAGGGGGAGCACACCATACGCTATGTTATGTTTTTTTGAGAAAAATAGGACCAATTTGTGTGGTCCTCCTTTTTTAACCCCTTAATCTCAACCATTTTTGAAAAAAAATAGTAGTTTAGAAACTAGATTTGGAGCACTACGACTTGTTTTTTTTTATATCTTCAAATTTTGAGTGTAACTATCTTCAATTTATCATTGAACATCAATCTTTCTTGATTTTAGAAAAAACGTGGCATCTTAAAACCCCCTTTTGGTCCCTCATTTTTGTGCACTTACCTAGTGGCCCCATTTTTTCTTTGAAAACACTTGATGTGTCATAGATTCTTTAGTTTAATTTGTTATATGGAGGACTTCTCATTCCTCCCAAGCTTTCTGTAAGTTATTCTCTAGATGGCTCACCTTGTTATCCATATGGGTGACCTCATTTTCCTATAGTTTGTTATGGGATGGCTTGATTGTATGACATCATTTGGTTCCCAAATTATATTGTTGTATATTACAAAAATATGTGGCTTTTGTCAATCATACTCTGAATCTAAGTCTTCAAAGTCAAATGGATTTGAAATTAGAGTTATTGGATGTGAGAGTGTGATGGATTCATTAGAGGGGAAGTTCCCCTAAACTATGTGTGATGTGAAAATCCCATCCTAAAAGGATTTATTAAAGTAATGAGAGGGTGAGGAGACTCTATCAAAAGTTTTTTTTGTTCACGTTAGGTTCACCAAAATATGTGATAACTAGAATGTGACTCAGACACAACATGCGTGAGTCACACTCCAGGTAACACATCTACTACACCCTTGCTAAAGGCATCATCTAAATCACTCCTACCTTTCTGGAGAAAGCTAGCCAGGCACGTGTGGTTGGGATGATTACTCTCTTTGCATGGAAGAAGAACATTGTGGGTGCAAGCAGAGTTGTTGTGTTGGATGTTTGAATTATTCAAATTTTTTTCCTCATGGTGATACAAAAGGTTTCCTTAATATTTTCCTATGTTTATTTGAAAATTTTGTTTGATTTCTATGCCTCATGATGAAACCAAGGGCTTCATTGATGTTTATTTTCTAACAAAAGTTGAATGTTTATGCCTTGTGATGATACTGAGCGCTTGAATGTTGTGAGTTTTTAAATGTTTAAAATGAATTTCTAATGCAATTAATACTAAATGAATGAAAACCTTTCTTTTCCTAATTTTAAATATGATTTAATTAATATAAAAGAGAAATATGAATGCAAACTATATGGATTTCCCTAATACAATGCAACTATGTTTTTATAAAATGTTTTTTGATATTAATTTTAAATCTAATCTAAATTTGTAACTACTCTATGAAAACAAGAAATTTAATCTAAGGAATGAAAGTAACTCTATTGTATCGTATCAAGAGAAAGAAAGACAACATTTTACTTTCCTAAGAGCAAGATATGAGATAATTACTAATAAAACAATAAAGAACCTATAATAATGGACCTGCAAGTGTTGGACCTAAAAATATCGGAGGTCTTGTGGCAATTGTCTCCTCCTCTACAACAATGGGGTCCAAGCCTCTTGGTGATAGGGATAAAAATAGGCACATAAGGGAATGAAAAAGTAGCTTAGAAACAATAACAAATTTTAAAGAAGAAAGTCTTGATCCTTGTGCAAGCATAGAAGCTAGAGGGAATTCTATGTATAAGCTTGGCTAAGGCAAGAATATAGGAAATCAACAGGTCCTAAGGGAAAGATTTGAAGTTTTACAAAATAAAAACTAAAACTGAATTAAGAGGCTCAAAGGCTTGTGAAGAAAATTGAAGAAACTTGTGAAGAAGTGATGTTACTTCTTGATGTGTGTCAATAATGAAGGGGTGAGGGGTATTTATAGTTAAAAATGGGAGGGAATGGGAGAAGAGATAAGATAAAAAAAGAAAGTGCAACTCAAGTAAAATGGAAACAATCCATGAATAATCAAATAGATAAATAAGAGAATCAAAGAGATAATTAAAATAAATTAAAAGAGATAAAATTCAATCATGAGTTTAATTTAGAAATAAATCGATGAATTAAATGAGTTGGCATGAAAAATGCTAGTTAAAATAGGCTAAAAATCAAGTGTAAAAGACAAAAAGACAATGATGCACGCATTCAAAAATGACAAGATCACCCCTATTTCCAATCAAGGTCACCTGGTTGACCTAGGAACACTAGGGGTGAGCTAGGAACACCAAGAGTGACCCTAAATGGGAAAACAAGAGGGATGATTAGGCAAAACATAAGGCAGGCAAAGTCAAATTGGTGGTTAAAAAAATGGTCAAGGGGGGTAAAACACAAGGGCAATGTCAACAAGAGTGAAACTACTAAGAGGAGTGTAATTCACACCTACATGGATATGATTAGGACCTCTTTATCATCATTACATTGCCATGTAGGCCTAACACAATTTTACTACTTACATTATCTGACCCTAAATTTGAAAGGTTCTTGTTATATGGGCCCTTGTTGCATTTTTCTCTATTTGTTGTAATATTTGAGTTTATTCCTAAACTATTTCTTCAACAACATTTCCCTAAGCTGGCAAGTGTTTCTTGATCTCGTCTAAGATTGCTTTGGTCCAATCTTCTCTCTCTTAGGCACATTAATTGTGAATGTTGAATTAGGAAGAGGGACAACTAAGTTTTTTTATGTTTGCAACCTATTAAGCATTGAACTATTGAATGCCTCATGATGAGATTGAGAGCTTTCTCTTTGCATGTTTTCTTTTTGAGTTTTATAAAATATATAAATGCATGTAACTTTAAATGAATGCAAGATCTAGTATGGCTTTTCCCTAATGCAATTTATCTACCATTTTTGGTGTTTTTTTTATTTTCTATATGTAATCTATTCTAATGAAATAAAATGCAATGAATTTAATGTAAGATCTAATCTAGTAAAATAGGAAATTATATCTAAGGTCTAATCTAATAAAATAGGATGTTCTAATCTAACCAAGAAGAGATAAAAGAATTTTATTCTTCAAGGACAAGGTGAATTTTCTAATTACTAAATAAAAATAAGATGCTTTTCAAAAATAAAAGAACCTATAAAAACCAATGGTTCTGATGTAGACTTGTGTCCTCAAGGATCTAGTTTTTTTTATATCCTCTACAACAGTTGGAACCTCTACTTGATGATAGGAAAAGAACTAGGATCTTGAGGTAAACTGAGAGTTATATGCAAGATGAAGCAATAAGCTTTGAAGCTTTAAAAGTAAATGGAAGAGATAGATGTAGTCATGTAGAAGCATAAGATGCTTAGAGAGAATTACAATAGAAGAAATGATAGAGTTCATAAGAGTGATTCTAGAGAATGAGATCCTTTTATAGAAGAAATCCAAGTTGCAACAATACACAATCTCCTCTAAAATTAAAAGGAGAGGAGGTATTTATATCATGAGAAGCAACACCAATGGTGGGGCCTGATTTGGAGCTAATAGAAGGATTGATTTGAAGATTAGAAGAGACTGATTGAGAGATAAAAATATTGATTAAGAGATAACAAAAGACTAATTGAGAGTTAAGGGGAGAGGAGAATTAATTAGGGAGGGTAGTGATTCAGCCAAGACTAGAGAAGACTCTCAATCACGAGTAAAAATAAAAGAATACTAACTAGAATTGAAATAAATCATGCATGTGAAAAGATGAAAAGGTTGCTCCTTTCAAGAATAAGGTCATTCCTTTTTCCAACACAGGTCACCTGAGTGACCTTACAGCTTAAGTGTAGGTCACCCAAGTGATCTTAGAGTCTCTTGGGTGACCCTCTAGTTGAAGATCTACAAAAGTGTTTCTTGTATGCATGAAGACTTGGAACTTAGTTTGAGGGATAAAAAGATGGATAAGGGGATAAATAGGTTGAGGGTGACATCATCAAGCATAAATATTATTGAGAAGATATAATTCATGCCTTCAAGGGTCATGAGATAGATCACCAAATCATCATCCGATTCCCATTTCTTCTCATGTAATTTTAGGCACTTACTACTGATGATGTTATTTTATATTGTCATTGAGGTTTATGGAGCATATGGTTGAATTCACATATGTGGATATGTATATGGTTACCTCATTTTCTATTTTTGCATTATATTGTACTTTTCAGTGATGTCCATGTGGATTATCATCGAGGTGTATGTATTTTGTATATAGATTATATGTGTGGATTGACGTGTTGGATTTAGTAGTGTTCAATTCCACTATTTTCATGATGATATATGATCTTATTTATGCTTGGAGTTTTTAGTGATCATGATTATGTATCTCACATTTCTATATATGAATTATGCTAGTGATTAGATGATTTCTAGTGGATGTATATTTTGATATTATATCATTGAAGGATATTTATGCTATTCTTCATCTATTTTGTATTAGATAGGTATGCCTAATGTTTTCCTTGAGTGTGTAGGCATGGGTTATCCCTAGTGGTGATTAAATTAGAGATAGTTAGGTTGGGTGAAATGTGTTGTGTTTTACATGTTTCCTATCTTTCTCAAATTCAAGCCATGAGATGTGTCTTTCATAGCCTTATGAACTCAAATCCAAATCAGATGATTGTAGATCCTTGAGTCATATGGAAACTTGTAAATGTGCTTCCATGTTTTCCCAATTTATGTGAATTAATTAATTTATTACACTGAGAGGCGTTATACAGTGGCATCACAAGATGTGTGTACATTTTTATTCTCTCGATTTAAATTGACATCTACTAACCTATCACATAATAAAGTATTTAAAATTAAACTATATAAAGTATTTAAAACAATTTAAATTTAAACTAGAGAGGGATCCCATCCACTCCCATATTTCAAGAGAGAATATGGGGAAGGTTTGCATGATGCTTGAAAATAGGCATGTCCTCTTTGCTAGAAACTCATAAAAGAAGCCCTAGCCCATGTGCTACCAAGCGCTGCGCCAAATGCTTGTTGGGGTTACTAACAACTCTAGAATGGAGTCAATTTAGTCTTTAAATGCAGAACCTCCTATCATAAATGGATTGTCATGGACATTTTATAAGAGCACATGTCCCAAACTGGAATCCATTGTCAAGAAATAGATCAAGTTTTATTTAAAGAAGGATATTACGCAGGCTGTCGGGTTGCTACGTCTTCACTTTCATGACAGTTTTGTTAAGGTTGGGTTTTAGGTAATTTATTTATTTTGTTGGGTTGCTATTAAATGTTGATGTTAATGTTGAAAGGTGTTGCACAGGGTTGTGAAGCATCGTTTATGTTGGACACACCAAATGCCAAAACAAAAGAATCTCCTTCCTGTGGAGGAAATCTTTTTTTTTTAAAAGGTATTTACATCTTTATTTTTGTATGAAAAAACTAAAATCTATTTGATGCAGTTTCATTAACCACAGGAAAATAGAAACCCCATTACTGCATTTAATTCAGTGCAAGAGCCAGTGCAGTGAACAAGTGCAAGTAACCACTGATCTGGACAGTTGGGCAATTTAGGGTTTTTAGTGTGTTGATAAATTTACATACTGGTAGTCCCTGCATGCAGAGGAGATGTGGATAGACTATATATGGATAGGTGTTGTTGGACATGCAAGGCATTAGATGTCAAAATTTAATGGCATTTTGGTATACTTCTTAAAATTTAGTGGATAGATATCGTTTGTAGGGCTTTAAACAACATTTTATCAGAGGTATTGAAATCCATTCAGGATAGATAATTATCCCATCTTTAAGTTGCATTTGTTAGATTTATTTAAATTTATAGTACATTGTCCTTTCTGCATCAAGGATTTTTATATGATTTTGTTTATTAACAGCCTTATTTAATTTAGTCCACATCTTTTCATTTTTAGGTTTTGAAGAATTAGAAGTAAAGCTGCAATAGAATGCACCGAGTGTAGTTGAAGCTCCAATTGGACATGAAGTAGAAGATGAAATTGAGTGCTAGATGATCCTTTCTGGAGTAGCTTAGATTTGCGTAAAACCAAAATACTCATGCCTTGATGAAAATTCTTTACATACATTAGTCTAATAGGGCCTGGGTTCATTGTGGATATAATTCTCCACCATTATGGAAGTTATTGCTTCTAACTTGCAATTAAGCTTCTTTTCATCTTTAAAAAGGTTGTTTGAGTTGTCTACAGTAATTTATTTATTTTGCTAAGAATTGCATAGCCTATGGCATCTAACAAATTTTCCATGAGTGCTAGGTTTTATGTAAAATGTGTTTCATTAAAGTGGGCCCATTCTGGTGATACATATTACTTTACTAAACAATTGTATTTCTACTCTTTTTTTGGTAAGATAATGATGCAGGACATAATCCTCTTCTTTCTATTCAAATCTATTTGGGTATCACTAGGTGTGCAATTTTTTTCCAAAATTAGACACCTTAATTGAGTGAAGGTAAAAAATCATTTATTGCCACCAAAGATATTGTAAGAGGGAGATACAGCAATTGGGAATTCAATCCCTTATTTAATTTTTTGTTTTGTTCTCTAATATAATGTCATACACTTCCACTAGAGTATTCCTTGGAAGTACAACTTATTAGAAGTTTCTGTACTTTATGATTTTGGTAGTATATGGTTATAGCAGAGAGTTGTTATGTCAGTATATTCTTATCTCGGTTTAAAATTATGGGAAGGCATTATATGTCTTATTCATCTATTTTTGCCATGTTGGTAGTGTTGATCATGATGTTAGTCATAAACAAACATAGAATAAAAGTTATACATCAACCTTTACTCGTCTTGAAAGATATGATGAATTCAAAGAATTCATGATCCCAAGTCTCCGTGGATTAGGTCTTAATCAACTAACGTTACTCAATGGTTGATGTATCTTGATGTTTCCATTTTGGGGCCTTACATTAGATTATCAATATGATTCTATTCCTGTAATGATACTCCATAGAATGGTCATTTTACACAGTATATTTCTGCAAATAGTGTGTCTATGCTTAAATCTTTTCATGATATTTATCAATTACACATGCTTTATCTTCAAATATAATATGAGTATATAGTTATCTATGAGATGTCCACATATTTCATGTACTTTGCTTCTAATTGTCAATTATTTGCAATTGTGATGGTGAATTGTTCCAAAATTAAAAGAAATGTAAAAGAATACTTCAATTTATGATGAATCTTCAGCTATTGAGCCACATACAGACTTGATACTATCATTAGGAGAAGAAATCAAGCCATATGTTCACCAGGATGTTCCACAGCTAGATACAGTTGATGCTAACTTCAGAGGATGGTGAATGAAGACAATACATGCAGACTGATGAGCACTCCAAAGGACGTAGCTAATTAAAGCATATATCAAGAATTCAGACACAGATTACTCAAAATTTATGATGATTTGTAATCAAAATGGTCTTCTCTTTCATTAAGTATGCAAAAACATGTACATATACAATAACTTTGAAATGAGCCCTGATACTTCAGCAAACAAATTTCAATTAAGCTTCGAATGTTCAAAACAAAGCATCCTTGCACCTTTTATAGAACAAGGTGAGGGAGCGGTTACACATGATCTATGATCAAGATTTATCTATTAAGATCTATGATGGATATTCATCTTTGACTTAGTTAACATTTCACGTGGCACAGGTTGCCAACTGGAAACCATCAGAATTATTTATTTTCTCTAAATGTGGGATGCTTATGCCTTCTTTGGTATTGCATCTTCATCTACTCTTCATTCTTCAGGTTCTTCATCCTCATCATCAGGAGCATCAGGATCATCACTCCCCATATCTTCATCATCCTCATGAACATTGCTTTGCATATGGGCCTGCATGATTACCCCGACATTTTCATATGCTCCCACCACTCGTTCAACTTCTCCGCTATCCTGAGTTTTTGCTTTGGTAATGGCGTGCTTGTGGGCCTAATATTTATCTCAAAGAGCCTCCAATTGGCTCCTCCTACTGCTTGATGTTTCATTGTAATTCTCCACCCTGACCTTGATCCTCATGATCTTGTCCATGGCTTCTTCCGTCAGGTGGTTAAGAGGGTCATCAGCTATCAGCTGGAAATTATTATGCAGAGCCTTTATAGCAAAATCTGCATCTTGATTCTCAATCTTTCCTTCTATTTTCCCCTCTAGGGCCTCCAGGATCTCTACTTCAAATGACATCATGTCATGTAGCTTCATGTTGATGTCTCTTAATTTGCCATTGCATCTCTTTAATACATCACATTCAAATTTGATATCTTTATACCAAATATCTATCAGCATGGCAGTATTATTATCCAAAACCTATTTGTTTATTAGAACTTGAGGATTAATCCTCTTTATTTCAATCAAAGTACTCAAGACATTCTCTAATTGGAATGACGTTCTTTCGGCCTCCATTTGCAATTTATCAACCTTCCTTCTAGAGATACTTAGAGAATTCCACCGTTGCAAAGAGGCTTTCACTACTTCTTTAGCTCCACTGAGTGCGGATGCCATCCAATTTCTCATTATTACTGATTCATGCTTCATAAGGTCCAACTTATTGACCTCTTCCTGAGAAATTACAGTCAATGGGACTACTTCTAAATTTGAAGTATCATCAGGGTTAATTAACCCTTTTATGTAGGTATGCAGCTGAGCAATGTGCTCTTTATGCTGCTTATTTTTCTCTTTTTCCTTCTTTACCCTATGGGTTAAAGAATCAATTATATCTTTTCCCTCTGGACCTTCCTGGTCTTCATTGGCAAACCATAAATCAATAGTAGTGATCTAGAATTCTTCCAAGGTGATCTTGCCTTTCTCCTTTTCAACCATGGGAAGTGCTACCTGAGCAGTCCTTCTGCCCGTAGCAAGATCTCTTCTTATGGCCGAGGTTAACCTAGCCTTCCTCTTCGGCTTCATGATGGTCTCTAAAAATAGTGTTGACACATCAAACTCTTGGATTTCAAAACTTGATTCCATACCTATTTCTTTCTCAAGCCACGAAGGAACTTGGTCTCCGGATCCTTGTCGTCCATCATCATCATCATGATCACCCTGTTCTCCAGTAACTGCATCTATTTTCAATGGAGATGGTGACTTCCTTATTTCTTCCTCATGATGCTCTTCATGAGGGTAATCCTGGGGTACTTCCTCCTGTTGAGAAACTTCTTGTGGTGGCGGATCTTGCGATGCATCCACATGATGATCTTGTAATTGGTCCTATACTTCATCCTTTTTTGTTTCATCCCCCTTGGTAATTTCCTCATTATGAGGTACATTTGCATCTATGGATGTCATAGTATCTGTCTTAGGTGCATCTACCTAATCTTGCATCACATTATGCTTCGCACCTGTAGTATCTACATCTTGAGTTTTTAGGTCATCTTGACTTGATGTGTCCTTTTCACCAGAGGCTTCTTGAGTCCGGGGTACTTCTTCACTTAATATGGCCTTGTCATTCCCACCCTTTTCTTGGACTTCAACTATTTTGGGCTCATTAGATATATCTTGTTGTTGTTGGCCCATATCTTAAGTATGGCCTTCCATTTCTACCAGCTTCACTTTCTCAATATTTTATGCTTTATTAGGTGCACCTGCTTGATGTTCAGGAATTACATCCTCTCTGTATGTTACATCGATCACTACAGGGCTAGTTACCTGATCAACCAATTCATCGATCCCTATTTTTTGTGCAATCCTTTCTGGGCTCCTTTCCTTTTCCTATTCCACTTGCTTCAATTCTTCTAACACAGCCACCTGTACTGATGGAGTTCCTTGTGGAGTTATACGGGTGTTAGTAGCAAGGGTTTCCATTTGTTGAGAGGTTACATCTTTTACTACCTCATCATCAGATAAGTCAACTGTCTCTTCCAGTGAGACAAGACCACTTTGAATTGGCCTAGAGGCTTCTTTCATTTGTTCTTCAGCTTGTTTGGTCTTGAACTGAACAATGGTGGGAAGTGGCACGTTATGTTGCAATTCTTTTATGAATACTTCACCGCTAGCTCCCCTCGATACTATGGGGTCATGCTTTATTTCACCTCTCATGGATGTTCTCAGATTCTTAGGTGTGGATGCCACTACCTGAGGTGCTTTTCTTTTTCTAATGAGGGGCATAAGGTCTTCCTCTTCCGGCTCTTCATCAAGAGGAACATCCTTTTCCATTTGCTTTTGTGATGCTTGACCCTCCTCATATGTTTCAGTAGCTTCCATAGCTGGCCTTTGGATCTTTTTAGCCTTTTGTTTATCCATGGGAGGCGGTGCTGATGAGGCTGCTGCCTATCCTGATGCGGATGCATCCTCTGCTGATATAACTATTCTTTCAACTATTGCCCCTTAAGGTTCATTATCAGTTTTCTTACCTCTAGGGGGTCTCTTGCTTTGTTCTTGAGGTGGTATTCTTTCTCCTTTAGATTTCCTTTTTTCAATCAGAAAGTCATCATATTCATTGTCAGGAATCTCTTGTCTCTTCTTCTTATTGTCAACTATAAGGGCTACACCCTTCTTCTTCAATGCATTTATTTGTTCATTTACCCAAGACTGGGTTAGCTACAGCATCCTACCTGTAAATTGGTCTAATGAGATATCCTCAGGCTGTGTAAGATCAGGCACTGAGATTGTGTCATTATATATCTTCTTTTCTTCATATTCATCTACTATTATTTTCCATCATCCCCTTTTAATTGTATAGGCACTAGAATACAATCAAATGTTATGATCTGGTTGAGAGTTAGCCTTTGATATTTTCTTCTTCTAGCCTCAACCTCATCCTCACAATCTGTCTAGAAATCCTCCAAGTGCTTCTGATGGATGGGCTTCCCCATGATTTTCTGCATCCTCCCAAATGGGTCATATGATCTTGCCAATAGGAATGGCTGTAATTTCATCATGTCCAGACCAGTTATGGCCTTCTTGATGTTTTCAGGATCTTGGCATATGTACCAACCCATTGTTACTGGAAACAATACTAGGGGAATCTTATTATTTTATTTGTAAGCATCCAGTATTGTGGATATCTGTCTCATGAACTCCATCAAAACAACTGCATCAGTGGGATATCTTGGGAGCATGAGGGGCTGTCCTGCAAAGCCCTCTATTCTGATGTAAGAGAAGGTGGTATATTGTATAAACCAGGCACCATGCCTGTATATGACTTCTTGAGCCTCCATGCTCATTCTTTTAGTCCTATCTTCTTCCATTGTCTTTACTAGATGCATAGAAAATGCATCATTCACTAATTTGTAATCTTGAAGATAATTTTGTCTTTGTAGTTGGGGATAATGATCCCATATGTGTGCATCATTTATACTGCCACCGATCCTTCCTATTGTTGTAAGTGCATTGAATGTACCTTTATAAGCACATGAGTATACCACATATGAAATCATATAAAATGAACACTCTAGGCCTCCTAGGTTCTTGAGCTGCTCATTTAGGGCATCACTTATCATTTTAGCCCATAATGGTCTATTCTCTATATAAAGACACATTAGGATAACCCCATACATCCAATCTTTGAAACTTCCAGCATCAGGCTGGCCTATCACTCTGCTAAGTAGGGCTATCATATATTGGTATTCATCATCAAAATCAAACTTATACAGGTACACTGGTAATTTGGTAGAGGCAGTGTAAGGACTGTTCTTTGCCCTCCATTGATACATCCTCTTCCTAGCAGCTTTCTTGTTATTTTCATATTCAACTTGCAGTTTCTTCAAATCCATGCTAACAACTTTCTTTCCCAATGGCAAATTAAAAGTGGTTACAATCCCCTTGATGGACAGATCTGCATAAACCCGACCATGTTTTTCTATTCTCCTTGTCTGTGGGTTGAAGTTTCTGGCACATTCAATAATCAACTCTGGAGCCTCCATAGAATAAGGAAATCTAGCTGCACTCCACATTCCTGACACAAAAATGGCATCCAACAGGGTATTATTCTTGTCATCATGCATTCTAGACGACCATGTGACCAGATCTGTGTTTCCCTAGTGTGTATCCACGATGACGCCATATTTGAACCGTACACCCTCAGGTTGAGCAAACATAGGTTTAAGAAATTCAACTTCAGACTTGTTCAACCTCTTGTCTGCCATCGTTTCCAACAATAAACAGGACCAACCTTACCATACAATACTTCACATACATGCATACAACATTATATCTTCATGGCATGATGCACATTATATTCATTAATCATCACTTCATCATAATATGCATAACATATAACTTCAAACCAGTGAAAAAGCACACTACCTGGACACACAGAAAACGACAGTAGGAGGGTTTTTATTACTTACTTGATAACGCTTATCTCCTTGATTATGCTAATGATTATATGAAAGAGATTTAGATACCAGTGATAATCACGTGTCCTATTTTGCTGCAAGCCATGTGTGTCCGCAAGTAGGTCGTATGAGGATTTGAAAGCTCTGCGCTCTATAAAAACTCATTTTATCGAAAGGTAAATGCAAAATGACATTGGAAATTCACTTTTATCCTCATAATTAGGGTAAATTAGGGCAACACAAGGCAAATTCAATCATAACCATTGATCTTCTGTAATAAATCTACGGGCATTGCCAGGTGTTTAGATCATGTTCGCAATCGGCGAGAATCCCCTACTGCATTTATGGCATTTAATGTTGCATGGCAAGATGAGGGGGTGATCTTCGGAAGATCGGGTGATATTTGGAATATGACCCCCTTGGTGTACTATCGGGTGATGTTGAAATATCAGGTGATATTTGGAACATTAGGTCATGTTTTAAGATCGGGCGATATTTGGGAACATGGCCCCTAAAAAGTAAAATGACCCCCCTTTCAAAAGATTAGGATGACATCACCGTCATTCTATTGTAAAAGGCTGGTTGTTAGAAATATACCTTCGCGAGGTAAAAGGATGATGACATCATCATCATATTGGTTGCAGGGTGATATTTGAAGATAGGGTGATATTCGGAATACCGGCTGATGTTGAAAATATGACCCCCGCAAAATATATGAAGCTGACCGACGGGTAAATACCTCTATCACTTAAAATTAACGTTCGGATTTATGGATAAATGATTATTAGGGGATAAAATTGGATCAGGGTGATCTTTCTTAAGATGACTGATATTTGTAAATATGACCCCCTCCCGGAATATTAGGTTTGACCAGGACTTTGACTTGTCATAACTTTTGTTCCCTAAAGAATATCAGGGTGATCCAAAAGGCAAACCTGCATGAAATTTTGTGCTCTTTCCAACCATGAGGTTATTGATAAGAAAAACTAACTTTGACAAACTGACCTCATCATGATGACTTACCCCAGCTTCCCTACATAGGATCACCTGCATGACTTACTTTTACCAGATTGCCAGAAAATAGAAAACACAAGCCAAGCCAAGCAAAAAGTTAGGTCCCTATTTTGTCAAGTCAAAATGGGGCGTGTTGTGTAACCACACAACAACTTGCCACCAAAGAAAACAACAAAATTATAATGATTCAAGTGAGGTGAACACATTCATATATAGTATTCTAACTCTTTTCTAAGTCTAAGCATCATAATCTTTCTAAATGACAAAGTCTCATAATGGCAACAATGCTAACAAAGGATCAGGTGTGTGCAAATGATTAATTATCCTCATCTTGAAAGCAAGTTGAAAACATGAGTAACTGATGTTAAGCTACATAGTTTGGGATCATCCCTCATAGCCAACCTAGATAGAGCCTTGCTGCCAACAGGCATCCATAACCCCGGCAAGGTTATCTATACAATCCCTCTAAGTAGAGCCCCACTGCCAGCAGGCATCTATAGCCCCGGTAGAGTTACTTAGATGGCCTAATTTTATTTCTATTTTTTTTATTTTCAATATTTATACTTCATGTATCTGATGTCATCATGAAAGCTCAGTGTGCAAGGTATGGTCACTTGCTGATTTAGGTTAGAGATTGTATTGGTAGCAAGGGAGTCCCTTTAGATTTTTCACTTAACACCTATACTTGTGTGTTCAACAAATCCAAGGTTGTTAGGTGAGTCATTATGAAAGAGTCACTTTGGTCAAAAAAAGGCACCCTGATGAAAGGATATCATAGACTTGATCATAAGTACTTCTCAGAATGAGTCATAACCTATATGCAAATTTGTTCTCATCACTTGAATCCTAACAATTTAGTTTTTTTATAGGGTGATGAGTTGTATCATCTTGACTAACCAAAACAAAAACTTAACAAGTAAACGAAACAACAAAACACAAAACAAACTATACAAATATACACTATGGTACACATGATTGTCATGAAGCTACTTAGGCTTGGAAATAATGTTAAGTTTTTCATCCTGTAAGTGTTGTCTCCTAATATCTCAAAAATTTGGAAGGGACCTATCCATAATTTGTCAAACTTACCATGGTCTCCTTTCCTCTCATGTGCTTTGTCCCACATCAGGACTAAATCTGATATCCTGAAGGCTTTAACCCTGGCTCTTTTGTTAAACCAGCTGTTAGCACTAATTTTGGTCTGGATCTGAGCGCAGGATGTTGGAGGGTTTTTTCCTTTTTGGGCCCTAAGTTTCCTTGTTCATTGCTGTGATTTTCTCTATCGGCGAAACTTCTTTTTGGGTACTTAGATTTTGCTTGAACCATCATTTTGAACCATCGCATTGAACCCTTTTGGTTCAAGGTTCAACAGTTCATGGGCTTAGGCTCCATCTTTTCCCGTTAGTGAATTCTTTGTTCATCTGTGTTATCGGCATTGAACTTCTCGATTGAACTTCTCTTTTGAACCATCGGGTTGAACTGGTTCAGGGTTCAATTGTTTAAAGCCTTATGATTTTGGTCTTATCAGTGTAACGTTCATCATCGGGTGGATGGTGGAGTGTTGGCCCGACGGTTTGCCTCTGGCCGATGGAAGGTTAGGGGTTTGCAAGGTTGGTTTCAGTGTGACATGTTCTATCCGGCTAACTGTTGGAGGGTTCACCGATATACAATGTTTGGCCGATGGATATGTTATCGGTGAGAGCTGTATTGTCGGCCTGAGTGTTTTGAGTTATGCTGACGACGGGAGGTTTGGCCGATGAGGAGTCGTTGGTGTGTGTCTGACCGATGGAGGAGCAGAGTGTAGCTCGTTGGTGCATCGGCAAGACTATTGTGATCAGCTGGGGAGATTTTGGTTGCTCCGACGGTGTAAGTCACACTGACTGAGGTGGTCTTTGGCGTGACTTGTGTTGTCGGCGAGGATGGATTACGTTGGGCCGATAGTGGAGGGTCTGACCGATGAAGAGGGAAGCCGATATGTTATCAGCGGGAGTTGTTCTATTGGTAGCAGTCTTTTATGGTTTGCCGATGGAAGGAAGTCACCCCGATGGGGAATGCCATCAGAGTAAGGTTGCATATCAGGTTAGCGGTTGGAGGGTCCGCTGATGGGGTAGTGTCAGGCTGATGAGGATTTGGAGTGGTCATCGGTGAGAGTTGGTCTGTCGGTGAAGGAGCTTTCGGCTAGGCCGATGGTTCTTCTCTGGCTGATGGGGATGTTGGAGGCTTTCAGGAGTTGTTCATCGGCGTGATTGGCTGTGTCGGTCGAGGGGTTTTTTGCTTGGCCGATGATATTGGTCTGGCCGATGGTGGTAGGATGGTAACTGCTAACGAGGTGCGAGTTGGTCATCAGAGAGACTCATACTATTGGTGGAGATCTGGAGAGTTGGCTTGATGGTGCAGCTCTGGCCAATGGAGGGGATTGTAATGTAGCGGTCGGCAGGACAATTGAGGTCGGCAGGAGATTCGTGGGCTTGGCCGATGGTGTTGATCTCGGCAATGGGCTTTGGGTGAAGGAGCATGTGTCGAGTGTGGTAAAAGCGCTCGACACCTATTATGCAAGTGACTATGCTTTTAAACTACTAAGGTATTCTCCTCACCGTGCATGTGGGACTAATCTCCCTGTATAATTTGAAACTACGATAGAACATGTTTTGGCAGGAATTTCTTTTTTGAGGTGCTGTGATGGTTTTCAAGTGGCCACGGGTGGTTGAGCCATCAATGGCGACTATAGCAGGGGCATGGGCGAGTAGTTGAACAGTCATGTACCCGATTTTTGGCATGAGGACTTCCAGATGGTGGCACAGGGCTCGAGGCCACCATTGTCTACTTTCTGTCTCTGCAGCAATAAATTCTGAGCGCCATTCCTTTGAAGGATCTGTATCTGGCAAATTTTTTGTCAAAGCCATGTAATTAATGCTAAGTACGCTTCTTTGGCTGTTATAAGCAGGAAGTGTTACTCATTTTAGGTTGTTGAAAACTAGACATTTTGGCTCTGTAATAAGATACAACTGGTTTTGGTTGCTCTGTGCAGCAAAACTTGCGAGTTTATGTATCTCCTGCTGTACGTTTGTGCATGAATCCCCTAATTTCATGGTCAATTTTATATGAATAATGCTATGTTTGCATGTGTTATGCTGATTCTGTCTCCAGTTTTGCATGTATCTTTCTTCTGAGTCTGGGCATTCAAGGAATGTCTGAGATTCTAGAACATAGAATTCCTGTGTTGAATGTTTAATCTTTTAACTTCTGCTCAAGGGGTAGATTAAACTGTTTTCAAATTGAATATTGGGAAGGGTATACTGCAATAGGGATGCCATAAGTATAGACAACTTAACACTCTGTATTGGGAGATATCTGTAAGGCAGATATCATGTATATCCCCCTGAAATCTAGTTTTAGTTGTTCATGCTGATCATTCACAAGTGTATGTCTACTGACTCCAAGCCCTGGATAGGCACCAATCTAGCTCTGTGTTGAGGTTATATACCATGTCCAGCTTTGCATCCAAAAATCAAATCAAACCATTTCATCCTTCCACCTGTTAGTTGTAGGAGTAGGATTAGGATCCCTGTGTACTCTCATACCCAACCAGACATATATGTCTAAGAATGTTGCCAACCTTGTGATTTGTTATACAAATCTTGGTCCTTACGTGAGAGTATTCTGCTTGTTGTTGTCAAGTTATATCTTTCTGTCATTGAGATAGTCAAGGTCATACTTTTATCAAATAGGGACACCCCCCTTGGTGCAGCAGAACCAGAAGTGAAGGGGAGGAGCTCACGCAACCTCCTGTATTCAGTTGGCTGAATCTGCCTGTGCATTAGAACTGGCAAACCCTAATGCTGATTCAGAAGATAAACCAACACCAGCGTTTGACAATAGCCTGATGTTTGGCAAATTGATCAATTGCCTGACTTCTTTTCTCTTCCAGGTGCATCAATTGAAGCAACCTAAACTCTTGTTTGTTGTCTATGCCTAGGTACTCTTGGGCAAACTATAGTGTAGGAATCTTTAAGTTAACAAGGAGGATGGGATCCACCCCATATACTAAATGGTAAGGTGAGTTTCCTAATGCAGCCTTGTTCCTGGTTCTGTCTACCCATAAGGCATACTTCAAGAGTGTGTTCCACTCCCTAGGATTCTTTTCTATTAACTTT
Organism: Cunninghamia lanceolata; assembly: GCA_027924645.1. Classification (NCBI taxonomy): domain Eukaryota; kingdom Viridiplantae; phylum Streptophyta; class Pinopsida; order Cupressales; family Cupressaceae; genus Cunninghamia; species Cunninghamia lanceolata. Next base: position 7,782,015 of record BSBN01000596.1, read on the forward strand.
CTTATGATGTTCAGCAAATTTTTATTGTTGGATTCTGCTAATCCATTCCCTTGGGGATAATAGTTGGATGAGAACTTCAGTATAATCCCATAATCAAAAGCCTAGCTTGACAATTTAGTTGAAGCAAAAGCAAACCCATTATCACTTACCAGAGCATAGGGAACTCCATACCTGGTGACAATATTATTTTCCAGGAATCTGATGACATCTTCAGTGTTGCAAGTCTTAGTGCTGATAGCTTCAGTCCACCTGGTACAGTAGTTAGTAATCATTAAGACATACCTATGGCCTGATGATAATGGGGGATTAATTGGTCCTATGAAGTCCATGCCCCACTGTACAAATGGGTGCATCTCCATCATTAGCTGCAAGGGTTGAGCAGCATATCTCTCTCTGTTAGCAGCAACCTAACACACATGATAGCATTTAATATGTTCAGTAGTATCCTTGAAAATGGTGGGCCAGTAGTATCCTTCCCTGAGGATAGCGTGAGATGTGGCCAATGGTGAGCCATGTGCTATTCCAAATTTGTCATGTAGCTCTGATAACACTCTATCTGCTTCTGGCCTCTATAGGCATCTTAGATATATTCCTTCATAATTTTTCTTGAAAATGATTCCCCCTTTCATCATATACTTCAGTGACCTTATTTTTAGGGCTCTCCTTTGTGAGGCCTGCAGTCTTGGAGGACATCTTCCAGTAATCAGGATGTACCTGATGTTTGAATACCACTCTCCATTGTCCTTTGCATTAATTACATACTGTTGACTCATGATATTGGAGTCAATCTCTGATATCATTTGGCTTAAATCTTGTCCTCTTACTAGCTTCATGGGTGTAATCTCCATGTCATATTCCTGTAGGACAGTAATCCACTTAGCCCTTTTTTCACCTGGCTCACTCTGCATTAATAGCATTTTCACTGTTGCATCAGGCACCACAGCAATAACTTTACTTCTCAGTATATAGTGCCTGAACTTCTTTACTGCTCTGACTAAAGCAAGTGTCTGCCTTTCAACATCTATGTATCTTAGTTCAGCATCTTTGAAAGGGCATCTCATGAAGGCTATGGGCTTCTCTTCCTTCTCTTCATTTCTCTGTGTCAACACTGCTGCAGAGGTATGCTCTAAAGCAAATCAATAAATATAGAAGTCCCTGGTGTAGTCTGGACTGATCAAGATTGGAGCATCTGATATAGCTTTTTTAATGTCTTCAAAAGCTGCTCTAGCCTCTGGTGTCCACTCAATCTTTGCATCCTTCTTGAGCATGGCATTTAAAGGTCTAACAATTTCAGCAAAGCCAGTGATAAACTTTCTAATGAAATTAATCTTACCGAAATAAGATTTAAGCTCTTTCTTGCTTCCAGGAAGCTGTATTTTCATAATAGACTCCACCATATCAAGATCAATGATAATCCCATCCTCAGTTATCAGGTGGCATAGTAATTTTCTTGTTGTCACCCCAAATATGCATTTCTTGGGGTTCAGGGATATCCCATATTCTTCACATTTTCTAAGCACATTTATGAGATCTGCTACATGGTTTCCTCTATCTTTAGAGAACATTGTTAAGTCATCCATGTATATGACTATACATTTTCCTATTAAGCCTCTGAAGACTATGTCCATTGCTCACTAGAATGTTGTTCTAGCATTTATCAGCCCAAACGGCATGCGCCTATAGGCGAATGTCACCCACTTTGTGGTGAAGGCAGTTTTCAGTTTGTCTATCTTATCTACCATTACCTGGTTGTAGCCTAAGAAACCATCTAGAAATGACATCATTTTGGCACCATTCACAATTTGTAGGACCTCATCTAGGGAAGGCAAAGGATAATTATCCTTCTCAGATGCTCTGTTCAGGTTTCTGAAATCCACACATAGTCTGATGTCTCCATTTTTCTTTCTCACTAGGACTAGATTCACTACCCAGGTGGAGTGTTTCATAGGAAATATAATCCTAGCATTTAACAGTTTCTTAACTTCCTCAAAAATAACAGGTTCTAGCAAAGCATTGATAGGCCTTTACCTCTGTCTGAAAGGTTTGGCATCTGGCTTGAGGAGTATGGTGTGTGTGATGACTGATGTGTCATATGTCTTTAGCTCATCATAAGTCCAAGCTATGACATGTATGTAATGTTTGAGAGCCTGGGTGATTCCTTCTAATTCTTCTTCTATGCAAACCTTCCCTATCAAGACATTTTTCTTTTCATCATTTTGTCCAATATTAACCTATGAATATTGTCCTCCATTAGCTTTTAGAAGATCCTTCTATTTCAACATGTTGTCTAGATCAAATGCTCTCTCTAGCTATATCATTCCTTTTGGAATCTTATTGCTAGGCAACTCTAATATTTCTTCCTCCTCCCAAACATGATCCTCTACATTATTCTCATCTATGATCTGAGCATCAAATATATCTCTATTGGAGATGAAATCTAGGATATGTTGATCATCATCAAACACTTGGAGGTTGGTCACATTGTCAAGCACAGAAGGTACTGATACCATCTCTACTGAGAATCTTTTCAGTCCTGAAATAGATAGTGGCTCCAATGTACTGGCAGCCTGGGCTAAAGCATCCGCCCTATGGTTCTGTTCTCTGGGTACGTGGGTGATATTAAATGCATCAAAGTCTTCAATTAGATCCCACACCCTGTGTCTGTAATTGGATAGTTTTTTATAATTGTAGGAGTAAATTCCTCTCACCTATCTGACCACTAATTCTGAGTCTCCATAGACATGCAGAATTTTTACTTTCTTCTTAAGGGCAAATAGTATCCCATGAATCAGAGCTTCATACTCTATTACATTGTTAGTACAGGGGAACTGTAGTCTGTAGGCTGCCAAGTAGGACTTTCCTGATGGATCAATTAGGTCTATCCCTACTCCAGCTCCTTGTTTTGATTTGGATCCATTGAATCTCAGGATCCACGGCTTGTCTTCTGCCAAAGGCTTATTTGAACCTTCTTTCTTCTTTGTAGCTCTGGCAGCTGCACCACTTGATATCCATTTTAACTTAGGTATTTCAGCTTTCTCAGATTTCATCTTTCCTTTCTTCTCTGAAGCTGATGTCTCTTCTTTCTTTTTATCATCAGGAGGATGATCTTTTGGACTAGGCAAAGTCTGTCCTTTCAGGAGATGTAGACACAAAGAGTAGGTAGTTTCAGAGTGAGGTGCCTCATGTAACCTGCACCAGTTAGTGATCAAGGCATCCTGCGGAGGTTTTTGCTGCTGTGTCATCTTCTGGATCTCTTTGTTCAGAAATTCTTCAAATTTAGATAGATTATTGCCTCTGTCCTCATCAGATAACTCATAATCTGATTCAACTAAAAAATCACTCCCTTTGGTGATTTTCTCTTTTCTCTTAACATTACTCTAGTTGCATACCAGCATCTCTTCTGTCATTTGAACATGATTTTCATCTTGTTGTATAGCTTCTTCTGTTCCTGCAAAAAATAAACAGCAATCAGAGTCACTATCATTATCATTGTCTGATGAACTTACCTCTGATGATGATGATGATGATGCTGATGCATCACTACATGTATGTTCTAACTCCAGCATGTCTAAACATGCTTCACAGGTCTTCTTAGAATGTGACTCATTATACAACCTACACCAACCATTCATTAGAATATTATTAACAGGTATCTTTAATAATTGACATCGCTTTACTTGTTCAGATAAGTGTTTTTCGAAATCCCTGTAATGGTCTACCTCATTTTCATCCTTAGGATTACTATCAGATTCTACAACTATTTTGTCATCGTGATGATTATCATGATGATGATGAACATCATACATCAGGATCTCCTCTATCCTGACAGTCTGGGGTCTTATGGCATATACTCCAGGTTCCACATCTACGTACATGATCTCATTAGTTTTGTTGTATTCGGTGATCATGTGCTTCATTTGAGGTTCAGCATCAATTCTTATTTGGTTCGGTATCCCCTTCTAGGGTAACCATATATGACTGAAGTATATGGACATGTATTCGTTGAGGGTTTTGGACCAGTCTCGACTGAGTAGCATCCCATAAGTGTCAGGTATGTCAACTACCTAAATGTCAATATAATATTAGATTATGGGGTCAGATGCGAGCTGCATGTGGATATGAGTTAGTTCCCCTACCACACTTACTTCTATTTTGTCTACTTGTGTGACTTTCTTCAAAGATTTAGCAGGATGCAATCCTAAAGCATTGCATATAGATAGAGGTATTACATTGGTAGATGCCCCTGAGTCTACCAAGCAATTATGCAGGCTTTTACTGAACATCCTTATGGTCAGGAGGAACGGAGGTGACTGACTTTTATCTCTATATAAGGTCATGTGGGAGGTTTCTGCAGCTTGAATGGTAGCTGGCACCTTATGTTTAACATTATTCTCTCTAGTAGCATGATCTTTGTTACCAGACTGACCTGAGGGGTGACTATCCTCTTTGGGAGCAGGATCATCCAGTGATTTCATAAATGCCTTCTTGATGGTAGGAGTTTTAAGCAATTCTAACAAAGATAAGCTGATTTTGATCTTCTTCATTTCATCAGCCAGATAGGTGACTAACTTGTCAGATTCATGGGATGGATTGGCAATTTTTGGCACATTATTCTGGGGTGTTAAATACTCAGCATTCACCTTGGGAAAACCAAGGTTATTACTTGCCTTAGAGTCTGGAGGTGTATTGAAATTATTCGGAGGCAAGGAAGAGGTCAATGGACCAGTAGGTCTGTTGGCGTTACTTCTCAGATTGTAGTTATATTTCCACTGATATTGTTGTTGATAAGCATGCACCTCCTCATGTTCATTTGAAGGCTCATTTTCATCTTCAAAAGGGCAAACATAATTTGACTCAAAAGCCATGGCTGATTCCTCACATGCAAGGGTGTAATCTTGGTGAGCAGGCATTGTCTGCTGATAAGGATGATGAGTGTAACTCTCAAGCACTAAAGCTGAATCATATCCACAAGGGACAAGTTCGTTTCCTTCTATATGAGGCTAATTTCCTGAAGTATTGGACACTTCAGTCTGAAAAATGCTAGCAGCAATTCTAAATTGAGGACAGTCTAACTCTGCATGTGCATTAGTGTTATGGATTTTGCACCAGTTAGTGAGGGCTGCCTCTGCAAGGTTGACTCTAGTAGTTTGTTTGGGCTTGCCAAGAGGCTGGTTATCTAGGGGTGATGGCAAGGAACCATTGTTTGGCCTAGTGTTCCACACTCTAGGTTGTCTCTGAGGATTATTATTGCCATTGTTGTTGTAATTATTGTTGTTATATCCCCTATCTGGATAATTTGGTCTATCATTGTTATAGCCTCTATTTTGATTAGGCTGAGAGTAGAAGTTTTGACTCTACAAGTGAGTGATCTCAGTTGTAAGCTTCCTTAGCTGAGCTGATATTTCTTTGATCTCTTCTTTCTCTTCCTGGACCTTAGCCACTACGTTTTCTGTCAAAGGCTTGAAAAAAGAAGATCCATTTTTGTTTTGGTTCTGGTCTACAACCTGTGGTGCTTGTATTTGTCTTGGATACTGCATCCTCTAGCCATTTCCATTTGGAGGTGGCATTATACTCAAAGGAGGTATTTGCAAAGGTGCTAGCATCACAGTAGGAGGCATCATGGCTCCATTATGCTATTGTTGAGCAGGAAATGTTGGATAGCCAGGAAGTGTGGGAAATGCTATGTTTGGTGTGGGAGCAGGAACTAGCTGCTGATTGACTTTGATAGCTTCTTGGAAAGCTCCTATCAAAGTTGTGATTTCAGGATGTGCTCTCCTGATGAACATGGAAGTTAAAGGATCCAGGGCTAAATAATAAATACTCCTAGCAGCTACATCTGCTACAACATATGGGGTGACTAACTTGGATAGCATTTTCTGGAACCTAGCATTGAAATTGGCTATAGGTTCTCCTTCAAACTGTTTGATTGTGGCAAATAGGTGATAGTTCATTGAAGGATCGATAGGTACTTTGAACCTATTAGTGAAGGATTTCTCCAGGACAGCCCATGATCTAACAAAACCCTAATCTAGACTAATATACCAATTATAGGCTTCTTCCCCTAAGGAAAAAGGAAATAATCTGCATACAACATCTTGATGCTCTATTCTGGCTCTACAGCAGGCTTCTTTGAAAGTTCTGATATGGTCATCCGCATCCTGATATGGATGATACTTTGGACAAATTTTGTCTGGATTCTTTGGCAAAGGATGATAAGCCAAGAAAATTAACGGTGACTCTGCTGCAAAAAATGACATTGCAACCGGAGGAGGCTGAGCTTGGGGTATGACCGGCTGAGGCTAAACCAGAGGTGTAATAGGTGATCCTGTAGGTATTTGCAAACCAATAGGAGTCACAAGAGGATGTTCTAGCGATGCTCCTGAAGCACTAGAACCAGGAGTATGATGGATATCAACAATTCAAGGTCTAAATCGTCTGACAGGTAATTCTTCAAAAGGTCTGGTGGATCTTGACCTGGTATTTATCCTGTGAGCCAGGATTTCTCAATTTTAAGGGAAATCCACTGGTTGACTATACAGATCGGTTGGAACTTACCAGTAAAGGCTATATTTTTGGTCAGGAAATTGTACTGATTGGATATTTACTAAATATTTGCACGAACACTGCAAATATGAGGTGATATTGAGGTCTGGTGACACATGCAACCGGATATCAGGTTTCTAAGACAGGATACCTCAAAGGTTGGACAAATTTACCTGAAATTGGCTAATCTGTGAGGACCGCCCTTTTTACTACTGTTGTCATGACTCTTTACAGTGCTGTTATTGTTACTTTCATATTTGTGGGATAGCAGTTCCCGAAATTTGTCAGACTATTTAACTTTATTATGTTTTCGGAAAAACTAATTGGGTGATGTTTGGATAAGTTACTTTTCAGAAAAATGAATTAGAGATGTTAGAGATGATGGAAAATTGTAATATGATTTTTAATTATGTTAGATTGTACTAAGGCATGAGAACGCATGTGTTATTTAAGTTGCTTCGGCTATGATGAATTTATGTGGTTACTGATCTTGTAATTGAGTGTGCAGGGACTACTAATCAAACCACAGATTTCGGAGATCATTCCACACCTTGTTAATTGTTATTCCCTGTTAAGCCGATCTGGTTCCACGATGAACCAAGATCTCTTTGTGTTTGATGTCATGATGTAATGTGGTCTTTCGTATGGTCGAGTGGGTTAGGTTACCCTCATGTAATATTATTTTTATAAGTGTTGTAAAGAGATTTAATTTGAAATTTCTATTTTTATTTAAATTATGAGGCCCTTTTTCTTGTGCTTTACCTTGACCTGGGGTGTCTTGTATGGGTTAAAATTGACCCTGGGTTCTACCCCATGGGTCTAGGGGCCTATTTGGCATGGGTAACCCTTGAGTAACCTCCATCTAGTCAACTTAACCTCCCCCTGAAGTTAAGTGGCGAAAATTGGAGGTAGGAGGGGACATGATGGGTTGTACCAACACTCAACCCATCCCCTCTACTTTCCCCTAGATAAGAGATGCCATCCATTAGTGAAAGTTACCTCTTCTTTAGTAAGATTCCCCCATGTACTATGGGGACACCCATGTGAAGAAAGGAGAAAGAGGCATGGGTCACCTGTCTTGTTCCCATTTAACTCTTTTTTTTTATTTCTCCTATGAGAAAGTGGAGTCACATGAAAGGAAAAGGAGTACCCTTGGGAATGGAGAGTGACATAAGCCACCTGGACAGAATAGTGATTTTGGGAAGGGTGAGGAGGTGACAAGTGTCATTTCCCCATTTCTCAAAATTAGAAAGAAAGAGAATTTTGGGTTATTTATTTTCAAATTTTGGGATGAGAGGGAGTTAGTTGAATTTTGGGGAAAATCTTTCATCTTTGGCCTTACCCAAAATAGAGAAGTTAGTTTGGAAGATAGAGAAGGGAGAGGGAGTTGGTGGCTAAGCTTGGGAGTGAACTCTGTGGACTCTGCAACAACTTCATTCCAGGAGGGCTTTGCAAGGTTGGTCTGAATTTTACCTTTGTTTTGGTAGAACTGAAATGTGTATGAAATGTGTTTGGAATATGTGTTTAAATTTGTTTTCTGTGGGGTTCTTGTCGGGTGTTTGACAGAGCGTCTCCCATTTGGGAGAAATGCTCATCAAGTTTGGGGTAGGGGAGGAGAGATCCTCCTCGGGTGCATACCTGTTCCATCTTTTGGGATGTTGAAAGCCTTGAGGGCATGTATCTGTAACTGTATTTTTGACTTGAGAGTCATATACAGATTTCTTGCAAAATGTGATCACACTTGGTTGAGACCAAGAGATATTTATATGAGTTCATTTATCTGTCAGGGTGACACTCTGGAGTCGAGTGTATCCACTCTCCTGCCCCTTAAGAAACTCACTGTAGTTGAGTTTCCGTATTGTGTAAAATAGCCACGGGTGTATGTGTGCTTTGGGATTGTTGTTGTTTCTGTTGTGAAGTGGAGTGTTTGAATACCCAGGTGTGAGTATGGTCTCCCTAGCTCGGGGGTGACCCTCTTGCGGGTCTACGGTAGGGAGGAGAGCTAGACAAGTGGTATTTTCTTCTTTGTTTGTCTTTGATATGCAGGTTTTTCTCTTGGAGCTTTCTGGTTGGCTATTTTATGAAGAAACAGATCATCTTCTTGTCATGAGAATTAGGCCTGGATTATTTCATAGAAATGAAGAGAGAACACCTCTCTTGTTATTGTTGTAAATTACTGATATTCTGGGAGTGAAGGAAATCACCTCCCTGGTCTTGTTATTATTGGACTTTTATTGGTTGTCATAAGTTTTCAGTTGTATACTGTTTGGGAGGAGAAAGTTCATATCTGGGAAGTTCATATACTGAAATTAAAGTTGTAATATGACTGTGCTTAAATTTTTAAGTTGATGTTTGCAACCTTTGTTCAATAGCAATTTTTGTGTTTCAAGTATTACTGAAAGGAATAAGTTCGTTTTTGCAACTTAATCTGAGTTGTTTACATTGAAAGTTTGGAATTGCTTCACTAGTTGAAATGCTGATTTTCTATTCAATATTAAAATGGAAAAGACAGTTTTAAATATTTGTGTTATCCTCCCTATTTAATGGATTCTGTTAAATTAGAAGGATTAGAGGAAATCTAGCATGTAAATATAATCTGGTTGTAAATTTACAAGTCTTGTATGTTTATAAAAATGGGCTTAGAGTAGTGAATTTTGAGAAAATTGTGGAAATTGGAATTATAAAGATCTATAAAGAGTATTTCTTTTTCTCTCAATAAATTTATAAATATATATATAGAGCTATATATATATTTCTCATTTTGAGTAATTATCATTTTAAGAAAATAAAAGAGTAATTGAAAGTAATTATAACTGTTATATATCAATATAAAAAAAAAAAAAGGGGATATATATATATATATGAACTATATAAATATAGATATATATAAATATATTATTGTTGAAATATATATATATATATATATATATTTATATATGCATATATATAAATATATATATATATAATATATTATTATTATAATATATATATATATATATATATTTATATATGAATATATATAAATATATATATATATATATATAATATATTATTATTATAAGAACCAACGAATGGTGAAAGACTGTCAACATGTTAGCCGCGGATAAAAGAAACACAGTCGAAATTTTATTTGGGCGGTGGGGAGTAAACCCCACCGCGAGCTGTTATTACATATGGAGGTGTGGAGTGGGGCGGAGCCCCACCCACACCCCACGTCGTGGGAATGTGGGTGGGGCTCCGCCCCACTCCACATCTCCCCCCCCTCCAATCCCTTATGCCTCCCGCGAAACCTTTCCGCCGCTCTGCGGCCACCGCGAAGTCTCGTCCGCCGCTCTGCGGCCACCACAGATCCCCGTCCGCCGCTCTGCGGCCACTGCCGCCCATGGCCGCCATCTGCTGTGGGTTGAAAGCAATAAAAAAATGTAGGGCTTGGGCCCTAACATATGAATGGGTTATTTGGTAAATAAATTCAGTTTATTTTTATATAGCTCTATATAAAGGCATATATATATATATTATATATGTCTATGTATATAGCTATATATATAATATAAGAATGATTATATTAAAATAAATATATTATATGTAAGTATGTAAATATATATATATATATATATATATATATTTATTGGGCCCTCGTTTAAAATCGTTAATAACTATGTTTCATGGATATAGAGAAAAAAAAAAAAATATATATATATATATATATATATATATATATATATATATAACAATTATAATCTCACAGGAAGTGTTGAACACAACAACCAAAGAAGCTATATTACCATGAACAGAGTTTTATAAAGTGGTGAACCACCTACATCTATTGACAACGTCATACGAGTTACAAACAGTGTATGAATCGTAATTAAGAGTAACAGTAACAACAGTAATTCTAAACAAGAGAAAATAAAATTAGATGTAAAGTGAGTTTAGGAATATTCAGTGATACTCTGGAAAGAGTTTCTCGGAAGTTTCATCTGTTAACGTACTTATAAACACCCGGAAAATGAAGAGGAAAATTACTCAACTCCTTGTGCAAAAGAACACTGGAAATAAACTTATGATGCCACCACTAACAATCCATGTGGCCATATTAATCTCAACTGTAGCAAACAATCTCATATGTAAACCTGTAAGAGGTTCCGAAGAAGGAAAAACCAACATTGGAAAACACAGAGGAGAAAATGCGCGACATATCTCACACGGGATAAGAGAACTAAGTTGACGGACCCTTCTGTCAATTGTGCTTAGGTACAAGTTGACTAAGTATTTACGAAGAGGAGGAACCTAGATCGGGGAAGATTAGGAGACTGAGTCCAGCGAAATAGTAAACCAGCCTTTGTGGCCTAGATCATCCTGAAATTAGGTTTAATATCAACAATAACTGCAGTAATAACCCTGATTGACGTAAATCACGAAGAAAGGACAGGATGCACATAAAGAAAGTATAGAAAATGAAAGAGAGAGAGAGACCGAAATATAAACACACTAAATGAACTAAGAGATAGTTAAGGTAAGGGCGATAAAGTTATAATCCAACTTAAGAACTTGTGGAAAGGGAAGAGAGGGCAACCAAGCCGCCTTGTTGAAAATGCTAAGTCATAGGAGTAGTATGTTTCAGGAAACAAGAGAGGAGACAGACAACCGTGCCTGGCTGAAAAATGACTAAATAGGGAGATCACTAGCCGGTTTAGTTGGAACAAGGCGTCGAGGGGAGTGGTTCCTCTATCAGCGAACCACGTGCGTAAATGAGTGCAGCGTAATTCCCACTAACGCCGTAAGGCATTTTGCTACCGAACATTGCCGAGGGTTCGATTTAAGAACTTGGGTAATCTCACTCTTGCAATGACGTTAGCAGCGTTGTATCGACCCTCTTGTTGATCTATATGTTTCCGTTTGCACGCCATTGTACTTGTATTCCGTCGATGAGTATAGTGTTTCGCCATGAGAGAACACCGTTGAGCATGCGTACGCATGCGAAAGGGGTTTTTAGGACGGTGTGAGAAAAGTTTTTCATATCTCGTGTCATAACCACATGACAGATGTGGCTATGACACGTGCGAAGTGTGTTGTGACCACAAGGAAAATGTGGGCATGACATTTGGTATCAGAGCCAAGTTTGTAAACACTGGGCGTATTTGGGCACGTTATTATTCCGCAACTTTGGCTAATTAGTTTCTACCTTGTTTTGTAGGATGCCTCCCCGACGTGTTCGACGAGCGCGATCACGCCACACAGCGTCAGTCGAGGTGCACAGCGATTCCTCAGCTGAGGGACTGGCACCTGCAGATTCAGCAGCACCACCTGCACCACCTGTGCCACAAGCACTACTAGTACCACAGGCGACACCAGTAGCGGATATAGGTCCACAGATCTTACAGGCACTACAGACTATGCTAGACAGGTTACCACCAGTGATTCCTGAGCCACGTATAGAGCCTCGTGTTGCTCCGCGAGAGGAGCCACGTGCCGAGTCACGTATTGAGCCACGTATGGAGCCCCGCGTTGATCCACTAGCGGTGAGACGTGTGGAGCCCTTCGTTGAGATTCCTGACACAACAGTAGAGGAGGTAGGGTCGGCCTCCCGAGCACGGAGCAGGAGTCCTCCGAGACTTTTGAGACAAGAACAGGTTCAGCAGGGAGTATATGAGGATGGTGTGGAAGAGCCACTTGGGAGACTTAGAGACAGAGGGGACCCTATCAGAGATCTACTGAGGCTCAACCCACCCACCTTCGCAGGAGCTACAGAGGGAGCTGTGGCCGAGGCTTGGCTAATTAGCTTAGACAGGTGTTTCGCATTGCGACCATATGAGAGCAACACGAAAGCACGAGTGGCAGTTCATCTTCTTAGGGATGCAGCAGCCACCTGGTGGCGTACAGAGGAGTGCAAGCGCCGACTCTCCGTGGATACACTCACATGGGACATCTTCATTGAGCGCTTCAATGCGCGGTATTTGTCCGAACATTATAGATAGCGCAGAGTCGATGAGTTTCATGATCTACAGCAGAGGGGACTCACCGTTACTCAGTATGAGAGCCGATTTATAGAACTTTCTCGTTATGCGGAATACCTCCATGACGAGAAAATCTTAATACACAAATTCATCAGGGGGCTAAATCACGGGATATCAGGACCAGTTCGTATGGCAAATCCCCAAACCATGAGCGAGGCTGTTGAAAAGGCCCTTATATCAGAGGAAATTCAGGGACGAGGACAGAATTCACGCCCACAGTACCAGGAACGAAATCCCCAACAACAGCAAAATTTCCGAAGGCCTCAAAACACAACACAGAGAGGAGGGTATAATGCTTCATCATTACCTCCTAGGCCTCCACAGCAACAGCAACATCAACAAAAATCCAAATTTCAACAGAGGGGACAGGGAGGACAGAACCGTGGATGGCAGCAGCAGGGACCACGCAGGGATCAGAGACAGCAGGGTTCATCGGTAGGACCCGCAAGGTCCCAGCAGTCTTACAGAGGCTCACAGGGATCCACCGGACGGACCGGGCAACAACAATCGGGCAGAACACAGTCAGGGCAGTTACAGGTTAGAGGACCATGTTATGTATGTGGTGGGGCAGGGCATCTGGCTAGAGAGTGTCCGCAGGGATTTACTGCAGGGGGTCAGCCCCGATCAGGAGGGTCTGAGCAGACCGTAGGTGACGTGGGCAGATCTCACCACATGTTTGCAGTGGTTGATAACCGCCAGGCCGATTTTTAGGCTTCTGTCATCGAGGCAGCAGGTACGATTAGAGACTTTCCCATCTCGATCCTTTTTGATTCAGGAGCTACTGACTCTTTTTTGTCTACATCGTTAGTGGAGCGTTGCAGGCTGGTGGCTTCTAGGCAAGACATTAGGTGGGAAGTTGAGTTGGCCTCAGGGGCCAGGATGTCAGTAGATACCTTGGTTAAAGACTGTGAGATCACATTGGGACCCTTCACCACAATATGCGACCTTAGGATTATGCCATTAGGGTCTTACGGAGTAGTTCTGGGTATGGATTGGCTTGCGGCACATAGAGCCAAGCTTGATTGTCACCAGAGAACGATTAGCTGTTTAGATGATCATGGTTCGTCGGTTGAGATAGTGGGCATTCAAAAGCCCACGGCGGTTCGTATGATATCCGCACAACAGCTTAAGCGCTGTATGCGGAGGGGATGTCAGATGTTTGCCATCACAGTCAGTGATAGAGCAGAGGATGAACCTGAGGCTACTTTAGATGATCACCCTATCCTTAGAGAGTTTGCCGATGTGTTTCCGCCAGAATTACCTGGTATGCCCCCACGTAGAGAAGTGGACTTCCACATTGACTTAGTGCCAGGTGCAGAGCCGATATCCCGCGCACCCTATAGAATGACGACCCATGAACTCACAGAACTTAAGCTGCAGTTGGAAGAATTACTTGAGAAGGGACACATCCGACCTAGCGTTTCACCATGGGGCGCACCAGTGATCTTCGTGAAGAAGAAGGATGGGTCTCTTCGGCTATGCATGGACTACAGGCAGTTGAACAAGGTGACGGTGAAGAATCGTTATCCTCTACCTAGGATTGACGACCTTTTTGATCAGATGCAGGGAGCCAGAGTGTTCTCGAAAATCGATCTAAAATCTGGGTATCATCAATTGCGCATCACGGAGTCAGATATTCATAAAACTGCTTTTCGAACCAGATATGGCCATTATGAATTCACAGTGGTACCTTTCGGGTTGACGAACGCTCCTGCAGTATTCATGAGTCTCATGAACGGGGTGTTCCGTACATACCTAGACCGGTTCGTGATCATATTCCTAGATGACATTCTGATTTATTCACGGACTGAAGAGGAGCATGTAGAGCACTTGCGTCAAGTTTTGCAGAAATTACGAGAGCAACAACTTTTTGGCAACTTGACGAAGTGTGCCTTCTTCAGGACAGAGGTGCAGTATTTGGGACACATTTTATCAGGCGATGGCATCTCTGTAGATCCATCTAAAATTAGAGCAATCCAGGAGTGGCCGGCACCCACGAACGTGACAGAGGTCAGAAGCTTTATGGGGTTAGCTGGGTATTATCGTCAGTTTGTCGAAGGTTTCTCCAGGATAGCACATCCCATTACTTCCCTTCAGCGAAAAGGGAAGGGTTTCACTTGGACCGAGCAGTGTGAAAAGGCTTTTGGAGTCCTCAAAGAACGTCTTACGAGCGCTCCTATTTTAGCAGTTCCAGATCCGTCGGAAGAGTTTGTAGTTTGCACGGATGCATCATTAGAAGGTTTGGGAGCCGTGCTTATGCAGGATGGACGAGCGATCGCATACGAATCGCGGAAACTAAAGACACATGAGTTAAACTATCCTACGCACGACTTAGAGCTTGCAGCTGTTGTTCATGCCTTGGTTCGTTGGAGACACTTTCTTTTAGGGCGACGCTTTGAACTCCATTCAGACCATCATAGTTTGCAGTATATTTTCACACAGCCTAATTTGAACGCCCGCCAACGACGTTGGATGGAATTCCTATGCGAATATGACTTCGATGTCCATTATATAAAAGGGAAGGAGAACGTGGTCGCTGATGCTCTGAGTCGAAGACGCCACGAGATCCAGACCCTGACCTTGAAGATGGACTTGAAGGATCGCATCTTACAGCATCTGCCGGAGGACGAATGGTTTCTTGAAGTGCAGCAGGTAGTACTAAATCAGAAGGCCCTTGAGGGCAAATTTACAGGATATACCCTTGATTCTGATGGAATGCTTCGACATCGGCAACGCATATATGTACCCCATGCGGGTAATCTTCGTACAGTAATCCTATCAGAGGCTCATAGAGCACCCTACGCAGCACACCCAGGAGTGAAGAAGATGCATGCTGATTTACGACAGCTTTATCATTGGGCTGGGATGAGGCGTGACATTGCCGAATTTGTTGCTCGTTGCCTGGAATGTCAGAGGGTCAAGGCCGAACATCAGCATCCAGCGGGACTGTTGTACCCTCACGAGATACCTGAATGGAAATGGGATACCATTTCTATGGATTTTATCGTTGGTCTACCTATGTCATCACGTCGCCATGATGCTATTATGGTGACAGTTGACAAGCTGACCAAAGTGGCGCATTTTTCACCAATATGTACAACATACAATGCACCATCAGTGGCAAAGGTGTTTCTTGATCAGATTGTTAGACTTCATGGGATACCTCGCCGCATTATATCTGACAGAGACTCCGTATTCACTTCATCGTTCTGGAAAACCTTACATCAGGCGTTGGGCACACAGCTCAACTTCAGTTCTACATATCATCCGGAAACCGATGGACAAACAGAAAGAGTTAACCAGGTATTAGAAGACATGCTTCGCATGTATGTGATGGACCACCAGTCTAGATGGGAGGAGTATCTGTATCTAGTTGAATTCGCCTACAATAATGGGCATCATAGCTCGTTGGGTATGCCTCCTTTCCAGGCATTATATGGCAGACCATGCAGAACACCTTTGAGTTGGGATCGTATAGAGGACAGAACAGTCATCGGCCCAGAGATAGTTCAGAATATGGAACTGCAAGTTAAACAGATAAGACAGAGGCTTCTGGAAGCACAGGACAGGCAGAAAAAGTATGCTGATGCTAAGAGGACAGACCGAAGCTTCACTGTGGGGGAAAGAGTATTTTTGAGAGTGCGGCCGCACAAAAGTCCAATCCGTTACGGAAAAGGCTCTAAACTCGCACCTCGATTTGTAGGACCTTTCGAAATCTTGGAGCGGATAGGACCAGTAGCCTATCGTCTAGCCTTGCCACCTAGCCTGTCACGTATCCATGATGTATTTCATGTATCAGTTTTACGTCAATATGTTTCTGACTTATCTCATGTGTTGGATTGGAGTGCTCTTCAGGTAGAGGCAGACGGACAACTGGCGTTGGAGCCAATTCGCATATTGGCTCGACGGAAGCTGGCCCTTCGAGGTCGAGAGCTGGACCAGGTTAGAGTCCAATGGGACTTATACGACGAAGTCACTGCAACATGGGAAGATGCAGAGAGATTGAAGACCCTGTATCCTCACCTTTTTGACGACTTCCAGGAGGAAGTACCATCTTAGGGGGAGAGGATGTGAGGACCGCCCTTTTTACTACTGTTGTCATGACTCTTTACAGTGCTGTTATTGTTACTTTCATATTTGTGGGATAGCAGTTCCCGAAATTTGTCAGACTATTTAACTTTATTATGTTTTCGGAAAAACTAATTGGGTGATGTTTGGATAAGTTACTTTTCAGAAAAATGAATTAGAGATGTTAGAGATGATGGAAAATTGTAATATGATTTTTAATTATGTTAGATTGTACTAAGGCATGAGAACGCATGTGTTATTTAAGTTGCTTCGGCTATGATGAATTTATGTGGTTACTGATCTTGTAATTGAGTGTGCAGGGACTACTAATCAAACCACAGATTTCGGAGATCATTCCACACCTTGTTAATTGTTATTCCCTGTTAAGCCGATCTGGTTCCACGATGAACCAAGATCTCTTTGTGTTTGATGTCATGATGTAATGTGGTCTTTCGTATGGTCGAGTGGGTTAGGTTACCCTCATGTAATATTATTTTTATAAGTGTTGTAAAGAGATTTAATTTGAAATTTCTATTTTTATTTAAATTATGAGGCCCTTTTTCTTGTGCTTTACCTTGACCTGGGGTGTCTTGTATGGGTTAAAATTGACCCTGGGTTCTACCCCATGGGTCTAGGGGCCTATTTGGCATGGGTAACCCTTGAGTAACCTCCATCTAGTCAACTTAACCTCCCCCTGAAGTTAAGTGGCGAAAATTGGAGGTAGGAGGGGACATGATGGGTTGTACCAACACTCAACCCATCCCCTCTACTTTCCCCTAGATAAGAGATGCCATCCATTAGTGAAAGTTACCTCTTCTTTAGTAAGATTCCCCCATGTACTATGGGGACACCCATGTGAAGAAAGGAGAAAGAGGCATGGGTCACCTGTCTTGTTCCCATTTAACTCTTTTTTTTTATTTCTCCTATGAGAAAGTGGAGTCACATGAAAGGAAAAGGAGTACCCTTGGGAATGGAGAGTGACATAAGCCACCTGGACAGAATAGTGATTTTGGGAAGGGTGAGGAGGTGACAAGTGTCATTTCCCCATTTCTCAAAATTAGAAAGAAAGAGAATTTTGGGTTATTTATTTTCAAATTTTGGGATGAGAGGGAGTTAGTTGAATTTTGGGGAAAATCTTTCATCTTTGGCCTTACCCAAAATAGAGAAGTTAGTTTGGAAGATAGAGAAGGGAGAGGGAGTTGGTGGCTAAGCTTGGGAGTGAACTCTGTGGACTCTGCAACAACTTCATTCCAGGAGGGCTTTGCAAGGTTGGTCTGAATTTTACCTTTGTTTTGGTAGAACTGAAATGTGTATGAAATGTGTTTGGAATATGTGTTTAAATTTGTTTTCTGTGGGGTTCTTGTCGGGTGTTTGACAGAGCGTCTCCCATTTGGGAGAAATGCTCATCAAGTTTGGGGTAGGGGAGGAGAGATCCTCCTCGGGTGCATACCTGTTCCATCTTTTGGGATGTTGAAAGCCTTGAGGGCATGTATCTGTAACTGTATTTTTGACTTGAGAGTCATATACAGATTTCTTGCAAAATGTGATCACACTTGGTTGAGACCAAGAGATATTTATATGAGTTCATTTATCTGTCAGGGTGACACTCTGGAGTCGAGTGTATCCACTCTCCTGCCCCTTAAGAAACTCACTGTAGTTGAGTTTCCGTATTGTGTAAAATAGCCACGGGTGTATGTGTGCTTTGGGATTGTTGTTGTTTCTGTTGTGAAGTGGAGTGTTTGAATACCCAGGTGTGAGTATGGTCTCCCTAGCTCGGGGGTGACCCTCTTGCGGGTCTACGGTAGGGAGGAGAGCTAGACAAGTGGTATTTTCTTCTTTGTTTGTCTTTGATATGCAGGTTTTTCTCTTGGAGCTTTCTGGTTGGCTATTTTATGAAGAAACAGATCATCTTCTTGTCATGAGAATTAGGCCTGGATTATTTCATAGAAATGAAGAGAGAACACCTCTCTTGTTATTGTTGTAAATTACTGATATTCTGGGAGTGAAGGAAATCACCTCCCTGGTCTTGTTATTATTGGACTTTTATTGGTTGTCATAAGTTTTCAGTTGTATACTGTTTGGGAGGAGAAAGTTCATATCTGGGAAGTTCATATACTGAAATTAAAGTTGTAATATGACTGTGCTTAAATTTTTAAGTTGATGTTTGCAACCTTTGTTCAATAGCAATTTTTGTGTTTCAAGTATTACTGAAAGGAATAAGTTCGTTTTTGCAACTTAATCTGAGTTGTTTACATTGAAAGTTTGGAATTGCTTCACTAGTTGAAATGCTGATTTTCTATTCAATATTAAAATGGAAAAGACAGTTTTAAATATTTGTGTTATCCTCCCTATTTAATGGATTCTGTTAAATTAGAAGGATTAGAGGAAATCTAGCATGTAAATATAATCTGGTTGTAAATTTACAAGTCTTGTATGTTTATAAAAATGGGCTTAGAGTAGTGAATTTTGAGAAAATTGTGGAAATTGGAATTATAAAGATCTATAAAGAGTATTTCTTTTTCTCTCAATAAATTTATAAATATATATAGAGCTATATATATATTTCTCATTTTGAGTAATTATCATTTTAAGAAAATAAAAGAGTAATTGAAAGTAATTATAACTGTTATATATCAATATAAAAAAAAAAAAAGGGGATATATATATATATATATGAACTATATAAATATAGATATATATAAATATATTATTGTTGAAATATATATATATATATATATATATATATATATATATATATATTTATATATGCATATATATAAATATATATATATATAATATATTATTATTATAATATATATATATATATATTTATATTTATATATGAATATATATAAATATATATATATATATATATATAATATATTATTATTATAAGAACCAACGAATGGTGAAAGACTGTCAACATGTTAGCCGCGGATAAAAGAAACACAATCGAAATTTTATTTGGGCGGTGGGGAGTAAACCCCACCGCGAGCTGTTATTACATATGGAGGTGTGGAGTGGGGCGGAGCCCCACCCACACCCCACGTCGTGGGAATGTGGGTGGGGCTCCGCCCCACTCCACATCTCCCCCCCCCTCCAATCCCTTATGCCTCCCGCGAAACCTTTCCGCCGCTCTGCGGCCACCGCGAAGTCTCGTCCGCCGCTCTGCGGCCACCACAGATCCCCGTCCGCCGCTCTGCGGCCACTGCCGCCCATGGCCGCCATCTGCTGTGGGTTGAAAGCAATAAAAAAATGTAGGGCTTGGGCCCTAACATATGAATGGGTTATTTGGTAAATAAATTCAGTTTATTTTTATATAGCTCTATATAAAGGCATATATATATATTATATATGTCTATGTATATAGCTATATATATAATATAAGAATGATTATATTAAAATAAATATATTATATGTAAGTATGTAAATATATATATATATATATATATATATTTATTGGGCCCTCGTTTAAAATCGTTAATAACTATGTTTCATGGATATAGAGAAAAAAAAATATATATATATATATATATATAACAATTATAATCTCACAGGAAGTGTTGAACACAACAACCAAAGAAGCTATATTACCATGAACAGAGTTTTATAAAGTGGTGAACCACCTACATCTATTGACAACGTCATACGAGTTACAAACAGTGTATGAATCGTAATTAAGAGTAACAGTAACAACAGTAATTCTAAACAAGAGAAAATAAAATTAGATGTAAAGTGAGTTTAGGAATATTCAGTGATACTCTGGAAAGAGTTTCTCGGAAGTTTCATCTGTTAACGTACTTATAAACACCCGGAAAATGAAGAGGAAAATTACTCAACTCCTTGTGCAAAAGAACACTGGAAATAAACTTATGATGCCACCACTAACAATCCATGTGGCCATATTAATCTCAACTGTAGCAAACAATCTCATATGTAAACCTGTAAGAGGTTCCGAAGAAGGAAAAACCAACATTGGAAAACACAGAGGAGAAAATGCGCGACATATCTCACACGGGATAAGAGAACTAAGTTGACGGACCCTTCTGTCAATTGTGCTTAGGTACAAGTTGACTAAGTATTTACGAAGAGGAGGAACCTAGATCGGGGAAGATTAGGAGACTGAGTCCAGCGAAATAGTAAACCAGCCTTTGTGGCCTAGATCATCCTGAAATTAGGTTTAATATCAACAATAACTGCAGTAATAACCCTGATTGACGTAAATCACGAAGAAAGGACAGGATGCACATAAAGAAAGTATAGAAAATGAAAGAGAGAGAGAGACCGAAATATAAACACACTAAATGAACTAAGAGATAGTTAAGGTAAGGGCGATAAAGTTATAATCCAACTTAAGAACTTGTGGAAAGGGAAGAGAGGGCAACCAAGCCGCCTTGTTGAAAATGCTAAGTCATAGGAGTAGTATGTTTCAGGAAACAAGAGAGGAGACAGACAACCGTGCCTGGCTGAAAAATGACTAAATAGGGAGATCACTAGCCGGTTTAGTTGGAACAAGGCGTCGAGGGGAGTGGTTCCTCTATCAGCGAACCACGTGCGTAAATGAGTGCAGCGTAATTCCCACTAACGCCGTAAGGCATTTTGCTACCGAACATTGCCGAGGGTTCGATTTAAGAACTTGGGTAATCTCACTCTTGCAATGACGTTAGCAGCGTTGTATCGACCCTCTTGTTGATCTATATGTTTCCGTTTGCACGCCATTGTACTTGTATTCCGTCGATGAGTATAGTGTTTCGCCATGAGAGAACACCGTTGAGCATGCGTACGCATGCGAAAGGGGTTTTTAGGACGGTGTGAGAAAAGTTTTTCATATCTCGTGTCATAACCACATGACAGATGTGGCTATGACACGTGCGAAGTGTGTTGTGACCACAAGGAAAATGTGGGCATGACATAATCTTTGCAAATTCATGATGATCTACCACAAAGCTTGCAATATTTATGATCAATCTTGAAAACTTTACATAGGATTAGCATGTACAAGCTTAATATAGTAAATCTTTGCGCAATACTTGAAATTCTGAGGTGTTTCAGTGTTACCTTACTTCCTGCATCATCAAATCTGATAAACTTACTAATGATGATCTTCTATATGATCCTTCCAGTTCAGGCCCTCCTTCTAGTGCCAATTTATGTTGATCATGATGTTAGTCATAAACAAACATAGAATAAAAGTTATACATCAACCTTTACTCATCTTGAAAGATACGATGAATTCAAAGAATTCATGATCCCAAGTCTCCATGGATTAGGTCTTAATCGACTGACATTACTCGGTGGTTGATGTGTCTTGCTGCTTCCATTTTAGGGCCTTACATTGGATTATCAATATGATTTTGTTCCTATAATGATGCTACACAAAAAGGTCATTTTACACAGTATATTTTTGCAAATAGTGTGTCTATGCTTAAATCTTTGCATGATATTTATCAATTACACATGCTTTATCTTCAAATATGCTATGAGTATACAGTTATCTATGAGATGTCCACATATTTCATGTACTTTGCTTCTTATTGTCAATTATTTGCAATTGCGATGGTGAATTATTCTAAAATTAAAAGAAATGTAAAAGAATACTTCAATTTATGATGAATCTTTAGCTATTGAGCCACATACACACTTAATACTGTCATTAGGAGAAGAAATCAAACCATATGTTCACCAGGATGTTCCACAACTAGATATAGTTGATGCTAACTTCAGAGGATGGCGAATGAAGACAATACATGCAAACTAATGAGCACTCCAAAGGACGTAGCAAATCAAAGCATATATCAAGAATTCAGACACAGATTACTTAGAATTTATGATGATTTGTAATCAAAATGGTCTTCTCTTTCATTAAGTATGCAAAAACATGTACATATACAATAACTTTGAAATGAGCCCTGATACTTCAACAAACAAATTTCAATTAATCTTCGAATGTTCAAAACAAAGCATCCCTGCACCTTTTATAGAATAAGGTGAGGGAGTGGTTACACACAATCTACGATCAAGATTTATCTATTAAGATCTACAGTGGATATTCATCTTTCACTTAGTTAACATTTCACATGGCACAGGTTGCCAGCTGGCAACCATCTGAATTACTTATTTTCTCTAAATGTCAGATGCTTATGCCTTCTTTGGTATTGCATCTTCATCTACTCTTCATTCTTTAGGTTCTTCATCCTCATCATCAGGAGCATCAGGATCATCACTTCCCATATCTTCATCATCCTGATGAACATTGCTTTGCATATGGGCTTGCATGATTACCCTGACATTTTCACATGCTCCCACGACTCGTTCAACTTCTCTGCCATCCTGAGTTTTTGCTTTGGCAATGGCGTGCTTGTGGGCTTGATATTTATCTTGAAGAGCCTCCAATTGGCTCCTCCTACTACTTGATGTTTCATTGTAATTCTCCACCCTGACCTTGATCCTCATGATCTTGTCCATGGCTTCTTCCGTCAGGTGGTTAAGAGGGTCATCAGCTATCAACTGGAAATTATTATGCAGAGCCTTTATAGCAAAATCTGCATCGTGATTCTCAATCTTTCCTTCTATTTTCCCCTCTAGGGCCTCTAGGATCTTTGCTTCAAATGACATCATGTCATGCAGCTTCATGTTGATGTCTCTTAATTTACTATTGCATCTCTTTAATACATCACATTCAAATTTGATATCTTTATACCAGATATCTATCAGCATGGTGGTATTATTATCTAGCACCTGTTTGTTTATTAGAACTTGAGGATTAATCCTCTTTATTTCAACCAAAGCACTCAAGACTTTCTCTAATTGGAACGACCTTCTTCTGGCCTCCATTTGCAATTTATCAACCTTCCTTCTGGAGATACTTAGAGAATTCCACCTCTGCAAAGAGGCTTTCACTACTTCTTCAACTCCACTGAGTACGGATGCCATCCACTTTCTCATTATTACTGATTCGTGCTTCATAAGGTCCAACTTATTGACCTCTTCCTAAGAAATTGTAGTCAATGGGACTACTTCTAAATTTGAAGTATCATCAGGGTTAATTAACCCTTTTATGTAGGTATGCAGCTGAGCAATGTGCTCTTTATGCTGCTTATTTTTCTCTTTTTCCTTCTTTACCCTATGGGTTAAAGAATCAATTATATCTTTTCCCTCTTGACCTTCCTAGTCTTCATTGGCAAACCCTAAATCAACAGTAGTGATATGGAATTCTTCTAGGGTGATCTTGCCTTTCTCCTTTTCAACCATGGGAAGTGCTACCTAAGCAGTCCTTCTGCCCGTAGCAGGATCTCCTCTTATGGCCAAGGTTAACCTGGCCTTCCTCTTTGGCTTCATGATGGTCTCTGAAAATAGTGTTGACACATCGAACTCTTGGATTTCAAAACCTGATTCCATACCTATTTCTTTCTCAAGCCATGGAGGAACTTGGTCTTCAGATCCTTGTCCTCCATCATCATCATCATGATCACCCTGTTCTCCAATAACTGCATCTGTTTTCGATGGAGATGGTGACTTCCTTATTTCTTCCTCATGATGCTTTTCATGAGGGTGATCCTGGGGTACTTCCTCCTATTGAGGAACTTCTTCTTGTGGTGAAGGATCTTGTGATGCATCCACATGATGATCCTGTAATTGGTCCTATACTTTATCCTTTTTTGTTTCATGCCCCTTGGTAATTTCCTCATTATGAGGTACATTTGCATCTGTGGATGTCATAATATCGGTCTTAGGTGCATCTACCTGATCTTGCATCACATTATGCTCCACACCTGTAGTATCTACATCTTGAGTTTTTAGGTCATCCTGACATGATCTGTCCTTTTCACCAGAGGCTTCTTGAGTTTGGGGTACTTCTTCACTTAATATGGCCTTATCATTCCCACCCTTTTCTTGGACTTCAACTATTTTGGTCTCATTAGATATATCTTATTATTGTTGGCCCATATCTGAAGTATGGCCTTCCATTTCTGCCAGCTTCAGTTTCTCAATATTTTCTACTTTATCAGGTGCACCTGCTTGATGTTCAGGACTTATATCCTCTCTGTATGTTACATCGATCACTGTAGGGCTAGTTACCTGATCAACCAATTCATCGAGCCCTATTTGTTGTGCAATCCTTTCTGGGCTCCTTTCCTTTTCCTGTTCCACTTGCTTCAGTTCTTCTAACTCAACCACCTATACTGATGGAGTTCCTTGTGGAGTTATGCGGGTGTTAGTAGCAAGGGTTTCCATTTGTTGAGAGGTTACATCTTTTACTACCTCATCATCAGATAAGTCAACTGTCTCTTCCAGTGGGACAAGACCACTTTGAATTGGCCTAGAGGTTTCTTTCATTTGTTCTTTAGCTTGTTTGGTCTTGAACTGAACAATGGTGTGAAGTGGCACGTTATGTTGCAATTCTTTTATGAATACTTCACCACCAGCTCCCCTCAATACTATGGGGTCATGCTTTATTTCACCTCTCATGGATGTTCTCAGTTTCTTAGGTGTGGATGCCACTACCTGAGGTGCTTTTATTTTTCTAATGAGGGGTATAGGGTCTTCCTCTTCAGGCTCTTCATCAAGAGGAACATCCTTTTCCATTTGCTTTTGTGATGCTTGACCCTCCTCATATGTTTCAGTAGCTTCCACAGCTGGCCTTTGGATCTTTTTAGCCTTCTGTTTATCCATGGGAGGCGGTGCTGATGAGGCTGCTGCCTGTCCTAATGCGGATGCATCCTCTACTGATATAACTATTCTTTCAACTATTACCCCTTTAGGTTTGTTATCAATTTTCTTACCTCTGGGGGATCTCTTGCTTTGTTCTTGAGGTGGTATTCTTTCTCCTTTAGATTTCCTCTTTTCAATCAGAAAGTCATCATATTCATTGTCAGGAATCTCTTGTCTCTTCTTTTTATTGTCAACTGTAAGGGCTACAACCTTCTTCTTCAATGCATTTATTTGTTCATTTACCCAAGACCGAGTTAGCTGTAGCATCCTACCTATAAATTGGTCTAATGAGATATCCTCAGGCTGTGTAAGATCAGGCGCTAAGATTGTGTCATTATATATCTTATTTTCTTCATATTCATCTGCTATTATTTTCCCATCATCCCCTTTTAATTGCATAGGCACTAGAATACAATCAAATGTTCTGATCTAGTTGAGAGTTAGCCTTTGATATTTTCTTCTTCTAGCCTCAGCCTCATCCTCACAATCTATCCAGAAATCCTCCAAGTGCTTCTAATGGATGGGCTTCCCCATGATTTTCTGCATCCTCCCATATGGGTCAGATGATCTTGCCAATCGAAATGGCTATAGTTTCATCATGTCCAGACCAGCTATGGCCTTCTTGATGTTTTCAGAATCTTGGCATATGTACCAACCCATTGTTACTAGAAACAATACTGGCGGAATCTTATTATTTGCTTTGTAAGCATCCAGTATTGTGGATATTTGTCTCATGAACTCCATCAAAACAACTGCATCAGTGGGATATCTTGGGAGCATGAGGGGCTATACTGCAAAGCCCTCTATTCTAATGTAAGAGAGGGTGGTATATTGTATAAACCAAGCAACATGCCTGTATATGACTTCTTGAGCCTCCATGCTCAGTCTTTTAGTCCTATCTTCTTCCATTGTCCTTACTAGATGCATAGAAAATGCATCATTCACTAATTTGTAATCTTGAAGATAATTTTGTCTTTATAGTTGGGGATAATGATCCAATATGTGTGCATCATTTGTACTGCCACCGATCCTTCCTACTGTTGTAAGTGCATTGAATGTACCTTTATAAGCAAATGAGTATACCACATATGAAGTCATATAAAATGAACACTCCAGGCCTCCTAGGTTTATGAGCTACTCATTTAGGGCATCACATCAGGATAACCCCATACATCCAATCTTTGAAACATCCAGCATCAGGCTGGCCTATCACTCTACTGAGTATGGCTGTCATATATTGGTATTCATCATCAAAATCAAACTTATACAGGTGCACTGGTAATTTGGCAGAGGTAGTGTAAGGACTGTTCTTTGCCCTCCATTGATACATCCTCTTCCTAGCAGCTTTCTTGTTATTTTCATATTCAACTTGCAGTTTCTTCAAATCCATGCTGACAACTTTCTTTCCCAATGGCAAATTAAAAGTGGTTGCAATCCCCTTGATGGATAGATCTGCATAAACCCAACCATGTTTTTCTATTCTTCTTGTCTGTGGGTTGTACTTTCTGGCACATTCAATAATCAACTCTGGAGCCTCCATAGAATAAGGAAATCTAGCTGCACTCCACATTCCCAACACAAAAATGGCATCTAACAGGGTATTATTCTTGTCATCATGCATTCTAGATGACCATGCAACTAGATCTATGTTTCCCTGGTGTGTATCTGCGATGACGCCATAGTTGAACCGTACACCCTCAGGTTGAGCAAACATAGGTTTAAGAAATTTAGCTTCAGACTTGTTCAACCTCTTGTCTGCCATGGTTTCCTGCAATAAACAGGACCAGCCTTACCATACAATACTTCACATACATGCATACAACATTATATCTTCACGGCATGATGCACATTATATTCATTAATCATCACTTCATCATAAAATGCATAACATATAACTTCAAACTAGTAGAAAAGCACACTACCTGGACACGCAGAAAATGACAGCAGGAGGGTTTTAATTACTTACTTGATAACGCTTATCTCCTTGATTATGTTGATGATTATATGATAGAGATTCAGATACCAACGATAATCATGTGTCCTCTTCTACTGCAAGCCGTGTGTGTCTGCAAGTAGGTCATATGAGGATTTGAAAGCTCCGCACTCTGTAAAAACTCATTTTATCGGAAGGTAAATGCAAAATAACGTTGGAAATTCACTTTTATCCTCATAATTAGGGCAAATTAGGGCAACACAAGGCAAATTCAATCATAACCATTGATCTTTTGTCATAAATCTATGGGCATTGCCAGGTGTTTAGATCGTGTTCGCAATCGGCGGGAATCCACCTACTGCATTTATGGCATTTAATGTTGTGTGGAAAGATGAGGGAGTGATCTTCAGAAGATCAGGTGATATTTGGAATATGACCCCCTTGGTGTACTATCGGGTGATGTTGAAATATCGGGTGATATTTGGAACATCGGGTCATGTTTTAAGATCAGGTGATATTTGGGAACATGGCCTCTAAAAAGTAAAATGACCCCCCTTTCAAAAGATCAGGATGACGTCATCGTCATTCTATTGTAAAAGGCTGGTCCTTAGAAATATACCTCCGCGAGGTAAAAGGATGATGACATCATCATCATATTGGTTACAGGCTGATATTTTGAGCCGGGGTGATATTTGAAGATAGGGTGATATTCGGAATACCGGGTGATGTTGAAAATATGACCCCCACAAAATATATGAAGCTGACCGACGGGTAAATACCTCTATCAGTTAAAATTGACGTTCGGATTTCCAGATAAATGATTATCGGGTGATAAAATTGTATCGGGGTGATCTTTCTTAAGATGATTGATATTTGTAAATATGACCCCCCCTGGAATATCAGGTTTGACTAGGACTTTGACTTGTCATAACTTTTGTTCCCTAAAGAATATCAGGGTGATCCAAAAGGAAAACCTGCATGAAATTTTGTACTCTTTCCAACCATGAGGTTATTGATATGAAAAACTAAATTTGACAAACTGACCTCATCATGATGACTTACCCCAGCTTCCCTACACAGGATCACCTGCATGACTTACTTTTACCAGACCGCCAGAAAATAGAAAACACAAGCCAAGCCAAGCAAAAAGTTGGGTCCCTGTTTTGTCAAGTCAAAATGGGGTGTGTTGTGTAACCACACAACAGGTAGTGATATAATTGCTCAATGGTGTTCTAGCTGTTATTGCATTTACATAGCTGCAAGTGCTGATAAGAAAATGCAGTTATATTAAGTCTATTACCATTGTTTTTTGATCTATTTCTATTTTTTATGATTGTTGCATTCAAAGGTCAGCTGTCACCAAATACCTAAATCAAGATTTGGTGCATTTGTTCATATACATGAATAAGAACAGTGACTAGCAGAGGTTGGATTCCATGAGGTGCAGAAATTTCATGTCAATGCTCTCAAGAAAATGCCACAATACTGCAGAATAATGTGCTGATGTTGTTTGTTTTTACATATATACTTGTTCACTTTGTGTTTAGTTTGCTAATGAGAGTTGTACACAAAATTTAAGTGAATGATGAATGATATTTGCATTTAGCAAGGTTCTTTTAAATAGGCACGATAAAATAGTCATGAGAACTTTTGGTATTTTGGAAAGGGTTCATAATCCAAGTTGATAAAATGCTAGATTGCTCAAAGCCATCTTATTTGTTCAAGGAAAATGTATTGGAAATTCTTGTACTTGGATTGATAGCATTTTATCTACATATATACTTGTTCACTTTGTGTTCAGTTTGCTAATGAGAGTTGTACACAAAATTTAAGTGAATGATGAATGATATTTGCATTTAGCAAGGTTCTTTTAAATAGGCATGATAAAATAGTCATGAGAACTTTTCGTATTTTGGAAAGGGTTCATAATCCAAGTTGATGAAATGCTAGATTGCTCAAAGCCATCTTATTTGTTCAAGGAAAATGTATTGGAAATTCTTGGACTTGGATTGATAGCATTTTATCTGGTAGATGGATTTTGTTCAATTCAATAGAAATTTGTTTGTGGGTAGCTAACATTGTCATCTATGTATAACATTGTTAGTCATTAGTTCTCATTCTCATCCATAACATTGTTGTCTTTTGTTCTCAAATTGCTAAACCAAAACTTTGCTTTTGAATCAATTATTTTTGTTTGTTATGTTAATACAAATCAATCTTCATTTATTGGTGTACCTAACCAAAGGCACATTTTAAAATTCACTATGCACATTTTGTATCTATTAGAAATATTTTATACACTGGTATAAGAACTAAGATATTTAATTTTGGGTTAAAGTGGGGGATGCATCAATGGGTGTATTAAATTCTGAAAGTTATTAATGCATATAACCAAAGGGTTAAGACTTGATAGGCTAGGAAATTTAGTTTTTGAGAGGGCAGTTTTTGATGGACCTATGTCAACATATATTAAAGTTAAGCTTTATTATTTTACTGGTAGCATATTTCAAGGTTAAAAATTTACATCATCTATTAAAGTACAAGTATGTGCCTTAAGGAAAAACTCAGATTAGGCAACATACAACTTAGCAATAAATTAGAAGGTAACCTATGCTTACTTCACTAATAATGAATACTTTGATATGCCTAAAGGGAGGAGATCTAATGATATGAGCAACAATTTTAGTAATGGGGTGATTTTAATATATAGTTGCTAAGTGGAGACAATCTTTATTATTTTTTAGGTTTAGAGACCACCTTGATGGGATTGGGGGATACTGACATGGTGCCGTAGGAAAATTGTATAGAGCTTTGTACAGTTGCACCCTTGGTCAAAGTACTGAAATAGTTTTGGAATATATAAAGTAATAGTAGGCAGGAATATAGCCATAAATATATTATTAATTGTATCATTAATTGTATAAAATTTCCTTCGCTATTATGCATATTAGTATTACCTATCATTATATTATCATTATATATGCATATAGATTATTTCATTATATTGCATATATGCATTTCATTAGCTTTTGTCTTTTATATACACCAATACCATATATAGAAGTTACATATCTACATAGTTCAATACTATATTATCATTATATTTCACTATATGGATTTTTTAATATATATCCATTTATTTATTTATAACTTTATGATTGTACTTAACATATCAATATTTTAACTCAATGTATTGTCCATTTTATATTAATATAAATATATAATATTATGTTTACATCTACTCATTGAGTGTGATCTTAAATGTTGATGCAAAAATACACAGTTGAATCCAAAATCACTCTTAAATACATATAGATAAGGCACTTAGATTGGGGAGACCTATTCTTAGAACCTTAAATGTGTATAGTATTTTGCAAGTGATGAAGATTTAGAATCCATATTTCAAGTTAATAACCATCAAAATTTTGGAATGATGGATATGATTAAAAATTGTATCTCTTGAAAAATGCATGGGAGTGGGTTTGGGACACCATGAATGGTGAGGAACCAATATTTGAAAAAAAACTTTGGAAGAAATGCATGATAATTAGCTGATACAAATGTAATATGTTATTTTAGATAGGTACATATTAAATCTTTAAGACGATGAAATTTGTAGCAAGTTAGCATGTAGGATACGAATTGGTACAAGGACCTCTTAATCTCTTAAGGTAGGTACACATACTAACCTTAATGAATTTTAGGAAGCTAGCATGTGGGATGGGGATCATCACAACACCATTGATTGTAATAGCATCTAATATGAATGCATGTACAATAAGATAATACGACCATTTGAAAGGTTTTCAAGTTAGATGTATGTAAAAGCTTAAATTTATGAGGGGGTCAAATAGATTCAAAATCTCGATTCTCACATGTATGGGCTAAAAGCAATTGCAAAGGTAGAGATATTGAATAGGGATAGTATTAGGGTTATGATTACATTTAGTATTAGAGTTAGCATTAAAATTAGGGTTACAATTAGGATTAGGGTTAGGGTTATTAGTGGGGTGAGGGTTAGGGTTAAAATTAGGTTTAGGGATATAATTAGGGTTGTTGTTAGGGTTAGAATTACAATTACGATTAGGATTAGTGTTATGATTAAGGTAACTAGGGTTAGGGTTAAAAACTTGGATATCTCAAGATTATAATTATAATTGGATTTAGGGTTAGGGGTACAATTACAGTTAGAATTAGGATTAAGACTATAGTTAGAATTAGTGTTTGAATTAGGGTTAGGGTTAGGGTTAGGGTTTAGGTTAAAATTAGGGTTAAAACTAGTATTACAATCAGGGTTAGGGTTGGGGTTAGAAATAGGGTTAGTATTGGCCTAAATGTTAGGGTTAGGGTTATAGTTACAATAAAACAAGATAGGTCATTTATGTTTATATCTATATATAGACCTATGGTTAGAGTTAAGGTTGGAATTAGGGTTGGAATTAGTAATAGAGTAGGGGTTAGGGTTAGAATTAGGGGGGATATAATTGGGGTTATCAATAGGGTTAGAATTAGGCTTAGGGATAAAAGCAAGATTAGAATTATAATTGGTTTTAGGGTTAAGGTTACAATTAGGGTTAGAATTAGAGTTAGGATTACAGTTATAATTAGTGTTAGAATTAGGGTTAGGGTTAGGGTTTAGGTTGGAATTAGGGTTAAAACTATGATTAGAATCAGGGTTAGGATTGGGATTAGAATTAGGGTTACTATTAATAACAATAATATATTATATCAATAATATATTATTTTAAAAAGTATATATAATAATATAAATATTATATTATATTTATTATTATATAAATAATATAATAATAAATATAAATATAAATATAATATAATATAATATTATTATATTTAATAATGTAATAATAATATAAATGGCCTAAATGTTAGGGTGAGGGTTATAGTGACAATAAAACAAGAAAGGTCATTTATGTTTATATCTATATATAGGCCTATGCTTAGAGTTAATGTTGGAATTAGGGTTGGAATTAGTAATAGAGTAAGGGTTAGGGTTAGAGTTAGGGTGGATAGAATTGGGGTTATCGTTAGGGTTAGAATTAGGGTTAGAATTAGGGTTAGGGATAAAATGAAGATTAGAATTATAATTGGATTTAGCGTTAAGGTTACAATTAGGGTTAAAACTATGATTAGAATCAGAGATAACGTTGGGGTTAGAATTAGGGTTACTATTAATAACAATAATATATTAGTTTAAAAATATATATACTAAAATTATAAAATTATTATTATATTATATTTATATTATTACATTATTATAATATATTATATATATTAATATTATTATATTATTATAATAATATTAATTATAATTATGTAATTTCCTTTATTATATTTACTACTATATTTATTATTATTTTTATTAATATAAACATTATCTATAATAATCAAATAATATTACAATAATATAATAATATAAATATAATATTATTATATTTACTAATGTTATACGATATAATTATATATTAATTTAATTAAATTTGTATTATTATTACATTATTATATAACATTATCAAATATAATAGTATTTATTTATATTATTACATTATAATGTATAATATAATATAATTATATATTATATTATATATTAATAATTATATTACTAATATAATATTAATTATTATAAACCCTAATTATTTTAAATCAAATTTTTTTTTTTTTTTTTAAAGATAATGCGCCTGGTAAACTTTTTAATGTGACCGGCGACGCTGGTGCGACATGCCCTCCGGCTCCACACGAATGCTTTTGCTCGGAGCAATGAACCGGTGAGGCCACAACTGGGGGACCTCATCCCCTAGGAAGAACACTTCAAACCCGCGAGCTCATTGGCCCAGCGAAGGCGTAAAGCCTTGCGAGCTCGTTGGCCCAGCGGGGGTTTGAACTCTGGTGGCCGCCACTACATCCTGAGCGACTTAACCACCGAACCATGCCATCATCGGCATTTTAAATCAAAATTATATACAATTAGGATTTTTTTTTTTTTTTTTTTAAAATGCGCCTGGTAAACTTTTTAATGTGACCGGTGACGCTGGTGCGACACGCCCTCCGGCTCCACGCGAATGCTTTTGCCCGGAGCAATGAACCGGTGAGGCCACAACTGGGGGACCTCATCCCCTAGGGAGAACACTTCAAACCTGCGAGCTCATTGGCCCAGCGAAGGCGTAAAGCCTTGCGAGCTCGTTGGCCCAGCGGGGGTTTGAACTCTGGTGGCCGCCACTACATCCTGAGCGACTTAACCACCGAACCATGCCATCATCGGCTATATACAATTAGGATTACTATTAATAACAATAATATATTATTTTAAAAATATATAAATATTAGTATATATATATAATATACTATAATAATATTATAATAATGTAATAATATAAATATAATATTATTATATTTAATAATGTAATAATAATATAAATATAATTTTATATTATAACTCTAATATAATATTATGACTATAATAAATAATTATAATATAATTAATTAATTTTCTTTATTATATTATTACTATATTTGTTATTATTATTATTATAAACATTCTCTATAACAATGTAATAATATTACAATAATATAATAATATAAATATAATATTATTATATTTAATAATGTTATACCATATGATTATATATTAATTTAATTAAATTTATATTAATATTGCATTATTATATAACATTATCAAATATAATAATATTTAGCCTTTCGAGGCACAATGTGGTGGTGAGTTCACTTGGTTGTGGTGAGCACCACTAAGGTTCAAATCTTTATTGGGCCAATGAGCTCACAGACCTTGTGCCTTCACTAAGTTAGTGTGCTCGCAAGCTATGGGCCTTCGTTGGGCCAATGAGCTTACAGATTTGAACCAAAGGGTGCTAATGCCCAGGGTGATAATGCCCATTGGGGACGGAGACCCCCCAGTTGTGGTCTTAGGTGATAAATCTGTTGGGAAGAGATCCCCCATAAGGGTCTCTCTAGGCCCAGACCAGGCTAAAAACCCAGGTATCCCCAACTAAAAAAAATATAATAATATTTATTTATATTAATACATTATAATATATAATATAATTATATATTATATTATATATTAATAATAAATAATATAATTATAATATTAGTTATTATAACTATTTCATAGTACTAATTATTAAAAACCCTAATTATTTTAAATCAAAATTATATATCATCACACTATTAAATATAATAATTAAATTTATATTATTATTACAATATTATAAAAAGTTAACTATATTAATATATAATTATATGTATAACATGTGAGATCATGATATGGGTCAGCACTCTAATTTGCACAATGTGAATTTAAGGAATTATGACATTTCTAATTGGTGAGGTGATAGGTTACTCATCAAAACTCATGCTTTGCATTGCTCATGGATTCATATCTGTAGTTGTAAAGTTTATCAGCTCACCAAAGTTTTCTTACGCTCTCAAACCTCTATAAAGTACATTGTTGTATACTGAATATGGGGGTGATAGGATGTGCACTGAGCCTAAGTCCTGCGAAGAATTCAAAAGGAATGAAACCCTTTGGTATATTTTCTAGGAGGGTGGGGTGGTGTCATATCCGGATTGCCTCCAGGGGCATGACGAGAATTTATCCAAGCAATTTGTGTAGTTGTGGGTAGACAAACATGTTCAAGTTGGCAGTGTGGGCTTTGAAGTGTCTGAAGAGGTCATAAGGTTGGCTACTGGTATGTCCACAGATGGGGTGAAGCATAAGAAGATGAGTAAGGTCTCGAACCCGGAGGGAACGGTCCTGTTCTTGAAAAAAGGAGAAGTTTCGCATAGTCTACAAGGTGGTTTCGACAGAGAGAAGCTTCCTAAACCTTGGGATGATGTCTGCCATATGCTCATCAAGTACTTTACGCTCGAAGGTAGGTTTCGCTACTTCTTTCATTAACCTTTTGCATTGTTGAATCATTTTAGGAGAAGCCAATACATAAGTATTCCTTTTTACCTACTTTCTTCCCTGGAAGCCTCGGTGGAGGTGATCAATGAACAACACTTCATTGATCCTGACAAACCCCTCATTCCGCTCCACCTGGGGCTTATTTATAGATTGTATAAGTTTCATATTTCCCTCTATCCCCCCAAGGTTATCATTGCTACCTGTGTCGATAGCTCCCCTATGGCACCCAAGCCGAACCCTATCTAGAGCAATCATGTGATTATCACAGAAGTTACCCCTAAAAAGTATACACAGTCCCACAAAACTGCTAAGGCCTCTTCTTCTAAGAAGAAACCCATTGCGGGGATCAGCCCTGAGGCTCGAATTGTTGACCAGATAAACCCTAAGGCCGCTAGCCCTAAACTAGCCACCAAAAGGAAGCTTGTGGTGGGCAATTTTAAGGGTGACACCCCCCAAAAGAAGTTTAAGGAGGGGAAGGATGGGGGTAGCTTTTCTTAGAATGGCAGGGACAAGCCCAAGATGGAAGTGCATAACCTGGAGATTGATGCCGATGGTTCTAAGGGAGGTGTGGATGGCAGTGAAAACACAAAAGATGCAGAGTATGTCATGCCTCAAGGTAAGACCCAAGTGCCATCAACTAGAAGGTTGACCAGACTAGCTGTTAAACCAACCCTCACGCATAAGGAGCATGTGATTTTTGCTGAGTCAAAAGACTGAGGAAAACCTGGATGGAGAGGTCAAGACTAATAATCAAGAGGAGACTGTGGTTGTGGAAGTCGATGAGGACGGCCCGAGTAACTTCCCTGAACTGAATGTTTAGGGATCAAAGACTGATAATTCTGAGAAGATGAAATAGGACACTAGTAAGAGTAACAAGGGTAACAAGAAAACTAAAAAAGGCAAAGGGACTGAGGACCTCAACAGCAGGATGACAGAGCTGGAGAAGAAATTCATGATCTTGGCTAGGTTCACTTCCAAGGTGATGCACAGGTCAGTGATGACTCTGGCTGTCTTGCAGGACATTGAGCTCACCATGCATGGTATGAACGACAAAGAGCTGAAAGAGTATGAGGATATGTACCAGTTTCTCATTGATGACTAGGAACAACTGTTCAATTATCCCTAGGGGCTCTTCTATATTTTTATGTTTAGAGTGTTGTTTGTCTACTAGTAGTCTATTGTGTCTGCATCTTTTTGTTGCTAGTGGTATCTTTTTGTCGTGATAGTCTCTTTTTGTTGACTCTTTTATGTGCCCATGGAGCTATAATGTAATGGGCTCGACACCCTTGTTTTGCCACTTATATCATCAAAAACATGTAAGACAATGTGTGTTGTTAATGTGCTATCTCTCGCTCATTTAAGGCCTTGTGTTCCCCTAGGGGCTGCTTTGTAAAGGGTTTTGGACCCTCTTTTCTAGCTGAACTAATCAAAAACATGTAAGACATTAATTAAATTAATATATAATTATATTGTATAACATTATTAAATATAGTAATATTATATTTATATTATTATATTATTGTAATATTATTACATTATTATAGAGAATGTTATAATAGTAAAAATAATAATAAATATAATAAAGAAAATTACTTAATTATAATTAATATTATTATTATGACACATAGGTAGAATAGGCACCTCCAAAAGAATATCTCTCGGCGTACTTTAGATATATATTTTTAAATATAGGTATACTAGTTTAATTTCTATAGATTTATTGTGTTCTTGCAAGGTGGATATATGATGGTAATGAATTACACTATAATTTTAAATGTTTTGATGTGCTTAATTGATTTTGTTAGGTGACTTAATGAACCTATATTTTAGTCAAAAATCAGATCATATTTCCACAAAAAAAAAGAATATTTTTCCCTTATATATGGTATTTAAATTATTTAATTAAAATAACCTTATTTTGTGAAAATAATTATAGAAGTTATTTTATAAAAATAATTATTACATTATTGTGGAAAATCGGAAAAGAGGCTTTTGAATTGATTTTGAGGGTAAAAGAAGGAAAAAGCCCATTTGGGTGTTGGATTTTGGGAGAAGGTGGCTTTGCTCCATTTTGCTCCTCTTCTTTGTCTTGCTTTTTGCTACTCTTAGGTGTGGGGTTTTGTTGATGATGATTATCAGTCATAACAACATGTATAAAAATTTGCACAACAAACCTTTATTATCTTGTAAAGTACGATCAACTTAAGATAAGTTGATGACTTCAAGTCTCCATTGATTAGGTCATGATCATCTAACGTTACTTAGAGGTTGATGTGATATGATGTTTTCCATTTCAAGGGATCTTACATTCTCCTAGGTGATCATTATTACACTGTATTCTATAAATTCACTCCACAGAGAGGTTAATTCTATTCTATTTCCAAAGATTACTATGATATTTGTAAGTTTGATCAATTCTTCTGATCATTGATCATTATGAACTTACACATTCTTCTACACTGTATATTTATTTAAATGATGTGTCTATAAGTGGATATTTATGTATTCCTCATGAATATTTATCTGTATTTACATGATATTTATCAATTTGACATGCTTTCATTCAAAATATGCTTTGTATTTTCAATTGCCTATGGGATATTTGCATATTTCATGTTTATTTGCTTTTGATTGTATGTTATTTGCAATTATGGAGATGATCTGTAATGAAATTTAAAGAAATTTAAAAGAATACTTCTAATTTTAGTGAACCTTTAGTTATTGAATCACATACACACAAGATACATTCATGGAGAGAAGAAATCAAATCATAAGTCACCAGGTTGTTCCACATCTAGGTATGGTTGATGCTAACTTCAAAGGAACAAGGAATGAAAATAATATACGTAGACTGAAAAGCACTCCAAGGGACACAGCTAATCAATGCATATATCTAGATTCCAATCATAGATTACTCAAGATTTACAATGATTTGTAATCAAAATAGCTTCTCTTTAATTAAGTATGCAAAACATGTATATTCACAATAACTTTGAAATAAGTCCTGAATTCTTCAACAAGTAGATTTCAATTAAGTTTTGAATGAATAAAAGATTGCACCCCTACACCTTTTATAGAATAAGGTGAGGAGGCAGTTACAATTGACCAACGGTCAAGATTTATCAATTCAGATCAAGGGTTGACAACTCTCCTATGACTTAGTCAACTTTTCTCTCATGGCATAGGGTGCCAACTAGCAACCATTTGTATGACTCACTATTTATAAGTATCCCATGCATATGTTCACTTAGTGATGCATCTACATTTACTCTTCATGTCCTTCTTCTTCATCTTCTTCTTGCTCATCATTCTCTTCATCTTCATCACTTTCATCATCACTATCACTCTGATACGCATTCTCTTGTATGTGGACCTTTACTATCATCCTAATATGTTCATATGCTTGCACTATTCTATCAACCTCTCCCCCATCTTGGATTTCAGCTTTTGCTATTGTATGTTTATGAGACTGGAACTTAGCCTTGAGAGCTTCTAGTTTACCTTTCCTGCTATTCAATGTCTCATTGTATGTCTCCACTTTAACCTTTATTCTCATAATTCTATTCATTACCTCCTTGGTCAAGTGGGTGAGAGGGTCATCTGCTACTAGCTTAAAATTATCATGCAGAGCCTTAATAGCAAAATCTACATCTTGATTCTCAATTTTACCTTCTATTTTCCCTTCCAAGGCCTCCAAGATTTCTGCCTCATATGCCATCATGCTGTGTAGTTTGACACTAATATCCCTGAGTTTACCGCTACACTTCTTCAAGACATCACACTCAAACCTAATATCCTCATACCATATACTTGTCAGTAGGGCACTATTATTATCTAATACCTTATTACTTATCAGAATCTATGAATCAATTCTCTTCATCTCACTCAGAGCAGTCAGGTCCTTTTCCAATTAAAATGACCATTTTCCTGTGTCATTCTACATTTTGTCTACCTTCCTCTTTAGGCTACTCAAAGAATTCCACCTCTGTAGAGAGGTTCTCAATACATCTTCAGCCCTAGTGAGCACTGAAAGCATCCATTTTTCCATCGCCATTGCCTCATCTTTCATCAGGTCCAATTTGGTGACCTCCTCCTGTGATATGATAGTCAATGGGACTGCAAGATCAATTGGTGTATGATTAGGGTTAATTAACCCTTTTATGAAAGAATGCAACTAAGCAATGTGCTCCTTATGTACCTTATTTTTCTCCTTTTCCTTCTTCACCCTTTGGGTTAAAGAATCAATAATATCCTTCCCTTCTTGACCTTCCTGGTTTTCATTGGCAAAACCCAGATCAACATTTGTGATTTGGAATTGCTCTAGGCGTATTTTGCCTTTTTCTTTTTCAACTGTGGGAAGGACTATCTATGTGGTTCTTCTACCTGTGGTAGGATCTCTTTTTATGGTAGATGTTAATTTGGCCTTCCTCCTTGGTTTCATCATCTTCTCAGCAAATAAGGTAGAGACATCAAACTCTTGGACTTATGACACTTGTTCTGTATATATTTCCTTTTCTGGCCAATGAGGTACATCACCTCCTGATTCTTGGTGACCCTTGTTTAGATAATGGGTGTCCAGCTCTTGTGTGCTCGTTTCTATCCTTGGTGGAGAAGGTATCTTCTTGATTTCTTCCTCATGTGGTTCCTCATGAGGGAGATCTTGTTGGAGTTCTTCTTGTTGAGGGGTTGCCTTCTACAAAGGAGGATCATGTGCTTCATTCTATACTCCCTCCTTTGGATTTTCATCTTCTCTATTATCCTTCACATCCTGTGGTGTACTAACCTCTTGGGAGGCCTATGTATTCTACCCTTGAGGATCACCCTGATCTTGGGTCATTTCCTATTCTCCACCCGATGTATCGATACATTCTGGCTTGGGGTCTTCCTGACCTGATTTGTCTTCTATTCTTGGGACTTCACTTAGTAGCACCCCCTAATCTTCTTAGATTTGAATCTAATTATGGTTGGAAGAGGAACATCATGCGGTAGCTCCTTCCTGAAAACTTCACCACCTGCTCCTCTCAACATGATGGGGATAGCATGGACATCTCCCCTCATGGCCGTTCTTTATTTCTTAGGTGGTGACATCAGTGGCATCCCCCTCCTCTTCTTTCTCACTATAAGAAAGTCATCATCTTTAGGTTGTTTATTTAATTGTTCCCATTCCAAGGGATTTCCCTTTTCCACCTCATGTTGTAGGATCTAGCCTTCCACCTGCATCTCTGTAATTTCAACAGTAGGCTTTAAAATTCTTTTAGTTTTTGATTTTTCTTCTAGAGGCTGCGTTGATGACGTAGATGCCTGAGCCAATGTAGATGTACCTATAGCTGTAGTGGCAATCCTCTCTATTATCACCCCCTTTGGTTCATCTTCTTCTTTCTTACCCTTAGGGGGATCCTCTTTTGTTTTTCTATATGCAATCTTTCCCCATTGGATTTTCTCTTTTCAGTGAGGAAATCATCGTACTCCTCATCAGACACCTCTTGTCTCCTCTTCTTAGTGTCAATTGTGAGGGAAATGCCCCTTTTCTTTAGTTTGGATATCTCTACATCCACCCAAGCCTGGGTTAGCTAGATCACCCCATTTGTCAGTTGATCTAAGGATATATCCTCTTGTTGTGTAACATCTGAGGCCGATATGGTGTCATTATACACCTTTTTGTCCCCATATTCATTGGACATGATTTTCCCATCATCCTTACATAGTTGTGCTAGCACCGAGATACAGTCAAAGGTTTTGATCTGATTCAAGGTGAGTCTTTGATATTTCCTTCTTCTCACCTCAGCCTCATCATCATAATCGGTCCAAAAGTCCTCTAGATGCTTTTGATGTATTGGTTTTCCTAGTATCTTCTGCATCTTGGCATAAGGATCATATGATCTGGCCAAAGAAAATGGTTGTAGATACATCAGTTTCAACCCTCTGATGACATGCTTTATACTCTCTGAATCTAGGCACATGTGCCAGCCCATGGATACTAGAAACAAAACTGGAGATATCTTCTTTTGTGCCTTATAGGCTTCAACTATTGTAGATACCTACCTGACAAATTCCATCAAGACGACCCAACCAGTGGGGTATCTTGGAAACATAAGAGGTTGTCCCTCAAATCCCTCGATTCTAATATATAAGAAAGTGGCAAATTGGATAAACCATGCTCCATGCCGATAGATAATTTCTTAAGCTTCCATGCTCAGCCTTTTGGTCATATCCTCTTCCATAGTTCTGACCAGATGCATGGAGAATGCATCATTTACCAATTTATAGTCCAGGAGGTATACCTTCCTCTGCAATTGGGGATAATGATGCCATATGTGTGCATCATCAGCATCACCACCAGCCTTACCCACTATTTTCAAAGCATCAAATGTTCCTTTATATGTACAAGAGTACACCACATATGAAGTCATGTAAAATAAACATGTTTGTTCTCCCAGGTTCCTTATCCCCTCATCAAATGAGTCACTAATGATCTTAGCCCATAGGGGTTGGCTATCTGCATATAAGACCATCTGGATGATTCCAAACATCTAACTCTTGAAATTTCCAGCATGAGGTCTGCCAGTCATCCTGCTCAACAGAGCAATCATATATTGGTACTCATCATCAAAATAATACTTGTACAAATGTACGGGTAACTTGGCTGAGCTGGTGTATAAACATGATATATTTACCCTACGGTGTCCATATGCATTCTTACAACATCATGTACCTCTATCATGTATATTCTGTATATTACCCCCCACTTTACCCTTCTATGTATTATCACAAGACCATACCCTGGTAAAGACAAAACTCTACCTGGAATTATAGAAAATGACAAAGGGAGGATTTACTGTTACTTACCTAACAGTGCTTTCTTTTGGATTAGATGAGTGATTATAGGAAAATACTATAAATGCACAAATCATCCGTTTCGTTACGTTGAAGGATCTGATCCGTTGACAGGTAGCTATTGAGGGTTTGACCTCAGAGCTCTGTAATTTCTTGATTTATCGCAAGGTGAATGAAAATGACCTTCAAATTTTACCTTTAAAACAGATCAATAGGATAGATTAGGGTAAAAATGCGTTGTCTTGATTCAATTTGCTGATCATCTGTAGAGAATCCATAGATGTCGCCAAGTGTTCAATTTGTATTTGTAATTGACAGGAGTTCATCTACCGCATTTAATTGCATTTAATGTTAAAAAGGTGGGTGATCTTAGAAAGATTAGGGGATATTCAAAAATATGACCCCTTCGGATAATATGACCCCCTTGCTTTTGCGTGGGATAACTGAGTACAAAGAATTAGGTGATATGGTCAACGTTTGACCATGTGCATATTGTGTCACGAAACTAAGATCAAGGGTATCTAAAATATGACCCCCCCTTTTCTTTGGAAAAAGATTGGGGTGACATCATCATGTCAACGATGTCATTTAATTATCATGTTTTAATGATGTCATTGTCATATTAAGGAATATGATGGATATTGGATATATACCCCCCTCGCGGTTTAGATGGAATGATGATGTCATCATAAGGGTGATTTCTTTCATTCATCAGAATTAGATGACATCACCATCATATTGACATAGGGTGATATTTGCGATGAGGGTGATATTCATAAGATGACTGATGTTTGAAATATGACACCCCCCGCAGGATATGCGATATCCTTCAACAGGTAGATATCGGCTCTTATTTAAATTTGACATCTGCACATCGCACACCTGGCGATTATCAGGTGACGATCCTATATCTAGATGATCTTATCAAATATGACTGATTTTAGAAATAGGACCCCTCACTCATGATATCAGGTTTGACTAAACTTTGACTCAACATAACTTTCTTCCCTTAGACAATTTTGGGGTGATCTAAAAGACAAACCTGCTTGAAATTTTGTTTACTTTCCAACCATGAAGTTAATAATAGGAACCCCTAACTTTGACAACTAACTTCATTATAGTGGCAAATCCACCCTCTTATAAGGTTACATGCATGACTGATTTTACCAAACTTCCCAAAGCAGAAAACAAACAAGCCACAAGCAGAAAGAAAGGTTGGGTCCCTGTTTTGTCAAGGCAAAATGGGGCGTGTTGTGTAACCACACAACTTGCCACAAAAGAAGATAACCAAATTCTAATGATTCAAGTGATGTGATCACATTCTAACATAGCATTTTAACTCTCTCTAAGCATAAGTATTATGATCTTTCTGAATGATAGGATTTTCATCATTGCAACAATGCTAGCAAAGGACAGGTGTGTGCAAATGATTAATTATACTCATCTTGAAAGTAAGTTGAAAACATGAGTAACTGATGTTAAGCTACATATTTTAGGATCATCCCTCATAGCCAACCTGGATAGAACCTTGCTTCCAACATGAGTCTATAGCCCTAACAAGGTTATCTATAGAATCCCCCTAAGTAGAGCCCCACTACCAGCAGTCGTCTATAGCCCTGGTAGAGTTACTTAGATGGCCTAATTTTATTCCTTTTGGATTTTCAATATTTATTCCTTTTGTCCATATGATATCATCATGTAAACTTAACGTGCAAGGCATGGTCACTTGCTGATTTAGGTTGGATATTGCATTGGTAGCAAGGGAGTCCCTTTAGATTTTTCACTTAACACCTATACTTACGCGTTACACAAACCCAAGGCTGTTAGGTGAGTCATTGCGAAGAATCACTTTAATTAAGAAAAGGAACCATGATGAAAAGGATATCACAAACCTAATCACCGATACCCCTCAAAATGAGTCATAACCTATATAGGAATTTGTCCTCACCACTTGAATCCTAACAACTTGGTTATTTTCTTAGGGTGATAAGTTGCATCATCTTGACTAACCAAAACAAAACTCAACAAGCAAACAAACAAGCAAAACAAAACTATACAAGCAACTATACAATATGCACATTATGACACATTTGACTTTCATGACACTGTTTTAGGCTTGAAAATAATGCTTGAGGAACTGTCCATTAATT
Source organism: Cunninghamia lanceolata (assembly GCA_027924645.1). Taxonomy (NCBI): domain Eukaryota; kingdom Viridiplantae; phylum Streptophyta; class Pinopsida; order Cupressales; family Cupressaceae; genus Cunninghamia; species Cunninghamia lanceolata. Next base: position 7,826,214 of record BSBN01000596.1, read on the forward strand.
GGTAATGGGTCATCCTCATCGGTTAAAGTCTTGAGCCTGTAGGTACTATCTCCTAAGATTTTTGAAATTTGAAAAGGACCTATCCAAAGTTTATCAAATTTACCATGATCTCCCTTTCTTTCATGTACTTTATCCCACATAAGGACTAAATCCGAAATTCTAAAAGCCTTAACTCTGGCTCTTTTGTCAAACCAGCGCTTGACAATAGCTTGATGTTTATCAAATTGATCAATTGCTCTACTTCTTTTTTCTTCTAGATGCATTAACTGAAGGAACTTGACTTCTTGTTTGTTGTCTATACCTAGATACTCTTGTGCAAACTGCAATGTGCGGATCTTTAGGTTAACATGGAGGATAAGATCCACCCAATATACTAGGTGATAAGGAGAATTTCCTAATGTAGCCTTCATCCTGGTTCTATCTACCCATAAAGCATATTTTAATAGGGTGTTCCACTCCCTTGGGTTTTTCTCTATCAATTTCTTTATGATGTTTAACAAGTTCTTATTTGTAGACTCTGCTAGTCAGTTTCCTTAAGGATAGTAATTTGAAAAAAATTTCAAAAGGATTCCATGGTCAAAAGTGTGAGGCCGATTATTTTTCCTTCCTTATTTTGATCATTTTACATTTCAATTGATGACATTATCATACTTTTAGAGACTATGGTTCCATTATGTTGATTTGATTATATTTCCTGATTTTGATATGACATTGTTTAGACATATGGTGATTCGATTTGATCATATTTTGATGCTATGTTGAGACTAGACATGCGAGATATGCTAGATGATGTTATTCATGTGAATTCTAGTTCTTTATGTGATGATGATTATGTGACATTAGATAGAGAGTGTAGTTTAATCTTGAATTATGTTGTAGATGAGTAATCTTGTATTCAATGGCATGAATTTAATTCTAGTTGCTTCGGCTATGATTATTCATGATATGATTGACACTTGATCTAGATGTGCAGGATTATATTCCCAGGCCACGGGAAATTGGAGGTAGTATTCACACATTTGTATTCCCTGTGAAACCAATCCATTCCCAAGAGGGATGACGATCACATTTGATTTGAGTGTTGTTTAAGCGCTTGTTTATTTTATCATTTTAGCCTAGTACCCCTTTGTTAAATTAATTGTCATGTGTTGTATAATTTTTATTGTCTTATACCACTTGGTATTGTTTTTATTTTTGAGGCCATTTAAAGTGGATTTATGACTCTCTAGGTGACCCTTAGTATCCCAAAACTTACCCTAGGTGGTTACCCATGGGTCTAGGGTCAATTTTGACTAACTAAACCTTGGGATAACTCACTTTTGGTCACTCTAAATTGAGGTTTAGTCAAAGTGACGAATTTTGAAATGGATAAGGGTGGGAGATGAGTCATGCTTTGGGAAAGACTCATCTCCCTTCCCAAAGATTGGGGATCCCTTCACTAAGAAGACTTGGGAGGTCTCCAAGACTCCCAAGTGTGTGGGATCTTCCTCCAAGGCTCTCACACACGTGTGAGAGCATCTTGGACAGAGATGGCTCTCTTGGGAAATAAGAGGATGCCATATGGCATCCTTTATCCTCATGGAGGCTTAAAGGGGATTGCCACCTCACCACTTGTTCTCACACATGTGTGGAGCACAAGTGGATAAGATGAGGATTGAGATGGAATTGGAGGATGACACTTGTCACCTTCACACTTCCTCTCCCTTGCAAGTGGCATAGGAAGAGGAAGGAGAAGGTGACAAGTGTCACCTTCTCATTCCACTAGGCCAAATTAGAAGGCCTATATTACCTCCTCTTGTTGAGGAGTTTGGGGTTCTTGCATTTTAGATTTTCTTTCTATTCTTAGAGTTTCTTTTGGAGAGTTAGACTAAAATTTTGGAGATTGGAAGATTTGGAGAAGCTTGGAGCTCATCACCAAACGTGCTTCCATTTTTAGGGCTTTTGAAGGTAAGCTCCATGCCTATGGCCATTTACCCTTGCATTTTTCATTTATGGTGTGTTTGTGGAATTTTGTTGTTGTTTTCTTTTTTATGTGGGTTGGGAGTTTGGTGAGAGCACCTCCATTTGGAGGTAAGGCTCAACTTGTATGGGGTACGGGAGAGTGAACCTCCTTGAGGTCATCTCCTTATTTTGCGATACTTATAGCCTTGAGGGATTTTTACTTGGTGTTGAGATCATTTTGATGGCAAGAGTGCCATGACAATTTTTGAGATATTTGGAGATATGTGTTTTTGGAGGTTTTGGCTTGAGGCCATGAGACTTGGTGTTTTGATAATTTTGGTGTGGCCTTTGGAGTAGAGGGGTCCATTCCCTACCCCCATCAAACTCATCTTCATGAGTTTTGATATGTGTTAATCCATGGGTTATTACGGTGTTGTTTTTGTGTTGATTGTTGAGGTGTGTGCGTGCATCCGTGTGTTTCCTACCTCCCTAGCTTGGGGGTGACCCACTTGCGGGTCTATGGTAGGGAGGAGGGAATTTCATTGTGCCTTGGTTCCCCTTTTGTTGTGTTGTTTATTGCAGGCTTATTGTTGAGAGGAAAAAGAAGTTGGAGGAGCTCCTTCTTGCCTTGGTTGCTTATTTTAGTAGGTTGTGAGAGCCATGGCCTTTAAGGCCTTATTGTAATTTGTTTCAAATCATTATTACTTTTTTTGTGGAGTTGTAAACCTGCTGTGTACCTCATTGTTAATGTTGGGGAAAGAAATTGCTTTTATGAGTATATCCTATTGTTGTGATTATCTTATATATGCTTTACCTTGTTAAATATATTAGTTGTGGAAAAGCTGGCCTAAAGAAAGTGTTCTTGCTATATTATATGGGATGTCATTGTTGATTTAATATACTACTGCTTTTAAATACCAAAATGAAGGAAATAATGTTGTCTACATTTTAAAGTTTGTTCTGGATAATAGAGAAAAAAAAAGATATATATATAAAGATAAGACTGTCATATTCTTTGCTGTTGAAAAGAAAGTTACATAGAGAAATTTATTCAATATAAAATATGGCATTCTAATTCAAACATTACTGTCAGAATAAAACATATTAGTTGGCTTATTATTATTGCTATTAAAAAAAGGAGAAAAGAAAAATAGTATTATGTGTGCTTATCTTTCAAAATGTATTCATTGTTTGTTTATGTTATAAATCTAGTTTTATCTTCTAATCCATAGTTGGGGCATTTCATATATTCTGGTTATAATGTATTTGTGCATCAATGGTGATATGATCACACAGTATATATATTTTTGAATATAATGATCAACTGAATGATTTATATTTCTGATTTAGATGACAAACTGAATGGTTAGATGTGAATAAAATGCTATATATATATATATTCTATTTCAACTGTAAGTGAAAAAAAAAAAAACAAAAAAATGACAATGTTAGAGTAAGCCCTAACTGGTAGGGACAAGTTTTATGTTTTATAAAAGATAAATAAAAATAATAATAATAACAAATGACTGTGGGTGGCAGCCCAAACCGCCGCCCACAGAACTGTTTATGCATGAGGGTGTGGAGAGGGGGCGATACCTCCACCCACACCCGCATGGGGAGAGGGCGATGCCTCCACCCACACCTACGGGTGTGGGTGGAGGTATCACCCCCTCTCCACACCCCCCATCTCCTCCTTTATCCCTGTCGTGCATTCCATCTCCCTTTCCTTTCGACGGTGAAGCCAGACCTTGGGCCGTCGTCCCCCTCTTGCCTCCCCATACCTTCGCCTTCTCCTTCAGGACACTCTGCCCTCCCCTTGGTGGTGGTGGCGTCGTCGCTGCACCCACCATTGCCTCTACAAAAAACCCACTGAGGTTTCATGGATCCTTCACCCCCCCTGCATACAAAAAAAAATGAAAACATAGAATAATAAATCAGTTTATGAGTATAAGCAAATAAACTAGAAATTTATACACTTCCAATTTTATATGGAAGATTTGCATGTTTTCAGATATATATATATATATATATATATTCTCAAAACAAATACGCAGGTATATTGCAAAACATACCTCTTGAGAGGATCCCATCATGGCAGCCATAAGAAAACAAGACCTCCAACTTGTAGGTAAGTGAGAAAACAATGGAGGCAAGAAAAACAAAAGATAGAATGAAAAGAAACAATAGAAAATGATAGACAATAAGGTTAGGGTTTCCTTATGGGAAACTAATAAAATATTTGTTAGGGCTTCTTAAAGAAAATTAGTATTTTAATTGGATTAGGGAGAAATGAGGATGTGAGATTTAGTTTTATCATTTAATTTAAATTCTCTATTTTTGTTTTTCCCTTGTGCAGAGGAAATTTTTATTCCCTCTATTTTATCCTTGGGCCTTTTTAAAATTTTAACTCCGTTGTGATTCATTTAAGTTGTTTTGATTTTATTTGGGGGGTTTGATTTTTTAAATGCCTTGGGGAAATGTATTTTAAGGGGAATGGGTTAAATTGTTTTAAATGGGAAGTGTGTTCCCTTTTTAATTTATTTAATCGGGACATTATTTCATTTTCCCTAGTGTGTTTTAGCCTTTTAATTCGATCGAATTTATTATTATTTTACGGGGAGAGGTATTTTATTCTTTCCCTTTTCTCTATTGTTTTCGAGTTGGTTAATAAATATAATGTCGAAATTATATTTATTATTGGACTTAATTTTGAAATTTATTCTTGGTGTCATTTAATTATTTAATTATTTTAATTTCAAATTTTAAGATTTAATTACAAGATCGATTTAATTGGCCTTGGCAAGGTATTTAATTTTTATTTTTAATTTTTAAGTTTAATTATTATTTTTTTTACTTTTTCTTGAATTCTTGTTGGAGTTTTTATTTTAAAATTTTTATTTTGATTATTGAAAATGCGTTATGCTATCGAATTTTTCCTAGATTTTAAGGTGTTAATTTTACGTCATTTTATTGACTTTTTTTTTCACTCCATTTTATCATCTGTCCATTATGCCATTATTTCATATTTATTTATTTGATTTCTTTTTTGTTCTAGAGATAGGGTTTGGTTTTGAATCTGACAAAAATGCCTTCACGCCTAGGAAGCTTAGGGTTTGAATTAAACCGTTCTAACCCTAATGACGGCATGCTACACGTCGCTTACCCCCTAGATGGCTTTCATCACGCAGGGGATGGCATAGGATAATGCATGTTCCCAAATTATGTTTGACATGTTTATGCCTCATGTGTAATGCCACCGAGCATGCAGACGTGTGCGAAGGGGTTCCTAGGGATAGGTGGAAAAGTTTTTCGTAATTCGTGTCATGACCACATGTCAAATGTGGACATGACACATGTGTTGTGTGTTATGATTGCATGGGAAATGTGGGCATGACATTTGGTATGAGAGCCCAAGTTTAAACAGTGGGCTTGTTTAGGGCACATTATTATTTTCGCAACGTTGATTAATTTGTGGTTACCTCATTTTTGTAGGATGCCTCCCCAACGAGTTTGGCGAGCGCAATCCCGCCACACTACGTCTGCCGAGGTACACAGTGATTCTTCATCTGAGGGACAAGCACCGCCGGCCCCATAGGTACCGCAGGCCCTACTTATACCAGATATTGGGCCACATATTTTATAGGCACTACAGGCAGTGTTAGGCTACCACCGGCCGTAGTTGAGCCACATGTTGAGCCATGCGATGATCTACGAGAGGAGCCATGCGTGGAGCCACGAGCAGATTCATGTGTCAAGCCACATGTGGAGCCCCGCGTTGAGCCATGAGAGGCACCACGTGTGGAGCCTTATGTTGAGGTGCCAGATACGACGGTAGAGGAGGTTGGATCAGCTGACAGGGCCCATAGCAGGAGCCCTCCATGTCATGCTAGGCATGAGGAGATAGTGTAGGTGGAGCATATTGTTCACAAGCCTTATGATTATTATGTGGATAAGCCTATCAGAGGGCACAGAGACCAAGGAGATCCCATCAGGGATTTGTTGAGGTTGAATCCTCCTATATTCACCGGGAGTATAGAGGGAGCTGAGGTAGAGACCTGGCTCATCATCTTAGACAGATGCTTCGCGTTGCATCCTTACGAGGGCAACATGAAGGCATGTGTGGCAGCACACCTGTTACAAGATGCAGTAGCTACCTGGTGGCGTACTGAGGGGTGCAAGCGCCATCTATCATTAGACACACTCACATGGGACACCTTCATTGATCTCTTTAATGCGTAGTATTTATCAAGTCACTATAGACAGCGTCATATAGATGATTTTCATGACCTTCAGCAGAGAGGACTTACCATTGCTCAGTATGAGTGTAGATTTACCAAGTTGTCTCGATATGTGGAGTATCTCCATGACGAGAAACTCCTGGTTCATAAGTTTATCAGAGGATTGAACCATAGCATAGCAGGGCCTGTACGCATGGAAGACCCCCAGACATTGAGTGATGCTGTCGAGAAGGCATACATAGTTGAGGAGATACAAGGATGAGGGCAAAGTTCATGCCCTCAGTTTCAGGATCGTGGGTAGCAGCAGCATCAACAAAGTTACCATAGACCACCTCCTCCACCTCATAGAGGAGGATTTAGTTCCGCATCCTTACCTCCTAGGCCCCCATAGTAGCAGCAGCAGAGACCCAGCCCACAACAGAGGGCACATGGGGGGCATAATAGAGGTTGGTAGTAGTAGGGCTCGCGTAGAGATCAAAGGCAGCAGGGACTACCTGCGGGACCTATGAGGTCGCAGCAGTCATACAGGGGTTCACAGGGGTCCATAAGTAGATCTAGATAGCAGCAGTCGAGTAGGACTTAGACAGGACAGGTACAGGCTAGGGGCCCATGTTATGTGTGTCGTGGAGCAGGACATCTAGCCAGAGAGTGCCCATAGGGCTTTACAGTAGGGGGCAGCCTCATTCAGGAGGATCAGAGTAGATAGTTAGAGATATGGGTAGGTCCCACCATATGTTCGTAGCGGTTGATGACTACCAGGCTAATTTTCAGGCATCAATGATTAAGACATTAGGTATGATAGGGGGTGTCCCCATTTCTATTCTCTTTGACTCTGGTGCTACTGACTCTTTCATATCTCCATCGTTAGTGGAGCATTGCAGGATGGTGGCCTCTAGGAATGGTGATAGGTGGGTGGTTGAGTTGGCCTTAGGGGCCAAGATGACAGTAGATGCCTTAGTCCATGACTGTGAGATATCTTTGGGACCCTTTGCCATGGTTTGTGACCTTAGAGTTATGACATTAGGATCCTACGATGTGGTTTTGGGTATGGACTGGCTTGCGACTCATCGAGCCAAGCTAGATTGTCATCAAAAGGCGATTGGCTGCTTAGATGATTATGGTACATTAGTGGAGATTGTAGGTATTTTGAAGCCCACAACAGTGCGTATGATATCCGCTCAGTAGCTTAAGCGCTGCATGCAGAAGGGATACCAGATGTTCACTATCATAGTGAGTGACAGATCAGATGACGAGCCCGAGGCATCTTTGGATGATCATCCCATCCTGAGAGAGTTTACCAATGTGTTTCTAGCAGAGTTACCAGGGATGCCACCCCATCGTGAGCTAGACTTTCATATTGACTTAGTGACGGGTGCTGAGCCAGTGTCTCATGTACCCTATAGGATGACCACTCATGAGCTCATAGAGCTCAAGTTATAGCTTGAGGACTTGCTCGAGAAGGGGCACATCCAACTGAGCGTTTCACCTTGGGGCACTCTTGTCATCTTCATGAAGAAGGATGGGTCTCTTTGATTATGCATGGATTATAGGCAGTTGAATAAGGTGACGGTGAAGAACTGTTATCCTCTGCCTAGGATTGACGATCTCTTCGATCAGATGTAGGGAGCCAGGGTGTTCTCTAAGATTGACCTGAAGTTTAGTTACCATCAGTTGCGTATCATAGAGGCAGACATCCATAAGACCACCTTCCAGACTCGATATGGCCACTATGAGTTCACTGTGGTCCCCTTCGGTTTGACGAATGCCCCTGCAGTGTTCATGAGTCTCATGAACAGGATCTTCCATACCTACTTGGATCAGTTCATTATTATTTTCCTTGATGACATTTTGATCTATTCACAGATCGAGGAGGAGCATGAGGAGCACCTACGTCAGGTTCTACAGTGTTTGAGGGAGCATAATCTTTATGGGAACTTGGTGAAGTGTGCATTTTTCAAAACAAAGGTACAGTATCTGGGACATATCCTATCTGGCGATGGAATCTCAGTAGATCCATCAAAGATCAGGGCTATCAAAGATTGGCCAGTACCCACCAGTGTGACAGAGGTCAGGAGTTTTATGGGGTTAGCTAGTTATTACCATCGTTTTGTTGAGGGTTTTTCTCAGATAGTGCACCCCATCACTTCCCTTCAATGGAAAGGGAAGAGTTTTCTATGGACTGAGCAGTGTGAGAGGGCCTTTGGGGTCCTCAAGGAGTGTCTTACTAGTGCTCTCATTTTAGCGGTTCCTGATCCTACAGCATATTTTATGGTTTGTACGGATGCATCACTTGAGGGTTTGGGAGCTGTACTTATGCAGGGTGGTAGAGCAATCACGTATGAGTAGCGAAAGCTCAAGACCCATGAGCTAAACTACCCCACTCACAATTTGGAGTTAGTGGCAGTGGTTCATGCTCTAGTTTGTTGGAGACATTTCTTATTGGGTCATTGCTTTGAGCTTCATTCAGATCACCACAGTCTTTAGTATATCTTTACACAGCCGAATCTGAACACCCGTCAGTGGCATTGGATGGAGTTTATTTGAGAGTATGACTTTGATGTCCACTACATCAAAGGGAAGGACAATGTGGTTGCTGATGCATTGAGTTAGAGGTGCCACGAGATCTTGACCTTGACTCTGAGTGTGGACTTGAGAGGATGCATTATTCATCATCTGCCTGAGGATGAGTGGTTTCTTGAGGTGAAGTAGGAGATCCGTTCATAGAGGACCCTTGTGGGCAAGTTTGCAGGGTATTCACTTGAGGAAAATGGGTTACTTCATCATTGACATTGCATCTATGTACCCCATGCAGTTGACCTACATACTGTAGTGTTATCAGAGGCTCACAAAGCACCATATGCGACACATCCATAGGTGAAGAAGATGCATGCCGACCTACGATAGTTGTACCATTGGGCAGGTATGAGATAGGATATTGTAGAGTTTGTTGCTTGATGCCTTAAGTGTCAGAGGGTCAAGGCCGAGCATCAACATCCAGCAGGTCTTTTATACCCTCATGAGATACCTGAGTGGAAATGGGACACCATTTCCATGGATTGCATTGTTGGTCTTTCTATGTCTTTGTGTCACCATGATGCCATCATGGTGACAGTCGACAAGTTGACCAAGGTGGCACATTTCTCACCTATACGCACAACATACAATTCACCAACAGTGGTGAGAGTATTCTTAGATGATATTGTGAGATTACATGGAGTACCTCACCACATCATTTCTGACAAGGATTCAGTGTTCACTTCAGCCTTTTGGAGAGCTTTGTAGCAGGCATTGGGTACACAGCTCAACTTTAGCTCCGCTTATCATCCTGAGACAGATGGACAGACAGAGCGGGTGAATCAGGTGTTGGAGGACATGCTTCGTATGTATGTTATGGACCATCAGTCTAGATGGGAGGAGTATCTATATCTGGTTGAGTTTGCCTACAATAATGGGCATCACAGCTCGTTGGGTATGCCTCCTTTTCAGGCTTTATACGGTAGACCATGCAGGACACCATTGAGTTGGGATCAGATAGAGGATAGGGTTGCCATTGGTCCAGAGTTAGTTTGGGATATAGAGCAATAGGTCACATTGATTAGGCAGAGACTTCAGGAGGCACAGGATATACAGAAGAAGTATGTCGATGCTAAGAGAACTATTCGGAGCTTCTCAGTGGGTGACAGAGTATTCCTTAGAGTGTAGCCACACAAGAGTCCAATCCATTATGGAAAGGGCTCTAAGCTCACACCACGGTTTGTAGGACCTTTTGAGATCTTGGAGCGGATAGGACCTGTTGCCTACCATCTAGTGTTGCCACCTAGCCTATCGCGTATCCACGATGTCTTTCATATTGCTATATTGAGGCGATAAATATCTGATTTATCTCATGTATTGGACTGGAGTGCTCTACAGGTAGAGGCAGACACGCAATTCACCTTGGAGCCAATTCACATATTGGCTCGTCAAACGCTGGGCCTTTGAGGTCGAGAGATAGACTAGGTTAGGGTCCAATGGGATCGTTATGATGAGGTCACAGCGACTTGGGAGGATGCAGCTAGTTTGAGGGCACTCTATCCTCACCTTTTTGATGACTTCCAGGAGGAAGTTTAGTCTTAGGGAGGAGGATAAAGTGCCCTTTTTGATGACATTATCATACTTTTAGAGACTATGGTTCCATTATGCTGATTTGATTATATCTCCTGATTTTGATATGACATTGTTTAGACATATGGTGATTTGATTTGATCATATTTTGATGCTATGTTGAGACTAGACATGCAAGATATGCTAGATGATGTTATTGATGTGAATTCTAGTTCTTTATGTGATGATGATTATGCGACATTAGATAGAGAGTGCAGTTTAATCTTGAATTATGTTGTAGATGAATAATGTTGTATTCAATGGCATGATTGACACTTGATCTAGATGTGCAGGACTATATTCCCAGGCCACGAGAAATTAGAGGTAGTATTCACACATATGTTATTCCCTGTGAAACCGATCCATTCCCAAGAGGGATGACGATCACATTTGATTTGAGTGTTGTTTAAGTGCTTGTTTATTTTATCATTTTGGCCTAGTACCCCTTTGTTAAATTAATTATGTCATGTGTTGTATAATTTTTATTGTCTTATACCACTTGGTATTGTTTTTATTTTTGAGGCCATTTAAAGTGGATTTATGACTCCCTAGGTGAACCTTAGTGTCCCAAAACTTACTCTAGGTGGTTACCCATGACTCTAGGGTCAATTTTGACTAACTAAACCTTGGAATAACTCACTTTTGGTCACTCTAAATTGAGGTTTAGTCAAAGTGACGAATTTTGAAATGATAAGGGTGGGAGATGTGTCATGCTTTGGGAAAGACTCATCTCCCTTCCCAAAGTTTGGGGATCCCTTCACTAAGAAGACTTGGGAGGTCTCCAAGACTCCCAAGTGTGTGGGATCTTCTTCCAAGGCTCTCACACACGTGTGAGAGCATCTTGGAGGGAGATGGCTCTCTTGGGGAATAAGAGGATGCCATATGGCATCCCTTATCCTCATGGAGGCTTGAAGGGGATTGCCACCTCACCACTTGTTCTCTCACACATGTGTGAGAGCACAAGTGGATAAGGTGAGGATTGAGATGGAATTGGAGGATGACACTTGTCACCCTCACACTTCCTCTCCCTTGCAAGTGGCATAGGAAGAGGAAGGAGAAGGTGACAAGTGTCACCTTTTCATTCCTCTAGGCCAAATTAGAAGGCCTATATTGCCTCCTCTTGTTGAGGAGTGTGGGGTTCTTACATTTTAGATTTTCTTTCTATTCTTAGAGTTTCTTTTGGTGAGTTAGAAAAAATTTTTGGAGATTGGAAGATTTGGAGAAGCTTGGAGCTCATCACCAACCATGCTTCCATTTTTAGGGCTTTTGAAGGTAAGCTCCATGGTTATGGCCATTTACCCTTGCATTTTCATTGATGGTGTGTTTGTGGAATTTTGTTGTTGTTGTTTTCTTTTTTATGTGGGTTGGGAGTTTGGTGAGAGCACCTCCATTTGGAGGTAAGGCTCAACTTGTATGGGGTAGGGGAGAGTGAACCTCCTCGAGGTCATCTCCTTATTTTGTGCTACTTATAGCCTTGAGGGATTTTTACTTGGTGTTGAGATCATTTTGATGGCAAGAGTGCCATGACAGTTTTTGAGATATTTGGAGATATGTGTTTTTGGAGGTTTTGGCTTGAGGCCATGAGACATGGTGTTTTGATAATTTTGGTGTGGCCTTTGGAGTAGAGGGATCCATTCCCTACCCCCATCAAACTCATCTTCATAAGTTTTGTTATGTGTTAATCCATGGGTTATTGCGGTGTTGTTTTTGTGTTGATTATTGAGGTGTGCATGCATCCGTGTGTTTCTTACCTCCCTAGCTCAGGGGTGACCCACTTGCAGGTCTACAGTAGGGAGGAGGGCATTTCGTTGTGGCTTGGTTCCCCTTTTGTTGTGTTGTTTATTGCAGGGTTATTGTTGAGAGGAAAAAGAAGTTGGAGGAGCTCCTTCTTGCCTTGGTTGCTTATTTTAGTAGGTTGTGAGAGCCATAGCCTTTAAGGCCTTATTGTAATTTGTTTCAAATCATTATTACTTTTTTTGTGGAGTTGTAAACCTGTTGTGTACCTCATTGTTAATGTTGGGGAAGGAAATTGCTTGTATGAGTATATCCTATTGTTGTGATTGTCTTATATATGATTTACCTTGTTAAATATATTAGTTGTCGAAAAGCTAGCCTAAAGAAAGTGTTCTTGCTGTATTATATGGGATGCCATTGTTGATTTAATATACTGTTGCTTTTAAATACCAAAATGAAGCAAATAATGTTGTCTACATTTTAAAGTTTGTTCTGGATAATAGAGAAAAAAATATATATATAGAGAGATAAGATTGCCATATTCTTTGCTATTGAAAAGAAAGTTACATAGAGAAATTTATTCAATATAAAATATGGCATTCATTCAAACATTACTGTCAGAATAAAACATATTAGTTGGCTTATTATTATTGTTGTTAAAAAAAGGAGAAAAGAAAAATAGTATTCTATGTGCTTATATTTCAAAATGTATTCATTGTTTGTTTATGTTATAAATTTGGTTTATCTTCTAATCAGTAGTTGGGGCATTTTATATATTCTGGTTATAATGTATTTGTGCATCAATGGTGGTATGATCACACAGTATATATATTTTTGAATATAATAATAAACTAAATGATTTATATTTCTGATTTAGATGACAAACTGAATGGTTAGATGTGAATAAAATGCTATATATATATATATATATATATATATATATATATATATATATATATATATATTCTATTGCAACTGTAAGTGAAAAAAAAAACACAGAAATGACAATGTTAGATTAAGCCCTAACTGGTAGGGACAAGTTTTATGTTTTATAAAAGATAAATAAAAAAATAAAAAATAACAAATGACTATGGGCGGCGGCCCAAACCGCCGCCCACATAACTGTTTATGCATGAGGGTGTGGGGAGGGGATGATGCCTCCACCTGCACCCACGGGTGTGGGTGGAGGCATCATCCCTTCCCCACACCCCCCATCTCCTCCTTTAGCCCCGTTATGCATTCTGTCTCCTGTGGGTGCGGGTGGAGGCATCATCCCTTCCCCACACCCCCCATCTCCTCCTTTACCCCCGTTATGCATTCTGTCTCCCTTTCCTTTCGATGGTGAAACTAGACCTTGGGCTGTCAACCCCCTCTTGCCTCCCCACGCCTTCACCTTATCCTTCAGGACACTTTGCCCTCCCCTTGGTGGCGACGGTGTCATTGCTACACCCACCATTGCCTCTACAGAAAACCCACTGAGGTTTCGTGGATCCTTCACCCCCCCTGCATACAAAAAAAAATGAAAACATAGAATAATAAATCAGTTTCTGAGTATAAGCAAATAAACTAGAAATTTATACGATTCCAGTTTTATATGGAAGATTTGCATGTTTATATATATATACACCTGAATGTATATATATATTCTCAAAACAAATACGCGGGTATATTGCAAAACATACCTCTTGAGAGGATCCCATCATGGCAGCCATAAGAAAACAAGACCTCCAACTTGCAGGTAAGTGAGAAAACAATGAAGGCAAGCAAAACAAAAGATAGAATGAAAAGAAACAATAGAAAATGATAGACAATAGGGTTAGGATTTCCTTAAGGGAAACTAATAAAATATTTGTTAGGGCTTCTTAGAAAAAATTAGTATTTTAATTGGATTAGGGAGAAATGAGGATGTGAGATTTAGTTTTATCATTTAATTTAAATTCTCTATTTTTGTTTTTCCCTTGTGCACAGGAAATTTTTATTCCCTCTATTTTATCCTCGGGCCTTTTTAAATTTTTAACTCCGTTGTGATTCATTTAAGTTGTTTTGATTTTATTTGGGGGGTTTGATTTTTTAAATGCCTTGGGGAAATGTATTTTAAGGGGAATGGGTTAAATTGTTTTAAATGGGAAGTGTGTTCCCTTTTTAATTTATTTAATCGGGACATTTATTTCATTTTCCCTAGCGCATTTTAGCCTTTTAATTCGATCAAATTTATTATTATTTTACGGGGAGAGGTATTTTAATCTTTCCCTTTTCTCTATTGTTTTCGAGTTGGTTAATAAATATAATGTCAAAATTATATTTATTATCGGACTTAATTTTAAAATTTATTCTTGGTGTCATTTAATTATTTAATTATTTTAATTTCAAATTTTAAGATTTAATTACAAGGTCAATTTAATTGGCCTTGGCAAGGTATTTAATTTTTATTTTTGATTTTTAAGTTTAATTATTATTATTTTTAATTTTGCTTGAATTCTTGTTGGAGTTTTTATTTTAAAATTTTTATTTCGATTATTGAAAACACGTTATGCTATCAAAATTTTCCTAGATTTTAAGGTGTTAATTTTACGTCATTTTATTGACTTTTTTTTATCACTCCATTTTATCATGTGTCCATTATGCCATTATTTCATATTTATTTATTTGATTTCTTTTTTGTTCTAGAGATAGGGTTTGGTTTCGAATCTAACAAAATCGCCTTCACACCTAGGAAGCTTAGGGTTCAGATTAAACTGTTCTAACCCTAAAGGTAGTATGCTTCGCATCGCTTACCCCCTAGATTGATTTCATCATGTAGGGGACGGCATAGGATAATGTGCATTCCTGAATTATGTTTGACATGTTTACAGCTCATGCCTAATGGCACCGAGCACGCAGACGCGTGTGAGGGGGTTCCTAGGGATAGGTGGTGTCAAATGTGGACATGACATGTCTGTTGTGTGTCGTGACCGCATGGGAAATGTGGGCATGACAAAAAGACCAACCTAATAATCTTATCGACGCAAAGGTAGATCCATTGTCACATACTAAAGCATAAGGAACTCCATACCTAGTTACTATGTTTTTTTCCAAGAACTTGATCACATCCTTAGCATTACATGTCTTACTACTAATATCTTCAGTCCACCTAGTGTAATAATCAGTAATAGTCAACACATACCTGTGGCCTGAAGATAATGGAGGATTGATGGGTCCTATGAAATATATGCCCCATTGAGCAAATGGGTGCATCTCCATCACTGGTTGCAAGGGTTGAGCAGCATACCTTTCTCTATTTGCAGCAACCTGACACATATGACAACATTTGATGTGTTCAGCAATATCTTTAAAAATAGTGGGCCAGTAATACCCTGCTCTGAGGATAGCATGAGTAGTAGCTAAGTGCAATCCATGTGCGGTTCCAAACTTATCATGTAATTATATTAACACCTTGTCTGCTCCTTGCCTTTCTAGGCATCTAAGATATATTCCTTCATAGTTCTTCTTGAAAAGAATTCCTCCTTTTATCATGCATTTTTGTGATCTTATCTTCAAGGCTCTCCTTTGTGAGGCCTATAACTTTGAAGGACATCTTCCAGTAATCAAGATATGCTTGATATCTGAATACCACTCTCCAGTTTCGTTTGTATTTATAACATATTGTTGGCTCATGATGTTAGGATCAATTTTAGATATCATCTGGCTTAGGGCTTGTCCTCTTACTAATTTCATGGGTGTTATGTCCATATCATATTCTTGGAGGATGGTTATCCATTTAGCTCTCTTTTCACCTGGTTCACTTTGCATTAAAAGCATCTTTACTGCTACATCTGGTACTACGGCAATTACCTTACTTCTCAAGATGTAATGTCTAAACTTCTTGACTGCTCGGACCAAAGCAAGTCCTTGTCTTTCAACATCCATATATCTAAGCTCTGCATCCTTGAAAGGACAACTCATGAAATCTATAGGCTTTTCTTCTTTAGCCTCATTTCTTTGTGTTAGTACTGTAGCAAACGTATGCTCTAAAGCAAATGAGTATATGTAAAACTCTTTGGTATAGTCTGGACTAATCAGAACAGGAGCATTAGATATAGCTTTTTTGATATCTTCAAAAGTTTCTCAGGCTTCAGGTGTCCACTTTATTTTAGCATCCTTCTTGAGCATTGCATTCAATGGTCTGACAATCTCTGCAAAACCAGTAATGAATTTTCTAACGAAATTGATCTTACCAAAATAAGATTTGAGCTCTTTCTTACTCCCAGGAAGTTGTATCTTCATGATTGATTCTACTCTCACAGGGTCAATGATGATCCCATTCTCTATTATTAGGTGACCTAATAACTTCCCTGTGGTTACCCCAAATATACATTTCTTAGGGTTTAGGGATATTCCATAATGTTCACACTTCTTTAGTACTTTCCTGAGGTCTTCTACATGATTCCCTCTCTCTTTAGAGAAAACTGTCAAGTAATCCATGTATATGACTATGCATTTACCAATTAACCCCCTAAAGGCTATATCCATTGCTCGCTGAAAGGTGGCCCCAACATTTAGCAAGCCAAAAGGCATACGCCTATAAGCAAATATTCCCCACTTAGTGGTGAATGCAGTCTTCAATCTGTCTATCTTGTCTACCATCACTTGGTTGTAACCTGAAAAACCATCTAAAAATGACATCATCTTTGCACCATTCACTATCTACAAGACCTCATCCAATGAAGGCAAAGGATAATTATCCTTTTTAGAAGATCTATTTAAATTTCTGAAGTCTACACACAACCTAATGTCACCATTCTTCTTCCTTGCAGGGACCAAGTTAGCCACCCATGTAGAATGTCTCACAGGGAATATGATTCTGACATTAAGCAATTTCTTCACTTCTTTAAAAATGATGGGCTCCAACAAAGAATTAACAGGTCTTTATTTTTGTCTAAAGGGCTTGACATCTGGCTTTAATGGTATAGTGTGAGTGATGATTGAGGTATCATAAGTTTTCAACTCATCATATGTCCAGGCAATAACATGAATATAATCTTTAAGTGCTTGGGTTATCCCTGTCATTTCTTCTTCTGTACATACCTTTCCAATCAGGACATTCCTTTTTTCTTCATCACATCCTATGTTGACTAGTGAATATTCTCCTCCATCTACTTTAGGGCGATCTTTCTGTTTCAGCATGTTATCTAAATCAAATTCTCTTTCTAATTCTATCATTCCTTTGGGAATCTTGTTACTGGGCAGCTCCATGATCTCTTCTTCTCCCCAGGTATGATCTTCCACATTTCTTTCATCTATGATTTGTGTATCAAACACATCTCTATTGGATATGAAGTCTAAAATATGTTGGTCATCGTCAAACACCTGAAGGTTAACGACATTATCTGGTACAAAGGGTATTGACACTAATTCAACTGAAAATCTCTTCAAACCAGATATGGATAGTGGCTCCAAAGTACTCGTGGCTTGGGCCAAGGCATCTGCTCTGTGATTTTGTTCTCTAGGGACATGACTGATGTTAAATGCATCAAAATCTTCTATCAAATCCCATACCCTATGTCTATAATTAGACAACATCTTGTAATTACAAGAATATATGCCTCTTACTTGTCTTACTCCCAATTCTAAGTCTCCATAGACATGCATAATCTTTACTTTCTTTCTAAGTGCAAACAATATCCCATGAATCAGAGCTTCATATTCTATCACATTATTTGTGCATGGGAATTGTAATCTATATGCTACCAAGTAGGATTTACCAACTGGATCAATAAGGTCTATTCCTACTCTAGCCTTTTTTTTATTTGGATCTATCAAACCCGAGGATCCATGGCTTATCTTTAGTTAAAGGGTTTTCTGGACCTTCTCTTTTCTTTTTAGCTCTAGCAGCTGTACCACTTGATATCCATCTTAATTTTGGTGTTTCAATCTTCTCAAACTTCACCTTATATGACTGATGTGAAGTTGATATTCCCTTTTCATCCCTATCATCAGAAGGAAGATCTTTTTAACAAGGCATCATCTACTTTTTCAGAATATGTAAACATAATGAGCAAGTAGTCTCTAAATGTGGTGCTTCATGTAACCTGCACCATCCCTTAATTAGAACATCTTGTGGGGAAGTGTGCTGTTGTATCATCTCCTGAATTTGTTTTGATAAAAATTCCTCAAACTTGGTCAAATTACTGTCTCTCTCCTCATCAAATATCTCATAATCTGAGTCAACCAAACAATCAGTTCCTAGGGTGATATTCATGTTACTCTTAGAATTACTCTTGTTGCACACCAATATCTCTTCTATCTTCTGAATAGGACCTTCATCATGATATGTGCTTTCTTCTATTTCTGCAGATAACAGACAAGAATCAGTATCACTGTCACTATCTACAAAACTTACCATGGATGATGATGATGCTTCCTCACTGCATGCTTGTTCCACTTCCATCATATCTAAGCAAGCATCACAAGTCTTTTTAGAATGTGCTTCATCATGCAACCTGCACTATCCCTCAATTAGAACATCTTCAATAGACATTTTTAACAATTGGCAATGTTGCACCTCTTTGGACAAATGCATTTCAAAGTTCTTAAAGTGATCTACTTCTGTCTCATTCTCAGAACTAAAATTAGATTCTATAATTATTCTATCATCCTGAAGATTGTCATTATGAACATGAACATCATACATAAGGATCTCCTCTATCTTGATGGTCTAGGGTCTGATGGTATAGACTTCGGGTTCAACATCTACATACATGATCTCATTGGTTTTATTGTATTCAGTGATCATATGTTTCATGCAAGGTTCAACATCTATCCTTATTTGGTTAGGTATTCCTTTCCAAGGTAACTACATGTGACTAAAATCAGTGGACATGTATCCATTGAGTGTTTTTAACCAATCCTTGTTGAGCAACATCCCATACGTGTCTGGTATATCTACTACCTGGATATCAATGTAGTATTGAATTCTTAGATCTGATGCTAACTGCATATGGATGTGAGTCAATTCTCCCATGACACTCACCTCTGTTTTATCTAACTGTGTTACTTTATTCAATGACTTGACAGGATGTAACCCTAAGGCATTACATATGGATAAAGGCATTACATTAGTAGATGCACCCGAATCTACTAAGCAATTATGCAAATTCTTACTAAACATCCTTATGGTAAGGAGAAAAGGAGGTGACTCAGTTTTATCTCTGTAAAGAGTCATGTGTGAAGTTTCTGCAGCTTGAACAGTGGCTAGGATTTTGTGCTTAACACTAGTATCCTTAGTAGCATGATCTTTATTCAAAGTTTGATTTTAGGTATGATTATCGTCTTTTGGAGCAGGATCATCTAAGGATTTCATGAAGGATTTTTTAATAGATGGGGCTTTGAGTAGTTCTGACAATGACAAGCTGATTTTGATCTTTTTCATTTCATCTGCTAAGTATGTGACCAATTTGTCAGACTCAGAGGACAAATTACCAGTTTTTGGTACTGCATTTTGTGGTGCTAAGTACTGAGCATTAACTTGAGGAAATCTAGGGTTATTGCTTGCCTTAGGATCAGGAGGAGTGTTAAAATTATTTGGAGGAAAGGATGTAGTCAAAGGACCAGTAGGTTGGCTAGAGTTATTCCTTAGGTTGTAGTTATGTCTACCCTGATACTGCTGCTAATAAGCATGCACTTCTTCATGTTCAACTAATGGCTTGTTTTCATCTTCAAATGGAAAAATATAATTAGTTTCAAAAGCCATAGCTGACTCTTCACATGCTAAGGTGTAATTCTCATGAGGTGACATTGTCTGCTGATGAGGATGATTGATGAAACTTTCTAATACAAGAGTCGAATCATATCCATAGGGGACAATTTCATTTCCTTTGACATAAGGTGGATTAGGTGCAGTATTAGATACTTCATCTTGGAATATACTAGTAGTTATCCTAAACTATGGACAATCCAACTCTGCATGAGCATTGTTATTATGTATCCTACATTGGTTTGTAAGGGCTGCCTCTGCCAGGTTCACTCTAGTGGTCTATTTAGGTTCACTAGAAGGCTGATTATCTAGGGGTGATGGCAGAGAACCATTGTTCAGCCTAGTGTCCCACACTCCAGGTTGTCTAGGGGGATTATTGTTACCACTGTTGTTATTATTGTTGTTATTATATCCCCTATCAGGATAACTAGATCTGTCATTGGTGTATCCCCTATTCTGATTTGGTTGAGAATAGAAACTCTGATTCCTCAGATGAGTGATCTCAGTAGTGAGTTTCCTCAGTTGTGATGATACCTCTTTAATTTCTTCTTTTTCTTCCTGGACCTTAGCTACTACGTTCTTTGTTTGGGGTTTAAAGAAAGAGGAGCCATTGTTATTGCTTTTAGTCTGTTCTACCACCTGAGGTACTTGTGTATGTCCTGGATACTGCACCATTTGACCATTTCCATTTGGAGGTGGCATGACACTAAGTAGAGGTACCTGTAAAGGGCTGGGCATTATAGCTGGAGGTATCATAATTCATTGGTCTGTTGTTGAGCAAGATATGTAGGATAAACAAGAAGTGTAGGAAATGCAATATTTGGTGTGGGAGAAGGAATCAACTATTGAGTGACTTTTACGGCTTCCTCAAAAGCTCCTGCCAAGGTTGTGACACCAGGATGTGTTCTCCTGATAAACATAGAAGTTAGGGGATCTAATGTTGAGTAGTATATCCTCCTAGCAGCTTCATCTGCTACAGTATGGGGAGCGACTAGCTTTGAGAGCATCTTTTGGAATCTTGCATTGAAATTGGCAATAGGTTCTCCTTCAAATCTCTTGATTGTGGCAAACAGATGACAATTCATTGAAGGATCTATATGTATTTTGAATCTATCCTTAAAGGCTTTCTCCAAGGCATCCCATGAATGAACTGAACCTTGACCAAGACTGATATACCAATTATATGCCTCCTCCCCTAAGGAAAATGAAAATAATCTGCATACCACATCCTGATGTTCAATTATTGCTCTACAACAGGCCTCCTTGAATGTTCTAATGTGATCATTAGCATCCTGATATGGATGATATTTAGGACAAATCTTGTCAAGATTTTTAGGTAAAGGATTATATACAGTGAAAGTCAGAGGTGACTCTGCAGTAAAGAATGACATTGTGACTGGTGGAGGTTGGATTAGGGGCATGACCGATGGTCCTGTAGGTACTTGCAACCCGATAGGAGTTACTGGAGTGTGTTCTGGGGAAGCTCCTAATGCACTAGAACTAGGGGAATGAGGAATATCTACTATTCTAAGTCTGAATCCCCAGATAGGCAATTCCTTAAAGAGTCCACTAGATCTAGACTTGGTATTTGGCCTGAGAGCCAGGATTTCTACAATTTAAGAAAATTTGGCTTGTTTACTGTAAAGATCAGATACAACACTCATGTAAAGGATGTATTTATGATCAAAATCTAAGACTGACTAGATATTTATGCAATATTTGCAAAAATGATGCAAATATGGGGTGATGTGAGACTTTTGGACATAGGCATCAAGATATCAGGTATCTTAAGTGAATTACTTCAAAGCTTTAGTATGAAGACCTAAAAGAGAACTTATCTTTCGAGGATCACAATGATTGACTGCAAAGCCTAAAATATTTATGCTTGATTTTGAAATCTTTGCGATGGACAAGCATGAACATACTCAAAACAACAAATTTTTACATAAAACTTGAAGTACAAAACTACCTGGATATTACCTTTTCTTCTGTGTCACCGAATCACCCTTAGGCAGACAGGATGGCCCTCCTTCTAGCACCAATTTATGTTGATGATGATTATCAGTCATAACAACATGCATAAAAATTTGCACAACAAACCTTTATTATCTTGTAAAGTACAATCAGCTTAAGATAAGTTAATGACTCCAAGTCTCTGTTGATCAAGTCATGATCATCTGACGTTACTCAGAGGTTGATGTGATATGCTTTTTTCCATTTCAAGGGGTCTTACATTCACCTAGGTGATTAGTATTACACTGTATTCTGTAAATTCACTCCACAGAGAGGTTAATTATATTATATTTCCAAAGATTACTGTGATATTTGTAAGTTTGATGAATTCTTCTAATCATTGATCATTATGAACTTACACATTCTTCTACATTGCATATTTATTTAAATGATGTGTCTATAAGTGGATATTTATGTATTCCTCATGAATATTTATCTATATTTGCATGATATTTATCAATTTGACATGCTTTCATTCAAAATATGCATTGTATTTTCAATTGCCTATGGGATATCTGCATATTTCATGTTTATTTGCTTTTGATTGTATGTTATTTGCAATTATGGAGATGATCTGTAATGAAATTCAGAGAAATTTGAAAGAATACTTCTAATTTTAGTGAACCTTTAGTCATTGAATCACATTCACACAAGATACATTCTTGGAGAGAAGAAATCAAACCATAAGTCACCGAGTTGTTCCACAGCTAGGTATGGTTGATGCTAACTTCAAAGGAACAAGGAATGAAAACAATATATGCAGACTAAAAAGCACTCTAAAGGACGCGGTTAATCAATGCATACATCCAGATTCCAATCATAGATTACTCAAGATTTACAATGATTTGTAATCAAAATAGCTTCTCTTTCATTAAGTATGCAAAACATGTATATTTACAATAACTTTGAAATAACTCCTAAATTCTTCAGCAATCAGATTTCAATTAAGTTTTGAATGAATAAAAGATTGCACCCCTGCACCTTTTATAGAATAAGGTGAGGAGGCAGTTACAATTGACCAAGGGTCAAGATTTATCAATTCAGATCAATGGTTGACAACTCTCCTATGACTTAGTCAACTTTTCTCTTGTGGCACAGGTTGCCAGTTGACAACCATCTATATGACTCACTATTTATAAGTATCACATGCATTTGTTCACTTAGTGATGCATCTACATTTACTCTTCATGTCCTTCTTCTTCATCTTCTTCTTGCTCATCATTCTCTTCATCTTCATCACTTTCATCATCACTATCACTCTGATACACATTCTCTTGTATGTGGACCTTTACTACCATCCTGATATGTTCATATGCCTCCACTATTCTAGCAACCTCTCCCCCGTCTTGGATTTTAGCTTTTTCTATTGCATGTTTATGAGACTGGAACTTAGCCTTGAGAGCTTCCAGTTTACCTTTCCTGCTATTCAATGTCTCATTGTATGTCTCCACTTTAACCTTTATTCTCATAATTCTATTCATTACCTCTTCGGTTAAGTGGGTGAGAGGGTCATCTGCTACAGGATTAAAATTATCATGCAGAGCCTTAATAGCAAAATCTGCATCTTAATTCTCAATTTTACCTTCTATTTTCCCTTCCAAGGCCTCCAAGATTTATGCCTCATATGCCATCATGTTGTGTAGTTTGACACTAATATCCCTGAGTTTGTTGCCTCACTTCTTCAAGACATCACACTCAAACCTGATATCCTCATACCATATACTTGTCAGTAGGGCAATATTATTATCTAATACCTTATTACTTATCAGAATCTGTGAATCAATTCTCTTCATCTCACTTAGAGCAGTCAGGTCCTTTTCCAATTGAAATGACCGTTTTCCTATGTCATTCTGCATTTTGTCTACCTTCCTCTTTAGGCTACTCAAAGAATTCAACCTCTTTAGAGAGGTTATCAATACATCTTTAGCCCCAGTGAGCCCTGAAAACATCCATTTTTCCATCACCATTGCCTCATGTTTCATCAGGTCCAATTTGGTGACCTCCTCTTACGATATGACAGTTAATGGGACTACAGGATCAATTGGTGTATGATCAGGGTTAATTAACCCTTTTATGAAAGAATGCAACTAAGCAATGTGCTCCTTATGTACTTTATTTTTCTCCTTTTCCTTCTTCACCCTTTGGGTTAAACAATCAATAATATCCTTCCCTTCTTGACCTTGATCTTCATTGGCAAAACCCAGATCAACATTTGTGATTTGGAATTCCTCTAGGCTTATTTTGCCTTTTTCTTTTTCAACTGTGGGAAGGGCTATCTGTGCGGTTCTTCTACCTGTGGTAGGATCTCTTTCTATGGAAGATGTTAATCTGGCCTTCCTCCTTGGTTTCATCATGTTCTCAACAAATAAGGTAGAGACATCAAACTTTTGGACTTCTAACACTTGTTCTGTATATATTTCTTTTTCTAGCCGATGAGGTACATCACCTCCTAATTCTTGGTGGCCCTTGTTTATATCATGGGTGTCCAGCTCTCCAGTGCCCATTTCTACCCTTGGTGGAGAAGGCATCTTCTTGATTTCTTCCTCATGTGGTTCCTCATGAGGGGGATCTTGTTGGAGTTCTTCTTGTTGAGGGGTTGCCTTCTGCAAAGGAGGATACTGTGCTTCATTTTGTGCTCCCTCCTTTGGATTTTCATCTTCTTTATTATCCTTCACATCCTATGGCATACTAACTTCTTGGGAGGCCTGTATATTCTATCCTTGAGGATCACCTTGATCTCGGGTCATTTCCTATTCTCCACCCGGTGTATTGATACCTTGTCGCTTAGGGTCTTCCTGACCTGATTTGTCTTCTGTTCTTGGGACTTCGCTAAGTAGCACCTCCTGATCTTATCGGATTTGAATTTAATTATGGTGGGAAGAGGAACATCATGCTGCAGATTCTTCCTTAAAACTTCACCACCTACTCCTCTCAACATGATAGGGACAGCATGGACATCTCCCCTCATGGTTGTTCTTTGTTTCTTAGGCGGTGACATCAATGGCATCCCCCTCCTCTTCTTTCTCGCTATTAGCAAGTCATCATCTTTAGGTTCTTTATTTAATTGTTCCTCTTCCAAGGGGTTTCCCTTTTCCACCTCATGTTGTAGGATCTGGCCTTCCACCTACATCTTTGTAATTTCAACAGTAGGCTTTAAAATTCTTTTAGTTTTTGGTTTTTCTGCTAGAGGCTGCGTCGATGATGTAGATGCCTGAGCCGATGTAGATGCACCTGCAACTGTAGTGGCAATCCTCTCTATTATCACCCCATTTGGTTCATCTTCTTCTTTCTTACCCTTAGGGGGGATCCTCTTTTGTTTTTCTATAGGCAATCTTTCCCCATTGGATTTTCTCTTTTCGGTGAGGAAATCATCGTACTCCTCATCAGACACCTCTTGTCTCTTCTTCTTAGTGTCAAATGTGAGGGCAACGCCCCTTTTCTTTAGTTTGGATATCTCTGCATCCACCCAAGCCTAGGTTATTTGGATCACCCCATTTGTTAGCTGATCTAAGGATATATCCTCCTATTGTGTAAGATCTGGGGCCGATATGGTGTCATTATACACCTTTTTGTCTTCATATTCATTGGACCTGATTTTCCCATCATCCTTACGCAGTTGTGCTAGCACCGAGATATAGTCAAAGGTTTTGATCTGATTCAAGGTGAATCTTTTATA
The DNA here is from genome assembly GCA_027924645.1 of Cunninghamia lanceolata. Lineage (NCBI taxonomy): Eukaryota > Viridiplantae > Streptophyta > Pinopsida > Cupressales > Cupressaceae > Cunninghamia > Cunninghamia lanceolata. The sequence goes on from BSBN01000596.1 coordinate 7,851,691, forward strand.
TTTCCTTCTTCTCACCTCAGCCTCATCATCACAATCGGTCCAAAAGTCCTCTAGATGCTTTTGATGTATTGGTTTTCCTAGTATCTTCTGTATCCTGCCATAAGGATCATATGATCTGGCCAGAGGAAATGGTTGTAGATACATCAGTTTCAACCCACCGATGACATGCTTTATACTCTCTGAATCTGGGCACATGTACCAGCCCATGGATACTAGAAACAAAACTGGACGTATCTTCTTATGTGCCTTATAGGCTTCAACTATTGTAGATACCTACCTGACAAATTCCATCAAGACAACCCAATTAGTGGGGTATCTTGGCAACATAAGAGGATGTCCCTCAAATCCCTTGATTCTAATATACGAGAAAGTGGCAAATTGGATAAACCATGCTCCATGCCGATAGATAATTTCTTGAGATTCCATGCTCAGCCTTTTGGTCCTATCCTCCTCCATAGTTCTAACCAGATGCATGGAGAATGCATCATTTACCAGTTTATAGTCCAAGAGGTATACCTTCCTCTGCAATTGGGGATAATGATCCCATATGTGTGCATCATCAGCATCACCACCAGCCTTACCCACTGTTTTCAAAGCATCAAATGTTCCTTTATATGCACAAAAGTACACCACATATGAAGTCATGTAAAATAAACATGTTTGTCCTCCCAAGTTCCTCATTCCCTCATCTAATGAGTCACTGATGATCTTAGCCCATAGGGGCTGGTTGTCTGCATATAAGACCATCTAGATGATCCCAAACATCCAATTCTCAAAATTTCTAGCATGAGGCCTGCCAGTCATCCTCCTTAGCAGAGCAATCATATATTTGTACTCATCATCAAAATCAAACTTGTACAAATGTACGGGTAGCTTGGTTGAGGTGATGTATGTACTACTCTTTGATCTCCATTGGTACATCCTCTTCCTCACATTTTTCTTGGTATTATTATACTCTGTTTCCAATTTACGCAGGTCCACATTCACTATCTTTTTCCCAACTGGCAAATTGAACATGGCGGTAATGCCCTTGACTGAAAAGTCTGCATATATCCTTCCATGCTTCTCTACCCACCTGGTTTCAGGGTTGTAATTTCTTGCGCACTCCACTACAAATTTCGGAGCATCCATAGCATAGGGAAAACTAGCTGCATGCCACATACCTAAGACAAACACCCCATCTAGAATGGGATTATCCTTATCCTTGTATAATCTTGTCGACCATACTGCCAGATCCATATCCCCCTGGTGTGTATCACCAATGACTCCGTACTTGAATTGTACTCCCTCAGGTTTCACAAACATGGGCTTGATGAACTCCGCCTTAGACCTATTTCTCCTAAGATCTACCATGGATTCCTACAATAAACATGATATATTTACCCTACAGTGTCCATATGCATTCTTACAACATCATGTACCTCTATCATGTATATTCTGTATATTACCCCCAACTTTACCCTTCTACGTATTATCACAAGACCATACCCTAGTAAAGACAAAAATCTACCTGGAATTATAGAAAACGAAAAAGGGAGGGTTTACAGTTACTTACCTGATAGTGCTTTCTTTTGGATTAGATGAGTGATTACAGGAAAAGACTATAAATGCGCAAGATCACCCATTCTGTTATGTTGAAGGATATGATCCGTTGACAGGTAGCTATTGAGGGTTTGACTTCAGAGCTCTATAATTTCTTGATTTATCGCAAGGTGAATGAAAATGACCTTCGAATTTTACCTTTAAAATAGATCAATAGCACAGATTAGGGTAAAAATGCGTTGTCTCAATTAAATCTGTTGATCATCTACATGGAATCTGTAGATGTCGCCAAGTGTTCAATTTGTATTTGTAATTGACGGGAGCTCATCTACTGCATTTAATTGCATTTAATGTTAAAAAGGGGGGTGATCTTAGAAAGATCAGGGGATGTTCAGAAATATGACCCCTCCAGATAATATGACCCCCTTGCTTTTGCGTGGGATAACTGAGTGCAAAGAATCAGGTGATATGGTCAGCATTTGACCATGTGCATATTGGGTCACGAAACTAAGATCAGGGGTATCTAAAATATGACCCCCCTTTTCTTTGAAAAACGATTGGGGTGACATCATCATGTCAACGAAATCATTTAATTATCATGTTTTAATGACATCATCGTCATATTAAGGAATATGACAGATATTGGATATATACCCCCCTCGTGGTTTAGATGGAACGATGATGTCATCATCAGGGTGATTTCTTTCATTCATCAGAATCGGATGACGTCACCATCATATTGACATAGGGTGATATTTGCGATGAGGGTGATATTCGTAAGATGATTGATGTTCGAAATATGACCCCCCTACAGGATATGTGAAATCCTTCGATAGGTATATATCGGCTCTTATTTAAATTTGACGTTTGCGCATCGCACACCTGGTGATTATTGGGTGATGATCCTATATCTGGGTGATCTTATCAAATATGAGTGATGTTAGAAATATGACCCCCCGCTCGTGATATCAGGTTTGACTAAACTTTGACTCAACATAACTTTCTTCCCTTAGACAATTTTGGGGTGATCTAAAAGACAAACCTGCTTGGAATTTTGTGTACTTTCCAACCATGAAGTTAATAATAAGAATCCCTATCTTTGATAACTGACTTCATTATAGTGGCAAATCCACCCTCTTACAAGGTTACATGCATGATTGATTTTACCAAACCGCCCAAAGCAGAAAACAAACAAGCCACAAGCAGAAAGAAAGGTTAGGTCCCTGTTTTGTCAAGGCAAAATGGGGCGTGTTGTGTAACCACACAACAGGTTTAGAGGTGCATCCCTTGGATCTTTGGCATGGGATTTATGGGGGCATTTCTTGGATATGATTGTAGAGGGAGCCTCCCTTGGGACAACATTTTCCCTCTTTCTTTGTGTTAGTTTTGGGTGATAAGGGTTTCATTCTCCCTTCCTTGTGCTTAAATTTCTTGTATTTATATCATGCCAACCTTAAGTGGGTACAATAGATTTTCATTCTATAGGAAATATTGTTTGTATGGATTGTTGAATTGATGGAAATCAATTCAAAAATCCTCATTGCATTCATTTGAAAGAATTGCATTTTATGTTGAAGCTATGGCAATTTTTTTATAAAAATTTTTCTATGTGATTGAAAAGGAATGTTTTTATTGCCCTTGGGTTTAAAAGGGTATGCTTACATTTTTGAAATTTTACATTTGGGAATTTGACAAAAATTGCATTGAAATCCCCAAGGTGGAAAAAGATTGTATGTGCTTTGACTATGAGAATAAATTTTTGCAATTGTGGGAATTCGGATTAGTGTTTGAGTACTTGGTCCAAACCATCTTTTAACAAAATTCATAACAAGGGAGTTATGCCCTATTGGTCATAATGTGTCTACTTGTTGTCCTTTCCTTATAAAGTTTCCTACAACAATCCAAACTAAACATTTCTCCTTAGTCCCTTGCTGGAGTGCATGAGGATGCTTGGACTTTAAATTCCAAGGGGGTTACCCGATGAGTCTGGGAGTGGAGATGGATCCTATACGTTGCAAGTGTAGTTTAGACTCTGAAGGCTGAACTACAAATTGCAAGTTAGACTCCAAAGTTTGAGGTCTTCCAAGTTTGGCTAGGAAGTTCGAGTGGGCTTTGTAGGTTGTACGTTGTGGGATAGATGCCGAAGTCCAAGCCATTGGAGACTGTGAAATTTGGATTGTGGAGTTTGAATTTATATAGATTTCTCCATGAATTCCGAACCAGTATGATTTGGTCTTTGTCTCCCCACACTTCAAGATGCTTGAGACATGGTTTATTAAATAGTTATAATAAAAATAAAGTAAACAATGCAAATAAAATAAATAGTTCTATTAAAAATAAAGTAAACAAATAAAAAAATTAAAAAAAATCTTAAATAGTTTTAAAGTAAAAAAAAAAACTCTTATATAAAAAAAAATAACTCGACTAATATTTGTGAATATTATATAGATATATTTAAGTTATCTATACTAGTTTTTTTTAGATACTTTGGGGGTATCCCCACGATCCAGTCCAACGATTCCCTATGCACCTTGCCTTGGACTTACATATTGCCGAGTTTTGGGGCATAGTAGGGGCGAGCGGAGGCGAGACTAGTTCCCCAGGGATCAACCACATTGCATCGGTTTAATCTGGGTAGAGTGAATCAACCTCGGGACCTATATGGGACGAACCCAAAGCCCTTAGCCAACTACGCTACATGTGTGGGCTTCTATACTAGTTTTATTTTATCTACATTGTGTCATTTTAGTTTTGTAGTTTTGTATGTGACTTTTAATTTTATTTTTGGAAAAGTTACCATTATTATTTGGGTCATTTTTTTGTTTTGTTTTATTTCAAAAATTATTAAATATTATATACATATATATAATTTTTTAATTATGTCCACTCTAATTTAAATATTGTAATTTTAATTCTTTTTAAATATATGTAAGAGATACTAACCACACACTTGTTACTATCATTATCATCATCAACATCAAATGAGAATGGCACATCTCAAATCTCCATGATCACATCTTCAATCACTTTAACTATTGCACGGTCAAATTGGCAATGGCACATGTAAATTTACTTTATTTTTTAATGTGAGAATCATTTTTAGTAGGAAGGGAGGTGTTTGAAAGCATACACTTTGCTAACCCTCCCACTCCTTCAAGTGGGAGATTAATGAAACATCACATATTAGATGATATTATTTAATTCTCTTTAAATATATGTATACTAACCACACACTTGTTACTATCATTATCATCATCAACATCAAATGAAAATGGCACATCTCAAATCTCCATGATCACATCTTAAATCACTTTAACTATTAGAGGTTCAAAGTGGAAATGATACATGTAAGTTTACATTAATTTATCAATGTGTGAATCATTTTTAGTAGGAAGTGAGGTATTTGAAAGCATACACTTTGCTAACCCTCCCAATCTTTAAGCGGTGATAGATGATATTGGGTGGGAGATTAATGAAACATCACACATTAGATGATATTAGGTGGGAGATTAATGAAACATCACACATTAGATGATATTAGGTGGGCACTCAGAAGTCAAGGCCGTAATTAAAACTGGCAAATGTGTAGAGGCATTAAATAAGGTAATTTTCAAATCGAATTTGGAAAAGAAGACCTGCCAACATGTAATTAATACAAACATAACAAAACTGAATCACCGTGCAAAACTCTCTTCATTTCCATTTAATGTAATTAAGTGCGGAGTGGATTCGGTGTTAATTCACGCCCTCTGTTTATATGCGTGTTAATTGAAACGTGGTAAGCAACACAACCAAGCAGACCCTTACATTTAAAAAAAAACAACGATATTTCAATTTGCAAAGTAAAGTGCTTTAGTGTAATATTTATTTTTCAATTTTTATTAATGGTCCTTAGAAGTAGATGTTCTAACAAGAAAGCTTTTAAAAAATAATCTACAGGTTTGGTACCATTCACTAAAGTACTAAGGAATTTATTTTTTTACATCATGTACCAAAAACATTAAATTTTTTTTTAATATGTTACTGGTTTACTCGGTTTTGTCACGATGATTCCTTATTACATATTAGATCGGTCACACCTTTGCTATAAATAAGCGCTGCCGAAGCATGGTAGGCATCAGTTGAGTCTTTTGTCTTTAGAGTTGGTATGCAAGTCTCAAGTATGCTATGTTCTTGCGCTTAGAGCGATCTTGAACATTAGAAATAAATTTGCATATAAGTTATAATCTGTAATCTGTATTTCAGTTAATAGATAGAAGCCATAACCATCCGGCCACTAGCCTCTGTCATTTGTTTCATCCTTTGTCTCAAGTATGCTCTATTCTTGTGCTTAGAGTGATCTTGAACATCAGAAAGAAATTTGCATATAAGTTATAATCTGTAATCTATATTTCAGTTAATAGATAGAAACCGTAACCATTCGGCCACCGACCTTCGCCACTATTTGTTTCATCCTTTGTTCATCCTTTGTCTATTTATATGTAAATATTCTTGACATAAATATTGGTATCAGAGCTAGGTTCTGTCTTAGTCATTGAAGTTAGGTATTTTGGGTTGTTTCTGAAGAGTCGAAGTATTCCGAGACTGTTGGGTTCTCCTTTAAACGTTGAGATTTTGAGTCTAAATGGCAAAGAATATATTATTGAATATGCTAGTGGCATATTTCTGGAAGATGTTATGAAATGGATCTCCTCGGACAAAGAAACTTTTGGGGTCATTAAATGTCTCAAAAAAATTTGTTGTAAGCTAATGCACCTTAAACATTTTATTATTAGAACAGATTGCAGCAGGTTTCTCACTTTCAAAGAGAAAGATCATGGAAGAAAGGACAAGCACGGAAAATATGTCAAATGGCAAGCCTATCTAAATTAGTATAATTATGAAGCTCAGCATATTGCAAGGGAAAAGAATGTTGTTGCATAAGGTAAATTTTCTAAGATCTTGGGATGGTTGGTATTAGTCAGGGAATAAAGTACTTGTATTTGCACAAAAGTGTACTTAAACTTCCCAAACATGTTTAATCCATATAGGGAAGAGAATACCCCCCAACAATCAAGAGAACCATGCTTAGCTTCAGATCATCCTCGGTCACAGGCAACAATTGTCAGATTAGGATAGTATGCAAAATAGACTAAGTTTTTCGTTAGTTGAGAAGGGCTGGATAGTTGACAGGCATGCTCATACTGGACTTGTCTTCTATCACAGAGAGCAAGATAAGATGTACAAGATACCAATATTTATGTCAAGAATATTTAGATATAAATAGACAAAGGATGAACAAAGGATGAAACAAACAACGACGGAGGCTGGTGGCCAAATGGTTATGGCTTCTATCTATTAACTGAAATACAGATTATAAATTATAACTTATATGCAAATTTCTTTCTATTTTACAAAGGTGTTCAGGACAGAATTCATCAAGAAACATTGAACTGGATCATCTTGTACTTGAACTTGAATGCCTTGAGCATTAGTTTCTATATGAAATTTATGGTATACTGCAACATCCTTTTCAGCATCAGATTTTGCATGCCACAAATTATATGTAATTCCCCACAAATATTGAACAACTAGCTTAACAATGTCTTCTTTAGAGAGACGAGCAATGTCTCCAACAATACAAAAAGTGTTGACCCAGGCTTCAATATAAGGAAGGGGATCTCTTATGTGATCAATATTAAGGTACCAAGGCTAGACTAGAAAAGATCCTTGCATCATGAGTATAGATGGTTTATCAGTTCTTTTAAGGACTTTCTTATGTGGAATAACTTTGTTATGAGGGATTGAAGAAGAGGATGGTATTAGGGCAGTACTTGGTTTGGATTTCTTCTCCTCTATAACTAACCAATCAAAGGCCTTGGAGAGATCTTCTAGCTTGGTATCAACTATATCAAACCTAGAAATAATAGGGGAAAATTCATCATCTATTTTATGCAGGTTATTCAAGGTCTGATCAACTTTGGTAACTAGATCTGGGAAAACCTTTTCCTATTGAGATAATAAATCATGGGTGCTAGTAGCATAATTTCCTACAGTTGTTAGATTTTTATCTATAGTATTTACAACTTCTTTAATATGTAAAACATCTGTACACAGATCATCTATGTTTTCTTGAAGATGGTCACAGAACTAGGCAACATAATTTCTATGTTTATAATCATTAGTAGGCTCCTTTTCATCCGGCTTAGAAGGCTGGAAAGCATATTTGAACAATGAAACATATCCATAGTCTATTTTGTATGACCCTCTTAGAGGAGGCCAATGTCCTTTATATAAAGAAACTTTAGCTTCTTTATACCATTGTAATGTTTCAGCACAAGGAAGTGTCTGAACCATTCCACAAAAAGGGTGTTCATGCATAGCTCTTTTCCCCTTTTCTTTGGTTTTAGCTTTTCTTGCAGGATCTGGACCCTTTTTTATGGGATCTTCTTCAACTTCTACAAATAGTTGTGCTTTTCTTCAGCTAGAAGAAGAACTAAATGAAGAATGAGCTGAATGAAGTGAATGTTCAAAGGGATTTGTATTAGATCGATATTTATTAGGCAGGCTAATGGGAAGAATAATAATTTGGTTTCCATGAACAATATGGATTGGTTTAGTGGCTTCAAGAAGCTTAGGAGAAACATTATGCATCCAGTCTAGTTTGCATCCTACAGGGATCTCAATGCTATTGACATGGCCTTTCTATAACTAGGTTTCACCATTAAGAACCCTTGCATAAGGTAAATTTTCTAAGATCTTGGGATGGTCGGTATTAGTCATGGAATAAAGTACTTGTTTTTGCACATAAGCATGCTTAAACTTTCCAAACATGTTTAATTCATATAGGGAAGAGAATACCCCCAATAGTCAAGAGAACCATGCTTAACTTCAAATCATCCTTGGTCACAGGCAGGAAATGTCAGATTAGGATAGTATGCAAAACAGACTGAGTTTTTCGTCAGTAGAGAAAGGCTAGATAGTTGATAGGGATGATCATACTAGACTTGTCTTCTATCACAGAGAGCAAGATAAGATACAGGTTGTATATACACATGATCTAATGTAGACTAAAATGGCACCAAAATGGACAAAATTGACGTCTTTGTGTTGGTGGATATATTTTATTTCTTCTTTGGGGAAAACAAACAACATTTTAGTCTAAAAGGTCTAAGATGGATCATATTCTAAGGTAAGTTCAACAACCTTCATGTGAGGAATAAAAAATTACTTGAAGTTGGATTTAGAAATTAGATTCTTTAGAGGATTTAAGTATAAGGCACTTTTCTTATAGACACTATCTACTTTCAAAACATGAGGTTTGTCTGTATTTACAAATCCTATGATAACTTTTTCAGTAGTGTTGATTTATGTAACATCCTCAATCTGCAACTTTGCTTCAGCTGGTTGCACAATAGGTATCTCATATAGGCCTTCCATGCTTGCTTCGTTCACATGTTCAATACCATTGTGGGAACTAGAGAAGCGGTGAAATTCAACCATGGTTTGGGTAAGAGTTGTAGGTTAATCTGAAAGAGTCTTAAAAAGGGGTTTTAAGAGAGCAATAATCACAAGACAACAACACTAGATATTGACAAAATCATAAGACAGACTAAAAATTTTAACCTTTAAAGGAGAACTCGACAATGTCGAAACACTTCAACTCTTCAGAAACAACTCAAAATACCTAACTTCAATTACTAATACATAACCTAGGCTTTGATACCAATATTTATGTCAAGAATATTTACATATAAATAGACAAAGGATGAACAAAGGATGAAACAAACGGTGGAGGCTGGTGACCAAATGGTTACAGCTTCTATCTATTAACTAAAACACAGATTACAGATTATAACTTATATGCAAATTTCTTTCTAATGTTCAAGATCACTCTAAGCGTAAGATCAAGTCTACATACTTGAGACTTGCATACAAACTCTAAAGACAGAAGATTGGTGGATCTATAGCATGGAAGCTACAAGACCTGCAGGTCCCTCTAAGCATTATGATGGTGGGCTCTTAAACCCTTTGCCCCATTTTTTAATTTTTCTCTATCCATCATAATATACGATCCCAAACTTGTTGGAAATAGCCACAAATTTGGAAAATATTACATGTTCTTGTGTTGCCTAAAATCAATCCAAATAATATGTGAATTAATTAGACTTGGGACAACACATGCATTGCACCTTTGCTCAAGGAATAAGTTGAGTCATTCCTCTTCTGGGAAAAGTCAGCTAAGAGTTGGCACGTACCTAAAAAATTTCAAAACAGTCCCAAGTTTTATTATCATGTCCAATATTATCTCCATTTGAACATAACTAAAAATAGGCACTAAGTCAATAAATATGTAACCATCTCACAATAATTAGTTTGCAATGCAAATAATTCAATAAAACATAATAACAAGTTTCATAAAATTGATGCTAAAGTTTAAATTTTGATTTTCATTAATTGGAATAGAATAGAAAAGTAGTTATCTTTGCTTGAATAAAGATAGTGTGTCCATTCAAATAGAATCACAATTTCCAAGGCTAATGAATACTATTCAAATAGACCAAACAATAATAAAATCTCAAAAGTTAATGTGGAGATGAAATTATGCAAAATAAACATTATTAATTTCATGGTAGCATAAGAGATACAACTCTCTAACTTCACATTGAAAAATACAGGAAAGCAATATTTCCAAATGAATTAGTATGTCAAAACTTATTCTAAATAAGAACCACGTAAATCAGCTTGCAACACATATGGTAGGATAAAACATAACAATATTTTGCATTTTGAAATACAATCATAGAAGGACTAACTATTACCTTCATTTTACCTTACACTCATCTCAAATTTTACTTGTTTTTCTCATGTAACCTATGCCCTTGTCAAATTGTGATTTTTGCAAAACTAGATAAAAACATTAGTCTCTCAAAATAAAATAATTATGTTAGCTATCTGATGCATGAAATAGAAAATAAATAAGATCTAAGGGCCAGACCTAGGCCTCAGGGGCTTATATAAAATGGCATTGACTACATAACACAATCAAAGGCTTCATAATTTGCCTATGTAGACACCTGAAATTCACCTTACTTCCCAGCTTAATTATCCATTTTTTATACTTACACATTAACTAAATAATTTTAATTATTTAATTAAATTCATCTATCTTTATCAAAATCGTTATTCTTCTACATTAATTAAATAATTATTAATTATTTAATTTTAAGTTAATTTTCCCTATCTTCCTAGCATTAATTAAATAATTTACAATTATTTAATTAATCCCTTATTCTTTTCTAATATTCTTTAAATAATTTATAATTATTTAATTAATTAAATAAAAAATCCAATATTAATTAAATAAATTAAATATTTATTTAATTAATTCGAATTACATCTTCTTCTCGATTTCTTTCCAAAATTGAACTCATGTGTATCTATTAATTAAATTAATTAGATAAATTCATTAATTATCCTCTCATCTTTTTTCAGGATTTATTTCCTTTTTAAAACTAAAATTGAATCCTTTCTATCTTTACAAATCCTATCTTATCTTGTCAATTTATTTCATCTTTGACCAAATAAAGAAAAAATTAAAACCTTATTCCTCCATCACCAAAAATTTATAAATAAAGCCTCCTCCAAATAAATAAGGGATTCATTTTTTATGCAAACTTGCTTTGTCGAATTGAGCTCTCATCACGTCATTGCAACCAAGATTATGCTTTAGTCTCTTGAGCAATCCACATTTCAAAATGCCAAGGGATAAATATCGTTTGTGGTAATTTGTATTGTTGTTTACTTTGGGTTTCTTACACATTTTGATTATCTATTGTGTTATGTAGGTATTGGATTAATATTATTACATTCTTATTTACTTTCTAAAATCTAGCATATACATTTTGACATGCCCAGTGATCTAACCCATTTTTTTGCAAGTGTTTTTGAGGCTTGTTGTTGTAGATTTATGTCTTCTTTGACAAAATCTGGGAATCAACTTTTGTAGACAGCCTCCTACGCTAAAATCAACCCTGCCATTGAGTCTCGGAGGCCTCGTAGGTGAAAATGATATAAAACACATCTACTTTTTGTTACAATAATTTTTTTGATTTTTTTAAAATTTTGACCCCCTCATAGGCCGTATCATACGGATTTGTATAGACCCATACAACCGCCTATGTAGGCAAGCAATAGGCACTTTAGGCAATTTTTTAAAAATAATAATAATAATAACTATTATCATATTTTAACCCAAGCCAAAATAGCCCAAAAATCCCACCTTATTCCATCAAAATTTTCCAATCTAAGAAAGCCTAAATGGAAGAGGGTCTCCCTTCAAAAATCCCAAAAATTCTAAACATTTTTCCTCTATCTTTTTCCTTAGTAAGAAAAATTTGAAGTTGAATCTTTGGTTCACCAATCAGCAGGTTCATTGATTGGCCAGTTTGCTGGCTAAAGGAGACAACGGGAGGGCAGAATTGTCTAAGGCAAAAGAATGCAAAGTAGACTTTTGTTGGCAAACTCAGTAGTTCATGAACTCAAAGGTTTGTCGATGGGCAGGTTTGCTGATGGGTAGGTTTGCCAATGGACCAATTCATTGATAGAGAAAAGTTTCAATCGCAAGGAAAAAGAGATGAAAATAAGTCTTAGTTGACAAATTTTGAGTTCGACAAACTCAAAGTTTGCCGATCAGCAAGTTCATTGATCGATGAAATCACTGACTAAAGTGGCAAAAGAGGAAGGAAGAGGTTACAAGAAAGATGATAGTCGACCAAAGACAAAGGAAAGGGAAGTTGATCACTTGGTTGGTAAATTCATGAAATGGTGAAAATACTGACAGGTTCATGGTTTTCCAAATTCATCGATAAGGCGAAAAGCCGACAAAGGAATGCGAAGGAAAGAAGCTGGTGACCAAAGCACAAAAATAAAAAGCGAAGAAATTTTGTGAGAAAAATGATTTTTCAATAAGGGGAGAATGAGGCAAAAGATCAAAGAGGAGAATTCAAGAAATTGGTAAAAACACAAACTCACTGATCAGTTTGCAATTTCTAAAGTTCACCGAAATGAGATTTTGCTGACCAAAGGGAGATAGAGAAAGGAAATCAAAAGCGATAAGGAGAGGAGTTTGTTAGAAGGCAAATTCGTTGGTAATGGAGAATATCAAAGCGCCAAGGGAAGAATTGAAAAATAAAACATTTTAAAGTGTTGTAAAAGCTTGCAGGATGCGATTTCCTAAAATCACACCATTGTTGCAGAACAAATTAATACCTGAAGGACAATTTTGTGGATCAATCAGATTCAAGTTGTTGAAATAGTTAAAATCTTCACTATGCTTGTACGCAGGAGGGAGAGAATGGACTTGTAGGTACCATGGAAGGATTTTAGACCTTCCTTCTTCAATGTGCTTGATACCCATGTGTGTAGGCAATCTTCTTCTATATCTTTGCAGACCTATCAAGAGATGGTTGTTGTCCAACTTTGTAGGATTTCCTGATGGGCCATGGGCTAAATTAAATGTAGTGTGGGCACCTGGGAAAAGTGGTTGACCAAAATTCAACACATATAGTTGCTCAACGATTTGAAAAGCTATATATACATGTAAAAAGATGTAATTCTTGTTACCCATTCTTCTGGGTCATTCCACGGGAAAGGGGAGTTTGTTACAGTTTTAGACCTTGTAATGCATTACAAGAACCAGTCGGATGTGATACATCATGCTTGAAGCTGACCCTTTGATGTCTCCGATTGTGGTTCATATATGAATGTAATTGGTTATTTTGTGTTTACTTCTCCTATAACAAATTGTCCTTCTGTAATGGCTATTTAGCCTTCATGATCAATTTACAATCACTGATATTTTGCCTCTCTTATGCTTTTACTCTGTGTTTATTTGAAATCTATAAGTTCATTCTATGGATAAAATGGTTCCTCCTACAGTTACAATTTTCTAGTTCAAACCTCTACAAAAGTTGTATGTCTGTGTGAGTCTATGTCAGTATTTGAGACCAAGTTTGTGTTATGTCAGTCCCAGCTAACACTCTAAATCTAGTGCATCACCTCTTTTAAATTTTAGTTTCTTCTTCCCTTTTTCCCTATGAGCATTAGCATTAGATTTAGCTATCATTCTCTGAGCCTTAAGCTCAAAAAGAGGAACCAACCTTCTCTAGAGCTTTGGTTTCAATTGCAAGGTCCCACAACTTGAGACCAATCCCATGTTTCACTGAATTTGTTGGAACTGCCAAAAGCTTCAACAATAGGGTGCAAATTCAAGTGACAACAATTTCTGGCATGCTCGGTGGGACCAGTTTGACGATATTTATCATCCATTGAAGGATTTGGTGTGTTCTTTAGTGTATCTTGCCATTTGGGGTAGCATTCAACAAGCACCATGGTGACTCTATTGGACAAATCTACTTGTGTAGCTAGTTCAAGTGCTTAAAGAACTTCAAGGATCAGCATTTTGGTGATATTCTTGGGCTAACTTGCTTTTAGAAGCATCTCAATCACCTAACGACTCTCTAGAATGAGCTTATTTTTCTAAAAAGTAGACCTGTTTGCTCTTATTTCATGATTGTTTGAATTATTTTTAACTTTTAATGCTCCATTATGTCAAACTATTATGGAAGTTATGGTTATTCCCCTCCTCCTGGTCAAAACACAAGTCATTGGCCTCCATACCAGCAATTTCAAGCCCAAAGTGCCTTTGTTTTATGCCATATACACCCACTACACAATATCAGCATCCTCATTATGCTTGCCTCCCACCCACCCCTACTCAGTCTTCTTGTTAGTCTAACAATGTTTATTCTCAAAGCCAAGAAGACTACCTTTCTCCTAATCAATATAGCTACCATTCTAGTCAATCCCAAAATCTTGACAATGTTGATGTCAATGAGTTCAATGGTCTCGCGCATAAGCTTCTAGAGCTTAGGGAACATTTGGATGACATTAAAAGAAATATGGGGTATAATCAATCACAGGAAGCCTTTAATTTTAACATCAGAAATGAAGGTGATGTGATGGAGATACTCCTAGGTTTCCAATGGGAGTGGGATGAATTTAAAAGAATGATGGAGTATGACAAACAACAAGAGAAGCTTGCTTATCAGGCTCATCTTCAACAACAAAGAATGTACCTTGATCTATTCATGCCATATCTTTCACGTATGTTGTAACTTGGAAAGCAGGCCTATGACCCCATGATTGTAGCCCGCATGTTGCCAGTATTTAAGCATTGTGATTGTTTGATATATTGAGCACATAAATCTTCCATTGCATTATGTTATTGTGTTGCTTTTGTTGTGTTTAAACTAGCTACATGGTTGGACAGTTAATTCTTTGGACTTTCCTTCCATGAATGCACCAAGCTCATCCTTCAGGTACATTCTCTGAAATGATATCTTTGTATTTTGTCAACAACTCAATTATTTCCTCTGGCGGTGGTTCTTTTTCATTTGCAGTAGCGGTTTCTACACTTTGGGTGCCACACTTCTTTGGAATCAATGCAAAATACATATTCTTATGTCTCAATCCATCTAAAAATTTCCTTCCATCCACTAAACAGATTCTAGCATTTCCACATACTTCACTTTTAGGTTCATCTTCCAAAGCTATCAAGATATGTTTCTTCCCATTTGATGTTATAGTATAAGTATTCTTTCTTCCATCATGTATTTATTTTCTATCATATTGCCATGGTCTTCCCAACAATATATGACATACATCCATTGGCATAATATCACACAATATCTCATCAACATAAGAGCCTATATGGAATTTCACCAAACATTGTTCACTCACTAGTACCTTGTTCTCATCTTGAATCCTTGTTATCCTGTAGGGCTTCGGATGTTTCAGTATCTCTAGATTTAGCTTTGTCACCATCTCCTCTGAAACCAAATTATCAGTACTACCACTATCAACAATAACCTTACAACATTTACCTCTTGATTTGCATCTTGTCTGGAACAAAATTTTTCTTTGTGGTGGCTCCTTAGTTGTTTCTACTTGAAATAAAGCTCTCCTCATGGCTAATGACTCTCCTTTCTTCAGTTTTTTCATTGAACTAGGTGACCCAATTGGTTCTTCTTCTGCATAAGTTGCTCTTGCACTATTCTCTATCCTTTTGTTGGTACTCCCTTGATGACATTCAGATGCTCTGTGTCCTTCACCTCCACACTTGAAACAAGTTCCCCTAAATGATCTCTTATCAAATCCTCTTTCATCTCTCTGGTATTCTTTGTTGTGGTAAGAATTATGACTTTCTCTATTACTACGATAAAAATTTCTAGCATCTCTCCCTCTGTAGTATGAATTATTGTCCTTTTCTTCTTTCCAATATGGGTTTCTCTCCTTGTTTTTCTCCACATATGGTCTTTCTCCTCCAGAATGTGTTCTACCTCTCTAGAATTTTCCACCTCTACCTCTTTGTCTTTGCTCATGTCTCTTATTTAGCTTATCTTCAACCTTCAACGCAAACTGATATGCTTCTTTTACTATTGTCATCCTCACCAAACTTAGTTCTTCTTGAATGTTTATCCTCAATCCATTTATGTACCATGTCACCTTCTCCTTTCTTGCTTCACTATGCCCAGTCCTAATAATCATCTTATGAAATTCCTTAGTGTACTCTGTTGGGTTGAAATATTGGTCCTTCCTTTTATAATGTTTCTATATGTTTTTAAAGACCTTTTCACATAATTCTGCAAGAACCTTATAGACATTACCTTTATTATATGTTTTTTCACATATACCTCTTAGAGACTTTAAACCTATACTAATAAATGGAATATGGTGGTTATATTATCAAGTGGATGATTTAAATTATTGATATTCATGTAATATAGATAGGATTTCATAAGTTTAATATGAGAAGTTATTTTGTGTATATATGTTGGATAATTAACCTTGTGCAACAAAGACATAGCATCTGGGAAGGAGTAAATGTAGGAGAGTGCAAAACAGGGGAATTGATTAAAGTGCAGTCCAAGTGCCAAAAGTGAAGATTGATGGAGATGAATGTGGTCATCATGGAAAAATAAATGCAAGAGAAGAAGAAGATTTGTTCTAGATGTCTAACTACATCTTATGTATTTTCATTCATGATCCGTTGTATGGGATTTCTGTTCAAATAGGACTCTATTTCCTTTGTTCTAGATAATTAATAATTTGATTTCAAAACTATATCCTGATATCCAGGGATGAATTGATGATCACAGTTAGTTAGAAGACCGCATACAACTCTCCCTCTTTTGTATAAGTTAGGGGATGAGTTCGTTGATTAGTTAGTTGTTATTGTCACTTTCTATCTATATAGCCATTACTCTATTTTTACAGTTATGAGTTATTCTAGACATGTTTTGATTTTGAATAAAATCTGAAGAAGATTCTGTCCTTTATATGAATTGAACTCAACTGCATGTCATGGAAAATATGTGAATATCTTAAGTAGATTTAGTTTCCAGAAGAAGTGAGATAGTTCCCTGAGTTGGCCACTCAAGGTACTAACTCTAAATTTATATATTTACTTATTTATTTGTGCATTTTTAGTTAAACTATTTCATATTATCTTATACATTGCATTGTGAAATAAGTAAGAAATCGTGATTGCTATTTCTGATAGTTGTGATTCATGAATATAATACATCATTGAAGTCCTCTGGAGGTTAGTGTCAAGTCTTTTCTCATTCTTTATATTTAAAGTTAATTCTGTAATTCTTTATTGAATATAGCTATCTTCAGCTTATGTCAAGGGTACCTGTAGCAACTAGGTTGTTAACTATTTTTGCTATTCTTTCATTTCTGTGAATTTTAGTCAATTAAGTTGATTAGAATAAGTTTGTATGAAGTAGTTTTAGGATAGAAATAAGTCTTGAAGGCATATATAGTGTGAGCATCATCATAAGTTTACGCACCTTGGTCGATAATTCAATATAGGAATGCAATGATAGAGTGGATTGTTTAGATAGGTTTAACCCTGGATTTTGTTTAAGTCTACAACGCATTAGTTTTCCTCTATATTTTTGGCACCGTTGCCAAGGATGGTGCTATCTTCATAGTCTCATTAGCTTTATATGCTTTCATAGTTAAATCTTGGTTTCATAATTAGATTTAATAAATTTATTTTTCAAGAAACTCCAGGCATTCTACTAACACTGTGCAGGACCACTGAAACATAAAGCTCAAATTACTATATGCGGAGGCAGAGAGATAACAAGGGTAGATTCCTCCCTTCAACTTCTCAAAATAATGAGGGCACAGCTGATTTCAACAACTACATAGTAGGAAGTGCTGAATGAGAGTTTCCTTTTACATCTTTGTCAACACCCCCTACATCTCCATCAACTTCCTCCACTGCCACAGAATGAACTTTCAGAACCATGGCAGATACTACAATAGATGATCCTCCAGGACAAGCAACATTTAAATTCCCTATCCCAGACCAAGCATGGGCTACTACTCTAAAAAATATACCACCTTCTGCATTGCCTGTTTTCTACGGCTTGGTGACCAAAGATCTTGACAGTTTCCTATTTGAGTTTGATGTCTTGTGTAGGAGTTATGACTACACCACTGATCCTTATAGACTCAAGTTGTTCCCTACCACACTAAAAGATGCTACTTTAAGGTGGTTTATGGGGTTGGGAAAAGATGTCATTCCAGACTGTGATACCATGAAGACAAAGTTCCTGGAAAAATATAAAGACTACTGCAGAGGACATGATAGGAGAAGAGATGACATTTTTAGGATGTCACAGAAAGAGGATGAACCACTAGAAGGCTATGTGGAAAGATTCCAGTTTGCCTTGAAGAAAAACCCTCAGAATAGATTGTCTGAAGAATCACTGAAGTTGGTCTTTTTGAGAGGAGTTAATGACGACTGTATGGATGCCCTTAATCTCATTAGAATAGGGGATATATCTCAACTTCCCTTTGAAGATATCTACACAGCATGCAGAAATTATTCTAGAACATTTTCTAGAAAACCAAGGGGAGAAAAAGAAGCCATCATAGGCAAGGCAACTAATAGAGTTTCAAGGGTAGAGATTAGTAACCTACTGACCAACATGAAGGAGGACATTATTAGCCATATGGCTACACATCTGGACACTCTCCATATCAAGAAGAAACAAGAAGAGGTAGATGCAATGCTTACTAAGTACTGCCCCAGCTGTAGATAGAGGAAGGCCATCTGTAAGTGCAAAAGGGTGGCTAGCATGCAGCAAGAAAAGATTTAGAGGCCAGAATTGCAACCATTTAAAGGAGAAGATGGGCAACTGTTCTTTATAGCTTAGAGGAGACCTTGGCAGCAAAGGCAAGGTATGCCCTCTGATCCACTTAGTTTTAATTCTCCCTTTCCTAGTGCAAATCAAAAGTTCTATGCTTGGAATGCTCAATAATGGCCTAGTAACCCAAATGCATGGCAAAACCCCCAATGGCCTACTCCACAAGCTAGTTGGAACCAACAATAGCCTAACATATGGCTGCAACAAAATTTCCAAGGTCTCAACTATAACCCTCAGTGGCCTACTCAGCAGCAACAATGGCAGCCTCAATGGAACAAGGGCCAACAATGGCAACAAAATGCACAATTTCAGCAACCTATGATTCCCTCTCAGCCACAACAGTTAGCCATAATGCCACCACCTCAAAATCCACCTCCTAGACCTACCCAAATCCCTACCCAACCTACACCTAACCCTAACAACAAGCCTGTCTAGCAGGATTATACTAAAGAGGTAATGTAATATCCCACCTATGGGGTGGAAGTGAGTAATGTTCATCTTAGATCAAGGAAGCAACTTGCAGGGCCTTCATCTCCCCAAATTATAGAGCTTGAAGATGAAGAACCCACTGAAGAGGCTGCAGATAAGCCACCCTTGGATCCTAAATCAACCCAAGATGCCTAAACTACCTTACCACAGAAGTCTCCTCCTTTCCCTAAGTGCTTGGCCATGCAAAAGCAAATAGCCCAAACTAATACTGTCCTCCTCAACCAGCTAAAAGATATAAGCATCAAGATTCCCTTAATCCAAGCTATCAAGGATATTCCTATCTATACCAAAACTATTAGGGATCTTTGCATAAAGAAGCTAGGAAGGAAGAGAATAGACCCTCAGATAGTGCATGTTTTAAGTAATCTTGTTGATATCATGTTGGGTAATATAAATATTCCTAAATACATAGACCTAGGTACCCTAGTGGTGGATGTAAAGATCAATGGGACTCTGATTAAGAATACCTTGATAGATCTAGGAGCTGCAATTAATGTTATGACCAAGGAAACAATGCAAACACTCCAATTGAACAACCTTAGGCCTACTCAGACAGTCTTGCAATTAGCTAATAGGTCTATAGTCAAACCTGAAGGAGTTGTAGAAGATTTGGTCATTGCACTAGATTCTTGGGACTACCCTGCTGATTTCATTATTTTGTAGCCTAAGGTTAATCTTGTTGGATATCCTCTTATACTAGGTAGACCATGGCTTGCCACTGCTGATGCATTTATAGGTTGTAGGTCTGGCAACATGATCATATCTAATGGGACAATGACCAAGAAATTGGTTTTATATCCACCAACCCAGCCATTCCATGACTTGAGAAGACCATTTGGCCTAGCCTGGAGGATGAGGATGCCTATTCCCTGCAAACCCTGATGACTATAGAACATAGCCCTTTATTGAATATTCTAGAGGAAGATGAATAAATTGCTCATGTTATACAAAACAATTGTGGGAGACATCCACAACAACAAGACTGCCTATCTTCCTTACAAGACCCTTTGAGAAGCATAATACCTAGCAGTTCATTAGAAGAAGTCTCCTAAATCTTCCATGCATTATTACCTCAGCAATGCTTACCTGTATTACCCAACCTTGATTTGTCTTCCCTTCAAGAACTATCCAAACAAATAGAAGTCAAGCCAAGCAAGATGTTGAACATTAACAATACATTGATTGAAGAACAACAACAATCCCTGCATGAAATATTACATACACACTCAACAACATTTGCTTGGGATTACAATGATATGAAAGGCATTGATCTTGTCTTGTGCATGCACAAGATATACATAGATGATGGATATAGACCAATTAGGCAGCAACATAGGTGCATGAATCTAGCCCTCAGAGAAATTGTTAAAGCTGAGCTTCAGAAGCTTTTGGATGCAGGCTTTATATATCCCATTTTAGACAGCGAATGGATTTCACCATTGGTTATAGTCCCCAAGAAAGGTGGCAAATGGAGGGTCTATATTGATTACAGAGAATTGAATACTGCTACCAGGAATGATCACTTTCCATTGCCTTTTATTGACCAAGTTCTTGACTCTTTAGCAGGCAAGAAATATTTTTCCTTTCTTGATGGTTTTAGTGGTTATAACCAGATTAAGATTGCTCTAGAAGATTGGGATAAGACAATGTTTACCTACCCTTGGGGGGCATATGCATACTCTATCTTACCCTTTGGGTTGTGCAACGCTCTAGCTACATTTCAAAGAGTAGTCTTAAGCATTTTCTCTAATTTTGCCCATGACAGTATGGAGATTTATTTGGATGCCTTCACCACATATGGTAACACATATGATGAATCTCTACACAATCTAGAGAAGGTATTGAAGAGATGTATAGAGCATAACCTCTCTTTGAGTAATGAAAAGTGTTTTTTGATGATGACACAAGGAATAGTCTTGGGACATTTCATCTCAAGTGCAGGCATCCAAGTTGACCCAAAGAAGATTGAGATCATATCTACCTTGCCTATTCCACAAAAACAAAAGGATGTAAGGAGCTTCCTAGGCCATGCAGGATATTACAAGAGGTTTATTCAGGATTTTAGCAAGATTGTTGCCCCTCTGTTTACCCTACTGACCAAGGACAGTGAATTTGAATGGACATTAGATTGTCAGATCTCTTTTGAAAAACTAAAAACATCCTTGACACAAGCCCCTATCCTCAGAGGTCTGAATTGGTCACTACCTTTTCACATCCATACAAATGCATCCAATTTTTCCATTGGGGCAGTCCTGGGTCAACAAGAAGGAAACAAGGAGTATGCCATATACTATGTAAGTAAGAATCTGTAAGGAGCTGAGTTAAACTATACTGTGATAGAGAAAGAGATGTTGGCAGTTGTTTATGTAATTAATAAATTCAGGCACTACATAATTGGTTACAAGGTTTTCATTCATACAGATCATGCAGCTATCAGATATTTGATGAATAAATCCATAGTAGGTGGCATACTTGTAAGTTGGTTATTATTGTTGCAGGAGTTTGATATTACAATTGTTGAAACTAGGCAAGGCCAATGTTGTTGTTGATTTTCTGTCTAGACTGCCTACACAGTCTTTAGATGGAGTGGTTGATGATTCTTTTCTTGATGAGCATTTATTTGCTCTCACTATACACACTCCATGGTATGCAGATATAGCCAATTATTTGGTTACAGGGTAGATTCCAAGACACTTCTCTCCAAGGGAGAAGAGGCAGCTAGTTCATAAATGCTTCTCTTACCCTTGGATTTCTCTTTTACACTGGGCTAGGCAATATTATACGAAGATGTATCAGGGAGGATGAAGTATTTGATGTAATGAAGATTTGTCATGATGAGCCTTGTGGGGGACATTTTGCAGTTAAGAGGATAGCCTTCAAGATCCTCACAACAGGATATTACTGGTCAACGCTTCATAAATATGCTGTCAAGTACACTAGGAGCTGTGATAGATGCGAGAGAATGGGGAGGCCTACTAGAAGTGATGAGATGCCTTTGCAGCCACAAATCTCATTGGCTCCTTTTGACAAGTGGGGTTTGGATTTTGTGGGTCCTATATCTCCTACATCAAACAACAAAGAATATATCCCGGTGTGTACTGGCTACTTAACTAAATGGGTTGAAGTGAAAGTATTACAGTTTGCTAGAGATGGAAATGTAGCCAAATTCTTGTATGAAGACATCTTCACTAGGTATGGTGTTCCAAGAGAAATAGTAACTGACCAAGGACCACAGTTTACATCTGATTTAATAACCAAACTGGTTGCAAAATATCAGATTGGGCATAAGAAATCCACTCCATACCATCCTCAGGCTAATGGTTAGGTGGAAGTCACTAATAGAGAAATTGAGAACATCCTGACAAAGACAGTGTAGCTTCACCAAAGAGATTGGATTTCTAGTCTCCCTGAAACTGTTTGGGCATACAGAACAACCTAGAAGACAACTACAGGGTTTACACCTTATGAGTTGGTCTATGGCAAGACAACAGTCCTGCCTATTGAATTTGAACACAAAACCCTAAGGACAACAATGGACCTAGGAATGGATTTGACCACTGCACAACAGGAAAGGCTACAACATTTGAATGCCTTGGATGAAATCTGATTGGAGGCTATTAATCATACAGAGGTCATACAAAAACAAAGGGTAAAATGGCATGACAAGTACATCAAAACAAAGGAATTCACTATAGGTAACTAGGCACTCCTTTATGATTCAAGGTATAAGGACTTCAAGGGAAAGATTTAGTCACGTTGGTTAGGCCCATATGAGATCAAACAAGTCTTTCCTAATGGTACAGTTGAGTTGCAGACTATTGATGCAATTAGGTTTTCACTGCTAGTCAATGGGCATAGGCTAAAATTGTATAAAAAGACACTTCAGAAGGATAAATTTCTTGTTTTCTTAGTTGCTTAGTATGCTCCTCCTGATACTCCTAATGATGATGCTGTGACACCAGATGATACACCTTTCAATTCTGATCCACCAACACTGTCCAGTGATGTGGAGTGTAAGGCCTGCCCTTGTCCGACTGGTGTGTATCCTATTATTCACCTAGCTCTAGATTAAAATGATAAAATGATTGATTATTATATAATATGGTTGCCAGATGGATGTAGGTAGTGATTGGTTATACATCCTCATTAATATGTTTAATTTGCTTCAGCTATGATATGTTAATGTGGAATTAACTTTGAGATTGAGTGTGCAGGTATTTCTAACAAAACCACAGATACTGGAGATCATTCCGCACCTTATGTTGTAATCCCTTGTGAAGCCGATCTAGTTCCACGAGGAACCAAGATCAACTCTGTGTTTGGTGCAATGTTGTAATGTTGTAATATTGTCTTGCATGGGGTTGAATGGGTTAGGTCTACCCTTTTGTAAAATTGAATTATGATTTGTGTTGTAAGAATTGTATTTGAATTTTATTTTTTTAATTTAAATTTTTGAGACCCTTTTCTTGTGTCTTAACTTGACCCTGGGTGTCCTAACTAAGTTTAAATTGACCCTGGGTTATACCCCATGGGTCTAGGGTCACTTTTGACTTGGGTAACCCTTGGTTAACCTCCGTATGGTCAAGTTAACTTCACAGTGAAGTTAAGTGACGAATTTGGAGGCATGGGAAGGATAGGATGAGTGGGACCAACACTCAAGCCCATCCTTTCTCCATTTTCAAGGCTTGAAATGACTCCATGGTCCACCAATAATGGAGGGGCTTATCTTCTTGTTCCCTCACTTTTGGTGAGAGTCCCCATGAAGTGGTGTGGTCCTTCATGAGTGGGGATATTTTTTAATTCCACTTGGGATAGTGGGGATATTTTATTAATTCCACTTGGGATAGTGGGGATATTTTTTTAATTCCACTTAGGATAGTGGGGTTATTTAAATATTACAATCTTAAAAAAATAAATTTTTAATTCATCCACTATGAATTTAAAATTCACAAATAATGAGAGCCCTTGATCTCAACTTTTGATCCTCACCCTCCATCATCTTTTCAAAAATCTATAAATAAGATCCTTCTCTAAGTAATTAGAGAAGACTGGATTTTGCAGGGGAACTTGATTCTTGCAGGGGAACTTCATTCTTGTAGGGGGACTTCATTCTTGCATTCTTATCATGCCTAATTTCCTCTAGAAAATCTTCTTTTGGCATCCTCATAATGCCCAATTCCTTCTCTATTCTCCTCTTCATAGCCTCATAATGCCGAAATTATTCTAGCCATCCTATATCCTCCATTCATTATCCCTTGCTTGTGATCATAGAGAGATTGTTTTTTTTTAGAAGGGAGATTTGGAGAGGAGGCTGGAGAGGAACTCTACATCAACTTCATCCATTAAAGGGCTTTTTAAGGTTGTATTTCAAGGCCTTTCCTTTGCATTTTCTATTTCTTGCATGATGGATTTGTGAAATGAAATTTGATTTGTTGTGTTGTAAATTATGTAATTGTGGGGAAATTTATTTGGGTGTTGACAGAGCTTCTTCCACTTGGGAGAAATGCTCATCAAGTGTGGGGTAGGGGAGGAGTGATCCTCCTTGAGTATAAGCCTTGTTTCTTTTAAGATGTTGAAAGCCTTGAGGACATTTGTGTGACTTTGGAAAATTGTGTTATTTGGCTTGAGAGTCAAAATATGAACTCCTTGGAATCTTTGTTGGTAAGTTGGCTTGAGGCCATGAGAAGGAAACTGTGTTGAAATTTAATTGAAGGGTGACACTCTAGAGTTGAGTGTGTCCACTCTCCTACCCCTCTTTAAACTCACAGTGGATGAGTTTTGTGTTGTGTAAATATCTATGGGTGTATTTGTGTTTTGGTGTGTTGTTTTTATTTTGTTGTGAAGTGGTATTGAATCCCCTAGGTGTGTGGATGATCTCCCTAGCTCGGGGGTGACCCTCTTGCAGGTCTACGGTAGGGAGGAGAGCAGCTTGTGAGGTGTTTCTTCCCTTGTGTGATATGCAGGTTTTCTGGGAGCTTATGGTGAAGCTTGGAGAAGATTATTGGATCTTAGAAAATATTTTACTTTCCTTTACTCTTAAGGGAGCTTGGTCTTTTAATAGCTTCATCCTTGTTGATTTTACAAGAGGAGAACATTCTCTCTCTTTCATTGTATAATTTGGTATTTTGGAGTTGTGAGGAAATTACTTCCTTATTATATTGATAGTTGTAGTTTTATTGTTCATTTAGTTTTGCCATTTGGAAAGGAAATAAAATTGGATTAAAGTTGTGTAATTGAGTTAAATAGAAACTAATCTCATATTAAAAATTTGCCTTAATATGAATAGTGAATAGTAACAGAATAGTGAATAGTGAATAGTGAATAGTGAAAAGTGAAAAGTGAATAGTAAAAGTGGGATTTATTTATGCATATTGTATAATATGAATTGAATAGATGCTTAAACTTAGAGTTGCAATTCGGAAATACAATGTTTAAATTTGTAAAAAAAAAATAAATTAACTCTGTGCTCTGTTTTTAATGATTTATTAGATAGTAATCTGTTTTAACAAATTATATATATATATATTTATTATATAAATATTCTATACTTTCTTTACAGTTAAAGAACTTATTAATGAAATTGTGAGTTAAAGTAAACTGAGATAATGGCGGTATATATATATTTAAATTAAATTTTAGAGAAACAGAAGAGAGGGCAAATGATTATGTTTTGTTGAAAAATGATCTATCACCTAAAACAACTATTGTACAAATGTAATTCGTGAGTGTAATACCCCGCTAACAACTGCTTTGTTTACTCCTTAAGCATATGCCACCGAGCACACTTACGCGTGCGAGGGGTTTTTCAGAGTAGTAAGAGAAATTTTTTGATAGTTCGTATCATGACCACATGACGCATGTGGACATGACACGCGTGAATACGTGTTGTGACCGCATGGGAAATGTGGGCATGACATGGAGGTTGAGTTACAATACTCAACCCCTGTTGCTGAAATATAATTTTCTTTGTTTTAAAAATCACATGCACACACAACACAATTTCCATGGTTACAACAAGTCATTTCCACCAGCACCTATTTTTCACTCATTCAGTTGGGACCTAATATATTATGTTTACAATTAGACAGTCGGGACCTGTGCTGAAGGCACCTATAGCACCGTTTGTATGTCGCTCTCTTCCATCACTTGGTGAACAATACCTAAATTCTCCCACCCATTCCACATGCCCATATCCATTTTAAACTAATTCATTCTATTGCTCCATGTATCAATTCACATTAATGAGTTAGTATTTTTCTCCATCATCTTGAGTTATCACATTATATCTCTACAGCAGTACCGGCCACCTTCTCTCACATTATATCTCATTCGCCACATGCATCTCATCTTGAGTCATCAGAGTTGTTAATTATTCATTTCCACTTCATATGTACATTCAATAACTTTCAATTATTACAACTAGATTTCTTTTTATATTCATGATTAATCGTAGTTTATTTCATGCATGCGACGGATATTGCCACCATTTCTTTCAATCACTACTCCTCATTCCGTAATACCTACCACATGAAGTGAGGTCACTTCACAATTAAGCTGGGGGGAGGGATTATTTTCAATTTTTGCCATTTGAATAACATTTGCCTTTGAAAACCTTGCCTTTCAAGAAAACCAGACAAATATTCTGCATCATAAACCTACCTTATTCTACCAATGAGTGAATTAGTACCCTAAGGAAGTTATAGTGAAAAGGAAAGAAGAGGCAGATTATAAGATTGGTTCATTTAGGGTGGTGAGCAAAAGCAGCAGGAATTGAGCAACATAAATTGACATTGTGCAGAAAATTGACACTCTAGAATTTACAATTCACAGCAGTAATGGGAGAAGACATAATCAGAAGAGAACCTTTAGCACATAAGGAACTACTGGAGGATGTGATGTTTCTCCTGCTCTTTATGAGAGTAGGTTCGTTAGATTACTTCCTAAAATTGACAGAGTTTGATGATGATATGGTGAAAGAATTTGCATTTACTCTACAGTGTGATGAAGTAATGGTGAAGGGGTTAACTATAGATGCTTCTGAGTTAGCTATTGCTTAGGTCACAAGGTTTCCATGGATAGGGTCTGAGTACCCAGCTAGAGCTAATGCAACTGTGGCTAGGGAGGAGTTCTATGAAAGAGGCGAGCACCTAGATTCTACCACACAAGGTACCAAACGACTATCTCTTCCCTTCTTTTGGGGGAAATGTGCCTATTATATTATCAAGTATATTACCGGTGATGGTAGATACAATATGTTATATACTGCACAACTTAAATTGCTCAATCATTTATGGCATGATAAACTTGTCAATGTTCCAAATTATTTGTATAGTATGTTGAAAAGGATGTCTTCAGAATATCAGAGACAACAGGAAAACACCACTCTTTCCCACCATTGTTTAATAGTTTTTCTAATAAAGAGGAGTTTAAGGATTCAATACCCACAGATTGGGTGGGAAGCTTTTAAACAATGTGTAGACATTTCAACACTTTTAGAGGCACTAGAACTAGAAGATGAAATTCCATATGATCATGTGCCTCCTTTTGAAACTGAGTAGGAAGAGCCACAACATGAGAACCCTCCAGAGTTTAGGTCTGTATCAACTGGGGAACCCTCAACATCTGCCCCTCAAACTAAAAGAACCACTCCTTCAACATCTGGTAAGGAAAAGAAGAGTAGGAAGGGAGTGAATAAACACAAGAGTGCAACAAAAGAAGGAAGTGCAGGGGAAAAGAGGAAGAAGGGGGACAATAAAAGGAGGAAAAAAGCAGATAAGTAGGAAACAGTCACACCTAGATGCTCAGGTAGGTTAAGGAGGCAAGGTGCCAAAGAACAAGTTGTTGAGAAATAGAGAGGAGAGGACAAAAATATAGGCCAGCAGGACAATGATCCAACTCCTCTAAATCTAGATTCAGATAGAGGAGAAAACCCCCTTGAGGATGTCTCTGTAGATGCCTGTGAAAATGTTGATATGCCTATAAGGAAAAGAAAGTATATTTCTTCTTCTGATTCTAAGTCAGAAGACTTGTTTACTACAAGAAAGATGGGTAAACCTGTACCTGATGATTCTGCTAAAGAAGTTTTTGATGTTCCTAGAGAAAGGAATGATGAAAATGTTGAAAAAGAAAAGGAATTATTAGAGGAGAGAGATATTGGGAAGGAACTTCAAGAAGCCTTGGACAGAATAAGACAATTGGAGGAACAAGTAAGGGGTTATGAAGAAAAAGATAAAGAGAAAGAGAAAAGAATTCAGGAGTTGGAGGAGAAGATCCAGACTTATGGCCATGGTTCTAACTTAGATTTGTTGGCACAATTGGCTGAAAATAAAAAAAAATTGAGGAAGAAGAAGTACTTACTCTCCAACCTCTTGTGACAAAGACCCTAGAGTACTATATTACCCTGTCTTTGGGTTTTGAACTAATGAAATTGACTGATAAGACTAAACAAGAAAAAGAGAATTGGGAAAAAGAGAAACATAGTCTCAATGCATCAGTTGCCGAAAAGGACTTGATAATCAAAAGGTTGGAGGATAGTCTAGTAGAGGTTATTGATAGAGCCAAGCAAATCATTGGATGCAGGCCTCCACCCAAGGTTTATGCATTGTTCCTGAAGGAGAAATTCCTTAGTTTTCAGTTTAATAGATTTATCAATAATCAACCTAACTTGCATTCAAAGAACATTTTTTGTAAACATTTCAAAGAGGTCAGTTTAGAAGAACAAGACCAGTTCTGTGAATACTATCTGCATAATTACCTGATGGATGAGGACACAGAATTAAACCCCTGCATCTATGTTGGAGACCTACATATCAAAGCACTAATGTCATACTTTAAAAATGAACAACTCAGGGGAGAACTGATGGATTAGTATGAGGAGCAAGAAAATAAGGAGCCACTACCAATTAGGAAAGAAGCCTTAGAACTTGAAGTGATCCTGGTCCAATGGCTAACATTACTTTCTCATAGAGGCCCAGGTAAGGTGATCATGGATTTAAGACTCAGGGATCACAGGAGGATACAAAGATTAGTAGTGTCCATCATTCAGAATTGTCAAAGGTATGTGTAGAACATGTGGAATAGCCTAACTCCAAAATTGCAAAAGAAGGAACCCCACTCTTTCCACAACTTCATGAATATGTTTGAGAAGTTACGGAGGTAGATCTAGATCTCAGAGAAAAAGGGAGTAGCATGGTTGCCTCTTACTTATCAGCCTCCTATCCTTCTCTACCCAGTGCCACACTAGACAAGAGGGAAGAGTGATAAGTGTAGGCGTGCTGAGCTAAACAGGATGGAGAGACTTACATGTTACAATGGATTTTATCTCAAACAAGGAGGAGTCAAAGAAAACATGGACCCCAGAAAAACCACTTTGTATTATAACCTTCTGCCCTAGATGTTAGTTCCTTGGTTTTGCTTAGGGACAAGCAAAAGTTTAAGTTGGGGGGAAATGTTGGGTTGAAATATTGACTTCCTTTTATAATGTTTCTATATGTTTTTAAAGACCTTTTCACATAATTCTGTAAGAACCTTATAGACATTACCTTTATTATATGATGTTTCACATATACTTCTCAGAGAGTTTAAACCTATGTTGATAAATGGAATATGGTGGTTATATTATCAAGTGGATATTTTAAATTATTGATATGCCTGTACTATAGATAGGATTTCATAAGTTTAATATGAGAAGTTATTTTATGTATATATGTTGGATAATTAACCTTGTGTAGCAAAGACATAGCATCTAGGAAGGAGTAAATGTAGTAGAGTGTAGAACAGGGGAATTGATTAAAGTGCAGTCCAAGTACCAGAAGTGAAGAGCGATGGAGATGAATGTGGTCATCATGGAAAAATAAATGCAAGAGAAGAAGAAGACTTGTTCTAGAAGTCTAACCGCAGCTTATGTATTTTCATTCATGAGCCATTGTATGGGATTTCTGATCGAATAAGAATCTATTTCCTTTGTTCTAGATAATTAATAAGTTGATCTCAAAACTATATCCTAATATCCAGGGATGAATTGATGATCACAATTAGTTAGAAGACCACATACAACTCTCCCTCTTTTGTATAATTTAGGGCATGATTTTGTTGATTAGTTAGTTGTCATTGTCACTTCCTATCTATATAGCCGTTACTCTATTTTTACAGTTATGAGTTATTCCAGACATGTTATGATTTTGAATAAAATCTGAAGAAGATTTTGTCCTTGATATGAATTGAACTCAACTGCATGTCATGGAAAATGTGTGAAGATCTGAAGTAGATTTAGTTTCCAGAAGAAGTGAGATAGTTCCCTAAGCTGGCCACTCAAGGTACTAACTCTAAATTCATATATTTGCTTATTTATTTGTGCATTTTTAGTTAAACTATTTCATATTATCTTATACATTGCATTGTGAAATAAGTAAGAAATCGTGATTGCTATTTCTGATAGTTGTGATTCATGAATAGAATACATCATTGAAGTCCTCCAGAGGTTAGTGTCAAGTATTTTCTCATTCTATATATTTGAAGTTAATTTTGTAATTCTCCGTTGAATATAGCTATCTTCAGCTTATGCCGAGGGTACATGTAGCAACTAGGTTGTTAACTGTTTTTGTTGTTCTTTCATTTCTGTGAATTTCAGTCAATTAAGTTGATTAGAATAAGTTTGTATGAAGTAGTTTTAGGATAGAAATGAGTCTTGAAGGCATATATAGTGCGAGCATCATCATAAGCTTATGCTCCTTGGTCGATAATTCAACATAGGAATGCAATGATAGAGTGGACTGTTCAGATAGGTTTAACCCTAGATTTTGTTTAAGTCTACAATGCTTTAGTTTTCCTCTACATACTCCTTCACAGATTTCTCCTTTTGCCTTAGGTTTTGTAATCTCTTCAACAATTCCAACTCATAGTCAGCAGGTATGAACTGATTCTTTAACTTTGTCACCATCCTATCCCATTTTATGATTTTCTCTTTTCCTCTTCTGTTTCTTTCCAATTGAACTTCTTTCCACCAAATAATAGTATGCCCTTTCAACTTACTTTTTGCAAATCTTACTCTCTCTGAATCTTCAATTTCCTCATATTCAAAGTATTCCTCCAAGTCATTTATCCAATCAATCAATTCCTCAAGGTTTAAATTTCTAGTATTGTTTGCAATCTCAATTCTAGGTCTCTTACCAATCTTAGAAATAGCTCTCAACATCTTTACCTGATCTAATTCTTCTTCTTCTAGGGCTTCTTCATTTTTATCGGCTGATTGAAATTCATCATCATCACTTTCATCCTCATGTCTAGGGTTTAGTCCTCTTCTTCTATCTTCTTCTACAACATCTAATCTAACTTTCATTATCCTCATCATCTCTATCATTTCTTCCATTCTTCTAGCAACATTGGCCATATTAGGCATCCTCCTTGGTGGCATCTCTTCCTAGGATCCAATGCAACTACCTCAATTCAGCGATCTGACTACAAGGTAGAAACTGCCTCATGATTGATGCTCTATTGACAAAAACAACTAGACTACCTTAGGTCGGTGATTTATTCACCACAAGATCTTCCGGAATGCCTTCTCTCCCAAAGGATTCACAAACTTTGCTATGATACCACTTGGTGCAATCATGGAAGGATGGTCCAAAGAATGGACTATCCAACCATGTAGCTAGAGTAAACACAGTAGAAACAACACAATAATAGAATTCAATGGAAGATTTATGTGCTCAATATATCAAACAATAACAATGGTTAAATGCCAACAACATGCGGGCTACAATCATGGGCTCACAGGCCTGCTTTCTAGGTTACAACATACATGAAAGATATGGCATTGAAGTGCCTTTGGAAAGAACTACCTATCATCAGATAACTCACTACTAAACTCACTACCAACTAACTGCCTTCCTAGAGCATCTAAAGAATGTTTATTTGTCCTTTTCCAACTCCAAGAATCCTCCACATCAGCCTAGAGAGATCTTAAACTCTATTGAATGATGAAATGTGTAGGAAATATGTAGGTTGGCCTACAACTCTTGGTAATGCTCTGCAATTGAATGGAACTCAATACGGTTCTCAGTGAAGGCCTATCTAGTCCCAAATTGCCTTGTGTGATGTTCCATTTGGCTCCGCAAGTCACAAGATTGTTATGCACATATCATTTTCTCCAACTGAATGTTGATTGCTCTATTATGTGAAAACTGATGATCTTCTTGTTGGTAAGAGACATTGCTCTACAGAAGACTTGAATGTTGTCATTGATGGCAACAAGGCAAAGAGAAACCATAAGCGTGGAAAAGAGACACTACTCTGGTAGACAATCTTGAGTTGGCAACAAGACACAAAGTATTTGGTCTGGAAGCCCAAAACGGCTAAGTATGGAAGTATTCTGACTAAGGGACATAAAGTGAATCAGTATGCCTCCGCAATTGAAGACTTGCAGAAGTAGTTCATATATGATGTTTATAGATACCTATTGCTCTTATATTCTAATAATCAAGTCATGACTTCCTCCATAAGTAATCTGATGAAAAGGCTAAGTTTGGGTCAGTAGAAGCAAGACAGAAATAGTGAACAGTGCAGAATGAAGTGGTCTACATTCCTCCGCATTAGCATGTTTTGTTTTGTGGTTCTGAAATAAGATAGAGATAGGTCATGACTATCAGAATCCAAGTTTATAGCTCTAGAAGTGTAGTAGATCTTATTCTATAGGCTCTCCAATACCGGCATCCAGTATGACACTGTTACAGTGTGACAGGACAACAGTTCTAAGGTCCGCATTTTGGCATATAGATTTATCTTGTTTTGTGGAGAGGAAGACATGTCAAGAGATCAAGAATGATTT
The DNA here is from genome assembly GCA_027924645.1 of Cunninghamia lanceolata. Classification (NCBI taxonomy): domain Eukaryota; kingdom Viridiplantae; phylum Streptophyta; class Pinopsida; order Cupressales; family Cupressaceae; genus Cunninghamia; species Cunninghamia lanceolata. Next base: position 7,884,814 of record BSBN01000596.1, read on the forward strand.
TTGAATATGATTCATGAAGTCCCATTTGGTCTGCAGCATGAGTTGTGATGTGATGGAGGAACCTATCATATATGTTATTAAGGAATAAGCTGACATGCTGGATAAATCCTTATGTGAAGAGGAAATATGAGCTGGATGATAAATATAAGGGGTTGTATGATTAGAGATGACACATATGAAGACATGTGCATGATGGTTTGGATCTGTATCAAAGATTTAACACAAGAACAAGATGACAGGATATAACAGTTGGTATACACATTTCACAGTTTTCTTACTAACCTGATCATGAGAAAGATTTAGTTGCAGATATAAATAGATGATGGATTTCAGTGTTTGAAGTATGGATGTATGTGATAAGAAGTGTGTGAATATAGAATATATGAAGATAAGAGACAAGAAGCAGAAGAAGAGAGATCATATGTAAAAGCAGAGCAGCATAGTAAGGCAGTCAGAGATGAAGAGTTTTGAGTCAGTTTTTATGTGCTTCATTGGAACTATAACCATGCATATGTAGATGCAATCTCAACAGTTCATCTTGGCAGTGAGCGACCCTTCTACTTTCTTCATTTTGATAATTGGTAGTGAGCCTATTCTTTGGCAGTGAGCCTCTTTGAGCAGTGAGCCCTAAGGCAGTGAGCCTCTTTGTAACTCAGTATTATGCTATCTTAATAAATTGTGAGCTAACACTCACTGTGGTTTTTCCCTTTTTGGGTTTTCCACGTAAAAATCTTGGTGTTCATGTGTTATGTCTTTGTGGTTGCTGTTCCTATGCTTATTCTTCTTTCATGTTATTAATTTTGGAATTTGGACTAATAAACTTATTAAGAAGTGGTTTTATGGAATACTGATTCACCCCCCACCCCCCTCTTAGTATTCCTTTCTATCAATAATTGGTATCAGAACCAAGTTCCTTGGAAGAAGCTTAGTAGCCTAAGGAAGACCTGGGGTAATATAATCATGGCAACAAGAAGATTTGGAAATTATGAAAGCAACAAGGAACTAGAAGTAGCTCTTCTTGATTTGGAACAATCTGAAGTAGAAGTCAGGGATCTAAAGGATAACTTACAAGAAGGTGATGAATGCATCTCAAGATTAAAAGAACAAGTTAAGAAATTCAAAGGTAAATACAAAGAAGTTAGCAATCAATTGATATCAGTAAATGAAACTTTGAATGATTTGAAAGCAGAAGTTATAGAAAGAATAAAAACATAAGAAGATCTGAATTTAATGATAAAAATCAAATTAGAAGATTGTGCCAAACTGGAAAAAGAAATTGTGAGTCTAAAAGCAGACCTAGAAAAGGCCAAGAGCTATGAAGAAAAGTTCAAGATAAGTACTACAAAGCTTGATGAAATGATTGCTAGTCAGAAGAGTGTTGATGATAAGCAAGGTTTGGGATTTGAAAAAGGAGAAAGTTCAAAATCTAGTCAAACAAACACTTAGTTAAAACATAACATAAGAAACCAGTTCAGAAATCAAAGAAGAAGACCTAGAAAACCTCCGGTCAGACAACCAAATGATCAGAGGTATCCATCTTTCAATGGCCACTATTTTAATTGCAATAAATTTGGTCATAAAGATACTCAATGCAGGAGTAGAGTTAATTAGAATGTTCCATCCTTTTATGGTCAATGTTTCAATTGCAAGAAAATTGGTCACAAATCAAATAAATGCAGAAATTTGATAAGGAATAGTACCTACAATAGTCAATCATTCAATGGAAAGTGTTTTGCATGCAATAGATTTGGACACATGGCTAATCAATGCAAATAAAGGATGAATTCATTCAGAGGAAGGAATCAAGCACAAGGAAACATTGTGTGTTTCAATTGCAACAAATTTGGACATGTTGCAAGATTCTGCACAAGCAAGAATGTGAAGAGAAATTACTATGCTGAAGAAAGGAAAACAGAGCAAAGGAATGATAAGGGAAAAGAAAAGGTTGACCCAGTTGAAACCAAGAAGGAAATGGACAAGATCTGGGTCAAGAAAGATGTAATTAAAGAAGAGGATAGATCTGCACTAGCATCTGATGTAGATACTTCCTATGGGAGGTAAAATAGGTGCTCTGGCTCAGGGGAAGCAGTGTTGAAAATCTAAAATCCCCAGCCAGAAAGTGGGTGCCAGAATCTAGTACGAAGGTATATGATGGAATCTGATGTAACAAATCTCTTAAAAGAACCAGAAGAAAAGAAGTCAATGCGGCATATTGTGGAGCAATCTTGATCGACTGTACCTAACAGAGAAATGTTTGACAACTTTTTTAAAAAATAGCATTTATGATGAGTAGGTTTTGGTAAACAAAGATTAAAAAGGATAGCGCTTGAAGGACTAATCACTTTTTATTTGGGCCTTCAAGTGTCTAAGGTGTGCAGAAGCAAGATCATAAGTGATATTAGCAATTTCTAGTGATTCCAAGCAAAGAAAACCCTAATCCAACATTAAGAGGTATTTACAGTTTGAAACCCTTTCTAAAATTTGCTTGATTATCCATAGAGATGGCAACACCTCAAGTAGTGGATATCACTGAGCAACCATGACCTAAATTCAAGAAACACCCTTTCAAAGCAACCGAAGTTGATCCAATGGGTGCGTTTTTGAAAATACCATATGGAGTTTTGTATGTGGAAGATGTTAGGGCTTATATCCATGTTGCCCTGGATGAGCTCGGCGGTGACAAATTCTTAGATCTATACTTGAAGTTTCTAAGAAATGATCAATTTGACCTAAAGGAAGAATTAAAAGTCTTAGAAGAGAAGAATTTCATCCAATATGTAGAGTTTCCTATTTTCATAGAGGATGAATGGGTCGATATATCCTTAGTCGAATTCACGATGAATTCATGTGGTTAGGGCAGCCCTTCAAAATCACCAAGGAAGTAATTAGGGAAGTAATAGGGTTAAATTCCATTGGAGGAGTACCCTTGCTGAAAGATGTGAAGAATCAAACTATTACAGAGGCTATCAGAGCCCAATTTGACAAGAGGGCATTAACCATAAACAACATCACAAACCATGCGGTAAGATTTGCTTCTATGGTCATAAGCTACAAAATCTATTTCTCAAATTGAGAGAACTCTGTCTCTGGTACTGCATTATACACCGCATATCAAATGATCAAAGAGAATGCTGAGTATGATTTGTGTGAGTTGCTAAGAATCCAACTATTGGAGAATCTAAAGAAGATCAAGGAAAGCAAAAACTATCCATTCAAATTTGGTATGTCGATCATCTGCCTATTCTTCTATTTTATGAATGAGTTACCAAAGATGAAGAATTTGTTCTGGTTAGCTACCAAACTGGTAGCTGTCCAAATTAGAAATCTTTTGAGTAGCATTGGAAGCCATGATGAGCAAAAGGCAGCATTGTGGGAGTATTTCAAAAAATTTCAAAGCATGATGCAATCAAGAGAAAGAATCCCAGAGAAAATTGTTGAGAAGTATAAGGATACCATATGTTTTATGGTTACAAAATATCAATGCTTGATGGAAGCTATGGAGCCCAGGATAGTCTGGATTATGCCAATGGGTTATGAGGTAGATGGACAAATACTTGAAAACTATGTGCATCACTTGGTCAGCAAACCTAGAGACACTAAAGAAGAGAGGTTTGGGACTTATGAAGAACTAAGTTTAAAACTTCATGTTGAAGTCAAGAAGCCAGAATCCACTAGGAAGGTGAGAAGAGAAGTAGAGGAAATTGCTGCAAGATATGGGTTCACAAAAGAACAAGTGACAAAAGCAAGGGAAAAAACACAAGCTATTAAGGAAGCAGAAAAAAAGAGAAAAAGTGAATCAATTGGAGCTCTGAAAGAACCCAAGGGTGTAGCAGAAAATGTAGAGGTCTCAAGAAAAAGAACTAGAGGATCCACCTCTGCAGAAGTTGCATCTATTCCCTTCGGTTCCACACCATCTGCATGTGTGGAAACTCCTACCACTAGTTCTAAGAGAAAGAAGACTAAGGCCAAGAGAATGCATGTAAGCATAGTTGTTGATGAAGAAGCAACAAAATCTGATGAAGAAGTGAAAAAGATGAAAGCTCAGACCACACAGGTCTCTAGATCTAGCAAGAAGAAACCCTCCAGTAAGGGTCAACCTAGGAAAAGGAAAAATAAAGATGTGCCTCAAATAGAGGAAGCAACTAGAAGTCTTGAGGATGTGCTCAAAGCCATAATAGTAGATGGCAATCTAAAACCAATTATACAATTGTATGATGAATATAATGATCCAAATAAGAGGATCATTGAGACTACTGTGGTAGAATACCTAAACATCTACAACAAGGCCCTAATTTAAATAGTTGATGATCTTCCACATAGCCTGGCAAGTATATGACCGCAAGAAAAGAAGCGGCTATGACAAAGGATGTTGAGCTCAGGGAACACTCATTGATAAAATTATGTCTGGAGATCACCCCTGAGGATAAGGCCAAAATCTCTAAAGAGATCAAGGATGCCTTTAGGACCAAGAGAAGAATGAACTCATTGATGTTGGGAGAAATTGATAAATTGGTCAAGGAAACAGAGGAGATCACTTTGGCAGAATTAAAGAAAAAAAATATTCCTACTATCTATGACAATGAAGGAGCAAATGATGAAGACACATCTCTGCCAGAGATAAGCTAGGATCAAGGACCAAAACAGAGTGATCAAGTCCCTGACATGGACACATTGAATATATCAGATCAAGGAAAAACTAAAACTGATCTGCCTCTTGAGCAACAGGCTAAGGTTGAAGAGAATATGGAATAGATAAGGAGCCCAACATTGGAACAAAAAATTGATCAACAAGAAAATATAGACATGGATCCTCTAGAACATAGTCAAGAAGAAGTATCTGAGAGAGAAAGAGAAACTGCAGATGTCTCAGTTGGTTTTGGAAGACAACAAGATACAAATGAGTCTAAAATTCTTCAAGGACCAATCAACCTGGCCTCATTGTCACCTGTGCAGAAATTCAAATTAGTATCTATTGTCCAGGCCAAGGCACAAGAAGAAATGCTGAAATCACATGACCGAGATAGTAAATTGATCAATGATGCATCCAATGATCTAGAAAAGATGATGCCAACAGTTCAAAAGGATACCTCATTATCCTCTGCCGATCATCTCAAAGGGCTATTAAACTCTGTAAGTACACATTTTGAGTCTTTTGAAAAATCTGCAAGGGCAAAAGTTAGAAAAGAGTTTGATGAAAAGATATTGGTTGAGTTAAAGGCTATGATAGCTAAAGACAAAACTCTTTTAGGTAATGGAATAAAAGGCATACAAAGTGCCATTGAAGAAGCTAGTAAAATATACAAATTTTTTCTATCTTGGCCAAAAATCACAAAGGAATTAGAAGTTAAAATCAAAGACTTGGAACTCAAACTGCTTAATATCTCTGAGACATAATCTAGTAGTTGAGTCAATAAAGGCCAAAGAAACATAAGTTGTAAATATTCACAATGATTTGAGCTATTTGATGAAGAAAAGGGAAGAAATCAAAGATAGGTTGTGCCAGCTAAGGGGACTGATAAGTCAAAAAATTGATTCCATGACCAATCTGACAGATGAAGCCCTAAAATCACAAGCACTAATTGATACACCATCAGATGTGCAGAAGGTAGAGAAGTTAGTTTTTCTGATGAATGGCCACATCCATATTCTAGAAAGTGAAAGGAATAGATGGAATGGAGAGATAGCTCTGATAAAGACTATCTATAATGATATTCTACCTTCAATGACAAATTGAGATGAAAATGTGTATCTGTATATATGTGGTAGAATATAACAATTTTGAACATTTTGACCAATTTTGCTTGAAGTCACACCTTTGCCATTGATGGAAAAGGGGGAGAGGAAAACCAGTGAAAAATAAGCACACATCTAAAGGAGAAAAGAAAAACAGAGTGTACAGAGTAAGAGGGAGCAACACAAGCATTTTCACTGAGTGTTGCCATCAATGCCAAAGGGGGAGATTGTTGACAAGAGACACTACTCTGTAGAAGACTTGAATGTTGTCATTGATGGAAACAAGGAAAAGACAATCCATCAACATGGCAAAGAGACACTACTCCGGAAGACTATCTTGAGTTGGCAACAAGGCATAAAGTGTTTTGGTCTAGAAGCCCAAAATGGCTATGGAAGTATTCTGGGTAAGGGACATAAAGTGAATCAGTATGCCTCCGCAATTGAATATCTGTAGATGTCGTTTAGGTATGATGTTTATAGATACCTATTTCTCTTATATTCCAATAATCAAGTCATGACTTCCTCTGGAAGTCATCTGATGAAAAGGCTAAGTCCAGGTCAGCAGAAGCAAGACATAAATAGTGAACAGTGCAGAATGAAGTGGTCTGCATTCATCTGCATTAGCATGTTTTGTTCTATGGTTCTAAAGTGAGATAGAGATAGGTCATGACTATCAGAATCCAAATTTGTAGCTCCAGAACTGAAATAGATCTTATTCTATAGGATCTCCAATACTGGCATCTAGTATGACAGTGTTACAGTGTGACAGGGCAATAGTTCTAAGGTCCGCATTTTGGCATACGGATTTATCTTGTTTTGCATAGTGGAAGACATGTCAAGAGATCAATAATGATTTCTAAATATGATTCATGAAGTCCCATTTGGTCCACAACATGAGTTGTGATGTGACAAAGGAACTTATCATATATGTTATTAAGGAACAAGCTGACAAGATGGTTAAATCCTTATGCGAAGAAGAAATATGAGCTGGATGATAAATGTAATGGGTTGTATGATTAGAGCTGACACATATGAAGACGTGCAAGATAGTTTGGATCTACATTGAAGATTTAACATAAGAACAAGCCAACATGATATAACACTTGGTATACACGTTTCACAGTTTGCTTGTCAACCTGGTCATGAGAAAGATTTAGTTGTAGATATAAATAGAGGATGGATTTTAGTGTTTGAAGTATGGATGTATGCAATAAGAAGTGTGTGAATACAAAATATGTGAAGATAAGAGACAAGAAGCAGAAGAAGAGAGATCATATGTAAAAGCAGAGCAACATGGTAGGGCAATCAGAGATGAAAAGTTTTGAGTCAGTCTTTTTGTGCTTCATTGGAACTGTAACCATCCATATGTAGATGCAATCTTAGCAGTTCATCTTCATAGTGAGCCACCCTTCTACTTTCTTCATTTTGATAATTGGTAGTGAGCCTATTCTTTGGTAGTGAGCCTCTTTGAGTAGTGAGCTCTGGGTAGTGAGCCCTAAGGTAGTGAGCCTCTTTGTAACTCAGTATTGTGCTATCTTAATATATTGTGAGCTAACACTCACCGTGGTTTTTCCTTTTTTTAGTTTTCCACGTAAAAATCCTAGTGTTCATGTGTTATGTTTTTGTGGTTACTGTTCCTATGCTTATTCTGCTTTCATGTTATTAATTTTAGAATTTGGACTAATAAACTTATTAAGAAGTGGTTTTATGGAATACCGATTCACCCCCCTCTCAATATTCCTTGCTATTAACACTTCTGATAGCGATAAATTTCCACAAACAAGTCCAAATCTCATGTAATCTAAATATGATATAGCTGACATGGCATAGAAACTAAATCTTTCTCCGTGAACTCTGAAATGAAGATGCGGTAAAATACAGTAGAAAATTCTGAAACTATAAATGACTGAACTACAATTGAAATGCAAGAAGAGAAAAGAAAGCAAATATTTTTGGTTGATGCAAGATTTCTCTTCAACCTAGGATGCTCCTGCATCATTAAGCACTTAGTCTAATCTACAGGAATATTAATTGAACCTTGTTTGCTATGTTTGGAATTTTCTATGTGTGTATGCTCTCTCCACGCACCGAAAGGTGATCTTGGAGACCAAAAGCACTAGTAAATTCATTTACTCACTTTCTTTACTCTTATTCCTAGGGACCCAAGATCAATACGTATGCTCTTTTGTCTTGTTGAAAGGAAATCTTAAGAGTTAAAAGTACTCAGTATCCTCTCTAGGAGGCCTATTAAGGGATTTTATCAGCCTTAAGGATGACCTCAACCACATGTTTTGGTGCAGTATATAAAGGGGGGAAGAGAGAAAGCTATACCTCAATCTAGTCATGTAGTTACTGGCACAGCCTTGGGCCCTCAGGTTATTCCAGACACAAGGTGAAGTGATGTTTGCTTAACTGCTTATGTCACATGCTTTCAATAGACTAGTGTTCATAGACTTGGACCCCACCGTACCTAGTGTATATCGAGGGCTCCCTAGACACCTTGTTATCCTATATAAGACCTTTCGGCCATCATATCCTTGGTGCATCACTGTTGTGGGAGGAGAAAAGATCACACTATTACAGCCATTGTTTGAGATATAGTATACTTTGGGAATAATGAAAGTCTCCAAGGTAAGGGGTGTAAGGTGGTTTATGATCTTGCAATCCCTATCTATCCATAACAAGGTAAATGGTATCAAGGTGGTTGACGTCACCATTATCTAATAGTGGGGATTGAGACCGCACCTGAGTGAGTCTTGGCATGTTTTCTTGTTATCTACCAATGTATGCCATTTGTTATATGCGGAGGTTAATAGCCTTGCAGACCAATTTCCAAAAGTATCACATGCATTGCATCTTTTTTGTTTGAAATCTCTTGCCAAAAACTTATCCAAAATCTTTTTTGAACATCCAATTACAAAATTTTGATATTGAACAGCATTTCTAGTCATCCCCTACCCAGACTTAGAAATCTTTTATACCAGTCAAACATACACACAGACCTGAGACTTTTTTGCCATTTGCATTATCAACCTTTCATCCATCTCCACCCATCATCATCATTATCTTATTGGACTTTAGAACTAGTTATCCCATTGAGACCATAGGTAACTTATTGGACATCTTTGTCAACATGAACCAACACAATCCTTTTGATCATCCAACTATCTTAATCATCTTTTTAGAGTCGTAATCTAGATCTAAATCTACTAGCTTGTCACTTGTTTGAGAATTTTGCTTCTCTAAAATTAGAAAGTGAGTTAGTACCTATCATTAGCAAATTAGCTAGCTTAGGAGAATGGCTCCTTTTGAGTTGGTGAACCTCACTTCCCATTCTAGTATTTTCTTGAACTCATTAGTCTAGTTCTTTGAATACAATCTCAATCCAACACCTATAAATTTGATCTAGATTTATCTCAACCTTGTTTGGTTATCATCTTTTTATCTCCACATCAAATTTTTGGTCCAAACATCCTTGAAGTCTCACTATCTTTTAAAAGTTCAAATCACTCCATCCATCTTCATCCGTCATCAAAAGTATCTAATCTTTCATGCCCTTAACTAGATCTTAATACTGGAAAAACATGGAGACAAATCAAAATGTTCCCAAAACACTAATATATGCATGTAAATTTACTACAGGAATGCTCCCACATGTTTTTTACCTAGTGTCTATGTTTTGGGTCAATCATCTTCCATGGAAATAATACCCCAATCACAAGAACTAGAGGGAGACTTTAACTATGATGAATTCCAAGACCCAAAAGTTTTAGACAGTGGATCGACCATCTCCTAATGTCTGATCCTAATCAATTTTTTCTCTTACTTGCTAAAAGGGGAGCCAAATTACCTAGTAATTTTGATACCTCCACAATTAAGGAACAATACCCCTCTTCCCTTTCTACTTCCACAACACCTCCCATAGCACCTATCATCTCTACCACAACTACACCGCCATCTTATAACACTTCTTCTATGCCATTCACTAACCAATTCGTTAACCCTCTCTACCAACCTCCCACATCATTTGGTCCTATTTTTTCTAGTGATCCATCATCTATCCCACAATTTAACCCAACCATGTAATCCATAACTCAACCAAATATTCCTATCACTTCACAACCCCAACCTTCCCACCCATTATCGATTCTTGCATCACAACCTAAAGTTTCTAATCCATTTCTCACTTCATAGCCCCAAGATTCCAATCCATTATCATTTCTCTCATCACAACCTCAAGCTTCTAATCCATTGCTCACTTCAAAACCCCAAACTTCCAACCCACATTCATATGCATCTATAAGTAATCCCCCATCTATGTCCCAAACTCAAACTTCCAATCCATATTCCTACATCAATCCACCTCAAATATCACAACCACATTTATCAAACTCTCAGGGTCTTCAAGTTCCTCCGAATGCTACATTAGAATGGGATCAGAAAATTTCATATATACAAAAACAAATCTCATATATCACCCTAGGGCACCCTAAGAAAACTTTCTCTTTGGAGGATGTTTTCCCATATTGTTGGCAATATGTGTTGTCGATGATGTCAAAACTTAGAGTAAGGTGATATCAACACTTAGAGTAAGATCAACACATAGTTTGTGATGATGATATTTAAGTATAGTAATAGAGGTGCAGTAATGATACTGATGTTCATGGTTGCTAATATTCAGTGATGTTCGTGATGTTCATAGTGGGTTGCTGATGTTCATGGTTGGATGTCATACTTTGATCAGTGTCAAGTCAAGTTATTTTGAGTAGTGAGATGTAGTAACATTCATGATGTCCATGGTTGGATGTCATGCCCTGATCAGTGTTGATTCAAGATGGTTTGAACATGCTTATGGTTAGCAAAGATGATGAATTATGAAATATTAAGATGGGAATTAGAAGCAAAAAGATGAATGATGAAATATTAAGATGGGAATTAGAAGCACTAAGGTGAATGCTGATACATCAAGCTATGCTGAGGATGAAAAGATGTTGTTGATGATTTGTGGCATGTTGTATGATCCTTCTTGTTGGTCCTAAGGATGTATTTGCTGTTATATGAAGGTTTTGGCCTCTGGAAGTTGATGAAGGCTTTTGGTATAGAGAAGTGCTTCAAAAAACCATCTAGTAAAATGCTTTGCATTCCTCTGCATTTGAAGCAATGGTAATGTAGTTTAGAAGTTAAGTTAAGAATGTTGTAAAGGTGCTAAATCCAAAGTTTTAGATCATTTCTCTCTCCATAGTGAAAGTTATGGAAGACAGAGTTCCCGTCTGTGCTCTGGCAAAAACAAGTAATGATGAAGATTCTTTGGGATGCTCCACATTCCTCTACAATGATAGATATGGCTGTGAAGTTTTGAGGATGTTTTCATAGTAGTGCATGAGTGCATCCACATGCGTTTTAGTTGTTTTTGAGGTCTGCAAGCTTAGTTTTCAATTGACAGTTGTGATACAGATAGTTTTGGATGCCTAGCTTGTCTCAGGACATATGCTAATGATGTACGCCAACTTGTTGTGCCATGAAATGATACATAGACTAATGTAAGATGGTCCTAATGATTTTGTGTTGTCTCCAATTGCTCCATAAGGTGATTTTCTACTCTCTCTGGAATTGGTTATGGTCAGAATGATGATATTGCCAATCTATGTCTCTGTCTGGCCGACTCAAGAAGTTGAAGGTATGCGCCACAAATTTCTTTCTATGCGGAGGTCAAGGAATGTTTGGAGATGATGTGTAGGTCCTGCCAACTAATCTGGAAGAAGAAAAACCAATTCTTTATCATTCATGAGTACCAGCAAGATTGTGAAGACCGATGTACTACATGTTTCATGCTTTCTTGCTTAAGGGTGACCTATTTCAAATTTGTGAACCATGTAGATGTTATTCCTTGAAGAATGATGCTATGAAGGATGTTTAGGACTAGAATAAGAATGTATTTGGATCCTCAAGGCATGTGTTTCATTCTAGAGTAGCATGTTGTTCATGATAGGGCTTTCCCTATGTATGTTTCTTGTGTTGTGCTCTGGCTGACTTGTAAAATGTAATATTCTTATTATATTGGCTGACTTGTAATGAAATCAATGTAATGCCATGTATATATTGTAAACCTAGTTAGTCTAGGTGAGGTATGATTGCGAAGATGAATATGTGAGTGTAAAGAGCACATGAATATCATATGCATTGTGATGTGCAACTGAAGGAGAAAGAGCATAAGAGTTAGAGGATATTTTGATTCATCTTGAAGATATTTTTGTGATAGGAGGGAAGTGAAGAGTGTGCCTAAATCATCCAATCATAAGAAGAAAGTGTGAAGAGGTAGAATTCTAGTCATCAAAAGTGTGATCTTCAATGTTAGTTTTTAGACAGTAGAAGGATTGTCATGCTATAAATCTTTCATGAGTTCATTCTTAGTTCAGGGAGTAGTTGCTTCCTTGGGTTGTAGCCCTAAAACAAAGTCTATAGGGAGTTGTAGTTTCCTTGGGAGTGACCTTAAAGAAAATTTTTCAGGGAGGAGTAGCTTCCTCAACTTGTAGCCCTAAAACAAAGTCTGCAAAGAGTTGTAGCTTCCTTGGGAGTAACTCTAAAGCAACGTTTCAGGGAGTAGTAGCTTCCTTGGGTTGTAGCCCTAAAACAAAGTTGTTATTTGAGCTTCATATAATGTGAGTTAATTCTCCATGTGGTTTTTCCCTTCTTGGGTTTTCCACGTATATCTGGTCTTATGTGTTGATGTGCATTGTATTGATCTTTCATGTTTTTGTTAATGCTGTAATGCTTAAGTTTTAATCTTCTCTGGAGGATTTGAATTTTGTTTAGATACTGATTCACCTCCCTCTCAGTATCTTGGTCTATTCAACAATTGGTGTAGATAACCAAATTTGTCCATGTCTAGCAACACCTAGTCAAAAACATTACTTAGACATCATGTAGAATTTTGTCCTAATCCCACTTCTAATCCCACTTATCCATTAGTGGTTTTTGTGGGTTTTTGGTGTTTTCAATGCAATCTAATCAAATGAAAAGGGAAAATGCTTTTTCTAACAACGTAGATATAGCAATGTAAAAACAATTAATCTAGCGTGCAAGATCTAATCTATCAAGGAAAAAGAAAAATGTTACTATTCCCAAGAGCAATGTGATTATCTAATTACTACGAAAGCAATGAAAGAACCTGAAAGAGATGAAGATTTTTTGACTCCACTACCCTCAGTATCCTTGTATAGGCAACCTCGAATCCTTTTGTGACAATAGGTGATCCTCTTGACAACAAAAATGACCTGAAGAAGCAAAGAGAAGCTTTTGTGAAGCTTGTATGAGCTCGATGTGAGCTTTGTATTAAGCACGATGGCTAAGATTTGATCAGTGTAGCATTGCTTGATTGAACAAAAGAAAGTAAAAGGCACTTATGTCATGTATGAGCATATATATGCTAGGTTGGAGAGTAAACTTGGCAAGAGCTGGTGCATAATGAATTTACCTCCCTTTGTGCTTGAGGGAGGGGGTATTTATAGGTTTGAAGAAGGGATTGGATTGAAGAGTTAACTCATTTGATTAATGAGTTAACAAGAATAGATTGGGGAGTTAACAAGGTTGATTTCCTAGTGAACTCAGCTGATTAGGGAGTGATGAAGCAATGATAGCTTATCACTGAAGAAGAAATGGAGGTGAGGGAATGCATGAGATTGATTAGGGAGTTAATTATAGATAAAATAGAGATAATTATGCATGTGTGGGTGCATGAAATAGTTAACTCTATATCAAGGATCAAAAATCATGCAAACAAAAAGAAAAATAGGTGAAAACGAAGCAAAAACAAGAGAGAAACTTGAGTTTTTCTGCGGGTCAAAAGATAGCAGGGTCGCCACCTTCATCAAATAAGGTCACCCAGGGAGATCATGGGTCACCCCAAGGGCGACCCTAGTTCGCTTAGGCAGATCCAGGATCAAAAGTGCAGAATGCAGAAATTCAGGCTGGCAGAAGGTATAAGGGAGGAAAAGGATTATTTCTACATCAAGAAATAGGTTGGTCATGTGGAAGAATCCAAATCTCCACTTGCATCTTTAGGATCCCCAGTGGGGATCTGGAAATAATAGGGGGAGATTTGGATTGATTGGTTGAAATTGAAATGAAAAGCGGGAGATGGATCGGGGGACCTCTAGAAGGCTTCTATGAGGTACACTAGATGAAATACAAAGGGAAGAGGTGAAAACTCACCTACAATACACTCACAAGGCCTAGGATCAAGGTTGAAAGCTAGAAAACACAAGTCAACAAGTGTCGCAACAAGTGTCAAAAAGTGTCACAAATGGGGAAGGAGAATCAACAAAGCAGAAACGACACAAAACATGAAGAGAGGACATGTCATCAAGAGGCCTACTACCCAAAGGATTTATTTTCACACTTACATGTACGTGATAAGGATTTGAATCATCATAGGAGTCCTCATGGAGGTAGTGCTTGATTTTTGTGCTTACATATTTGCCCCCTCGGGGATGGTAGTCTACATGAAAGGTAGGTACCATTCCTGAACTAGGCCTTACCTGTTGTCAATTTTCCACAATTTGTACCTGTAATAACTAGTATTAGTTCAGCATCTAAATATATCAAAATGAATAACGAAAACTGAAATGATGAACTTACCATGGATTGTTTGAGTTTGACTAGTCACTTGCTTTTGTCGGTTCAGACCTGTAGGCATGAGAGCATGCAAAATGATGCACGAAACAAAATGCATAAAAGTAAAGAACTAATCTAAATTGCATAAAATGAAATTAAGCTAAGGGAAAAGAAAGAGAGCCAAATTATGAGATTAGAGAGAAATAGCAACGGAATCATTCATGTGAGCAGTCGACAGAGAGGTATCGTCGAGGGGATCGCAGAGATGGCTGCCTCTTCCTCAACCATAGAGAATCAGGTAAGTAATTAGTGAAAAACTCTCCTCTAAACCCAAGGTTATATTTTGCAAAACATCTCTTGAAATCATCTATTTATGGCAATTTTTCCTATTGCATTATGTTCATCTCCTCGCTTAGAGCAAGATTGATCCTTTGTTTTCTAAAATCGGCTAAGAAACGAGGTTTTTTGGACTAATTTTTGCTTGAGGGGGTTGCTATTAGGGTCACCTCTTTTGGCAGACAGGGTCACCCAAGGAGATCATGTCTGACAATAGGGTCACCTTGGGGGATCCTGCTTTGCAACAGGGTCGCTAGGGTGATCCTAACTGACATCTGGGTCGCCTAGGGGGCGACCTTGTGGGACTGGTTTTTGGCTACATTTGTCATTATTTAACGCTTCTTTCACTCTGAACTGACATGAATTGGTCACTAAATCTGCCTGTTTATTACAGTTTTTGATGGTTTATATGATTTTTTTGTGTAAATTTTTCTACAGTTTTATGATTTTTAGGGATTTTTGTGAGTTTACAAGATCTAACCTAAACTTCTCTTTTTGATTTTTTGAAGGAGATGCGCATTCGATGGAATACTGGCTTAGAGCAAGGGTGGCTTTTAGGGATGTTCACTTCACTTAGTGTAGAGGATTGTGCCATACTCAAGAGGACAGGCCTTGGAAGAGTTTGCCATGTTCATGTGATCCATCCTATATCTCGTATATGATGTGATATTCTGACTTACTGGGATGTAGATAGGAACACATTCAGGTTCCCGTAGATTTTAGGAGAGTGGACTATCACTCTTTATGATGTGTATTCCATTCTTGGGGTCCCTGTAAGGGGACAAACTTTATTTCTTCTTGCCAGTTAGTCTTTTGAGAACAAGGCTTCTTGGGCTGCTTTTATGGGGGTTAATCATCTCAGGGACTAGATAGGAGTTCTACTTTCTGCAGTACCATGACTCCGCATCCCACTTCTAAGGAGGTTTCTAATTGGCTTGATCACTTCGAGGCTATCAGGAGACAAGGCCTCGGATCCTCTGAGATGGTGTTGGGCACCCATCATTCATGGTTTAGAGGAGGGCACCATTTACGCATGGGGACCTGACATCCTATCTATGGTCTACAAAGATTTCTATCAGATCTCTCAGAGAGGGACTCTAGCTTTTAGCCACTCTTCTCTGATTATGACATGGATCTTTGAGCACATGAAACCCTACCAGAAGCTTATTCCTCTTCTGGATAGGTGACTACCGAGAGCAGTGAGGTGGCCACACATTGGTCATTATTATGCTACTCTTCCCACTATTGCTACCCTTACCGATGATGACATGATTTTTGAGCCCTACCATGATATGGAGGGGGCTTGGGCCTAAGATGGTGAGATGATGGCATACTGCCATGAGGTTTTAGAGATCACAGATCACAATGGTCAGGTTGAGGCTCATCAGGTGGATCAAGTCTTGCAACAGTTCAGCAAGGATGTCTTAGAGGACTTGCCCCATGTGTCTACTTATTACAGAACCATTCAAGAGATGGGGGAGATTGGATAGTGGGGCATCACTTGGACACCTTTGACTCCAAGTGTCTTCATCACTAGATCTTCTAGAGGAGGACGGAGGAGAGGGAGAGGGACTCCTTCCCAATTTTTGACTACAATAGTTGATTTAGAGTCCACTGATGAGGACAATGTTTCTGATAGTGATGGTTCGTCAGATGAGGCCCCCCTTAAGGATGGGGATTTTTAATACATTGATATCCTAAATGAGGTTCCTAACATCCTTGAGGATCCTCCTATTGTTCGTTGACCTCCTCATTCAAGTGAGGTGATGTGTCAGCTTGACCCTGACTGGTAGCCTGGAGATCCACATCAGTTCTAGTCTTCTCAGTCTTACTTTGGCTTTGTCTTTTCTCTTCTCGTGTGGCACTGACTTGGTCTTGACTTTGATTTTGGCTTTTTAGACAATGTCAAAGAGTGGAGGGACTTGGTTCACGAGGTTAATGTTGGATTAACCTTTCCTTTTACTAGGATGACTTGTGATCATCTCTTGGATGATCCTGGTGTGCCCCCTACTGCAGGATGACACACAAACATTTTTACTCCTATTCACTATGGGTGTGAGATGATTATAGAGTTGAGGACCTAGGTTAACATGCTTCAAGGTGAGAATAAAGTGCTTTGAGAAATGGCTCACCTTAATGTTGGGCGTTCTGGCACTAGTATGGCAGGGCCTTCATAGTCACATGTCCATAGTAGAGCACATCATTCTCACAAGTCCCATGGAGCGACGAGCGGTACTCGTAGATGAAGGAGCCAAAGCCCCACAGTTTCTGTTGGAGGGAACCAACCTTGACTTGCTTTTCTTGAAACTTGTGCCCCCTTGCATGGAGATCCTCTACTTCTGTCAAGAGCATTTTGCCTTAGCTCTTTGATACCTATTGTATATGTAAACTTCAGATGTATCTATGAAAGTTTCTCTTTCCATTGTTTTTTTCTCTTTGTTGAATTCTACACTCATCTCTTGTGCATGTTTGGAAGTTTTAGGAATTTTTTTATTATGGTGACCTTTTCAACTCTTTTAATAGATGCAATGACAATGATGACATGTTTTTTTAATTTTGTAGAACACATATATGATATGCAGTTTATGATATGACCATGCAGGAACACAAGAAATGCAGTAAATGAAACTATAACACTTTACTGAATGTCATGAGATATGACACTTGACTTTATTGCTTTGATACTCCTTTTCTAATTTTGATATGGATGCAACGTGGAACAAACAAAATGACTACTCTTAAATATGATTTTTAATTCAGGGGATTGCGAGTTGTCCTGATATAAGAGACCTATTCAAGGCTATGAGATTGGATTTAGGGAAAACTTAATTGGGGAGTGAAAATGAATCATGGAGTGGTTCTGATTTCTAGGCTTTGCTAAAGGCTAAACACTTATCCTTATCTAGGTAGGACAATCTGACAAGCTTTCAACTTAGACAAGCAACAAGTTTTATAGGTGTTCGCTAGACTTAGATCATAGATGGCAAGCAAGATAGACCTGGGCTAAAGGATATCTGGGAAAGAACAAGGGTCCCTAGATAGAAGATGATCCTAGAGACTATTAGACTCTTCGGCTTTGCTTAGCTACTGTGTGTGTGTGCTTTGTACCTTTCTTTCTCTCTTAGAAAATCACTCTTGAAGCTTTGAGCTTAGACTGATCTCCACCCAAGAGTACAGACATTCATCAACCTTCTCTCTTTCACTCTTTTTTTGTATCTCTCTTTTTTTTTCTTTTTCATTTTTTTTTTTGTATTTTTCTCACTTGATTTTTCTCATTTTTTTGGATTTTGACTTGACTTTTCAAGAAATGAATGCTTTTGAAACTTTTGCTATGCAATGCTTTGATCTCTTAATTCTCACTTTTTGACACTCTTATTTTGATCACTCAGTTTTTTATTCACTCAAATTTTAGATTGCTTCCTTTAAAGTTTTGATCTTCCTGATGTTTTTGGCCAAGAAAGATAAGGGGCTGAGTGCCACCTAAAGTTTTTTTAATCTAGTTGGACTTCTCTACTACTAGGGAAGAATTGGTAAGGTCTATTTGCAAGCTTCCTTTGAACACTATAGGTTTGAATACTAACTTTGCTTAGACCTAACATCTTGACTTATTAAGACTAGGATCAGTGTAAAGCTAAGACCTAGGCTTTGATATAGAATCACTGGGAATGAAGGGGGATAATGGCAATTGTAGAAAATGAGGAATCTCTAGGTCCTAAAAGGATGACATATATCTAGGCAACACTAGACTCTTTACTAAAGGGAAAATAGTACAATAGCAAGTCATGAACTGCAATGCATGATGAACATAATGAAACTGAAATGAAAGAAACAAATTGTTTTTGTCATTTTGAGTTTTTATTATTTTTTTGTATTTTTATGTTTTTTTTTTGTTTTTTTTAGACGTAGTATTTCTTGAGGTGAAAGGCATTGATCGTTTCACCAAATTCCTCTCCCTCCATTGTGCACAAGAGATAAGTACCATTTCTGATATCTTCTTTAACCATGTAAGGGCCTTTCTAGTCTTCCAAAAAGGCTCTTTGTCGTCTCCTTTTCTTGTTTTTCTTGCTACCTCTTCTTAGGACAAGTTCTCCTATTTGGTATGGTTTATCGCTTAAGTCTATTGTTTCTAATTTAGTGGTTTCTTTGGTCATTATGAGACGTAGTAGATCCAAAAGGCATGTTGGTGGGAGGGAGTCCAATACAGGACTCCTTCACAATTGAGTAATTCCATCAACAGATCGAACTGTTCTTGCATATAGATCTTTATTTCTGGTCTCTCTTGGATTCTTTATAAGAATTGCAATAGTTCAAAGGAGTTTACAGTTCCCTTTGTTTGTCAGGGGGGACAAAGCTTATACTTTTCCTCCCATTGGGTTCTGGTCTCAAGTCCATGGCATACCGAATATAACTTTTTGGTAGTTCAAATATTGTAGGGTCGTCGATACCAACTGTCACTCTCATCTTCCACTCTCTGTGAAAGATTCCTTCACTTTCTTCATCTTTGTTAGGAAATCTCTCCACCATTTCTATTTGTACCTAAGGTGCTTCCCATTCACTAAGTTTATTTGATTGAACTGAGGTGGAAGTGGTTGGTTTCTCTTGTGGTTTGGACACTACAAACATACTAGGTAACACTCCTATAGCATTGGTTGATTCGTTATCCATGGAATATACCTCTTCCATGGGTAGCATTGGTTGACGCGAGTCCTCCGTTGGTGTGAGGGGCTCATATGATTATGTTTCTTCAAGTGTATTAGGGAGATGTGACTTACTTAGTGGTGACAGTGGGGTGTAACCCTCTGTTATATCTTCCTCTGCATTTGAGAAAGTATGTGGCTCTGCATCTCTTAGATCTAATGTGGCGGTTTGAAATACCAGCTCTTCGGTTCTATGAGGTTTTTCCTATATGCATGGGAAGAGTTTATAGACTTCTTGGAAGCCAATGGTGAGTATCTCTAGGGAGAGTTGGAGTGGTCCATCCCTTTCAATCAACTCCATGATCTTGATTGCTTTTTCCTTGGGGATCACTTCTTTCTTCTTTGGTGGTGGTCCATTCTCCAAAGTTTTGACGTTTGCTAAATTTATGGTCTTTTCTAGGGTTCCTGTCCTTTTGATACATATCGATTGTAGTGTTGGAGTTGGGATGGTCAACTTGTTGGTAGGGAGTTTGTAGTCTATTGGAATTCCTATGCATTTGTTTGGGGTTTTAGATTTTAACATGCTGAAAGGTTCTGGATCTCCCTATGCAACATAAACTTTCCCTAGGTGTAGGAATCAAACTTCTTGAAATAGTGTGGATGGCACAGCTTTCATCTTGTGTATCCATGGCCTTCCAAGAATCAAGTTATATCTTGTGTCCTTGTCTATGACATAAAAGGTAGTTGGAATGGTCTTAGGACCTAAGGTCACTGGGAGAGTGATTTTTCCTATGGTGGTACCTTCAGATTGTCATATCCACTTAAAGTATCCCTTGAAGCAGTGATGTTGGTGTGTCCATAGCCTATTCTCTCTAAAAGGGAAAAAGGAACTATATTCACTATAGCTCCATCATCAACCAATGTTCGTTTGATACATGTGTCATAGACCCATACTTGGAGATATAGTGCGGGGTCTCCTTTTTTAGTTAATTCTTCCTCGGAGGGCATCTGTTGTAAATCAAATAAGAACCCTGGATCTTTAAATTTTGAGTTTGTTGGGTTGAGATCGTAAGCCACATGGTTGATTTGTTCACTAGGAAGTGGTGTGATTTGGTAAATATATTTTAGGCCTATTACTTGTAGCAATGCGGAGCGATGTGAGGGGGAGTTCCTGAGTAAATCAATGAATGAAATGTGCACATACATTTTCTTTAGATCTTCTATGAGCTCATAAGGTCCAATGGGAGCTGGTATTGGTTCTACTATTAAGATGGCACCCTCATATGGTTTTGTTTTCTCATCTTCTTGCTCATGATCCTCCTCTTTTTCTTCATTATGCATGATCTCCACCAATCCCATCAACCTAGTCTCTCCTTTTTGTCCTAGTTGAGGTGGCACTTCCAGGTTACTATTTTGAGTTGCTTTATCCATGTTTTTTGTTTCAATGTTCTTGTGTGTAGGGAACGGGTCCTAATAAATCCTCATGTTTGTGTTTTGAGGTGATATGGGAGCTTGATCTTGCCTTGTATCTTTGATGTCTGGAGTGATCTTTTGCGGGTTCAAGAACATTTCTATGAACAAGCGTTGTTGATCCTCTGGAAGCTTTTCTATGAATCTGTTGTATTCCCTACAAGATTCTATGCTATGCCCCTTTGTTCTATGAAAAGAATGATATTGGTTGTATTCATAAAAGGGTCTCTCATATCTCCTATCATTTCCATTCCCATTTCTATTGCGGTTCCAACTTTGATAGTTGTCTTGAGGATAATACCCATTGTTTCTAGGTCGATCTATGGCATTTATGTTAGGAGGGTAAAAATCTCTCCCACTGTAATCATCTCTTACCCTTTTGATTAGGGGTTGATCTATCACTCCATCTGTGGTTACATTCCTATTGTTTTTGAGAATCTTAGCAACAGAGGTATTGTTTCCCATGTCTTCTTTTGCTGATTTTTTGTTTGGACTGTAAATTTTTTGTCCACTATCGATAGTGGCTTGATCAATTCTTAAAGCACTTTCCTTCTTCATAGGACTTGTATGGTAGTTTCTAAACTTCTCTCATGTCTTTGTTCAGGGCATGCAAGAAGAGGTCGCATAGTTCTTGGTGGTCCATGTTTGGAGCTCTGGTTGAAGAGTAGAGCACTTGTCTCCATCGGGTGACGAAATGTGCTACAAATTCATTCGATTCTTGTTTCATCGTGAGGAACTCTCTAATCCCTATTTTGATGAGTTTGTTCATGTTAAATGCCATGACAAACTCTCCAATTAGTTGTCTAAATGAATGGATCGAAGCCTTTGGCAGACAACAATACCAATCTAAGGCTATGCCTTCAAGCATTTTTGGGAAAAATTTTGTGACAACTCCATCCCAAGGAAGGAGTTCTCTTATGGCTGTAGTATAAGCTTTGATGTGGGAGTTTGGGTCTCCCTCTCCTTTGAACTTTGGGAGATTTGTTAATGGCCAGGGTAGTTGCACACTCCTTATATTCCAGTCTAGAGGCTCTTTCAGATATTCGAGATATGTTCCTAAGAAAGCACTCTGAGATTGTGAGGTTGTTAGTAACAACCCAGTGGGTGGGTTTTGATAGCCCATTGTTGGATTCATTGGATTGTTCTGAATAGGAGGATTCTCATTCAGAGAAGTATCATTACTAGCATGTCGTGAATAGTAACTAAGGTAGGGGGATTTTGCGATGCCTCCTGGTCCTGTTCATGAGATTTTGTTCTTTTCTCTGGGTAGCTTGTTCTACCTCTAGGATCCTGATTATTTGCACTAGAGTTGCGATTACATCTGCAAGAGTCACAGCTCTAGGGTTTTCTTCATTTTTAGGATGTTCTCTTTGATGGGCTTCCTCTTGTGTAGCCTTCTCTTTTTGTTCTTCTTCTAAGGTAACCCTTAATGCTTCTTGAGCGTCTTTGGTTTCCTGTAGACACCTTTCTAACCTTCTGACCTCTTCATCAAGGTGAGTATTCAATGTACTTGTGGAAGGTTGTTATGGTTGATGTACTTCCAATCTTATCCTTCTAGCTTTATGTGGTGCATTTGGTATGGCTAAGTCATTTTTCCAAGCTGGATTATTGAAGGATAGGTAACACCTAGACTCTCTTGGATCATGTTCATAGTCAGAGTCTTCATAGTCGTAACAATTGGTAACAGGTGCATCAAGATGAGGCGGCACATACCTATCAAAAGAAAGGGTTTCAGGTTTGTTTGAGGGAATGTTTCCCTAGTTCAAGTCTGGTTTCGTCATATTCGGTGGTGCCATACACACCGTACAATAAATGGAATGGATGATGGCGCAGAAGATAGAAGTTGAAGTAGCTATGAAAAGCAACAAAAGGATGTTTGAATGTTTTTTTGAAATGTTTCCACAATGGGAATGTAAACTACTAGATCAGAAGATTCTACAATTCATGTTAGGTTCACCAAAATATGTATGCTCGAAATTGTGACTCCTGTTGCTTGGGGCTGTCGGGTTAGATTTCAGCACACACACAGACCCTTTCCCTCCTTGCCATGGGGTGATCCACCACATCACTCTCACTAACGTGGAAGTATCCAGTCGAGAGGAGGCAAGACATGGTGGGGGTCTGGCTCGTTAGAGAGCTAGACTTCGTGAAGGGGGGTCGGCAAGTTCTGTGGCCTTTGTTGTTGTGCATTTTATTGTATGTTTCATTCAATTGTTGTGGTAGTTGAGATAACCCTATGACCTGAAGGGTCACTAGTCTCTCTTCTTCTATTTGGATTCCTTGAATTCCACCTTTATGTGGACAAACTTTTGTTTTCATTGATGGCTTCTACTATTTCTATGTCCCTAAGAAATGCTATGTTTACTCGTAATTGTCTAATTTCTTCAATCAACAAGAGAACAAATGGGTCCTCTTGTGGTGGAATGTGTGTTTGTTGTTGAGGTTGCGGATGCAACTCCTTGATCTCATCACGGATATCCCTTACCCAATCTCCTCATATTCCTAAACACATTCGTCAATTAGGATAGAGGGAATCATATAATTGCTAACCAGATCTAGGGTTTTGACCTAGGGTTTTGTTTGACCTAGGGTTTGACTTTGTTGAACTGTGATTACCTCATGATGGAATCAAGGGTTTGCAATGTTGTCTATTTTAATAGATCTATATGAATGCAAACTAAATGATAACATGCAAAATGTCTTTTTGGTATTTTTAGAATATTTTGGAAAGGAAAATGCTTTTAATCTATGAAAGAAATATGTATGCAATCCTATATGTCTTTTCAAATACAAAGTTTAATCTATGTTTTTGTGGGTTTTTGGTGTTTTCAATGGAATCTAATCTAATGAAAAGGGAAAATTCTTTTTCTAACAAAGTAGATCTAGGAATGTAAAAATAATTAATCTAGCATGCAAGATCTAATCTATCAAGGAAAAAGAAAAATGTTACTATTCCCAAGAGTAATGTGATTATCTAATTACTATGAAAGCAATGAAAGAACCTGAAAAAGATGAAGATTTGTTGACTCCACTACCCTCAGTATCCTTGTAGAGGCAACCTCGAATCCTTTTGTGATAGCAGGTGATCCTCTTGATGACAAAAATGACCCGAAGAAGCAAAGAGAAGCTTTTGTGAAGCTTGTATGAGCTTGATGTAAGCTTTGTATTGAGCACGATGGCTAAAATTTGAGCAGCGTAGCGTTGCTTGATTGAACAAAAGAAAGTAAAAACACTTACATCCTATATGAGCATATGAATGCTAGGTTGAAGAGCAAACTTGGCAAGAGCTAGTGCACAATGAATTTGCCTCCCTTTGTGCTTGAGGGAGGGGGGTATTTATAGGTCTGAAGAAGGGATTGGATTGAAGAGTTAACTCATTTGATTGATGAGTTAACAAGAATAGATTGGGGAGTTAACAATGTTGATTGCCCAATGAACTCAGCTGATTAGGGAGTGATGAAGCAATGATAGCTTATCACTGAAGAAGAAATCGAGGTGAGGGAATGCATGAGATTGATTAGAGAGTTAATTATAGATCAAATAGAGATAATTATGCATGTGTGGGTGCATGAATAGTTAACTCTATATGAAGGATAAAAAATCATGCAAACAAAAAGAAAAATGAGCGAAAACGGAGCAAAAACAAGAGAGAAACTCGAGTTTTTCCGTGGGTCAAAAGATAGTAGGGTCACCACCTTCATCAAATAGGGTTGCCTAGGGAGATCATGGGTTGCCCTAGGGTCGAACCTAGGTCACCCGAGGAGATCTGGGATCAAAAGTGCAAAATGTAGAAATTCAGGCTAGCATAAGGTATAGGGGAGGAAAAGGATGATTTTTGCATCAAGAAACAAGCCGGTCATGTGGAAGAATCCAAATCTCCACTTGCATCTTCAGGATCCCTAGTGGGGATCTGGAAATAATAGGGAGAGATTTGGATTGGTTGGTTGAAATTGAAAATGAAAAGCGGGAGATGGATCGGGGGACCTCTAGAAGGCTTCTATGAGGTGCACTAGATGAAATACAAAGGGGAGAGGTGAAAACTCACCTACAAGACACTCACAAGGCCTAGGATCAAGGTTGAAAGCTAGAAAATGCAAGTCGACAAGTGTCGCAACAAGTGTCAAAAAGTGTCACAAATGGGGAAGAAGGAGAATCGACAAATCAAAAATGACACAAAACAAGAAGAGAGGACACGTCATCAAGAGGCATGTTGCCCAAAGGATTTATTTTCACACTTACATGTACGTGACAAGGATTTGAATTATCATAGGGGTCCTCGTGGAGGTAGTGCATGATTTTTGTGCTTATAGTGAGATCTGATGCAAATCTTGATCTACTTTGACATTTGTGCTTTCAATCATCTTCCCTAATCTCTTGTTATAGCACCTATAGGCCTTGGTTTTGGTTGAGTAACCAAGAAAGATCCCTTCATCACTTCTTGAATCAAACTTTCCTAGGTCTTCTTCATCTCTTCTGATATAGCATTTGCTACCAAAGATCCTAAAGTATCTGATAGTTGGAGGTCGTCCATACCATAGCTCTTAAGGGGTCTTAGTGCTATTGACCCTCAATTATACTCTGTTAGTTAGATAGGCAAGAGTGTGACTTGCTTCCTTCCAATACATGTTAGGTAGATCTACATCCTTCAACAATGCCCAAGCCATTTATTACATAGTCTTGTTCTTCCTTTCTACTACCCTATTTTGCTAAGGCGTCGTAGGAGCTGACAAATGTCTCCTAATACCATGATCTTAATAGAACTTATCAAATTCATTTGATATGAATTCATCTCCTCTATCAGACCTTAAACATTTGATCTTAGTATCCATTTCATTCTCAATCATAGCTTTGAAAACCTTAAGCTTATCAAAGGCATCTAGTTTTTATCTTAAGAAAGTAACCCAATTCATTCTAGAATAATCATCAATAAGTAACAAGAAATACCTTTCACTTTGTTGACTCTTTACTCTTGTAGAGCCACATAGGTTAGTATGAATCAGCTCTAGTGGCATTGAATAAGAGTACTCATTTCTCTTGAAAATTGTCTTTATTTGCTTTCCCATTTGACATTCCTTGCATAATGTGTTTGCAGGCTTGGTTATCTTAAGCATATCTCTCATCGCATGAATAGAGTTGATCTTTACCATATTGTTAAAGTTTGTGTGTCTCATTTGCTTGTACCATAGCCAACACTCACTAGATTGAGCCAATTGGCATGTTCTTCCATTTACCTCCTTCAGATGATAGATATCACCATATGACTTGATGCCTTCTACAACCAGCTTTCTGGACCCTACTTCCTGATTTCACAACCTTTGGCATGAAAGGTAAGATTGTATCCTTTGTTGCACATCTGACTGACACTGAGAAGATTATGCTTAGCCCTTTTATATAGAGGACATCCTCAGTCTTTTTCTTCCCATCAATAGTTATGGAACCCTTTCCATAGATTTGTGTTGACTCATCACCACCAAACTTAAAATCCCCACCATTCCACTTCTCAAGGCTAATAAACTTCTCCTTGTCACCAGTCATATGATTAGAGCAACCATTATCAATTACCCAAGCCTTGGCTTGTTTTGCATGAAAGGAAGTCCATACAACCATTGATCTATCATTGTTTTGGTTAGTTTGCAAGGTGTCATTCAAATCATCCTTTTTGTTACCAACATTCAAGGACATGAAAAGTGTTTCATCATTTGAATCATCATGATCCTCATCTTCTGAGGAACAACTGCTCTCTATGGAATGCAAGCTTCTTTTGAACTTGTCTCTTTTTTTACTACCCCTTGATTCTTTAAAAGTACATTTAGAAACAAAATGACCAATATTTCCATAATTAAAACATTTGAAAGGTAACTTACCTCTATATTTGCTTGTGCCTTTATTCAAAGTTCTTACAATTTTTTCTTCTACCTCATCAAAGTCACCATCTTGATCTGTTGCTTCATCTTCTGCCTTCGTACCTCCTTTGAATGTTGCTTCCTTGTTTGGAACACCTTTGTCAAGTTCTCCCAATTCAAAATTAGTAAGAGAGCCAAACAATTGGTCTACTGTATATGTATCCAAATCTTGAGTCTCCTTAATAGTAGATACTTTATGACTGTAAGATTTGGGAAGAGTTCTCAATACCTTCTTCACAATTTCATCTTCTTTCACTTCACCACCAAGACCTCTGATGCCATTAACTATTTCATCCACTCGAAGCATATAACTAGCAATGTCTTCATCTTCTATCATCCTCAGGGTCTCAAATTTGCTCTTGAAGATTTACATCTTGGCTTGCTTTACTTTACTATCTCCTTCATAAATGCTTTCCAGTTTTACCCATACATACTTGGCAGATTTACAACTCATTAACTTTAGAAGTCTTGTATTAGCCAGTCCACTCATGATTGTACTCTTTGTCTTGGCATTATTATCATACAACCTAATCTCATCAGCATCTGTAGGCTCAAAACCAAGAGCAATGTAACTCTTCACAACATCTTGCCATACACCAAACCCTAGAGAAGATAGATAGTTTTCCATCCTTAGCTTACAAAAGGAAAAATTTGTTCCATCAAACATAGGTACCTTGTGAGATCCATTTGGAGCCATCTTGGAGCTTCCTCAAGTAGTTAAGCTTCTTTTGAGTAACTTGGCTCTGATACCAATTGTATATGGAAAAAATTAGATAAATAAAAATGATAAAACAATAAAATGAATTACCTAAATCCAAATCTTCAATACCTCAAATAGATGCATGTAGATTTGATCTATTGATTTGATGTGTTAGTTGCTCAATTCAGTAGCATAACATTAAGGTGAAGATGATAGATGGAGGATGATAGATGAGAAGATAATGGATGATAGATGAATGATGCAAAGGCTCTAATGATATTTTGACAACATAAGGATACTTGTCATGCCCACATTTTCCTTGTGGTCACAACACACATCGCACGTGTCATAGCCACATCTGTCATGTGGTTATGACACGAGATATGAAAAACTTTTCTCACACTGTCCTAAAAACCCCCTTCGCATGCGTACGCATGCTCAACGGTGTTCTCTCATGGCGAAACACTACACTCTTCGGCAGAAAACAAGTACAATTGCGTGCAACCAGAAGCATATAGATCAACAAGAGGGTCTATACAACGCTGCTAACGTCATTGCAAGAGTGAGATTACCAAAGTTCTTAAATCAAACCCTCGGCAATTTTCGGTAGCATAATGCCTTACGGCGTTAGTGGGAATTACGCTGCACTCATTTACGCACGTGGTTCGCTGATAGAGGAACAACTTCCCACGACGCCTTGTTCTGACTAAACCAGCTAGTGATCTCCCTATTTAGTCATTTTTCAGCCAGGCACGGTTGTCTGTCTCCTCTCTTGTTTCCTGAAACATACTCCTCCTATGACTTAGCATTTTCAACAAGGCGGTTTGGTTGCTCTCTCTTCCCTTTTCACAAGTTCTTAATTTTGATTATATCTTTATCGCCCTTACCTTAACTATTTCTCAGTTAATTTAGTGTGTTTATATTTCGGTCTCTCTCTCTCTTTCATTTTCTATGCTTTCTTTATGTGCATCCTATCCTTTCTTCATGATTTACGTCAATCAGGGTTATCACTGCAGTTATTGTTGATATTAAACCTAATTTCAGGATGATCTAGGTCACAAAGGCTGGTTTACTATTTCGCTGGACTCGGTCTCCTAATCTTCCCCGATCTAGGTTCCTCCTCTTCGTATATACTTAGTCAACTTGTTCCTAAGCAGATTTGGCAGAAGGGTCCGTCAACTTAGTTCTCTTATCCCATGTGAGAAATGTCGCGCATTTTCTCCTCTGTGTTTTCCAATGTTAGTTTTTCTTCTTCGGACCCTCTTACAGGTTTACTTATGAGGTCGTTTGCTACAGTTGAGATTAAAATGGCCACATGGATTGTCAGTGGTGGCTTCTTAAGTTTATTTCCAGTGTTCTTTTGAGCAAGGTGATGTGTAATTTTCCTCTTCATTTTCTGGGTGATTGTTAGTACGTTGATAGTTGAAACTTCCGAGAAACTCTTTCCAGAGTATCATTGAATATTCCTAAACTCTCTTTTACATTATAATTTTATTTTCTCTTGTTTAGAATTACTGTTGTTACTATTACTATTAATGACGATTCATACACTGATTGTGACTCGTATAACGTTGTCAATAGATGTAGGTGGTTCACCACTTTATAAAACTCTGTTCATGGTAATATATCTTCTTTGGTTGTTGTGTTCAACACTTAATAACATCTACTGTGAGAATATAATTTGTTATATTTTTTTTTTCTCTATATCCATGAGACATAGTTTATAACAATTTAAAACGAGGGCCCAATAAAATGGTTCATAGATTTACTCCTATGTATATTATATATATATATACATATATATATATATATATATATATATATATATATATAATATATTTATTTTAATGTCTATGTATAGGACAAAATTGGTTTACCACTATATCTATCTATATCTCTATGTATATATATATATATATATAAATATATATATATATATAGATAGATATATAATCATTATTTTATTATATATATAGCTATATACATAGACATATATAGTATATATATATGCCTATATATAGAGCTATATAAAAACTGTATTTATTTTCCAAATAAACCAATCATATGTTAGGGCCCAAGCCCTAACATTTTATTTGCTTTAGATTCCACAGCCGACGGCGGCCATGGGCGGCGGTGGCCGCAGTGACAGAGAAGCAGGGCCGGCGGTGGCCGCAGAGCGGCGGACAGGATCGGCGGTGGCCGCAGAGCGGCGGGCCTGTGCAGGCCGCGGGAGGCATAAGGGAATGGGGGGATGTGGAGTGGGGCGGAGCCCCACCCACATTCCCACGACGTGGGGTGTGGGTGGGGCTCCGCCCCACTCCACACCTCCATATATATAAATGAGGGCCTGCGGTGAGGATTTCTCCCCACCGCCCATTGTAAACTGCGACTGTGTTTTCTTCCGTGGCTTAAACTTTGACAGTCATTCTTATGGTGCTATTCGTTGATTATTATCACTAATAATATATTTATAAGTATATATATATATATATATATATTCATATATATATATATAGATATATCAACGATAATATATTTATATATATATATATATATATTTCATATATATATATATATCTATTTTTATATTGATATATAACATTCAATCTCATAAAAATGATAATTACTTTCAATTTCTCTATTATTCTATAAAATGATAATTATTCAAAAATGTGAAATATATATATATCTCTATATGTATTTATAAATTTATTTATAGAAAAATATTCTTATATGTATTTATATAATTTCAAATCCTAAATTTCTCAAATTCACTACTTTATGCATTTTTTTTTTTTCCAAATCAACCTGTTATAAAGATAATGTCATAACAATTAGATATATATATATATATATATATATCCCAATTTCACTTAATCGGTAGAAATGGTAAATAGCTATCCCCTTAATATAAGTATATATTTCCATTTTCATAAACATTTAAGACTTCGTAAATTTACAAACAGAATATATATACATGCTAGATTTCCTCTAATCCTTCTAAATTAACAGAATCCACTAAATATGGAGAATAACTCAAACATTTAAAACTGTCTTTTCTATTTTAACATTGAACTATAAAAACTAGCATTTCAACTAGTGAAGCAATTCCAAACTTTCAAATGTAAACAACTCAGATTAGATTGCAAAAATGAACTTTTCCTTTCAGTAATACTTGAAACACAAAAATTGCTATTGAACAAAGTTTGCAAACATCAACTTAAAATTTAAGCACATTCATATTACAGCTTCTCAATCATTAATACCACCACTTAACTTCCCAGATATGAACTTTCTCCTCCCAAACAGTATACAACTGATAACTTATGACAACCAAATAAAAGTCCAATAATAACAAGATCAGGGAGGTGATTTTCTTCACTCCCAGAATATCATTAATTTACAACAATAACAAGAGAGGTGTTCTCTCTTCATCTCTATGAAATGAACCAGGCCTAATTCTCATGACAAGAAGATGAACTATTTCTTCATAAATAGCCAACCAGAAGCTCCAAGAGAAAAACCTGCGTATCAAAGACAAACAAAGAAGAAAATACCACTCATCTAGCTCTCCTCCCTACCGTAGACCCGCAAGTGGGTCACCCCCGAGCTAGGGAGACCATACTCACACCTGGGTACTCAAACACTCCACTTCACAACAGAAACAACAACAATCCCAAAGCACACATACACCCGTGGGTATTTTACACAATACGGAAACTCAACTACAGTGAGTTTCATAAGGGGCAGGAGAGTGGACACACTTGACTCCAGAGTGTCACCCTGACAGATAAATGAACTAATATAAATTTCTCTTGGTCTCAACCAAGTGTGATCACAATTTTTAAGAAAACTGTATATGACTCTCAAGTCAAAATTACAGTCACAGATACATGCCCTCAAGGCTTTCAACATCCCAAAAGATGGAAACAGGTATGCACCCGAGGAGGATCTCTCCTCCCCTACCCCAAACTTGATGAGCATTTCTCCCAAGTGGGAGACGCTCTGTCAAACAACCCGACAAGAACCCCACAGAAAACAAATCTAAACACATATTTCACACACATTTCATACACATTTCAGTTCTACAAAAACAAAGGTAAAATTCAGACCAACCTTGCAAAGCCCTCCTGGAATGAAGTTGTTGCAGAGTCCACGGAGTTCACTTCCAACCTTAGCCACCAACTCCCTCTCCCTTCTCTATCTTGCAAACTAACTTCTCTATTTTGGTAAGGCAAAAATGAAAGTTTTCCCAAAATTCAACTAACTCCCTCTCATCCCAAAATTTGAAAATAAATAACCCAAATTCTCTTTCTTTTAATTTTGAGAAATGGGGAAGTGACACTTGTCACCTCCTCACCCTTCCCAAAAACCACTATTCTGTCCAGGTGGCTTATGTCACTCTCCATTCCCAAGGGTACTCCTTATTCCTCTCATGTGACTCCACTTTCTCATGGGAGAAATAAAAAAAAGAGTTAAATGGGAACAAGACAGGTGACCCATGCCTCTTTCTCCTTTCTTCACATGGGTGTCCCCATAGTACATGGGGGAATCTCACTAAAGACAAGGTGACTTTCACTAATGGATGGCATCTCTTATCTAGGGGAAAGTAGAGGGGATGGGTTGAGTGTTGGTACAACCCATCATGTCCCCTCCTACCTCCAATTTTCGCCACTTAACTTCAGGGGGAGGTTAAGTTGACTAGATGGAGGTTACTCAAGGGTTACCCATGCCAAATGGGCCCCTGGACCCATGGGGTATAACCCAGGGTCAACTTTAACCCATACAAGACACCCCTGGTCAAGGTAAAGCACAAGAAAAGGGCCTCATAATTTAAATAAATAAGGAATTTCAAATTCAATCTCTTTACAACACAAATTATAAAAAATAATGTTACTTGAGGGTAACCTAACCCACTCGACCATACGAAAGACCACATTACATTATTACATCAAACACAAAGAGATCTTGGTTCCTCGTGGAACCAGATCGGCTTACAGGGAATAACAAAGAACAAGGTGTGGAATGATCTCCGAAATCTGTGGTTCGATTAGTAATCCCTGCACACTCAATTACAAGATCAGTAACCTCATAAAATCATCATAGCCGAAGTAACTTAAATAAAACATGCATTCTCATGACATAGTACAATTTAACATAATTAAAATCATATTACCATTTTCCATCATCACCTAATTCATTTTTCTGAAAATTAAACTTATCCAAACATCACCCAATTAGTTTTTCCGAAAACATAATAAAGTTTAATAGTCTGACAAATTCCGGAAACTGCTATCCCACAAATATGAAAGTAACAATAACAGTTCTGTAAATAGTCATAACAACAGTAATAAAAAGGGCGGTCCTCACATCCTCTCCCCCTAAGACGGTACTTCCTCCTGGAAGTCGTCAAAAAGGTGAGGATACAGGGTCTTCAATCTCTCTGCATCTTCCCATGTTGCAGTGACTTCGTCGTATAAGTCCCATTGGATTCTAACCTGGTCCAGCTCTCGACCTTGAAGGGCCAGCGTCCGACGAGCCAATATGCGAATTGGCTCCAACGCCAGTTGTCCGTCTGCCTCTACCTGAAGAGCACTCCAATCCAACACATGAGATAAGTCAGAAATATATTGACGTAAAACTGATACATGAAATACATCGTGGATACGTGATAGGCTAGGTGGCAAGGCTAGACGATAGGCTACTGGTCCTATCCGCTCCAAGATTTCGAAAGGTCCTACAAATCGAGGTGCGAGTTTAGAGCCTTTTCCGTAACGGATTGGACTTTTGTGCGGCCGCACTCTCAAAAATACTCTTTCCCCCACAGAGAAGCTTCGGTCTGTCCTCTTAGCATCGGCATACTTTTTCTGCCTGTCCTGTGCTTCCAGAAGCCTCTGTCTTATCTGTTTAACTTGCAGTTCCATATTCTGAACTATCTCTGGGCCGATGACTGTTCTGTCCTCTATCCGATCCCAACTCAAAGGTGTTCTGCATGGTCTGCCATATAATGCCTGGAAAGGAGGCATACCCAACGAGCTATGATGCCCATTATTATAGGCGAACTCAACTAGATACAGGTACTCCTCCCATCTAGACTGGTGGTCCATCACATACATGCGAAGCATGTCTTCTAACACCTGGTTAACTCTCTCAGTTTGTCCGTCGGTTTCCGGATGATATGCTGAACTGAAGTTGAGCTGTGTGCCCAACACCTAATGTAAGGCTTTCCAGAACGATGAAGTGAATACGGAGTCTCTGTCAGATATAATGCAGCGAGGTACCCCATGAAGTCTAACAATCTGATCAAGAAACACCTTTGCCACTGATGGTGCATTGTATGTTGTACATATTGGTGAAAAATGCGCCACTTTGGTCAGTTTGTCAACTGTCACCATAATAGCATCATGGCGACGTGATGACATAGGTAGACCAACGATAAAATCCATAGAAATGGTATCCCATTTCCATTCAGGTATCTCGTGAGGGTACAACAGTCCCGCTGGATGCTGATGTTTGGCCTTGACCCTCTGACATTCCAGGCAACGAGCAACAAATTCGGCAATGTCACGCCTCATCCCAGCCCAATGATAAAGCTGTCGTAAGTCAGCATGCATCTTCTTCACTCCTGGGTGTGCTGCGTAGGGTGCTCTATGAGCCTCTGATAGGATTACTATACGAAGATTACCCGCATGGGGTACATAGATGCGTTGCCGATGTCGAAGCATACCATCATACTCAAGGGTATATCCTGTAAATTTGCCCTCAAGGGCCTTCTGATTTAGTACTGCCTGCTGCACTTCAAGAAACCATTCGTCCTCCGGCAGATGCTGTAAGATGCGATCCTTCAAGTCCATCTTCAAGGTCAGGGTCTGGATCTCGTGGCGTCTTCGACTCAAAGCATCAGCGACCACGTTCTCCTTCCCTTTGATATAGTGGACATCGAAGTCATATTCGCATAGGAATTCCATCCAACGCCGTTGGCGGGTGTTCAAATTAGGCTGTGTAAAAATATACTGCAAACTATGATGGTTCGAATGGAGTTCAAAGCGTCATCCTAAGAGAAAGTGTCTCCAGCGAACCAAGGCATGAACAACAGCTGCAAGCTCTAAGTCGTGCGTAGGATAGTTTAACTCATGTGTCTTTAGTTTCCGCATGCAATCGCTCGACCATCCTGCATAAGCACGGCTCCCAAACCTTCTAATGATGCATCCGTGCAAACTACAAACTCCTCTGAAGGATCTGGAACTGCTAAAATAGGAGCGCTCGTAAGATGCTCTTTGAGGACTCCAAAAGCCTTTTCACACTGTTCGGTCCAAGTGAAACCCTTCCCTTTTCGCTGAAGGGAAGTAATGGGATGTGCTATCCTAGAGAAACCTTCGACAAACCGACGATAATACCCGGCTAACCCCATAAAGCTTCTGACCTCTGTCACGTTCGTGGGTGCCGGCCACTCCTGGATTGCTCTAATTTTAGATGGATCTACGGAGATGCCATCGCCTGATAAAATGTGTCCCAAATACTGCACCTCTGTCCTGAAGAAGGCACACTTCGCCAAGTTGCCATAAAGTTGCTGCCCTCGTAATTGCTGCAAAACTTGACGCAAGTGCTCTACATGCTCCTCCTTAGTCCGTGAATAAATCAGAATGTCATCTAGAAATATGATCACGAACCGGTCTAGGTATGTACGGAACACCCCGTTCATGAGACTCATGAATACTGCAGGAGCGTTCGTCAACCCGAAAGGTACCACTGTGAATTCATAATGGCCATATCTGGTTCGAAAAGTAGTTTTATGAATATCTGACTCCGTGATGCGCAATTGGTGATACCCAGATTTTAGATCAATTTTCGAGAACACTCTGGCTCCCTGCATCTGATCAAAAAGGTCGTCAATCCTAGGTAGAGGATAACGATTCTTCACCGTCACCTTGTTCAACTGCCTGTAGTCCATGCATAGACGAAGAGACCCATCCTTCTTCTTCACGAAGATCACTGGTGCGCCCCATGGTGAAACGCTAGGTCGGATGTGTCCCTTCTCAAGTAATTCTTCTAACTGCAGCTTAAGTTCAGTGAGTTCATGGGTCGTCATTCTATAGGGTGCGCGGGATATCGGCTCTGCACCTAGCACTAAGTCGATGTGGAAGTCCACTTCTCTACGTGGAGGCATACCAGGTAATTCTGGCAGAAATACATCGGCAAACTCTCTAAGGATAGGGTGATCATCTAAAGTAGCCTCAGGTTCATCCTCTGCTCTATCACTAACTGTGATGGCAAACATCTGACATCCCTTCCGCATACAGCGCTTAAGCTGTTGAGCGGATATCATACGAACAGCCGTGGGCTTTTGAATGCCCACTATCTCAATCGACGAACCATGATCGTCTAAACAGCTAATCGTTCTCTGGCAACAATCAAGCTTGGCTCTATGTGCCGCAAGCCAATCCATACCCAGAACTACTCCGTAAGACCCTAATGGCATAATCCTAAGGTCGCATGTTGTGGTGAAGGGTCCCAATGTGATCTCACAGTCTTTAACCAAGGTATCTACTGACATCCTGGCCCCTGAGGCCAACTCAACTTCCCACCTAATGTCTTGCCTAGAAGCCACCAGCCTGCAACACTCCACTAACGATGTAGACAAAAAGGAGTCAGTAGCTCCTGAGTCAAAAAGGATCGAGATGGGAAAGTCTCTAATCGTACCTGCTGCCTCGATGACAGAAGCCTAGAAATCGGCCTGGCGGTTATCAACCGCTGCAAACATGTGGTGAGATCTGCCCACGTCACCTACGGTCTGCTCAGACCCTCCTGATCGGGGCTGACCCCCTGCAGTAAATCCCTGTGGGCACTCTCTAGCCAGATGCCCTACCCCACCACATACATAACATGGTCCTCTAACCTGTAACTGCCCTGACTGTGTTCTGCCTGATTGTTGTTGCCCAGTCCGTCTGGTGGATCCCTGTGAGCCTCTGTAAGACTGCTGGGACCTTGCGGGTCCTGCCGATGAACCCTGCTGTCTCTGATCCCTGCGTGGTCCCTGCTGCTGCCATCCACGGTTCTGTCCTCCCTGTCCCCTCTGTTGAAATTTGGATTTTTGCTGATGTTGTTGCTGCTGTGGAGGCCTAGGAGGTAATGATGAAGGATTATATCCTCCTCTCTATGTTGTGTTTTGAGGCCTTCAGAAATTTTGCTGTTGTTGGGGATTCCGTTCCTGGTACTGTGGGCGTGAATTCTGTCCTCGTCCCTAAATTTCCTCTGATATAAGGGCCTTTTCAACAGCCTCGCTCATGGTTTAGGGATTTGCCATACGAACTGGTCCTGCTATCCCGTGATTTAGCCCCCTGATGAATTTGTGTATTAAGATTTTCTCGTCATGGAGGTATTCTGCGTAACGAGAAAGCTCTATAAATCAGCTCTCATACTGAGTAACGGTGAGTCCCCTTTGCTGTAGATCATGGAACTCATCGATTCTGCGCTGTCTATAATGTTTGGACAAATATCGCGCATTGAAGCGCTCAATGAAGATGTCCCATGTGAGTGTATCCACGGAGAGTCAGCGCTTGCACTCCTCTGTGCGCCACCAGGTGGCTGCTGCATCCCTAAGAAGATGAACTGCCACTCGTGCTTTCGTGTTGCTCCCATACGGTCGCAATGCGAAACACCTGTCTAAGCTAATTAGCCAAGCCTCGGCCACAGCTCCCTCTGTAGCTCCTGCGAAAGTGGGTGGGTTGAGCCTCAGTAGATCTCTGATAGGGTCCCCTCTGTCTCTAAGTCTCCCAAGTGGCTCTTCCACACCATCCTCATATACTCCATGCTGAACCTGTTCTTGTCTCAAAAGTCTCGGAGGACTCCTGCTCCGTGCTCGGGAGGCTGACCCTACCTCCTCTGCTGTTGTGTCGGGAATCTCAACGAAGGGCTCCACACGTGGCACCTCTAGTGGATCAACGCGGGGCTCCATACGTGGCTCAATACATGACTCGGCACGTGGCTCCTCTCGCGGATCAACACGAGGCTCTATACGTGGCTCAGGAATCACTGGTGGTAACCTGTCTAGAAAAGTCTGTAATGCCTGTAAGATCTGTGGACCTATATCCGATACTAGTGTCGCCTGTGGTACTAGTGGTGCTTGTGGTACCGATGGTGCAGGTGGTGCTGCTGTAACTACTGGTGTCACCTGTGGTACTAGTAGTGCTTGTGGTGCAGGTGGTGCAGGTGGTGCTGCTGTATCTACGGGTGCCAGTCCCTCGGCTGAGGAATCGCTGTGCACCTCGACTGACGCTGTGTGGCGTGATCGCGCTCGTCGAACACGTCGGGGAGGCATCCTACAAAACAAGGTAGAAACTAATTAGCCAAAGTTGCGGAATAATAACGTGCCCAAATACGCCCAGTGTTTACAAACTTGCTCTGATACCAAATGTCATGCCCACATTTTCCTTGTGGTCACAACACACATCGCACGTGTCATAGCCACATCTGTCATGTGGTTATGACACGAGATATGAAAAACTTTTCTCACACTGTCCTAAAAACCCCCTTCACATGCGTACGCATGCTCAACGGTGTTCTCTCATGGCGAAACACTACACTCTTCAGCGGAAAACAAGTACAATTGCGTGCAACCAGAAGCATATAGATCAACAAGAGGGTCTATACAACGCTGCTAACGTCATTGCAAGAGTGAGATTACCAAAGTTCTTAAATCGAACCCTCGGCAATTTTCGGTAGCATAATGCCTTACGGCGTTAGTGGGAATTACGCTACACTCATTTACGCACGTGGTTCGCTGATAGAGGAACAACTTCCCACGACGCCTTGTTCCGACTAAACCGGCTAGTGATCTCCCTATTTAGTCATTTTTCAGCCAGGCACGGTTGTCTGTCTCCTCTCTTGTTTCCTGAAACATACTCCTCCTATGACTTAGCATTTTCAACAAGGCGGTTTGGTTGCTCTCTCTTCCCTTTTCACAAGTTCTTAATTTTGATTATATCTTTATCGCCCTTACCTTAACTATTTCTCAGTTAATTTAGTGTGTTTATATTTCGGTCTCTCTCTCTCTTTCATTTTCTATGCTTTCTTTATGTGCATCCTGTCCTTTCTTCATGATTTACGTCAATCAGGGTTATCACTGCAGTTATTGTTGATATTAAACCTAATTTCAGGATGATCTAGGTCACAAAGGCTGGTTTACTATTTCGCTGGACTCGGTCTCCTAATCTTCCCCGATCTAGGTTCCTCCTCTTCGTATATACTTAGTCAACTTGTTCCTAAGCAAATTTGGCAGAAGGGTCCGTCAACTTAGTTCTCTTATCCCATGTGAGAAATGTCGCGCATTTTCTCCTCTGTGTTTTCCAATGTTAGTTTTTCTTCTTCGGACCCTCTTACAGGTTTACTTATGAGGTCGTTTGCTACAGTTAAGATTAAAATGGCCACATGGATTGTCAGTGGTGGCTTCTTAAGTTTATTTCCAGTGTTCTTTTGAGCAAGGTGATGTGTAATTTTCCTCTTCATTTTCCGGGTGATTGTTAGTACGTTGATAGTTGAAACTTCCGAGAAACTCTTTCCAGAGTATCACTGAATATTCCTAAACTCTCTTTTACATTATAATTTTATTTTCTCTTGTTTAGAATTACTGTTGTTACTATTACTATTAATGACGATTCATACACTGATTGTGACTCGTATAACGTTGTCAATAGATGTAGGTGGTTCACCACTT
This sequence comes from Cunninghamia lanceolata, assembly GCA_027924645.1. Classification (NCBI taxonomy): domain Eukaryota; kingdom Viridiplantae; phylum Streptophyta; class Pinopsida; order Cupressales; family Cupressaceae; genus Cunninghamia; species Cunninghamia lanceolata. The sequence continues at coordinate 7,923,919 of BSBN01000596.1, forward strand.
TATAAAACTCTGTTCATGGTAATATATCTTCTTTGGTTGTTGTGTTCAACACTTAATAACATCTACTGTGAGAATATAATTTGTTATATTTTTTTTTTCTCTATATCCATGAGACATAGTTTATAACGATTTAAAACGAGGGCCCAATAAAATGGTTCATAGATTTACTCCTATGTATATTATATATATATATATATATACATATATATATATAATATATTTATTTTAATGTCTATGTATAGGACGAAATTGGTTTACCACTATATCTATCTATATCTCTATGTATATATATATATATAAATATATATATATATAGATAGATATATAATCATTATTTTATTATATATATAGCTATATACATAGACATATATAGTATATATATATGCCTATATATAGAGCTATATAAAAACTGTATTTATTTTCCAAATAAACCAATCATATGTTAGGGCCCAAGCCCTAACATTTTATTTGCTTTAGATTCCACAGCCGACGGCGGCCATGGGCGGCGGTGGCCGCAGTGACAGAGAAGCAGGGCCGGCGGTGGCCGCAGAGCGGCGGACAGGATCGGCGGTGGCCGCAGAGCGGCGGGCCTGTGCAGGCCGCGGGAGGCATAAGGGAATGGGGGGATGTGGAGTGGGGCGGAGCCCCACCCACATTCCCACGACGTGGGGTGTGGGTGGGGCTCCGCCCCACTCCACACCTCCATATATATAAATGAGGGCCTGCGGTGGGGATTTCTCCCCACCGCCCATTGTAAACTGCGACTGTGTTTTCTTCCGCGGCTTAAACTTTGACAGTCATTCTTATGGTGCTATTCGTTGATTATTATCACTAATAATATATTTATAAGTATATATATATATATTCATATATATATATATATATAGATATATCAACGATAATATATTTATATATATATATATATTTCATATATATATATATATCTATTTTTATATTGATATATAACATTCAATCTCATAAAAATGATAATTACTTTCAATTTCTCTATTATTCTATAAAATGATAATTATTCAAAAATGTGAAATATATATATATCTCTATATATATTTATAAATTTATTTATAGAAAAATATTCTTATATGTATTTATATAATTTCAAATCCTAAATTTCTCAAATTCACTACTTTATGCATTTTTTTTTTTTCCAAATCAACCTGTTATAAAGATAATGTCATAACAATTAGATAAATATATATATATATATATATATATATATAGATATATATATATCCCAATTTCACTTAATCGGTAGAAATGGTAAATAGCTATCCCCTTAATATAAGTATATATTTCCATTTTCATAAACATTTAAGACTTCGTAAATTTACAAACAGAATATATATACATGCTAGATTTCCTCTAATCCTTCTAAATTAACAGAATCCACTAAATATGGAGAATAACTCAAACATTTAAAACTGTCTTTTCTATTTTAACATTGAACTATAAAAACTAGCATTTCAACTAGTTAAGCAATTCCAAACTTTCAAATGTAAACAACTCAGATTAGATTGCAAAAATGAACTTTTCCTTTCAGTAATACTTGAAACACAAAAATTGCTATTGAACAAAGTTTGCAAATATCAACTTAAAATTTAAGCACATTCATATTACAGCTTCTCAATCATGAATACCACCACTTAACTTCCCAGATATGAACTTTCTCCTCCCAAACAGTATACAACTGATAACTTATGACAACCAAATAAAAGTCCAATAATAACAAGATCAGGGAGGTGATTTTCTTCACTCCCAGAATATCATTAATTTACAACAATAACAAGAGAGGTGTTCTCTCTTCATCTCTATGAAATGAACCAGGCCTAATTCTCATGACAAGAAGATGAACTATTTCTTCATAAATAGCCAACCAGAAGCTCCAAGAGAAAAACCTGCGTATCAAAGACAAACAAAGAAGAAAATACCACTCATCTAGCTCTCCTCCCTACCGTAGACCCGCAAGTGGGTCACCCCCGAGCTAGGGAGACCATACTCACACCTGGGTACTCAAACACTCCACTTCACAACAGAAACAACAACAATCCCAAAGCACACATACACCCGTGGGTATTTTACACAATACGGAAACTCAACTATAGTGAGTTTCATAAGGGGCAAGAGAGTGGACACACTCGACTCCAGAGTGTCACCCTGACAGATAAATGAACTAATATAAATTTCTCTTGGTCTCAACCAAGTGTGATCACAATTTTTAAGAAAACTGTATATGACTCTCAAGTCAAAATTACAGTCACAGATACATGCCCTCAAGGCTTTCAACATCCCAAAAGATGGAAACAGGTATGCACCCGAGGAGGATCTCTCCTCCCCTACCCCAAACTTGATGAGCATTTCTCCCAAGTGGGAGACGCTCTGTCAAACAACCCGACAAGAACCCCACAGAAAACAAATCTAAACACATATTTCACACACATTTCATACACATTTCAGTTCTACAAAAACAAAGGTAAAATTCAGACCAACCTTGCAAAGCCCTCCTAGAATGAAGCTGTTGCAGAGTCCACGGAGTTCACTTCCAACCTTAGCCACCAACTCCCTCTCCCTTCTCTATCTTGCAAACTAACTTCTCTATTTTGCTAAGGCAAAAATGAAAGTTTTCCCAAAATTCAACTAACTCCCTCTCATCCCAAAATTTGAAAATAAATTACCCAAATTCTCTTTCTTTTAATTTTGAGAAATGGGGAAGTGACACTTGTCACCTCCTCACCCTTCCCAAAAACCACTATTCTGTCCAGGTGGCTTATGTCACTCTCCATTCCCAAGGGTACTCCTTATTCCTCTCATGTGACTCCACTTTCTCATGGGAGAAATAAAAAAAAGAGTTAAATGGGAACAAGACAGGTGACCCATGCCTCTTTCTCCTTTCTTCACATGGGTGTCCCCATAGTACATGGGGGAATCTCACTAAAGACGAGGTGACTTTCACTAATGGATGGCATCTCTTATCTAGGGGAAAGTAGAGGGGATGGGTTGAGTGTTGGTACAACCCATCATGTCCCCTCCTACCTCCAATTTTCGCCACTTAACTTCAAGGGGAGGTTAAGTTGACTAGATGGAGGTTACTCAAGGGTTACCCATGCCAAATGGGCCCCTGGACCCATGGGGTATAACCCAGGGTCAACTTTAACCCATACAAGACACCCCTGGTCAAGGTAAAGCACAAGAAAAGGGCCTCATAATTTAAATAAATAAGGAATTTCAAATTCAATCTCTTTACAACACAAATTATAAAAAATAATGTTACTTGAGGGTAACCTAACCCACTCGACCATACGAAAGACCACATTACATCATTACATCAAACACAAAGAGATCTTGGTTCCTCGTGGAACCAGATCGGCTTACAGGGAATAACAAAGAACAAGGTGTGGAATGATCTCCGAAATCTGTGGTTCGATTAGTAATCCCTGCACACTCAATTACAAGATCAGTAACCTCATAAAATCATCATAGCCGAAGCAACTTAAATAAAACATGCATTCTCATGACATAGTACAATTTAACATAATTAAAATCATATTACCATTTTCCATCATCACCTAATTCATTTTTCTGAAAAGTAAACTTATCCAAACATCACCCAATTAGTTTTTCCGAAAACATAATAAAGTTTAATAGTCTGACAAATTCTGGAAACTGCTATCCCACAAATATGAAAGTAACAATAACAGTTCTGTAAATAGTCATAACAACAGTAATAAAAAGGGCGGTCCTCACAATACTCAAACTCAATGCATTAGAAAATTTGGTAGAATAAGGATGTATGAAATGTGGATGATCAAAATGGCTTGTGAGAGGGTTGATTTATAGGCAAGGGTTGATTCAAATGGATGGTTGTGATTGAAAGGCTAAATGAATGATGTGGACGGCTAGAATTGATTAGTTATTCCCACTCTTCAAGGGATTTGTAGTCATATGAAAAGTGGACAAAGGAGGATAAGGCTCATGTGTGATCATGTATACAAAAACAAGTTCATGTGTGATTGTGTACACAAAAAGGCTATTAAATGAAAGTTGTACTACCACACATGATTTAATTGAGAGGTGGACAAGTGTTGGAATGTGGTGAGAGGTAAGGACCCAATTCAAATATTTTATTTGAATTAGTTGGGATAATGTGAGGGAAATTAATTAAATAAATGAGATTTATTTAATTAGTTGGCTAGGTGATTAGGATGGGATGGGATTATGATGGCAAATTAATTAAATAAATAAAATTTATTTAATTAATTGGCTAATGGATAAGTGGGATTAAGAAAAAATTCTACATGATGTCTAAGTAATGTTTTTGGCTAGGTGTTGCTAGACATGGACAAATTTGGGTGTCTACATTTTGCCCCTCTTTGAGATGATGTTTGAGATGATAAGATTTATGTCGAGTAACATCATTTTAAAGAAGCTAAGGTATGGATAGAGGAAAAGGATAGGATGATGGAAATATAGGATGATGTTGGAAAGATAGGACAAGGGTGGAAAGATAGGATGAGGATGCCCCCTCGAGAGGATAGGCAGGTTGGACAAACATGGGTAGGCTCTCGAATTGAAAGGGATCAGTCAAGGAAGATAGCTAAGGGAATGGATAGAAGAAATGAATGATGTGTTATGCTATAATGAAGTGAGCAACCATGATGTTTGATATAGCACTAAACATTATGCACTAAGGTATAAGGACCAGGGTGATGATGTGTCTTGTACCCCAGTGTAATACAACCTTGTCTAACGTATGGGGAAGTAAACTTAGAGCATTGAAGTCCTAATGCACAAAAGGTATGATGTGACCTTAGATGCAAAGGTTAATGCAAAAATCTATTCCACCATACACAAGATATGAATATTAGCTGGAATGATACGGATTTTGATGCAAATGCAAGATAAAAATGATAACACACACAAGCAAGCAAGCAAGCACAAATGATTCAAAAACAAATAAGGTATTGCCCATGTCAAGTTGTAAACCAATGATTGATTGATTGATTGATGATTTATAATAATGATAATGATGATAAAAGTGTTGTCATTGTGAGGAACAATATATCTCTAGATCAACACAAGGATGCAAGTGTTGATAACTGAGAGGGGGGGTGAATCAGTTATCCTAATTATTTCTCTTTCTGAACTTTATTAATAATCAATGTAACATTAATTCAAATGAGCAAACATAACCATGAAATGGAAATACACATGACACAATATTTTTGACGTGGAAACCCTATTAAGGGAGAAAACCACGGGGTGATTAACCCAAGATTGTATTCTCTGTTAGAAGAATGGAAATACAAAATGGCACTTGCCAATTAGGGCTCACTGCCTGAGCACACTGCTCACAAGAAGGCACACTACCTACAAGAGACACACTATCTACAAAATGAGTCTTATACGATACTTGAACTTATTGGTAGCATCCACATATGCTGGGGTTCAGTTCCAGTTAGGCTCAGTACACTAATCTGCTGCACTTCATCTTTCCTCTTCTCTTATGCTACTTTCCTTTCACATACTGGACCTTCCTTACTGCTTCTGCTCTGCTCTGCTTTTATTCGCACATCAATAACACCCACATCACATATCACAACTAAATCCATCCTATATATCTATATATATATCCGCACAAGTGATTTCATTATCTTTCTAGTCGGCACCCGGAACAGTCAATCTTTTCACAAACTCTGTTCTGTCAGTTGAATCCTTGCACATCAAGTAATGCAGATCAAGCATATACTTGTAGAAATCATTAATCATGTCGGCCAAACATAATTCATGTCTTCATAGCCTTTACCACCATCAAAAACACATCCAGAAAATAGTCTGATGTTTTGTCAGTTAGTTCTTCCTCTGTTCACACTATCACTCAGGAACCCTGTACTCAAGTATTCATATCTTTTACCTCATCTATCACTAGAGGCTAAAACCTTGGAATATATCACTCAAGGTAGTACTCTTTACTTCCCCAAATCCACACTTCACCAAGATACTTCCTCTGAGAGTTCCAGACCTGTCTCTCAGACCTTGCCACATGCTCTGTTCTTGTTTACCGGACCACCACATTCTTCATTCTGACTTCCGGTAGAGACACACCATGTCTTGCGGATGTGTGGGATGAACTTTGTTGCCATCAATGACAACAATCATGAATCCATATAGTGTCTCATGCCAACAATCTCCCCCTTTGGCATTGATGGCAACACTTAGTGAAAAATGACTAAGTGTTTACACTATGCTCCCCCTTGGCTGATGCTCTATTTTTATATACATTTTCTGGAGCTCCCCTTAGTTGGATTCCTCATTTTTCACTGCTCCTCACTCCCCCTTTGACATCAATGGCAAAGGGTAGGGTCCGCACACCAAAATTTCAAAAATTTTACTATACTTAGCCGCATAAGTATATATATATGGAATACTTACATATACTACAGTATGTCTGCAAAAGTTGTTTTCAGTTGGATGAGTTCTGCGGCCCAACTTTGCTTCATTCTATCCAAAATTGAGATGTGACCACTCAACAAAAATACAAAATCTTCTGCCCTCTTAAGATCTTTCGGATCATTGGTTTGGGCGGTGGTCTAAGCATCACTTATGGCCTCATGCATGGCCTCTAACTTAGGGATAGTGATTCTTCTAAGTTCACCCATCTGGCTAATTATGTTTTTCTTTTCCTTTTCAAAATTCTTGATTACATTTGTGATTGCAATAGTCTGACACTCTTGATTAACTATGGAGGAAGAGAGAGGATCAAAACTTTGAGACAAAATTAGTAGTTTATCCTCTTGCTCTTTTATTTTCTTCTCATTCTCTACTGTTGCTTTGGGCCATGAAATACAAAATTTGTATATTTTTCTACCATTTATAAGAGCATTTTCTAAGCTCTTTATCCCTATACTCATATTTCTCCTATCATTACTTATCAACCCTTGTACCTCTGATAATCTTTTTGTAAGAAATTCCTTCCAAACCTTATCTTCTGCTGACTTCTCTAGTGAATCAAAATGTGTGCTAACACTACTGACTAGAGTTTTGAGATTACCGGAAGAGGAGGCTGTGGAATCTTTCTGAAATGATGGCATAATATTTTCAAGCACTCCAGAGGCAGCTTCTATCAACTCACAGTCTTCCATGTGAGACTTTAGGAGTTTTTCTTTAACCTTGGCATTAGCAAATGAAGCAATCTTCATTGTCTGTATTGGAGAAAGAGAATCAAAGTTAAATGGTCCTTGTAGAAGCTCTAGTTCATCAATCTCCATTATTTCTTTGTTCAAGAATTCTTGGACAGTTTTTACAGTGTCTCTTGCCAGAGACAGATGTTTCTTCTCTTTTGCATTCTTAGGGCTGTCCCTTGGAGCTTTCTCTCCTTCCACATTCTTACCACTATCAGTTGTGGTTTCCTCTATTGGGGTCTTCTCTTCCTCTGCAACCTTGGTACTATCAACTTCTTTTTCCTTCACTCCTGCTTCTTTCTCCTATAATCCTTATTCTCCTTTAGATCCAGAGACTATAGGTGAAACCAAAGGAGAAATATTAGTCTATTCAGGGCCCACCTCTTCTGTCATTTTCTCAATAGATTCTTCTGCAACACTAGTGGTTGAGGGGTTAGTACCCAAGTCCTCTATAATTGGAATGTTGAATTTCTTGAAAGCATTCCAGAGGATCTCTTCGGTCTCTTTTGCCACTTTGTCAGTTTCACCAAGCATTAGCTGATTCATCCTGGCTTTGCTCCGGAACTCATCCTTGCAATCTTTGAATACCATATTCATTGTCTTGGGATCGATTGAAGGAAATAGCTGAATTGCTATTTGTTCCCAGATCTCGAGATCTTTTGCTTGAGCATTATTCTTCCTCATTTCAAGCCTTTTCTCTAAGCTTTTGGGAATTAGAGAGATAATTTCAATAAAATCTTTATTGTAAGTGTTCAAAAACTGAACTGTGGCTTCCTCCAGAATCTATTTATCTGCTTCATTATATTCATCATAAAATTCTGTTAAGGGTTGCAGGTTCCCATCCACAGTGACCACTTTTACTACAACATCCAAGGATAGAGTGGGTTTTTCAGCAAATTCCTCTTCCTTCTCTTCTTCTCCTTGACCGGTAGAGGGGTCACCGGATGATTTCTTCTTCTTATTTAGTTTCTTTATCTCCTCATCTAATTCAGTTTCCTCTTCGTCTCTTTGACTAGCATAAGCCCTTGTGGCTTTTGTCTTTGATCTTTTCTCTCCTTTGTCGAATGCCTGGACTTTCAATTTTGATGTTTTTGAGCTTTTGGCTGTGACAGGTGTAGATCTCTTTGATGATCTAGTCTGGGTTGAGGTTTGTACCGAAGCACTTTCCTTGCTTTTCTTTTCTGCCTCTTTCTTCTCTTCCTCAGCCCTTTCCATCTTTTTCTTGTGGGCATCAAGTGCCTCCTTTGAGATGCCAAGGCCTTGGGCAATATTTTCTACTTCTTTTCTCACCTTCCTCTTGATTTTAGGTTCTCTGAGTTACACATGAATCTTTACACTTAGCTCCTTAAAGGTTCCAAATCTTTCTGCTTTTGAGTCCTTTGGCTGACTGAGCATGTGTTGAACATGCAGCTCTACAATTTGTTTATCAACTTCATACCCCATAGGCATGATCTAGACTGTCCTTGGCTCTACTGCCTCCATTAGACATTGATCAGTGTCTACCATGAAGCACACTGTATCCTTGTATTTCTCAACTACTGATTTGGGGATTCTTTCTCTGATTTGCATTGTATTTTGAAATTGCTTGAAGTAACCCCACAGAGCTGTATTCCTTGCCTTAGCATCCCCAAGTTCATACAAGTAGTCTCTGATCTGAATTGCTACCGGTTTGTCATTTTGCCATACCCATCCATTTGATCCGGGCAGCGCATTCATGAAGTAGAAAAATAGACATAGTATTAGTCCACCATATTTAAAGGAATTCTTCTTGTCCTTTTTGATTTTCTGTATGTTTTCCATTAGTTGGCTCAAAAGAAGTTCATAGAGGTCATATTCTACATTCTTTCTTAGCATCTCATAAGCAGTAGATACTGCAGTTCCGAATACTGAATTATCCCTACTGGAGTGATATATCTTGTATCCTATTATCATAGATGCAAACTTGACATTTGGGTCAGTAATATCTTCAATGGTCATTGCCCTCTTATCAAATTTTGATCCGGTGGCCTCAGTTACAATGTTGTTTTTGACAGATTTGAGGACAGGTATCCCTCCGGAGGAGTATAAACTAGTTACTGCCCTAATTGCTTCCTTTGTGATCTTGCAAGGTTTGTTCAGCCATAGGAAGTTATCATGCACCCTACTCAAGACATACCGGACCCATTCATCTTCTTCAAAATAGGGGAAATGAATAAACTGATCAAAATGTTTCTCCCAAATGCCCTTATATTCTGGTTTAAGCTCAAAAGTATCATCTATCAATTGTTTGTGATAGATGTCTCTCAGTTTGATTTCCCCAAACTCTTCAATATTTGCATGTATGTAAATCCTAATGTCTTCTGTGTGCAAAATGCCATGCGGAATACTAGAGAATGCTCCTAGGGGATCTACCTCCAATGATTTGTATGGATGTTTCTTGAATTCAGGGTGGGGCCTATCAGAGATCTTTACTATATTCAAAGTATGCATCTTTCGAAGCTTTGCAGAGAGATATTGAGAATGGAAAATACCTTTTGCACCTTTCGGTTTCACGTAGTTGACCAGACTGATTTCTGGATGAATTGACTTCTACAAATGATCTTCGATGAAGTTGTGGAATTTTGTTGTAGAGCTTCACTTTTTGTTTCTTCTTGAATGCAGAATGAACAAGTGATTAATGAGAAAAACCCTTATATTGCTCCGCAAACCCTAATGTTAGGTTGTAATAAATGCTTGACCTAAGTTATTCCAATTTACCTTATTCAGATGACTTGGAGAACCGAATCAATCCTGATCTTTAAACATCATGCGGATCTTTCAAATCTTTACCATAGTTTGTTTGGATGTTGCCCTTATGAACCCTACAATCCGCAACTCTTCTTGTGCCAGTTCCGGCACCAGTTGACTGGCTGGGGGAACAAGGTTTTCTTTGTGTCTCCCCCTGAGCCAGAGCTCACTTCTTAATTTTCAGAAGGAATATCAGCACCAGAGTCTGGTGCAGATCCAACCTCTACATTCTCTGTACTTTTCTTCACCCAAATCTTGTTCATCTCACTTTTAACTTCATCTGCATTCACCTTTTGTTTACCCTTATCTTGATGATTATGATATACTAGACCTCTTTTGTCCTGATTCTTGCTTCTACAAAATTTTGCACTATGACCAGATCTATTGCCGATTTGGCAAACAACATTTCTTTGCATATTTGACTGATATCCTCTTGATCTGCATTGATTAGCCATATGACCTATTCTATTGCATGCAAAGCATCTACCATTGAATGATTTGTTCATTTGCATATTTCTGCATTCATGAGATTTGTGGCCATACCTTTTGCAGTTAAAACACTGTCCAGAGAAAGGTGAATTAGTCTGATTCATTCTCTTTCTACATTAATTAGCTTTGTGACCAAAGTGATTGCAGTTGTGGTAGTATCCATTGAAGGATGGATATCTTTGAGCATTAGGCTGTCTTACCGGAGGTCTTCTAGCCTATTCCATGGATTTTCTGATCCAAAATTCTTCTGACTGGATCCGGAGCTTTCTCCTTTCTCATATCCCAAACCACACTTGTCATCTACCTTCTTTTGACTTCCAAGAAGAACTTCAAGTTGAGTAGAACTTATCTTGAATTTCTCTTTATACTCATTTTCTGTTTGAAGATCCCTTTTGAGAGAGACAATTTGATCCTCAAGTTTTTCTTCATTATCTTTAGCATCTTCAAGATCAGATTCAAGATGTCTGATAATTCTATCCATCTGGTGGCAATCTTTTGATTTCTCCTTCAGAGATTGTCTTAGATTATCTTCAGTTTTTCTTTTCTCTTCAACTTCTTGGGTAAACTTCATGACTCCTGATTCCATTTCATGTCTTACCATAATGATTTCTTTTGATAACTTTTCACACAACTCAGTTTTTTCCTTCATCTCTTCATTTGCATTATTTGCTTCACCTTGTCTTGCCAATTGCTAAAGTAGCTCCTTTCTCTTTTTCATAGAGAGACTTAATTTGTCTTTTAGTTCTCTCATGAAATCATCAGCCTGTTTGAGTCTTTCCTTTAATTCATTTACTTCAGAGTTTGACTGTTCAAGATCATCAAGGGCAGTCTTGAGTTGCTCCCTTAAACCATATGCATCCATTTGAATTCCCAGGTCTTCCTCAAGCTGTTAGGCTCTGTTAGGAGGAACTTAGCTCTGATACCAATTATTGATAACTAAGAGGGGGGGTGAATCAGTTATCCTAATTATTTCTCTTTCTGAACTTTATTAATAATCAATGTAACATTAATTCAAATGAGCAAACATAACCATGAAATGGAAATACACATGACACAATATTTTTGACGTGGAAACCTTGTTAAGGGAGAAAACCACGGGGTGATTAACCCAAGATTGTATTCTCTGTTATAAGAATGGAAATACAAAATGGCACTTGCCAATTAGGGCTCACTGCCCAAGCACACTGCTCACAAGAAGGCACACTGCCTACAAGAGACACACTGTCTACAAAATGAGTCTTATACAATACTTGAACTAATTGGTAGCATCCACATATGCTGGGGTTCAGTTCCGGTTAGGCTCAGTACACTGATCTGTTGCACTTCATCTTTCCTCTTCTCTTATGCTACTTTCCTTTCACATACTGGACCTTCCTTACTACTTCTGCTCTGCTCTACTTTTATTCACACATCAATAACACCCACAGCACATATCACAACTAAATCCATCCTATATATATATCTGCACAAGTGATTTCATTATCTTTCTAGTTGACACCCGGAACAGTCAATCTTTTCACAAACTCTGTTCTGTCGGCTGAATCCTTGCACATCAAGTAATGCGGATCAAGCATATACTTGTAGAAATCATTAATCATGTTAGCCAAACATAATTCATGTCTTCATAGCCTTTACCACCATCAGAAACACATCTAGAAAATAGTCTAATGTTCTATTAGTCAGTTCTTCCTCTGTTCACACTGTCACTCAGGAACCCAGTACTCAAGTATTCATATCTTTTACCTCATCTATCACCGGAGACTAAAACGTTGGAATCTATCACTCAAGGTAGTACTCTTTACTTCCCCAAATCTGCACTTCACCAAGATATTTTCTCTAAGAGATCCGGACCTGTTTGTCAGACCTTGCCACATGCTCTGTTCTTGTTTACCGGACCACCACATTCTTCATTCTGACTTCCAGTAGAGATACACCATGTCCTGCGGATGTGTGGGATGAACTTTGTTGCCATCAATGACAACAATCATGAGTCCATATAGTGTCTCATGCCAACAACAAGTTTGATATATCCCATTCATGATGATGATGATGATGATGATTGACTGATTTGGTTTACGACAAGATTAGGATCAAGACCAATGATGTGATTGGATAATTTAACAAGATTGATTAACTTGATTAGTAAGGATTAAAGATTGACTTGCATTTGGATTTATTTCATGGAATTTTGATTTGATTAGGATGATTGGATGAATGGGATTAATGTGAATGAATGTGATTTGGTTGAATTTTAGGTGTTTATTGATGAGGTGGGAGATAGAGGATAGAAGAAATGAGAGATGGATGAAGATGATGATTGGTGAAGATTAGAAGAAGGATGGAAGATGGAAATAGTCAATTGCCTATTCTTGAATCTGGGTACTTCCTCCATATCCTAGATTGCCTACATACCCTTTATCCACAGGATCAAGACACTTAATGATAGAGATAAGATGTAGTTCTAATTTTATTTTATTGATGGTAATGATGAAGATGGATGGTTTGATTGGATTATAGATTGATTGGGATTGATTGGATGTTTGATGATATATGATGTTATTGATGGGATGATATGGATTGGATTGATGGGATTTTGATTGATTGATAGATTTTCTTGATTTGATGATGTGATTGGATTTGTTTTGGTGGATTTGATGTGATGGATGGGTTGATGATGATGGATCTTATTGCTTAGATTTTTGTTGGATATTTAATTTTTTTGTTTGTATTTTGGGAAATATTTTGATTTTTTTTAGATTTTTTAAATGTTTTATTTTTTGGGGATGTTTTGATTTTTTGTTTTGGATTTCTCACATGTCTTAGAATGACAGAATTTATAAATTAAGTAGTCTTTGTGCTAGATACCAATGAAAAGGGAAAACCAAGTCTAGGTGCAATGATGATGGAGGATGGATGGACAAAAGGATGGGTTATAATAAATGGGATGGAAGGCTCATCAAAGATGGATGGGATGGAAGACTCATGATAAATGGATAGATACAAAGATAGGCAAGGTGGATGGGATGGAAATCTCATGATAGAGGGATGGATAAAAAGGATAAGCTATAGTGGATGGATGTATGCCTCATGATGGAGCTAGGATGTGATCTCCAAAGGCTATGTCACATGGGAATAACATGCCCCATTCTAGATAGTAGACTTAGGATTTTACATGACAAGGCTCACAACGAAAGGATGACATGATGGATTTTACATGACAAGGCTTATGATAATTGGATAATGATAGGATTGTTTGGAAAGGGTGAGATATATCAAGAGATATCCAACCCCCTATGTCTTCATCAAGATCAAAGGAGGAAGGGATGATGAATGGACTCAATAGGATAAGTATATATAGGTGTAATGGATAAGGATGGTAGGATAGGATATGGCAAGATATGACATGATAAGATGGAAAATGATAGGATGGAAATGATCAAATGGATGATACAATGTGTCCCTAAGTGTATGTAACATAGAAGATCAACCTACACATGACACTTGTTTGCTAGGTTTTCATCATGGTACTTATCCAAGGTGCCTGTTTACCAGGTTTCCACCATTGGACAAAGGGATTTCTCTTTACTATTTTGAATTTTTTTTACTTTTTTGAATTTTTGATGGGCGAAAGTGGATATTTATAGGAGGAACTCAAGCATCTAGTGCTATGAAATGTGATAGCCCCATTGGAGAGGGGTGTCATCGCATAGACCATGCCATTATGTTCATCGATAATGGTAAGGGTTTGCATGGAGTGGAGATGGATTAGATAGATAGTGGATTATGAAAGGTTTATGCAAGGATGGGAGAAAGTAGATTATGATGTGGATCATGAAGGGTAGGCTAGTGGATTATGATGTGGATTATGTATGCAAGGATAGTGGATTATGATGTGGATTATGTTGGACTTAAGTAATGATGGATAGGTGAAAGACTTATACAAAAGCATGGACCATAGGAAGGTGATGGGGAAGATATGTAGGATAATGTATGAAGGATGGGGAGATGGAAGTATGTGGGAATGTTGTGGAATATAATGGAATCATGACCAATGGTTGCACACACCATGATAAACATTGAAGCTTTTGATGGGAAAGTGGTGTAGGAAGCAGTGACAATGTTGGCTTAGTGAATGTGTGATTGAGGAATTTAGGGATCCACATAGACTTAGTATTTTTATTATTTTTTCTTTGCTTGTAGGATTTTTGGAATTTTTGAATGGAATGGGAATTTTGGATGGAAGGGAATGGTTGGGATTTTTGAGAGGTGGATGCCTCATTTGACTTTCTTGGTTTTTTCTTAGAGACCCATACCATTTTGATTTTGGACTTTTGTTTTGGAGGTATGGGTTTGGATAGCTTTTTGAATGGACCTGGCTTTGATTCTTTGCATTGATGTCCTAAGGTATGAGGACCTTTAGGACTTTTGGTAGGATTTTTGGCTTTATAGGTAGAGGCATCCAATTTTTTGCTTTTGAATCCCATAGACATCATGGAATGAGTGGAAGCTTCATGTTTAGACAATGTGTACATTTGTTGGTCATGATTAGGAGTGTAACAGAATGTGTAAATGGATGGATTTGGCATTGGTAGAAGTGGAAGCAAAGTGGATGGTGGTATATTAGGAGTTGGAAGGAGTGGAGGTAAATTGGATGGTGGAATGTGTATGGTCACATGCTTTTGACATTTGTAGGATGGTGGAGGTGGAATGGCCACATATGTTTTGGAGGTATGATAGGATTTACGATGAAAAGGGGACTTAGGATGCATGGAGGAATTACATATATCTTTAGATTGTTTACCTTGGGGTGTGTATCCAAGGCCATATGAGCATGGAGGGACCTTGACAGGGACTGGCTCCAAAACACCTTGTTCATGAAGGCCTAAGCCTTTACCTTGATAGTTCATGTTTTGGAGTATGTGGTGGACAATGGGACTAGATGTAGTTTGGGAACTAGAGTTGATCTTGTTATTGGATGGAGAAGGTAAGATGGAGGACAAAGGTTATTGTTGTTGTAAGAAAGAACACTCATGGATGAGGGTGGATAGACCAATAGAATATGATGATGGATTGGAAGCCGGGTCAATAGTGGATGTGGAAGGACCATTAGGATCTTGATTATCATGATGTTCACTAAGATCCAAGCTATTGGTTTGATCATCTATGTTCACTCGGGAGGCACGTGTCTCATCATGATGAGTGGATGATTGCTTATTATGGATTGGTGAAGAGGTATCTTTGCTTTGAAGGAAGGCCATGAAATGGGGTGAATGCTCAAGTAGGTCAACAAGACTTCCATTAGATAGAGCATGTAGTTCTTGGTTGTCTTTCTCATGAATAGTTGTTGGGGTATGAATAGGATCAAGTGGCTCATGGATAGATTCATCATTATGGATATCATCTTGATCATGGAAAAGATAAGTGTTATGGATAGGTTGCATGAAAGTGCTTTGATCTGAACTTAGACAAGGGGTTGATATTTCCACATGCTTAGGATTGTGCTCTTGATATACCTCTTGATTTTGGATAGAAGTGGAAGTGGGAGACTCTTGGATAGGATCTTGGTCAACAACAGGAAGGCATGATGACTCTTGACTTGGGTTCATGATAGGAGGTTCATGAATAGGTTTGATGGTTTGTGGGTCACATGATGGGCTTGAAGGGATAGGCATGTTAATAGAGGGATCTTTGATAGGCTCAAGGATAGGTGTTTGGTGACATGGGGACATTCTATCCCTTCCTAATAGCCAATGGATCACATATTTTGCAAGTGCATGGGTGGAAGTACAATATAGGGGATGGATAATAAGGGTGGATGGTGTTGTAGGCTTAGGATTAAGGCTTGTTGGATGAATAATGGGATTAGATGGATTGGTTTTATCTAACACAATCTTACCACAATCTTCTAGGTTCTTGACCAATCTTTTAAACGATGCACAAGTGGATATGGCATGGCCCTTACACCTATGGTATGTACAATATTCATCATCTTTATACCAATTAGGTTTATAAAGAGGTGGAGAATATGATCTTAGCGGGCATACCTCAATCAAGTTTGCTTGGGCCAATCTTTCCAAAAGTATCTCCATGTAATATTTTAATGAAGGGTTATTGGAACATGGGGATGAAGGTGATGAAAGTTAGTGGACCAATGGACTAGGATTGGGATCACATGAAAATGTTAGGATAGAACTAGTTGGCTCATGTGTTGGCATGTAATTGGATGGTGGAGGTGACTTATAGGATGCATTGGCTAGATTGGTATCTCCCTCGTTAAAGGATATTAGGTCTTGCATAGGATAACTTGGGCTCACTTGATTTATATACAAAGGGCCACTTGGACTTGCATGTGCTTCTTGTTGAAAAGGTGAACTTAGGTCTATCAACAGTGCTTGATGGTCTTGTTGTGAGTACACTTGGTTTCCTTGTGGATGGATTTGGTGGTGTGTTGAAATGTTAGAATGAGGAACTGGATAATGTTGGGGTGGATGTTGATAGGTTGACATGGCATAGGTTGATGCGGAATTGTCATGATAGGTGAATGGATTAGGTTGGTGTGAAGTTGAAGGGGGTGACACATAGGATTGATGCAAAATTTGTTGAGGTCGGGATGGTGCTTGGAATTGTTGTTGTGATATGACTTGTTGTTGTTGGTGGTGAATGTGTTAATATTGTGGTTGGAATTATTGAATTGGTTGATGTTGTGGTGGTTGGAATTGTTGATGTGATGGTCGGAATTGTTGTATTGGTTGATATTGTTGTGATTGAATGTGTTGATGTGATGATGATGGAAGGGTTCCATAGGATAATGGTTGTTGAGATATGGATTGATGCGGAAGAGGTGTGATAGGTTGATGAAGGATTGATGTGACATGTGGATGGATGAGGTTGATATGATGATAGAGGTGACACATGGGATTGATGTGGAGGTTGTTGATGTTGGTATTGTGGTTGAGTTTGTTGAATTTGGGATTGTTGATATTAGCCTAGAACTTGATGTTGTGGGAATTGTTGATGTTGTGGTGGTGTAGGGACTTGTTCCTTTCTATATAACCACTTAAGTGCATCAAGCATTCTTTCAGTTCCATAAGGATCATTCTCATAGGTCTTGTTTGTGAATGTCATGTCCATGTTTACAAGTGGTAGATTAGGATGTAAGGATGTGGAATGATTAGGATGTGATTTGGATATGAAATAGATGAAGTTGATTGGGTAATGATTAGGATGAAGTGATTGAATATCTTGAAATGATGGCTTGAAATGATGATCGACTAGGAAGATTAGGATTGGATTATATGGATGAGGTGGCTTAGGATGTGTGTTATGACAAATAGGTTGAGGATGATGTAGGAAGTGTTTATTGGAAGTTTGACTTGGGCAATATCAAACACAAGATCTAACATGTAAATGCATGAACACACACACCAAATACAATGATAAATTTGTCTTTCAATATTAAATATTATGATTAATCACACACTTGAAGACACAACAACAAGCATTAAGACTAGTCATGTAGGTATGGACAACGAGGTCTTAAGCTAGGTTGCACAAGGTTGACTAAGGAAATACAATGAAAGTGAAATCCTTGTTGGTGTGAATAGGGTTATCACCTAACCAGTTTACCCTTGTGTGGATAGTTCATATTATTTAACTATTTATTAGTTAAATAATATTCACATATCACACAAAATTCACACATGTTAAGTTGACTTAGTGAGTCTTCTAGGTGTTTCTAGTTGAGTCTAGTTGTGTGTTGAGTTGTTGATAGTTGGAGTGAGTTGTCTTATCCTCCACATGTGCAATTAGTTATCATCCTCTAATTGTCACATGTTGTAGGAATATATCCAATTTCCACTCCACCTTTCTAGCTCTCACATTGTATTTCATGACAGTTGTATAGAATCTATTGCTCCATTGTTTTAACATCTTCTCTGTTATCTTTGTGTGGAAGGTTGTCTTGATTGCAGGTGATCCTGGCTTGCTGAGTCACATTGACTCTTACATGGTATCTCTTACAACAAATTGGGGGGGCTCTCTTACATAGTAAAGGGCTGTTGTTGTCTTGTTGTCTCTCTTTTTCATTATGGATGTGCCTCAAATTCCACTTTTAACTCCATACAATTATCTTGAATGGAAGAAAAACATGGAGTACGTATTATATAAGTAAAAGTTACATAGAATAACTTTAGGCACAGATCCTGAACCCACAGGTGCTACTTAGAGAAGAAAATGGTTAGATAGAAGAGATGAGTCTTATGGCACACTTTGTCTTGCTATTTCTCCATATCTTAGATTTCATGTTGAGTCTTGTACAACACCAAATGAGATATGGACAACACTAGACAATCTCTTTGGCAAGCAAGATAAAATAAGAAGGTTTAAATTGGAGAATGAGCTAATTGCATTTAATCCTCAAGATTTTGATCAAATTGAAGATTTCTTCACCAAGTTTAAGTCTCTCAGGTTACAATTCAAACAATGTGGTCTTGAGAAAGAAGATGAACAATTGATTCTATCTGTTCTTGCAAAATTGGGTCCTACATATTTAGTTTATGTTTCTACCTTTTATGCAACAATGGGTGCTTTTGGTAGTCAGCTTACTATGCCTTCACTTGAGGAGTTTGCTACACAACTCACAAGAGAACAAGCCAAGCTACTGCACATGGGCACATTGAAGTCTCCTAGAAAACAAGCTCTAGTTGCAACACAAAGCACAAAAGATCCTAAGGCTTCAAATAATAAGGGAAAAAAACAAAAGGATTCAAAATCTAATGACAAAGAGAAAGAATCAAAGAAAATCCCCAACTCTTCTTCCAAAGAGGTGTCCAATAAGAAGAAGAAGCCAAAGTGTTCTTATTGTAATAAATTGGGTCATGATGAGACTAAATGTTATGAAAAAAAATTTGATGAGATGTCACAACTTCTTCGACACCATCATCATCTACATCTATAGGGATAGTAGGTATTGCTTATGGGATAGACAAAGGAAAAGGACAAGCACTCTTTGCTTAAACAAGTCTTCAATCAAAGAGATGGCTTCTTGATTCAGAAGCTTCTCATCATATGGTATCTTCACAAGGGATGTTCTCTTTATTTGAGTCATGTACTTCATGTTGGTTTTAGGACATACACTAAGAGGGGGGTGAATCAGTTGTCACCAAAATTTTGTTTCTTAATCACTTAAAATATTCTTATATAACAAAGATTCAATCATGGAAGCATAATGCAATAACGCAGAAACACACATATAACAACAAGATTTTTAATGTAGAAAACCTGGTTAAGGGAAAAACCACAGGGTGACTAACCCAATATTATATTCTCTATTAAAAGAATAAGAAAAATAAAATGGCACTTGCCAATTAGGGTTCACTACCCAAGCACACTGCTCACAAGAGGCCCACTGCCTATAGGAGACACACTATCTATAGAAGAATATAAATATTACATAATTGAACTGGAGATTAGCATCTTCACTATGCTTGAGACAGTTCCATTTAAGCTCAACACCTCTGCTCTGCTTTTTGCTCTTCTCTATGACTTTCTCATCACGACAACAGATGCTTTTAAATGACTTCACAAATCTTATTTATACATGACATCGACTTTGGAATGATCATCAAAGTCAGCACAACACATACTTTATTTTATTACAGAGCAAATACAAAAATACAACTTGACTTATTACAAAAGCTTCATGCACTCTACTACACTATCGGGTACCCATAGCTGGGACTTAAATCTTCTTTGGGGAACACGCTAGGCTTTGTAAAACATCTTCAAGATCATCTGCAACATGTGCAAAACATCCAGTCAGCCAAGATTAGGAAGAACACCATCACCTGAAGGCAAATCTTCAATTATGAGCTCAATCTTCAATGCAGACTACCAACACGAACTCGACACAATCTAGAGACCCTCAAAGATTGCTTGAATCACCAAGATCATCTACACCACTTCTGCTTACTGAAATCATTTGCAACTTCATCCAGAACCTGAAGAACATAGTCAGCCATCACTATCACATTAGAAGGATTGCTTGTAGACCTCCAAACCATGAACTAATTGAGTTGTCAATTCACATTAGCTTCCCAAACATGGTACCAGATCCGCAGAACAAGATATTGCATTTCCAAATCTCACCGGACCTGTTTGTGCCACTTTGTCACCTCTGAACAGCTGCCAGAACTAGTTTTATTCATATGGCCATAACTTCTCCAAATCTTCATGCGTATCTTTAAAATCTTAACTAGAGAAATTTTAGACACATATCTACAAACCCTTTGATGCGTATACTCTAATATTCAACTGACTAGAATTTTGTTTCATAGAACTTCACTGTCTTCATTGTCCTCTGTTTCTGATAGGGCTAATTTTCTCAATATCCTCTGCACATAGCTCATACAATCCTTGACATCAATGCAATCAGGATTATGTTGACATCAATGACAACACCGGTTCGGCCCATTCTTGCAACAATCTCCCCCTGTGTCATTGATGGCAACTTATGAAGTGAAAAACTATTTTAACCATCAAGACAAGAACTTCTCCACACTGACTGACATAGCTCCCCCTATCAATAGCAATCATTCATATGTTTTCTCTTCCTTTACTGCTCCCCCTTTGATCAGCAACCACTTCTTGTTTTTCACATGTCTTCTCTCCCCCTTTGACATCAATGGAAAAGGGCACATACTTGTAACCACTTCTCATACTTCAGAATCTTGCTGACTGCTCCCACTAAGTAGTAGTTACCTAACACCAATTCAAATCACAAGATGTGACTATGGGATCCACCAGACTAATGTACATCAATGCACCTTAATTCAAAACCAAAGGGGTAATAACCCCTAACTTCTCCCTAAGATACTCAAGAGTCCTTAGGTAGAGGTTTAGTAAAAATGTCTGCAATCTGATCCTTTGAGGGCACAAACTCTAGTCTGATTTCATTCGTGTTCACTTGTTCTCTCAAAAAGTGAAACTTGATGGATATATGTTTTGTCTTTGAATGCAATGCTAGATTTTTTATATGTTTATTGCACTTGAATTATCACAAAAGATTGTGATAGGTTCTTCATACTCCACTCTGATGTCTCTTAGCATTTGCTTCATCCATAATACTTGAGTGCAACTGCCTATTGCTGCAATATATTCTTCTTCTGCAGTGGACAGAGATATTGCCTCTTGTTTCTTGCTAAGCCAAGCAACCAATCTTTTACCCAAAAAGAATGCACCACCACTGGTACTCTTCTAGTCATCCACATCACCTGCCCAATCAGCATTAGTATAAGCATGAAGAGAGAAATCATGATCCTTAGGATACCATAATCCATACTTAATTGTTCCCTTTAGATATCTAAGAATTCTTTTGATTGCCATGACATGAGATTCTCTAGGATCAGCTTGGAATATGGCAACAAGACCAATTGCATTCATAATATCAAGTCTAGTTTGAGTGAGGTAGAGCAGTCCTCCAATCATTGACCTATACTTTTTCTGATCAGTCTTAGGAGATTCATCATCTTTACTCAGCTTACATCTAGTAGCCATGAGATTATTCATTGGCTTTGAATCTTCCATCCCAAATTTCTTCAACGATTCTTTCACATATTTGGTCTGAGATATGAAGATTCCTTTCTTCATTTGAGTGATTTGTAGACCCAAGAAGAAATTTATTTCCCCAAACATAGACATCTCAAATTCACTTTTCATTTGATTTACAAAAGTCTTGCACATACTATCTTTTCCTCCAAAAATGATATCATCAACAAATACTTCAACAATCAAGATATTTTCATGATCAATCTTGAAGTACAGATTACTATTAGCAATACCTTTGTTGAAGCCAATCTTCAAAAGATGTTAGTCCAATCTTTCATACCAGGCTCTTGGGGCTTGTTTGAGTCCATACAAAACCTTCTTCAATTTGTAGATGATATCTCCATGATTAGACAATTGAAATCCATCCAATTGCTCAATGTATACCTCTTCTTCCAAATCACCATTTAGGAAAGCAGACTTGACATCCATCTGATACACCTTGAAATCTCTAAAGGTAGCAAAACAAAGAAATAATCTAACTGCTTCAATTCTTGCCACCGGAGTAAAAGTTTCTTCAAAGTCAACTCCTTCTACTTGAGAATGACCCTTACAGATCAATCTAGCTTTGTTTCTTATTACTTCACCATCTTCATTCAGTTTATTCCAAAAGACCCATTTAGTCCCAATCACATTTTTGTCCTTAGGTCTAGGAACAAGATCCCAAGTGTGATTCTTTTCAATCTACATCAATTCCTCCTTCATTACGTTAACCCAAATTTCATCATTGCATGCTTTACTTACTATTTTTGGTTCAATCTTTGAAATCAAACAATACTTCACTGAATCTTGAGCAATTTTTCTTCTTGTTTGAACACTTTTGCTTCTATCTCCTATGATTTGGTCTTCAGAATGATTCAATCTTACATACCTGGGAGTTTTGGGAAGCTCTTGCACTTCTAAATCTTGAACAGGTTCATGCAAAGTTGTCTCTTCTTGTATTTCAGGATTCTTCGGATCAGCCTGAATCTGAACTAGAGTTTGGACTTGTTCTCCTTGATCTAAGACATCATTTTGATCATCTGCTTCATACTCATAATACCTTGAGGGATTTTCCATGCCTTCATCAACCTTCACATTTGCACTTTCTACAATCTTTTGTTATAACACTGGTATGCTTTGCTTTGAGTAGAATATCCCAAGAATATTCCTTCATCACTTCTAGCATCAAACTTGCCAAGGTCTTCATCTCTTTTGATATAGCATTTACTACCAAAGACTCTAAAATATTTCATAGTAGGAGTGATGCCAAACCAAAGTTCATAAAGAGTCTTACCAGTATTGCCTCTGATTTGTACTTGATTAAGAGTATCGACAGCAGTTCTTACAGCTTCTCTCTAGTAGATTTGAGGGACATTTGCCTCCATCATCATGGTTCTAGATGCTTCTTGGATGGTCTGGTTCTTTCTCTCCACTACTCCATTATGCTATGGAGTCCTTGGAGTAGATAACTGTCTCATTATCCCATGTTCCTCACAGAATGATATGAACTCATTGGATGTGAATTTTCCACCTCTATCAGACCTGAGGCATTTTATGTTTATGCCAGTTTCATTTTCTACCATAGCGTTGAATATTTTAAATTTCTCAAGTGCTTCAGATTTCTCTTTTAAGAAGGTTACCCACATCATCCTGGAGTGGTCATCAATCAACAACATGAAATACCTATCTCCTTGCAGACTCCTAATTCTTGGCGGACCATAGAGATTAGTGTGTACTATGTCTAACAATCCTGTTAAAGAGTGTTCCTTACTTTTGAATGTGACTTTATTCTAGTTTCCCAACTGACATTCTTTGCACAAACTATTAGTAGGTTTCACTAGTCTTGGAAGATATCTTACAACCTGAGTGTTGCTTATCTTGATGATATTATCAAAATTTACATGACACATTCTCCTATGTCACAACCAACTCTGATCAATTTGAACAAATAAACAACTTTTGCCAATACCAACCAAGTGGAAGATGTTACCATTTGTCTGTGTACCAGATGCAATCTCAGTTCTAGAGCTTTCAAAGATCTTGCATTTTCCATTTTTGAATTAGAGATCATAGCCTTTGTCCACCAACTATCCAACACTGAGAAGATTATGCTTTAGACCTTCAACATATAGAACATCACTAGTTTTGTTCTTTCCATCAAAGGAAATGGTTCCTCTGCCTCTAATTCTGCCAGCAGAATTATCTCCAAACTTTACAACTCCACCTTCATATCTTTCCAAGATTACAAACTTGCTCTTGTCACTAATCATATGGTGAGAGAAACCACTGTCAATAACCCATTCATCCTTTTCTTCAACCTGAGTAGCCAGAGCACTTTCTATCATCTTCTGATTGGCAGATTCAATAGGCATTGGATCTTCTTCCTTGATGGCAATAAACACCCAGTCATTTCCAGATTTGTTTCCTATCTCAAATTCATCATCTGTTACTCCTTCATCATCATCTTCTTGAACATAGTAACACTTTTTTCTGAAACCTTGATCTATTAGGGTTTGGCCTTGAAAACCTTTCCAAACATCTTGAGGTAAAATGACCAATCCTATTGCAGGCAAAGCATTTAAAAGGTAATTTTCCTTCATACTTACTAGATCCTCTTGGCAGTCTTTTTGCAATGAGAGCTTCAAGTTGTTCAGCTTCTAATTCATCCTCTTCCAGATCTTTTCTTGCTTTCTCATACCAAGATGATTTTTTTGAGGAGCTTTCCCCTAGATCATATCTCTATTTGCCTTTAGCAGAGACACTAGCTTTGAAAGTAGATCCAGTCTTGGGAAGTGCATGACCAAACTCTACCAACTCAAATCCAGATATCTTATTGACCAATTGATCCCTTGTGATAGTTGTTAAAGATCTGATTTCCTCAATAGCAGTGACCTTGTGCTTATATGCAGGAGGTAAAGATCTGAGAACTTTAGCAACAATTTCATCTTCATCCAGTACTCCACCAGCACATCTAATGCCACATACAAGCTCATTTACTTTTGCCATATATAAAGTGATGTTCTCATCTTCACTCATTCTTAGGTTTTCAAACTTTCCTTTTAGACTTTGTAGCTTGGCAGACTTAACATACTTGTCTCCTTCATATAGATTTTCAAGATTTGTCCAAATTTCATAAGTAGTCTTTAATCCCATAACATTTGTCAGCTCTGTATCAGACAAGGCACTCAGTAGGGCTTCTTTATCTCTAAGATTATTTTCAGCGTCTCTGACTTCATCTATAGTTGTTGGCCCATTCCTTGGAGGAACATATTTAGTTGTGGTTATGTTCCAATACTAATATCGCATGCATTCTAAGTGACATTCCATGCGGTTCTTCCAGGCAGTGAAGTTTGTTGTTGGCAAGAGACACATTGGAACTTCATGATTGTTGTCATTGATGGCAACAAAGGTTAACCCACACATCTACAGGACATGATGAGTCTCTACCGGAAGGCAGATTGCAGAGTATTGTGATCCAATAAGCAAGAACAGAGCATGTGGCGAGGTCTGACAGTCAGCTCCAGATCTCTCAGAGGAAGTATCTTGGTGAAGTGTGGATTTGGGGAAGTCAAGAGGACTACCTTGGCTGATAGATTCCAAGGATTTAGCCTCCGATGATATGAAGAAAAAGATATGAATACTTGAGTGTCAGGTTCCTGATTGGCAGTGTGGACAAAGGAAGAACTGACTGGCAAAACATCAGACATTATTTTGGATGCGTTACTAATGATGGTAAAGATTATTAAGGCATAAGTTATAATTGGCTGACATGATTGATGACTTCTACAAGTATAACCTTGATCCGCATTACGATAAGCAAGGATTCAGCTGACAGATCAGAGTTCATGGAAAATATTGACTATTCCAGATGCCAACTAGAAAGCTGATGAAATCACTTGTGCGTATATATATACAAGATGGATTTATTTGTGAGGTATGTCATAGTTTTGGTGAGGTATGAAGATAAGCAGCAGAGTAGAGTGAAAGCAGTAAGGCAGGTTTGGTATGTGAAGGGACAGCAACACTAAGGAAGAGAAAGGATGAAGTGTAGAAGATCAGTGTACTAAGTTTAACTAGAACTGAACTCCAGCATATGTAGATGCTCCTTATCAATTCAAGTATTATATTACACTCTTTGTAAATTATAGACAGTGAGTCTCTTGTAGGCAGTGGGCCTCTTGTGAGCAGTGTGCTCGGGCAGTGAGCCCTAATTGGCAAGTGCCATTTTGTAATCCTATTCTTCTAATAGAGAATACAATCTTGGGTTAATCACCCTGTGGTTTTCTCCCTTAACAGGGTTTCCACGTCAAAAATATTGTGTCATGTGTATTTCCATTTCATGGTTATGTTGGCTTGTTTGAATTGATGCTGCACTAATTATTAAGAAAGTTCAGAAAGCTAAAATAATTAAGATAACTGATTCACCCGCCTCTCAGTTATCAACAATTGGTATCAGAGCCAAGTTCCTCTTAACAGAGTCTAACAACTTGAGGAAGATCTGGGAATTCAAATGGATGTATATGGTTTAAGGGAGCAACTCAATACTACCCTTGATGATCTTGAGCAGTCAAACTTTGAAGTCAATGAATTAAAGGAAAGACTCAAACAGGCTGATGATTTCATGAAAGAACTAAAAGACAAATTAAGTCTCTCTATGAAAAAGAGAAAGGAGCTACTTCAGCAATTGGCAAGTCAACATGAAGTCAATGATACAAATGAAGATCTAAAGGAGAAAACCAAGTTATGTGAAAAGTTATCAAAAGAAATCATTATGGTAAGACATGAAATGGAATCAGGAGTTATGAAGTTTACCCAAGAGGTTGAAGAGAAAAGAAAAACTGAAGATGATCTAAGACAACCTCTCAAGGAGAAATCAGAAGATTGCCACAAGATGGATAGAATTATTAGACATCTTGAATCTGATCTTGAAGATGCTAAAGATAATGAAGAAAAACTTGAGGATCAAATTGTCTCTGTTAATTGGGATCTTCAAACATCAAATGAATATAAAGAGAAATTCAAGATAAGTTCTGCTCAACTTAAAGTTCTTGAAAGTCAAAAGAGGGTAGATGACAAGTGTGGTCTAGGATATGAGAAAGGAGAAAGCTCTGATTCCGGTCAGAAGAATCTTAGATTAGAAAATCTAAGGAACAGGCCTAGAAGACCTCTGGTAAGATAGCCTAATGCTCAAAGATATCCATCCTTCAATAGATACTGCCACAACTACAATAACTTTGGTCATAAAGCTAATCAGTGTAGAAAGAGAATGAATCAGACTAATACATCCTTCTCTGGATAGTGCTTCAACTGCAAAAGGTATGTCACAAATCTCATGAATGTAGAGATATGCAAATGAACAATTCATTCAATGGTAGATGCTTTGCATGCAATAGAATGGGTCATATGGCTAATCAATGCAGATCAAGAGGATATCAATCAAATATGCAAAGAAATGTTGTTTGCCAAATTTGTAATAGATCGGTCATATTGCAAAATTCTATAGAAGCAAAAATCAAGACAAAAGAGGTCCGGTATTATAATCAGAATCAAGATAAGGGAAAATAAAAAGTGAATGCAGATGAAGTTCAAAGTGAGATGAACAAGATTTGGGTGAAGAAAAGTACAAAGAATGTAGGGGATGGATCCGCACCAGACTCTGGTGCTGATATTCCTTCCAGAAATTAAAAAGTGAGCTCTGGCTCAGGGGGAGACACAAAGAAAACCTTGTTCCCCCAGCCAGTCAATTGGTGCTGGAACTAGCACAAGGAGAGTTGCGGATTAAAGGGCTCATAAGAGAAACATCTAAGTAGACTATGGTTAAGATTTGGATGATCCGCAAGATGTTTAAGATCAAGATTGATCTGGTTCTTCAAGTCATCTGAATAAGGCAAACCAGAATGACTTAGGTCGAGCATTTATTACAACTTGATATTAGGGTTTGCAGAGCAATATAAGGGTTTTCTCATTAAGCATTTGTTCATTCTACATTCAAGAAGAAATGAAAAGAAGCTCTGCAATAGAAATTCCTCAAGCCCATCAAAGATCATCTGTAGAATCTGATTCATCTAGCAATTGATCTGGCTCACTTCGTGTAACCTAGAAGCGCAAAAGGTATTTTCCATTCTCAATATCTCTCTACAAAATCCTTGAAAAATGACTACTCCAAATATAGTGAAGATTTATGATAGGCCACGACCTAAATTCAAGAAGCATCCATATAAATCCTTAGAAGTTGATCCCCTCGACGCTTTTTCAAGCATTCTGCATGGGGTTCTACATGTAGAAGATGTTAGGGCATATATTCATGCGAATATTGAAGAATTTGGGGAATCTAAGCTGGCTGATATCTATCACAATCAATTAATAGATGATTCTTTTGAGCTCAAACCTCAGTTCAAGGCCATTTGGGATAAGCATTTTGCATAGTACATTCATTTCCCCTCTTTTGAAGAAGACGAATGGGTCTGGTATGTGTTGAGCAGAGTACATGATAACTTCCTATGGTTGAATAGACCATTTAAGATCACCAAAGATGCAATTAGGGCAGTAACCGGTCTGCATTCATCTGGTGGGATACCTGTTCTCAAATCTGCCAAAAATCAGACAGTGAGTGATGCAACTGGATCAAAATTTGACAAGAGAGCTATGACAATTGAAGATATCACTGATCCGGATATAAAATTTGCATCCATGATAATTGGTTACAAAATTTATCACTCCAGTAGGGAAAATTCAGTACCAGGAACTGTAGTTTATACAGCTTATCAGATGCTAAAAGAAAATACTGACTATGATCTCTGTGAACTTCTTCTAAACCAACTATTGGAGAATCTACAGAGGATCAAGAAGGATAAGAAAAATTCCTTCAAGTATGGTGGGCTGATATTGTGTCTATTTTTCTACTTCATGAGTGAGCTGCTCGGATCAAGTGGTTGGGTTTGGTAGAATGACAGACTTGTTGCAACCAAATTAGAGACTATATGCATGGGCTTGGAGATGCCAAGACAAGAAATACAGCTGTGTGGGGTTACTTCAAGAACTTCCAAAATTCGATGCAAGCAAGAGAGAGAATTCCCAAATCTCTAGTTGAAAAGTATAAGGATACAATTTGTTTTATGGTTGAAACTGATCAGTGCCAAATGGAAGTTGTGGAACCAAGGACAGTTTGGATCATGCCAATGGGGTATGAGGTGGATGAGAAACTTGTGGAGCTGCATGTCCAACACATGCTTAGTCAACCCAAGGATCCCAAAACAGAAAGGTTTGGAACCTTTGAAGAATTAAGTATAAAAATTCATGTGGAACTTAGACAACTAGAGGTAAAGAGAAAAGTGAGAAAAGAAGTAGAGAATATTGCCAAAAGATATGGCATATCAAAAGAAGCTCTTGATGCCAACAGAGAAAAGGTGGAAAGGGCAGAGAAAGAGAAGGAAGAAGCAGAAAAGGAAAGTGATCCGGTGAAAGCCCCCTCCCGGACCAGATCCTCTAAAAGGGCTACACCTATCTCAGATAAAAGTTCAAAGACATCAAAATTGGAAGCCCAAACATCCGGAAAAGGAGAGAAGAGAACAAAGAAAAAGGCAACAAGATCCTATGTTAGCCTAAAGGATGATGAAGAAACTAAATCAGACGAGGAGGTGAAAAAAATGAGGAAAAAGATGAAGATATCCAGTGAAACCAAGGAGGTAGAAGCAGAAGAGTTTGTTGAAAGAGCCACCCTGTCCTTAGATAATGTCATCAAATCAGTCACTGTGGATGGAAACCTTCAACCAATGGCTAAATTCTATGATGATTACAATGAAGCAGACCAAATGATCTTGCAGGAAGCAGTAGTTAAGTATCTGAACATATATAACAAGGCTTTTATTGAAATTATATCTCTTATTCCCAAAAGCCTAAAAAAAGAGTTAGAAATAAGAAAGAATACTACCATGGCAAAAGATCTTGAGATCCGGGAATAGATATCCATTCAGCTATATCCTTCAATTGATTCAAAGCAAATGAACATGATCTTCAAGGATTGCAAGGATGAATTTTAGAGCAAAGCCAGAATGAATCAGCTCATGCTTGGTGAGACTGACAAGATAGCCAAGGAAACAGAAGAGATCCTCAGGAAGGCCTTTGAAAGATTCAATCTTCCTATTATACAGGACTTGGGTGTTGATCCTTCGGTCACAGGTGTTGAAAAAGAATCCACTGAGAAAATCATGGACACCGGTACAGAAAAGGATAAGGACTTGGAATCCTCTGTTCCGGAAAAGGAAGTGCATGAACAGACAAACATCACTCCTTCGGTTTCCCCTGCTGACTCCGAATCCAAAGGAGAAGCAAGAATATAGGAGAAAGAAGTAGAGGTGAAGGAAAAAGAAGATGATAGTACCAAGGTTGTAGAAGGAGAAAAAGCTCCAAGAGATAGTTCTAAGACTGTAGAAGAGAAGAAGAATCTGTCTCCAGCAAGAGACACTGCAGAAGAGAAGAAGAATCTTCTCCAGCAAGAGACACTGCAGAATCTGTCAAGGACTTCTTGACAAAAGAGACTATGGAGATTGATGAACTAGAACTGCTAAAAGGGCCATTTGATTTTGACTCTCTTTCTCCGGTACAAACAATGAAGATAGCTTCACTTGCTCAAGCAAAGGCCAAAGAGAAACTACTGAAATTTCACATGGAAGACTATGTGCTTATAGCAGCTGCTTCCGGAGTGCTAGAAAAGATTATACCATCGTTTCAGAAGGATCCCTCAGCCTCCTCATCTGGTAATCTCAAATCTCTAGTCAATAGTGTTAGCACACATTTTGATTCCCTAGAGAAGTCAGCAAAAGATAAGGTCTGGAAGGAATTCTTAGCAAAAAGATTATCAGAGGTACAAGGGTTAATAACTAATGATAGGAGGAATATGAGTATAGGGATAAAGAGCTTAGAAAATGCTCTTAAAGATGGCAGAGAAATGTACAAATTTTGTTTATCATGGTCCAAAGCAACATTGGACATTGAGAAGAAAGTAAAGAATAGGAGGACAAACTGACAAATCTATCAAAGAATTTTGATCCTCTCTCATCCTCCATAATAAATCAAGAATGTCAAACTATTGCAGTCTTCAATGAAATCAAGAAGCTGGAGAAGGAAAAGAAAAATAGAATAAGCAGGTTGGGTGCACTCAGAGGGACAATTATCCCTAAGTTAGAGGCCATGCATGAGGCCATAAAAGAAGCCCAGATCACAACCCAGACCAATGATCCGACAGATCTAAAAAGGGCAGATGCATTTGCATTCCTATTAAGCGGTCATATATCAATTTTGGATAGAATGAAGCAGAGTTGGGCAACAAAATTTGTCCAGTTGAAGACATCTTTTGTAGATATCCTTCAGTTTATGTAAAGTATAGCATGTATAAATACTTATGCGGCTAAGTATAAAAGTGTTTTGAGAAAAAAATTTGTGTACGAACCCCACCCTTTGCCATTGATGTCAAAGGGGAAGTGATGAGCAATGAAAAATGTTGTAGCTAGCTAAGGGGAGCTCAGGAAAATGTACATAGAGACAGAGCATCAGCTAAAGGGGAGTATAGTATAACACTTAGTTATTTTTCACTAAGTGTTGCCATCAATGCCAAAGGGGGAGATTGTTGGCAAGAGACACATTGGAACTTCATGATTGTTTTCATTGATGGCAACAAAGGTTAACCCACACATCCGCAGGACATGATGAGTCTCTACTGGAAGGCAGAATGAAGAGTATTGTGATCCGGTAAGAAAGAACAGAGCATGTGGCGAGGTCCGACAGTCAGCTCTAAATCTCTCAGAGGAAGTATCTTGGTGAAGTGTGGATTTGGGGAAGTCAAGAGGACTACCTTGACTAATAGATTCCAAGGATTTAGCCTCCGGTGATAGATGAAGAAAAAGATATGAATACTTGAGTGTCGGGTTCCTGATTGGCAATGTGGACAGAGGAAGAACTGATTGGCAGAACATCAGACATTATTCTGGATGTGTTACTGATGATGGTAAAGATTATTAAGGCATAAGTTATAATTGGTCGACATGATTGATGACTTCTACAATATATCCTTGATCCGCATTACGGTAAGCAAGGATTAAGCTGACAGATCAAAGTTCATGGAAAATATTGACTATTCCGGATGCCGACTAGAAAGGTGGTGAAATCACTTGTGCGTATATATATACAAGATGGATTTAGTTGTGAGGTGTGTCATGGTTTTGGTGAGGTACAAAGATAAGTAGCAGAGCAGAGTGAAAGCAGTAAGGCAAGTTCGGTATGTGAAGGGACAGCAGCACTAAGGAAGAGAAAGGATGAAGTGCAGTAGATCAGTGTACTGAGTTTAACCAGAACTGAACTCCAGCATATGTAGATGCTCCTTATCAGTTCAAATATTATATTACACTCTTTGTAAATTGTAGACAGTGAGTCTCTTGTAGGCAGTGGGCCTCTTGTGAGCAGTGTGCTCGGGCAGTGAGCCCTAATTGGCAAGTGCCATTTTGTAATCCTATTCTTCTAACAGAGAATACAATCTTGGGTTAATCACCCTGTGGTTTTCTCCCTTAACAGGGTTTCCACGTCAAAAATATTGTGTCATGTGTATTTCCATTTCATGGTTATGTTTGCTTTTTTGAATTGATGCTGCACTAATTATTAAGAAAGTTTAGAAAGCTAAAATAATTAAGATAACTGATTCACCCCCCCTCTCAGTTATCAACAGTTCCATCAAACCTTGGACTATCCTTCTTGTAGGTTGACATCCTAGATCTCCTCAAGCAGTCAAGATTTTTCTAGAGGAACTTAGCTCTAATACCAATTGTTGGTTTGAGGATAGACAACTGAGAGGGGGGGTGAATCAGTTGTCACCAAAATTATGTTTCTTAATCACTTAAAATCTTCTTATATAACAAAGATTCAATCATGGAAGCATAATGCAATAACTCAAGAGAAGAAACACACATATAACATCAAGATTTTTAACATGGAAAACCTAGTTAAGGGAAAAACCACGGGGTGACTAACCCAAGATTGTATTCTCTGTTAAAAGAATAAGAAAATAAAAATGGCACTTACCAATTAGGGCTCACTGCCCAAGCACACTGCTCACAAGAGGCCCACTGCCTACAAGAGACACACTGTCTATAGAAGAATATAAATATTACATATTTGAACTAGAGATTAGCATCTTCGCTATGCTTGAGATAGTTCCATTTAAGCTCAACATCTCTGCTCTGTTTTTCGCTCCTCTTCTCTACCACTTTCTCATCATGACAACAGATGCTTTTAAATGACTTCACAAATCTTATTTATACATGACATCAACTTTGGAATGATCATCAATGTTGGCACAATACATACTTTATTTTATTACAGAGCAAATACAAAAATACAACTTAACTTATTACAAAAGATTCATGCGCACTACTACACTGTTGGCTTCCCATAGCTAGGACTTCAATCTTCTTTGAGGAACACACCAAGCTTTACAAAACATCTTCAAGATTATCTGCAACATGTGTAAAACATCTAGTCAGCCAAGATTAGGAAGAACATCATCACCTGAAGGTAAATCTTCAATTACGAGGTCAATCTTCAATGTGGACCACCAACATGAACTAGAAAAAATCTAGAGACCCCCACAAGCTTGCTTGAATCACCAAGAACATCCGTACCACTTCTACTTACTGAAATCATTCGCATCTTCATCTGAAACCTCAAGAACACAGTCAATCATCACTATCACATTAGAAGGATTGCTTGTGGACCTCCAAACCATGAACCAATCCAGAACTCACTAGACCTGTTTGTGCCACTCTGTCACCGCTAAACAGCTGCCAGAACCAGTTTTATCCATATGGCCATAACTTCTCCAAATCTTCATGCAGATCTCTAAAATCTTGGTTAGAGCACCTTTAGATACATATCTGCAAACCCTTTGATGCGCATACTCTAATCTTCAACTGATTGGGATTTTACTTCATAGAACTTCACTATCTTCACTGTCCTCCGTTTCTGATACGGCTAATTTTCTCACTATCCTCAACACACAGCTCATACAATCCTTGACATCATTGCAATCAAGAGTATGTTGGCATCAATGACAACACCGGTTAGGCCCATACTTGCAACACTTCGCCACCTATTTTGATGGGTAACAATACATACATGCATGCAAATAGAAGAGGAAATATTGATGTTGGTAAGAATACATTCAAAAATGTGTTGTATGTACCTTCCTTGACAACCAATCTCCTTTCCATCTACTAGATTACTCATTGTGGTGTAGGGAAGACAGTTGAGATCACTCATGATTCTATGATTATACGAGACTTGGAGAGCAGAGACATCATTGCCATTGGGATGGCTAATCATGCATCTGGCTTGTATACTTTCTCCAATTTTGTTTTTGATGATGTAGATCCATTGATTTCTATTCACACTCATGAATCAAGTGTGAATGATGTTTCTAAGGAGAAGTTTGGTCACTTGAACCTTGGTGTTCTTGCATCTACTTTGGTTCCTGAGACTAGTTTTGAGCTTTCTCCTTCTCCTACTACTTTAAAGATTGGCATTGACTTAGCTTCATCCACTTCAATTGAGCAGGATATTGTTTGTCTTCCAGATATAGGTTTATGGGATGAGTATTTGACATGTATTGCAGACTTGTTTCATGAGTCCTATCTTGATGACTTGGAGGACATCATTGATGACATTCATCTCCTCTTTGAAGGAGTTTATTCTTCTACTTCGGATGAGCAGGAACCTACTTCTCCTCATCATTTGTCACAATTTGGCACTGAGTTGGAGTATGTTGAGCATCATTTAGAGGATACCTTGTCTTTGGAGATTGATGATCTTGAGTTTTCATCTTGTCTTGGATTGTCACATTCTTTAATTAGGCATGCAATACCTGATCATGTGACATCTTTTGGTTGTGACATGTGGACACTTGAGCAGTTTTTAGAGACAACATAGATCATGAGGCTTTTTCCCTCATACCTTAAGATGGAATTTCTTTGACATTAGCCTTTGGACTTGTTTCTTCCTAAGGGGAAGAATGTTGTTTGCAGGGTTTGGATTCTCTTCAACATTCTTCTTCAGGCTTTCACCATCAGCATAGGAGCTACTTCATTGTGCGAGGGACCTATAGTCTCACATTTTCTCTCCTATGGGGGTAATTGATTGTACATATGTGTTGGATGTAGTCCTTAGGGGATCTTGAGTCCTCCTTCCATCACATCTTTCATTTGTTTTCTGCATTCTCACTTTTGGAGAGGAGTTTTGTCCCATGAGGTTTTCTCCTTTTCTCCACTTGAGATTTGTTGTACATCGGTACCTAACATGGCCTAGTAGCTAGGACCCATCCATCATTACATATTTTCTTTAGTTAGCTACTCCCTAAGTTGCACTTAAGGGGGGTGTTGGTGTGAACAGGGTTATCACCTAACCAATTTACCCTTGTGTAGATGGTTCATATTATTTAACTATTTATTAGTTAAATAATATTCACACATCACACATAATTCACACATTTTAAGTTGACTTATTGAGTCTTCTAGGTGTTTCTAGTTGATTCTAGTTGTGTGTTGAGTTGTTGATAGTTGGAGTGAGTTGTCTTATCCTCCACGTGTGCAATTAGTTATCATCCTCTAATTGTCACATGTTGTAGGAATATCTCCACTTTCCACTCCACCTTTCTAGCTCTCACCTTATCTTTATAAGCAAGGCTCTCTTATTCTATTTCATGACAGTTGTATAGAATCTACTACTCCATTGTTTTAGCATCTTCTCTGTTATCTTTGTTTGAAAGGTTGTCTTGATTGTAGGTGATCCTTGCTTGTTGAGTCACATTGACTCTTACAATCTTGCCACACAGCCAGGAGAAAGGGGTAACCCACCCTTCACCTTCACTTCCCAAAGGTATAAAGTTCTTTGGGGCTTAGCCAGGAGTGACAAGATTTCAACTCCCAAAGGAAGGTGTCTTTCGATTCACACCTCAATTGAGATCCTCTCTTGGAGTAGATTAAACTTTGCATTTAAAAAGACATATAGGATTGCATACATATTTCTTTCATAGATTAGAAGCATTTTCCTTTCCAAAATATTCTAAAAATACCAAAAAGATGTTTTGCATGTTATCATTTAGTTTGCATTCATATAGATCTATTAAAATAGACAACATTGCAATCCCTCGATTCCATCATGAGGTAATCACAGTTGAATAAAGTCAAACCCTAGGTCAAAACCCTAGATCTGGTTAGCAATTATACGATTCCCTCTATCCTGATTCACGAATGTATTTAGGAGTAAAAGGAGAGTGGGTAAGGGCTATCTGCGACAAGATTAAGGAGTTGCATCCGCAACCTCAACAATAGACACACATTCCACCACAAGAGGACCCATTTGTTCTCTTGTTTATTGAAGAAATTAGACAATTATGATTACACAGAGCATTTCTCAGGGACATAGAAACAGTAGAAGCCATCAACAAAAATAACAATTTGCCAACACAAAGGTGGAATTCAAGGAATCCAAATAGAAGAAGAGAGACTAGTGACCCTTTGAGTCATAGGGTTATCTCAACTACCACAACAATTGAATTAAACATACAACAAAGGCCACAGAACTTGCCGACCCCGCTTCGCAAAGTCCAACTCTCCAACGAACCAAACCCCCACCATGTCTCGCCTCCTCTCGAATGGCTACTTCCACATGAGTGAGAGTGACATGGCGGATCGCCCCGTGGGAAGGAGGCAAAGGGTCTGTGTGCATGTTGAAATCTAACCCTACAACCCTAGTTAACCAGAGTCATGATTTCAAGTGTACACTCACAAGAACCAGAGGAATCTTGATCTGATATTTTTCCATGCGTTGAAGAAGAAGAAGATAAAGAAGAAAAGGAACAAGAACCAAATAAGATACCCAAGACTCCTACAAAGTATATTCAGAAGAATTATTCAATAGATCAAATCATTAGGGATAAGAATAAAGGTGTATTGACCAAGAGAAGTCTTACAAAAACATATGAGCAAGTAAGCTTGTGCTAATTATCAAAGGTCAAACCCAAAACCTTTGTTGACGCTAACAATGATGATGGATGGATAAAAGCAATGGAAGAAGAATTGGATTAGATTGAGAAGAATCATACATAGGAATTGGTTCCCAAACCATCCAATAAGAATGTTATAGGAATAAAGTGGGTGTTTTGGAACAAACTAAATGAAGAAGGTGAAGTTGTGAGGAACAAAGCAAGATTGTGTTGGAGTACAATCAACACTGAGAGGGAGGGTGAATCAGTGTTGTGTCTAAAACAAGATTTTAGGACTTATAAAACTTGACAATGAACTTTATAAAATAAGTGAGTTAAATACTAGACAAATAAAACTAAATGTTCAAACATATAGGACAAATGAATTCACACAAGACTTGAGACCATGAAACAAAAGATTTTACGAGTGGAAAACCCTCTTGGGGTAGAAAAACCACTCAAAACTGTCTCACTAGCATAAACATGAAAATATCACCATTTGCAAAGTCTCATTGATTTATGAATGCCTCACTGGCAAAATGAAAGTCTCACCGACTTGTATCACTGCCTCACTGGCACAAAGAAGCCTCACTGGAAAAAATTTCCTTGGTCTTAAAGACTAGTTTCCAATGACAGAAGGAAAACTATTTTAGGGGATTACCTTGATTCTCTGCAAAGCAACAACTAGCTCAATCTTCCTTATCACAAAAAAAATGTTATCTATTAACGATTTCATAACACCTCAATCCCCATGCAAAACTGGTTAGTGCTTTCTACAAATCCTTATGACTTCTTTCAATGACTTACAATGATAGAATGAATAGAACTCTTTTACATTCATCTTATTCTGCACATGTAGACCTTTCAATCATTAGACCCTTCATAAAAACTATGTAGACTTTGCAAGATGATCCTTCACTGTATACCACCAAAACTTCAATCATTTACACTTATTCAACTTTAAGAAATACTCCTCCATCCTCATACCCCTTACTTATCATTTGATTTTATGCAAAAGCTTTACCCTGTTGTAATCATGATGTTTGCCTCTATCTCCTATAACTCCTCTGCACATATTTTGAAAGATCAAGATAAAGACTTCATTAAATCTCACTGTCCTTATTTAATCATATTATATGATTGCTCCTTGTTTGAGCTCATTAAATGAACAACACATTTTAGAATCTAAGCATGGTTTATGTAGATATCACTGACATGAATTCAAAACTTTAACTCTTACTCCTTAACTCATTACTCAGAGCGATATGCACTATTTCCTAGCCCTCAAGAACAATATAAAAATAGAAGCATAGTCATTAGGGCTTCTTCAAGAAACAAACCATCAAAATTATCTTTACTAAAAAACCCTTGGCATTCAAAAATTGTTTAAAATGAGACCTTCAATTTTCTAAATCGCGCCCTAATGACTTTTCATTATAACCATTGATGATCTTTTGGTGGCCAAGTCATTAGATATAACTGAAATGACCAGTTTACAAGGTCAAGGGGCTGATTAAACTCATGTTTGAAAGGCCCTCCAAGCAGTCACCTTAAGTGACTTCCACCTGTGATCGAAGGTCAATTCAAAAATAAAACAAAAGTATCTTCTTTTCATGACAGGTGTCTTAGGCCATACTAGGATATGCTTTAAATCATTTAGCTTAGGGTTTTTCAGGGTTTTAAACCTTAGTTCCAAGAGTTGTGAAGAACAAAGAATCCACATCATGATTCAAGATACTTTTCACTAAAAACTAGATATATGGAGGATTCCATGAAGAAGCAGAGACTTAACTCACCATTGGTTCATGTATAAACAATAACAATACCACTTACCATTTTTGCATCTATATCAACACCATGAACTTTGTCTATGGAGGCATCAAGCATCAACACATATACCAAGTCTAAACCATATTTATACTGAGGTCTTGTTTTGAATAGAAAACAATGTCTTTGACTAAGGTCTTATTTTACCAAAGCAGCTGAGGACATACAACTTGCACCTTGACACACTTCTTGGCATGCACCAACCCCTAATCATGAGAGCATTATAACTGTCTCTCATCAAAGTACCCACAACTGATCTTACATGCATGTAAATCACTCCTTTGAAGGCACATCAAACTCCTCTAAAGGCACATTAAACTCCTCTGAAGGTGCATCAACACAACACATCCTAACAAGCTATATATCCAACCTTTAAAGACTTTATATGACATGACTACTTCTCCCAATAGCAACAAGAAAACATGAAAACATTCTATGATTCTAGTATAACATAATAAACAACATTGCAAGATATATGATCTCCAAAACCTTGATTACAAACATGAGTTAGTCCTTCCATACTTGATGTCTCTGCAAGTAATACTATTCTCTATATAAGATGAAGTTTTCCCATCAACAACTCAAACCTATGAAAGTATCAACATGATATGAATAAGAAATAAACAAGAGATCCATCAAACTCTTTGAGGATTGTGTCTTTGTCATTTGACATCTGCCTAATATAATATCAACACTGAATCTTCAACAACCATATTGTGTCATCAAATGATCAAGCATGATGAAATCAAGACATAAATAAAATCTTGAATAACATGATTCTTTGACACTTTGAAGAGCATTCTGATGACAACCTAAACACCATGATAATACATCAAAGATCCACTCAACACTTTGACATCCTGATCCTAAAGAAACCATATGAAGGCATCCTCCAAACTCCTTTGATTTTTGACATGAACTCCAAAACATGTTAGCATGAACATCAAGCATTATGAATCAATTCTCCTATCTTGATCTCCTTTAAGGCATAATGAACATCATTAAGACATCACCACCACCAATGAGCCTAAGAGACCTTTTGGCATACTCTGCATGATGGATCTACATGCCATGATGAGAATCCAACCAAGAAAAACATCTTGACTACTTAGCATCAAACACTTTGAACTCCTTGAACACCTTTTTGACATCAATGACAATCAACTTCCATCAATGACAATCTCCCCCTTTGACATTGATGGCAAAACTACATGATACATTTTCTCTCTCTCCCCCTTTTTGACAACCAATGATAAAGGATTTTGTACTCCCCCTATAACTTTACATCTGATGATAAGATTGATAACAACACTAGAGATTAAATAGACTACTTTTAACCTTATCTGATCCAATTGCTAATTTACCTTGAAGGACATTTTTTATGAACTTTTGACTCCACTGCTCATGTTAAGACTACTCACTGTCAAGGCATCAATACACTGTCTCCCCTTTTATTTGCATCTATGTTTACTAGGGCACTTGAAACTACAATATTTTCAACAATGCTCTAATAAATATAATACTATACTGTTAATATGGAACCCATTGTCATACATGTCTCTTCTTTTTGACTACCAAAAAAAAATGAAGAAGCCATATGATGCATGAACATGTATAAATGTGAATCTTGATAAAGAAAACTACCACCACTGTGACATATAAGCATAAATGACTAACAAGATGATCTATTCAATCCAACTAAGTTTTATCTATGATTGCAAACTTTATGTTATCAAATCAGTAATTCTGCACTACTAAGATCAAAAACATTGTCACTGAGATATCCTCAAGTAAAAGTACTGACAACCATCATTATTGTATTCTAACTGTCCACTGTTTATTTGATTGTCAAACTTCAACTTGCTCTTTAAAAAAAAAATCTCTCAAGCCAATACACTGTACTATACACTGTATAAAACTGCCCTATTAACACCATGACAAGAAACAACTGTCCTATAAACATCTTGCTTTGTCAAGAATGCCAAATCACTGAAAATCATCTATACTACAAAACCCTGCATTCCACACATATTACTAATGTTTTGCATACAAAAAAGTCTGGTACATCATCAAGGCTTCTATATCAATAAGGTCAGCAATATCATAAAGTCCTGACACCTACTTTAAAACTGCACTAACAATTATTATCACCATAACTAAAATCCAAACCATTGTCCTTTTGAAGCATCAAACTTGGATCACATGAAAACTTTATGAAACTAGAGATCACATGAAGAACAACTTCTATCTTGAAAAATGATGCAACTCTACTTTGAATTAATCCACAAGGAAGTCTCATGTTAAGGTCATAGAAACCCACACTATGCCAATGCAACCTTATTGTCAAATGCTGTTTAGACCATCTTTCTTGATGAACTTAAGGCTATCAACTTTGACCATGCATTACAAAAATAATCTCCTCTACATCAAGATATACTAAAGAGAAAGCCACTAACTTCCATGAGAGCTTAGCATATGCTTTTTAACTGTTTCCTTGAATATCACTACATTTTACAAACCTATTGCCATTTTGGCTTCACTTAGCTACAAGACTCCCTCAAGACAATACAACAAATACTCATTAGGTCTGGTAACCATAAACTATTACAAAACAAAATCCCAACATCATCAAGAGTATTAAATAGATCACCAAAATAGTATCACCTTTCAACATTATGCAAGAATGTCTATAGGGGTATTTGCAATTAGAATACACCCATTGTCATACAAGGTCAGGGACATTGTCAAGAAATCTTGCATAGTATCAATAATGACTTTGACTCGAAATACTATCAAAGAAAAGTAAAACATACTTCTATGCTAGCATCTCATTACAAGGCATATGTAATAGAGTGATCAAAGCACATATACATAAAGCACCATCCTTACAGCTAATAATGAATTGTCTATCATACACCTGCAAAATAGAGCATTTGCCAACAATGTTGTAATAGGTGAATATCATTGTTCTCAATGACTAACTCTGTTCCAAAGGTTGCAGAGTTTGAATTTACACCTGTCCTCTCAACATGACACCATACTTAACTATATACCTTATAAAGTGCATATGCCTTGTCTGTCCTTCACTATCAAAGAACTATAGAGATCATCATTGTTATACTGATCATGTTAAAGACTATCAAGCATGCACTATCCAAAGAAGAGAACCACTAACACACATATACATAAACAAAAGTCTCCTAATAAATGGTCTGTTGTCCACTCAACCAGATAGTCTGCAATCAACCTGCCATCAACAACTTCATGGTACTATCATGTCTAACATTGTCATGTCACATCAAAACTATCCAAAAATGTTGTCTTCTATACAAGAACCATAACAAGCACTCAAATTCACAACAATTATGCCATCATAACTCTACAAAATTGTCACTGCAATGTGCATAATCTAACTCATAACTTCCTAGTCTTCTCTAGGGGCTGAAGGATAAAACTTTAACATGCTCCCCCTTACCTCATGCTCCTTTTTTTGCACTTATAGATGTCACTTGTGTAGTATGCACAAGCTTAGAATCATCTTGATTCTACTTTCTTCTCTAAACCTTCTAAATGCTTGCCTTCTTGGGATGTTTTCTTCTCCACTTGCTCTTTGTTTCTTGCAACTTTCTTTTACTCATAGTATTTGTCTTTTTGACATATCTAGGTGGTTCCATAAATCCATTTCTACAAGAATATGCTCTATGCCCAGGAGAGTTGTACTTATGAAATATGATGTTGTTGTCTAGACCAAAGAAGGGATAATTTCTTCTAGGCACGTTATAAAAACTCTTATTGATATTCTTGACATGATCATGTCTCTCAGACATCCTACAATTTCTTGCACAATCTCTTGCTCTATGACCATAAACATGACATCAATAACAATAACCATGAAATTGAGAATAATTGTACCTCATTGATTGCTTGGTGGGTAGAGATCTTGTGGACTTGATTGACCTTCCTCCTTGATCTTTTGGAGCAGCAGCATGATAACTCAAATCTATCTTCCTTTTAGGTGCATTTCTTGCTTTGGAACACTCTCCTTCTTCATACCTAGACGAGTAGTGTCCTTGTAATGCTTTTGTTTGCACAACATGTCATTCAACTTGTTAGTTCTTTCTTCACACTCCTGATATTTCTTAGATAGGGCCTTAAAACCTTCATAATCCTTTCTCAAACTGACTATTTTTGTATCTAACTTCAGACATTCTATTCTTTTTACTTCAAGATCATATTTAGTCACATCTATTACTCTTTTGGCTTCCTCAATCTTGATTTTGACTTATAATCAATTTGTCAGATTCTTCAACATGACTCTTTAAGTCTGCAATATGATTTCTAGCCTCTTCAGATTCTAAAGAAACTTTGGCAAAATCTACACATACCTTATCTTTGGAATCTTCTTCTTGTTTAAGTTGGTCTTTTAATCTCTGATTCTCCTTTCTAAGTTGTTTGATCTGATCTATGGAACACACGAGCTCTCCTTCAATATTAGCTTCACAATCATTTTCATCAAACTCCTATCCATCTTCATCCATAAAGAGGTCTCCTTCTTCATCATCAACAAAATCTTCTTTTTCATCAAATTCTTGTCCACTTACACTCACAATGAAATCTTCCTTTTTATCAAGAATTTCAACTACAGGACTATTCTCTTTATCAAACTTTGTGTCAATTTTCATGGGTGACATATGCAACAAATCATTACTTGACTAGACTAAGGCTTCTTGTACAACTTTTTGATCACTACTCTTCCTTCCTCTATTTCTTCTACACTTTCCCATGGTACTCCAATAATTAGGACATACCCAAGCCTGTTAGACTTCTATAGGGAACCTATGCTTTGATACCACTTGTTGGAGTACAATCAACACTGAGAGGGGTGGGGGTGAATTAGTGTTGTATCTAAAACAAGATTTTAGGACTTATCAAACTTGACAATAAACTTTATCAAAGAAGTGAGTTAAATACTGAACAAATAAAACTAAATGTTCAAACATATAGGACAAATGAATTCACACAAGACTTGAGACCATGACACAAAATATTTTACGAGTGGAAAACCCTCCTAGGGTAGAAAAACCACTCAAAACTGCCTCACTAGCATAAACATGAAAATATCACCATTTACAAAGTCTCACTGACTTATGAATGCCTCACTCAAAAAAATGAAAGTCTCATTGGCTTGTATCACTGCCTCACTGGTGCAAAGGAGCCTCATTGGCACTGTAGAGCTAAAAAACTCTACATTTTGTTTTAGCTTTG
Organism: Cunninghamia lanceolata; assembly: GCA_027924645.1. Classification (NCBI taxonomy): domain Eukaryota; kingdom Viridiplantae; phylum Streptophyta; class Pinopsida; order Cupressales; family Cupressaceae; genus Cunninghamia; species Cunninghamia lanceolata. The sequence goes on from BSBN01000596.1 coordinate 7,968,067, forward strand.
TTTCTGTCTTAGTATAATTTCCAGTTACTGTTTGTTGTTTCTTTATCTGTGGCTATATGTTTCTCGTGCGCAGATTGCGCCATGTGTCATTTTGTAGCAATAGGGAAAAATGTTCAATGTTCCACAGGTGCTACCACATGTTTCTTTCATATGCTTCTTTTCTATGTCGTTGCAGAATGTGCCACGTATCTATGGCATTATTTCTTTTATTGAAGTTTCTTGCCTTCTGCGGAATGTGCCACGTGTTGATGCCAGAGGCCATGACAAAAAGTTGCTTTTGATACCGCAAGCTTGCAGGTTGTGCTGAATGTCCTTTTGTAGTGTGTGCAGGTGCTACCGTGTGTATCCTTTTGATAAAGCTTTATTAGTGTCAATGGGAAAAATGGATTTGATCAATAAAGAACAATAAAACCCTAACACCAATGGAAGTTGAAAGAAAAGAAGAATTAAACCAAAACAAGTAAGAACATACTTACAAACTCCTTTACCTGTTGTTTTCCATTGTTTGCCTATCTTTCTTTGCTCTTGATTGTGAAGCCCTCAGAAGCTTTCCTTGCTTGCTAGCTTGTTGAAGATGACAAAGGAAGAATGGCTTTGATATGTGTTTGTGTTGAATGTGAGCTTCAACACACAATAATGGAGGACACTTGAAAATGGAATGTAGAAGAGAGAATGAGAGAAATTTTGGTATAGTAATTGTGCAAGATGAAGTTTTTTTTAATTGCTTAGAGAAGGGTTTTATTTATAGATTTTCTAAAAAAAGAATGGAGGGTGAGGATCAACAGATGAGATCAATGGCTAGGAATAAAAGTGAATCTTTTATTCATAGTGGATGAATTAAAAATTCATTTTTTTAGGAAGAGTGGAGGATAGTGGATGAGTTAAAAATTCATTTTTGGGAAGAGTGGAGGATAGTGGGGAACAATTGAATTAAAAATTCAATTGGTGGAGGATAGTGGGGAACAATTGAATTAAGAATTCAATTAGTGGAGGATAGTGGGGAACATTGAATTAAATATTCAATTGGTGAAGGCTAGTGGGGAACATTGAATTAAATATTCAATTGGTGAAGGCTAGTGGGGAACATTGAATTAAATATTCAATTTGGTGGAGGATAATTGATTTAAAGATTTATTTTGGAAAATGGAGGATATTAGATAATTAAATATTAAGAATATTTAATTATATGTGCAACATGGTGAGGTGGAAGAGATGAGGTGGAAAGATGAGGTGGATTGATGAGGTGGATTGATGAAGTGGATTTTGTGAGGTGGATTTAGGATTTGAGACATTAGAAGAATTTAGGGATTTTAATTAAATAAAATGATTTTATTTAATTGTAGGATAATGAACCAATCAAATAAACAAATAATATTTATTTAATTGATAGAAGAAAATATGAATTAAGATAAACATTAGAATATTTACTTAATTCAACCTGAGCCAATTTTAGGTGTCTACATTTTGCCCCTCTTTGAAGCAATGTGTTTTATCACGTTGTTTCAAAGAATAAATAGTCTGATAATGATACATGCCCCAGTTTGCCCTTGGTATAGGTTATGATGATAGGATGCCCCCTCGGGAGATTGGACGGGGAGAGGGCTGCAGGCGTGAGACAGACAATCTCACGATAAGATATGTTGACAGGAGATGAAATGGTTGAATGCAGAAGAAAGGGATGAATGATATGGAATGCAAGATAAAAATGATAACACACACAAGCAAGTAAGCAAGTATGTACAAATGATACAGGAACAAACAAGGTATTGCCCCTGTCAAGCGGTAAACCAATGATATAGATCGACGATGTCTGGTTTTAGGAATGAGATGTCGTATAAGACTCCATGTCTAGTTTCGACAATATAACATCCTGTCTAAGACATTTGATATGATAGTGTTGTCATGGTGGGGAATGATGGATCCCTAGATCAACATGAAGGATAGTGTTTGGTTTCAGGAAATGAAACATGTCATATAAGACTCGTGTGTTGGTCTAGTTTCGACAATGCAACATCCTATCTAAGACAATTGATTGATTGATTGATTGAGTTGGTTTACGACCGGACAAGGATCAAGACCACTGATTGTGATTGGATCATTTGACAAGATTGATTTGACTTGATTGGCATGGATTAAGGATAGACTTGCAATTGGATACTGTATGGATATGGATATGGATACAAATATGAGGCGCAATTGGATATGATATAGATATGGAAATGGATATGAACTGTAGTTGGATATGGTATGGATATGGATATGGATATTTGTCACCTTGATATAGCAAGTATTTTGAAGCGCTTTCATCATTGGGCTTTATTATGTTGTAAGAAAATACAAGCATCTAGGTATAATTAAACCAAGATGACCTGAGTATTACTTACATGGATTTTGATTTAGCAAGTTAATACAAGCATCTAGTCAAAGTTGAATCTAGATGACCTGAGTACATCTTGTGTTTCAACAGACAAGGATTGCCCCTTTTCATGTTTAGATCTCGGAGTCCTCGATGATCTTTTGCCGATCATGTCGTTAGACAAAAGTCATCACATTACTAAAGTTTGATCCACAAGCAGCAGACAAAGAAAATAATCATGCCCCCATCATAGCATCTCTAGCTTTTGGCATCCTTGAGTAGCATAGAAAGGCATGATAGCATAAATCAAGACTTTGTAAGTTAATCTAACCAATCACGAAACCTTCTTGCATTTAGATGTGTTTGTTTCTTGCCATAATTAACATGAGATTTATCTTGAGTGTTTCAGTATGGTGGGCTACTTTGTTTTTGGACAGGTTGATGTTTTGCGTCATGATTTTTTGTTGTTTTTGGGAAGCGTGATTTGTTGCTCTTGTTTGTCTAGCAGAAGGTATCACAATCCTTATTACTAGGATGGACCCTAAGGGACTGACCTAGTGCCTCGGGGGCTCATTGCTAAATGGCCTTGCCTACGTGACGACACAGAGGCAACGTAGTTCGGGGTAAACCCTAATGGACCTAAGACCTAGGCGGGAGAAAGTGGAGATTGACTCAGCTAGACAGAAGGATTAGACATGGGACGGATGGGAAAGTGGAGATGGACTCAGATATGGAACAGATAATACTAATGACAAGGAAGCACCACGGATAGGTAGATGTATGGGTGAATGGAACAGGTAGGTAGAAGGAAACAAGGATGTTGACTCTACACATAGTGCATGTTTGCCAGGTTTTCACTATGGTACTTATCCAAGGCACCCGTTTGCCAGGTTTTCACTAGAGGATGGATTTTTATTTTGTTTCTTTTTGTGTTTTTTTCTTTTTATTTTTATTTTTATTTATTTATTTATTTATTTATTTTTTTGGAATATTCTGAGGATCAGGCATAGAACTTTTTGAGATGAACACTGTTAAGTGGCTCATCTAGAGGAATGCTGTCAGGTGCAGCTAAAGTATAAGCTCCTGATCCATATGTTACTATCACAATAAAGGGACTTAACCAGTTGGGCTCAAACTTGCCCTTCTTCTCGCGGTCTGCTTGATTTCTCTGATTCTCTTTGAGTACAAGATCACCCACTTGAAACCGTCTTTCTTTGACCTTTTTGTTGTAATTACACCGTAGGCAGTTTTGATAGACATGGAGATGATTGAGCGTGGCAAGGTGTCTTTCATCTAGTAATTCTAGCTCTGCTAATCTAGAAGTGTGATACTCCTCTTCATTTATCAGGTCCTGCATGGATACTCTAAGAGATGGGATCTCGACCTCTATAGGTAGGATGGCTTCAGAGCCATAGACCAAGGCATATGGTGTGGCATCAGTGGGTGTTCAGATACTAGTGCGGTAGGCCCATAGGGTTAGGTTGAGTTGCAGGTGCCAATCACGACCAGCTTCATTGACCATTTTTTTGAGGATTTTGAGAATGGTTTTATTGGAAGCCTCAGCTTGGCCATTACTTTGTAGATAGTAGGGAGTTGAGTACCGATGTTGGATATTGTACTATGTGCATAAGGCACAGACATCTTGATTGTTGAATGGTCTCCCATTATCAGTGACAATGGCCTGGGGGATACCATACCGACAAATGAGGTAGTTAAGGATAAACTCGGCTATTTGCTTACCAGTGATATAGGTCATGGGAATGGCTTCAACCCACTTCGTGAAATACTCAGTGGTGGTAATGATAAACTTGTGGCCATTGGAAGAGGAGGGGTGGATTTGTCCTACGAGGTTGAGACCCCATTGACAAAAAGGCCATGGAGTTGTCACAAGTTGTAGTTCATGAGCTGGTCCATGAATCAAATCTCCATGTTGTTGACATTGTAGACACTTCTTAGCAAACCGTGTAGCATCTTGTTCTATTGTTGGCTAGTAATAACCTGTTCTAAGTATCTTCTTAGCAAGATTAGGACCGGTAGAATGTGCGCCATAGACACCTTCGTGTATGTCTCGTAAGGTAGCTTTAGCTTCTTCCATGTTAAGACATCATAAAAGGATACCATCGAGACTTCAGCGATATAGTGTATCACCCAGAATGGTGTAGCGGGAGGATCGACAGATAAAGGTTTTGTGTTGGGTGGAGGAAAGTTCAGAGGGAAAGGTATTGTGCTTAAGGTATTCATAAATATCTTCGTACCATGGGGAATTGGGACCAATAAGTTCGCAGATGATTTTAGTAACTGGAATGTTGATGGCTGGTATTAACAATTGCTCGATCAAGAATTCACATTTTTGTGTATTTGCAGGCATGTCGATCATTGATCCTAAGACACCATAGAATCTGCAGCCTTGTTATGCTCTCTTGGAATTTGCTCAAATGCGATGCTAGAGAAGTGTGGTTTGTAGGCATACACTAGTTGCTTGTAGGGGACCAACTTTTCATCCTTTGTTTGGTACTCATCTGTGACTTGGCAAATGACTAGTTGCAAATCTCCATACACTTGTAAGTCTATGATGTCCCATTGAACTACTGTATTGAGACCTATGAGGAGTGCTTCATACTTGGCAATGTTGTTGGTGCAAGGGAATGTAAGCCGATATGACTTAGGAATATAGTCATTTTGAGGTGTGATAAATAGGATGCCGACCCCTGATCCATGGTGTGTGTAGGAACCATCAAAGTACAACTTCCACATTATTGAGTTGGAAAGAGTGAATATCTTCTCATCCTAAAAGTCTGCTACTATAGGCTGTGTATCTGTCATGGGTGCTTCTGCTAATTGATCTGCTAGGGCTTGTCCCTTGATTGCTTTACAATCCACATACTTAATGTCAAACTCACTCAGGATCATGACCCATTTAGCTCATCTACCTATGAGAGCCGCTTTTGCTAGTAGATACTTCAAAGGATCAATTTTGGCTATAAGCTTTGTGTGCTGTTTGAGCATGTAATGTCGTAGCTTTTGGGAATTGAACACTTCTGCTAAACAAGCTCTTTCCATCAGTGAATAATTAAGTTTATATCCCACCAAGGTTCAACTGATATAATAGATTGCATGCTCCTTTCCTGACTCATCATGTTTTGCTAGCAAGGCCCCTAGGGCCGAAATTGTAGTTGAGATGTATAATATCAATGGTTTGTCTACAACTGGTGGAACTAATACAAGAGGTGTAGCTAGATACTCTTTAAGTTAATCAAATGTTGCCTGACACTTATCATCCCATCAGAATGAGACATCCTTTCGGAGTAAGTTTTGAAATGGTTGACACTTATCTACTAGCTGTGAGATGAAATGCCTGATGGACTGCAACCTTCCCTGAAGGCTCCTTAATGCTTTGAGGTTCTTTGTTGGAGGCATCTCCACTATAGCCTTTACTTTTGCTGGGTCTACTTTGATGCCTCTACGAGATACAATGTATCCTAATAGCTTCCCTGATGTTACACCAAAGACACACTTCTTTGGATTGAGGCGTACTTGATATTTCTTGAGCTTGTCAAAGATCTATCCTAGAACTTGTATGTGAGCTATCCTAGAAGATTTAGCTAGTATGTCATCAACGTAGTCTTCCATGATATGATGAAAGAGATCGTGGAATATCACTGTCATTGCTGTTTGATAAGTTGCTCCTACATTCTTGAGACCAAACGGCATGACACACCAACAATAATTACCCCAAGGACAAGTAAAAGTTGTTTTATGTTGATCTTCTTCTGCTATCCTTATTTGATTGTAGCCAAAGAATCCATCCATGAGAGAAAGCATCTCGTGACCTACTGTCAAGTCTACTATAATGTCAATGTTCGGTAGTGGAAAGTCATCTTTGGGACATGCCTTGTTGAGATCTCTAAAATCATTACATATGTGGATGCGCCCATTGGGTTTAGACATAGGTACAATATTTGAGACCCAATCTGAATAGTCAATAGGTCGTATGAACTTTGCATCTAATAACTTCTGTATTTCCACTTTTACCAAGAGAGCTATCTGTGGGTGCATCTTTCTTAGCTTTTGCTTGACTGGTTTCACTTTTGGATCAACTGTGAGGTAGTGAACAACTAGCTTAGGGTCTAAACCTGGCATATCAGCATAGGTCCATGCAAAGTTGATGGTTCACTATAAGAAGAAATTGTTAAGATTCCTATGCTCTGTTTTTGATAATGATGCTGCAAGGAATGTGGTCTTCAGATTTTGCTCTGTACCAAGGTTTATCTCTGTAGAATCTTCCACTAGGAGAGTTGATTTCTCTTGATACTTAGATGGTAGGGGAAGGTCAAATCCTCCATCCTCAGGTGCCACAATTGGGTTTTCACCTTTGGATATGTCCTTTATTTTTACTATTTTGTGATCAGGAGGTGCCACAGTGTGGTTTTCACCTAGAGGCCTTTCTGTATTTTTACTTTTGAGACTGGAGGATTTGGCATTCTCACCAAAATAACTTGTTGGCTCTAGTTCCATTACAAAAATTGCTTTGTGATCGCCTAGAGGGATACCATCCCGAAGTCCCATGAACTCAGCTAAAGCTTTGTTGTTCTAAAATATATCTATAACGGGGGACCCTTGTTGGTCCCAATCAATAAGTTCAAGGTAGACAAGTGTGACATTCTAGGTGTTTGTGGTGGGTATTAGGGATATGGAGGATAGCATAAATATGGAGGCTTCGGTAAATAGTTCGGTCATATGGAGGGAAGAGTCGTCGATGATATCCTCGTTAGACGTCAGACCGGCGGGAAAAGTTTCAGCTACCTTGTCGAGGATATACTTGATGTCCAAGGCGTGTGGTACCTTTCTACCAAATCCTAACCCCTTCTTGTCTAGCTTCTTTGTGACAATGATGGGTTCCATAGTTCCTTGATTCTATTTCCCAAGGCCACCTTTGCCTTTATAGCCCATGTTTTTGACGATCCTTAAGCCATTGCCATATTGCTTGACTAGTATCGTGACTGGTTCTCTCTCCCTATAGAGCCAAGAAGAGATGTCCTCAATAGTTTCCTCTTCCAATAATCGTCCCTGTTGGAATTGGGTTAGGAATGTTGGGGGAGGGATAGCTACTTTTTTTGTTACTTTAGCGATGGGCAGTTGGCCATAGGATTTTGGAGACAAAGGCATCTTCCCTACATAACAAGATTTTGAGATATCATAAGTGCCAAAGCCTATATCATGGATGTGTGCTTTGATTTCAGGAAGAGGATTAGGATTACTGGTAGAGGCTTGTGTCAGGTTTTCATGATCAACATATAGTGGGGAGTCAAGGGCTTTTTCATTGTTAGGCACTCGGTTGCAATTCTTATAACTACCTTGCAAGACCCGATAGAATTTGAAAGGATTGGGGTCTCCTGGGATAGTGATCTCCGTACCATTGTATGGGAACTTTAGAGACTGATGGTACATGGAGGGAACAGCCTTCATTGCATGGATCCATGGGCGGCCTAGGATAATATTGTACGGCAGGTCAATATTAAGGACTTGACACTTCGTTTCAAACATGATGGGGCCGAATTGTATAGGCAAGTGGATAACGCCTTCTGACCGGCGTTCAACATCATTATATCCCTTGATTGTAATACTATGCTCAAAGTTGACATGATCTTCAGAGTATCCCAATTGCTTAAGTAACTTTAAAGAACAGATGTTGAGACCAGCACCACCATCTATGAGTATGCGTTTGATTTTGCGCTTATGGATGATAACTTCAATATGAAGGGCATCATTGTGATATGGATTATGGGAGGGGAGGTCCTTCTCAGAGAAAACCACATTGTAAGGTGAAGCAATATTACCCACTATAGCTTGGAAATCCATGACCGCTATGTTGTTAGGAACTGAAGACTCTTGGAGGGCCTTTTCTAACACAACTCTATGTGCAGGTGATGACTGTAAAAGGTCCAAGATAGAGATTTGTGCTGGTGTTTTCCCTAGATGTTTGACAAGATTATAATTAGATTGAGCCAGAATATTAGGTGTAGGACCACGAATGGTGACACGACCATGGCGAGTGGTAACAGTGCAATCTGTAGATTTTCCTTTGATTGTGAGGGTAGACACTCAACTCTCTTCAAAACAACCTACAATAGAGTCAAAGGAAGTAGAAGCATGATTGACACCTTTACCCTTATCCTAAGGAGGAGGTGGACCATGGTGAGGGAATGGTTCCTTATACATGTTAAGGTCTTTGTTTGCGTGTTGAGCTGGTGGATCATGTTCCAGAGATATTAGGTTTCCTTTGATGAGATTTTGGATTAGGTATTTGAGCTTCATGCACGATGTCGTTCTGTGCCCTTTACTCCTATGGAATTCACAGTATTCATTTTCTCTGTACCGTGCAGTTTTATAAACAGGTTCCCCATAGGGAGGAGCATTAGGTAGGGTTATAAGACCTCTCTGTAAAATCTTTTGTAAGACAACCTCTATGGGTTCTCCCAAGGGAGTAAATTGACGCTGCTAAGAGTAATCTTGTTGAGGCCATTCTTGTTGTCGTTGTTGTTGATATTGATAGGGTTGCCGTTGTTGTTGCTGTTGTTGCGAATGTTGACTTGGTTGTGCCTGTTGCAGTGACGTTTGCAATGTTTGGAAATGTTTAGAATCAACCACACCATCATTGACTATGTTTTTGTTTTTGTTCCAATATTTGGGTTTATCGCTCGATTGTTGATGAGAAGCATTGTCTTTTGCTTCTTTGAAGATTTTGACCACACCCTTAGCAATGATGGCCTTTTCAATGTTGATTCCCTTGTATGTGATTTCGTTGAAGGTTGTAGCACTAAGAATTTGCGAATGGAAACCTAACTCTTGGTTGAGGTTCTGCACAAATATGCTAACAAGCTGTTTCTCCAGAATCTTGAAAGGGAATTTGCCAGCCATTTGTCTCCATCACTGAAGAAAAGAAATGAATGTTTCACCATTTTTCTGTTTGTTGTTGCATAGATCAGTCATGGAGATTTCATGCTCTGCATTGTAGGAGAAATGGGTGGCAAATTTCTCTGCCAGTTCATTAAAAGACTTGATACCCATAGGGAGGTGCGAGAACCATTCTATAGCTTGGCCTCTAAGACTGCGAGGAAAGAGATGCATAAGATATGTGTCGTTATGTGAGACCTTGAAGCAAGCAAGATAGAATTCCCTGAGATGGTCTTTTGGGTCACCTTTTCCTTTGTATTTATCAAACTTAGGAATAGTAAAATTTTGAGGAAAAGGGATCATTGGTAATGACCGATCAAAAGGATAAGGACACACTTCCTCTAAAGAGAAGGTCTTCTTGGTGTGGCCAAACATAAGATCAGATAACCGTTGTTGAACTTCCATGATCTTTAGCTCCATTACTGTGGGAGGGGTTGGTAACATCTCCTATTGTCCTAGAAGTGGTTGTTGTTGCCCATACGGTAGATTGTAGTGTAAGCCATGCGTATTGGTGTTGTAAGGGTCATACAATTGGTTGGGGTCATATGCGTTGTATGTTGGGTTGAGATTGGGTTGGAATTAGATGTTTTGATTCAGAGGAGGTGGGGGCGGCACTAGGTAAGAATGTTGGCTTTGTGATGGTTGGAGAAAAGAATTTGGGGGTGGAAATCTAAAGTGCGCTGGATTAGGTTGTGATGATGGCACATATCTTTGGTAAACTTGATGTTGGGAATGTTGAGGGTGGCTAGGCAATGTGTGAAAGAAATTTAGCGCGGATGAACATTGTGGAGGAGGGGCATAGGTAGATGTGATTTGCGATGGTTGAGGTTGATTGATGATGAGAGTAGAAGAATGTTGTGGTTGGGCTGGCATGACTCTAGTTGGTTGAGAGACATGAAGGCCTGATGATATAGGAGGTGGCATTTGTTGAGACCCTTGTTGCATGGCTACATAGTTGTTCCTTGGATTGTAATTTGGTGGGAAACCTATGGGTGATGGGGTAACCGCGGTTCCACTTGCGATTGGTGTGGATACTTGAGGGGTTTGTTGTATTATTGATCAAGCTAAGGTGGCTTGCTTAGCTAGCTCCGCTTGACGTTGGAGAGTTTCTTGTTGATTTTTGTAGATCTCCATAGGAGTTAGAAGCGGTGATATGGGTCTTTCTCTTGGCAGATTTTGATAAAGGGGGTTCTTATATTGTACAAGTGATCTCCCTTGCGAGCCTTGTTCAAGAAAAGGCATGGTCACTGTTGACATGGTGTGCACTGCTTGTATGGTGTCTTGGGTACTGTTTGTCTCCTTGAGATTGGATAAATCAAATTTTTGAGGCAATTTGGCTCCTTTCTCTGTAAGCAAGTGAAAGAAATGATCCTGGTTCTCACTCAGGTTTTTGTCAAAGGCGGTTATTGCTCTAGGATCTTGTATGAATTCATCAAGATCTTGTCCATCTTCTTGAGAGGATTGACCTATTTCAAAGTGTCGCTCTTCTTGAGATGGGGCTAGATTTGCAATATAACCAACAAGATCCTGAGGCATGCCGGTAGTATAGTGAGGTGTACTTACCAAAGGGATCCTTACTTCCTGAGCTGGGACTTGGTCAACTGTATAACCTTGTGGCACAAAATTCAGAGGCATACCGGTGGTAAAATGCGGGGCACATACTAAAGGGACCCTACCTTCTTGTGGATTGTTTGGGTGATCTAGCTGTGGGATGTTTGGAGAGTTTGTAGATCTTTCTGCGGGTGTCCTAGGAGTAACCTTGGGGGTAATGTTGAGATGACCAGATTGCGGTGTGTGAGGAGGTGATTTGCGCTTCCTACGGACAACTTGCTTGGACTTCATAGTTTGCTGGAGCCTAGTGAGTACCATGGAATACACTAGGACAAAGGGACTGTTGAGATTTTGCTTGTGATTTGGAAAAGACAAACTCTGATGCACAATTGACTGGACCGAAGGCGCTATATTGTTTGGCCAGAGTCGTAGGACTGTGTAATCAAAAGCGTGCTACTGTAATACTAAAGGTGATGGACTAAGCTACCAAAGGCGAGATACTGCTGTACCAAAGGCAAGCTACAGTTACCAAAAGTGAGCTATTGTTATACCAAGGGTGTTGAAGTAGTTTAGCCAGAGGCGATGTACTATTATACCAAAGGCGAGCTACTGTTAGACCAAAGGCGAGCTGCTATTCTACTAGAGGTGTTGAAGTAGTGTCTGATGTTTTTTTAAAAAGGCAAAATTTTGATAGATCTGGTTTGTTTATGATTGGATTTGTTTTTGGCAAGAGAAAACACAACAAACAAAGTCAGCAAAGATGGACTGTCACAACAAATAGTGTATGTTCGAGGCTCACAAAAAAGCCCAATGTTTCCATAGGAATGAGACAATTTGCAAACTATCAAGCACTTTTTATCCCTGGAGACAAGGTTTCATTGTAGTAGATCAGCTCACAGCTTAATACTCCATCGATAAAAATATCATTCCATAAAGGTGTCAGATATTTTGTATCTTTGCGAGAGACGATAGGTAGGGATATCTCACCCTCCCCTTGGAAAGCTCAAGTAGGTCATAAGAGCTTTATGGCCAAGGGAAAACTATCTCTTCTCAAGGGAGCCAATGGTGAGTATCTTAAGGGCTTAAATCGATTCCCCTTGCACTGATGATTACCGCAATGTTCAGAGGTAAGTCGAGTAGTCTCTATCTAAAATGGTTCTTAGTAACTTTGAGGGACTAATGCCTTACGAGCAATGTGACAAGTTGCTAAAAGCTTTAACCAATCCTGCTAAGAGTATCAAACACTTCGCTCAATTTGAAAATCATTTCCACAAGGAGCTAGTACACCTCTTTTCAGTTTGGCACCACAAGGTAAGGCTGACGTTGGTTAGGACTTGGCTTTCACCTTATCCCTCTTATATAGCGGTTCAAAGGAAAACTCCGCTTAGGGTCATCCCTTTTGGATGAAGCGTAATCCAAAAGCAGGCCCTTTTAAAGGATGTACTAAAATGTAAGAGCAAACACATCAAATAAAGGTTCAATTGTCCCATTATAAGAAAAATAAGGTGCAATTAAACTAGGCACACACACATTTGTAGTTGTCAATTGTCCCTTATAAAATTGAAGTGTTTGGCATTCACGTCCATTGTCCCTTAGAAAATTGAGGTGTTTTCACATACATGTCCATTGTCCCTTAAGAAAAATAGTATGTTCCTAAGACTTAGATTGCCGAAATGATTTGTTTAATTATCCCTTAAGAAGACAATATGTTTCTAAGACTTAGTGCAATAAATCAAGATTTCTTCAATGCTCATCCTGCATGAACATGTTAGAAAATCTATTTACTTTGTGTGAGTGATAAGAAGCTGCAACAAGGCAGTTAGTTTCACAAAAACTCACAAGTCAGCAAAAGGTAAACAAATTGACCAAACGCGATGTACAAGTAGGTTTGATTTTGATTGCAAAAAAATTTTTGGTAAAAGGTATCATCACCTAAAAATGTCTTCACCACTACAAAGGTCATCTCGTCAGCTTTCCGGAAAGTCCAAATTTGTGCGATTTCGATGTCGTATGTGAATGTTGTGAAAATTTGAAAAAAAAGGCCTATTTTGCTAAGTGGTCATCAAAAAAGAAAAACAACTCCCCTTTTGTGTATTTTTTTATTATTTTATTTTTTTTGTTTTTTTTTTAATTTTTTAAATTTAAATTTTTTTTTTTTGTAATGTTATTACTATTATTGTTTATTTATTTTAACATTAAAATTTTAAAAAATAATTAAATGATAACATTTAAAAAAAAAAAAAAAAATCTAACCTTATGTTTTTTTTTTGTGTTTGTTTTGGTGTGTGTGCAGGTGGTGGTGGCGGTGTTTGGTGGCTAGCGGAGGCAGTGTTTGGTGGCTGGTGGAGGCGGAGTGAGGGTGGCGCGTAGAGGGTTCGTAGGTGGCGGGCGGCGGCTGTGGGCGGCAGAGGGGTGGTGCGGCAGAGGGGGCACAGGGAGGGGAGGCGGGGATGGTGCAGGAGGGAGTGGTGGCGGAGCTGAGAGGGGAGACGGGAGGGTGGAGTGGAAGGGGGGCAGCGGAGCAGAGGTTGGGGAGGCAGAGCGGGCAAAGGGCTGGCGGCGCATAAGGGAGCGGAGGAAGGGGGAGCGGCGCGGGCAGAGGGTGGGCGGCGCACAAGGAGGCCGAAGGGAGGGGACAGGGAAGCAGGGAGATGGGCGGTGGGGTGGTTTTTTGGGGGAGGTCGGGGGGGTGAGGGTCGAAGGGGAGGGGACGGGGATAGGGTTTTGCAAGGGCTGCAGGGGGATGGGGGTGCAGGGAGGGCGGCGGGGTCTGCTGGGTGGGGAGGGGAGGGAAGAGGGGGATGGGGGGTGCAGGGAGGGCCGTGGGGGCCGCTGGGTGGGGAGGGGAGGGAAGAGGGGGATGGGGAGGTTGCGGGGGCCTGGGTGCCCCTGCAAAAAACTTGTTAAATTTTATTTTATTTTATTTATTTTTTATAAAATGAAAATGTTCAAAACAAAAACAATAAATGAAACCTAATGTAATTATTATTTTTTTTTTCAATTTTTTTTTTGTTTTTGCTTTTATAAGAACAAAAATATTAAAAAGAAACAATAAATAAAAAAAATGTAATGCTATTGGTTTTGTGTTGATTTTTTTTTTACCCAAAAAAAATGTTGAAAAATAAAAAAAAAATTTAAGGAACAAAACTAGAGGAATTATATGTGATTTCTTACCTTTGAGGCCTTCTAGACTCAATGATGAGCGTGGTTTGTGCGTAGGAGGTCATTTGTGGAAGTTGATGCCCGAATGTGCTCTGGAAGACACCTGTATCCTGCAACAAAATTGACTAAGACAAAACCTCACAAACAAAGTGGATTAGATCACCGGGCGTGCCAAAATGTGAATGGGAAAAATAGATTTGATCAATAAAGAACAATAAAACCTAACACCAATGGAAGTTGAAAGCAAAGAAGAATTAAACTAAAACAAGTAAGAACATACTTACAAACTCCTTTACCTGTCATTTTCTATTGTTTGGCTATCTTTCTTTGTTCTTGATTGTGAAGCCCTCAGAAGCTTTCCTTGCTTGCTAGCTTGTTGAAGATGACAAAGGAAGAATGGCTTTGATATGTGTTTGTGTTGAATGTGAGCTTCAACACACAATAATGGAGGACACTTGAAAATAGAATGTAGAAGAGAGAATAAGAGAAATTTTGGTATAGTAATTGTGCAAGATGAATTTTTTTTTTAATGCTTAGAGAAGGGTTTTATTTATAGATTTTCTAAAAAAGGAATGGAGGGTGAGGATCAACAGATGAGATCAATGGCTAGGAATAAAAGTGAATCTTTTATTCATAGTGGATGAAATAAAAATTTATTTTTTGGGAAGAGTGGAGGATAGTGGATGAGTTTAAAATTCATTTTTGGGAAGAGTAGAGGATAGTGGGGAACAATTGAATTAAGAATTCAATTGGTGGAGGATAGTGGAGAACATTGAATTAAATATTCAATTGGTGAAGGCTAGTGGGAAACATTGAATTAAATGTTCAATTGGTGAAGGCTAGTGGGGAACATTGAATTAAATATTCAATTGGTGAAGGCTAGTGGGGAACATTGAATTAAATATTCAATTTGGTGGAGGATAATTGATTTAAAGATTTATTTTAGAAAATGAAGGATATTAGCTAATTAAATATTAAGAATATTTAATTATATGTGCAACATGGTGAGGTGGAAGAGATGAGGTGGAAAGATGAGGTGGATTGATGAGGTGGATTGATGAAGTGGATTTTGTGAGGTAGATTTAGGATTTGAGACATTAGAATAATTTAGGGATTTTAATTAAATAAAATAATTTTATTTAATTGTAGGATAATGAACCAATCAAATAAACTTATAATATTTATTTAATTGATAGAAAAAAATATGAATTAAGATAAACATTAGAATATTTACTTAAATCAATCTGAGCCAATTTTAGGTGTCTACAGTTAGTACCAGCGTATATGGTGGGCCACAATATTGTGACACAGTTTCATAGGTATTGCTACGAAGTGTGCCACATGACGGAAGCAGAGGGTCAAACTACTCTTATTTTGATGCTCTCGGGAGAGGACATGTATATTTTCTTGTAATTTTTAGATGCTGTTGGAGCTCGACAGGTGTCATCTCCGTGGGATTCCAAGGAACCTTTTCATAAAGCTATTGATATTGCCAAAGGGTGCCACATTTCCAATTTTTCTTTAAGTAGGAGGCACCATGTGTCATAGTATTATTTCTCTACATAGGGATTAAAGAAGTATGTGGCAGGTCCCATATATTATGTCACAGTTTCTAATGTGGCAGAAGGCGACAAATGTCATATTCATAGGTGCTCAGGGCATAAAGGTAAAAGTTGTAAGTAACAGTAGGTGCCGCCATATATCATGTTTCAAAGTATGGTAGATGGTGACAAGTGGTGTTGTTTTGTGTGCCTTGTTTTGGGGAAAAAATGTTAAGTGTTAAGCGCACGTTGCCACTTGGTATATTTTGAAGCCTTTTAGAGCCCGTGAGTACTACCGTGTGTCTCAACCGAACTGTAGTTAATGTGCCACATATTTTATCACTCAACCAATAAGCGAGAAGGGAAAGACGGTTGCAGATTTAGAGAAATCTCAGTGTCAAATCAAGTCCTAGTTAATCCTAGTTCTGTTGATGCCATTGAAGATTCTAGGTGGTTACAGGTGGTCTTGAGCCAAAATTTGTGGCTATATATATAGAGAGATATTGTAATTCATATATATAGAGAATTTATTAGAAAGTTCAGAGATCTTGTTGTGACCAGATTGTATCATTTTGCCTTAGTCTAGCTATATCTGATAAGAAAGCTGATATACCTATTCATGTCACTGTACCTTTTGTATTTGCTGAACATGTTAATGAAAGAAGCTCTATTCTACACCATTGGTGATATTCTGTGTCTTTGCATAAATTTTCTACGTTTGGCCTTTGATCTTTTAATTCATTTCATCATCTTCTTATATTGATCATGCAACATTTGCTCCTTAATATAGCTAAATCTTAAGGATTTGTTCATTGTGCTAGTTAAGGAAATACATTTCACTCAGGTGCATCACCATAGGTTTAGATTTTACTTATTGTATCTGTAATCTTGTTTCTTCCTCTCCCCTTTACTCAAAACCCCATTGAAAATAGGAAGAGCTAGCTTCTTTAAAATCTGGAGGTTGTTTCAAGTATCAAGTCTCACATTCTTGAAACTTCCCATGTTGGTGTTAGAACTTGTGCAAATTTATATATCAACAGTTTTTGGCACACCCGGTGGGACCTTTCTTGAAATTTTGATCAAGATCGTATGAACGAGAGAATGACGAGGAGTCAGAGTTGTGGACTGACAACAAGAGCTCAGTCTACTACTAATCTGGGGATTTTTTTGCCACCGTTAGCTACTACACCAAGAAGAAGAGTAAATCGAGTTGCAATAGCATCAAGAGTAAGCATGGGAGCACCTGTAGCCCCAAGGAACTATGCAAATTGGAACAATAGTAGTCCCCTCATTCTACCAACACCACCAGATACTTGGGATCTGATACTAGCTAATGCCTTGAAGGATTTACCCAAATTTAGTGCAGAAGATTCCAAGACATTAGGGGAACATCGTCAAGACAGTATAAAATGTAGCAATCAGGCTGTTGGTGGCTTTTTTCAAAGGGAAGGTCTTGGACTGGTATAGATCTTTGACCCCAAATACAATATCCACTTAGGATTATCTTGGTGATGCTTTCTTTGCAAGATTTAGTGAAAAGGGTCACAAATCGTCCCCACTGCAACAATTAATCACTATAAAAAGAGCACCACAAGAGGCAATAACAAACTTTAACACTAGGTTTCAAAAGACCTAGGATAGAATCCCTACTACAGCTAGACCACCATCAGGTATGGCTATTGTATTCTATCTCAAAGCTTTCAATTCTGATATATCTGTAATGATTCAGTCCCTGGGGCGCCAGACCCTACCAGAAGCATATGAGTTGGCTGTAAAAGGTTGAGAATAATCTAATAGATGCTAGGAAGTTGCCTCTAAGGCCTCCCATGCCTATGTTCCCAGAAATTTCCATTCCCTTGCCACAGGAAACCCCTAATCCTACAACGACAACTGTGTCTATGTATACCTTCCCAGCATCTCAACAACCTACTGTGTTGACACCCTTTGCCCCTCCATCTGAAATGGATGATGTCAAGAACATCCTCAAGACCTTTTCAAATGAGATAATTAATCTCAAAAGGTAGTAAACTTCTTATCCAAAGCCTCCTTATCAGGGTTTCCAATGAAATAGACCCCCATATCAATCAAATCAGTATCAAGGTCCTCAAAGACCAAAAAATCCTCAACCTTCAAACCAATTGGTCATGGTTCCCACACCTTTATAGGCTGTTCCTCATAACCCAAATAGAGAAATAGTCCCTGAGCAAAATAATTTAGTAGAAGATACCAATGCCTAGTGCTTTCCTTGCAACAATGCCCATATGCCCAGAGATTGTCCTAGAGGTAATTTACAACAAAAAATAGCAGAATAGAGAAGGGTAGAAGGTCAAGTTATGGTGTCTAATACTCCTCCATACCAGTCACCTGGTGTCCAGAATGCAGTAATGGTGGCTCAGATGCAAGGAATGTCTATTCAACAAGAAGAAGAAATTGCCCCTGAGCATGCTTTGTTTTCATGGATTGAAGATGAAGATTCCATGTTCTTGAATGAAACATCTACTTCCAAGAAGCCCTTAGTACAGTTTTATTGTTATACTAGATCAAAAAGAAGGATGATGGAGTAGCCCGAAGCCACCAATAATGAGACTGCTAGATCTTCTCCTTTCCAAAATCATTATAATCTAGTTTCAAGGCAAGAAGTGCCTCAGCTAGTTCAGATCCAAGCAGCCTTTGCCTAAGTGCTAGAAAGAGTAAGGTATCCTTACTACTCAAAGACACAAACACTAGGACCCATGAATGTGGTAGAATAGTTGAAAAAGACCCCAGCGCATGTGTCAATCTGGGATATGCTGGCCTTTCTTAAGTAAAAGACGTTACAAGAAGCACTACAGATCCAAGTTGACCCTAAACCTACCAGTATAAAAGGAGTTGCTAATAAAGGAAAGGCTCAAACTAAAGACACTCCACCCTTGTGGACCGCAACTCTATTGAATACTGCATCAGAGGTAAGCAAATCTAAGCTAGATCCATTTTATCTGACCTTAATAGTGGGAAAGAAATTGTTGCATAACTTAATGATAGATTCTAGAGCTAGTACTACAGTCATGCCAAAACAGATAGCAGATGCTTTAAAGATAAAACATGAGCCACTTGCTAGAGGAGTCATGCAATTAGATGGGAAGTCTGTACAAACAATAGGAAAAATCAAACAACACCCATTGCAGCTGTATAACTACCCAAACATAACTATCAAACAGGATGTAGTGGTCATAGATATTCCCCCTGTCTTTGGTTTGTGCCTATCTAGAGATTTCATAGCTAAAATAGGAGGATACATGTCACTAGATTAGTCGCATCTGATTTTGAGGACCAAATATAGAACAAAAATGAAAGTATTGTCTAAACCTTTGTCCAAAGATCATATCACCGATGAACCAGCCCCAAGAATTGAAGTATCCCATGCCATGATGAATGAGGAGAGAGTGTTTGTTGAAGAATTAGGTGATTGGACTGAACATGATCAGCAAGAAGAAGAAAATAGCTAACTAATGACCATGATGCAAAGTGATCCTTATGGGAATTATGACTCCACCGGTTTGGACACTTATGTTATTTTTGAAGAAGGCTAAGAAATACTAAATGTTATGAGAAAATAAGCATCTAAAAAAGAACCTGACAAAAGCTCAGAAATCTAGACCTTAAATTTTGATGGGGCTAGAAGCAAAAATGGTGTTGGGGCAGGTATATGTCTCACTTCCCCAAATGGTGAGAAAATTCTTAGAGCCATATGCTTTTAGTTTTCTTGCACTAATAATGATGTTGAGTATGACTCTTTGGTGCATGGACTTATGTTGGCCAAGAAGAAAGGAATCAAGAATTTGGTAGTTAAGGGAGATTCAGAACTGGTGGTGAAAAAAAAAAAAAGCTATGGCAAAGAATGTAAGAATGAGATCTTATCGTCACAGAATTTGGGATCTGATAGATGGTTTTGATGCTTTCAATATTGATGTTGTCCCCATAACCCAAAACATTGAAATAGATAGAATGACACAAATTGGTTCCCAATTTGATCTAGCAAGTGACCTGCTCATTAATAGTGAGGCAGTAAAAGTGATAGTGAGACCTGCAATCCCAGACAATGACCAGAACTAGCATGTATTTGATAGTGATCTTCAAGTACTCTTGTTTTTGTAGTAGTCATGAGAGTTTGCTGACCAATTACAACCCAATATTGAAGAAGCTTATGGTGATCAAATTATCCAACTAAAGTCTAATAAGCTCCCAAAATGATTGATCACACTAGAAAATCTATTTAACCCTAATGATGTAAGCTTGGACAAAAGGAAATTTAAGGCAAGTAAAGATAATTCTTTTGAAATTCAAGTCAGTGAAGGAAGAAAGCTAAAGGTAGGAAATGCTACTACCCAAGAGGAAAAGGATAAGCTGATTTCTTTTTGTAATATGTATGATAGAGTGATTGCTTGGACCTATGAAGACCTTCATGGCTATAATAGGGATATCATTCAACACACTATAGAACTTGCTGAAGGATCAAAACCAGTCGATCAGAAGCAAAGACCAGTGAATCCTAGAATTGAACCTTTAATGGTGGATGAAATACAAAAGCTTTTAGAATCTAATCATTTTTCCAATTAAACATTCAACCTGGGTGTCTAATTTAGTGCCCGTAAGGAAAAATAATGGGGACATAAGGCTCTATGTAGATTTCAGAGACCTAAATAAAGCATCATTGAAGGATCATTATCCCTTGCCTTCTATGGAATAGATCTTGCAAACTGTAGCTAGGTTAGAGAGGTTTTCTTTGCTTGATTGTTTCTTAGGATATAATCAAATTTGGTTAGCAGATGAAGATCAACACAAGATAACGTTCACTACAAAGTGGGGAACATTCACATATGCCAAGATGCCCTTTGGTCTTTTAAATGTTGGAGCTACTTTTTAGTGTGCCATGGACATAGCATTTGGAGACCTTATAAATAAGATTATTCTAATTTATTTAGATGACCTTACTATATTTACCAAAGATGCCAAAGATCACTTTGAGCACTTAGAAGTTGTTTTCTAGAGCAAGTAGAACCTAAACTGGATATATCTTTCACTCCTCATGATGCTACCATTGAAGTTTCTAATGGACCTTTATATATCACCATTCGAATCAATGATAAACCCATAAAAGGTGATATGATTGATCTTGTGTGCATGGTAAATGTAGCAATTGAAGAGTTTCTCTACATGCATGGTTTGCATTGCGATTACTATGATGTATCAGAAATTGCAATTGGAGCACATGATGGATCTATTCTTCCAACTCTTGGTAACTTGACCCTTACCATCAAGGTTGGGCTAGGAACCTTGGACGTTATTTTTGTTATTGTAGAGCTAAGAAATTCTACATTTTGTTTTAGCTTGGTTTCTATCTCAGTGTTTCTATAGTTGTTGTTTCTCTCTCTCTATGGCTTTATGTTTCTGTGCGTGGATCATACTGTGTGTCAATACAGAGTAATGAGGGAAATGTTTAGTGTTAAGTAGATGCTGCTGTGTGTTTCTTTCATTTGCTTCCTTTCTAGCTGTTGCTAGAGAGCACCACGTATCTATGGTATTATTTCTTTTATTGAAACTTCTTGCTTGCTCCGGAGTTTGCCACATGTTGATGCCAGAGGCTGTGACGAAAAGTTTCTTTTGATTTAGCATGCCTGCAGGTGTTGCCGAGTGTCCTCATATTGATGCTGTCGGAGGCTACCGTGTGTATCTCTTTTTGATAAGATTTGTTATTACCGACATATATGATGGGTCCTAAATATTGCAACACAGTTTCATAGCTTGTACCAAAGTGTGCCACATGGCGTAAGCGGAGGGTCAAACTACTCTCATTTTAATGCTCTCGAGTGTCGACACATATATTCTTTTGTAATTTCTAGTTGCTACCAGAGTGTGACAAGTGTCATCTTCGTAGGATTCTAAGGAACTTTTTTATAAAGCTATTGATATAGCTGAAGGGCACCATGTTCCTATTTTTTCTTTAAGCGGGGGCTGCCATGTGTCACAATATTGTGTCTCTGTGCAGGAATTAAAGAGATATATGGTGGGTCCCATATAATAATGTCACAGTCTCTAAATGATCCAGAGGGTGCCAAGTTACATAGATATAAATGCTCGAAACATAAAGGTAAAGATGCTTTGAGTTTCCATGGAGGCTATCGCGTATCATGTTTTAAGTTTGGCGGATGGTGACATGTGTTAATATTCTGTGTGCCCTGTTTCAAAGGGAAGGAAGCTAAGTGTTAAGCGAAAGCTATCACGTGGTATATTTTGAAGCCATTAGAAGACCCTTAGGTTCTGCCATGTGTCTCAACCGAACTACAGTTAATGTGTCACATATGTTATTGCTTAGCCAATGAGTGCGCAGGGAAAGACAATTACAGATTTAGAGAAATCTTTAGTGTTAGATCAAGTCCCAGTTAATTCCAGTTTTGTTGATGCCATTGGGATCCTAATAGTTAGTGGCAATCTTGAGCCAAATTTTATGGTTATATATACAGGAGATATTGTAATATGGAGGAGTGATCGATTAAGAATTCAGAACTTTTGACTGTGATCATATTATCATTTGCCTTAATTTTGTTGTTTCTGATAAGGAAACTATTATACCTATGCATGTCTCTGTGCCTTTTGTATTTGTTGAATTATTAATGGAAAGAGCTCTGTTCTGTGCCAGTATTGACATTATCTATGTCTTTGTGTCAATTCTCTGAGTTTAGCCTTTGATCTTTTAATTCATTTACAATCTGTCTATATTATTCATGCAATATTTGCTCTTTGATATAACTAAATCTTAAGAATATGTTCATTGTGCTAGTTACTAAATACATTTTCAGGCGCATCGCCATAGAGTTAGAATTTTACTTATTGTATCTGTAATCTTGTTTCTTCCTCTCCCTTTTACTCAAAACCCCATCGAAATAGGAAGAGCCAACTTCTGCAAAATCTGGAGGTTGTTTCAAGCATCAAGTCCCGCATTCTTGAAACTTCCCATGTTGGTGTTAGAACCTGTGTAAATTTATACATAAACAATTTTTAGTACACCTGGTGGGACCTTTCTTGAAATTCTGATCAAGATCATATGAAACAGAGAGCGACAAGGAGTCAGAGCTATGGACCAACAACAAGAGCTCAGTCAGCTACTAATCCAGGGATTTTATTTCCACCATTAGTTGCTACTCAAAGAAGAAGAGTAAATCAAGTTGCAATAGCATCAGGAGTAAACATGGGAGCACCAGTACCCCCAAGGAACTATGTAAATTAGAACAATACCAATCCCGTCATTCTGCCAACACCACCAGATACTTGGCATCCGATACCAGCTAATGCCTTGAAAGATTTACCTAAATTTAGTGGAGAAGATTACAAGACACCAGTGGACCATCTTCAAGATGTATTAGATGTGTGTGTAATACATGTCATTACTATACAAAATGTAGCAATCAAACTATTGGTGGCTTCTTTCAAAGGGAAGGCTCTAGACTGGTATAGATCGTTGACCCCAAATACAATATCTACCTAGGATCAGCTTGGTGATACTTTCTTTACAATATTCAGCGAAAAGGGTGATAAATCTTCCCTTCTACAGTAATTAATCACTATAAAGAGAGCACCACAAGAGGCTATAATAGACTTTAACACTAGGTTTCAAAAGACCTGGGATAGAATCCTTGCTACAGCCAGGCCACCATCAGGTATGGCTATTGTATTTTATCTCAAAGCTTTCAATTCTGATATATTTGTAATGATTCAGTCCCTAGGGGGTCAAACCCTACTGGAAGCATATGAGTTGGCTGTAAAGGCTAAGAATAACATAATAGATGATAGAAAATTGCCTTCAAGGCCTCCCATGCCTATGTTCCCAGAAATTTCCATTCCCTTGCCATAGGAAACCCCTAATCCTATAGCTACACCTATGTCCATGTATACCTTCCCAGCACCTCAACAACCTACTATGTCAACACCCTCTGCTCCTCCATCTGAAATGGATGATGTCAAGAACATTCTTAGGACCTTTTCAAATGAGATTATCAATCTCAAGAGGCAACAAACTTCTTATCAAAAGCCTCCTTATCAGGGTTTCCAAGGAAACAAACCCCCATATCAACCAAATCAATATCAAGGTTCTCAAAGACCAAATAATCCTCAACCTTCAAATCAATTGGTCATGGTTCCCACACCTTTACAGGCTATCCCTCATAACCCAAATAGAGAAATAGTCCCTGGGCAAAATAATTTAGTAGAAGATACCAATACATGGTGCTTTCCTTGCAATAATGCCCATATTCCCAGAGATTGTCTTAGAGGCAATTTACAACAAAAGATAGCAGAACAAAGAAGGGTAGAAGGTAAAGTTATGGTGTCTAATACTCCTCCATACCAGTCACTTGGTGTCTAGAATGCAGTAATGGTGGCTCAGATGCAAGGAATGTCTATTCAGCAAGAAGAAGAAATTGTCCCTAAGCATGATTTGTTTTCATGGATTGAAGATGAAGATTCAATGTTCTTGAACGAAGCATCTACTTCCAAGAAGCCCTTAGTGTAGTCTAATTATTATACTAGATTCAAGAGAAGGATGATGGAGCAGCCTGAAGTTACCAACAATGAGACTACTGGAGCTCCTCCTTTCCAAACTCATTATAATCTAGTTTTAAGGCAAGAAGTGCCTCAACCAGTTCAAAATCAAATAGCCTTTTCCCAAGTGCTAGAAAGAGCAAGGTATCCTTACTACCCAAAGACACAAATCCTAGGACCCATGAATGTGGTAGAACAACTGAAGAAGACCCCTACGCATGTGTCAATCTAGGATATGCTGGCCATTCCTGAGAAAAAGATGTTGTTACAAGAAGCACCATAGATCTAGGTTGATTCTAAACTTGTCAATACAAAAGAGGGAGGTACCAAAAAGGAAAAGCTCAAAATAAGGACACTCCACCCTTATAGATAGCAGCTCTATTGAATACTGCACCAAAGGTAAGCAAATCTAAGCTAGATCTATTTTACCTAACTTTAATAGTGGGAACGAAATTATTGCATAACTCAATGATAGATTCTGAGGCAAGTACTACAGTCATGCCGAAACATATAGCAGATGCTTTAAAGATAATATATCAGCCACTTGCTAGAGGAGTCATGCAATTAGACATGAAATCTATCCAAGCCATAGGAAGGATTAAACAACTCCCATTACAGTTGTATACCTGCCCAAACATAACTATCAAACAGGATGTAGTGGTCATAGATATTCCCCCTATCTTTGGTTTGTGCCTATCTAGAGATTTCACAGCTAAGATAGGAGGATACATGTCACTGGATTGGTCACATCTAATTTTGAGGACCAAGTATGGAACAAATATGAAGATATTGTCTAAACCTTTGTCCAAAGATCATATCACTGATGAACCACCCCCAAGAATTGAGGCATCCCATGCCATGATGAATAAGGAGGAGAGAGTCTTTGATGAAGAATTATGTGACTGGACTGACCATGATCAGAAAGAAGATGAAAATAGTCAATTGATGACCATGATGCAAAGTGATCCTTATAGAAATTATGACTCCACTGGTTTGGGTACTTATGTCATTTTTGAAGAAGGCCAAGAAATACCAAATGTTATGAGACAAGAAGTATCCGAAAAAGAAGAACCTGACAGAAGCTCAAAAATTTGGACCTTAAATTTTGATGGGGCTAGGAGCAAAAATGGTGTTGGAACATGTATATGTCTCACTTCCCTGAAGGGTGAGAAAATTCTTATAGCCATACGCTTTCAGTTTGCTTGCACTAATAATGATGCTGAGTATGAATCTTTGGTGCATGGTCCTCTATTGGCCAAGAAGAAAGGAATCAAGAATTTAGTAGTCAAGGGAGATTTAAAACTAGTTCTGAAACAAATCAAAGAGAAAGCTATGGCAAAGAATGTAAGAATGAGATCTTATCGTCATAGAATTTGGGATCTAATAGATGGTTTTGATGCTTTTAATATAGAAGTTGTCCCCAGAACCCAAAACACTGAAGCAGATAGAATGGCACATATTGGTTCCCAATTTGATCCAGCAAGTGACCTGCTCATTAACAGTAAGGTAGTAAAAGTGATAGTGAGACCTGCAATCCTAGACAATGACTAGAACTGGCAAGTCTTCAATAATGATCTCCAGGTACTCTTGTTTCTGTAGCAATCAGGAGAGTTTGCTGACCAATTATAGCCCAAGATTGAAGAGGCTTATGGTGATCAAATTATCCAACTAAAGTCTAATAATCTCCCAAAGGTATTGATCACATTAGAAAATCTATTTAACCCTAATGATGTAAGCTTGGATAAGAGGAAGTTCAAGGCAAACAAAGATGATTATTCTGAAATTCAAGTTAGTGAAGGAAGGAAGCTAAAGATAGGCAATGATACTACCCAAGAGGAAAAGGATAAGATGATTTCTTTGTGTAATAAGTATGATAGAGTGATTTTTTGGACCTATGAAGACCTTCATGGCTATAATAGAGATATCATTCAACACACTATAGAACTTGTTGAAGGGTCAAAACCAGTCTGCTAGAAACAAAGACCAGTGAATCGTAGAATTGAGCCTTTAATCGTAGATGAACTGCAAAAGATTTTAGAATCTAAGATCATTTTCCCAATTAAACACTCAACTTGGGTGTCTAACTTGGTACTAGTAAGGAAAAAGAATGGAGACATCAGGCTCTATGTAGACTTCAGAGACCTAAATAAAGCATCATTGAAAGATCATTAACCCCTGTCATCCATGGAACAAATTTTGTAAATAGTAGCTGGATCAGAAAGGTTTTCCTTGCTTGATGATTTTTTAGAATACAATTAGATTTGGTTGGCTAATGAAGATTAACATAAGACAACATTCACTACAAAGTGGGGGACCTTTGCATATGCCAAAATGCCATTTGGTCTCTCAAATGCTGGAGCTACTTTTCAGCGTGCCATGGACATAGCATTCGGAGACCTTATAAACAAGATCATTTTGATCTATTTAGATGACCTGACTATATTTACCAAAGATGCCAAAGACCATTTTGAGCACCTAGAAGCTATTTTTCAGAAATGTCAAGAGTTTGGGATTTCCCTGAATCTTAAGAAGTGTATCTTTGTTGTGCCCCAAGAGAAACTTTTGGGACACATTGTTTCAAAAGATAGAATCTCCATAGACCTAGAGTGAGTCATAGCCATACTAAATCTATCGTTGCTAGTCAACAAGAAGGTAGTTTAGTCCTTTTTGGGGAAGATCAATTTTGTCAGTCACTTCATATATGATTTTGCAGGGCTAGTTAGACCCATTACACTGCTACTAAAGAAAGATTTAGCTTTCAAATGGACTACTGAAGGGAGACAAGCTTTTGATGAGGTAAAGAAAGCCATTTCGACTGCTCCTGTACTGGGGAATCCAGATTTCTCTAAGCCCTTTATAATGTATGTATATGGAGGAGAACATAGTGTGGCAGCTGTTCTCACTCTGAAAGACGACAAAGAAGAAGGAGAACATCCAATTGCATTCTTTTCTAGAACACTGAGGGAGTATGAATCAAGGTATAATTTTGTTGAAAAGCAAGCTTATGCTATGGTAAAATCCCTTAAGAATTTTAGGCATTTAGTAACAGGGAATAAGATCTTGATATTAGTAGCCCACCCTAGTGTGAAGGAATATATTGAGGGTGAGATTACTAAAAAGAGGGCCAATTGGATAACTAATATTTTAGAAAATGATGTCGAGGTAAGGCCTACCAAATTGGTCAGAGGCAAGGGACTATGCCAATATATGACTCAAGACATAGAAAAATAAATGCCTGAAAAAGCATAAAATGAAACAATGTTGAGACTCCAGGAGATTGACCAAGATTCTTGGATAAGTGATAGAATACAGTTCATGAGAACTGGTGTGTTCCCAAATGAACTCTCCCCTAATAAGAAAAGATACTATAGGTAGCAGGGAGTTCATTTAGTATTGACTGATCATGTTTTATTTAGAAATAATATTGATGGAATACTGTTAAGATGTGTAGAGAGGGATGAAGCCCAAAGGATACTGCATGAGTTTCATCATGGAACCTTAGGGGGACATTTTTCAGCAAGGACTACTACAATTAAAGTGACACAAACTGGCTATTTCTAGCCTACACTGTTTGTAGATTGCTATCAGATGGTCAAAGAGTGTCAAGCTTGCCAGTATTATACTGGAAAGAGAAGAAATGCAACATTGTCTCTAAGTCCCATAATAGTGGATGAACCCTTTTCTCAATGGGGTTTAGATTTTATTGGCATGACTAATCCAGTGTCAAACATGGGATACAAGTGGATCCTTACTGCAATAGATTACTTTACAAGGTGGAGTGAAGCAGTGCCACTCAAGGAAGCTACTGAAAAGGTAATCTTAGAGTTTTTAGAAGGGATAACTACTCGGTTTGGTCCTCCCCGCACTATCATTTTAGACAATGCTAAGGCATTCTAAGGGACTAAACTGTCTGAGTTTTCCTTAAAAAATGGAATATATCTAAAGACTTCTAATTATTATCCACAAGGGAATGGCTTGCCAGAGTCTACCAATAAGAACCGGATTAGACTCATAAAAAGAATGGGAGCTGATCATCAAAGAGACTGGCACAAATCTCTTAACACAACACTATGGGCTAATAGAATCACACCAAAGCAAGTGACTAAAATGTCTCCCTATGAGTTAGTCTATGGCAAACATGTAGTGATGCCACTAGGTATAGAGATTCCTACCTTACAATTGTTGAAATAGTTGGAAATTGAGGAAAATGGCTCGATGCAAGTTAGACTTGCCGAGTTGCTAGAGGATCAAGAAAAGAGAGAAAAGGCACATGAATCAGTAACAAAGCATTAGTAGATTGTTAAAAATTGGTTTGACAGAAAAGCTTCTAATCCAAATTTTGAAGTTGGGTCTTTAGTACTAAAATGGGATGAGAGAGCTGCCAAGCCAGGCCGACACAACAAGTTTGAATCATTATGGACAGGTCCTTTTAAGATCCATTCCTGTAAGTAGTAAAATGTGTTTGTGCTTGAGACTATGGACGGAGAGCCTCAAGAGATTCCAATATATGGGACCTTCTTGAAACATTTCACCTAAGTCTTAAGACTCACCATGTATCATAGTTAGTTAGGTGCTTTTATTTCTTTTCCCACTTTTGTCTTGCTTTCTCTCTTTTTCCCTTTCTAAATAAGTGTTCTAAGAACATGTGTTTGTAGCATAGAGGTCCTTTTCATTAGCAGTTGCATTTATCAAAGCCGTTTGATACTTCCTTAAATTTTGAGAAAATACCCATCTTTTCAGAAGATCGCCACTTTTAATACAGATCTGACACTCTGTCCAATAAAGATTTTAAAAGATACACTAACTATCTTTTGGCATGAACATCATTAATAAGATGTGGTGTGTCATTAATTGTTTCATTATGCCTCACCGAGCTAAGTTTTTAGTCCCTTAGAGTGTTGCATTTGCTATTGTCATTCTGCATTTCTAAGTTGTTTGCATCAAAGCTTCATCTCTCACCTGCATTTCCAGTTAAGTATAGATTTGATTACAGTTTCTTACTTTCTGTGTCAAGAGTGTCTAAGGATTTGAGAATAGATACCAAAATGTCAGAGCCACAATCACCACAGGAAGGGCTAGGGCTCTTTGAACAATTTGATAAATTAATGAATAGCAAGTCTTATGCCTCTGCATCCGCACAACCAAGTAAAATCTATTTAAGGACAAGAGTCCTAGAAATAGGGGTTTGCACAGATCCAACATAGGTGAAAGATTATGCAGATGGAATTTTTGACACACATATGCAGAAGAATATCAAGAATCTCCGGGAGGGAGCTCACCAAAGGTGCCTCGTCCGTGTATCAAAGTGGCAGTAGGAAACTTTTGGAATGAGAGTATGGATGTCCCAATTGGCACAGTTTGTAGTTCCTAATGTCCACCTGTGCCTTGAATTGGTTGACCTATGTGCAGAATTGTTTCACCCGTCATCTCTTTCTATTCAACATGGCCCATTTATGGTTCAAATTACCCCTAAGGCAATTAGGGATATGTTGGCTTTATAGCATGACAGAACAGCCACATTTCCTACTATTTCTAAGTTATAGGGTACATGAGCAAACGTCCATAGTAAGGTGAAGTTTCTAAATACTGAGATGCATTTAGGCGATGAGAATACCCAGTTGCCTTCACTACCCACAGGCCATGCTCAATTTCATGCCAACGTTCAAGATGCCCTCACCATGCTAGCTTTTATTTTTGGCCAGTATGATGATTCTATGGTACATGATTGGTAGCTTGCAGTATTTTCAGATTGAAAACTGTGGATAAGTCTCAGGAGTACTAGCTTGATTTTGCAGAACAAATCTCTACAGCTATGGTGGACCAGCTTGCAAACTTTCATCAGAATCATGTTTTCAGGTACTCAGCATACATGTTCCATTTAATGTTATATTTAAATTTTGGTCTCTTCCAACAATACATGTCTTTAAATATGTATGACCCAGAGTCTGGTAGTAATAGAACTATTCCAGTGTTTGCATGGACCCATGTTTTGTCAGACGCCACATACCCCTATGAATTTGAAGAAGGTTTTGTTGCACTTGCTTTCAGTTATTTAAGTCTTGAGCCTATAGAAAATAGGATGCCACAGAGCCTCAGAAGTTTCTTAACCAATTTACCAATCCCTTGTGATTATTTCTTTGGAGCTCATACAACTATAATTAGAGTCCATGGCTTTGTTGGAGAACCTATTTTGTTGCCAAAAGTCTTGAACCCTAGGGTTACATTTTTAGAAGTGGCTCGTTAGGTGTTTGTCATTGATAATAATTTTGGACATAAGAAGAGGAAAAAGAAGATGTATGATGTCCTCTGGATTAGGGAAAAAATAACAATTGAGACTAGAGGAACTGAAAATCTTCTATTGAGGAAGTTGGTTGCTTATGGTTTTTTTATTGTTGAGGAAAAATGGAAATATGATCCAGATAGCTTTTTAGCTTCTTGGATCATTAGTAAAAAGGTTTATGCGAAAGTTATTCATGAGAAATGTCCCTTTTGAGAGAAGAGAAGATCACTTAAGAAAGATGATCCTACAATTTATGTTGAACTAAAAGACTTGCCAGATGAAGGTCCCAGGCCCTGGGAAACTTTTTATACAAAGGTACAAGAATATGACCCTAAGAGGACAATGACTACGGGTCTTAGAGCTACTCTGAAGAAGAAAGATTGGAGTGTGGAAAAGATTGCAGCTTACTGGAAGTACAGGTAGGAAATAGATGAATTCACTCATACCTTTGGAAATGTTGAAACTGATGAAGAATGTAAACTGTATGGGATGATTTTCATATGACCCTAATTTCTAGCCCTAACACAAGTAATATCCCAAGAGACTCTCCAGGAGCAATAGAAATTGAAGAGAGTAGAGAAAAAGGGCAGGATGTTCAGGAGACAAGGCAAGCATCAACTTCAACTCCAAGAGTCCCATGGTCTCCATCTCTTAGTGCCTTAAAGAAACAAAAGGAGATTGTACCACCATTGCCTCTTGAGACCCATATAGCTTTGGCATCTGGGTTTCCCGGAGCGGTACCTTTGCAACAAACATTAATCAATGTTGAAGAGGAAGACCCAAAAGAGGCATCAGATAGGCCTCAAAAGAAGATACGTAGGTTGATATTACTAGAAGAAGACACAGAGGAAGAAGTATCAATGCCCTAGCAACAACAAACTCTTATCCTCTCATCGATGGCTGAGGTAAGTACTTCTTCTCTCTTTTCCCCTACTTCTATTTCTTCTCATTTAGGAGTGGCAGCTCAATTCACCCAAGTTTCCATGTCTCCTGCCACTTCTTCTGTGCCTTCACAAACCTTTTCCCCAGTTGGTAGTTCACCAGCCATGTTTTCACAGGCCATATCCTTACCTCTATTTTTCCCATCCATACCCAAGAGGGCTTTGCCACATTTTGATCCTAGCTAGAAAACAACTACCATCCCTTATGGTCTGCCTCAAGGTCATCCATTTGCTGGAGGCTATATTGCATCACCTCCTACTTTCCAAGCCCAGGCTGATACAACAAGAAAAACATGAGAATTTTGGATGGAGAAGAAAAGAAATAAAAAGAATAAGAGCCCCATTGTAGCTCACATAAAGTCTCTGTTTGATCCCATTTAGGAGTCTTTGACTGTTACACATTTGGCTCCCAATGTGATCAGACCTAATGAGCAAATGCAGCCCCAAGACTATTCAATGAATGCAGTGGCTATGGATATGTCTCTTTTCATGCCATATGACTGAGTTGAATTGATGAATGAAACTGCTTCAGCAGTTGCCACTGATTACTTGAAGGTGTTCAAAAGGCTACAAAAGGTTGAAGTTGATTTGACACAAGAGAAGGTTACTAGAAGTAATTTGACTTGGGAGATATAGGCCAAGGTTAAAGAAATTGACACCTTGAACAAAGAGTTGTAGTCTACTATTTCTCTACAGATTCATCAAGCAACACAGGCTCAAGTTGCAGCCTTAAAGGCTAAGTTGGCACATGAAAAAGTTGTTGTTGCTACATTAAGGCAAGAGAAAGTCACTATAGAGAAAAGGTATCAAGACAAATTACAAGAAGCATCACAACTATAGTAGACACTTTTGAAGGAGAAAAATATGAATAGTGCAGCTCAAGCACAGTTTATGGTTGAGCAACAAAAGACAAAGCAACTAACAATTGAGTTGACACAGAGGCCACAAACTGTAGGGGTTTTGAATTTAGTAAAAGAGCTATATGTATTTGTGTGGAAAAGAATCTCTAAGGAGATTATACAGCTTAAGCCATCTCTTACTTTCTTTTTAAATGCCCAGCAATTATGTGAGAAAGTAGAGTCTTCTATGCAAGCGATGTTGTCTATTGTTTCATTGAGGGTTTCAGATTCTTAGCTTCTATTACAGAAACTATATAACACAACTGATGAGACTCTATCTGTAGCTGGTATAAGTGATAGGATGGTTGTTGCAAAAAGGGTGAATGAAGTTTTAAGCTGCAACTCTATTGCCATGAATTGTAAAGAATTATTGGATATATACAAAGGAGTCAAAATATGAAGAAACATATTAAGGATTTAGTGCAATTGGGTCTGCCTTCACCTTTTCCTGATAGTAACACTGTGTTAATGATTGATGAAATAAAGGCTTTGTTGTTAACAAAACAAAATGATCAAACTATTTTTTAGGGTCTGAGTGATTCCTCCAGTGTGGAAGAAGTGTAAGTTGTCTTAGTTCTAATGGCTCAGCTTGAATTTCAACTACATGCTGTAGTCAAGATTTTGCAATCTTTCTCCCACAAAGATATCAACAATTTAGATTTTGCTTTCCAAGATTTGTAGAGCAGACAAGGACTGTTGAATTCAGAGTGGTTTGTATACCAGGCTGTAATGCAAAATTTATGATTGAGTTTTCATTGACAGTGGCAGTACATTTTTGTTTCTCTTTTTTTGGAGTTCTTTCTGAGTAGGCCTAGAAGTCCTTGTAGTCGCCATGAACTATATAGCTTAAAAACTCTACATTTTGTTTCATCTTTGTTTCTATCTCAGTATAATTTCAAGTTTCTGTTTGTTGTTTCTTTATATGTGGCTATATGTTTCTCATGCACAGATCGTGCCATGTATCATTTTGTAGCAACGGGGAAAAATGTTCAATGTTCTACAGGTGTTGCTGTGTGTTTCTTTCATATGCTTCTTTTCTATGTTGTTACGGAATGCGCCACATATCTATGGCATTATTTCTTTTATTGAAGTTTCTTTCCTTTTGCAAAACGTGCCATGTGTTGATGCCGGAGGCTATGACAAAAAGTTGCTTTTGATACCACGAGCTTGCGGGTTGTGCTGAGTGTCCTTTTGTAGTGTGTGCGGGTGTTGCTGTGTGTATCTTTTTAATAAAGCTTCATTAATACCAGTGTATATGGTGGGCCACAATATTGCGACATAGTTTCATAGGTATTGCTATGAAGTGTGCCACATGGCAGAAGCAGAGGGTCAAACTACTCTTATTTTGATGCTCCTCTTAGTTGCTGCCAGAGCTCGACAGGTGTCATCTCCGCGGGATTCCAAGGAACCTTTTCATAAAGCTATTGATATTGTTGGAGGGTGCCACATTTCCAATTTTGTTTTAAGTGGGAGGCACCATGTGTCACAGTATTGTTTCTCTGTGCAGAGATTAAAGAAGTATGTGGTGGGTCCCATATATTATGTCACAGTTTCTAATGTGGCAGAAGGTGACAAATGTCATATTCATAGATGCTCGGGGCATAAAGGTAAAAGTTGTAAGTAACAACGGGTGCCACCACGTATCATGTTTCAAAGTCTAGTGGATGGCGACAAGTGGTGTTCTTTTGTGTGCCTTGTTTCAGGGAAAAAATGTTAAGTGTTAAGTGCGTGTTGCCACATGGTATATTTTGAAGCCTTTTAGAGCCCGTGGGTGCTGCCATGTGTCTCAACTAAACTATAGTTAATGTGCCACATATTTTATCACTCAGTCAATGAGCATGAAGGGAAAGACAGTTGCCAATTTAAAGAAATCTCAGTGTCAGATCAAGTCCTAGTTAATTCCAGTTTTGTTGATGCCGTTGAAGATTTTAGGTGGTTGTAGGCGGTCTTGAGCCAAATTTTGTGGCTATATATACAGGGAGATATTGTAATTCAGATATATAGAGAATTGATTAGAAAGTTTAGAGATCTTGTTGTGACCAGATTGTATCATTTTGCCTTAGTCTAGCTATTTCTGATAAGAAAGCTGATATACCTGTGCATGTTACTGTGCCTTTTGTATTTGCTGAACTGTTAATGAAAGAGGCTCTGTTCTATGCTGTTGGTGATATTATCTGTGTCTTTGCATAAATCTTCTAAGTTTGGCCTTTGATCTTTTAATTCATTTCATTATCTGCTTATATTGATCATGCAACATTTGCTCTTTAATATAGCTGAATCTTAAGAATTTGTTCATTGTGCTAGTTAAGAAATACATTTCACTTAGGTGCATCGCCATAGGTTTAGATTTTACTTATTGTATCTATAATCTTATTTCTTCCTCTCCCCTTTACTCAAAACCCCATTGAAAATAGGAAGAGCCAGCTTCTTTAAAATCTGGAGGTTGTTTTAAGTATCAAGTCTCACATTCTTGAAACTTCCCATGTTGGTGTTAGAACCTACGCAAATTTACACATCAACAGGCACAAAGAAGCCTCACTGGCAAAAATCTCCTTGGTCTTAAAGACTAGTTTCCAATGACAAGAAAAACTATTTTAGGGGATTACCCTAATTCTCTGCAAAGCAACAACTAGCTCAATCTTCCTTATCACACAAAAAAAATGTTATCTATCAATGATTTCATAACACCTAAATCCCCCTGCAAAATTGGTTAGTGCTTTCTACAAATCCTTATGTCTTCTTTCAATGACTTACAATGATAACATGAATGTAACTCTTTTACATTCCTCTTATTCTGCACATGTAAACCTTTCAATCATAGCTTTCAATCATCAGATCCTTCACAAAAACTATGTAGACTCTGCAAGCTGACCCTTCACTGTATACCACCAAAACATCAATCATTTACACTTGTTCAACTTCAAGAAATACTCCTCATTCCTCATACCCCTTGCTTATCATTTGATTTGATGCAAAAACTTTACCCTGCTACCTATAACTGCTCTGCACATATTTTGCAAGATCAAGATAAAGACTTCATTAAATCTCACTATCCTTCTTCAATCATATTATATGATTGCTCCTTGTTTGAGCTCATTAAATGAACAACACATTTTAGAATTTAAGAATGGTTTTTGTAGATATTAGTGACAACAATTCAAAAATTTAACTCTTACTCCTTAACTCATTACTCAAAGCCATACACACTATTTCCTAGCCCTCAGGAATAGTAGAAAAATAGAAGCATAGTCATTAGGGCTTCTTCAAGAAACAAACCATCAAAATTATCTTTCCTAAAAAATTGTTGGCATTCAAAAAAAATTTTAAAATGAGACCTTCGATCTTCTAAATCATGCCATAATGACTTTTCATTATAACCATTGACGATTTTTTGGTGGCCAAGTCATTAGATATAACTGACATGACCAGTTTACAAGGTCAAGGGGCTGATTAAACTCATTTTTTAAAGACCCTCCAAGCAGTCACCTTAAGTGACTTCCACCTGTGATTGAAGGTAAATTCAAAAATAAAACAAAAGTATTTTCTTGTCATGACGGGTGTCTTAGGACATACTAGGATATGCTTTAAAGCATTTAGCTTAGGGCATTTTAGGGATTTAAACCTTAGTTCCAAGAGTTGTGAAGAACAAAGAATCCACATCATGATTCAAGATAATTCCCATTGAAAACTAGATATATGGAGGATTCCATGAAGAAGTAGAGACTTTACTCCCCATCAGTTCATGTATAAACAATAACAATACCACTTAACATGTTTGCAACTATATCAACACCATGAACTTTTTCTATGGAGGCATCGAGCATCGACACATATACCAAGTCTAAACCTTATTTATAATGAGGTCCTATTCTAAATACCAAACAATGTCTTTGACTGAGGTCTTATTTTACCAAAGTAGCTGAGGACATACAACCTGCACCTTGACACACTTCTTCGCATGCACCAACCCATAATCATGAGAGCATTATAATTGTCTCTCATCATAATACCTACAACTAATTTTAGAGGCATGTAAACCACTAATCTTCTAAAGGCACATCAAACTCCTCTGAAGGCACATCAACACAACACATCCTGAGAAGCTATATATCCAACCTTTAAAGACTTTATATGGCATGACTGCTTCTCCCAATAGCAACAAGAAAACATGAAAACATTCTATGATTCTGGTATAACATAATAAATAACATTGCAAGATATCAGATCTCCAAAACCTTGATTACAAACATGAGTTAGTCCTTCCATACTTGATGTCTCTACAAGTAATACTATTCTCTATATAAGATGAAGTTCTCCCATCAATTACTCAAACCTATGAATGTATCAACATGATATGAATAAGAAATAAACACAAGATCCATCAAAATCTTTGAGGATTGTGTCTTTGTCATCTGACATCTGCCTGATATAATATCAACACTGAATCTTCAAAAACCATATTGTGTCATCAAATGATCAAACATGATCAAATCAAGACATAAATAAAATCCTGAATAACATGATTCTTTGACACTTTGAAGAGCATTTTGATGACAAACTGAACACAATGATAGTACATCATAGATCCAGTCAACACTTTGACATCCTAATCTTGAAGAAACCATATGAAGGCATCCTCCAAACTCCTTTGATTTTTGACATGAACTCCAAAACATGTTAGCATGAACATCAAACATTATGAAGCAATTGTCTTGTCCTGATCTCCTTTAAGGCATAATGAACATCATCAAGACATCACCATCACCAATGAGCCTGAGAGACCTTTTGACATACTCTGCATGATGGAGCTACATGCTATGATGAGCATCCAACCAAGAAAAACATCTTGACCACTTAGCATCAAACACTTTGAACACCTTGAACACCTTTTTGACATCAATGACAATCAACTTCCATCAATGATAGATTGGTGTGTAAAGGATATTCACAAGTTGAACTCATTGACTTGGAGGAGACCTATGGTCTGGTAGCCAAGATGGAGGCAATTAGAATGTTTCTTGCTCTTGTTGCTCCCAAGAACTTTAAGTTTTATCAGATGGATGTCAAGTCAACATTTTTGTATGGTGATCTATAGGAGGAAGTCTACATTGAGCAACCAGATGGTTTTCATTTATTAGAAGATCTGGACATGGTGTACAGACTCAAGAAATCTTTGTATGGTCTCAAACAAGCACCTAGAGCTTGGTATGCTAGGTTGGATAAGTACTTACTTCAGCAAGGCTTCTAGAAAGGTACTACAAATAGAAATCTTTACATCAAGGAAGAAGGAGATATGATATTGATAGTTGTAGTATATGTTGATGACATCATCTTTGGTGGAGATGATGATATGTGTAAAAGGTTTGCAAAGAAAAATAAAAAAGAGTTTGAGATGTTTATGAGTGTTGAGATGTCTTTCTTCCTTAGACTTCAAATTGGTCAGCTAGATGACGGTATCCTTATTTATCAAAATAAGTATGTCAAAGAGATGTTGAAGAAGTTTGGTATGGAGGATTTAAAACTAGTGAGTACTCCCATGGTCATTGGATGTCACTCAAGCAAGGATGATGAGTCTCCAGAGGTTGATCAGACTTCCTATAGATCTATGATTAGAGGATTATTGTACTTGACTACTTCTAGACTTGATATCATGAATGTAGTATGTGTGGTTGCCATATATCAAGCTAATCCCAAGAAAACACATGAGAAGGCAGTGAAAAGAATATTAAAATACTTGAAGGGAACTCTAGATTATGGCTTATGGTATCCAAAAGCTAATGACTTTGATCTAAGTGCCTACACTGGTACTAATTGGGCTGGTTGTGTTGATGATAGAAGAAGTACAAGTGGTGGCGCTTTCTTTTTAGGAAGCATATTGGTTTCATGGCAGAGCAAGAAGCAAGATTCAGTGTCCTTATCAACTACAGAGGTAGAGTATATTGCAGAAGCATCTTGTTGTACACAAGTGTTGTGGATGAAGCAAATCCTAAAGGATATCAAGGTTTTGTATGATGAGCCTATTCCTATTTTATGTGATAATACAAGTGCTATCAATATTTCCAAGATTCTAGTGATGTACTCTAGACCCAAAGATATAGCAATTAAGTATCACTTTTTAAGAGATAAGGTTGCAAATAAGGAAGTAAAGTTGGAATATGTTCCAACAAAGGATCAGATTATAGATATTTTCACAAAGTCTCTTGTAAAGGACACTTTTGAAGATCTCTGGTAGAGCATAGGGGTAATTGCCCCTCCTTCTTCTTGTTAGATGCATAGTGGTAAATCTATCTAGGGGGAGTTCATGCTATATCTTTTTCCTAGATTGATGGTAGCTACCTCTTAGGGGGAGCATGTAGTTGTGGTTACTATTAGAGGGAGCCTTGAAGAAGGGCAAGAGGGAGAGAAAGTGTACACCTTAGGAGGAAAGTTTGTACCTTAAGGGGAAGTAGTTGTCCTTTGTCCTTGACGTCAAAGGGGGAGAGAGTGAAATGTACATCTAAGGGGGAGTGTGTGTTGCCATCAATGACAAAGGAGGAGATTGTTGGCAATATATGTTGTTATTGATGTCAACACTTAGAGTAAGGTCATCACTCAATTTATGATGATGATATTTCAATATAGTAACAGAGGTGCAATAATGATACTGATGTTCATGGTTGCTGATATTTAGTGATGCTCCTAATGTTCATAGTGGGTTGTTGATGTTCATGGATGGATGTCATGCTCTAATCAGTGTCAAGTCAAGTTGTTTTGAGTAGTGAGATGTAGTAACATTCAAAATGTCCATAGTTGTATTTCATGCCTTGATTAGTGTTGAGTCAAGATAGTTTGAGCATGCTTATGGTTAGCAAAGATGATGAATGATGAAATGTTAAGATGGGAATTAGAAGCGCAAAGATGAATGATGAATATTAAGATGGGAATTAGAAGCACTAAGGTGAATGATGATACATCAAGCTATGCTGAGGTTGAAAAGATGTTGATGACCTGTGGAATGTTGTATGATCCTTCTTATTGGTCCTAAGGATGTATTTGTTGCTATATGAAGGTTTTGGCCTCCAGAAGTTGATGAAGGCTTTTGTTGCAGAGAATTGCCTAAAAAGAATGTCTGGTAAAATGCTCTGTATTCCTTCACATTTGCAGCTATAGTCATGTGGTTCAGAAGTTAATTTAAGAATATTTTAAAAATGCTAAATCCAAAGTTTTATATCGTTAGTCCCTCCATAGTGAAAGTTATGGAAGACAGAGTTCTGGTCTGTACTCTAGTAGAATCAAGTAATGATGAAGATTATTTGGGATGCTTTGCATTCCTCCGTAATGATAGATATGGTTGTACGGTTTTGAGGATATGTTCACAATAGTGTATGAGTGCATCCACATGAGTTTCAGGTGTTTTAGAGGGCCACAACCTTAGTTTTCAATTGACAATTGTGATACAGATAGTTCCAGATGCCTAACTGGTCTCAAGACATATGCTG
Organism: Cunninghamia lanceolata; assembly: GCA_027924645.1. NCBI lineage: Eukaryota > Viridiplantae > Streptophyta > Pinopsida > Cupressales > Cupressaceae > Cunninghamia > Cunninghamia lanceolata. The sequence goes on from BSBN01000596.1 coordinate 8,007,803, forward strand.
ATGATGTGTACCAACTTGTTGCGGCATGAAATGATACATAGACTAATGTAAGATGGTTTTGATGATCTTGTGTTGTCTCCAATTTCTCCACAAGGTGTTTTTCTAGTCTCTCCAAATTGGTTGTGGTCTGGAATGATGATATTGCCAGTCTATGTCTCTGTCTAGATGACTGAAGAAGTTGAAGGTATGCACCACAAAGTTCTTGCTATGTGGAGGTCAAGGAATGTTTGGAGATGATTTAGGTCCTACCAACTCATTTGGAAGAAGAACAAGAAATACTTAATCATTCATGAGTACCGCCAAGATTGTGAAGACCGGTGTACTACATGCTTCATGTTTTCTTGCTTCAGGGTGACTTATTTCAAATTTGTGAAGCGTGTGGATATTATTCCTTGAAGAATGATGCTGTGAAGGATGTTTAAGTCTAGACTAAGCATGTATTGGGATCCACAAGCTGTGCTTTTCCTTCAGGAGTAGTATGTTGTTCATGAAAGGGCTTGCCCTATGCATGTTTCATGTGTTGTGAACTCTGGTTGACTTGTAAAATGTAATATTTTTATTATATTGGCTGACTTGTAATGAAATCAATGTAATGTCATGTATATATTGTAAACCTAGTTGGTCTAGGTGAGGTAGATTGCAAAGATGAATATGTGAGTGTAAAGAGCAAAACATGAATATTATATACATTGTGATGTGTGATTGAAGGAGAAAGAGAAAAAGAGTTAGAGGATGTCTTGATTCATCTTGAAGATTTTTTTGTGATAGGAGGGAAGTGAAGAGTGCCTAACTGATCCAATCATTAAAAGAAATTGTGAAGAAGTAGAATTGCAATCATCAAAAGAGTGAGCTTCAATGTCAATTTTTAGATAGTAGAAGGACTATCATGCTGTAAATTTTTCCCGAGTTCAGTCTTAGTTCAGGGAGTAGTTGCTTCCTTGGGTTGTAGCCCTAAAACAAAATCTGCAGGGAGTTATAGCTTTCTTGGGAGTGACCCTAAAGAAAAGTTTTTAGGGAGTAGTAGCTTCCTTGGGTTGTAGTCCTAAAACAAAGTCTACAAGGAGTTGTAGCTTCCTTGGGAGTGGCCCTAAAGCAAAGTTTTCATGGAGTAGTTGTTTCCTTGAGTTGTATCCCTAAAACAAAGTGAACAGGGAGTAGTAGCTTCCTTAGGTTGTAGCCCTAAAACAAAGTGAACAGGGAGTAGTAGCTTCCTTGGGTTGTAGCCCTAAAATAATGTTGTTATTTGACCTTCATATATTGTGAGTTAATCCTCACAGTGGTTTTTTCCTTCTTGGGTTTGCCACGTATATCTGGTGTTATGTGTTGATGTGCATTGTACTGATCTTTCATGTTTATGTTAATGTTGTAATGCTTAAGTTTTAATTTGCTCCAAAGGGCTTGAAGTCTATTTAGATACTAATTCACCCCCCTCTCAATATCTTGGTGTGTTCAACACTTATCCTTTTGAGAGATCTATCCCTATCATCCCCTTTCCTCATAATTTTGAAATGCCTAAACTTGATAAATACAAAGGCAAAGGAGATCCAAAAGAACATCTTAGGGAATTCTATGTTGCTTGTCTTGAGGTAGGGCCCACAATGCTAATTATCTTATGTGCCTCTTTCCCCATAGTCTTAGAGGGCAAGCTATAGAATGGTTTTCCAACTTACAACCAGGTATCAAAACCTTCAATGAGTTAGCTGAGAAATTCGTAACTCATTTCTCTTACAACATAGAACATGAAGTTTTCATGACCAATTTATGTAACAATAAACAACACAATGGGCAAAATTTCCCATTCCTACAACATTGGAGGAATATGGATAACAAGTTCCCTTGGCCTATTCCTACAAAACAATTGGTCAATATTTTCATCCAAAACCTAAACCAAGAGCTAGGTTTTCATCTACAAATACAATGTGCAAATTCTTTTGAGGAAATCATATCTAAGGGAATAAACATCCATAAGGCCCTTATTTCTAAAGGTCTAGTCAACATTTTCAAAGAAACAAAAGACAATCCTCAACAAATGAATGACAAACCCTATTTTTGGTCCAAGAATAAAAATATTATCAATGATGGTATTGTGGACACCAAACACATTCAAAATATCCAAAAACCTATCAATATACAACTAGTCAAAAATACCTTTCAACTCCTTGAGAACAATCACGAGAAGATTCAACCCAAATACATAAATGTACACCTTTGGGACAACCCATTGAAGTTATCGTGCGAAAACTAGTTCAAATAGGTCTCATCACACTACCCAAAGCATGTCGATATGATGAACCTTGATTCAAACCCTCATGGTATAAGGACAATGAATACTATGAATTCCATAGGGTAAAAGGACATAAAACCCCTAGATGTATGAAACTTAAGAATCTCATCCAAAATCTATAGACCGAGGTGACATAAATGTGGATGACCCTTCAAAACAAACATCTAACAATAACCTCAATATCTACAAGGATCCATTCCGACCTCACAATAAGGGAAATAACTCTGATAAAGGGAAAAGTGTCAACCATGCATCTAACTCCTATGATTCCATTATAGGGTATATAACTAAGAGTCATCACCATGTGTCTACCCTTACCATTAAGAGAAAAACACCTAATTGTGTCGTAACAAGCCACCGTGTCCATGTCACCCTCCATGGGGCAACACCCAATGTAGATCCAACCTCTGAGTACAATATTCTTGATCATCTAGGCAAAACCCCAGCATAGATATCCATTTTAGATCTTCTCAAAGTGTCACCTACACATAAATCTATTCTTGAAAAATCCTTACAAGAGTCATCTGTTCTAAATAACATAGAAGTTGACCAATTTCAAGCTATGATAGGCCACATTTCTTCATCTCACCGCTTGATCTTCACTGAAAAAGATCTCCCACCACATAGCCCTTACCATAATGACACATTACACATTGAAGTCTATGTCCATCAACACAAAATCAAATGAGTCCTTATAGATGGTGGCACTAGCTTAAACATCTGCTCTCTAAATTTTTAAAATAACTATGGTACTTTGAGGATTTTGTTGATTTGAAAAAAGTATAACCATTAAAGCATATGATGATGCACAAAGAAAATCTGAAGGTGTCATTCATCTACCCATCCAAGTTGGTCTTGAAGTTATTGAAACTCATTGTCAGGTATTCGACCTCGATCTTCCCTATAATATCATTCTAGGTCACCCATGGATACATACCATGAAGGTCGTACCATCCACATACCACTAATGTCTCAAATTTCCATACAACATTACATAAATGACTATTCCTTGAGACCCTATTCCTTATGAGTTTTGTAGAGCCATGCAAGGCCACTACCAAGATTCAAATCACATTCCAAACAACACTGCAGCTCAACCATCCTCATCCTACATTGATCCATCTACATTAACCAAAGCCCCATCTGAAAAAACCTATTCTTGAGATCGAGGTCTAGTTCAAAGACAAAGGGTTTGGTGAATATGACCTACAAAAATCTTGTTATGTGGGGAACTTGCCAGATTCATCTAGATCTTATGGAAAACCACCTTTAGTAAAAACAAGCTCAAAAGTTGTCATAAAGGCTAGCCCCACCACTTTCATTTGTTGGGGACTTCAAGAAGATGAATTAATTGAAGATATCTCATCCTGGCTATATAAGGAAGCCCAAAATCCAGTCACACTCACAATTGAATAGTATACTAGAGGTCTTCACATTGTTAATAACATGGGTTACAAAGGTCAAGGTGGCCTTGGATTACATAGACAAGGAAACACATAACCCATCATTGTGATAAGGAAACATAATAAAAAAGGATTAAGGTATGGAAAGGAGATACCAAAGTCCTCAGACATCAAGTATATCCTTGACAAAGTAGCAAAGGCCTTTTTTGTGGTTGAACATTCTAACAAGGATACCATTGATGACTCTATGATACATCTCGTAGACCTATTTCATGAGACCTCTATTTTCATGATATCCTCTATCTCCCTTACATCCACTACCAAAACCCAAATCCTTCCACTTGTTTACCTGGAACTTATCAATTGGGACCAACAAGAGCCTTTGATTCTAGACATATTTTAGAATGATGAGGCCATCTGTTGGATCTAGGGTATACAACTGAGAGGGGGGGGGTGAATCAGTTGTATAAAACTTCTTCTTATTTCAAACACTTGATTCTTTGTTGTTAGTTAGCAGCATATCAAATAATCATCCATGAAAGCATAATACATAAACACAAGAGCAGATAAGTATCAACACATTGAACACCAAGATTTTGACGTGGAAAACCCGGTTAAGGGAAAAACCACGGGGTGATTAACCCAAGAATTATTCTCTGTTAGAAGAATAAAGAAAAATGAATGGCACATGCCAATAAGGGCTCACTGCCCGAGCACACTGCTCACAAAGAGGCCCACTGCCTACAAGGAGACACACTGTCTACAAAGTGATAAAAATCACAGTCTTGAACTGGAGAATGACATCTCTACCATGTCCGGATCAGTTCCAATTAAGCCCAAAAACCTCTGCTCTATCTTTCGCACTTCTCTTCGCTATGCCACACTTATCCACACACCACACACCTTGAAATGAACTCACAAACCGTTATTTATACAAGACATCAACTTAGGAACAAACATCTAAGTCGGCAAACAACCATAAGAACATCTGCAAGATGAATAACACATCCGGTCGGCCACCACAAGAATATTCGTAGGATGAACAACTCATCCGGTCGGCTAAACAGAGCAAGAACTTCATCTGGAAGAATATCTTCAATTCCGGGTTCTACTATCAATGCGGACCAACAACATAACCTCAACATGATCCAAGAACCTTCACAGGCCTTCCTGAATGACCGGATACATCCGTACTTCCTTTACCTACTGGAATCTCTTGTCTTCCTTATCTGGAACTTCAAGAACATAGTCTGTCGCCATTGTCATAATGCAAGAGATACTTCTGGACCTCCAAATCATACACAAATCAATGCGGACCAACAAAACAACCTTGACATGATCTAAGAACCTTCACAAGCCTGCCTGAATGATCAGGTACGTCCGTATTTCATTTTCTTACTGAAATCTCTTATCCTCCTTATCCGGAACTTCAAGAACACTGTCTGTTGCTACTGTTATAATGCAAGAGGTACTTCCGGACCTCCAGATCGTACAAGACTCGAGTTGGCATATTACAAGGATATCTAAAACACTAGTTCCAATCCGCAGATTAGGATTGTACAATTCCGGACCTCACCAGACCTTTCTGTGATCCTTTGTCACCTCTGAACACTTGCCTGAACCGGTTCCATACAGACAGCCATAACTTCTTCAGATCTTCATGCGGACCTCTGAAATCTTGGCTGAAGCATCTCAAGACTCATATCTGTAAACCCTTTAATCCGCATCCTCCGGTTCTCAATCTATACAATACATTTGCCTTCTTCTCTTCACTGTTCTTCACTGTTCCTGATTGAGGCTAATTTTCTCAATATCCTCGGCATACAGCTCATCAAATCCTTCTTGCCAATGCAATATGAGTATGTTGACATCAATGACAACACTGGCTCACCTCATACTTGCAACAATCTCCCCCTTTGTCATTGATGGCAACATATGATGTGAAAAACCATCAAGACAAGAACTTCTCCTTTCTGTCACAGCTCCCCCTATCAACAACAACTTTTCACATGTCTTCTCTTCCTTTACTGCTCCCCTTTTGATCATCAACCACTTGTTTTTCACATGTCTTCTCTCCCCCTTTGACATCAATGGCAAAGGGCTCATACTTGCAATTCTAATACATCAGAATCATACCAGCTGCTCCCCCTTAGTAGCAGCTCCCCATCATCAATCCGGATCACAAGATATGACTGTGATATCCACCAGACTGATGCACATTAGTGCATCTTAGTTCATCACCGGAGGGGCCATGACCCCTAACTTCTCCCGGAGATATTGAAAAGAGTCCTTGGGAAGAGGTTTTGTAAAGATATCTGCAATCTGATCCTTGGAGGGAACATACTCCAATCTGACTTCTTCCTTGTTTACTTGTTCTCTCAAAAAGTGAAATTTGATAGATATGTGCTTAGTCTTAGAATGCAATACCGGATTCTTGGAGATATTAATTGCACTTGAATTATCACAGAAAATTGTGATAGGCTCCTCATATTCAACTTTGATGTCTCTTAGCATCTGCTTCATCCATAAGATTTGAGTGCAACTACCTGCTGCTGCAATGTATTCTGCTTCAGTTGTAGACAGAGATATTGCATCTTGTTTCTTGCTTAGCCAAGAGACCAATCTCTTCCCCAAAAAGAATGCTCCACCACTAGTGCTCTTCCTGTCATCCACATCTCCTGCCCAATCTACATCTGTGTAAGCATGAAGAGAGAAGTCCGGATCTCTAGGGTACCATAGACCATACTCCACTGTTCCTTTCAAGTACCTAAAAATTCTTTTGATTGCCATAACATGAGATTCTCTAGGTCTGGGAACAAGATCCCAAGTATGATTTTTCTCAATTTGCATCAATTCATCTTCCATTGCTTTTGTCTAGTTTTCATCATTGCAGGCTTCATTTATTGTTTTAGGTTCAATCTTTGAAATCAGACAACATTCATTCTGATTTTGAGCAACATTCCTTCTAGTTTGTACACCTTTGCTTCTGTCACCTATGATTTGATCTTCAGAGTGGTTCAGTTTTACATACCTTGGAATTTTGGGAGTATCCTGCACTGCTGCTTCTTGATCAGGCTCATTCAGACCTATCTCTTCTTCCTGATTTACCGGATCAGGCTGACTCTGTCTCACCAGAGAGGATTGAGGTCCTTGAATGCTCTCTTGGTCATCTTCATCAATCTCATAAAATCTTGAAGGCTTCTCAATTCCTTCATCAACTTTCACATTGGTGCTTTCTATCATCTTCCTCAATCTCTTATTGTAACACCGGTATGCTTTGCTTTGAGTGGAGTAACCCAAGAAAATTCCTTCATCACTTCTAGCATCAAACTTTCCTAGGTCTTCATCTCTTTTAATATAACACTTGCTACCAAATACTCTGAAATATTTCACAGTAGGAGTGATGCCAAACCAGAGTTCATAGGGGGTCTTACCGGTGTTGTTTCTGATTTGAACTCGATTGAGAGTGTAGACTGCAGTGCTGATAGCTTCCTTCCAAAACATTTGAGGAACATTTGCTTCCAACATCATTGTCCTGGCAGCTTCCTGGATGGTCCGGTTCTTTCTCTCAACTACTCCGTTCTGCTGTGGAGTCTTAGGAGCAGACAACTGTCTCCTTATACCCTGTTTCTCACAGAAGTCAATGAATTCACCAGATGTAAATTCACCACCTCTATCAGACCTTAGACACTTTAGTTTCAATCCGGTTTGATTCTCCACCATAGCTTTGAAGGTTTTGAACTTCTCAAAAGCTTCTGATTTTTCTTTTAGAAAGGTAACCCACATCATCCGGGAATGATCATCAATCAACAACATGAAATATCTATCACCCTGCAGACTCTTGATTCTTGTTGGACCACATAGATCAGTATGTACTAACTCCAACAATCCGGTAGAAGACTGATCTTTGCTTTTGAAGGAGACTCTGCTTTGTTTACCTAGCTGGCATTCTTTGCACAAACTATTTGTAGGTTTCATCAATTTTGGAAGATCTCTTACAGCCTGAGTATTGCTTATCTTGATGATGTTATCAAAATTTACATGACACATTCTTCTATGCCATAACCAACTCTGATCAATTTGAGCAAACAAACAACTTTTGTTTGAACCAACCAGATGAAAGATATTACCTTTTGTCTGAGTACTGGATGCAATTTCAGTTCCGGAGCTTGTAAAGATTCTGCATTTTCCATTCTTGAACCGGAGATCATAACCTTTGTCCACTAACTGACCAACACTGAGAAGATTGTGCTTCAATCCTTCAACATACAGTACATTTCCTATTTTGCTCTTACCATCAAAGGAAATAGTTCCCCTACCTCTGATTCTGCCAGCAGAATTGTCACCAAACTTTACCATTCCTCCTTCATATCTTTCCAAATCTAAGAACTTATTCTTGTCACCAGTCATATGGTGAGAACATCCACTGTCAATAACCCAATCATCCTTTTCTTCCACTTGAGCAGCCAAGGCTTTTTCAACAACTTTGTGATTGACAGATTCAGAGAGTATTGAATCTTCTTCCTTGACGGCTATAAACACCCACTCATTTCCGGATTTGCTTCCTAGTTCTGATTCATCATCTGTTACTCCTTCATTGTCATCTTCTTCATGAACATAATAGCAATTCTTTTGAAACCTTTGTCTGTGAGTATTAGATCTTGCAGATCTCTCCGGACATCTTGAGGCAAAATGACCAATTTTATTGCAGTTGAAACACTTAAAGGGTAGTTTTCCTTCATACTTACCGGATCCTCTTGGCAGTCTCTTTGCAATGAGGGCTTCAAGTTGAGCTATTTCTGCTTCTTCTTCTTCCATGTCTCTTCTTGCTTGATCATACCATGACATTTTCCTTGATGAGTTTTCACCCAGATCAAATCTCTGTTTGCCTTTCACATAGGCACTGGCTTTGAAAGCAGATTCAGTCTTGGGAGGATCATCTCCAAACTCGGTCATTTCAAATGCAGCTAGTTTGCCAGCCAGTTGTTCTCTTGTGACAGTTGTGTGGGCTCTGAATTCATCAATGGCAACAACTTTGATTTTGTAGGCAGCAGGAAGGGATCTTAGGATTTTACAGACAATCTCATTTTCATCTAAAGTTCCACCAGCATTTCTGATTCCACATACCAGCTCATTTACTCTTGGCATGAAGGTAGTGATGTTTTCATCATCTCTCATTTTCAATCTTTCAAATTTCCCTTTCAGGCTTTGTAACCTTGCACTTTTGACAAACTCATCTCCTTCATACAGAAGTTCCAGCTTAGTCAGGATCTCATATGCAGTTGGTAGGTCAATAACATTCGAGAGATCTGAGTCATTCAATGCGCTTAGAAGAGCTTCCTTGGTCCGCAGATTGTTTTCAGCTTCTGTGATTTCATTCATAGTTGTCGGACCACCTTGTGGAGGTACATATGGTTTTGAAACCATATCCAAGTATGCTTTTCCCATACATTCCAAGTGACACTTCATGCGACCTTTCCAGAGAGTGAAGTTGGTTCCATCGAACTTCGGACTATCCTTCTTGTATGACGACATCCTGGATCTCCTCAAGCGGTTAAGCTCCTGTCAGAGGAACTTGGCTCTGATACCAATTGTTGGATCTAGGGTATACAACTGAGAGGGGGGGTGAATCAGTTGTATAAAACTTCTTCTTATTTCAAACACTTGATTCTTTGTTGTTAGTTAGCAGCATATCAAATAATCATCCATGAAAGCATAATACATAAACACAAGAGCAGATAAGTATCAACACATTGAACACCAAGATTTTGACGTGGAAAACCCGGTTAAGGGAAAAACCACGGGGTGATTAACCCAAGAATTATTCTCTGTTAGAAGAATAAAGAAAAATGAATGGCACATGCCAATAAGGGCTCACTGCCTGAGCACACTGCTCACAAAGAGGCCCACTGCCTACAAGGAGACACACTGTCTACAAAGTGATAAAAATCACAGTCTTGAACTGGAGAATGACATCTCTACCATGTCCGGATCAGTTCCAATTAAGCCCAAAAACCTCTGCTCTGTCTTTCGCACTTCTCTTCGCTATGCCACACTTATCCACACACCACACACCTTGAAATGAACTCACAAACCGTTATTTATACAAGACATCAACTTAGGAACAAACATCTAAGTCGGCAAACAACCATAAGAACATCCGCAAGATGAATAACACATCCGGTCGGCCACCACAAGAATATTCGTAGGATGAACAACTCATCCGGTCGGCTAAACAGAGCAAGAACTTCATCCGGAAGAATATATTCAATTCCGGGTTCTACTATCAATGCGGACCAACAACATAACCTCAACATGATCCAAGAACCTTCACAGGCCTTCCTGAACGACCGGATACATCCGCACTTCCTTTACCTACTGGAATCTCTTGTCTTCCTTATCCGGAACTTCAAGAACATAGTCTGTCGCCATTGTCATAATGCAAGAGATACTTCCGGACCTCCAAATCATACACAAATCAATGCGGACCAACAAAACAACCTTGACATGATCTAAGAACCTTCACAAGCCTGCTTGAATGATCAGGTACGTCCGTATTTCATTTTCTTACTGAAATCTCTTATCCTCCTTATCCGGAACTTCAAGAACACTGTCTGTTGCTACTGTTATAATGCAAGAGGTACTTCCGGACCTCCAGATCGTACAAGACTCGAGTTGGCATATCACAAGGATATCTAAAACACTAGTTCCAATCCGCAGATTAGGATTGTACAATTCTGGACCTCACCGGACCTTTCTGTGATCCTTTGTCACCTCTGAACACTTGCCTGAACCGGTTCCATACAGACAGCCATAACTTCTTCAGATCTTCATGCGGACCTCTGAAATCTTGGCTGAAGCATCTCAAGACTCATATCTATAAACCCTTTAATCCGCATCCTCCGGTTCTCAACCTATACAATACATTTGCCTTCTTCTCTTCACTGTTCTTCACTGTTCCTGACTGAGGCTAATTTTCTCAATATCCTCGGCATACAGCTCATCAAATCCTTCTTGCCAATGCAATATGAGTATGTTGACATCAATGACAACACTGGCTCACCTCATACTTGCAACACCATCACAAAATTCATGGGACTATGAGAACAATGTTCCCTTAGGTGACCATAAATTAGGTTTTAACATAGATCTTGATAACACAACATACTTTGGTAAGAAGGTCAACTCCTCTAGTTGCAAAAATAAAATAATAAAAAGATCCCCTGGTGAAAACCACATTGTGGCACCATTGGATTCCAAAATAGTAAAAAGAAAGGATGTATCCAATAACAAAAACCTCTTTGGGGTACCTAAGGATGGAGTATTTAACCTTCCCCTACATACGACATAGCTAGAAAACTATCCACTTTTGTTTGAGAAATCACAAGAGATCAATTTGGGAACAACCCAAAATCCTAACATTACATTTCTCACAGCTTTCTTATCAAGACAAGAGAAAAAGGCTTTCACAAAGTTCTTTTAGAAAAGGACCGTTAACTTTGCTTGGTCATATGTAGACATGCCTAGATTGGATCCTTCTTTAGTGGTCCATCATTTAGTAATATTTCCCAATGCCAAGCCAATTAAACAAAAACTCAAGAAGATGCATTCCCAAATCGTATTACTCATCAAGGCAAAAATACAAAAGCTATTAGATGTGAAATTCATCTATCCCATAGATTATCTTGAATGGGTTTCAAATCTAGTCCCTATCTCTAAAGTCATTGGGGGCATCCATATATGTACCGATTTCAAGGATCTAAACAAAGCTTGTCCAAAGGATGATTTCCCTCTACCTAACATCGACATCACAGTAGATCTCATAGCTAGTCATGAAATGTTATCCTTAATGGATGGTTTTTCTTATTATAATTAGATCCTTATTGCACCTGAAGATCAACATAAGACTAGTTTTACATGTTCTTGGGGAATCTATTGTTGGCAAGTTATGCCTTTTAGTCTAAAGAATGTGAGAGCCACATACCAAAGAGTAGTGACTGTTATATTTCATAATCTTTTTCATCATATCATGGAGGACTATGTTGATGACCTATTGGGAAATTCACTTACTAGAGATGGTCACTTACAAGTATTGGAACAAATTTTTGATAGGCTAGAACAATATTAGGTTAGACTCAACCCAAAGAAATGTGTATTTAGTGTCACATCTAGAAAATTTCTAAGATATATAGTGTCTTGCAGAGGCATTGAAGTGGATCCCGCTAAGGTCAAATCTATAGTTGAGATGGCTCCACCTGCCAGCTTGAAACAACTCCGAAGCCTTCAAGGCAAATTATAGTCTATCAGTCACTTTATAGCTCAACTTGCTGACAAATGTCAACCTTTTTTACACCTGCTTCACAAAGATGTGACATTTAAATGGGACAAGTGTCAACAAGCCTTTGATCAATTGAAAGAATATCTTGTGATACCACTAGTATCAAGGTGACCTTTGTTACTTTATATTTCTTCTACATCAGTTGCCTTAGGAGCCCTCTTGGCTCAACATGATGAGTCCAGTAAAGAACATGCTATCTATTATATTAGTCACACCTTAGTAGGTTATGAGATTAATTATACTTCTATGGAGCAAGCTTGTCTAGCTATTGTGTTTTCTTCCCAAAAGTTGTGGCACTATATGTTGAATCAACAAACAAATCTCATCTCTAAGGTAAATCCTTTAAAGTATCACTTATCTAAGGCATCTCTTATAGTAGACTATAAAAATGGGTCATGATCTTTAGTGAGTTCAATATTGAGTATGTTGATCAAAAAGCGGTCAAAGGACAAGTCATTACTGATCAACTAGTTGAAGCACCTATCACAGATACACATCCTGTGATTTTAGATTTTCCAGATGAAGGGATCTTTTATGTATATCCATCATTTGTGTGGAAACTCTACTTTGATGGTTCACACACATAACATGGTTAAGGAGCTAGAGTACTTTTCATTACACCACAAGACAATTGTATTCCTTGGTCATACCAAATAGCTTTTCCCTATACTAAGAACTATTTAGGAAGGTAAAAGGGGGAAAATGGGGCTTTAATGGTTTATGCGGAATCCTCCTTTCACACCAAACATTCCAAGGAGATATCAACCAAGTTGAATCTCCACTAAGTGAGAACAATCACCTATCAGGTTGGGCTACCACTTAGGAAGCTGTGGATTCTTGGATGTATCAAACAATGTCTCAATTTAATGCTCAATTATACTTAGAAACCCTAAATATGCAAATCAGTAAGTGAATTATCAAATTACGACAAATCCTTTCAGACTGAGATAAGGGACAAAGATATTTAAATCATTTTTTTTCAATGTTTGGAAGGCAGAGAAGTTGGGGACATGGGGACTAAGGCCCAAGTCCAAGGTACCTGTTTCTTTGCAAAATCCTGATCTCCTTCCAACACTAATTTGCACTGCAACTTCCATTTTTGGGGATTCAACTACGGAGTGTTGGGAATTAAGGTGTCTCAACCTTGGTAATTACTTGTATTTTTACATTGCATTTATTTATTAATTGCCTATTGTATTAATTGGATACAAATCCTATGTTGTCATATTGTGGGAGTTGGCACAATGATGTGTCATCCTACATGGCATATGACCACATGTATTTTTGTTTTCACATGAGAAGATAGGCATCCCACTTAGTGGTAGGAATATTTTGCCATGTGTTGGCATCTTGGATGTTGTGTAAGGGAATATTGACTGTAACGGCCATGACAGATTCCTATGATGAAGTTATGACATGTAAGAATCAGAAATAGGAGATTCTATGATAGTTGAAGACATGTCTCTAAAAGTATCTTTGAAAAAGGCATCTTTGGGTGCCCCAAGGTAGACTATGACATGTTGTAAGAGAATATGCTATTTATAGCCTGTGTATGACATATTCTCTTACAGCTGTAAGCTATGACAGATTCTATGACGGTTGTAAGAGTCGTAAGAGCATCTGTCATAGCCTATTTTGGAAATAGGTGACCTCCTGGGGATGGGGTGACTTGACAAGTGTTAGGAGCATCCTACAGAGTTGGACAAGTGTCCGTAGGCATGGGTTTTGGGCCATGAGGCCATGTTGGATGCCCATCCATATGTGGAACCATATTTGCCTTGTATTTGTTATATAAATAGTTGCTTTTGAGAGGAGATGTATTACAAGTTTGACAGGTACTGTTATGCTTCTGGTTTGTCTCCAGATATGAGTGTTGAAGACTCCTGAGAGCTTGCATTGCAAGTGTATTGTAAACTATTTCAGTTTTGATAATACATTGTGTAGGTTTTGGAGTGTGGGGTTTTTCACTCAATAAGGGTTTTCCCCACGTATATCTTGCGTCTCTCTTCTTCTGTCTCACTTTCTTGTTTGTGTTTGTTGCAATATCTTTGTTAGTGGTTTAACACTGCTTTAATAGTAAGGATAAAATTGAATTTGCACTCTCCTTCCCCCATTAGATTAGTGTAGGAAGAGATTTCCTCACACCTAGCTTCCTTTCAGTTGGTATCAGAGCCTGGCCAGTTTTGGTTCTAGCTACTGGGTAGTAGTTTTTTGAGCTAACATTAAGTTGAGTGGGAGTGTTATGCAAAGTATTCTATATCTTGTTGTAGCAAGGAGATGGCAACCACATCTAGAAGGTTAGAGGTTGAGAAATTCAATGGCACTAATTTTGAGTTGTGGAAACTCAAGATGGAGGACCTACTTGTTGATCGTGACCTATGGGAAACTGTATCCGGTGTGAAACCTACAATAATGTCACAAGCTGATTGGGACCTCAAAGATCGAAAGGCTAATGGTCTCATAAGGCTCTGTTTAGCTGACTCTATCCTGTTGAATGTCCATGAGGAGAAGAGCACGAAAGATCTTTGGAAGAAGTTGGTTGATGTTTATCAGGCCAAGTCCTTGGTAAACAAAATTTTCTTAAAAAATAAGTTGTTCACTCTGAAGATGAAAGATGGAGGATTGGTTGCGGATCACATGAATGCTTTTAACATGATTGTTACATAGTTGACATCTGTGGGTGTGAAAATGGAGGAGGAGGATCAATGCATGGCCCTACTTTATTCTTTGCCAGATTTGAGGGATCATTTTGTCATGGCTATTGGAAGCACTACTACCACCTTCAAGATCAAAGATGTGGTGTCCTTGCTATTATCTGAAGTAATGCGAAGGAAGTCTTCTAAGGAAGCCAAAGAGGCTCTTGCGGTTTGTGGAAGACCTAAAGAGAAAGGGAAGAAGAAGGACAAGAAAGGTGATAAGGGCAGATCCAAATCCCGTGGGAGATTCAAATCTCCTAGAAAGTCCAAGGCTCTTTGTTGGAACTATGGTAAAACTGGGCATTTCTAAAAGGAATGCAAAGAGGAGAAGAAAAAGAAGAAGAAAGCTCCTGATTCAGATTCTGACAAGTCACAAGATGATGGTGATGCCTTCATTGCAGCCCTGCCCACCCATGCATCTAATGATGTGTGGTTGATTTATTCTAGTGTATCATTCCACATGACCTCACATTGAGACTGGTTCACGAAGTATGAAGAGTTTAATGGTGGAAGAGTGTACCTGGGTGATGACTCTCATTTGAAGATTGTTGGTCATGGAAGAGTCTCAATCCGATTCCCTGATGGATGAGTGAAGGGGATCACTAGAGTTATGCACATTCCAGGTCTTGTATGAAACCTGCTTTCTGTAAGTATGTTGAATGATGCAGGTGTGCAGGTTGTCTTTTCGAAGGATGGATGCACGATGACTAGAGGATCTAGGGTGCTTGCGAAGGGTACTCAAAGAGGTATTATGTTTTAGCTAGAGGCATGCACTTCATAGTTCAATAGTTCTTCTAACTTGAAGAAAAGAGATACAGTCACTTGATCCCCACCATCTGAATGAGCAGTGAAGAAATCTGTTGTAACTAGTTCTGATGGTAGTGCACATGCTTTGGAAGTTAAACTTCTTGCTGAAAAGACTATGTTATGGCATTTGAGATATGGTCACATTGGTGAGAAGGGTCTGCGTACCCTAAAAAATAAAAACCTTATTGAGGGGTTAAATGATTGTAATCTCAAGTTTGACTTTTACGAACATTGCATTTATGAAAAGCAAAACCATGATCAATTTTACTCTAGTTCTCACAAGTCTTCTAGTGTATTGCATCTTATTCATTCTGATGTGTTTGGTCCTGTTAATGTTCCTTTGATTTCAATATCTATATATTTTGTATCTTATATAGATGATTACAGTAGAAGGACATGGGTTTATTTTATCAGAAGCAAGACTAAAGTCTTTAGTCAGTTTAAGGAGTTTAAAGCCTTTGCTGAAAATTAGACTAGTAAAAAGATTAAGTGTTTGAGAATTGAAAATGGTGGTGAGTTTTTTTCGACAGAGTTTGATAATTTCTATAAGGAATAAGGGATTGAAATACATAAGAAAACTCCATACACTCGATAGAAAAACAAAGTTGCAGAGAGGATCAATAGGACACTGATGGAGAAGGCTAGGAGTATGCTTAGTGGAGCAAGCCTAGAACACAAGTTTTGGGCTGAAGCTGTAGCCACTGCTTGCTATTTGGTAAATAGATTTCCTACATCAACTCTTGTTGGTAAGACACCTATGGAGGTGTGGTCTGGTAAGAAGCCTTTAGTTATACATCTTCATGTTTTTGGTTGAGGCATATGCACATGTGCCTAGGGAGAAAAGGTCTAAATTGGAGAACAAGGCTATTAAGTGTATCTTCATTGGCTATGGTGTCGGTGTGAAAGGATACAAGCTTTAGGATCTTGTGTTTGAAAAAGTGTTGTATAGCAAAAGTGTTATCTTTAAAGAGCTAACACCTTCTTCTGTAGTTCTATAGCCAGAATAGACAGAAAAGAAAGAAGATGTGGTTTAGTTTCCTTCTACCCTTGAGAAGATTGAACAGATAGACCCTGTGAAACCTAATGATGAGGAGAGCTCCATCTCTGAAATCTTAGAAGAAGTAGAACCTCAACCTCAGCCATTGAGGAGGTCTACACGAACAAGAAAGTAACCTGATAGGTTTGGTTATTCATTACTTGATTCTAGTTGTACTTTTTCTTTACTTACTAACACTGATGAGCCTAGAACTGTGAAAGAGGCTATGGGTATGAAAGATGCAGGTTCTTGGAAGGTTGCCATGGAGGATGAGATGGATTCTTTGGAAAAGAATAAAACATGGGACTTGGTGCCTTGCCTGATGGACGGAAACCCATTGGATGCAAATGGGTGTTCAAGAAGAAATTCGGTATAGATGGCAGTGTTGAAAAGTACAAGGCTGGATTAGTTGTGAAGGGGTATTCACAAGTGGAGGGTATTGATTATGGTGAAATTTTCTCTCCCATTGCAAAGATGACATCCATTCGATTCTTGTTATCTCTTGCAACTGCTTATGACTTAGAGGTAGAATAGATGGATGTGAAGACAACTTTCCTTCATGGTGATTTGGAGGAAGAAATCTACATGTCATAGCCAGAGCATTACATAGAGAAAGGTAAAGAAAATGTGGTTTGCAAGTTAAAGAAGTCTTTGTATGGTTTGAAGCAGTTTCCTAGGATGTGGTACTTGAAGTTTGGTGCCTTTGTTTTGTTGATTAGATATTTGAGATCGAAATCAGATCATTGTGTGTATTACAAATTTGATAATGATCACATTCTCATTATTGCATTGTATGTTGATGATATGTTGTTGATTGGGAATGGTGAGAATATGATTTCTAATTTGAAGTCTTAGTTGTCAGCATAGTTTGAGATGAAAAATCTTGGGGTAGCTAGGTACATTCTAGGAATGGAAATAAGAAGAGACAGAGCTAATAGAAAACTTTGGTTAAGCCAGAGTAAATATATGAAGACCGTGTTGGACAGGTTCAGAATGGGAGATTGTAAACTATTGTGTGTTCCTGTTTCTTTGGGGATAAAGTTGTCTATTAATGATTGTCCAAAATCTCCTAGTGAGGTGGAGGATATGAGCAGAGTACCTTATGCTAGTGTTGTTGGCAGTTTGATGTATGCTATGGTTTGCACAAGACCAGACATTGCCCAAGCAGTGGGAGTCCTTAGTTGATTTATGGCTAATCCTGGATGGGTACATTGGGATGCAGTTAAGCGAGTGTTTAAATATTTGAGGGGTACTTCTGAGTATTCCATTTGCTATCATGGAAATGCTACAGGACCTCCACATTCAGTTTGTATTCATGGATTTGTGGATTCTGATTGGGTAGGTGACATTGACAACAGGAGATCCACCAGTGCCTATGTGTTCACTATGTTTGGTGGTGCAATTAGTTGGATGAGTAAGTGACAACCTACGGTTGATTTGTCCACTACAGAAGCTAAGTACATGGCTGCATCACATGCTTGTAAGGAAACCATTTGGTTTAAGAGATTGTGTTTAGATATTGGTGTTGATGCAGGACAAATTATGATTAGTTGTGATAGTTAGAGTGCGATTTGCCTTGCGAAGAATCCAACTTTCCATGCCAGAACAAAGCATATTGATGTTCAGTTTCACTTTGTGAGAGACATGTTAGAGGATAGGAAGGTAAATTTGAAAAAGGTAGATACTTTGAAGAATGTTGCAGATGCATTGACGAAACCAGTGGGCATAGAGAAGTTTAGATGGTGTTCAGAGTCTATGGGCCTCTCAGCCTATAGTAGTTAAATCATGTTGATTCTATTATCTCTTACAAGATGTTCGACAAGTGGGAGAATCTTGGGAATTAAGGTGTCTCAACCTTGGTAATTCCTTGTATTTTTACATTGTATTTATTTATTAATTGCCTATTGTATTAATTGGATGCAAATCATATGTTGTCATATTGTGGGAGTTGGCACGGTGATGTGTCATCCTACATGGCATATGACCACATGTATTTTTGTCCTCACATGAGGAGATAGGAATCCCACTTAGTGGTAGGAATATTTTGCCATGTGTTGGCATCTTGGATGTTGTGTAAGGGAATATTGACCGTAATGGTCATGACAGATTCCTATGATGAAATTATGACATGTAAGAGTTGGAAATAGGAGATTCTATGACAGGTGAAGACACGTGTCGAAGAGTATATTTGAAAAAGGCATCTTTGGGTGCCCCAAGGTGGACTATGACATGTTGTAAGAGAATATACTATTTATAGCCTGTGTATGATAGATTCTCTTACAACTGTAAGTTATGATAGATTCTATGATGGTTGTAAGAGTCGTAAGAGCATCTGTCATAGCCCATTTTGGAAATAGGTGACCTCCTTGGGATGGGGTGACTTGACAAGTGTCAGGAGCATCCTACAAAGTTGGACAAGTGTCCATAGCCATGGGTTTTGGGCCATGAGGCCATGTTGGACACCCATCCCAATGTGGAGCCATATTTGTCTTGTATTTGTTATATAAATAGGTGATTTTGATAGGAGATGTATTACAGGTTTGACGAGTACTGTTATGCTGCCAGTTTGTCTCTAGATACAAGTGTCGAAGACTCCTGAGAGATTGCATTGCAAGTGTATTGCAAACCATTTCAGTTTTGATAGTACATTGTGCAGGTTTTGGAGTGTGGGGTTTTTCACCCGATAAGGGTTTTCCCCACTTATATCTTGTGTCTCTCTTCTTCTGTCTCACTTTCTTGTTTATGTGTTTGCTGCAATATCTTTGTTAGTGGTTTAACATTGCTATAATAGTAAGGTTAAAATTGAATTTGAACTCTCCTCCCCTCTTTAGATTAGTGTAGGAAGTGATTTCTGCACACCTAGCTTCCTTTCATGGAGGACACGAGGACTAGTGCCCTAGTCTAGGAAAAGATCCAATGTCTAACTTCTTTTCAAATCCTAAATTCTTGATGTTTGTTAACCTTCCCTGTAACTCCACTTCTTCCAAATATGACACCTGTAACCTGCAATCACAAGCAGTGTGGGAGGGGGTTTTCATGTTTAGAGGCTTGACTCAATCAAGCCTCGGAGAGACATTCAAGTCTTCCAAACACCATTGTCAGATAAGAGTTCACATCTCAGTGGGATAGAGGCAAAAATCCAAATGATAATAATAGAAAATACAATAGATATCACCTTGAAGTGTAGATCTCATGGAAGGAAGATGCTCTTCATGCTATGAGGAGATGGATGTGAAATCTACAAATACAAACACAATAACAACAAAGTACTACTTTGCAACACAATGAATGTCTTGAATCATTTTCACATAGGCTTGTCAATCAAAATGTCTATTTAGTTTCCATCTAGTTTGCAAATGAAACCTAATCATGCTTATATATGCAACTACAAAGATTCCCACTAAGAATTTCATAATTCAAACTTTAGATGTCAGCATAGGACACAAATAATAGTCACTAAACCAACATTTGAAATTAGGGCAGACCCAAAATAGGGCTAGATTAGGGTGCTAGTGCCCAAGTTCACCCTACCATTTTTGCTTAGTGATTATTAAAGTGCAGCCCCTAGGTCCTATTTGTCACAAGACCCAAGGGTTTTCTCATTGGGAGTCAAAAATAACATGCAAGATGCTCTGAATGCAATTACAAGACCCAGGAGCTAAACCTTAAGAGGGAAAAGCCCCCAAGGGGATATTTTCTGACATAACATTTAGCCCCCACTTTAATGTATGTATAAACACAAGGCCAATACATGCATTAAAGTAAGGTCAATAAACACAACAAATGCGCCAAGCATGGAGAAGACACGCCAATCACAATGAAGATAGTAACAGGCATGCAAAATATGGAGAAGACAGTTACAGTCATGCAAAACATAGAGAACACAGTATTGAAGACACGCAAAACACAGTGAATACAATAAATGTAGTGATTATTTTCTTTTTCTCATATATGTATGAAATGCAAATGCAAGTACAAGGAAAGTAAACACACAACCCATATTACAAGAGGGACTCATCGCCACCAGTCTTTAGACTGCACATGGGGCAATAGACATGTAATACAAATCTCAGAGTGCAGGAGGGACTCACTGCTACCAATATTTAGAATGCACTTGAGAACAAACATGCCATACAAATCCCAAAGCATAGGAGGGACTCATCACCACTGGTCATTAGACTATGCTTGGGAACAAACATGCCATACACACACACATGGAAGACATGGAGAAAACATGGCAAACAAGTGATGGAGTGTACCTATTTCTAGGTTCATCACCATCTTAGGCACATTATAAGTACACATCGATGATTGGCCTTCACCACAACAATCACCGAAGACAAGCTTAAGGATTAGGATAGTCTCAGATCCACTCCCCGCCTGCTCAGAAGACTTTTTGAAAATGACAGGATTGTGCACTCTCCTCAAGAAATACACCATCTCCGCCTCATATGGAGGGCTTAAGATAAAAAGAATATGCATAATATTCACCTCTGCAAAGGGCTTAAGTGATGGTAATAGATTCAAGATTCACAAACACACATTGCTAGAATCTACAACAGATAACTTACCTTATATATGTCCCCACCTTAAGGTGGGGGCATGTCATGTACCAATATCAAGCACATTAAGGTAGGAAGAAAACACATATGGGAACACGAGCTCTCACAAATCCCATGCCCCCCAGAGGTGACATATACTTTACGATCACCAAATGTTCCCACAAACACACAATTCCCTACAAGAAAAGGTGTTAGCATCCATATAATCATGATAATCAACAATGCATATGATCATTCACATAGAGAACTGAGCAATACAAGATTCAAGATAGACAAAGTACACGGAGGAGCAGTATTGTTATGTTTTGTAAGAGAGATAAGACAACATCAAGATCACAAGAAGTGATTCTACTAGCCAAGCATCGGATAATATATAACAAGCCCATCATCATGTATGGACTTGATCCATTTTTTTATTACTCACTAAAGGGACACTAGGACCACATCAGTAAAATATGTTTTTCATCATCTGCCTACTAGATAGAACCACTAGAGGAAGGGAAAAAATAAATCAAGAGAGGAGAAATAAGTGTCTTAGGGACAATCATGTAGGAGGGTGCCCCCAAGTCACCAAGTGCAACACTATGTCCTAAAGATACAACACACAAGAATGAAAATAGTGGAGAAGCAATATAGAAGAATGATGATACAAATAGAAGAAGGGTCACAATAGAGGCGGTCTCCCAGTATCCTTGACCTGACGAGAGTATCAAGGGTCATCCTAGGAGGCCTAAACAACACATAACACATCACGAGGGAAACACATCATAGAGGTAATGGTTAGAAATACTTACCTGCAATGACAATCAAAATTACCATTGTCGCTAGTTAACTCAATGTTATTTTTTCATGGGTGAGGTAATACTTCAGCATTTTCCCTATCCACTTCTATAGTAGCAATTATATTACTGGATTCCAAAAAGTAGTCATAATAAGCTTGTTGTTCTATGAGATATCTTTCCACATTCACTAATGCTTCATCTTGGCCAAGGAGAGCATTGGGATAAAGGAAGGTAAAGTGTTGTTAAGAAGTTTAGGTGTTGTATCATTATCACCCTCATCATCATAGGTTTTGTCTAATGATTCCAATCCATTAAGTGAATTTTCATTCTCATTATTCTCAATTTGGTATGTTAAGTCTTCTACTACCCTGTAATGTCCCCTTCCTAGGCAATTTTCATGATGAGTAATTTAGCCTTTAAATCCCAAAGGCTAATTGACGAAATAAGGGAGATATTATTAAATTAAATATTTTATAAGGTTATTACTTAATTTGAAATCAAAAGGTAACCTTATATTTAATTAATTTAATATAGTGACTTAAAATACACATTAGATCATTAAAGTCACTA
Source organism: Cunninghamia lanceolata (assembly GCA_027924645.1). Classification (NCBI taxonomy): domain Eukaryota; kingdom Viridiplantae; phylum Streptophyta; class Pinopsida; order Cupressales; family Cupressaceae; genus Cunninghamia; species Cunninghamia lanceolata. Next base: position 8,030,281 of record BSBN01000596.1, read on the forward strand.
AAATAAAATAATAGGATTTTTCTAGAAGCCTCTTGAAAGTGTGATTAAAAAAAGTATAAAGGAAGGGGCAAGGCAAGCTTCCAGGCATCTGATTATTGACATTTGCATTTGATGAGTTTTGTGGAGCCAAGGGTTTCTGCATATTTGGTCTTTGGGAATAGAAACTCCCATAGATTAGCATAACTGAGGTGGTGAAATATCCTCCGAAGGGTTGCAAATTGGAAGGGATACTTCAGTCCTTTCATTTGTGCTTAAATCTGTAGTGTTAACCAGGGGTTTGGAGGTATCAATTTGCATATCAGAAGTTTTTCTATTGTATGCTATAGTGTTTTTGCTACAGTGATTTGCTACAGTATGCTATAGTGTTTTTGCTACAGTAGCGCTACAGTGACGCTACAGTGCTCGCTATAGTGATTTGCTACAGTGCATGCTACAGTGACGTTACAGTGCGTGCTACAGTGATTTGCTATAGTACACTACAGTGATTTGCTACAGTGCCGTGAATAGTAACGCTACAGTACGGGGCAGCTAGGAGAGGGTTTCAATTTGGGTTTGGAAGGGACTCCTTTCCTTGGTTGATGAGAAGGCTGGGTGCTACACTTGAGAGGCACGATTGGGGCTTGAGAGGGATGTTTATGAACTGTTTTGAGGCTGCCATTCTTTCATCTTCGTCATCGATTCACAGCAACTTACATTTCCAGGTTCTTTCATGAGTTAGCATCTTTATATCAGCATTGTTTCATAGTTGTCATTTTAGGAGTTGCATAAAATTGTAGAGCCAAGAGTCTTGGCCATTCATATCAGCATTGTATTAGACAATATATCTCAATAAAGGAGTGATAAGTTGTAGGCCATCTATTTGATGTAATGTGCATATTAATATCCATCATGATTAGCATAATAGTATGCATGCCAAGTGTTTGACAAAATGTCAATTGGCTGTAGGTATGCATTTCATGTCTAATTTTCATGTATATGCATCGAAAATACCAAAAAAAGAAGTCATATATGCATCTAGATTAATGCTTAGACATTGAAGTTTGGATTAATGAGCATTTAGAGTATGCAGCTATCATTATCAAGCAAAAGTATGAGACTAAAAACACAGACCAGCAAGCATTGGGTTTACATCAGAAGTGTTTGACAATATTCCTTGAAGTTCAAATTAGCAAAATAAGGTATGAAATAGCAAAGGATATTACAGTGGTATCAGAGTGGTTTCCTGCCATCCTTTGGGTTTGAAATCGGCTCATTAAATGCAACAAAGTGATAGGGACAAGAGGTATACATCTAGAGAAGAAAGGAAGAAAAAAAAGTGGTCACAACCACTTGAACAGAACACTTTATCAGCCACTTCAGCAGCAAAACAGCGAGAGGTTGGTTTATCTAGCACTATGGGTGAAAGAGGTGAAGGTAGCCCTATCAGAAATAGAGGAAGAAATGATGAAGAACAGGAAACACGTGAAAGAACAGGAAACACGTGAACTCTTTAGACAAATGGCTACGGGGCAGCAGCAAGTGGTAGATGCTATGCGGGCACTTACTACAATGATACAACAAATGAACCCTCAGAGAAGACGAAACTATGAACCGGATGATAATAGGAGTGTGGTTGGGACACCTAGAGCACAAGCATCTTCTCACATGGTAGATAGGCCTACACATCCTACTTTTTTGAGGAATGAACAAGAAGAGGAAAATGCAGAAGAAGGAGAAGAAATGTTTACAGACACTCTTATGGCAGCTAATGATGAATGGGAGTTGTTGACACCACAGGTCAAGGAACGCATGAGCTTTGATAGGTTTGTGAGTCAAAGAAGAGAACACTATAGGGGAAAGCAAGAAAAGAGACCAAGAAATCAAAATAATGATTTGATGTATGCCGCTAGCAGAGTTACATTGCCCATGTTTGATGGTAGTGGGAAGGTCACGGCTCAGGCTTGGATTCATAAGCTAGACACCCTCTTGACTCTTAGACCCATGACAGAGAGGGATGCAATAAAATATGCTACTTTTCACTTGGAGGGAGCAGCCCATGATTGGTGGTATCCTAGATTAGAGACATTGCATCATAATAGTATCACTTCATAGCAGGAGTTTGTTGATAGATTGGTGGAACGCTTTGATAAGAGAGATCCAGAGACATATTTTAGAGACTTGGCACAGCTTAAGCAGACTGGGAGTTTGGAGAGTTACATTAGTGAATTTCAGAAATTATCAGTCATGGTCTCCAATATATCTGAAAGGAGATTGGTTGTGCTATTCATGGAGGGCTTATTGGAACCGTTAAGAGGATGGATAAAGGCTTTTGATCCTTCAACACGACAAGAGGCAATGAAAAAAGCTAGGAGTATGGAACTTGCAGCCCCTCAAAGTAAGTACTCATCTAAGGGATCTTCTTCTTACCGGGACAACAAGACATTTCCTAAGAAAAAAGAAATTTTAGACTCAAAGGGAAAATTAGCAGCACCATTAGATCATGAGACATTTAATGACTTGCGAAGGAAAAAGTTATGCTTTTATTGCAAAGGTCCCTATGATGCAAACCATGATTGTCCTTTAAGACCTAAGGGCAAAGCAAACAGGATTATGTGGGCATTCTATGAGGATTCAGAGTCAGACTAGCAATCTGATCAAGAGGAATCTAATGAGGAAAAACTTGATGATGAGACAGATAAGCATGAAATTGAGGCTGAAAATGTTGAAGAAGCAAATTTTCAAGAAGCACGCCTTACTAGCATACAGCAAGAGGGCTCTTTCAAGATGCGTGGGGTTTTAGCTGGACAGAAGATCATTACCTTGCTTGATACAGGTGCCACGCATAACTTCATTGATGCTAGGTTGGTTGAAAGGCACAGAATTCAGACAGAGGAATTTGAGGGCATAAGAGTAAAAGTTGCTGATGGATATACTCTTAAGTGTGATAGGATGATTTCAGGTCTTCCCATGCAATTGAATAACTTTGAGTTTAAGGCAGATTTTTATATGGTAAACATGGGAGAAACTGACATGGTTTTAGGAATGAAATGGCTTCATGATATTGGGGAGTTTACCATTAACCTTAGGGAAATGGAGATGAGGTTTAAAGTGGATGGGAAGACTCATGTGCTAAAAGCCATCAGGGATACTAGCTGCAGGATGATATCTTTCAGAAAAATGGAGAGACTTATGTGCCATGACATGGTTGAGTGGGTAGCAGGGTGTATTCTAATGCCAACACAGGTAGAGAAACAAAAACTAGCTTATCACCCAGATATATAGGAGTTGAGGATCAAGCACTCTAAGGTGTTCAGTGATATTCCACCAGGCAGGCCTTCAGACAGAGGGATTGAGCACATAATAGAATTGGAGGAGGGTGCTAAACCTGTGATGATCACTCCTTATAGACACCCCAAGCGGCTAAAAGATGAGATTGAAAAAACAATTAAAGCGCTGTTGGCTATGGGGCACATTAGGCCAAGTAAATCACCTTTTGCTTCAGCAGTAGTCTTGGTCAAGAAAAAAGACGGTACCCTTCGGATGTGCATCGATTACAGTGTGTTGAATAAGAGGACAATTAAGAATAGGTACCCTATTCCTCGTATTGACGAGTTGATCGATGAGCTTCATGGTGCTTGCTATTTCTCGAAAATAGATTTGAGATCAGGTTATCACCAGATTAGGGTCAGAGAGTAGGACATCGAGAAGACAACATTTAGGTGCCATTGTGGACATTTTGAGTTTGTGGTTATGCCATTTGGGCTAACCAATGCTCCTGCTACGTTTCAGTCCACTATGAACAGGGTTTTTCAATCACAGCTGAGAAAGTTTGTATTAGTCTTCTTTGATGACATTTTGGTGTACAACAGAACTTGGGAGGAGCATATCACCCATTTGGATATAGTGTTGGGAATTCTTAGCAGGGAGTCCTTGTATGCCAAAGAATCCAAATGTGATCTGGGCATGATAGAGTTGCTATACTTAGGCCATATCATCAGCGCAGAAGGTGTGCGTATGGACCCTGACAAAGTCAGAGCTATTATTGAGTGGCCTACACCTGAGAATCTTACTCAGCTTAGGGGATTTTTGGGTTTGTGTGGCTTCTACCACAGATTTGTCAGTGGATATTCACGACATGCAGCACCACTTACAGATTTAATGAAGAAAGGGGCATTTGTTTGGACACCTGAGGCACAGAAATGTTTTGAGAAATTTAAATAGTTAATGACTACTTGCCCAGTTCTTGCCTTGCCAGATTTTACTAGACCCTTTGAGCTACAGTGTGATGCTTTGGGTGAGGGGATTGGTGCAGTTCTTATGCAGGACAAACATCCAATAGCTTTTGAGAGCAGGAAGTTACGGGGTCCAGAGAGGAGCTACAGTATTTATGATAAGGAGATGTTGTCCATTATGCATGCATTGGCCAAATTTAGGCAATACCTTGTGGGCAGCAAGTTTTGCATTAAGACAGACCATAACAGGTTGAGGCATTTCCTAGGACAGCGAGATCTTAATGATCGTCAGTAGAAGTGGGTGAGTAAATTGCAATCATATGACTTTGACATTACTTATGTCAAGGGAACTCAAAATGTAGTTGCTGATGCTTTGTCTCGCCGTCCCCATTTGAGCTTTATGGTGGAGATTTCAGAGGATTGGAGACACTTGATTGTGGCAGAGTATGCCAAAGACTCATGGGCTTCTAGCATAATTGAGGGGATAGTTTAGGATGACAGGTACTCAGTTGTAAATGATCTTATCATTTACAAAGGTAGGATATTCTTAACCCCAGGATCAGAAATGAAGAACACAGTGATGAGGTATTTTCATGATACACCTATGGCAGGGCACCCGAGGTACTTCAAGACTTATAGATAGGTTCGAGAGTGCTTTACTTGGAAAGGACTCAAAACAGATGTTCTTCGATATGTCAGAGAGTGTCCTATTTGCTAGCAGAATAAATAGGAACATACATACCCTGTAGGTTTACTTCAACCACTTCCGATTCCTGATAGGAAGTGGGAGTGTTTATCCATGGATTTTATTACCGGTTTGCTGAAAACCCAGGGACGAGATTGTATCTATGTGGTTGTTGATCGATTAACAAAATATGCTCATTTCTTTCCAATCACAGCTACATACTCAGCTGCACAGGTAGTAGAACTCTTCTTCCGTGAGATTTTCAGGTTGCATGGGTTACCTCGGAGCATTGTTAGTGACAGGGATAGTTGGTTCTTGAGTCATTTTTGGTAGGAGTTATTTAGACTATGTGGGACAGAGCTTACCCCAAGTACTAGCTACCACCCACAGACGGATGACCAGACAGAAATTGTGAATAAGTGGGTGGAGGGGTATCTTAGGAATTACATTGCAGGGCAACAGAAGGGTTGGGTTAAGTGGATATACCTTTGTGAGTACTGTTACAGTACCACTTACCATCTCTCGATTCAGATGACACCATTTATGGCCTTGTATAGTTATGAAGCACCTAGTTTTCTTGACTTGTTGATGAGTGACAGTAGAGTGCCTAGTGCAGGAGATATGTTACAGGAGAACCGGGATATTATGAGAGCTCTTTGAAAAATTATCCAAAAGGCACAGAATCAGCAGAAACAGTATGCTGATCAGAAGAGAGTTGAGCGGTCATTTGAGGTTGGGGATATGGTGTATTTGATGTTACAGCCCTATCGACAATCCACTCTCAAGAAGAGTGGTGCAGAGAAGCTCAAGCCACATTATTATGGCCCTTTCAGGATTATCTGGTGAGTTGGTGATGTGGCTTATGAGTTAGAATTACCGATAGATAGCAGAGTACACAATGTTTTCCATGTGTCATGCCTCAAGAAGACATTAGGTCATCGCGTGGTTCCTTCTGCTACCTTACCACCCTTGGATGATGAGGGGAAGTTGATTCTGGTGCCTGAGGCTGTTTTGGATGTTAGGGAGAGGCAGTTACAGAGACAGGTCATCAGAGAGTACTTGATCAAATGGAGGGATTTACTGGTTGAGGATGCCACTTGGGAAGGCGAGGAGATTCTTCAGCATCCAGAGTTGAGATTGCTTGGGGACAAGCAATTTTAGGAGGGGCGGACTGTAATGTCCCCTTCCTAGGTGATTTTCATGATGAGTAATTTAGCCTTTAACTCCCGAAGGCTAATTGACGAAATAAGGGAGATATTATTAAATTAATTATTTTATAAGGTTATTACTTAATTTGAAATCAAAAGGTAACCTTATATTTAATTAATTTAATATAGTGACTTAAAATACACATTAGATCATTAAAGTCACTAAAATAAAATAATAGGATTTTTCTAGAAGCCTCTTGAAAGTGTGATTAAAAAAAGTATAAAGGAAAGGGCAAGGCAAGCTTCCAGGCATCCAATTATTGACATTTGCATTTGATGAGTTTTGTGAAGCCAAGGGTTTCTGCATATTTGGTGTTTGGGAACGGAAACTCCCATAGATTAGCATAACTAAGGTGGTGAAATATCCTCCGAAGGGTTGCAAATTGGAAGGGATACTTCAGTCCTTTCATTTGTGCTTAAATTTGCAGTGTTAACTAGGGGTTTGGAGGTATCAATTTGCATATCAGAAGTTTTTCTATTGGCTGCTATAGTGTTTGCTACAGTACACTACAGTGTTTTTGCTACAGTGATTTGCTACAGTGCATGCTACAGTATGCTATAGTGATTTGCTACAGTGCCGTGAACAGTAATGCTACAATATGGGGTAGCTAGGAGAGGGTTTCAATTTGGGTTTGGAAGGGACTCCTTTCCTTGGTTGATGAGAAGGCTGGGTGCTACACTTGAGAGGCACGATTGGGGCTTGAGAGGGATTTTTATGAACTGTTTTGAGGCTGCCATTCCTTCATCTTCGTCATCGATTCACAGCAACTTACATTTCTAGGTTCTTTCATGAGTTAGCATCTTTATATCAGCATTGTTTCATAGTTGTCATTTTAGGAGTTGCATAAAATTGTAGAGCCAAGAGTCTTGGCCATTCATATCAGCATTGTATTAGACAATATATCTCAATAAAGGAGTGATAAGTTGTAGGCCATCTATTTGATGTAATGTGCATATTAATATCCATCATGATTAGCATAATAGTATGCATGCCAAGTGTTTGACAAAATGTCAATTGGCTGTAGGTATGCATTTCATGTCTAATTTTCATGTATATGCATCGAAAATACCAAAAAAAGAAGTCATATATGCATCTAGATTAATGCTTAGACATTGTAGTTTGGATTTATGAGCATTTAGAGTATGCAGCTATCATTATCAAGCAAAAATATGAGACTGAAAACACAGACCAGCAAGCATTGGGTTTACATCAGAAGTGTTTGACAATATTCCTTGAAGTTCAAATCAGCAAAATAAGGTCTGAAATAGCAAGGGATATTACATACCTGAGGGTATGTATTCATGAGAGATGTGTAGTTGTCTAGATCATATTGAGGCATAACATTATGATACACTATATGCCTTAAGCCTTGGATTACATTAACACCGTCTTGTCCATATTTTATCAACTCTCTTATGTTATGGATAATAGGTATAGCTTGGTCCGCTATCCTTTCATTTTCCATAAATGCTTGAAAATTGGCTAGGTTATTGTCAAGTTTGTTTATTTGCTCACCAGTTACATATGTTATCACATCGATAGGATCCTCAACATCATGAAATAATTGTTCTTCTATTGTAGTTGTAGGAGGCATGATTTATTGCAAAAGTTGTGTTTCTCCTGTTGTTGGGAAGGTATCAGTGATTCCATTGTATTATACTAGTATATCCTCATGGGAAGAATTATTTTTGAAAGAATGACTAGAGGACAAGTTTATGTCATCACCACGTGTAGTAGATATAGGAGAAGTGCTATCATAATTATCTTTTTCATTGCTACTCATGAAGATAAACTTAGTTAAGCTTTCTAATATCGTAGGATGTCCACTCATGAGGGTTAAAATTGGTCAAAATCAAGATATTTGATAAATGCATTCTCTGTTTCTGGCTAACTGGACTTAGATAAATTCTGATTCTGCCTTCCGGTATGAACAAATTATGTTATGTAGATGAGTGGAATAGTCTCAGTTACCATCAATGACAACACCTATCATGCGAAGTAGTGTCTCTTGCCAACAATCTCCCCCTTTGGCATTGATGGCAACACTTAGTGAAAAATGATTAAGTGTTACTCATTTACTCCCCCTTACTCTATACTCTTATGCTTCTCCACTAATTTCAGAGATCCCCCTTTGCTGGATTCCTTATTTTCACTGTTCTTCACTCCCCTTTGACATCAATGGCAAAGGATGGGGTTCGCAGGCCAAAATTCTCAAAAAAAATTCTGTATATAGTGTCGCATATGTACACCCAATCATTAAGTTATATTTACATGAACTTGAGTATATCTCCAAAAATGTTATTCAAGAGGACTAACTCTATATCCCAACTCTTCTTCATACTATTCAAAGTTGAAATGTTGCCATTTAACAAGAATTCTTATGCTTCAGCCTTCCGGAGGTCAATGGGATCACTTGTTTGTATAGTAGTTTGGGCTTCTGATACAACATTGAACATTGCTTCTATCTTAGGGGAAACCAATCCCCGGAGCTCACCCATTCTTACTTCAATGATCTCCTTTTCTCTTGTTACTTTCTTTATTTCTTCTATCAGGCTGATTGCTTGATACTCCTTTCTTGCCATGGATACTGTCAACTGATCAAAAGCTTGGGACATACTTGATAATTTCTGTTTGGTGTCCTTTATTTTATCTTCTATATCCTCTAAGACTTTAGGAGTAGATAAAAAATACTTATATATCCTACCTCCTTATGAAAGAGCATTTTGAACACTCTTTATACTATTATCTAGCACCAATCTATCTATCCCAATCATGCCTTTAAGTGCATCAAATCTTTTGCTATTAAATTCATTCTAAACTTTAACTTCTGCAGATTTTTCAAAGGATTCAAAGTGAGTACTTACAGAATTTACAAGGCTTTTCAGATGTCCAGAGGGAGAGTCAGAAGGATTCTTCTAGAGGGTTGGCATTATCTTCTCCAATACTCCGGTTGCAAGACTTAACAGGTCACTGTCCTCTAAGTGAGATTTCAATATCTTTTCACTTGCTTTGGCTTGTGTGAAGGATGCTATCTTCATCATTTAGACTGGAGAGAAAATATCCAAGTTGATTGGTCCTTGAATCAGTTATGGTTCATCAAACTCTAGCATCTCTTTACTCAAAAAACTTTTCATTGCATCTGCAGTGTCTCTTGCTACCATTTTTGGACCACTTTCCTTTCCTTGAGTTTTCTCAATATCAAAACTATCAACATTTGCACCATCTTCTTCTATTTTATCTTCTTTACCTCTAACTTCTTTTTCTGCTTCACCTTTCTCTATGTTATCTGCAGCTGGATTCTTCCCTTTGACTTCAGTATTCATAATCTGTTCCTAAGGATTTTATGTAGCAGTAGTAGGCTCAACATTATCTTGTTTTCTAGATTGATCAGGAGAAGTTGGAGTATCTCCTGCATCATCAGTTTGATCCACCATCTCTATATCTTCGTTATTTATTTGTTCCTCTTCTAGAATATAGGAGTCATCAACCTTGGTTTGCTACTCATTAATTTTCATCTTTTCAATATCCAGGATTGATGAATCAATCCCAACATCAGTCTCATCCTCAAGAAATGGAAGATTGACTCTCTTCAATGCACTTAGAAGTATTTCCTATGTTTCTTTAACTATTTGGTCCAATTCTCCAAGCATTAGTTTGTTCATTCTTTTCTTGCTCTTGAATTCATCCTTCACTTCTTTGAATATCATATTAATTTGAACTTGAGTGATCTAAGGGCATAGTTTTATCAATACATGTTCTCTAAGCTCCATATCCTTGCTTTTTGCATTTTCTTCCCTCAACTCCAAAATGTTTGCAAGACTTGGAGGGATCTCAGAAGTTATTTCAATTAGGGCCTTATTATAGATATTCAGATATCTAACTATTGCTTCCTCTAACACCCTCTTATATGTGTTACTATATTCATCATAAAATTCAAACATGGGTTTCAAATTTCCATCCACAGTAACTGATTTTATTACATCTTCCATGGAAATTGTGGCCTTCTCAACATATGTATCTATCTTTTGCCTTTTACTAGCACTTGTGCTTCTGGAGGACTTCCCCTTAGTCACCTTGGCAGTTTTTGTTCCAGAGGCTTTCAACTCCTTTACCTCAACATCTGAATCTGTTTCTTCTTCATCAACTTTCATGCTCTTATAGGTTCTTGTGGCCTTTGTTTTTACTCTTTTCCCTTCTTTTCTTGATGACTTTCTTTCTGATTTCTCAAGATTAGTAGGTTTTGGAGGAACAGGGGTAGCAGTTGAGCTTCTAGTAGTCCTTGTCATGGAGGATTCTATTGGAGCTCTTCCTTGATTCTTATCTTGCTTCTCCTTTTTTGCCTTTTCAGTCCTTTCCTTGAATTGCCTCATAGCTTCCTTTGTGAGACCTAGATTCTCGACCAACTTCTCAAATTCTTTTCTTACTTTTCTTTTGGTTTTAGGTTCTCTGAGCTTAACATGTAGTTTTAAGATTAGTTCCTCATATGTCCCAAATATTTCAACTGTTGTGTCTTTTGGTTTGCTCAGAAGATGTTGAGAATACACATTTAAGTTTTTTCATCTACTTCATACCCCATGGGCATGATCCAAATAGTTCTAGGTTCCACTTCTTCCATTAAGCACTGATTTGTGTCAACCATAAAACATATTTCATTCTTGTACTTCTCAACAATTGTTGTAGGGATTATTTCCCTTGAATGCATCATACTCTAAAAGTTCTTGAAGTATCCCCAGATTGCAGTTTTCTATGCTTTATAGTTACCAATGCTACATAAGTGATCTCTGATGCAAATAGCAACTCGCTCATCATTAGTCAGTGCACACCCTTTACTCCAGGTACTTCATTCATATAGTAGAAGAACAAACATAGAACCAATGTACCATATTTAAAAGTGTTTTTCTTATCTTTCTTGATTTTGTTCAAGTTCTCAATTAGTTGGTTCTGTAACAGCTCACATAAATCATAATTTGCATTTTCCTTTAACATTTGTATGCTACATATATAGTAGTTTTGGAGACTGAATTCTCTCTACTAGAGTGATAGATCTTGTAGCCAATCACCATGGAAGCAAACTTCACATCCGGTTCTATAATGTCATTTATTGTCATAGCCCTCTTATCAAATTTTGCACTGGTTGCATAAGTAAAAGTTTGTTTTTTCACAGATTTCAACATGGGCAATCCACCGGTTGAGTTTAACCAAGTTACAATTCTAATAACATCCTGGGTAATCTTGAATGGTTTTAACAGCCATATGAATTCATCATGCATCTGACTCAAAACATACCGGACCCATTCATCTTCATCAAATATTGGAAACCCCATAATCTGAATAAAATGTTTATCATGCAGTGCCTTATACTTGGGTTTAAGATCATGATTTTCATCAATTAGTTGACTCTCAAACAAATCTACAAACCTTGAGTCCCCAAATTCATCCATGCTCGCATGAATATAAACCCTAATATCTTCAACATGTAGCACACCATATGGAACACTTGAAAAATCACCTAGTGGGTCGACTTCTATTGATCTGCGAGGATGCTTCTTAAATTTGGGTCAAGGCCTTTCAATAATGTCAACAACCAAAGGTGTAGCCATTGCAAAAATTACAAGTTCAATGCTTCACAGATAAATACCTCTTTTCATGAAATTGGGGTTGACGGATAAATTCGCCGATCGTACTTCAATTCTCAGCTCAGACACTATTCTTCTTGCTTTCTTCGAATGGAAAAGTGATTCAAATGAGGAGTGAATAGATTTTTATGCTTTGCAAAACCTAAGTTGGCTTTGTAATAAATGTGTTGCCCTAACTTCATCCGGTTACTCTATCTCTTGACAGTTCTTCATGAATCACTCCACAAGTTTTCATATCAACATTGTTTCTTCTGAAAATCCTTCCAAAAGTTTTGAAACAATTCAAAATATCTTCTCTCATTGTGCCAGATCTAGGTACTCACTTACTGGCTGGGGGAATTTGATTTTTAATATAGCTCCCCCTGAGCCAGAGCTCCAATTTTAATTCCTAGTGGAATTGTCAACACCAAATTCTGGTGCAGACTCATTACTATTATTCACAACACTTTTCTTGACCCATGTCTTGTTCATTTCATTCTAGATTTCATTCACATCAATTTTTCTCTTGCCTTTGTCTTGTCTTTGCTCATCTAGTTTTCTATTTACCGTACCTCTTCTTTCATTATTCTTGCTTCTGCAAAATTTTGTAATATGACCAAATCTATTGCAATTGAAGAAAACAACATTTATTTGCTTATATTCTTGATTTCATCTTGATCTGCAGTGATTAGCCATGTGTCCATACCCATTGAAAGTAAAGTAGTAACCATTGAAAGAGTTGCCATTTTCTCTAGAGTTATTCATTTTCATACTTCTGCATTCATTTGATCTATGACCATACCTCTTACATTTGAAGCATTGATCGGAGAAGGATGGACCATTTTGATTTACTTCACTTCTACATTGAGTAGCTCTATGACCAAATTTATTGCAATTAAAACAATTTCCATTGAATGATGAATATCTTTGAGCATTAGGCTATCTTATCGGAGGTCTTCTAGGTCTATTTCTTCCATTCCTTGGTTGAAAACTTCTTTGTCCGGATCTGGAGCTTTCACCTTTTTCATATCCAAGATCATGCTTGTCATCAGCCTTTTTTTGTCCTTCAAGTAGTGCTTCAAGTTTAGCTGAGCTTATCTTGAAGTTCTCCTTGTATTCATTTGCAACTTCTAGGTCATGTCTGAGAATGACAATTTTCCTTTCAAGTTCTCTCTCATTGTCTCTACTTTCTTGTAGATTAGACTCTAGGAGGCCAGCTATTCCATCCAATCTATAACATTCTTTAGTTCTTTCTTTTAGATTTTGATTCATGACTTCTTCAATTTTCTTTCTATCTTCAATTTCTTTGGTTAGCCTCATCACCCCGGATTCCATCTTATGTTTTAGGACAACAACTTCTTTTGCTAACTTTTCACATTCCTTTGTCTTCTCTTTCAGAGCCTCATCCTTGTTGTTGTTTTCATAATGATTTCCCAGTTGAAGAGGTTGTTCCTTCCTCTTCTCATTGGATTTGCTCAATTTTTCTTTTAAAATCTCAATGAAGTCTTCAACATTTTTGAGGTTCTCTTGTAGCTCTTGGACTTCTTCTTTGGACTACTTAAGATCTTCTAGGGTGAGATTAAGTTGCCTTTAGAGGTTATATTCATCCATTTTACTACCTTCCCAGATCTTCCTCAAGCTATTAAACTTTTTCAAAGGAACCTTGCTTTGATACCAATTGTTGGAATTAGGTCAGATAACTGAGAGGGGGGTTGAATCAGTTGTCCCATAGAATTAAACTTTCTTTCCATTTAATCTTCTTTCATAACTTGCAAATAGATTAACAATGTAAACATTAAACCATGAAACAATAACACATGAGCGAAAACATAATTAACACAATTGACCCCAAGATTTTGATGTGGAAAACTGGTTAAGGGAAAAACCATGGTGCGGGTTAACCCACAAGGATTATACTCTATTAAAAGTATTACAATTGGGAATGCACATGCATTCAGGCTCACTACCTACAAAAAGAAGATTACATTGAGTTTGAACTGATAATTAGCAACTACCAATGCAAGGATTCAGTTCCAGTTAAGTACAGAATACTGACTTGATACACTTCATCCTTACTCTGCCCTATTTAGCTAACATCTAAATTTTAAATCTTTGCCCTTTTCACACTTAATCCATAGTTGCATCACACACACACACACACTTCTAAATCACTTAACTTCATTAGCTATATATATCTACATCATGATATTCAATCACTTGTCAGTCGGCTTTGAGAACACTTAGAACTTTTTTGAAGACTCTGCTATGTCAGCTAAATCCATGCATAACTTGTAATGTAGACCAAAACTTGCATTCACAATTCATTAATCATGTTGGCCACTATCACTAATCATCACAAATCATCCAACTGACAACTTCCATTTATCTGAAACCAAGATCAATTGCAAGGTTGACCTATTCTTCTGTTGTCTGCACTGTCAAACTGTAACCCCATACTCAGATGCAAATAACTTTTGAGTCCTTCATCACCGGAGGTTAAAATTCTAGATTTAGATTACCCCGACAATCCTTATGACTCCTTTAGATCTGCAGAAAACTCTGATTTACCACCGGAGAGATCTAGACCAAAATACCAGACCTTGTCACATGCTCTGTTTCTGGCTACTCAGACTTAGATAAATTCTAATTCCGACTTCCGGTATGAACAAATTATGTTATGCGGATGAGTGAAATAGTCTCAACTGCCATCAATGACAACCCCTATCATGCAAAATAGTGTCTCTTGCCAACAAATATACCATGGAAAAGTGACATGAAGGTGCCATGTGTATGTCTAATTTCAAAAAGTTTTTAGTACTTATGCAAGAACAAATGCAAAAATATGTATGAAAATGACCTAAAATGCTTGATTTTTCAACTTTTTCCAGTGCAAATCACTAGGAAAAATAGGTGTTGTGAAAATTTTCAAGAGGGTTAGAAAATAATATGCCTAATTATGCTGAGAGGCATTCTACACTCACAGCAAGGGCTGAAAGATTCAGATTCCCGTAAACAATTAAGATTCAGATTCCATGTAAACAAAATTCATAAAATGTGTAAATAAATAAATTCATGGAAGCCAAATGGATAGAAAAATAGAAAAACTTGGGCAGTTATGGAGTGAAATCTTTATCACGTTAAACAAAAAAAAAAATATTTGTGGAAGCCCAATGGATAGAAAAATAGAAAACTTGGGTAGTTATGGAATGAAATCTTTATTACATTTGAAGAATATGAAAAGTCTTGCAGTATAGTCTCTTTAAATTAACTCATGTGAGCATATCAAATATTCTAACTGCAAGTAACTTATAAATGCCAACAAATTGAAGATATCTCTCGGCGTACTGTAGATATATTTTTTTAAATATAATATACTAGTAATAGTCCAATGATGGAGCAATATCTTTCACAACATGCTTTTAATGCAAACCTAGGGTGATGCTAAAATATGCAATTTTTTGACAATTTTTCATGTAAAGGAATAATAAAAGGGGTGTTGTAAGGAATTTGAGGAGGGGAAGAAGACAATAACCCTAGTAACAACCAATTAATGCAGCAAAATCCCTCACAACACGCTTGTAGTGCAAATTTAAAGAGACGATAAGGCCAAATTTTAGTGAAAATGCAAGGTTTTCAAATCCTAGCCATGAAAGTTTTGCAAGAAGACCACTATGGTGTAACACTACTATTAGAAATCAGTCCTAATGTGTGTTTGAAAATGGTAGTAAAATATGAAACATGATTTTGACTACAAACCCTAGTTAATGCAAAACTAGGTTTTTATGAAAAATGCACAATTTCAAGCAATTTTTGTCAAATTAAGCACAAAAATGCAATGCAAATGAATTCTAAATGATGAATTTATGTAATTTAAATAAGATATAATGAAAATGATAGAAATTTAATGAAATTGAATGCCAAATAATTCAAATTGTGCTAAAATGCAAGCCAAAAATGCTAATTTTTTTTGAATTTTTCAAATCTTTCAAATTTTTTGTAATTTTTCGAATGCAATAAGGTGAATGAATGCAAATCTATCACACAACACTCAGAAAGGTACCAAAAAGTCCAAAAACATGGGTTCACCAAAATGTTTAGGAAGGTAAAAGGGGGAAAATGAGGTTTTAATGGTTTATGCAGAATCCTCCTTTCACACCAAACATTCCAAGGGCATATCAACCGAGTTGAATCTCCACTAAGTGAGAGCAATCACCTATCAAATTGGGCTACCACTTGGGAATCTGTGGATTCTTGGATGTATCAAACAATGTCTCAATTTAATGCTCAATTGTACTTAGAAACCCTAAATATGCAAATCAGTAAGTGAATTATCAAATCACGACAAATCCTTTCAGACTAAGATCAGGGGCAAAGATATTTAACTCACTATTTTTTGAAGTTCAAAAGGCAGAGAAGTCAGGGAAATAGGGACTAGTGCCCAAGTCCAAGGTACTTGTTTCTTTGTGGAATCCTGATCTCCTTCTGACACTAATTTGCACTGCAACTTCTGTTTCTGGGGATTCAACTGCAGAGGACACGCGGAATAGCACCCTAGTCTAGGAAAAGCTCCAATGTTTAGCTTCTTTTTAGATCTTGAATCCTTGATGTTTGTTAACCTTCCCTACAACTCCACTTCTTCTAGATGCGACACATGTAACCTACAATCACAAAGAGTGTGTGAGGGGGTTGTGGTGTTTAGAGGTTTTCCTCGGTCAAGCTCTAGAAAGACATTAAAGTCTTCCAAACACCGTTGACAGATAAGAGTGTGCATTTTGGTGTGATAGAGGAAAAAATCCAAATGATAAATGATAGAAAACATAATAAATATCACCTTGAAGTGTAGATCTCATGGAAGGAAGATGCTCTTCATGCCATGAGGAGATGGATGTCAAATCTAAAAATACAAACATAATGAATGCCTTGAATCACTTTCACATAAGCTTGTCAATCAAAATGGCCATCTAGTTTCCATCTAGTTTGCAAATAAAACCTAATCATGCATATATATGCAACTACAAAGATTCCCGCTTAGAATTTTATAATTCAAACTTTAGATGTCGGCATAGGACCCAAATAATAGTCACTAAACTGACATTTGAAATTAGGATGGACCCAAAATAGGTCTAGACTAGGGCACTAGCACCCAAGTCCACCCTAACATTTTTTCTTAGTGATTATTAAAGTGTAGCCCCCTAGGTCCTATTTGTCACAATACCCAAGGGTTTTCTCATTAGTAGTCAGAAATAACATGCAAGATGCTCTAAATACAATTACATGACCCATGAGCTAAACCTTAGGAGGGAAAAGCCCCCAAGGGGACATTTTCTAACATAACAACAGCATAGCAGAATATGAAGCATTAATCATAGGACTCCAAATGACAATACAATGGAATATTAAACAACTACAGGTCTATGATGATTCACAGTTTGTCATTTGACATGTTATAGATAAGTATCAGATGAATGGTTGATGACATCAAGACATACTTTTCAAAGTTCTCCTTTGAACACATTCCTAAATTAAACAACAAAGTTTCCGATGCCATGGAAACTGTAGGATCTCTCTTGGATTTTTCAAATAATGCTCAATGCTATGAATTCTTGGTCAAACAAGTTTTAATACTAGCTTTCGATGTTCCACCTACTGAATTAATATATGAGCTTATTGGTCCCAATTTTGTCTGGTACCAAGACATTTATGATTACCTACATGATCATAACCTTCTACTAAACCTAACCAACACCCAAAGGAAAACTTTATCTACCATACTTCTCAATTCATCATTCTTGGTAATACCCTATACTGATGGAGTCTCGATAGTATCCTACTTAGATGTCTCAACTTGAAAGAGGCTAACACCACTTTATGCAAAGTTCACAGATGTATCTATGGGCACATTAACCGGCCCTAACCTTGCTAAAAAGTTGCTACGTGCTGGATACTATTGGCATACTATGGAACAAGATGTGCACTAGTTCACTAAAAAGTTCCTTCAATGTTAGTAGCACGGGGACCTGATTCATGTACCAACACATGAGTTGCAACCTGTTACTACTCCATGGCCATTTTACTAGTGGGGACTCAACCTCGTAGGTAAAATCTATCCGTCATCATGTAATGGCCATTAGTTCATAATCACTACCACTGAGTATTTTACAAAGTGGGTAGAAGCCATTCCTATGACATATATCATCAGCAAACAGATTGCTAAATTCATCCTACACTATATATATCATTTGCCGATACGATATTCCTCTTTCTATTGTCACTGATAATGAAAAACTTTCAAGAACAAAGAAGTTTGTACCTTGTGCCCTCAGTTCCATATTCAAAGTAACAACCAAGCTGAGGCTTCCAACAAAACTATTTTGAAAATACTTAAGAAAATAGTCAATGAAGCTGGTCATGATTGGCATTTGTAGCTTAATCTAGCCTTATGGGCATATCACATTAGTATCAAGACCCCACTTGGTGCTACTCCACACTGATTAATCTATGACACCGAAGTTATTTTACCTATCGAGGTTGAGGTCCCTTTCCTCAAAGTTTCTATGCAACATCTTATTGATGGAGAAGAATACATGATTGCTAGATCACATGAGCTAGCGTTGCTGGATGAGAGGTGTCTAAAAGCACTTAATCACCTTAAGTTTTATCAAAACCACCTTCATCACATTTATAATAAGAAGATCAAGGAAAGACGGTGATCTAGGTGATTTAGTTCTCAAATAAAATCAAAGAAACTAGTGGGATAGAGACAAAAAGGGCAAGTTTGAACCTAATTGGTTGGGACCCTTCATTATTATAACAATATATGGATCAAGAGATTATACTTTATCAAAAGCTAAAGGAATACCTTTAGATGAATCCATTGTTGGCAAGAGACACTGCTAGGTATGATATATATTGTCATTGATGGAAACTAAGATCATCTCAATCATCCGTATAACACAAGTTGTGCATACCGGAAGTCAGATTCAAAATTTGTCTAAGTCTAGACAGTTAGGAACAAAGTAGAAAGAGGGTCTGGTATTTTGGTCTGGATCTCTCCAATGGGAAGTAATGATTAGCTGTGGATCTAGGGGAGTCTTGTGCATTGTCAAGATAGTCTAAATCTAGATTTTTATCCTCCGGTGATGAAGGATTCAAAAGATATTAGCCTCTGAGTACCGGGTTCTAGTTTGTCAGAGCAGACAAAAGAAGAATAGGCTGACCTTGAAGAATATCTTGATTCTAGATGTATGGAAGTTGTTTGTTGGACAAATGATAATGATCAGTGATAGTGGCTGACATGAGTAATGATTTTCAAGAGCAAGTTTTAGTCTGCACCTTAAGTTATGCATATATCTAGCCGAGAGAGCAAAGCATTCATAAAAGTTCTAAGTGTTGTTGAAGCTGACTGGTAGAATGATTGTAGATCATATTGCGGATATATATAGCTGATGAAATTGGATGATTCAGTGTGTGAAGTGTGTGTGAATAAGGCAAATGTGTGAAGAGAAGAAATCCAAAGTGTGAATGAAGGCAAAACAATAAGAAGAGTAGAGCAAAGATGAAATGTGTAAGATCAGTTTTTGCACTTAACCGGAACTGAAATTCTTGCATAAGTAGATGCTATTAATTAGTTCAAATCTCTATTATTCTCTTGTAATGTTTCCATAGGCAGTGAGCCTTCTTCTTGAGTAGTGAGCTCTGGGCAGTGAGCCCGAATGCATGTGCATTCCCATTTGTAAAAATCCTTTTAATAGGGTATTAATATTTGTGGGTTAACCCCCACCATGGTTTTTCCCTTAACCGGGTTTCCACATCAAAATCTTGGTGTCAAATGTGTTATCTATGTTTTCTATTCATATGTTATTGATTGATGCTGAAATGTTTATATCATTAAGTTAATTAAAAACAAAAAGAAGATTGAGAAAGAAAATATTATAAAAGTGTGACAACTGATTCACCCTGTCTCTCAGTTGTTTAGTCCTATTCTAATAATTGGTATCAGAGTGAGGTTCCTTTTGAAAAGTTTAACAGCTTAAGGAAGATCTGGGAAGGTAGTAAAAATGGATGAATACAATCTTCAAGGACAACTTAATCTCGCCCTAGATGATCTTGAGCAGTCCAGGCAGAAGTCCAACAACTTCAAGATAATCTCAAAAAGGTTGAAGACTTCATTCAGATCCTAAAAGAAAAGTTGAGAAAATCCAATACAAAAGGAAATGAGCAATCTCTTCCACTAGAATACAAGGCCCTAAAAGAAAAGACAAAAGAATGTGAAAAGTTAGCTAAAGAAGTTGTTATCCTAAAACATGAAATGGAAACTAGTGTGATGAGATTGACCAAGGAAATTGAAGATAGAAAGAAATCCGAAGAAGAGATGAAGCAAAATCTGAAAGAGAGAACTGAAGAATGCTATAGAATGGATGGAATAGCTGGTCTCCTAGAATCTAATCTACAAGAAAGCAGAAACAATGAAAGAAAACTTGAGAGACATATTATCACTCTTAGACATGACCTAGAAATTAGAAATGAGTATAAGGAGAAGTTCAAAATAAGCTTAGGTAAACTCGAAGCACTAATTGAAGAATAGAAAAAGGATAATGACAAGCACAATCTTAGTTATGAGAAAGGTGAAAGCTCTGGATCTGGACAAAGAAATTCTCAACCAAGAAATAAAAGGAACATAACTAGAAAACCTCTGGTAAGACAACCTAATGCTCAAAGATATCCATCATTTAATGGAAATTGTTTCAATTGCAATAAATTTGGTCATAGAGCTATTCAGTGCAGAAGTAGAGCAAATCAAAATGGTCCATCCTTCTCCGGTCAATGCTTCAAATGCAAGAGGTATGGTCACAAATCCAATGAATGTAGAAGTATGATAACGAATAACTCAAAAGTCAATTCTTTCAATGGCTACTGCTTTTCTTGCAATGGATTTGGACACATGTATAATCAGTGCAAATCAAGAGGAAATCAAGTATGCTTTAACTACAACAAATCTGTTCATGTTGCAAGATTCTGCAGAAATAGGAACAATGGAAGAAGAGGTCTAGTAAACAAAAAACCAGATGAATAGAGACAAGACAAAGGAAAAAAGAAAATTGATTTGAATGAGATCCGGAGTGAAATGAACAAGATTTGGATAAAGAAAGATACAATAAACAATAGTGACGAGTCCGCATCGGAATCCGGTACTGACAATTCCTCTGGGAATTAAATCAAAAGCTCTAGCTCAGTGGGAGCTGCATCAAACATCAAATTCCCCCAGCTAGTAAGTGGGTGCTTGAGTCAAGCATAATAAAAGAGAATATTCTAAATTGATTTAGAACCTTTGTAAGGATTTCCAGAAGAAAAAGATGTTGAGATGAAATCTTACGAAGTGATTCATGAAGATCTGTCAAAAATAATGTAACTGGATACAATTAGGGCAACACATTTATTACAAAGGCAAATTAGGTAATGCAAAGCTTTAAAAGGTCACTTGGTCACTCATTTGATTCACCTTACTTTCGAAGAAGAGTATTTGAGCTATAAATCTAGAGATTGAGGCAAAGAGCGGATTCAACTGGTAATTGATCATCCCCAACCCCACAAAAGAAAAAGATACCTCTCTGTAAAGCTTTGAATCTAAATTATGTTGAGATGGCTACTCCTCATGTTGTTGACATTACTGACAGACCTCGACCAAATTTTAAAAAGTATCCTCACAAATCAATTGAAGTCGACCTGTTAGGTGCTTTTTCAAGTGTTCTGTATGGTGTGCTACATGTACATGACATTAGGGTTTATATTCATGCAAATATAGATGAGTTTGGAGATTCAAAGTATGTAGACTTATTTGAGAAACAACTCATGGATGAAAATCACAAACTCAAATCCGAATATAAGGCCCTACAGGATAAACACTTTATTCAGATTATGGGGATTCCAACATTTGATGAGGATGAATGGGTTCGATACATCCCGAGTTAGATGCATGATGAATTCATTTAGCTATTAAAACCATTTAAGATTACCAGGGATACTATCAAAAATGTAACTGGTTTAAACTCAACCGGAGGATTGCCCATGCTAAAAGTCATGAAAAATTAGATAATAACTGATGCTACTGGAGCAAAGTTTGACATAAGGGCAATGACCATTAATGATATAATAGACCTGGATGTCAAATTCACCTCCATGGTGATTGGGTACAAGATTTACCACTCAAGAAGAGAAAATTCTATTTCTAGAATAGCCATATATGCTGCATATAATATGCTAAAAGAAAATATTGATTATGATTTGTGTGAACTACTATAGAATCAATTGATTGAAAATTTGAACAAGATCAAGAAAGATAAGAAAAACACTTTCAAGTATGGTACATTGAGTCTATATCTATTCTTTTACTTTATAAATGAAGTACCTGGTGTAAAAGGTGTGCATTGGACTAAGAATGAGCCAGTTGCCATTTAGATCAGAAATCATCTTCACAGCATTGGTGATTTCAAAGATCAGAAAACTGCAATATGGGGTTACTTCAAGAATTTTTAGAGTATGATGCACTCAAGGGAAAGAATTCCTAATTCAATTATTGACAAGTACAAGAATGAAATATGATTCATGGTTAATATTGATCAATGTTTAATGGAAATAGTAGAACCCAGGACTATTTGGATCATGCCCATGGGGTATGCAGTAGATGAAAGGATCTTAGATATGTATGCTCAACATCTGCTAAGCAAACCCAAAGACACAACGGTTGAAAGATTTGGAACTTATGAGGAGCTGAGTTTAAAATTGCATACTGAGTTCAAAGAACCTAAAACCAACAAGAGAGTAAGAAAAGAAGTTGAACAATTAGCTGAAAATCTTGGCCTAACTAAAGAAGCTGTGAAGAAATTCAGAGAAAGAATAGAGAAGGATGAGAAAAAGGAACAAGATAAGAAACCAACAGGTAATCTAGTGGAATTCTCTTCCACTTTAAGAACTACTAGAAGCTCTGCCACTGCTCCTTCCAAAACTACAAAAATAGAAACAAAATCATCTGGCAAATGAGAGAAAAGAAAGAAAACAAAAGCATCCCAGACCTATAAAAGAATAAGAGAAGAAGAAGTAGATACAAACTCTAACATTGAAATCAAGGAACTAAAGGCCACTGGAACAAAGGCCACAGAGTTAACTGGAAGCAAAAGGACTAACAAAAAGCAAAAGATAGAAGATTATGAGGAATATGTTGAGAAGCCTACACTCTCCCTAGAAGATGTGATAAAATCAATCACTGTGGGTGGTAATCTAAAACCCATGATTGAATTCTATGATGAATACAATGATATGGATAAAAGGGTGTTGGAGGAAGCAACGGTCAGATATCTCAACATCTACAACAAGGCACTGATTGAGATAACTTCTGAGTTACCTCAAAGTCTGGCAAATATCTTGGAGTTGACAAAAGAAAATGCCAAGTGGAAGGACTTGGAGATCAGCGAACATGAGCTAATAAATTTGTGTCCTCAAATTTCTCCTAATCAAATAGATATGATATTCAAGGAAGTCAAATATGACTTTAAAGGCAAAAGGAGAATGACCAAGCTCATGCTTAGAGAAACAAGTGAAATCATTGAAGAAACTCAAGAGATTCTTTTGAAAGCCTTGAGAAAACACAATCTTCCCATAGTCACAAAAGAAGTTCCAGATGGTGAAGAAGAGAATATTATTGAGCAAAAATCTGAGTTGGGTGAAGCTTCAGTTCCAGAAGAAGAACAAGCAAATCAGGAGGATACATAAATGTTGGATAAAGTAATTGATGTAGAAAATGCTCCCAATCCATCTGATACATTAGGGAAAGAGGACAATATTACTATTTTACAGAGCCCTTCTAATCAGGTAGTAAGTGATGAACAAATAGGAAAAGGTTCCTCTATAGAGAACACAGAAAAGGATAAAATAGAGTTAGAGGAAGAAAGAGAAAAGAAAGATAAAGTAGAAGAAGATGGTGCAAACGTTGAAGTACCTAAAGTAGAGACTAAAAAATTAGGAGATCAAAAGGTTGGTTCTAAAATGGCTGTAAGAGACACTGCAAATGTAGTAAAAAGTCTCTTGGAAAAGAAGTGATTGAACTTGATGAAACTAAACTACTCCAAAGCCTAGCCAATCCAGATGCTCTCTCTCTAATTCAACTAATGAAAATAACATCTTACACCCAAGTAAAGGCTAGAGAAAAAATGTTAAAGTTCCACATGTAGAACAATGAGCTACTGAGGCTTGCATCTGGGATTCTAGAAAAGATAATGCCTACCTACTAGAAGAATCCATCTGATTCCCCATCTGATCATCTAAAAAATCTTTTAAGTTTAGTAAACTCACACTTTGAGTCTTTTGAAAAGTCTGCAGAGGCAAAAGTTTAGAAAGAATTTCTGAACAAGAAATTTAGTCAAGTTAAGAATCTAATAAGGAGTGATAGGTTGATACTAGGCATTAGCATAAAGAACATTCAGAATGCCTTAAGTGATGGAGGAGATATATACAAGTTTTTCCTATCATTGTCTAAAGTCAATGAGGATATTGAAAAGAAGATAAAAGAACAAGAACATAAAATATCAATTCTATCTCAAAATTTTGATCTTCTAACTGCCTCTCCTATAAGTCAAGAATGTTAGGTTATTAGCTTGATAGATGAAATAAAGGGACTTGAAAAAGAGAAAGGTGATACTATGAAGAGGATGTGTGAACTTCGGGGACTGATTGCCCCCAAGTTGGAATCTATGCATAATGTCTTATTTGAAGCCCTAAATGCAGTTCAAACAAGTGATCCTATGGATCTGGCAAAAGTAGAAGCATATGCATTTTTGTTGAGTGGGTACATCTCTATTTTGGATGGAATGAATAATACTTGGGCCTCTAAACTTGCATAAATAAAAACTAGTTTTGCAAAAATTCTCAAGTTCATGTAAATAAGACCTAATGATTATTTGTACATATGCGGCAGTAGAGTTTTGGCTTGCGGACCCCACCCCTTTCCATTGATGTCAAAGGGGGAGTGAATGGCAATGAACAATGAGGTATTCAAAAAAGGGGAAGCACTGGAATAAGTGAAGTACATGAGTGTATAGACAAAGGGGGAGTTGCACTAGACACTTAGTCATTTTCACTAAGTGTTGCCATTAATGACAAAGGGGGAGATTGTTAGCAAGAGACATTGCTAGGCATGATATATGTTGTCATTGATGGCAACTAAGATCATCCCAATCATTCGCATAACACAAGTTGTGCATACCGAAAGTCAGATTCAGAATTTGTCTAAGTCTGGACAGTTAGGAATAGAGTAGCAATAGGGTCTGATATTTTGGTCTGGATCTCTCTGGTGGGAAGTCATGATTAGCTTTAGATCTAGGGGAGTCTTGTGCATTGTCAAGAAAGTTTAAATCTAGATTTTGTCCTCTGGTGATGAAGGATTCAAAAGATATTAGCCTCTGAGTACCGGGTTCCAGTTTGTCAGAGCAAATAGAAGAAGAACATGTCGACCTTGAAGAAGATCTTGATTCTAGATGTATGGAAGTTATTTTCTGGATAAATGATAATGATCAGTCACAGTGGCTGACATGAGTAATGATTTTCAAGAGAAAGTTTTAGTCCGCACCTTAAGTTATGCATAGATCTAGCCAACAGAGCAGAGCATTCATAAAAGTTCTAAGTGTTGTTGAAGCCAACTGGTAGAATGATTATAGATCATATTGCAGATATATATAGCTAATGAAATTGGATGATTTAGTGTGTGAAGTGTGTACGAATAAGGTGAATGTGTGAAGAGAAGAAATCCAAAGTGCGAATGAAGGAAGAACAGTAAGAAGAGTAGAGCAAAGATGAAATGTGTAAGATCAGTTTTTGCACTTAACTGGAACTAAAATTCTTGCATAAGTAGATGCTATTATTCAGTTCAAATCTCTGTTATTCTCTTGTAATGTTTCCATAGATAGTGAGCCTTCTTCTTGAGCAGTGAGCTCTAGGCAGTGAGCCTGAATGCATGTGCATTCCCATTTGTAAAAATACTTTTAACAGGGTATTAATATTTGTGGGTTAACCCCCACCATGGTTTTTCCCTTAATCGATTTTCCACGTCAAAATCTTGGTGTCAAATGTGTTATCTATGTTTTCTGTCCATATGTTATTGATTGATACTGAAATGTTTATATCATTAAGTTAATTAACAGTGAAAAGAAGATTGAGAAAGAAAAGATTATAAAAGTGTGACAACTGATTCACCCCCCCTCTCAGTTGTCCAGTCCTATTCTAACATCCATCGATAGTGTTCATCTTAAAAAGTTCTATTCTTGATCCTTACAGTATACCTAACAGAAAAATACAAAAAATAAAAAAATAGAAAAATCCAAAAATAAAATAATCCGTCCTCTGGTGAAAACCTGGCAAATAGGCACCTTGGATAAGTACCATATCGAAAACTTGGCAAACATGCGCTATGTGTAGGAGTCAACATCCACCATCTACTAAGTTCTCATCCATATCACTTTGATCTTTTATCCATAATATAGTCTTTTGACCTACATACTTCCATCCATCCACCTATCATGGATTGAAATTATCAGTATCACTTGTTATTCATTAATTGTTCCACTTCATAATAAGTCCATTCAGTGTCTTCCCATAATAAATCCTTACTTGGCTTGGGGACATCTTTCCTTAGTATAGTTCTAGGAATAGATCCTTATTGTCTAGAGAGGAAATTGTCACTTCTTCACACATTTCATCTATCCTCCACCAACCATAATGAAACTCCAAACTTCACTTCATTTATCTACCACAATCCATCTTATTCACCTACCATCCTGAATTGACTAAATCAAGCAGAAAAAACTATGCATCTTTTTTGAAAGATCAAATACTCACCAAATTATAAGCAAAAGACTCCTCTTGAAGCAGTGCACTTGCTCAGATACCGCTTACCTACTTTGCTAAATCCATTATCCAAATCCAAAGCCTTTAATGGATGTATCATTCCTATAATAAGGCCTTATCCACTATGAGCACCCTCTTTGGCAAGAAATATGATGGCTATATTTTTGCTTTGTTAGTTGGTCAATTTCTTTTGGTTTATCTTTATGTTCCTTTATAATACCTAATCAAAACTACTTTGATCTTTCTATATCTTGGTATGTTACGATAAGGATAGACTGGGGCATTGTCATTGCTTTTGTATGCTGTGTTTGTGGGATGTTCTTATTATCTTGTATGTGTTGGAATAACATCTTGCATATCAATATCCTTTGCATCTAGAGTCATGCAAATTCCTTTATGCACTAGGATCATTATATGCTAAGACTATTATCCATTCACATTTCCAACAAGGTTCTATTATGTCTAGTATGAATAAGTACAAACTATTTGTTTGTAGAGTCAATGTCCTATGCATTAGATACATTGTCACCTTGGTCCTATATACCATGGTGGATAACGTCCATATGCTATATCAAAATAAGGATTTCTCTTTATATTTTTCAAGCATAACCTGAATCAAATCATTCCATCCATCTCACCCATTCATCGTAATAAATATTTATAGATTTCACAATTTGATCAATTCTTCTTTCTTCTCCCATCATTCTTCCATCTCTAATTTGATTTTTTCATCTTCTTCTAAAATCTCTCTATCTCTTAACAAATTCCTCTCCTTTTATTTCAAGAGCACATCTGTGTTCCTTGAACCCACCTATCCTCTCAAGGGGGCATCAACATCATGATCATCATTCATCTTATTCATTAACTTACCATTATCTTTCCTTCTCACCCTCGCTTTGAGTGACTGGGGCATCACCATCATCTAATCCAATCATTTTCTTCTAATCATATTCTTCTAAACCAAAGCTTCTTCTATCCAAAACAACACTATGTTTTAAACTTCTTTGAAATGATGTTACTTCGCAACACCATCTCAAAGAGGGGAAAAATGTAGACACGTGAAATTCACCTTACATCCTAGCTTAATTATCCATTTTCTATACTTTCACATTAATTAAATAATTTTAATTATTTAATTAAATTCATCCATCTTTATCAAAGTTGTTATTCTTCTAGATTAATTAAATAATTATTAATTATTGAATTAATCCCTTATTCTTTTCTAATATTAATTAAATAATATAAAAATATTTAATTAATTAAATAAACAATATTATATTAATTAAATAAATTAAATATTTATTTAACTAATTCAAATTACATCTTCTCCTTGATTTCTTTCCAAAATTGAACTCATGTGTATAGATAATTAATTAAATTAATTAGATAAATTCATCAATTATCTTCTCATCCATTTTCATGATTTATTTCCTTTTTAAAACTAAAATCGAATCCTTTCTATCTTTTCAAATCATATCTTATCTTCTTGATTTATTTCTTCTTTGATCAAATAAACCAAAAATCAAAACCTTATCCCTCCATCACCAAAAATCTATAAATAAAGTCCTCCAAATAAAAAAGGGATTCTTTTTTTATGTAAACTTACTCTACCAAATTGAGCTCTCATCACACCATTGCAACCACGTTTATGCTTGAGTCTCTTGAGCAATCCACATTTCAACACACCAAGGGATAAATATCGTTTGTGGTAACTTTTATTGTTGTTTACTTTGGGTTTCTTGCACATTTCAATTATCTCTTGTGTTATGTAGGTATTGGATTAAGATTATTACGTTCTTATTTACTTTCCAAAATCTAGCATATACAACCTACTAGACTTTCAACATGATTAGGTTGACTTAAAAGTTCATATTGGTATAATAATTCTAAACAAGAATCAAGGCTCCATTAATGGGGCCAATAGAAAGATACATCAAATGGACAAATATACTTAACCTAAGATAAATGATAACCAGGTCACTATAAGTAACAAAAATATAAAGTTAAACTATCTCATATTATGCAGCAAAGATTTTACAAAACAAAATAGGAGAAGATCAAGCTCCCACATGCTTACAAACTGATACCAAGTTTCCTCCTTCACTACTAAGCTTTGCCTAATATGCAAGCATAATGATAATATTTAATTCAACTTTCCAAAGAACACATGAACACATTTTTACATACAGTGACGAGTTATATACCAATTCTATAACATGTGAAAGCACAAGCTTAGCCAAGTAATAACAAAAGAAAACTATAGTGATCAAAGGATATAATTTTAGCTTAAGAATAGTAATCTCATTTTAATGATTTTCTTTGAACGTAATTATTGACATCTCATTATACTACTCTTTCAAGCACTCTTAGCCCCTATATGAAAACAAAAAAACCACAAGCACTTGTTTGTAGGAAAGCATAGATACAAACCTATCAAGTATCAAAGTGTCTAAGATGTCTGGTTTTCCAATGTATATTTTGAACCTGATAATTCAAAAATCTACACTTCTACTATTATAGTACCATACTCAAGCTAGCTTACAAATAACTAAAAATTTGGCTTCCCAAATGATCCACACCTTGTGCATAGAAGCAACTTCCATTGGACTAATGTCATCTTGTGCTTACCAACACATTGTAATAATAGATTGTTTACTTCTTCAAATGCTCATGTGGAATTTTAGATGCTTCACCCCTACCATAAGATGAGATTACTATTCAGAATAACATTTCAACATTTATGACCATGATCATACAAAATGGTATAGAAAAACAAACATTTCTGTGGATCTACATCAAAGAAAAATTGAATTGAATAATATATTAAAAAAAGAAAGATGATCATTTCTTCTCTAGTAGCAAGGCCTGATGCCATTAACATTAAGTGAAACATTGTCCTTGATTAAACAATAAAAGCAAGCATCAAAATCCAGCAAGGAATGAAGTCAAATTACTTGAGACTATGTCAAGAAGATCAACACATCCAACGCCATAGAATACCGTTGATTGACCACTATTGTAATGTGTGAGAGCTCCAAAGAGATTTGTATTATACCAATTAAGACATATAAATACCATAAGCCATACTTGACCCAACCTATCTTTACACTAATAAAAATATTTGGAATGCATACTACTTGGGATACCTTAAGCAATAGGGATACTTTATAGCTCCTAATATTATATGCTAGCACAACACATTTGATCCATGAGGCTTGTTTATAAATCCAAATGTAATTGCCAACTTATCACTATGGTGGAAGAGAAGTAACTCTTTTTCCTCCTCTTCCATGACATTAAGCAAATGTCTTGAATCTGTAAAAAATACCTTCAACATTGAGGTTTGAGAGAATAATATAAAACTATACAGTGCTTGGGTCCAAAACCATGGTAACATCACTGTAAATACTTCTATGCCTATATTCAAATATGATCTATAGGTGCCAAGAAGATAGTTCCATGCCTATTTTTGACAAAAATCTCTAAGGAAATATGTCTATAATGAATGCAAGATATGCACAAGAAAGATTGTTGGAAAATGAATCCAACTAAAGTGGGCAAAGAAGAAATGGAGACCAAGAGAACAAGGAGATAGAGCAATTTATTTTGCATTCATATTAAAAAATTTCATTAAAAAATGTTTACATACAAAAAATGAGAGCTATGGCTTTGTATTTCCTTCATACAACAAATTGCATACCTTTTCAGAGCTTTCGAAGATGACTAGGTTGATTTTGTGCAAGTTCAGGAGATCTAGTGTATGATAAATTCTAGAGCTTTATCCACTGTCTAGATTCTGGAGTTCTAGAGCTTTCCGTGCAAAGCTCTGTGTTGCTAATGCAAACTTTTAGAGATTTGTTCTCTATCCAATATCCTCTATTGCTACATGTCCTTTTTCTCTCTAACTATCCGCTGACTGAACTACCTCATAAACTCCTGAACATTCTTCTATTCAATCTCTTGTTTTGTCTTTTTTTACCTTCTCTAAATATTTCCACCCATTTAAAAATGACCTACCAAAATTAATTCGATGCTAGAATGCATTAATTGGGACAACAGATGTCAACCATGGCAAAGGGGGAATGATTCCAATGGATCTCTTCTAACGGTCGCAATAAATGTGGTGGATGGCTAGTCAAGATTAATATTTCTAACACTCCCCCTTAATCTTGATCCTTTATGTATTTTCATCACCATTCTGCATTTCTGGTGCTTTCATGTCTAGACCTATTATGTCGTTCCAAAACTGTGGTTCCAGAGCTCTTCTATTTTCTCAGAAGCTCTATCTTTCTAGAGCTAGACTTTCAGAGATATCCTGTCTACACCTATTTTGTGTTCTAGAGATATCCTATGTGGATCTGTTTAAAGTTCCAGAGATGTCTTAGACTATCTTTCTAGAACTAAAAGTTCCAAAGTTTTTCTGACTTTTTAGAACTAAAGTTCTAGAGCTAACCCTTCCAGACCTGAAGTTTCCAGAGATTTTCTAACCTTCTAGAACTAAAGTTCTAGAGCTAACCCTTCCAGTGCTAAAGTTTCTAGAGATTTTCTGACTTTCTAGAACTGAAGTTCCAGATCTATCTATGATGCCAAGACTATCTCTTAGGCATTCAAAGGACTCTTTCGACAATGCCTTTATGAAAATATTAGTGACCTGATGCTCTAATCTACAGAACTGAAGTTCAATGTCTCCGTGCTCTACCAACTGCCTTATGAAATGGTAGCAGATCTCAATGTGCTTGCTTCATCCTTGGAATATCACAAAATATGGTTGTACCATATTCTTGCTCATCATTGAAGCCTACAAGGATTCTTCTAAGCTAAATAGCATAACATGTTGTTGTATTTGCTACTATGGGCTACTTCTTTGATGCCCATGATATTGCTTCTAAACCCATATGGAACAAATATCTTGATGTGCTCTTTCTATCATCTACACTTCCTGCCCAATCACTGTCCGTGTACCCAACCAAATCAAACTCATTGGAGGCAGTATACATAATGCCATAGCCTTTTGTGCCATTTACATACCTCAAGATTCTCTTCCCTACTTTCCAGTGTGTTTCCTTAGGTTGCTCCATGAACCTAGAAATTAGGCTTACCACGTACATCAAATCAAGTCTTGTAGCTATCAAATACATGAGGCTTCCAACCATGCTCTTGTAGAGGGTTGGATTAACATCACTGCTATTGTCCTCTTTGCCTAATTTAAGACCTGTAGATGTTTGTGTTGGGGTAGGTTTTCTATCCATCATTCTAAATATATTCAAGATTTGTTTGGCATAATTAGTTTGTGAAATGAAGATGACATGCTCTATTTGTTGGACCTGTATGCCTAGGAAATATTTAGCAAACCTAGGTTTGTCATTTCAAACTCATTTTCATTGCCTCTTTGAAATCAACAATGAAGAGGTCACTATTCCTTGTGAAGATAAAATCATCTACATACAAAACAACAATAAGAATCTCACCATTAGCTACTTTGATGTAGAGTGTGGGCTCATTGCCACTTTTGCTAAAGCCATTACTAGTAGGTATGAATCAATTCTATTGTACCATACCCATGGTGTTTATTTAATCATGTAGAGAGCTTTCTGAAGACTATACACTTTGTCTTCATGTCCTAGGACTTCATAGCCAGGTGGTTGCTCCACATACACCTCTTCTTTTAGCACTCCATTCAAGAAGGCTGACTTTACATCTATTTGGAATACTTTTCATTTGTGCTGGGTTGCAATTGATAGGATTGCCCACACAGTTTCCAGCCTTGCAATTGGTGCATATGTCTCATCATAGTCTCTTCTAGGCTGCTATTTGTATCACTTGACAACTAGCCTTGCTTTATGCCTCTCAACCTTAACTTTAGTAGTGCATTTGGTCTAATAGACCCACTTAACTCCAACGATCTGTTTACCCTTGGGTAAATCAGTTAGCTCCCAAGTATGATTTCCCTCTATACCATCCAACTCTTTATCCATGGCCTTACACCATTTTTCCTCTTTCACAGCTTCTTCAAAATACATTAGATCACTATAAGAAAACAAAGAAAAATCCAAATTTTCATCAAAATCAACATACCTCGTGCTATCATAAATTTCCCTCATGCTTCTTGTCCTTCATGGCATCAATGATGCAAGTGTAGGGTATGAATTTTTGCAGCTGCTTGACTGCTAGACTTATGAAGAAGATTGAGCACCAGAATTTTCACCCTATTGTAAATTTCTAGAGCTACTGCTCTACTAAATAGTTTTGGAGCTACTATTGTGTTGAAAAATTATAGAGCTCCTATTTTCTAAACTGTTACCTTACTGTAAAGTTTCGGAGCTCCTGACTTCTAGAGCTCCTTCATCCTCAAAGGGTATTGTGATAGAAATACCCATGTGGTTGTCCACCATTCCATCCCATGATTCATTTTCAATGAATTCAGCATCCCTATTGATCACCACTTTCTTGGTGATGGGATTGTATAGTTTGTAGGCTTTTGATTCTTCACTATAACATATGAAGATACATTTTTCTCCTTTGTCATAAAATTTATGTATCTTCTCTTTTGGTACGAACGTATATGACATACACCCAAATATTCTGAAGTGTTCTACACTCTATTTCCATTTTTTCCACGATTCTTATGGAATCATTTCATGAACAACCTTTGCGGGGCACCTATTCAATAGGTAGACTATTGTTGCTATAGCTTCATGGTGCAGGAGCACCTTCATAAACTGATGCTTCATGGACTAATTTTAGGAGTTTGATTAAATTTTAATGGTTCAACATTGTAATAAGGTTATTTTGAGTCATTGTTATGTGTCTAGGAGACTAGGAGTCTCAAATATGCAAAATATTGCACACCATGTAAAGGTTGCCAATATAAAATTGGAAAAAACAGTCAAGTTACTAAAAAGACAGTTTTGGGCAGTTGAAAGGTCGTTAGAATTTGTAGTGACAAGTTGGAATGCCTTTATTAAGGCCTTGTAACCATTCTATATGTGTGGGTGATTGAGGATTTGAACAAGGAATGAGAAGAGACACTGCTTTTTGTATTTCTCTTTAGAAATTTACTGTCTTCTTGCATGGTACGGCCCAGTATGGGCAGGAGGGCATTTAGTTTTGATTTCAAATGAAATTCCTCTCAATCACCTTCCACTTGTATTTTATTTCATGCATTTTGGTTTTGATTTGTGGTAGATATTGGGAATTTGGTAAAAACTGTCCAAACCCTGTCTTAGGGTAAACAGTGAGCATTTAACATTGCTTTTCTCATCTTGTGTTCGGTGGATCTCCCCACAAATTGGTATGTAGATAGTTTTGGTTGTGTTTTAAGAGATCTCAAGCATGCAAAGTCTGAAGAAGCAGTTTGAGGCAGTTATCATGAAACCATAGGACTGTAAATGGGGGAAAGACTGGTAAAAATAGTGTACAGTGAGGTTTTAAGAGTTGTGACTGTGTTTCTTTCATTTTATCCTTTGCATGTTGCAAATCCTTATTGGAATTGATTGTGGAAATATTTGCCTTCAAATTCTTGAGGTCTCCGACCAAATAACTAAGGTTGAAGAAGGAAAAAATCAAGTTTTAAGACTGTATTTCTGTCACAGTCCAGAAAGACAGAGTCTTGAGAACAGTCAAGAGGTATAGGGTTTTGGGTTTGTTAATAGGCCTTTCTAATGGGATTTATAATGAAGGAATAAACATGAATGGACCTAATCCCACATGCTCCAAGTGTTGGTTTTTGGAGTCTAGGTGTGGAGATAGAAGAATCAATAAGCCCTTGTGTATGCTAAGCCTATTAGGCCTATTTTAACATTGTTGTAGTCCTGATTTGAGGCATTTGCTTCAAAGTAACATATGTTGGTTTCTAGATATGTTTTAAAGCTTGTTAAAGGGTATCTAAATATGTAATCATAGTCTTGAGAAGGGTCCTATGGTGGAAGTTAAGCTTTGACAGTCCCTAAAACAGGGCTACTAGCTTTATGACAGCTAATGAAGAGATAGTTGCATGCATGATGAGACAGCTTGGTAAATGATTATTTTGATTGAATTAGTATTCCTAAGGGATGTGAAGGCATGGAGAAACCTTGTGTGGGTCAGGTTTGGAACTAAAAAGCTGAAAAGCAAAGATGTGCTATGTAGAGGCCTTGGTTTATGATAAGATTGTGGGCTTGAAACACTTTATAATGAACTTTGCCTAGTATGAAGTTAAGTTATCCTTTTCCTCTACATCAGATTGGTATCAGAGCTAGTGAAAGTTCTGGGAGGAGATGTTATGTATTTGATTTCTGAGATGAAGAGTTGGTGACCATTATTTTGTTACTAAGTTGTTTGGTTGCAGGTGCTTGGTCCATCTAACTGTAGAAGGATGTTTTCTGAGGTTGTGTGTGGGCAGACAAGAGAAGGTCTGTCATGACCATTCTCCAATAGAGATTAGGTTGGATAAGGGTGCAGAGAGGACACTGAGGAGAGAGTGGTAAGGTGCATCACCGGGATCTATTGTTGGGTGAGATGAATGGTTTGGTGAGTTGGTTTGTTGTGAAGCAGTGAGAGGGATGGATACCTGAAGAAGCACTTGATGTTGCAGCCTAAAGAGTACTCCACTAATGGGAGTAAAAGGAGCCTGAAGAAGCTCTAAAGTTGATAGTTTGATTTGTTGGTTGGTTGGTCACCTTTCTATGGATGAGAAGATTTCAAGCCTGAAGCTGAGAAGATTGAAGAGATGCAGAAAAAGACTTTTGTTGCAAATACATTTCCAAGGGACTTGGAAATCTTTGTTGGTTGGTTGTATGGTGCAGGAGCACCTTCATAAACTGATGCTTCATGGACTAATTTTAGGAGTTTGATTAAATTTTAATGGTTCAACATTGTAATAAGGTTATTTTGATTCATTGTTATGTGTCTAGGAGACTAGGAGTCTCAAATATGCAAAATATTGCACACCATGTAAAGGTTGCCAATATAAAATTGGAAAAAATAGTCAAGTTACTAAAAAGACAGTTTTGGGTAGTTGAAAGGTCGTTAGAATTTGTAGAGACAAGTTGGAATGACTTTATTAAGGCCTTATAACCATTCTATACGTGTGGGTGATTGAGGATTTGAACAAGGAATGAGAAGAGACACTGCTTTCTGTATTTCTCTTTAGAAATTTACTGTCTTCTTGCATGGTATGGCCCAGTACGAGCAGGAGGGCATTTAGTTTTGATTTCAAATGAAATTCCTCTCAATCACCTTCCACTTGTATTTTATTTCATGCATTTTGATTTTGATTTGTAGTAGATATTGGGAATTTGGTAAAAACTGTCCAAACCCTATCTTAGGGTAAACAGTGAGCATTTAACATTGCTTTTCTCATCTTGTGTTCGGTGGATCTTGCCACAAATTGGTATGTAGAGAGTTTTGGTTGTGTTTTAAGAGATCTCGAGCATGCAGAGTTTGAAGAAGCCATTTGAGGAAGTTATCACGAAACCATAGGACTGTAAATGGTGGAAAGATTGGTAAAAATAGTGTACAGTGAGGTTTTAAGAGTTGTGACTGTGTTTCTTTCATTTTATCCTTTGCATGTTGCAAATCCTTAGTGGAATTGATTGTGGAAATATTTTCCTTCAAATTATTGAGGTCTCCAACCAAATAACTAAGGTTGAAGAAGGAAAAAATCAAGTTTTAAGACTGTATTTCTGTCACAATCCAAAAAGATAGAGTCTTGAGAACAGTCAAGAGGTATAGGGTTTTGGGTTTGTTAATAGGCCTTTCTAATGGGATTTCTAATGAAGGAATAAGCATGAATGGACATAATCCCACATGCTCCAAGTGTTGGTTTTTGGAGTCTACATGTGGAGATAGAAGAATCAATAAGCCCTTGTGTATGCTAAGCCTATTAGGCTTGTTTTAACATTGTTGTAGTCCTGATTTGAGGCATTTGTTTCAAAGTAACATATGTTGGTTTCTAGATATGTTTTAACGCTTGTTAAAGGGTATCTAAATATGTAATCATAGTCTTGAGAAGGGTCCTATGGTGGAAGTTAAGCTTTGACAGTCCCTAAAACAGGGCTACTAGCTTTATGACAGCTAATGAAGAGATAGTTGAATGCATGATGAGACAACTTGGTAAATGATTATTTTGATTGAATTAGTATTCCTAAGGGATGTGAAGGCATGGAGAAACCTTGTGTGGGTCAGGTTTGGACCTAAAAAGCTTAAAAGCAAAGATGTGCTATGTAGAGGCCTTGGTTTATGATAAGATTGTGGGTTTGAAACACTTTATAATGAACCTTGCCTAGTATGAAGTTAAGTTATCCTTTTCCTCTGCATCAGATTGGTATCAGAGCTAGTGAAAGCTCTAGGAGGAGATGTTATGTATTTGATTTCTGAGATGAAGAGTTGGTGACCATTATTTTGTTACTAAGTTGTTTTGTTGCAGGTGCTTGGTCCATCTAACTACAGAAGGATGTTTTCTGAGGTTGTGTGTGGGCAGACAAGAGAAGGTCTATCATGACCATTCTCCAATAGAGATTAGGCTGGATAAGGGTGTAGAGAGGACACTGAGGAGAGAGTGGTAAGGTGCATCACCGAGATCTATTGTTGGGTGAGATGAATGGTTTGGTGAGTTGGTTTGTTGTGAAGCAGTGAGAGAGATGGATACCTGAAGAAGCACTTGATGTTGCAGCCTAAAGAGTACTCCACTAATGGGAGTAAAAGGAGCCTGAAGAAGCTCTAAAGTTGATAGTTTGATTTGTTGGTTGGTTGGTCACCTTTCTATGGATGAGAAGATTTCAAGCCTGAAGCTGAGAAGATTGAAGAGATGCAGAAAAAGACTTTTGTTGCAGATACATTTCCAAGGGACTTGGAAATCTTTGTTGGTTGGTTGTATGGTGCAGGAGCACCTTCATAAACTGATGCTTCATGGACTAATTTTAGGAGTTTGATTAAATTTTAATGGTTCAACATTGTAATAAGGTTATTTTGAGTCATTGTTATGTGTCTAGGAGACTAGGAGTCTCAAATATGCAAAATATTGCACACCATGTAAAGGTTGCCAATATAAAATTGGAAAAAATAGTCAAGTTACTAAAAAGATAGTTTTGGGTAGTTGAAAGGTCATTAGAATTTGTAGAGACAAGTTGGAATGACTTTATTAAGGCCTTGTAACCATTCTATACGTGTGGGTGATTGAGGATTTGAACAAGGAATGAGAAGAGACACTGCTTTCTATATTTCTCTTTAGAAATTTACTGTCTTCTTGCATGGTATGGCCTAGTACGAGCAGGAGGGCATTTAGTTTTGATTTCAAATGAAATTCCTCTCAATCACCTTCCACTTGTATTTTATTTCATGCATTTTGATTTTGATTTGTAGTAGATATTCAGAATTTGGTAAAAATTGTCCAAACCCTGTCTTAGGGTAAACAGTGAGCATTTAACATTGCTTTTCTCATCTTGTGTTCGGTGGATCTCGCCACAAATTGGTATGTAGAGAGTTTTGGTTTTGTTTTAAGAGATCTCAAGCATGCACAGTTTGAAGAAGCAATTTGAGGCAGTTATCACGAAACCATAGGACTGTAAATGGTGGAAAGACTGGTAAAAATAGTGTACAGTGAGGTTTTAAGAGTTGTGACTGTGTTTCTTTCATTTTATCCTTTGCATGTTGCAAATCCTTAGTGGAATTGATTGTGGAAATATTTTCCTTCAAATTCTTGAGGTCTCCGACCAAATAACTAAGGTTGAAGAAGGAAAAAATCAAGTTTTAAGACTGTATTTCTGTTACAGTCCAGAAAGATAGAGTCTTGAGAACAGTCAAGAGGTATAGGGTTTTGGGTTTGTTAATAGGCCTTTCTAATGGGATTTCTAATGAAGGAATAAGCATGAATGGACATAATCCCACATACTCCAAGTGTTGGTTTTTGGAGTCTAGGTGTGGAGATAGAAGAATCAATAAGCCCTTGTGTATGCTAAGCCTATTAGGCTTGTTTTAACATTGTTGTAGTCCTGATTTGAGGCATTTGTTTCAAAGTAACATATGTTGGTTTCTAGATATGTTTTAAAGCTTGTTAAAGGGTATCTAAATATGTAATCATAGTCTTGAGAGGGGTCCTATGGTGGAAGTTAAGCTTTGACAGTCCTTAAAACAGGGCTACTAGCTTTATGACAGCTAATGAAGAGATAGTTGCATGCATGGTGAGACAACTTGGTAAATGATTATTTTGATTGAATTAGTATTCCTAAGGGATGTGAAGGCATGGAGAAACCTTGTGTAGGTTAGGCTTGGACCTAAAAAGCTGAAAAGCAAAGATGTGCTATGTAGAGGCCTTGGTTTATGATAAGATTGTGGGTTTGAAACACTTTATAATGAACTTTGCCTAGTATGAATTTAAGTTATCCTTTTCCTCTGCATCAGATTGGTATCAAAGCTAGTGAAAGCTCTGGGAGGAGATGTTATGTATTT
Organism: Cunninghamia lanceolata; assembly: GCA_027924645.1. Classification (NCBI taxonomy): domain Eukaryota; kingdom Viridiplantae; phylum Streptophyta; class Pinopsida; order Cupressales; family Cupressaceae; genus Cunninghamia; species Cunninghamia lanceolata. The sequence goes on from BSBN01000596.1 coordinate 8,069,319, forward strand.
GATTTCTGAGATGAAGAGTTGGTGACCATTATTTTGTTACTAAGTTGTTTTGTTGCAGGTGCTTGGTCCATCTAACTGCAGAAGGATGTTTTCTGAGGTTGTGTGTGGGCAGACAAGAGAAGGTCTGTCATGACCATTCTCCAATAGAGATTAGGCTAGATAAGAGTGCAGAGAGGATACTAAGGAGAGAGTGGTAAGGTTCATCACCGGGATCTATTGTTGGGTGAGATGAATGGTTTGGTGAGTTGGTTTGTTGTGAAGCAGTGAGAGATGGATACCTGAAGAAGCACTTGATGTTGCAACCTAAAGAGTACTCCACTAATGGGAGTAAAAGGAGCCTGAAGAAGCTCTAAAGTTGATAGTTTGATTTGTTGGTTGGTTGGTCACCTTTCTATGGATGAGAAGATTTCAAGCCTGAAGCTGAGAAGATTGAAGAGATGCAAAAAAAGACTTTTGTTGCAGATACATTTCCAAGGGACTTGGAAATCTTTGTTGGTTGGTTGTATGGTGCAGGAGCACCTTCATAAACTGATGCTTCATGGACTAATTTTAGGAGTTTGATTAAATTTTAATGGTTCAACATTGTAATAAGGTTATTTTGAGTCATTGTTATGTGTCTAGGAGACTAGGAGTCTCAAATATGCAAAATATTGCACACCATGTAAAGGTTGCCAATATAAAATTGGAAAAAATAGTCAAGTTACTAAAAAGATAGTTTTGGGTAGTTGAAAGGTCATTAGAATTTGTAGAGACAAGTTGGAATGACTTTATTAAGGCCTTGTAACCATTCTATACGTGTGGGTGATTGAGGATTTGAACAAGGAATGAGAAGAGACACTGCTTTCTATATTTCTCTTTAGAAATTTACTGTCTTCTTGCATGGTATGGCCCAGTACGAGCAGGAGGGCATTTAGTTTTGATTTCAAATGAAATTCCTCTCAATCACCTTTCACTTGTATTTTATTTCATGTATTTTGATTTTGATTTGTAGTAGATATTGGGAAATTGGTAAAAACTGTCCAAACCCTGTCTTAGGGTAAACAATGAGCATTTAACATTGCTTTTCTCATCTTGTGTTCGGTGGATCTCACCACAAATTGGTATGTAGAGAGTTTTGGTTGTGTTTTAAGAGATCGCAAGAATGCAGAGTTTGAAGAAGCAGTTAGAGGCAGTTATCACGAAACCATAGGACTGTAAATGGTGGAAAGACTGGTAAAAATAGTGTACAGTGAGGTTTTAAGAGTTGTGACTGTGTTTCTTTCATTTTATCCTTTGCATGTTGCAAATCCTTAGTGGAATTGATTGTGGAAATATTTTCCTTCAAATTCTTGAGGTCTCCGACCAAATAACTAAGGTTGAAGAAGGAAAAAATCAAGTTTTAAGACTGTATTTCTGTCACAGTCCAGAAAGATAGAGTCTTGAGAACAGTCAAGAGGTATAGGGTTTTGGGTTTGTTAATAGGCCTTTCTAATGGGATTTCTAATGAAGGAATAAGCATGAATGGACATAATCCCACATGCTCCAAGTGTTGGTTTTTGGAGTCTAGGTGTGGAGATAGAAGAATCAATAAGCCCTTGTGTATGCTAAGCCTATTAGGCATGTTTTAACACTATTGTAGTCCTGATTTGAGGCATTCATTTCAAAGTAACATATGTTGGTTTCTAGATATGTTTTAAAGATTGTTAAAGGGTATCTAAATATGTAATCATAGTCTTGAGAAGGGTCCTATGGTGGAAGTTAAGCTTTGACAGTCCCTAAAACAGGGCTACTAGCTTTATGACAGCTAATGAAGAGATAGTTGCATGCATGATGAGACAACTTGGTAAATGATTATTTTGATTGAATTAGTATTCCTAAGGGATGTGAAGGCATGGAGAAACCTTGTGTGGGTCAGGTTTGGACCTAAAAAGCTTTAAAGCAAAGATGTGCTATGTAGAGGCCTTGGTTTATGATAAGATTGTGGGTTTGAAACACTTTATAATGAACTTTGCCTAGTATGAAGTTAAGTTATCCTTTTCCTCTGCATCAGATTGGTATCAGAGCTAGTGAAAGCTCTGGGAGGAGATGTTATGTATTTGATTTTTGAGATGAAGAGTTGGTGACCATTATTTTGTTACTAAGTTGTTTTGTTGCAGGTGCTTGGTCCATCTAACTGTAGAAGGATGTTTTCTGAGGTTGTGTGTGGGCAGACAAGAGAAGGTCTGTCATGACCATTCTCCAATAGAGATTAGGTTGGATAAGGGTGTAGAGAGGACACTGAGGAGAGAGTGGGAAGGTGCATCACCGGGATCTATTGTTGGGTGAGATGAATGGTTTGGTGAGTTGGTTTGTTGTGAAGCAGTGAGAGAGATGGATACCTAAAGAAGCACTTGATGTTGCAGCCTAAAGAGTACTCCACTGATGGGAGTAAAAGGAGCCTGAAGAAGCTCTAAAGTTGATAGTTTGATTTGTTGGTTGGTTGGTCACCTTTCTATGGATAAGAAGATTTCAAGCCTGAAGCTGAGAAGATTGAAGAGATGCAGAAAAAGACTTTTGTTGCAGATACATTTCCAAGGGACTTGGAAATCTTTGTTGGTTGGTTGTATGGTGCAGGAGCACCTTCATAAAATGATGCTTCATGGACTAATTTTAGGAGTTTGATTAAATTTTAATGGTTCAACATTGTAATAAGGTTATTTTGAGTCATTGTTATGTGTCTAGGACACTAGGAGTCTCAAATATGCAAAATATTGCACACCATGTAAAGGTTGCCAATATAAAATTGGAAAAAATAGTCAAGTTACTAGAAAGATAGTTTTGGGTAGTTGAAAGGTCATTAGAATTTGTAGAGACAAGTTGGAATGACTTTATTAAGGCCTTGTAACCATTCAATACGTGTGGGTGATGGAGGATTTGAACAAGGAATGAGAAGAGACATTGCTTTCTGTATTTCTCTTTAGAAATTTACTGTCTTCTTGCATGGTATGGCCCAGTACGAGCAGGAGGGCATTTAGTTTTGATTTCAAATGAAATTCCTCTCAATCACCTTCCACTTGTATTTTATTTCATGCATTTTGATTTTGATTTGTTGTAGATATTGGTAATTTGGTAAAAACTGTCCAAACCCTGTCTTAGGGTAAACAGTGAGCATTTAACATTGCTTTTCTCATCTTGTGTTCGGTGGATCTTGCCACAAATTGGTATGTAGAGAGTTTTGGTTGTGTTTTAAGAGATCTCAAGCATGCAGAGTTTGAAGAAGCAGTTAGAGGCAGTTATCACGAAACCATAGGACTGTAAATGGTGGAAAGACTGGTAAAAATAGTGTACAGTGAGGTTTTAAGAGTTGTGACTATGTTTCTTTCATTTTATCCTTTGCATGTTGCAAATCCTTAGTGGAATTGATTGTGGAAATATTTTCCTTCAAATTCTTGAGGTCTCCGACCAAATAACTAAGGTTGAAGAAGGAAAAAATCAAGTTTTAAGATTGTATTTCTGTCACAGTCCAGAAAGATAGAGTCTTGAGAACAGTCAAGAGGTATAGGGTTTTGGGTTTGTTAATAGGCCTTTCTAATGGGATTTCTAATGAATGAATAAGCATGAATGAACCTAATCCCACATGCTCCAAGTGTTGGTTTTTGGAGTCTAGGTGTGGAGATAGAAGAATCAATAAGCCCTTGTGTATGCTAAGCCTATTAGGCATGTTTTAACACTATTGTAGTCCTGATTTGAGGCATTCATTTCAAAGTAACATATGTTGGTTTCTAGATATGTTTTAAAGATTGTTAAAGGGTATCTAAATATGTAATCATAGTCTTGAGAAGGGTCCTATGGTGGAAGTTAAGCTTTGACAGTCCCTAAAACAGGGCTACTAGCTTTATGACAGCTAATGAAGAGATAGTTGCATGCATGATGAGACAGCTTGGTAAATGATTATTTTGATTGAATTAGTATTCCTAAGGGATGTGAAGGCATGGAGAAACCTTGTGTGGGTCAGGTTTGGACCTGAGAAGCTGAAAAGCAAAGATGTGCTATGTAGAGGCCTTGGTTTATGATAAGATTGTGGGTTTGAAACACTTTATAATGAACTTTGCCTAGTATGAAGTTAAGTTATCCTTTTCCTCTGCATCACTTCACCCCAGTAATCATTTGAAAACTATTTTCCTTCAACATGATTTTTGCCATCTCTATGATGGTTCTGTTAAGGGAAAATTAGATCAATAATGAATAAACAATAATATCAATATCAAGTTCCCCAAAACTCAATGAAATGGTGAACTAAAGAAGATTCAATAAAACAATGAACAAACAACAAAGCAAACCTCCTTAATTCGAAGCTTCCATTGATCACCTATCACAATTGATCTTGCATGTATGAAATAGGGCACTCAGAGAGTGCACTTCCTTGTTATGCTTCAAGAATGTCAATTGAGAACAGCTTTGATAATACTGCCATAAAGAGGAGCTTCACAACGAAGGTAGTGCTACATAGTAACGAATGTGATCACAAGAAATGAAGGAATTGGTGCCAAAGGCGTGCTGTAATTCCTGCAGAGTAACAATACTTAAATATTGGATGAATGAAATGGAAGAATAAGGTTGAATTTATAGACTCGGAAGAATGAAGATCAATGGTATAGAGAGAATGAGAAGATCAACGATTGAGAATAGTTGAGGAACATGCAACGAATAAGAAAAAGACATGTGTCTTACTTTCTTTTGCATGAGAGGATTTGCTAAGAATAGAAGAATGAGTTAAAGCAATTAAAAGAATATAATAATTAGTTAAGTGATTTAAAACAAGAAGAAGGGATTTGCATGAGAATAAGAATATATTTTGCTTTATTAAATATTAGGAATATTTAATTGCATATGCAAAAAGATTGAATTATATTTAGAGATAACTCAATTTAGAAGAAAAGGCAACTTAAATAAATAATTGATTTATTTAAATTTAGAGAAGATATTATTGGAAGAAATAATTAAATAATGGAATTATTTAATTTATAAGATTAGAAAGAAAATTAAATAAATAAATTTATTTAATTGTTGTGCATGATTTTGGAAGAATAAATAAAATATTTGATTGTATTTTATTTTTGGAGATTGAAAGGATTTAAATAAATTTGATTTGATTTATTCAAATTTGGAAGAATGATTTGATTTAATTAAATAATTAAGAATTATTTAATTGTTTGGAAGAATTTAATTAAGTAAAGGAATTTATTTAATTGTTGGAAGAATATGAATCAAATAAATAAATTTGTTTATTTATTTATTGATAGAGGAATAAAGATGGAATAAATATTAAGAATATTTATCGAGACTGAATCGTATCATTTTTAGGCGCATACATTTTGCCCCTCTTTGATGCAATGCAGTTTATGGCATTACTTCAAAGAAATTGATTGTTGAATAATGATACATGCCCCAGTTTGCCCCTGGTACAGGTTATGATGATAGGATGCCCCCTCGGGAGATTAGATGAGAAGAAGGTAGAAGGCGTGAGACGGACAATCTCACGAAGAAGAAGGATGAAGAAAGAGCTGAATGATATGCTATGCAAGATAGAATGATAACACACACAAGAAAGTAAGCAAGTATGCACAAATGATACAAGAACAAACAAGGTATTGCCCCTGTCGAGTGGTAAACCACTGATATACTGATAATGATATATGACAGTGTTGTCATGACGGGGAATGATATATCCCTATACTAGCATGGCAGGCATGTTGTCATGGCGGGGAATGATAGATCCCTAGAGAAAACATGAAGGATAGTGTCTGGTTTCAGTAAATGAAGCATGTCATGTAAGACATGTGTGTTGGTCTGATTTCAACAATGTTACATCCTATATAAGACAATTGATTGACTAACTGATCGAGTTGGTTTACAACCAAACAAGGATCAAGACCACTGATTGTGATTGGATCATTTGACAAGATTGACTTGACTTGATTGGTATGGATTAAGGATGAACTTGCATTTGGATCATTGCTCAGGTTGACCAAAATTGAGAAGAATGGACCACAACGATAGATAGAATATTGATTGAAAGAATGACTTGATAGAAAGACTCACAAGCTTTGACTTTGTATTGTTACTCTGCATTGTTTTGGATCTTTTATTGCATGGGATATGAATGTATGGATGTATAATGGATGCATGATGGATGCTTTGATTTTTACATCTTGATGGTGCAAGTATTTTGAAGTGTTTATTTCATCATTGGGATTTTTTTTTTTTGGTACTTTTTCTAAATGTTGTAAGTTAATACAAGCATCTAGGTATAATTGAACAGAGATGACTTGAGTATTGCTTACATGGATTTTGATCTAGCAAGTTAATACAAGCATCGAGGTATAATTGAACCGAGATGACTTGAGTACTTCTTACATATCAACAAACAAGGATTGCCCCTATTCATATTAGACCTTTGATGTTCTCGATCATCTTTTGCCGATCATGTCTTTAGACAAGGCTTCACATTACTAAAGCTTAATCCACAAACAACAAACAAAGAAAATAATCATGCCCTCATCATAGCATCTCTAGCTTTTGGCATCCTCGAGTAGCATAGAAAGGCATGATAGAAAAAATCAAGACTCTGTATTTTAACCATGTTTCCAATCCACAAAACATTTTTGCATTTAGATGTGTTTGTTTCTTGCCATAATTTGGGTAAAATCATTTAGAAGGCCTTAGGAGTTTGTTTTCTTTGCTTTGGATAGGTTAATGTCTTGTGTCAGGATTTCTACTTGAAAGCAGGATTTGCCTACGCTTGCTTGCCTGGTGAGAAGATTCCACAATCTTTATTGGTGAGACAGACCCTAAGGGACTGACCTAGTGCCTCGGGGGCTCATTGATAAATGATCTTGCCTACGTGACGACGCAGAGGCAATGTAGTTCAAGGTAAACCCTAATGGACCATGGATGGACTAGAATAAAGATGACAAGAAATGGGACGGATGGGACAGTGGGAACCTCGGGGGCGCATTTGAGAAATGACCTTGCCTACGTGACAACGTAGAGGCAATGTAGTTCCTGGGGTTGGACCATGGATACTGACGAGAGACACTAGGCTAGGCTGACACTATGGATAGGATATAGGATAAAACCTTGGTTGACAAGGCAACAAAGAGATAGAGTATCAAGCCATGATAGGTTATCATTAGGTTTTTATTATGGAACGGATATGGATCGAATGGGACATGAGGAAGAATGGACACAAGGTGATTGGTTTCCCAAAGATGGAGGAAGTGGTTTATCACAAGTAACACATGTTTACCAGGTTTTCACCACTTGCTTTTATCTGCATGAAAGCTAGAAAGTAAACATGACGTTGTTTGCCAAGTTTTCATCATGATACCTATCCAAGGTGTTTGTTTGCCAGGTTTTCACCAAAGGACAATTTTTTTGTACTTTTCTGATTTTTTGATTTTTTGATTTTTTTTGTATTTTTTCTGATTTTTTAATTTTTTTTTGTGTTTTTTTCTGATTTTTTTATTTTTTTTATATTTTATGCCCCCCTTACATTGGGGTTCTCCTAGGTATAGAACTAGCGAAGATGCATGCTGTTGATTGGGTCATCTAACAGCTCATCCTCTGATGTTGCTAACTGATATGACCCCGATCCATAAGCAGCTACGATCACATAAGGCCCAAGCTAGTTGGGTTTGAACTTGCCCTTCTTTTCCCTACCCTGTTGATTGTGGGGATTCTCCTTAAGTACTAGATCTCCAACTTTAAAGATTCTTGGATGAACTCTGTGGTTATAGCTCCGTGACATCATCTGTTGATATGCTTTGAGATGGTTAAAGGCTTTCTATCTCCTTTCCTCTAGCAACTCTAGTTCTTGCAATCTAGAGACTCTGTACTCTTCATCTAATATGAGACCTTTTAACGACACCCTGAGAGATGCTAATTCAACCTAAATGGGGAGGATAGCTTTTGAGCCATAGACAAGGGCATAAGGGGTAGCACCTATGGGAGTGCGTATATTGGTTCTGTAGGCCCACAGAGCAGGATTGAGTTGGATATGCCAATCATAGCCAACATTGTTGACTGTCTTCTTGAGGAGTTTCAAGATGGTCTTGTTGGATGCTTCAGCTTGACCATTGCCTTGGGGGTAATAGGGTGTGGAGAAATGGTGTTGGATTTTGAATCGGTCACAGAGTTCTTGGACATCCTAGTTTTTGAAGGGTCTTTTGTTATCCGTGATAATGGATGAGGGAATTTCGTATCTGTAGATGAGGTAATTCAGGATGAAAGAGGAGATTTGTTTACCTATGATGGTGGTGAGGGGAACAACTTCAATCCACTTGGTAAAGTATTCAGTGGCAGTTATAATGAATTTATGGCTGTTGGATGAGGGGGGATGGATCTTTCCTACAAGGTCAAGTCCCCATTGGCAAAAGGGCCAAGGTGTCGTTAAAGGTCTCAACTCTTAAGCTGGTGCATGTATCAGGTTCCCATGTATTTGGCACTATTTACACTTCTTCACAAACTGGTTTGAATCTATTTCCATGTTTGACCAGTAATAACCCAAACGCATGAGTTTCTTAGCTAAGGAAGGACTGCTAGAGTGTGTTCCGTAGATCCCTTCATATACGTCTTGTAAGGCAGTTAGGGATTCTTCTCATTCTAAACAACAAAGTAAAGTACCATCTAGACCACGTCGGTATAGGGTGTCGGCACTAATGGTATAGCAAGAGGTTTGGCATATAAAGGTTCATCGTTGGTTTGAAGATAAGTCAGGTGGGAGGGTGTTGTCCTTGAGGTAAGTGTAAACCTTACCATACCAAGGTGAATTAGATCTAACTAATAGGCATATGGAATGGATCTTAGGAAGATCATAAGCTGGTTGTCGAATAGTTTCCACTAAGAATTTGTATCATGACTCATTCTCTGGTATCTCGAGAAGGGAGGCAATGGTCGCCATGGCATCTGCTACTTTGTTCTCAATCTAAGGATTCTGCTCAAAATAAATGATCACAAAGTATTCCTTAAAGTCATCCACCATCCTCTTGTATGGGACAAGCTTCTCATCTTTGGTTTGGTAATTGTCATTGACCTGATTTATCACTAGTTGAGAATCACCGTAGACATGTAGCTCTTTGATTTTCCAATTTATTGCCATCTTGAGGCCAATGACTAAGGCTTCATATTCTGCTATGTTATTGGTGCATGGAAATAATAGATGGTAAGACTTCGGTATGGTGTCACCATGAGGAGATACAAACAAGATTCTTGCCCCCAATCCATGGTTTGTGTAGGACCCATCAAAGTATAGTTTCCAGGAATGTGTTGAGATATTGAATAAAGATTCATCCGGAAACTCAAATTGCATTGGTGTGGTATCATGTAATGGTGCATCTGCTAGTTGGTCAGCAATGACTTGTCCCTTGATAGCTTTTCTGTCTACATACTTAATGTCATATTCACTTAGGAGCATTACCCATTTGGCTAGGCGACCTGTAAGAGCTGCTTTGCTTTGTAGGTACTTTAGTGGATCTATTTTTGCAATAAGTTTGATTGGATGCGCAAGCATATAATGCCAGAGTTTTTGGGAAGCAAAAACTACCACAAGACATGATCTTTCTATCTGAGAGTATTGCAACTCATAGCCCACCAATGTGCATCTGATATAGTAGATGGCTCTTTCTTTATTCTCATAATCTTGATGTGCTAGAAGAGCCCCAAGAGTTGTAGGTGTAGCCGATATGTAGAGTATCAATGGTTTTCCTTAGATAGGAGGAATGAGAATAGGTGGATTCATAAGATACTCTTTCAGTTTGTTGAATGCCTCTTCACATTTCTCATCCCATCTTAATGGAATGTTCTTGTACAAGAGATGACTGAATGGTTGACACTTGTCTGCTAGTTGTGATATGAATCTACGGATTTCTTGTAGCTTGCCTTGTAGAGATCTTAGTTGAGTAAGAGTCTTGGGTGGTGGCATGTCCCTAATAGCCTTGACTTTAGCGAGGTCCACCTCTATTCCATTTGCTGATACAATAAAACCTAGGAGTTTGCCTGAGGTGACTCCAAACACACACTTCTTTGGGTTCAACCTAACTTTGAATTGTTCTAATCTCTGAAAGATTTTCTCCAACACATCTAGGTGTGATTCTCTTGTAAGTGACTTTGCTAGGATATCATCTACATAATCTTCCATGGTGACATGCATCATATCATGAAATATAGTGGTCATAGCACGTTGATATGTGGCTCCTGTGTTCTTTAGCCCAAATGGCATAACATTCCAACAAAAAGTGCCCCATGGACAAGTAAAAGCTGTCTTATGCTGGTCTTCTAGTGCTGTCCTAATCTAATTATATCCTGAGAAGCCATCCATGAGAGATAACATGGTATGCCCCGCTGTTAAGTTGACTATGATATCTATATTTGGCAACAGAAAATCATCCTTGCGGCAAGCTTTCTTTAGATCTCTAAAGTCATTGCATAGTCTGACTCTACCATCAGGTTTGGACACTGGTACTATGTTGGAGACCCATTTCGGATAGTCTATAGCTCTGATGAACCCTACATCCAGTAGTTTCTTGAGTTCTTCTTTTACAAGCAGTGCTATGTGTGGATGCATCTTTCTAAGCTTCTGTTTCACTAGTTTCACTCCTGGATCTAATGGAAGGTGATGTAGAATCAAATCTGGATCTAACCCTGGCATATCTATGTATGACCAAGTAAAATTGACTTGCTTTTTCTTGAAGAATGGTACAAACTTAGTCTTCTCTGGTGGGGTTAGAGACTTAGCAAAATGAATGATCTTAGGCTGTTCCTCTATTCCAATGTTAACAGGCTCTATGGGTTCCACAACAATCTGAGACTTCTCCTGGTACATGTCATTGGGGAGAGTGTCAAGCCTTCCATCGTTAGGTGCCATAGTTGGGTTTTCACCTTCAAATGTGTCCTTTCTTTTTATTGTTTTGGGATTTGACACTACCGTAGAGCAGTTTTCATCATCAGATCTAGTTTTTATTTTGATATTTTTGTGACTGGGAGGCTTGGCACCCTCTCTGAAATAAGCCACAGTATTAAGTTCAATAGAGAAACTAGCTTTATGATCCCCTTTAGGTAGGTGGTCCCTAAGTTCCATGTAGTCAATATAAGCATCATCATTTTGGAACATATCTAGTTGAGGGGTTCCTCATAGATCTCAATCAATAAGCTTAAGATGCACAAGGGGGAGGGAGTCAGAAGATAGATCTGATTCATTGATAGTTTGAATGGATACGTTAGAAGTATTGGGAGGGGAAGTGTTCGGGATGGTCCTTTCCTCCAAGTTGTTATTGCGATAGAACTCGAACCTTCCTCAAAAGTCATACTCTCAGAGATAGGCAAATTAGACTCTAATGGCCTATTCGGTAGCATTTTCCCTCACGATAGGGGCTATAAGTTTGAATGGTATCGACATCTTTGTCGTCATAGGAATTCTCTATTAGCTCATCCCACTCATATTCATTGGAATCTATGTCATTGTCCACTTGAAGTGTATGGGATCATTTCCACTAGACAAACATTTTCTTTAGCTTTGTCGTTATCCTTATATCCTAGGCCTTTTGTATTTCTAGCCGATGAGGATGAAAAAGGTTGAATGGGTTTTATGATTCCTTCTCTTCTTAGGCCGATGGGGCCTTGTCCTTTGTAACCCATTCTATGTAGGATAGATTAACATCGCCCATAGATTTCTGTTGGGAGCCTAGGTGTTTCCTGTTGTGTGCTCTCTTCTTCTTTGGTATAAATCCATTGTAAGACATCTCTTTCCTCTGTTTCATCTGATAAGGTCCCCCATTTTACAAAGGGAGCTGTGGGAGGTATAGGAGGAGCAGATGGCTTTGGAAAATGCTTGGGTCAACCAAAGGATCTAGGAGATAAAGGCATCTTGGCCAGATTGAGGCTGTGCTCTATGAAGTATTCCCCTACTCCTTTTTCTTTGATGGTAATTTTCTGCTCTTTGGGCCTTGATGAGGAAGCTTCAGAGGTAGAATCAAGCTGTGGGATAGGGTATGTAGATGCTCTATTGTTTGGTATGATGCAATTAGGTTTTGAAAGGACAGAGTTACAATGTTGGAAGGAGTTAGGGTCACCTTGAATGGTGACTTGCTTGCCATTATGCGGGAATTTTATGCATTGGTGATAAGTAGAGGGAACAACTTTCATGGCATGAATCCATGGTCTTCCTAGGAGAATATTATAGGTGAGCTCCCTATCTAGGACTTGGCACACAACATCTTTGATTATTGGTCCCACTTGTATGGGCAACACTATTATTCCTTTGTAGTTCTCTCCTCTTCATCATAGGCTTTGATAGTTATCTTCTTTCTTGGATCAACAGCATTTTCAGAGAACCCTAATGTAAGGACTAGCTTTAACATGCAAATACTTAAACTAGATCCCCCATCAATGAGAACCCTCTTGATGCGGTGCTTACAGATGAAGGCGATGATATGTAGAGGGGTGTTATGGGGTTGAGACACTGAGAGGTCATCTTGTTTAGTAAATGATATGGTACTTGAGGAGGTCAGATTACCTACCATGGCTTGAAACTTCTCTTGGGCCAAGTTAGTGGGGACAGTGGTTTCCACTAAGGCTTAATTGAGAATCTCCTTGTAGGAAGGAGATAGATGCAACAACTCTAAGATAGAAATGTGGGCCAGAGTCTTACGAAGTTGGTCTATGACACTATACTAATGGGGATTGGACCGAGAGGGTGACGACCTTGGAGGGATGGTATTCAACGTGACTTTACCACTGCGGGTAATGATACTGCAATTATTTCAGTTAGGCTCTGATTCTTGGTTCAGCATGACCACATTGATCTGTGGGACATGCTCTGATATGCAATTGATGGTATAGTCGAATAGCACACTTGCGTAGTTGGCATTACTATTCCCATTGTTCTAATTTTGCCTATTCTAGTTGTTGTTGTTGTTGTATGACTTGTCATGATTGAGAAGCGGATCCTTGTAAGCCACATGTGTCTCATTGGAGGTATGTTGTTGGTTTCCTCCTTAATTTTGATCAAGCACATCTTGAATAACATGTTTGAGATGGATGCAATTGTTGGTTGTATGTCCCCTTCCTCTATGATACTCACAATAGTCGGTGTCTTTCCAATAGTGAGGTTTAATTTGAGGCTCATAATCACTTGTTGGTAGTAGAGAGATTTCATTTTTAGCCAGTAACTTCCTTAACGCAGATTCTTGGGACTCACCCAACGGTGTGAACTTTCACCTTGGGTTTGAGTTGAGCCATGGTTTTGGCTCCTGAGAGAATGTTTTGTTGGGTGTAACATTGCTTGCCTCTCCTTTGAGAGTGAATATAGGTTGTTGTTTGGGAGCCGCCACCTTGGCATCAACTACTCCATCGTTGACGACATTTTTGTTTTTAGTCCAAAACTTTGATTTGTCAGTCGTATAATTGGAGGTAGGTGTGTCCCTGTATAACTTGATTTTCCCCTTGGTGATCATAGCTTTCTCAATGAACAATCCCATTTCTATGACCTTTGAGAATGAAGTAGGGCATTGTATTTGTATTTGATAGCTAAGATCAGTATTGAGGTTATGGACAAACATCTCTATTAATTATTTCTCTGGTACATCATATGAACATTTACTTGCTAGTTGTCTCCACCTTTGTAGGAAAGTGACGAATGATTCACCACTCTTTTATTTGGTGTTCCATAAATCAAGCATAGAGACTTCATGTTCAATATTGTAAGAGAAGTGTGTGATGAATTTGTTGACTAACTCATCAAAAGATTTGATGCCCGGTGGGAGTCATGAGAACCACTCCATGGCTTGACTACCTAGAGATTTAGGGAATAGTCTCATTAAGTAAGTCTCATTGTGAGCTACTTCCATGCATGCTGCATTGAATTCCCTAATGTGATCTCTAGGGTCCCTTTTTCCTTTGTATTTATCAAACTTAGGTACTTCAAATTGAAAGGGAAATGGTGTCATGTTCAAACTTTAATCAAAGGGGTACGGTGCAATATCTTCCAAAGAATAGGTTTTAGTGTTTGTACCCATCTTGAGATCTGACATTTGTTGCTTTAGACCCTCGAGTTGTTTCCTCATTTCTTCCATAGGAGCGCTTGGGTCTATGGCATTCTTTCCTTTTTCATTCTTATCCTCCGCGTTTGGGTCTATGGCTTTCTTTCTTTATCCTCCACATTTTCTTGGATTGTGCTTATATCAAAATCTGTGGGGAGTTTAATTCCAAGATTTGTAAGATAATAAAAGTACTTGTGAGGATCATCATGGAGCACTTTTTCTAACAAGCATTGGAATTTCTGATCTTGGAGGCATCCTTGATAATCTTCGTTAGAGATTTCCTCATCACTATCATGAGGTGTGATGATGTGGTTGGATGATTCAGCCATTTCAAGTTGCTTTTGGTATTGAGATCTAGTAAGAACTATGCAAGGTGATGAGGGATGAAGTGTGATGACACTAGAGATTTTAGCAAGATGCCAATGGAGACTGCTGAGAATAGGATACTTATGACAAGACTTGGGCAAGGGACTTTCTCGATCAATGATTCCAAGTAAGATGGCCGATACAAGACGGTAGCCACTAGTAAGGGTACTCAATACCCGTCTTACTATGTAGGGACTAGTCATGCACCAAGACCACTAGCAAAGTTCTGTGACCTACTAGGGTTGCTTGAATCTAAAGTGATATGAAAAAGGGGCCTATGCTGACATAATATGGGATACTTTGACTTTGGACTAGAAAGACTCGATAGAAGGTGAATGGGATGAGCAATGAAAGAGAGATTTTGACTCGAAATGGATGGAAAAAAAGACTGCAAGGTAAGACCTGATCTCAGATTTTGAAACTAGACTGAAATGGGTACCCAAAACTAGTAAAACTTTTCTGTCAAAGATTGTGCAAGTGCTCACTGTCACTCATGCGCTGAAACAGATGCACTGCAGAAACTGACAAATGTGCTATGAGTCGAGATCTATGCGCCACACTGGTAAAATGTATATGCACTGTAATAGGTGGTAAAAGCACTACAGGTTGGAACAGATGTGTTGTAGGTCGGCACAAATGCGCAACAACAGAGGATGGATGCGCTGCTCTAGCTTTTCTCAGTATTTTTACAATTTTTTGAATTTTTTTTTATGTTTTTGGTACTTTGGTTGCAAGAAGGTCTTTTTGATCTAATTTTTTGAAATTATGGCAAGAAGACATAGCAAACACAAAGAATATTTTTATGGTTTTTTATTTTTTTGACTCTTTTTGGACTAAAAGAAAAATAAGTACAAATCCTAGGCTTCAAAGGGATTACAAGGGTTTTTGGCTAGTAGAACAAAGGTGTTTAATGAAGGCAACCGTTCAAGTGGTTATACATGTGGCAACACTACTCTCCGTTATGGAGTCTCCCAGCCTGCAAGGGTTGCGCCTTGGAGGGTTTTGGGGGAGGTTAGCTGTTGGTATACCACATTGCTCCAAACATAATTTATTTATAGTGGCTTGGAAGGGCTTGGTGTCTAGCCTGTTACCACTTAGGGTTGTTCCTACTTGGGTGAACGGTATCCAAGAGCAGGCCCCTCTAAAGGAAAAACACATGCGAAAATGATATGTCTGGCATTTGGGTCACCCAAGATAGGGAAAGCATAGGCCTGGTATCATTCTCAAAACACATAATACAGTGGTTCTTTTCCCCTAGTTAAAATAAAAAAAACTAGATGAGCTATCTACTTGGGCAAGCACAGAACTTTGAAGTGATTAGCAAGATAGCAATGGTCCAATTTTAACCAAGATAGCAATGATGAGTTCAATTTTATCCATGTAGTATGAATTTTTAACTTTGAAATGATGGTCAATCAAGATAGCAATGGTTCAGTTTTAACCAAGATAGCAATGATGAGTTCAGTTTTATCCAAATAGCAATAACTTTGAAAAGATAGCAATAGCAATGATTCAATGATATGCAAGATAGCACTGATTCAATTACCACTCTCCTAGTTAAACTACATGAGATTTGCATGAGCATCCATTTTACTTTCCTGTTAGAAATTGAAGTGTGAGCTAACAAGTGCAACTATATGAATCTAAACCAGTACCTAGCCTGCAAAATAAATCAAGAGAGTTCCTGCAAAGACGTTAGCGTTAGGAAAAATAAAATCTTCAAGAAAACCCTAAAATCACTACCTAAAATAGATGCACCGCTTCAGAGACTGAATGCACAGAAATAATGAACAAAAGTGTCGTATTACATATGCGCTGAAACAGAGGTTAAAAGTGCTGGAATACAATGTATATGTGCTGAAGTAGCAGATACGCCGTTTCAGATGGTACAAGCACTGTAACAGAATATGTATGTGCTGCAGTAACGAATATGCTGTAACAGGTAATAGATGCATGTTAGGAAGTGACGGATGCAATGTTTCCTCCTGTGTACGGCTTTCTAAAACATAAAAACTTAGTTTTTGGGTTAAATTTGGGGCTAGGCCCCATGGTGGAAGCTAAAAATGTTAAGGAAAAATTGGATCAATAATGAATAAACAATAATATCAATATCAAGTTACTCAAAACTCAATGAAATGGTGAACAAAAGAGATTCAAAGAAATAATGAACAAACAACAAAGCAAACCTCCTTAATTCGAAGCTTCCATTGATTGCCTATCACAATCGATCTTGCATTTATGAAATAGGGCCCTCAGAGAGTGCACTTCCTTGCTATGCTTCAAGAATGTCAATTGGGAATGGCTATGATAATACTACCATGAAGAGGAGCTTCACAACGATGGTAGTGGTGCGTAGTAATAAGTGTGATCACAAGCAATGAAGGAATTGGTGCCAAAGGCACGCTATAATTCCTGCAGAGTAACGATACTTAAAGCTTGGATGAATGAAATGGAAGAATGATGGTTCAATTTATAGACTCAGAAGAATGAAGATCAACGGTATAGAGAGAATGAGAAGATCAACGATTGAGAATAGTTGTGGAACATGCAATGAATAAGAAAAAGACATGTGTCTTGCTTTCTTTTGCATGAGAGGATTTGCTAAGAATAGAAGAATGAGTTAAAGCAATTAAAAGAATATAATAATTAGTTAAGTGATTTAAAATAAGGGATTTGCATGAGAATAAGAAGATATTTTGCTTTATTAAATATTAGGAATATTTAATTGAATGTGCAAAAAAATTGAATTATATTTAGAGATAACTCAACTTAGAAGAAAAAGACAACTTAAATAAATAATTGATTTATTTAAATTTAGAGAAGACATTATTGGAAGAAGCAATTAAATAATTGGAATTATTTAATTTAGAAGATAAGAAAGAAAATTAAATAAATAAATTTATTTAATTGTTGTGCATGATTTTGGAAGAATAAATATAATAGTTGATTGTATTTTATTTTTGGAGATTGAAAGGATTTAAATAAATTTGATTGATTTATTCAAATTTGGAAGAATGATTTGATTTAATTAAATAATTAAGAATTATTTAATTGTTTGGAAGAATTTAATTAAATAAAAGAATTTATTTAATTGTTGGAAGAATATGAATCAAATAAATAAATTTGTTTATTTATTTATTGATAGAGGAATAAAGATGGAATAAATATTTAAGAATATTTATCTAGACCGAATTGTGCCATTTTTAGGCGTATACAAGTTCTATTTTTCCTTTTAGCAACTCCATTTTGGAGTGGAGTATATCTAGCTGTAAATTCTTTCTAAATGCCTTCATATTTGCAAAAAACTATAAACTCTTTGGAGATGTACTCTCCTTCTCTGTCCCTTCTGAGAACTTTGATATAGTGGTTGCTTTGCTTCTTAGCCAAGGCCTTAAATGTCATGCCCACACTGCAACACTAAATCATGCACCTCAAATCACATATTAGTTTCATAATTTAATGCCAAATGTTAACTTTAGTTTCAAAATATAAAAGACCATAACACAATTTATTTAAATTGATATTCCATAAGTAAGATCAACAAGTAATAATATTACACATTATCATAAGTTTGTTTCATTCACCCCATAAGAGAATCAAAATTTATACTTTTCTTGTACAATTATACACTACTAGATCAAACACCACATGATCATCTATTCGCAAGGATGGGGAAATTCCTTCTTAGCTCCATAAATATGCACAGGTAACAGTTCTAAATCTGCACAACTCATTATAATCATTAGTGTCACAAAGTCGATAAATAACATATCAGATATTAATGCATAAACCTACAGGCCCTAAGTCTGCACAACTCATTATAATCATTAGTGTCACAAAGTCGATAAATAACATATCAGATATTAATGCATAAACCTACAGGCCCTAAGGAGCTGACCTAATGCCTCAGGGGCTCATCCATGATGGCCTTGCCTACATATGTGTAGCGCAGTAGTTTGGTTAAACTTTTCAACTTGTATCCACAAGGTTGATTTAACTACAAGTTTTCATAAAGGAACAATAATACATCCAGACTAGGTTCTTAACATGAGGTGATCTGAATAGGTTTTCTTTTCTAGAACACATACTTCTTTTACTCGATACATATGTAATCCTATCCTTTGGTTACCAACTAAATTGCCATTAATCTATTTATCTCCATACTACCGAAGCCCCATACCACATGATAATGCTGATTTACACATGCATGTAGTAAACCTATAACTTATTTGGTAATCTCTAACACCAACCATAACCGTACATCCAAGAACTAACATAATAAAGTTGGGTGTGAATTAGTCTACTTATATTCAACAACTTCTTAAGATATTTTCTTACTAGTCTAGTTCAACTTATTCCTTATAAAAATTAGATGAAGACAACATTTATGATCTATAAATTAATCATATATCACCTATTGATAATCCATGTGAGAACACCAGGAAAACTCTTAATCTCTTAATGTCTAAGATAAGTAACCTCAAGGCCTATACAAAGCTCAAGAAAGATTATATGCTTATAAAGAATACTAATCTTATTCAAAACAATTTCAGTATTATTACTTAAATCAACTTATTTAGAATAAAACATCATTACTAAACTATGACCGCAAGATATTAATGGTTCAGGTAAACATGTGAAATATGAATAGTTACAAGTGTCCTATGGAAAGTGGCATCATAGATAATGTGTATGAAATGTTTGAAAAATGTCATTATATGCATGCATAAAAAAAATATCTCTTACTGACATTCACACATTAACAATATAAAGTTGAAAAAAAAAAGGAAAAAAAAAATTATCATCTTAATTTATCATATTAGAGAATGAGATTTCTCTTTACTAACTAGCCAAAATGACTTCTAATTAGAAGAACAAAACAATACCAATAACCAAGAAAGTTTCATTCTTTATATAAGAACAAGATAATTTTTTTTTAATAAACAAATCACATTTATATTTTTTTTTTTAAGAAAAAACATAAATCCTAATTTAATAAATTAAAATTATCTTTTATAAACAAATCAGATTTATATTTACCTTTTTAAAAGTAAAACATAAATTTTAATGTAATAAATTAAATAAGAACTTTAAAATGCTGTATCTAAGAAAAAGAAAAGAGATAAAGTACAAGACAAGTCCCATATAGAAATGGCTATGCAAGAATCAAGGGATATAGTTCCTAACATGAAAGGTTTAAAAGAGTTCGTTATATTTTGGAATGAAAGAGAAATATCTGAACTCGCAATGAGATTCGGTTTTAAAAGAAAAACGCCATGCAGGGATTAAGATTCGATTTCTGGTTATGAAACATCTCTTAAAAGGTGAAATTCTATAGATATTTATCAGGCTTATAGTGTTACAAGACAAGACGTCAGGGTTTAGTAACATTCCTTATCATATCAATATCAAACGATCATCAAATAGCTTCTAAAGATGAAAAGATTAGGAGTAAATCTTTTAAGATATAGTTCACTTTAATTTACGTGAGACTTCACTCTACTGGAATGGAGTTGCTGCTAACTATAGAGCGACTAAAGTAGGCCTACAGGCCGATCCAAGAAGAAAGCCAAAATACCCGAGACAAAGCAAGCCAAAATTCAAGACCGTATAATGGTGCAACTAATTCAGAAGAAATTATAATCCAATATCGCAGAAAACACAAAAATGAATGTAATGAAAAGGCTTAAACTTACAGAAAATGAAATTGGCAAGATAATTATAATGACTCTTGCACACAGAGGCACCAATAGGAACGACCTTCGAATTTAGAAAATTTTCTGGCGTGAAACTTTCTTTACGGCGTGAGACAAATTCCAAGCACCATAATGCTTACATATCAAAGCCTACTATTTATTTTATTCCAATACTCCAATACTGTTGCCTACTAAAAATAACTAGTATGCTGGGCAATAGTTGCAGATTTTGGCATCATCTATTCCTATAAAATTATAAATATAATGATTCAACAGTGCTATCATGGAAACGGTGAACAACATAACTCATCCTTCACCAGTTTATTTGAAACCAACGGCTTCGGCTAATCATGGACTGAATCTATAAGGGAAAACCAAATCTGTTGAAATTTTAAAAAATAACAATATACCACAGTAGCCTAAAAAAATTAGCACTTCCTTCAAAAATGTAGAAATCGGAGAATCTCTAAAACTTCCCATTTTGCAATCTTGAGATAACACATACTACTCCATCCAAAAACTGAAATTAAAACTAATACCTTCACTAATCAAGATTTAGGTAACACACCCAATTGATTTGTTAAAAAAATAAAACTTAGAAACTTTCCTCCTTTTCTACGTTTCTTTCCCCTTTTTTTTTTTAATTAAAAAAAAAAACTTAGAAGCATAAAGCATAAGGAATTAAAAAGAACTAAATAGAAGATATGATAAGATCTAGAAAAAGATAAAATTTAGAATTCTTTATTTCAAAACATCTTATATGTAATTATCATCTATATAAATTTTTAATATTTGCTTTAAAACTTTAAAGCATAGAATCCTTTTTTTCTTTAATGAATAAAACAATTTCTTTTACTATTATTGAAATTTAAAAAAATATATAAATTATATAATTTAAATTATAAGTTAATTTTAATTCTAATACATACTTTTATAAAATAAATATGGAATAGTCTTTGTCAACCAACAATAGTCATTTTACCATTAAGAATTCTAAGCTAGTAGACATTTATAGTGTAAATGGGCAAGAATAGTATCAAATCCTTACCTGGAATGCCAAGGTCCTAACAACAAGTAACCATCACGCTTCTTATGGCCACATTTTACGTAATAACTTAGTGTGATGCTTATTCACTGTCCCAGTTGTCATTCGCATCTATTTGTTCTTAACAACACAATTTTCTATGGCTCACATTAAGAAGTATAGGTGAGTATAGATTCAATAATTATCAATTAAAAATAACAATCTTGAATTCTACTATAAAGACGTCGAGGCGTAAAATAAAACTACCCTTATAATGTTCATAACTCTATTTACTTCATATATATATATATATATATATATATATATATATATATATATATATATATATATATATATATATGAAGTTTTTTTAGATAAGGAGAATAAATCTTGATCTAATATTTAAAAATTCCTTTACTTATTTTTAAATCTAAACATCATAACTTAATCATGGCACAACTTGGCTTTATTATAGAAATAAAACAATATGGCATAAAATTAGTTTAATACTAAAAATTTACAAAAGCATTATCATTTCATAAAAGATTAAAGAGGAACCTGATTTAATGATTTAACAAAGATGTTATACGCATTGAAACTCAACTTATATGTAAAATGGTAATATCAATTCTAAACTCTCAAAATTATTTACAGTTTAACTTCATATCTATTAGTCTACTAGTTACTCTTCTTATCCCTCAAATATAACTTTGACTTAACACTATTATAATAACCTTCACTAAAATCTTATTAGATTATTCATAATAAGTCTAACAATGTTAGATATTTATTCTAGTCCCTTCGAAATAAAAATAATGAAGTTTTCCATAATAACAAGTCTTAACAACATACTAAAAAAATTGGTGCAAATAACAAGAAATAGAAATCGTTAGATACAAGGGAAGAAGGTAACTAAACTATGGATTGGAAAGCATTAGTCCCCTACCAAATATTATAATTAATTGTCTCCAATATCATGGTTATAATAAGGAGGTGTGTTTTTAGGATTAAATGTCACTGCCACAAAAATAAAATGAGAATTGGAATAGAAGCAAATGCAATACAACTATCACTAGAGTTATTGGAGAGGGTTTAGGTGGCCTTACACTCTCCCCTCCAAAGAATGGACTTACTCCTGGAAGTCCTCAAGACTAACGAATGCTCCCTAACTTCAACACATCTAATAAAAGTTAGATATCACCGAGATACATTTATACAATATCCAGCCAAAAGTAATGAGATGTCAATATTTTATTTCAAAATACAACATAATATGAAGTACAATTGAACTAGGATTTGCTATATCATCATCTATCAATAAGCATATTCTGCAGTTACTAATATGAACTAAAGTAATTTCTTTAATAGCTAGCAAAAGTAATCATGTATCATTACAACAAATTTAAACAACTCTTGTCATTACCAAAATTCTAGCATACCATAATGCACCTCTAAATCCATTACCATCCACTGCATTATCAATTACCAAGTTAATATGTTTATATCATCGACAATATAACAATTTTATCAAATTCATTGCAACCACATTTCTTTTTCACACTTCTTGAAACCTTTACACATCACATAATTTTTGACTCCATACATAACATATCATGTACACACCCAATGGGATGAGGAGGGTCGGTGTTGAGTAGAACCATAGTGCCACAAAATAGATCTTACACAATTTCACAATAAACATTCTCTAGGCCATCTACTCCCCTATACAACCTGCCAGGGAGCCCTCTTGGGTATAGCAGTTTACACAGTTCACATTTCTCCACACAAGCTAGCAGCAACAAGCATAGATAATGCCTCAAAATATAGACAGTTTCAATGAGTAAAACCTTAAATAATAAAAACCAACAAAATTCTATTTAAAACCAAAATAAATAGCAGAAGCCAAAACAATAATTCAAATCTTTGAACCCAAAAATCTTAATGAAAATGGTCCTTGAGGCAATGAGGAAAACTTCATAATTTCAATCAGCCAAAATAATAAAAGAATTTCAAAACTGTCGGCCCAAAAATAAGAAAGATGTCACAAAATCCAAATTAAAGTTTCGACAATTTTCATCAAATATTACATCACAATCACCACGTGGCTTCAAACGAGCCACCTAAGGGGAGGAGGGGAATGTGGTGGTCTCAAACCACATGGAACTCAATAACATATCACAATGCACATGTCCCATACAACCCAGGACAACCATATCATATATCACAATACACATGTCCCACACAACCTAGGACAACCATACCATATATCATAATATGCATGTCCCACACAACCTGGGACAACCTTATCATATATCATAAAAGCACCTTTGTATCAACTGTTGCATGAAAGACCCACTATCATATACCGCAAAAGGAATCAATCATGAACTCTGATATCCATTCACAATTTTGTAGAGATCCCAACCTCTGATACTAAAACTAAGAGAAGAAGCCATTACCCTTTGATAATTATCAATCTAATGTCTTATCAATCTGTTATCATTTCTTTTTTTTTCTAATATAACCAAGATCTTCTGTGTCTTGAGTATAATATGCCAGTTTAAAACTATGAATGAAGTGGAAATTTGTTATCTCAAAATCACTGTTTACAAAACCCAAACTTTCCATAATTCAATATTTAGTCTAATTATTTGTAACCACTGATGCTGCCAAAGTTTCATATCTGAAATGGATTACCATAAATAGTGACCAAGTTACCATCAAATGTTCATCTACTAGAAATTGTAATTAGTGCTCATGCCAATTGAGATACCATAACTGAATATATTATCTCTTGAGTCATAGGCACACCCCGATCCATCCTTAACCCATAAATACCCAACAACACATATGAACCGCTAATGATTCAATAACGAGGGGGAGCAGAGGGTATTCTATTCCAATGTGACTATGAGGGAGTTGTGTCCCCACCTCACCCCATAATGCGTTACATCCCAAAGGAGATTCACACCTCATTTGACCCCACACATGGGAGGCTTTAAACCCCCAATGGAGTAGATCTGCTCCCAACAACAATAACAACACAAGCGAATCACCAGTATGATCCATAAAGAAGGGGGAAAGAGGGGATACTCATCTCTCTCAGGGTAAAATAAAAAAAATGCCCTAAGAGAGGATCCACACCTCTCTTAACCCCTATTTACATGAGAGGCTCTCAGCCCTTAAGTGAGATCAGCTCTCAACAAATAACAATTCCCTTCCCAACACAATACTCAATAAGAAAACACAACCACAATTATACAACATACTATAACATATAATTTTCACAATAGGTATATCTTCATGAATCATTACTAACGTTCACAATACCCTTCCCTCAAGTTGGATACATTGTATCACAACTAGGGACACCACATACACAATTTCACTAGTAACATCATAAAATAAAACATAAATTACACATGTTTGACAAAATTCATCTACTAACTTCAAAGAACTTACAACCACAAGGGTTCATCAATGAACATTTGTATGTTGATAATGATCTACTAGACATTCATTCCGTCAGAAATAAATCAAGAATTACCTCTACTTACCATAGTGAGACCCAAAAAGGCTCTAGAGTTTGATAAACCTAGCTTTGATACCAGATGTCATGCCCACACTGCAACACTAGATCATGCACCTCAAATCACATATTAGTTTCATAATTTAATGCCAAATGTTAACTTTAGTTTCAAAATATAAAAGACCATAACACAATTTATTTAAATTGATATTCCATAAGTAAGATCAACAAGTAATAATATTACACATTATCATAAGTTTGTTTCATTCACCCCATAAAAGAATCAAAATTTATACTTTTCTTGTACAATTATACACTACTAGATCAAACACCACATGACCATCTATTCACAAGGATGGGGAAATTCCTTCTTAGCTCTAGAAATCTGCACAGATAACAGTTCTAAATCTGCACAACTCATTATAATCATTAGTGTCACAAAGTCGATAAATAACATATCAGATATCAATGCATAAACCTACAGGCCCTAAATATGGGATAGCACATGGTTCCCATTTGGCGACTACACAAAAAGACTTAAGGTCAGGTTACTATTGGCCCACAATATTCAAAGATATAGAGAATCATATCAGAAGTTTCCACACGTGCCAAATATAGCAGATAGAGGGAGAAATTAGACCCATCCATTGCAGCCTATCATAGAGTCAAGACCGTTTGCTCAATGGGGACTGGAATAGAAGCAAATGCAATACAACTATCACTAGAGTTATTGGAGAGGGTTTAGGTGGCCTTACATTAAACACCTTAAACTTCTCAAAATTTTCTGTTTTGTTCTTCAAAAACTACACCCAAGTTTTCCTACTATAATCATCTATGAATATCATGAAGTAAACACTGCCACCTACAGTTGGGGTCTTCATGGGACCACACAAATCTGAATGCACTACCTCTAGTTGTTCTCTTACTCTCCTAGAATACCCTAATTGGAAGGGATACCTATGTTATTTATGTTAGATTTAGGGCACACAACTGAGAGGGGGGGTGAATTAGTTGTGCAAAACTTTCACAAATTAAACACTTGAATCTTCTTTTGTGATTAGCAGAATATTAATCATGAACCATAATGCATTCAAATCAAAAGCAGAAACATATCAACACATAAGACACCAAGATTTTGACGTGGAAAACCCAGTTAAGGGAAAAACCACAGGGTGATTAACCCAAGAATGTATTCTCTATTAGAAGAATAGAAAGAACAAATGGCACATGCCAATTAGGGCTCACTTCCTACAAGAGACACATTATATACAAAGAAATAAGTATCACCTTCATGAACTGGAGAATAGCATCTTCATCATGCTTGAATTAGTTCCATTTAAGCCCAATACTTCTGCTCTGCCTTTCATACTTCTCCTCGCTACCACACACTCATCACCACTAGACACACTACAAAATGACTTCACAATCCCTTATTTATACAAGGCATCGACTTAGGAACAATCATCTAAGTTGGCAAACATCTACAAGATCATTCGCAAGACGTGTAAAACATCCGGTCAGCCACTCTCAAGAAGAACACCATCATCTAGTGGTTATTCTTCAAATGCGCACTCTAACTTCAATGCGGACCACCAACATGAACTGGACATGATCCAAGGATCACAACAACCTTTCCCAAATCATCAAGAACATCCACACTTCATCTGTTTGCTAGAATTCTTTCTTTCCTTCATCTGGAACCTCAAGGACACAGTCTGTCATCACTATCACAAAGGAATAGGTTCTTCCAGACCTTCAAACCACAAACCAATCTATTTGACACTTCACAAGGACGTCCTCAACACTTTCTCAAATCTGCAGAATGGGATAATGCTTCACAATTTCTATCAGGCTCTACAATTGATGGTAGGCCCCTAACCATGTCTTTTCTAGATAAAAGACTTAAACTAGAATAGATTAAATTCCCATACCACAAATGGCAAATCTTGGATGAGTTTTTGATGACCGTCTTGAAGGCTAACTACTGTAGGCCTGTTGACTATGCTGGGATTTTCATTTTGAGGGGAAACATACAGTTTTTTGTCATTTAAACCACTGCAATAACTTTCTTGCTTCCATCCTTGTCATAGATGATGCATTCTCCTTTCTCCATCAGGACTCTATAATCATTTTGGACCATCTTTCCAATGCTCAAGAGATTATATTTTATGCTTGGGGCATAATAGACATCATGGATTTGTCTTCTTTCACCATGCTTGGTTTGACTACACACTATGCCTCTGCCATGACTGGAACCTTCTCATTGTTCCCCATTTTAATTTTAGACTTGATGTTGTTATCTATGGAGGTAAATAGATTTTTGTTACCACTCATGTGGTTGCTACAGGTGTTGTCCAAATACCAAATTTTAGCACTGCCATGTTTTGCAAGATTGCATGCAATAAACACTTGTGACTATTTTTCATTTTTAGTCTTGTTCTCATTTGCTACATTGGCATTTTAACTCCCCTAGTCACATTGTTTCCTTTCTACATTCACTTGTATAGTGACCATACTTGTGACAGTAGTAACACTAGACATTGCTTTTATCATACCTCTGATTTGAGCTGCTATTCTTCTTTATATTTTGGAAGTCTGATTAGGAGGTCCTTTCCTCCTCTTGGTTGTTTGAGCCTCCTCTTTTAGAGTTGCTTCTACCTCTGTCCCTTTGACCCTTTCCTCTACCACTTCTTCATCTTCCCCTGCCTCTCACATTACCTTGAGCCTTGAAGGCTTGCTCTAGGGAAGCAGTGGATCTATTTAGCTACTACTCATGGGTTTGAAGTGAACGCATCAACTCATCAACTGTCATTTTTGAGAGGTCTTTTGCCTCTTCTAATGCAATAATCATTGGGTCAAATCTAGAGGGTAAGCTTCATAGGATTTTCTTTATAATCATCTAGTCTTCTATGGATTCTCCATTTATCCTCAACTGATTAATCAAGGTGGAAACCCTTGTATAAAAATATGAAATGGACTCACTATCCTTCATCTATAGGGTTTCAAAATCTCTCCTTAACAGCTGGAGTTTCACTAGTCCCACCTTGTCAGTTACCTTGTAACTATTTTGAAGTATTTCCCATGCTTCTTTTGCATAACTAGTTGCTGTTATTCTAGGAAAAATAGACTCTATCAAGGCCACCTCAATCAAACTGAGGGCTTTTGCATCATTTTCCTTGTCTCCTTCAACTAATTCTCTTAAGCATTGCTCAATATTGTAAATGCATTTGGGTCAGTCACATCTATGAACCAATTTGCTACTAACTCCCACCAATCATTTGAAACTAAAATGGTTTTCATTTTCTTTCCCCAGACATCATAATTTTTACCATCAAACATAGGTAGTTGCTGCCAACTCATATTGTCTCCTCTTGCCATTTTGCTAAATGGTGGAAACTATTGAAACCCAGAAAAGATCTAGGGCTTTTCATCACTGCCTAGAAAACTAGGGCTTTCCTAAATACCCAATAAGATAGGGTTCTATCACTGCATGACTAGAAAAGATAGGGAACTACAAATGAATGCCCAAAAACTTAGGGCTCTGATACCAATCTATTGGAAAATGAATCCAACTAAAGTAGGCAAAGAAGAAAATGGAGACCAAGAAAACAAGGAGACAAAATAATTTCTTTTGCATTCATATTCAAAAATTACATTAAAAAATGTTTACATATTAGAGCTATGGCTCTATATTTCCTTCATACAACAAACTGCACACCTTTCCAGAGCTTCCAGAGATAACTTGGTTGATTCTGTACAAGTTCAGGAGTTTCAGTCTGTGATAAGTTCTAGAGCTCTGTCTGTTGTCTAGATTTCAAAGTTCTGGAGCTTCTTGTGCAAAGCTCTGTGTTGTTTCTACAAACTTCTAGAGATCTATTCTCTGTTTAATATCCTCTACTATTACAGGTTCTTCTCTCTAACTATCTACTGACTAAACTGCCTCATAAACTCTGGAACATTCTTCTATTCATTCTCTTTTTTTGTCTTTTTCTTCCTTCTCCAAAAATTACCACCCATTTCAAAATGACCTACCAAAATTAATTTGTTGCCAAAATGCATTAACTAGGACAACAGATGTCAGACATGACAAAGGAGGAACGATCCCAACAGATCTCTTCTGATGGTTGTAATAAATGCAGTGGATGGCCACTCAAGATTAATATATCCCACAAGGATTTGTTAGAAAGGTTTTAGAGACATCTGAGAAAAAATGATAGGAAGGCTCTAAGCCTATTTCCAAAACCTTAGGCAATGTCCTCACTCCAAAAATGTGATAATTGTACACAAAAAGTTTTGAAAATTATTTAATCAAATTCTCGGGCACTAGGGTTAGTGAATTTTTTTGCTACCAAAATATTGAGTTTTAAGAAAACACATTTGTAATTTGAAGAACACAATCATTTTAGGAAACATAGACTATTTCTATATTTTATGAATGCCTCGAACAAAGGTTAATTTTCAAATTAAGATTTATTCAAAAATATCCTAGGAGCATTGTTAATACTATATATCTCACATTATTATAAGAATATTTGACATAAGAAACCAATATGCCATAGAGAAAACATAGAAACTCAATCACCAATAGCATTGAAAAATGTAAAACCTAGGGTAAAAGGAGGTAAGTATGATTGAGATAGTGCAAGGATTAAGTAAAGCATCTACAAATCTCATGGAATTGCTTATCTCTACTAAACAATGAAATGAGGTGAAAAACAAGAGCCATGGTCACTAGAATAATGTAAAATAAGCCTCTTGAAAATCTTCTGAAATTCTCAAGAAAATCATAATGAAAAGGCATAGCCAAGGTTCCAAGAGGAAGCTTCAAGAAATGGAGATCCCAATAAAATTTGTTGCATATCCAATACATACCTAGAATATTTTTTCTTTATTTCCTTTCTTTCTTTCCGTTTTCCTAACTTGCATGTACACCTACTTTCTATTTTATATCCATAGATCCTCCCAAAGACTTTTTACATTCCCAAGAAAACCTCTATTTTCTAAATTAAGCTCCACTAAGAAATAGGTAACTGAATGAATAAGATCTCTTGTAATCAATTAAATGATTTACTAATATAATTGACAACTCAACATTTATTTTAATTTATGAAATAATTACTTTTATCCTTAAAATAAATTATAAAAATTAATTACTAATCTAATAAATCAATTAGATATAAAGCAATTGTATATTTCTAAATTTATCTATGACTAAATATTTAATTTAGTCAAATGTTCACAAATAATTATTATCTTTACATAAAAATATCTTTCACAATTCACACACACTAAATGCATTAGATCATATGAAAACATTTTTTTATCCAATTCAAATAGAAATCAAGATGATATTATCATAAACATGCATAACTCTTGTAGGCACCTAAAATTGACCATCACCTAGTTATCCATCTTATGACACCTCCTAACCCCACCTTTGACACCTTTCAAAATCATTCATCCTAGGAGTCCCTTTTATCATTCCCCTTCAAATAGCTAATTAATTAAATCAATAATATTTATTTAATTAATTTAATCCATTTTCCCCTTAGCCAAATTAATTAAATAAATCTTATAAATATTTAATTAATTATATCCTCCCACATCACCCTTCTCCAATAATTAATTAAATAAATTTATTATTATTTGATTAATTATTAAGAGTCACATGACTAGCTAAGACCTTGTCCAGATTCATTAAACCTAGACACTTGCCACAAACAATAAATGAGAGACAAGAAAGTCAAATTGGTTTTGTATCTTAGCCCTCCATCTCATACTTGTTGTGTGGTTACAGAACACGCCCCATTTTGCCCCAGTAAAACAATGACCCAACTTTTGGGCAATATGGTAAAATTAGTCTCGGATACATGTCAGAAAGTTATTCTCTACATATTAGAACCTCAGGATCTGACCAAAATCTAAAATTAAAATTTATTGTCGAGAACCTTATCATGTGAAAGAACATAAAATTTCAAATAGGTTTGCATTTTGAAGTATCTCGAAATTCGTTGAAAAAAAGAAGTTATGTCTAGTCAAAGTCTAGTCAACGGGTCGTCAGGATATTCATATTTACATGTCATCCATATCTTAACTTAGTATCTAGACCTTCACTAATATCCAGACATCAAATTTAAGTCACTGGTAGTTTAAACGTCAAGGTAGACAGATATTACTTAATATCCCAATCATAGTAAAAATCTTGATCTTGATGAGGTCATGTCCACTCGACTTGAAGAAGAATAATGCATTTGCCCACATCATCATGATATTATGTTGTATCCTGATCTTAACTTACTATCTAGATCTAAGATAGCATCTCGACATGCACTAATATCCGAGCGTCAATCTTAAAACACTTAGCGGTTTGAACGTCAAAATGCTCTGATCACATATAATGTCCTAATCATACATAGTATTCAGATCTTAAGTTCATATCCGGACATCAAGTTTAAGAGACTTACTCAGTTGTCCATCATATGAATAACGTTAGTTTGCACCTATATCTTGATCTTATTGAGTATCTAGACCTTAACTTAGTGTCTGGATCTTTTGAGTCATCCATATCCTGATGATGTCATTCTACCTCGACGCAATATAGAGAAGGCATGTATGCTTATGTCATCACGACATAAAGCCAAAGGGATACACCACACTAGACTCAGTATCTAGATCTTAACTTAGTATTCAGATCTAAAAAAAATCTTGATCCCTCAAATGCTTATACCTTACGTAGCCAATGACATGATAACACATGTCCATATTCACATCCCTACTCACATAGTGTCATCCGGATATCCACCTCAACATATTCCCAAGAATATTCTTTAACTAGATGTTCCTCACACCTGTGCTTTTTTGCATTAAATGATGCAAATGGTTGTTGTTTTTTTAAATTTAAACGTGTGTCAATGGACACTTGGGATTATCTTATGTAATCTTCGAATTGAAACTGTCAAATCATATGGAGATCATTAATGAACCCTATATGTTCAAGGTAAAAAGGATTTTTCTCAGCCTAATCGACACAACTACACTCTGAGAGCCCTA
Organism: Cunninghamia lanceolata; assembly: GCA_027924645.1. NCBI lineage: Eukaryota > Viridiplantae > Streptophyta > Pinopsida > Cupressales > Cupressaceae > Cunninghamia > Cunninghamia lanceolata. The sequence goes on from BSBN01000596.1 coordinate 8,101,038, forward strand.
ATTTTAGTTAGTAAGAGCTTACTACAAACCAAAGTCAAGCTAGGAAGATGAAGTTACAGAGGAATCTTGCATCCAGAGCTTTTATCCTGATACCTCTACATTTGTAACAGGTGAACGAAGCATATATAGGTACGTATAATGCCCTATACTTCTGGTTATGTTTATAAAATCGTATCATAATTAATAGAAAAAATGATAACTAGAGCACATTGATAATGTTTATACGCTATGCATAGCATTCATTCAATTCATGAAGTTTATACATATTGCTAGTTTGGAATGTAAAATCATTAGTGTGCTAACCCTAGATAAATGTATAAGTTGTTATTTGAAACTGTATATTCAAATTGCAAGACAAAATGTCACACCCACACATAGACAAATGGGATGCAGAGTTCAAATAAGCCATGTTCCCTAAATCACGCAGTGTGTATAGCAAATTAGGATTCACAGAGGAGACACATTGTGGGAATACAGACATCGAAGCATTCAGAGCACGAATTGATGCACAAGAGGACGATCATGTTCTATAGAACAAGTGGTGTCTAGTTTATTTCATGCTGTTGGATTTCCATACTCTATAGAGGCCTTTGACCTATTGGCTGAAGCTACATTGCATTATGATGTTAGCATGAGGAGAATAGAAAAACAAGAGAGATTATATGTAGATTTATCTATAGATGGTATTGCAAAGGTGTTCCATTTGCCCGCCTCTTGGAACATGTATGTACTTGATTTAGGTGCATTGGCTAAAGAATTTGAGGCCAACAATACAAATTGTAGGAAAGTCATATACTAGGGATGGAGACACCCAAGTAACATAGTTAGAGTAGTTGCCAAAATGGCAGTGCACTTATACAAATTTGACTTTGATGAGGAAGTGCAATATATGATGTTCATGCTGAGGAGGATGAGCGGATTGGTGGACTATGGGGTCTTTGAGCCATGGTTGTTTAGCTTGATAAGAATGGTAATAGAATATAAACTATAAAACACAAAGGTCCAATGGGCCAAGATAATTAGTGACACCATTCATGACCAGATGGTCAAATGGAAAGAAGGCAAGGGGATGATCTTTAGGATGACATCCTACTTGTTGTATGCCCATGTGGCAAAGGATACATTCAATTGCCCACAGACCGTAGGAAGGATTAGGAAATTACCCAATGAGAAAACACCCTGGGAGCATTTTCCCCAGTTAGAGAGAAGACTCTCAATACACCATTATAAGATGGTTAATGATGCCTTTCTGATACACCTGGTCAGACTCATGAAGGGGGACTGGACAAAAAGATTCTCAGTAGGTGCTACAAAATCCATTAGTGGATATGGGTCTTGGTTCATCCAGGCTAAATCTTATTCATATATCTAGATGGAAGGTTTTAGTGGGAAACCATATATGTTACCAAGGTACCCTATGGATAAAGTGGTACTTATGGAGATGATGATGCAACAGTTGTCTACATTTGAAATGTCAAGGGTAAAAGAAGGAAAACCATATAGGAAGTTCCCTATTGATATAAACTGGTCTGTGGTGGGAGCCATAGAAAATGCAAGAAAGGTGGAGGTAGAGCTAAAAGTTTTGAATTTCAAATTGTTTCCCCTGGCCAGAGACTGTGATCCTTATTGTTGGATCAAGCAAAGATTCAACAAGAAGTATAAGCACATTGTCCACCTTGAGGATTATTGGGTAGATTGTGACAATGAACATGAATTCAGGAAAAGAGAATATCAGAGATTATCACTAGACAAAATGAGAACCATAGGGCAGCCTGAAGTGCCTCCTCAAGAGAGAAAAGATGATAATCTCATAGATCTGGAATATGAGGAGAAAAAGATATATAATGACACTATCTCTGCTCCAAATTTGGCATAAAAGGAGGAGACTTCTATTGATGTCCTCACTGCCAAAGTTATGGCTAGAACCAAGAAATGGGTTGCTCAGAAAGTACAAGAGCTTAAAAGCAAATGGGTGGCAATCACTAGTGACAAGAAAGAAAAAGAAAAGAGAGAGAAGAACAAGGATATGATGATTTCCTTGTACATAAAAGGTAGTTACTAAGGACAAAGATACTTGAACCTCGTTCATATGGAACAACAGAGGAAATCACTTCTGAGGGAGTATCCTTGGTGTATCAGCCATTGTCACCTCTTACTGGACCAGTGATTAAGGCCATTCCTATGTCTGTATCTGCATCCCAAATACCCATAACTCAATAGGAAACTACAGGAGAATAGGGGCAGAGTTTAGTTGGGACTACTACAAAGGGAGGAGATGATGGTGATGAAGATGAAAGACTTATTTCAACACTTAAAATGAAGAGGAAAGATGATGTGCTACAATGTGTCAAAGTACCTATGCAAAGTAGATATCAAAACCCTCACATGAGAGGTGCTATTTCACCACCACCAGCAACAGTATTGGTTGATCTACAGGTGAGTGTAAGTAAGGAATTACAGTATGACGTGCCTATAGAAACCATAGTGAAAGTAAAAACTGATATGGTACAAATGACCAAGAGCCACGATGAAGAAGATGAAGCTACACAAGCCCTTCCCCTAAGCTAGACAATTGATTTAACTGAGGATGATGTAGTATAGGATATCACAAATCACCCTATTAGACCTATGTTACAACACATACAATTAATGGATAAGGTCAATACAATAGGGGAGTCATATGATGAAAGAGATGAAAGGGAAGAAACCCCTAAGGTAGAAGTGCATATGGGATCCATGGATAATTTGATTGAAAATGTTACTAACCCAACTATGGTAGACTTAGCCTATGTACCTAAAGAAGGGGATAAGGAGGAAGAAGTCATCCAAACTAATCAACCTCAAGAGAAAAGTGTTCCTATGGAAGTAGAAAATAAGGGTGGTAATGTGCAAGAGCAAATGGCACAACAGAATGTCCTAATGGACAAGTCTGAACAAGACAAGGTAGTTGCATCCCCTACAGCTACAGGAGGGAAAGATGATGAGCATAAAGAATATGGCCATCAAGGTGGAGAAGAGAACAAAGGCCAAGAACCTAAATCTGATGAAATTCTAAAAGAACATGAAGATCCTACACCAGATAATTAGCCACCTCCAGAACAAAGACAAGAGGATACAAATGAAGAGGAGGATCTAGATGCTGGAAGTGAACATCAAGAAAATGTACAAGATCTAGAGGATCAAGAGAAAGAATAAGACAAGGATGCTCAGATTAAGCAAACAGATCAAAGTATATGATCACAGTCTCATGTTTTGTCTTTGATCACTTCATAGGTAAGTCAAGAGAAGGTGCTATAGGTACCATTTGATTTCAAATCCTTGTTTACAATTGATTCTTCTAAGGAAAAAAAGAGAGCTAGGATAGTCTTAGCATCAAGAAAGATCCAAAAATGGGGAAAAGGACAACCCAAGTTGCTGTGCCCATAGTAGATAAGGCCAAAGGTAAAATTAGGCTAGAAGAATATCAAAATAACTCAGATTGATTTAAGCCATATGACCGCTGAGAAAGAAGCTCAAGAACATCTTTAGAGTGTTGAAGTAGTGGGGGCTAAAATCAGGAAGCTGAAGGCAAGGAAGAAAGAGCTAAAAGAACAAAACAATCAACTACAGCAATTTATAAAAGGATTAGTTAAGCCAGACACCTTGGTATCTACCTTGCAAACTATAGAGAAGTTGACTACACTTACATTGGTAAGTGAAGAATCAATAGCCAACCTAGATATCTAGAAACATCAAGCCCACGTTATGGAGAAATGGTACTTTAGATTCATGACCTCTAGAGAGAAGTTAATAAGGATATCAATATCCAATTGGGACACATTGTCCAAACTGAAGGAAAACATTGCTTCTTTGAAAGGTGAATTCACTTAGCAGATTCACAAGTGCAACTATACAATGGCTAGACTCAAGAGAGCCAAAGGCATGACCGATAGTGAATTGTTGAAAAGAAAAGTTGTTACTAATGTAACCTTGCCACTCATGGGGACATGGATAACATAAATGGATTATGAACTTAATGTATTAAAGGCTAAAATGGATAAAGTATAAGGACATCCAAGCCAAAGTTCATGACTTGTTAGTTAAAGAATTGAGAGTAATGGAAGAGTTACTAGAGGATGCTATAGAACAAGAAGAAATGCCAAATATGGATGATGCTATACAAATGTTCAAGGATAAATTCAAAGAAATGGCTAAGGACCCCAAAGAGTTCTTCATAGAAGATGTCATGGATGAGATGGTTGAATTAAGTGTAAAAGTAAAGACATATAGTATAGAAGCATATAAAAGGACATCAATAATGGACCCATTGGATGAATAGATACAAACATTGAAATATGCCAAGATGAGAGCTACCATGATAAGCAAGTTTCAAGTAGACACATTTGTGCAGGCTTATGATAATTATAAGAGAATAGATGCAGGAATACAAACACATGAAGAGGATCCATCGGCATGAATGTATTTTCCAGCAGGATGAAGTGGAAGAGTATGGAATATTTGAGAAAGACAATTGTACCCACCAGAGGATTGCCAACTAGCAATTTGTGCCATGTGTCTTGTATGCTGACCTGGTCAAAGGATTCTGAACCATTGATGATAATAGAAAATCCTAATCGTAGGATCTTTTGTAACCGCCTCCTCTCCTTGTTCTATAAAAGAGGATGGAGTGCATTTTGTAAAACATTCAGAAGCTTAATTGAGGATTTGTTGAATTTCATGGTCCTCTCTCAAAGTTGATTGTAAATACATACTCTTTTACATACTTAATGAAGATAAAGTCCCTTTGATTACAAATAATCATAAACTTTGAGTAGTTAGTGGGTGAATTATGGACATGTTACTTTGATTTGTTGTGTCCCTTGGAGTGCATTTCATGTTGTGCATGTTGTTTTCATTCCTTTCCTTTGAAGTTAGCATCAATCACATTTAGCTGTGGAACATCTTGGTGAACATATGGTTTGATTTCCTTCTTTTCATGATAGAATGAAGAGTATATATGGATGAATGGATAAAGATTCACTTTCAATAAAAGTTAGAAAGCATTCATTCAAATTTGTTTAATTTTATTCAATCATCATCATAATTGCAAATACACAAAAAATAATGAGCAAATACAAATAAATATGCTGACATCCCATAGATAACTGAACATCTTTAGCATATTTGAGAAAAAAGCATGTTGAAATGACAAATATCATGCAAGGAAACATAAATAATGTTAGAAATCATGGAAACATATGCTTACATGGACATCATTTGAAGAAATTTATAGTGCAGAAGTAAAATCTAGTAATATGAGTGATATGTAGAAGAATTGATCAAACTTACATATATATATCTACATCATCTGGTTAAATATAGTAAGATTTAACCTTGTTTGTTAAGAAATTCAAAGAAAGAAGGTAAAATCAAGCTTATCTAAACACAAATTTCTCTGAATCAGAAACGTAAGGCCCCTAAATGGAAAACAATAACACACATCAAACTACTGAGTAACATCAGATGATTATAAACTAATCCACAGACACTTGGGATAATGAATTCTTTGAATTCATCATATCTTTCAAGATGATAACGGTTTGATTTGTACTTCTTTATCTATGTTTGTTTATGACTAACATCATGATCAACATAAATTGGCACTAAAAGGAGGGCTGACATCCTGACTCAAAGATTTGTCGCCTGGATCTTTTTTTCCTGTGCTCATACGAGGTGATATTTTCAAATTTTGTGAGAACACATCTAGCTTTGAGTGTTTGTGTAAAGTTCTTACTTATTGGGGGTTATTTGAAAGATTTGTTTGCAAATACCTTAATCTTGTGCATAAATATCACAATCTTTACAATCAATTGTTTTAAATTCCTTAATTTGAGTCAATATTTGCAATTTTTTCAAATACACCGCAAATATCCTATCCTCGAGGTCAATTAACCTAATATTTATAGTCAGTGATTTGGACTTCCAAAATTCATGTCCATATTTGCATTTCCTACAAACATCATGCAAATATCTAGTTATTTTGAACTTTTGGTCATAAATATCCACCTTACAAGAGTAAATACCCTGATCTTTGCAAAGATCTAGTCAAAATATCCATATCTAGTCATAAGTTGTGAAGCTCTGGCTCACAGACCTAATACGAGGTCTAGATCCATTAGACCTTTTGAAGAATTGCTAATTCATGGACTTAGACCTCCTACAATAGATATTCACCATAGTCCTGCTCCTAGTTCACCAACATCTCCAGTCATACCTGTTGTAACACCTCCAGTGTCTCCAATTGTGCCTCAAATACCTTAGGTACCTCCTACAACGTCTTTCTTCATAGTGGAATCACCAATAATCTTTGCAGCATATCATCCTTTGCCAAAAAATTTGGACAAAATTTGTCTGAAGTATCATCCTTATTAGGATGCGGATGATCATATTAGAACTTACAAGGAAACTTGCTTCAGAGCTCGAATAGATCATGAGGATGTCGTGTGTAGGTTATTCCCTTATTCTTTAGGAGAAGAAGCATACAATTGGTATATCAGTATAACCAGGTCTTCCATAGCCACTTGGGCTGCCTTAGAGAAAGCTTTCTTAGGAAGGTTTAAAATACCAGTAGATCTAGCCATTAGATATCATATGTTTGCTACAATCAAAAGAGTTGAGGGAGAATTGATTTCTAATTTCAATGCTAGGTTCCAGAAAATGTATTTCAAGCTAGTTGCTCCCTACAATGTAGGTGATGAGGTAGCTATATCCATATATTATTCAACCCTAGATCCTTTGACATCCATGTTCATCAGGAGGACACATCTGACAGTCACAACATTAGCAGGTACTTACAAAGAAGCCATTAAAGTCAATCAACAGTTAACACCTAGTTTTACACCTAATTCTAGATATCCCATATATCGTACACAACCACAAGTTAATGGAGTCATGATACCTCCAGCCATAATGCCTTGTCAGTTACAGGTACCTCCACTTAGTAGTATGCCTCCTCCAAATGGAAATGGCCAAATGATATCTCATCTTGGACATGTACCTTAGGATGTAGTATAAACAATAGTAGTGGTAGCTCTTTCTTCAAACCTCAACAAGAAAATGTAGTAGCCAAAGCTCAGGAGGAGAAAGAGGATATCAAGGAAATATCTACAAAATTGAGAAAATTAACTACTAAGATCACACATATGAGAAGTTAAAACTTCTATTCTCAGTCAAATTAGAATAGAGGATATCTTGATAAGGGATATGGAAATAATAATGATAGGTCTGGATATCCTAACAAGGGGTACAATAATGATAGGAACTTTAACAATAGCAATAACAATGCTGCCCCTAGACCACCTAGAACCTGAAACACCTAGCCTAACAATGGTTCATTGCCTTCACCATTGGACAATCAACCTCCTACTAAACCCAAATAGACTACTAGGGTGAATTTAGCAGAAGTTGCACTCACAAATTGGTGCAGAATGCACAATACTAATGCACATGCTAAATTAGATTGCCCTTAATTCAAAATAGCAGTGAATATTTTCCAGGCTGAAGTGTCTAATACTATAGGAGATCTTCTGTGTCCTGAAGGAAATGAAATTGTCACCTTGGGATATGAGTCTGCCCTTGTACTAGAAAGTTCTATCAGTCGTTAGCATCATCAAATGACCTCAACTCATGAAAATTACACATTAGCATGTGAAGAGTCTGCATTAGCATTTGAGTCAAACTATGTGTTCCCTTTTCAAGACAAAAATGAACTTGAGCTAGAACCTGAAGAGGTCCACACTTACCAACAACAATAACAGGGTAGACACAATTATAACCTGAGTAGTAATCCAAATAGACCGGCTGTTCCATTGACCACATCTATTCCTCCTAACAATTTTAATATCCCTCTAGATCCAAAAGATAGTAACAATCCTGGGCCTCCCAAGATGAATACTCAGTATTTCACACCTCAAAATATAGTGACAAAAACCATCAGCCAACTACATGAATTAGATAAACTTGTTACATATCTGGCAGAAGAGATGAAAAAGATAAAGATTAGCTTATCCTTGTCAAAATTACTCAAGATTCCAGTCATCATGAGAGCCTTCTTGAGATCCTTAGATGAATCCACATTAAAAGATGATAATCCTAGTCATAATCTTAATCACATCATGGCTAGAGACCTTGCACCCAAAGACAATGATGTCAAACATAAAATACAAGCCATTGTCCAACCTGCTGAAACATCACACATGAATCTATAAAGAGATAAGTCTAATTCACCTTCATTTTTACTCACATTAAGAATATTTGGCAAGAATTTACACAACTATCTAGTCGATTCAGGTGCATCAACCAATGTGATGCCACTATCCATTTACAATGCTTTAGGCTTACATCCAGTCAAATCCCTCAAGAAGGTGACACAACTTGATAAAATAGAAGTGAGTGTGCTAGGGGAGTTAACTCATATCCACATGCAGCTCGTATCAGACCCAAGGGTGTAATACTACATTGATATTCAGGTAGTAGATATCCTTGATACCTATGGGACGCTGCTTAGTAGGGATTGGTCCAAAACACTTAATGTTTACATGGCCACTGATTTTAGTCATATGTGGTTATCCTGGCAATGAATCCCTAACCAGATGAGGATAGAAGCTAAACCTAGGATGAAACACATGATAACTAAGTACAACAATACAAATGAGGTATTGTATGTAGATGTTGAACCTAGAGTTTATGCTATAAGACCTCAAACGGTTAGGATTGGAGAAGTCTTGATGAATAAAATGTATATACATGAAGACAAAAATAAAGAAGAGAGGGTGATCATTGAGTTTGATCATGGTTCCACAGATGAAGAAGTGGTGGATCACTTCATTGAGTTTGAAAAGTATCTCTCCAGAGACATGCAATAGTGCCAGCTGACTGGAACATCCTTTGAGAATATCCTGATATCTGATTAGTGCAGATTACATGACAAAGTGCATTCAAAAAATAACTATGAAGCATGTCAAGATATGATTGAATTAGAAAGAAATTGTAGTGAAATAGGATCACCACCAACCAATGTTAGCGAAATATCTGATAATGATGGTACTGATTCTTGTCTATTTTTTCTAGGTACAGAGACATATGAATAGGGCCTACATCAGGTTAATACCTACATGCTTAATTCAGAGGAGATCTTGATATGTGATGGGGATTCTCATGAAAAGGAAAATGTTGTCACTGAGGGACCGATTGCCTAATTGTGTCAGACTATGAGCTATCAAATGAGCATAGAGGGAGTCACTTGACACAATTTTAGTGGTTTCTATCCAAATAAATTTAGAGACATATTTTACAAGGGGTTCCTTTACATCATGCATTGATTGAAGGATGGTATAGAATCCATGAAGCACCACATTTAGAAACAACATGCGCCTTATGATTACATATACTGAATAAAGAAGACTAGCTATGTTCCAGTGATAAATTACATGATACTAGGGATATTCCTAAAGATGACAGAGAAGAGTTTACATCATATCCAAAAAATCAAGATGATAGTATCAAAGTGATGAAAAGCAAAGATATTCCATGCCCATAGAAAATCACCAGAGGTGATAAAGACTAAACATCAAAAACTAAAATGGATATCTAGTGGTGTAGTAGTGAGAGCAAGAAAGAAGAGAGAAGGCCCTGATAAGCCATTAACAGAAGACAAGCCATGGATTCTTAGGTTTAATGGTTTGAAATCCAAACAAGGAGTTGGGGTAGGTATTGACCTCATTGATCCATCAGGAAGGTCATTTTTAGTAGCATACATATTACAGTTCCCATGCACTAATAATGTGGTTGAGTATGAAGCCTTAATTCATGGATTGTTGTTTTCTCTCAAGAAGAAAATCAAAATTTTGCATGTCTATGGAGACTCAGAATTAGTGGTAAAACAAGTCAGGAGTATCTATGCATGTAACTATAAGAAGTTGTCAAACTACAGGCATAGAGTTTGGGACCTAATAGAAGGATTTGATTCATTCAACATCATGCATATCCCTAGAGAACAAAATCACAAAGCTGATGCACTGGCACAAGATTCTAGCACATTGGAACCTCTATCCATCTCTAGAATGAAGAGATTTTCAGTCAAATTGGTATTAGTGCTCTCCATACCTAATAATGTGACTAATTTCCAAGTATTTGACGATGACCAACATATCCTGGACTTCATTCTAAATAGGGATATATTTGAAGCACATATCCTAGATGAGAGAAACATGGAAGATCATATATGGGAAGAAGAAGAAACCATGGACCTGCCAAGCAACAAAATTTCCAAAGGCATGACTGAGCTTGAAAGAGATTTTGACTTGGACAACATGATAATAAAAAGGATCTCCCCAAGATAGATGGAGGAGAGTATTCACCTGTCAACATAGGACACATTGAAGACACAGGGAATGTCCTGATCGGTTATGTTTGTTCTAAAGAAGAGAAAGAAGGAATAACTCAGGCACTGAAATATTATATCCATGTCATCGCCTAGACCTATGATGATCTGAAAACATATGATACATCAATCATCACCCAGACTATCCCACTAAAGCCAGATGCAAAGCCATTTAGACAAAAATAGAGGCTAGTCAATGCATTGCTGGAGCCCATAATCTTTGAAGAAGTCAAAAAGTTACTGAATGCAAGGATCATATTTCCTGTCAGGCACTCAACATGGGTAGCCAATCTAGTACTAGGCAAGAAAAAGAATGGAGGAATACATCTCTGTGTAGACTTCAGGAATTTAAATAGAGCATCAGAAAAGGATAACTATCTTCTTCCCTCATTAGATGAAGTTTTAAAGATAGTGAATGGAGCTCAAATGATGTCTTTCCTAGATGGTTTCTCAGGATAGAACCAGGTGATGGTAGACAAAATAGACAGACTAAAGACATCATTCACCACCAAGTGGGAAATATTTGCTTATAGACACATGCCTTTTGGCCTAATTAATGTTGGAGCCACATTCCAACATGCAATGGACATAGCATTTAGAGGATTAGTTGGCAAGTGCATCGTAATATACATGGACGACCTAATTGTTTTCTCAAAGAAGAGAGGTGACCATATAGAAGACCTCTGAAAGGTACTTAAGAAGTGTGAATAGTTTGGTATCTCACTTAACCCAAAGAAATGTATATTTGGGGTGATCATAGGTAAGCTACTTGGTCATGTAATATCAAAAAATGGGATCACCATTGACCCCACTAGGGTTGATTCTATAATGAAGCTACAACTTCCAGGGAGTAAAAAGGAGTTAAAATCTTACTTTGGTAAGATTAACTTTGTGAGGAAGTTCATAACATGATTTGCAAAAATTGTCAAGCTACTCAATGCAATGCTTAAGAAAGATGCAAAAATTGAATGGACACTTGAAGCAAAGCCTGCATTTGAGAATATCAAAAAGACCATAGCATATGCACCTATTTTGATTAGCCCAAATTACACAAAAGAGTTTTACATTTATTTATTTTCTTCAGAGCATACCTATGCAGCGGTCCTGACACAAAGGAGTGAAGAAAAGGAAGAGAAGCCTACTGCATTTATGAGTTCTCCATTTAGGGATGTAGAGCTTAGATATATGGATGTTGAAAGGCAAGCCCTTACTTTAGTCAAAGTAGTAAAGAAATTCAGACACTATATCTTGAGAAGCAAGATAATTGTTGTTGTGCCTGATGCAATAGTCAAAATGCTCTTGATGCAGAACGAACCTAGGGTGAAGAGAGCAAAATTGATAATAGTGCTCCAAGAATATGACATGGACATAACTCCCATGAAGCTGGTTAGAGGAAAAGCCTTAAGTTAGATGATTGCTGAAATTGATCCCAACTTAGTGAGTCAACAATATGTAGTAAACATAAAAGAGGATGATGACTGGTATTTAGATATCAGACATATCCTGATCATCAGGAGATGCCCACTGAAGATGCAAGCTTCTCAAAGGAGAGCTTTAAAGATCAGATCATAGAAATACATGATCAAAGGAGGGATCCTTTTCAATAAAAATTATGAAGGAAGATACCTTAGGTGCCTAGACAAGCCAGAGGCTAATAAAGTTCTCACAGAATTACATGATAAATTTGGAACAACACATGGATCTCATCTGGCCACTACACATGCTATCTTGAGAGCCAGATACTATTGGCCAAGAATCTTTAAAGATACTACTAAACATGTCAAATGCTACCATACCTACCAGACTACTGCAAATAGAGAAAGATATGATGCCCAACCCTTGCAGCCAATTATGGAGATGTGCCAATTTGCCTAATGGGGCATGGATTTCATCGGTCCTATCAATCCTCCATCATCTTCAAGCCATAGGTATGTATTGACAATCACTGATCATTGCACCAGGTGGACTGAGGTAGTTAGGAGCAAGACCTGTACTGCAGAGGATGTGATCAAATTCTTATAGAGAAACATCATCACCAAGTATGGAGTTCCTTATGCCCTTGTGTGTGATAATGGACCAACTTTTGTATCTTTAAAATTGTCTAGTTGAGCTTTTGATTATGGGATCATTTTAAAGTTCTCTTCAAACTATTACCCCTAAGGAAATGGCTTAGTAGAGTCAACCAATAAAAAATTATTGAACATCATAAAGAAATTGCTAGAAGATAACCCCAGAGAGTGAAATACCTTACTCAAATATGCCTTGTGGGTGGATCAAACTAGAATAAAGACTGCATTAGGGAATTCCGCTTACCAGTTAGTTTATGGGGTGGATCCCATCCTCCATATTAACCTCAAAATTCCTACCCTACAATTTTCATAGGAATACTTAGGCATAGACAACAAACAAGAGGTCAAGTTACTTCAACTCATGCACCTAGAAGAGAAAAGAGATAGGGCGATTGACCTATTCACCAAGCATTAGGCTACTATCAAATGTTGGTTTGATAAGAGAGCTAAAGTAAAAGCCTTTCAAATATCAGATTTAGTCCTATCATATGACAAAGTACATGAAAGGAAAGGTGACCATGGAAAATTCAATAAACTTTGGATAGGTCCTTTTCAGATCTCTGAAATCCTAGGTGATAGTACCTATAGACTGAAAACCTTAACAGGCGAGGATGTCCCATTTCTAGTCAATGGACAGTTCCTCAAACATTATTTCAGGCCTAGAAGAGTCATGCCATGACCTTGTATCATAATGTACATTTTGTGTAGTCATTTTTACAGTTTTGGTGTTCTTTTGCTTTTGTTTTGTGTGTCATTGAGACCTTGTTTTGCTTGGGCAAAATTGGACACCTTATCACTCTTAGAAAATCACTAAAATTGTTGGAATTCAAGAAATGAACACAAGTTCATACATAGGTTGTAACTCATGTCAAGTAGATACGTATGATCAGGTCTGTGATATCATATTCATCAATACTACTTTTTCTTGTTCAAGGAGACCTTCACATGACACACCTAATAGCCTTAGGTTTGTTGAACATACCAGTGTGGTGTTAAGTGAAAAATCTAAAGGTTGCACTTTCTACCATTGCAATTCTCAACCTAAAGCAGCAAGTGATCACACCTTGCAAAATGAGCTTACATGATGATATCTTATGAATAATGATAAAAAAGAAATTGAAATAAATATATTGAATATCCAAAAGAGATAATTAGGCCATCTAATTAACTGTACCAGGGCTATGGATGCATGCTGGCAGTGGGGTTCTACTTAGGGGAATTGCAATGATAACCTTGTCGAGGCTATGGATGCTTGCTGGCAACAAGGCTCTATCTAGGTTGGCTATGAGGGATGAGCCAAATAATGTAGCTTAACATTAGTCACTAGTGTTTTCAACTCATCTTCAAGATGAGGGATATGAATCACATGCACACACCTGATCCCTTCTCAACATGTGGTTATATTGATGAACATGATATCATTTATAAAGATTAGGGTGTTTTATATTCAAATGATAAGAGTTGTAAAACTATGTCTTAGTTTGTCTTGATCTCTTGAATTGTTTGAATTTTCATTGTTTTCTTTGGTTGCAAGTTGTTGTGTGGTTACACAAGACGCCCCATTTTGCCCCAGCAAAACAAGGACCCAACTTTTCGGTGGTATGGTAAAATTAGTCTCAGATACATGTCAGAAAGTTATCCTCTGCATATTAGAACCTTAGGATCATGATCAAAATCCAAAATTTAATTTTTTTTGTCGAGAACCTTGTCATGTGAAAGAGTGTAAAATTTTAAACAGGTTTACTTTTTGATGTATCTCAAAATTCGTTGAAACAAAGAAGTTATGTCTAGTCAAAGTCCAGTCAACGGGTCATCAGGATATTCATATTTACATGTCATCTGGATCTTAAATTAGTTTCTTGACCTTCACTAATATCTGGACATCAAATTTAAGTCACCAGTAGTTTAAATGTCAAGGTGGATAGATATTACTTAATATCTGATCATAGTAAAAATCTTGATTTTGATGACGTCATGTCCACCGACTTGAACAAGAAAGATGAATTTTCCCATGTCATCAGGATATTACACTGTATCCTGATCTTAAATTACTATCTGGATATTAAGATAGCATCCTAACATGCACTAATATCCAGACGTCAATCTTAAAAGACTTAGGAGTTTCAATGTCAAAATGCTCTGATCTTATATAATTTCCTAATCATATATAGTATCCAGATCTTAAGTTCATATCCGGACGTCAAGTTTGAGAGACTTAGTTTTCTGTCATATGCATAATGTCAGTTTGTACCTATATCATGATCTTATTGAGTATCCAGACCTTGACTTAGTGTCTAGATCTTTTGAATCATCCATATCCTGATGATGTCATTCTACCTCGATGCAATATAGAGAAGGCATGCATGCTTATGTCATCAGGACATTAAGCCAAAGGGATACACACACTACTTAGTATCCAGATCTTAACTTAGTATCCATATCTAAAATAACATCCCAATCCCTCAAACTCTTATACCCTACATAGACAATGACATGATGACACGTGTCCATATTCACATCCCTACTTGCATAGTGTCATCCAGATATCTACCTCAGGATATTCCCCAAAATATTCTTTAACCAGATGTTCCTCACATCCATGCCTTTTTGCATTAAATGCTACAAATGGTTGTTGTCTTTTTAAATTTAAACACATGCCAATGGACACTTGGGGTTATCTTATGCAATCTACTAATTGAAACTATCAAATCATATGGATATCATTAATGAACCCTAAATGTTCAAGGTAGAGAGGATTTTTCTTAGCCTAATCGACACAATTACACTCTAACAACCCTAATTTTAGTTAGTAAGAGCTTATTACAAACCAGAGCTGAGATATGAAGATGAAGTTATAGAGGATTCTTGCATCTGAAGCTTTTATCCTGATACCTCTACATTTGTAATAGGTGAATGAAGCATATACAGGTATGTATAATGCCCTATACTTCTAGTTATGTTTATAAAATCATATCATAATTAATTAAAGAAATGATAACCAGAGAACAATGATAATGTTTATATGCTATGCATATCATTCATTCAATTCATGAAGTTCATACATATTGCTAGCTTGGAAGGTAAAATCATTAGTGTGCTAACCCTAGATAAATGTATAAGCTATTATTTGAAACTGTATATTCAAATTGTAGGACAAAATGTCACACCCATACATAGACAAATGGGATGTAGAGTTCAAATCATCCATATTCCCTAAGTCGCACAATGTGTATAGCAAATTGGGATTCACAAAGGAGACACATTGTGGGAATACAGACATTGAAGCATTCAGAGCATGAATTGATGCACATGAGGATGGTCATGTTCTATAGAACATAGTGGCATCTAGTTTGTTTCATTCTGGTGGATTTCCATACTCTATAGAGGCATTTGACCTATTAGCTGAAGCCACATTGCATTATGATGTTAGCACGAGGAGAATAGAAAAACAAGAGAGATTATATGCAGATTTATCTATAGATGGTATTGTAGAGATGTTCCATTTGCCCGCTTCTTAGAACTTGTATGTACCTGATTTGGGTGCATTGGCTAAAGAATTTGAGGCCAATGATAAAACTATAGGAAAGTCATATACCAAGGATGGAGACACCCAAGTAACATAGCCAGAGTAGCTACCAAAATGGTGGTGCACTTATACAAATTTGACTTTAATGAGGAAGTGCAATATATGATGTTCATACTAAGTAGGATGAGCAGATTGGTGGACTATGGGGTCTTTGACCCATGGATGTTTGGCTTCATAAGAATGGTAATAGAATATAAACTAGAAAATGTAAAGGTCCAATGGGCCAAGATAATTAGTGACACCATTCATGACCAGATGGTCAAATGGAAAGAAGGCAAGGGGATGATCTTTAGGATGACATCCTACTTGGTGTATGCCTATGCAGTGAAGGGTACATTCAATGGCCTATAGACTATAGGAAGGATTGGGAAATTACCCAATGAGAAAACACCCTGGGATAATTTTCCCCAGTTAGAGAGGAGACTCTCAATACACCATTATAAGATGGTTAATGATGCCTTTCTAATGCACTTGGTCTGACTCATGGAGGGGGACTGGACAAAAAGATTCTCAATAGGTTCTACAAAGGCCATTAGTGGATATGAGTCTTGGTTCATCCAAGCTAAATCTTATTCATATATCCAGATGGAAGGTTTTAGCGGGAAACCATATATGTTACCAAGGTACCCTACGGATAAAGTGGTATTGATGGAGATGATGAGGCTACAGTTGCCTACATTTGAGATGGGAGCATCCTTGGTTCAAGAGAAATCTTGCATTAACCAAAACATTTGTAATTCAGTTTGTTTGTAGTTTAGTTTGTTTCTTCTCATTTTCGAGTTCAATTTAGGTAGTTCAGTCAGTAGCAGTTTTTGTATTTTGTTCTGTATTCTACCACAGTTGCATTTTAGATCTTGTAGAGCTGGACTTACCATCTAGATTCATTCATCTACATCATATCTAGAATTCAGAGCATTTGGTTAAGATATCGGAAAGATATCACTATTATAAGATCAACTGATTTCTCAGAACAGAGCATCTTGATAGTCTCAGACAATCAGCTAAAGGAGAAGACTTACGGAGCATTCCTTAACTTATGGAGCCTAATGACACATCATTCAATGATCTTTGGTTTGTGGCCAACCTTCTCTAAGATCCGCACTTCATTCTATTCATTTGTAGAGGAATACTATGCATTTATGTCTGACCTATCTGTGTACACACATTACAACTCTTCCTTGGAGTTTGTGATCTTCCTTAGCCAACATGGAGGAAGCTATTGTTCCAGAGATAATATATATTGATGTAATAGATCCTTAGGAAAGAATATTTTGGATAGTTAGTGATTGATTCATAAGTTCATAGTCTGGATTTTACGCGAAGGGACTTCAAAGCTATATCTTGTGCCTATTCTGATATTCTGTAATTAGGCATGTGAGCCCTAATTGTAAGCCTGCATGTTGTTGGCCGATTTGTATTTGAATTCTATGATATATTAAATGACTTAATTTGCATTTGTTCTTTATCTTTGAGTTGTTTCCATTGGTTTTACTCTTGCTGCACAGTCTGGACAATTCATTTTGTGAACCCTCCTACCGTGACTACACTAAGTGGTATCAGAGCAAAAGTTCAAATCTTTGGGAGTGAATTGAGAAAAGTTGGTAAGGGAATTCTATAAGATCTTGTTGTGGATAGATCACCGAATTGAGGCAGGTTAATTGTGTCACAACCAATCACCGATTGTGAGGCAATTGTCACCTTCTAGCCCGATCGCTGAACTTGAGGCAGTTTGTACTTGATCCTAGAAAGAATGTTGATGAGGAGAGTTGTTGCTATTGGAACAATGGTTGGTAGAATGGATGAGATGATGGAAATGATGAAAACAATGAGAATTTGATTAGATGTTGTTGTGGAACATAGGCAAAGATGATTGACACTGAGACCTAATGTTGAAAGTGATGATGAAGAAGAATTTCAATCTGTTGAACAAATTGGCGAAACCCTAGGAGGTGATGAAGAAGAAGAATCAGATCAAATAAAGATGTTGCGAGCTATTTCAAAGATTAGAAAGAGACCTAGAGTTGATTTGCTGAACTATATTGGTAATTTGAACCCTGAAGAATTGATTGACTGGATAAATGACATCGAAGAATACTTTGAATATGAAGAAGTTGAAGATCCAAAGAAGGTGAAATTTGCAAAGACAAAGTTCAAAGGACATGCTGCTATATTGTGGAAAGAAGTTTAGTTGGATAGGAACAAAAGAAGAAAAGAGAAGATTATGAAGTGGGATAGGATGGTGACAAAATTGAAGAATCAGTTTATACCTGGTGACTATGAGTTGGAACTATTGAAAATGTTGCAGAACCTAAGACTAAAGGAGAAATCTATGAAGGAGTATTGGTGTAGGAGCACCCCTTCGAAATACAAATTAGGTCTAATTATAGTATGTTTTACTTTGTGATGTAATAAGGTCCATGCGACCAATTCTTATGTTATAAGTCAATCTGGGATTGTGTGTTGACAGTTATAGTTTGTTATGCTAGCTGTCCTCCCAGCCACTTGGAAGCTCCCAGCCGCTGGGAATCGAGTCTGTACTACTCCAGAGGAGTAGTTATTTATGCCCTAGATCAGTTTGTTTAGATATAGTTTAGTATTGTATATGAAAAATAGAGACATTGTATTTGGAGATTTGACGGAGCAGTGTTGTGTAGTGGGACTGTGAAGTCAGATATAAGTATGCATTCCTGAATTTGAATTAAAGAAGATCCCATTGGTGTTGTTTGTCTGATCTTCGATCTATCTGTGTGATCATATTTTGTTTTGCAGTTGAGATGGAATCATTCATCCATTCCACCGGTTGATTCTTTGAATCGGTGGAATGGACATGTACGTTAGTTTAGTTTGCATTCTCATTTTTCTATTTTTACATTTCATGTTTTTGGGATCAAAATATTGCATGCAGTGAGAAAACCTAGCATCCTCATGTGCTAGGGTTTAGAGGGAAGAAATATGTGTCTAGATTGCTAAGTAAGCGGATCGGGTCGAGCTTAGAGTTTTCGGTGCAAATTTGTGAAGGCATCGGCGTGAGAAGGACCATTGGGTTGAGAAAATTGCATTGAGCCAACAGGGGGCACTTTCACCGATCGGGGTGACAATTACAAAGTGTCACCGACAACAAGTATATTGGCATGAGATATGCCATCGGTGGAGAAGTTAAAGGTGTCGCTGATGGGTAAGAGTCTGGCCGATAAGCATGCAAATAAATACTCATCGGTGTGAGATGGGTATCGGGGTGAAATGTATCAGAGGTACTGATAGTCATAGTCTGGCTAACGGTGGAGCCCAACATTGGTAGTATCCAAGAGACAATAGAGATCGGCAAAAGACTCAAGGAGTTCGTCGATAGTGGAAGTCCCGCCGATAGGCGAAAAGGAGATTCTTCATCGGTAAGAGGGTGGCGATTGGTATAGAGATTTTAGAGGTGGTCGATAGAGGTTATCTTGCCAATGGGGAAGAGAATACATATTTTGATATTATATGGTCTTTATTGAAAGGTGATTAAGTTAAACCCTAGCTTTTTGTGGGTTGATGGGTATTTTACACCCTGTCATGTAAGCATCTGCTGCATGCTCTGCATCAAATTGGTATTAGAGCGAAGGAGTATCTTCTGGGAAGATAAGAAGATGGTAAGATGTTAGATGAAGAAGGAACATCAGAGATTTTGGCAAGGATGACCAACGTTGAGTTGGCAGTTCTGGTAAAGAAGCAGATTGTAGAGAGCATTGCTGTAAAGGCTCAGAATCAGGCATTGAAAGATGAGTTGGAGAAGTTGAGGGACAGAGTAGGTTCTGGTAAAGAAGAAGATAAGGAAGAAGAAGAGATCCCTAGGTGGAACGAGGAAGACATTCCTGCAGACCAGAGACCCTTGATTAATGCCCTCAAATCCATGGAGAGGAGAACCATGGATGTGAAACTGGATTTGCCAGTGTTTATAGGAAAGATGGATCCTGATTCGGTGATGGAGTGGATAGACTCCTTAAATAATTTCTTCGAGACAGAGGACATACTAGAACACCAGAGGGTAAAGATAGCCCAATCAAAAATGAAAGAGGCTGCATTAACTTGGTGGAATTTTATCCAAGATGACAGAGTACAAGAAGGAAAGCGCAGAGTTGCTACATGGAAGAAGATGATGGCTTTAGTGAAAGAAGCCTATGTTCCATTGGATTACAACATCCAATTACATAAAAGGAAACAAAATTTGAAGTAGAAGGAGCTAGATGTCAGCTCATATACAGAAGAGTTCATGAAGCTTTGTGTCAAGACAGAGGTAAAAGAGAGTGGGGAAGAAAAGGTAGCTAGATACCTTAATGGATTGAGGTTCAACATTTAGGAAGATTTGAATCTGCATAACCCAGATACAGTTCAGAAATGTTTTCAGTTGGCATCGAAAGTGGAAGAGAAGTTAAAGAGAAGACAAGAATAGAACAATAGGGGAAGAGGTCCTTCTAGAGGCAGAGGACATGGATTTGGATATCAGGGAGAATCCAGTCATGACAACAGCAAGGGAGATAACAATCAAAACCAGAGAGGAAGTTACAATCAACAAGAAAAATTTAGAGGTAGAAGACCTTTCAGAGGAAGATCTCAGGGCAGAGGATCTATCAAATGTTATAACTGTAATAAAGAAGGCCATATAGCTAGCAGATGTCTAGAAAAGGCAACAAGTTCAATGGGAGAAAGGAGAACAAATCTGATCCAAGAACCTGATAGTCAAAGTGCAACAAGCTCAAACACTTTTAAAAGTGTGAATGCTCCTGATAATTATGGATATCTAGAGAGTGGAGAATCTCTGATGATGAGGAGAACAATGACCACCATGAAGGTACCTGACAAAGAACCCCCACAAAGAAAGTCTCTTTTCAGAACTACATGCAAGGCAAGAGGTAAGGCATGTAAAGTTTTAATTGATTCTGGTTCTATAGAAAATTTTGTATCTGATGAAATGGTAACAAAGCTTATGCTTAGAAGATTGCCTCACCCATCCCCATATAAGGTCTCATGGCTTACCCAAGGTCAGCAAATAGTTGTAGAAGAGCAGGCTTGGGTAGAATTTCAGATTGGAGCATATAAAGATAAGTTGCTGTTTGATATCACCAAGATGGATGCTTGCCATCTTTTATTTGGAAGACCATGGTAGTATGACTTGAAGGCTCGCCATGATGGTGTTAGGAACACCTATACAATCACCAAAAATGGTATGGTGACAGAGTTGATCCCACGGACAGAGAAGGAGGAGAAATCAAAAGGAAAAGAGGTAAAGGTGATGCTGATGGAAGGAAAACAATTCATGAAAGAAGTAGTAGCAGAAGGTGCAGTTGCATATGCCCTAATTCCATGTCTGAAAGTGAATAAAGAACAACAACAAGAAGTCAAGAAAGAGAAGAAGCAGAGGTTCATAGAGCCAGCTATCCAAGAGCTATTGGATAAGTATAAAGGCATCATTTCTAATGGAATGCCAATATCCCTACCACCTGTAAGGGATATCAGCCATTGCATAGATCTAATCCCCGGATCTACACTTCCAAACAAAGTAGCATACAAGCTAACTCCAGAATAGAATGCAAAAGTAGCAAGACAAATTGAGGAATTGTTAGACATAGGTCTGATTGGTAAAAGTTTAAGCCCATGTGCAGTACCAGCTGTACTAGCACCAAAGAAAGAAGGCACTTGGAGGCTTTACATAGATTCCAGGGCTATTAATAAGATAACAATCTGGTATAGGTTTCCAATACCTAGGATAGAGGATTTACTTGACTGTTTGGGAGGTGCTAAGTATTTTAAAAAAATAGATTTGAAGAGTAGTTATCATTAGATTAGAATTAGGCCAGGAGATGAATGGAAAATAGCATTCAAAACCAATGAAGGGTTGTATGAGTGGAAAGTTATGCCTTTTGGTTTATCTAATGCACCTAGTACTTTTATGAGATTGATGAATGAGGTTTTGAGAGAATTCATGGGAAAGTTTGTCATAGTATATCTAGATGACATTCTGATTTTCAGCAACACAAAGGAAGAACATCTCAGACATATAGATTTAGTTCTCAAGAGGTTACACGAAGAGCAGCTGATGATAAATTTAGATAAGTGTTTGTTCATGCAGGAGGAGATCACATATTTGGGTTTTGTCATTTCACAAAGAAAGCTGCAAATGGATAAGGAGAAGGTGGGTGCCATATTGTCTTGGCCAACTCCAAGGACTATGAATGATGTCAGAAGTTTCCATGGGTTAGCAACCTTCTACAGAAAGTTTATAAGAGGGTTTAGTCATATTTGTGTGCCCATGCTTGATACTATAAAAGGAGGACAGAAGTGCAGATTTGCTTGGACTAAGGAAGTAGATGATTCCTTTGAAACATTGAAGAAGAAAGTGGCACAACAGCCAGTCCTTGCACTTCCAAATTTTAACAAAATTTTTCAGGTAGAATGTGATTCAACTCACATGGCAATTGGAGCAATACTCAGCCAAGAAGGTAGGCCAATTGGATTTTTCAGTGAGAAGCTCAATGATGCTAAAAAGAGGTATTCATCATATGATTTGGAAATGTATGCTTTAGTCCAGTCACTCAAGAAGTGGAGGCATTACTTGATGCCAAAAGAATTCATAGTATTCATAGATAATCAGGCTCTAAGTTTTATCAACAGCTAGGAAAAGTTGAACCACAGGCATATGAAATGGGTAGAAACTTTGCAAGCCTTTACTTTCACATTGAAGCATAAGAAAGGAGTCAAGAATAAGGTAGTAGATGCCTTGAGTAGGAGAGCTCTAACAGTCAACCAGATTTAGTTGGAAAGTGTTGGCATTGATTCATTGAAGACCATGTATGATGCTGATGAAGATTTTGGAGAGATATATCAGGTATGTACTTTTTTTGGAGATAAATATCATGCTAAATTCTCTGAATTTCTGATCTAGGATGGATTGTTGTTCAAAGGTGGACAGTTGTGTATTCCAAGGTGTTCTGTGAGGTTGAACATCATTAAAGAGAAACATTGTGGAGCTATGGCAGGACATTTTGGTTTGGATAAGACTCTTGATCTTGTCAGAAGACATTATTATTGGCCTAAGTTACACTCCGATGTCAAAAAATTTGTAGAAACATGTGTGATATGTCAGAAAGCAAAAGGGAGATCCACTAATGCAGATTTATATCAGCCATTACCCATTCCTTCCAGACCATGGGAAAGTATCAGTATGGATTTTGTGTTGGGTTTACCCAGAACCAGAAAGGGATATGGTAGTGTTTTTGTTGTAGTGGACAGATTCAGCAAAATGGCACATTTCTTTCCATGCAAAACCACTGCTGATGCTTCCTATATTGCAGATTTGTTTTTCAAAGAAATAGTAAGAATACATGGATTGCCATTAATCATAGTGTCAGATAGAGATGTGAAATTCATTGGTCATTTTTGGAGGACTCTTTGGAAGAAACTTGGAACAAATTTGTCTTTCTCATCTGCATATCATCCTCAAACAGGTGGACAGACTAAAGTGGTAAATCATTCCTTAGGGAATTTGCTTAGATGTTTGACAAGACAGCATGGAGACAAGTGGGATAATATCCTATCTCAGGCAGAATTTTCCTATAATGATACTGTCAATAGGAGTATAGGGAAATCACCTTTTCAAATAGTGTATGGTATGCATCCACGAGGTATTTTGGAGCTGAGAGATCTACCTACAGGAGATTTTGTTAGTGCAGATGGTGAAGCTTTTGCAGAAGCCATAAATGAGGTATATGATCAGGTCCAGAACCAACTCCACCAAACTACCCTAAAGTATAAGGAGTATGTTGATAAAAAGAAGAAATATGTACAGTTTGATGTTGGAGATTTGGTATGGGTTCATTTGAAAAAGGAAAGACTTCCTAAAGGTAAATATACCAAACTCATGCAGAAGAAGATTGGACCATGTCAGATTTTGAGAAAGCATGGACAGAATGCTTATGAGATACAACTTCCTTTTGATTTTGGTTTATCACCTATATTCAATGTATGTGATTTAACTCCATACAAGCACAATTCAGATGAAGAACAGGAACTACTACAAGATACAACAGTTGATGACATTCCAAAACATGATCCATCATAGTTGCAAAAGATTTTAGACACACGAGTGATCAAGAAGACCTGGAACAAAACATATTTGGAATATTTGGTGGCTTGGCAGGGCAAACCTGATTCCAAAGTAGTGTGGATGACTCAAGAACAGATCAACCAACATGGTTCAGACCTACATACTCTCATCTCAAGTGGACTTGAGATTTCTTCTTCTGGGGAGTATGGTACAGGAGCACCCCTTCGAAATACAAATTAGGTCTAATTATAGTATGTTTTACTTTGTGATGTAATAAGGTCCATGTGACCAATTCTTATGTTTTAAGTCAATCTGGGATTGTGTGTTGATAGTTATAGTTTGTTATGCTAGCTATCCTCCCAGCTGCTTGGAAGCTCCTAGCCACTGGGAATCGAGTCTGTACTACTCGAGATGAGTAGTTATTTATGCCCTAGATCAGTTTGTTTAGATACAGTTCAGTATTGTATATGAAAAATAGAGACATTGTATTTGGAGATTTGACGGAGCAGTGTTGTGCAGTGGGACTATGAAGTTAGATATTTGTATGCATTCCTGAATTTGAAATAAAGAAGATCCCATTGGTGTTGTTTGTTTGATCTTTTATCTATCTGTGTTATCATATTTTGTTTTGCAGTTGAGAAGGAATCATTCATCCATTCCACCGGTTGATTCTTTGAATCGGTGGAATGGACATGTACAATAGTTTAGTTTGCATTCTCATTTTTCTATTTTTACATTTCATGTTTTTTGGATCAAAATATTGCATGTAGTGAGCAAACCTAGCATCCTCATGTGCTAGGGTTTAGAGGGAAGAAATATGTGTCTAGATTGCTAAGTAAGCGGATCGGGTCGAGCTCAGAATTTTCAGTGCAAATTTGTGAAGGCATCAGCATGAGAAGGACCATCGGGTTGAGAAAATTGCATTGAGCCAATAGGGGGCACTTTCACCGATCAAGGTGACAATTACAAAGTGCCGCCGACGAAGAGTATATCGGCATGAGATATGCCATCGGTGGAGAAGTTAAAGGTGTCGCCAATGGGTAAGAGTCTGGCTGATAAGCACGCAAATGAATACTCATCGGTGTGAGATGGGTATCAGGGTGAAATGTATCGGAGGTGCTGATAGTCATAGTCTAGCCGACGGTGGAGCCCGACATTGGTAGTATCGGGGAGACAATAGAGATCGGCAAAAGACTCAAGGAGTTCGCTAATAGTGGAAGTCCCGCCGATAGGTGAAAAGGAGATTCTTCATCGGTAAGAGGGTGGCGATCGGTATAGAGATTTTAGAGGTGGCTGATAGAGGTTATCTTGCCGATGGGGAAGAGAATACATATTTTGATATTGTATGGTCTTTATTGAAAGGTGATTAAGTTAAACCCTACCTTTTTGTGGGTTGATCGGTATTTTACACCCTGTCATGTAAGCATCTGCTGCATGCTCTGCATCAAGTATACTAAAGAATTTCGTAAGATGATAAGAAGGCCATGACATAGTGAAGCAAGCAAAGAGAAAGTGGCTAGATACATTAATGGATTGAGATTGAACATTCAAGAGGAACTAAGTTTGGTAAGGTTGACATCTTTGGAGGAAGCATACCAGTTTGCCCTGAAAGTTGATGAAAAGATGAATAAGAGACATGATTAGAGGTAGAGGTAAATTTTAGAGAGGTAGAACATTTTCTAGAGGTGAGAGATCATTTTTAGAGTAGAACAGATAGGAGAACACATTCAAGAAGGAGGATAGAGATAATAATGCATACCAGAGAGATGACAAAAACTTTTACTGTAAAGGAAACCTAGTGCATATCGGAATGAAGGATACAGAAGAGAAGGAAGAGGAACTGATAGGAGAACATTCAAAGGCACTTATTTTAAGTGTGGAGGTGAACAACATCGAGCATTTGAATGTAATCAAGGGAGTACAAGCAAGAGAACTGAGAATAGTGGAAGAGCATCCTATGTGGAAGAACCTGTTGGATCATTGGGTTTAGTTGGTAAACCGAAGAAAGGAGAATCACTTGTGATGAGGAGAGCACTATTACAAGTGGAGACAAATGAGGAATCACCGCAGAGGAAAAGTTTGCTCAGAACCAGATGCAAATCAGGAGGTAAATGTTGTAGAGTTGTAATTGATAGTGGTAGTTCAAATAACCTAGTTTCATAGGAGATGGTGACTAAGCTGAAGTTGGAAAGATTGAAACACCCTAAGCCCTATCAGATAGTATGGATTTAGGATGATCATAAGGTACTGATGAGTGAACAATGTTTGGTGAAATTTCATATTGGAACTTATCAGGATGAAGTCTTGTGTGATAGTATGCATGTGGATGTATGTCATATTTTGTTGGGTAGACCTTGGCAGTATGATAGAAAAGCTATACATGATGGGAGAAATAATACATATACTATAACATCAAATGGGAAGAGAATTACCTTGATTCCTTTGGAGGACGATCCTAAGAGTGAGGTATGTGGGAATAATAGAATTTGTTTGGTAGATGGAAGAAAAATTTTGGATGGTTTGAGAAATGAGAATATGTGTTATGCTTTGATTCCTAAGAAGCCCGAAACATTGAAGAAGGAGAATGAAGAATCACAACTAGAGGAGATAATAGATTTGCTGACAGAGTATGAAGACATCATATCAGATAATGTACCTGAAGGATTTCTACCTATAAGGAGTATTAGTCATCACATGGATCTTATACTGGGAGCTAGTTTGCCTAATAAAGTAGCACATAGAATGACACTGATAGAGAATGAAGAATTAAATAGATAGTTACAAGAGTTGTTGAGGAAAGGTTTGATCAGAGAAAGTTTGAGTCCTTGTGCAGTACCTATAGTGCTAGCACCTAAGAAAGATGGAGAGTGGAGAATGTGTACTGACTCTAGAGAAATAAACAAGATCACAGTTAAGTATAGATGTCCTTTACCTAGGATAGATGATATCATGGATTGTTTGAGTGGAGCAAGATATTTCACATAGATAGATTTGAAGAGTGGATACCATTAGATTAGAATCAGAGAAGGAGATGAATGGAAGACTACTTTTAAAATAAATGAAGGATTGTATGAGTGGTTAGTGATGCCTTTTGGATTGACAAATGCACCAAGTACTTTCATAAGGTTAATGAACAAAGACTTGAAGAAATTCATGGGTAAGTTTGTTATTGTATATTTGGATGACATTTTGATTTTTAGTAAGACAAAAGAAGAACATTTGTGGCATATTAGACAAGTATTGCAGAGGTTGAGAGAAGAGAAATTGCTGATCAACATCAAGAAGTGTAGTTTCATGAAGGAAGAATTGGTATATTTAGGATTTGTGATTTCTGCAGAAGGATTGAAGATGGAGCCTAAGAAAGTAAGAGAAATTGTTGAATAGCCTACACCGGATAGCATTGGAGAAGTTAGACCATTTCATGGATTGGCTAGTTTCTACCAGAAGTTCATTAGAAATTTTAGTTCAGTTTGTAACCCTATGACAGAGACAATGAGAGGTGACAGGAAAGACTTTAAGTGGACATCAGAAGCAAATAGAAGTTTTGAGCTATTGAAGTAAAAAGTGATAGAGCAACCTATTTTGGCATTATTAGATTTCAATAAGGTATTTCAAGTTGATTGTGATGCAAGTGGGAGCGCAATTGGAGTAGTATTGACTCAAGAAGGTAGACCTATAGCATATTTTAGTGAGAAGTTGAATGATGCAAGGAGAAGATATTTAGTTTATGATCAAGAATTCTATGCCATAATTCAAGCCTTGAAAAAGTGGAGACATTATTTGTTGCCTAAGGAATTTGTGTTGTATACAGACCATCAAGCTTTGCAGTATTTGAACAGTCAAGGTAAGTTGAATCAGAGACACATGAGATGGGTAGAGTTCATACAGAGTTATACATTTGTATTGAAATATAGGAGTGGAAAATCAAACAAAGTTGTTGATGCATTGAGTAGGAGATGAAACTTGTTGACAGAGATTAAAGTTGAAGTTTTGGGATTTGATGAATTGAAGAACATTTATGAGGGAGACACTGATTTTTGCAGAACCCTGGATAGCATGTAAGGACCCTGTTGTGATAGATAGGAGTAAGTGGTTGGACTATTTCATTCAAGAAGATACATTGTTTAGACGAAATCAGTTATGCATACCTAGAAGTTCAATGAGAGATAATTTGATCAAGGAGAAACATAGTGGTGGATTGGCAGGACATTTTGGCATTGATAAAATAGTGGCATTGGTGAGTGAAAATTACTTTTGGCCTTAGATACATAAGAATCTTAGGAAGCTTGTGCAGAGTTGTAGAGTTTGTCTAGTTGCAAAAGGGAGTAGTCAGAACACTGGATTGTATAAACCTTTGACAGTATCGAAGAGACCTTGGGAAGACATATGCATGGATTTTGTGATGGGATTACCTAAAACATAGAGAGGACATGATCCTATATTTCTAGTGGTAGATAAATTTTTAAAGATGGCTCATTTCATACCTTATAAGAAGACAACTGATGCAATGCATGTAGCAGACATATTTTTCAAGGAGATTGTGACATTGCATGGATTACCTAAGAGCATAATTTTAGACAGAGATGCTAGATTCCTTGGATATTTTTGGAAGACACTTTGGAAGAAGATCAAGATAGGCTTGAAGTTTAGTTCAACATTTCATCAATAGATTGATGGATGGACATAGGTAGTGAATAGAAGTTTGGGAAACCTATTGAGATGCTTGGTTGGAGAGAAGACAAGAAGTTGGGATTCGATTCTTGCACAAGTAGAATTTGCATACAATAATTCAGTGAATAGGAGTACCAGAAGAACACCTTTTGAGGTTGTTACTAGAGTGAATCCTAGAGGAGTGATAGAGTTGAGAGACATGGGTATGAAAGAAAAGAGGAGTACAGAAGCAGAAGAATTTATAGGACACATGGAGACAGTGCATAATCAGGTTAAGAAGCATTTGGAAGATATGAATAGCAGATATAAGGAGCAAGCAGATGAGAAGAGAAGACACAAAGAATTTGTAGTAGGAGATGAAGTGATAGTATACTTGAGAAAAGAAATATTTCCAGTTGGAACATATAACAAGTTGAAGATGAAGAAGTTTAGACCTTGTAGGATACTCAAAAAGTTTGATTCAGGAAATGCATATGAAGTAGAGTTACCAGAGACATTGGGTATATCACCTATTTTCAATATTGTAGACCTATACCAGTATCATGAAATAGAGTTCAGTGACAACTTGACAGAGGACTTGAAGAAGCAGTTACCACAACAAGTATTAGAGAAAATTGAAGACATTTTGGACAATAGAGTTGGACACAACACTAGAGGAAGACAATACAAAGAATATCTTGTGAAGTGGAAAGGCAGACCAGAAGAAGATTCATCATGGATTTCTCAGGCTGAGGTGGACTGTCTTGGTTTTCCTCCAGCCCCAACAAAGTGAGGGACTCACTTTTTCAATAACCTCAGATGTCTGATGCAGGAGCATCCTTGGTTCAAGAGCAATCTTGCATCAAGAAAAACATTTGCAATTTAGTTTGTTTGTAGTTGAGTTTGTTTCTTTTCATTTTCCAGTTCAGTTTAGGCAATTTAGTCAGTAGCAGTTTCTATATTTTGGTCCGTATTCTACTTCAGTTGCATTTTAGATCTTGTGGAGCTGGGCTTAGCATCTAGATTCATTCATCTACATAATATCCACAATTTAGAGAATTTGGTTTAGATACCAGAAAGATATCACTATCAGAAGATCGACTGATTTCTCAGAACAAAGCATCCTGACAGTCTAAGATAATCAGCTAAAGGAGAAGACTTGTAGAGCATTCCTCAACTTATGGAACCTAATGACACATCATTCAATGATCTTTGGTTCGTGGCTGACCTTCCCTGAGATCCGCACTTCATTCCATTCATTTGTGGAGGAATACTATGCATTTATGTTTGACCTATCCGTGTACACATCTTACAGCTCTTCCTTGGAGTTTGTGATCTTCCTTAGCCAACGTGGAGGAATCTATTGTTCCGGAGATAATATATATTGATGTAATAGATCCTTAGGAAAGCAGATTTTGGATAGTCAGTGATTGATTCATAAGTTCATAGTTTGGATTTTGCGCAAAAGGACTTCAAAGCTATATCTTGTGCCTATTCTAATATTCTGTAATCAGGTCTGTGAGCCCCAATTGTAAGCCCACATGTTGGCAGTCGATCTGTATTTGCATTCTATGATATATTGAATGACTGAATCTGAATTTGTTCTTTATCTTTGTATTGTTTCTGTTGTGTTTACTCTTGTTGCATGGTTTGGACAATTCATTCTGTGAACCCTCCTACTGTGACTGCACCAACATTTGAAATGTCAAGGGTAAAAGAAGGAAAACCATATAAGAAGTTCCCTATTGATATAAACTGATCTATGGTGGGAGCCATAGAAAATGTAAAAAAGGTGGAGGTAGAGCTGAAAGATTTGAATTTGAAATTGCTTCCCCTGGCCAGAGACTATGATCCTTATGACCAAATTGAGCAAAGATTCAAAAAGAAGTACAAGCACACTATCCACCTTGAGGATTATTGGGTAGATTGTGACGATGAACATGAAGTCAGGAAAATAGTATATTAGATATTATCACTAGACCAGATGAGAACCATAGGGCAGCCTAAAATGCCTCCTCAAGTGAGAAAAGATGATGATAATCTTGTAGATCCAGAATATGAGGAGAAAAAGATATACAATGACACTATCTCTAATCAAGATTTGACAAAAAAGGAGGAGAATTCTATTGATGTCCTCAGTGCCAAAGTTATGGCCAGAACCAAGAAATGGGTTTCTTAGAAAGTAGAGGAGCTTAAAAGAAAAGGGGTGGCAATCACCAGTGACAAGAAAGGAAAAAGAAAAGAGAGAGAAGAACAAGGATATGATGATTTCCTTGTACATAAAAGGTAGATACTAAGGACAAAGATACTTAAACCTAGTTCATCTAGAATAGGAGAGGAAATCACTTATGAGGGAGTATCCTTGGTGTATCATCCATTGCCACCTCTTACCAGACTAGTGCTTAAGGCCATTCTTGTGTCTGTATCTGCATCCCAAATACCCATAACTCAATAAGAAACCACAGGAGAATAGGGGCAAAGTTTAGTTGGGACTGCTATAGAGGGAGGAGATGATGGTGATGAAGATGAAAGACTTATTTCAACACTCAAAAGGAAGAGGAAAGATGATGTTGTTGATAACTAAGAGGGGGGTGAATCAGTTATCTTAATTATTTCATCTTTCTGAACTTATTTAATAACTAATACAGCATCAATTCAAATAAGTAAACATAACCATGAAATGGAAATATGCATGACACAATTTTTTTGACGTGGAAACCCTGTTAGGGGAGAAAACCAAGGGGTGATTAACCCAAGATTGTATTTTCTGTTAGAAGAATAGAAATACAAAATGGCACTTGCCAATTAGGGCTCACTACCTGAGCACACTACTCACAAGAGACTCACTGTCTACAAGTTGTAAGAAGAATAATAAGATACTTGAACTGATGAGAAGCATCCACACATGTTGGAGTTCAGTTTCAGTTAGGCTCAGTAAACTGATCTACTGCACTTCATCCTTCCTCTTCTTTTGTCCTATTGTCCTTTCACATACTGGACCTTCCTTATTGCTTTCTTTCTACTCTTCTGCTTTTCTTCGCACTTGACACAACACACACACTTTCATCGAAATCCATCTGGTATATATATATCTGCACAAGGGATTTCATCCTCTTTCTAGTCGGCATCTGGAATAGTCAATATTTCCCAAACTCTAGTCTGTCGGCTGAATCCTTGCTTACCAAGTGATGCAGATCTAAAAGAAACTTACAAAAGTCATCTCTAACAAGTCAGCCAATCATGAATGATACCTTAAGAATCTTTATCACCATCAGAATCTCATCCAGAATAACTTCTGATGTTCTACCTATCAGTTCTTCCTTTGTCTGTTCTACCAAACTGGACCTCAATACTTGAATGCTTATATCTCTTTACTCTTGCATCACTGGAGGCTCAATTCCTAGAATCTATCAGTCAAGGTACTCCTCTTGACTTCCCCAAGTCCACACTTTGAAAAGATACTTCCTTTGAGAGATCTGGACCTAACTGTTGGACCTTGCCACATACTCTGTTCTTGCTTACCAGACCACAACACTCTTCAATCTAACTTCTGGTATAGGCACACCATGTCCTGTGGATGTGTGGGATGAATTTTGTTGCCATCAATGACAACAATCATGAAGCTACAATGTGTCTCTTGCCAACAATCTCCCCCTTTGGCATTGATGGCAACACTTAGTGAAAAATGACTAAGTGGTATACTATACTCCCCTTGGTTGATGCTCTCTTCTAATGTACATTTTACCGGAGCTCCCCTTTAGCTGGATTCCACATTTTTCACTGTTCCTCACTCCCCCTTTGACATCAATGGCAAAGGGTAGGGTCCGTACACAAAAATTGCCCAAAAATTCAACTATACTTAGCCGCATAAGTATATAAACAGGTTTTACTTACATATATTGTAATATGTCTGCAAAATTTGTCTTCAACTGTACAACTTCTGTCACCCAACTCTGCTTTATCCTATCCAAAATTGAGATGTGACCACTCAACAGGAATGCAAAAACTTTTGCCCTCTTGAGATCTGTCGGATCACTGGTCCAGGCTATGGTCTAGGCATCTGTTAGGACCTCATTCATGGCCTCTAATTTGGGGATAATCATCCCTCTAAGCTCACCCATCCGACTTATTATGTTCTTCCTCTCCTTTTCAAGTTTCTTGATCTCATTCATGACTACAATAGTTTGACATTCCTGGTTTACTATAGATACAGTGAAAGGATCAAAATTCTGAGAGAGGCTTAACAGTTTATCCTCTTGTTCCTTTACTTTCTTCTCAATATCCTTGGTCACTTTGGACTAGGATACACAAATTTTATAGATATCTCTACCATCTTTAAGAGCATTTTCTAATCTCTTTATCCCAATATCCATATTTCTCCTATCATTGGTTATAAGTCCTTGTAACTCTGAGAATCTTTTATCCAAAAACTCTTTCCAGACTTTCTCTTCTGTTGCTTTCTCTAAAGAATCAAAATGAGTACTAACAGAATTTACAAGAGACTTTAGATTACCAGATGTGGATGCTGTAGGATCCTTTTGGAAGGATGGCATGATTTTTTCTAGTACACCGGATGCAGTTTCTATGAGTTCGCAGTCTTCCATGTGAGACTTCAGCATTTTTTCTTTTGCCTTTGCTTGAGTGAAGGAAGCTAGCTTCATGGTTTGCACCGGAGAGAGGGAATCAAAATTGAATGGACCTTGAAGTAACTCTGGTTCATCAAATTCCATCATCTCTTTGGTCAAGAAATCCTTAATTGCTTCTGCTGTGTCTCTTGCTGGAGATAGAATTCTCTCCCCTTCTGTAGTCTTACCACTGTCATCTGTAGCTTTTTCTGTCCTTGACTCTTCTTTTCTTTCCTTTCCTTGTTCTGCTTGACTAGATTTTTCTTTTATACTTTCTTCTCCTTTAGATCCAGAGACTACCGAAGAGTCCAGATTTACTTCTCCTTGGACTTCCTCTTCTGGAGCAGAGGAATCTAAGTCCTTGCCTTTTTCTTCACCTATCTCCTTTACCTCTTCTACTACTATCTCAGTAGTTTCTTCCTTGTCGTCCATGGTAGAGGGCTCATCACTTATGTCCTCTATGATAAGAATGTTGAACCTTTTGTAGGCATTCCGAAGGATTTCTTCAGTTTCTTTATCTATTTTGTCAGTTTCTCCAAGCATAAGCTGATTCATTCTTTCTTTTATTTGGAACTCATCCTTGCAATATTTGAAAATCATATTCATTTGTTTCTGTGTGATTGAGGGATAGAGCTGAATAGCTATTTGTTCCCTGATCTCAAGGTCCTTGGCATTGGCATTGTTCTTTCTGATTTCTAGTTCTTTTTCTAGGCTCTTTGGAATTAAAGATATAATCTCAATGAATGCTTTATTGTAAATGTTAAGGTACCTGACTATGGCTTCTTGTAGGATCTTCTGATCAGCCTCACTATAGTAGTCATAAAATTCAGTCATTGGTTTCAAATTCCCATCCACAGTGACTAATTTGACTACATTATCAATGGACAGAGTGGGCCTTTCAACAAACTCTTCTGCCATCTTTTCCTTGTCTTCACTGGTAGAGGGTTCACCAGATACTTTCTTCTTTTTCCTCATTTTCCTTACCTCCTCATCTGATTCTGTCTCTTCTTCATCCTTCTAACTGATATAAGACCTTGTGGCCTTCGTCTTGGTTCTTTTCTCTTCTTTACTGGATGATTTTGCTTCTGGTTTTGATGCCTTTGACGTCTTAGTAGCTGTAGGTGTAGACCTCTTAGAGGATCTGGTCTGGGAGGGGGTTTCTACCAGATCACTTTCCTTTTTTGCTTCTTCCTTCTCTTTCTCTGCCCTTTCCATCTTTTCTCTATGTGCATCAAGTGCCTCTTTTGAGATTCCATGCCTCTTGGAAAATTCTTCTACCTCTTTTCTCACTTCTCTCTTCATCTCCGATTGTCTGAGTTCCACATGGATTTTTATACTTAATTCATCAAATGTTCCAAACCTTTCTGCCTTAGGATCCTTGGGCTAACTTAGCATGTGTTGAACATGCAGCTCTACAATTTTCTCATCAACTTCATACCCCATTGGCATGATCCACACTGTTCTTCATTCCATAGCCTCTATTAGGCACTGATTAGTTTCTACCATAAAGCACACTGTATCTTTGTACTTCTCAACCAGAGATTGGGGGATTCTTTCTCTAGCTTGCATCATACTTTGAAAGTTCTTGAAATATCCCCACAAAGCTACATTTCTTGCCTTAGCATCCCCAAGCCCATGCAGGTAGTCTCTGATTTGGATTGCAACAGGTTTGTCATTCTACCAAACCCAACCACTGGATCCGAGAAGCTCATTCATGAAGTAGAAGAATAAACATAATATCAGCCCACCATACTTGAATGAGTTTTTCTTGTCCTTTTTGATCTTTTGTAGGTTCTCCAATAGTTGGCTTAGAAGAAGTTCACAAAGATCATAGTCAACATTTTCTCTTAGCATCTGATAAGCTGTATAAACTGCAATTCCTGGTATTGAATTTTCCCTGCTAGAGTGATAAATCTTATAACCAATTATTATGGATGCAAATTTGATATCCGGATCAGTGATATCTTCAATTGTCATAGCTCTCTTATCAAATTTTGATCCGGTTGCTTCACTCACTATCTGATTCTTGACAGATTTAAGAACAGGTATCCCACCGGATGAGTGCAGACCAGTTACTGCCCCAATTGCATCCTTGGTGATCTTAAATGGTCTATTCAACCATAGAAAGTTATCATGCACTCTGCTCAACACATACCGGACCCATTCATCCTTTTCAAAATAGGGGAAATGAATGCACTATGCAAAATGCTTATCCTAGATGGCCTTGAACTGAGGTTTGAGCTCAAAAGAATCATCTATTAACTGATTGTGATAGATATCAACCAACTTAGATTCCCCAAATTCTTCAATATTTGCATGAATATAAGCCCTAACATCTTCTACATGTAGAATTCCATGCAGAATGCTTGAAAAGGCACCTAGGGGATCAAATTCTAGGGATATATATGGATGCTTCTTAAACTTAGGGCGTGGCCTATTAGAAATCTTCACCACATTCAGAGTGGCCATTTTCAAAAGATTTACAGAGAGATATTCAGCAACAAAAAATACCTTTTACGGTCCTAGGGTTTGCTGAATGAACTAGATTAATTTGCTGGATGAATCGACTTCAATGGTTGATCTTTGAAAGTTTGAGACGATTTGTTGTAGAGCTCCTTTTCTTTTCTTCTTGAGTGCAAATGTGCAAATGATGAATGAATGAACTCTTTTATTTCTAGGAAAGCCCTAATTTCATACTACAATAAATGTGTGACCTAATTCATTCTGGTTGCCTTGTTCATCTTATTCTGAGACCGATCTTTTCTAGATCACTAAGATACAATTAGAGTCATTCTTAGGGAATAATGATAATCTATCTTCCTTTCCTTAATCATTTGATCTATCCGTAGATCAAGATTCCATAGTTTAAATCATGTCAGATTTAACTGTGAAAAACCTACTTCTCACCAGATGATTGATGAACCGGATTAGTTTTCAACTTGTTCAAAATTTCTTGCGGATCTTTCATCTTTTAACCAAAGCTTATTTAGATGTCCCTTTGTGAACCCTTTAATCCACAACTCTCCCTGTGCCAGTTCTGGCACCAATTAACTAGCTGGGGGAAAATGTTTTTCTTTGTGTCTCCCCCTGAGCCAGAGCTCACCTTTTAATTTCTGGAAGGAATATCAGCACCAGATTTTGGTGCGGATCCATCCCTATGTTTTCTGTACTTCTCTTCACCCAAATCTTGTTCATCTCACTTTTAACTTCATCCACATTCACTTTTCCTTTTCCCTTGTCTTGATTCTGATTATGATGTACCGGACCTCTTTTGTCCTGATTCTTGCTTCTACAGAATTTGCAATATGACCGGATCTATTGCAATTGTGGTAAACAACATTTCTTTGCATATTTGATTGATGTCCTCTTGATCTACATTGATTAGCCATATGACCCATTCTATTGCATGCAAAGCATCTACCATTGAAAGAATTGTTCATTTGCATACTTCTGCATTCATGAGATTTGTGACCATACCTTTTGCAGTTAAAACACTATCCAGAGAAGGATATGTTAGTCTAATTCATTCTTCTTCTACACTGATTAGCTTTGTGACCAAAGTTATTGCAGTTGTGGCAGTATCCATTGAAGGATGGATATCTTTGAGCATTAGGTTGCCTAACCAGAGGTCTTCTAAGCCTGTTTCTTGGATTTTCTGATTCAAACTTCTTCTAACCGGATCCGGAGCTCTCACCTTTCTCATATCCCAAGCCATGCTTGTCATCTACCCTTTTTTGGCTTTCAAGAAGAACTTCAAGTTGAGCAGAACTTATCTTGAAATTCTCTTTGTATTCATTTGCTGTTTGAAGATCCCTTTTAAGGGAGACAATTTGATCTTCTAGTTTTTCTTATTATCTTTAGCATCTTCAAGATCAAATTCAAGATGTCTGATTATTCTATCCATCTTGTGGCAGTCTTCTGATTTCTCCTTGAGAGATTGTTTTAGATCATCTTTAGTTTTTCTTTGCTCTTCAATTTCTTTGGTAAATTTCATGACTCCTGATTCCATTTCATGTCTTACCATGATGATCTCTTTTGACAATTTTTCACATAACTTGGTTTTCTCCTTAAGATCTTCATTTGTATCATTTGTTTCACCTTGACTTGCCAATTGCTGAAGTAGTTCCTTTCTCTTTTTCATAGAGAGACTTAGTTTCCCTTTTAGTTCATTTATGAAATCATCAGCCTGTTTGAGTCTATCCTTCAATACATTGACTTCAGAATTAGATTGCTCAAGATCATCTAGGGCAGACTGAAGTTACTCCCTCATACCATACACATCCATCTCAATTCCCAGATCTTCCTCAAGCTGTTAAGCTCTGATTGGAGGAACTTGGCTCTGATACCAATTGTTGATAATTGAGAGGGGGGGTGAATCAGTTATCTTAATTATTTCATCTTTCTGAACTTACTTAATAACTAATATACCATCAATTCAAATAAGCAAACATAACCATGAAATGGAAATACACATGACATAATATTTTTGACGTGGAAACCCTGTTACGGGAGAAAACCACGGGGTGATTAACCCAAGATTGTATTCTCTATTAGAAGAATAGAAATACAAAATGGCCCTTGCCAATTAGGGCTCACTACCCGAGCGCACACTGCTCACAAGAGACTCACTGTCTACAAGTTGTAAGAAGAATAATAAGATACTTGAATTGATGAGAAGCATCCACACATGCTGGAGTTTAGTTCTGGTTAGGCTCAGTAAACTGATCTGCTACACTTCATCCTTCCTCTTCTTTTGTTCTGCTATCCTTTCACATACCGAACCTTCCTTACTACTTTCTTTATGCTCTTCTACTTTTCTTTGCACTTGACACAACACACACACTTTCATTGAAATCCATCTGGTATATATATATATCCGCACAAGGGATTTCATCCTCTTTCTAGTCAGCATTCGGAATAGTCAATATTTCCCAAACTCTAGTCAGTCGGCTGAATCCTTGCTTACCAAGTGATGTGGATCTAAAAGAAACTTACAGAAGTCATCTAACAAGTCAGCCAATCATGAATGATACCTTAAGAATCTTTATCACCATCAGCATCTCATCCAGAATAACTTCTGATGCTCTTCCTATCAGTTCTTCCTTTGTCTGTTCTACCAAACTAGACCTCAATACTTGAATGCTTATATCTCTTTACTCTTGCATCACCAGAGGCTCAATTCCTGGAATCTATCAGTCAAGGTACTCCTCTTGACTTCCCCAAGTCTGCACTTTTGAAAGATACTTCCTCTAAGAGATTCAGACCTGACTGTCAGACCTTGCCACATACTCTGTTCTTGCTTACTGGACAACACTCTTCAATCTAACTTTTGGTATAGGCACACCATGTCCTGTAGATGTGTGGGATGAACTTTGTTGCCATCAATGACAACAATCATGAAGCTACAATGTGTCTATTGCCAACAGATGTGCTATAGGGTGTCAAAGTACCTAGGCAAAGTAGATATCAAAGCTCTCACATGAGAGCTGCTATTTCACCACCACCACCAGTAGTATTGGGTGATCCATAGGTGAGTGTAAGTAAGGAATTGTAGCATGACATGCCTAAAGAAACCATAGTGAAAGTAAAAATAGAGATGGCACAAATGGTCAGGAGCCAAGATGAAGAAGATGAAGCTACAAAAGCCCTTCCCCTGAGCTAGACAATTGATTTAACTAAG
Organism: Cunninghamia lanceolata; assembly: GCA_027924645.1. Classification (NCBI taxonomy): domain Eukaryota; kingdom Viridiplantae; phylum Streptophyta; class Pinopsida; order Cupressales; family Cupressaceae; genus Cunninghamia; species Cunninghamia lanceolata. The sequence goes on from BSBN01000596.1 coordinate 8,140,148, forward strand.
GATGATGTGGAATAGGATATCACAAATCACCCTATCAAACCTATGTTACAACATATAGAAGTAATGGATAAGGTTGATACAATAGGGGAGTCACATGATGAAAGAGATGAAAGGGAAGAAACTAGTGAGGCAAAAGTGCATATGGGATCCTTGGATAATTTGATTGAAAATATTACTAACCCAGCTGTGGTAGACTTAGCCTATGTGCCTAAAGAAGGGGATAAGGAGGAAAAAGTCATCCAGACTGATCAACCTCAAGAGAAAAGTGTTCCTATGGAAGTAGACAATAAGGGTGGTAATGTGCAAGAGCAAATGGCACAACAGAATGTCCTAATGGACAAGTTTGAACAAGAAAAGGTAGTTGTATCACCTACAGCTACATAAGGGAAAGATGATGAGCATAAAGAAGATGGCCATCAAGGTGGAGAAGAGAACAAAAGCCAATAGCTTAAATCTGATGAAATTCCAAAAGAACTTGAAGATCCTATACCAGATAATCAGTTGCCTCTAGAACAAAGACAAGAGGAATCACATGAAGAGGAGGATTTGGATGCTGGAAGTGAACATCAAGAAAATGTACAAGATCTAGAGGATCAAGAGAAAGAACAAGACAAGGATACTTAGATTGAGCAACCAGATCAAGGTATAGGATCACAGTCTGATGTTTTGGCTTTGATCACTTCAAAGGTAAGTCAAGAGAAGGTACAATAGGTACCATTTGATTTCAAATCCTTGTTTACAATTGATTATGCTAAGGCAAAATAGAGAGCTAAGATAGTCTCCAGCATCAAGAAAGATAAAAAAACTAGGAAAAGGATAGCCCAAGACATTGTACCCATAGTAGATAAGGCCAAAGGTGAAATTAGGCTAGAACAATATCAAATAACTTGGATTGATTTAGGCCATATCACCACTGAGCAAGAAGCTCAAGAACATCTTCAGAGTGCTGAAGTAGTGATGGCTAAAATCAGGAAGCTCAAGGCAAGGAAGAAAGAGCTAAAAGAACAAAACAATCAACTACAACAATTTATACAAGGATTGGTTAAGATGGACACCTTGGCATCTACCCTGCAAACTACAAAGAAGCCGGTTGCACTTACATTGGTAAGTGAAGAAGAAATAGCCAACCTAGATATCCAGAGACATCAAGCCCACGTTATGGAGAAATGGTACTTTAGATTCATGACCTCTAGAGAGTAGTTAATAAGGATATCAATATCCAATTGGGACACATTGTCCAAACTGAAAGAAAGCATTGATTCTTTGAAAGGTTAATTCACTCAGTGGATTCACAAGTGAAACTATGCAATGGCTAGACTCAAGAGAGCCAAAGGCATGACAGATAGTGAATTGTTGAAAAGCAAAGTTGTTACTAATGTAACCCTACCACTCATGGGGACATGGATAACAAAAATAGATTATGAACTTAATGTATTAAAGGCTAACATGGATAAAGTAAAGGACATCCAAAGTAAAGTTCATGACTTGTTACCTAAAGAATTGAGAGAAATCGAAGAGTTACTAGAGGATGTTGTAGAAGAAGAAGAAATGCCAGATCTGGACGAAGATATACAAATGTTTAAGGATAAATTCAAAGAAATGGCCGAGGACCCCAAAGAGTTCTTCACAGAAGATGTCATGAATGAGATGGACAAATTAAGTGTAAAAGTAAAGACATATAGTAAAGAAGCATATAAAAGGACATCAATAATGAAGCCATTGGATGGATAGATATAGGCATTGAAATATGCCAAGATGAGAGCTACCACAATAAGCATGTTTCAAGTAGACACATTTGTATAGGCTTATGATAATTATAAGAGAACAAATGTAGGAATGCAAACACATGAAGAAGATCCATCGGCATGAATGTATTTTCCAACAGGATGAAGTGGAAGAGCATGGAATATTCAAGAAAGACAATTGTACCCACCAGAGGATTGCCAACTAGCAATTTGTGCCATGTGTCTTGTATGTTGACTTGGTCAAAGGAATATGAACTATTGATGATAATAGAAAATCCTAATCATAGGATCTTTTGTAACCGCCTCCTCTCCTTGTTCTATAAAAGAGGATGGAGTGCATTTTGTAAAACATTCAGAAGCTTAATTGAGGAGTTGTTGAATTTCATGGTCCTCTCTCAAAGTTGATTGTAAATACATACTCTTTTGCATACTTAATGAAGATGAAGTCCCTTTACTAATCGTAAACATTGAGTAGTCAGTGGCTGAATTATGGACATGTTACTTTGATTTTCCACATCCCTTGGAGTGCATTTCATGTTGTGCATGTTGTTTTCATTCCTTTCCTTTGAAGTTAGCATCAATCATATCTAGCTGTGGAACATCCTAGTGAACATATGGTTTGATTTCCTTCTTTTAATGATAGTATCAAGAGTATATATGGTTCAATGGCTAAAGATTCACTTACTTTCAATAAAAGTTAGAAAGCATTCATTCAAATTTGTTTAATTTAATTCAATCATCATGATAATTGCAAATACATAGAAAATAATGAGCAAATACAAAGAAATATGCTGACATCTCGTAGATAATTGAACATCTTTAGCATATTTGAGAAAATAGTATGTTGAAATGACAAAAATCATGCAAGGAAACATAAATAATGTTAGAAATCATGGAAATATATGCTTACAGGAAGATCATTTGAAAAAATTTATAGTGCAGAAGTAAAATCTAGTAATATGAGTGATATGTAGAAGAATTGATCAAACTTACATAAATATCTACATCATTTGGTTAAATACAGTAGGATTTAACCTTGTTTGTTAAGAAATTCACAAAAAGTAGGTAAAATCAAGCTTATCCAGACATTAATTTCTCTAAATTAGAAACATAAGGCCCTTGAATGGAAAACAACAACGCACAACAAACTATTGAGTAATGTCAGACGATTATGAACTAATCCACAGAGACTTGGGATCATGATTTCTTTGAATTCATTGTATCTTTCAAGATGATAAAGGTTTGATTTGTATTTCTTTATCTATGTTTGTTTATGACTAACATCGTGATCAACAATACTACATCTTCAAATCTCAACTATTCACATAAGGATATGCCCTAGAAGCCTCCATCCTTGCCCTAATGTTGTCTCATCAAATCCTAAGCATTCATTGTACCTCTTAATCCTATCCATCCATCCTATCACTCATCAATCTATCAATCAAACCTCAATCAAGCCATTATCAAGAGAGCATTGTCAAGTTGTTACCTAAAATTTAATCCTGGAAAAATTTTAAATTTTGCCCTCTTGATTCACTTATGAAGTCATCCATTTTGTATACTCATAAAATGCCATTGTTGTCCACTATTCTTTTCAATTTCACATCTTTATTTTGAAAGGGGTAGTTGAAGGAGGTGTTATTATTCAACTTACTCCACATCCTCCTGAAAATTTCTTGCATATCTTCATTGATGCAAATATACACTTTTTCAATGCCCACTGGCCACTTGCAATTTCTATGTGCATAATTGTTCATAATGAACTCATCTTTATACATGTCAAGTGTGGAATTTTGGTAAAAGTTTATTCTCTTAGTTCAATTCTTTCTCTTGACTAGAATGACAAAGTCACAAAAAAAAATTGGATTCGCTTGAATATATTGGAAACAATTTTAAAGGACCCAAATACATCCCTATGGAGGATAAGAAAAAGAAGGCTAGAAATGGAAGAGCTATTTTTCTCAGCATTTTTTGTCATTGCAACCTAATATCTTCTCAAGAATCTTGGAAAGGATTAAAAGCATAATGGTAGCCAAAAATTTGTAAGATATTACAGTTGGAATGCTTAATGGACAAGATCCTCGTCAAATATTATGGTTGAGGATCCACCTTGGTGAACAAGCACACAAAAATAAATAAATGTGGAAGATTCCATATAGACTGAATGCCACAATAAGTCATGGCTAATAAAGCTAGAGGTAGGAAAATTGGTTGTTGTTGAGAACCTATAAAAGAGTTTGAGCTATGAAAAAGCCTCAAAATTCTTGTCTTCTATTTAGTGTGGGTTTTCTACTATAACCAGAGATACTGATATTGGTCCTTGTATTGAAATCATGATTTATTGAAGAAAGAAAATGAAATCAGTAATATAATTGCATAAGAGGATATAAGCATGGTTTCAGTCCTTTATTGGATACAAAATTGCACCACTATGCTCTTGACATGTGTGCAACACCTAGATTGAAAATATTTCAACTACTAGAGATGATTTACAAACTACTTAAGTTTAGAAATGTTATGCTTGAGGAGGCCATGAGTTGTCACAAAATACCACAAATAGACATTTTCTCATAACTTGCAAAGATTGTGGGATTTTTACCAAATGAATTCATTTAAAAAGTTTTAGGAACTTTCGAAGAAAATACTACCAGGAAGTGTAATGCCAGTCTCTGCATTTTTGTATCGCACTCTTGCAACAAAATAAAAATAACATAATTGTTTATGCCAAGTATCGATAGAGCATGCAATATTTTCATAAAGAGTGCAATTTCTGTATAAAACAGAGTTGTTGACGAGGCTGGAAACTTTCAAGTAGTGCAATCGACTAGTATAACGCCTAACACGTCTTCTTCCTTTACCAACATATTCCTTGTTCTTTTTACCAAAATGGGAGTGTTGAAGAGGGATGTTTTGTCAGACATTATAGATGAAGAGCTCGTGGCTTGAATAAGAGAAAGAGATATCATTATGAAATTAAAAAGAAACATTATCTTTGAATGTTATGATAGCTAGACAAAATGCAGATTTTATTCATTCAAAGGGTTTTAGAAATTTTGGATTGCCACAAAATGGATTTGTTGAAAAAGCTTGAAGCTTTCAAGCAGATGTAACTACCAATTGTAATGCCATCTTCCTCAATATTCACCATCGACTTCTCTGCCTGTGCCAAAATTACAGTATGGATTGTTGGAAGAATTTAATCTTCCATCAAATAATTAAATGCACCCTACCCCTGCGTCAGACCTGGGGATCTCCCAAATTAGCCCCAGCAACCGTTTGCTACTGCCAACATTCATTCTGGTAGGTGAGTTTGAATTTCAAATGAGTTGAGCGTCAGTTTTCTGGCAAGGAAGGAATGAGACAAAAGAGAGGGAAAGTTAGTTGATAGTAGAATAGAGAATGCAAGTGAGAACCTACAGTAGCAGAAGGAATTTGAAGGAGGAGAATAACAGAGAATGGATGAGAGAAGATAGCAGAAGGGAATGTTGTAGTAGCAACAGTAATCTACAGGCAGCTACAGAGTTTCTAGACAGTAGCTCCAGATTTGATTTAGTGTATAGCTCCAGAGATTGGGGAAAAATAGAAAAATAGAGTAGCAGCTCTGCATAAATTTTGTAAGAGGTTTTTAATGTAATCTTGAAAGAGGAAAATATAAAATATATATATTGTTGTCCTTGTGCCTTGTCTCTCTGTCTCTGTGTATATTTGTTCTTGCTATGTAGAAATTTATTTTTGGACTTCAGTCTGCCTCCCCTGCTCCCTTGCCAACAAGTGGTATCAGAGCCCTATTTTTCTGGGTAGTTAGATTCAAGTGGGTGTTTCATATAAGCCCTAGTTTGTCTAGGCATTTTCAGCCTTCTCAGATTTGAGAAGCATGGCAGGTGGGGAAAGCAAAGGATGGTAGCAGGCACCTACATTTGATGGGCAGAACTATGACATCTAGGCTAAGAAGATGAAGACTATTCTGGTTGCTAATGACCTATGGGATTTGGTCACCAATGGGTTCATAGACATCATAGACCTAACAGCCTATACAGCCCTAACTAATGCTCAAAGAAACCAGTTGAAGGAAACAAGAATGAAGGATGCAAAAGCCCTCAATCTAATGGAGGCAACCTTGATAGAGGCTATTTTCCCCCGCATTGCAGCAACAAACTACTCAAAATAGGCATGGGAAATATTGTAGAACAGCTATAAAGGAACTGAAAAAGTGAGATCAGTCAAGCTTCAACTATTTAGAAGAGATTTTGAGACCTTACAGATGAAGGAGAGTGAGTCTATTTTAGACTTTCACACTAGAGTTTCTACCATGCTAAATCAGCTAAGGATAAATGGAGAAACCATGGATGATCAAAGGATTGTTGAAAAAATCCTAAGGAGTATACCTTCTAGATTTTATCCTATTGTCATAACCATTGAGGAGACCAAGGATCTGTCCAAGATGATAGTGGATGAGTTGATGGTCTCTCTACAAAGCCATGAGTAGCGGTTGAATAGATTCGTTCCTTCCCTTGAGCAAGCCTTCAAGGCTCAAACCAATGCAAGAGGTAGGGGAAGAGGAAGAAATAGTAGAGGTAAAGGTCAAAGAGGTAGAGGAAGAAGCAACTCCAAAAGAGGAGTTTCAAATAGCCAAAAAGAGGCAAGTAGCTCACAGCCAAGCTATCAAGAAAAGAAGAAGAACAGCAGTTCTAATCAAAGGTATGACAAAAGCAATGTTCAATGCTATTACTGTCATAAGTTTGGTCATTATGCTAGTGAGTGTAGAAAGAAACAATGTGATCATGGAGGCCAAAATGCTAATGTAGCAAATGAGAACAAGATTAGAAATGAAAAACAGTCAAATGTTTTTATTGTTTGCAACCTTGCTGAAAGGAGTGGTGATGAAGTATGGTATCTAGACAGTGGTTGTAGCAACCACATGAGTGGAAATAAAAACTTCTTTACCTCCATAGATAGCAGCATCAAGACTGAAATTAAAATGAGAAACAATGAGCAAGTTCCCTCCATGGGAAAAGGTACAATCAACATTCAGTCCAAGAATGGTGAAAGGAGGAAGATCCAGGATGTATATTATACCCCTGGCATAAAACATAACCTATTGAGCATTGGATAGATGGTCCAAAATGGTTATAAAATCCTGAGGGAAAATGGAGAGTGCACAATATTTGACAAAGGAGGCAGTAAGAAAGTCATTGCAGTAGTGCAGATGACGAGGAACAAAATATTTCCTCTTAGGATACACATAGAGTCTTCAGCGCCATCTTTGGTGCTATCTCTGGCGCAGTTTCTAGCACTATCTCCAGCACTCACAGCAGTGGGACAATAATCAGCCTTTAGGATAGTCATCAAAGACCCATCTAGATTGGTGGCATTTGAGGTATGGGCACTTAAGTTTTTCTGGTTTGAATTTATTGTCCAAGAAAGGCATGGTTAGAGGGCTGCCAAACATTGTAGAGCCTGATGGAAAATGTGAAGTCTGCATTTTAGGAAAGCAGCATAGACAACCCTTTCAATCAGGGTATTCTAGGAGGGTAAGAGCACCATTGGAGTTGGTACATTTAGATTTATGTGGCCCTATGAAGACTCCCACACTAGGTGGGAATGTATATTTCATGACCTTCATAGATGATTACAACAGAAAAATCTAGGTTTATTTTATGAAGAATAAATCTAAAGCATTTGTGAAGTTTAAGGAGTTTAAGGCCTTAGTTGAGAAGCAAAGTGGCCACTATATCAAAGCCCTAAGAACAGATAGAGGAGGAGAGTATATCTCTAAGGAATTTCTAAATTTCTGCAGGAATGAAGGCATACATAAATAGTTCACAACAAGGTATACTCCACAGCAAAATGGAGTTGCTGAAAGGAAAAATAGAACCATTCAAGAGATGGCAGCAAGCATGCTGAAGGAAAAAGGACTATCACATGTTTATTGGGGTGAAGCTATAGCAACAACAGTTTACCTATTGAATAGGTGTCCTACAAAGGCCGTTCGTGATAGGATTCCACAAGAGGTGTGGACAAATAGCAAATGGAGTGTTGAACACCTAAGAATATTTGGGTGTGTGGCATATGCATTCGTGCCTAAAGAGAAGAGGCAAAAATTTGATGATAGAGGTGAAAAATGTATCTTCACAGGCTATAGTGAAGAGTCAAAAGCCTATAGACTATATAATCCCATCACCAAAAAGGTTGTGATCAGTAGGGATGTTGAGTTCATTGAGAATGAAGCATGGGATGGAATGGTGGATAGCACCATGGGTATTTCAGTTACAATACCCCTTGAAGATGAAGAAGCTCTGGAGATCAGCAGCTCCGGAGGTCAGCAACTCTGGAGGTCTACAACTCCAGAGATCTGCAACTCCAGAGTTCTGCAACACAGCAGCTCTGAAGATCAGTAGTACAGTAGCTTCGAAGGTCAAAATAGTAGCAGCTCTAGAGGTTACTCAGAGCCCACACTCATATCATTGATGCCACAGAGGATAAGGAGTGTGAAAGAGATTTATGACAACACAAGGTATGCTGATGATGATGAGAATTTGAATTTTGCATTATTTTCCTGTAGTGATCCAATCTACCTTGAAGAAGCTGTGAAAGAAGAGAAATGGTGTAAGGCCATGGATGAAGAGTTGGTAAGTGAGACATAAGGCAAGGCTAGTTGTCAAAGGGTACAAACAACAACCTGGAAGAGATTATGATGAGACATATGCTCCAGTTGTAAGGCTAGAAATAGTTAAGGTAGTCATAGCAATAGCAGCCCAACACAAGTGGAAGGTGTTTCAAATGGATGTAAAGTTAGCCTTTTTGAACGAAGTGCTAAAAGAGGAAGTGTATGTGGAGCAGCCACCTGGCTATGAAGTCACAGGGCAAGAGGAAAAAGTATATAGGCTCTAGAAAGCCCTCTATGGGCTGAAACAAGCACCTAGGGCATGGTATAGTGTTGGTCCTGATGTTAGTCATTCGCAAACATAGAATAAAAGTTACACAACCTTTACTCATCTTGAAAGATACGATGAATTCAAAGAATTCATGATCCCAAGTCTCCGTTGATTAGGTCTTAATCTACTGACGTTACTCAGTGGTTGATGTGTGTTGCTATTTTCCATTCAGGGGCCTTACGTGTTTCTGCAAAGTTCATCATCATTATCTTCAAATATCCTGCTCTGGATGTTTGCTCTGCATAAGTCTCCAACAATTCTACCTCTGCACTATGAATTTAGTCAAATAATGTGCCTACAGGCTGATATTTGCATGATTTCTATCATTATTTATGATTCTTTGCATGATATTTTCAATACTGCATGCATTTAACACAAATATGCTAATGATTTTCAGTTACCTACGGGATTTCAGCATATTTCACTGTTTCTGCTTGTTATTTATCATGATTTGCAGTTATGGTGATGAATTTATGAAATTAAAAGAAGAAAAAGGGTTAAAGAATGAGATTCCCAAAACTACTGGACTTAGATCACTGATTCACATACAAGCTCCCATACATGCAATGAAAAGAAGGAAAACTAGAATCATACTTCACCAGGACATTCCACAAATCTGCATGATCTAGTGCAAATCTTCAAAGGAAAAGTTGACAACAACATGTAATGAAATGAAAGTGCTTCCAGTTGAACACAGCATTCACCAGTACATATCCAGAAATCAACAGAAAGATTACGTAAAATTTACAATTAGGATGTAATCTGGAACTTCATATCCATTCAGTATGCTCAAGAACAGGTACATTTACAGTGATCTGAAGAAAGAATCTTGACATTTCAACAATTCTATCCTCACTAGTCTCAGTAATCCGATCTCTTAATTGATTCTACAGTAATTGACTTTTTGTGCCAGATGCGTCTGTGTATTCTAATGTATTCCTCCTCTTATTTTGACAAGCTTTGGCCCTTATATAGAACAACTGCCAAAAAACGGTTACAATGATCCAAGGATCAGGATCCTCTCATAATAACGAACGGTCCAAATGAAAAGCACATGCTTCGCCAGTTAGCAAATGTACAGCTGGCACAGAATATTCCAGCATCTTCAACTTGATTCAGTCTCCAGCTGGCGAATAGCATATTTGACAACATCCTCCTCACTTCTGGTTCATGTTGCCTCCATGTGCAACTTTGTAATGCTCAGCTCCAGCAGCAGCTCTAACAGCATCATGATTTCAATGCTCAGCTTCAGCAGCAGCATAATGACTTCCTGCAAATAAACAGACAAACATTAAGTTCATCATCATGTGGATAAACAACAGGAAGTAAACATTTTATTAAACATACCTCCCAATGTGCAGCTACAGGCAATCAGGCTTTACCTGTGGAAAATATGCACTAAATGCATAAACAGCATAAAACAACCAGGTCAACCCTCGTTGACCAAAAATCAAGCAGTCGGGCTTTTAAATTTCTATCGCTTCATGTTTTCCCGCCCATTTCCATGTGTATCGGGTTCAAATATGATCAGGTATCTCAAAATATACAAGGAAATAACCACTCTTAACAAATTACCTCACATCTGGTCTTGCATGCTCTGTTTGAATGTTTCGGGTCATCATCATATTCGCGTCGGTGTGACCACATATGATCAGGGTGACAAATTTAGACTCGGTCGATGGCAACAGTTATACCTACGTCAAAAAATCGTGATGATGCCCAACTCTATGTCTTCTATCTAGCTGCAGGATATCACGAAATATGATGCTCCTCCTTTCTGAATGCTCTGATGAAAAGCACATCAGGATGTTTCGTTTCTGCATATTCGGGAAAGAAAGACATCGTCATCATCATCATGATGAAGACAAACAGGAGGATGTGGAATATGATCCTAGTGACGTCATCGTCATCATCAGGCTTCAATAAAATGCAAAGGGATGACGTCACCGTCATGTTTCGTTAAGATCAGGGGATAAATGTGATATCGGGTCACCTTAGGAAGATGATCGGGATGATGAATGCAGTATGACCCCTTCGCGTCCAAAGTAACCCTCTCTCGAAAGATCAGGATGATGATAATCATCATCATCATATTCGCACTAGGTGATTTAAAATATGATCCTGCTGAATGTCCAGATGACGTCATCAGGATATCCGGGGCTTTTGTTAATCTTATAACATGACGTCATCGTCATCATCATATTGGCGAACAGGATCATGCCTTAGAAAATATCCTGCCGAAGGAGAAAGGTGATGGTGACGTCATCCTGATATTTGCTTCTTCGTTTATCAGGTCGGGATGACGTCATCAGGATATTTCCAAAAGGTTATACTTCTCGGCAGGAGGATATTGCGAAATGTCGGGTAGACAAACAAGATCATGATGATCTTGACATCATGACTCGGGAATTGGAATATCACCCTCCGCTCTGAAAGATAAGGTGATCATCATGATCACGCAAAAAGGAGATCAGGAGGATATTACGAAATGTGATCCTGCCATAAAAAATATCCTGATGATGGTGATCACCAGGACTTTGACGTGCGCATGCGAATTATGCAGATCGCAGATTTTCTAAGTAGGGTGATATTATAATATCAGCATGATATTATAATATCCGGTGATGTTAGAATATCATGATGCTCGCGATGTTTCCAAGGTTGCTTGACGGGTAAAACACACTACGACCTAAGATTGACGTCCGGATGTTTCGGGACCTCAGGATATTATCGGGGGGCTTCAAATATGATGATGATGTTCTTCATACAGCAATTATCAGGTTTGACCAAAACTTTGACTGTGCATAACTCCCTCATATGGATGAATTTTCAAGTGATGTAAAAGGCAAACCTGCATGAAATTTCAAGCTCTTTCTAACCATGAGGTCATAGAAACAAAATATGAACTTTGACAAACTAACCTCATGATGATGACCTACCTTATTTCTAACCTTCATGATGATGATGCATCTGACCTATTTTTACCAAACCGCCAGAAAGCAGACAACACAAACCAGAACAAAAGTTGGGTCCCTGTTTTGCCAAGTCAAAATGGGGCGTGTTGTGTAACCACACAACATATAGTAGAATAGACTCATATTTAGTGAGTAATGGCTTTAGAAAAAGCAGCAGTGAGCCCACTCTTTACATCAAAGCAGCTGAAGGTAATATTTTGATTGTTGTTTTGCATGTAGATGATCTGATTTTTATTGGCAATAGTGATCTTTTTATTACTAATTTCAAAGAGGTAATGAAGAATGAGTTTGAGATGACAGACTTAGGTCTGCTAAAGTATTTTCTTGGTATTGAGGTCAAACAAATAGAGCATGGCATATTTATTTCGCAAACTAACTATGCCAAATAGATTGTGAAGAGATTTAAAATGGAGAATAGTAAACATGCCCCTACACCAATAGTCACAGGTCTGAAATTGAGTAAAGAGGACAGCAACAAGGAAGTAAACCCAACCCTCTATAAGAGCATGGTTGGAAGCCTCATGTACTTGACAACCACTAGGCCTGATTTGATGTATGGTGTAAGCCTGATTTCTAGGTTCATGGATAAGCCTAAGGACACACATTGGTAAGCAGGAAAGAGGATCCTGAGATATGTGAATGGCACAATAGGTTATGGCATTTTGTATGATGTTTCTAATGAGTTTATGTTGGTTGGTTTCACAGATAGTGATTGGGCAGGAAATGTAGATGACCGGAAGAGCACATTCGGCTATGTATTTCACATGGGTTCAGGCGTGATATCATGGGCTTCCAAGAAGTAGCCCATTGTCTCTCTCTCTATAGTAGAAGCTGAGTATATTGCAGCAAATGCAGTAGCTTGTCAGGCTATTTGGTTGAGAAGAATCCTTGCAGACTTGAATGAGCAGCAAGAAGATGGTACAACCATTCATTGTGACAATGTTTCTTCAATAGCCCTAACAAAGAATCCAGTCTTCCATGGATGAAGCAAGCACATTAAGATCCGTTATCATTTCATAAGGGAGTTGGTAGAATGAGGAGAGATCAAGTTACAATATTATAGGTCTAAGCAGCAACTCGCTGATATTTTTACAAAGACATTACCAAAAGATTCTTTTGAATGCCTAAGAGATAGGCTAGGCATTGTCGACAACTCTGGAGGTGTGCAGCCCCGAAAAGAGGACAGCTCCGAATGTTCAAATCCAGATAGACATCAGCAGAGCTCTAGAGGTTCAACCCTGGAAGGTGTGTGCAGCTCTGGAGATGCTCCGGAGATGCAGAAATAGAACTCTAGAGATGCTCTGGAGATGCAGAAATAGAACTCTGGAGATGCAGGGAGTCAGCTCCAGAGATGTAGACAGAGTGCTCCGAAGATGCAGAAAAGAGCTCAGATGTGATCCAGAATGGCAGAAACAGCCCTGGAGATCTACTCCAGAAAGGCAAATGCAAAGGTATAACTCCAGAGTTCAGTTCCAGAAAGAAAATTGTTGAATGATATCTAACTTCAGATTAAGGGGGAGTGTTGGAAGAATTTAATCTTCCGTCAGATAATTAAATGCACCCTGCCCCCGCGTCAGACCTGGGGATCTCCCAAATCAGCCCTAGCAACCATTTGCTCTTGCCAGCATTCATTCTGGTAGGTGAGTTTGAATTTCAAATGAGTTGAGCACCAATTTTCTAGCAAGGAAGGAATGAGACAAAAGAGAGGGAAAGTTAGTTGATAGTAGAATAGAGAATGTAAGTGAGAACCTACAGCAGTAGAATGAATTTGAAGGAGGAGAATAACAGAGAGCAACAAAGAGAAGATAGCAGAAGGGAATGTTGTAGCAGCAACAGTAATCTATAGGCAGCTACGAAGTTTCTGGATAGCAACTCTAGATTTGATTTTGTGTACAGCTCCAAAGATTGGGGCAAAACAAAAAAATAGAGCAGTAGCTCTGCATAAATTTTGTAAGAGGTTTTGAATGTAATCTTGAAAGAGAAAAATATAAATATATATATTGTTGTCCTTGTGCGTTGTCTCTCTATCTCTGTGTATGTTTGTTCTTGCTGTGTAGAAATTTATTTTTGGACTTCAGTCTACCTCCTCTACTCCCCTGCCAATAGGATAAGCATCTTTTCTACACATGCCATAATGGGAGAATCTAACATGATATTTTTGTTAGGTATTATAGTTGGAAGTGATTTGATAGACATGCATAGAAAATCTAGATGCATAGACAAGGCTATGACTTGTTGAAAATTAGATATATCCTTTAACAAAATGCAAAATGGTGGGACATGCATAGAATGGATTTGTTAGTAAAGTTTTAGAAATATTCAAGTAAATGCAATTGGCAGGTTTTGTCAAAACTAGAGAGACATGTAAAATCATTATAGTAGAAAAGGTCAATGATGTTTTCATGGCACCTTCAGATCTGTTATATTTTGTGGTAACTTAAGAGATGAAGGCAAAATAAGAGCATTGCTAGGGATGGTCAGATGCGGTCATCTAGATGTTCTTGCACAAGTTGCTCTTGGCATTGCAAACTTTGCAAAGTGTGAGTCTCGAGCATATACACAAGGAATGAAAGCTGGAAGGTCTCTTTTAAGTGATGATGGGACACTACCTTGTATTGTACAAAATGCAAACAATGAAGCTTCTCTTATTAGACATCATGTTGAGTTTGCACTCTGCTACTTGGCACAACATGAAGTTAATGCTAAGGATATGATTGCAAGAGGAGCATTATTGGAGCTTGTTCGCATTTCAAGAGATTTCTCAAGAGAGGACATTCACAATCTTTCCCAAAGGGCACTTATTTCTAGCCCTATTTTCAAAACCAAGTTGCATCGACTGCATATGGCATGTTGAATGATTTGTTTCTTAGCTTGCCCTTCATTTGTCATTGGCTATGTATATTTGGGTTGTGGAGAAAACCCATATATGATGTTTTGTATTATTTCTCTGATTCGGTTGGGTTTGTTCACAAGTTAGTGGTGTGCATGTTTAATAGCAATTGAGCCCTTGTCTATAATTTCTTGATCAGGTTGCGGATAGAATGGTGTAAGTGTGCCTTCAGAGAAGGTTTTGGAGGTTTTCATTTTCTTCAAATGAGTTGAAGAAAACTGTAATGGTAGATGAAAGAATCCAATATGGCATACTACTTGGAGCCCCTAGCTAGTGGACCCAATTATGGATTTTTGTTGCATTTGGGAGACATTTCAACTTATTCGGCAATGGATGAAGACCATCTAACAAAATCAATGGGTTCTACAAAAGAGGATCTCTCATCACATTCTACTAATTGGAAAACTAGTTTATCTTATCTACAAAGAATTTCTCCAGCATAAAGGATTTCCATTCAATACTCAAGGTCTTCTCTTGTTAAGACTTCAAAAAGTGGTCAAACAGCAACTGTATTCAAAAGCTCTACAACTAGCTTGCACATGATTCATTCAACATGTCAAACATTAGACTCTCTAACTTCTGATGCCACCATATGTCACATGACTCTAAAAATGAGTAGTTGAGAGTGTTGCCTTTCAGATATTGTGCATTGCATTGCAAGGAATATCAGCTTATGGAGAAAATTAAAAGAAAAGGAAGACCTCTGAATCAAGCCCAATGGAACTCCTTAATATCTGAAATGTTGAAGATATGGGGTTGTGATTGCTGATCCTTTGAAAGTTATGTTGCTTTGTGGAGCTGATCTACTTGAATGTTTCACTATTCCAAAATTTTAGATACCTAATTAGGTAATTGCTATTTATTGAAATCATTGTGTCATCTACATATCCAGAGAAGGAAAGAATGTTGAGAAACTCATCTTTGAGAATTATATTTTGTTTGAAAACAAGAGGAATA
This sequence comes from Cunninghamia lanceolata, assembly GCA_027924645.1. Taxonomy (NCBI): domain Eukaryota; kingdom Viridiplantae; phylum Streptophyta; class Pinopsida; order Cupressales; family Cupressaceae; genus Cunninghamia; species Cunninghamia lanceolata. Next base: position 8,155,650 of record BSBN01000596.1, read on the forward strand.
TTGTTGTAGTGGATGAGGTGGTATCAAATAATATCAACTCCACAAAAGTTGACAAGACTTAGGCAAATCATGGTTGATTATTGAAGAGGCCCTAGAGGGAGAAACTGAATGTGAAGATGTAGCCTTTTGTGACTCTTCAACTTTCTTTACTTTTGTCCTTTTATGAAGAGAAGAATGGTGTTTTAGGCTGACATCGAATGGATTTTGAGCTTTCATTCAATGGGGTCTTTATAAACTGATTGGAAGTCATTGTAGGGGATCTTTTTGGTTGCTTAGGTAATTGGGATTACTTTGTAAAGGGGTGACTGGAGACTTTGAGCTTAGGTTCTATTTTTAATAGTAATGTTTAGTATGGGTGTTCTTAGGTTCATCTAATCTTGTTAGTAGCTAATTGCTCTTATGTTCAATTACTTACCTTTGTCTTTATTGATTCCCTTCTTGCTCTTAGCATTCAAGTATTTTTGGATGACTTTGTGCTTCTGTTATTAGTGTTTTTCTTTCTTCCTTTTGGGAATTTGTCTTGTGTTGCCTATGCTCATAGGTAGATTTCTTCTCTTTTCTTATCATCTCTCTCTTTCTCTCTTTTTGCTACCTTTTTGTACTTTTTGGTTAAAAGTACTCAAAACCCCCATCATACAAGGGAGCTACCCTCTCAAATGCAAAGGAGAATTATTGAGCTCACAACAATTTCTCCATTTCTTAGCCCTTTTTGTTGCTGCCTATTGGGCAAGTCAGGTTGTTTATACAGTGACAAAATTGTATGCTAACACAAGTAAATTTATATTATTTCTATGAGTAACCAACATAAAAAAATAGTTTATCATTATCATATCATTATCAAGAGCAATGCCATTGGAGCTTGGGTGCACTCCATTCCACTCTATCAGAGGAGAAAGAAGGGTTTTAGGTGAAGGTATTATGTGTGTATTGTAATATCTTCCATATTATTTAGCTTCAATATTTTCTTGTCTTCATTTTGGCATACCCAGTGGGACCCACGTCCCTTGATCTAGCTTGTTTTTGTAGGTTTTGTAAGCTTTCAGTTGTAGGTTTATGTTTATCTTGGTGAAAATCTAGGGGTGACCTATTGTAGGGAGCATCCTATGCCAAAACAGACCTTACCATTGTGTCTAGGAGGCCCAAAAACCCTAGGGTACATATATAATTTGTCATTTGAAAAAAAAAATTAGCTCACCCCCTATTTGCAGATACGTACTATACACACCCATAGAGTACGGGTCTATACTATATCATCTATACTATACAGTCCATATGGATTTGTAGGTGTGGGTGTAGTCATTGTCATAGTCAAAGGTTTTACTCGAATGTTTATAAAAAATATTTGCAAAATTTTTGTTTTTATTATCAGTCTTATATTCTACTCATATTATATTCTACTCGTAGGGTTTTGATTTTATTTGTAGTATACCATCTTTATTTGTAGGGTAACCTTTTTATTCAATGGTTAGTCAACTAAATCCATTGGTCATCTACATTTTCCCACCAACTCACTTCAAAACTCCACCCACATTTCAGTGGGCCTATCACCATAGCCTTTAGCCCTAGTCATATTCTAGATCAAGGGCCATTGGTAACCCCTGAGCCCCTTTATTTTAGTGGGTGGTCACACCTATTACCCGCACCTATGCCAAACCCTTAACCACCCTTAATCTTCACCATTGATCCTCCACCATCCATCCACCAATCGTTAGCAACTTTGTTGTGGAGTCACAGTCGCATGGGTGACCAGGTGCTTCGTCTATCCCCTGATTGCCGCCCTTAACCATGACTGTGAACTCAAATCATGGTTTATATTAGTCACTGCGGTGCCTGCACCTATCACTACCCATAACCGCTTGTTGTAACCTGTAAATTAAAACTCAACATAAAACTTAATAGTTTTATGTTAGTGGCCAGTAGTATAAATCTTAACCCCAACTGCTAGCATCCATGCTCGCTAACATTTACCACTTACCGCCTACATAAAACTTGACCACAACTTTTTATATTGATGTTAACATTAACAATCACCTTTAACCAGTGAAGAGTTAATCTATCCATATGACAAGGGGAAAACCAGGTCTAGAGGTAAGGATGAAAGGAGGATTGGATGGATGGATAAAAGGATTGGAGATAAAGGATGGGATGGATGGAAGACGCATGATAGATAGATGGACGGGTTTAGGAAAAGGATCGGGCATTATGGATGGGATGGATAGAAGATGCATGATGGATAGATCTATGGGTTTAGGAATAATATGCTCTAGTCTAGATATTATACTCAGGATTTTGTGTGACAATGCCTGAGATAAGGTGATAGGATTGATTGAGAAAGATTAGGTACATCAAGAGATCTCTAAAGTAGTTTTAAACACTTTACCCCTATGCTTATGAAGATCAAAAGTAGGAGAGGAGGATGGGTTGGTTCAATGGGATAGGTATGCAGATATAATGCATGAAGATGGCAAGATAGGAGTAATAGGATAAGATGGATGACACAACTTGCCCCTAAGTGTAAGACACATAGACAAGTGATCAAGACATGACAGCCATGAATGAGTTTTCATCAGGGTACTTATCCAAGGCACCATGAAATGATTTTCACTATTGGAAGAATGATTTCTCTTTACAATTTTTCTTTTTTGTGTTTTTTTGAACATGAGGGATTTGGAGAGAGAGTGGGGACTTAAGCAGTTGTTTCCATAACAAGGTGATAGTGTCCCATTTTGGATGTTTGTCACACATGGACCATGTCAAGTGGCATTACAAGAATGGATTTTGGTAGGTGTGGGGTAAGATGGAATGGATGGAATGAATGGATGATGGATTATCCAAAGGTATGGATCATAGGGATGTGATGGGGGAGATATGAAGGATAGTGGAGAGATGATGGGAGAAGAGGGGTATGCAGAAATGATGGGGTGTCTAGGGGAACCAAGACCAATGGTTGCACACATCATAGTGGATGGTGAAGTCATTGATTTTGAGGGGGCATTGGGAGTAATGGGGATTTTTTATTATGGGATCGGGATGGTGGATTTTGGGATTTCTGATTTGGGGATTTAGGGACCCAAATGGACTTAGGATTCTTTATATGTTTTGATAGGGTGTACAATTTTTGGGATTTTTGGGATTTGTGATTTTTGATAGAGTGGGATTGGGATGCTCCATTTGGATTGACTATTTTTTCTTCGAGACCCACACCATTTTTGTTTTTTCTTTTGGAGGTGTGGGCTTATGTAGCCTTTTAAATTTTTTATTTTGATTTGTGTATCTATGCCCTATGACATGATAATCTTGAGGATTTTGTGGATTTTTTTCTTTAAGGAGGCATCCAAATTTTTATCTTTGAATCCCATGGATTTTGTGATAGCTTCATGTTTAAGCAATGTGCACATTTGTTGGCCATGATAAGGAATTGTAGGGGATTTAAGGGAGTGGGATGTGTGGATGGAGGGAGGAGTGGACTTGTGGATGAATGGATGATGGGATTTGAGGATGGGAATATTAGGAGTTCAGAGGAGTGGAGGAAGAGAATATTTAGGAATGTGAGGAAGTTTTGATTGATTGATGAAATAAGACGGAGGAGGAGGGATGGAAGCATATGATTTGGAGGTACAATGAGGGGCACCTAGCTTGGGATCAAAAGAAGATGCCTTATGAGGTGTGTGGGTGGTACCAATATGTGTGGATTGTTTTCCTTGGGATATATAGCCAAGGCTATGTGATCATTGATGGATTTTGATATAGATGGGCTCCAATATTCCTTGTTCATGAAGGCTTAAGCCTTTGCCTTGATATTTCATGTTTTGGAGCATGCGATGGGTGATGGGATGTTTCTTCTTTTGGAGACAAGATACGAGCCCATTATTAGATGGGGGATGCTAGGTGGTCAATAGAAGTTGTTACTCTCCTATGAGAGAACCATCATGAATTAAGGTGTTGGGTCAAAGGGGATAGGATAGTGGATTTGACATAGGGTCAATAGGGGGTGGTAAAGGGGAAATGGGAGATGGTAAAGGAGCAAGAGGAGAAGATGGGGGATTGTTAGCAGATCAAGAACCAGAATAGGGCATACCAGAGAATACCAGAAGATAGGTCAAGAACTTGGAAGAAGACCATGGTACCAGAGGAGACATGAGGTGCTAAACAAGGGACATGTCACTTCAGAGAAACACACACACACACACACACACACACACACACACACACACACACACACACACACACACACACACACACACACACACACACACACACATATATATGCCTTATGCAATAGATAAAAGAGTAAGAGAGAATATAAGAAAGAAAAGATAATAGTATACTATATTATGGATCAATATCGGAGTAGAGACTAGACCTACCCACTTGTATCTATTATGACCTGTTATATATATAAAAGGAGTTATAAGGGAAATTATGTGCAATGAATGAATTTCTTTTCTTTTGTTAATGGGTCATGATATGTCATGTATGCTTTATGGATTCTTATTGAATAGGCTTACTTCTATTACTATAACCTCTAGGGTACAAATAGATTACACAAGAAGTATTGGGGTACAGATCTCCAGACTGTACCAGCCCCATATCTCTTGCCAACATTGGTTCCATTGCCAGGACCCTAGAGAGAATAGTGAATAAATTAGAGGCCTAAAGGAGGTAAAAAAATTGGCAAGATATAAAATTCGTCAGACCCTAAGACCACCTATGTGAGAGGGGGTAGGCCATTAGGGGATGACAAATGGAAAGGGGGGAGGATCTTAGAGATCCTTGAAAAGATGTGACTATTTAAAAAATTCTTCAGAGCCATGATATAGAGGGAAAGGTATCCATGCCAAAGACATATATAGGAAGAGGGAAAACCAAAAAGAAGAGAGAGATACCTAAAATTATTGAACTAGGAATATAAATGGATGTGGAAGAAAGAAAACTAAAAAAAGCTCATGAAAGGGAAGAAATGTATCAGAAAAGGGAAAAATATAGAAGGGAAATAGAGCAAGCATTAAGAATTGCATAGGAGATCCTAAGAAATCAAGGAAAGCATGCCAAGGAGGGTGCTGCTGAGCACACCAATGTGGGTGTAACCAAGAATAGGAGGAAATAAAGACAAGTATTAGAAGCTAAAGATATCACAAACAAACATGGAGAAGAATCAATGGGACCTAACCTTGAGAAGTTGTTAGTTAAACACAAATTAAATGTGATAAATGACGAAAAAGACATAGACACAATTAAAATGGTACCAAGAACAAACATCATCCCTAGACTAGGAGTTGCCCCTTAAGCCTGATATAACACACATAGAGATAGACAAAAAAAGTAAGAAACCTGAATTGTGGATGAGCTACATAGTAAATTGGGATATCATAGATGGAAATGATCAATCAATTGAGTGGGGAACTATAGAAAGACAAAGTGACTAGGAAAAGATAGAAAGTGATAGTAAATGTAGTTCCATATTCAACAATCAAAGAAGTGGTACCACAACTCCAGAGGAAATTTCATCAAAAGAAGGCATGGCCACAATGAAGAAAATGTCAATCTTTGAGAGGGATACTAGTAATGCTACAGAACATATCTTCTTGCTAGAAAATATATGGCAGAGTTAGAATGAACAAAGAGATAGCACGAAGCTATTTGATTTTCATCAGCTCCCTAAGAGAAGAATCACCGAAATGGTACTAGAAAGCATATCCTAGAATAATAAATCTTGGGACGAAGTAAAATAGACTTCTCTAGAAAACTTTGATAGCCCAAACCTCCTAATGGAAGGAGTGAGCAAACTAGAGAATTATCCCAAAGGGATGAGAAGTCTAGTCTAGAGTTTGATAAAAGGTTCAAGGAAGTTGTCTAATGATTGGATGAACCACTAAATGACAAACAAAAAAGAGAATGGTTCCTTTCAGCCATAACTTCAGAACTAAGAGTTGCCTTAGATGACAAATACTTTGGCTCATATTCAGAACTAGTTGCATTAGCATGCCAGATAGAAGGTCAATCCTGGAGAAGAATAGAGAGGGAAAAAGAGAATAGGAGAATGGAAAAGTTATAGTTGGAGATGAACTGGTTACGACTAAGACAAGAACTAATGAAATAAGAAGTCAGTCTACAAAGACCTAATATTTGGTGTTCATATTATGGTAGAGAAGGCCACCTCCGGAATGAATGTCTGATGGAAATAGGGGAAAATGCTCTAAGGGTGGACCTCCACACTGTTGGGGAACCAAATTCAGTCTATTGTGGGGTGTGTGGAGAATGGGACCACCGTGAAACTACATAATGCACATCCAACAAATTCCTATTAAATGAAGAATCAGACCAGGACCAAGAAATGACATACACAAAGGGGGTGGCATAAAGACCATTATACGCAGCAGAGCATGGATATAGGGTACCTCCATGGAAAAATCAAAGGAATGCTAATACCATATATGGACCAGGATGTTATAGTTATAACGACCCTTACCAAGGAGGAGGAGACCGTAGACGAAGAAGAGGAAGAGTGGATGCTACTTGTTTCAATTGTAGTAAGACAAGACACTCTGCTATGGAATGTTGGGGAGAAAAGATGAAACAATGTGGATTTTGTGGTGAAGAAGATCATGATGCATTCAACTATGAAAAAGTACACCAACATTATAGTATTGTACAATCTCAAAAAGACAACCAATAGTATTCTGGCATTGCAAGAGGAACAAGACTTCTCTACAAAAGAATATGGGAATATCTGGGAAAATTGACACTAGAACTGACTCCCTACAACATCAACTTGGCAGACAGTACTGGAATGAAAACAATGGGGACCTAGAGGAGTGTGGAGGTAAATGTAAAGAGGTTCAAAAAAAATTTTGACTTCGAGGTGGTCACTATGACGAAGATATTCAATTCTTTTGATGTACTCTTGGGGCTAACATGGGTTGTAGATTCTAAGGGAATCATAGATGCCTAGAAGGAGGAAATTTCCTTCACAGATGATAAGAGAGTAGTCCACATACTGCTAAGGAGGAAGTCCAAAGGACCCTATGTAGAAGAAATGAATGCAGAAGAGTCTGAAGATAATGACTGGACAATCAACACCATAACCATACCGAATGATGAAACTCAAAAATAACCCAACTCAGAAGGGGAATTCAGAGTAGAAGACACTGAAGACAGTACAGATAGTGAAGCAGTGTTAGAGGCATGGATGTAAAGTAATCAAGAGGTATATTCCTAGAGAATTTTTGGTTCTTGAAGAATATTCATGAAAAGGAAAATAAAATTGGTACAGAGTAGTGTAGTGCAAGACATGTGTGGTACCACTAGAAAGAAAGAAGAAAAGAACAAAGGGGCCTCTCACTTAATTTATCTTATTTCTCAAAGCACCTAGCCTAAACTGCCCATATATTCTGGGATATGTGAACTACTACCCTATATAAACCAAATCGAGAAAAACTGGTGCAGTAGCACCTACCTGACAGCTGGCCTCCATGAGGCAGTTAGTTAGTTTGAGTCTTGTTAATGTTTTCAAGAAGGTCGTATAAGACCAGTGCATGTAATAAGGTCATGTTGACCATGCTTTGCTATTTTTAGCTAGTTTGTTTGGACAGTTGTCATGATGTATGTTCGGTTGGATCTCCCAGCCGCCTGGAGAGATTTCCCAGCCGCTTGGAGTCGGGTCAGTAGTACTCGCATGAGATCCTATTTATACATGAGGATCGGTTGGTTCTAGATCATTGATAGTATAGTATTGCATTGAGCAGAGGAGTTAGATTGTGCTGTGTGAGAGACAGTATATTGTATTGCATCTTTGAAATCAATAAAGATCCTGTTTGTGTTCATTCTCTGGTCAGATTCCATTGTTTAATCGATTTACTGTTTTGGTGGGTACATGGATTTACTGATCCATTCCACTGGTTGATTCGTCGAATCGGTGGAATGGCCATGTACAGTAGTTTAGGAGGTAGTTTTCCTTTTCTGTTTGTTTGTATGCAGGTGTGCAGGATCACGGTCGAGAGATGTTAAGAACCCTAGCATGGGTATGTGCTAGGTCGTGTTGATTGTTAGAGTTTGGAAGATCACCCTGGAAGTGGATCGGGTTATCCCAGGAGGTTCGGCGGATCAGAATCCATTAAGGTTGGAAGTTCGTCAAAACGGCATCATCAGGATATTTCTGTGTATATCCTGCAGTTCAGGCATCATCCGAGTAAAGGGAGGTGAGCATGATGCAGTCAAGTGCATGAAGTGAATGTGCGTCAGGGTGATCATCATCAGGTATTGCCGAGGAGGAGCGCATCGGCATAAGGTAGAAGATCAGGTTGATAAAACGATCGATGGCCGATAAGGTTAAGTTTGGCCGAGAGCAGGATATTTGAAGAAGTTGCATATGACGTCATCGTCATCAGGATATGCGTCATCAAGATATTGCGGGGTAGCAGGATATTGAGGAGCTGCATGTGACGTCATCATCATCAGGATAATCGTCATCAGGATATTGGGGTGACGTAAGCATCGGAGGAAAGGTGCGCGAAGTTGAGTATCATCATCAGGATATATGGGAGGAACCAGATGTTCTATATCCTGCTGATGAACATGATGTTGAACATCATGATGCTGAAGATAGTGTTTGTCGGTAAGGTGAACAGTGAATGTTAGGAGGATGTTTGCACTTGCCGAATATCATGATGCTGTTGAAAGGCGAAAGGTGAAAAGCGATTAGGAAGTGAACAGTAGTCAGCAGGAGGATATTTCACGCCTCTTCGAAACATGATGATGCTGCTGATAGTCGGATATGATGATGCTACTGACATGCGAAAGGGTGAAGGCTTGTCGTCAGGAGGATATCGGTCGGCAGGGGAAATATGATGATGTTGACAGTGTTAACAAAAAATATGATGATGATGATGAAGGGTTGCGGACATCCATGCTGTATGTTAAGGTTATAGTGTGGATGCCTCTGCATCATAGTGGTATCAGAGCTCAGCAAAAGGTCTGGGCTGTTGTGTGTTGATTCTGTCACCAAAAGGGCAGAGGTAGAGTTGATTCTGTCACCGAAAGGGCAGAGGTAGAGTTGAGTGTGTGTTGTGAGTTGATTGAGAGGTTGACAAAATGCCTCCGAAAGCTAATGGTACTGCAAGGGAATTGCAGGAGATGAAGGAAAAACATGCCAGAGAGATGAGGAAGATGAAGGAGCTTGCTGAAGCACTTCAAGCCAGGCTTGTAGCCCTGGAGAAGAACAAAAAGAGGGAAGTGGAAGACAGTGAGTCTGAAGAAGATGAAGATGCTGTTGAAGAGTATGAAGAGGTAGCTGAAGATATGGATGCTGAAGACCAGAGATTAGCAAAATTGTTAAAGGCAGTGCAGAGTGATAAACCTAAGGTAAAGGTTGATGTTTCCAAATAGAATGGAAGTTTGAATGAAGATGAGTTACTGGATTGGATTGCTGCACTTGATAATCACTTTGAATGTGAAGATGTTGCTGAGGATCAGAAGGTAAAGATTGCAAAGACCAAGTTAGGAGGTCATGCTTTGGTATGGTGGGATTATGTACAATTCGAGAGAAGGAAACAAGGGAAGTCAAAGATCACTTCATGGGATAAGATGGTAGCAAGGATAAAAGGTAAATTCTTGCCTAGGGATTATGAAATTCAGATGTTTAAGAAGCTGCAATTTTTAAGATAGAAGGAAATGGATGTGAAGGCATATACTGAGGAGTTTTATAAGTTGAGTATGAGATCTGGTCATCATGAGAATGAGGTAGAAAAGGTGGCTAGGTACTTGGCTGGTTTAAGATTGAACATACAGGATGAGTTAGTTTTAGCTAACCCTAAGAATGTGGAGGATTGTTACCAAATGGCAATCAAGATTGAAGAAAAGATGAATAGGAGACAAGATAAGTCCATGAGAGGAAGAGGCAGCAATATGAGGGGAAGAGGAGCAGCCCCTACAACAAGGCAAACCAATGAGGGTCAAGAAGACACTGGTAAAGGACAGGGACAGTCTGATTTCAGAGGTGGATGGAAAGGTAATAGAGGCAGATTTGGAAGTGGTAGAGGTTCTACTACATTTTCAGGAAAGTGTTACACCTGTGGTGAGTTTGGTCATCCATCTTTCAAATGTCCAGAAAACAAAGGTTCATCATCCAGAGATGATCGAATGAATGACAAGAGAGTACAACTTGTGCAAGAAGAGAAAGTAGAGAAAAGTGTGCAGAGTTCACACACTTATCAAGGAGATAGAGTTCCTGATAATTATGCATATCCTGAGGAGGGAGAAGCACTGATGCTAAGGAGAATTAGTTTGCAGGCATCAAGGGGTATGATGCAAAGAAGAGCTCTTTTCAAGACCACATGCAAGAGCAAAGGTAAAGTATGTAAGGTTGTTATTGATACTGGTTCAACAGACAACATGGTATCTCAGGAAATGGTGGATAAACTGCATTTGGAAAGGATTCCACACCAACACCCTTACAAGGCATCTTGGGTGAGTGATAGTCAATCACTTTTTGTCTATGAACAGGCATATGTGGATTTTTAGATTGGAGCATATCATGATAGAGTTTTGTGTGACATTTTGCCCATGGAATGTTGTCACCTACTGTTGGGTAGACCATGGCAGTTTGATAGAAGGGTACTGTATGATGGGTATGCTAATACCTACACCATCAAGAAAGATGGGAAGACTATTAAGTTGATGCCATTGCAGGAAGATGCTGCCCAGGGGGCAGCCAAAATCATTTTAATGGGAAAGAAGGAATTTGTGCAGAAGCCTATAGGAGCAGGCATAAAGGCAGTTGAGGACACTGTAGGGACAGAAGTTGTTAAGGACAACAAGTTGAAGACAGTTTCAGTTTTGACTGACAGAGATCAGCAGCAGGTTCAGGAACAGGTTTGCACACAGCAACCAGTTGAGAGGAATGACAAGGATGTTGTCATAGTTGGGACTATTGTTTGTCCTATAAAGGTTGAAAGGAAGATAGAGTTGAACATTGCAGAAGTTCAAGAGGCAGTTCAGACAGAGGTTCTGGTCAGACAACCTGACAAACACAACGTATGTGAGAGAAGGGCCTACATTGACAGGCATGAGGATTTACTTGCAAGAAAGCAAGTTATAGTTCAGAAGTCTTGGAGCAGCCAAGAGACAGCAGAGGACAAAGCTGGAACAGGGCAGAATATTGCAAAGGCGAAGTGTAAAGGTGGAGGACTTCCACAACTAAACTCATGGGACATGAGTTCTTTTCTGTTGGGGAGTATGGTGCAGGAGCACCTACCTAACAGCTGGCCTCCATGAGGCAGTTAGTTAGTTTGAGTCTTGTTAATGTTTTCAAGAAGGTCGTATAAGACCAGTGCATGTAATAAGGTCATGTTGACCATGCTTTGCTATTTTTAGCTAGTTTGTTTGGACAGTTGTCATGATGTATGTTCGGTTGGATCTCCCAGCCACCTGGAGAGATTTCCCAGCCGCTTGGAGTCGGGTCAGTAGTACTCGCATGAGATCCTATTTATACATGAGGATCGGTTGGTTGTAGATCATCGATAGTATAGTATTGCATTGAGCAGAGGAGTTAGATTGTGCTGTGTGAGAGACAGTATATTGTATTACATCTTTGAAATCAATAAAGATCCTGTTTGTGTTCATTCTCTGGTCAGATTCCATTGTTTAATCGATTTGCTGTTTTGGTGGGTACATGGATTTGCTGATCCATTCCACCGGTTGATTCGTCGAATCGGTGGAATGGCCATGTACAGTAGTTTAGGAGGTAGTTTTCCTTTTCTGTTTGTTTGTATGCAGGTGTGCAGGATCACGGTCGAGAGATGTTAAGAACCCTAGCATGGGTATGTGCTAGGTCATGTTGATTGTTAGAGTTTGGAAGATCACCCTGGAAGTGGATCGGGTTATCCCAGGAGGTTCGGCGGATCAGAATCCGTTAAGGTTGGAAGTTCGTCAAAACGGCATCATCAGGATATTTCTGTGTATATCCTGCAGTTCGGGCGTCATCCGAGTAAAGGGAGGTGAGCATGATGCAGTCGAGTGCATGAAGTGAATGTGCGTCGGGGTGATCATCATCAGGTATTGCCGAGGAGGAGCGTATCAGCATAAGGTAGAAGATCGGGTTGATAAAACAATCGCTGGCCGATAAGGTTAAGTTTGGCCGAGAGCAGGATATTTGAAGAAGTTGCATATGACATCATCATCATCAGGATATGCGTCATCAGGATATTGCAGGGCAGCAGGATATTGAGGAGCTGCATGTGACGTCATCGTCATCAGGATAATCGTCATCAGGATATTGGGGTGACGTAAGCATCGGAGGAAAGGTGCGCGAAGTTGAGTATCATCATCAGGATATATGGGAGGAACCGGATGTTCTATATCCTGCTGATGAACATGATGTTGAACATCATGATGCTGAAGATAGTGTTTGTCGGTAAGGTGAACAGTGAATGTTAGGAGGATGTTTGCGCTTGCCGAATATCATGATGCTGTTGAAAGGTGAAAGGTGAAAAGTGATTAGGAAGTGAACAGTAGTCAGCAGGAGGATATTTCACGCCTCTTCGAAATATGATGATGCTGCTGATAGTCGGATATGATGATGCTACTGACATGCGAAAGGGCGAAGGCTTGTCGTCAGGAGGATATCGATCGGCAGGGGAAATATGATGATGATGATGAAGGGTTGCGGACATCCATGCTGTATGTTAAGGTTATAGTGTGGATGCCTCTGCATAAAAAACATCCCCAACGAAGTAGATAGGCTAGCCAAACTACTGCATACCCTAACTTGCATTGCAGCATGCTGGTACAACACAGACAAGAAAACCATAAAGAAATGGGACACAGTTAAGACCCTGATAACAACAAGATTTCTATTGGAGGTAGGGAACTATGAAGACATCCCTCCCTATGAAGGTGACATCCCTCTGGAGAAACACTTAGAAATATGCCGGTACCACTGGGAAGGGAACTATGAATATAATGATAGACTATATATTCAATTTCTATACTAGACATTGTGCTTGGTAGAAAGAACTTGGTACATTGATCAGGAGAGGAGAGCGGAGACTAGAACATGGGAAGAATTGACTAGAAACTTCATCTAGACTTTTTCATTCCTAAGCAAAAGCTTCCAAATACAAGTTGCACTTGGGAGAATAAAGGTAATTATCTTTAGCCCAATTGAAGAAGGAATACCGATACCACATGTTTAGGTTAAAATTTGATTCATTTAATGTTTAGTGTCATAGATGTTTGAATCCTCCTTTCACCCTATACATTCAAGGATCTAGGGTTAAGTGGTAATTCACTATCATACCCTAGATCGCTGTGAGATGTAGGGAAACTTGGATTAGGGAATTTAATTATCAATTTCTCTTCTCTTATGCTCAATTGACCATTAAAACTCTAATTATGCAAATACAACAATAAACTGATGAATAACAGAAAAAGTTCTTGCAGACGGAGGTAAAATATCAAATCACAGAGTACCTATTTTCAAGGTTCTGAGGTGGAATAGTTGGGGACACTAGAGTGGGCGTCCAAGTCCAAGGTACCAGTTTCTTTGTGGGATCTGGACTTCCTACATTGATCAACACTGTAACTCATGTTTCTGGAGATTTAGCCATGGAGGACACTAGAGTGAGTGTCCAAGTCCTAGAAACGCTCCAGTGTCCTACTTCTCTTCGGAGCCAGAATCTTTGATGTTTGCTAATCCTTCCTGCAAATTCACTTTTCCCAAATGCGATACATGTAACCTACAATCACAAGACTTTGGGAGGGGGTTGCGGTGTTTAGAGGCTTGCCTCAGTCAAACCCTAGAGGACACTTAAGTCTCCGAACACCGTTGTCAGATAGAGAGTGCATGCCCTTGTGAGGCAGAGGCAAAAACCAAAGGAATTGATGATGAAAACACAATATAATGTCACCTTGTAGTGAAGATATCATGGGAGGAAGATGCTCTTCATTCCATGATGAAATGGATACTCAAATCTGCAACACAAACACACAAACCACACAAGTCTACTCTTGCAACACAATGAAAGCCTTGAATCACCTTGAGAACACTTGAACATCACAATTGCCATCTAGTTTACAAATGAATGCCTAAACATGCTTTTATATGCAACTACAAGCACTCCCACCAAGATTTTCGTAATTCAAACTTATCGTGTCGGCAAAGAACCCAAATAACGATCATAAACTGACACCCAGAAATTGGGGCTGCCCCAAAATAGGGTAGGACTAGGGCGCAAGTGCCCAATTCCACTCCCCTATTTTGGGTAGCGTACAACTCAAGGGGTCCTCCTAGGTCCCATTTGTCATGTTACCTAGGGCTCATTCCATCGGGATGCCAAATTATGAAGTAAGATGTCCTAAATGCATGCAAAAGACCCAGAAGCTAAACCTTAAGAGGGAAAAGCCCCCAAGGGGACTTTTTTGATGTTATATTTAGCCCCCACTTTAATGTATGTATAAACTTGAGGCCCATACATGCATTAAAGTAAGGTCACAAGCATAGAAAACACACCAAGCATGGAGAAGATGCACAAAACACAGAGAAGATAGTTTCAGTCATGTAGAACATAGAGAAGACAGTCAATACATAGAAGACACATTTATGCATGGAAGACAAGCATGATTTCTTTTATTTTCTTTTTCTCATATATATGAAATGCAGATGCAAGTACTAGAAAGTAAACAAAGCTGCCATAATACATGATGCACTCATCATGCAAGTCTTTGTATATATGGGGCAACACACATGTAAGACATGCAAAACCTCCCAAAATGTAGGAAGCACAACCCTACGGCACTGGTCTTTATTCTGCATATGGGGCAACAAACATGCCACACAAAACAAGCACACCAAAACACACACACTTGAAGACATGGAGAAAACATGGCAGATAAGCGTTGGAGTGTACCTATTTCTAGGTCCAACACCATCTCAAGCACATTACAAGCACACATCGATGATTGGGCTTCACCACAACAATCACTGAAGACACACTTAAGGGTTGAGTTAGTCACAGAACCGCTCCTCACCTCCGCAGAGGACTTTTGAAAATGACAGGATGGATGCAATCTTCTCTGAGAAATACACCATCCTTGCTGGTGCAGAGGCACCTACCTAACAGCTGGCCTCCATGAGGCAGTTAGTTTGTTATAGGTCTTGTTTATGTTTTCAAGAAGGTCGGTTAAGACCAAATGCATGTAATAAGGTCACGCTGATCATGATAAGATCATGCTGACCATGCTTTTGCTATTTTTAGATAGTTTGTTAGGACAGTTGTCATGATGTATGTTCGGTTGGATCTCCCAGCCGCTTGGAGAGTTCCCAGCCGCTTGGAGTCGGGTTAGTAGTACTCGTAGGAAAACCTATTTAAGGATGAGGATCGGTTGATATTACATACAGATAGAGATATCATCGATCATAGTATTGTATCGCATTGAGAAGTCAGATTGCAGAGAGAGACTGATCATTGTAATTGCATCTTTGAAATCAATAAAGAGATCCTGTTTGTGTTCTTTCTCTGGTTGAATTCCATTGTTTAATCTCTGGTTGAATTCCATTGTTTAATCGATTTGCAGATCTGGTGGTTTCATGGACATGCTGATCCATTCCACCGGTTGATTCGTCGAATCGGTGGAATGGCTGTGTACAGTAGGTTAGGAGGTAGTTTGTGTTTTCTGTTTGTTCGCATGCAGGTGTGCAGGATCGCGGTCGAGAGGTGTTGAGAAGCCTAGCATCCTCATGTGCTAGGTCGAGCTGATAGAGTTTGGAAGATCACCCTGATAGTGGATCGAGTCATCCCAGGAGGTTCGGCGGATCAGAACAGTGAAAATCTGCTAAGGTTGGAAGTTCGGCATCATCAGGATATTTTGGTGAATATCCTGCAGTCGCTTCGGGTATCGTCATCCAGATAAGTGAAGATGAGCATGATGCAGCTGAGTGCATGAAGTGAATGAGTGTCGGGGAGATCATCATCAGGAGTTGCCGAAGAGGAGTGCATCGGCATAAGGCAGAAGATCGGGTTATGAAACTGTTGAAGTTTGCATGTTGTAAGTGCATCAGGATGTTTTAAGTCAGATATATACTCAGTGTATATATCGCTGTCAGGATCATCTCTCGGGGGTGCCCATCATCTGCATATCGCTAGCAGACGCGGGAGTGAATGTTCAGTTTTTTGACTAAGTGTTGAAGAGGTCATCAGGATATTGTGTGACGTCATCGTCATCAGGATATGACGTCATCGTCATCAGGATATTAAGATATCCCTCTATGCGAGTTTATCCTGTTGTCACTAAGTGGTTAGGTATCGGCGTAGGCAGGAAGTTGTATTAACATCATCAGGAGGTTTCGAGAGGACCGGATAAATCATATCATGATGCTGTTGCTTGTATCGTCGGCTAGCGCGGCATCAAAGGGAAGGTGTTGAAGTTGTCGTCATCAGGATATTTGGAGCAACCGGATATTTGATATCCTACTGACGAAGGTAGTGTCGCATATCATGATGATGTCGCTAGTGTTTGGCGCCCGATGAACAGTGCAACCGGAGGATGTTTGCGCCCGTTGAATATCATGATGATGATGATAGGCGACAGGCGGAGGAGGTGAACAGTAGTCAGCAGGAGGATAATTGTGAGCGTCCGAAATATGATGATGCTGTTGGTGTTTACAGGAAATATGATGATGATGCTGAGCCGATAGGGATTTTTATCATGATGTTTGTATTATTGGCTCCTCCTTCCTGTTAGTTAGCTTCCGTTGCGTTTCACTCTGCATCATAGTGGTATCAGAGCAAAGGTTAGGATCTTCTGGAAAAGATAGGCAGGATGTCAGACGAAGAAGGAACATCTGAGGTTCCAGCAAGGATGACCAACGCTGAGTTGGCAGTTCTGGTGAAGAAATAGATTGCAGAAAGCAAAGCCGTGAAGGCTCAGAATCAGGAGTTGAAAGATGAGTTAGCAAAGTTGAGGAGCAGAGTAGGTTCTGGTAGAGAAGATGATAGGGAAGAAGAAGAGATCCCTAATTGGAGCGAGGAGGTCGTTCCTGCAGACCAGAGACCACTGTTGAACGCCCTCAAGGCCATGGAGAGGAGAACCATGGATGTGAAACTGGATTTGCCAGTGTTTATAGGTAAGATGGAACCTGATTCAGTGATGGAGTGGATAGACTGTTTGAACAATTTCTTTGTAACAGAGGAGATACCAGAACAACAGAGAGTGAAGACAGCACAGTCAAAGATGAAAGAAGCTGCCTTGACATGGTGGAATTTTGTTCAAGATGATAGAGTACAGGAAGGAAAACGTAGAGTTGCCACATGGAAGAAGATGATGGCATTGGTAAAGGAAGCTTATATTCCATTGGATTACAGTATCCAGTTACACAAGAGGAAGCAAAACCTGAAGCAGAAGGAGCTAGATGTCAGCTCATCTACAGAAGAATTCATGAAACTCTGTATGAAGACAAAGGTGAAAGAAAGTGAAGAAGAGAAGGTAGCCAGATACCTTAATGGATTGAGGTTTAATATTCAGGAAGATCTAAGTCTGCATAACCCAGATACAGTGCAGAAAAGTTTTCAGTTGGCATTGAAAGTGGAAGAGAAGTTAAAGAGAAAACAAGAACAAAACAATAGAGGAAGAGGATCAGCCCATAGAACAAGGCAAACCAATGAGAGTCAAGAAGACACTGGTAAAGGACAGGGACAGTCTGATTTCAGAGGTGGATGGAAAGGTAATAAAGGTAGATTTGGAGGTGGTAGAGGTTCTACTACATTTTCAGGGAAATGTTACACCTGTGGTGAGTTTGGTCATCCATCCTTCAAATGTCCAGAAAACAAAGGTTCATCATCCAGAAATGATAGAACAAGTGACAAGAGAGTACAACTTGTGCAAGAAGAGAAAGAAGAGAAAAGTGTGCAGAGTCCAAACACTTATCAAAAGGATAAGGAGGCTGATGATTGTGGATACCCAGAAAGTGGAGAGTCTCTACTGATGAGAAGAACAGTGATGGTACCTGACAAAGAATCCCCACACAGAAGAGCTCTTTTCAAAACCACATGTAAGAGCAAAGGTAAGGTATGTAAGGTTGTCATTGATACTAGTTCAACAGACAACATGGTATCTAAGGAGATGGTGGATAAACTGCATTTGGAAAGGATTCCACATCCACACCCTTACAAGGCATCTTGGGTAAGTGATAGTCATTCACTTTTTGTCTCTGAACAGGCATATGTGGATTTTCAGATTGGAGCATACCAGGATAGAATTTTGTGTGATATTTTGCCCATGGAATGTTGTCACCTACTGTTGGGTAGACCATGGCAATTTGATAGGAGGGTACTGTATGATGGGTATGCTAATACCTACACCATCCAGAAAGATGGGAAGACTATTAAGTTGATGCCATTGCAAGCAAATGCTGCAGTACCGAAGGCAGCCCAAGTCATTTTAATGGGAAAGAAGGAGTTTGTGCAGATGCCTATAGGAGCAGGCATAAAGGCAGTTGAGGACACTGCAGGGAAAGGAGTTGTTAAAGACAACAAGCTGAAGATAGTTTCAGTTGTGACTGACAGAGGTCAGCAGCAGGTTCAGAAACAGGTGTGTAAACAGCAACTAGTTGAGAGGAATGACAAGGATGTTGTCATAGTTGGGACTATTGCTTGTCCTATAAAGGTTGATAGGAAGACAGAGTTGAACATTGCAGAAGTTCAAGAGGCAGTTCAGACAGAGGTTCTGGTCAGACAACCTGACAAACACAGGGTATGTGAGAGCAGGGCCTACATTGACAAGCATGAGGGTTCACTTGCAAGAAAGCAAGTTACAGTTCAGAAGTCTTGGAGCAGCCAAGAGCCAGCAGAGGACAAAGCTGGAACAGCTCAACATATTGCAAAGGCAAGGTGTAAAGGTGGAGGACTTCCACATACTAAACTCATGGGACATGAGTTCTTTTCATGATCAGCGTGACCTTATTACATGCATTTGGTCTTAACCGACCTTCTTGAAAACATAAACAAGACCTATAACAAACTAACTGCCTCATGGAGGCCAGCTGTTAGGTAGGTGCCTCTACACCACTTGCCTCCACAGAGGGCTTAAGAAAAAGGATATGCTCAATATCCTGCCTTCGCAGAGGGCTTACATGATTGATTGATTGATTGCAAACAAACTCAGGATGCAGGAAGTACTCATCGTACTAGTCTATACCTAAGGACAAGCACATTGCCAACATCCACAATAGACAACTTACCTTATATATGCCCCCACCTTAAGGTGGTTGATATCAATTATTAATATCAAGCACGTTAAGGTAGGAATAAAACACACAAGGGAACATTGACTTTCGCAAATCCCATGCCCCCCTGGAGGTGACATGTACTTTACGGTCGCCAAATGTTCCCACAAACACATCCTTGCAAGAAACATGTTAGTGTCTACAAGATCATGATAAACAACAACATCAATGCATATGATTAACCACACAAAGAGCCAAGGTTATACAATGAGTCGGAAGTTCAAGGATAATCGTAGGGCTATATTGCGAGCTCTCCAAATCGAGTACCACCAAGGCTAGATTCAAAGACAAACAAAGGTGCACAGAGCAGTAGTATTGTTAAGGTTTGTAAATGCAATAGAAACATCATAAAATTCACTATGCAGAAAGAACGAGTGCTTCCACTAGCCAAGTGTCAGATAAGATATACAACCCCATCGTCATATTAGGAATTAAGTCCAATTTTTTATTGCTCTCGAAAGGGACACTAGGTCCGCATTAGTATAAATGTTTGTCGTCATCCTCCCGCTAGATGGAAACACTAGAGGAAGGGAAACAATAAATAAGAGAGGAGAAACAAGTGTCTTAGGGATAGTCATGTAGGAGGGTGCCCCAGTGTCACCAACCGCAATTCTATGTCCATAAGATACAACACACAATGATGAAATCAGAGAGGCAATTTTAGAAGAATGATGATACAAATAGAAGAAAGTCACAACAAAGGCAGTCTCCTGGTATCCCAGACCTTATGGGAGAATCCGAGGTCATCCCAGGAGGCCTAAACAACATATAACACATCACAGGGGAAACACATCACAAGAGAGATAAAGGGTTAGAGATACTTACCTATAGCACCATTGATAAGAACATACACACTTAGGATATCTCTCATGTTATTTTTATATTGTATTAAAATTAAATTTAGGATGACAAGAGGCTTTGGTGGGTTTCAAAGAGTGGTATCCTATATCGGTCGTGTAGTTAATTCCAGCAACTTGTAAAGGTACTCTAATTCCTTGTTGATTTACACCGCAACCATTGCCAACATAGTCATTATTTTTGTACAAGATTTGAAATCCATGACCATATAGAGAGTTCATTTCTTTAGAAGAAGGTGAAGCCTCATAGGTATCATAATTTGTAGTATAAGTGAGGGTATTGTCTTTATTTTCAACCAAGGAAACTTTATTTTTCTAAGATGTTTCAAAAGATGGTTTAGATGAGATCGATGCGACTTTTGATGTGTTAGGTTTATTAAATTTATATTCCCCTGCAATGCCAAGATTAAAATCTAAAGAACCCCAATCATCACTAATAAGTGTATTCGATGGTTGAGAGTCTTACACAACATTAGTCATTGATGGATTACCTCACAAATTGTTTAAGCTCATATGATTGTAAACTATTTTTTGCATTTCAATGTGTAAATAGTTGTTTGGTTCAGGATCAACATGAATAGTATGAAGTTTACCTTTGAATATAAATTTGATTGAACGATGTAGAGTGGAAGGGACTGCCCCCAATGCATGAATCCAAGGTCTACCAAGAATCATGTTGTAAGATAAAAAACTAGGCATGACATGAATCAGGGTAGGCACAATCACAGGTCCCACTTGTATAGGTAAAGTTATAGTACGTATGGATTGTCATCCAACATTGTCAAAACCATAGATGCTTAATAGTTCCAGCTTGATGACAAATGTATTAACTTTAATTTTATGTAATAAGTCAATGCCACAAATATTAAGAGCCGATCGATTATCAATCATAACTCATTTTACCAACATTCTATTTATTGTGACAAAGATTATAAGAGGATCATATTAGTTTTGAACTTCAATTGATGGTAATTCCTATGTTGAAAGAGAATATTTGTTTTTTTCACATGCATACTATCCAATATGGCTACTACATCATTAGGCTTAGCAATAGGTGGGACAATCACCTTTTCCAAAGCTTCTTGGAGCATTCCATGGTATGTAGGTGATGTTTGTATTAAATCCCAAAGAGAGATCTTAGCCATCGTAGCACGAAGCTGTTTGACAAGATCATACTCTTGACCACTTTTATGAGTAAGATGAGGTGCTTGAGGGAGCATAGGTTGACAACATGGAAGAGAGACAGGCATATGCGGTGCTTGGTTACTTTTCTTGTTATTACGAGTATTGTATGTGTGAGCAATCACATTGTGGTGTGGTTGTTGTAACACATTTTGAACACCTTGAACTGTAATCACCGGCTTTAAGCAAGAAGGTACATTAGGTGCCCCCCACACAACCATCTTAGGAATAGTGCTACCAAGTCTATTAATAAGTATCGAATTAACATGTTTCCCTCTTGATTACATCCAACATCCATCCCTAAAGTATTTAATGTGAGAGACCTTTTCTCATCCACTAATGCTACATCTTGGCCAGGGAGAACAATGGGACGTGAGTAAGGCACATCATCATCATCATACTCTATGGTGGAAAAAGTCATTTCATTCTCATCTTTCTCATGAGTGTCCCTAGAGATGAATTTGGTTAAATATTCTAATATCAAAGGATGTTCACTCATGAGAATTAGGAATTTGTCAAAATCAAGATCTTTGATAAATGCATGCAGAGATACCATAGAAAAATTACATGAAGGTGCCATTTCATTGTTTTCAATGTAAATTCAGATTTTAAAAGATTTTCAAATTTGATGCAAAAGACAAGTGCAAAAGAATGTATGAAAATGACCTAAAATGCTTGCTTCTTTGGTACTTTCTCAATGTAAATAAGTGAAACAAAGGGTGTTGTAAGGATTTTGATTAGGGGCAGAAAATTATATGTCTAATATCAATCCAAAACAGCAATATGATCCTTCTCAACACACTCTTGATGCAAATCCAAGATAATGCCAAGTCAAACTATAGTGAAAATATATTGAAATAAACACTTTTTTCACCAAAACTCAACGCAAAAGGGAATGATGAAGGGTGTTGTGAGGAAAATGATGATGGGAAGAAAGTTATTTAAGTAATAACAGCCACTTAATGTCAAAACACCCAACACAACATGCTTTGAGTGCCACTTAAGGTAAAACCCTAGTGAAAATATAGCAAAAATAGGCTATTTTTCACGGTTTTCCAATTCCAAGACCTAGCAAAGGGGGTGTTGTAATGAATTTTAGGATGTGAAGAAAGTAATACTAATCATATCAGTCAACTTAATCCATAAAATTTGTCACAACACGCTTGGAGTGCAAACTAGGTCAAACCCTAGGGCAAAAAAAAGCCAAAATATGTAGTTTTTCACCGAATTTTTAATACAAGAGCCCGTTAAAAGGGTGTTGTGAAGATTTTTAGGAGGGACAGAAAATTATTACCTTAATAAAATCTAATTAATGCAAAAATACTTTTCACAACATGCCTATGGTGCAAGTTTATAAAGTCAATAAGGCCAAATTTAGTGAAAATTGGTGTTTTTGAAACCCTGGGTTTGAGATCTTGGGACGAAATGCTATGTGAATGTTTTGAAGTCTGATTTATGATGGAAATTAATTACTCTTAGATCTGAAAATTATTTTCAATCTCTAATATGCAAAATGCCAATGCAAATCTAATGAAAATGCATGAAAATTACTAGTTTTTGTTGAAACTTTCTATGCAAAAATGTAAATATTTTAAATCTAAATGCAAATTTACACCAAATGAAAATTTGAATGAGCCTCTAAAATTAGTATAAAAATATGAAAAAAGATTTTGCCTACTAACCCTAGATTTTGGAATTACTAGGTCTAATGAAAATTGTCAAAATTTCTACAAAAGCCTAGCAAATTAATGATGAAAATGAAATGAAAATTTCTAAATTTTTGTGTTTTTCTGTTGTTTATATCAGATCCAATGCAAAAATCATGAATTAGAAAAATTTGGAAAGAATTGATGCAATTTAGTAAGCCAAACAATGCAATTTTTTTGAATTTTTTAAAATTTTCAATTTTTTTGAATTTTTCTCAATGCAATAAAATGAAAGACTATATGAATGAATGAAATCAATCCAAATCTAAAGACACACACTCAACAAGTTGCAATTTAAGTCCAAAAACATGGGTTCACCAAAATGTTTAGGGTAAAATTTGATTCATTTAATGTTTAGTGTCTTAGATGTTTGAATCCTCCTTTCACCCTATACATTCAAGGATCTAGGGTTGAGTGGCAATTCACTATCATACCCTAGATTGCTGTGAGATGTAGGGAAACTTGGATTAGGGAATTTAATTATCAACTTCTCTTCTCTTATGCTCAATTGACCATGAAAACCCTAATTATGCAAATACAACAATAAACTGATGAATAACAGAAAAAGCTCTTGCAGACAGAGATAAAATATCAAATCATAGAGTACCTATTTTTGGGGTTTCAAGGTGGAATAGTCAGGGACACTAGAGCAGGTGCCCAAGTCCAAGGTACCAGTTTCTTTGCGAGATCTGGACCTCCTTCCGACACTGATCAACACTGTAACTCCTATTTCTAGAGATTCAGCTGTGGAGGACACTAGAGTGAGCACCCAAGTCCTGGAAATCCTCCAGTGTCCTACTTCTCTTTGGATCTGGAATCTTTGATGTCTGCTAATCCTTCTTGCAACTTCACTTTTCCCAAATGCAACACATGTAACTTGCAATCACAAGACTTTGGGAGGGGTTGTGGTGTTTAGAGGCTTGCCTCAGTCAAACCCCAGAGGACACTTAAGTCTCTGAACACTGTTGTTAGATAGAGAGTGCATGCCCTTGTGAGGCAGAGGCAAAAACCAAAGGAATTGATGATGAAAACACAATATAATGTCACCTTGTAGTGAAGATATCATGGGTGGAAGATGCTCTTCATTCCATGATGAAATGGATGCTCAAATCTACAACACAAACACACAAACTACACAAGTCTACTCTTGCAACACAATGAAAGCCTTGAATCACCTTGTGAACACTTGAACATCACAATTGCCATCTAGTTCACAAATGAATGCCTAAAAATGCTTTTATATGCAACTACAACCACTCTCACCAGGATTTTCATAATTCAAACTTACCATGTCAGCAAAGGACCCAAATAACAATCATAAAGTAGCACCCAGAAATTGGGGTTGCCCTAAAATAGAGCAGGACTAGGGCATGGGTGCCCAAGTCCTCCCCCTATTTTTGGTAGGGTATAGCTCAAGTTGTCCTCCTAGGTCCCTTTGTCATGTTACCTAGGGCACATTCCATCAAGATGCCAAATTATGAAGTAAGATGTCCTAAATGCATGCAAAAGACCTGGGAGCTAAACCTTAAGAGGGAAAAGCCCCCAAGGGGACATTTTCTGACGTTACACCATAACCCCATTCCACACCATTAGAAGAAGAAGACATATATAAATACAAGGATTGGACAGAATGGGAAGATGCCATATTAGAAAAATATTGCTACAACAGACAAGATGATGAGGAAGAGCAGATGCCAGATATAGAAATCGGTCAAGGGGAGAGAGAAATAGAAGAAATTACCACTCCAAAAGAAAAATATTGTAATGAACCGATTAAACTAACAAAAACAAATATTACAAATGAAGGTGATCCTAAACTAGCCCGTATAGGAGACTACTGGGACGAAAGAGTGGTTGTACAAACAATTCAAACTCTAACATATTTCCAAGGTCAGTTTCCCTAGAACTTTACTGAAATGAAAGGAATTAAAGAAGAAGTGGGAGTGAGGAAAATTCAACTCAAGGAAGGTGCAAAATCAGTCCAAAAGAGACCATATAGACTAAATCCAAATATGAAAAAGAAGGTAAAAATTGAAATAGACAAGATGTTGGTTGCTAGAATAATTAAACCGATAGAAGATGTAGAGTGGATATGTCCAATGATAGTTCAAAACAAGAAGACCAGAGAAATAAGGGTGTGTGTTGACTTCTAGGAACAGAATAAATCATGTATACATGACCCATTTCCCACACCTTTCAAATAATAAATATTAGAATTAGTAGTTAGAAGGAAGATTTACTCATTCATCGATGGGTTGTACATATACCACCAAGTAAAGATCAAGGATGAAGATCAACCCAAAACTACTTCTGCTACGGAATGGGGATCATATATGTATATAGTCATGCCATTCAAATTAAAGAATGCTTTGGCAATATTCAACCTAATAATGATTAATACATTTAAAATCTTTATTCATGATTTCCTTGAAGTATACTTGGATAATTGGATGGTCTATGACCTAGTTGTTACATCCCCAACTTATGATTTAGCTTAATCTTATTTTTGTGTGGTAATCATGATGATTAACCATAGTTTAGTGATTAGATGTTTTTGATATTATAAGGTGGCTAAACAAGGGGCCGAACTCTTATAAGAAACAGAGAGGCCCGAAGGCAGCAAGCATCAACAGTGCCTTAAACCAGAAACAACATATACAACCATAACAGAATACCAGCAAAACCAGCAAAACTAGCCGCTGAAACGAAAGTCATAAAAATAGAGAAATAGAGTATTAGTAGTATAACAACAAAGACTAAGGAGGCAACAGCTCTCCCTTCTAGACCATAGATTTAATAATATCATCCACTTTTTTAGCCAGATCATCACTGTCAATATTAACAGCAGCCCCCAGATTCTTCAGCACAGAGAGGTTGAGGAGAATAGAGGTCCTGAGCACAATGGAGAAATTCTGTTCTAGCTTCGCGATACGATCTCGCAGACCTGCAAAATCAGCCCTCAAACCATCATCAGTCTCCATAGCATCCTCAGCCTCTTCCACAAACATGGCATCCATTGTGTCAGCATTTCCAGCAGAGTCAGTAGCATGCTCCATGGTAGCCCCTGTATCATGCGTCTCCTGCTTGTCTTCATCATCACCAGATATGTCTTGAATCTCCACATCCCTATCATCCTCTCCCTGGGTGGATTCATCCGAACCGCTCTCAGAATAGTCAATGAGCTTTGCTGAAGGAGTCGGTTTGCCAGCAATACACCCTCACTGCCGGACTCTAGAGGAAAGCCCCTCCCTACAAATCTTCACTGAAGAATCCCCTCTCTGTCCCACCAGGGTCCTACTCAGGGTTTTAGGGGTCCTAACCACTGCCTTCCCAGTGCTCATATCACTAGCAACCTTCCGCTTTTTACCCTTCTTAGAGGCAGTAGGACCCGGAGTATCAACAGGAATTTCCACAGGAGTGCAAAAGGAAACTTCATTAGTTTTGATAGGAACAGGGGAGGGCCCGGGTTCATCAACATCAGGAATATTCTTAGGGTTAGAGGAGGGCTCCCCATCCCCACTATTAGCGGGAATGGATTTGGAGGGTTCGAGGGCAAGATGATGAATGTACAAATAGAGGATGGGGCCCTGGTGAAGAGGGATAGGCTTCATAGCAGAGTTTTTAGCCAGTTTCGCCCGAACCCTAAGGACGGAATGCTCCAGAGAAGAAAGCAAATAAAATGGAAAACTAATTTTAGCATTGCGGTGGAAATGATTTAACAGGGGGAGATGGTAGTTAGAAAACCTGGTGAAGCACCCCTCGAGGGTGAAATACTTCATGAGGATAAAACACATAGCATCCCACGGCTCCGACAACTTGGCTCTGTCAAAACCACCCTGGTAAGGGACTAATTCTTCACCAACCCTGAGGAAGAGCTGCTGACTGGAGAGGTCTGCAATTTTAGTTTTTCGTTGCAACTTCAAACCCTGAGTAGCCATACCAATGGCCAAAGTGATCACACGTTCAGAAACTTCAAATCGGATTCCACCCACCGAAACCCATCTGTTCTGCTAGGACCGTGCAAACTATTCAGAAAGAGCTTCATTATACCCATTAAGCCTCTCCAAATAGGGGCTAATCCCGTCGTCTTTGCAGTAATGCCATGCAACCAAATTGTCCTTAAATTCACAGCACAAGATGGGTTCAGTTTGAATTCTATCTCCTCCTATAGCGGAATTACATCGCATGCCACAGAAACCCTCAATCTCCTCAGTCGTCTTAATAGGGGAATTACTCACATTAACAAGGCTAATAATAACAGCCCACACAAACTCATAATAATGGGAAGCCTTACAAACCCCAGTCCTATGCTTAACCATAATAACCTGACACAGGCCATGATGATCTGGCCATCCGCTCACCTTATGAGAAAATGGAGCAGATTTGACAGTAGCAGAAGTATGAGAGGACTCGTACTTCCAAGGACACGTTAGCCCCCTCCCAACGAACTGACAGTATGAGCTATCTTTTGAACACATCTAACTCATCAAGACCCAGTCACGTCTTTAAGAATGAGATTCTTAAGATTTAAAGGAAGATGATCAAATTAGCGCCAAACTCTCCAATTTGAATATCGTTGCCCGAGTTCAGCACAAGCATCAGCAACTCCGTTACCCTCACGATAAATATGTGAGATATGCACATTAGCAATCCTCTGCAAGAGAAACTGAATATCCCTAATAATGTCTTTCAACTGAATGCCAGCATTCGACACATTAGTAACAGCATCAATAACCATTTTAGAATCTCCCTGAATATCCAAATTCCTAATACCAAGTGATATGGCCAATTTAAGCCCCCAAAGAAGAGCCATAGCCTCAGCATAGTTATTGCTGTGACAGCCCAGACCTCCAGCATAGACAGTAAACATCCATCCTTTATCATCTCAGATGATTCTGCCCCCGCTAGCTGTACCATCAAACTTCGAAGCCCCATCAAAATTGAGCTTCATCCAGTTAGAAATCAGAGGCTTCCATCTAGTGTTAAGTCTCTGCAATAATTTTGTATTGTTAAAAGTAGGAATATGATTGAGCATCCTCCAGTTTACCGCAATTTGTTCTTCCTCCTGGGTCAGAGGTTTTGCCGCTGTGCAGATATGGGCCGTAGTGACACTCTCTAAGAGAGTCTTCATGAAAGTATGAGAGACCTGGGCGGCATCTCTAGCAGTATCCCTAAAAATCCGATGGTTGCGCTCTTTCCACAAAGTCCAGCTCAAGCATGGCAGAGTCTGATTCTATAACTCAACAAGCCAGGGATGGGAGAAGGGAGGATACCAATTGTTAATAATTTCCTTGATATCAGAATTGCAAGCCCACTGAATACCAAAATTGCTGAAGATGAGGCTCCAAATGTCCCTAGCAAAGTCACAGTGGAAGAATAAATGAGAAACCGTTTCCTCCTTTTCACAGCATAGACAGCACCGGTTGGCCAGAGTGAATCCTCTCTTCTGCAAATTATCTTGGGTTAGAATTTTGTTATGAATAGAGGCCCACCAGAACATGTTAATTTTCAAGATCAATTTGTGGTTCCACACTTTTCTCCATATATCCTTTTTATGAATCTCAGTGACCAATAAGTGATAGGCAGATTTAACAGAAAATTGGCCATTCTTATCCGGCCACCAAAATTGCTCATCTTCACGAGGGAAGAGAGGAATTTTGACTTCCTGAATCAACTTTTGAACCATCTGAGCTTTAGAGGCGAGATCAGGGTGATGGGGACAACAATCCAACAAAGTTCTCCAGCACCTGTGACCATTATTGGTTGACATATAATCACTGACCTTATTGCCAAAAAACTGAGTAGCAATGCCAACAATCTCACC
Source organism: Cunninghamia lanceolata (assembly GCA_027924645.1). Classification (NCBI taxonomy): domain Eukaryota; kingdom Viridiplantae; phylum Streptophyta; class Pinopsida; order Cupressales; family Cupressaceae; genus Cunninghamia; species Cunninghamia lanceolata. The sequence goes on from BSBN01000596.1 coordinate 8,184,495, forward strand.
CAGATCCCTCTGAGAGATGAGAGCCTTATCTTTTAGCCAAATATCAGTCCAAAACTTGATACCCATACCATTACCCAACTTCCATTTGATCCCTTGCATGAGCAGATTTCTAGATTTCAACATTTTGTTCCAGATGACCAATCCCTTAGGAAGACCTTCTTGCTGGAGGAAGTTAGACCAGTCAGTGTCATGCAAATATTTGGCTTGCATGATTTCTCCCCAATCTTTATGATGCTGAATCAAGTTCCAATTAATTTTAGAGAGCAGGGCTTTATTCATACTACATATAGTTCTAACATTGAGACCTCCATGGGACTTAGGAAGACACACTTTATCCTAGCTGACCAGGGATATCCGCTGTTTATCTTCAGCTCCCGTCCATAAAAATTTTCTTTGAATCTGTTCCAACTTGGCAGCAAAAGAAGTAGGAATTTTAAAAAGAGAGAGGAAATAGGTGGGTATACCTTGCAAGGAGGCCCGAAGAAGCTGCAATTTACCAGCACTACTGAGGACTTTTCCTTTCCAACCAATCAGTTTCCATTGAGTTCTTTCCAAAAGGCTATTCCAGAAATTAGGAGAAACTTCTTTAACCGTAAAGGGGAGACCCAGATAGACAGCAGGAAGAATATCTTCAGCACAATCCAGAATATGGATGATTTTTTGGTGGAGAGTAGTGGGAGTATTAAAAAAATACACATTACTCTTTTGGAAATTGATGTTTTGCCCAGAGGCGATGGCATAAAGGTTTAAAATATTCTTCCATCTCCGAGCTTCAATCACCGAAGAGATGCCAAAAAGAAGGGTATCATCAACAAATTGCTGTACAGACATAGGGGCAAGGGAGGAAGTAGGTTTAATGCCCACAAGATGCTTAGAGACCACGTTAGCTTGGATGTATCTCCCAAGAGCCTCAACCATTATGATAAACAAGTAAGGAGAAAGGGGATCCCCCTACTGGAGTCCACGCAAGGAGGAGAAGAAACCCCTAGGAATCCCATTAACCAAGATAGAAAATTTGGCGGAAGAGACAACCGTCCAGATGAGGAGATGAATTTTGTCATTAAACCCAAATTTTCTAAGAACTTGAAACAGAAAATCCCATGAGACCCTATCATAGGCTTTAGAGATATCCAACTTAAGGGCCATACCTAGAATTCTGCTCTTCTCCATGGAATGAATAGTTTCATGTTTGGAGATCACAACATCCAAAATTTGATGCCCTGGGACAAAACCTTTGTGAGAAGGAGAGATAATTTTATCAAGAAAAGGTTGAAGTCTCATGACAAGGGCTTTAGTGTAAAGCTTATAGACAGTATTACACAAGCTAATATGTCTAAAATCAGAAAGATTGGTGGGTTTCAGATTTTTAGGGACAAGGACAATAAAGGTGTTATTGAGCTGCTTTAAGATCTTACCAGTTTTGAAAAAATCATGAACCGCAACCGTGAGATCAGCCCCCACAATATCCCAATACTCCTGAAAAAAGATAGGAGGGAAGCCATTCGGACCCGAAGCTTTAAAGGGACCCATAGAGAATAAAATAGCATGAACCTCCTCCTCAGAAATAGGCCTTAGCATTTCCAGATTATCTTCCTCAGTTATTAGACAGGGAATCTTGTCAATAAACTGCTTAGTAGCCCTGTTGTTATCATCACCAATGGCTTGTTCTGTCAACAAGTTCTAAAAAAATAACACAGCTTGTTCCCCAATCTCATTGTCCTCAGTGATAACATCACCATTGTCCAAGCACAGTTTTGTGATGGAGTTAGCCTTCCTATGTTTCATGGAAAAAATATGGAAAAAAGTAGTATTGCGATCTCCCTCCTTAAGCCACTGAACCCTGGATTTTTGCTTCCAGAAGACCTCTTCGCGGCCTAGAAGATTGTTCCATTCTGAGAGAAGATCTTGTTCTTTGTTAGAAGTATCTTCAAAAACATCCCCTTGAGTAATCCGCTGCTGAATATCCTCAAGTTGTCCAGCTAAAGTTTTCTTCTGCTAAAACACATGACCAAAACTGAGTCTATTCCAGCCACGAACCTCCTATTTGATATGCAGAAGCTTCATAACTAATCTGAACATAGGAGTACCCTATATAGGAATTTGCCACCATTGTGTCACCAGTTGTCTGAAATCCTTATGCTTAATCCACATAGCTTCAAATTGGAAAGGGAAAGGACCCCGATGACATTGATCATGCCAATGAAGGAAAATAGGGCAGTGATCAGATATGGTTCTAGGAAAAGCCTGCAATTGCATATTATGATGATTGTCCTAGTTGTTGAATATAAGGACCCTGTCTAATTTAACCTGGATCAAATTGTCCCCACGTCTCTTGTTGGACCAGGTAAAAATCTGATTTTGTAGCTCCACATCCAGCAATCCCCAAGCATTAATAAACTCAGCAAAGTCAAACATGTTGTCAGAGTAGTCAAGGTTCCCACCATATTTCTCAGAGGGATACAAAGGAGTGTTGAAGTCACCAACCAGCATCCATTTGGAGGGCAGAGACTTGGTCAGGGTACTACTCAACTCAGTCCATAAAGATTGTCTCTAGGCTCTAGTATTAGGAGCATAAATATTGATTAAATACCAGTTGAAAGAGGGTGAGGAGAAATTGGTAACCAAGAAATGCTTGCCAGAAGCCACAAGGGACCCCTAAATTTTTGTACTATTCCACATTGTAACAATCCCGCCAGAAGCCCCAAAAGCAGGGCTAATACAAAACTCAGCCTTAGGCCATATGTAATCAGCAATCTTCTTAATGTTTTCCTCAGTCATCTTGACCTCCTGTAGGAGCAAAATGTCTAATTTATTTTCCAAAACATAGTTTTTGACCTCAAACTATTTTGAAGGGCTATTGAAACCCCTCAGATTCCAGGATAAGATCCTCATTTCAAGGGTTTGAGGGAGGGGACCTCCAGTGTTTTTTGCTTACCACTGGCAATTTCTCTGGTAATCTCTCTTTGCCGAGTTTCCCGTAGGGTTGGTCGCCCTTGTTTAGAGTCAGTGCCAACATCAGCAGTCTTTTTACCTTTACGAGTCCTCTTCTTAGGGGTAATTTAGCCTTCTAGGTCATTCCCACTACCACTTGGGCCGATGTCAACTGTCAATGAGGGATCAGCATTATGATCACCTACTTCCCGCACAGGGTTCCTGGTTGACTCAAGATCATTAGCACCGAAGGGAGCAGCTGATGGAGCCTGTGGATCAAGGGCGTTATCATCTTCAACATCCTCATTGATCAAACGATCCTGGATTTCGCCCTCCTCACACCCACTAGAATTCTGTCGGACCGTATGACTAACCGTATCTAGAGCCCCATTCTGACAACCTATGTCCAGAATCGGTTCAGTATTCTCTTCTAGATAGACAGTATCTGGATGATCTGCAGCTGTCTGGCTTTCCTTATCCTTAACCTATTTAGGATGGTCTTCTGGGAAAACATTTTCCACATTACCCCCCATTCCCTGATGGTCAGGGGTAACATCTGATTGTGAGCGGTCCTCAACCTCAATAAGGGAGTCATTCTGCCGACTCGTTTGCTTAGTTTTACATTGAGTCATTATGTGGCCCTTCTTCTTGCAATTTGACAGAAGGTGGTGGCATTTTCATAAAGGATTGGCTGAGTCCAAACCCCATATTTAGAGTTTAACTCAATGGACATAGGAAGGGTTTGGTTTATCTCCACATTGACACAAAAATGAGCAAAAACACAATGGGATTGAGTACGGGTAGTATGGTCCACAGTAACAAACTGGCCAAAAGAGTTACCAATAGCAGAAAAAAAATGTCATCGTAGAATTCTAATGGAAACCCAGGTAATTGAACCCAAATAGGAGCAGATTTGTTGAGATCCGAGCTAGGGTCAAACCCAGGTTTCCATTGGCACAAAGCAAGTGAGTGTGACTCATAAAGCCAGGGTCCCCCAGCAAGAATAGCAATCATATCCTCCCTACTGGTAAATTTAAAAAGGAATACTCCTCTTGCCATAGCAATGACTGAAACACTACCCTTAAGTCGCCACCGAGAGGAAACCCATTTACGGACCATCTCAATATTGGGATGGAAGGAAAAGAATTTACCTACCAGAGCAAGATCCATGTTTGCCACGATTTCTTCATTTAGACCATCCAGAATATCCAGAGTTGTGCCATCTGTAGAAGCTTTCCTGACAGGTATACCCATCGTGCATTTAGAAGACCCTAGCGGTTCCCCTGTTACCGCTTGTTTCCATCCATTAGATGGAGCATCCACCCTCACAACTCCAGAGGTACTGCCCAAGGCAGTCGCCTCCATAGGTGCCGAAAGCAGTCAAAACCAAAACCCTGGAAAAACCCTAAACAACCATGGAAAGTAGAAAACCCTTACCGATTGTTTCTTCTATAATGTGTATATAATGTTAAATTAATAATAATTATGATAATAATAATATCAATACCAACTAATGTTAGTTAGACATGACATTAGATATTGATATGATTATTTAAGTATTATGATTTACGAATCAGATGATGATACACTAATCATAATTTTATGATGGTGAGTGTGAATAGGAAATGAATCTTCCTTCGAAGACAGAAGGAGAGTATCATCAGGGAGGAAGGGATAGATGTTGGGAAATGGGTCAAATTTCTATCTGAGTATCAAAATTTCTCCTTATGAATCCTTGCAATTAGGGTGAGTTGTGTCTCTCATTGTTAGTTGTTTCCATTTCCGTATTATGATTTGTGATTATTATATCTTTATATATATTTCTTTCAGTGATCGATGCTCTAAGGGAGAGTAGTACTCAACCCTAAAATTATATTTTAATTTTGTTTCATCCTTTTAATGATATTAATTTAAATAATATCATGGTTATTTGATAACTTTTAATATCATATAAGGGGAATTATTTGTGTTCTAGTTGTTTCAACCTCCTTAAGGTCGGCCACCTTGGTATTAATATTGAATATTAATATTATAAAACCCTTGTTATTTGTTGGCTCTCGGCAGCCACCACACATGAGAAGTGAAGAGAAAGAGCAGAGGCTCAATGATGGGTTGTGAGGATCCTTGGATCCTACAAGGGGGCGTATTGTGGTGACATGCAAAGATTTGTGGGTGCATGCAAATAGGTATTGGGATACCATTCTTGAAGTTATTCTTTTTTCTTTTTGGAGAGTATGTTTTTCTAGGGGTGTCAAAAGGCAAAGAGGGAGTGAAGGTATTGAAGGGATAGCATGGTTGTAGTAACAATGTGGGGAGGAAGGGAGCTCATTCTTAGTGTGCACATTTGCAAGATTTTCAATAGTACCTTGATACCACTATATATTCATTTATAGGTATGAAACCATGTAGTATATCGATTTGAATTTGATAATGTTAGAGATATATCTTTGCTATCTATATTACGTCTACTGTGTCAACTCTTCATTATAGTAAGCTATTGTTAATTTCACTTATTGTGCTAGTAGACATGGTTAAATATTGTTAATAATGGCTTGAGACCGCAAGTGCCTTTCTTGCATTTTTAAATGAAACCTTTGTGTTATTCGGCCAACTATGAGGCTGTCATTCATGCACACTATGCATGCAAGACCATTGCTTGCTGATGGTAAGGGTAAAACTATCCTCTTTATCTTGAAGTTTCCCTATTAAAGATTAAAATCCTGTGAGGACATTGATATAGATGTTATGACTATTACAAGTTTGTGAGGGCATTGATATATATGTTATGACAGTTACAAGCCTCCGAGGGCAATGATATATATGTTATGGCTATTAAAATCTTGTGAGGGCATTGTTATATTATGACAGTTTTGAGCCCACGAGGGCATTATTATATAAAGATTATTTAGAGCCCATGGGGGCATTATTTTATGATAATTGTAGAAAGCCCTAGAGGGCTTCAATATATGCAAAAATAATGATGACTGTGTGAGAGCCCGCGAGGGCATCTACACATGAAAATTGTGCTGGGTTGATAGTGGTAAACCTTTGTATGTATCGAGTACACTTAACATTCAATTATATCAAACTCAAGATTAATATATAGCAGTCCTTAACTGTATATTAACGATCATATGATAATCTTAGTGCATGCTATGCATGCAATGATTAAATGACTCCTCAATGAAGTACTAGGGATTACCATAAGGTAAATGGTATTGTTTCCTTGGAAAAGTTATTCTTTCTGATCACTTTCTTTACTATAAGAGCCAACTCTATGTTATTATGAACTCATGTGTTTAATGCAAATGAATTTCATCTTCATGTTAATGGTAATACTCCTTATACTAAGTGTAGAGTAATATGAATTCCATTAGATTTCATGAGATAGAACCTTTACAATGGAATTGACTCACTGATTCATTGAAAGTACCTTTCTTGGCGATGTGAATCAAGAGTAAACCTTGGGATAAGGAAAACAATGAAATCATCAACTGGATAAGGTCACAAATCAAAAAACATGATTAAACTTATACCACTATGAAAGTATGGGAATAGAGTGACATGGAGTCACATGTTCCCCATTGCAATAGCAACATAACACTAGGAACATACTCCCTAGATAGGAGTCGAAAGTCTTGGAATTGGAAAAAGAATGGTTTGAACTTACCATCTTACTAGACCTAGAGAGGTCAAACTAAGCATGTTGTAGGTTGAGACAACTTCTAAGTCAAGTCGAGGTGGTGGACATGCGACTACATTCATTGCGAAATGTATATGTATGTACAATGCATCTGTCTCTACGTGCATTAGTCAGTCCATAATTCTCCAGATGGCATAATGTCTCTAGTAGCATTATACATAGTTAGAGTGGATCTATAGTTGTGTGACCGTGAGGCATTATGAAGAACACAACACCAGATAATCAGATGGAAAACCTAACAATTCCTTATATCTATACCTTTCACAAAGGCTGGGGCCGCTTCCAGGTAGGAAGTTGTGTGGGGGACCACTGGTCTGTGGTTGGAGGAAAAACACTTAGATGATGCTCTCCTTCTAAGTAGAAGACAAGCCGAGGCTTATGAAGATAGATGTCAAAATTTATAGATGCAGTGTTTTTTTTTGTATGACTTGATAGTCAACTATTATGTATTTTTGTATTTGTTGCCTTGAGCATAGCTTTGTACATGTATAGTGAAGATTATCCACTAATGGAATAACATTGTATACTATAAATATAAATTTTGTTATGTATTGGGAAAGAATAAGATACTTAATTATTATGATGAAATTAATTCACTCTTGTTAAACTATGATTATGTTAATCATGATGCTTTTCTTAATCTTAGTTAAGATGGTTAATTGAGATTATTTATGAGTATTATGGAATGTCATGTTACATATGGTATTAGAGCTACTAGGTTCAATACATGGACCTATGAGCTCACTACTTGATGATTATTTGTATCCAACATTAACAGATGCTAATGTTTGGATGTTCTATCCTAGAATGGTAAGAATTAAAACAACACCCAGAAAGAAGGTAATGGAAAAAGGACATTGCCTACGTCATCTTAAGACCTTGAGGGAGTAAGCCTCAAGAATGAGACATCTTTAACAAACTGGTTGCTTAGTAGGAGCATGGTTGACTAATGAGGAGACCTTCACTGATGTTGTTAAACACATCAAGCAGGAGTTGAAGAAAGTAGATAGGATTGCTGCTCCTAACTCTAATGATGCATTAGTAAAACCCTCTGCACCTAAAGCATTAGCTATGGAAAGTAATCCTAAGGATTTTGATGTAAATAAGGAGGCTATGGATGAATACTTGTGAGTACTTCCACCTCCTAAAACTGATGTTATAAACCTCAAGGATGAGAAATGATCATGGGAAAGTATCCCACTTTGACAATGACTTGCAGTAGCAAGATATAAACAAAATTTTGTAATTTTGATGGATTATATGTAATCTGATAATACATTGTGTAGGTTTTAGAGTGTGGGGTTTTTTACCTAAAAAGGTTTTCCCCACTTACATCTTGTGTCTACTTCTCTCTATCTACATTCTTGTTTTGTGTTTGTTGCTGTAATATCTCTGATATATGTTTTATATTGCTGCAATTGTAAAGGTTGTAAAGAATTTGCATACCTCTCTCCTCATTAGATTAGTTTAGGAAGTGATTTCCACACACCTAGCTTCCTTTTAGTTGGTATTAGAGCCTAGCCAGTTTTGGTCTTAGCTGTTGGGTAGGGTCTTTTTGTACTGATCTTAGATTGAATGGGAGTATGTGCAGAGTATTCTGAAATCTTGTTGTAGGAAGGAGATGGCAGGCACATCTTGAAGGATAGAAGTTGAAAAGTTTAATGGCAACAATTTTGAGTTGTGGAAACTCAAAATGGAAGACATACCCGTTGATAGAGACCTATGGGAAGCAATTTCTGGTGTAAAACCAGTGACAATGTCCCAAGATGATTGGGATCTCAAAGATTGTAAAGCCAAGGGTCTTGTGAGACTCTGTATGGCTGATTCCATCTTACTAAATGTTCATGAGGAGAAAACTATGAAGGATCTATGGAAGAAACTTGGTGATGTTTATCAGGCTAAATCCCTGGTAAACAAGTTGTTCTTATGGAAGAAGCTATATTCTCTGGGGATGGAAGATGGAGGATCTATTGCTGATCACATGAATGCATTCAATATGTTGGTTGCACAATTGACATCCGTTGGTGTGAAGATGAAGGAGGAGGATCAGTGTATGACCCTACTTTTTCTTTACTGAATTCATGGGATCATCTTGTTATGGCCATCAAGAGTACCACACCCACTTTCAAAATGAAAGATGTGGTGTCTTCACTGTTATATGAAGAGATGTAGAGAAAGTCATCCGAGTTGGCTAAAGAAGCTCTTGCGGTTAGTGGAAGACCCAAGGAGAAAGGGAAAAAGAAAGACAAGAAAGTTGAGAAGGGTAGATCCATATCCCATGAGAGATCCAAATCTCCTGGAAAGTCCAAGGTACTATGTTGAAATTGTGGGAAAACTAGGCATTTCCAAAAGGAATGCAAAGAGGAAGAAAAAAAGAAAAAGAAGAATGTCCCAAATTTAGATTCTGACAAGTCACAAGATGATGGTGATGCCTTCATTGTAGCCTTGGCCACCCATGCATCTGATGATGTGTGGTTGATTGATTCTGGTGTCTTTTTCTACATGACCTCACATTGAGACTAGTCTACAAAGTATGAAGAGTTTGATGGTGGAAGAGTGTACCTGGGTGATGATTCTCATCTAAAGATAGTTGGCCATGGAAGAGTCACAATCTGATTCCCTAATGGACAAGTGAAGGGGATCTCTGGGGTTATGTACATCACAGGCTTGGCACAGAACCTTCTTTCTATAAGTAAATTGAATGATGCAGGTGTGCAAGTTGTCTTCTCGAAAGAATGATGCAAGATGACTAGAGGAGCTATGGTGCTTGCGAAGGGTACTCCATTTCAGCTGGAGGCATGCATTTCACAATGCAATAGTTCTTCTGACTCAAAGAAAAGAACTACAATCACTTCATCCCCACCATTGGAACTAGCAACTCAAAGATCTATTGTATCAAATTCTGATGGTAGTGCATTTTGGGTACCTAAGGGTGCTCATGCTTTGGAAGTTAAGCTTCCTGCTGAGAAGACAATGTTATGGCATAAGAGACTTAGCCACATTGGTGAGAAGGGTCTTAGAACCCTGAAAAATAAAAACCTCATTGAGGGGTTAAATGATTGTAATCTCAAGTTTGACTTTTGGGAACATTGTATATATGGAAAGCAAAACTGTGTTCAGTTTTACTCGAGTTCTCATAAGTCTTCTGGTGTATTGGATCTTATTCATTATGATGTGTTTGGTCTAGTTAATGTTCCTTCAATCTCTAAATTTGTATATTTTGTATCTTTCATAGATGACTACAGTAGAAGGACATGGATTTATTTTCTCATAAGCAAATCTAGAGTCTTTAGTCAGTTTAAAGAGTTTAAAGCTTTTACTGAAAATCAAACTAGTAAAAAGATTAAGTGTTTGAGAATTGACAATGGTGGTGAGTTTTGTTTGGCAGAGTTCGATAAGTTCTATAAAGAGAAAGGGATTGAAAGACATAAGACAACTCCATACACCCCTCAGTAAAATAGAGTTTTAGAGAGGATGAACAGGACATTGATGGAGAAGGCTAGGAGTATGCTGAGTGGAGCAAGCATCAAACACAAGTTTTGGGATGAAGCTATAGCCACTACTTGCTACCTAATAAGCATGTCTCCTACATCAGTTCTTGTTGGTAAGACACCTATGGAGGTGTGTTCTGGTAAGAAGCCTTTAGTTAGACATCTTTGTGTTTTTGGTTGCGAGGCATATGCTCATGTGCCTAGAGAGAAGAGGTCAAAATTGGAGAACATGGTTGTTAAGTGTATCTTCATTGGCTATGGTGTCGGTGTGAAATGATAAAAGATTTGGAATCATGTGGCTGAAAAATTGTTGTATAGTAGAAGTGTTATTTTCAGAGAGCTAACACCTTCTTCCACTAGTCTACAGCCAAAAGACAAAGAAAAGAAAGAGGATGTGGTTCAATTTCCTTCTACCCCTAAGAAGACTAAACTGAATGGCCATGTTGGACCTAATGATGAGGAGAACTCTGGCAGCTCTAAAAGTTTAGAAGATGAAGTAGAACCTCCACCTAAGCCTTTGAGGAGGTCCACATGAATTAGGAAGCAACCTGAGAGGTTTGGTTATGTTAGCACTTATTTTGACCTAGGGTTGATTTGTCATGATCAGGAGGTTTCTTCATTTGAAGCCTTCATCTTCTTGCCCATTTTTTCTAAGTGTTGGACCTCCTCAGCATTTTTCAGCTGCAGCATCATATTTTCCTGAGGAGGAGGTCATCATCATCATCTTGTCTTCGATGATGGTCTGCATCATCATGTTCTTCGTCGACTTGTTTTTCTCATCGTCATCATCATTTTTCAACTATCGGGTGATGTTTGGATATCATCCTGATGATACTGGTGAGCTACAGTGCGCCCTCATCTGCTTGCGAGGGTGATTTTTCAAAGTATCCGGTGATCTTCCATTTATCACCTTGCTCAATCATGATGATGATGTTGCCCCGATATCCTGAAGGGGTTATTCTCTAAGTGTTCGACCTTACTTGTTTTTCTTAAGGGTCGTCGTCATCATCATGATATTTCCAGTTATCATCCTGTTGCTTGCGGAGGTCATCATATTTCATGCCTTCATGATATTTCGCCGGGGTGATATTTTTATCATCGGGTGATCTTGGTTATGATCATCCTGATGATGTTGTTGAAGAGTTTTAAGTGCGACCCGATATTCACTAGGGTCATCATATTTTGAACGTCAGGATGATCTTAGTCAATATCATCCTGATGATGTTGTATTACTTCTTGTTCGTTGTTTTGTCATCCTGATGATGCTGACGTCATCCTTATATCAGGGTGATATTTGTTTCTCTGCCTATCTGCATCATGATATTTCCGAAGGAGGGGGTGATATTTTCATATCACCCGGATATATGTTTTGTTCGAGCATCATGATGATGCTGATATCAAGGAGATATCCGCTTGCTGGCTTCGCGCATTATCTACTGGGGGTGATCTTTTCAAACAGCATCATCATATTCAGTTATCGCCCCGATCTTATAGGGGAGCTGCAGTGCAACCTGATATTTGAACGTCAGGAGGATATTTCCAAATATCCGGTTGTCTTCCGAATATCATGATGATGTTAATATGATGATGACGTCATCAAGGTCCGGGGGGTCATATTTCTAACACTGATCATCTTGAAGAGACCTCCTGATATTTGCAAACATGATGATGACGTCAGCAGGATATGATGATGATGTCATCAGGATGTTTATCGGCCAGACTTTTGGTATAAGCTCAGCAGGAGGATGTTCCTCCGATGGATCAGGTTGTGCCGATTATCATGAAGGTTATATTTCAAATATCATGATGACGTCAGGGTGATATTTCAAACAACAGGATATCATGCTGCTGGAGGATGATGATGATGAGGTCTACACTAGTGTCGTCAGGAGCAAAAGCACCGACGTGATATATGCTCATGACCTAGTATATAAAGTGTTAAAGAGGTCATCGCGGGGTGCATGTGGGATATTGATATCCTGCATTTTCAAATATCATGATGATGAATCTCGGCGGGAAATGGTTGCGACTGCAGATTTGATGATCTTCCCAAGGCCGCGGGTTGGTGCGCCATTAATGGCGATTGTTGCAGAGGTATGGGCGATGGCGTGGGTGGATCCTGTACCCGACTGAGGGTGTACATCAGCGGACAGGGGCGCAGGGCTCGAGAAATCTTCCTGTCTCCTCCCCTACCTGCTGCATTCAAGTTTGGGTGCCAATCCGGTTGTGTTTGAGCGCCATCTTCCTGGTACTGTGTATCTGGCAGGATTTTTGGTCAACATTGTAATTAATTGCTGAGCACCTACCTGGCTGTTATAAGCAGGTTGTGTTGTTCATTTGTTGTTGTTGAAAGTTGATGATTTTGGCTCTGTAATGCATAACAAGCTGATCTGGTTGCTCTGTACAGCTTACCTGTGAGTTTATGTATCTCTTGTTGTTTGTTTTTGGCATGAACCCACTGATTTCATGATTAAACTTATATGAGAAATGTTGTTTAGCATGTGTTGTGTTAATTCTGTCTCCAGTATTGCATGTATTCTTCTTCTGAATCTAGATGTTTGGTAATGTTTAGATTCTAGAGCATAGAATTCCTATGTTGACTGTCTGATCTTTTAACTTCTACTCAAGGGGTAGATTAAACTGTTTTCAGGTTGAACATTGGGAAGGGTATACTGCAGTAGGGATACCATAAGTAGAGATAACTTAACACTCTGTATTGGGAGATATCTGCAGGGCAGATATCACATGTATCCCCTTGAAATCCAATTCTAGCTGTTCATGCTGATCATTCACAGGTGTATGTCTACTGACTCCAGGCCCTGGATAGGCACCAATCATGCTTTGTTTTGTGTTATAACCATGTCCAACTTTGCATCCAAGCTTAAAATCTAAATCAAAATCTAAAACAAACATTAGGACATTAGAGTTAGATTTAGGAACCTTAGTCCTCTGTCTACAACTGCAAATAGGCCCAAAGCTAGCCCCTTTGCTCTTATCTTTCAGTTTTGGTCTACTTACAGGAGGACTCATCTGCTTTCTGTCAACACCCCAGCCTTGCATGCATATCCTCATGGATGTTGAGTAGGGAATACCCCCCTAGGTCTTGCAGAGCCTGAAGAAGAAGAGGAGATAAAATATAGAGTCTATCTCCTACACTGTTGACCCCCTGGCCCAGAGATCCTGTTGATCACTGATGGCTACCTTGTAGGGAAATCTGGGAATAAGCATCCAGTCTGGGAAAAAGTCAACAGAAATTGGTGACTCTGCTGGGGACTGAGAAGTAAAAGTACTATCTAATCATCTCCAGTAATATATATGTGACCCATCTGAGTCAGCAACAGTAATCTACTCCGCTGGGGAACCTTGTGAAAGAACCCTGGTTTTCAGAAGAAAACAGTTCCTAGAAATAGGTGGCGACTCCGAAGTAATCTCCCAACCGGTCAAGGAAAAATTATATGCAGGGGAGAAGATCCCAACAAAATCCTCTATTTGAAGAGTTACCATTAACAAAAAGAATGATGTATAGAAGAAAGGGAACTGTCTCAGTTAGTCATGAGAGCTCCCCCAGAAAAGGTGATGATACACAAGATGACCCTAGGCCATCAGGACAGCATGCACCTTATTTTTCAAGTGCAGAAGCTGATATCCAAGGTGCATATGAGAGGCAACAGGGTGGTAGTATGAGAATGAGGTCAGAGGTGTTCCAAGAACGCCCTTTTCTAGACCCAAGTGAAAGGTTTGAAGAGGCAGAGTCTCTAAGGGATGATGAAGATGATGACCAAAATGGTATGAGACCATCTACCTCCAAACCTAAGGATGAACAGTTAGCTGAAGAAATCAGAAGTCTAAGAGCAGAACTAGAATACCTACAAGCCATGAAAATTAGAGATGATATAAAGCAGAAAGTGCAAGCCTTAAGAACTGCCCAAAATGATTCAGTTCCTACTCTAGAGAATGCCAATGTACAAAGACATCAGCAAAGATATGAAATGCATCATCAGCATCATGATGACAGACAATATGTGAATGATGCTAGGATACCACTGAACCACGCAGGAAACCAAAATGCAAACAGAAATATTAATGTTAATCAGCCAAACAGACAGCCCATGCAGCTAGATAGATTCAGGCAGCTGGTGTTTGATGGTATTCCTGGGTATCCTAACCCCATTGATAAGCATCTGAGGCTGCAAGTGCCTAAGTTTTTAGGAAACAACACAGTGTCAGGAGAAGATCATCTAAAGGCCTTTCAAAATGTCATGGATAATTTTGAGGTTGAGCATGAGGATGTTTTCATGAAGTCATTCATGCAATCCTTAATAGATGAGGCAAGAGAATGGTACAGGAATCTGCCTGACCGGAGTATTTCATCATGGGATGATTTTAAGAGGATGTTCAAGGAGCAATATGGTGATAAAACTGACCCTAGCTTTTTTGTAAATGAGTTCACCAGTATCACAAAAGGGTCAAATGAGCAGGTTGCAGACTTTAATGCAAGATTTACTAAAGTGTTGAACAAATTGCCACATCACATGAGGCCAAATGAACCAATGTGCATAATTTTGTATATCAATGCCTTTGATGCAAAGACTGCATATGGACTAAGAGATAAAGGTCCTGCCACTCTTAGGGATGCTTTCAGAATTGCAGTAAATATTGAAAACAATAGGAAAGCATCAGGCAAGACAAATAGAAGGGATGATATAAAAATTCTGCAGAATCCAAACAAGCCTCAAAACACTCAAGGTAGTACAACTGCTCCTGAAGATAAGATAGACAAACTGGCAAATGTTGTTAAGGACCTGAGCTATAGATTAGCTAGAAGTGAAAAAGGGATGGGTCCTGATAGGCAAGTATATCAAAGGCAGGAAAAGAGGCCATCATTACATGATATGCCTTATAACACCAATTGGCATGATGGTAAGCCTGTATATCCACGTAACAACACAAATCAGAGGGCTCAACATGTCAAGGAAACTCCTGATCCCCTAAAGAAGACTATAAATATTGCTGATGATGCTCCGTGGTGTATAATTTGTCAGATGCCACATTCACAGTCACAGTGCATGATTGCTCAATCCTTATATGATAATGCTACATCATGCAATGAATGCAATGAGCCACATCATGTGCAGGATGATGATGTTAACATGATGTCCATAGGCAATGGATATACTCTTTATGATGCTGATGAGAAGACAGATCATCAAATTCAGGCCTGCCAACAGTCCCCATATGATGAAGATGATGAGGATAATTATGTGTATGCTCAGAACTCACACAATTTTCTGAGTAACCTACAGCGACCTTCTGATGAGGAAATCAGAGCCTTCACAGCTGCAGCAGTCGCTCAGGTCAAGAGCAACTACAATCTCAGAGGCAAAAATCAAGTTGGCAGCCCACATCAGCCAGAGAATATTTCTGCAGGTCAGCTGGTGCATGGTCATAAAGGAACTGAACCACAGAAAAGGCAGTGGGTAAATAATAAGCAGAACTTTAGATACAGAGCAGGTCATGAATTTCAAGGACCAGAAAACAAAATCCCTCAGGCTGAAGATCAAAGTAGAGGTTCCCAAGACAAGACTGATGATCAGGGAACTATGAAAATGAAAACTAAATCAGCTCAGGATAAAAGCAAGATTGTGGAGCAAACTACAACTATTGTACAAAACTGTGCTCCATTTGATATAGCCCAGATCCTCTCTCAGGTAAAGGTCTCTGTTCCACTTATGGAACTCATGAAAGTGGAAGAGATCAAGAATAGGACAATATCCCTAATCTCAGGGGTACCTTTTCAAGCTAAACAAAATGATCAGACCCAGGATGAGAAACATGTCATGAGTAATGAAGAGGATGAGACTCCTGAAGTCTACTTAGGAATGACCATGACAAAGTGTCCTTCACAGGTGGAACCATTTTATGTTTCCCTGGTTATAAATGGTAAAATAATTAGAAATTGTATGCTTGACTCTGGAGCTTCTACAAATGTCATGCCTTTGGCTATCATGCAACAAACTGGATTAAAGATTGACAAGGCATGTGGAAAGTGTTATGCTATGAATGCCAGAGAGGTACCAGTTATTGGAATCATGAAGGATGTAGATTTCAAACTGGTAGCATTTCCTGAAAAAAGATACAAAATGAATATAACAGTGGTTGACATCAAGCCACAGTATGGTATGCTGCTGTCAAGAAGATGGGCAGCACTAATTGGTGGGAGTATGCAGCTGGACCTATCATATGCCATGATTCCAATGAATGGCAGGGATGTCAAGCTAATTAGAGAGCAAAGATCATCAGAAACAGTGGAAGACCAAGAAGCAAATGAACAGGTATGCTTTGTAGACACTGACTGTGATAACTTCAAGGTTGTCTCAGATGATGCAGAAGACAAAAAGAAAAATGCCTGCATTGAAGAGCTGGATCAGCAAGGCTTATGGACCATGTTTTTTGATGGAGCTTGTGCAAAAGAAGGCTCTGGAGCTGGAGTTGTTTTCTTGTCTCCAACTGGTAAGCTCCTCAAATCCTCTTTCTTGCTGAGGTTTGATTGCACAAACAATATTGCAGAATATGAGGCTTTACTCTTAGGCCTGAATATTGCTCTCAAACATGGGATTAAGATGTTAAGAGTTTTTGGGGATTCTGAGCTGATTGTATCCCAAATCAGAAATAAGTATGCTGCAAAAAATAAAAGGTTGAAGCAATACAAGCATGTTGTTTGGGATACTATTGAGTTATTTGATGCATTTTCAATTGGCTGGGTAGAAAGGTCAAAAAATGTTATGGCTGATTTCTTAGCTAATATTGCAATAAGGCCAGATGACATCACTCTGTCAGGTGTCATAGATGTAGAAGTTAAAACTAGGCCTGCCATACCAGAAAATATATGCAGTTGGCAAGTTTTTAATGATGATAGGGATTTGCTGAAATTTTTGCACTGCATAGATGAGTATGAGAACCAACAGATTGATTTCCAAGCTTTTGTAGAGACTGTAGATGGAAAAGAGACCCTTGTGGGAAAGGAGATAATTCAGTTGAAGACTAACAAGATCCCTAGAGGGTTAGTGGCTCTAGAAAGAGCCTTTGACAGTAGAGACAAAATGGTCACAAGGACATCCCCCACAAACAAGGAGGATTTAGAAGAAATAAATTTGGGGACATCTCAGGCCCCTAAGAAAGTATATATTGGCAAACAGCTCAAACCACACATAAGAAGTATGCTGATTGCATTGCTAAAAAAGTATAAACATGTTTTTGCTTGGTCATATGAGGACCTAAAAGCTTATAGAGAAGACTTATTCCAGCATGAGATCCCACTGAAGCCTGAAGCTAAGCCATTTAGACAGAGGCAAAGGCCTATAAATCCTACCTTAGCTCCCAAGATGCAAGAAGAACTCAAAAGGCTCAGGGAAGCTGGAATAATTGTGCCAATCAGACATTCAACTTGGGTGTCTAACCTTGTCCCAGTCAGGAAAAAGAATGGTGATATTAGGCTGTGTGTTGATTTCAGGAACTTGAATGTATCCTCTTTGAAGGATAACTATCCATTGCCTAATATGGAAGCTATGTTGCAGAGAGTGACTGGTTGTGAACTCCTATCCATGATGGATGGATTTTCAGGATATAATCAGGTGAAGGTAAAGGAATCAGAACAGTATAAGACTGCCTTTACCACTCCATGGGGAACATATGTGTATGTTAGAATGCCATTTGGACTAACAAATGCAGGTGCTACATTTCAAAGAGCAATGGATGTTGCTTTTGCAGGGCTGATTGATTTAATCCTGGCAGTATATCAGGATGACTTGACTGCCTATTCAAAGAAAGAGGAGCAGCATTGTTTGCATCTGGAGCAGATCTTCATAAGAGCACTAGAATATGGTATTTCTCTAAACCCAAAGAAGTGTGCCTTTGGAGTAGTTGAAGGAAAACTTCTGGGACATATTGTTTCCAAGGATGGAGTCAGGATAGACCCAGAGAGAGTCGCAGCTATTGACAGGATTCAAATGCCAAAAACTGTGAAAGGAGTTCAGTCCTTCTTTGGACAGATAAACTTTGTTAGAAGATTTGTTCCCAACTTTGCAGAAATCACAAGGAACATCTCCAAGATGATGAAGAAGGAAGCAACTGTCAACTGGGAAAGAGAAGCAACAGAATCGTTTCAGAATATCAAAGAAGCAATTAAGATGGCCCCTGTTCTTAAATCTCCTGATTTCTGTAGGCCATTCCAAGTGTTTTCTTTTGCTTCCTTTCATACTGTAGCTGCATGTTTGTTACAGAAAAATGAAGATGGTTTTGAACAGCCCATTGCTTTCTTCAGTATGTCCCTGCAGGCCTCTGAGTTGAAGTATGACATTATGGAAAAGCAGGCATATGCACTAGTTAGAGCCATCAAAAGTTTCAGACCATACTTGGTAGGGTCATATATAGTTGCATATGTACCTCATGCAGCAGTCAAAGACATATTCACTCAGCAGGAGGTGACTGGAAGAAGGTGCAGATGGATAAACAAACTGCAGGAGTTCAACATAGACATACAAGTTACTAAGTTGATAAGGGGACAAGGATTAGCCAAGATGATGGCATAGTCAAACTTGGAAGCATGCCAAGTTAATGCAGTCCAAGATGAGAGTGTAGATGTATCAGGATCTGAATGGTACAAGGATATTATCTATTACTTGCAAAATCTGAATTGTCCTTCCCATTTCAGTGACTGTCAAAAGAGGACTCTAAAGCTACATGCAATCAGGTATGTTATTGTTCAAGGTGAGCTGTACTGGAAAAATCCTGATGGTGTGCTGCTGAGATGTGTGGATGAGAACATGGCTAACAATGTTTTGATAGATATGCATAAAGGATTGTGTGGTGGCCATTATACTGCCCAAACAACAGCTCATAAAATTCTCAGGGCAGGATATTGGTGGCCCACTCTCTTTTCAGATGCACAAAAGTTAGTAAGGAAGTGTGACCCTTGCCAGCGATTCTTAGGAAAGCTGAAATATGATGGTGCTTTACCCCTCAGAGCTGTACCCGTGGATGCTCCATTCCAGCAATGGGGAATTGACTTCATAGGGGAGATTGCAGACAAATCAAGTGGGGGACACAGTTGGATTTTGGTGGCAACTGACTACTTTACCAAATGGATTGAGGCCATTCCAACTAAAAGAGCTACAAGTAAGGTGGTGACAGATTTCATACTAGAGAACATCATCATCAGGTTTGGAGTACCATTTAAGATTATCACTGATAATGCTATGTGCTTCAGATCAGGTGAATTTGTTGATTTTTGCAACAGGTATGGGATAAATCTGTCATATACATCACCATATCACCCACAAGGAAATGGTCAAGCAGAATCAAGCAATAAGAGCATCATGAAAATTGTCAAGAGGATACTGGACAAGAACAAAAGAGCTTGGGACTCAAAGTTGAATTTAGCAGTATGGGCTGACAGAGTGACAGTGAAAAGGGCTATTGGGAAGTCACCTTTTGAGCTAGTATATGGTGCATCAGCTAGACTGCCCATAAACAGTCTCATACCAGTTTACAGATTCATTCAGGAAAATGATGATGAGATTGAAGATCCCATGACAGAAAGAGTGAATCAGCTGGTTGCATTGGATGAAGACAGAAGGAGAGCCCACCAGATCAATCTCAAGAGACAACAGGATATGAAATATCAGTTTGACAGGAGAACTACAAAAAGGAAGTTTCAAGTCAATGATCTGGTGCTTATTTGGAGTGCTAAAGATCAGGAAAAGGGTAAACATGGTAAATTTCAACCCTTATGGATGGGCCCATATCAGGTTTGCAATACTCATGGGGAAGATTCTTATTTCCTCCAGGCCCTAGATGGTGAAATTCTGGGATTGCCTGTGCATGGCCAATTCCTTAAATTCTATTTTGCATGAATGACTGGTTGCTGTGCACATTTGTAAAATATGTATGTAGTGTAAATGCCTTGTACAGCTCGCGTTTTTTGGCTTTTTGTGTGGTCTGCCCGGAGATCTGGTTCTCGCTGCAGGTTTTCACCTGCACGTCCCCAGTCGGAGCCACTGTTAGCACTTATTTTGACCTGGGGTTGATTTGTCATGATCAGGAGGTTTCTTCATTTGAAGCCTTCATCTTCTTGCCCATTTTTTCTAAGTGTTGGACCTCCTCAGCATTTTTCAGCTGCAGCATCATATTTTCCTGAGGAGGAGGTCATCATCATCATCTTGTCTTCGATGATGGTCTGCATCATCATGTTCTTCGTCGACTTGTTTTTCTCATCGTCATCATCATTTTTCAACTATCGGGTGATGTTTGGATATCATCCTGATGATACTGGTGAGCTACAGTGCGCCCTCATCTGCTTGCGAGGGTGATTTTTCAAAGTATCCGGTGATCTTCCATTTATCACCTTGCTCAATCATGATGATGATGTTGCCCCGATATCCTGAAGGGGTTATTCTCTAAGTGTTCGACCTTACTTGTTTTTCTTAAGGGTCGTTGTCATCATCATGATATTTCCAGTTATCATCCTGCTGCTTGCGGAGGTCATCATATTTCATGCCTTCATGATATTTCGCCGGGGTGATATTTTTATCATCGGGTGATCTTGGTTATGATCATCCTGATGATGTTGTTGAAGAGTTCTAAGTGCAACCCGATATTCACTAGGGTCATCATATTTTGAACGTCAGGATGATCTTAGTCAATATCATCCTGATGATGTTGTATTACTTCTTGTTCGTTGTTTTGTCATCCTGATGATGCTGACGTCATCCTTATATCAGGGTGATATTTGTTTCTCTGCCTATCTGCATCATGATATTTCCGAAGGAGGGGGTGATATTTTCATATCACCCGGATATATGTTTTGTTCGAGCATCATGATGATGCTGATATCAAGGAGATATCCGCTTGCTGGCTTCGCGCATTATCTACTGGGGGTGATCTTTTCAAACAGCATCATCATATTCAGTTATCGCCCCGATCTTATAGGGGAGCTGCAGTGCAACCTGATATTTGAACGTCAGGAGGATATTTCCAAATATCCGGTTGTCTTCCGAATATCATGATGATGTTAATATGATGATGACATCATCAAGGTCCGGGGGGTCATATTTCTAACACTAATCATCTTGAAGAGACCTCCTGATATTTGCAAACATGAGGATGACGTCAGCAGGATATGATGATGATGTCATCAGGATGTTTATCGGCCAGACTTTTGGTATAAGCTCAACAGGAGGATGTTCCTCCGATGGATCAGGTTGTGCCGATTATCATGAAGGTTATATTTCAAATATCATGATGACGTCAGGGTGATATTTCAAACAACAGGATATCATGCTGCTGGAGGATGATGATGATGAGGTCTACACTAGTGTCGTCAGGAGCAAAAGCACCGACGTGATATATGCTCATGACCTAGTATATAAAGTGTTAAAGAGGTCATCGCGGGGTGCATGTGGGATATTGATATCCTGCATTTTCAAATATCATGATGATGAATCTCGGCGGGAAATGGTTGTGACTGCAGATTTGATGATCTTCCCAAGGCCGTGGGTTGGTGCGCCATTAATGGCGATTGTTGTAGAGGTATGGGCGATGGCGTGGGTGGATCCTATACCCGACTGAGGGTGTACATCAGCGGACAGGGGCGCAGGGCTCGAGAAATCTTCCTGTCTCCTCCCCTACCTGCTGCATTCAAGTTTGGGCGCCAATCCGGTTGTGTTTGAGCGCCATCTTCCTGGTACTGTGTATCTGGCGGGATTTTTGGTCAACATTGTAATTAATTGCTGAGCACCTACCTGGCTGTTATAAGCAGGTTGTCTTGTTCATTTGTTGTTGTTGAAAGTTGATGATTTTGGCTCTGTAATGCATAACAAGCTGATCTGGTTGCTCTGTACAGCTTACCTGTGAGTTTATGTATCTCTTGTTGTTTGTTTTTGGCATGAACCCACTGATTTCATGATTAAACTTATATGAGAAATGCTGTTTAGCATGTGTTGTGTTAATTCTGTCTCCAGTATTGCATGTATTCTTCTTCTGAATCTGGATGTTTGGTAATGTTTAGATTCTAGAGCATAGAATTCCTATGTTGACTGTCTGATCTTTTAACTTCTACTCAAGGGGTAGATTAAACTGTTTTCAGGTTGAACATTGGGAAGGGTATACTGCAGTAGGGATACCATAAGTAGAGATAACTTAACACTCTGTATTGGGAGATATCTGCAGGGCAGATATCACATGTATCCCCTTGAAATCCAGTTCTAGCTGTTCATGCTGATCATTCACAGGTGTATGTCTACTGACTCCAGGCCCTGGATAGGCACCAATCATGCTTTGTTTTGTGTTATAACCATGTCCAACTTTGCATCCAAGCTTAAAATCCAAATCAAAATCTAAAACAAACATTAGGACATTAGAGTTAGATTTAGGAACCTTAGTCCTCTGTCTACAACTGCAAATAGGCCCAAAGCTAGCCCCTTTGCTCTTATCTTTCAGTTTTGGTCTACTTACAGGAGGACTCATCTGCTTTCTGTCAACACCCCAGCCTTGCATGCATATCCTCATGGATGTTGAGTAGGGAATACCCCCCTAGGTCTTGCAGAGCCTGAAGAAGAAGAGGAGATAAAATATAGAGTCTATCTCCTACACTGTTGACCCCCTGGCCCAGAGATCCTGTTGATCACTGATGGCTACCTTGTAGGGAAATCTGGGAATAAGCATCCAGTCTGGGAAAAAGTCAACAGGTTATACATTACTTGATTCTAGTTGTGCTTTTGCTTTGCTTACTACTATTGATGAGCCTAGAACTATGACAAAGGCTATGGGCATGAAAGATGTAGGTTTCTAGAAGGAGGCCATGGAAGATGAGATGGCTTCTTTGGAAAATAATAAAACTTGGGACTTGGTGCCTTTGCCTGATGGTCAGAAACTGGTTGGATGCAAATGGGTTTTCAAGAAGAAATTTGATTCAGATCGCAGTGTTGAAAAGTATAAATCCAGATTGGTTGCGAAGGGGTACTCACAAGTGGAGGGAATTGATTATGGTGAAATTTTCTCTCCCATTGCAAAGTTGACATCTATTCGGTTCCTGTTATCTCTTACAACTGCTTATGATCTAGAAGTGGAACAAATGGATGTGAAGAGAACTTTCCTTCATGGTGACTTGGAGGAAGAGATTTATATGTCACAGCCAGAGCATTACATAGAAAGAGGTAAAGAAAATTTCGTTTGCAAGTTAAAGAAGTCTTTGTATGGTTTGAAGCAATCTCCTAAGATGTGGTACATGAAATTTGATGCCTTGGTGTTGTCGATTGGATATTTGAGATCGAAATTAGATCATTGTGTGTATTATAAGTTTGATAATGATCATATTCTCATTATTACACTATATGTTGATGATATGTTGCTGATTGGGAATGGTAAGAATATGATTTCTGATTTGAAGTCTCAGTTGTCAGCACAGTTTGAGATGAAAAACTTAGGGGCAACCAGGTACATTCTAGGAATGGAGATCAGAAGAGACATAGTAAATAGAAAACTTTGGTTAAGCCAGAGTAAGTATGTGAAGACCATGTTGGATAGATTCAGCATGGCAGATTGTAGACCATTGACTGTTCCTATTTCATTGGGAACAAAGTTGTCTATTAATGATTGTCCAAAGTCTCCTTCTAAGACAGAGAATATAAGTAGAGTACCTTATGCTAGTGTTGTTGGCAGCTTGATATATGCTATGGTCTATACAAAACCAGACATTGTCCAAGCAGTAGGAGTCCTTAGTCAGTTTATGGCTAATCCTAGACGGGTACATTGGGATGCAGTAAAGCGAGTGTTTAGATATTTGTGAGGTACTTCTGAGTATTCCCTATGTTAACATGGTCATCCTATAGGACCTCCACATTCTATATGTATTTGTGGATTTGTGGATTTTGATTGGGCAGGTGACATTGACAGCAGGAGATCCACCAGTGCTTATGTGTTTACTATGTTTGGTAATGCAATTAGTTGGATGAGTAAGAGACAACCTGTGGTTGCTTTGTCCATGACAGAAGTTGAGTATATGGCAGCAACGCATGCTTGTAAGGAAGCCATTTGGCTTAAGAGGTTGTGTTTAGATATTGGTGTTGATGTAGGACAGATTACTATTTGTTGTGACAATCAGAGTATAATTTGCTTAGCAAAGAATCTGACTTTCCATGCTAGAACAAAGCATATTGATGTATAGTTTCATTTTGTGTGAGACATGGTAGAGGATGGGAAGGTGATATTAGAGAAAGTAGACACTTTGAAGAATGTTGCAGAAGCATTGATGAAACCAGTGGGCACAGAGAAGTTCAAATGGTGTTTGGAGTCTATGGGCCTCTTGGCCCCTAGCAATTAATTCTTGCCATTTCTTTTGGCTCTTGCAAGGTGTTCAAAAAGTGGGAGAATGTTGGGAATTAAGGTGTCTCAACCTTTGCAATTTTCTAGCACTATTTATTTATTTGTATAATAATTTATTGCCTAATGTTGTAATTACTTGCACATTTAGTTTGGTCACATTATTGAGGTGGCACGATGACATGTCATCTTACTTGGAATGTGACTTGGATGGTCAAGTCAAACCTACATGGATTTGGGCATCCCATTTGAGGTGGCACTAATATGCCATGTGTTGGCATCTTGTGGTGTGTGGAAGACAATATTCCATATGACAGATTCTATGATGCGTAAGAGCCAAGTTTGGAGATTCCTATGACAAGTGATGACAAGTGTCGGTGAGGATCTTTGCATGAGGGAAAGGCATCTTTGGGTGCCCAAGTTGGGCTATGACATGTTGTAAGAGGAATATGCTATATTTAGCATTGTATGATGGATTCTCTTACAACATTAAAAGTTGTTATCTTGGGAAAATCTATGACAATTGTAAGATACGTAAGAGCATCCGTCATAATCTATTTTTAGCCTAGAGCGCTCCATTTTGGGAAAGTCAAATCTGCCATGTATGATAGATGTAAGGGATGTATTTGTAGCAAGGACAAGTGTCCTTTGATGTGGGATAATGGCCATGTGGCCAAGGTGGATGCCTACCCAAGATGCTCTCAATATTTGCCTTGTAATCTCTATATATTGCATGGTTTGGATTTGTAGTTTCATAGTGTTTTACAAGTACTGTGATGCTATTGAAATAACTCCAGAATCAACATTTGAAGACTCTAGGAAGAATTTGCATTGAAAGTGTATTATAAACTGTAATTGTTTTAGATAATACATTGGGTAGGTTTTAGAGTGGGGTTTTTTACTTGAAAAGGTTTTCCCCACGTACATCTTGTGTCTACTTCTCTCTGTCTACATTCTTGTTTTGTGTTTACTACTATAATATCTTTGATATATGTTTCATATTGCTTCAATTGTAAAGGTTGTAAAGAATTTGCATACCTTTCTCCTGATTAGATTAGTTTAGGAAGTGATTTACACCTAACTTCCTTTCAAAGGATGAGAAATGAACATGGGAAAGTATCCCACTTTGATAATGACGTGCAGTAGCAAGATATAAACAAAATTTTGTAATTTTGATGGATTATATGTAATTCGATGAAAACTATAATGCAATTGAAATTTTTTGACAATCTTTCCTTTCTTGTTAAAGATTACACGAATGATAATAGATTTATGTTATGAATGGAATCAATGATATGGAAAACTAATCCATGATTAATCTGCAAACTTCAGGAAGAAGTATATTCCAACAAGGTTTAGATAAGAACCAGGATGGGAGATAGCCAGGATGAAGGGCAACCTTCAATGTACTCTGAATCTAAACTTGACTGGATCCTCTCTTTGCTTCAAGAAACAAGAGTGAGAGTAGGATCTCTTGAGTAGGAGGTCAGGGGTTGGCAAAGACCTATGTGGGAAGCCGATTATGAGGGTGATGACAAGGCACGTTGTAATGACACCACCCAAAGTAAGTACAAAGCAAATACCTCTGAGGCCAGATAAGAAGAGGATAGAAGAAGCCATATGTCTTTGTGATTATCTCGAGACATGAAAAGTTTATGCCTCCTAAGTTCAATGGGTCTATAAGCGGAGATGCTGTGGATGCATGGCTTATGGAGATGGAAAAGTATTTTTAAATAAGAAATTACACTAAGATCACTAAAGCGGTATAGGGACCATACCTGCTAGTGTGTGAAGCATATACATAGTGGATGAACAAAAATATGGAGTAAGGCTTGAGGTCTACAAGTCTAACCTGGGATACGTTCATAGAATTTTTTAGGAAAAGATAGTTTCCTTAGTTGTTCTATGATCAAAAGCTTATAGATTTCTAGAATCTGAGACAGGGAGATCTAATTGTGAATGAATACTGGGAAAAGTTCACTTGCTTACTTAAATATGTTCCACAATATCAACATGATGAGAGATTCTGCATCTGAAAGTTTATAATTGGATTGAACACCCATATTAGGGGTGAGGTTGACATGCATGGTCCCACTTCAATGGACTGGGTCTATGAGAAGGCCATCAAACAAGAAAAAAAATAAAAGTTATGTCTGTCTACAGGGAAAGAAGTTGAAAGAGGTTTAATTGGTCCCAATCCTCCCAATATTCTAAGAAAAAGGGGAAAAGGTAGGATTTTGCTAAGAAAAATGATTAAAGGGGTCAAGAATAAGAAAATTGAGTCCAAGGGGGAGAAGAAGGGTAATCACCACTCCAATAAAAATGGAGACAATTCTAGGAAACATTAGGAAAGGAGAGGACCAGTGGGAGGATGCTATACATGTGGCAGAGATCATTGTGCCAACCAATGTCCTAACAAGACACAGGGAGTACAACCATGAGGAAACCCTCTACCTTCTCAATAGGGGGCATTCTAGGAATGCATCCATGCAACATTGGACAATAAGCAGGTCGAATACCAAATTACGCCCATTGAAACTACAAGTATTTTATTTGATCTCCCAATTTTAATTTTGATAGATACTGGTGCTATCGAATGTTTTGTTTCCCCTAAAATTTTAAGTAAAATTCCTAGAAAAGCTAGATACATGGCAAACACGTGGTCAGTAGAATATGCAAATCATACCAAGGCTCAGTTAGAGCAATGTGCCTATTTGAGGCTAGGGTTGAAATTCCAAGTTTCTCCATTGAAGTAAACCTTTACATAGCCCCACTAGGCTCATACGATGTTATCCTTGGGATAAATTGATTATGGAGACATCAAGCTAAAGTGGACTATTATGCCAAAATAGTAGAATGTCTTGATGACTTAGGAAATAAAGTCTTTCTTCAAGGAAACCCTAGGGAAGTCAAAATAAGACAAATTTCTACCCTACAACTGAAAAGAGCTCAAAGAAAAGGATGCCAACTTTTTGCTATCAAGATGGAAAAACTAAATGGGTTTGAGGAAACTAGTTTCCAAGATGATTTAATGTTTTATGAAACTAAGAAACTCAATGAAGTTGGGAAGAAGAAGTCCATAGATCAGGAGAGATCAGATATGGAGAGGTATCCTTTTCTTAGAGATTTTAAAGATGTATTTCTGGATGAGCTACTAGGATTACCTCCTAAAAGAGCCTTTGATTTCTCTATCGATATTATTCCAGGGTTGGAACCTATATTTAAAGCCCCCTATAGAATGACCACTACAGGGTTAATGGAGCTAAAGGCTCAATTACATGAATTGTTAGATAAAGGGCTAATTAGACCCAGTGTGTCACCCTGGGGAGTACCCGTCATATTTGTGAAAAAGAAAGATGGTACTTTGTGGTTATGCATAGATTGCCACATGTTAAATAAAGAAACAATGAAAAATAAATACCCATTTCCCTGCATTGATGATATTTTTGATCAGATGATAAGAGCAAATGTGTTTTCCAAGATCGATCTTCAGTCTGGGAATCATCAATTAAGGTTGAAGGATGAGGACATTAATAAAACAACCTTCAGGACAAGGTATGCACACTATGAGTTCACTGTCCTACCTTTTGGATTAACAAACGCACCTGCGGTGTTTATGAACCTAATGAATAGTGTTTTCAGGGATTTTTTTGACAAGTTTGACCTAGTTTTTCTTGATGACATTCTAATCTACTCTAAGAATGAGGAAGAGCACCTTCAACATTTAAGGATTGTTCTTCAGAGATTGAGAGAGCATAGACTGTATGACAAGCTCTCTAAGTGTACTTTCTTTCAAAAGGAAGTACAGTATTTGGGCCACATAATTTTAGCAAAGGGAATAGCTATGGACCTAGCTAAGATTTAATGGAGAAATATTTGAATAAAATGTTTTATTGATGTCAAATACAGGATACAATCCAAATATAAATATTATGTGGGAAAACTACCGGTTCAGTTATATGAAACCTATCATAACTACCGGTAAGTAACAGTAGGTAACAATGTAATACGCTAACATTCCCCCCTTATTACATTGTTCCTGCAATAGTACCAAGGGACCCCCCCTGAATGCTAACATACTCAACAAAGATGATTACATAATATGAATACATATTTATAGAAGATCTTCTCCCAAAAAACAAATCCTAAACCAAGCGGGGCTCCATCATGCTATCTCGTCTACCCTCGAAAAGGCATAGCTTTGAGCTGTGTTGAGCTCTTTAGTCTCGAACTCTCAAATCACAGAGTCTTGAATTATTTGACAATGAACCCTAAGAGATACGATAGAACTCTGCCATTGTCTAGTGATCGCGAAAGGGTATAATTCTTGATCATATACTCTTTGAATTTCACTGGACAACAATCCATATTAAGCTCAACACCAAATCCCAAACCTATCTCCAAAACAAAATCTTCACAAAACATACATTCTTCAAATCTGTCAGCATTACCAAAGCAAAGCAAAACAACCAAAACCAAAAATGTTTCTCATGCAAAGCATCATCTCAAAGCGAGAAGCTAACTTGAGATGATGGAAAATCCTCCATCCTCTGATGTTGCCTGCCTCCAATATGACCTTGTTACACTTTAAACAATTGATGTCTTGGATGAATCTTTGGAGGCCTCATCAGGTGTAGTATAAATGGCCCTGAAAGCATAAGCTATCTTTGACATATGTGCATTCATGATTAAAAGAACCAATGATAGACCCATACAGTAATCAACCTTATACCTCCATAAACACACCTTTATTTTGATAAATAACCAGAAAGAAGATTTTCTTTCCTCCCTCAAGAAAGATATCTAAACCTCAGACAATGTTCAGTGGATATAAAATGACTAGAATACCTTATATCTCCCAATTACAATATTTTCAAACTTCATATTCAAACTAAAACACATGCATCTTCTAAATAAATCTAATTACAATTACCTCCAAAATAGACCCTTACAATAAAAATTGTAACAACTTATTTAAGTTCAACTACTTCTCATTTCACACCTTATAACTCCACTTTCATAGTTTTGATCCTATGACCTCTTGCAACAAAATTAAAATCATATACCAACTCCACTACACACATTTACATGCAAGGCTTGTTGAATAGTCACATATGCATCCACTTGAGTGAATTTTAGGTTTACCTACAAATCTCTTCCTATATGTAGCAAGATTGTGGTTCTCTGGAATAAATCAATTTGAAAATTCCTTAGAATTCTAGCACCCACATCAACTCAGCATACACAAATCACTGTGTCTTTATCATCTTCATTCCTTACACCAGCAATGAAGATTAGACAGAACTTTATTCAAATGGCAAGGAGATCTTGTATGCAGGCTCAACATGCTCCAATGCCTTATCCTCCATGTAGAATAGTGTAATCATACCACTAGATAATCCACAGAAAGAATGCTCACAAATATAACAATGCCGGCTAACTGAGATATCTCCCTTTCTCTACCATATCTCAGACAAAGTCTTTCCAAATAAGTTGCCCTATTGATAGGTAATCATTTGGGAAATTGATCAAGAATCCATGATATGGCAAACCAAATCTGACAGATCACTAAAGTGAACCAAAGCATATAAGCATTGTGAACAGGATTCAATATTCAGTAGCAAAAGATTTTTAGAACAGTGGTGAACATGATTCAATATTTAGTAGCAGAAGATTTTTAGAACAGCAGCCACAGAGATATCGCCCTTACACCTACGTACTCCACATGCTTCTCTACCTTACAAAAGCAAGCAATTCGGCCTACTGGCATAGGATTAAACTCTTCTCTTTACACATTCACACAAGCTAAAAATACTAGTCTTCTTCCATGCCTGAAACTCAATGGATCCACATCTTCAAATCATTATGATTTAACCATGTGCTATGATACCATATAATGGAGAAATATCTGAATCAAATGTTTTATTGATGTCAAATGCAGGATATAATCCAAGTATAAATATTATGTGGGAAAACTACCAGTAACATAACTACCGGTCCGGTTATATGAAATCGATCATAACTACCGGTAAGTAACGGTAAGTAATGGTAGGTAACAATGTAATACACTAACAAGATTAAGGCTATTTTGGAATGGCCTGTGCCAAGAAATGTTCATGAGGTCCAAAGTTTTATGGGCCTTGCAGGTTATTATAGGAAATTTGTGAATTTTTTTTAAAAAATTGCATACCCTATAACTTCCTTACAGAGAAAAGACAAGAGATTTGAGTGGTCAGATAAGTGCCAAGAGGCCTTTGACCAACTAAAGGAAAAATTGACTTCAGCACCAATTTTGAAGGTACTTGATCCAGAAGGTCAATTTTTAGTCATTACTGATGCCTCAGGGGAAGGCCTAGGTGTTGTACTAGTCCAGGATGGACAAGCCATTGCATATGAATCCTAAAAATTGAAAACTTATGAGCAAAACTATGCCCCCCATGATTTGGAACTGGTAGTAGTCATTCATGTACTACAAATGTGGAGACACTACCTACTTGGAAAACTCTTTTTAGCTGAAAACAAACCATCAAGGGCTCAAATATCTATTCACTCAACCACATCTAAATGCGCATCAAAGAAGATGGTTGGAGCTCATCTCAGATTATGATTTCGAGATTAAATATATCTAAGGAAAAGAAAACCAGGTGATAGATGCCTTGAGTAAGAGAAGACATATCTCCTCAATGATCTCCATACATTTTGATTTTAGAAATTAGGTACTACAAAAGTCTAAGGGAGATGAGTTTTATGAGCAGGTAAAATAGGCCCTTTTGGAGAATCCCCAGAATCTGGGATACGATGGATTTAACCTTGAACCAGATGGGTTATTAAGGTATAAAGGAAGGATGTATGTACCTACACTACAACAAAACAGGCAATTAGCACCTAAAATAGCACTGGAATTTAGTGCATTTCAGTTCATGAATTGGACACTTCTGCTAGCACCAAACTTGGCAAAAAAATGTGTGTTCACTTTGGCACTGGGTTTAGCATTGGGTTTAGCTCTGGGTTTAGTGCCAGGTTTAGCTTTGGGTTTAGCATCAGGTTTAGTACTAGATTTAGCACCAGATTTTGTTTCTTCTAGTTTGGCTTTCAATTTTGCTTCTGGTTTTGCTTCTTGTGTTACTTCCAAGTTTGCTTCTGGTTTTGCTTCAAGGTTTGCTTTTGGTTTTGATTCCAATTTTTCTTTGAGGTTTGCTTCTAGTTTTGCTTCCAATTTTGCTTACAATTTTACTTCCAATTTTGCTTTTGGTTTTGCTTCCAAGTTTGCTTCTAGTTTTGCTTCTAATTTTGCTTCCATTTTTGCTTGCACTTTTGCTTCCAATTTTGCTTCTAGTTTTGCTTCTAGGTTTGCTTCTGATTTTGCTTCCAATTTTTCTTCCAATTTTGCTTCTGGTTTTGCTTTCGGTTTTACTTCCAGTTTTGCTTCCAATTTTTCTTCCATTTTTGCTTCCAAGTTTGCTTCCAGTTTTGCTTCCAATTTTGCTTCCAATTTTGCTTCCACTTTTGCTTCCACTTTTGCTTCCAATTTTGCTTCCAATTTTACTTCTGGTTTTACTTCCAGTTTTGCTTCCAATTTTGCTTCTATTTTTGCTTCCAGGTTTGCTTCCAATTTTGCTTCCAATTTTGCTTCCACTTTTTCTTCCAATTTTGCTTCTGATTTTGCTTCCAATTTTGCTTCCGATATAACGTCACTTGTTGCTTCCAATTTTGCTTCCATTTTTGTGTCTTTTGTTGCTTCTAATATGGCTTCTATTATTGCATCTTTTGTTGCTTCTAAAATTGCTTCCATTATTACTTCTTTGTTTGCTACCTGAATTGCTTCTATTTTTGCTTCCTAGATAACGACAAGTTTTGCTTCCAAGATTGCTTCTAGTTTGCTTCTAGTTTGGCTTCCATTGTTGCTTCTAAAAATACTTCTTATTTTTCTTACATTTATTAATTTAATATGTTTTATTTCAATTTAATTAGTTAAATATATCATGCCTCTTAAATAACTCATATGATTATAGAGTAAGTAATTTAATTATTTAACTCATATGATTAAATAAAAAGATAATTATTATTTTTTGGTCAGTAAAAGGCATTATAGTGCCCACATATATTTATATTATGTAAAAAGGTTTACATACAAAACTATCCATTTTCTGGATATACTACACAGATTCAAGCATATACAAAACTTATACAAGAAATTACATTTCTACATATCAACTAGATGTGGCATAAAAAAAAACCTGAATGGTAGACAACAAAAAGAAGAACTTCAAAATTACTCCTATTGATAGAATTCATTTGATGCCACAAAAATGTCAAACAATTGGATCCACAGTGGAGAATCCTCCCGAATCATGCCTATTTCTTGCTGAATAAAATCCCTCCCCCTAGAGGTCCAAATGTGATGTGTGATCAACTATTGACCAACCACTAGATCTGTGAGGAAGGGGAGGCGTTCGACCACTACATCAGGTTCTAGAAGTTTCAACAAATCCCCTACTTTTAGAATTCCATTAATAAGATCTGCAAAAACATAAATTTCAACATTATCACCAAGGAGATGGTCCTTGAAAGTCACCCTCAAACACACCAATGTGTCTGCTTTCTGCATTCCCAGGTCCAGCAATAACGCAAGAAACTGGGAGGTGATATCTCTATTAACCCAATATCGATCCATAGACGAAAGGAAATAGAGCCCCAGCAACATCTTAATAGCTTCAATAAAGAACTTTGAAGGAACTTTACAAATTCCAAACAGCCGAGCATAGGAAATTTGGCCCAGAAAAGCAACCTGTTACTTATTACTGGTGAGATGAATAGGAGTTTCCATTCTGAAAATATGAATTGCAACTTCATAAGGCCAGTGAAATTTATAAAATTTCAATTGATAATGCCTTAAATCTTTAATGTATCAATGAATGAAGTGCTGGATGAACGTCTTGTCCCAAAGGAATTGGTGTCGATCGCACAAGGAAGAATAACATGATAATTAATTCGTATGGGAGAATTAATGTTTATGCAGAATAACAAGATAATAATTTAAACATGATCATCATCTATAATTAAAATAAGTGAGTCAAATATCTATAATTTAATTAAATTTGAGAACATCCATCCTAAGCAGCAAATTAAAATCATCATACGTAATAAATATCCATCCAAGAATCATTGACCACTTTCAATATATATAAATTGACAAGTCAATACTGATAAGATCATCATCATATATAACTAAAACAAGTGAAAGTCAAATATATCAGTAGATCAATAACATGTCAAAATGATACAAGTCAAGATGATACATGTCCAAATGATACATAAATTTATGATACAACTCATTAATATGGTACTGCAGGCCATGAAAATGATACATATGATAGTAACCATGAAAAGAGGCATCATAACAATATATCAGCAATGATCCGTGATGCAGTCTATATGATCATGAATGCCACTGGCTAGTACCAGCAACTACCTCATCATCATCATCACCATTGTGATCATCATCATCATGATCATCATCATCATGATCATCATCGTCATCAGCCCCGGTGTCTTCTGTATCTACATCATCATCATCCTCTGCCATGTGAACTATACCAAAATGAACATAATCTAGATCTATATTATGAGGATCATCTTGATCTTCTGGAAGACCCGTGTTCTACAAAAAAAAATATTTAAAATGAAAATTTATTATTTAATTCATGCAATAATTTATTTTTCTGTTATATATCTAATATTACAACATATGAAATGAAACCATAATCATATTACATCATATCAAAGTGCACATACCATAATAAAATTTCAAAAAAGTTATAGCTAATATGTCATTCCAATGATGTAAAACATGCAACAATTCTAATAAACGTTAGTAAAGATCATAAAAAAATTTGTTATACAATTTAACTATCAACTATAAATTCTATTACATAACCTTAAGTGCCACAAATTGCTTGGTCCATGTATGTGTAGACACCCAAATTTGTCCCAAATTTGTCCATGTCTTGCAATACCTAGTCAAAAACATTATCTAGACATCATGTAGCATTTTGTTCTAAATCTCACTCCTAAATCCTACTTATCCCATGATGGGAAATTAATTAAATAAATTCTATTTATTTAATTAATTTCCCATCATAATCCCATTTATCCTTCCATAGTCAATTAATTAAATAAATTATATTTATTTAGTTAATGTCCACTTTTCTCTCATCCAAATTAATTAAATAAATTAAACATTTATTTAATTAATGTATTCCACATCATTCCTTTCCAAAAATGGAAAATTCCATATTTGTCTCTATCTCCACATTTGTCTCCATGTAAGGTGGAAGCCACTTGTCTCTGTCTCCACATTTGCCTCCTTGTAAAGTGGAAGACCATTTGACACTTGTCACTTGACTACAATTCCCTTAAGGAGTGGGATAACTGAATCAATCCTAGCCATCCACATCGTTCAATTAGCCTTTCAATCTCAATCATCCATTCAAACCAAGCCAAGCCTATAAATAAACCCTCTCCCAAGCCATTTGTAGGGATCTATTCTTCAAGTATCCTCATTCTATCAAAATCATTCTTGAATCTTCTCATCCATCTCCATCTATCTTGTATCATTCATCCATTATCTTCCATGTATCAATCTCCATCTTAGTCTTATGCTGTGGAATTGAGCAATCAACATATCAAATCATTGAATCAATCAATCCATCTTGCATCTATTTGAGGTATTGAAGGATTTGGATTAGGTAATGCATTTCATTGTTTTATCATTTTCATTTTATCTAAATTTTTCATATACATTTTTGGTGAACTTGACGTGAACATGCCCTATTGGATCTAATCATTAGTTTTTGTAGGTTCTTCTTGCAAAAATTTGCCTTTTTGTAACCCCATTTGTCACTATTTGGATGAAAATGTATGTACATGATCTCCTAACTCAAATATAGCCTCACCATTGTGTCTGGGAGGCCATTTCCATAAATTTTGAGAATAAATTTTCCTAGATTTCGTGAAGAAAAGAGCATTTGGTGAAGAAACTCGCATTCAAGCTGCAGAAAATTAATTTTGGTAAATTTGCCTCGCATTTGAGAAAAATCACATCACTTTTGGAAAAATTTAGATCACATATGAGCTAAAGTGCATCTCTTTTGGTAAATTTGCCTTGCATTTGAGCAAAATCACATCACTTTTGGCAAAATTTGCATTGTTTTTGAATGACAGTGCATCGCTTTTAGCAGTCCTCATTGCATCCAACAATCTAGGGTTTCTATTTGATTACTGATATCTTTGCCTAATTTTCTAGATTTCATTTGTTTGATCTAGGGTTTTGATCTGAGTGTTTAGGTTCCTGGTTTTCATTTTATCATTTGCAATCTATTTTGTCTAGGGTTTTGATCATCTTGACCTAATCTCATTTGTTTTACAAGATCTTATTAGTTTGTGGTTGTAGGGATTTTATCTAATTAATCCAAATCATCAATAGGGTTATTCTGATATTTGCATATCTCTCATATTTATTTTTCATAACCCTAACCCTAGATTTTGCAGATATAGGTGTTTTTGGTGCATCTAGGAACAATTCATTGCTTTTGCTAAGTTTACATCGCATATGAGCAAAAGTTCATCACTTTTGGTAATTTGCCTTGCATATGAGTAAATTCTCATCGCTTTTGGAAAACTTTAGCTTGCATATGATCAAAATTGCATTGCTTTTGGCTCTGTAACTTGCTTTTGGTTGCTGTCATTGTGGATTTTGGTTTTTCTATCATAACTTTCACATACGAAGTCCAAATCGCACAAACAAATACTTGTTGGAAAGAAGACTTTGTGAAATTTGCAATGGTCTAGGTTTCATCAGGTTAATGTGTCATTTTCCAACCTTTTTTGTAGTCAAAGTTCAGCTTCCTTTTAAACTTCAATTGAGCATATCTTGAGCAAATTTGATCAGATTTGAATGATTTTTTTTTAAAGTACATAGAATTTCCTAAAGAATTTGTTTATACAATTTGTTTTTCTATATTAGTTCATTTTAAATAGTTTTCATCAGATTCTTCATTTTCCACATATTACTTTCATGTGCATGTTTACTTGGTCATTTTCTAATTTTGTGACTTGTAGGTGAATCAAAGGAGCTGGAGCAGCATTTGGATCAGTCCCAACAACAAGTGGAAAATGCAAATAATCAGGTGCACTCATTCTAATCTTTCATCTATAATCATTGTTTGATTACACATTTGGACTTTGGGCTTAAAACAAACAACTTTCTTGCTATCACATCATCAAATTTGGGGTAAAACAAACTAGTTTCTTCAATCACACATTTAGACTTTAGATCTAAAAAGAACAAGTTCTTGAACTATTTTCCACACATCACATTTTCTAAAGTGTCAATTAACAAGTGTGAGTGTGAATCAAGTGATAGCTTACTTGGTTTGATTTTGTTTACCCTATTTAGGAGGCCTGCTTGGAGACACACCACTCCAAGGGATGACCTCAACTGAGGCTAAATCAAAAGACACCCTCATTGGGAGTTGTAAATCTTATCACTCTTGGCTAAGCCCCAAAGAACTTTATACCTTTGGGAATTGAAGGTGAAGGGTGGGTTACCCCTTTCTCCCATATGTGTGGTAGGATTTCAATTTCAATTCCTTAGTCACACTTGTGCAGTATAGCCTAAGACCTAATTGGCCATACCCACTTGACTAGACATTAGGCTTGTTGATGTGTTTTTAAGTGCTTGATTAATCATCACATTTCATTTTTTCAAAGTTAGACTTGCTTATGTGTCTTCTATGAGTGATTCATGTGTGTATATATGCATAATCATTTGTTTAAACATTGCCAAATCAAGCTCTAAACACCAAACACATAAACGAGTCATCCTACACATCATACCCAAATCAATTTCATCCTAAACATATCCAAATCAATTGCATCCTAGTCACCTTCATCCTAATCATCAAATCATCATCCAAACAATCCACATCATCATCCAAATCATAAGCAAGCACTTGCCAAAAAGGACTTAAGACTTAAACACTTGTTTGACAACATGCCAACATTAGAAGACATAGTACCCAAATTCCAAAACCTCCTCCAAGAACTTTACGAAAGGCCACAACCCTTAGATCAACACACTATACAAAGGCTCCAAGGCATCATCCAACAACTTCAACCTCAAGAAAGTCAATCACCTCAAATGCAACATTTCATAGCCCACGCCCAACACCTCATGGCCACTTGTCAAACCTAACAAGCACATCATCCTCTATCCATTAAACATCAACCAATGCCATTTCAACCTTACATTTCATCCCCTTCCACTTCATATCAACCTCATCTATCCACATGTCACATCAATCCTTCATCAACCTATCACACTCCTCCCAATGTCAATCCTTATCCATACCAATCCATATCACAACAATCATTAGCCTATGCAACCCCTCCATCATCATCACATCAGCACATTCAATCACAACAACATCAACCAATTCAACAATTCCAACTACAACATCAACAACAAATCATACAACAATAAGAAATCCAAACACCATCCCAACTTCAACAAATTCCACCTCATCCATCCACCTATCATGTCAATGCCATATCAACCTATCAACCTTCACCCCAACATTATCCAATTCCTCATTCTAACATTCCAACACATCACCAAACCCATCCACAAAGAAACCAAGTGTACTCCCATCAAGCATCATTGATAGACCTATGCCCACCTTTGCAACAAGAAGTATATTCAAGTCCAAGTGGTCCTTTGTACATAAATCAAGAAAGCCAAAGTAGTCCCTTGTACATAAATCAAGTGTCCTTAAGTCCACATTTGGAGCAAGACTTAATTACTTTCGACAAGGCAGATACCAATCTAGCCAATGCATCCTATGAGTATTCTCCATCATCTAATCAAATGCCAATCCATGAGCCTATCCCAACACCACCATGTGATCCTACCCCTAGTCCATTGGTCCATCAACCTTCATTACCTTCATCCCCATGTTCCATTAATCCTCCACCACAAGATCCCTTGGACATAACTATACAACAATTGGTCTAAGCAAATTTGATTGAACTTCCACTGATAAAATCCTTTGAAGAAATCCACTTTAAACCCCCTTGGTATAAAGATGATGTATATTTTGCATACCATAGGGTTAAGGGTCATACGACAACCAATTGTGCCAAACTTAAGAGATTGATAAAAACCTCATAAATTGTGGTAAGATTAATCCCAATCCCAATCCTAATCCATTTAATCCAATTACCCCTCAACCTAATCATAATCCTCAACCTACAACTCCATCTACCCTTATTGTCCATCCACTATATTGTCCTTCCACACATGCACTTGCAAAGGGTGTGATCCATTGGCTACTAGCTAGAAACAACTTTTCCCCATGTCAAGCATCTATTCAAGAGCCCTCCATTAACATGCCTAGCCCTTCAAGCCCATCATGTGACCCACAAGTCGTCAAGCCTCTTCATGAACCTCCTATCATGAGTTCAAGTCAAGAGCTATCATGTCTCCATGTTATTGACCAAGAGCATGTCAAGCCTATCCAAGAACCCATCCAAGAGTCATCCCCTTCCATTCAAGCAACCCAAGAGTTATGTCAAGAGTATAATCTAATGCATATGAAAACATCAAGCCCTCATCCTAATCAAGATCGAAGCCCTTCCATTCAACGTATTCACAACCTATACTTCTTTATGATCAAGATATTGTTCATGATGAAGAACCTATCCATGAGAATCTTGATCCTATTCATAACCATATACCTATCCATGAGTAAGCCATCCAAATCCAACCTATCCATAACATTTACCTTCTTTATGATCAAGATGATACCTATCAAGAAGCTATCCATGAGTGCCTTGATCCTATCCATAATCCTATATCCATCCATGAGCAAGATATCCACATTGCTCCTAGTCATCTGCCATCTAGCCCTATCCATAATGAGCAAACATCCACTTGTCATAATGATGCATGTGCCTCCCAAGAACACATAAGCATAGAAGATCAAATCAATACC
Organism: Cunninghamia lanceolata; assembly: GCA_027924645.1. Classification (NCBI taxonomy): domain Eukaryota; kingdom Viridiplantae; phylum Streptophyta; class Pinopsida; order Cupressales; family Cupressaceae; genus Cunninghamia; species Cunninghamia lanceolata. Next base: position 8,224,049 of record BSBN01000596.1, read on the forward strand.
TTGGATCTTAGTGAACAAAATGTTAAGCAAGATCCTAATGGCCCTTCCGCATCCACCATCGATCCCACTTCAAATCCACCATCATGTCCTATTGGTCTTCTTACCCTCATCCATGAATGTTCCTCCCTAGGAAAGCAACCTTTGTCCTCCACCTCACCTCCATCCAATAACAAACTCAAGTCTAGTGTCCAAACCACACCTAGTCCCATATCTATTGCATCCTCCAAAACATGAACTATCATGGCAAAGGCTTAGGTCTTCATGAACAAGGTATTTTGGAGGCCATCCATGTCAAAGTTCCTCCATGCTCATATGGCCTTGGATATACACCCCAAGGTAAACACTCTAAAGATGTTGGTACTTCCTCCATGCATCCTAAGTCCACTTTCCATCACAAACCACATCATAGACACAAAACATATGTAGCCATTCCACCGCCATTGTCCTACAAATGTCAAAATCATGTGACCATACACCTTCCACCATTAACTTTACCTCCAGTCCTTCCAACTCCTAACATCCCTCCATCCACTTTACCACCATTGCTTCCAACACCTAATTATCCACTTATCCATAAATTCCCTAAAAATTCTTAATCATGACCAACAAATGCACACATTGTCTAAACATGAAGCTTTCACTCATTCCACCAAACCCATCAGATTCAAACACAAAAATTTAGATGCCTCTATCTATAAATCAAAAAATCCTATAAAAAATCCTAAGGACCCTCATTCCTTAGGGCATCAATGCAAATAATTGAAGAAAAATCGATCCAAACTGCTATCTAAGCCCATACCTCCAAAAGAAAAGTCCAAAACCAAAATGGTTTGGGTCCCTAAGCAAAGAGAAAAAAAATCAAATGAGGCATCCACATCTCAAGAATCCCAACCATCCCCTTCCATCCAAAATTTCCATTCCATTCAAAAGTTTCAAATATCCCAAAAATCCCACAGGCAAAGAAACAATCATAAAAATACTAAGTCTGTGGGTGCCTAAGTCACTACATCACCCATCTCCTAAGAAAACATCTCCATTTCTTCCTACACCACCATCCCATCAAAAGCTTCAATGTTTATCATGGTGTGTGCAACCGTTGGTCATGGTTCCCTTCCATTCCACAATCCCACATACCTCCATCTCCCCAACCTTCATCCACTATCCTAAATATCTTCCCCATCACCTCCCTATGGTCCATGCTTTTGCTTAAGCCTTTCATCCTAAGTCCTACATAATTCACATCATAATCCACTATGCATCCTTTCATAATCCATTTCATAATTCACTATCCACCTAATCCATCTCCCTCTCATGCAATCCCTTACCAACATCTATGAGTATATTTGACATGGTTCATGCGACATCATCCATCTCTAATGGGACACTATGACTTTTCATAGAACTAGACACTTGAGTCCCTCCTATCCATTACCATGGTGAAAACCTGCTTACAGGCGCCATGTGTAATTGTCATGCTATCCCATAAAAAATAAAAAATAAAAAATTTAAAAAAAAAAGTAAAGAGAAATCCTTTCTTCCAATGGTAAAAACATGGTAAACAGACACCTTGGATAAGTACCATGATGAAAACCTGGCAAACAGGCGTCATGTGTAGGTTGATCTTCTATGTCACTTACACTTGGGGGCAAATTGTCGCATCCAATCTACCATTTCATTCCTATACTTGGGGGCACATTGTCTCATCCAATCTACCATTTCATTCCTATCTATCCCATCATACCATTTCCATACTATCTTACCATCCTTAGCCATTACACCCATATACCTATCATATTGAGTCCATTCATCCTCCTTTCCTCCTTTTGATCTTGATAAAGGTATAAGAACAAAATTTTGAAATATGCTTTGGATATCTCTTGATATACCTCCATCCTTTCCAAACAATCCTATCATTATCCACCTATCATAAGCCTTATCATCCAAATCCAATCCATCATGTCATCCTATCGTCATGAACTTTGTAAAATCCTAAGTATTCTACCTAGAACGGGGCATGTTATTCCTATGTGACATAGTCTTTGGAGATCACATCATATCTCCCTTATGAGGCATACATCTATCTACCATAGCCTATCCTTGTATTTATCTATTTATCATAAGCTTTCCGCTCCATTGCCTATCCTCTTACATACATCCATCCATCATGAGCCTTCCATCCCATTTACTATTACCCGTCCTTTATCCATCCATCCTACCTCCATCCTTGCACCTAGACTTGGTTTCTTCCCTTGTCATTGGTATCTAGCATAAAGGCTATCAAAATTTTCATCCAATGCCATCCTAAAATATTTCCCAAAAATACAAAAAAAAATAAAAACATTCCAAAATTACAAAAAAATCAAAACATATCAAAAATCTAAAAAAAATCAAATATTCCCAAAAATACAAAATAAAAAAATATTCAACAAAAATCAAAGCAATAAAATCCCATCACATCATCACAGAGAAATCAATCCAATTATCAATTCATCAATCTAATTACATCGAGCAAATCAATCACATCACTTCAAATTCTTCATCAATCCAAAATCAAAATCCAATCATCAATCAAATCATCAAATCAAATCAAATCAAATCAAATCAAATCATCAACTCCAATAAAATCAATCCCATCATCAACTCAAACCATCACATCAAATCCATCAAAATGAATCATATCGCTCCATCAAATCAATTCAATAAAATCAATCCATCACATCAATCCAATCCAATAATCAAAATCAATCCATCAAAACAAATCCAATCCAATCATCAAATCAAGACAATCTATCAATCAATCAAAAATCAATCAAATCATTCCAATCCAATTATCCAAATCAAATCATTCAATCCAAATCCTCAAATCAAATCAATCCATCAAAGCAAATCAATCAAATCAATCCATCAAATCAATCTATCAAATCAATCCAATCAATTCATTGATCAATCATCACAATCATATCATTCCAATCCAAGCAATGATCCAAATGCAAATCATCCTCAATCGATACCAATCAAGTCAATCAATCATGTCAAATTATCCAATTGCATCAATGGTCTTGATCCTAGTCTTGTTGTAAACCAAATCAATCAATCATCATCGTCATCATCATCATCAATGGGATATACCATTCCCACATCTTTGTGTTGATCTAGGGATATACCGTTCCTTGCAATGACAACACTATTATCATCATCAATCAATCAATCAATCAATCAATTAATCAATCAATGGTTTATAGCTTGACAGGGGCAATACCTTTGTTTTTAAATCATTTCTGCATGCTTGCTTGCTTGCTTGTGTGTGTTATCTTTTTATCTTGCATTTGTATCAAATCGGTATCATTCCAGCTAATATTCATATCTTCTGTATGTTGGAATAGCTTTTTGCATTATCCTTTGCATCTAAGGTCACATCATACCTTTTGTGCATTAGGACTTTAATGCTCTAAGTTTACTTCCTCATACGTTAGACAAGGTTGCATTACGTTGGGGCACAAGACACATCATCACCCTAGTCTTTATACCTTGGTGCATAACATCTAGTGCTATATAAAACATCATGGTTGCTCACCTTCATTACAGCATAACACATCATTCATCATCTTATATCCATTCTCTTATCTTTCTTCACCAATCCCCTTTCATTTCGAGAGCCTACCTATGTTTAACCAACCTGCCTATCCTCTTGAGGGGGCATCATCATCCTATCCTTTCCATCACCATCCTATCTTTCCATCCCCATCCTATCTTTCCATCATACTATCCATTTTCCTCTATCCATACCTTAGCTTCTTTGAAATGATGTTACTCGACATAAATCTTATCATCTTGAACATCATCTCAAAGAGGGGCAAAATGTAGACACCCAAATTTGTCCCAAATTTGTCCATGTCCGGCAATACCTAGTCAAAAACATTATCTAGACATCATTCTCACTCCTAAATCCTACTTATCCCATTAGCTAATTAATTAAATAAATTCTATTTATTTAATTAATTTCCCATCATAATCCCATTTATCCTTCCATAGTCAATTAATTAAATAAATTGTATTTATTTAATTAATTTCCACTTTTCTCTCATCAAAATTAATTAAATAAATTAAACATTTATTTAATTAATGTATTTCACATCATTCCTTTCCAAAAATGGAAAATTCCATATTTGTCTCTATCTCCACATTTGTCTCCATGTAAGGTGGAAGCCACTTGTCTCTATCTCCACATTTGCCTCCTTGTAAAGTGGAAGACCATTTGACACTTGTCACTTGACTACAATTCCCTTAAGGAGTGGGATAACTGAATCAATCCTAGCTGTCCACATCATTCAATTAGCCTTTTAATCTCAACCATCCATTCAAACCAAGCCAAGCCTATAAATAAACCCTCTCCCAAGCCATTTGTAGGGATCTATTCTTCAAGCATCATCATTCTGTCAAAATCATTCTTGAATCTTCTCATCCATCTCCATCTATCTTGCATCATTCATGCATTATCTTCCATGTGTCAATATCCATCTTAGTGTTATGCTACAGAATTGAGCAGTCAACATATCAAATCATTGAATCAATCAGGTCATCTTGCATCTATTCGAGGTATTGAAGGATTTGGAGTAGGTAATGTATTCATTGTTTTATCATTTTCATTTTATCCAAATTTTCCATATACAGTATGTTCTTTTTCACTATTAATCTAAATCAAAATAACCTATTCCCACCATCTTCCCATACTTGTATTGCAAAATGCAAAATAATAAATATGCTCAATTGATGCCTAACCCTAATAATCATGTAACATCCCCACCATTACCCTCCAAAAAGAATAAAATAATTTAATTTGACTTAAGGATCCTTTAGAAGTCACAAAGCAAAATATCGCTAGGAGAATACCATTTCAAGAGGACTCACTTTAAGGTCTCCCCAATAGCCTAATGTGATAAAGTTAATTTGTAATTCGCTGACATTAGAAAATCAAGGAGATAAAATATATCGATGACTAAATTGAGAAGACTAAATCATATGTCTCTTCGATACCTCAATAACATCAAGTACATCAAAGGGACTGATACATATCAGCGTGACACTTAAATGTGTCCCGCCGATACAATGATATCCAAGTGTAAAAGCATTTCGAGGGGACTTGAGGATATCAAAGGGACATAATCTCTGGTCCTAATGATACAACGATAAAGTGCATTTTCAAAGGAAATAAAAAGGGTTCTATAACATATAAAAGGACATCGGTAGGACATAATTGTTGATAACTGAGAGGGGGGGTGAATCAGTTATCCTAATCTTTCTCACAATTCAAACATTCAGATCCACTTAGTTATTCATTAGCATAGAAATTAATCATCCATGAAAGCATAAAGCATAAACATCAGAGTAGATAAACATCAACACATTGAACACTAAGATTTTGACGTGGATACTCGGTTAAGGGAAAAAACATGGGGTGATTAACCCAAGGATTATTCTCTGTTAGAAGAATAAGAAAAGATGGCACCTACCAATTAGGGCTCACAGCCCGAGCACACTGCTCACAAGAGGTACACTGCCTACAAAGAGACACACTGTCTATAGAGTGATAAGAATCACAATCTTGAACTGGAGAATGACATCTCTAGCATGTCCGGATCAGTTCCATTTAAGCCCAAAAACCCTTGCTCTGCCTTTCACACTTCTCTTCATTGTGCCACACTCATCCCCACAATCCACACATCAAAATGAATTCACAAACACTTATTTATACAAGACATTGACTTAGGAACAATCATCTAAGTCAGCAAACATCACAATAACATTCTCAAGGCGTGTAGAACATCCGGTCGGCCTGTTACAGGAAGAACACCAACAACCAGTAGTCATAACATCAAATCCAACTCTATCTTCAATGCAGACTACCAACACGAACTGGACATGATCCAATGATTATCATAACCTTCCTTGAATCATCAAGAACATCCGCACTTCATCAGCTTACCGGAATTCTTCTCTTCATCATCTAGAACTTCAAGAACACAGTCTGTCGCCACTGTCACAATGCAAAAGGTACTTCCAGACCTCCAAATCATACACAAATCAAGATGACACATAACAAGGACATCCCAAACACTCCTTCCAATCCACAGAATAGGATAATTCAATTCTGGATCTCACCGGACCTTTTTGTGACCATCTGTCACCTCTGAACACCTGCCGGAACCAGTTTCACACAAACAGCCATAACTTCTTCAATTCTTTATACGGACCTCTGAAATCTTAACTGGAACATATCAAGACTCATATCTACAAACCCTTTAATCCGTATCCTCTAATCCTCAACCTATACAGTACTTTGGCCTTCTTCTCATCACTGTTCTTCACTATTCCGGATGGAGATTGATTTCCTCAATAACCTCAACACACAACTCATTCAATCCTTCTTACCAATGCAATATGAGTATGTTGACATCAATGACAACACTGAATAACCTCATACTTGCAACAATCTCCCCCTTTGTCATTGATGGCAACATATGATGTGAAAAACCATCAAGACAAGAACTTTTCCTTTCTGTCACAGCTCCCCCTATTAGCAACAATTCTTCACATGTCTTCTCTTCTTTTACTGCTCCCCCTTTGATCATCAACCACTTGTTTTTTACATGTCTTCTCTCCCCCTTTGACATCAATGGCAAAGGGCTCATACTTGCAATTCCAACATATCAGAATCATATTAGCTGCTCCCCCTTAGTGGCAGCTCCACAACATCAATCCGGATCACAAGATATGTTTGTGATATCCACCGGACTGATGCACAACAGTGCATCCTAATGCATCACCGGAGGGACCATGACCCCTAACTTCTCCCTGAGAAACTCAAAAGAGTCCTTGGGAAGAGGTTTAGTAAAAATATCTGCAAGCTGATCCTTGGAGGGCACATACTCCGATCTGACTTCACCCTTGTTCACTTGTTCTCTCAAAAAGTGAAACTTGATAGATATATGCTTGGTCTTGGAATGCAACACTGGATTCTTAGAAATATTTATTGCACTTGAATTATCACAGAAAATTGTGATAGGCTCCTCATATTCTACTTGAATATCTCTTAGCATTTATTTCATCCACAAAAGTTGAGTGCAACTACCTGCTGCTGCAATGTATTATGCTTCTGTTGTAGATAGAGATATTGCATCTTGTTTCTTGCTTAGCCAAGAAACCAACCTTTTTCCCAAAAAGAAAGCTCCACCACTGGTGCTCTTCTGGTCATCCACATCTCCTGCCCAATCTGCATCGGTGTAAGCATGAAGAGAGAAATCATGATCTCTAGGATACCACAAACCATACTCCACTGTCCCTTTTAGATATCTAAAAATTCTCTTGATTGCCATAACATGAGATTCTCTAGGATCAGCCTGAAATCTTGCCACAAGACCAACAGCCTGCATTATATCTGGTCTAGTCTGAGTGAGATACAACAATCCACTAATCATTGATCTATACTTTGTCTGATCTACCATAGGAGAGTCATCATCTTTGCTCAACTTACATCTGGTTGCCATAGGAGTGTTCATTGGCTTTGAATCTTCCATGCCGAATTTCCTCAACAATTCTTTCACATATTTGGTCTGAGAAATGAAGATCCCTTTCTTTGTTTGAGTAATTTGTAGACCCAAGAAGAAATTCATTTCACCAAGCATAGACATTTCAAACTCACTTTTCATCTGATTTGCAAAAGTTTTTCACATACTAACTCTTCCTCCAAAAATGATATCATCCACAAACACTTCAACAATCAAAATATTTTCATTATCAATTTTGAAATATAAGTTGCTGTTAGCAGTACCTTTGTTGAATCCAATCTGCACAAGATGCTTATCCAACCTTTCATACCATGCTCTTAGGGCTTGCTTCAATCCATACAATGCTTTCTTCAACTTGCAGACCATATCATCATTATCAGACAATTGAAATCCATCCATTTGTTCAATGTAAACTTCTTCTTCCAGATCACCATTTAGGAAGGTAGACTTGACATCCATCTGATATACCTTGAAGTCTTTGAAGGCAGCAAATGCAAGAAATAGTCTAACTGCTTCAATTCTTGCCACCGGAGCAAAGGTCTCTTCAAAATCAATTCCTTCTATTTGAGAGTAGCCTTTGCAGACCAATCTAGCTTTGTTTCTGATTACTTCACCAACTTCATTTAGTTTGTTCTGGAAGACCCATTTGGTTCCAATCACATTCTTGTCTCTAGGTCTGGGAACAAGATCCCAAGTATGATTTTTCTCAATTTGCATCAATTCTTCCTTCATTGCTTTGGTCCAGTTTTCATCATTGCAAGCTTCATTAACTGTCTTAGGTTCAATCTTTGAAATCAGACAACATTCATCCTGATTTTGAGCAACATTCCTTCTAGTTTGCACACCTTTGCTTCTGTCACCTATGATCTGATCTTCAGAGTGGTTCAGTCTTACATACCTTAGAATTTTGGGAGTATCTTGCACTGCTGCTTCTTGATCAGGCTCATTCAGACCTATCTCTTTTTCCTGATTTACTGGATCAGTCTGACTCTGACTTACCGGAGAGGATTGAGCTCCTTGAACCTAAACACCATCTTGATCATCTTCATCAAACTCATAAAATCTTGAGGGCTTCTCAATTCCTTCATCAACTTTCACATTAGTACTTTCTATCATCTTTCTCAGTCTCTTATTATAACACCAGTATGCTTTGCTTTGAGTAGAGTAACCCAAGAAAATACCTTCATCACTTCTAGCATCAAACTTCCCTAGATCTTCATCTCTTTTAATATAACACTTGCTACCAAATACTCTGAAATATCTCATAGTAGGAGTGATGCCAAACTAATGTTCATAGGGGGTCTTACCAGTATTGTTTCTGATTTGAACTCGATTGAGGGTGTAGACTGCAGTGCTGATAGCTTCTCTCTAAAACATCTGAGGAACATTTGCTTCCAACATCATTGTCCCGGCAGCTTCTTGGATGGTCTGGTTTTTTCTCTCAACTACTCCATTCTGCTGTGGAGTCCTAGGAGCAGACAACTATCTCTTTATGCCATGCTTCTCACAAAAGTCTATGAACTCACTGGATGTGAATTCACCACCTCTATCAGACCTCAGACACTTCGGTTTTAATCTGGTTTGATTCTCTACCAGAGCTTTGAAGATTTTGAACTTTTCAAAGGCTTTTGACTTCTCTTTCAAAAAGGTGACCCACATTATCCGGGAATAATCATCAATTAGTAACATGAAGTATCTATCACTGGTGCAGGAGCACCTACCTGACAGCTGGCCTCCAGGAGGCAGTTAGTTTGTTATAGGTCTAGTTAATGTTTCCAAGAAGGTTGTATAAGACCAATGCAATGTAATAAGGTCATGTTGACCATGCTTTTCTATTTTTAGGTAGTTTGTTATGACAGCTGATGACAGCTGTATAGTTTGTTAGTTCGGTTGGATCCTCCCAGCCGCTTGGAGGCTCCCAGCCACTTGGAGACAGGTCGGTAGTACTCGCAGGAAAACCTATTTATGCATGAGGATCAGTTGGTATTGCATATCATCGATCAGAGATCAGACATTGCATTGTAGAGGAGAGCGAGATAGTATATTGTATTGCATCTTTTGAAATCAATAAAGATCCTGTTTGTGTTCATCCTCTGTTGAATTCCATTGTTTAATCGATTTGCTGTTTTGGTGGCTACATGGATTTGCTGATCCATTCCACCGGTTGATTCGTCGAATCGGTGGAATGGCTATGTACAGTAGGTTAGGCTTTAGTTTGCTTTCTGTTTGCATGCAGGTGTGCAGGATCGCGGTCGAGAGGTGTTGAGAACCCTAGCATGGGTATGTGCTAGGTCGAGCTGATAGTTAGAGTTTGGAAGATCACCCTGGAAGTAGATCGGGTCATCCCAGGAGGATCGGCGAATTGAAATTTCGCTAAGGTTGGAAAATTCGTTACAACGGCATCATCAGGATATTTCTGTGTATATCCTGCAGTTACTTCGGGCGTCGTCCGAGTAAAGGGAGATGAGCATGATGCAATCGGTTGCATAAGGTGAATGTGCGTCGGGGTGATCATCATCAGGTGTTGCCAAGGAGGAGCGTATCGGCATAAGGTAGAAGATCGGGTTGATAAAGCCATCGCGGGCCGATAAGGTTAAGTTTGGCCGACAGCAGGATGTTGAAGGAGTTGCATATGACGTCATCATCATCAGGATATACGTCATCAGGATATTGCGGAGCAGCAGGATATTGAGGAGCTGCATGTGACATCATCCTCATCAGGATAATCGTCATCAGGATATCGGGGTGACGTAAGCATCGAGGGGAAGGTGCGTGAAGTTCAGTATCATCATCAGGATATATGAAGGGAACCGGATGTTCTATATCCTGCTGATGAACATGATGTTGAACATCATGCTGCTGAAGAAGGCGTTTAGCGGTAAGATGAACAGTGAACGTCAGGAGGATGTTTGTGCTTGCCGATAGTCGGATATGATGATGTTGTAGACATGCGAAAGGGCGAAGGCTTGTCTGCAGGAGGATATCGGTCAGCAGAGAGAAAATATGATGATGCTGACAGTGTTAAGGAAAATATGATGATGATGATGAAGGGTTGCGGACATCCATGTTGTATGTCAAGGTTATAGTGTGGATGCCTCTGCATCATAGTGGTATCAGAGCTCAGCAAAAGGTTTGGGCTGTTGTGTGTTGATTCTGTCACCGAAAGGGTAGAAGGTAGAGTTGAGTCTGTCGTTGAAAAGACAGAGGTAGAGAAGTGAGAGGTTGACAAAGTCCCTCCGAAGGGTAATGGTACTGCAAGGGAATTGCAGGAGATGAAGGAAAAACATGCCAGAGAGATGAGGAAGATGAAGGAAAAACATGCCAGAGAGATGAGGAAGATGAAGGAGCTTGCTGAAGCACTTCAAGCCAGGCTTGTAGCCTTGGAGAAGAACAAAAAGAGGGAAGTGGAAGACAGTGAGTCTGAAGAAGAGGAAGATGCTGTTGAAGAGTATGAAGAGGTAGCTGAAGATCTGGATGCTGAAGACCAGAAATTTGCAAAACTGTTAAAGGTAGTGCAGAGTGATAAACCTAAGGTAAAGGTTGATGTTTCCAAGTATAATGGAAGTTTGAATGAAGATGAGTTGCTGGATTGGATTGCTGCACTTGATAATCACTTTGAATGTGAAGATGTTGCTGAGGATCAGAAGGTAAAGATTGCAAAGACCAAGTTAGGAGGTCATGCTTTGGTATGGTGGGATTATGTACAATCCGAGAGAAGGAAACAAGGGAAGTCAAAGATCACTTCATGGGATAAGATGGTAGCAAGGATCAAAGGTAAATTCTTGCCTAGGGATTATGAGATTCAGATGTTTAAGAAGCTGCAATTTTTAAGGCAGAAGGAAATGGATGTGAAGGCATATACTGAGGAGTTTTATAAGTTGAGTATGAGATCTGGTCATCATGAGAATGAGGTAGAAAAGGTGGCTAGGTACTTGGCTGGTTTGAGATTGAACATACAGGATGAGTTAGTTTTAGCTAACCCTAAGAGTGTGGAGGATTGTTACCAAATGGCAATCAGGATTGAAGAAAAGATGAATAGGAGACAAGATAAGTCCATGAGAGGAAGAGGCAGCAATATGAGGGGAAGAGGATTAGCCCCTACAACAAGGCAAACCAATGAGGGTCAAGAAGACACTGGTAAAGGACAGGGACAGTCTGATTTCAGAGGTGGATGGAAAGGTAATAGAGGCAGATTTGGAAGTGGTAGAGGTTCTACTACATTTTTAGGAAAGTGTTACACCTGTGGTGAGTTTGGTCATCCATTTTTCAAATGTCCAGAAAGCAAAGGTTCATCATCCAGAGATGATAGAACGAATGACAAGAGAGTACAACTTGTGCAAGAAGAGAAAGTAGAGGAAGGTGTACAAAACACTTATGGAGATAGAGTTCCTGATAATTATGGATATCCTGAGGAGGGAGAAGCATTGATGCTAAGGAGAATTAGTTTGCAGGCATCAAAGGATATGATGCAAAGAAGAGCTCTTTTCAAGACCACATGCAAGAGCAAAGGTAAAGTATGTAAGGTTGTCATTGATACTGGTTCAACAGACAACATGGTTGTAGACACCCAAATTTGTCCATGTCTAGCGACACCTTGTTAAATCCCTAATCCATTATCCAATTAATTAAATAAATTTTATTTATTTAATTAAAATCCCATTCTCATTCACTTAGCCAATTAATTAAATAAATTGTATTTATTTAATTAATTCCACATCATGTCTTATCTCATTTTATGCATTTATCATATTAATTAAATAAATTTTATTTATTTAATTAATTTCCAACTCATATCCCACTAATTCAAATACTTTATTTGAATTAAGCCTTTATCATTTATCACATTTCAACACTTGTCCATTTCCCATTTATCATGTGTTGTAAGACAACTTTCATTTAAAATCCTTCACATGTACAACTAATTGGACCTAAATTTAGTAACTTTCAATCTTAGCCATTCACATAGCCTTTGAATCTCCACCGTTGATTGATCTTGGTTGAGTCCTATATAAACAGCCTCTCATTCCATATGAGACATCCAGAAATCTAGCAATCCAGAATCCATATAGTATTTAGCAATCCAGCAATCATATAGCAACTCCATTATCATCTTGAGCATTCGAGCATTTGAGCTTTTATCATCCATCAATGGCAGCTTTCAGCTTTGTGATTGTTCATTGTTGAAGAAGCAGTCCACATTTCCCTCTCAAACAAGGAATCGTACGGTCTAGGTGATGTTATGCTTGCATTGCATTGTTCTTTTGGCTTCATTTAGATTAGATTCCTTGATGATGGTAGGGTTAGGGTTTCATGACTATGTCTGATCTTCCACACCTGACTTTCACCTATCACATTTTGGCACGCCCGGTGGGACTCACGTCCCTGATTAACTTCGTTTTTTGGAGTTGTTTCCTTGAAGATCAGATTTTGCAGGTGCTCGCAGAAAATTCCAGTTGCTTTTAAAGGAAAATCCGCCGCTTCGAGATTTCTGCGTCGCTTCTGAGCTGGAGCAGGCCGCATATACCTCTCTGGATCGCCTTTGACCTAACAGTCGTCGCCTTAGGTAAAACGCATCACTTTTATCATTAAAATGATCGCCTGGGACTGTGTTCACTGTATTTGCCGCTTTTGATCTAACAGCCGCCGCTTTTGCGCATAATCAGATCGCTTTTAATCTAACAGGGGTCGCCTTTGCACAAATCCGCATCGCTTTTGACCTAACAGTGCACGCTTTTATTCTGATATGATACGCTTATGAGCTAATAATATTCGCCTGTGCAGGTTAGGGTTTTGATTTTTGTTTTGCGGAGACAGGTCGCTTTCGACTTCCAACAGGTCGCTTCCGGTATATTGCGATCGCATATGAGACGACAGACGCCGCTTTTGCATATATTTGTGTCGCTTATGGACTAATATTATTCGCCTGTTAGGCTAGGGTTTTTGTTTATCGGCTGTGTTTTTGCAGAAACAGGTCGCATCTAGCCCTCAACTGATCGCTTATGGAAAATATGCATCGCTTATGAGCTAACAGGCGTCGCATACTGTGTTTTTGCGCGTCGCATATGATCCGCAGTCTTTCGCCTCTGACATAATAGAGGTCGCTTTTGATCAACAGTGGGTCGCATCTGGTAAAGCTCTGTTGTTTTCAAGCCTGTTTCAGTTCCAGTTTGATTTTTGGCTATTAACTGGGTATTTGCGCAGCATCTTATCGATCTGTCCAAGAAAGGAGGTTATCAAACTACTGACATATCTGTTGCAGGTTCGATCGGTCCAAGATTTGTGGTTTTTTTCACTAAATTAGGCATATTTGGGCTTGGTGCTTAAAATGAACTATTGTTTGCTCTGTGCTTGATTTATCTTTTTGATTGCTTGCATGTGCCTGATTATAACCCAAATTTAATAACAAAAGTATCCTCTCCCCTTGCCTATCAAATGGATCTTGGGTGCATGAGAACTTGTCATTATCTTTAGAGGGCCTGCCTTCCCGGTGTGAGAAGGGATACGACCCAAGCGGTAACGGGCTAAAGCCAAGTCCTTCCGAACCGCTATATAAGAAAAGTGTTTGTGTCAAAAGCCACAAACAACGGGTGCAGTTGTGTTATACCGACAGCCAACCTCCCCCAAAACCCTCCAAGGTGCAACCCTTGGAGGCTGGGAGACTCCATAACGGAGAGTAGCGCTGCCGCACGTATAGCCACCCGAACGGATGCCCTTATTAGCAACTTTGTGTAGTAGCCAAAAACCTTCTATCTGTTGACGCAGAGGGCAAAACCCTTGAAGCGGCCCCGATTCATGCGGTTCTTAGCCGAGGTAGTAGGGACAATCTAAAGGTTTGGAGAGGGTCAAGCCTTATAAGAATCCCGGATCTTGGTATGCGTGAGAAGTGTGTGCAAATGTAAGGAGGAGCCGGTGCTATCAAGATCCTGGAGCTACCCGCTTTGAATAGGCGCAGCTAGGGGATTCAACAGATACTGTCCTATCCTAGCCTAGGTTGTATCAGTTTGTGCTTGTTGTGAGTGTGAGTGACTGTTATCATTGTTTTCTTGCTGAAAAAACTACAAAAATCAGACCACTGGTACACAAACACAGTCGCTTTTGAACCTAAACTACTCGCACAGACCATCAACATCGCTTCTGAACTGTAGTGACTCGCATTCTGCCTGAACTGCATCGCTTTTAAACAACAACTGCCCGCATACTGCTTAAACAGAGTCGCTTTTAAACCGCAGTTGATCACCTTTTGCTTGAACAGAATCACTTTTGAACCACAGCTGATCGCCTACTATCTGAACCAAGTCGCATCTGATCCATTACCAGTCGCATATTGTTTGAGCCAAGTCGCTTTTAATCCACAGTTATTCGCCTGATTCCTGAACAAGCTCGCCTATGAACAACAGACTGTCGCCTTTAGGGATATCTAAGTCGCCTCTGAACCAACAGTAATCGCCTTTGAACCAACAGTCATCGCCTCTGGCATAGTATTCGCTTCTGGTTAGCACTGTCATTTTTCTGTCGAAACTAAACCAGGTCGCATTTGAGCTATCATTAATCGCCTTTAGCATCCTCTGAGTCACCTTTGAGCTATCATCAGTCGCCTGTAGCTAAAATTCTTGCAAATCTCAGTGCATCAGCTAAATTAGCCTCAGGCCCAGCTTGCTTGAACCTCAAACATCAGCTTTCAGACTTACCTTTGATCAACAGCAAACACCTGGACTTTGTCTCCTATTTTGAGCTTATCAATCAATCACAACTCATGAGCTTTTCCATCTTTTTGAGATCCCAATCAGCAAATCAGACATCAATCCAATCATTTCGATCAACGAACAACCTTCAGTTTTAGCTTCAGCCAACAAACAGCCTTCAGCTTTAGCTTCAGCAAACAATCTCTTTTTAGCTTTAGCTCCAACAAACATCAACAGCAAACAATCTTTCCCTTGAGTGATTAAGCTACCTCTAGGGACAACCAACAACAACTCAGCCAAACCAAATCAACCAAGCAACTTAGCCAAACTAGCAAAACCAAAACAACAACCAATCAACCAACTATCATCTTTTGGGTCTTAAAACTTTGACAAGCTCAACTTCATCATCAACATCATGCCTCAAACTAGGAGTCAATATCGAGCTGAAATAGAAGCCAAATTGAAAGCTGAAATGGATGCCAAATTGCAAGCTGAGATGAAACAATTCACAACACCTCTTAAGGACGCAACTCAATTCACAACTGGTATGCCTTCTCATATGTTTATACCTCAAGGGTACACTAGGGGCGAATCATCTTCACAACAAATGCACCCTCCACCATCCTTGGAAACTTTCGAAGAACAATCTCAAGACGACTCATCAGAATTTCAAGATACCTATCTATGGGACCAAGTTGAGAAACTCATGATATCTGAGCCTGATCGCTGTTTTCTCCAACTTGCTCGCATGGGTGCTAAACTACCTAAAGACTTTGATATCTCCACTATTAGAGAGCACGATCCCAACACTACTGTTGTTGTTGCGAATAAACCATCTACTATAGTCACATCATCTCCTATTACCTCGCAAACACCATCCTCATTGCCTCTTGTTGCTTCATTTGAGTTACCACGATCAGAGCATACCTTAGAACCATTGATAGTGCCCACCAATGTGCTTCCTCTCATGTCACAAAATCTCAACATCCCACCTTTTCATGTCCCTCAGCATATCTCTCCTTCTACCATGACTGTTTCCATGCCTCACGTCACACAAGCTGTCCATGTAACGCAAGCACAAACACTTCGAGCATCACAAGCAATTCCCATATCTTACGGTGTGCATACCTCTCAAACCATTCCAACAACACATGTCCTCCATGCTTCACAACCATTGCAATCTACCACATCTCATACACCAACTGCTAATTCCTTCATGTTATCCTATAATCCCAATGTTAGCCTTATTGACATGAGTGATCCCCTCATTTCTCAAGCCAATCCAAACAATAAGATCGCTTATGTTGATCAACTTACATCCATGCTGTCCTCTTCTTCCAATCCTTCACACACTATCAATCCATCTTATGCTACCCAAGGCTTCTCTAATATCACCCAACACATGACATATACCAATCCTCATATTGTCCAAAATACCAATCCCAATGTTCACCCTTCTGTTGTATCTACCAATCCCTCCGTCACTTACCATGTCATGAATTCAATTCCCGCTTCCCAACCATCTGCTACTATTAATCCCACATCCACTTCTCATGTAATGCACACCCACTTACCACTTGTGTCTCAAGGACAGCAATCCTCTAACACATACATGTCACATACCACTCCTTTGACATACATTGTGGGCACACAACCCCAACAAACCGTTACAGCTTCGTACATCCCACAACCACAACAAACTGTCACAACTCCACATATACCACAACCGCAATCACAATATGTTTCATATCACACTCCACCCCCTTTGCAACAACAGCAGTTATCCTCAGCCGATATCCAACAGATGATCGATGAAAGGGTAGGACAAGGCAAGAAACCCTTCTCTCTCGAAAACATATGCGCTTATCCATTTGACAAGTCTCTTAATATGATACCTTTTCCACCACACTTTGAAATCCCACAATTTGATAAGTACAAAGGGAAAGGAAATCCGGATGACCATCTTCGAGCCTTTTTCGTGGCATGTCTCGATGTTGCCTATGATGATACATATCTTTTGAGACTATTTCCTCGAAGCTTAGCAGGACAAGCTCTCGAATGGTTTTCCCATTTACCTCCAGGAATTAAGACTTTTCCCGAATTGGCAACCAAGTTTCGATCACATTTTGCCTTCAATATTGAAAATGAGGTAAACATGAATGACCTTGTCAACAACAAACAACGCAATGGTGAAACCTTTTCCTCATTTACCCAACGATGGCGTAATATGGCTAGCAAATTATCATGGGAAATCCCTGAGAAACAACAGCTTGACATCTTTGTTCAAAATCTTCATCCTGAGCTGTCATTCCAATTACAATTGCAAAGTGCTAGCACCTTTGACGAACTAGTTTCCAAAGGAGTTATTATTGAACGAGCCTTAATTGCCAAAGGAACTATCAAGATCTTTCGTGATAACAAAGATTCTCCCCAAAATTCCAATGATAAGTCTTGCTTTTGGAACAAGAACAAGAATGTTGTCAATGACGGTATTGTTGATACAAAGAATATCCAAACTATGAGAGCTCCTATCAACATTCCAGCAGCCTCTCCACCAAGACAGTCTTTTCCACAACGAAGAAACCAACGCCACACTTCTAATCCACGCCGACAATTTACACCATTAGTGGAACCCATGGAAGTTATTCTTCGAAAGCTGCTTCAAGCCGGAGATGTTATTCTACCTGATGCACCACCAAATGGCGAACCACTCTTTCGAGCTCCTTGGTACAAAGAGAATGAGTATTGTGATTACCATCGAGTTAAAGGACACAAAACAAATGGTTGTATGCGCTTAAAACATGTTATCCAAGACTGCATTGATCAAGGTCTAATCAACGTCACACCTTCAACACCTCAACCTGCTCAACAATCCACATCAAACTATGATCTAGAGACTTTCAAGAATCCACTTCCATCTCATGATCAGACAAATAACCTTCAAGCTGGAAATGCTATTCCCTATAGCTATGCATCATCTACCATTGGCCGCATTGACCATGCTCGCATTTCTACCATTACCATCCAAGGAGCACCTGATTGTGCCGTAACCACGCGAAGAGGTCGAGTTACTGTTCAAGGAGCACCTCCTCATCCTCCTCGACCTCTCTCTGACTATAACCTCTTGGATCACCTTGGCAAAACACCCGCACACATATCTATCCTTGAGCTTCTCTGCATATCCCCCGCACATAAAGCTATCCTTGATAAGGCCTTACAAGAATCTTCGGTGCCTAATAATATTACTATTACACAATTTCAATCCATGGTCGCTAGCATTGCAGCCCCTTGTCATTTAACCTTTTCTGACAAAGATCTTCAACCCTCCATGCATCCGTCACACAATGAGGCCCTCCATATTGAAGTATTTGTTAACCAACGCCGTATCAAACGAGTCTTGATAGATGGGGGAGCTGGTCTAAATATATGTTCTTTGAAACTTATCAAACAATTGGGATATTCTGAGCAAAATGTTGACACCTCCAAGGTTATAACTATCAGAGCATATGATGACGCTGAAAGAGATACTGAAGGGATCATCTTATTGCCTATTCAAGTTGGACCGGTCATTACAGAAACTCGCTGTCAAGTCCTAGATATTGATCTGCCTTACAACATCATCCTCGGTCGCCCTTGGATCCATACCCTTAAAGCAGTTCCATCTACATATCACCAATGCCTTAAATTTCCGCATAAGGGTGTTGAAGTTACCATTCAAGCTGATCCTAATCCATTTGAGTTTTGCCGTGCTTTTCAAGCTAAATATCAGAGTCCAAACCGTATCCCTCTCAACACCGAGGCATATCCATCATCCTCCTATGTCGACCCATCCGATCTCCTCAAGCCCTCATCTAGCAAAGCCGCTTCCAACCTCCATATCAAATATACCGAACATGGCCCTGGTGAGTACAAATTGCAGGAATCCTGTTGCGTTGGCACCCTTCCGTTATCTCCTAAATCCCACGGTAAGCCTTCTATATCTAAGCCCACTTCATCCTCCGCTGTTATCAAAGCTCCCCCTACCGTATTCATTAAAGGTGGTTTCTTGGATGATGAAGACATTGAGGACATAGACTCTTGGATATTCTTTGATGAAAATGACCAAGTCCAACTTGAAGTAGAGCGATACAACAACGGGTTTCGTATCATAAAGAACATGGGCTATAAAGGACATGGCGGCTTGGGATCACAGGAACAAGGACCTATTGAGCCCCTTATTGTGTCTAAGAAGTTTAATAAGCAAGGCCTTGGTTACCAACCGGAGGTACCGCGATCCAAAGACATTAAGTGTATTTCCGATATTGACGTTGGACCTTCTTCGGTAGGAGAGACTTCTAACTCGGATACCATCGACGACTCCTCCCTTCATATCACCGACCTCTTTCAAGAACATTCCATCTTCATGTTTTCCGCAATCTCTTCTAGCCATCACGATCCCTCCATTAGCCTCTCACTTGTATATCCTGACCTCATCGATTGGGACCAACAGGGGGCACCGATATTAGATACATTTGAAAATGACGAAGCCATTGCAGAATTCATGGGTTTGAGACAAGGTATCCCATTGGGTGATCACAAAGCAGGTTTCATGATGGAATTACCTAAACTAGCATATTTTGGCGGAAGTATCAAATCCTTCAGTCGCAAAAGTGAAATAAACAAAATTCAACAAAATAGGTCACTAGGTGAAAACCGCAAGGCGCCTCTTGACCGTGAAAAAGTAAAAATAAAGGACGTATCCGAAGGTGAAAACCTCTCTGAGGCACCTGAGGATGAGGGATTTGATCTTCCTGTCACCACTGATTACCATGAGAAATCAACTGTGCTAGTTGAAAAATCACAAGACATGAACTTGGGAACAGAACAAAATCTGAAGATCACTTTTTTGGCAGCATCACTATCAGAGCAAGAACGAAAGAACTTCACAGCATTTTTCCTGAGACGAGCTATAAATTTTGCATGGACTTATGCAGACATGCCAGGACTAGATCCTTCACTTGTGGTACATCATTTAGCAGTATTCCCTGATGCAAAGCCTGTCAAACAAAAATTGCGCAAAATGCATCCACAAGTTGCCTTATTGGTTAAAGCAGAAATTCAGAAACTATTAGAAGCAAAGTTCATAAAGCCTATTGATTATCCAGAATGGGTTTCAAACTTGGTACCTGTAGCAAAACCAGATGGACGAGTTCGCTGCTGCACGGACTTTAGAGATCTTAACAAAGCATGTCCTAAAGACGATTTTCCATTACCAAGCATAGACAACATTGTTGATCTTACAGCAGGACATGAAATGCTATCTTTGATGGATGGATTTTCTAGTTATAATCAAATCAGAATAGCAGAGGAAGACCAAGATAAAACGTCTTTTATTTGTCCATGGGGCACATATTGCTGGGTTGTAATGCCTTTTGGTCTCAAAAACGCTGGAGCTACCTATCAACGAGCCATGACAGTTATTTTT
Organism: Cunninghamia lanceolata; assembly: GCA_027924645.1. NCBI lineage: Eukaryota > Viridiplantae > Streptophyta > Pinopsida > Cupressales > Cupressaceae > Cunninghamia > Cunninghamia lanceolata. The sequence continues at coordinate 8,244,760 of BSBN01000596.1, forward strand.
CATGACCTTTTTCATACTATCATGGAAGACTATGTTGATGACATCCTGGGAAAATCTAAGACAAGGGAAGGACATCTACAAGTATTGGCACAAATTTTTGATCGATTAGAGAAATACCAAGTCAGACTAAATCCAAAGAAGTGTGTATTTGGTGTAACATCAGGAAAACTATTGGGATATATTGTGTCTCGACGAGGCATAGAAGTGGACCCAGCTAAGGTAAAAGCTATCATAGAAATGCCTCCACCAACGAATCTCAAACAGCTCCGCAGTTTACAGGGTAGGCTACAATCTATCCGCAGATTTATCTCACAACTCACAGATAAATGTCATCCTTTTCAGCATCTTCTTTGCAAGGGTGAACCTTTTAAGTGGGATGAAAAGTGTCAACAGGCTTTTGATAAGATAAAGGAATACTTGGCAACACCTCCTGTGTTAATACCTCCTGTACTTGATCGTCCATTACTGCTTTATATATCATCAACAACCACAGCATTAGGTGCACTTCTAGCTCAACATGATGATTCAGGAAAAGAACAAGCCATCTATTACATTAGCAGAACTCTTGTGGGATATGAACTTAATTACTCATTCATGGAAAAAGCTTGTTTAGCATTAGTGTTTGCTTCCCAAAAGTTGCGACATTATATGTTGAACCAAACAACAAAGCTCATCTCTAATGTGGATCCCCTCAAGTATCTCCTTTCAAAAGCACTTCTCACAGGGAGATTAGCAAAATGGGTTATGATCTTGAGTGAATTTGACATACAATATGTGAACCGTAAAGCTATCAAAGGACAAGTCATTGCTGATCAATTAGCTGCAGCACCTATCACAGACATTCAGCCAATATATCCTGAATTCCCTGATGAAGGATTGTTTACTTTCAGCTCTCCAGCACGATGGCAGCTATACTTTGATGGATCATACACTCAACACGGATCTGGAGCAGGTATCTTGTTTGTCACTCCCCAAGGAGACTGCATACCTAAATCATACAGAATAGCATTCCCATGTACCAATAACATAGCAGAGTATGAAGCTTTAATCACAGGTTTGCGCATGGCAGTACAATGGGCTATCAAACAGTTACGAGTCTTTGGTGATTCTCAGCTAGTTATCAAACAGGTCTTAGATGAATATCAAACAAAAGACGAGAAGCTTCTTCCATACAAACTAATGGTGGATGATTTCAAGCAATATTTCGAGGACATTACCTTTGAGCAAATTCCAAGACTACAAAACAGAGCAGCTGATGCCATGGCTATGATTGGATCTCTTTTAGACATGCCATCTAACACCCATAAATGTGAATTCTTGGTCGAACAGCTTTTGATCCCCGCATTTGAAGTTCCACAGTCTGAGCTCATATGTGAGATTGTTGGTCCCAACTCATTGTGGTACAAAGATATATACGAGTATCTCCGTAATCACACCTTGCCTCTTCAACTATCCAACACCCAACGTAAAACTTTTATCCGTCGAGCCTCTCGTTACACTATCTTAGGAGACACCCTTTATCGCCGAAGTCTTGATGGTATCCTTCTTAGATGTCTTGATTCTGAGGAAGCAAAAATGGCCTTACGTGAAGTACATGAAGGTGTCTGCGGTTCGCATTCCACTGGCCCTGGCCTTGTTAAGAAACTTCTGCGAGCAGGATACTATTGGCCAACTATGGAAAAAGATGCCCAACAATTTGCAAAGCGATGTCTACAATGTCAGAAACATGGAGATCTAATACATGCACTAGCACATGAGCTTCAGCCTATTGTCACTCCATGGCCTTTTTTGCAATGGGGACTTGATCTTGTGGGTAAAATCCATCCTACTTCATCAAATGGTCATAAGTTTATTATCACTGCCACTGAGTATTTCACAAAGTGGGTAGAAGCCATACCAATGACCTACATCACAGGTAAACAAATAGCTAAATTCATCCTACATTACATCATCTGCCGTTATGGAGTTCCTCAAGCTATTGTCACAGATAATGGCCGGCCTTTCAAGAACCAAGAGGTTAGAGATCTTTGCAATAAGTTTCATATTCAACATAGGTTCTCTACGCCTTATTATCCTCAGAGCAATGGTCAAGCTGAAGCCTCTAATAAGACAATCATCAAGATCCTTAAAAAGACTGTTAACGAAACTGGTCGAGATTGGCATCTACAACTGCATCCTGCTTTATGGGCATATAGAACAAGTGTCAGAACTCCTACTGGCGCCACACCCTATGCTCTAGTTTATGGCACTGAAGCTATTTTGCCTATCAAGGTTGAGATCCCCTCTTTGCGCATATCCTTGCAACATACTATCTCAGATGAAGAATATCGAGTCTCCCGACTCCATGATCTTGAGCTCTTAGATGAACGCCGCCTTACAGCATTGAACCATCTTCAAGTCTATCAAAACCGGCTACGTTGCAGCTACAACAAAAAGATCAGAGAACGCAGATTTCAGGTTGGCGACCTTGTCCTTAAAGAAAACCAAAGGAATCAACAACATCGAGAGAAACAGGGCAAGTTTGAACCAAATTGGCTTGGTCCTTTCATTATCACAGCAGTTTATGGATCTGGTGCATACACTTTGTCAACACCTGAAGGCATTCCCTTGGATGAACCCGTCAACAGCGTTCATCTCAAGAAGTTTTATCCATGAATCTCAGCTATCCCACAAAAACACCAAAAAAACAAAAAAAATCAAAATATGTCAAAAAAAAAAAAACAAAAAAAAACAAAAAAAAAAAAAAAAAAAACAAACATAAGATAAATAATCCGTCCTCTGGTGAAAACCTGGTAAACAGGCGCCTTGGATAAGTACCATAGTGAAAACCTGGCAAACAGGCGCTATGTGTAGTGACCAGCTTCCCTCAGTTGTTTGGTTCGTTTGATCATTTTCCCCACTGCATCTTGTATAAGCTATTTTCATAAGCCCTATCGCAATCTCACACATAGCCTTTCCTCTTCATCCTTTGCCAATGCTAGCTATCATATGTGAGACATTGTCGTGATATCTATATCTTTTGGCACCTTAGCATCTTGGCCACATCTTTCCTGCATTGTCGCTTCTGCATAATAAACCTCATCCCACACTGGGGGCATTTGTTGAGTCTTATTTGGAAGTGGATCCTGTTATCTCTAGCTCATAACACATCAAACAACTCAGCTTTCAACACAGCACACCTTATCAACTTCAGCCATGGCACATGTCCACCGACAACTATGACCTAACGACTTGCAACCAGGACTCATACCTTCACAATTCATCCACATTCATCCAACAATCGCAACAAACATCGCTTGATCAAACATCCAATCGATTAGCCACATCAATAAGAACTACATCCAGCTCTATCGTTGACGCCTTGATCCCGTGGATACAGGGTATGTAGGCAATCTGAGATGCGAAGGAAGCACTCTGATTCAGGCTAAGACGATAGCCCCTTTCATCAGTCATCTGTCATCTTTCCTTCTAAACATTCTTCAATCTTTCAGCTCATATTCTTCTATCTTTCATCACTTACATCATCAATAAAACCCAGAACTACATATTCATCATGTCTCATCTTCATCGTAAATGTGCTTTGATCCCGTGGATACAGGGTATGTAGGCAGTCTGGAATACGAAGGAAGTTTCCAGTACTCAAGCACCGATGATCCCCCCATCTTCTTCATCTTCATTCATCATCCATCTTCTCCTCTTTGATCAGCTCAAACAGGAAGCAATCCATGTGTATATTACAAGCTCAAGCACTTTAACCAATCATAGGTAAGCCAGAAGCTATTTGTCCGAATGCCTTAAGCCAACATTTGCTATAGCCATTTATCAACAACTTTAGCCTTTAACAGGATGTAGCTTTCCTCTTAACAAGGCGTCAGCTTAATCTATCCACGAGCACCCAAATTTGGCAAGAGAACGTGATGACAGTATCTTTTGTTTTATCTTTTGATTTATCTTTTGTCCCTTTTCTGTACCTAGTCAAGACTGCCTTGCTCTATTTATATCTCGGTATGTTGCGATGAAGTAAGGACTGGGGCATGGTCATATAGCTTTCGTATGCCGTGTTTACGGGATGATCTTATTCTCTTCCTATGCGTCTTGGTATCTTGTACGTGTTGGGATTAGCATCTTACATATCAATATCTCTAGCATCTGAGAAGCTAAACAGTCTCTTATGCATTAGAGACTAGTCTATGTTAAGACTAACTCCATACATATAACCAGCAAGCTATCATTATGTGTAGTGGAGATAAGCTCAAACCATTGTTTGTAGCGTCAAAGTCCAACACTAGCTGTTATTCATATCTTGTGCATGTTTGACCACATGCGTTCAGACAAGATTGTAACACGTTAGTTACGCATTGGATACCTCGACACCTTGGTCTCTTATACCCTGGTGCATAACATCCATATGCTATATCAAACATAAGGACTGCATTTCTTTTCATTTTAAACAATTACTTGAAAGCTGCCCATCATCATCTTATCTTATCCATTTTATCTATCCATTCGTTCCATCATCCTCAGCCAAGATCAATCATCTCCATCATCCTTTGTCCATATTCCCGCTCCTGCAAAACAAGTGTTAGCCATACATAAGTCCATTACATATCTTTTTCTTTACCATCTACCTATATGCATACATCTATTCATGTCATTACCTTTTACATTTTCAAATATTTTCTATCAATTACCATTTGCATAAATATCCATCCATAATCCATATATAATCCATACACATAACATGCATAGCCATCATAATATCAACATCACAACCATTATAACATCATATAGATCACCAAAACTGCTATATATATATATATACATGTGTGTCAAAATACAAGTGTCTACAGAACAAGCTGAGCCCTGAAAAGAATGAATGTACAACAATGGCTCTAGGCCTCATCATGATACAATGTCAACAAGGTATGCCCTAGCGACTACTGCCAGCTCCCTCACCCTGACCACCACCACCAACAGGTCCTGTACCTGGTCCTCCATCTCTCGGTGGCCCCATCACTGAAGCTACTGACCGAGATCCACCTGACCTTCGTGAGCTCGAAGCCCCTGACCTGCTCCTGAAGCTAGGCTGTCTCTGCTCTGCCGGCACAGCTCCATAATATAAGCCCCTATAATACTCAGCCTCACCCTGCACTCTCTGAAGCTCGACCTGTACCGCTGTCAGCTGTGTGGCTAAGTACATGGTAGCTCCATCAGTCCCCAAGGTGGTCACTGCTCTATCCCGCTCACTAGTCATAACCTGCAGCTGCTGTACTGCCCTATCTCTCTCAGCTCGCAGACTATCTCTCTCAGCTCGTAGACCATCTCTCTCTGCTCTCATAGCCTGCTCCTGCTGTACTGCAGTATCTCGCTCAAGCCTCATCATCTGCTCATGCTGCCTCGCTGTATCCCTCTCTTCTGTAACTCTCGCGAGCGCACCATCATCCTGTCCATCTCCTCTCTGAGCTCCCAACTGTAGCTGAGTCTGATAAGCCTGTGCCTGTGCTCTAGCATGCCTCAGACTGATCACGGCCTGATGCCTATCCATCTCCACCCTCCTCAGCCTCATCTGTGCTCGCTGCCTCCATCTCCTCTCCTCTCTGATCTGTCTCCGCAGCTGCTGAATACCCACATCATCCCCTGCTCCGATCTGTGCCTGTGGCTGTGCTAATATAGCTGGCTGACCTGGCACCTGCCCTGGCATCTGTATCCCTGGTGCAGCTGGCACTACTGCCTGTGCTGGTGGAGCCCATCATCATCGCCTCCGAACTGGTCTCTCCATCCCAATCTCCCCAATCTCTCCACCTCGTGTCAACCGAGTCGGCCTAGCTGTCGCCCAGTATGCATCATACTCTGGCAATGTACCTGGATCTGCTGGACCCTGTCTCCACTGCCATGCTACTGGCTGCAATCCATCTCTCTCTGCCAAGGCTGTGTCCACCACAACCTCTGGACCCCAATCGAACACCTCCTGCCTCGTCCTCCCAAAAATGGCATCCCCTACAGGTACTGCCTGTGCCTCTCCAAACTGTCTCAGGGCTCTCTCTGGCAAATAGCGCTCTATAATGTACACGCCGCGTCCAAAAATGTACCTCGCCTGTTTCGCATAAGCAAGCTCGGCATCCTCCTCCTCCCACTGCTCACATCCTAGCCATGGCCTCCATACAAACCTGTCTATCTCATCCAACCTCCGTCACCAGTATACCACCCCTCGGCGCTGTCGATACGTCAAGGCTCCTCTATACATCCGTGCAAATGGCTCTCCTGCTGCTCTAGCCACCCATCCCTCTGGTCTCGTCACTGGAATGTGCTCATAAGCCCATACGTGCAACACTGTCACTCCTGCTGACATACTGGCTCCGAACATATATGCACAATCATGTAGGTAATGATAGAGCTGTCCCAACACGCACTCTGCCCATGCATATCTCGTGCCATAGGAGAACATGCCCTCCATCACTGTCCCCCATCCTACAGGAAACCCTCTCGCTCTCCTATCACCCACTAGCCATCTAATGATAGCCACTACCACTCGCTGCAACCTGTCACAGAGCTCCTCCATCCTCCCCATCGGTATCTCCGAACCCTCTGCTCCAATGTCTGGTGTGCCAAACAATCTCCTGAATGCAGCTGGGCCCATCTCCGGATCATAATCTACCCGATCCCCATCTATCAGAATCCTCAAAATCCGGAACACATCCTCTAAGGTGATGGTCGCCTCTCCTGTCGGTAACAAGAATGAACTGTGCTCGCTCATCCATCGCTCCACCATCGCAGTCATCAGCCCTCGATGTGCCTGCACTGGCTCTAATCGTGACACATGCTCCAAACCCAGGATCTCTAACACCAGTAGCTCCTCTGCATCCAACCGTCTCACTAGCCGCAAATCTCTCGGATGGGGCTCCCGTGATAGTAATGGCGGTAGTACATCCTGCATCATCCATTTACTCTTGTCAGTCCATTCCGTTAATCATTCATATCCAAATCTGCCTATCTATCTGCTATTTTCTCCTACACCTACCATATGCAGTTCACTTTACCACAAGCGACCTCTTTCTGCTCATTAGCGACCCCTTTCACCATTTGCGCCTCTGTTTTGCCTACATGCGAGCTCTTTTGCACATGCGCTCACTGTTTTCCTAAAAGCGACCACTATTACCATATGCGTTCATCCTTACTTTATCTGCGAGCCATATCCCACATGCGAGTCTTTTTACTCCAAACGCGAGCCCTTTTCCTATATGCGCCTATTTTCTCATCATAAGCGAGCCAACTCACACTAAGCGACCATTTTCGCCCTATATGCGCGCTATCTACCATATGCGATCTATTTCTAGTCCTATGCGAGCTAAACTACCCTATGCGACTACTATCTGCTCATAAGCGACTAGTTTTCATCTACACGCGCATTTCCGCTGCTATTTTCCCGCCGACAGGATGCGACCACTTTTTTCCTAAGCGACCTACCCGCGCCTATAAGCGACCTACATTACTCTAAGCGACCTCTACTCCTACATAAGCGACCTATATGTGCCATGTCCTAAACTAGTCGCTTTTGGTGACGTGTGTAAATTAATTACACTTCTAGGCTATTAAATGCACGCTTTTGGGAAAAGTTTTGAGACATACCGGTGCGCCTACTCCCTCTGGTCGTCCATGTGTCCTCACTTGCTCCGCACGATGATCTCTGCGTGGAATCACCATCCTGCTAGCTCTGCCACTCTCACTCTCAGGAGCTCTGGATTTCTCTAGGTTTCTAAGCACAAATGAGCACAAATGAGCCTATTTACCCTTGCAGCCCCTACTTATAGCCCTTCTCCAAACCCTAATTCTTCTATACCACAGCCTATTTTCTTCGCATCTGCCCTCTTTTCTGCCTTTTCTTCTATCGAGCGCCAACCCAGTCTTTCCTGGTTCGCCTGGCTTACCTCTCAAGGGGGCATCACCTACCAGTTACACTGGGGCATAACTTGTTTATCGAACATATCTCACATCTTCTTTGACACAACGTTCTATCGAACATTGTATCAAAGAGGGGCAAAATGTAGACACCCAAATTTGTCCATGTCTAGCGACACCTTGTTAAATCCCTAATCCATTATCCAATTAATTAAATAAATTTTATTTATTTAATTAAAATCCCATTCTCATTCACTTAGCCAATTAATTAAATAAATTGTATTTATTTAATTAATTCCACATCATGTCTTATCTCATTTTATGCATTTATCATATTAATTAAATAAATTTTATTTATTTAATTAATTTCCAACTCATATCCCACTAATTCAAATACTTTATTTGAATTAAGCCTTTATCATTTATCACATTTCAACACTTGTCCATTTCCCATTTATCATGTGTTGTAAGACAACTTTCATTTAAAATCCTTCACATGTACAACTAATTGGACCTAAATTTAGTAACTTTCAATCTTAGCCATTCACATAGCCTTTGAATCTCCACCGTTGATTGATCTTGGTTGAGTCCTATATAAACAGCCTCTCATTCCATATGAGACATCCAGAAATCTAGCAATCCAGAATCCATATAGTATTTAGCAATCCAGCAATCATATAGCAACTCCATTATCATCTTGAGCATTCGAGCATTTGAGCTTTTATCATCCATCAATGGCAGCTTTCAGCTTTGTGATTGTTCATTGTTGAAGAAGCAGTCCACATTTCCCTCTCAAACAAGGAATCGCACGGTCTAGGTGATGTTATGCTTGCATTGCATTGTTCTTTTGGCTTCATTTAGATTAGATTCCTTGATGATGGTAGGGTTAGGGTTTCATGACTATGTCTGATCTTCCACACCTGACTTTCACCTATCACAATGGTATCTCAGGAAATGGTGGATAAACTGCATTTGGAAAGGATTCCACACCAACACCCTTACAAGGCATCTTGGGTGAGTGATAGTCAATCACTTTTTGTCTATGAACAGGCATATGTGGATTTTCAGATTGGAGCATATCATGATAGAGTTTTGTGTGACATTTTGCCCATGGAATGTTGTCACCTACTGTTGGGTAGACCATGGCAATTTGATAGAAGGGTACTGTATGATGGGTATGCTAATACCTACACCATCAAGAAAGATGGGAAGACTATTAAGTTGATGCCATTGCAGGCAAATGCTGCAGCACAGAGGGCAGCCCAAGTCATTTTAATGGGAAAGAAGGAATTTGTGCAGATGCCTATAGGAGCAGGCATAAAGGCAGTTGAGGATACTGCAGGGGAAGGAGTTGTTCAGGACAACAGTTTGAAGAAAGTTTCAGTTTTGACTGACAGAGGTCAGCAGCAGGTTCAGACACAGGTTTGCAAACAGCAACCAGTTGAGAGGAATGACAAGGATGTTGTCATAGTTGGGACTATTATTTGTCCTATAAAGGTTGAAAGAAAGATAGAGTTGAACATTGCAGAAGTTCAAGAGGTAGTTTAGACAGAGGTTCTGGTCAGACAACCTGACAAACACAGGGTATGTGAGAGAAGGGCCTACATTGACAGGCATGAGGATTCACTTGCAAGAAAACAAGTTATAGTTTAGAAGTCTTGGAGCAGCCAAGAGCCAGCAGAGGATAAAGCTGGAACAGGTCAAAGGCAAAGGTGGAGGACTTCCACACCCAAACTCATGGGACATGAGTTCTTTTCTGTTGGGGAGTATGGTGCAGGAGCACCTACCTGACAGCTGGCCTCCAGGAGGCAGTTAGTTTGTTATAGGTCTAGTTAATGTTTCCAAGAAGGTCGTATAAGACCAATGCAATGTAATAAGGTCATGTTGACCGTGCTTTTCTATTTTTAGGTAGTTTTTTATGACAGCTGATGACAGCTGTATAGTTTGTTAGTTCGGTTGGATCCTCCCAGCTGCTTGGAGGCTCCCAGCCGCTTGGAGTCAGGTCAGTAGTACTCGCAGGAAAACCTATTTATGCATGAGGATCGGTTGGTATTGCATATCATCGATCAGAGATCAGACATTGCATTATAGAGGAGAGCGAGATAGTATATTGTATTGCATCTTTTGAAATCAATAAAGATCCTGTTTGTGTTCATCCTCTGTTGAATTCCATTGTTTAATCGATTTGCTGTTTTGGTGGCTACATGGATTTGTTGATCCATTCCACCGGTTGATTCGTCGAATCGGTGGAATGGCTATGTACAGTAGGTTAGGCTTTAGTTTGCTTTCTGTTTGCATGCAGGTGTGCAGGATCGTGGTCGAGAGGTGTTGAGAACCCTAGCATGGATATGTGCTAGGTCGAGCTGATAGTTAGAGTTTGGAAGATCACCCTGGAAGTAGATCGGGTCATCCCAGGGGGATCGGCGAATTGAAATTTTGCTAAGGTTGGAAAATTCGTTACAACGGCATCATCAGGATATTTCTGTGTATATCCTGCAGTTACTTCGGGCGTCGTCCGAGTAAAGGGAGATGAGCATGATGCAATCGGTTGCATAAGGTGAATGTGCGTCAGGGTGATCATCATCAGGTGTTGCTGAGGAGGAGCGTATCGGCATAAGGTAGAAGATCGGGTTGATAAAGCCATCGCGGGCCGATAAGGTTAAGTTTGGCCGACAGCAGGATGTTGAAGGAGTTGCATATGACGTCATCGTCATCAGGATATACGTCATCAGGATATTGTGGAGCAGCAGGATATTGAGGAGCTGCATGTGACGTCATCCTCATCAGGATAATCGTCATCAGGATATCGGGGTGACGTAAGCATCGAGGGGAAGGTGCGTGAAGTTGAGTATCATCATCAGGATATATGAAGGGAACCGGATGTTCTATATCCTGCTGATGAACATGATGTTGAACATCATGATGCTGAAGAAGGTGTTTAGCGGTAAGATGAATAGTGAACGTTAGGAGGATGTTTGCGCTTGCCGATAGTCAGATATGATGATGCTGTTGACATGCGAAAGGGCGAAGGCTTGTCTGCAGGAGGATATCGATCGGCAAAGAGAAAATATGATGATGCTAACAGTGTTAAGGAAAATATGATGATGATGATGAAGGGTTGCGGACATCCATGCTGTATGTCAAGGTTATAGTGTGGATGCCTCTGCATCAATCACCTTGCATACTCTTAACTCTTGTCAGACCACATAGATCAGTATGAACTAATTCCAATAATCCGGTAGAGGACTGATCTTTGCTTTTGAATGAAACTCTGCTCTGTTTACCTAGCTGACATTCTTTGCACAAACCATTTGTAGATTTTACCAATTTTGGAAGATCTCTAACAGCCTGAGTATTGCTTATCCTAATGATGTTATCAAAATTGACATGACACATCCTTCTATGCCATAACCAGCTCTGATAAATTTAAACAAGCAGACAACTTTTATTAGTACCAACCAAGTGAAAGATATTACCTTTAGTTTGAGTACCGGATCTTTCTAGGATTTTGTATTTTCCATCTTTGAATCGGAGATCATGACCTTTGTCCACCAACTGTCCAACACTGAGAAGATTGTGCTTCAGACCTTCAACATACAACACATTACCAATTTTGTTTCTTCCATTAAAAGAAATGGTTCCTCTTCCTCTAATTCTACCAGCTGAATTATCACCAACTTTACCACTCCTTCATATCTTTCCAACTCTAAGAACTTGTTCTTGTCACCAGTCATATGGTGAGAGCATCCACTGTCAATAACCCAGTCATCCTTTTCTTGAACTTGGGTAGCCAAAGCTTTTTCTTCAACCTTATGATTGATAGACATTGGATCTTCTTCCTTGATAGCAATAAGCACCCATTCATTTCCTATCTCTGATTCATCATCTGTTACTCCTTCATTATCAGCTTCTTCATGAACATAATAACAATTCTTTTGAAACCTTTGTCTGTTAGAATCTGACCTTGTAGATCTTTCCAGACATCTTGAGGCAAAGTGACCAATCTTATTGCAGTTGAAGCATTTAAAAGGTAATTTTCCTTCATACTTACCGGATCCTCTTGGCAGTCTTTTTGCAATGAGGGCTTCAAGTTGAGTTGTTTCTGCTTCTTCTTCTTCCATATCTTTCCTTGCTTGTTCATACCATGACAGCTTCCTTGAAGAGTTCTCTCCCGGATCAAATCTCTGTTTGCCTTTCACATAGGCACTGGCTTTGAATGTAGATTCAGTCTTGGGGTGATCATCTCCAAACTCAGTCATTTCAAATGCAGCTAGTTTGCCAGCCAGTTGCTCTCTTGTGACAGTTGTATGGGCTCTGAATTCATCAATGGCAGCAACCTTGATTTTGTAGGCAGCAGGAAGAGATCTTAGAATTTTGCAAATAATCTCATTTTCATCCAAAGTTCCACTAGCATTCCTGATTCCACACACTAGCTCATTTACTCTTGGCATAAAGGTAGTGATATTTTCATCATCTCTCATTTTCAATCTTTCAAATTTCCCTTTGAGACTTTGCAATCTTGCACTCTTAACAAACTCATCTCCTTCATACAGAAGTTCTAGTTTAACCAAGATCTCATATACAGTTGGTAGGTCAATAACATTTGAGAGATCTGAGTCATTCAATGCGCTTAGAAGAGCTTCCTTGGTCCGCAAATTATTTTCAGCATCTGTGATTGCATTCAAAGTTGTCGGACCACCCTGTGGAGGTACATATGGTTTTGAGACCATGGCTAAGTATGCTTTTCCCATACACTCCAAGTGACATTTCATGCGACCTTTCTAGAGAGTGAAGTTGGTTCCATCAAACTTCGGACTATCCTTCTTGTATGACGACATCCTGGATCTCCTCAAGCGGTTAAGCTCTTTTTAGAGGAACTTGGCTCTGATACCAATTGTTGATAACTGAGAGGGGGGTGAATCAGTTATCCTAATCTTTCTCACAATTCAAACATTCAGATCCACTTAGTTATTCATTAGCATATCAATTAATCATCCATGAAAGCATAAAGCATAAACATCAGAGCAGATAAACATCAACACATTGAACACCAAGATTTTGACATGGAAACCTGGTTAAGGGAAAAACCACGGGGTGATTAACCCAAGGATTATTCTCTGTTAGAAGAATAAGAAAAGATGGCACCTGCCAATTAGGGCTCACAGCCCAAGCACACTGCTCACAAGAGGCACACTGCCTACAAATGAGACACACTGTCTATAGAGTGATAAGAATCACAATCTTGAACTGGAGAATGACATCTCTAGCATGTCTGGATCAGTTCCATTTAAGCCCAAAAACCCTTGCTCTGCCTTTTGCACTTCTCTTAACTATGCCACACTCATCCCCAAAATCCACACATCAAAATGAATTCACAAACACTTATTTATACAAGACATCGACTTAGGAACAATCATCTAAGTCGGCAAACATCACAATAACATTCGCAAGGCGTGTAAAACATCCGGTCAGCTTGTTATAGGAAGAACACCAACAACCGGTAGTCATAACATCAAATCCAACTCTAACTTCAATGCAGACCACCAACATAAATTGGACATGATCCAATGATTATCATAACCTTCCCTGAATCATCAAGAACATCCGCACTTCATTAGCTTACCGAAATTCTTCTCTTCATCATCCGGAACTTCAAGAACACAGTCTGTCGCCACTGTCACAATGTAAAAGGTACTTCCGGACCTCCAAATCATACACAAATTGAGATGACACATAACAAGGGCATCCCAAACACTCCTTCCAATCTGTAGAATAGGATAATTCAATTCTGGATCTCACCGGACCTTTTTGTGACCCTCTATCACCTCTGAACACCTGTCGGAACCGGTTTCACACAAATAGCCATAACTTCTTCAATTCTTTATGCGGACCTCTAAAATCTTAACTAGAACATCTCAAGACTCATATCTACAAATCCTTTAATCTGTATCCTCTAATCCTTAACCTATATAGTACTTTGGCCTTCTTCTCATCACTATTCTTCACTGTTCCGGATGGAGACTGATTTCCTCAATAACCTCAACACACAACTCATTCAATCCTTCTTACCAATGCAATATGAGTATGTTGACATCAATGACAACACTGAATTACCTCATACTTGCAACAATAATGGTATTGATATGACATTATCAGAGGTCACTCCAATACCCTGATGAATGGTGAAATAATATCGAGGAAGGAAAAGGGTGACCATCCCAATAAATCAGTGAAATGACTATTAGATATCTATCAAATGACCCCCAATTCAAATGAATTAATTTCTCTTGAATCAATATTGTATTTGACACATATACACCATCATTGAACCAGAGCTGAAAGGATTAATCTCTAAAATATTTTTAACAGGCGGGGAAAATTGAGGAGACAAAAGATAGAAAAGGGCAAGTTGTAGAACAAGGAAAGCTCGTCCAAGTAAGTACTCCAGACCTAACTTTGAGATTATAGAGTACACTTCAATTCTGATTTCATAAACACATGAAACCATGGAAAGTAGGAATGAAAACCCTAAGAAGAGACGGAAAATAGAAGATAGACATCTAAACCAAGACTTGATAGAACAATGCCCGGGGTTTGGGCGGAGGTCTAGAAGAAATGTCCAATTGAATTCACATGCTGCAAAACTCAAAGATAGTAACAGACATGTAGGAGAATCATGGACCTCCATCAGAGGATATGGCCTATTTATATACCAATACAATAAAAAGAATAGACACAGGTCAGTCTCTAATCCATGGAGGATGAACTTGGGGAAGTTAGTAGTGCCAAATGTGTTTGTAAATGTAGAATTTCTCAAAATGTTTGCAAATAACTATAACCTTGAAACCCATATGATTGAGCTAAAGGATGGGTTAGGGTTTATTCCTATCACTTGGGATTATATCTTAATGGTTTTTCAATCAGACATGAGCTTTGATATGGTATTCAGGATCAAGGACTTATTAAATGAATACCAGAATTTGAGTAACATCTATAAAAGATGGAGATTACCATTTCACAAGCCTCGAGATGAAAGTAATCAGCTCAAAGTGTTTTTAGGAGAGGAGGACCCCCCCTTATTTGGTTGAATTGTTTGAACCATATTTTAGATATACCTATTATTCTATCTGTCAAGTATTGGGTGTGGATGCCCCTTCATATATGGATATAGCTCCAATGGTTTTAGCTGCTGATATATAAAGCCCAGATGCCAGAACATCAGACTATGTTGAATATCTCTCTAATGATATTCATAATGATTTAAAAGCTATAAAGGAGAGCAAGAGGGGTTTTCATTTTAAGCATTATTCTCTGTTTATGCATCTTGTGTTATATGAAGGGCGAAATTTGAGTTTATGGGATGAATCTCTTAGGGTTAGAGATCTAGACAGAAAGGGAGATATCAAGCCAATATAAATGTGAATAGCTATATGGGATAGCAGATGTGATTGATCACATTATCTATACTTTGACAAATATTTTGTAAAGCCTTTATATGCTTTGTATATAAAGGATATTTCCCCTGAGGTACAAAGTGAAGTGTTGCATGAACTCAAAAAAAGAAATTGAGAAAGCCATGGATAACATGACCCTAGAAAAGGGAAGTGAACTATTAGAGGAGGCAGGGGTTATGATAGTATCTAGATGGGATATGACATCTGCTATTATTTTTTATACTTTCAAAAGAAATCAGGATAAGTGTAAGGAAATGTGAGCATCTCAGAATGTATTTCTAAGAATAGTGGTGTCTTCGACAGATTTAAATTCTTTTCAATTGCTTCAAAAACATACACAACTATGCCATTAAAGTGGAAACTGACATAGAACATTTCCAACATTAACCCTTAGAGGAAAGCACAAGCGAACATTAACCAGTTTCAACAACAAAGACATTAAACATGAAAGACAGAACAAGAACATAGATTTACGTGGGGAAAACCCTTACGGGTAAAAAACCCCACACTCCAAATCACAGAGCCATTGTATTATTTAGCAACCAAATAGTTATAATACATTTGTAGGCTCATAGACTTTACAAGAGATTAACATCTTGTTCCTTCTGAAGAATATCTGACAGTATAACCCTGCACAAAGTTCTCCAGCACTCGGTTGGTTCTTCATACTATTATTGTGCCACAAATAGCACACAGTACAGAACTTCACCTTCTCGGCTAGAACCCTTTCACCTGAACTCTATTTACACTCTCTCCTCAGTCCTTTTACATACTATTAACATGCTGCGTACAACATACAGCATAGGACTTCATAGAAGGAGAAAACTAGAGCTCACTAGATTGATCGTACCGTCCAACTCTCTCTCGAAATTAACTCACTCTTTCAGTCAATTGATTTCCTCATTACTTTAGTAGTCCAAACGACACATGCAACTGACCGTTCATTCCAAATGGCATCACTCTTTTCTAACCATCGCATAACTACCAAACCATTCACATATTCGTGAGGACCTTTAGTCCCACATGCATCCGACATTGGACGATTTCTAGTTTATATACATGAAAACTTGGTAAGACTATCGTTGGCACTTTTGCCGCCGACAACCCCAGTCTGGCCCCATCGGTGTAAACCAAAACATCAGCCAACATTCAACCATGCACTTCCCCGACAGCAAGCCTCACACTGATGACAAGCCTCACCAACACTCCATCAGATAGACAGTTAATATTGGAGTGACTTTGACATCCTTCACCGATAGCGATTCTCATGCTGATTCCAACTTCACCACTCCATATTGTTGAACCTATTGAACCATTGAACCAAAGAACTGATGTTGCTGAACTATTGAACTGTTGAACCTGATGGACGAAGTTCAAACCTTCAAAAAAGTGACCAATGCATATTGGTCGAACCACTGAACCCGATGAACCATTGAACCTGACAACGAAGTTCAAACCTTCAACGAAGTAAACAATGCATATCGGTTGAACCATTGAACCAATGAACCAATGTCATTGAACCAAGGAACCTTTGAGCTATTGAACCTGTAATCTGAGTCACTGGTACTCAACATTCTCCCACTTGACAAAGGAATTATAGGAAACCATCAATGCTCCAAGTCACAGAACCAAGCTGATACTGCCTCCAGAAACAAGATAGACCATTAGCTAGAAAAACAATCAGAAAGCTGACTGCTCCCATCCAACTGAACCAAAAAACCCACTTGACTGAAAATAGCACACACAGCCAGTGCAAAAACATCCAATCACTCATACCTTGAAGGTATGAACATCAGTAGACTCATGCTACCTACACATACACCCATCAACTACAAATACAAGCTCCATGTATCAACCAGTTGAAGAAGACCAAACACATCAAGAACTCCCATTGCATGGATAATGTAGATCTATAAAAGATCAAGGCATACTAAGTCTACCAATAACATAACACAGAAAGCGTAAACATTATGTAGTACCAAGGAAACATCCACCATGATATGCAAAAAACTGTAAATCAATAACCTGTACATCTCACCACCAGTCCAGAAATCTCTCAAGTTCTTCACACCCAACAATGAAAGAGATAATAGAACCTCCATGTTATCACCCAAAAGCATAAGTGAAAACACATGATCACAAACTAGTGATCACTTCAACTCCGAACAAAACCTCAAAACAATGTAATGTGAAACACACCATCAGAGACAATAACTGAGACCAAGAGAAACACTGTACATCATATGTAATGAAACAACTTGCACAATATCTGAATATAATAGTAAATATGCTGAAAATACTTGATAATAATATGCCACTTCAAGGGGGCAACCTCCTAATCCACTTCGAGGGGGAGACCTCCAACAGTCTTCAATGAGAACACAATACTCAATATGATATGAAATGAGACTCACTACCTCCTATATATACCTATTTATGCCTAGGATATCACTCAGGCTAACTTAGATAGACCTATAGAAGCCTTAGGCCAACCTAAACAACTAAATAACAATATAATAATGATAATATGACTTAATTAGGAGTTAAGATAGCCACAAGCCGACTATTCATAACCCTATGTACACCAATATTAAGGGCGTAGCATGCCCCCCCTCTTCAAAGAAGCATTGTCCTCAATGCTAACCAAGTGTGGATTCTTTTGAATGAACTCCTCATCCTCCCATGTGGCCTCTTCAACTAGTAAATTCTTCCATTGGATGAGATACTGAGTGAGGCTTCTATTCCTCAGCTTCTTTGTGTGAGTTTGAAGAATGCCCTCTGGTTCCAAAATTATTCTTCCTTCTTCATCGAGTTTGGGTAGTACTGTTTGAGTAGGAATATTCTGCCCAATTACCTTCTTCAAACAAGAAACATGAAAAACTGGATGTATCTTTGTTGTTGGTGGCAACTCTAGCTTGTAGGCAACACTACCAATCTTTTGCATGATTTGGTATGGCCCATAATATCTTGGAGACAACTTATTATTCTTGTTGTGTTGCTTCATTGAGATTTGTTTATAAGGCTGCAATCTCAAGAAGACCCAATCCCCAACTTCAAAATTTCTTTCACTACGATGTTGGTCCACCTGTTGTTTCATTCGATTTTGTGCCATAGCTAAATTCTCCTTGAGTCTTGAAAGTACCTGTTGTTGATGATGCAAGTGGTCCTCTACTGCCTGAACTCTTGGTGACACCTTTAATGATGATGTGATGGAAGGAGGATGATATCCATAAAGTGCCAAAAATGGAGACATTTTTGATGAGCTATGAAAAGAAGTGTTATACCACCATTCTGCCAGTGGTAGCCAATCTACCCATTGAGATTGCTTTTCTGAAGTGAAACAATGTAGATATCCTTCCAAACATTTATTAACAACCTCAGTTTGCCCATCTGATTGAGGATGGTATGAAGAACTATGAGCCAATTGAGTACCCAAACATGAGAATAAATCTTTCCAAAAGTGACTAGTAAAGATAAGATCACGATCACTAACAATAACCTTAGGTGTACCATGTAGCTTTTGGATATTCTCCAAGAAAACTTTTGCCACTGCACTTACTGTAAAAGGATGTGATAATGCAATGAAATGTGCATATTTAGTGAGGCGATCAACTACTACCATGATGACATTATGACCTTTAGATTTGGGAAGCCCTGTGATGAAGTCCATGGATACCTCTTCCCAACACTGGCTAGGAATAGATAAGGGCTACAAGAGACCTGGTGTCTTAATTGTCTCCCCCTTATTTCTTTGACAAACCAAACATTCAGCCACAAATTTTTGAACATCACATTTTAACCCTTCCCAAAAAAAATCTTGCTTGACCCGATGATATGTCTTCAAAAATCCTGAATGACCACCAACTGGGGACTCATGTAGCTCTGTGAGAATCTTGTGTTTAAGAGTGGAATTCTTGTAGAGATACAAACACTCTTTATACCAAAGAATATCTCCCTTCAAACAAAACTTATCTAAACTACTAGGATCACTTTTTAATTGTTAGATGAGATTACTTGTTGCAACATCATTTTGCCATTCTGCTTTGGCTTCTTCCACTCAATTTGCTTGTAATATTGAAAGGGCACACAATAAGGCTTCATCTTTCTCATCCTTCCTAGAAAGTGCATCAGCCACAATATTTTCCTTCCCTTTCTTATATACAATCTCAAAGTCATATCCCAACATCTTAGTGACCCATTTTTGTTGCTCTTCAGAGGATAGTCTTTGTTCCAAAAAATATTTTAGGCTATCATGATCTATCTTAACCTTGAAGTGTCGACCCATTAAATAAGGCCTCCATTGTTTAACTGCGTGAAGGATTGCTAGCATTTCCTTCTCATAAATAGGTTTGAGCTGATTTTTACCCTTTAATTGACGACTCTCAAAAGCAATTGGTCGACCTTCTTGCATGAGAACTGCTCCTATCCCATTTCTAGAAGCATCACATTCCACAATGAATTCCTTGGTGAAGTTTGGAGTGGCAAGCACTGGAGTTGTACACATTGCCTCCTTTAATTGCTCAAATGCTACATTAGCAGACTCATTCCAATGAAAAGAATCCTTCTTCAAGAGAGTGGTGAGGGGTGCTGCTATATGACCATAATTCTTCACAAATCTTCTATAGTACCTTGTCAATCCCAAGAAACCCCTCAGTTTCTTAATGGTTTTTGGAATAGGCCATTCCATGATAGCCTTAATTTTGTTAGGGTCCACCTTTACTCCTTCATGTGAAACTATGTGTCCCAAATACTCCACCTCCTTAAGACCAAAAGCACACTTGGATGGCTTAGCATAGAGTTGATGATCTTTGAGTAATTGTAATGCTTGATCTACATGCTGCAAATGTTCTTCCCAAGTCTTGCTATAAATCAATATATCATCAAAGAACACTAACACAAACTTTCTCAAGAACTTCTTAAAAATGGAATTCATCAAACTTTAGAATGTAGATGGTGCATTGGTAAGGCCGAATGGCATCACCAAAAATTCATAATGACCCTCATGAGTTCAGAATGCTGTCTTACAAATATCTTCCTCCTTAATCTGAATTTGGTGATAACCAGATCTAAGATCTAACTTGGTAAAATACATAGCTCCATTCAATTCATCTAGCAAATCATCAATGACTAGAATAGGAAACTTATCTTTAATGGTGTACATGTTGAGCACTCTATAATCTGGACACATGTGCCAAGTTTCATCCTTCTTACGCACCATCACCACAGGCGAGGAGTAAGCACTTTGGCTATGCCTGATAATTCCTGCCTCTAGCATCTCCTCAACAATTTTTTCTATCTCACTTTTTTGTATGTGTGGGTACCTATAAGGCCTGATGTTTGGTGGTTGGCTCCTTGGAACTAGTTGTATGGCATGGTCATGATCCCTCTTAGGGGGAAGTCCTTTAGGCATTATCTCCAAGAACCACTGAGTGACGATCAATTATTGCTTGTAAATCTAGATGAGTAGGAGCATTAGATTGAGAGACTTCTAATGAACATAGCTGGGCCACAAATCCATCTGCTCCTTTCTTAAGCAACTTTTGCATTTGGTGAGAGCTTACCATCTGTGGGGATTTTGCCTTCAACCCCCTTAGCTCCACTACCTTTCCTTCTAATTGAAATCTCATGAATAGTTCTTGGAAGTTCATCTCAATTGTTCCCAATGTAGTAAGCCATTGTACTCCCAAAATAATATCTGCTGCACCCATGGATATTGCATACATTGGGGTATCAAGTTGATAATCTCCCATGGATAATTTAATGCTATGACACTTCCCTGAACAACTAACTGTACCCCCATCTGCAACCAAAACCTGAAACTCTGGGGATGGATATATAAAACAATTTAGACGAGTTGCCAACTTTTTGTTGATGAAATTATGAGTACTACCTGAGTCGATCAACACTGTTACTTTCTGCTTCTTTAAGAAACCCACTACCTTGAGAGTTTGTGGTGCACTGAAACCTGAGAGAGCATGACAAGAAATGATTGGCTGAGAATCATGTGATTCCTCACTTGACTCCCTATCCTCCTCTAATATGGGTTCCTCCTCTTCTTCCTCACTTGGACCTTCAATATAGAACAATTTCTTTTCACTACATTTATGTCCTCGACTGTATTTGCTATCACAATTGAAACACAACCCTTTTGCTCTTTTCTCCTCAATTTGCTGTGGAGTCAACCTAGTAGGTTGAGGAAGAGAAGGTGTTGAATATCCTTTCTCTCTTGTAATATTAGCCCCTTGCTTTCTAGAAGTCAAATATTTCTCCTCTACCCTGCGTGCCAAGATAAAAGACTCATTTACTGAGCTAGGACTAAACATACGTACCTCATGTTGAATGTAATCCTTGAGACCACCCAAGAATAAATCATTCAAGTTCTCCTCTGTAATTGTATCCACTCTTAATGATAGATTTTGGAATTTTTGAATATAATCCTTAACTGATCCTGTTTGTTGAAGTTTAGCAAGCTGGCTAAAGAAGTTGTCTATCACACTATTGCTATATTGTGCTTGGAGTTCTTCTGTAAAAATTGACCATGAGACGGTGAGACCCTTTTTTCTCTGATGAGTACAAAGCCAACGATACCAAATGAATTGATTTGGTTCTAGATATAGGGAAGCCATTGTGACCTTTTGTCCATATGGGATTTGATGTACTTCAAAAAAATTCTCCATTTGGTTAATCCATGTTAGAGGATCCTTACCATCAAACTTGCGCATATCCACCTTAGGAAAGAAATTCCTAGATCCCATAGGAGTATTAAAATTTGTGTCATTATTAGCTGACTTGAAGGTTTCACCTTGGTTGCTTGAGAACTCCTTTCTTGGTTCATTCATATAGGCGCTGAACATGCTTCGTAGATCTGATATATCTCCTCTTAGGTCACACATATCCCTCTTAATTGAGGACACATCTTATTTGACCTTACTCATTTCCTCATTGGGATTACTATCCTCTATTATTTCCTCATCCTTATCAGACGATTTCCCCAGTGTGGTAGCATTCTTTTTGCCTCTTGTTGCAGGGCCCGTCATGATGGAAACCAATATTTTTGAAATAAATCACACAAATGAAATGTAAATTTTCTGAAATTTTTACTGTAACTTACTAAGGCCAAGATACCACTTACCCTGAAAAAAATCCAAAAACTTAGCAAATTTACTGCCTTGAGAGCGAATTTGTTGGAAACCCTAATTTTGCAATAACTCGCTTATTTTTTCTTCAATTCCTCTAAAATCTGGACTGTATCTTCTTTAATATGGTCTTCAAAAACCCTTTAAAAATATTTAAAAAATTTGCTAAAATCGCCTCCAATGTTGAGAAAAAATCTTGCCTCTACGGTGCCAAGATCATGCTCTGATACCACTTGTAATGAAACAACTTGCACAATATCTGAATATAATAGTAAATATGCTGAAAATACTTGATAATAATATGCCACTTTGAGGGGGCAACCTCCTAATCCACTTCGAGGGGGAGACCTCCAACAGTCTTCAATGAGAACACAATACTCAATATGATATGAAATGAGACTCACTACCTCCTATATATACCTATTTATGCCTAGGATATCACCCAGACCGACTTAGATAGACCTATAGAAGCCTTAGGCCGACCTAAACAACTAAATAACAATATAATAATGATAATATGACTTAATTAGGAGTTAAGATAGCCACAAGCTGACTATTCATAACCCTATGTACACCAATATTAAGGGCGTAGCATCATATACCTGTAGACAATCCTTCTACATACACCTCTGAATGTTAACTGTGTCAAGTAAGATCTCCTTCAAAACACCCCAAAGAGAATAGCATAACAACACCCAAACAAACATTCAATCTCAAGAGATCAAATTTAGCATATATATCATGTATCTAACATGGATGTAAGCCTCTCAAACCAAAGAAGATCAAACTAATGCATTTCCCATTTCAGGAAATCAGCCCATAAACCATCTCCTAACAATTCCCACCAATGAATGATATCTTAAACTCAAATGCACAAGGATATTAATCATGCTATCAATCTCTCACAATGAATCCTCCAGAGCAGTTCAAGATCCATGTCTATGAAAGAAAGCATAAAACACCTGAGAGAAACAATGGGCAATACCTCTCAAGTTATAAACTACCGAGAAGACCAAGAGTGGGAATGAGAATGCTCCTCCAGGGTAATCGAGTCTATATGACTTCTCCAAGAGCAATCTCCTCATTGGTCTCTGTTGAACTCACATCCAACCAAGGTGAAGATTCCTCAGACTTCTTGCTGCAAAATCTGAATAAGCACAGCATATACAATCTCACCTTATTCTTCATGTATCCATGAGTACCTATGAATAATCACCTCATGCTAAACTCCAAAAGCATCACTACAGCACTATGAAGTAATCAAGCAATTGATAAATGTACCCAAACATAGAGAAGCTACCAGACCACTGTCAAAGCTCCAATCATCTAAATCAGGAACTTATCATGACATCATGATCTTACCATCTCCCTTAGGAGATTCCATGCTTCAGGTGAACTTAACCAAAGTCTCAAGAGCAACATATCATGCCAAAACTCAAATGCTTAAACAAGAGTATATCATGACATGAAACTAATCAAACTCTAAACCAACATCACCTGTCAAGTACCACCAACACCTCAGCCAAGGATTTCATGAATCCTCCATGACTCCAAGATGTTACTCATCCTCAAATAGTGCCCCTGCAAATGCAAAAGAACCCTTCTACAGCAACAAGATCAAAGAGCTCCTCCTAGTAACATCTGCAACACTAAAGAAAATCATTCACCACTAAGTGATGAACACACAGTCAATGCTAAAGCTCCCTCTTAACTATAACAATAGAGCTTTCCAAGCATCTTAACCAAACATCTCCTAATCTAAAAAACTTCTAGGTCCACACATTAACATGTCCATGTGACTATTAAAGACCAAGTGACACCAAGATCTCCAAACCAAGGAAATAAACTATCACTGTCAATAGCTTACACAAACCTGTGTATTCAAGCTATACATGACATCATGATACACATACTACAGGTCTCCATAAACAACTATTCATATACTTTACAACATCCATCCTCTCATCTCGAAATAGTCACACCAATGCACAAGTGACCACAGACAAGGCCAGCTAACAAGTCTGCATAATCACATAATCAATCTTGTGGATATAGACCGTCCACTTCTAATTTATCCCATTGCAACCAATAGCCTGTACACACCTAAAAAACTTGCATAACTCGTAGATCCTTACACTGAAACATGCAAACCCACTATTGCACTAGAAACTGCAAAACTCAAATCTTCAAGGAATAGATAACAATGTAGACAACATGACTCAAGCACCAGATTACTTACAAATCTGATTAGCCAAACATGTCCCCAACCTAAGCACCATAGTCAAGAAACCAGAAGCATTACCGCAGAAATACTGAGTGTCATATCACATACCAGCACTCCTATGCAGAGAAAGCATTTCACCTCCTCACATTATGCATAGAGCATGCATGCAAAACTGCAACTATATCATCGAGCAACACCCCAAAAGCCAAGGTCTAGAAATAGCTTAACTGCAGCTTCACAAAACCACAAGTTTTTCTTTTGACCGTGTAAAACCTGCAAAACCATTGCGTTTGAAAAATACCCATGCACATCCATACCCACTTCACATCTGGAAGACCCAAAAAGTCTGCAACATAAACTCCATAATAGTTAAACCAGGATAATGGATCATCATGAATATGCATAATCATAGATTTTAAGGAAAAACTATAAAACCCCTCAAATCTAGTAAACATGAATCTGAGTCATGCAAGTACAAAATATCCAATTAAGGAAACAGCAATTCAAGAGCTTCAGGCCCACTTGTAGACCAATCCCTCAACCACCAACATGCACATGCATCTGAGAGAATTAGGCTATTATAGAAGCTCTCAGACCATCCAATGATAAACTCCATAGCCTACATGCAATCAGGGTAATAGAAAATTATGCCTTCCAATAACAGGAACAAAACACCCAACATAAGTGCAATACTCCATGGCTAAGCAGTAACACACACTTCTTCATATCATTAGAGAGCTTCTCACATAGACACCCAATATGAAAGTTACTGCAGCAATACAACCACAAACCAAACCCCATGCAACAGGATTAAATACTGTCAAATAAGAGCCTCAGGCCACATCATGACCAGCTCTAGTCTCTTCATCTTCACCATCCTTCAAGCACCTGCTATAACATGAAGACAAGATTAACTGCTAGACTTCCACTCAAACAAGGATCAAACAAACAGATGTTTCCTTCAGATTTCCTCAAGTCTGTCACACTAAGAAATCATCACAAAAGGAAAACCCAGACCTTATACACCAGGAGCTCTTACATGCAAACATATGTAGCACACAAATGTACATATGTGAGCAACAAAGTAGATCCCAGAAGATGGCTCTGATACCACTTGTAAGGAAATGTGAGCATCTCAGAACGTATTTCTAAGAATAGTGGTGTCTTCGACAGATTTAAATTCTTTTCAATTGCTTCAAAAACATGCACAACTATGCCATTAAAGCAGAAACTGACATAGAACATTTCCAACATTGACCCTTAGAGGAAAGCACAAGCAAACATTAACCAGTTTCAATAGCAGAGACATTAAACATGAAAGACAGAACAAGAACACATATTTATGTGGGGAAAACCCTTACAGGTGAAAAACCCCACTCCAAATCATAGAGCCATTGTATTATTCAGCAACCAAATAGTTACAATACATTTATAGGCTCATAGCCTTTACAAGAGATTAACATCTTGTTCCTTCTGAAGAATATCTAACAGTATAACCCTGCACAAAGTTCTCCAGCACTTGGTTGGTTCTTCATACTATTATCGTGCCACAAATAGCACATAGTACAAAACTTCACCTTCTCGGCCAGAACCCTTTCACCTGAACTCTGTTTACACTCTCTCCTCGGTCCTTTTACATACTGTTAACATGCTGCATAGAACATACAGCATAGGACTTCACAGAAGGAGAAAACCAGAGCTCACTAGATTGATCGCACCATCCAACTCTCTCTCGAAATTAACTCACTCTTTCAGTCAATTGATTTCCTCATTACTTTAGTAGTCCAAACGACACATGCAATTGACCGTTTGTTCCAACTGGAATCACTCTTTTCTAACCATTCACATATTCGTGAGGACCTTTAGTCCCACATGCATCCAACATTGGATGATTTCTAGTTTATATACATGACAACTTGGTAAGACTATTGTCGGCACTTTTGCCGCCGATGACCCCAGTCTAGCCCCATCGGTGTAAACCAAAACATCGGCCAACATTCAACCATGCACTTCGCCAATAGCAAGCCTCACACTGATGACAAGCCTTGCCAACACTCCATCGGATAGACAGTTAATATCGGAGCGACTTCCACATCCTTCACCGATAGAGATTCTCATGCCAATTCCAACTTCACCACTCCATATTGTTGAACCTGTTGAACCATTGAACCAAAGAACTGATGCTGACAAACTGTTGAACTGTTGAACCCGACGGATGAAGTTCAAACCTTCAACGAAGTGACCAATGTATATCGGTCAAACCACTGAACCCGATGAACCATTGAACCTGACGGACGAAGTTCAAACCTTCAACGAAGTAAACAATACATATCAGTTGAACCATTGAACCAATGAACCGATGTCGTTGAACCAAGGAACCTTTGAGCTATTGAACCTGTAATCTAAGTCACTAGTACTCAACAATAAGAAAGTGTAGTTAAGCATTGAAGTTGTGGACAAGGTTAAGACAGGTTCTGGGTATGATCCTGATAAAGCAACTTTGTTGATATGGGCACTCTACCCTCCACACCAAAGGCCTCAAATCATTAATGATCCAAACAAAGCATTTGGTCATCTTATAGTTTAGAGAGTTGAAGATACTAACCCACTTGATATTTCTGAATTGAATGTAAATATTGCCAAACTGACAAAGGCTCAGACAAAAAAACTGGTCAGAAATAACAATGCTTATGTAGCAGAGAATACAAAATTGACACAAGAAATTGCTATGTATAAAGATAAACTAGCATCATCTAGTAGTCGTTTACCTTTTCAAGAACCAAACAAAAGAATGATGGAAGCCATAGCTGATGCAAATTATTGGAAAATAAAGGCTGATAAATTCCAAAATAAAAGTGACAAATTGGAAAATAATATAAAGGTTGTCAAGTACCAAATGGCTTCTGAGTTGATAAACAAAAGATTTGAAATGATGATGAAACACAGTGATCAGATATGGGATTTACATAAAAGGACCCATAATGTTCATCATGAACATAAAAGATTGCATCTTAGAATGCTTGAGAAGAAAGAAGAGCTAAAAACTAAGGCAAACATCAATGAGCAAACACTTAGGGAATGTAATGAACTGATCACTGAACATGAAAGATTCAATACATTGTTAACAAGAGATATTAGTGATTTTGACCTGCAAGGGGACATGGCATTTCCTAATTTATTCAATAATGAAGGAAATATATAGGACAAAGGTCTGTGGAAAGAAGAATTGGCTCAGTTATTACCCATAGCTTTGGAGAAGGTCAACGATGAAGATAGGGTGATAGAGAATACACATAAACAATTGGATAAAATCTTCAAGCTAGAATTTGTCATGATGGATAAAATTTCCACAGACACTTGTGTATCTCAGGAGTACATTGATCACATAGCCAAGGTAAACCTCTTTATTGCTAGAACAGTATGAGAAAAGCATAAAAACAATTAAGTTTTGAAATTTTTGGCGATATATAAAAGTGATGTATTGATTTTAGCAATGGGAACATGTACAACATATTCGATAGAAACTGCAATATAAAGAGGAATACCTTGCCAGGCCTGTGGTCATGGGTATTCTATGAAGACTAACAGATTCAGATCTTAATCAAGTTTGTTAATGCCTATAATAAATTTTTCCTAATTATGTTTAATTATGAAAAGATACAAAATATGAATAGTTGCATCTATTCAGGCTTGAAGCTTATTCGCTTCCCATATATATATGAGGGAAACCAAGGCCTTAGGAAACATCATCATTCAATCCATTCTCTACAAGACAATTCATACTTATATATTTACAATCATATTTCAAGTTCAAGACATTACCATGATATTTTAATATTTTAATGGGCAAGGATGATCAAAATTGTGGATATATCTATGGTGTTCTAATATTCTATTGATATTAAAGTTTATCAGTTTTTTAACTATCTCCATCTTGGCTATTTGTAGTTATTTAAATCCCTAGATTTATCAATGCACATTTGCTATCATTGTGTGGATGCTTTTTGATTGGTTTCTATTAGAAGTTGATTTAATTCCTTCTTAGTGGTTTAATATTTACTGGTCTCTATTTTGAGTTAAATCCTTTAAAATAAATCATATTGGTGGGTTTCCTTCAAATAGAATTAAATCCTTTCAGGCAAACACAGTAACTTGAAAGAATCAATTGGATATTAAAGAAGAGTCTAGCAGCTAACCATCTTGCACGTTCATACAAGGTATGAACATTTAAAAGGTGCCAGACAATTAGATTTAAGACAAGTAGTTATGTAAATCATTAAAGCCTTGACCTTATTACCCAATAGCATTAGGCACTGGTCACAACCTTTTTATAACAATCCTTTTATATCTCATAACCTTATACACATCTACTTCACATCCATTTGCCATTGCGAAGGTCAATCAAGTCTGTACTAATCATGAAGACTTATTTTTATGCCCCCTACAATTCCCTGAGTCTTTTACACCATGTCTCTTCTTGTTCCAAGAACCCATAGAAATTGCAATACACTTTTACAAGTCTAGATGTGATCAAACTACATGACAATCGAGGAGGAATCTCAAAGGTGCGGGTAGGTTAGTAACAATAAACTTATAGGAAAGAAGATATGCAAAGTACTTTATTTGTTGGGGGCTCATGCAATCTCTAAATAACCAAATGAAGTACAATGGGACATTTTTAGATGCAACCAGATATGTATGTTTAACATTTCTTCTCTTTGTTTAAAGAATTGAATCCACAAAACTTTCTAACTTGGACAATTTTTGTATATACAATCTCATTAATCTTCTTCTAATTGTAACTCTCTATTTTCTTTACCAAAAGAAGTTTTTTTTGCTGACCATGGATCATACCACCATTAATTTCAATCAGAGCTACTTTTTTGGATTGAGAACGAGGTTCAAATTCTGTACATCCCTTAAAAGATGTGTATGATTCTCAAGGTGAAATACTTTTAGCATAAAGTAATTGTGCAAACCTTCAGTTTGTAGTTATCTCAAGATACAGAGAAGGCTAATGGGCCTATAGTCAGAGATATCATTCCTATGAATTGCAATGGAATGACAAGAAAATGGTTAAACCAAAACTTTCCTTGGTTGGATAGCATGGCGAAATCTAGTTTAGTATGAGGCCTATCGTGTTTGTGTTTAAAGTTAGACCATAAAATTAGTAACTAAATAATAAAATTCTCTCCCTTCAGTACTTTTATGGATCATAAAATAGGAATTCCGGTTTTATAATATGCCATAGATATTTTCCTCTTATTTCATAAAGAGCACATCCTTTTCATCATTAAGGTTTCTAGTTCTACCATGCTATAATTGCCATGTAGAATCCATGTTGCTTTTGGGCATCAGTTCTAGAGAAATGTACATATGCATGCCCAATGTTGCAGCAGTTGACCAAATTTCTATTTTGAATGGAGTTTGTGAAAATGTTTTCTGGTCCTCTTTGGGGTCATATTTCTATGCCTACTTTTGCATGTCTTTTCTCCACCTAAATAATGAAAATAAATTTATGTTTGGCCTTGGACCACCATGATGGCTAGAGCTATGTACCCAAAATCCTGTAATGAGATATGTCCAATCACTATAGCCCCATTATCAAAGAAGATAAAAGAATGACATCTCAATTGGAAAGATACAAAACATATATATTAACTCTTCAAACATTTTCTGCCTCCCTATGTTTGAATTGAAGCAACCCTAGGAGATATTTTTAATGTCATTTGTGTACTGAGAGTGTGCATTTTTCCCTTTTAGTTTTTATTAAACATTTTCTATGCAGGTAGTCAATTATACCTAGGTCTGGCAAAACCTGAAGTGAACTTTGATCTTCCTTCAAATCACCCTGACTTCATAAGGAATCCAAAATGGGATTAGTCATAAGGAGGCAAGCAAACAATGGTTTGTTTTTCATTATTATCCCATCAAACTTAAGCATATGAGATAGCATGGCACACACACAATGTTGTGGATAATGACCACAAGATTAGGTTAATTGCAACCACTTTTTGTAACCAAGCACAAGACTAGTATACTCATTATGATCCTAATGGCACCAAGAATGGTCTTGGGAAACTGCTAAGAGATTTCCTTCCCAATTTCAATTGCCCTAAGATGGTGCATTGTAATATTGTGGCATTAAAGGAAATAAGGCAACAATCAGGAGAGATTGTGTGTAGGTATGATCAATGCTCTAAGGAATTCGTGTTAAAGATTGACCCAACTATAAAATGTTGAAATTTAGAAGGAATGATTTATTGGTAGGCTAATTGCACATATCCAACATGAACTAGTTTAGCTCACTCTCCCTAATTAAAAAGTTGCCTTAAAAGTTGTGTTGAGATTATAAGAATTAGGAGAGCCCCAAACATATGATTCTACTACATGCCTAAAAGAACAAATGGAAAAATGGTCATGCAAATAGTACAACTTGCAAGTGTAACTCTTAATCAATGTGGTTTATGATGAACAAAGTGCCACACTAAGGGGTATTCAACTACAAACTATCTAGTGGTGGGAGCTCAAGCTATTAATGCCACATAGGTCCCTCTTACTCAACACATACCTAATTGCACCATATGTCATGAGACTCATGAAATTGTCCACTACTGCAAAAGTGAAAGGATATTCCTATCAATTACTAGTGCAAGGTTTGTCATACATCCACCCTTGACATTACCACCTACAAAGTAGTACAAGTCCTCCACAATGAAAGAGGAAAATAAAATTAAACACAACCACAATAGATGGTGTTGTGCTATTAGGAGCCATAATATATGGAGCATGGAGGAAATCAAGGAGGCCATGGTAGAGTATGTAATAGAGGAATCTATTGCTACTAGTGTGGAGAACCTGGGCATACCTCGTGTAGTTGCACAAAGTTTGCAATGTATACTTATTATGATGTTGATCAGAAGATAGATGATTGCCCTACATTGTTGCAACTGTTGGAATATTTAATGATGTGCCTTTGATAAAGATATCAATGATGTGCCTTTGATAAGGGACTTATCATTTTCATAAGTTCTATCACCACCGAATGATTCAATAAAGGATCTATTATCTATACATTAATTCAACATAAACAAATGTGTGGATGATTCAGTGGCATGTTCACATAACTCATGTTTGTATATAAGTGATTTTCCTTATAGTTGTCGAGCTTTGTGGATTAAAATTATTGTGAAAAATGTCCAAGGATTGTTCTGTAAAGGTAAAAAGGTGCATTCATAATGAGATTGACTGAAGTTCAAATCTCAACACTATAATAAGGTAACTAGGAGGACATGTGCACATGTCTAGGACTACAAATAATGGGATAATTGAGTGGGCTCTAGGGCCAACAAAGACTTTAGAACTCATCCTACACATCAATAAACAACTCAACACAAGAATTGCAAATTGACATATTAACACAACAATATCCAACTAAGTTATTGAAAGTCAACTATTGATACCTCATTCTCCATCCAGATTACAAAATTGGTCTACTTTTTGCTTTGTAACATTTCCTTTTCAAATTGGCTTGGATGCTAGCCATATTTCTCCTCCTGTGAAAACATGGCACATGGACTAGTTAAACTAATTAATATGCAATCATTTACTTTTTCCTAGGAAATAAAAAATTTATCATTTAACTTATTAAATATACTTACAAATGTATAGATCAAGGCCTGTAAACCTTTCTGGCCACTGTGATGCATTGCATGAAGTTTGTCAAGCCTAGCCTTGGAGGCCTTGTCCTGAAACATATAGTAATTCAATTTAACTATGCACAAATACAATTTAAAAATCATTTAATAAATTTGATATAATCTTATGAACAAATTCAAATACCTGTGTACTCTCCTCATCGAACTTCCTCCATGCATCGAACTTCTCATATGCTTTTACAAGCTCTTTCCATACTTTAAAACTTACATCAATTGGCCTCTTTTTGAGCCTTAGCTCGGGAGGGAGTTTTTTTATCTTCTTTGTTTGGTTGCACCGAAATCTCTTGTAGTTTTGATACATTCATTGCTTTATCTTCTTTACAGACCAACCTGTGCCAAATTTAGTCTCCATGTCTTAGATAACTACTTTCTACAGGTTCATGGGTATCTTTGAGAATGGCAAATGTAGATGGTCTTTGAACTGTTGAAGGCATGATTCCTTCAACCTATTCACAAATCTTTTTCCAACATCTGTCATTCAGACTTCCCCTAAAACCACATCGTATTCTATCTTGGTATCGTAGCTACCAATGCAAGATGTAAAACATGGCATAGTGGTCGAAGAAGTCTATGTCCCAGGAGTGGCTGGGACATTGGAAGCCTCTGCTCCCTGTTCCACATTCTTAGAGGTTACTATTATTGATTTCCTCCTAGATCTTTTACTTGATCCATGACTAGTTGGGGAATCAATTGATTCCCTTTGACACTGTTGATTTGGTTGCAATGTTTTAGGGGATTTACTAGATCATTAGTTTTATGTATTTAGCAAGCATTGTCAAGTCCACACCATCCAATTTGTTCACTACCTCTACCCACAATATGGAAGCCAGTGCCTCTTTATCTTTGTCAGTCTCATGTCCCTATATATATAAAATAAATTTCTTCTTTTAAATTTAGAAATAAAAAACTAAAAACTAAAAATCAAAGAAATAATGGAAACATTTACAAATCTATAAATTGATAATGAATTACCTCATTGTGGCAAGAGTCTGCTCCCTTTTCTCTCTTCCCTCTATTTCTTGACATTTTGAGGTGGCCTAGGGCAAATTATTTTTATCCAATCTGTGGAGGCAAACGAAGTACACAATGCCAGGTATGAAAGTTGTTGTCCAATTTTTCTATATTCCTCAAGGTTTTTGACCTTTACTTTGTAGAGAAAATCATGAAGTTGTTTTCCTCTGTAAGTTTGTTGTAAGAAAGTAAGATTATACATCAATTGAAATAAAGCACACATTTATAATATTATGGAATGTGGAAATTTATCATCTATTATGAAAAGCCTTGCTAAGAATTATCTTCAATAGATGCCCTATGAATATTACAAGACCCACATTTGTCCAAATGAATCTGACATCTAACGGGAAGAAAAGAGTAGATGAAAGAGAAGCAATGCCCTTACCTGGCATGAATAGAAGAAGAGTAGCACGAATTGAAAGGCTGAGATATCTGGAAGCAAAGGTTGTCGTGGCTCGAACCCAGGACTTTTGAGATGTAAGAAAGTGAGTATGTGCTTTAGGTATGGAAAGGAAAATGGGGTTGGAATACAGGTCCCACCATTGCCAAGGATTTGCCCAAAATAAGGGTGAACAAAAAACCCAAACGCTCGATTTCCAAACACAAAATGAACACCAAAAATCAATAAAGTTTTGTTTTGTTTTTTTTGTTTTGGGGTATGTGTAGGCAGAAATTTTTAAATTTTTTTTGATCCATTAGTCAGTGCTATAGTCAAAGCAATTAGTGATAACTTTAGTGCTGACTTTTAGGCCTAAAAAATTAGGATTGCTTGGATGCAGTTTCCTTTTCATTGCTTTATATTTTGCTCGAATGTCAAGGTCTCAACCTAATCCTCATTTTGCACTAAGAAGAAACCTTAGGCTTATCTCTACAATGGCCTCAATTCATTGCGAGGAAGTTATGATTGAGGATTTGATGACTACTACATATTTGAATGGGGAAGATGTTTTTCATCATGATGCACATGTTACACATATGGATAGGCAAGACATGAATCTTACTACACAAATACTTATATCAAAATTTTACGAATTTGAGCAATAATGTTAATTATTCAAATTTGATTGATGTTCTTCATAACTTGTTAATGGATAATCCTTATGTGATGGAAGTATTAATTGATATAGGTCCAAGGATAAGCTCATCAAGTTCCTTAAATAGTGTGTCTCCTCCCCTTCCTTCACAAGCCTCTTCATCTAGTGTGCCTCCTTCCACATCTTCTCCTGCATTAGCCAAGCCACATATTCTTCTCTTCTCTATATTGCTTATCAATTTTTCATAGCTCCTATCATTGATCCTCTCATTGTACCTACTTCTTATATTGCACCTTCCACTCATCCCATGATTGTGTTTACTTCTCACCCACTACTCATGTTCCCACTTCTAGTGTTGTCATTCCAACTTCATTCTTTGTCCCCCAATCAACCTACACTCCACGTATTATCTCATGTTGCCACTTCCACTCCCATTTTAATCATAACTCCTAATGTTCATCCTTCCAACATAGATATCATCCTTAAAAGAATTGATGAGATGCAAAGTAAAGTTGATGCATTACTCCTAGTAATCAAAGGATATCATAGGAGAAATCAAGCATAATCCACTTTCATTTGAGTTATTTCTTATCCATTTCTAGTTTGTTTGGTGGCCCCTATTTTTGTAATGTATAGTGGTAAAGGGGGCCTTATGAAAAAATTGGGACTTTGTTTTGATTATGTTTATGATGATAAACATTTTACAAAGCTCTTCCCTAGAAACTAAAAGGATTATGCAATTGAATGACTTTATTCTCTTCCTCATATTTCTATTCATTCCTTCAATGATTTGGCCAATGCTTTTGTACATAACTTTAATGTCAATATTGGTTTTGTTGGTACTCAAATTTGCAAATTATAAAACCCTAAAGATATGCCAAATCTTATGATTAGGTTTTATATGTGAATTTGGAAAACTAATAGAATTGATCAGTGTATACACCTAAAAATGACATGACCATATCCAAATAAATATTTTAAATATTTATTTCATCTTAATATTCCTCTATCAATAAATAAATAAATCAATTTATTTATTTGGTTCATATTCCTCCCAAAAATTAAATAAAATCACTTATTTAATTAGTTTCATCAAATTCTTCCAAATCCTCTTATCTACAATTAAATAATTCTTAATTATTTAATTAAATCAAATTGTTCCTCCAAATTTAAATAAATCAATCAAATTTATTTAAATTCTCTCAATCTCTAAAAAATAAAATATAATAAAATATTTTATTTTTCCAAAACATGCACAAACAATTAAATAAATTTATTTATTTAATTTGCTTTCTTATCTTCTAATTCCTCAAGATTCTTCCAAATCTTCTAAAAATAAATCTTGCTCATCATGCATACAAAATTAATGGGTACCCATTTCAACCTTGTTCCAGTTTCCAAGATCATATTTACCGTGCACTTGCTTCTTCTATCCATTTTTTGCATCATACCCTCTTTTCCATTGAACATCTTGCCAAAACACTTCACAAATCTTCCCAAAATCAAATTGAGTATCAAAACTAGGTTAGTGCAAAGCAATTCTAGATCATATCAACCTCAAACAAACCTAGTAAGTCTCCACTATCAAGGATATATCATCTTTCTCTTTCAGAACTTCACTAGTGGCTTGTGCAAAACTAGTCTACATCAAGTAGTTAGATTCCAAACATCCTTACTTTTGGCTATCATTTTGTCTCAACCAACTTGTTTGACACCTTTGGTCTAAGAAAACCCTTGTTTGAACCTCATCACCACAAGTATCCCCTTCACCGCAACCTCCTAGCACACCTTGTCAAAAGCTTCCAATCTCACTCCATCGCATCCCAAGTCAAATTGCATGGTCTTAACTAGATCCCAAAAACAAAAACAACTTGAAATGGCAAACACATCCGATAAAATTGTCTCATCCCCTCATGACAGTGATGAAGATATTTCTCATGAGGAAATTCTACAAGCTCAACAAGACCAAAAGTTCCAATGCTTGATGGACAAAATGCTCACTTAAGATCCTACCAAATTCTTTCTTTACCTAGCAAACCAAGGAGTTAATCTCCCCAAAGACTTTGACGTCAACATGTTAAAGGAAACCAAAGAAGAAAGAATCCACGAGGATAACACAAAAGAGGAAAGCACCATAGATAAAGGCAAGATGACCATTGATTCTACAAACCCTCTAGGTATATTGACTCAACAAGTCTAAACCTTAGAACAACAGTTTGCTAACATGCAAATAGGAGCATCAACAAAACACTATTCTCTAGAGGATATTTCACCATATGCTTTTGACAAGACCTTGATCATGATACCTTTTCCCACAAAGTTTGAGGTACCAAAATTTGACAAATATCATGGAAAGGGTGATCCAAGAGACCACATCAGAGAATTTAGTGCAGCATGTCTTGAAGTCACCCACAATGACACCTATCTCATGCGACTATTCCCAAGGAGCTTAGGAGGACAAGATATGGAGTGGTTCTCTCGACTACTTCCTAGCATTCGAACCTTCAACGAACTAGTGGATAAGTTTGTCATGCACTTCTCCTACAACATTGAGCATGACATCTCACTTTTAGATCTTTGTAACACTAAACAAAAGGGTGGAGAATCCTTCGCCTCTTTCTTACAAAGATGGAGATAATTGGTAAGAAAATGTCCACATCAAATACTAAAAAACCAAATGCTTGAGATGTTTGTCCACAACCCACATGCTAACTTCAGCTACCAAATACAAATCCAATGCCCTACTTCTTTTAGTAAGGTCATTGAGATAGGTTTACTCATTGAAAAGGCTTTAATAGAAAAAGGTCAAATCAAACTTTACAAGGACACTCCTAGTGCAAATGTCAACACAAATAAACCACGATTTTGTACAAAGAATAAGAACATCATGAATGATGGGGTGGTTGATGCCTAAAATGTGGCACCAAAACAACCAATTTTCAACTTATCAAGCCTAGAAAACAACCCCCCACAAAACAAACCATGAAACACTGAATCATGGTTTACAAACTATCATCCTCAAAGAAAGTTCACACCACTAGGAGAAACATTTGAAACCGCCCTACAAAACCTAATAACAAATAAACTCATAACACTTCCAATGGTGTAGGATTATAAACCAAAATTCAAACATCCTTGGTGGAATGATAGTGACTTCTGTGAATATCACGGAAACAAGGGACACAAAACCAATGACTGTATTACGCTCAAACACACCATCCAAGACTTGTTGGACCAAAAAAGATATCACTTGATGGACATGCCTCTAATGATGATTACTTAGCATTCAAGAATCCACTTCCCAACTATAAGAAGGGAGGGGCGTCAAATCAAAACAATAGTGGATCTAACAACGCCAATTATACAAACGTATCATTTGACTATGTCATTAACCACATTTCAGATATTGATTCACATATCAATGTAATCACTATAAACAAAACCCTAGATTGTAATGTGACTACTCGAAGTGGAAAAGTTACTCTTAGAGGAGTCCCGTCCAAACCATCCTCTCTGTCCAACTAGTACAATGTTCTAGATCAACTTCACAAGACACATGCACACATCTCCATCTTGGAACTTTTGTGTTTGTCCCTGTCTCACAGAGCCATACTTGACCAAGCTCTTTCAGAAGCCACCATTCCAACAAACCTCACTGAAGAACAGTTTCAGACCATGGTAGGTCATATTACCACACCCCATTCTATATCATTCACTGAAAAGGATGATATGTCAATCACTCAACCTCATAATGCGTCTCTCCACATAGAAGCCTTTATTCACAAGTACAAAATAAAAAGGGTTCTAATCGATGGAGGAGGCAGTTTGAATATTTGCACCTTAAAACTAATCCTTGCATTGGGGTTTTTGGAGAATGCTATCGATCCTAAAAAGAAAATCACCATCAAATCTTATGATGAAGATGAAAGAACTTAAAAGGGAATTGTTGTTTTTCCTATCAGAGTGGGACCTATAGTAAATCCTTGATATGGAGCTTGCATATAACATTCTCCTTGGGAGACCTTGGATACATGCTCTAAAAGTAGTGCCATCAACCTATCACCAGTGTATCAAATTCCCCCACAAAGGCCACGAAATCACCATCCAAGGTGATCCGAATCCATTTCAATATTACAACTCCATTTAATCTAAACTTGAAGTTGTGATTCCCCATAACTGTGCCTCTGCTTCGTCTTCATCCCGTGTTGACCCAGATCCTATGGAAAACCTTCGATGAGCAAACCCAAAGTAGTAGAAACTACTAATGGTCCACTTGTCAAATGGGGAAGCCTTGAAGATGAGAGTGATGAAAAAGACATCCTACAATGGTTATATAAGGATGAAGATAGTCTATCCAAGCAACAAGACCATCACTCCACACTGCAAACTGAACAGTATGGTCAAGGACTCTCAATATTACAAAGAATGTGGTATGAAGGTCATGGGTCTATCAGATTGAGAAAAGAAGGTATCACTGAACCTATCCAACCTCATACATTAATAGCCTGAGACACTATAGGGCTAGGTTACACTGGCAAAGCAAAGACCAACAAAACAGATAAGCATAAATGCCAACAACCAGAAACATCTGCTACTGACCTAGTAGATCAAATCCACTGACTACAAGGCCAGAGTGAGACTGACTCCAATGAATATGAATGGGATAGTCTCTCTGAACTATCTTGTGATGAAAAAGATATTGATGTGGTCCATGAGTATGACCCTACCCATGTAACTAATGAGGGACAAAGTCCAAGGGCTAGATCTATAGAGTTCAACCCACATAATAACGATAGTGAGATTCGTGAGGAAAGAATGATACCACACTTGACAGATCAACTAGTGGAGAGTACCATCGTAGGCATTGTCAATGCCTATAATGACCACCTTAACTCCTCCATCTTGACCATCAATACTCTCGAACCAAACCAACCCAATGACCCTCTACCACTATTGCATCTAGAACTCATAGATTGGGACTTA
Organism: Cunninghamia lanceolata; assembly: GCA_027924645.1. Lineage (NCBI taxonomy): Eukaryota > Viridiplantae > Streptophyta > Pinopsida > Cupressales > Cupressaceae > Cunninghamia > Cunninghamia lanceolata. Next base: position 8,284,219 of record BSBN01000596.1, read on the forward strand.
CAAGACACTCCCCCTGAGCTCGATACCTTTCAAAATGATGAAGCCATCATAGACTATCTAGAGCTTAGAAACCATATACCTACAGGGGATCACAGGGTTGGCTATGCCATATAACTCAATGACAGGGCTTATTTTGGAGAGAGTGCCAAGCCTTTCAGTCTCAAAAATGTAAAAATGAAAGAGAGATCTAATGGTGAAAACCGATATGCGGTAGTGTTAGATCATGAAAATAGTAAAAGTATGAAAGATGTATCCAACGGTGAAAACCTCTCTGAGGTGTCAAAGGATGGAAGGCTTGACCCTCTACCCAATCTAACACATCAGGAGAGATCCTCAATATTGATAGAACTAGCAGAACAGATCAACGTCAAAACAGGTGACAATCCAAGGATGATCCATATGGCACAATCTTTAACTGCACAAGAAAAACCAGAGTTCACTGAATTCTTCAAAAGGAAACAAATCAACTTTGCTTGGACATATGCGGATATTCTAGGGGTCGATCCAAACCTCATAATGCATCAATTGTCCTTAGCTCCAGGAGCTAAGCCAGTTAAGAAAAAACTCAGGAAGATGCACCTGCATGTCACCCTCATGGTAAAAGAAGAATTGAAGAAGCTGCTAGATGTCAGGTTCATCAGACCAATAGATTATCCTGAGTGCATTTCAAATATAGTGCCAGTAGCCAAACTAGATGGAAGAGTTCAACTATGTAATGACTTTAGGGACCTGAATAAATCTTGTCCAAAAGATGATTTCCCTTTGCTGAACACTGACATTATTGTAGATCTCACAATAGGGTATACCATGTTGTCACTAATGGATGGTTTCTGTGGATACAACCAGATCAAAATTACACCTGAGGACCAACACAAGACCACATTTACATGTCCATGGGGCACCTACTATTGTTGTGTCATGCCATTTGATTGAAAAATGCAGGGGCAACATATCAAAGAGCTCTAACCACAATCTTCCATGACATGATGCACACCATAATGGAAGATTATGTCGATAACATCTTAGCAAAATCACTCACAAGAGAAGGAAACCTGGCAGTATTAGACAAAATCTTCACAAGATTGGAGTAGTTCAATGTGCGCCTCAACCCAAAGAAGTGTGTATTTCAAGTCACATCCAGCAAACTTCTCAGATACATCATGTCCGCCAATGGAATCGAAGTAGACCCAACTAAGGTGAAAGCCATCATGGAAATGGCACCTCCTAAAAATCTCAATCAACTAAGGTCTTTATAGGGAAAACTGCAATCTATCAGAAGGTTCATTTCTTAATTGGTAGACAAGTGCCACCCATTCGTGCACCTCCTACATAAGAACATTCCTTTCAAATGGAATGATTCATGCGAACAACATTTCAACAGTTAAAAGAGTATCTCATGAAACTACCTATATTGATGCCACCAATCTAGGGTAAGCCTCTGTTACTTTATATCTTTGCCACACCAATAGCTCTGGGAGCTCTCCTTGCACAACAAAATCATGAAGGGAAAGAATAAACAATTTATTACATCAATTAAACACTGGTTGGTTATGAGCTACAATACACACCAATTGAAAGAGAATGCCTCACTATGGTCTTCACCTCACAAAAATGGAGACATTACATGCTATCACATTCCATCAAGCTAGTAGCAAAAATTGATCCACTAAAGTATTTGCTTAACAAAGCTACCCTTACAGGTAGATTGTCCAAATGGGTCATGCTTCTCAGTGAGTCTGACATTGAGTATGTAGATAGGTGCACAATAAAGGGTCAAATACTTGTAGATCAGCTAGTAGATGCACCTTAATAGATGATAACCCATTGAGCTTCAAGTTTCCAAATGAGTCTATCTTTCACATAACAACAATAAATTGGAAACTCTACTTCGACGGCTCCTATACTCAGCATGGGTCCGGGGCAGGTATCTTGTTGATCACACCTAGTGGTGATACCATTCCAAAATCATATAGACTACTCTTTCCTTGCACTAACAATGTGGCAGAATATGAAGCCCTAGTCTTTGGCATCAAGCTAGCAGTTGAATGGAACATCAAAGAACTTCAGGTCTATGACTACCAAACAAAGGATGAGAAGTTAATACCATACAAATGGATGGTAGACGACTTCAAAGAATACTTTGTTGAGATCTCTTTTGAGTAGATACCAAGGATAGAGAACAAAGCAGCAGACACCATGGCAATGATTGCATATCTCCTCAACATCCCTAACAACCAATCATGCTATGAGTTCTTGGTAGAGCCGTTGTCCCATCCTACATACAACACTCCTGAATCCCACATCATTTGCCATATTGTAGGATCTGATTCTCCCCTATACGAAAAGTATTTGCCTATCTTAAAGAGAATACCCTACCACCTGATCTATCCAATAACCAAACCGAACCTTTATCCGACAAGCATCCCATTATGCCATTATCGCCAACACTTTATATCAACAAGGTCTCGATGGTACTCTCCTTAGGTGTCTCGATAGCAAGGAATATCAAACCACCCTAAGCGAAGTGCATGATGGTATATGCGGGACCCACTCTAGTGGTCCTACCCTAGACAATAAACTCATATGCATGGGGTACTACTTCTCATCTATGGAAAAAGATTCCTATCATTTTGTAAAGAGGTGCAAGAAATGCCAAATCCATGGAAACCTGATACATGCACCAACACAAGAGCTGCAGCATTTAATGACTCCTTGGCCTTTCTATTAATGGGGACTCAACTTCATCCAATGACCATAAATTCATAATCACCACCACTGAGTACTTTACAAAGTGGATTGAAGCCGTACCCCTTGCCAATATCATAGGCAAATAGATTGCCTCTTTCATCCTGAACTACATCATTTACCGCTACGGTATCCCTTTATCCATTATCACTAATAATGGACGACTGTTTAAAAACCAATATGTCAAAGAACTATGTGACAAATTCCATATCCAACACCATTTTTCCACCTCGTATTACCCCCAAGGAAATGGCCAGGCAGAGGCATCAAATAAAACCATCTTAAAAATCCTAAAAAAGATTATCAATGATGCCAGCTGTGATTGGGATATCCAATTAAATCCCACATTATAGGCCTACCACACAAGTATCTGCACACCCACAGGTGCAACACCATACTCCCTAGTCTAGAGATCTGAAGCTATCTTGCCCATTGAAGTTGAGATCCCATCCTTGCCAGTTTCATTAAAAGGCCTTATAACAGATGAAGAATACAGTGTCCAGACTTTAAGAGTTAGAGCTGTTGGAGGAAAGAAGGCAAAATGCCTTTAACCATCTCAAGGCTTATCAACAAAGGATGTCTAGAAGTTACAACCACAGAGTAAAACCCTAGGTATTTCAAGTTGGTGACTTAGTCCTCAGAGAAATTCCTAGAAATTAGCAAGACAGAGAGAAGAAAGGCAAGTTTGAAGCCAACTGGCTGGGTCCTTATATCGTCATTGCTGCCTATGGGTAAGGTGCTTATCAATTGGCTACATTAGAAGGTGAACTGTTTGATGATCCCATCAACAACATACATCTTCACAAGTTCTACACCTAAAACCCCAATGCAAGGGAGTTGAAACAAACAAACAAACAAAAAAGAAAAAAAAAACAAGAAAATTGTCCTTTGGTGAAAACCTGGTAAACAGGTGCCTTGGATAGATACCATGATGAAATCCTGGAAAACAAGCATCATGTGTATTTTGGCTATTGTGCAAATAAAAGGTAAGTGGTGAAAACCTGGTAAACAGGCGCTACTTGTGATAAACTGCCTTCTCCATCTTTTCTAACCTTGTTCCTCAATCGTACCTCCCAACAACATCCACCCGATCACATCAGTACACCTACCATGGCTTGTTTTTTGCTTGTCCTTATCACCTTCTATGGTCAAGCTACCAATCCAGACTTATGTCCATCATGTCATCTGTCTTGAGCCAATTCATTGAACTGTTGTCAAACTATGTTGCCTTTGAGCTATCACGTAGGCAAAGCCGTCATCGATGCACCCCCGAGGCTTACTCTACTACCCATCTATTCCATACCTTGTTGTCCATCCCTTTATCCATTCGAGACCACATCTTGCTCATCGCCTAGGTCCTAGGTCTGCCAAGTTCACCCTGAACTATGTTGCTGTTAGGGTTAGCCGGCAGAAGATATCAATTAAATACAAATAAAGATTAAATAGAGGAATGGAAATACATAGAAATAATAACAGCAAGAGATAAGTTTAATGTGGTTTACCCAAACTCGGGCTACATCCACCAATAGAGAGTCCAATATTATTATCCAGTAAATCAAACCGATTATAACCAGCAATCCCTGCAACTCAATACCGCTGCAAAATGCTATAATACAATATCAACCAGAAAACCCTAACCCTTAGCCTTTTTTATCAAGCCTTATGTCAGTTACAAAAATAGGGTTTTTTAAGTCAGTCAATAGAAAAATAACACCCGACGCCTTTATATAGTAATAAAAACATTGTGTGAGGTTTCAGGGGCATTGCCCCTGAGCCCCCATGGGGGCGCTGCCCCTCGACCCCGCCTCGTACCATGACAGGGTATGTGCTAGGGGCGATGCCCCTGGACCCCATAAGGGGCTCTGCCCCTTGACCCCCGCAAGGGACGCTGCCCCTTGACCTCGTAGGAATTTGGGGGGAAACTAGGCCAATAAAAGTGGGGAAATTTTAACCTCCGAGTCTGATTAGGCTCCATATAACAACAATCTCCCACTTGGAGACTGATCAAAACACCGCTAACCCTATAGCTCCCACTGGAAATAAGCACCCTAGACTCTACTGTTCTATTTTTTTATTTTTAGTCTAGAAGACCAACCAAAGCTGAAGAGGGGCTCAGCTTCTCCCTTGTCACTACCTTTATAAACATATCCACTAGATTTTCATCTGTATGTATCTTTTCCAACTGTAACTATCCATCATCCAACACCGATCGAATGAAGTGATACCTCAACTGTATGTGTTTGGTCTTTGAATGCAAGGTAGAATTCTTTGCAAGATGTATGGTACTCTGGGTATCTGTAAACAAATAACTATTAGACTGTTGTTTGCCCAATTCTTCCAGGAAAGATTATAGCCATATCATCTCCTTGCTTGCCTCTGTTGCAGCTACATATTCTACCTCTATAGTGGATAAAACAACTACATTTTGCAACCTGGAAATCCAACTCACCGCTATCCCACCTATAGTAAAAACATAACCTGCAGTACTCTGCCTGGTATCAATATCTCCTACCAAATCTGAGTCTACATAACCCGCTAAATTAGTATTAGAGCCCCCAAAACATAAATGTTTATTGGATGTACCTCTCAAATATCTAAGAATCCATTTTACCGCATTCCAATGCTCCAATCTGGGATGACTCATATACCTGCTTACGACTCCTACAGCATGTGCAATATCCCATCTCATGCATAACATGGCATAGATTAAACTTCCTACAGCTGAAGCATATGGTACCTTGGACATTTTTTCTTCCTCCTCTTGTGTCTTAGGACACATCTCCTTAGTCAATTTCAAATGACTAGGCAAAGGTGTGCTGACAACTTTTGCGTTCTCCATATGGAATCTCTGCAACACCTTTTCAACATAATGAACTTGAGATAGAGTCAATTTTCTATTCTTCTTATCTCTGCAAATTTTCATACCAAAGATTTGTTTTGCTTCCCCCAAATCCTTCATAGCAAATGACTGTGCTAACTGTTGTTTTAACTCTCTTATGTGATCCATGTTAGACCCCGCTACAAGCATGTCATCAACATATAAACATAAAATAATGTAGCTGTTATTATCCAACCTCTTAAAATAAACACAATGGTCAGAATTACACTAACTGTAGCCTTGCTCAACCATAAAACTATCAAATTTCAAATACCATTATCGAGGTGCTTGTTTGAGGCCATACAAACTCTTCTTCAATCTGTACACCAGTTTCTCCTTACCTTTGACCTCAAATCCTTGGGGTTGTTCCATGTATATCTCCTCCTCCAAATCACCATGGAGAAAGGTAGTTTTCACATCTAGCTATTCCAAATGCAAATCTTTAGTAGCCACAATACTTAAAATAGTACGAATAGAAGTCATCTTGACAACTGGAAAAAATATCTCATCAAAATCAGTGCCCTTTTTCTATGCAAATTCTTTTACAACTAACCTAGCTTTAAATCTTTTCTTACCTCCATCTTCCTCTTTTATCTGATAAACCCATTTTTATGGTAAAGCCTTTTTACCTACAGGCAACTTACATAATTCCCAAGTCTGATTCGTCAGCAAGGAGTCCATTTCTTCTTTCATTGCAAGCTCCCACTGAACCTTTGTATCCACCTACATAGCTTCATCATACCCTTCTAGTTCACCAACATCTGTTAACAAAATAGAATACAAAGAGGGAGAGAATCTTTCAGGTGGTCTACTTAGCCTTGTTGACCGTCTAACATTCACTGGAGTTTGTGGTATTTCTAGTTCCTATTGCGGAGCATGAGGAACCACTAGAACATCACTATTTAGAGTATCATCTAGCACCACATAATCCTTTTCGTTCTTCTCAGGCTATTGCAATTGATCTTTGTACAACACCTTCTCATTTAATACAACATCCTTGCTTCTCACAATTTTTTGATTTTCAAAATCCCAAAGCCTATAACCAAATTCATCAATGCCATATCCAACAAAGGTACACTTTTTAATTTTGCATCTAGTTTGGTTCTATTTTCAGAATCTACATGTGCAAATGTTTCACATCCGAAGGTTTTGAGAAAAGAATAACTCACCTTCTTACATGTCCATGCTTCATCTGGAATACCATAGCCCAAAGGAACTGAAGGACCTCTATTAATTAAATATACAGCAGTGTTGATAGCTTCTGCCCACATGTTTAAAGGCAGGCCAGGATGCAATCTCGTGGTCCTTGCACACTCCATTATTGTCCTATTCATACGTTCAACCACTCCATTTCCTTGTGGAGTCCCTAGAACCATTTTCTGCCTATGAATTCTATTAAAGGAACAATAATCCTCAAATTCTTTGCTACAATACTCACCACCATTATCAGATCTGAGACATTTTAATCTTTTACCTATCTCATTCTTAACCAAGCTTCTCCATTTCTTAAATGTTTCAAATACATCAGATTTCTGCCTGAGGAAATAAATCCAAACCTTCTTAGTTGCATCATCTATATATATAACATAATACCAAGAGCCACCAAGAGAAGATACCTGAGCTAGTCCCCATACATTTGTATGCACAAGCTCTAACTTTTCATCTTTCTTTTGCTTCCCAACCTTGAGAAAACTGACTCTCTTTTGTTTGCCATACACACAACTTTCACAAAAATCCATATTAATATATTTCAAATCTGGTAAAACTTTCTTAGAATGAAGTACCTTCATACCTTTTTCACTCATATGCCCAAGTCTGTTATGCCACAGTGTTATCTCAGAACTTGCAACAACTGTTTCAGTCTCTTCCTACAAACCTACAGCAATTGTTCCTAAACCTGTTTATTTTTTCTTTTGCAACAGCTAAAGTAAAAGGAATAGTATGACCTGTACAAAGATATAAGATGCCTACTTTCACACATTTTGCTACTATAAAGGCACCTTTTGAAACCTTCCAATTTTTATCAATAAATGTAACAATGCAACCTTCTTCAGCTAGCTACCCTGCTGAAATTAAATTCCTACTGAGCCTTGGAACGTGCCTTACCTCTTGTCGTAGCCAATGATTCCCATTCTGTAACTTAATCTTAATTCTTCCCTTTCCAACAATCTGACAGGGTTCATTATCTCCCAAATAAACTAGCCCAAAATCTCCTTGGACATAATCAAGAAAATAACTTCTATGGGGCATAGCATGAAATGAGGCCCCTGAATCTAAAACCCATGAATCATCAACATTATCTAGGGAAAGAATCAAGCATCATCTTTAGATTTATTACCTACCACATTTGCCTCCTTATTTCCTTTTTGTTTATCTCCTTTTTTATTCTTCCGAGACCAGCAATCTTTCTTTAGATGACCTGGTTTCCCACAGTACCAACAATCTTTATGTCCTCTAGATTGGGACCTCTTGTCCTTTGATTTTCCTTGTGACTTCCCATGACCTCCAGAACCTTTTCCTCTCTCCTTTGATCTGCCCCTACTTTCTGCATTCAAAACACTGCCTAATGTGGATCCACCTGAGCTTTTCCTATGAATTTCCTCACTCAAAATAACACCAACAACATCATCAAATTTTAAAGTGTTTGAACTAGAGATAGAGTTACTTACAACCATTACCAAACTATTCTAGCTTTTAGGCAAAGAACATAATATCAAGAGAGATCTAACTTCTTCATCAAATTTTACATTTATAGAAATCAATTGACTGATAATCATATTAAATTTATTTAACTGATTTGTCACAGATCCACCTTCAATCATTTTTAGATTAAACAAACGCTTCATGAGAAATACCTTATTTGAGGCTGAGGGTTTTTCATACAATTTAGCCAAAGCTTTCAATAGTTCACTTGTTGTCTTCGCTTCTATTATATTGAATGCCACAGATGGTACCAAGCACAATGAATGGTTCCTAGTGCCTTTCTATCTAGAAGTTCCCAATGCTCATCTGTCATTCTTGTCAGTTTCTTGGATACCCCTTCCAATGGCCTCCATAAATCCTTCTGATAGAGGTAATCTTCCATCTGCATCTTCCATAACTGATAGTTCTACCCATTAAATTTATCAACCTTCAATTTACCCTCATCTGCCATTGCTCCCACTCAACCGTGAGACCTTCCTATAGATAATAATCGAACACAACCCGCTCTGATACCACTTGTTAGGGTTAGCCGGTAGAAGATATCAATTAAATACAAATAAAGATTAAATAGAGGAATGGAATACACAAAAAAAATAACAACGAGAGACAAGTTTAACGTGGTCCACCCAAACTTGGGCTACATCCACCAACAAAGAGTCCAATATTATTATCTAGTAAATCAAACTAATTACAACCAGCAATCCCTGCAACTCAATACTGCTACAAAATGCTACAATACAATATCAACCGAAAAACCCTAACCCTTAGCCTTTTTTATCAAGCCTTATGTTAGTTACAAAAATAGGGTTTTTTATGTCGGTCAATAGAAAAATAACACCCAATGCCTTTATAAAATAATAAAAAAATTGTGAGGTTTCGGGGGCGTTGCCCCCAAGCTGCCACGGGGAGCGTTGCCCCTTAACCCTGCCCTGTATCGCGATAGGGAGCGCGCTAGGGGCACTACCCCTTGACCCCGTCTTGGGGGCGCTACCCCCAAACCCCCACAAGGGGCACTGCCCCTTGACCCCATAGGAATTTGGGGGGAAACCACGTTGATAAAAGTGGGAAAAATTTAACCTCCGAGTTTGATTAGGTTCCATATAACAATAGTTGCCTCTGCGTCATCACATAGGCAAGGCCATTTAGCAATGAGCCTCTGAGGCACTAGGTCAGTCTCTTAGAGCCCATTTATTTGTATCCATTGTTAGTTCATCCATAATAAAGTCAATCCTTTTGTTTAACTGGGGGCAAGTCCTCGACCTAGTTACGGATTTGGATTCTTGAATGCCATATGTTCTAAGGGGACACCAATAAAGATTGTGATATCTTTCACTAAACAAGCACAGGTACAACAAAGCATGCTTCCAAAAATAAAATTTGATGTAGGACATCAACCTATCCAGAGCAAAACAAAACAAGTACCTATACACTCAAAATGATTTTATCTAACTTCTGGCAAGAAAACGCATCTAATATAAGAATGTTTTGTGTTTGTGAATAGGTTAAGTTACAGAATCTTAATTTTTGTTATCATGTCTTTTTACGCTACTTAAGGATGTCAAAAACTAGAGATGCTATGATGGGGGCATCATTATTTTTCTTCGTTTGTTGTTTGTGGATCAATCCTTAGTAATGTGACAACTTTTTGTCTAACAACATGATCAGCAAAAGATCATTGAGGAATTTAGAGGTCTAAACATGAAAAGGGGCAATCCTTGTCTATTGACATGCAAGATGTAATGTCCCCTTCCTAGGCAATTTTCATGATAAGCAATTTAGCCTTTATCTCCCAAAGGCTAATTGACGAAATAAGGGAGATATTATTAAATTAATTATTTCATAAGGTTATTACTTAATTTTCAATCAAAAGGTAACCTTATATTTAATTAATTTAATATAGTGACTTAAAATAAAGATTATATCATTAAAGTCACTAAAATAAAATAATAAGATTTTTCTAGAAGCCTCTTGAAGTGGGATTAAAAATTGTATAAAAGAAAGGGCAAGGAAAGCCTCCAGGCATCCGAGTATTGACATTTGCATTTGATGAGTTTTGTGGAGCCAAGGGTTTCTGCATATTTGGTCTTTGGGAACGAAAACTTCCATAGATTAGCATAACTGAGGTGGTGAAATATCCTCCGAAGGGTTGCAAATTGGAAGGGATACTTCAATCCTTTCATTTGTGCTTAAATCTGCAGTATTAACCAAGGGTTTGGAGGAATTAATTTGCATATCAGAAGTTTTTTCTATTGGCTGCTACAATGCTGTGAATAGTGCCACTACAGTGACATGAATAGTGCGCTACAGTAGCGCTACAGTGACGCTACAGTGATTTGCTACAGTAGCGCTACAGTAACACTATAGTCTCGGCATGAACAGGGCAGCTGGGAGAAGGTTTCACATTGGGTTTGGACAGAACTCCTTTCCTGGATATTGGTTTATTCTCCTTCAGCATCATTGGGCGTCACTATTATTAGGTTCTTCTTACAACTATTAGCAGTTTACATTGTCATCTTAGGCATTTAATTTTGCTGCTGTAAGTGATAACTCAGAATCAAATTTGGCATTGTTGTAGTCATGATTGTAAGCCAATTAGTCTTGGCAAATTCATAGCAACATTGTACTTGGGAATGAATTCAATAAAGGAGATGTATGTTGCATACCATTTGTCTGACGAAATGTCCATCTAATAGCATACATGATCAGTATAGTAGTTGCATGCCAATTGTTTGACAAAATGTCAATTGGCTATAGGTTTGCATTTCATGTCTAATTTTCATGTATATGCATTCAAAATACCAAAAAGAAGTACATTTGCATATTAGAGGCAGTGTAAAAATCATTTACAATCATTCTAAATTATCTTAGCATCATTCAAACTATACCAAACAATCTGAAACATAAAATCAGAAAAGAGAAAGGTTGCATACTAAGTGTTTGACAATATTCCTTGAGCAAAAAAATCAATTAGTTTGGGCAAGGGATATTACACAAGAAATACTCAGGTCATCTAGATTCAATTTTGACTAGATGCTTGTATTAACTTTCTAAATTAAAATCCATGTAAGTCATACTCAGGTCATCCTAGTTTAATTATACCTAGATGCTTGTATTTTCCTACAACATAATAAATCACCCAATGATGAAGCAAGCACTTCAAAATACTTGCAATATCAAGATGACAAATATCTACATCCATCTATATCAAATTGCATTCCATATACCATCCATCAATATAGATTTTGTTCGCAATGTCAGAGTTTACAAAATCTTGTGAGTCCTTCAGTCGAGTCATTCTTCTGTCAACCAAATTTCTATCTATCATTGTATCTTTCATCCTTGTGCAGTCCATCCAAGCAATGATCCAAATGCAAGTCTATCCTTAATCCATACCAATCGAGTTAAGTCAATCTTGTCAAATTATTGAAGCGCAATCAATGGTCTTGATCCTAATCTTGTCATAAACCACCTCAATCAAATCATAATTATTAGTGGGATATATCTTTCCCACACCTATCATGTTGATCTAGGGATATATCATTCCCTGCAATGACAACACTATCTTTTGTGTTGATCTAGGGATATATCATTCCCTACAATGACAACACTATCGTTAATCATTATTGATTAATCATTGGTTTACCGCTTGATAGGGGCAATACCTTGTTTGTTCTTGTATCATTTGTGCATACTTGCTTGCTTGCTTGTGTGTGTGTTATCATTTTATCTTGCATCACGTATCATTCAACTCTTTCTTCAACAAATTTCTTCACCCCAACCTATTCTTCCACCTTCTTCATTGTGAGATTGTCCATCTTGCGCCCCTCAAATTTTTCTTCCCGTCTAATCTCTTGAGGGGGCATCCTCATCCTATCTTTCTGTTACCATCTTTTTCTTCTATTCTGTACCTTAGCTTCTTTGAAATGATGTTACTCGACACAAATCTCATTGTCTCGAACATCACCTCAAAGAGGGGCAAAATGTATACACCTAAAAATGACACGACCATATCCAAATAAATATTTTAAATATTTATTTCATTTTAATATTCCTCTATCAATAAATAAATAAATCAATTTATTTATTTGGTTCATATTCCTCCCAAAAATTAAATAAAATCACTTATTTAATTAGTTTCATCAAAATCTTCCAAATCCTCTTATCTACAATTAAATAATTCTTAATTATTTAATTAAATCAAATTGTTCCTCCAAATTTAAATAAATCAATCAAATTTATTTAAATTCTCTCAACTCTAAAAAATAAAATATAATAAAATATTTTATTTTTCCAAAACATGCACAAACAATTAAATAAATTTATTTATTTAATTTGCTTTCTTATCTTCTAATTCCTCAAAAATCTTCCAAATCTTCTAAAAATAAATCTTGCTCATCATGCACACAAAATTAAATAATTTATTATTTAATTTCTCTCAAATCATGTAAAAAGTAAATCACAAGTTGAGTTAATTGATTTAATCAATCTTGTTTTTATCAACTCTTAAATTAGAAAAAAGCTTTCTAATTTATGAAATCAAATCTTATCTTTATCAAGAAAGCAGTTAACTCAAACAAAGCAACTTTTTGAGTGACACTTGTCCTCTTTCTATTCCCACACATCCTCTCAAGTCCTCTATACCATTGATATTCTTATTTAGTCTATACCATTGATCTTCTCACTCACAAGTCTATAAATGCAACCCTCTTCTTCCATTTCAAGGATCTAAGCTTTTAGTAAACTTACTCTGCAGAATTCACAGCGCACCTTTCGCACCCACACCATTCCATAGATTGCAATCACCATTTGTATTGTATTGAAGATCCTCTTCATTACAAGAAGTATCATAGCCATTTCTCTATTGTCATCTTGAAGAACAAAGCAAGGAAGTGTGCTTTCTGAGGGCTTCATTCACATGAAATATTAATTGAGATTAGGTGATCAATGGAAGCTACAAAGTAACAAGGTTTGTGAGGTATTGCTCTTTGTTTTGAATCTTGTTTATTTATATTTTCATTGAGTTATTGGGTTATTATTTATCATTGATATTTATCCACTTTTTCCCAATACAATCAAATAAACAACATTTAAAAACAACATGAAATTGATAAATTTTATGCATAAGGCATCCAACATATAACTCATAAACTTACAACACAAAATAGAGCAACCCAGAGAGCCTATATTTTCATTACTTCTCTAAAATTTTCCAAGTCTTCAACAACATTAAAATGAGTGCTACAATTCCATTATATAATAGGAATGTGTACCCTCAGCAATTAATACATTGTCTTTCAAATTTAATGAATACAAAGAAACACCCAAAGGTGCTGAGGAAACATTAATTGCACCAGAGGAAAAAGAAAAGGAGTGGTTGGCCTTGAGAAACACGAGGAGCTGCCTGGGGATCTGCATTGTTGTGGTTGGAAGATAATAGCCAAGTTGTCATTCTTTAGGTCCATATTTGTCCTGCCACATACCGTATGTACTCTCATCTGGCCAAGGAAATGAGATGACTTCTACTATCTTACTATTGTGCCTGACATATTGTGCATCTAGGATACTTTTGACATTTTTACCAAATAAATCAAACGTGATGTCCACCACATGCGGCCTTTTAAGTGTCCAACTTAACACATGCAGAGATGGATCTCCCATATCGCAACAAGATGGAATTAACTGATTGCCATTATCAATGATTTCCTTCTTCCACTTGTTCATGTCCCGTGTTGTCCCATTAGCTTCTAAAATGTGAGGTAACCATTTTATGTCCAGCTTCTCAATTGCTTGCATTTTATCCCTTATTACTGAATCCAATTTTAATTGATAAGTAGCCACCTCCTTAAATTTTTCCAACATTCCTAATACCAACTGTAACTAAGGAAGAGCATCTAGATCATATCTAGAACACCTGAGAAAGTCTCTAATTTTTCCAATCCTTGGTAACCAGTTGGTCTTCATAGTTGATAGCTTCTGTTTGTCTTATTCATGCTTTTCATGTGCTCTCCTTAACAGAGAGTAAGACCTATGGGTCTCCTCCAACATGGCCAATATCCTATTGATTCTATACGTGATTAAATTTGTGGCTACACCTTCCACTTTTCCTTCTACTTCTTTCAACTTCTTATTTTCCTCTTTCAGGTCCTCTATTTCTTGAAGCAAGGGTTGTGTATCCACTGGTAATGACTCTACAATTTGTATAATTGGAGGTATTTGAGATGGACCAGCTTCTAATTGAGGTTGACTCTCATAAACATTAAGTCCGGCCATTGCCTCTTTATATTTCCCTAATAATTCATTGTAATCTTTCTATAGTTTGAGAGTTGTTGCCTCTGCAAAATGTGTTATCTGTACATTCAAGTTGGTTGCCTGAGGAGCAGGGGTGTCTAACACCGTCTTGATGATCACATTACCAATCAATTCTTCCAAACCTAGATTTGGTTTCTTATCATTTGGGGCCAATGCCCAGATAGCCAAGGTATCAAATTTAGGGTCAAAGATAGCACCCTGCAATGCCCTCCTGGCTTGTTCTTCACTTACATCTACATCCCTAGTAATGGTATCAAATGCAATAGCATCTGATAGTGTCCAGTGTGGCAATAGTAGGACTTTTCTTCTCTTCACAAGTGTTCTCCCTTCCTTAGGATTCATGGCACTGATGTCCTTGTTCACTTCACTCAAAACCCTCCTTGTGATAGCATCATACTCTAAATGGTTTGCACCACTTTTTTCTTCTTCTATCTTTTTCTAAAATTCTTCACTCCTCATTCTCAATACAAAGGATTTGAATTCTGGAGTGGCAATGAATGCATCATCAAAGATAAACTAATTGCACGCCACCTCCCTCACATCTTTGGTGTCCACCTCATTGTTGACTATGGATCTTGTTAACCTATTTTCTGGGGAGGCATATGGTGTTGTAAATATGTGCCTAAGTGGTGTTGTCATTGATGTCAACATACCCTTGTTGCCATTGGTGTTAACTGTATCTTATTTTGTTTCCTATTTAGAAGACTGGAATGTTGAAGATATTGAGAAAATTAATGAGGATCAATGTATGTGGACCATATGGCTGAGTAGAGCATTGTCTTAAGAAGCTCTAGTTAAGATTTGAAGGGTTCGCATGAAGATTTGAAGGAGCTATGGCCATCTAAGTAAAACTAGTTTTGCAGTGTTCAAAAGAGATAGAGTGACAAGAAGGAGGTCTGGATTGTTCTGGAAATATAAAATGATGATTTACAGATCTATAGACATGTTTGGGAAGTTAGTGTGTATCATCCAGTCAAGTGGTTCATGGTTTGGAGGTACGCAAGCAATCTTTCTAGTGTGACAGTCATGATAGACAATGTTCTTGAGGTTCCAGATAAAGATGAAAGTGATTATGATGACTTGGAGGAGTGCAGATGCTTTTGTTGAATTCAATATGCTTGTGGCGATCTCTGGATCATGTGGCTGCTGTATTGAAGGTCCACATTGAAGTCTGAACTTGTTATTGAAGATTTCCCTCTTGGTGTTGCTATTCTTCTCATTCTGAGCTGACCGGATGATTTGAGCATGTTGTGGATGATCTAAGAGCAATTCTCTGGAGCATGGTGTGTTGTTGGAGGTAGATTCAAGTCTTATATATGTTTAGCTGATAGAATACTGATCCGCATTAAGTCAAGCTGACCTTGATGTTTATTCCAAGGTTGATGAAGCATATAAAGGTGTGTAGTTGAGGTGTGGAAAATCAACCTTGTGTGAAAATAATAAAATCTGAAGAAAGGATCAGTGGCAGAGCAGACCAAAGGAGAAGCAGAAGAACAAGAGTTGTTTAGGATGAAGAGTTAGAGAAGAAGTATTTGGGGTAGACAGAAGTTTTGTGAGCATTCAATGAAACTAAACTAGGCATGAAGAAGATGCTATTTATTAGTTAATTCTTTTCTATGTTAAACATAAATTCTGTAGGCAGTGAGCCTCTTTTGAGTAGTGAGCTCTGGACAGTGCACCCAAAGGCATGTGCCTTATGTTTTCTTCTAAGTACTTTTAACAGGGTACAAATCTTGTGGGTTAACCCCCACTATGGTTTTCCCTTAACTAGGTTTCCACGTAAAAATTCTGGTGTTATGTGTGCTTAATTTATTTCTGCCCATGTGTTGTTGATTCATGCTTTAATCTTTACATTATTAAGCTAATTGTAAGTTGATCAAAAGGATCAAAAGTAGAAAAGGTTAAATTTGTGAGACAACTGATTCACCCCCTCGTCTCAGTTGTTCGGACTAATTCTAACAATTGGTATCAGAGCCAGATCCTCTAAAAGAAGCTTGACTTCTTGAGGAGATCTAACATGTCAACTTATAAGAAGGAAAGTCTAAGATTTGATGGAACAAATTACTCCCTTTGGAAGGTACGCATGTAGTGTCATTTGGAATGTATTGGTAATGACTTTTGGTCGATAACAAAGAATGAGTATAAGATTCTGAAGAATGGGCCTACTAGTCTACACTAACTTAGGGAAGATGAATGCAATATTCAAGCCAAAGAAGCATTATTGAGTGCCCTTATTGAAACAGAATTGGCAAATGTCCTGGATTTGAAAACTGCCCATGAAATCTAGAAAAAGTTGGAAAATCTATATGAAGGTGGCAAATATGTCAAATGTACCAAGCTACAAAGCCTGAAAGATAAATATGAAAGATTGGTAATGAGTGAAGATGAAAACATTACTTCCTACATGTAGAAAGTAAATGAACTTGTGACCGGTATTAGAAATGCTAGTGGAGTATTGGAAGAATCAAAGATTGTTTCCAAAGTGCTCAGATCCTTACCTGTAGCATACAAGCATAAAGCTGCTGCCATTAAAGAGATCAGGATAGTGACCACTATTACAAGGGATCAATTAGTTGGTAAGCTCTTAGCATTTGAAATGAGTGAGTTTGGTGATTCTCTTCCTAAGTCTGAATCTGCATTTAAGGCTAGTATATATGGAAAACAAAGATATGATCTAGGTGAAAGCTCTTCAAGAATATAAAACAAACTTGCTAAGGCAAGGAAGAATCTTGAAGATGATGAAATTGAGTTCGTAGAACTTGAAGCCCTCATTGCCAAAAGAATGCCAAGAGGATCTGGTAAGTATGAAGGAAAGTTTCCATTCAAATGTTTTGCTTGTAATAAGATTGGTCATTTTGCCTCGAGATGTCCAGAGAAATTTTTAAAGCTAAATAGATATAAAGGTCAGAAGAAATGTTACTATGTCTAAGAAGCTAGAGAAGGAGTCACAGATGATGAATCTGATCATGGAGGTTCCACTGAAGATGATTGGGTGTTTATTTCTATCAAAGAAGAAGATCTAGTGTCTACTGAATTTGCTAGTTGTGCAAATGTGGAAAGTGCCTTGGTTGCTCAGGTTGTTGAAAAGGATGAATGGGTGATTGATAGTGGATGTTTTCATCATATGACTGGTGATAAAAGTAAGTTTATAAACTTTAAAAAATATGAAGATGGAATTGTAAAATTTGGAGATAACTCAGCTGGTAGAATCTGTGGCAGAGGATCCATCTCCTTTGATGGTAAGAATAACACTAATGATGTTCTGTATGTGGAAGGACTGAAGCATAATCTTCTCAGTGTTGGAGAGTTGGTCGACAAGGGTTATGATTGTCATGCCTACATTTCCCATGCAATCACGACACACAACACATGTGTCATATCTATATTTATCATGTGGTCATGACATGAAATATCAAAAAAAAATTACGCATCCCTAGGAACCCCGTCACACGCATCAGTGTGCTCGGTGGCAATATGCATAAGACGTAAACATGTCAATCAATTGCGGGGTAATGTGATCACATGTGCATTCCCCTATGCGATGAAAGCTGACTAAGGGGGTGAATACGACACGAGAAGCATCACCATTAGGGTTAGGATCAGATGATTGAACCCCTAAGTTTTCCTAGGTGAGTGACAGATTTCGATACGAGTCAAAATCTAAAACCCTAATACTAAAAACATTAAAGAATTAAGTAACTGCTTAATTAAAATCAACAAGTTTGCAGAGAACATTAAATTTTATCTCTATGCAAGGTTTAAATCTCCAAGCATAGTTATCCCTAAATCCCAAAAAATCTGGTAGCATAATGCCTCACGGATGTGAATAGGGATTATTCTAATATTTAAATTTTAATCAAAGGTTTCTTAGGTTTGCTAAGTTGGATAAAATGACTAATTTAATTAATGCAAGATTAAATAAATTAAATCGACTAAATTACATAAGGTAAAATTAACCTCTTGTGTAATACCCACAAGTGATAAATTAAATTAAATTAAATAAGGTGACTATAATTAATTCGAAAGATAACTATAGTAACAATTAATTCCCCCACCTCAAAATAATAAAAACATTTAATTAAAGCCCACTAGCTTAATAACTATACTTAAAAAGATCTCATAAAATTAAATAGCAAAAATAAATCTCTAACCCCAACATTTGAAATAAACAAGTGAATTAAAATTTCCCACATATAAATAAATTTTCCCCCCTTTCTCTCCAAATTAAAAAGAAAGTTGAAAAGAGTCAAAATCCCAAAGGAGAGGAAAAAAAATAAAAACCTAATTTTAAAAGTCTCCCTTGCCCTAAAAGTCTCCAAATAAAATAATATTTCCTTATGAGTTTTCTACCCTAACCCTATTTGTTTTCTTCATCTTTTTTTTCCTTCCCATGTTTTTGTGTTACAGGATTGGGAATGGCAGCCATGGTTTCAAGCACAGAGGTATATACATTATTTTTTTGTGTTATATATATATATATATATATATTCTATTTTTTTTTAATTTTGAACCAGAGATATTTATATTTAATAGAGGCAACAAGAATGATATGCATTGTATATATATATATATACACATACACACACATATCAAGAATGTTAATGTTGTAGGGTACATTAGGGCCGAATGACCATGGAAGGGGTGGATTTGAGTTATGGCTGCCGCCGCTCAGTAATAAATCTAATTTTTTTCTTTCTGTTTATGCTTTTTTTTTAACAGCAACCAAAACGTTTGGGGGGGGGATTCCCCACCCCCCACTCTATATACAATGGAGTGGTGGGTGGGGCATCTGCCTCACCCCCACTCCCCACACTTAAACAAAAATAGAGGGGCGGCGACATTGCTGCCGTCGCCCCCCCTCCCCTTTCTAACCCTAAGCAAAACGCAAGGAACACTAACAGTTAAAAAAAACGTTCGGCACTTAAAACTTTAAAAAAAATTTCTTTAGATATTTTCTATTTAAAATCTACTCGCTGCTCCAAACATAGATTAGTACTTATTTTAATATATATACTCAGGGGAAAATACAAAGGTTTCCCATATATATATACACACACACACACACACACACACAGAGTTTTCTCTACTTTACCAGTCTATTTCCATCAAGCTAAATAATAGAAATTTTATAATAAAAAGGATGTATATATAAACAAATAAACCTATGCAAATTTCATAGACAAGCATATTTTTTTTTTAAAGGAAAGGTAAACAATATAGATAATTTTTTTTTGAAATGCAACAATGCATTACATATATACTTTTTTTTTCTTGTTTCTCTTGAAAATAAATCAGCAACCCTTCTTTTTTTTTTGTATAAGGCAATAATATAGCAGCAATCTTTCTCTTTAATCACTTGAAAGAAACACATGAACCCACTATTAAATTTGAACATACTAGTTTTTTTCTTGCATGCACTTTTTATCAACCACATCACTTTTAAATCAGCAACTACTCTTTTATTTCCAACTTCAAATAAGTCAAATACAACCAAATGAAAACATTTATTTTACATATCAAGAGAGGTATAAACCCCTCTCTTTTCTTGAAAACATATACACAAGGCCAAACTTGGCCATGGCTTATAATAGCCAAAATGAAAATGAACAACTACCACACAATGTCTTTTTCTTCCACACTCCATAGCTTCAAATAACCTGCATTATAACACACATGGAAAGAGAGAAAAAGTCACAAAAGGCACTCTCCTCCCAACCATAGACTCACTCATGAGTCACCCCCAAGCTTGGAAGTCATCCTCACACAAGGAACACACACTCCACTTCACAACAAAGCATTCAAACACAAAATCAAAAAGAATTCCCTTGGTTGCACAAACAAAACTCATAAAAATGAGTTTAATGGGGTAGGGGAGTGGACATCACTCAAATCAAGAGTGTCACTCCAAAAATCTCCCAAAAACCAAATTTTCACAAGGCCTCAATCCTTCACATAGATGCCATTTTTCACAAAATTATCCCATGGCTCTCAAGCCATTCAAAAATACTCATTTTCACATCTTCAAGGCTAAAATACCACAAAAACTATGATGTGACCTCGAGGAGGTTCACTCCTCCTCCACCTCACATATGTTGAGCATTTTCTCCAAGTGGACAGGCTCTCACAACACCCATAACACAATTTCCCCACAACAACAAATGTAAAACACACACACACACAAAGCATTACACATGAAAAGTAAATACATAAGGAAAGGAACTAGCCTTAAATCCTACCTTTAATAGCCCAAAAGGAAGATAGTTGAGAAGAGCCCTTCCAACTCCACCTCCAAATCCTTCTCCAATTGAGCCTCCAAAATCTCCTCTAACTCTCTCCCCAAATTCAAATAAAAATAAAAATTCCAAATAATTCAACAACACCCTCTCTCTCTTCAAGAGGGATTAAAATAGGCTCTTCTCATGAGCCTTGAGGAATGGGGAGGTGACACATGTCACCTCCTCACTCCTCCACACAACCACTTGCAAACTCCATGGAATGTGGTGGTGACACATGTCATCCATCCATTCCACCAAGTCTTTCCCCCTCCACTTGTGCTCTCTCACACAAGTGGGAGAGAAAAGTGGAGCCAAAGAAGGACTAGGTACTACAAGTGCCCCAATCATCTCCTCCTATGAAAGCCCACAAAACCCCAAGGTACCCTCACTAATTGTGGGAGAGCCTTGGAGTTGAGTCCTCCAGAATTTAGGGGTCTTGAAGACTCCCCCAAACCTTGGAAAGAGGAGTGGATGAGGTTGAGTGTTTGATCCAACCTTCCACTCCTTCCCAAACTTCCAATTTCATCACTTTACTTTAGGGTGAAGTTTAAGTGACCAAATGAGAGTTTACCTAAGGTTAGACAAGCTCAAAAGGTCCCTAAACCCTAGGGGTACAACCTAGGGTCACGTTTAACCAATTTTGAGCACCATAGGATGAGTAAAATCACATAAAAAGGGGTCACAACAAAATAAAACTAAAAAATAAAAATCAAATCAACATTACACCTTTACAACACCAAAATAAAATCAATTATAAAAGGGGTAGACCTAACCCAAACAACATCACACAATAACATTACAAAATTTTATCATGCACAACATAGTTGATCTTGGTTCCCCTTGGAACTAGATCAGCTTTACGCAGGAATTCACAAAATGTGTGGGATCAACTTCGATTATCCGTGGCTTAGTTAGAACACCTGCGCACTTAAAAAAAAGATTAATCCAACATGTATACCATAACCGAAGCAAAGGAAAACATACACTCACATCATCACATGATCACATAAAACATCATAAAATCACATCACAATAAATTCATAATTTGCATTTCAATAATCCATCTCAAGATAACATTGCATAATAAATCCATAACAATAATCACATAGCTAGTATCTCAAATAGTATCATAATGCAAATCACATGTCAATATCCTCATTAGTAAATCAAAATTAAAATCTAGTCTCATCACAATCATGCTAAACATAATAAATCAAAGTAAAAGCATATAGTCTAATGTAATGTCCCCAATCTAATTATTATTATTATTATATTCAAATCTAAAAATGCATTTGACAAACTTAACAATAATTTGCATCAAAACACCCAAACTAGCTAACTAGTTTGCACAGGTTACACACCAAAAATGAACATAAACAACTCCAATATTTTTATTATGATTTTCTGATATAAATGACATCAAATTAGGCCTACAAAACTGATTTACAATAGCAACAACTTCTGCAACACTTCTCAGCAAAACCTACAACAAACTATTTCAACTGTGCTAAAATACACATTGTGCATCTCACCAAACATTGCCAAATTACTTTAAAAAGCATGAATAACACATGCAACCTCAAGATCTAAACCAAAATGTGGGAAAACCAATAAGAAAATCCACACAATAGTAGTAACACCTATAGCAATCTGAAATATCAAACTGAGAATGAATCTCTACACCAATACTCACTGAAACTGCAAATCCGCACAACACTACCAACAACCAATGAAACCCCAAAATGCATAAAAGCACTCCAATAATAATTTATTGAATTTTCTGATGCAAAACACATGTATAGAGGTCTGATACAATAAATTACCACAGCAGCAAATTACTACATCAAATCTACAACTTCAGCTACACACAACAACAAAACAATGTTGAAATGCACATGTAAAATTCACCCAGCAACCTCCAAACCCCCAGAATGGCATCCACACTTGAAATGGCTGGAAAAAGGGGTCGTGAATGATGATGTACAACATCATGCATAGAAATCAAACCCTTACATAAGAAAACTCGAACATCACCATAAACTGCACCTAAAATACTAAAAAAATGCACTGAAATCCCCTACAAACACAAACAATATTAAATCTGCTACAATCCTTTAGCTCTGATGCAACCTCTGAAGTGAGATTGCTATCTACAACTCAAGAACACCATCCTTAGACTACTAGAAACTCATGTCCACCAGCCACAAGCTTCATCTCCAATGGTTTCCCTGTCCACTGAAGAAATCACAAAGCATCAGCTCTGCAAGAGAAAATGTAAAATCTGCAATAGTCCCTCCGCATACAAAATAAAAAATACTTATATGCTCCTTGGACATCTAGAAACTTCTACCACATTTGGAATCACGTCCAAATATTCTTCCCCAAATTTTGGCACTTACAAAAGTCATAAAATGCATTTAACATCTCTAAAATTAGCCTTTCATATTCTACCACCTAAAAGGCATCTTTTGACAACTCAAAATGCATTTTTCAAGGCACCAACATGCAATTAAAGTGCCAAATAGAAAACTCACGACCCAAAGGAAAATATTCTCTTGCATTAAGTGCATGTAACTCTTGATGCCATAATAGAACTCATAACTCCCACCTACCCGATTTGCCAACTCATAAGATATACGAATCTTTTACTCTTCAACCACTCAAGATTCCCTCCAAATCCAACACCCAAGGAGTTATTATGAGAATTATATATAATTTATTTAATATTTATTTGCTCTTGATATTTGAAATTTCTCTAGAACAAATGAAATATTAAATAATTATTATTTTCCCCAAAGTCGTCCTGTAGTCTCATCTTACTATTTCTGGATAGGTGGACTTACTAAAAGTATAAAGTAATATTATTGAAAAGGGGACATGACAAGTCCTCCCTCCTCAAGATTTGTTGTCCTCAAGCAATGCAAATCAATATACTCTAGAATTATTGTGCCACTATGATAAACCATGCTAAAATGTCTATAGAGCCTAGCTCCTGTACTTGTCAAGTGAGTTAACTCTTGCCATAGAATATTATACAAATCTAGAAACTCAAAATTCTTTGTAACAATGTTATAAAATTGATAAACATATCCATGCAAAACTTTGTTACAAACACTCCAATCCCAAATCTGAACCACATCTTCCAAAAGAAATTTTGTAAACTCACCAAATACCTTCCATGGTTTATAAGCACTAGCATGTGGTAAATCAAATCTAAGATTCTGTAACCTCTCCAAATGATAGAAGTATGATTTTTTCTGCTATTAGGACTACTATAACCATCAAGACATCCTCTATAATAGCAAGTGCATCATGAAAGAAAACAACCACTTCTATCATCAAAACACTGAAAAATACATGGCTGAAATGCACAGTGGTAGGCCCAAATTTTATTTCAGCTTGAGGGGTGTTACCTTCAACTTTATTGGCTGGTCCATAACAAGAAAATATCTATAGAGAGACAAAAAGTATCATCATGTAATAGAATCATGTACACCAACATCTCCCAAAAACTGGATCTACAAGTAATAGTGCATTCTATCTCCATTGTATGTGTGTATGCGCACTAGGTAGTTTGTACCATAAGCATCTAAAACTTCTTACTGTGTCACCAATCTAATATTTACAACCTCTAAGAATTTTATAATAGTTAATGCATCCTTCACAATAGCAAATATGCAACTTGGAAATAGTTACCTCTTTTACCTTGGAATGGTGGAGATTTACCCTGTTAAAAACAACACCAATTGTTCCATACTCTGTCTTAATTTGAAGGTTGATGAATGTTACTTCAAGGTCTGATCTAGAAGAACTATTGTATAGCTGAGGAGAAGCAATGATCATCATATAATAGTAGCAAGTACTCCCCTAAACTTGAGATTTCAAATCTGTAAACAAGAACTCATTTTGATGGAAAACTATGCATTCTCTAAGTTCCTCCATTAGCTCATTCATCTTCTACTGCTCATCATTTAGGTCATGTTGATCCAAGTGGGTGATGTCAACCTCTCCTGAAACATCACATTCTATAGAAAATGGTTGTGAGAAATCTGAAATGAAAGATACAAGACATGAGTTGATTACCTTCTCATGCTTATCAAAAGCTGCTTGTATTCTATCCATGCATGCAAGAGATCCTTTCTTTCTCACAATAGTTAAGGTTGCTTCTATATATGAGAGTCCCTTAAAAAACCTTCTATCATGGCTGTATAATCTAAAGAATCTTCTCAATAGAGTTAGTGTCATTGGGAATGCCCAAACTAGAAAAAATTGAATCCTCTTATGATCCACATGCATTCCTTGAACAATATATGCATGGACCAAGTATAAAGTCTTTGTGTAACCAAACTCACCCTTAGATTCTCTTACAAATGGAGCATGTTGTTCTAGAATCCCAATTCTCATCAAAATTTGGTGCTTCATATGAACCTCCAATGCTTTGCTACACATCAAAATATTATCAAAAAACATTAAAGCAAATTTTTCCAAATCATCACTAAATACCTAATTCACCCTGAATTGGAAGGTGGCTAGTGCATTAGTTAGACCATGTAACATGATCATGAACTAAAAGTTCCTTAAGTGACTCATGAATGTCATCCTATGCATATCTACATTCCACACCTGAATGTAATGGTGTCTTGTCCTCAAATTAATCTTTGAGGAATAAACTACCTTCCGCAATTCATCAACAAGTTCTTCACCCCTAGGAATCTTGTTCAAAGCTTCATGAATGGCACACACATTTTTGCTTAGGCTTCCAATAATGAGCTCCTTCTCTTTTTCTAAGGTAGGGATTGCTAAGATACCCTCAACACTTTTATCCTTGCAACTCACATTTTTTTCTTCAAGTGCATATCCATACACCATGCTACTTTGAGAACTAATACTTGTCTTACCCTTTGGATGTTTGGAGGTTGCTGCAGGTTCCTCCATCTTGAAATCTTTGCATCCAAAAAGTAAATCCCATTCTCCCCTAACTTAATCACCTTTTTGCTGATACATGCAATCATTAAAGAGCAAAAAAATACCTTCTATTACTAAAGTATGTTTACCTTCAATCTGTATGTTGGATATGGATAAAACCCCTGGATCCCACACCTTCATGTATGAGACATTTTGATGTTGAGATAAGGGATCTCCTTTCCACTTTGTACCCTTCATCTCTTCAATATTGTTAAAATACCTCTCTTTATGATAGAAATATTGTAATGACATCTTATGAAAATAATGCAACAATTCCTTGCTTCTACTAACATCCTTATTTCTCAAGTTGTAAACAAAGAAGCAACCAAAATGTTTACCTTCATCATCTGATTTGAAAATATTTGAGGTATTTGTAATATAACTATGCTTCTTATGATGAATATCTTCAATAGAATAAGTGTCAACTAAGGCATCCTTCTTGAAGTCATGCTCATCAATATAGTTGTCTTGCTAACTATTCTCATATGCAATTTGTTCCTTCATGCTTAAAACATCAATAGGTATTTCTTGGATATCATTAGAGATCATTGATATATTTCAATCCATTACTAGTCCTCTATTTATGATAATCAAATCTGATCTCTCTTTAACTCTATCAAAATTAATATTTTCCCAACATGAGAGCTCACTAGAGATCATTAGAGTATCTTCATTAGTGATAGAATTTTTACCTTCAACCATTGTAGCTTGGTGTACCTTTAGTTCAACTCTCTCTTCATCTTGTAATAAAATATTTTCCTCAGCAATGTTTTGTGCTTCTGCTGGTTCTACTATTGTAACTTTTGAATCTTCCTTATGCTCCACTTTGACCATTTCTTCCTTGTCCCTTTGTGGTTCTATGGCCTTCTTTTCTGGTTCCTCTCTCTTTTGATTCTTACCATAACTTTCTAAAATTCTCTCAAATGAAACATCTGATTTGTAGGCTTCATATTGCTTGGAATATTCTTCAAACCACTTTGATATCTCAGCATCTTCAGCCATGATTTGCTCTTATCAAAATTCAAAATCAACTGCTAATTTCCTTTGCTCTCTTCTCAAAGCTCTAAGGTCTCCTTCACAAATAAGCATGAATCAAACAATACTACAGGCTAGCAAGATCATGCTTTGATACCACTATAATGTCCCCAATCTAATTATTATTATTATATCCAAATCTGAAAATGCATTTGACAAACTTAACAATAATTTGCATCAAAACACCCAAACTAGCTAACTAGTTTGCACAAGTTGCACACCAAAAATGAACATAAACAACTCCAATATTTTTATTATGATTTTCTAATATAAATGACATCAAATTAGGACTACAACACTGATTTACAATAGCAACAACTTCTGTAACACTTCTCAGCAAAACCCACAACAAACTATTTTAATTGTGCTCAAATACACATTGTGCATCTCACCAAACATTGCCAAATTACTCTAAAAAGCATGAATAACACATGCAACCTTAGGATCTAAACCAAAACATGGGAAAACCAATAAGAACATCCACACAATAGCAGTAACACCTATAGCAATCTAAAATACCAAAATGAGAATGAATCTCTACACCAATACTCATTGAAACTGTAAATCCGCACAACACTGCCGACAACCAATGAAACCCCAAAATGCATAAAAGAACTCTAATAATAATTTATTGAATTTTCTGATGAAAAATATATGTATACAGGTTTGATACAATAAATTACCACAGCAGCAAATTACGACATCAAATCTTCAACTTTAGCTACCCACAACAACAAAACAATGCTGAAATGCACATGTAAAATTCACCCAGCAACCTCCAAATCCCTAGAATGGCATCCACACTTGGAATGGCTAGAAAAAGGGGTTGTGGATGATGATGTATAGTAGCATGAATAGAAATCAAACCCTTACACAATAGAAAACTTGAACAACACCATAAACTGCACCTAAAACACTCCAAAAATTCACTAAAATCCCTTACAAACACAAAGAATATTAAATCTGCTACAATCCTTCAGCTCTAATGCAACCTCTAAAGTGAGATTACTATCTGCAACCCAAGAACACTACCCTCAGAATGCTAGAAAGTCATGTCCACCAGCCACAAACTTCAACTCCAATGGTTTCCCTGTCCACTAAAGAAATCACAAAGCATCAGCTCTGCAAGAGAAAATGTAAAATCTGCAATAGTCCCTATATACAAAATAAAAAATACTTATAGGCTCCTTGGACATCTAGAAACTTCTACCACATTTGGAATCACATCCAAATATTCTTCCCCAAATTTTGGCACTTACAAAACTCATAAAATGCATTATAACATCTCTAAAATTAGCCTTTCATATTCTACCACCTAAAAGGCATCTTTTGACAACTCAAAATGCATTTTTCAAGGCACCAAAATGCAATTAAAGTGCCAAATAGAAAACTCACGACCCAAAGGGAAATATTCTCTTGCATTAAGTGTATGTAACTTTTGATGCCATAATAGAACTCATAACTCCCACCTACCCGATTTGCCAACTCACAAGATATACGAATCTTTGATTCTTCAACCACTCAAGATTCCCTCCAAATCCAACACCCAATGAGTTATTATGAACATTTTATATAATTTATTTAATATTTATTGTCTCTTGATATTTGAAATTTCTCTAGAACAAATGAAATATTAAATAATTATTATTTTCCCCAAAGTTGTCCTTTAGTCTCAACTTACTATTTCTGGATAGGTGGACTTACTAAAAGTATAAAGTAATATTATTGAAAAGGGGACATGATATCTAATAGTCCTACATATCAAGATCAATAGTCCCCAAAAGTCTAAAATGTCTCTTCAACAGTAATATAAAATGATCAAAATAAGGGAGTGAAAAGGTAGGCCTCACAATGCTCTCCGATTCAAGGATAGAAAATGCAAAATCTTGGAAAGCTCCAAAAGAGAAATTGCTTCTGGTACTCAAACTAGAGTTAATATATTTCATTTAAATAGTTCTGGCAAAAGTTGTTTGATTGCTCAAACAGATCAAAGTTGGTTATGGCATAGGAGAATGTGTCATGTGAATTTTGATAACATTGTCAAGATAAGTTCTACTCTGGTTGTAAGAGATCTTCCAAAACTTGTGAAACCTGATAGCATGTGCAGAGAATGTCAATTGGGTAAACAAAGCAAAATTTCATTCAAAAGTAAAGAACAATTTCCAAGTGGACGGTTGGCACTGGTGCATATTGATCTCTGTGGTCCTGCTAGAATTAAGAGTGTGCAAGGAAACAGATATTTTGTGTTGCTGATTGATGATTACTCCTGGATGATGTGGGTAACTTTCTTAAAAGAAAAATTAGAAGCTCTTGACAAATTCAAGATGTTCAAGGTTATGGTTGAAAATGAAATTGGTATGAAGATAAAGTGTCTGAGATCTGATAGAGGTGGAGATTTTACCTCCGGTGACTTTAATACATTCATGTGAAAAGCATGGAATAAAAAGATAATTATCTGCTCCTAGGACTGCTCAGCAAAATGGAGTTGTGGAAAGAAAAAACTGGACCATTCAAGAAGCTGCCAGAACCCTGATGTTGGAAGAAAATGTTCCTTAAGTCTATTGGAGAGAAGCTCTGAGTACTACTGTCTACACTCTTAATCAGGTGCATATCAAAGGCAATTCTGATAAGACACCTTATGAACTATGGTTTGGTCATCCTCCTACTGTGAGATATTTCATCACTTCTTGCATTTACTACTTATAAAGATTTCAAGGTCTATCAGATGGATGTCAAGTCAGCATTCCTAAACAAAGAATTAGAAGAAGAAGTCTACATTGAGCAACTAGAAGGATTTCAGTTGTCTGATCAGAAAGATATGGTCTACAGGTTGAGGAAAGCATTATAGGGACTCAAACAAGCCCCAAGAGCTTGGTGTGCAAGATTAGATAAGTATCTGCTAAAGCTAGGATATAAAAAATGACCTGCTAACAGTAATCTTTACTTCAAGATTGATCATGAAAATACTTTGATTGTTGAGGTATTTGTTGATGATATCATTTTTGGTGGAAATGAGAGCATGTGCAAAACATTTGCTGATCAGATGCAAAGTAAATTTGAGATGTCCATGTTTGGTGAGATGATTTTTTTCTTAGGTCTACAAATCACTGAGTCAGATAAAGGTATCTTCATATCTCAATCTAAGTATGTGAGAGAATTGTTGAAGAAGTTTGGAATGGAAGATTCAAATCCAATAGGTATACCTATGGTAACTGGATGCAAGTTGAGTAAAGATGATGAATCCCCTAAGGAAAATTAGAAAAGGTATAGATCAATGATTGGAGGACTTCTCTATCTGACTCAGACTAGACCTGATATCATGAATGCAGTTGGGTTTGTTGCTAGATTTCAAACTGATCCTAAAGAATCCCATGTTGTAGCAGTCAACAGAATCTTCAGATATCTCAAAGGAACACTTGATTATGGCTTGTGGTATCCAAAGGACAATGACTTCACTCTTCATGCATATATAGATGCTGATTAGGTAGGAGATGTGGATGACAAAAAAAGCATTAGTGGTGGTGTATTCTTCTTGGGAAGTAGATTGGTTTCTTGGCTGAGCAAAAAGTAGGAGGCAATATCCCTATCTACAACAGAGGCAGAGTATATAGTAGTAGCAAACAATTGTACTCGAGTTTTGTGGATGAAGCAAATGTTGAAGGACATTAGAATTGTGTTTGAGGAGCATGTCACAATCTTCTATGGTAATTCAAGTGTAATAAGCATCTCAAAGAATCCGGTGTTGCATTCAAAGACAAAACACATATCCATCAAGTTTCATTTCTTGAGAGAGAAAGTAAATGAGAATGAAGTCAAGTTGGAGTTTGTGTCTTCAGAGGATTAGATTGTGGATATTTTCACTAAGCCTCTTCCCAAGGATACTTTTGAGTATCTCATAGAGAAGTTACAGGTTATTACCCCTCCTGATCAGAACTAAGATGCACTAGGGTGTATCAGTTCAGTGGAATTCACAGTCACATCTTGTGATCCAAATTGATGTTAAGGAAATACTACTTAGGGGGAGTAGTCAGTATACACTTTTGAGATCAGTATGAAACAAAAAGGGGAGAAAAAGATTGCAAATATGTGCCATTTGCCATTGATGTCAAAGGGGGAGAGAAGTCATGTGAAAAACTAATTGCTAATGAAAGGGGGAGCAGTGAAGAAAGTGATTGTAGAAGTGAAAGGAGAAAGGGGGAGAAGGTCCTATCTTGATGGTCGAATCAGTTTTTCACATCATACGTTGCCATCAATGACAAAGGGGGAGATTGTTGCAAATATGTACCTAAGCAGTGTTGTCATTGATGTTAACATATCCTTATTGCCATTGGTGTCAATTGTATCCTATTTTATTTCCTGTTTAGAAGACTGGAATGTTGAGGATATTGAGAAAATTAATGAGGATCAATGTATGCAGACCATATGGCTGAGTAGAGGATTGTCTTAAGAAGCTCGAGTTAAGATTTGAAAGGTTCACATGAAGATTTGAAGGAGCTATGGCCATCTGAGTAGAACAGGTTTTGCAGTGTTCAGAAGAGGCACAGTGATAGGAAAGAGGTTTGGATTGTTCCAAAAATATAAAATGATGATATGCAGATCTAGAGACATGTTTGTGAAGTTAGTGTGTATCATCTAGTCAAGTGGTTTGTGGTTTGGAGATCCGCAAGCAATCTTTCTAGTGTGACAGTCATGATAGACAGTGTTCTTGAGGTTCTGGTTAAACATGAAAGTGATTCTGATGACTTGGAGGAGTGCAGATGTTTTGGTTGAACTCAATGTGCTTGTGGAGATATCTAAATCATGTGGCTACTATATTAGAGGTACGCATTGAAGTATGAAATCGTTATTGAAGATTTCCCTCTTGGTGTTGATATTCTTCCAAGTCTTGGCCGACTGAATGATTCAAGCATGTTGTGGATGATCTAAGAGCAATTCTCTAGAGCGTGGTGTGTTTTTGGAGGTAGATTCAAGTATCAGATATGTTTGGCTGACAGTATAGTGATCCACATTAAGTCAAGCTGACCTTGATGTTTATTCCAAGCTTGATGAAGCATATAAAGGTGTGTAGTTGAGGTGTGGAAAATTATCCTTGTGCAAAAATAATAAAATCTGAAGAAAGGATCAGTGGAAGAGAAGAGCAAAGGAGAAGAAGAAGAACAAGAGTTGTTTAGGATGAAGAGTTAGAGAGGAAGTATTTGGGGTAGAGAAAAATTTTTCTGAGCATTCAATGAAATTGAACTAGGCATGAAGAAGATGCTATTTATCAGTAAATTCTTTTTTGTGTTAAACATAAATTATGTAGGCAATGAGCCTCTTTTAAGCAATGAGCTCTAGGCAGTGTACTCGAAGGCATGTGCCTTCTATTTTCTTCTAAGTACTTTTAACAGGGTACAAATCTTGTGGGTTAACCCCCACCGTGGTTTTCCCTTAATCAGGTTTCCACGTAAAAATTCTGGTGTTATGTGTGCTCAATTTATTTCTGCTCATGTGTTGTTGATTCATGCTTTAATGTTTATATTATTAATCTGATTGTATGTTGATAAAAAGGATCAAAAGTAGAAAAGGTTAAATTTGTGAGACAACTGATTCACCCCCCCTCTCAATTGTCTGGACTAATTCCAACATATGGTGCTATCCTTGGGGGAGAATACAATTGATCTGAGGGTTGTAGGTCTTGTTCCTCTATCACCTACTCTAGATTCACAACTTCCATTTCTTCTTTTGCTTCAAGATTAATTATATTTTCTCTATTTGGGGCAGGGGCTTTAGGGGAGTCAAGGGAACATTTCCTAATGTACTTACCCCTTGAACTGCTTGGCTGATATGTGGGCCTCTCTTCTCTAGCATGTGCCTTAGCAATCAATTCATCTCCTTTAGCAAAGAACATTTTGATTCTTTTAATGGGGTTTTGAATCTCAATGAAAGCCCCTTGATATGTAGAGTTAGTATTCTTTTTACTTTTCTCTGCATCCATTATCAATTTCCACTTATTTATCAAGAAAAACACTTGTTGCATTGATTCACAATTTCTGACAGTATCCTCATCAAGTAGGACATGGTGTGGGTATGCAAGCCTACTAAATTTATGGCTTGTGTCATGAATAAAACCTTCAGGATCAAAGAGCCTTATTTTCTCCATACTCATCCTATATCTTTGCAACATGAGACCAATTTGGTCCAAGCC
This sequence comes from Cunninghamia lanceolata, assembly GCA_027924645.1. Lineage (NCBI taxonomy): Eukaryota > Viridiplantae > Streptophyta > Pinopsida > Cupressales > Cupressaceae > Cunninghamia > Cunninghamia lanceolata. The sequence goes on from BSBN01000596.1 coordinate 8,317,313, forward strand.
ACTCTTATCAATTGTAATAAAATCATGAAGCTTCAGAGATGTTGGGATAAGAGATCCCTTCTTATGCTTTCTGAAGTGCTCCTTGACTGCTTCATTCATCTGTCTGATGATCGCCATAAATCCTATTCTTCTGGGCACAAATTTTGGTAAGGAATAGGGTGGAGCCTCACACCCATAGACTCTAATACAAGTTGTATTTTCATGTAAAAACCAATCTCCCCAATTGTGATTGATATTCAGATGGGGGGTCCTCTCCATTGGTCTCAAAAAATCCTTAATCTCCTTTGGTATCCTTTCTACTGTTAGCTCCAGGAATCCCAATACTTTCCTCACAAAATGCTCCTCAAAAGTGACATAGCTAGCATATTTGAAATGCATGTCTAGCATGCAGGTCCACATCTGAACTAGCATGGCATTGCCTTCTGTATCAATCATTCTCAAATGTAACTCTTTGTCCCAATGGCCAGACAAAGAAAATAGGATCATGTGGCACATTAACGAATACCAAGTGAATTTTACATGGGGACCTGGAGTGTACATATTGTTCTTAATGGCCATCATTTGTTCATGCATCTTTTTTGACAAGTAACCTACATAATCATATGGATTCTCAGCTCCATAATCTTGGATATATGCTACCATCTTTGTTAGAGACACCAGAATTCTATCTGATGCATCTCTTCTGAGCACATGACACAAGCTATGATAGGTTTTAAGAAAATATTCCATGAATAGGCTACATCGGAGAGGCTCCTCTTCTAAGTCAGGGATTTTGATCAAAGCTCCATCAACACCTTTTAATCTATGCTTGGCCAATTTATGAGACCTATATGCATACCTAAGAGTTTTGTATTTTTCCCTGAAGGCATTCAAGTCTATAGGTATACCTACAGTAGGATCAAGATTGAAGACATTGGCAATGTAGGCCTCAGTGAATCTAATGATAACATTGCCATTTCCAGACAAGACAAACATGGTCTTAGGGTCGTACCTAGTTGTTATAGCTCTCATCAAGTCTGTGTTTATGAAGACATCGAGGCATATTAATTTAGCTAAGTCAAGGGTCCAGGCATGGCAGATTGGGGCTTTGTAATCACTTTGATTGTGCCAATGTTCAAATAGACTCCAAGCAGACATAGGGATCCTAGCATCTCAACAATCTACACAAAGATCATATGTTTTATCATTTCTATCAACTTCTCCTAAATTTATCAGAGGTCTCTTAGATGATCTGAGACACTGAATCATGATGTCTTTATCCAAGCTACCTTTTGAGGTCAAAGCTTGACCTAATTGACTCATTTTGTAGTTTATGTAGGCAACCTAGGGTTTATGCAATTAAGGGCTGCCCTAAATGTCTCAGAAAATTCTTACAGATAGAAAACTAAGTGCAGGGGAGAGATAATGACTTACTAGTTTTTTACGTTGTAGAGGTGCAGAATTGTTTCCCCTTGCTCATTTTGATGATTCTCTGGCTCTGAACGCAATTGCTCCATGAAGAGTGATGGAAAATACCTTGAATTATGTTGTTATAGCATCAAATTCCTGTACCATTCTACATATTAATGGAGGTCATAGCAACCATAACTCTACTCATGCCACAGTCACTCGAAGATTTTCTTTGTAACTTGCATTTTTTGAATTTAGATCATTGATCATTTGTCACCTTTTTGAAATCCACGGCCTTGATTCACTGACTAGATTTGACAATCTTAGTCATCTTGGTTGACAAGTCACCGCCCAATGAGAATGAGCCAAATCATCTATACTTTCCTCGCACATCAAATCATCTTTGGCACGGACTCATGTCACCTTTTCACGATGTCATAGTTGAAGAGGGCCCACCATACATCTAACATGTGATGGTGCGACATAGCAGCTATGTGCTTTTATTATACTTTCTTTTTAATTGGTGGATGCCACATGTTGTCATCACTCCATCTCATGGAAAATATTCCCTCTGAAGAGATTCCCCTACACAGCCATTGGATCTTATGTTTGCTATGCAGACCATTAACATTTTGACATGTGGTGGTGGACAGTTGGCTGAGGCAAACACTTCATAGGAAAAGGTTACATGGACAAGTTACTGATGTCATCTTGACATGCTCCGCAACGGTGTAATTTTCATTCTATAAGACTTTAAGACCTACCAGTGGCAACAGGTAACGACTAGGTTAAGGGGCCGGTCAACCCATGGGCACCAAGACTTAAGGTTGTGACTTAAAAGATCGACAATCAGTGATAATGGTCAATACAAGAATATAACAAAAAAGTGCATGACCTAAAGGAAAGGGGCAAATGGCTTTCGAAACCGGACAGTTAGATTTTTTTTAAAAACTAAAACCCTAACCCAAGGGGGGAACCACCAAGGCCATGGTAAGATTTAGGTGTCTACATTTCTAATAGTGCATTAGTTTTTGGGTTGATGAATAATGATCACAATTTATCTTTGGTAATTTCTTCCTTCACCATATCATGAGACAATTTTAAGGAACAAAATTAATGACAAATTTCTCTGTGGGTTGCCCATGTATTTATTTTCCTTCACTAAGATAGATTGAAGGAATAGGAGAGCATCAAACAAGGATCAAATGAGTGCAATCGTGATTATGTTATTGGATTTCAAACTTTTTCAACAATGATACATTATCAAATTCCTATTGATGAATTGAAAAGAATATTTGTTAAGGGCTTATTACCTACTTTCCAAGCTGAGACAATGTACGTAAACAACTATTATCATTCCATGGATTTGTGTACAAATGTAAGAAACATTGAATTGAAACTTCTTAAGTCTAATGCACTTAAATATGGATCTCATCCTTCCAAATTTCAATAGGAAAATTTAGTTTTCAAAAGGGTGAAAATAAGCAAGAAAATCAACAAAATACTCACCATGTTGCAGTTAATTTACAGTCAACTTTAGATGTTGTTTAATCTAATTCCCAAGGTGAACTGAGGGACAATCCGATATTATCTATTAATGAATAAGATCATAGAATACATAAAGGAAAGAATATATGTAAACCAAAACATATTCAAATATAGAAAGGTTCTAACATATATGTCACTTCTATTCAAAATGAATGAAGGTAATAAATAGAGAGGTAAGATGAACAAATGTACTCAAACTTGTATGGTGGCAACTAGATCATTGTGGCATGTGGCATACGTGGATATCACCATGTGTTAGACACATACATTGCCAATTATATGATCATGTTTTGCAATACAAATGTCATTAGGTGGCACACGTGTATGGAAGCATATCATGTGGTTGTTGATGTTCCATGTGTCTAACTAGCCACCAACATGTGTAGCAATGTGTATAGCCACACTATCTAGATCCTTGAAGATCTGTCAACCCTGAATAATTCCCCTAAACCCTAAACCCTAACCCCTAAACCATAAACCCTAAATAATGCCCCTAACCCCTAACCCATAAACTCTAAACCCCTAAAATCTAAACTGCAAACCCCTAAACCCTAAACCTCTATCTCCCTATCTCCCTATCTCCCTATCTCTATAATTCCTCTACCTCTCAATATCTCTCCCTATATCTCTGGCCATGTCCCTCACTCTCTATATCTCCCTATTGGTCCTCTCTCTAAACACTAAACCCTAAACCTCTAAACCTTAAACCCTTAAACCTTAAACCCTAAACCCAAGAAATCCTAAACCCCTATCTCCCTATCTCTATTAGCCCTCTACCTCTCAATCCTTCTCCCTATCTCTATGGATATCTCGCTTACTCAACTCTATCTCTCTATCTCTCCCCTCTGTCTCCTATATCTCTCCATATCTGTCTCCTCTTTCTCTCTAGCTATCTCCAAACTTGAGTAACCTTAAACCCCAAACCCCTAAACCCTAAATCTAAGCAACTCTAAACCTCTATCTCCCTATCTCCCTATCCCTATCATCCCTCTATCTCTCAATCTCTCTCCCTATTTCCCTGGCCATGTGCCTCACTCTCTATCTCCCTATCTCTCTCCACAGTCTCCTCTATATCTCCCTATCATTCCTCTATCTCTATAAACCCTAACCCCTAAACAATAAACCCTAAACTCTAAATAATGCCCCTAAACCCCAAACCCAAGTAACCCTAAACCTCTATCTCCCTATCTCCCCCCTCTCTCCCTATTGCCTTTGTCCCTCTACCTCTCAATCTCTCTCCCTATGTCTCTGGCCATGTCCCTCACTTTATATGTCCCTATCTCTCCCCTCAATCTCCTCTATATCTCCCTATTGGTCCTCTATCTCTCTTTAAACCCTAAACCCTAAACCTCTAAACCTTAACCCCTAACCCCAAAACCATAAATCCTAAACCCTAAATAATACTCCTAAACCCAAGTAACCATAAATTAGGTGCTAAATTAGGCACTAAATAAAGCACTAAAGTAGATTCTAAATAAGGTGCTAAATAAGGTGCTAAATCAGGTGGTAAATCAGACATTAAATCAGGTGCTAAACTAGGTGCTAAATTAGGTGCCGAATTAGGTGCTAAATTCAGTGCTAATTGGCACCTAATTTAGCGCCTACTTGTTCTGATCGGTACAAAAAATGCCAAAAATAGTGCCATCTTGATAAATAGCACCAACGTTTTAAAAAAATAGAGAAAAATACATTAAAACAGTGGGTGGAAGCAAAAAATGGAGCAAAAAAGGTAGCTAATCACAGGGATTTGTTGTAGTGCTAACTCTGTGGAGTTAAGGAATATGGTGTGGAAGGAGGTTGATTTTGCACAATATTCAGAACATCCTAGAGTAACAAAGTTACTTGCCAATGTGAAACCCTTATATTTCTAGAAAGGAATGAAGAGGGATGTTGCAAATTTTGTAGCTATATGTGTAGAATGCTAGAAGGTGAAGGTGGAACACCATTACCTGGCAGGACTCTTATAGCCTCATGAAATTCTTGAATGGAAATGTTAAATCATAAGCATGGACTTTGTGCAAGGGCTTCCTATGTCAAGGAACAAGCACAATGCTATTTTGGTTGTGGTGGATAGGCTCACCAAAACCACTCATTTTATACCTAGGAACTTGATGGATGGAGCTTCCATCATAGCCCATAAATTTGTTCAAGAGATTTTTAGATTGCATGTCATTCTTGAGAAGATTATATGAAATAGGGATGCATAAATGACATCGAGGTTTTGGCAAACCTTGTTTTCCTCACTTGGAACCTAGTTAAATACAAGCTCTACTTATCATTCCGAAACGGATGGCTAAACTAAAAGGGTAAACCAGGTGCTGGTGGATTTATTAAGGAAGTATTGCATGGACCAGCAATACAAATGGGAAGATTATCTTTATCTCATGGAATTCACTTATAATAATTCCTATCATTCTTCTATTAAGATGGCTCCATTTGAAGCATTATATGGAAGAAAGTGCCGAACCCCTATAAGATGGGATAAGCTAGAAGATAGGGTTAGCCTTGGTCCAGAAATGTTGTCTGAAATGGAAGAGCAAGTCCATCTAATTAAGAAAAGGCTAGTGGAAGCCAATAATAGGTAGAAGAGTTATGCGGATGCTAAGTGCATTGAAAGACATTTCTCAGTGGGTGAGAAAGTCCTTTTAAGGGTAAAACCTCAAAAGAGTTCCATAAAATTTGGGAAGACATCCAAATTGGCTCCTCGATATGTGGGTCCCTTCAAAGTTCTTGAAGAGGTCAACCTAGTTGCATACAAAATTTCTCTACCGCCAGCCCTTGTCATGATTCATAATGTTTTTCATGTTTCATATTTGAAAATGTTTAATGGAGGAGATAATCAAATCCCTACTCTTGATTAGAATGATATATAGGTGAAGGACCCAGGGGTGGTGGTGATAAAGCCCATCAAAGTGCTCAAAACATGTAAGCTACGCTTACATACCAAAGAGATAACACAATGCAAAGTCACGTGGGAGCAATATGCAAAGGAAAATGCCACCTGGGAAAACTATGAGGATATGCATGTAAGATTTATGCATCTCTTTTGAAAAAACTTTTTATTATGCTCTCAAAACATTTTTCTTATTATGTTGGTTAACTCTGAAGACATTTAATTATTGGGGATGATGATTCTTATGGGGGGAGATATGTTACATCCCCAACTTATGATTTAGCTTAGTCTTATTTTTGTGTGGTAATTAGGATGATTAACCATAGTTTAATGATTAGATGTTGTGGAAATATCTGATTTAATAATTGATAATGTGGATACTGACTAATGTTAGTTAGACATGAGATTACATATTGATATGATTATTTATGTATTATAATTTATTAATTAGATGATGATACACTAATCATAATTTTATGATGGTGAGTGTGAACAAGAAATGAATCTTCCTTTGAAGACAGAAGGAGAGTATCATTCGAGAGGAAGGGATAGATGTTGGGAAGTGGGTCAAATTGCCATCTAAGTATCAAACTTTGTCCTTATGAATCCTTGCAATTAGGGTGAGTTGTGTCTCTCCTTGTTAGTTGTTTCCATTTCTGTATTATGATTTGTGATTATTATATCTTTATATATATGTCTTTCGATGATTGATGCTCTAAGGGGGAGTAGTACTTGACCCTGAAATTATATTTTAATGTTGTGACATCCTTTTAATGATATTAATTTGGTTAATATTGTGGTTATTTGATAACTTTTAATATCATATAAGGGAAATTATTTTTGTTCTAGTTGTTTCAAACTCCTTGAGGTCAGCCACCTTGGTTTTAATATTGAATATTAATAATATAAAACCCTTGTTAGCTATTGGCTCTCGGCAGCCACCACCCACAATATGTGGAGAGAAAGAGTGGAGGCTCAATGATGGGCTATGAGGGTCCTTGGATCTCGCAAGGCATATTGTGGTGACATGTAAAGATTTGTGGGTGCATGCAAATAGGTATCGGGATACCATTCATGAAGTTTTTCTTTTTTCTTTTCTGAGAGTATGTTTTTCTGGGGGTGTCAAAAGATAGAGAGGGAGTGAAGGTGTCGAAGAGATAGCATGGCTATAGTAACAACATGGGGAGCAGGGGAGCTTAGTCTCGGTGTGCACATTTGAAATCTTTTCAACCGTAGCTTGATATGACTGTATATTCATTTACAGGTATGAAACCATGTAGTATATCGATTTGAATTTCATAATGTTAGAGATTTATCTCTACTATCTATATTACGTTGACTGTGTCGACTCTTTGTTATAGTAAGTTGTTGTTAATGTCACTTACTGTGCCAATAGACATGGTTAAAAACTATTAATAATGGCTTGAGACCACAAGTGCCTTTCTTGCATTTTTAAATGAAACCTTTATGTTACTCAACCAACTATGAGGCCGTCATTCATGCACACAGTGCATGCAAGACCGTTGCTTGCCTATGGTAAGGATAAAACTATCCTTCTTGTCTTGAAGTTTCCCTATTAAAGACTAAAATCTCGTGAGGGCATTGATATATATGTTATGACTGTTACAAGCATGTGATGCCATTGATATATATGTTATGATAGTTACAAGCCTGTGAGGGCAATGATATATATGTTATGGTTGTTAAAAGCACGTGAGGGCATTGTTATATTATGATTGTTTTGAGCCCATGAGGGCATTATTATTTAAAGATTGTTTAGAGCCCGTGGGGGCATTATTTTATGATAATTGTAGAAAGCCCAAGAGGGCATCGATATATGCACAAATAATGATGATTGTGTGAGAGCCCGCAAGGGCATATACACATGATAACCATGCTAGGTTGACAGTGGTAAACCTTTGTATGTGTCGAGTGCACTTAACATTCAATTATATCAAACTCGAAATTAATATATAGCAGTCCTTGATTATATAGTAAGAATTATATGATAATCCTAGTGCATGCTATGCATGTAATGAGTAAATGACTCCTCAATGAAGTAGGAGGGCTTAACATAAGGTAAATGGTATTGTTTCCTTGGCAGAAATAAATGCATGCCATGTTTCCTTGGAAAAGTTATTCTTCCTTGTCACTTATTTTACTATAAGAGCCAACTCTATGTTATTATGAACTCATGTGTTTAATGCAAATGAATGCCATCTTTGTGTTAATGTTAATACTCCTTATAGTAAGTGTAGAGTAATAGGGATTCCATTAGATTCCATGAGATAGAACCTTTTCAATGGAATTGACTCATTGGATCATTGAATGTACCTTTCTTGGTGATGTGAATCAAGAGTAAACCTTGGGATAAGGAAAATAATGAAATCATTGACTGAATAAGGTCACAAGTCAAAAAACATGATTAAACTTATACCACTATGAAAGTGTGGGAATAGAGTGATGTGGAGTCATAGGTTCCCCATTGCAATAGCAATATAACACTAAGGAACGTACTCCCTAGATAGGAGTCGAAAGTCCTAGAATTGGATTAAGAATGGTTTGAACTTACCTTTTTGCTAGACCTAGAGAGGTCGAACTAAGTATGTTGTAGGATGAGACAACTTCTAATTAGAGTCAAGGTGGTGGACATGCAAGTACGTTCATTACGAAACCTATATGTATGTAAATTTTTGGCCAAAGTAATGCATCTGTCTCTACGTGCATTAGTCGGTCCATAGTGCTCCAGATGGCATAATGTCTCCAATAGAGTTATACATAGTTAGAATGTATCTATAGTTGTGTAATAGTGAGGAATTATGAAGGACACAACACTAGATACTTAGATGGAAAACCTAATAGTTCCTTATATCTATACCTTCTACAAAGGGTAGGGCCGCTTCCAGGTAGGAAGTTGTGCGGGGGACTGTCAGGCTGTGGTTGGAGGAAAAGCACTCAGATGATGCTCTCATTCAAAGCAAAAGATAAGCTAACGCTTATGAAGACAGATGTCAAAAGTTCTAGATGCAATATTTTTCTTTATATGACTTGATAGTCAATTATTATGTATTTTTATATTTGATGCTTTGAGCATAGCTTTGTACATGTATAGTGAAGATTATTCACTAATGGAATAACATTGGATACTGTAAATATGAATTTTGTTATGTACTAGGAAATAATAAGATACTTATTATGATGAAATTAATTCACTCATATTAAACTATGATTATGTTAATCATGATGCTTTTCTTAATCTTAGTTAAGATGGTTAATTGAGGTTATTTATGAGTATTATGGAATGTCATGTTACACTAGTAAAGGGCCATATCCAGGTCCCTTGTGTGATGCTAAACTAGTGTAGGAGCATGTGTGGTGCAGGGGCACCCAAGCATAAAGACATCTTATGAGGTCAAAGTGCATTTTTTATTTGTAATGTGTATACATGATTTGTAATGTCATGAAGTCTTTTGGTATAAAAAAAAACTCATTTGTAAAGCTTGGAAAGCCATTTTTGTGCCAAGAGACCTAAAAGGTCCTAATATGGTCAAGGTTGGTCAAAGGGTCAAAATGGCCAAGGAAAGGTTTGAGAGGTTGTAAATGATCATAATTAGTCCATTTTGTCATGTTAAATGTGGTCTAGGATGGAGATTTTGTATAAAGTTGTCAACATTGAAAAATGGCAAAAGTTGTAAAGCTGTCAAGGCAAGATTAGGGGGAATGAAGAGTCATTGTGTTAAAAGAGGGTAGTTATTCAGTTAAACTGATGTGGAGGTCTATATTGTGTATGTGGACACCTATTTAAGCATGTAAAACTCCAACCAAGATGAATAGATGTGAATTGGATTTAAAACTTGTGATTTTAAGCCCTTATTTTGCAGTTCTAACAATTTTTTACTCCGGTTCCAGGCCCTATACGGCCATGTACGGCCCAAAATCTATGTAATATTATTTTTATATTGAATTAGGATGAATAAGCTTCATTTTGGTTCAAGTCTCATCGAATTTGGTGCAATATTGTGGAAGATATGAGTGTTTTATGGACTGTAATTTTTAGATTTTCCCTACAACAGTCCTGTTGCAATGTTTGGTATAGTTTTGTACGGATAGATATAGGGACAATCCATATATTTATGGAAAGAGGATCTAAGTACCTTTCTAATTCATCTGGTCTGAGGTCTTCACTCAATTCCTAGAGAAAGATATCATGTTTTTTGCTAAAATAGCTCTGTTAACTAGGTTAATTAGGGTTTTGGTAGGAAAAATGTCATAAAACCTCATTCCACCATGGGAATCCTCTAAAACTTAGTGAAATTGAAGTAGAGGGAGTTATTGACATGTTTACGAAGGCTCAAGACTGAAAAAGTTGTTTTGGTCTGTTTAAAATGATGCCCTAGGTGACTGTAGCAGCATTTTCCTTGTTATTCTTGCATTTGAAGTGGGAAAACAAGCATAGAATGAAATTGTCTTACATCCTGACCACAAAATCCTTGAAATACATATTTTGAACATGTATTATAAGTGTTCCAATAATTTATTGGGTTCTGTGCATAAATTTTAGAGGGGTCTCTTTGTATTTTTGGCCTAATTGGGGCTCTAGGTCATTAAGAGGAGTTATACGTTGGGGTATTCCATGCAAAACAACCTATACCCAGATTTGGATATGTGATAGGAAGTCCAAATGGGTATCTACTGATTGTTCAAGTTCTATGTTTGAAGATCTTTATCAAAAGTTATTAGGATTGTTCTCCTTTTTTAGGGCTACAAGCCATTTCTTGGGTTTGTGAAGGAAGTGCTCATTCTGAGTTTGGTCTGCCTTTGCTAATGGATGGGATGGGTTCCTATGCATTCCTAAACACCTTTTTCATGAATAGTTCAAAGCCTCTAACTGTTGTTCCAACTTTTGTAAACTGACCTTTGAATTTGGGCTTTTGGGTGTAGTAAGAACCTTGTCTAGTTTGCTATCCTCCACCTATTCCATTACCTCTACATCAATGTGTATCTCACTAAACATAAACAAATGCACATTTGTGATACCATATGGGAAACTCCTAGGCCATATCATATGTAAGGAAGGGCTAATGGTAGACCCAATGAAAATAACCATGATCTTGAATTTTCAACCACCAAAGAATGCTCCAGAGGTTAAAACATTTTTGGGATACACCAAATACCATAGGAAATTCATCAAAGGGTATGATAGAATCACAACACCATTAGAAGACCATCTAAGAAAGAAAAATAGACCAAGTATTGAATGGAAGGAAGAATCCCAAAAAGTGTTTGGTACATTGAAATATAAAATTGTAGAGGCACAAATCCTCATCTTTCTGGATTGGAACAATCCATTCCATGTTCATGTTGATGCTTCTAGAATAGATATAGGAGAAGTACTCACTTATCCAAAAGGGAACAAAGATCATCCAATAGCCTTTGTTAGTCAAAAATTATCAATCGCAGAGAAAAACTATACAACCACATAAAGAGAAGCATTAGCAATGGTATATGCCTTGCAAAAGTATCAGAACTATTTTCTATCCACCCCATTCATCTTCTTCATAGATCATGAAACTCTAAAGTACCTACTTAACAAACTAGTAATTCATGGACAAATATCAAGATGGTTTCTATTATTCCAAGAATTTGATTTCAAGATAATGGTGAAACCTAGGAAGAACAACCAAGACCCAGACTCCCTATCACGAATTAAAACCGGTGAATAACCAGATGTTTATGGTGAATAATTATTTGATACACATGTATCCTAGATTACAATAGTACTAGAAGAACTAGAGGATATTTCTATCCTATTATCAATAGGAGAATTCTCAATAGACTTGACCCCGCAAGACAAACAATCACTAGTACGAAGAGCAGCACCATACACATTAATAGAAGGGGAACTACACCACAGGGGGAATGATGACATCCTGTGAAGATTTTTCTATAACCATGAAAGGAAGTCCATCCTACAAGAAGTACATAGCATGATTTCTAGAGGACATAACTCTAGAGAATTTGCAACAAGGAGGGTAAAATTAGCCAGCCTCTAGTGGCCAACACTATACAAAGATGTTAAAGACTATGTAAAAAGATGTAATATTTGTCAGAGAGTAGGAAGACCTACCAGCTGAGATGAAATGCCCCTAAGACAAGTACTAGCCTGGACTCCTTTCGAGAAATGGAAGATAGACTTCATTGGGCCCATTGACCCTCCAACAAAATACTCAAAAGCCCAATTCATTATCACTGGTATAGAATACTTAACTAAATGGACAGAAGCAGAACCAACCAGAGACTATATTGCAAGAACTGCCACCAAGTTTTTATACGAAAACATAATTACAAGATACAAATTCCCATTAAGTGTAGTCAGTGACCAAGTCAAGTACTTCATAAACAAAATGATAAAGGAGTTATTACAAAATTTTATGATAACACATAATAAGAGCTCACCATATCATCCACAAGTAAATGGGGCCATTTAAGCCTTAAATAAAATAATAGGAAAAGCATTGACAAAAATGTGCAATAGAAACCAGACAGATTGGGACATTAAGATATTGACAGTACTTTGGGCATAGTGGACTTCCTACAAGAGAACCAACAAGTTCACACCATTCCAACTAGTATATGGTCTAGATGCAATGATACCCATGAATTTCATAATCCCCAATATATGCATAGCCCTGACTTTACGATTGGAATAGGATGTCTTTAAAGGAAAGAGTGGAAGAATTAGAAAACCTAGATGAATTCAGGTAGATTGCTAGATATAACCAACAATTAGAAAGGCAAAGACAGAAGGCATGACATGTCTAGAACCTCCACTGGAAACCATTCAAAATAGGGGACTTCATTTTACTCTATGACAGTAAATTTAAGAAACAAGGGAAGATGAAGGTTTAGTGGTTAGGGCCCTATTACATTCAACACATTGGAGAATCCAGAGTAGTTAAACTCTGACAATTGGATAATACATGGGTACCATGACATGTCAATGGGGCTCGTTTAAAACACTACTTACCACCAAAATGAACACACAAAATAAACCAAAATGTAAATATTGTATAATACATAATGTATACGCCTAAAAATGACATGACTCTGTCTAAATAAATATTATTAATATTTATTCCCTTCTAATTCTTCTATCAATAAATAAATAAATCAATTTATTTATTTGATTCACATTCCTCTAAGTTAATTAAATATCAAAATATTTAATTACCTCTTCTAAAGTCAAAATTATATAAAATCTTTTATTTAATTAAATTCTTCCAAACAATTAAATAATTCTTAATTATTTAATTAAATCAAAATCATTCTTCCAAATTTGAATAAATCAAATCAAATTTATTTAAATCCTCTCAACCTCTAAAAATAAAATACAATGAAATATTTTATTTATTCTTCCAAATCATGCACAACAATTAAATAAATTTATTATTTAATTTCTCTCAAATCATTCAAAAACAAATCTTAAGTTGAGTTATCTATTCAATCAACCTTGTTTTTATCAATATCTCTTAAATTAGAAAAAAACTTTCTAATTTATGAAAAGCATGTCTTATCTTTAGAAAAGAAAGTAGTTAACTCAAATAAAATAGCTTTTGTGTGACACTTGTTTTCTTCCTATTCACGTACATTCCTCAACCATTCTATACCATTGATCTTCTCATTCTTTCTATATCGTTGATCTTCTCTTTCTCAAGTCTATAAATTAAACTTTGTTCTTCCATTTCATTCATCCAAGCTTTAAGTAAACTTACTCTGTAGGAATCACAGTGTGCCTTTGGCACCAATTCCTTCATTGCTTGTGATCACACTCATTACTACGCACTACTATCATCGTTGTGAAGCTCATCTTCATGGCAAAAATATCATAGTCGTTCCCATTTGACAATCTTGGAATTATAGCAAGGAGGTGCACCTTCTGAGGGCCATATTCATAGACACAATCATTTGTGATAGGCGATCAATGGAAGCTTTGAATTAAAGGAGGTTTGCTTTGTTGTTGTTCATTATTTATTGAATCTCTTTTATTCACCATTTCATTGAGTTTTGGGTATCTTGATATTTGATATTATTGATTATTCATTTGAATCCAATTTTCCCTTAACATTTTTGGTGCACACCGTGGGGCCTAGCCCAAATTTAACCCAAAAACTAAGTTTTTGTGTTTTAGAAAGCCGTACACAGGAGGAAATCACGCATTTGACACATCCTAACATGCATATACTGTCTGTCATAGTGCATTCATTCTTGCAATGCATATAGTCTTTGTTCTAACACATATACTGACTATTCCAGCGCATACATCATTTTAGCGCATACATACTCTGTTACGACATATTTACCCTCAGATACGGTGCATATATCAGATCAACACATATACACTATTTTCCTTTGCTTTTGACCTCTGTCTTAGCGCATATGTACTATGGCACTTCTATTCTCTGTTTCTATGCATTCAGTCTCTAAAGTGGCGCATCTATTTTAGGCATTGATTTTTAGGGTTTCCTTGAAGTTTCCACTAATGCTGACGTCTTTTTTTCAGGAACTCTCTTGATCTATTTTGCAGGCTAGGTACTGGTTTAGATTCATATAGTTGCACTTGTTAGCTCACACTTTGATTTCTAATGGGAAAGTAAAATGGATGCTCATGTAAATCTCACATAGTTTTAACTAGGAAAGTGGTAATTTGAATCATTTCTATCTTGCATATCATTGAATCATTGCTATATTGCTATCTTGTCAAAGTTAACAACTCATTGCTACGTGGATAAAATTGAACTCATCATTGCTATCTAGGTAAAACTAAACTATTGCTATCTCGACCATCACTTCAAAGTTAACAATTTGTGCTATCTGGGATAAAATTGAACTCATCATTGCTATCTTGGTAAAACTAGACCATTGCTATCTTGTTATCACTTCAAAGTTAACAAAATTATGTGCTTGCCCAAGTAGATATCTCATCTAGTTTTTCTCATTTTAACTAGGGGAAAAGAACCATTGTATTCTATGTTTTGGGAATGATACCAGGCCTATGCTCTCCCTTATATTGGGTGACCAAAATGCCATACATATCATTTTCGTATGTGTTTTTCCTTTAGAGGGGCATCCTCTTGGATACTGTTCATGCAAGTAGGAACGACCCTAAGTGGTAATAGGCTAGATGCCAAGCCCTTCCAAACCACTATAAATAAATTGTGTTTGGAGTGAAAGCTTCAAACAATGAGTGAAGTTCTATTATACCAATAGCCAACCTCCCCCAAAACCCTCCAAGGTACAACCCTTGCAGGTTGGAAGACTCCATAACAGAGAGTAGTGCGGCTGCATGTATAACCACTCGAACAGTTACCTTCATTAAACACCTTTGTTCTAGTGGCCAAAAACCCCTATAATCCATTTCAAGCCTAGGATTGTACTTGTTTTTCCTTTTAGTCCAAAAAAGAGTCAAAAAATCACAAACAAATAAAAAACCATAAAAATATTCTTTGTGTTTGCTGTGTCTTCATGTCATAAATTCAGAAAATTAGATCAAAAAGACCTTCTTGCAACCCAAGTACCAAAAAACATCAGAAAAATTCCAAAAAATTGTAAAAATACTGAGAAAAACCAAAGCGGTGCATCCATCCTCTATTGCTGTGCATTCATACTGACCTACGGCTCATCTGTACTAACTTGTAGCACTTTTATTACCTATTACAACACATTTAATTTTTACCAATGCGGTGCTTCTATGCTGACTTCCCACACATTTACCAGTTTCTAGAGCACATCTGTTCCAACGCATGTGTGACAATGAGCACTTGTACAATCTTTGAGAGAAATTTTTTGTCATTTCTGGGTACCCATTTCAGTCTAGTTCTAGGTTCTGAGATCAAATCTTACCTTGCAGCCTTTTTTCCATCCATTTTCGCATCAAAGTCTCTCTTTTGTTGGTCAGCCCATTCACCTTCTATCAAATCTTCCTAGTCCAAGGTCAAAGTATCTCATATCAGATCAGCATAGGCCCCTTTTTCGTATCACTTTGGATTCAAGTAACCCTAGTAGGTCATAGAACTTCACTAGTAGTCTTGGTGCACAACTAGTCCCTACACAGTAAGACAGGTAACGAGTACCCTTACTAGTGACTATTGTCTTGTATCAGTCATCTTACTTGGAATCATTGATCTAAAGAGTCCCTTGTCCAAATCTTGTCATAAGTATCCTATTCTCAATAGTCTCCATCGGCACCTTGCCAAAATCTCTAGTTTCATCCCACCTCATCCCACGTCACCTTGCATGGTTCTTACTAGATCTCAATACAAAAAGCAACTTGAAATGGCTGGATCATCCAACCACATCATCACTCCTCATGATAGTGATGAGGAAATCTCTCACTAAGAGTATGAAGGAACCCTCCAAGATTGGAAATTCCAACGTTTGCTAGAGAAAGTGCTCCATGACGACCCTCACAAGTATTTTTATCATCTTGCAAATATGGGAATTAAGCTCCTCGCTGATTTCGATCTAAGCACAATCCAAGAAAATGTGGAGGAAAATCATGAAAGAGGAAAGAAAGCCATAGACCCAAACATAGAGGATAATCATGAGAAAGGAAAGAAAGCCATAGACCTAAGCACTCCTATGGAAGAAATGAGGAAACAACTCAAGGGTCTAAAGCAACAAATGATGGATCTCAAGATGGGTACAAACACTAAAACCTACTCCTTGGAAGATATTGCACCGGACCCCTTTGATAAAATTTTGAACATGACACCTTTTCCCTTTCAATTCAAAGTTCCTAAGCTTGACAAATACAAAGGGAAAGGGGACCCTAGAGATCACATTAGGGAATTCAATGTAGCATGCATGGAAGTAGCTCATAATGAGACTTACTTAATGAGACTATTCCCTAGATCTCTAGGTAGTCAAGCCATGGAGTGGTTCTCACGGCTTCCACCGGGCATCAAAACTTTTGATGAGTTAGTCAACAAATTCATCACACACTTCTCTTACAGTATTGAACATGAGGTTTCCATGCTCGACCTATGCAATACCAAACAAAAGAGTGGTGAATCATTCGCCTCCTTCCTACAAAGGTGGAGACAACTAGCAAGTAAATGTTCATATGATATACCAGAGAAGTAATTAATGGAGATGTTTGTCCATAACCTCAACTCCGATCTTAGCTATCAAATACAAATTCAATGCCCGACCTCATTCTCGAAGGTCACTAAAATGGGATTGTTCATCGAAAAAGCTATGATCGCCAAGGGGCAAATCAAGTTATACAAGGACACACCTACCTCCAACTACATGACTGACAAATCAAAGTGTTGGACTAAAAACAAAAATTTCATCAATGATGGAGTAGTTGATGCCAAGGTGGCGGCTCCCAAACAATAGCTGATATTCACTCTCAAAGGGGAGGCAAGCAATGTTACACCCAATAAAACATTCTCTCAGGAGCCAAGACCATGGTTCAACTTGAATCCAAGGTGAAAGTTCACACCACTGGGTGAGTCCCAAGAATCCGCATTAAGGAAGCTATTGGACAACAATGAAATCTCTCTACCGCCAA
The DNA here is from genome assembly GCA_027924645.1 of Cunninghamia lanceolata. Lineage (NCBI taxonomy): Eukaryota > Viridiplantae > Streptophyta > Pinopsida > Cupressales > Cupressaceae > Cunninghamia > Cunninghamia lanceolata. The sequence continues at coordinate 8,334,718 of BSBN01000596.1, forward strand.
CAAGTAATTACGAACCTCAAATCAAACCTCACTATTGGAAAGACACCGACTATTGTGAGTATCATAGAGGAAGAGGACATACAACCAACAATTGTATCCATCTCAAACATGTTATTCAGGACATACTTGATCAAAATCAAGGAGGTGCTCATCAACATACTTTTAATGAGACACATGTGGCTTACAAAGATCCACTTCTCAATTATGACAAGCCATACAACAAAAACAACGGTAACAACAATAACAACAACTGCAACAGGTAAAATTAGAATAGTGGGAATAGTAATGCCAACTACGCAAGTGTGCTATTCGACTATACCATCAATTGTATATCAGAGCATGTCCCATAGATCAATGTGGTCACGCCCAACCAACAATTAGAGCCTAACCAAAATGATTGCAGTATCATTACCCAAAGTGGTAAAGTCACGTTGAATACCGTCCCTCCAAGGTCATCACCTTCTCAGTCCAACTTCCATCAGTATAGTGTCATAGACCAACTTCAGAAGACTCCGGCCCACATTTCTATCTTCGAGTTGTTGTGTCTATCTCCTTCCCACAAGGAGATTCTCAATAAAGCCTTAGTGGAAACCACTGTCCCCACTAACTTGGCCCCCGAGAAGTTTCAATCCATGGTAGGTAATTTGACCTCCTTAATGTTGCAAGTATGAGCCTAACCGGTGTTGTCATTGATGTCAACATACTCCTGTTGCATTGATGATAAGGATTGGATGAGCTGTGTGCTGAGGATATTGAGAAAATTAGTCCTAATCAGGAGCAGGGAAGAACAATGAAGATAGTGAGCTAAAGATCCTAAATAAGATGAAGATCAAAGGATGTGCTTCAAAGGGTTTGTAGATATGTATCTTAAGATAATCTAGTAAAGATTTCAGAGGTCCGCATGAAGATCTGAAGAAGTTATGACCACTTAAGTAAAACCGGTTCTGGCAGATGTTCAGAGGTAACAGAGTGATACAGATAGGTCCAGTGAGATCTAGAAATGCAATATCTTGTTCTACGGATTTGATGTAGTGTTTAGTAAGTCCATGTGAAGTGACAACTCAATTGGTTCGTGGTCTGGAGGTCCGCAAGCATCTACTCCAATATGACAGTGATGACAGACTATGTTCTTGAGGTTCCAGATGAAGGAGAGAATGATTTCAGTAGACAATAGTAGTGTGGATGTTCTTGGTGATTCAGACAAGCTTGTGGAGGTCTTTGGATTATATCCAATTCGTGTTGATGATCCACATTGAAGATTGAGCTCGTAATTAAAGATTTACTTCCAGATAATGATGTTCTTCTTAAGTCTGGCTGACCGGATGAGTTACACATCCTGCGGATGATCTGGAAGGTGTCCTGTGAAGAATGGCATGTTCCTAAAGAAAGATTAAAGTCTCAGATCTTTGTATCTGATAGTGTGTTGATCTGCATGAAGTCTTTTTGTAATAAGTCATGTTGTATTTATGTACTTGCTCTGTTATGTATGCTGACTTGGACGATAATTCCTAACTCGATGTCTTGTATAAATAAGGAGTTGTAAAGTCATTTCATAGTGTGTCTTGTGGAGATATGAGTGTGGTAGAGTGGAGCAGAGCGAAAGGCAAACCAGAAGTATTGAGCTTAAATGGAACTAACTCAAGCATGGTGAAGATGCTATTCTCCAGTTCAAGTATGTAACACTTATTATTTTGCAAACAGTGTGTCTCCTGTAGGCAGTGAGCCTCTTGTGAGCAGTGTGCTCGAGTAGTGAGCCCTAATTGGCATGTGCCATTTTGTTCTTTCTATTCTTCTAACAGAGAATACAATCTTGGGTTAATCACCCCGTGGTTTTTCCCTTAACTAGGTTTTCCACATCAAAATCTTGGTGTCTTGTGTGTTAATGTGTTTTAGCTCTTGACCTAATGCATTATTTTTCCATGATTGATTTATTATTATGCTGCTGAATTACAAAGTGGATTTAACTGTTTAATTGGAAGAAAGTTTTGGACAACTGATTCACCCCCCCTCTCAGTTGTCTGCCCAAAATCTAACACTCAAGTACCATATCATTTACCAAACAAGATGACCTCTTAGTGTCTCAACCCCATAACACCCCTTTGCATATCGTCACCTTCATCCATAAGTACCGCATCAAGAGGGTGCTCATTGATGGGGGAGCCCGTTTAAATATTTGTATGTTAAAGCTAGTCCTTACATTAGGGTTCTCTAAAAATGCAGTTGATCCAAGGAGGAAAATTACTATCAAATCCTATGATGAAGAGGAGAGAACTACCAAAGGAACAGTGGTGTTACCCATACAAGTGGGACTGATAATAAAAGATGTTGTGTGCCAAGTCCTAGATAGGGAGATCACCTATAATATCCTCCTAGGTAGACCATGGATTCATGCCATGAAAGTTGTTCCCTCTACTTATTACCAATGCATAAAATTCCCACATAATGGCAAGCAAGTCAACATCCAAGGCGACCCTGACCCCTTCCAGCATTGCAACTCTGTCCTTTTAAAACCCGATTACATCATACCAAACAATAGAGCATCTACATCCCCTACCCCACAGCATGATTCTACCTCTGAAGCTTCCTCATCAAAGCCCAAAGAGAAGAAAATTACCATCAAAGAAAAAGGAGTAGGGGAATACTCCATTGAGCACAACCTCAATCTAGCCAAGATACCTTTATCTCCTAGATCCTTTGGTCGACCCAAGCATTTTCCAAAGCCATCTGCTCCTCCTATCCCTCCCACAGCTCCCTTTGTAAAATGGGGGACCTTATCAAATGAAACAAAGGAAAGAGATATCCTACAATGGCTTTATACTGAAGAAGAAGAGAGCACACAACAGGAACCACCTAGGCTCCCAACAGAAATCTATGGGTGAGGTGAATCTATCCTACATAGAATTGGTTATGAAGGACAAGGCCCCATCGACCTAAGAAAAGAAGGAATTATAGAACCCATTCAACCTTCTTCATCCTCATTGGCTAGAAATACAAAAGGCCTAGGATATAAGGATGAGGGTAAAGCTAAAGAAAATGCTTGTCTAGTGCAAATGATCCATACACTTCAAGTGGATAGTGACACAAATTCTAATGAATATGAGTGGGATGAGCTGACAGAGCATTCCTATGATGACAAAGAGGTTGATAACATTCAAACTTATAGCCCCTACCATGAGGGACAAACGCTACCGCATAGGCCATTAGAGTGTGATTTGCCTATCACCGAAAATATGACTTTCGAGGAAGGTTTGAGTTCTATCACAATAAACAATTTGGAGGAAAGTACCATCCTGAACACTCCCCCTACCAATACTCCTAGCATATCCATTCAAACTATCAATGAATCAGATCTATCCTCTGACCCCCTCCCCCTTGTGCATCCCAAACTTATTGATTGGGATCTATGAGGAACCTCGCAACTAGATATGTTCCAAAATGATGATGCCTATATTGACTATATGAACTTAGGGACCACCTACCTAAAGGGGATCATAAAGCTAGTTTCGCTATTGAATTTAATACCATGGCTTATTTTGGAGAGGGTGCCAAGCCTTCCAGTTGCTAAAATATCAAAATAGAAACTAGATTTGACAGTGAAAATTGCTTCGTGGCAGTGTCAGATCCCAAAATAGTAAAAAGAAAGGACGCATCTGAAGGTGAAAACCCAACTGTGGCACTTGATGATGGAAGGTTTGACACTCTCCCCAATGACATGCACCTAGAGAAGTCTCAGATTGTTGTGGAACCCACAAAACCTATTAACATTGGAACATAAGAACAACCTAAGATCATTCACTTTGCTAAGTCTCTAACCCCACCAGAGAAGACTAAGTTTGTACCATTCTTCAAGAGAAAGCAAGTCAATTTTACTTGGTCATACATAGATATGTCGGGGTTAGATCCAGACCTGATTTTACACCATCTTCCATTAGATCCAGGAGTGAAACCAGTCAAACAGAAGATTAGAAAAATGCATCCACACATAACACTGCTTGTAAAAGAAGAACTCAAGAAACTACTAGATGTAGGGTTCATCAAAGCTATAGACTATCCAGAATGGGTCTCCAACATAGTACTAGTGTCCAAACCTGATGGTTGAGTCAGACTATGCAATGATTTTAGAGATCTAAACAAAGCTTGCCGCAAGGATGATTTTCCATTGCCAAATATAGATATCATAGTCGACTTAACAATAGGGCATACCATGTTATCTCTCATGGATGGCTTCTCAGGATATAATCAGATCAAGATAGCACTAGAAGACTAGCATAAGACAACTTTTACTTGTCCATGGGGCACTTTTTGCTAGAATGTCATGTCATTTGGGCTAAAGAATGCAGGAGCCACATATCAACGTGCTATGACCACTATATTTCATGATATGATGCATGTCACCATGGAAGATTATATAGATGATATTGTAGCAAAATCACTTACAAGAGAATCACACTTGGATGTGTTAGAGAAAGTCTTTCCAAGATTAGAACAATTCAAGGTCAGGTTGAACTCAAAGAAATGTGTGTTTGGAGTCACCTCAAGTAAACTTCTAGGTTTTATTGTTTCAGCAAATGGAATAGAGGTGGACCCCGCCAAAGTTAAGGCTATTATGGACATGCCACCACCCAAGACTCTTACTCAACTAAGATCTCTATAAGGCAAACTACAATCAATCCGTAGATTCATATCACAACTGGCAGACAAGTGTCAACCATTTAGTCACCTCCTGCATAAGAACATTCCATTCAAATGGGATGAGAAATGTGAAGAAGCATTCAACAAAATGAAAGAGTATCTTATTAATCCACCTATTCTCATGCCTCCTATCCAAGGGAAACCATTGATACTCTACATATTTGCTACACCTACAGCTCTTGGGGCTCTTCTAGCACAACAAGATTATGAAAATAAAGAAAGAGTCGTCTACTATATCAGTCGCACATTGGTGGGCTATGAGTTGCAATACTCTTAGATAGAAAGATCATGTCTTGTGGTAGTTTTTTCTTCCCAAAAATGCTGACATTATATGCTTGCACATCCAGTCAAACTTATTGCAAAAATAGATCCACTAAAGTACCTACTAAGCAAAGCAGCTCTAACAGGTCGCCTAGCCAAATGGGTAATGCTCCTAAGTGAATACGACATTGAGTATGTAGACAGAAAGGCTATCAAGGGACAAGTCATTGCTAATTAGTTAGTGGATGCACCATTACAGGACACCACGGCAATGCAATTTGAGTTTCCAGATGAATCCTTATTCAATATCTCAACACATTCTTGGAAACTTTACTTTGATGGGTCCTACACAAACCATGGATTGGGGGCAGGAATCTTGTTTGTAACTCCTCATGGCGACACCATACCGAAGTCTTACCATCTATTATTCCCATGCACCAACAACATAGCAGAATATGAAGCCCTAGTCATTAGTCTCAAAATGGCAACAAAGTAGAAAATCAAAGAGCTACATGTCTATGGTGATTCTCAACTAGTGATAAATCAGGTCAATGACGATTACCAAACCAAAGATGAGAAGCTTGTCCCATACAAGCAAATGGTCAAAGACTTTAAGGAATACTTTGTGATCATCTCTTTTGAGCAGATACCTCATATTGAGAACAAAGCAGCAGATGCCATGGCAACCATTGCCCCTCTTGTTGAAATACCAGAGAATGAGTCACAATACGAGTTCTTAGTGGAATCAATTCAACAACTAGCTTATGATCTTCCTGAGGCCCATTCCATATGCCTATTAGTTAGATCTGATTCACCTTGGTACAGTAAGGTTTACACTTACCTCAAGGACAACACACTCCCACCTGACTTATCTTCAAACCAATGACGAACCTTTATACGTCAAACCTCTCACTATACCATTATTGCCGACACCCTATATTGATGTGGTCTAGATGGTACTTTACTCTATTGTTAGAACGAGAAGAATCCCTAGCCACCTTACAAGAAGTACACAAAGGGATTTATGGAACACACTCTAATAGTCCTTCCTTAGCTAAGAAACTCATGCGTTTGGGTTATTATTAGCCAAACATGGAAATAGATTCATATTAGTTTGTGAAGAAGTACAAGCAGTGCCAAATACATGGGAATTTGATACATGCACCAGCTCAAGAGTTGAGACCTTTCATGACACCTTGGCCCTTTTGCCAATGGGGACTTGACCTTGTGGGAAAGATCCATCCACCCTCATCCAATGGCCACAAATTCATCATACCCATCACTAAGTACTTTACGAAGTGGATTGAAGCCGTTCCCCTCACCACCGTCACGGGTAAACAAATCTCCTCATTTATCCTAAATTACCTCATCTACAGATACGAAATTCCCTCATCCATTATCACGGATAATGGAAGACCCTTCAAAAACTAGGATGTCCAAGAACTCTATGACTGATTGAAAATCCAACACCATTTCTCCACATCTTATTACCCCCAAGGCAACGGTCAAGCTGAAGCATCCAACAAGACCATCTTAAAGCTCCTCAAGAAGATAGTCAATGATGCTAGCCGTGATTGGCACATCCAACTCAATCCCGCTCTATGGGCCTATAGAACTAGTATATGCACTCCCACAGGTGCTACCCCTTATGCCCTTATCTATGGATCAGAAGCTATCCTCCCCATAGAGGTCTAATTACCATCTCTCAGGGTGTCGTTAAAAGGTCTCATATCAGATGAAGAGTATAGAGTCTCCAGATTGCAAGAACTAGAGTTACTAGAGGAAAGGAGATAGAAAGCCTTTGACCATCTCAAAGCATATCAACAAATGATGTCATGAAGCTATAACCACAGAATGCACCCAAGAGTATTTAAGGTTGGAGATCTAGTACTTAAGGAGAATCCCCATAATCAATAGGATAGAGAAAAGAAAGGCAAGTTTGAACCCAACTGGCTTGGGCCTTATGTGACCGTAGCTACTTATGGATTGGGGGCATATCAGTTAGCAACATTAGAGGGTGAGTTGTTAGATGACCCAATCAATAGTATGCATCTTCCCCGGTTCTATACCTAGGAGAACCCCAATGTAAGGGGGCATAAAATATAAAAAAATAAAAAAATAAATAAAAATACAAAAAAAATCAAAAAAATACAAAAAAAATCAAAAAATTAGAAAAATACAAAAAATCATCCTTTGGTGAAAACTTGGAAAATAGGCACCTTGGATAGGTATCATGATGAAAACTTGGCAAACAGGTGTCATGTTTACTTTCTATCTTTCGTGCAAATAAAAGCAAGTGGTGAAAACATGGTAAACAGGCATTACTTATGATAAACCACTTCCTCCATCTTTGGGAAACCAATCACCTTGTGTCCATTCTTCCTCACATCCCATTCGACCCATATCTATTCCATAATAAAAACCTAACGATAACCTATCATGGCTTGATACTCTATCGCTTTGTTGCCTTGTCAACTAAGGTTTTATCCCATATCCTATCCATAGTGTCAGCCTAGCATAGTGTCTCTCGTCAGTATCCATGGTCTAGGTCCATGAACTACATTGCCTCTGCGTCATCATGTAGGCAAGGTCATATTTTTATGCATCCTTGAGGCTCCAATGTCCCATCCATCCCATGTCTAGCCCTTTTTATCTATCTGAGTCCACACCACTTTGTACCACCTAGGTCTTAGGTCCGCTAGGCTTTACCCTGAATTATGTTGCCTCTATGTCATCACGTAGGCAAGTCCATTTAGCAATGAGCCCCTGAGGCACTAGGTCAGTCCCTTAGGGTCTATCTCACCAATAAAGATTGTGGAATCTTCTTACCAGGCAAGCAAGCGCAAGCAAAGCCTACTTTCAAGAAGAAATCCTAATGCAAGACATTAACCTATCCAAAGCAAAGAAAACAAGCTCCTAAGGCCTTCTAAATGATTTTACCCAAATTATGGAAAGAAACAAACACATCTAAATGCAAAAATGTTTTGTGGATTGGAAACATGGTTAAAATACAGAGTCTTGATTTTTGCTATCATGCCTTTCTATGCTACTCGAGGATGCCAAAAGCTAGAGATGCTATGTGATGCAGAGCCATGGGCGGAAGCGTTTGAAAATGGATGCCAAACTATTCCCCCAACATACATTCTCCTTTGTATGTCAAAACATATATTTGTCTTTGTATGTACATTCACCGATGTACATGCATTCACTTTCCCTATCGCCATGACATACAACCTTTGGAAAAACTTTCAATTCATCCGCCGATGACTTTTCTCTTCTCAAAATGTACAACTTTGAATATGCAATCGATAACCTTTTGCTACTGGTTCTGTTTACCATTCCTACTAGTTATCACTTGTATCTCCACACAATGTATATGCGCGTTGTACATTTACCATATACAATCGCCAGATACAACTTAAACATACAAACAAAACCCTTTGACTGGTGCTGACCCACTTGTATTAACCGATGTACATTCACAATGTACAATCAAAACATACAATCCACCACATGCATCTGTGGGATACTCACAAACAAACAATTGCGGTATACATAGGAATTGAACCCGAAATACATTAGTGATATACACAGAGATTGTATATCAACACTTTCAACATACAAACCTGATGTACGATTATTGGATACACACAATCTAGTACTCGGATGCAAAAGTGATATACACATGAACTATCCCTGACAAACAAAAGCAATATATACAAGAAATGTATATTTGATTTAAATATGCATTTGACCAAACTTTGACTCCATTTGTATGCCAACGACCTTGCACATTTCCGATGTATGTTCCTCACATACAACAGCGATAGACAAAAACAATATATGCAGGGACATGCGATAGTGATATACTCACAACTTGTATATCTCGTATACAATTACTATATATATCCCAAATGCATCTTTAATGAAAACCCACAAATCTTTGCTGGTTGAACACAGCAAAACCTGCAATTTCTCCAATCTATTTCTTCAAAAAACTAACATAGATCTCAAGCTCTCAACACCTAGCACATGAGGATGCTAGGGTAAGTTAGTGCGTGCTGCAAATCGATCCCATAGACATGAAAAGAACAAACGGACAAACAAAATGAAAACCTAAACTAATGTACATGACCATTCCACCAATTACAAAGTAATTAACCGATGGAATGGATTAAAAATCCATCACGACTACAAAATCAAAAAATTAGTTTACATAATGGAATCAAACACTACCGAATCTTCTTTATTATGCCTTCAAAGATGAATACAACTGAATAATTCCAATGCACAATCTCTTCTCTGATCTCTCTAGCCCTCTCAAATCGATCTAAGACAGGATATTTAACTACTCATAGTCAGTAGTACTGACAAGATTCCCAGTGGCTGGGAGACAATTCCAGGCGGCTGGGAGATCATAACTAAATAAAAAACTCAACAACCTTGTAAATGCACTCGACAGGTGTCCCTTGGGACTTACAAATAGAAAACAACTGAAGTCAAACTACAAAGATAATTGGTCAAACAGACCTTATTACATTAAAAGCATAAAACATAACAACCTAGCTAGACTTTTAGGCTTGTTTAAGGAGTGCCCTTGCACCATACTCCCTGAGAGAAGAAAACTCAAGTCCTCTTGAGATGAGAGTTTGTAGGTCTGCACCATGTTTGTTGATCTATTCTACAGTCATCCAAACTACCTCTATGTCAGGTTTTCCTTGCCAAGCTACCAAGTATTCCATATATTCTTTGTTCCTTGTTTTCATTGCCACTCTAGAGTCAAAAATCTTCTACAATTGTGGTGGATCATGTTTAGGGATATCATCATCTGGTATACTTTGTAAGGGTTCTTGGTCTATATCTAGAGTATGCTTGTATGGAGTTAAATCAGATACATTGAAGATAGGAGATAAGCCAAGGTCAGAAGGAAGTTGGATTTCATAAGCATTCTGTCCACATTTTTTCAAAATCTAACAGGGTCCAATCTTCCTCTGCATGAGTTTGGTATATTTTCCTTTTGGAAGTCTTTCCTTCTTCAAATTAACCCACACCAAATCTCCAACATCAAACTGTACATCTCTCTTCTTCTTGTCAGCATATTCTTTATAGTTCAATGTAGTGTGCTAGAGTTGAGTCTTGACTTGATCATGCACCTCTTTGAATGCTGCTACAAAAGCTTCTCCATGTGCACTAATAGACGCTTCTATAGGTAAATCTCTTAACTCCAAAATACCTCTTGGATGAATACCATATACCACCTGGAAAGGTGATTTCCCTGTACTTCTATTGATAGTGTCATTATAGGAAAATTTGGCCTGTGATAGGATGTTATCCCACTTCTCTCCATGCTGCCTTGTCAAACATCTAAGCAGATTTCCCAATGACCGATTGACCACTTTAGTCTGTCCATCTGTTTGAGGATGATAAGATGATGACAAGGACAAATTGGTACCAAGCTTCTTCCAAAGAGTCCTCCAAAAATGGCCAATAAATTTCACATCGAGCTATTTGACACTATTCTCAGTGGCAATCCATGAATCCTCACTATCTCCTTAAAAAACAGGTCTGCAACATATGAAGCATCACAAGTAGTTTTGCATGGCAATAAATGTGCCATTTTACTAAATCTGTCTACTACCACAAAAACACTGTCATATCCCTTCCTTGTTCTAGGTAAACCTAACACAAAATCCATACTTATGCTCTCCCATGGCCTAGAAGGAATGGGCAATGGCTGATATAAACCTGCATTAGTGGATCTTCCTTTTGCCTTTTGGCAGATCACACATGCCTCCACAAATTTTTGGACATCTGACTATAGCTTTGGCCAAAAGTAATGCCTCTTCACAAGATCCAAAGTCTTATCTAGACCAAAATGTCATGCCATGGCTCCACAATGCTTCTCCTTAATGATGTTCAGCCTCATAGAACATCATGGGATACACAACTGTCCTCCTTTGAACAGTAATCCATCTTGTATCAGAAATTTAGAATACTCAACATGATATTTATCTCCAAAAGAAGTACACACATTGTAGATCTCTCCAAAGTCTTCATCAGTATCATACATAGTCTTTAAGGAATCAATACCAACACTTTCTAACTGAATCTAATTTAGGGTGAGAGCCCTCCTGTTCAAAGCATTTGCTACCTTATTCTTGACCCCTTTCTTGTGCTTGAGTGTGAAGGTGAAAGCTTGCAAAGTTTTCACCCATTTCATGTGTCTATGGTTTAGCTTCTCTTGACTGTTTATGAAACTAAGGGCCTGATTATCTGTAAACACTATGAATTCCTTTGGCATCAAGTAATGCCTCCACTTCTTGAGTAACTGGACTAGAGCATACATCTCTAAATCATAGGATGAATATCTTTTCTTAGCATCATTTAATTTCTCACTCAAAAATGCAATAGGCCTCCCTTCTTGACTGAGTACTACTCCAATTGCCATGTGACTTGCATCACATTCTACCTAAAAATTTTTATTGAAATCAAGGAGTGCAAGGATTGGCTGTTGTCCTACCTTCTTCTTCAATGTCTCAAATGAATCATCAGCCTCCTTTGTCCAAGTAAATCTGCACTTCTGTCCTCCTTTTATGGTGTCAAGAATGGGTGCACAGACATGACTAAACCCTCTTATAAACTTCCTATTGAAGGTTGCTAATGTATGGAAACTTCTGACATCATTCATGGTTCTGGGAGTTGGCCAAGACAATATTTGTAGTTTGCCATGTGAGATGACAAAACCCAAGTAGATGATCTCCTACATGAACAAACACTTCTCCAAGTTTATCATTAGTTGTTCTTCATGTAACCTTTTGAGAACTAGGTCTACATGTTTGAGGTGGTCTTCCCTTGTATTACTGAAAATCAGAATGTCATCTAGATATACTATGACAAATTTACCTATAAATTCTCTCAAGACCTCATTCATCAACCTCATAAATGTACTAGGAGCATTGGATAAACTAAAAGGCATGACCTTCCACTCATACAACCCTTCATTGGTTTTAAATGTTGTTTTCCATTCATCCCCTGGCCTAATCCTGATCTGATGATAACCACTTTTCAAATCTATTTTTGTGAAATATTTGGCATCTCCTAAACAATCAAGCAAATCCTCTATCCTAGGTATGGGGAACCTATACCTGATTGTGATCTTGTTAATAGCCCTTAAATCAGTGCAAAGCCTCCAAGTGCCTTCTTTCTTTGGTGCTAGTACAACTGGTACTACACATGGACTTAAACTCTTGCCAATTAGGCCTATGTCCAACAATTCCTCAATCTGTCTTGCTACCTCTACATTCTGTTCTAGGGTAAGCTTGTATGCTACTTTGTTTGGAAGTGTAGATCCTAGGATTAGATCTATGCAGTGATTGATGTCCCTTATAGGTGGTAGGTACCTTGGCATCCCATCAGAGATGATACCTTTGTATTTGTCCAATAGTTCTTGGACAGCAGGGTCTATGAACCTTTGCTTCTTCTCTCCGTTGACTTTTTACTGTTGCTCCTTGTTCACCTTTAGGCATGGAATTAGAGCATATGCAACTGCTCCTTCTATTTCTGTCATGAATTGTTTGCCTTCTACCAGCGTTACCTTGACTTCTTTCCTTTGGATTCTACCTCCTTCTCCATCAATGGTAGTAATTCTATCACCTTACCATCCTTGGTGATTAAATGAGTGTTTCTAACTCCATCATGTTGTGCTCTCAAATCATATTGCCATGGTCTTCCAAATAGGAGATGGCAAGCATCCATCTGAGCTATGTCAAACAATAATTTATCCTTGTATGGTCCAATTTGAAACTCTACCCAAGCCTATTCTTCCACAATTGTTTGCTGACCTTGAGTGAGCCATGAGACCTTATATGGGTAGGGATGTGCTAGTGTCCTAAGCTTAAGCTTTTCTATCATTTCAATAGACACAAAATTTTCAGTAGATCCAGAGTCAATCAAAACTTTACATACTTTTCCTCCTGCCTTGCAAGTAGTTTTGAAAAGAGACTTTCTTTGTGGGGGTTCTCTATCAGGCACCTTCATGGTGGTCATTGCTCTCCTAATCACCAAAGATTCTCCTTTTTTAGGATACCCATAACCATCAAGAGCATTCACACTTTGATAAGTGTTTGAGCTTGTCATACTTTGACAATCAAATTCTTGGATCAGATTTGTCCTCCTTTCTCCCATTGAACTTCTTGCTTTTTCTGGACATCTACTGGCATTGTGGCCTTCTTGATTGCAATTGTAACATCTAATAGGACCTCTACCTTGAGATCTCCCTCTAAATAGTGGTCTTCTGCCCCTAAAGTTTCCTTTTTGATCATAACTCCCCTCTTGAGTTTGACTGTTGTCTCCTTTGCTTCTCTCTTGATTGGATTCACCTTGGTGTCCAAATCCATTTCCTCTGCCTCTGAATGGACTTCTTCCCCCTCTTTGCTATCTTCATCTTCCTCTATTGTTCTGCTCTTGTCTTCTCTTTAGTTTCTCTTCCACCTTGAGTGCTAATTGGTAGCACTTCTGAACTGTATCTGGATTATGCAGATTTAGGTCTTCTTGGATGGAAAATCTCAACCCATTGAGATACCTTGCTACTTTCTCTTCCTCATTCTCCTTTACCTTTGTCTTGAGACATAGTTTCATGAACTCTTCCGTGTATGCACTGACATCTAACTCCTTCTGCTTCAGATTTTGTCTCCTCTTATGTAATTGGATGTAATCCAATGGAACATAGGCTTCCTTCACTAAAGCCATCATCTTCTTCCACGTAGCAACTCTGTTCTTTCCTTCTTTCACCCTGTCATCTTGGATGAAATTCCACCAGGTTAGTGCAGCCCCTTTCATTTTGGACTGAGCCGTCTTCACTCTTTGGTGATCTGGTATTTCCTCTATTTCAAAGAAATTATTCAAGGAGTCTATCCACTCCATCACTGAATCAGGTTCCATTTTTCCTGCAAATGCTGGCAGGTCTATTTTCATATCCATGGTCCTTCACTCCATGGATTTGAGGGCGTTGAGTAAGGGTCTTTGGTCTGCAGGAACGTCTATCTCTTCTTGCCTAGGGATCTCCTCTTCATCCCTATCTTCTCGTTCACCAGAATATTCTTTTCCCTTTCCTACTTTGTCCCTCAACTTCTCCAACTCATCTTTCAATTCCTAATTCTGAGTTCTAACCACTTTTCTCTCTACCAATTGCATCTTTACTAAGACCGCCAACTTAGCATTGGTCATCCTTGCTGGGTACTCTTCTGACCCTTCTCCTTCTGACATTTTGTTGTCTTCTCCTTCCCAAAAGTTACAACCTTCGCTCTGATACCACTATGATGTAGAGCCACAGGCGGAAGTGTTTGAAAATGGGTGCCAAACTATTCCCCCAACATACATTCTCCTTTGCATGTCAAAACATACATTTGTCTTTGTATGTACATTCGCCGATGTACATGCATTCACTTTCCCTATCACCATGACATACAACCTTCGGCAAAACTTTCAATTCATCCGCCGACGACTTTTTTCTTCTCAAAGTGTACAACTATGAATATGCAATCAATAACCTTTTGTTGTCGGTTTTGCTTACCATTCCTACCATTTATCACTTGTATCTCTACACAATGTATATGCGCATTGTACATTTACCATATACAATCACCAGATACAACTTAAACATACAAACAAAACCCTTTAACTGGCGCTGACCCACTTGTATCAACCCATGTACATTCACAATGTACAATCAAAACATACAATCTGCCACATTCATCTGCGGGATACTCACAAACAAACAATTGTGGTATACACAAGAATTAAACCTGATATACATTAGTGATATATGCAAATATTGTATATCAACACTTTCAACATACAAACCTGATGTGCAATTGTTAGATACACACAATCTAGTACTCGGATAGAAAAGTGATGTACACATGAACTGTCCTTGACAAACAAAAGCGATATATATAGGAAATGTATATTCAATTTAAATATACGTTTGACCAAACTTTGACTCCATTTGTATGCCGACAACCTTGTACATTTTTGATGTATGTTCCTCACATACAATAGCGATAGACAAAAGCAATATATGCAGGGAAATGTGATAGCGATATACTCACAACTTGTATATCCCGCATACAATTACTATATATATCCCAAATGCATCTTTAATGAAAACCCACGAATCTTCGCTGGTTGAACATAGCAAAACCTATAATTTCTCCAATCTATTTCTTTGACAAACTAACATAGATCTCAAGCTCTCAACACCTAGCACATGAGGATGCTAGGGTAAGTCAGTGCATGCTGCAAATCGATCCCATAGACATGAAAAGAATAAACAGACAAATAGAATGAAAACCTAAACTAATGTACATGACCATTCCACCGATTACAAAGTAATTAACCGGTGGAATGGATTAAAAATCCATCATGACTGCAAAATCAAAAAATCAGGTTACATAATGGAATCAAACACTACCGGATCTTCTTTATTATGCCTTCAAAGATGAATACAACTGAATAATTCCAATGCACAATCTCTACTCTGATCTCTCTAGCCCTCTCAAATTGATCTGAGCTAGGATATTTAACTACTCACAGTCAATAGTACTGACAAGATTCCAGGTAGCTGGGAGATCATAACTAACTAACAAACTCAACAACCTTGTAAATGCACTTGACAGGTGTCCCTTGGGACTTACAAACAGAAGACAACCGAAGTCAAACTACAAAGATAATTGGTCAAACAGACCTTATTACATTAAAAGCATAAAACATAACAACCTAGTGAGACTTTTAGGCTTGTTTAAGGAGTGCCCCTGCACCACTATGATGGGGGCATGATTATTTTCTCTGTTTGTTGTTTGTGGATTAAACTTTAGTAATGTGTAACCTGGTCTAAAGACATGATCAGCAAAAGATCATCAAGGACATCAAAGGTCTAACATGAATGGGGGCAATCCTTGACTATTGATACATAAGAAATACTTAGGTCATCTCGGTTCAATTATACCCCAATGCTTGTATTAACTTGCTAAATCAAAATCCATGTAAGCAATACTCAAGTCAGCTCGGTTCAATTATACCTAGATGCTTGTATTAACTTACAACATTCAAAAAAAGTACCAAAAAAAAATTGCCCAATGATTAAATAAGTACTTCAAAATACTTGCACCATCAAGATGTCAAAATCAAAGCATCCATCATGCATCCATTATACATCCATAAATCCGTATCCCATGCAATAAAAGATGCAAAAAATGTAGAGTAACCATACAAAGTCAAAGCTTGTGAGTCTTTCTATCGAGTCATTCATTCAATCAATCTTCTATCTATCATCCTATCATATCTGTGTCGATAGAGTACATTTGGACATCACAAAAACATAGCATATAGGTACATATCATATCATATGAGATAGTCATTTACATGATTAAATCAGTTGCATACATAGTAATTGCATCAGGTCATCCATATACAATCATCACATAGTGTCAAAGCAGAAAAAAATCAAAAACATAGATAAGTGCATCACATAAATTGCATAATCATATAGATACCATTTGCACTCACACACATTAGAGACATATCAACTAAAACATCCAAATCTGCATTAGGTCATATAGCATCACATAGCTTCACATGAAAATCTACATTAGATAAACATCGCATAGCATCAAGTAAACATCTAAGTCTGCATTAGATAAACACATGCATCACATCATACAATAGAAATGCATCCATAACATAGAATGAACAAACTGCATATAAAGAGCATCAAATAGCTGCATCATCATATAAATATCATTAAAATGTGTCCAAATGTACAAAATTAAGTGGTCCATCTCTGAGTCAATGTCATATACAATAAATACATCCCAAGGATGGTGATACATGTCTCAAAATACAAAAAAAAGTGGTACATAAGCATATCTGGCTATCTAAGGCATCAAAAAGTGTGCATAGGATCCAAAATCTGCAAGTCTCTGCTATCCCTGCTACTGTGGACCGTTGCTCCTAGAAGTGTCTCCTCCTCCTCCTCCGCTGGCCCCAGACTGATGTGGGCCCATCACGGAAGCTCCTGACCTCGATCCACCTACTCTTTGGGAAGCCATGAACTGGCTCCTATAGCTCAGAGCCCTCTGACTAATCAGCATGACACCATGGTATAAACCCCAATAATATTGTGTCTGAGCCTGTGCTCTGGCAAGCTCACCCTACACCTGCACTAATTGGTCCTGTGCCTATGCTAGCTGTGTATGTGCCTGATACACCTGTCTAACCAAAAAGTTTCTCTTTGCATCTGTCCCCAGGGCTGCCACTACAATATCCCGCTCTACTCGGATAACTCGTATCTATGCTTCTACCATATCTCTCTCTTGGGTGAGCCCCGTGATAACCTCTATGTTTGTCTCTCACCGGGCATTAGTAGTCCTGAGCTATGCCCGTAGCTACCTAATCTATCCTCTCAGCATAGCTATAGCCCTCTCCTGGACGTCTACCTGTGCTGGACCCTGCTGTGCCTATGCCTGTCCCTGCCCCTATGGCTAGGGTCCCTACTACTGGGCCACCTGCTGAGGTGGTGACATCTGTACCTATGAAGCGAACTAGATGACCTATGGTGGCACTGCCTACTGAGCGTGGGAAGGTCCCTCCCTAGCTCTCCACCTCTGTCTAGGCCTGCCTCCATCATCTCCACCACCTCCTCCTCCTCCATCATCTCCACCATCTCTACTACCTCCCCATCCACCTCTCCTCCTCCTTCTCTCCCTCCAGCCAACTTGGCCCTCATCATCTGAATCCACCTCATCTATACGAGGCACCAGCTCCCCAGGCCCCAAGTATCTTAGAAATGGGTGGGAAGTGAACCAATCCTCATAATCCTAGGTCATCCCAACGTCTATAATCCCCCTCCTCATATCCCAAGCGACGTAAGGTGTCTGTCAAGACTCTGCCAGTGCCTCCTCGTAGGACACCATCAGCCCCCATCTGTACCTCTCAGCATGAGTCCTCGCAAATCAGGCCTACCCCTGTGGCATACCCTGCCTCCTCCCAAACTGTCTTTGTACTTAGCTAACAATCTACCTCTCCAAGATAAACCGTGTCCATCCTATCAGCCACCACATCTGATAGCAGTAGGATAGCTCATCTGCCTCGTCCTCCCATGGCTCGCAATCTAGATATGGTTGCCAGACAACCACATCTACTCCATCCAAAGCATGCTACCAATACTCAAGCTTCCCCAGCCTATGTTGGGAAATCACTCCTGCATAGCCATAGCTATATGGCTCTCCTCTCTGCCTGTCAAAACCACATATCAGTCTGGTGATTGCTATGTGCTCCCATAGCTGAAACTGTAGCAAAGACATGCCTATAGATAGGCTTGCACCCCTGTAATATACCACTTGATGCATGTCATAGTATAGGTGCGCTAGTACACAGACACCCCAAGCATATCAGGTGCCCTCTGTCACCATCCTCTCCATGATCTGACCCCATCCAATGGGGAACCCATGTGATCTCCTATCGGGGCATACAATGCCTCCGATTAGTCCTGCTACTATACCTGGGAAGTAGTCATAATAGTCATGAATATCCTACCAAGAGATGACCTGTTCGACCAGCTTGGGGTCATCAAATACACGCCTGCACTCTGCAAGTCCTGTGTCGCTCTATGGATCATACTCCACAAGATCACCTTGAATAGGCAAATGGAGAATCTTGTACATGTCCTCCAAAGTAATGGTCATCTCGCTAGTAGGGAAGTGGAAGGTCCCATCCTCACTGTGGAACCTCTCCACTACTGCAGTCAGCAACCCGTAGTTCACCCGAACCTCAGGCATGAAGGAAATGTAGTCAAGTCCCATCGTGTCGAGCACCTCTCTATCCATCTCAGTCAACATGCATCTCTGCAACATAGGCATGGGAAACTACTCCCTTGACTAAAGCGTATCTCGTATATCCTCCTGCAAGCACACAAAGCAAGGCGTCAACCTAAAGCGGCAAGTACCATACTCAACATATCTATAGAAACATATCAACTAACTTAGCATTTCAAATTCATCAAAATAGCACACTACATCTCCTGACTAGATTCTTGCAATCTCAGAGATAGCTTATCGATTGACATGTTAAACAGGATGCCAATTGATTCAATTTTGTTAAGTTAACTGCTTATCTATATCATATGCACCATAACAGGTGGTACATGCACCATTTCCTAGCAAATGAGCCATTTCCTAACATATGTGCCACTTCTAACAAGTGCGTTGCAAGAATCCATGCATGCACCGTCCTATACAGTAAATACGCTATCCAGTTAAAAGCACCGCTACATACCGTAAATACGCTACAAATTTATGCATGCGCCGCCTAAATTCATGCATGCACTACTTGAGTGTATGCACCGTTTTATATCCTACATGTGCTACAGAACTGGGTATGCGCAGTTTCGCGTGGCATATGCACCACACTGTGTTCCAACGCATTTGTCTACCTAGTTTTTCTCCTAGAATTTATGGCTATCAAAATCAACCCTAGGGGAAATTTTTTGAGATACATACTGGGGGTCCTGCCTCTACTGGCCGATTGAATCGACAGATGTACTCAAAGTGATGCTCTTCACATGGAATGTCCATCCTCGTGCTGACTGCTCTATGCTCTATGCTCTCCTAAGTTCTCAGAAGCAAATCAAACTAAAGACAAGTGTGCAAATGAATTGTCTTGTGGACCCAACTCCTATATATAGCATGCAAACCCTAATCTAGCTATGTGGTGACTACGACTACTTCCCACACCTGTTTCTTCCTATTTTCTTCCCGTTTCTTAGAAACGCATCCTATTTTCTTCAAACCTAACCTAGTTTCCCTTCATCTTCGTGAGATTGTCCATCTCACATCTTTCTACCTTCTTCTCATCCAATCTCCCAAGGGGGCATCCTATCGTCATAACCTGTACTAGGGGCAAACTGGGGCATGTATCATTATCAGTCTATCTATTCTTTGAAGCAACGTCGTAAACTGCATTGCATCAAAGAGGGGCAAAAAATGTATATGCCTAAAAATGACATGACTCTGCCTAAATAAATATTATTAATATTTATTCCCTTCTAATTCTTCTATCAATAAATAAATAAATCAATTTATTTATTTGATTCACATTCCTCTAAGTTAATTAAATATCAAAATGTTTAATTACCTCTTCTAAAATCAAAATTAAATAAAATCCTTTATTTAATTAAATTCTTCCAAACAATTAAATAATTCTTAATTATTTAATTAAATCAAAATCATTCTTCCAAATTTGAATAAATCAAATCAAATTTATTTAAATCCTCTCAACCTCTAAAAATAAAATACAACCAAATATTTTATTTATTCTTCCAAATCATGCACAACAATTAAATAAATTTATTTATTTAATTTGCTTTCTTATCTTCTAATTCTTCAAATATCTTCCAAATCTTCTAAAAATAAGTCTTATTCTTCATGAACACAAAATTAAATAATTTATTATTTAATTTCTCTCAAATCATGCAAAAGTAAATCTTAAGTTGAGTTATCTATTCAATCAACCTTGTTTTTATCAATATCTCTTAAATTAGAAAAAAACTTTCTAATTTATGAAAAGCATGTCTTATCTTTAGAAAAGAAAGTAGTTAACTCAGGTAAAACAGCTTTTCTGTGACACTTGTCTTCTTCCTATTCGTGCACATTCCTCAACCATTTTATACCATTGATCTTCTCATTCTTTCTATATCGTTGATCTTCTCTTTCTCAAGTCTATAAATTGAACCCTATTCTTCCATTTCATTCATCCAAGCTTTAAGTAAGCTTACTCTGTAGGAATCACAGCGCACCTTTGGCACCAATTCCTTCATTGCTTGTGATCACACTTGTTACTATGCACTACTATCATTGTTGTGAAGCTCATCTTCATGGCAAAACTATCATAGCCATTCCCATTTGACAATCTTGGAATCATAGCAAGGAGGTGCACCTTCTGAGGTCCATATTCATAGACAAGATCATTTGTGATAGGCGATCAATGGAAGCTTCAAATTAAAGGAGGTTTGCTTTGTTGTTGATCATTGTTTATTGAATCTCTTTTATTCACCATTTCATTGAGTTTTGGGTATCTTGATATTTGATATTATTGATTGTTCATTTGAATCCAATTTTCCCTTAACACATAAAATATTAAAATAAAAATACATATGCCACCCGCCAAAACACCCAATGGCTCAAAAGACCCACCAACCAGACACCATAGTAAATGCCCACCTACTGCCCTAATGGAATACAACTCACACCCCATTACCCCAAATTCTATAAAACCCTAGAGACTCCACCCAATTCCTCACAAAAGCAATCAAATTTTGTGAAGATCCCAATGACTAAGTAAAGAATCCCTCAAAACAAAAGCTCTCCTCTGCATCCCCCTACACAACAATGGCTACTCCCACAGTTGTTCACATATACGAGAAGCCCAGACCAGTGTTCAAAAGGGTTCCATTCAAGGCAATGGTTACCAACAAGAAGGGGGCATTCTCATTAGTGTCGCATACTGTAGTTTACCTAGAGGATGTGAGGAAATATATTCATGAACCCATTGTAGAACTCAATCACACTAAGCTAGATGATCTCCACAAATAGCTACTAGAGAATGATAACAGGACATACAAGTTAGAGTATATAGAGATTGGTCGGAAGAGCTTAGATGTGTGGAAAGACTACATAGACTTCTACAATGAAGACGAATGGGTTCAAATCATGTTGATCTAGATCCATGATGACTTTATATATCTAGACAAACCACACAAAATTACCAAGGAAGCTATCCACGTCGTAACAGGGCTAAGGATGGTAGGAGGAATTCCAGCCAAAAGGGCCATCAAAAATAGTGAAGTGGAAAAATTGACCAGGGATTCCTTTGATGGCAAGAGTCTAAGCCTAAGGACAATGACAAATGCTATAGTATAGTATGCTGCAATGGGCATAGCCTAGTAGATCTACTATGCCAATTGGGAGGACTCCACCACTACCACCGCTATCCACATGGCCTATCAAATGGTGGTTGAAGGTAAGGAATTTGAATTGTGTGATGTGTTGTGGGAGAAAATGTTGGAGAACCTACACAAAATTAAGTCCTCTAGATATGACTTCTCGTATGGCATATTGCTCATCTGTTTAAAATTTTACTTTTCAAATGAATTACCCAATTTCAAGGGTAAGGTCTAGAACCTCCACCAGACCATCACAACCCAAATCAAATATCATACCCGGCAATACAAAACCTTTCCAGAGCGGTAAGATGCATACTGGGGGTCTTTCAAGACCCTTCAAGAGAAAATTCAAGAAAGGGATTGGGTCCCCTACCTCTCATCAACTAAATATTAAAATACAATAACATTTTTGGTGGACAAAGATTCCACATACATGGAGGCAGTTGAACCTTGCATGGTATGGGTTCTGGAACTACCATATGAAGTGACCACAGCAAAAATTGATGCATACACAACCACCCTACTCTGGAGCCCCAAGGATCCTAATGCAGAGAGATTCAGTACATACCAAGAGGTAATGGACCAGAAGATGGAGCAAGAAATATAGGAGGATATAGAAAAGAAGAAGAACAAAGCCCAAAAGCAAGGAAGTAAATCAAAGTAAGGGACAAAACTAGCAATGACTAGTCTAGAAAATTTAGAACCTTCTAGCATGAGGGCCACAAGGTCACAAACCCCTATAGTAGGAACTTCAGAGGGGGCCACCACATCAACACCAGTAGTTGCTCAACTGAGGAGACCACCACTAGCTACAAAAAGAACCCAGTAGTTGAGAAAAAGGTGAAGGCTCAAAAGCCAAAGGGAGATACAAAAGAAGTATAGACTAAAAAGATCTCAAGGAATAAGAAGAGGTTGAGCAACCTCTAAAGAAAAAGAAGAAAACACAAAAGACTCTGGACACACCTCCATCCCAATGAAAGGGAGCAGAAAAGGAGAAAACACCGAAACCACAATCTCTAGAACTCTTAAGTGGACCTATTGATGTACTAGCTACATTTAATGCAATTTTCCACCATGGGATGCTACTATAGATCCTTCAAACCTATAAGGACTATGACAAAGATAGCAAGGATAAAATAATTCAAAGTCTAGTCCGGTATGTAAATTATTTAAATAAAGGGCTAGAGGAAACAACTAAGGAGTTTCTAGAGGATATAGTAGGGGTAATAGGGGCAAGAACAACCAAAGCTTTGGCTTGTGATGAGGAAATAAAGGAGCAAGCTATATCAACAGTAAACCCTAACATCATAGAGGAGTAAAAATAATCCTTGGTGTAAGCACATGCTAAAGAGCTCTGGACAAAACAACGAGCGGATAAATTATTGACAAATGATCCAGAAGATATAGAGGCTCTCCAGAAGGAAATGGAAGAAACAACCTAGAAGATTTATCAAGAAATAACTAAGAATCTGGAGAACCCAACAGGGCCAAAGCTAGACAATGTTGACCCCAGAAAAATTGGTAAGACATCAGAGGAACAAAATGAGATACCAGAAAATAATTCAAGGGGCTCTGGGGAGAACACAATAGAGAAAATAGATTATTTCAGAGAAGTATCCACTCCCTTGGATACAATCTCGGCAATCAAAAACTTTTGGGCCCAGCAACAACAAATTCAACCAACACCAATACCAAAGTTGATCCAAGTCCCATTAGAGGACTCACAGGTGCATTTGTCTAATATGTCACCAATTTAGAAACTACAATTAGGGGATTATTTTCATGCCACCACCAGAGAGGAGCTCCCTCAAGAGCACATCCAATAGACAAAACAACTATAGCAGGTAATTGACACACTCCAAAAGGTAATCCCCCATTTTACCAGGGACCAGTCCCTCTCGATACTATAGTAGCCACAACAATTGGTCACCAGTTTGCAAACAGAGATTACATCCCAAAAGGAGAAGATAAGGAAAGAAGCCCAGGATGAGATGATAAAACAAAGTACTCAACAGTCTGTCAAGAAATGTGTTATGACACAAACTTAGCTAGAGCAACAAATTAAGAAAATGGAAGACAACATCCAAGCTGCCAATATACTTTACCATTTTTGTCTACAATAGTCCAACACAACAAAGAGCCTCTGGATTAAGATAATGCAAACAAAGTATCAAATAGTATAAATAAGCTATAATACCCTAGCGGATCCAATAGGAACAACAAGAGATAATATTGAACAGCTCCACACCCAGCTGCAAAAACTCCATACTCAAAGAGAGCTGGTCAAGGAACAAGTCCAACAACTCTAGGAGGCAATAGATAGTGAATTAAGGTTCCTCCATCTTATTTTAAAAGAAGAAAAGAAAACAAAAAATAACATCAACATCCCCACCAATCTATAGGAGGTTGAGCTTACATTATCATAAATCCAAGCTCATATAAGTACACCTCCATCCACTGGCAAATTGGGCTGCCACATTGGTGAAACTCAAGGTAGAACATCAAAACATACTACCAAATTGAGCTACATTTCTTGAGGAAAAGACATCATTTTAAAAGGGGGGATGATGTTAGTAGGTCAAGAACTGAAACAGGGTATACTAGAGAATACCAAAAGATAGGTTTTGAATCAAAAGAAGACCACGGTACTGGAGGAGACATGAGGAGCTAAACAAGGGACATTTCACTTTAGAGAAACATATATATATATATATATATATATATATGCCTTATGCAATAGATAAAAGAGTAAGAGAGAATATAAGAAAGGAAGGATAATAGTATATTGTATTATGGATCAATACCAGAGTAGAGACTAGACTTGCCCACTTGTATCTATTATGACCTGTTATATATATAAAAGGAGTTATAAGGGAAATTATGTGCAATGAATGAATGATTATATTCTTTTGTTAATGGGTCATGATATTCCATGTATGCTTTATGGATTCTTATTGAATAGGCTTACTTCTATTATTGTGTCCTCCAAGGTATAAATAGATTACACAAGAAGTACTGGGGTATAGATCTCTAGATTGTACTAGCCCCATATCTGTTGCCAACAGGGATCAATAGGAGATGGTGTTGTAAGAAAGCTAAGGTAGTGGAAGAACTTCCTACACTAATCTTGAGAGGAGGGATATTAAAATTTTTTTAGATCTTGTACAAAATTTACAAAAATTATATAGAAATAAACATAAATAGCAATCATACCACAACACAATAATTATGTGGGGAAAACCCTTTCAGGAGGAAAACCCCACACTCCCAAAGACACCCAATATATTATTCAAAAACCAACAAGATTACAATATTCTTACAGAGGAATCTTTCAAAAGAGTATAACTAACTAGAGATTTGGAGGCAACTCAACATCTGTAAGACTCTCACACACAACCTCCATCTCAACCACTAATATATAAGAGATACAATACATAAAACCGTCAAATGGTAATTATAAAACCATGGGCTAAAACCACCCAAAAAGTGGTACATAAATTATCTCCAATCAAATATTCCCTATGCTGTGTCATAGCACACACCAACACGTGTAACTCCCCCTTACAACTCTTCTTTGTCCAACACATTTTCATATTTTCCAATATGGGAGACCCAACTTTTGGAAGCCATAACTTTTGATTTGGGAGGATGATTGACGAACCATTTGATGCATTGGAAAGATCGTGAACAAATCTATACACATGTAAGAAACTTGGTTAGTTATGAAAAATTTTGGGGCCAGAAACAACCTCTAGATGCCTCAAAAATGACTTCGAAACTTTTTTGGGTATTTCAAAAAATTGGAAATCTTTGTTTGGCAATTTTGTAACCAGACATGACCTTGTGTCAAAACTCACCTAAAATATTTATTTGGCAATTTCATAGCTTACTATAAATAGTAACCTTTATTTATCAATTTCATAGCTTTGGACCCATACATGCTCAAATGTAAACATACTATAAATAGTAACCTTTTGTAATTACAAGGATGAGACACCTTTCCTAACATTCTCCCATTTGTTGAACACGTTGCAATAGTAAAGGGGGTATCAACACAATGATTTAATTGCTAGGGACTAAGAGGCCCATAGACTACAAACACCATCTGAACTTCTTTGTGCTCACAATCTTAGTTAATGTATCTACAACATTCATCGAAGTCTCTACCTTAACTAGCTTCACCCTTCCAGCCTCGACCATATCTCTGACAAAATGATATTGTACATCAATGTGCTTGGTTATGGAATGAAATGTCAAGTTATTAGCTAGGTAAATCACACTCTGACTGTCACAATAAATGGTCACTGCACCTTATTTTATTCCAATAATTGAACAAAGCCTCTTAAGCCAAATGGCTTCTTTATAAGTTGTTATGTCATAAAATGTGCCCCTAGGATTTTTACCTCCTAAGTTTAGCTCCTAGGTCCCTTAGATTTAATCATGCATGTTAAAAATGAATCCTGGAGCAAAATCCCTCAAAACCCATGTCATGGGGCCTAGGGGTACATCTTAAGCTTAATCAAGTCCTAAAATAGGCCCTTGGACTTGGGCACCCATGCCCTAGTCCAGACCTATTTTCTCGAGACCTATAAGCACAAAAGTCATGTACAACCTCCACGAGAACCCTTATGATGATTTTCAATCCTTGTCACGTACATGTAAGAATGAAATAACATCCTCTTAGAAATAATCCTCTTGGTGATGTGTCATTTCTTTCATCTTGTGTTGTTTCCCCTTTGTCATTTTCTCTCTCTTTGTTGTCAACACTTTTCAACACTTGTCGATTTGCATTTTTTGTGCTTGCGACCCTGTTCCTAAGCCTTGCGTGCATCTTGTAGGTGAGTTTTCACTTATCCCAAGTGTTTTTCATCTTCTCCACCCCCTAGAAGCCTTCTATAGGTCTCACCTTGCCATATCCCACTTTCAGTTTTCAGTTTCACTCAACTAATCAAAATCTCCCCCTTTTATTTCTAGATCTCCCATCGGGAGATCCTACTTTGCAAGTGGAGATTTAGATTTTCACACATGATTGACCTATTTCTAGAGGTAGATCCCCTTCTTTTCTCCTCCTCTTCCATCTCCCATCATGAAATTCAACCCAAGTGCTCTCCTTAGTGGGCTTCCCATGGGTCGCCCCCTAGGCGACTAGACTAGTGAAAGGGGTGACCCCTAGGTGACCCTTCATGTTTTTAGCCATGAAAAACTCGAGTTTATAACTCGAAAAAGCTCTATTTTCACCTGTATTTCTTCTTATTTGCATGAATATTTGTGCCAAATATAGAGTTAACTATTTCATGCAGCTACACATGCATAATTAGCTCCATTTTATCTTAAATTAATAGCTCATGCATTCCCATGCATTCCTTCTTCTTTACTTCTTGAGTGATAAGCTTTTATTGGTTAGATCACTCCAATTTTAACCCAGATCACTCTTGAATCCTCTATGTTAACTCTCCAATCAAATTTAGTTAATTCTTCTTCTTCTTCTTCACCTCTCATCCCTTCTTCTAACCTATAAATACTCCCCTTCCTCAAGCACAAAGGGATGCAATTTCATTTGTGCACAACTCTTGCAAGTTATTGCTTTCCACATTCAGCATTCTCGTGCTCATACAAGACATAGGAGCCTTTTGTTTTGTTCATTGCTTCATCTAGCTTTCACATAAAGATCATCACACATCATCTATATGCTGCTCATATCAAGCCATAGTGGTCAACAAATCTCTCATTGAGATCTTTTTGCAAATCTTCAAAAGCTACTTTTTGCTTCCATTGTCATCTTGTCACTAAGAGGATTCCCCACTACTACAAGAGGATACGAGATTGCCATCACAGGATTTCTAAGGGTAGTGGAGGCACACACCTCTCCATATTCCTTTATTCTTTCTTTCAATTTGTAGTAATTAGATAACTAAAATTACTCTTAGGATTAGTAATCTTGTTACTTTTTCCTTGATAGGATAGATAGATCTTGCATTCTTAGAGTAATTTACTTTCAAAGTTCATAGATTACTTCATTTAAAAGAAATTTCCCTTTTCTTAGATTAATTTGTTCCAAATATTCAGAAAACCCCAAAAAAATAGTTTACATTGCATTAGGTAAATTCGTTATAGCTTGCATACATCTTTCAATACCTGGATTAGAAAAAAACATCTTCAATTCCAAAAATATTAAAAAAGCACAAAAAGAAGTCTTGTATTTCATTTAGGCTTGCATTCATAAAACCCCCCAAAAAAGAATAAAAACATTATAGACTTAGAAAATTTGCAAACCCTTGATTCTATCACAAGGTCAACCATATTCAAACATTTGTCAAAACCCTTGATTCCATCACAAGGTCAACCATAGTCAAACATTGGTCAAAACCCTTGATTTCATCACAACGTCAAACAAGGTCACCACACAATCAAATATTAGGTCAAATCAAACCCTAAGTCAAACCCTAGGTCAATTTTAGGTTAGCTCACAAACACCTATCTCTTGTCTTAGCTCATGAATGTGTCCAAGCTTAAGAGGTGAGTGGGTGAGGGCGATCCTCGACGAGATAGAGGAAATTCATCTGAGATCACAATAGGACCCACTTGTTTTACAACAAGAAGAAGAACGTAGGTAGTTCTTAGTACAACAAGCATTCATCCAATACTTTGAAAGATAACAGGCCATCAACGAGAATAATAGCTTACCCACACAAAGGTGGAGTATCAAAAACCCTAACAGGAGAAGAGTGACTAGTGACCCTTCAAGTCATACGGTTATCTCTGCAACAATGATAATTGAACGACACATCTACACTAGTGCACAACAACATAGGCCTCAGGATGTGTTGACTCCTCTCCACGAAGTCCAGCTCCCCAATGAGCTAGACCACCCCCATATCTCATCTCCACTCGACTAGCTACTTCCACGAGAGTGAGAGTGACGTGGTGGTTCATCCTGTGGCAAGGAGGGAAGGGTCCATGTGCATGCCAAAATTTGACTCGATAGCCCCAGGCAACTGGCGTCACAATTTTGAGCATACATATTTTGGTGAACCTGACGTGAACTACAAAGCCTTCTGGTTATGTTGTTTGTGTTCCCATTACTTGGATCTCATTATCACTATCACAAATGCCATTATCTTTACCACATATGTTGGTGAACTTGCCATGAAGAGCAAAAACTTTTGTTTATGTTTTTCATGTTCTAAACATGTAGATCACATCAAAAACTTAAACATTCAACACTTCAAAACAACAATCATCAATCATTCTCACTTTATTCTTCATAGATGCTTCTGCTGCTTCAGCCTCTTTCACCTTCACCATCATCTATTCCATTTATTCTATGGTGTCTATGGCACCCCTGAATATGATGGAACCCAATCTAAATTTAGGGAATGTTCCCTCTAGAGAACCTGAAACTCCTTCTTTTGATAGGTATGTGTCACCACATCTAGATGCACCAATCACAAACTGCTATGATTACCAAGACTATGACTATGAAAATGACCAAAGATCACCTAGGTGTTCTTTGTCCTTCAACAACGCTGCATGGGAACACAACCCTGACATACCAAATGCACCTCATAAAGCTAGGAGAGTTCAAGTAAGGTCTGAAATACATCATCTTGATCAACCTTCCACAAGTACCTTAAGTACTCATCTTGATGAGGAAGTAAAAAGGTTAGAAATAAACTTACAAGAGGGAAGAGACACTCAAGAAGCATTAAAAGTTGCCCTACAAGAAGAACAAAGAGACAATGCTATGTGAGAAGAAGCACACCATCATGAAAATACTCGAAGAGAAAACCCTAGAAATGAAGAAGCACCTAAGCTGTCACTCTTGTAGACCTAATTGTAACTCTTATGCAGATGATTAGAACCTTGGAAGTAGAACAAGCTACTCTTGAAAGGAGGTAGAAATCCTATGACAGTATTCAAAATGAACAAGACTAGAGGCATCTCAGAATCCCCCTATCTCAACTACTATTTGAGAAATGCAAGTAACTACACATTTTTGAATGGGAACCCTCCTATTCAAAACAATCTAACAATGTTGGGAAATCAAGCAAATCAGATGGTGGGTTACCAAAATCCTCCTATAGGGTTGTTGTTATCAACCCCCCAATCATAAAGTGCCTTTCTGGGGACATATCTGGAGTACTTAAAAGAACCGCTCAATTTAAACATAAGAAGTGTTCAGTTGCCTCGACCGTTACCTGATCTCCCAAAATTCAAAGGAGAAGGAGATCTAAATTCCCATATCAAAGCTTATATCGCTGCAATAAGAGATCTTCTCCCTTGGGATGGATTTGTCGCTAAGATCTTTCCAAATACCCTCGAAGGAATAGCTCTAGATTGTTACTATCATTTGCTAGAGGATTCAATCCACTCATTTAGACAACTAATCAGAGAGTTTGTCATGGCATTTGACATGAACAAACTCATCAAAATAGGGATCAAAGAATTCCTGACCATGAAACAAGAGCTAAATGAATCTGTAGCTCACTTTGTTACCAAATGGAGACAAGTCCTCTATTCCACAACCAGTGCCCCAAACATGGACCATCTCAAGTTATGCAATCTTTTCTTACACGCCTTGAACAAGGACATGAGAGAAGATGTTTAGAAATTACCATACAAATCATATGAAGAAGCATTGGAAAGCACTTTGATGATAGATCAAGCTGCCATTCACAGTGGCCGAAAAACTTATGACACTAATGGAAGACTCAAAATACCGAAAGTGATTGAAAAGGTTACATGAAATGTCTCCTTGGAAAAAGATATCAATGTTGTGAAGAGCACTCTCAATAATGACAGGTGGTGACAAAAAGGAAATCAAGGATGAAGTCATTACCCTTACTATCCCAATATGTACTATTGGTTCCACAAGATAAAGGGTCATGAAAAAAAACTTGTTATGGATACAACAAAGCCATCTCAAAACTTACTCCAGACAAACAATACAACTTTGTCACACTCCTTCAATCCTAAAGAAAAGAGAAGGAACCTCAAAATGAAAAGGGAAAGGCCAATTAGAAAAGCTCCAATCACATGGAGTTGAACCAAGAAGTGTTTGTGATTCAGGAGGAAGAACAAACAAACCAAATAGAAAACATCTTCTCACAAGTAATAAACTTGTTGAGAGGTTCCCCCACACACCAAAAAATATTCTTGGAAGTATTAGAAGTGGGGTTTTCAACACAAGAGGAGCCAATTCCCCTCACCTTTGATATCTCAAAAATCCCTAAAAATGAATGAATTAAACAAAGTGATTCGCCATTATACATACAAGTTCTAGTCGAAGAAGTCATCATAAAAAGAGTGGTGGTGGATGAAGGGTTAGCAGTCAATCTCTTGCTAATGTTATTCTAGCAAAGGATGGGATGTAGCAAGATATGTATAAAGAAGTAGGCTGCCACCTTGAGGATATATGACAACCATGATATTCAAACAATCAGGAAGATTAGTCGACCGATTACTCTCACACCCAAAACCATCTCCATGGATTTCTATGTCAACAATAAAGAAACAAATTATAATAAGATCCTCAGAAGACCTTGGATCCATGCCATAAAAGCTATGGCCTCTATGTTTTTCCAAGCAATACATTTCCACCACTTGGGAAAAATCTATATTGTCAAAGTAGACCTTGATCCTTTTGGAGTTTTCAGGAAGGAATAGGAAGAGAAGGATAAGAAGCTAAAAACACAAGAGCAAGAAAAAGAGGAAACTCAAAATCCTCGCTCAAACACAAGTACTCTCAACATATCATATCAAAGTATGGACAACCTTAGAGAATTCCCCTTCAATCCTCATACCACCAAGCCTCATGCTCCATTTTCCTTGGCAACCATCTCCTACATAAATGAGTATGACGTTAAGGATCTTTCAATTGAAACAATAGAAATCATTGAAGAAGGGGAAGAGAAAGAAGAAAAGCAAAAATCAACTTACAAGTTTGGAGAAAGATATCAATCACAAAGCAATCAAGACCTATGGACCTTACATCTTGATGGAGCTAGATGTAAAATAGGAGCAAGAACAGGGATAATCCTTACTTACCCCAAAGGAAAAGTCCTCCCCTTCGCTTTCAAGTTGGATTTAGTTTGCACAAACAATATCGCCAAGTACAAAGCCTTATCCCTAGGAGTCATGTTAGCCATGAGAATAGGAATCAAGAGAATCTCTACCTTTGGAGATTCCCAATTGGTGATCAACCAAGTTGAAGAGAATTATGAAATGAAATCAGAATGACCATGACCTTAAAAAGAAACCATCAAGAAATCAGTTCAATTATTTGACTTTTTCTCCATCAAAGCCATACCTAGAGATGAGAACCAAGTAGTAGATTCAATGGCTACATCGGCTACACTATTTTTGTCACGTGCTCAAATTCAAAACTTGGAATACATTGTGTCAGTTTGTGGAGAATCATTGTTAGAAAGTGAAGAGTTACCAATCATTCTAAATTACGCTTCAGGTCAAACAAAGAAACCAACTGAAGACTACACTGAGAACGATGAAGCCATCTTAGAGTATCTACATGCTTATGACGGCCTCCTAAGAGTATACCACAAGAAAGGATACATGCCCCTCCCACATCTAGAAGATTATTTTGGAAGTGAAAAAGAAATCCTCTAGATCAAAGCAAATTCAGATTTACCACCTACCCCTCAGAAATTTGAAGAGGGACATCCATGAGTAACTGGACATACCATTGATATCAATGTAGGAACTCCCAACAAACCAAAAATGTTAAAATTGGGAAGGGAGTTAAATGACGAAGAGTTGGAAGAATACACTGAGTTCTTGAATGAATATTCTGATTTCTTTGCTTGGACATACTTTAACATGCCAGGATTAGACCCAAAGATCATGGTACACAACTTAGTAATGAAACTTGATGCAAAACCCATAAAATAGAAGTTGAGACCCATAAAGCCTCAAGTAGCTGAAATGGTAAAGGAAGAATTGAAGAAATTATTGAATGTTGGCTTTATCAAACCAGTGGACTATTCAAGTTGGGTATCAAACATCATAATAGTTTTGAAGAAAAATAAAAAAATTTGGATATGCCTCAATTTTAGGGAATTCAATCAAGCTTTCTTGAAAGATGACTTCCCCTTGCCATCCATAGACCAAATCATCAATTCGACCGTAGGATATGATGTACTCTCTCTTATGGATGGGTTCTTAGGGTACAATCAGGTTAGAATCTCAAAAGTAGACCAAAAAAAACAACATTCACCACTCCTTGGGAAACATTCTCTTACATAGTCATGCCATTTGGATTGAAAAATGTGGGGGCTACCTATCAAAGAGAAATTACACACATCTTCCATGGTTACATCCACAAGATAGTAGAGACGTACATTGATGACCTTTTGGCTAAGTCATAGAAATGATCAACACATGTGGAGGACCTTCGCAAAATATTCAACTGACTTCAAGAGTATAAAGTAAGACTAAATCCTGAGAAGTGTGTTTTCGAAGTCACAGTAGGTAATTTGTTGGGTTTCATCATTTCACAAAGAGGGATTGATGTAGACCCAAAAAAAGTTAAAGCAGTCTTAAACGCAACCCCGCCAATAAGTGAGATGCCAGTAATGACTTTCTTGGGACAATTGGGTGTAATTAGGCATTTCATACCAGACATGACCTTTAAAATTCACTTGATCAATCAATCACTGAAGAAGCAAGTTGGCATAACTTGGACTGTGGATTATCAAAATGCATTTGAGCAAGTAAATAAATTCTTATTGACTCCACCCATGCTAATGCCACCAAAACATGACAAACCTTTCATCATATATTTCAAAGAAACTGACATCTTCGTAGCTTGCATGTTGTCTCATGAAGACAAAGGTGGAAGGGAAAGAGCCATATATTTTATAAGTCAAACTTTACTAGAATACAAGAAGAACTACACTGAAGTTGAAAAAGAATGTCTGGCCATAGTCTTCGCAACTCAGAGACTACAACATTACATGTTGAACCAGGAAACCAAAGTCATGATATGATTTGAACAATTAAGGACATTCTTAAACCAACCAATATTGTCAAGAAGATATGGTTGGTTTATAACATTACTAAGTGAGTTTGAATTAACTTACGTCAATCAAAAGTTGGTCAAAGGACAAGTGATTGTGGATTAGCTAGCAGACAACCTAGTTCTTTAAGGCCCATAAATGAAAACTTCCCTAACAAAGAGATTTGTGTAATTGATCTTGAGAAATATGCTACTTCATACTGGTACAGAGATATTGTGAACTACCTTGCAAATAAAACCTATCCTAAGAACATAACTCCCTTAGGAAAAAGGCATTTATGTGTCCTCACTGCAAGATATGCCTTGAGCAATGATGTGTTCTATTGAAGAGCATTGGATGGGATGCTACTTAGATGTTTTGACAAAGAAGAGGCACATAAAATTCTAGAAGAATGCCATAGTGGAATCTATGGAGGAAACTTTGGTGGTCACACTACAACAAGAAAAATACATTGGTTGGGTTATTTTTGGCCATCTTTACAAGGGGATGCAATCAAATTCATAAAATGATGCCCAAAGTGTCAGGCCTACGCGCATGTCCATCACACACCAACAAGGGATTTGTAGCCTATAGTTATCCCATGACCCTTTTCCACATGGGACCTAGACTTGGTGGGGAAGATATCTCCCCCATCAATGGATGGACATTTGTTCATCATCATTACGATAGAGTATTTTTCCAAATGGGTAGAGGCCATGCCTCTCACTACAGTTTCAAGGACCATAATCATCAAGTTCATATTAAATCAAACCATGTGCTGGTTTGGGATTCCCTAAGTGATAGTGACAAACAATGCCTCATCATTAAAAAATCCACAAGGGAGTTGTGTGAGAGATTCACATTAATCACAACTCTCCCTCAATTTATTATCCTTAGGGGAATGGACAAGTAGAAGCCACAAACAAAACGTTGAAATCGATACTGGTCAAAATTGTGAAAGACTCTAAAAGAGACTGGCACTTACAGTTATACCCAGCTCTTTGGGCTTACAGAACAAGCATAAGAACTCCAATCGAAACCACCCCTTATGCCCTCACTGTTGGATTAGAGGCAGTGTTGCCATTGGAAGTGGAATTGCCTAGCTTAAGAGTGTCATTGTAAGGCCTGTTAGATAATGAGGAATATCGAGCAGTAAGATTAGCTGAGTTAGAGATGATGGATGAAAAATAATTAAGAGATGTTTTAAGACATGATTCATATCTCACAAGAATGAAGAAACAATATAACAAGAAAGTCATCCCAAGACCTTTTCAAGTGGGAGAATTAGTACTCAGAATTGACAACCTAATCAACAAAAGAGCCAATGAAGGAAGCAAGTTTAGACCCAACTAGATAGGTTTTTACATGGTTAAAGAATATGTCAGAAATAGTGCCTATCTCTTGTGCACAATAGAGGGAGAAGAATTTGGCGAAACAGTCAATGCCTTTCACCTCAAGAAATACTGTCTAAAAAACATAAAAATACCGAAAAAATCAAATATTCCAAAAATACAAAAAAATCACATAAGTCAAAAACACCTAAAAGAATTTTGTTTCTTGCATTTTCAGTATCATTCTGTTCATCTTGCATCACAGTGAATGATTTGCTCTTATATTATTTTTAGTTCAGTAGGGAGTCTAAGGTTTCTAGGTATAGGTGATCCTTTTAGGTCCTAGAGATTCCCCATTTTCATAATCACCATATCCCTTTTCATTCCCAGTGATTCTAATCAAAACCTAACTCTTAGATTTACACTGATCCCAATCTTAATGATCCAAGATGTTAGGTCTAAACAAAGTTAGTATTCAAACCTACAATGTTCAAAGGAAGCTTGCAAGTAGACCTTCCCAATTCTTCCCTAATAGAAGAGCAGTCCAACTAGATTACAAAAACTTTAGGTGGCGCTTAGCCCCTTATCTTCCCTGGCCAAAAACGTCAGGGAGATCAAAACTATGAAGGAAGCAATCTAAGATACGAGTGAATAAAAAATGAGTGATCAAAATAAGAGTGTTGAGAATAGTGAGTATTGAGAGATCAAATTGTTACATATCCAAAGTTCCAAAAGCATTCATTTTCATAAAAAGTTAAAAAATCCAAAAAAATGAGAAAATCAAGTGAGGCATTCTAGAAAAAGAAAAAAAAAAGAGAGATACAAAAAATAATGAAAGAGAGAAGATTGTTGAATGTTCTTACTCTTGGGTGGAGATCAATCTAAGCTTGAAGCTTCAAGGGTGACATTCTAACAGGGGAAATAAAAGAGAAAGGTACAAAGCACACACATGCACTAGCTGAGCAAAGCCAAGAGTCTAGTCGTCTTTAGGATAATTTTTCTATCTAGGGACCCTAGTTCTTTCCCATTTATCCTTTACCCTAGGTCTCTCTTGCTTGCCATCTATGATCTAAGTCTAGTGAACATCAATAAAATTTGTTACTTGTCTAAGTTGAAAGCTTGTCAGATTGTGTTATCTAGATAAGGATCAATGTCTAGCCTTTAGTAAAGCCCAAGTTCATAAACACTCCATTTCATTCCCGCTCCCCACTTGTGTCCTAAATTCCTATCTCACAGCCACGAATAGGTCTCTTATATCATGACAACTTGCAATCCCCTGGATTGAAAAAAATATTAAAGAGCAGTCATATTGTTTGTTCTACATTGCATTTATATCAAAATCAGAAAAATAGTCCCAAAGAAATAAAGTCAATGTCATAACTCGTGACATTCCATAGAAGTAAAAGTTTCTTTTCAAGCATCCCTTGTGTTCTTGCATCTACATATCGTAAACTGTGTTTCATATATATGTCAAAAAAATTACAAAAACATGTCATCGTTATCATACTTGCATTGTTAGAGTTGAAGGTCAAAAACATAACAAAAAAGTTCTTAAAACTTCCAAAGTGCACAAGAGACGAGTACCCATATGATAGCTCAAATCATAAAAAGACAAACTTTCATTGATATAGCCAACATTTACATGTATACAAGTACCAAGAGCTAAGACAAAATGCTCTTGAGGGAAGTAAAGGCTCCCCATGCAAGGGGGCATGGTTTTAAAAAAAGGCAAAGTGAACTCAAGGGCAGTTTCCTCTTATGGAACCCTTAGGACTCCTACTCCT
Organism: Cunninghamia lanceolata; assembly: GCA_027924645.1. Classification (NCBI taxonomy): domain Eukaryota; kingdom Viridiplantae; phylum Streptophyta; class Pinopsida; order Cupressales; family Cupressaceae; genus Cunninghamia; species Cunninghamia lanceolata. Next base: position 8,371,796 of record BSBN01000596.1, read on the forward strand.
TTGCCTATGGGTGCCACTAGTAACTCCATGAGACCTATGGGAGTGAGGAACCCTACTATGAGTGCGTGTTGTGAGGGCCTTGCAGCATTAACATCTCATTGTCTAAACCCAAGGTGAGCCATCTTGTCAAGCACTTGATTGTCACCCTTAAGGATGAGATTCTCGGTCTTCAAATCAGCACTCACCTAATAGCCATGATAAGTAGGAGTGAAAATGTCAATATGTTGTCCAATAGTATGGGGCACACCAAGATCAGTCAAGAGTGTCTCCCAAGTCATCCTAGTGAAAGGGGCAACCAAGATAACATTGACCTAACAAACAAAAGCCCTCCACTCCTCTGTTAAAATGTACCAAACAACTGAGAGAGGGGGTGAATCAGTTGTCCCAAAAACTCAAACACTTATGCACTTAAACATTAATCACTTATCCGCACTTATTATGATTAAACAAAGAATGCATGAAATCATAAACTTAAACATAGATGCAACATTAAACACAAGAGACACCATATTTTTATGTGGAAAACCCCAAGGTGGCAAAAAACCACAGAGAGGATTAGCTCTCAAAATATATTGCAATCTTTGAAAAATGATGTTCAAGCTTGGTCACTCCACATGCCTAGAATATACAGGCTCACTACCATGAAGTACAACTAGGTCTAGCAGGCTCACTGCCTTAACCCTAAACCTAGAAAGATTACAATAAGAGTTGTTAAACCCTACTAGCAGCTCGCTACCAGGTTCACTGCTGAAATCACCATCTTCTTCATGTTTGAGATTAATACATTGAAGGACAATAGTTCCTATGCTTTGCTCTGCCCTGCTCTGCCTTATCTCCTTGCCCTTTTCATTATCTTCCCATTTTCGCATAAGGACACCTTTTCCATGACTCAATTACAAGTATTTATACACTTCTTCAACCTTGGAATGATCATCAAGGTTGGCATTACAATCATCAACCATTGGAACAATCTCCAAGGTCGGCATTATAAACATTTACAAAATAGATCTTGACCTAATACAAAAATATGCTAAGGAATTTTATTATAGATGTATGAAGATCATGCCACACCTTAGCTGGGATGCAAACACAATCTTCCATGCCATAAAACGCTTTCACAATCTTCAAGGGATCTCCGCAATTACTAGAATTAACCAAGTCAGCTAAGATTGGTTGCACGCTACGTTATCTAGGAATAATCTTCAAACATGATCTCATTTCCTTAATGCGGACCAATGTAAAGGAAGGAACATGATCAAGAGGAATCCATAAGCACATTGAAATCATTAAGAGAAACTGTACAAACACAAACCACTTTATTCATGAGATTCTTCACACTGGAGCACACAAACTTCACTATCTTCAACTATCATAAAGAAAGATAGCTTGCGGGCCACCAAAACATGAACCATTGCAATTGTAGGAACTTATCATCATCCCAGACTTCCCTTTAGAACCACAAAGAAAAAAGCTCTAATGCAGAGGAATGCGGAGCAAAATACTTTCTCCCTGTCACCAGAGAATAATCAAAGAATGTAGGTTTTACTCTGGTGAATGCAACTCTCTCAATTCTTCACACTAGAGGCTCAAACTCAGGATTTAGTATCTTCAGACATCCCTTTGAATAGCTTTCAATCTACAAACCAAGATCTTTAAGGAGCAAGAAATGTAAAGTAATCTACCAGACTGTTCTTCAGCATACAACTCACTATCTATGCTACACTTCACTATAACTCACTTGTTTCTTCCAAAGAGGCCAATTTTCTCAATATCCTTAATATACAAAGCTTCTAAACAAGTAATAAAATAGGAAATAGTTGACACTAATGACAACGAATATATGTTGACATCAATGACAACACCGATTAGACACATACTTGCAACAATATTCCCCTTTGTCATTGATGGCAACATATAATGTGAAAAACTACAACAACCATCAAGGCTTCTGATTTTTTCACATGACTTCTCTCCTCCTTTGACATCAATGGAAATGGGCACATACTTGAAATCTACTGCTTCTGAGCCAAGATCTCTTCTAAACTTTCTGACTACTCCCCCTGAGAAGTAACCTTAAAAACATCAATCTGGATCTAAAGAAGGAACTTTAAGCACCACTAGATTGATGCACTCTTGTGCATCTTAGTATAGAGGAGGGGTAATAACCTCTAACTTTTCTCTGAGATACTCAAAAGTACCCTTAGGCAGAGGTTTGGTGAAGATGTCTACAATTTGGTCTTTTGTAGATACATATTCCAACTTGACTTCATTCGCTATCACGTTTTCCCTCAGAAAGTGATATCTTATGGATATGTGCTTTGTCCTTGAATGCATTACTAGATTCTTTGATATGTTTATGGCACTTGTATTGTCACAAAAGATTGCAATTGGATCTTCATACACAACTCTGATGTCCTTCAATGTCTGCTTCATTCACAACACTTGAGTACAACTACTTGTTGCTGCAATATATTCTGCTTCTGTAGTGGACAGAGATATTGAGTCTTGTTTTTTGCTTTTTTAAGATATCAGTCTTTTTTCCCAAAAAGAATGCACCTCCACTTGTACTTTTTCTGTCATATACATCTCCGGCCCAATCTGCATCAGTGTATGCACTGAGAGTAAAATCATTGTCCTTTGGATACAAACAAACCATAATCCATTGTGCCTTTCAAATATCTCAGAATTCTCTCAACTTCCATCTGCATCAGTGTATGCTCTAAGAGTGAAATCATTATCCTTTGGATACCACAAACCATAATCCATTGTACCTTCCAAATATCTCAGAATTCTCTTGACTCCTTAGGCTCTACTTGAAAGCTTGCCACAAGACAAACTGCATGCATTATGTTAGGTCTAGTTTGAGTCAGAAAAAGTAATCATCCAATCATAGATCTATATCTTTTCTAATCTACCATAGGTGAATCATCATTTTTCCTCAACTTACAACTAGTTATCATGGGAGTATTACTGGTTTAGAGTCTTCCATCCCAAACTTCTTTAACAACTCTTTCACATATTTAGACTGAGAAATGAAGATACCTTTATCTGATTAATTTATTTGTAGACCTAAAAAGAAATTCATCTCACCAAACATGGACATTTCAAATTCACTTTGCAATTCTCCAGCAAAAATTGTGCACATACCTTCATTTCCTCCAAAGATAATGTCATCAACAAAGACTGCAACTATTAGGATTTCTTCATTATTGATCTTGAAATAGAGATTGCTGTCAGTGGTACCCTTGGTGAATCCTAACTATATCAGATACTTATCCAACCTAGCATACTAGGCTCTGGGGGCTTGTTTTAACCCATACAATGCCTTCCTCAATCTGCATACCATGTCACCCTGATGCGATGACTAGAATCCTTCTAGTTGTTCAATATAGACTTCTTCTTCCAACTCTCCATTCAAGAATATAGACTTTACATCCATCTGATATACCTTAAAATATTTGTAGGCTGCAAATGCCAGAAACATTCTTATAGATTCAATCCTTGCCACTAGTGCAAATATTTCCTGAAAATCTATTCCTTTAACTTGAGAGTATCCTTTGCATATCAACCTTACTTTGTTTCTTACTACTTCACCATTCTCATTCATCTTGTTTTTGAAAACCCACTTGGTACCAATTACATTTTTATCTATTGGTCTAGGAACAAGATCCTAGGCTTGATTCTTCTCTATCTACATCAATTCTTCTTTCATAGTCTTTACCCAATTCTCATCATTGCAAGCTTCATTCACAGTCTTAGATTCAATCTTGGAAATCACACAAAAATTTACTTGTTCTTCTGCAACACTTCTTCTGGTCAGGATTCCTTTACTCTTAGCTCCTATGATTTGATCTTTAGAATGATTAAGCTTTACATACCTTGGTGTCTTGGTAGAACTTTTCAGAGCTTGATCCTCTTCATCTGATTTGTCTTCATGTTGTACCACTTCTAAAACATCTAGTTTATCTGATTCATATCCACTTGATTATGGAGAAATTTCCTTTCTTTCATCAACTTTGACATTTACACTCTCAATGATCTTATTCAGCCTCTTATTATAACACCAATAGGTCTTTCTCTTGGTTGAGGAACCAAGGAAGGTTCCTTCATCACACCTAGCATCAAACTTGCCTAGATCTTCTCTTTTGATATAACATTTGCTACCAAAAACTTTGAGATATTTTATAGTAGGAACTTTACCATACCATAATTCACAAGGAGTCTTAGAACTGTTACCTTTGAATTGGACTTTGTTTAGGATATATACAGTAGTGTGAATTGCCTCTCTCCAATATACTTCCAAAAGAACAGCTTCCTTCATCATGATTCTAGCAGCTTCTTGAACTGTTCTATTCTTCCTTTCAACGACTTCATTTTGTTGTGGAGTTCTAGGTACAAATAACTCTCTCTTATCCCACGTTCTTCACAAAATAAATTGAATTCATTTGATGTGAATTCTCCTCCTCTATCAGACCTTAAACATTTGATCTTCAAATCCATCTCATTTTCAACCATTGCCTTAAATGCCTTGAACTTATCTAGAGCTTCTCATTTTTCTTTCAAAAAGGTAACCCAAGTCATTCTAGAATAATCATCAATAAGCAACATGAAATACCTGTCTCCTTGCAAACTTCTTACTCTGGGAGGTCCACACATGTTTGTATGCACTAGTTCTAGTAGTCCATCAACTGATTAGTCCTTGTTTTTGAAACTTGTTCTTATTTGTTTCCCAAATTGACACTCCTTGCAAATAGGATTAGCAAGCTTCACAAGCTTAGGCAAATCTCTAATAGCCTATGCAGTACTTATCTTCATAATGTTATCAAAATTGACATGACACAAACTTCTATGCCATAGCCAACTTTCATCAGTATGATCCAACAAACGATAATTATCAGTTCCTTTCAAGTGATAGGTATTACCTTTGGTCTTCTTACCAGTTGCAATGACTATTCTAGAGCTTTCCCTGATCTTGCATCCATTGTCCTTGAAGCTTAAGTCATAACATTTTTCACAAATCTGACCCACACTTAAAAGATTGTGCTTTAATCCTTTCACATACAGGACATCTTTAGTATTATGCTTGCCATCAAAAGAAATAGATCCTTTTCCAGAAATTTTACCAGCTGTATCATCTCCAAACCTAACTAGTCCACCATCATATCTTTCCAAACTCACAAACTTACTTTTGTCACCAGTCATGTGGTGAGAGCAGCCACTATCAATAACACATTCATCTTTGTCCTCAACAACCTGAGCAGCCAAAGTACTTTCCACTAGTTTTTCTTTCTTCACACAGCTAGCAGGATTAGTAGACACATGTTCTTCTTTAATAGAAATAAACAAGCATTCATTACCAGAAGTACTAACATTATCTAGTTCACCATTATTTGATACTCCTTCATCATCATCAAAATCTTCAACATAATAACATTTCTTTTGGATCCTAGGCCTGTTCTCATATCTTTTCCTATTTCTTTCAATTCTTTAAGGACATCTAGAAGCAAAGTGGCCTACTTTACTGTAGGAAAAACATTTAAAAGGTAATTTACCTTTGAACTTACCGAATCCTCTTTGCAGTCTATCCACAAAGTTAGCTTCAATTTCAGCAAACTCATCATTTGATTCTACCTTGTACTTTTCTAATCTGGGGATTTTCCCAGAAGTATTGGCTTTGAAGGTAATCTCTACTTTTGGTAGGGCATCACCAAAATCTCTCCTTTTAGAGGTAGTAATCTTACCAAGCAACGGATCTCTGTCAATAGCTTTTACTTGCATAAATTCTTCAATTGTAGCTACCTTGTGACTATAGGACTTTGGTAGTGATCTAAGAATTTTCATCACAACTTCCTTATCACTGAGAGTTCCCTCCATACCTTTTATTCTAGTGACAAATTCATCAACTCTTTGCATAAAGGCTGTTATGTTTTCATCTTCATTCATCTTCAAACTTTCATATTTCACTTTCAGACTTTGTAGCTTGGCCTCCTTCACAGAATCATCTCCCTCATACAAAATTTTCAGCATTTCCCATACCTCATTTGCAGTTTCAAGATCCACAACTTTTTGTCAATACTGAGTCATTCAATGAACTTAGTAGAGCATCTTTTGCTTTAACATCCACTTCATATTCCTTGATTTCATCTTCAGTCATCAAACCATTTTGAGGTAAGGTGTATTTTGTTTCTGCATCTCTCCATACTTTGTAACCAAGACAAATAAGATGAATTTTCATTCGTGCCTTCCAAAGAGCATAATTCATCCCATCAAAATGTGACACTTCCTTCTTATAAGAAATTTTAGATCTTCCTCAAGTTGTTAGACTTTCTTTAGAGGAACTTGGCTCTAATACCAATTGTTGAAATGTGCCAGACAACTGAGAGGGGGAGAGTGAATCAGTTGTCCCAAAAACTCAAACACTTCTACACTTAAACATTAATCACTTGTCTGCATTTATTATGATTAAACAAAGAATGCATGAAATCAAAAGCTTAAACACAAGAGACACCAAATTTTTACGTGGAAAACCCCAAGGTGGGAAAAAACCATGGAGAGGATTAGTTCTCAAAATATATTGAAATCTTTGAAAAATGATGTCAAGGCTTGGTCACTCCACAGGCCTAGAACATACTGGCTCACTGCCATGAAGTACAGCTAGGTCTAGTAAGCTCACTGCCTCAACCCTAAACCTAGAAAGATTACAATAAGGGTTGTTAAACCCTACTACCAGCTCACTGCCGAAATCACCATCTTCTTCATGTCTGAGATTAATACATTAAAGTACAACAGTTCCTATGCTCTGGTCTACCCTGCTTTGCCTTGTCTCCTCGCCCTTTTCATTATCTTCCCATTTTCACACAAGGACACCTTTTCCATGACTCAATTACAAGTATTTATACACTTCATCAACCTTGGAATGATCATCAAGGTTGGCATTACAATCATCAACCATTGGAGCAATCTCCAAGGTCGACATTATAAACGTTTACAAAATAGGTCTTGACCTAACACAATAATATGCTAAGGAATTGTAGTATAGATGTATATGGATCATGCCATGCCTTAGCTAGGACTCAAACATGATCTTCCATGCCATAACATGCTTGCACAATCTTCAAGGGATCTCCGCAATTATTGGAATTAACTAAGTCGGATAAGACTAGTTGCACGCTACATTATCTGGAAATAATCTTCAAACACGATCTCATTTACTTAACGCAGACCAATGTAAAGGTAGGAACATGATCAAGAGGAATCCACAAGCACATTGAAATCATCAGTAGCAACTGCACAAACACAAACCACTTTACTCATGAGATTCTTCACACTGGAGCACGTGAACTTCACTGTCTTCACCTGTCATAAAGAAAGATAGCTTGTGGACCACCAAAACATGAACCATAACAATTGTAGGTAGTTATTATCATCCTAGACCTCCCTTTAGAACCATAGAGAAAAACACTTTAATGGAAAGGAATGTGGAGAAAAATACTTTCTCCCTGTCACTAGAGAATAATCAGAGAAAGCAGGTTTTACTCTGGTGAATGCAACTCTCTCAATTCTTCACACTAGAGGCTCAAACTCAAGATTTAGCATCTTCAGACATCCCTTTGAATAACTTCCAATCTACAAACTAAGATCTTCAAGGAGCAAGAAATGCAAAGTAATCTACCAGATTGTTCTTCAGCATACAACTCACTTGTTTCTTCCAGAGGCTAATTTTCTCAATATCGTCAAAATATAAAGCTTCTAAATAAGTAATAGAATAGGACATAGTTCACACTAATGACAACAAAGATATGTTGACATCAATGACAACACTGATTAGGCACAAACTTGCAACATCCTCAACATTACCTACAAAGCAAACCAAAAGTTAAGAAAGGTGTTCGTTATTGACAAAAAGGAAAGAGAAAAGCAAGGACAAAATGTGAAAATAGTGAAGCAAATGTAGACTTATGTGGGTCACCGAGCTGTAAGGCAAGGTCAAATTGATGTATCACCTCATTAGAGTGAGGAGGTCTAGGAATTATGAATGGACCCTCAAGAGCATCACCAACATCATCAGTGTCATCAACATCATCTGAACCAGAATCCTATGCATCCTCTATCGGCCCCTCATCTGACAAATCATACCCATTAGGAACATAGTCCTCATCTATGGAATCAGAATCATTAACCACAATCAATGCTTGGGAAGAAGTTCCTCTCCCTCCCATTTGTCCTCCTCTCGAAGTCCTAGAAACTCTAGAAATAAAGACTCCAGGAGTCAAGGGCATCCAAGTAACCATCCTATGGCTGACCTCACCCATCTCATGGATAGATCTATAAAAAGTAGGCATTGTGGGGCAACTCCTTAGGGAAGTCCTTGCCAAATTACTATGGGACATGCTCAACATGGTGAGCCTAAACTAGACCATTACGATCTGAAAGCTTTGATACACCACAACAATGCTCCCTAATCTCATCATCATGTGACCATGCTCACTCCATGTCTAGATAAGGATCAAAAATCATATCCACATCTATAAGAGTAGCCACAGCATATAAAGAAGTATCAAAGTGGCCCAAATGAACCCATCTAGCTACTCTCGATAGTTGTCTGTTACAAATTGAAACAAGTTTTTGATAAGGCCTGATGTGCTCAAAAATCCAAGTCATAGTCAAGGAGGAATGGATGAAAACAAGAGCCCCTTGTCATACGATATGGTAGAAATCCCAGTATACCATGGCCAAAATGTCTGGCCCCCAAGTGTAGACTCTGCCCTACTCAAGACCTTGTATAATTGGTGCCCAACATCATTTGAAGCGAGCCGAGGCTTTGTCTCCAAACAACCTTGATGCAATCAATCCAATCAGAAACTTCCTCAAGTGAGGAATGCAATGTTGTGGCATAGAGGTAAGCTGAACACCTATCTAATCCTTGGGACAACTTACTCCCATGAACTGTGCCAGAGAAGCCTTGTCCTCGAAGGTCTTGCTAGCTGGTAGGACAAGAGGGTGTCCTCTCACAAGAACCCCTAGAATATGGTAAACATCGAATAGAGTGATGGTTGACTCTTCTAAAACCTATGAGAACCTGAAGGTGTTCCTATTCGCATCCCAATATGTAAGGATATCAAAATAGATACATGCCATAGGATGAACAACTGGCACATGGAAAACTCTAGCTAAGCCAGCTCTCTTCATAATGGCAAGCTCATCATCACTTAGTGTAGAAAACATCTCTGAGATCCACAACTGCTCTATGAAAGCATTACATCGAATGTGCATAACCTACAAATCAGAAGAGAACTTTAGATTAGATCTCTTCAATTCGTAAAAATCATAAAAATCATAAAACTTGTAGAAAATCATACAAAAAAAAGCATATAAACCATCAAAATTGCAATAAACAAGTGAATACATTAGTCAAATTAGATTGAAACAAAGTGAAGTAAATGTCAGAAGGCATCAAATTTTAGTTAGAAATGACCAATTAGGGTTGCCCCTTTCATCAGTTCAGATCTCCCCCTGGGCGATCTAGATGTTAGCAGGATCTCCCCCCGAGTGACCCTATTGTCAACCAGATCTCCCCTTGCATGACCCTATTGCTCAGAAGATCTCCCCCCAGGTGACCTACTTGGCAAAAGGGATGACCCTATATGGAGATCCCCCCAAAAAAATGTCCTAAAAACCCCGTTTCTTAGCCGATTTTAGAAAATGAAAGACTGATCCTACTCTAAATGACAAAACAAACACAATGCAATAGAGAAAATCATCAAAAATGAACAATTTGAAGAGATTTTTAACAAAATTTATCCTAGGGTTTAGAGAAGACTATTTCACTATTTGCATACCTAAGTCTCAACGTTAGAAGAAGCAGCGGCCATCTTTGTGATCTCCTTGGTGATATCTACCCAACGACTACCTACATAGTCAATTCCATTGCCAATTCACTCAAATTTCACTAATTTTCTTTCTTTTTCCTCTCCCTTAGCTTAGTTTATTTTATGCATTCTTAGATTATCTTTTTCTTTTATGTGTCTCTCGTGCATCATTTTTTGTGCATTCATTCCTACAGGTCTCACTGACAAAGGCAAACTAGTCAAACTCTCACGATCTATGGTAAGTTCATCCTTTCAGTTTTCCTTATTTTTTTTGATATATCTAGATGTTAAACTAATACTAGTTATTGCAGGTATAATTATAGAAAAATTGACAATAGGTAAGGCCTAGTTTAGGAACGGTACCTACCTTTCATGTAGACTAACGTCCTCGAGGGGGAAAATTTGTATGCGCAAAAATCATGCACAACCTCCACAAGGACCCCTATGATGATTTTTAATCCTTGTCACATACATGTAAGTGTGAAATAACATCCTCTCAGCAACAATCCTCTTGGTGATGTGTCATTTCTTTTATCTTGTGTTGTTTCCCCTTTGTTGTTTTCTCTCTCTTTTTTGTCGATGCTTTTCGTCACTTTTCGACACTTATTGATTTGTATTTTTTGTACTTGTGACCCTATTTTGAAGCCTTGCATGCATCTTGTAGGTGAGTTTTCACCTATCCCTAGTGTTTTTCATCTTCTCCACCTTCTAGAGGTTCCCCTAACCATCTCCCACTTTCAGTTTTTCAGTTTTACTCAACCAATCCAAAACTCCCTATATTATTTCCAGATCATCTCCTACCGAGAGATCATACTTTGCAAGTGGAGATTTGGATTTTCACACATGATTGACCTATTTATAGAGGCAGATCCCCTTCTTTTCTCCTCTTCCATATCCCATCCTGAAATTCAACCCAAGTGCTCTCCTTAGTGGGGCACCCATGGGTCACCTCCTGGATGACCCAAGGTCACCCTCGAGTGACTAGACTGGTGAAAGGGGTGACCCTGTTGTGTTTCCAGCCATAGAAAAACTTGAGTTTCTAACTCAAAAAAGCTTAGTTTTCACCCATTTTTCTTCTTGTTTGCATGAATTTTCATGCCAAATATAGAGTTAACTATTTCACACACCGACGCATGCATAATTAACTCTATTTTATCTTAAATTAATATCTCATGCATTCCCATGCATTCCTTCTTCTTCACTTCTTCTTGAGTGATAAGCTTTTATTGGGTAGATCACTCCAATTTTAGCCCAGATCACTCTTGAATCCTCTGTGTTAACTCTCCAATCAAATTCAATTAACTCTTCTTCTTCTTCACCTCTCATCCCTTCTTCTAACCTATAAATACCCTCTGCTTCAAGCACAAAGGGAGCCAATTTCATTTGTGCACACAACTCTTGCAAGTTATTTCTCTCCACATTCAACATTCTCATGCTCATATAGGACATACGGGCCTTTTGTTTTGTTTGTTGCTTCATCTAGCTTTCACATAAAGCTCATCACACTTACATACGCTACTCATATCAAGCCATAGTGCTTAACAAATCTCAAATTGAGCTCTTTTTGTAAAGCTTCAACAACTTCTTTTTGCTTCCATTGTCATCTTGTCACCAAGAGGATTCCCCACTACTACAAGAGGATACAAGATTGCCATCACAAGGATTTCTTAGGGTAGTGGACGCTCACATGTCTCCATGTTCCTTTATGCTTTCTTTCAATTTATAGTAATTATATAACTCAAATTTCTCTTGGGATCAGTAATTTTGTTACTTTTTCCTTGATAGGATAGATAGATCTTGTATTCTTAGAGTAATTTGCTTTCAAAGTTCATAGATTAATTCATTTAAAAGCAATTTCCCTTTTCCTAGATTAATTTGTTCCAAATATTTAGAAAACCCCAAAAACATAGTTTCCATTTCATTAGGTAAATTCATTATAGATTGCATACATCTTTCAACTCCTAGATTAAAAAAAGTATCTTCAATTCCTAAAATATTTAAAAGAGCACAAAAACAAGTCTTGCATTTCATTTAGGCTTTCATTCATAGAAACCCCAAAAAAGGAAAAAACATTAGAGACTTAGAAAATTCACAAACCCTTGATTCTATCACAAGGTCAACCATAGTCAAGCATTGATCAAAACCCTTGATTCCATCACAAGGTCAAATAAGGTGAATGCACAATCAAATCCTAGGTCAAATCAAAGCTTTAAGTAAAATCTTAGGTCAAGTTAAGATTAGCTCACAAACATCTATCTCTTGTCTCGGCTCATGAATGTGCCTAGGATTAAGAGGTGAGTGGGTGAGGGTGGTCCTCAACGAGATAGAGGAAATCCATCTGAGACCACAGTAGGACCCACTTGTATTATAACAATAAGAAGAACATAGGCTATTCTTAGTACAACAAGCATTCATCCACTACTTTGAAAGACAACAAGCCATCAATGAGAATAATAGCTTACCCACACAAAGGTGGAATATTAGAAACCCTAATAGTAGAAAAGTGACTAGTGACCCTTTGGGTCATACGGTTATCTCTACAACAATGATCTTTGAACAACACATATATACTAGTGCACAACAACATAGGCCTTAGGATGTGCCAACCCCTCTCTGTGAAGTCCATCTCTCTAGTGAGCCAGACCACCACCATGTCTCACCTCCTCTCAACTAGCTACTTCCACGAGAGCAAGAGTGGTGTGGCAGTTCGCCCTGTGGAAAGGAGGGAAGGGTCCATGTGCATGCTGAAATCTGACTCAACAACCCTAGGCAACTAATGTCATGATTTTGTGCATACAAGACCCAAATTTTAAATGTTGGCAAAGTGATCGTTAAAAGGTTTCCCTTTGTTAGCCTTTTCAATTTGAATTACGAATGTTTAGCAGGAATACATATATAAACATGTTTAGGACTTCATTTTAACTAGAGATGGATAATGTGAACTTGTGATCTTGTGGTAAGGATATTCAAGGATTTCATTGTGTTGTAGAGTAGTATTGTGTTGTGTTTGTATGTGTTGCTATAGATTTGTCTTCATAAATCCATCTCCTCATGGTGTTCAAAAGATCTTCATCTCCCCATGAGAGCTTCACCTCTGAGGTGACATCTACTTTGTGTTTTAGTCAATTAATCTTATCATTTGCTTTTGCCTTTGTCCACCAAGGACACACACTCTATCTAACAACGGTGTTGGAAGGCTTGAATACCATTCTAGGGCTTGACCGAGGCAAGCTCCTAAACACAACCCCCAACCCATCTCTTGTGATTGCATGTTACATGTACAGGATCTTGCAGAGAGGAGTTACAGGAAGTTGGAGTAGAGGATAAAGATTCAGGATCTAAAAAAACAATGAAGAATATTCCTTCTTGGACAAGGGTGCTCACCCTTGTGTCCTCCAGTTTGGCTTTTCTGGAAACTCCTGAGCAGGTTGCAGTCTTCATCATTTGATAGCTCCAAACCCTTAGAAAAAGCTACCTATTGGACATAGGTACCTGCCATAGTGTCCCTAAAGGTTCTTCTTTCTGGAATCCAAATCTTGGTATGTTTCTAATCTACATCTAGTGCCTTCCTATCCGAGTATTTGGCGAGTTTCATTCATTTGTTTATGATTTCATATAATTAGGGTCTAAGGCATAATTAGATTAGGGTTTAACAAATTAATCAACAAATTCCAAATTTACTTATCATTCCAAGTGACACCAAACCTATAGCTAAATCCTCTTGCAAAATTTGTGACTTGACTCGGTTTAATGTCCTTGAATGTTATATGTGAAAGGAGGATTTAATCACACTATAAATCTCATCATCATTCCCTCTTTTCCTACATAACATTTTGGTGAACCTAAGTTTTTTATGAAATTTTCACCTTGCTGAGTGTTGTAAATCAGATTTTCATTCATACATTTCATTTTTATCATCATACATTTTGAAAACCTTGCATAAATTTAAAAAATTTGAAAAAAATAGGCATTTTTGACTTGCATTAAGACATAGTTTGCACTATTTTTCTTTCATATCATTGGAAACATTTAAATTTCTAATATTTAAATCAGATTTGAGATAAATTTCAGCATTTCATCTTTTTATCATCATTTACCTTGCATTTGCATCTCTCATTTGCTAGGGTTTTACATCAAATTTTGCATTTTTCATATAACCTAGTATTTCCAAAAGCTAGGGTTTGTAATTAAAATATTGTTTCAAATTTTATTACTCATTTAAACACTCATTCCAATATGATTTTGGACTGTAGTGTTTCATCATTGTGTGTTATTTCATCTAGATTTCAAATTTTGCATTAACACATTGTGTGTTTCAACAAAAACAAGCATATTCATTCATCTTATCTTAATTTTGACTTTGCATTGAGAATTGTAGCATGTTGGCATCATTTTTAAATATGATCTGAGTTATTTTACACATTAAATCAGATTACATTTCATTCATCCATGATTGTACATAAATTTTATAACATTTTTGTGCATTTACATTGAAAAAATAAAAAAATTGAGCATTTTAGGCACATAAGCAAGCATAGTTTTTCTTTGTTTCAATGTATTTGTCATAAATATATTTAATTTCAGATCTTTCATTCATTTTCAAACATATATTCATCTATCATTTGAAAATTTGTCATCATTAAATGCTCTAGATTGAAAATTGGCATATTTGTTAAATTACACATTGTGTATTTCAACAAGTATATCTTGCTCCTTTGGTTTGTTCTATTAGTTTGTGCATTGAGTGTTGTATGCTTTTTCATGAGTTGTATAACCCACTGCCCTGATAGAAACATCCTCTAAGGAGACGTATTAGATTAATGGGTTCTAATGCTCCTGATAGCAATGGTGTACCAACATCAGAAAATCCATTGAACACATACTTTACAAAATGAGAAACACAAACTTTGTAAGATATCATACCTCCTACAAGTACAATGGAAGAACAAAAATTTCATGACTTTGAAGATCCTATTGATATAATAACACATGTACCTAATGAACAAATATGCAAACTTGATAAAGAACTAGCAGATTTTCAAGTATTTGTGGAAAATGAAAGGATAGTGGAAGAAGTTGTGCATGTTCATAATCTAAGATAGTTGTTAAAATAAGGACAAGATGGTGTTAACATGCTCCATGGCTTAGCACATATAGTGAATCACAGTATGTCTATGACTGAATGTGGGAATGTTATCAACAATATGTCATCACTGACTCATACACAAGTATCGACACCTATACCAACTACCAAAATGTCTACTTTTACATAATCAATTCTCACTACTAATGCACAAGATTGTAGTAATGCTACCACTAGTATTGGAGTATCTAATGACATTAATTCACAGAATTACAAGGTTGTGGGATTCAATTATCATAACCTAACACCTAGGGTGACTTCTAATATAATTAATCACTCTCAACCACCTTTCACTTATAATTGTTCTCAACCACCTTTCACTTACAATTGTTCTCAACCTCCTTTCATTACCACTCACAACCAATCACCTCAAAATTTTATGACAATATATTCTAATTCTTCTCAACAACAAACTACATCTCTTAATGATGCCCTCTTAAATCAACTCTTGCAAAGCATGACTTCTCTACAACAGAAGGTGACAAGCTTGAAAAATTCTTCCCAGCCAACTTTATTAACATATCATGCCCAGAGGTCCTTTATCGTATGCAATCTTGAGAACTCCTATGCCTAAAAAATTTGAGACTCCTCGCTTTGAAAAATATGGTGGTAAAGGTGATCCTAATGCTCATGTGCAACATTCATGACAATGTGTATTGATTTCTTCTTTCAAGAGGACTTGCTAGCGAAATGCTTCCCGTGATCTCTCAAAGATACTGCTTTGGAATGGTTTTTCTCTTTACCTCTATACTCAATAAACTCTTTCTCACAACTATTTGATCAATTCTTACAACATTTCCAAGAAAACATTGGACCTACGGTCTCTTTGATTGACTTGGTTCATTGTAAACAAGGTTTGAAAGAGAAGTTAACAAAATTTGTCAGTCGATATCAAGGTCTCATCTCGTAAATACAATACCTAATTAAAGATGAAGATCTTTAGAAGGTATTCATTATGAATTTATAACATAACATCCATGATAAAATCCTCTTGATGAAGTATAGCTCTTTTCAACATCTATGAACAACCCTTTGTGATTACCAACTTTCGTATAGTTAGTATAAAAATCAAAACTCGTTAGCTCAAGTTGGTCAACCTGTGGATGGACCTTCACAAAACAACTCTAAGAAGAATAATAAGAGTTTCATCAAGATCAATGGACAACATTCAAATAGTTTTCAATCACAAGTATCCGCTATTAGTAATCCTAACGGGCACTGATGCAGAGCAACGCAGCGGAGCGGTGAAAACGGTTAAAAAAATTGAACTATTACTGTGGTTGAACCTTTGAACCACTTGTACTAACTAAACCACTGAACCTATGGTCACTAAACCATCAAACCTCATGAACCATTGAACCTTCAACTATCGGTTCAACCTACTTCTATCACCCAGACTTAATGCAGTCGGAAACTATCAGTTGAACTGTTTGAACCTCTCGAACCCAATGAACTTGTTGAACCATTGAACCTTCAACTATTCGGTTCAACATACACTATCAGTTCAACCTACTCCCATCGCATACCTCTGAGTTCATGGAACTGTTGAACCATTTTATATTGAACTGTTGAACCAGTTCAACCGTCGGTTCAACCATTGGCAACACATACTCTTCGGCAACTTCAAGATTTCTTCCGATGAGCCAAATGAACCTTTGTATCTCGATGAACCTACAGAACCCGTTGAACAGTTGAACTGGTTCAACCGTTGGTTAAACTATCGACAACACTTACTACTGTCGGCCAACCCAGAATTCCTTTGGCTGATGTACCACTTTCTCTGATAAACCTATTGAACTTATTGAACCTTTGAATTGGTTCAACCACCCGCAAACCTATACTATCGGCAACACCTTCAATCTTGCATGTGCATTAGTTAACCTTCTATTGCTAGTTATTCTCACCGTTGCTATCGGTCACTCCTTGTATCTGCAAAAGTGTGAACTTCCAACATGCATTCCAATATACATTTAGAACATGCTTTTGCAACCTGACACACAGACGCAGGATACACACGAAATGTATATTCACATACAATTGTGATATACACATGAAATGTACTCAGGTACATTAGTGATATACACACATCTTGTATATTTAGCGAACAACATGAACTCAACCCGAATGGACTCTTATACATACATTTCTTCATAGGATATACACAGGATGATACTTGCATAGAAATGTGATATACTCACAAACTATTCCCGACATGCAATTGATGTATATACATAAAATGTATATTCGAATCTCATGCCAATAACCTCCTCTGTAACAAATCTCGCAGTCTCTATTCTGCCATGACCACGAACAAAAAGAAAATAAAATAGAAAACTATTGTACAAAGTCCATTCCACTGATTTCAAACAAATCCACCAATGGAATGGTTTCAATCTTGCATCTCGACAACAAAAAACTAGATTAAGTGTAGAACAATTCTATATAGACAATATACATAGAACAATTTGATACACAGAGAATTTACAAAGAACCCAGAATTTGTAAAATATAACTGACAAAATTTCTATTTCTTCACTCCAACTTCGTCTCCCTCTCCATCGCAAAGAACACAGGCTGATTATAAAGATTCATACATTTGACAGTTTCAAAAGGTGGAAGGTGAACCATTCCTCAACCACCTCTGCCTGTTCTATTTTCCACTCTTCTCTTCGGATTTAGCTTAACCAAGATTATAAGCCAAAATACTAACTAATCACACGACACATGTTAAGAACAAGACAACAAAACACCTAACAACATGACACCTTTTCTTTAATCATCCACATACCCCAAATGTCCAAGATGTCCAAATTGGCTTATCAGGATGACAAATTTGTGACCTCGGTTCACATGGTGGGGTCATTATTACAAACATGAAATGACAACAAAAATACTACAAGACAACATGAAGTGCATAAAACATATTAAAACCTTAGTCTTCTCCCTCAAATGTATATTTGGCTTGTTGAAGGGGTGCTCCTGCACTACACTCCTCGGAAGAAGAGATCTCAAGCCCACTTGAGATTAGAGTTTGAAGGTCTGCACCATTGTTTGTGATCTTATCTTTAGTCATCCAAACTACCTCTAAATCAGGTTTCCTGTGCCAAGCCACCAAGTACTCCATGTACTCTTTGTTCCTTGTCTTCTTTGTCACTCTTGAGTCTACTATAGTCTTCAATTTTGGTGGATCATGCTTAGGGATATCATCATCTATTGTACCCTGCAATGGTTCCTGTTCTACATCTGTATTCTTCTTGTATGAAGTTAAATCACATACATTGAAAATGGGTGACAATCCAAGGTCAGGAGGAAGTTGGATCTCATAAGCATTCTGCCCACACTTCTTCAAAATCTAACATGGTCAAATCTTCCTCTGCATTAGCTTGGTATGTTTACCTTTTGGGAGAGTCTCCTTCTTCAGATGAACCCACACCAAATCTCGAACCTCAAATTGTAAATCCCTCTCTTTCTTGTCTACATATGCTTTGTACTTCAATGTAGTCTGTTGGAGTTAGGTCTTGACTTGATCATGCACCTCCTTGATGGTTGATGCAAACGCTTCTCCTTCTGCACTAATAGACTCTCCTATAGGTAGATCTCTCAACTCCAAAATACTCCTTGGATGAATACCATATACCACTTGAAAAGGTGAATTCCCTGTACTCCTATTAATGGTGTCATTATAGGAAAATTCTTCTTGTGGTAGGATGTTATCCCACTTCTCTCCATGCTGCCTTGTCACACACCTTAGCAGATTTCCCAATGAATGGCTAACCACTTTAGTCTGCCCATCTGTTGGAGGATGGTAGGCTGATGAGAAGGAAAAATTGGTTCCAAGCTTCTTCCAAAGAGTCCTCCAAAAGTGGCCAATAAATTTCACATCTCTATTTGACACTATGCTCAATGGCAAACCATGTATCCTCACTATCTCTTTGAAAAATAGATTTGCAACATATGAAGCATCACAAGTGGTTTTGCATGGTAAGAAGTGTACCATTTTACTAAATCTATCTACTACAACAAAAACACTATCATATCCCTTCCTTGTTCTAGGTAAACCCAATATAAAGTCCATGCTTATGCTCTCCCACGGCCTAGAAGGAATGGGTAGTGGCTGATACAAACTTGCATTAGTGGATCTCCCTTTTGTTTTTTGACATATCACACATGCCTCCACAAATCTCCTCACATCTGACTGTAACTTGGGCCAATAGTAATGTCTCTTCACAAGATCAAGAGTCTTATCTAGACCAAAATGTCTTGCCATGGCCCCACAATGTTTCTCCCTAATGATATTCAGTCTCATAGAACACTTTGGAATACACAACTGTCCACCCTTGAAAAGTAATCCATCTTGGATCAAAAATTTAGAGAACTCAACATGATATTTGTCTCCAAAGAAAATACATACCTTGTTGATTTCTCCAAAGTCTTCATCAGCATCATACATGGCCTTCAAAGAGTCAATGCCAACACTCTCCAATTGGATCTGACTGATGGTTAGAGCCCTCCTGCTCAAAGCATCTGCTACCTTGTTCTTGACCCCTTTCTTATGCTTTAGTGTTAAGGTGAAAGCTTGCAAAGTCTCCACCCACTTCATGTGCCTATGGTTCAGCTTCTCTTAGTTGTTTATGAAACTAAGGGCCTGATTATCTATGAACACTATGAATTCTTTAGGCATCAAGTAATGTCTCCACTTTTTGAGTGACTATACTAGAGCATACATCTCCAAATCATATGATGAGTATCGCTTCTTTGCATCATTTAGTTTCTCACTAAAAAATGCAATAGGCCTACCTACCTTCTTGACTGAGTACTACTCCAATTACCACTTGGCTTAATTCACATTCTACCTGGAAAATCTTGTTGAAGTCAGGAAGTGCAATGACTGGTTGCTCTGCCACCTTCTTCTTCAATGTTTCAAATGAATTGTCTGCCTCCTTTGTCCAAGTGAATCTCCACTTCTGTCCTCCTTTTATGGTGTCAAGCAAGGGTGCACAAACATGACTAAACCCCTTTATAAACTTCCTATAAAAGGTTACTAACCCATGGAAACTTCTAACATCATTCAAGGTTTTAGGAGTTGGCCAAGACAATATGGCACTTACCTTCTCTTGATCCATTTTCAGTTTGTTATGTCAGATGACAAATCCCAAGTAGATGATCTCTTCCTGCATGAACAAACACTTCCCTAAGTTGATCATTAGCTGCTCTTCATGTAACCTTTTGAGGACCAGGTCTATATGTTTGAGGTGCTCTTCCCTTGTATTACTAAAAAATTAGGATATCATCTAGATATACTATGACAAATTTACCTATGAATTCCCTCAAGACCTCATTCATCAACCTCATAAAGGTACTAGGGGAGTTGGACAAACCAAAATACATGACCATACACTCATACAACCCCTCATTGGGCTTAAATTTAGTTTTCCATTCATCTCCTGGCCTAATCCTAATCTGATGATAGCCACTCTTTAAATATATTTTTGTGAAATATTTAGCACCCCCCAAGCAATCAAGTAAATCTTCTATCCTAGGGATTGGGAACCTATACCTGATTGTTATCTTGTTGATAGCCCTTGAATTAGTACAAAGTTTCCAAGTGCCTTCCTTCTTTGGTGCTAGTACAACTGATACCACACATGGTCTTAAACTCTTGCCAATTAGGCCTGTCTCCAACAACTCCTCAATCTACCTTGCTACTTTTGCATTCTGTTCTGGGGTAAGCTTGTATGCTGCTTTGTTTGGAAGTGTAGATCCTAGGATCAGATCTATGCAATGGCTGATGTCCCTTAGAGGTGGTAGGGACCTTGGCATTCCATCAGAGATGATGCCTTTGTACTTGTCGAATAGCTCTTGGAAAGCTGGATCTATGAACCTTTGCCTCTTCTCTCCCTTGACTTCTTGTTGTTGCTCCTTGTTCACCTTTAGGCATGGAATTAAAGCATATGCAACTGCTCCTTCTTCTACAATCTCTTTCATGAATTGTTTGCCTTCTACCATCATGGCCTTGACTTCTTTCCCTTTTGATTCCACCTCATTCTACATTAATGGTAGCAACTCTATCACCTTACCATCCTTGGTGATTGAATATGTGTTTCTAGCTCCATCATGGTGTGCTTTCAATTCATACTGCCATGGTCTTCCAAATAGGAGATGGCAAGCATCCATCTTGGCAATGTGAAACAATAATCTATCCTTGTATGGTCAAATTTGAAACTCCACCCAAGCCTGTTCTTCCACAACTGTTTATTGACCTTGGGTGAGCCATGAGACCTTGTATGGGCAAGGATGGGACAACCTTCTAAGCTTAAGATTTTCTACCATTTCAAATGACACAAAAATTTTAGTGGATCTGGAGTCAATCAGAACTTTACATACCTTTCCTCCTGCCTTGCAAGTAGTTCTGAAGAGAGGCTTCCTTTGTGGGGGTTCTTTGTCAGGCACCTTCATGGTGGTCATTTCTCTCCTAATCATCAAAGCTTCGCCACTCTCAAGATATCCATAACTGTCAGGAGCATTCACACTTTGAAAAATGTTTGAGCTTGTCACACTCTGATAATCAGATTCTTGGATCAGATTTATCCTCCTTTCTCCCATTGAACTTGTTGCCTTTTCTGGACATCTACTAGCTATGTGGCCTTCTTGATTGCAATTGTAACATCTGAGAGGTCCCCTTCCCTAAGATCTCCCTCTAAATGGTGATCTTCTACCCCTAAAGTTTCCTCTTTGATTGTACCTTCCCCCTTGGGTTTGACTGATGTCTCCTTTGTTGCTCTCTTGGTTTGATTCACCTTGGTATCTAAATCCATTTCCTCTACCTCTGAACAGACGTCTTCCTCCCCTTTGTTGTCTCCCTCTTCCTCCACTATTCTTCTCTTGTCTTCTCTTGAATTTTTCTTCCACTTTGAGTACCAATTGGTAGCACTTTTGGACTGTGTCTGGTTATGCAGATTTATATCTTCTTGGATGGAAAACCTCAAACCATTGAGGTACCTTGCCACCTTCTCTTCCTCATTCTTCTTTACCTTTGTCTTGACACATAGTTTCATGAACTCTTCTGTGTATGAATTAACATCTAACTCCTTCTACTTCAAGTTTTATTTCCTCTTATGTAATTGGATGTTGTAATCCAATGGAACATAGGCCTCCTTCACTAAAGCCATCATCTTCTTCCAAGTAGCAACTCTGTTCTTTTCTTCTTTCACCTTGTCATCTTGGATGAAAGTCCACCAATTTAGTGCAGCCCCTTTCATTTTGGATTGGGCCATTCTCACCCTTTGGTGGTCTGGTATTTCCTTAGTCTCAAAGAAATTATTCAAGGAGTCTATCCACTCGATCACTGAATCAGGTTCCATTTTGCCTGTAAACACTGGCAGGTCTATTTTCATATCCATGGTCCTTCTCTTGATGGATTTAAGGCTGTTAAGGGTCTCTGGTCTATAGGAACCTCTATCTCTTCCTGCCTAGGGATCTCCTCTTCATCCTCGTCTCCTCATTCACCAAAATCTTCTTCTCCCTTCTCTACTCTATCCCTCAACTTCTCTAACTCTTCTTTCAAGGCCTGATTCTGAGCCCGAGCTGCTCTGCTCTCTGCCATTTGGTTCTTCACTTGGGCTGCCAACTCAGCATTGTTCATCTTTGCTGGGTACTCTTGTGACCCCTCTTCATCTAACATCTTGTCTTCTTCTTCTACCCAAAGGTTACTCCTTTGCTCTGATACCACTTAATACAGAGCAACGCAGCGGTACGGTGAAAATAGTTCAAAAAACACTAAACTATTAATGTGGTTGAACCTTTGAATCACTTGTACTAACTAAATTTCTAAAGCTACGGTCACTGAACCTTTGAACCTCATGAACCATTGAACCTTCAACTATCGGTTCAACCTACTTCTATCACCTAGACTTAATGCTGTCGGCAACTATCGGTTGAACCGTTTGAACCTCTCGAACCCAATGAACTCATTGAATCGTTGAACCTTCAACTATTTGGTTCAACATACACTATCGGTTCAACCTACTCCCATCACATACCTCCGAGTTCATGGAACCATTGAACTAGTTTAACTATCAGTTCAACCATCGGCAAAAATACTCTTTGGCAACTTCAAGATTTCTTCTAGCGAGCCAAATGAACCTTTGTATCTCAATGAACCTGCAGAACCCATTGAACCATTGAACCAGTTCAACTATCGGTTCAACTATCAGCAACACTTACTACTGTCGGCCAACCGAGAATTCTTTCAGCCGATGTACCACTTTCTCTGATGAACCTATTGAACCTGTTGAACCTTTAAATTGGTTCAACCACCTGCAAACCTATACTATTGGCAACACCTTCAATCTTGCATGTGCATTAGTTATACTTCTATTGCCGGTTATTCTCACCGTTGCTGTTAGTCACTCCTTGTATCCACAGAAGTGCAAACTTCCAACATGCATTCCAATATA
The DNA here is from genome assembly GCA_027924645.1 of Cunninghamia lanceolata. NCBI lineage: Eukaryota > Viridiplantae > Streptophyta > Pinopsida > Cupressales > Cupressaceae > Cunninghamia > Cunninghamia lanceolata. The sequence goes on from BSBN01000596.1 coordinate 8,395,264, forward strand.
CATTTAGAACATGCTTTTGCAACCCAACACACAGATGCAGGATGCACACAAAATATATATTCGCATATAATTGTGATATACACATGAAATGTACTCAGGTACATTAGCGATATACACACAGCTTGTATATTCAACAAATAACATGAACTCAACCTGAATGAGCTCTTATACATACATTTCTTCATAGGATATACACAGGATGATACTCGCATACAAATGCGATATACTCACAAACTATTCCTGACATGCAATTCAAGTATATACATAAAATGTATATTCAAATCTCACGCTAATAACCTCCTCTGTAACAAATCTCATAGTCTCTATTCTGCCATGACCGTGAACAAAAAGAAAATAAAACAAAAAACTATTGTACAAAGTCCATTCCATTGATTTCAAAGAAATCCACTAGTGGAATGGTTTCAATATTGCATCTCGACAATAGAAAACTAGATTAAGTGCAGGACAATTCTATACAGACAATATACACAGAACAATTCGATACATAGAGAATTTACACATAACCGAAAATTTATAAAATATAACTAACATAATTTCTATTTCTTCACTCCAACTTCATCTCCCTCTCCATCTCAAAGAACACAGGGTGATTATAAAGATTCATACATTTGACAGTTTCAGAAGGTGGAAGGCAAACCATTCCTCAACCACCTCTGCCTATTCCATTTTCCACTCTTCTCTTTGGATTTAGCTTAACCAAGATTATAAACCAAAATACCAACTAATCACATGACACATGTTTAGCACAAGACAACAAAACACCTTTTCTTTAATCATCCACATATCCCAAATGTCCAAGATGTCCAAATTGGCTTATCAAGATGCTAAATTTGTGGCCTTGATTCACATGGTGGGATCATTATTACAAACATGAAATGACAACACAAATACTACATAACAACATGAAATGCATAAAACATATTAAAACCTTAGTCTTCTCCCTCAGATGTATATTTGCAGTGAAGTAGTGGAAATAGTTCAAAAATATGCAGAACTATTACTGTGGTTGAACCTTTGAACTGCTTGAACTTACTGAACCACTGAACCTATGGTCACTGAACCATTGAACCTCATGAACCATATTCTATTGAACCGTTGAACTAGTTCAACCATCGGTTTAACCATTGGCAACACATACAAGATTTCTTTTGGCGAACCAAATGAACCTTTGTATCTTGATGAACTTGCTGAACCCATTGAACAGTTGAACCGTTGAGCTGGTTCAACGGTCAGTTCAACTATCGGAAACACTTATTACTATCAGCCAACCTAGAATTCCTTCGGGTGATGTACCACTTACTCCGATGAACCTATTGAACCTGTTGAACCTTTGATTGGTTCAACCACCTGCAAACCTATATGTTCAGCAACACCTTCAATTTTGCATGTGCATTAATTTAACCTTCTATTGCCGGTTATTCTCACCATTGCTGTCGGTCACTCCTTGTATCCGCAGAAGGGCGAACTTCCAACATGCATTCCAATATACATTTAGAACATGCTTTTGCAACCCAATACACAGATGTAGGATACCCACGAAATGTATATTAGCATACAATTGTGATATACACATGAAATGTACTCAGGTACATTAGCGATATACACACTATTTGTATATTCTAGTAAACAACATGAACTCAACCCGAATGGACTCTTATACATACATTTCTTTGCAAGATATACACAGGATGATACGCATACAAATGTGATATACTCACAAACTATTCCCAACATGCAATTGACATATATACATAAAATGTATATTCCAATCTCACGCTAATAACCTTCTCTATAACAAATCTCGCAGTCTCTATTCTGCCATGACCCCGAATAAAAAGAAAATAAAATAGAAAACTATTGTACAAAGTCCATTCCATTGATTTCAAAGAAATCCACCAGTGGAATGGTTTCAATCTTCCATCTTGACAACAGAAAACTAGATTAAGTGCATAACAATTCTATACCGATAATATACACAGAATAATTCAATACACAGAGAATTTACACAGAACCCAGAATTTGTAAAATACAACAGACATAATTTCTATTTCTTCACTCCAACTTCGTCTTCCTCTCTATCTCAAAGAACACAGGCCGATTATCAAGATTCATACATTTGACAGTTTTCAGAAGGTGGAAGGCGAACTATTCCTCAACCACCTCTGCCTATTCCATTTTCCACTCTTCTCTTCGGATTTAGCTTAACCAAGATTATAAGCCAAAATACTAACTAATCACATGACACATGTTTAGCACAAGACATCAAAACACCTAACAACACGACACCTTTGCTTTAATCATCCACATACTCCAAATGTCCAAGATGTCCAAATTGGCTTATCAGGATGCCAAATTTGTGACCTTGGTTCACATGGTGGGGTCATTATTACAAACATGAAATGACAACACAAATACTACATGACAACATGAAATGCATAAAACATATTAAAACCTTAGTCTTCTCCCTCAGATGTATATTTATCTTGTTGAAGGTGTGCTCCTGCACCATAATCCCCGGGAGAAGAGATCTCAAGCCCACTTAACATCAGAGTTTGAAGGTCTGCACCATTGTTTGTGATTTTATCTTCAGTCATCCAAACTACCTCTGAATCAGGTTTCCCGTGCCAAGCCACCAAGTACTCCATGTACTCTTTGTTCCTTGTCTTCTTTGTCACTCTTGAGTCTAATATCTTTTTCAATTTTGGTGGATCACGCTTAGGGATATCATCATCTGCTGTACCCTACAATGGTTCCTGTTCTACATCTGCATTCTGCTTGTATAAAGTTAAATCACATACATTGAAAATGGGTGACAATCCAAGGTCAGGAGGAAATTGGATCTCATAAGCATTCTACCCACACCTCTTCAAAATTTGACATGGTCCAATCTTCCTCTATATTAGCTTGGTATGTTTACCTTTTGGGAGCCTCTCCTTCTTCAGATGAACCCACAACAAATCTCCAACCTCAAATTGTACATCCCTCTTTTTCTTGTTTGCATATGCTTTGTACTTCAATGTAGTCTGTTGGAGTTGGGTCTTGACTTGATCATGCACCTCCTTGATGGCTGATACAAAAGCTTCTCCTTCTGCACTAATAGACTCTCCTATAGGCAGATCTCTCAACTCCAAAATACTCCTTGGATGAATACCATATACCACTTGAAAAGGTGACTTCCCTGTACTCCTATTAATGGTGTCATTATAGGAAAATTTTGCTTGTGGTAGGATGTTATCCCACTTCTCTCAATGCTGCCTTGTCAAACACCTTAGTAGATTTCCCAATGAACGGTTAACCACTTCAGTCTACCCATCTGTTTGAGGATGGTAGGCTGATGAGAAGGATAAATTGGTTCCAAGCTTCTTCCAAAGAGTCCTCCAAAAGTGGTCAATAAATTTCACATCTCTATCTGACACTATGCTCAATGGCAAACCATGTATCCTCACTATCTCTTTGAAAAATAGATCTGCAACATATGAAGCATCACAAGTGGTTTTACATGGCAAGAAGTGTGCCATTTTACTAAATCTGTCTACTACAACAAAAACACTATCATATCCCTTCCTTGTTCAAGGCAAACCCAATACAAAGTCCATGCTTATGCTCTCCCATGGCCTAGAAGGAATGGGTAGTGGCTGATACAAACTTGCATTAGTGGATCTCCCTTTTGCTTTCTGACATATCACACATGCTTGCACAAATCTCCTCACATCTGATTACAACTAAGGCCAATAGTAATGCCTCTTCACAAGATCAAGAGTCTTATCTAGACCAAAATGTCCTACCATGGCCCCACAATGTTTCTACTTAATGATATTCAGTCTCATAGAACACCTTGGAATACACAACTGTCCACCCTTGAAAAGTAATCCATCTTGGATTAGAAATTCAGAGAACTCAACATGATATTTGTCACCAAAGGAAATACATACCTTATGCATTTCTCCAAAGTCTTCATCAGCATCATACATGGTCTTCAAAGAATCAATACCAACACTCTCCAGTTGGATCTGATTGATGGTTAGAGCCCTCCTACTCAAAGCATCTGCTACCTTGTTCTTGACCCCTTTCTTGTGCATGAGTGTGAAGGTGAAAGCTTGTGAAGTTTCCACCCACTTCATGTGCCTATGGTTCAACATCTCTTGGCTATTTATGAAACTAAGGGCCTGATTATCTGTGAACACTATTAATTCTTTGGGCATCAAGTAATGCCTCCACTTTTTGAGTGACTGTACTAGAGCATACATCTCCAAATCATATGATGAGTATCTCTTCTTTGCATCTTTTAGTTTCTCACTGAAAAATGCAATAGGCCTACCTTCTTGACTGAGTACTGCTCCAATTGTCATGTGGCTTGCATCACATTCTACCTGGAAAATCTTGTTGAAGTCAGGAAGTGCAAGGACTGGCTATGCTGCCACCTTCTTCTTCAATGTTTCAAATGAATCATCGGCCTCCTTTGTCCAAGTGAATCTATACTTCTGTCCTCCTTTTATGCTATCAAGCATGGGTGCACAAACATGACTAAACCCCTTTATAAACTTCCTATAAAAGGTTGCTAACCCATGGAAACTTCTAACAGCATTCAAGGTTTTAGGAGTTGGCCAAGACAATATGGCACTTACCTTCTCTTGATCCATTTTCAGTTTGTTATGTGAGATGACAAATCCCAAGTAGATGATCTCTTCCTACATGAACAAACACTTCTCTAAGTTGATCATTAGCTGCTCTTCATGTAACCTTTTGAGGACCAGGTCTATATGTTCGAGGTGCTCTTCCCTTGTATTACTAAAAATCAGGATATCATCTAGATATACTATGACAAATTTACCTATGAATTCCCTCAAGACCTCATTCATCAACCTCACAAAGGTACTAGGGGCATTGGACAAACCAAAAGGCATGACCTTCCACTCATAGAACCCCTCATTGTTGTTAAAGGCAGTTTTCCATTCATCTCTTGGCCTAATCCTAATCTAATGATAGCCACTCTTTAAATCTATTTTTGTGAAATATTTAGCACCCCCCAAGCAATCAAGAAAATCTTCTCTCCTAGGGATTGGGAACCTATACCTGATTGTTATTTTGTTGATAGCCCTTGAATCAGTACAAAGTCTCCAAGTACCTTCCTTCTTTGGTGCTAGTACAGCCGGTACCGCACATGGGCTTAAACTCTTGCCAATTAGGCTTGTCTCCAACAATTCCTCAATCTCCCTTGCTACCTTTGCATTCTGTTCTGGGGTAATCTTGTATACTGCTTTGTTTGGAAGTGTAGATCTTGGGATCAGATCTATACAATGGCTGATGTCCCTTATAGGTGGTAGGGACCTTGGAATTCCATCAGAGATGATGCCTTTGTACTTGTCCAATAGCTCTTGGATAGCTGGATCTATGAACCTTTGCCTCTTCTCACGCTTGACTTCTTGCTGCTGCTCCTTGTTCACCTTTAGGCATGGAATTAGAGCATATGCAACTACTCCTTCTACTATCTCTTTCATGAATTGTTTGCCTTCTACCATCATCACCTTGACTTCTTTGCCTTTTGATTCCACCTCATTCTCCATTAATAGTAGCAACTCTATCACCTTACCATCCTTAGTGATTGAATATGTGTTTCTAACTCCATCATGGTGTGCTTTCAAGTCATACTACCATGGTCTTCCAAATAGGAGATGACAAGCATCCATCTTGGCAATGTCAAATAGCAATATGTCCGTGTATGATCCAATTTGAAATTTCACCCAAGCCTGTTCTTCCACAACTATTTTCTGACCTTGGGTGAGCCATGAGACCTTGTATGGGCAAGGATGGGATGGCCTTCTAAGCTTAAGCTTTTCTACCATTTTGAATGACACAAAATTTTTAGTGGATCCGAAGTCAATCAGAACTTTACATACCTTTCCTCCTGCCTTGCAAGTAGTTCTGAAGAGAGACTTCCTTTGTGGGGGTTCTTTTTTCAGGCACCTTCATGGTGGTCATTTCTCTCCTAATCATCAAAGCTTTACCACTCTCAGGATATCCATAACTGTCAGGAGCATTCACACTTTGAAAAGTGCTGGAGCTTGTCACTCTTTGATAATCAAATTTTTGGATCAGATTCATCCTCCTTTCTCCCATTGAACTTGTTGCCTTTCCTGGACATCTGCTGGCTATGTGGCCTTCTTGATTGCAATTGTAACATCTGAGAGGTCCTCTACCCTGAGATCTGCCTCTAAACGGTGGTCTTCTGCCCCTAAAGTTTCCTCTTTGATTGTAACTTCCCCTTTGGTTTTGAGTGTTGTCTCCTTTGTTGTTCGCTTGATTTGATTCACCTTGGTATCCAAATCCATTTCATCTTCCTCTGAAAGGACTTCTTCCTCCCCTTTGCTGTCTCCCTCTTCCTCTAATGTTCTGCTCTTGTCTTCTCTTGAATTTTTCTTCCACTTTGAGTGCCAATTGGTACCACTTTTGGACTGTCGCTGGGTTATGCAGATTTATATCTTCTTGGATGGCAAACCTCAATCCATTCAGGTACCTTTCCACCTTTCTCTTCCTCACCCTCCTTTATCTTTGTCTTGACACAAAGTTTCATGAACTCTTTTGTGTATGAACTGACATCTAACTCCTTCTGCTTCAAGTTTTGTTTCCTCTTATGTAATTGGATGTTGTAATCCAATGGAACATAGGCCTCCTTCACTAAAGCCATCATCTTCTTCCAAGTAGCAACTCTATTCTTTCCTTCTTTCACCCTATCAGCTTGGATGAAAGTCCACCAATTTAGTGCAGCCCCTTTCATTTTGGATTGGGTCATTCTCACCCTTTGGTGGTCTGCTATTTCCTCAGACTCAAAGAAGTTGTTCAAGGAGTCTATCCACTCCATCACTGAATCAGGTTCCATTTTGCCTGCAAACATTGGCAGGTCTATTTTCATATCCATGGTTCTTCTCTCCATGGATTTGAGGGCATTAAGTAAGGGTCTCTGGTCTGTAGGAACCTCTATCTCTTCCTGCCTAGGGATCTCCTCTTCATCCCTGTCTTCTCGCTCACCAAAATCTTCTTCTCCCTTCTCTACTCTGTCCCTCAACTTCTCTAACTCTTCTTTCAAGGCCTGATTCTGAGCCCGAGCTGCTCTGCTCTCTGCCATTTGCTTCTTCACTAGGGCCACCAACTCAGCATTGGTCATCTTTGCTAGGTACTCTTGTGACCCCTCTTCATCTAACATCTTGTCTGCTTCTTCTACCCAAAGGATACTCCTTTTGCTTTCTCTTCCACTTTGAGTGCCAATTGGTAGCAGTTTTGGACTCTCTCTGGGTTATGCAGATTTATGTCTTCTTGGATGGCAAACCTCAATCCATTGAGGTACCTTGCCACCTTCTTTTCCTCACCCTCCTTTATCTTTGTCTTGACACATAGTTTCATGACCTCTTCTATGTATGAACTGACATCTAACTCTTTCTGCTACAAGTTTTGTTTCCTCTTATGTAATTGGGTGTTGTAATCCAATGGAACATAGGCCTCTTTCACTAAAGCCATCATCTTCTTCCAAGTAGCAACTTTTTTCTTTCCTTCTTTCACCTTGTCATCTTGGATTAAAGTCCACCAATTTAGTGCAGCCCCTTTCATTTTGGATTGGGCCATTCTCACCCTTTGGTGGTTTGGTATTTCCTCAGTCTCAAAGAAATTATTGAAGGAGTCTATCCACTCCATCACTGAATCAGGTTCCATTTTGCCTGCAAACACTGGCAGGTCTATTTTCATATCCATGGTCCTTCTCTCCATGGATTTGAGGGCATTAAGTAAGGGTCTCTAGTCTGCAGGAACCTCTATCTCTTCTTGCCTACGGATCTCCTCTTCATCCCTGTCTTCTCGCTCATCAGAATCTTCTTCTCCCTTCTCTACTTTGTCCCTCAACTTCTCTAACTCTTCTTTCAAGGCCTGATTCTGAGCCCGAGCTACTACTTTCTACCATTTGCTTCTTCACTAGGGCCGCCAACTCAGCATTGGTCATCTTTGCTAGGTACTCTTGTGACCCCTCTTCATCTAACATCTTGTCTACTTCTTCTACCCAAAGGATACTCCTTTTGCTTTCTCTTCCACTTTGAGTGCCAATTGGTAGCACTTTTGGACTGTCTCTAGGTTATGCAGATTTATGTCTTCTTGGATGGCAAACCTCAATGCATTGGGGTACCTTGCCACCTTCTCTTCTTCACCCTCCTTTATCTTTGTCTTGACACATAGTTTCATGACCTCTTCTATGTATGAACTGACATCTAACTCCTTCTGCTACAAGTTTTGTTTCCTCTTATGTAATTGGATGTTGTAATCCAATGGAACATAGGCCTCCTTCACTAAAGCCATCATCTTCTACCAAGTAGCAACTCTGTTCTTTCCTTCTTTCACCCTGTCATCTTGGATGAAAGTCCACCAATTTAGTGCAGCCCCTTTCATTTTGGATTGGGCCATTCTCACCCTTTGGTGGTTTTGTATTTCCTCAGTCTCAAAGAAATTATTGAAGGAGTCTATCTACTCCATCACTGAATTAGGTTCCATTTTGCCTGCAAACACTGGCAGGTCTATTTTCATATCCATGGTCCTTCTCTCCATGGATTTGAGGGCGTTAAGTAAGGGTCTCTGGTCTGCAGGAACCTCTATCTCTTCCTGCCTAGGGATCTCCTCTTCATCCCCGTCTCCTCATTCACCAGAATCTTCTTCTCCCTTCTCTACTCTGCCCCTCAACTTCTCTAACTCTTCTTTCAAGGCCTGATTCTAAGCCCGAGTTGCTCTACTCTCTGCCATTTTCTTCTTCACTAGGCCCGCCAACTCAGCATTGGTCATCTTTGCTAGGTACTCTTGTGACTCCTCTTCGTTTGACATCTTGTCTTCTTCTTCTACCCAAAGGATACTCCTTTTCTCTGATACCACTTGATGCAAAGCAACGCAGCGGTGCGGTGAAAAAAGTTCAAAAATAAACTAAACTATTACTGCGGTTGAACCTTTGAACCACTAAACCTACTGTCACTGAACCATTGAACCTCATGAACCATTGAACCTTCAACTATCAGTTCAACCTACTTCTATTGCCCAGACTTAATGCTGTCGGCAACTATCAGTTGAACCGTTTGAACCTCTCGAACCCAATGAACTCATTGAACCGTTGAACCTTCAACTATTTAGTTCAACATACACTATCGCTTCAACCTACTCCCATCGCATACTTCTAAGTTCATGGAATAGTTGAACCATTTTATATTGAACCGTTGAACTAGTTCAACCATCGGTTCAACCATCGGCAACACATACTCTTCAGCAACTTCAAGATTTCTTCCGGCAAGCCAAATGAACCTTTGTATCTTGATGAACCTACATAACCCATTGAACTATTGAACCGTTAAACCAGTTCAACCATCGGTTCAATTATCGGAAACACTTACTATTGTCGGCCAAGCTAGAATTCCTTCAGTTGATGTACCACTTTCTCTGATGAACGTGTTAAACTTGTTGAACCTTTGAATTGGTTCAACCACCTGCAAACCTATACTATTGGCAACACCTTCAACCTTGCATGTGCATTAGTTAACCTTCTATTGCCGGTTATTCTCACCATTGCTGTCGGTCACACCTTGTATCTGCAGAAGTGCGAACTTCCAACATGCATTCCAATATACATTTAGAACATGCTTTTGCAACCTGACACACAAATGCATGATACACCTGAAATGTATATTTGCATACAATTGTGATATACACATGAAATGTACTTAGGTACATTAGCAATATACACACAACTTGTATATTCAGCAAACAACATGAACTCAACCTGAATGGACTCTAATACATACATTTCTTCGCAGGATATACACAGGATGATACTCGCATACAAATGCGATATACTCACAAACTATTCCCAGCATGTAATTGACATATATACATAAAATGTATATTTGAATCTCACGCTAATAACCTCCTCTGTAAAAAATCTCAGAGTCTATATTCTACCATGACCATGAACAAAAAGAAAACAAAATAGAAAACTATTGTACAAAGTCCATTCCACTGATTTCAAAGAAATCCACTAGTGGAATGGTTTCAATCTTGCATCTTGACAACAGAAAACTAGATTAAGTGGAGAACAATTCTATACAGATAATATACATAGAACAATTCGATACACAGAGAATTTACACAAAACCCAGAATTTGTAAAATACAACTGACAGAATTTCTATTTCTTCACTCCAACTTCGTCTTCCTCTCTGTCTTAAAGAACACAGGCCAATTATCAAGATTCAAACATTTGACAGTTTTCAGAAGGTGGATGGCGAACTGTTCCTCAACCACCTCTGCCTATTCCATTTTCCACTCTTCTCTTTTGATTTAGCTTAACCAAGATTATAAGCCAAAATACTAACTAATCACATGACACATGTTTAGCACAAGACAACAAAACACCTAACAACATGACACCTTTGCTTTAATCATCCACATACTCCAAATGTCCAAGATGTCCAAATTGGCTTATCAGGATGCCAAATTTGTGACCTTGGTTCACATGGTGGGGTCATTATTACAAACATGAAATGACAACACAAATACTACATGACAACATGAAATGCATAAAACATATTAAAACCTTAGTCTTCTCCCTCAGATGTATATTTTTCTTGTTGAAGGTGTGCTCCTACACCATAATCCTCGGAAGAAGAGATCTCAAGCCCACTTGAGATCAGAGTTTGAAGGTTTGCACCATTGTTTGTGATCTTATCTTTAGTCATCCAAACTACCTCTGAATCAAGTTTCCCATGCCAAGCCACCAAGTACTCCATGTACTCTTTGTTCCTTGTCTTCTTTGTCACTCTTGAGTCTAATATCTTTTTCAATTTTGGTGGATCACGCTTAGGGATATCATCATCTGCTGTACCCTACAATGGTTCCTATTCTACATCTGCATTCTGCTTGTATAAAGTTAAATCACATACATTGAAAATGGGTGACAATCCAAGGTCAGGAGGAAGTTGGATCTCATAAGCATTCTGCCCACACCTCTTCAAAATCTGACATGGTCAAATCTTCCTCTATATTAGCTTGGTATGTTTACCTTTTGGGAGCCTCTCCTTCTTCAGATGAACCCACAACAAATCTCCAACCTCAAATTGTACATCCCTCTTTTTCTTGTCCGCATATGCTTTGTACTTCAATGTAGTCTGTTGGAGTTGGGTCTTGACTTGATCATGCACCTCCTTGATGGCTGATACAAAAGCTTCTCCTTCTGCACTAATAGACTCTCCTATAGGCAGATCTCTCAACTCCAAAATACTCCTTGGATGAATACCATATACCACTAGAAAAGGTTACTTCCCTGTACTCCTATTAATGGTGTCATTAGAGGAAAATTTTGCTTGTGGTAGGATGTTATCACACTTCTCTCCATGCTGCCTTGTCAAACACTTTAGTAGATTTCCCAATGAACGGTTAACCACTTCAGTCTACCCATCTATTTGAGGAAGGTAGGCTGATGAGAAGGATAAATTGGTTCCAAGCTTCTTCCAAAGAGTCCTCCAAAAGTGGTCAATAAATTTCACATCTCTATCTGACACTATGCTCAATGGCAAACCATGTATCCTCACTATCTCTTTGAAAAATAGATCTACAACATATGAAGCATCACAAGTGGTTTTACATGGCAAGAAGTGTGCCATTTTACTAAATCTGTCTACTACAACAAAAACACTATCATATCCCTGGAAAATCTTGTTGAAGTCAGGAAGTGCAAGGACTGGCTATGCTGCCACCTTCTTCTTCAATGTTTCAAATGAATCATCGGCCTCCTTTGTCCAAGTGAATCTGTACTTCTGTCCTCCTTTTATGCTATCAAGTATGGGTGCACAAACATGACTAAACCCCTTTATAAACTTCCTATAAAAGGTTTCTAACCCATGGAAACTTCTAACAACATTCAAGGTTTTAGGAGTTGGCCAAGACAATATGGCACTTACCTTCTCTTGATCCATTTTCAGTTTGTCATGTGAGATGACAAATCCCAAGTACATGATCTCTTCCTCCATGAACGAACACTTCTATAAGTTGATCATTAGCTGCTCTTCATGTAACCTTTTGAGGACCAGGTCTATATGTTCGAGGTGCTCTTCCCTTGTATTACTAAAAATTAGGATATCATCTAGATATACTATGACAAATTTACCTATGAATTCCCTCAAGACCTCATTCATCAACCTCACAAAGGTACTAGGGGCATTGGACAAACCAAAAGGCATGACCTTCCACTCATAGAACCCCTCATTGCTGTTAAAGGCAATTTTCCATTCATCTCCTGGCCTAATCCTAATATGATGATAGCCACTCTTTAAATCTATTTTTGTGAAATATTTAGCACCCCCCAAGCAATCAAGAAAATCTTCTCTCCTAGGGATTGAGAACCTATACCTGATTGTTATTTTGTTGATAGCCCTTGAATCAGTACAAAGTCTCCAAGTGCCTTCCTTCTTTGGTGCTAGTACAGCCGGTACCGCACATGGGCTTAAACTCTTGCCAATTAGGCTTGTCTCCAACAATTCCTCAATCTCCCTTGCTACCTTTGCATTCTGTTCTGGGGTAAGCTTGTATGCTACTTTGTTTGGAAGTGTAGATCTTGGGATCAGATCTATACAATGGCTGATGTCCCTTATAGGTGGTAGGGACCTTGGAATTCCATCAGAGATGATGCCTTTGTACTTGTCCAGTAGCTCTTGGATAGCTGGATCTATGAACCTTTGCCTCTTCTCACCCTTGACTTCTTGCTGCTACTCCTTGTTCACCTTTAGGCATGGAATTAGAGCATATGCAACTACTCCTTCTTCTACTATCTCTTTCATGAATTGTTTGCCTTCTACCATCATCGCCTTGACTTCTTTGCCTTTTGATTCCACCTCATTCTCCATTAATAGTAGCAACTCTATCACCTTACCATCCTTAGTGATTGAATATGTGTTTCTAACTCCATCATGGTGTGCTTTCAAGTCATACTACCATGGTCATCCAAATAGGAGATGATAAGCATCCATCTTGGCAATGTCAAATAGCAATATGTCCTTGTATGATCCAATTTGAAATTCCACCCAAGCCTGTTCTTCCACAACTATTTTCTGACCTTGGGTGAGCCATGAGACCTTGTATGGGCAAGGATGGGATGACCTTCTAAGCTTAAGCTTTTCTACCATTTTGAATGACACAAAAATTTTAGTGGATCTGAAGTCAATCAGAACTTTACATACCTTTCCTCCTGCCTTGCAAGTAGTTCTGAAGAGAGACTTCCTTTGTGGGGGTTCTTTTTTCAGGTACCTTCATGGTGGTCATTGCTCTCCTAATCATCAAAGCTTCACCACTCTCAGGATATCCATAACTGTCAGGAGCAGATACACTTTGAAAAGTGTTGGAGCTTTTCACACTTTGATAATCAGATTCTTGGATCAGATTTATGCTCCTTTCTCCCATTGAACTTGTTGCCTTTCCTAGACATTTGCTAGCTATGTGGCCTTCTTGATTGCAATTGTAACATCTGAGAGGTCCTCTACCCTGAGATCTCCCTCTAAATGGTGGTCTTCTGCCCCTAATGTTTCCTCTTTGATTGTAACTTCCCCCTTGGGTTTGACTGCTGTCTCCTTTGTTGCTCTCTTGGTTTGACTCACCTTGTTATCTATATCCATTTCCTCTTGCTCTGAAAGGACTTCTTCCTCCCCTTTGCTGTCTCCCTCTTCCTCTAATGTTCTGCTCTTGTCTTCTCTTGAATTTCTCTTCCACTTTGAGTGCCAATTGGTAGCACTTTTGGACTGTCTTTGGGTTATGTAGATTTATGTCTTCTTGGATGGCAAACCTCAATCCATTGAGGTACCTTGCCACCTTCTCTTCCTCACCCTCCTTTATCTTTGTCTTGACACAGTTTCATGAACTCTTTTGTGTATGAACTAACATCTAACTCCTTCTGCTTCAATTTTTGTTTCCTCTTATGTAATTGCATGTTGTAATCCAATGGAACATAGGCCTCCTTCACTAAAGCCATCATCTTCTTCCAAGTAGCAACTCTGTTCTTTCCTTCTTTCACCCTGTCATCTTGGATGAAAGTCCACCAATTTAGTGCAGCCCCTTTCATTTTGGATTGGGCCATTCTCACCCTTTGGTGGTCTGTTATGTCCTCAATCTCAAAGAATTTATTCAAGGAGTCTATCCACTCCATCACTGAATCAGGTTCCATTTTTCTTGCAAACACTGGCAAGTCTATTTTCATATCCATGGTCCTTATCTCCATGGATTTGAGGGTGTTAAGTAAGGGTCTCTAGTCTGCAGGAACGTCCATCTCTTCCTGCCTAGGGATCTCCTCTTCATCCCCATCTCCTCATTCACCAGAATCTTCTTCTCCCTTCTCTACTCTATCCCTCAACTTCTCTAACTCTTCTTTCAAGGCCTCATTCTAAGCTCGAGCTTCTCTGCTCTCTACCATTTGCTTCTTCACTAGGGCTGCCAACTCAGCATTGATCATCTTTGCTGGGTACTCTTGTGACCCCTCTTCATCTGACATCTTGTCTTTTTCTTCTACCCAAAGGATACTCCTTTGCTCTAATACCACTTGATGCAGAGCAACACAGTGAAGTGGTGGAAACAATTCAAAAATATGTAGAACTTGATCTAGAGCAATGATGGAAATCCTCTTGATGAAGTATAGCTCTTTTCAACATCTATGAACAACCCTTCGTGATTACCAACTTCCATCTAGTCAGTATGAAAATCAAAACTCATCGGCTCAAGTTGGTCAACCCATGGATGGACCTTCACAAAACAACTTTAAGAAGAATAACAAGAGTTTCATCAAGATCAATGGACAACATTCAAATAGTTTTCAATCACAAGTATCCACTATTAGTAATCCTAATGGGCACCTTTTCAATTCAAACAACAACAATATCAATAGTTTACTGCATTATCTGAATCTTTTCAATCAGTTATGAATCAAGTAGTAAGAAACAACCTTCTAAAGCTTCCTCCTATGAAACCACTTGATAGTAATAGGATACAAGGACCTAATTTTGATGCTAATGCTTTCTATCAATATCACTGATTGGAAGGGCATGACATCGACTGATGTATGCGTTTGAAACATGAAATTCAAGACCTCATTGATTCTAATATAATATAGGTAATTGGAATGAATGACAATGGAAATAAGTCAGTTGCCCCTCTGAATCAGAATTTGTAGATTTTCACTAATCCATTTCTAAGGCATAGTGAGAACAATATGGTAATACACAACACAATTGAGAAAGAAGACATACTATCTAGATTATGATGAAATAATTGGTATGATAGAAGTGGTTAAGGAGAAAATTGAAGACTCACCTCATCCATGAGGAAAAGGTATCTATGTTGAGGTTCCTCCACCATTATCCCTTCAAGGATCAAGAGACAACCAAAATGCAATTTAAACAACCACGACAAGATATTATGATAAAAGAAAAGGTTGCCATAGTGGAAAGTATTCCATTCCACCACAAAAGATTTATTCATCAAAATATGAAAGCAAAGGATTAGAAAAGAACAAGGCGACTATCATTAGTGGGAAATAACAATGATTCCCCTCCTTACAAGTAATAAGAGATCTCAAATATCCAAGGATTTGAGAAACATGTACCGCATGACCATCCTAGAAATAAGAATCAATCAGGTACAAACTACTCACTTTTTACAAAAATTGATGGACCACCTTTCTAATATGCTCACAAATTCAGACTCCTCTTAGATAAAATATAAATATATATTTAGATATATGTGTTTTGCTCCCCCATGATGTGTTATGTGTTGCTTAGGCCTCCTTGGATGAAACTTGATACTCTTGTAAGGTTAAGGATACTGGGAGACTGCCTCTATTGTGACCATTCTTCTATTTGTTTCATCATTCTTCTATCTTGTCTCTCCTCTATTTTATTGTTGTGTGTCATGCCTTAGGGGCATAGCATTGTAGAGGGTGTTTTGGGGGCATCATCCTATGTGGTGTTCCTAAGGCACTTGTTCTCCTCTCTCATTTTATTATTTATCTTCTTCAGTGATTCTACCTAGTTGGCAGATGACAAAAACAAACAAATACTGATATGGACCATGCGTCCCTTCAGTGAGAAAGAAAAAATGGACCTAGTCCATATATGAAGATGGGGTTGATTTATATATTTGATACTTGACTAGTAGAATCACTTTGTGTGATGTATCATCTTGTGGCATTTCTTGTGACTAACATTTTAAAAATCTACTCAATCTATTCTTGCACACTTTGAATGGTATCTCACCTTGTTACTACACTTGGTTCTGAGGTATCTACAGTATAGCCCAATGATTATACTCGGCTCCAAACCTGTAAGTATGGCCCTGGTCCTTGATGTGATTATTTTCATGTATAGATTTCATGATGTGATATGGTTGTTATCTTAGAGTAAGATTTTCTAACCATCTTGTTGTTTATCTTAGCATATCTTATCAATGTGTTTATGGGAACACTCAATGATCATAATCACAACACCTTGAGGCATGGGATTTGTGAAAGCTCTTGTTTCCTTGTGTGTCCTCTCTCTACATTAACGTGCTTGATATCGGTACACAACATCAACCACCTTAAGGTGGGGGCATATATAATGATATATGTCTGATGATTTTGTGATGCAAAGCAAGGTGGATGGTGTCTACACAATCTCAATTCAACAACTTTGCTAATTTAATGGCCTTAACACATCAAACATGATAAATTCCTTCACAAATCACTTCTATGCCATGTAGGACAACAAACTAGATTTTTCAAGCATAATTTTCAAACCACGCCTCATACCTAGAAATAAATTGTAGATTTAGATACCCATTTTCCTCTTTCATAACATATCTCAAGTGAAGGTGGGGTTGTTTTGCAACTCAATCCCCTAAAATTAATTGTCCCATTTTGGCAATGGCCTAATTAGCCCTGTTTTACAGAGCAAGAATGCAAAATTTAAAACCCAAACCTCAAAACTTCACTTCAATACATTTCTCACATCTCATGGGGTCTAAATATGCCAATTGTATTAGCTAGAACCATCACCAATTCACCAAACTATAAAACCCTATGCCTACTTACTCATTTTAAGCCAAATACATAGAGAAATTAAACTAGGGCTGCCTTAAACCTGGACCAAACTCCATTCCCTGCTCCTACAAATGTCAAAATCATTAAAAACATTGTTTTTACTTCCATTCCACTAATTTTTAGAATTTTCCACCACTGTAATTGTTCAAAAAACTCATTTTTCCTATCAAACCCTTGCTAACTAGGGTTTCCTGGTAGTTTTTACCAAATTAACTCTAACTCACTCCAAACCTGATGAAAACAGAGCAAATAAAAAACAAATGATAGATAACTTATTCCTATATCTCTTCCAATCAAATTTTGTTCAATTACAGGTAGTACTGGGCCATACAACAAGCTAAAACAATGTAAAACATAGGAAAAAGCAAAATGAACATGGTTTTGTTATTGTTTTATCATAAAAAATCCACTTCCCAACTGTGTTTTCAACTTACAAACCATGTTTTAACTATTTTCAATCAATCCCCAACTAACCTTTGATTTTCCAACCATTCAAATGCCTTCTATCCAATGATGACTCTTCATATTCCTATTTTTGCACTTATTTTTGCCTTTTCCAACAATGATAATATTTGTAAAATTAAATCTAGCAACTAAATAAATACCCTAACCCATGAAACATGGTCAAACATGACCTTATTACAAAAATAAACACAATCTAAGACCAAAATGACAAAAATTGCCTTCTAGAGGCATGAAAACACTAGGTGCTCCTGCACCATACTCCCCGGATAAAAGAAACTCAAGTCCCCTTGAGGATAGTGCTGCAAGTAGGTTCATGTTTGAGCATGCTATTCTTTGACCTCCAAGTGCTTCATCCATCTAGTAACCCCTTACACTGAATCAAATACTAGAAAAATGCATCATCTCTTGTTTTGTTGAACTCTTTGTCATCTAGGTTATGCTTCAAGTTTAGTGGCCTATCTAGTGGTTGATCCTTGACTCTTTCCTCATCTAAAAACATTGTTGAACTTTCTTTAGTACCTACAAATATACCTCCTCCATCCTTCTTCTTCACTTTAGATGCATGCTTGAACTTGCTCTTTTTCCTTTGTAGTGTAGTTTTGATCTCTTCATCTCTGTTTTTCACCTCTCCCATCTGATGCTCTATCCCTATGATTGTTGCTTTCTAAGGTTTATTAACCTCTATTTTGACAAAAATAGAATGACCACTATCCCCTTCTAAACACAATAAATAAAAGATTCATTCTATCATCACATCAACATACTGCTTAAGCCAATCTTGAACCCCAAGAATCAAGTCATCTTTGATCTTCAACAAATCAGATTTTGACACCAACTCAATATCATTTCCCTGTAAAATCAAAATTTTCAAGTCTATTGTCTTAACAACTTCAAATTTAGAAGTTGCTGCAAACTCCATGTGCTTTTCTTCCTCTACCCTTATGAACTCTTTCCTACCTACCATCATCACATTAGCTGCCTTAGTTTGTCCTTTGTTCTCCTCTATCAAGGGTGTCAAAGTAAAAGAGACTCCATCCTTTTCTATCTCATACGTGTTCTTCCTTCCATCATACATTGCATTCCTATCAAATTTCCAAGGTCTCCCTAGTAGAAAATGACACACATCCATAGGTAGTATATCACAAAGAATATTGTCCTTATACCCTCCTATATTGAACTCAACCCAAGCTTGTTCATTTACCAAAACATATTGACCCTCATTCAACTAAGAAACCTTATAAGGAGTATCATATGCATCCTAGACAACTTGAGTTTTTCAACCATATCAATTGAAACCATGTTATATGTGCTTCCTGAATCAATCACAACTTTACATACCTTACCCATGCACTTACAAGTTGTTTTGAAGAGTGTCCTTCTTTGTGGTGTCTCCTTTTCCTTTGATGCTTTGATGAGTGTTCTCCTTACCATGAGTGATTCTCCAGCTGCAGGAGTAGCATGTTGTGATGAAGATTTTACACTCTCATTATCCTCCTCTTGTAACAATTTATTTCTTCTTTCTCTTCCATGTGAACTAGAGGCTTGACCTTCATTGCACTGCCATGCTTGATGTCCAAACTTATTACATTGATATTACCTTCCCGTGAATCCTTGTGAACCTCTTCCTTGACCTCCAAATCTGCCTCTAAAGCCTGATCTACCACCTCTAAATCCACCTCTCTGATCAGCAACTTGTTCTTGCACCTTGCTTGCATCTTCTTGACCCTCATATGACTGCCTTGAGTTGGAAAATGATCCTCTACCTCTGATATTGTTGCATCTACCCCTATATGACTTGTCTTGCCTTCTCTTGATCTTTTCTTCAACACTTATTGCCATTTGATGGCATTCCTCAACCATTTTTGGATTTGCCACAGTTAACTCATCTTGAATATTAAATCTCAATCCACTAAGGTATCTAGCCACCTTCTCCACATCATCCTCCATATGACCTGCTCTTATACTCAACTTATAAAACTCATTAGTATAAGTTTTTACATCCATATCTTTTTGCTTCAAACCTTGAAGTTTCTTGTGTAATTAAACTGCATAATCATTTGGAAGAAACTTACCCTTAAGTTTTGCCACCATCCTATCCCAAGAAACAATCTTTGACTTACCTTTCTTCCTCCTATTAGATTGCTCATAATCCCACCATAACAGAGCATGACCCTTCAATTTTGTCTTTGCTATCTTCACTATTTGCTCCTCCGGAACATCTTCACACTCAAAGTAGTTATCAAGTGTTGCAATCCAACCTAATAGCTCTTCATCATCCAAGTTACCTCCATACATTGGCACATCCATCTTCACCTTGTGTTTGTCTTCCTTGACTACTCTCAGTAGCTTGGCAAACTTCTGCTCATCAGGATCCAACTCTTCCTCTTCATCTTCTTCAGGGGTATTCTCTATTTCCCCTTCGTCTTCACTATCATTCCCATCACTTATGACTAAACCTCTTCTCTGACTAGTTTCCACAACCTCTAGTCCTGCTACCAACCTATCTTGTAGTTCCTTCATCCTTCTAATCTCCCTTTCAATCTTCTCTTTCATCTCTTGCATTTTTCTAGCCACATGGCTACCTTTTGGAGGCATATTGATCACTTTTTCTTCACACCTTCTCTCCCTTGCTGACCTATCTATGCTCTGATACCAATTTGATGCAAAGAAAGGTGGATGGTGTCTACACAATCTCAATTCAACAACTTTGCCAATTCAATGGCCTTAACACATAAAACACAATGAATTCCTTCACAAATCACCTCTATGCCTTGTACAACAGCAAACTAGGTTTTTCAAGCATAATTTTCAAACCACACCTCATACCTAGAAATAAATTGCAGATTTAGATACTCATTTTCCTCTTTCATAACATATCTCGAGTGTAGGTGGGGTTGTTTTGCAACTCAAGCCCCTAAACTTGACTGTCATGTTTTGGCAATGGCCTAATTAGCCCTATTTTACAAAGCAAGTATGCAAAATTCAAAACCCAAACCTCAAAACTTCACTTCATGACATTTCTCACATCTCATGGGGTCTAAATATGCCAATTTTGTTAGCTGGAACCATCACCAATTCACCAAACTACAAAACCCTATGCCTACTTACTCATTTTACGCCAAATACATAGAGAAATTAGACTAGGGCTACCTCAAACTTGGCCCAAACTCCATCCACTACTCCTACAAATGTCAAAATCATTAAAAACATTGTTTCTATTTCCATTCCACTAATTTTTTAGATTTTTCCACCATTGTAATTGTTCAAAAAACTCATTTTTCCTATCAAACCCTTGCTAACTAGGGTTTCCTGGCAATTTTTACCAAATTGGCTCTAACTCACTCCAAACCTGATGAAAATAGACCAAATAAAAACCAAATGATAGATAACTTACTCCTCTATCTCTTCCAATCAAATTTTGTTCATTTATAGGCCATACTAGGCCGTACAATGAGCTGGAACAATGTAAAACACAAGAAAAAGCAGAAAGAATAGGGTTTTGTTATTGTTTTATCATAAAAAATCCACTTCCCAACTATGTCTTCGACTTACAAAGCATGTTTTAACTATTTTAAACCAATCCCCAACTAACCTTTGATTTTCCAACCATTCAAATGCCTTCTATCCACCGATGATTCTTCATATTCCTATTTTTACACTTATTTTTGCCTTTTCCAACAATGATAATATTTGTAAAATTAAACCTAGCAACTAAATAAAGACTCTAACCCATGAAACATGGTCAAACATGGCCTTATTACAAAAATAAACATAATCTAAGACCAAAAATGACAAAAATTACCTTCTAGAGGCATGAAACCACTAGGTGCTCTTGCACCATTTTGGCACTAATGAAGCGTGTTTGTAAGCCCTCTCCACGAGGCAGGATGTTGTATCTCTGGCATGAATGTACATCCTTATATCAATTGTGTTTAGTGAAAAAAGAGGGCTTTCAATTTCAAGGTTAAATCCCCCTTTCACACCTTACGCTCAAGGACATAAATTGAGTTAAGCCACAATCTTTTGCAAGAGGGCTCTGCTACAGATTTAGTGTCCCTTAGAACAAAGAGGAAACTTGGAATTTGCTAATTAATTGATCAATTAAAATCCAATTATGCTTAAAACCCTAATTTCATACAATTGTAAGAAAATGATTGAAACATGAAAAAATGCTCATAGACAGAGATATCAAATGACAATTAGATACATACTAGATTTTAGGATTTCAGACGCAGGAAAGTTGGGGATTAATGAGCGAGCGCCCAAGTCCAAGGTACCAGTTTCTACCAAGATCTCTGAAAGTTGTCTATGACCTATTTCTCCTGTTTTGGGGATTTCTTTGTTTCAGGATCCAGAGGACTAATGAGCGGGTGCCCAAGTCCAAGTCTTGCGTTTCTGCTTTGATCTACAATTTTGACAATCTATTATGCTTCTATGTAACTCCACTCATTCTGATTCTGCACCTGTAACCTACAATCATAGAAAAGGGGGTTGGGGTTGTGGTGTTTAGAGACTTGCCTCAATCACGCCTTGGAGACACATTCAAGTCTTTCAAACACTGTTGTCAGATAAAGAGTGCATAGCCCTATGGGATAGAGGCAAACACCAATTGATAAATTATTGAAAACACAAACAAATGTCACCTCAGAGGTGTAGCTGCCATATAGATGAAAATCCTTCACATGATGAGAAGATGAAGCTAAATCTGCATAACAAACACAATAACAAGACAAGTCTACTCTGCAACAATGAATATCTTGAATTCTCTAAAATCACAAGTGCGCCAAAAGTTCATAATCATCTTCTAGTTTACAAATGAATCCCTAAACATGCTTATATATGCAACTAAACACATTCCCGCTAAGAATTTTGTAATTCAAACTTAAGGTGTCGGCATAGGACCTAATTAATGGTCATATAACCGACACTTGAATTTAGGTTGTGCCTAAAATAGGGCAGGACTAGGGTACATGTGCCCAAGTCCTCCCTCCCTATTTTAGTCAGGATTCATCACAATAGCACCCCCTAGGTCCTATTTTCCATAAAACTTAGGGGTTTTCTCATCGGGAGTTAACATGTTCATATGCAAGATGATAAAAATGCTTTCTAAAGGACTCGGGAGCTAAACATAGGAGGGAAAAAGTCCTAGGGAAACATTTTTTGACGTAACATTTAGCCCCCACTTTAATGTATGCATGAATGTGAGGCCCATACATGCATTAAAGTATGGTGAACAAACACATCAAACATGCCAGACACTTAGAGGTAATGCATATGCAAAGATTGAGAACTATTTCTAGCCCCCAATCTCAAGTAGACACTAGAGAAGACATGTTGTAGACATGCCAACCACAATGAAGACAATAACATGCATGCAAAACATGGAGAAGATAGTAATAGTCACACATAATATGGAGAAGACAACATTGAAGACACGCAAAACATAGAGAATATAGTGAATGCAGTGATTATTTTTTTTTCATTTTCTCATACATAAATGAATGTAGATGCAAGTACATGGGAAGTAAACACACAACAAACCATGCAAAATGTAGGAGGGACTCATCACCACACGTCTTTAGAATGCATATGGGGCAACAGACATGCAATACAAATCTCAGAGTGTAGGAGGGACTTATCAACACACGTATTTAGACTACACTTGAGAACAAACACGCCATACAAATCGTAAAGCATAGGAGGGACTTATAACCACACATCTTTAGACTATGCTTGGGAACAAACATGCAATATAAGAGAAAACACACGGAAGACACACAGAAAACATGAGCGCCGTATAGTATGCCAAAGACATGGTATATGTCTAAAACATGACAAACAAATGATGGTAGGAGCCTAATTGCTAGGTTCACCACCATCTCAAGCACACCTGAAGGTTGGGCATCACCACAACAACTGCTAAAGACATGCTTAAGGGAGGATACACCAATCCTTCCTACTCGGAGGACTTCTAGAATAAAAGGATATGTGAAAGGAAGCTAAGTGTGCGGAAATCACTTCCTAAACTAATCTAATGAGGGGAGAGGTATACAAATTCTTTACAACCTTTACAATTGAAGCAATATGAAACATATATCAAAGATATTACAGCAACCAACACAAAATAACAATGTAGACAGAGAGAAGTTGACACAAGATGTATGTGGGGAAAAGCTTTTCAGGTAAAAAAACCCACACTCTAAAACCTGCACAATGTATTATCTAAAATAGTTATAGTTTACAATACACTTGCAATGCAAGTTCTTCCAAGAGTCTTCAAATGTTGAATCTAGAGTTATTCCAGTAGCATAACAGTACTTGTAAGAATACTATGCAAATACAACACCAAACTATGCAATATATAGAGATTACAAGGCAAATATTGAGAGCATCTTGGGATAGGCATCCACATTGGCCACATGGTCATTATCCCACATCAAAGGAAATTTTTCCTTACTACAAATACATTGCTTACATCTGTCATACATGGCAGATTTTACTTTCCCAACATAGGAGCGTTCCATACTAAAAATATACTATGATAGATGCTCTTACGCATCTTACAGTTGTCATAGATTTTCCCAAGATAACAACCTTAAATGTTGTTAGAGAATCTATCATACAATGCTAAATATAGCATATTCCTCTTACAACATGTCATAGGCCAACTTGGGCACCCAAATATGGCTTTCCCTCATGCAAAGATCTCACTGACACTTGTCATCACTTTTCATAGAAATCTCCAAACTTGGCTCTTACGCATCATAGATTTTGTCATATGGAATATTGTCTTCCACACACCACAAGATGCCGACACATGGTATATTAGTGCCACCTCAAATGGGATGCCCAAATCCATGTAGGTTTGACTTGACTATCCAAGTCACATTCCAAGTAAGATGACATGTCACCGTGCCACCTCAACTATGTGACCAAACTGAATGTGCAAGTAATTACAACATTAGACAATAAATAAATATACAAATAAATAAACAATGCTAGGAAATTGCAAAGGTTGAGACACCTTATTTCCCAACATTGTCCTACTTGTCAAACACCTTACAAGAGCTAAAAGAAATGACAAGATTTAACTGCTAGAGGCCAAGAGGCTCATAGACTCTAAACACCATCTGAACTTCTCTATGCCCACTAGTTTCGTCAATGCATCTGCAACATTCTTCAAAGTGTCTACTTTGTCCAATATCACCTTCCCATCCTCTACCATGTCTCACACAAAATGAAACTGTACATCAATATGCTTTATTTTGACATGGAAAGTTAGATTCTTTGCTAAGCAAATCACACTCTAACTGTTACAACAAATAGTAATCTATCCTACATCAACACCAATATATGAACACAACCTCTTAAGCCAAATGGATTCCTTACAAGCATGAGTTGCTTCCATATACTTAGCTTCTATCATGGACAAAGCAACCATAGGTTGTCACTTACTCATCCAACTAATTACACCACCGAACATAGTAAATACATAAGCACTGTTGGATCTCCTGCTGTCAATGTCACTTGCCAAATCAAAATCCACAAATCCATGAATACATACAGAATGCAGAGGTCCTATAGGATGACCATGATAACATAGGGAATACTTGGAAGTACACCACAAATATCTAAACAATTGCTTTATTGCATCCCAATGTACCCTTCCAAGATTAGCCATAAACTGAGTAAGGACTCCCACTAATTGGGCAATGTCTGGTCTTGTACAGACTATAGCATACATAAAATTTCCAACAACACTAGCATAAGGTACTCTACTCATATCCTTCATCTTAGAAGGAGACTTTGGACAATCATTCACAGATATCTTTGTCCCCAATGTAACAAGAACACTCAATCGTCTACAATCTGCCATGTTGAATCTATCCAACATGGTCTTCACATACTTACTCTGGCTTAACCAAAGTTTTCTATTTGTTCTATCTCTTCTAATTTCCATTCCCAGAATGTACCTAACTACCCCTAAGTTTTTCTTCTCAAACTGTTCTGACAACTAAGACTTCAATTCAGAAATCATATTCTTACCATTCCCAATCAACAACATATCATCAACATATAGTGCAATAATGAGAATACGATCATTGTCAAACTTATAATATACACAATGACCTGATTTTGATCTCAGATATCCAATTGACAACACAAAGGTATCAAATTTCATGTACCACATCCTAGGAGATTGCTTCAAACCATACAAAGACTTCTTTAACTTGCAAACCAAATTTTCTTTACCTCTTTCTATATAATGCTCTAGCTGTGACATATAAATCTCTTCCTCCAAGTCACCATGAAGGAAAGTTGTCTTCACATCAATTTGTTCCACTTCTAAATCATAAGCAGATGCAAGAGATAATAGGAACCGAATAGATGTCAGCTTTACAACAGGAGATAAAATTTCACCATAATCAATTCCCTCCACTTGTGACTACCCCTTCGCAACCAATCTAGCTTTATACTTTTCAACACTACCATCTGCACCAAATTTCTTCTTGAAAACCCATTTGCATCCAATAGGTTTCTGACCATTAGGCAAAGGCACCAAGTCCCAAGTTTTATTCTTTTCCAAAGAAGCCATCTCATCTTCCATGGCCTCATTCCAGGAACCTACATCTTTCATGCCCATAGCCTCTGTCATAGTTCTAGGCTCATCAGCATTAGTAAGCAAAGCAAAAGCACAACTAAAATCAAGCATTGTATAACAAACCTCTCAAGTTACTTCCTGATTCGTGTGAACCTCCTCAAAGGCTGAGGTGGAGGTTCTACTTCATCTTCTAAACTTTCAGAGTTGCCAGAGCTCTCCTCATCATCAAGTCCAATAGGGTAATTCGGTTTAGTCTTCTCAGGGGTAGAAGGAAACTAAACCACATCCTCTTTCTTTTCTTTATCTTCTGGCTGTAGAACAGTGGAAGAAGGTGTTAGCTCTATGAAAATAACTATACAACACTTTTTGAACCATAGGATCCCAAAGCTTGCATCATTTCACACTAACACCATAACCAATGAAGATACACTTAACAACCTTGTTCTCCAATTTTGACCATTTCTCCCTAGGCACATGTGCATATGCCTCACAACCAAAAACATGAAGATGTCTAATTGAAGGCTTCTTACTAGACCACACCTCCATAGGTGTCTTTCCAACAAGAGCTGATGTAGGAGACCTATTTACCAGGTAGCAAGTAGTGGCTACAGTTTTAACCCAAAACTTTTGGTCGAGGCTTGCTCCACTAAGCATACTCCTAGCTTTCTTCATTGGTGTCATGTTCATCCTCTCTGTAACTCCATTTTTCTATAGGGTATATGGAGTTTTCTTATATCTTTCAATCCCTTGCTCTTTACAGAACTTATCAAACTTTGCCAAACAAAACTCACCACCATTGTCAGTTCTCAAACACTTAATTTTTTACTATTCTAATTTTTAGAAAAAAGTTTAAACTCTTTGAACCGACTAAAGACTTTAGATTTGCTTCTGAGAAAATAAATCCATGTCCTTCTACTGTAGTCATCTATGAAAGATACAAAATATATAGATTTAGAGATCAAAGGAACATTAACTAGACCAAACACATCAGAATGAATAAAATCCAATACACCAAAAGACTTATGAGAACTCAAGTAAAACTAAACATGGTTTTTCTTTCCATATATACAATGTTCACAAAAGTCAAACTTGAGATTACAGTCATTCAGCCCCTTAATGATGTTTTTATTTTTCAAGGTTCTAAGACCCTTCTCACCAATGTGGCTAAGTCTCTTATGCCATAACATTGTCTTCTCAGTAGGAAGCTTAACTTCCAAAGCATGAGCACCCTTAGGTACCCAAAATCCACTACCATCAAAATTTGATACAACAGATCTTTTAGTTGCTAGTTCCAATGGTGGGGATGAAGTGACTCTAGCTCTTTTCTTTGAGTCAAAAGAACTATTGCATTGTGAAATGCATGCCTCTAGCTGAAATAGAGTACCTCTCTGAGTACCCTTCGCAAGCACCATAGCTCCTCTAGTCATCTTGTGTCCTTCTTTAGAGAAGACAACTTGCACACCTATGTCATTCAATTTACTTACAAAAAGAAAGTTTAGTGACAATCCTAGGATGTGCATAACCCCAGATATCCCCTTCACTCATCCATCAGGGAATCAGATTGTGACTCTTCCATGGCCAACTATCTTGAGATGAGAATCATCACCCAAGTACACTCTTCCACCATCTAACTCTTCATACTTTGTAAAATAGTCTCGATGCGAGGTCATGTGAAAAGATGCACCAGAATCAATCAACCACACATCATCAGATGCATGGGTGGCCAAGGATGCAATGAAGGCATCACCATCATTTTCTGACTTGTCAGAATCTGAATCTGGGACATTCTTCTTTTTCATCTTTTTCTCCTCTTTGCATTCCTTTTGCAAATGCCCAATTTTCCCACTGTTCCAACACAGTACCTTGGACTTTCCATGAGATTTGGATCTCCCACGAGATTTGGATCTGCCCTTCTTAGCTTTCTTGTCTTTCTTTTTCCCTTTTTTCATTGGGTCTTCCACAAACCGCAAGAGCTTCTTTAGCTGACTCAGATGACTTTCTCCACATCTCTTCAGATAACAGTGAAGACACCACATATTCCATTTTGAAATTGGATGTGGTACTCCCAATGGCCATAACAAGATGATCCCATGAATCCGGTAAAGAACAAAGTAGGTTCATACACCAATCCTCCTCCTCCATCTTCACACCAACAGATGTTAATTGTGCAACAAACATATTGAAGGAATTCATGTGATTAGAAATAGATCCTCCATCTTCCATCCTCAGAGAATATAGTTTCTTATGTAGGAACAACTTGTTTACCAAGGATTTAGCCTAATAAACATCATCAAGTTTCTTCCACGGATCCTTTCGCAGTTTTCTCTTCATGAACATTTAACAGGATGGAATCAGCCAAATAGAGTCTCACAAGACCCTTGGCTTTATGACCTTTGAGATCCCAATCATCTTGGGACATTGCCACTAGTTTTACACTAGTAATTGCTTCCCATAGGTCTCTATCAATGAGCATGTCTTCCATTTTGAGTTTCCACAACTCAAAATTGCTACCATTAAACTTTTCAACCTCTATCCTTCCGAATGTGCCTGCTATCTCCTTCCTCCAACAAGATTTCAGAGTACTCTACACAGACTCCCACTCAATCTAAGATCAGTACAGAAAACCCCTACCCAGCAGCTAGGACCAAAATTGGACAGGCTCTGATACCAACTCAAAGGAAGCTAGGTGTGCGGAAATCACTTCCTAAACTAATCTAATGAGAGGAGAGGTATGCAAATTCTTTACAACCTTTACAATTGCAACAATATGAAACATATATCAGAGATATTATAGTAGCAAACACAAAATAAGAATGGAGATAGAGAGAAGTTGACACAAGATGTACGTGGGGAAAACCTTTTCAAGAAACCCCACTCTAAAACCTACACAATGTATTATCTGAAATAGTTATAGTTTACAATACACTTGCAATGCAAGTTCTTCCAAGAGTCTTCAAATGTCAAATCTGGAGTTATTCCAATAGCATAACAGTACCTGTAAGAACACTATGCAACTACAACTCCAATCTATGCAATATATAGAGATTACAAGGCAAATATTGAGAGCATCTTGGGATAGGCGTCCACCTTGGCCACATGGCCATTATCCCACATCAAAGGAAATTTGTCCTTGCTACAAATACATCCCTCACATCTATCATACATGGCAGATTTGACTTTCCAAACATAGGAGCACTTCATGCTAAAAATAGACTATGATAGATGCTCTTATATATCTTACAGCTGTCATAGATTTTCCCAAGATAACAACCTTAAATGTTGTAAGAGAATCCATCATACAATGCTAAATATAGCATATTCCTCTTACAACATGTCATAGCCCAACTTGGACGCCCAAAGATGCCTTTCCCTCAAGCAAAGATCCTCACTGACACTTGTCATCACTTGTCATAGGAATCTCCAAACTTGGCTCTTACACGTCATAGATTCTGTCATATGGAATATTGTCTTCCACACACCACAAGATGCTGACACATGGCATATTAGTGCCACCTCAAATGTGACATCCAAATCCATGTAGGTTTGACTTGACCATCCAAGTCATATTCCAAGTAAGATGACATGTCACTGTGCCACCTCAACTATGTGACCAAACTGAATGTGCAAGTAATTACAACATTAGGCAATAAATAAATATACAAATAAATAAACAATGCTAGGAAATTGCAAAGGTTGAGACACCTTATTTCCCAACATTCTCCCACTTATCAAATACCTAACAAGAGCCAAAAGAAATGACAAGATTTAATTGCTAGGGGCCAAGAGGCCCATAGACTCCTAACACCATCTGGACTTCTCTCTACCCACTGGTTTCATCAATGCATCTGCAACATTCTTCAAAGTGTCTACTTTCTCCAATATCACCTTATCCTCTACCATGTCTTGCACAAAATGAAACTATACATCAATATGCTTTGTTCTGGCATGGAAAGTTAGAGTCTTTGCTAAGCAAATCACACTCTGACTATCACAACAAATAGTAATATGTCCTGCATCAACACCAATATCTGAACACAACCTCTTAAGACAAATAGCTTCCTTACAAGCATGAGTTTCTACCGTATACTCAGCTTCTATCATGGACAAAGCAACCACAAGTTATCTCTTAATCATCCAACTAATTGCACCGTCGAACATAGTAAACACATAAGCACTGGTGGATCTCCTGCTGTCAGTGTCACTTGCCTAATTAGAATCCACAAATCCATGAATACATACATGTTGTGTGGTTGCACAACATGCCCCATTTTTCCTTAGCAAAATAGGGACCCAACTTTTTGCTCCTGCTTGGGCTTGTTTTCTTGCTTTGGGTGGTTTGGCAAAAGGTCAAGTTGAGTATATCACCCTTGCACATGCATGTGCATCACAAAAGAGGTCAGTTGTCAAAGTTAGAATTTAATGTCATAAACCCCATAGTCTTAAAGAGTGTGAAATTCTATGCAGAATTGCCTTTTGGATCACCCTGATATTCGCTAAGGATAAAAAGTTATGCTAAGTCAAAGTCTGGTTAAATAGGATATTTCACATAAGGTCACATTCTCAAATATCAGTCATATTCCTTAGATGACCCCAATGTATGAAGATCACCCGATGTCTTCATATCCCTGATATGTGAATGTCAAACTTAGGTATGAGGTAATGTACCTGTCAAAAACTTCATGCATGTTTCAGAGGGTCATATTTTCAAATATCCATCATCTTACAAAATATCACCCTTCACAGACATGACCCTGACATCATCTAGTTCTAATGAATAGAAGAGATCACCCTGATGATGACATCATCAATACACCTGACCCTCGTAGGGTCACATTTCCAAACATTTGTCATATTTCTCAATATGACAATGATGTCACCATAACCCAATAACAAAGAAGACATGATATTATGATGATGTCATCATGATCCAACCTGAGAAGGTCACATTTCAAAATATCCCCGACCTTAACAAATATGATGATGATGTCATTTTCCTCAAGTAACTCTAAAGGTCCATAAAGTGATGACATCACCCTTACATTGTCTAGTGAGGGTGATATTTCCTAGTGCTAAAAGACCTGGACATTTTCAATATCTCTCATATTAACTTGGATGACCTAAGATACTTAGTCTATCAGTACCCAATCCAACAATGCCACGAGGCACCTCCCTGGATCATAGTAATACGGTATCCTACCCTAATCATTAGTAAATGCATAAAGCCCCAATCTTAGTCATTAATCAAAGGCTGACCATACTTAAAACCATATCACCTTCATAGGTTCGACGCATGTTTCAGAGGGTCATATTTTTTAAGTATCCCTGATCTTCACAGAGATCGCTCTCCACATTAAATGTGAACCTAATGGTAGGTCGCGCCTTCTAATTTCAAATATAAGCCCGACACTTGGCAACATCCACGAGCCTCACCTATTGATCAATGGACTTAAATAAAAGACTCTAAGAGAGCCCTAATTTGTCATATTGATGGGTTAAAAGTGAATTATCAGGTTCATTTTACATTTACCATAAGTTAAATGAAAATTACAGAGTTCTCTGAAGATCAGCACATCACTGCTACCTGCAAACAGAATGGACCAACATCTGAATGGAATGGAGGACGGAAAAGACAACATAATCAAGCTCATGCCATTATCACCCACACTGTAAAAAAGGAAAAGTGATTACCAGGTATGTAATTAGAAACCCTCCTTTTGTCATTTATGGTAAATTGTAAGGTATGTAAAAATGGTTTTCACTAAGTTAATTAGCATGATGATTGCATGAGAAGAATTAGAATGATAGAATCATTGTCATGAAATGTATGAGATTCATTAACCTTGTTGCATACAACACAATTAGGGTAAGATATGCATGGTTTTATCGTAGGAGCTAATGCCAATTAGAAATAATAGATCCGATACAGAGTTCTTAAAACCCATGTTCTTACAACCAGAAGGGGTAGGATTCAGATATGGAATGATAAACGATACACACCAAGGGAACACTGATCTTGATGCATGGATGAGGAAAATAGATAAGGGAACTAGAAAACCTCTACTACAAAGCATATGCACCTCGGGGATGTGGAATGCCGGTGGATTCCCTTATGCTATAGATGTTCCTTTTGTCCTTTATGGTAAATTGTAAGGTATGTAAAAATAGTTTTCACTGAGTTGATTAGCATGATGATTGCATGAGAAGAATTAGAATGATAGAATCATTGCCGTGAAATGTATGAGATTCATTAAGCCTGTTGCATACAACACAATTAGAGTAAGATATACATGGTTTTATCACAAGAGCTAATGGCAATCAGAAAGAATAGATCCGATACAGAGTTCTTAAAACCCATGTTCTTACAACTAGAAGGGGTAGGATTCAGGTATGGAATGATAAATGATACACACCAAGGGAACATTGATCTTGATGCATGGATGAGGAAAATAGATAAGGGAACCGGAAAACCTCTACTACAAAGCATATGCACCTCAGGGATGTGGAATGCTGATGGATTCCCTTATGCTATGGATGCTCCTGAGCTAGTAGTTGAATGTGCTCACAATTATAAACCTAAAACTAGAAAAGTGGAGAAGCACAGTAGGGTATATGTAGATTTCTCAGTTAAAGGTATCACTTCTGCCTTCAATCTGCTTACCATAACTAATGTCATTAGGATGAGCCTGAGGTGGTTGGAAAAAGAATACCAAAGTAATCAGAAAGAGGCTCAGAGGGTTGTGTATCAGTGGAGATCAAAGAGCAGTACCTACAAGGCTTTTGCTAAATTGCCAGTGTATCTTTTCAAGTTTGATTTTGCTGAAGAGTATCAATACATGATGGTCATGTTAAGCAGAATGATATGGAGGCCAAATGCTGGAAACTTTGAAAACTGGATGTATGCCATCATCTGGATGGTGGAATACTTAGAAGACAAGCCCTTTTGGGTAAAGATTATAATTGATAGTTTAAATGAAGGCATGAGGAGATTAGGTGGAAGGGCATGTATGTTTCACATGACTTCATACGTGGTGTATGCCTGTGCCTTTACGGGAACATTCAATGGCCTACAAATGGTAGGTAGGGTTGGCAATAACCCTGGTGATGTGAATATTTGGGGACACTACCCATAGCTGCAGAAGAGCCAATATCTCTAACTCTACAAACCAGTAAATGATTCTTTATCCATGCATTTGGTAAGGACAATGGAAGAAGATAGGATGAAGAGATTGAGCATGGAATCTCAAGTAGGCATATACAAGTGTGGGGCTTGGTTTATCTAGTTCCCTACATTCTCATATATGAGAATTGAAGGCTTTGAGGGGCAACCTTATATGCTACCTAGATATCCAACAGATCAGGTTATCCTGATGGAATTTGTTAGACAGATCTTACCTTCAGCGAAAGCATATATCGGAAAGGGAAAGATTCCACCTGTGATGTTTCCAGCCATAATTGGTTGGTATTTGTGCCCAGACAGGGAAAGTGTTAGAGATGTGATCAGAGGATTGAAATTAATGCATCTACAACCATTTTCATTAGCTAGGTCATATGACCAATATGGCAGGATGCAAACATTACTGGGGAAGCCCATACATCAAAAGCATCTAGAGGACTATTGGGCTAACTGTGATGACGGAGTAAAGGTCAGGAGAAGGACTTATAAAAGGCTTACTCTCAATTAAATTTGCACTTTTGATTGCATATCAGTGCCTATCTAGTTACACAAAGATGATGGAAAGATCATGTCCAGTGGGTATGAAGACAACAAAATATATAATGAAACCATATCATCTCCTGATCTAACTCAGCTTGAAGTAACTTCATTATATTAAATAATGCAGAAAGTGATTGAACTAACCCAAAGTTGGGTAAATAATGAGGTTACTAAACTAAAGAAGAGGGGTGTTTCCCTAATGGTAGACAATAAGAAGAAGAGACAGGAATTGTCTGAAGAAGAATATGATGATTTCTTTAATTCAAAGAGGCAAACCAATCGATAAAGGTAGCCAGCTGAAGAAGAATAGCAGCAAGGTGAGAACAAGAAGCCAACCCTTGTAAAATGAGGAGTGATCAATAGAAGATCCTAACCAAAAGGGGATGTGGGATCCACATCAGCTGCTGCATCACCACATACTCCTGCCAGGCAAAAGAAGAAGGTCACAAAGCCTACTCCTATGATTATAGAGGAGGAACTGGAGGAAGAGGAAGATCCATTGGATGATGACTTGTTGATGAAGAAGAAAAGAAAGAAGGTACATCAGACACCACCCCAGAAGAAACATAAAACTGTAATGAGAGGAAATGTGAATGTTGATCCTATTTTATTGAGGGGTGTAGGTGGTCTAGGTATCTTGCAGAATCTACAACATGAGGTTCCTATCCCATACATTATACAGTTCAAAACTGAGAAAGCAGAAGAGCTAAGAGATCAAATGCATGATGCTAGGAGGGATCCACCTTTTCCACTTGATGATACAATTGAATTGTCAGATGATGAGGTAGTCAATGATGTTTTTGCATAAAGGATGGAGGCTCTAGTGACCAATACAAAGATGACTCCTCATGGTACCCCTATGGTCCAAAAAGTAACTCATCAAGAGGAGGTTGAAACATAAGAAATGGAACAAGATAACCCTGAGGAAGTGGATCAATAGATAGGCTTAACAAATCTGGCAGAATAGGTCACCAGCCTTGCTGTAATAGACTTAGCATATATGGTTGATGAGAGCCAGGATAAAGGTATTGATGTACCTCCTAAACAAGAAAAGATAGAAACTAATGTTTAGAAGGAGGGTGATCAGGAGATACCTGACAAGAGCAACAATCAGAATGAAGAGACACATGCTAATAAGGATAATCAGGATAGTGATCCAATACATGGAGAAAGAACAAGTGAAAAGGAGATTGGAAAGACTCAAAAACAAAGAGAAATAGACACCTCAAAAGGTGAGGAACAAAGTCTACCCTAAGATAATGAACACCCAAAAGAACAAGAGAATGTGACCAAGGATGATCAAGGTGATCCCTTGGATAAAGCAGACCAAAATGCACAATCTTCCCATGGAGGTTAGGTGCAACAAGATGAACAAAATCAAAAGGTTCAAGGTCCTCATGAGGATGAGATGCAATAATATAATCAAGAACAAAATAAAAATGCATCACATGAACCTCCCCCTCAGCAAGAAATCCCTCAACAAGAGATCCCCTAGGAAGAGATCCCTCATGAGAAAGTGCATGAGGAAGAACCAAGGAAAAATAGACATCTCCTCCAAGGATGGAATAGAACATGGAATCATAGGATGCTCATAATGAGCAAAATGACCAACAAGAGGCCGAGGGTGATGTCCCATACTAGCTACAACAAGAGATAAACCTGCAGTAGATTGAGGAGGTCCCCGAGTTTAATGTATCCACATTGTTTTCTGCAAGCATCATGAAGCCTAAAAGAAAGGCAAGGCCTACATCTATGATAAGGATAGATCCTACCACAGGTAGGAGGACAGCCCAAGTAGCCTCACCAATGGCAGATAAAGAAAAAGGAAAAATAGGCCTTGATGAGTTTCAAATAGCAAGTATTGATTTAGGTTTTGCCAATGAGGATCAAGAAGGTCAAGAAGGCAAAGATATTATTGATTCCTTAACATAAAGGGTGAAAAGAGAAAAGGAGAAGAATAGGAAACATAAAGAGCACATTGCTTAGTTACATTTATTCATTAAAGTTTTGATTGACCCAACCATATGCCAAGTAACACAGCTACTCCATTGACTATCATATCTCAGGATGAGATAACATGATTAGATATCATGAAGCACAAAGCCCATATAATGGATAAGTGGTTTATTCTTTTTATTGCTGATGCAGAGGAAGTAATAAAAACATCCCTCTCAAATTGGGATTTACTTAGTACATTGAAGACTAAGGTGGATAAGCTGCAAATGAGGTCGAGAGAAGATTTTTCAAGTTGGAAAAGTAGTTCTATGCCATGGCTAAGATGAGAAGGATAGACACAAAGGTCCTCATGGATAATACAGTATTAGATAATAATACTTCATAATTGGTGAGCTTATGGTATGAAGATACAAAGTTCAAGAATGATATCCTAAA
Organism: Cunninghamia lanceolata; assembly: GCA_027924645.1. NCBI lineage: Eukaryota > Viridiplantae > Streptophyta > Pinopsida > Cupressales > Cupressaceae > Cunninghamia > Cunninghamia lanceolata. The sequence continues at coordinate 8,431,584 of BSBN01000596.1, forward strand.
GAAGTGCAATGGTAAGCTCAAGGATATCAGTGTGAAGCTGCACCACCTAATGGTAGATGAGATAAGTATCTTGGAAGTTTTGGAGGGTAATATAGAAGGGAAGATAGAAAACCAGGATGATGATTTTGCAATCCAAGCTTTCCACAGTAATTTCAAACATGAAAGACATGACCCTTTGCATCATCTGATAGAAGAGGTGATCAATAAAGCCATGAGAATGAAGGCTAGGGTTGAAACATATAATGAGACCCTGAATAGTAGAAGGAACAAATGGACTACTCTGCAAGCCCAGTTTCACTCTCAAAAGCATGCTGTAATGAAGGACAGAGTGCAAGATGGAGGAGAAATTGAGAGAATAGTATAGATATATGAATCCATCAGAGGGGTAATCAAAGTACACATAAGGACTGAACCTCATCTTGACGAAGAAGAAGGAGAAGAAGATGAAGAGTAAGTAGAGATGCATGATGACAGAGTCATGTGCATAAGGACAAAAGAAATGATGGAACTTTACCAGATGGTTGCCCACTGGTAACTTGTGCCATGTCTACAAGTGTTGACCTAGTCAAAGAGAAGATATTGAACATGGATTTAGATTGACAAATCTTGATCATTGATCATTTTGTAACCACCTCCTATCTTTGTTCTATAAAAGGAGATGGAGTGTACTTTGTATCATTATTAGAAACTTTATTGAAGTTAGATTACTGAAGTTCTTAGGACTAATTTCAAAGCTCATTGTGAATATACATGTCTCTTGCATACCTAATGAAAGAGAAGTTGTTTTGATTACAAAATCGTAAATCTTGAGTAATCAATGGATGAATTCTAGATATATGCATTGATTAGTTGCGTCCCTTGGAGTGCTTATCAGCTTGCATGTGTTGTTTTCATTCTTTGTTCCTTTGAAGTTAGCATCAACCATACCTAGCTGTGGAACATCCTGGTGAAATTATGGTTTGATTCCTTCTCTTCATAAAAGTATCTGGAATGTATGTGAATTAATAGCTAAAGGTTCATTAAATTTAGAAAGCATTCTTTCAATTTTCTTTAATTTCATTACAATCACCTCCACAATTGCAAATACATTGATAATCATAAGCAAAATACACAATATGCATATACCCTAAAGAGAATAAAAAATTAGTAGCATATTTTGTGCTTAATGTGTGTAATATTGAAAATGTCACGTAAAGAACCATAGATAACAACATAAACTATGCAAATATTAGCTAATAAGCACATTATTTGAGAAGATTCATAATGTAAAAGTGAGAATAACCAAATTGCAGTTAATGATTAGAAGAATTGATCAAACTTATCAAAGATCATCATTATCTATAGAGCATAGCAAGATTAACTCTGTTTGTGAAGAGATTTATAGGAATCAGGTGTAGAATAGATGTGCAGACATCAGTTCATTGTAGCAGAGTAGTGTAAGACCCCTTGAATGAGAAACAACATATCACATCAACCTTTGAGTAACGTCAGATGATAAAGACATGATCCACGGAGACTTGGAGTCATCAATTCATTCCAAATTGATCGTACTTTTCAAGATAATAAAGGTTTGTTATGTAAACTTTTATGCATGTTGTTATGACTAACAATCATCATCAACAATACAGAATGCAAATGTCCTGTAGGATGACCATGATAACATAAGGAATACTCAAAAGTACCCTACAAATATTTGAATGTTTGCTTTACTGCATCCTATTGTACCCATCCAAGATTAACTATAAATCGACTAAGGACTCCCACTGCTTGGGCAATGTCTGGTCTTCTACAGACCATAGCATACATCAAACTGCTAAAAACACTACCATATGGTACTCTACTCATATCCTCTATATCAAAAGGAGGCTTTGGACAATCATTCATAGATAACTTTGTCCATAATGGAATAGGAACACTCAATGGTCTGCAATCTGCCATGTTGAATCTATCCAACACAGTCTTCACATAATTACTCTGGCTTAACCAAAGTTTTCTATTTGTTCTATCTTTTCTGATTTCCATTCCCAGAATGTATTGGGCTACTCCTAAGTTGTTCATCTCAAACTGTACTGACAATTGAGACTTCAAATCAGAAATCATATTCTTACCATTGCTAATCAGCAACATATCATCAATGTATAGTGCAATAATGAGGATACGATCATTGTCAAAATTATAATATACACAATGATCTAATTTCGATCTCAGATATCTAATCGACAACACAAAGGCATCAAATTTCATGTACCACATCCTAGGAGATTATTTCAAACCATACAAAACTTCTTTAACTTGCAAACCAAATTTTCTTTACCTCTTTCTATGTAATGCTCTAGCTGTGACATATAAATCTCTTCCTCTAAGTAACCATGAAGGAAAGTTGTCTTCACATCCATTTGTTCCACTTCTAAATCATAAGTAGCTGCAAGACATAATAGGAACCGAATAGATGTCAACTTTGCAAAAGGAGAGAAAATTTCACCATAATCAATTCCCTCCACTTGTGAGTACCCCTTCGCAACCAATTTGGCTTTATACTTTTCAACACTACCATCTGTACCAAATTTCTTCTTGAAAACCAATTTGCATCCAATAGGTTTCCGACCATCAGGCAAAGGCACCAAGTCCCAAGTTTTATTCTTTTTCCAAAGAAGCCATCTCATCTTCCATGGCCTCCTTCTAGGAACCTGTATTTTTCATGTCCATAGCCTCTGTCACAGTTCTAGGCTCATCAGCATTAGTAAGCAAAGAAAAAGTACAACTAGAATCAAGCATTGTATAACCAAACCTCTCAAGTTGCTTCCTATTTCGTGTGGACCTCCTCAAAGGCTGAGGTGGATGTTCTACTTCATCTTCTAAACTTTTAGAGCTTCCAGAGCTCTCCTCATCATCAAGTCGAACAGGGTCATTCGGTTTAGTCTTCTCAGGGGTAGAAGGAAATTGAACCACATCCTCTTTCTTTTCTTTATCTTCTGGCTGTAGAATAGTGGAAGAAGGTATTAGCTCTATGAAAATAATACTTTTGCTATACAACACTTTTTCAGCCAAAGGATCCTAAAGCTTGTATCCTTTCACACTGACACCATAGCCAATGAAGATACACTTAACAACCTTGTTCTCCAATTTTGACCATGTCTCCCTAGGTACATGTGCATATGCCTCACAACCAAAAACATGAAGATGTCTAACTGAAGGCTTCTTACCAGACCACACCTTCATAGGTGTCTTACACACAAGAGCTGATGTAGGAGACTTGTTTACCAGGTAGCAAGCAATAGCTATAGCTTCAACCCAACACTTTTGTTTGAGGCTTGCTCCACTAAGCACACTCCTAGTTTTCTCCACCGGTGTCCTGTTCATCCTCTCTGCAACTCCATTTTGTTGTGGGGTGTATGGAGTTGTCATATGTCTTTTAATCCCTTTCTCTTTACAGAACTTATCAAACTCTACCAAACAAAACTCACCACCATTGTCAGTTCTCAAACACTTAATCTTTTTACTAGTATGATTTTGAGCAAAATGATGCAGAGTGGAATGCAACAGAGGCAACCTAACAGGAAGGAAGAGCCAAATAAACAAATAGCATGATAAAATTCTCTATCGGCTGAACTTCATTATCATATTTCCTAGAGACACCAACAGCATCATCACATTTCAACAGCATCATCATATTTCAACAGCATCATCATATTTCGGATGATCGCAAATATCCTCCTGTCAACTACTATTTACCTCCTCTGCTTGTCGCCTATCATCATCATCATGATATTCAATATCACCTTCGTCAGCAGGATACCCAAATATCCGGTTGCTCCAAATATCCTGATGACGTTCCACTTCAACAACTTGCCTTCGATGCTCCACTGCCCGACGATACAAGCAACAGCATCATGATATAATTTATCCAGTTCTTCGAAACCTCCTGATGATGCTAATACAACTTCCTGCCTTCGCCGATACTTAACCACTTAGCGACAATAGGATAAACTCGCATAGAGGGATATCTCAATATCCTGATGACGATGACGTCATATCCTGATGACGATGACGTCACACATCATCCTGATGAACTCTCCAACACTTAGCCAAAAAAACTTAACTTTCACACCCGCATCCGTTAGCGATATGCGGATGATGAACTTCCTCTGAGAGATGATCCTGACTGTGATATATACACTGAGTATATATCCTACTCAAAACATCCTGATGCACTTGCAACATGCAAACTTCAGCATCTTCACGACCCGATCCCGATGGCTATGGATTCGCAAATGATGATGCGGCTCGTTCCGACTGGAAACGCTCATGCAGACTCCTGTGTATCCTTCCACTGCATGAAAACACTCCGAACCGCTCTGTTACACAAATACAATATGACGACCGGGCCGGATCACCTTCAAACCAAAATCTAACAGCTTATCTTCTAGACCTAGCACATGAGGATGCTAGGCTGTTTCACAGCATGCTCCTAACAGATCTCCTGAACAATGCAATGCATAAACAGAAAACACAAATGCAAACTAAACTATGATACAGGACCATTCCACCGATTTGTAGGATCAACCGGTGGAAGGGTTGAAAGTGCCCATTAACTTGCAAACAGAAATCGACACAGATACAACTGATCAACACAAATACTGCAAAAGATGAGATCTTATTCAATTGAGATTCAAATGCCCTGCTTTTACAATTCTGCTTCACAATATCTGGACTGGTCACCAGTACAGCATATCACCAGTACTACTCTCCTGATCATAACACCTATCAAACTCAATATGAACTATCAACATTCTCTCTAAACCCTAACAGATCGAAGGTATATATAACAAATCCTTCGAGTACTACCAACTTCACTTCCCAGCGGCTGGGAGCTTCCAAGCGGCTGGGAGAGAGGACAACTCAGATAACCTTATCCCGATCTCTAACTGCCTACACATACTCCTATGTGGATCTAATACATAGCATCGGTCCAGTGGACCTTATTACATGACAAAGTCAAACATACTAAAAATAGACTATCCCGTCATCATCCTGATAACTATCCTATATCCTGATCATGTATGTCATCATGCGGACCTATATCCTGATCATGTGCGGGTGCTCCTGCACCATACTCCCCAAAAGAAGAAATCTCAAGTCCACTTGAGATGAGAGTATCCAGGTCGGCACCATGTTTCTGTATCTGTTCTGCAGTCATCCATACTGCTTCAGAGTTCGGCTGTCCCTTCCAAGAGATGAGGTACTCCAAATACTTTTTGTTCCTGGTCTGTTTGACCACTCTGGTATCCAAAATCTGCTGTATCTGTGGAGGATCATGTGGAGGAATGTCTTCAGCAACTGTATCCTGTAGAATATCCGGATCTGCATCTGGATTAGCCTTGTATGGAGTTAAATCACATACATTGAAGATAGGAGATAAACCAAGATCAGGTGGTAGTTGGATCTCATAAGCATTCTGTCCATGCTTTTGCAAAATCTGACATGGTCCAACTTTCTTTGGCATGAGCTTAGTATACTTCCCCTTAGGAAGCCTGTCTTTCTTCAAGTGAACCCAAACCAAATCTCCAACAGCAAATTGAACATCCTTCTTCTTCTTGTCAGCATATTCCTTATATTTCAAGGTAGATTGCTGGAGTTGGGTCTTAACCTGATCATGAACTTCTTTGATCGCTTCAGCAAAAGCTTCTCCATCTGCACTAACCGGATCTGCTGTAGGTAGCTCTCGTAACTCTAAAATACCTCTGGGATGCATTCCATACACTACCTGAAAAGGCGACTTCCCTGTGCTCCTGTTGACAGTATCATTATATGAAAACTCAGCTTGAGACAGAATATTGTCCCACTTCTCTCCATGCTGTCTTGTCAAGCATCTAAGCAGATTCCCCAAGGAACGGTTTACTACCTCAGTCTGGCCATCCGTTTGAGGATGATATGCAGAGGAAAAAGACAAATTGGTTCCTAGTTTCCTCCATAGGGTTCTCCAGAAGTGACCCACAAACTTCACATCTCTGTCTAAAACTATGCTCAAAGGCAACCCATGAATTCTTACAATTTCCCTGAAGAATAAATCTGCAATATATGAGGCATCAGCAGTGGTTTTGCATGGCAAGAAATGTGCCATTTTACTGAACCTATCCACTACAACAAAGACACTGTCAAATCCTCTCCTGGTCCTTGGTAAACCCAAGACAAAATCCATACTAATACTTTCCCATGGTCTGGAGGGAATGGGTAAGGGCTGATATAAGCCTGCATTAGTTGACCTGCCTTTAGCCTTCTGACATATCACACAGGTTTCTACAAATTTCCTGACATCTGACTGCAACTTAGGCCAGAAATAATGCCTCCTGACCAGATCAAGAGTCTTGTCTAGACCAAAATGACCTGCCATGGCTCCACAATGTTTCTCCTTGATTATATTTATCCTCATAGAACATCTTGGGATACACAACTATCCACCCTTGAACAACAATCCATCTTGGATCAGGAATTCAGAAAACTCAGCATGGTACTTCTCCCCAAAAGAAGTACAGACCTGATATATTTCTCCAAAATCTGCATCAGACTCATACATGGTCTTGAGTGAATCAATACCAACACTCTCTAACTGAATCTGATTGATGGTGAGAACTCTCCTGCTCAAAGCATCTGCAACTTTGTTTTTGACCCCTTTCTTATGCTTCAAGGTAAAAGTGAAAGCCTGTAGTGTTTCTACCCACTTCATATGTCTGTGGTTCAGCTTCTCCTGACTGTTGATGAAACTCAAAGCCTGGTTATCTGTGAAGACTATGAATTCCTTTGGCAACAGATAATGCCTCCATTTCTTTAGGGACTGCACTAAAGCATACATCTCCAGATCATATGATGAATACCTTTTCTTAGCATCATTTAGCTTTTCACTGAAAAATGCAATTGGTCTACCCTCTTGACTGAGTACTGCTCCAATGGCCATGTGACTGGCATCACACTCTACCTGAAAGATCTTGTTAAAATCTGGAATTGCAAGGACTGGCTGCTGTGCCACCTTCCTCTTCAATGCCTCAAAGGAATCATCTGCTCCTTGAGTCCAAACAAACCTGCACTTCTGCTCTCCTTTGATGGTATCTAGCATGGGTGCACAAATATGACTGAACCCTCTGATGAACTTTCTGTAGAAGGTTGCTAACCCATGGAAACTTCTGACTTCATTCATGGTCTGTGGAGTTGGCCAATTCAATATGGCACTCACCTTCTCCTTATCCATCTGCAGCTTTCCTTGTGAAATGACAAAACCTAAATAGGTGATCTCCTTTTTCATGAACAGACACTTGTCCAAGTTTATCATCAGCTTCTCTTCATGTAACCTCTTGAGAACCAGTTCTATATGCCTGAGATGTTCTTCTCTGGTGTTACTGAAAATCAGAATGTCATCTAAATAGACTATGACAAACTTACCAATGAATTCCTTCAGAACCTCATTCATCAGCCTCATGAAAGTACTAGGGGCATTAGACAAACCAAAAGGCATAACCTTCCATTCATACAACCCTTCATTTGTTTTGAATGCTATCTTCCACTCATCACCTGGTCTAATCCTGATCTGATGGTATCCACTTTTCAAATCTATTTTGGTAAAGTACTTAGCACTGCCCAAACAATCAAGTAAATCCTCAATTCTGGGGATTGGAAACCTATACCTGATTGTGATCTTGTTAATGGCTCTGGAATCAGTGCAAAGCCTCCAAGTGCCTTCCTTCTTAGGTGCTAGTACAGCTGGTACTGCACATGGGCTCAAACTCTTCCCAATCAGACCTGAATTCATCAATTCTTCAATCTGCCTGGCTACTTCTGCATTCTGCTCTGGGGTAAGCTTATAAGCTGCTTTATTTGGAAGTGTAGACCCTGGAATCAAGTCTATGCAATGACTGATATCTCTAACAGGTGGTAGGGATCTTGGCATTCCCTCTGAGATAACACCTTTGTACTTATCCAATAACTCTTGGACAGCTGGGTCTATCAACCTTGGCTTCTTCTCTTTCTTGGCTTCTTGCTGTTGTTTCTTATTCACACTCAGACATGGGATTAGGGCATATGCAACTGCACCTTCTGCTGCTACTTCTTTCATGAACTGTTTGCCTTCCATCAGCATGACCTTCACCTCCTTTCCTTTAGACTTCTCCTCTTTCTCCTTCAATGGGAATAACGTTACTTCTTTACCATCTTTAGTGATTTTATAGGTGTTTTTAACACCATCATGCTGTGCCTTCAGATCATACTGCCATGGTCTACCAAACAAAAGGTTGCAAGCATCCATCTTGGTGATATCAAACAACAACCTATCCTTATATCCACCAATATGGAATTCTACCCAAGCCTGCTCTTCTACAGTTGTCTGCTGACCTTGAGTAAGCCATGAGACTTTATATGGAGATGGGTGAGGCAATCTTTTAAGCTTCAGCTTTATCACCATTTCTTCAGACACAAAGTTCTCAGTAGAACCAGAATCAATCAAAACTTTACAAGCCTTACCTCCTGCTTTGCAAGTGGTTCTGAAAAGAGACTTTCTCTGAGGGGCTTCTTTATCAGGTACCTTCATGGTAGTCACTATTCTTCTCATCATCAGGGACTCTCCACTTTCTGGATATCCATAATTCTCAGGACCATTCACACTCTGAAATTCATTAGAGCTTGTCCTACTTTGATTATCAGGTTCATTGACCAGATTTGTCCTCCTTTCTCCTGCTGAACTTGTGGCCTTGTCTGGACATCTGCTGGCTATATGGCCTTCTTTGTTACAGTGATAGCATCTGATGGATCCTCTGCCCTGGGTTCTTCCTCTGAAGGGTCTTCTACCTCTGAAGTTTCCTTGCTGACTGAAGTTCTCTCTCTGATTCTGACTATTGTTGCCCTTGCTATTGTCTTGACTAGACTCTCCTTGATATCCCTGTCCATGTCCTCTGCCTCTGAAAGGACTTCTTCCACCTCTTTGTTGTCTTCCTCTTCCTCTGTTGTTTTGATCTTGTTTCCTCTTCAACTTTTCTTCCACTTTCAATGCCAACTGAAAACTTTTCTGCACTGTATCTGGGTTATGCAGACTGAGATCTTCCTGAATATTAAACCTCAATCCATTAAGGTATCTGGCTACCTTTTCTTCTTCACTTTCTTTCACCTTTGTCTTCATACAGAGTTTCATGAACTCTTCTGTATATGAGCTGACATCTAGCTCCTTCTGCTTCAGGTTCTGCTTCCTCTTGTGTAACTGGATACTGTAATCCAAAGGAATATAAGCTTCCTTTACTAATGCCATCATCTTCTTCCATGTGGCAACTCTACATTTTCCCTCCTGCACTCTATCATCCTGAACAAAATTCCACCATGTTAAGGCAGCTTCTTTCATCTTTGACTGTGCTATCTTCACTCTCTGCTGTTCTGGTATCTCCTCTGTCACAAAGAAATTGTTCAAACAGTCTATCCATTCCATTACTGAATCAGGGTCCATCTTACCTGTAAATACTGGCAAATCCAGCTTCACATCCATGGTTCTCCTCTCCATGGCCTTGAGGGCGTTCAACAGTGGTCTCTGGTCTGCAGGAACGACCTCCTCGCTCCAATTAGGGACATCTTCTTCTTCCCTATCATCTTCTCTACCAGAACCTACTTTGCTCCTCAACTTTGCTAACTCATCTTTCAACTCCTGATTCTGAGCCTTCATGGCCTTACTTTCTGCAATCTGTTTCTTCACCAGAACTGCCAACTCAGCGTTGGTCATCCTTGTTGGAAACTCAGACGTTCCTTCTTCGTCTGACATCCTGCTTATCTTTTCCAGAAGATCCTAACCTTTGCTCTGATACCACTATGATGCAGAGTGGAACGCAACAGAGGCAACCTAACAGGAAGGAAGAGCCAAATAAACAAACAGCATGATAAAATTCTCTATCGGCTGAACTTCATCATCATATTTCCTAGAGACACCAACAGCATCATCACATTTCAACAGCATCATCATATTTCAACAGCATCATCATATTTCGGATGATCGCGAATATCCTCCTGTCAACTACTATTTACCTCCTCCGCTTGTCGCCTATCATCATCATCATGATATTCAATATCACCTTCGTCAGCAGGATACCCAAATATCCGGTTGCTCCAAATATCCTGATGACGTTCCACTTCAACAACTTGCCTTCGATGCTCCACTGCCCGACGATACAAGCAACAGCATCATGATATAATTTATCCAGTTCTTCGAAACCTCCTGATGATGCTAATACAACTTCCTGCCTTCGCCGATACTTAACCACTTAGCGACAACAGGATAAACTCGCATAGAGGGATATCTCAACATCCTGATGACGATGACGTCATATCCTGATGACGATGACGTCACACATCATCCTGATGAACTCTCCAACACTTAGCCAAAAAAACTTAACTTTCACACCCGCATCCGTTAGCGATATGCGGATGATGAACTTCCTCTGAGAGATGATCCTGATTGCGATATATACACTGAGTATATATCCTACTCAAAACATCCTGATGCACTTGCAACATGCAAACTTCAGCATCTTCACGACCCGATCCCGATGGCGATGGATTCGCAGATGATGATGCGGCTCGTTCCGACTAGAAACGCTCATGCAGACTCCTGTGTATCCTTCCACTGCATGAAAACACTCCGAACCGCTCTGTTACACAAATACAATATGACGACCGGGCCGGATCACCTTCAAACCAAAATCTAACAGCTTATCTTCTAGACCTAGCACATGAGGATGCTAGGCTGTTTCACAACATGCTCCTAACAGATCTCCTGAACAATGCAATGCATAAACAGAAAACACAAATGCAAACTAAACTATGATACAGGACCATTCCACCGATTTGCAGGATCAACCGGTGGAAGGGTTGAAAGTGCCCATTAACTTGCAAACAGAAATCGACACAGATACAACTGATCAACACAAATACTGCAAAAGATGAGATATTATTCAATTGAGATTTAAATGCCCTGCTTTTACAATTCTGCTTCACAATATCTGGACTGGTCACCAGTACAGCATATCACCAGTACTACTCTCCTGATCATAACACCTATCAAACTCAATATGAACTATCAACATTCTCTCTAAACCCTAACAGATCGAAGGTATATATAACAAATCCTTCGAGTACTACCAACTTCACTTCCCAGCGGCTGGGAGCTTCCAAGCGGCTGGGAGAGAGGACAACTCAGATAACCTTATCCCGATCTCTAACTGCCTACACATACTCCTATGTGGATCTAATACATAGCATCGGTCCAGTGGACCTTATTACATGACAAAGTCAAACATACTAAAAATAGACTATCCCGTCATCATCCTGATAACTATCCTATATCCTGATCATGTATGTCATCATGCGGACCTATATCCTGATCATGTGCGGGTGCTCCTGCACCACAAAAGCTTTAAACTCTTTACTGACTAAAGACTTCAAATTTGCTTCTGAGAAAATAAATCCATGTCCTTCTACTGTAGTCATCTATGATAGATAAAAAATATACAGATTTAGAGATCGAAGGAACATTAACTAGACCAAACACATCAAGATGAATAAGATCCAATACATGAGAAGACTTATGAGAAATTGAGTAAAACTGAATACGGTTTTGCTTTCCATATATACAATGTTTGCAAAATTCAAACTTGATATTACAATCATTTAACCCATCAATGAGGTTTTTATTTTCAAGGTTCTATAACCCTTCTCACCAATGTGACCATGTCTCTTATGCCATAACATTGTCTTCTCAGCAAGAAGCTTAACTTGTAAAGCATGACCACCCTTAGGTACCGAAAATGTACTACCATCAAAATTTGATACAATAGATCTTTTAGTTGTTGGTTCCAATAGTGGGGATGAAGTGACTGTAACTCTTTTCTTTGAGTCAAAAGAACTATTACATTGTGAAATGCATGCCTCCAGCTGAAACATAGTACCTCTCCGAGTACCCTTCGCAAGCGCCATAGCTCCTCTAGTCATCTTGCATCCTTCTTTTGAGAAGATAACTTGTACACCTGCATCATTCAATTTACTTACAAAAAGTAGGTTCCATGCCAAGCCTAGGATGTGCATAACCCCAGGATCCCCTTCACTTGTCCATCAAGGAATTAGACTATGACTCTTCCAATACCATCTATCTTCAAATGAGAATCATCACCCAAGTACACTCTTCCACCATCAAACTCTTCATACTTTGTAAACCAGTCTCGATGCGAGGTCATGTGGAAAGATGCACCAGAATCAATCAACCACACATCATCAAATGCATGGGTGGCCAAAACTAAAATGAAGGCATCACTATCCTCTTGTGACTTGTCAGAATCTGAATCTGGGACATTCTTCTTTTTCTTCTTTTTCACCTCTTTGCATTCCTTTCAGAAATGCCCAGTTTTCCCACAGTTTCAACACAGTACCTTGGACTTTCTAGGATATTTGGATCTCACATGGGATTTGGATCTACCCTTCTTAGCTTTCTTGTCTTTCTTTTTCCCTTTATCCTTGGGTCTTCCATGAACTACAAGAGCTTCTTTGGTAGACTCGGATGACTTTCTCCGCATCTCTTCAGATAACAGCGAAGACAACACATCTTCCATTTTGAAAGTGGATTTGGTACTCCCGATGGCCATAACAAGATGATCCCATGAATCTAGTAAAGAAAAAAGCAGGGTCATACACCGATCCTCCTCCTCCATCTTCACACCAACGGATGTCAATTGTGCAACCAACATATTGAAGGCATTCATGTGATAAGCAATAGATCCTCTATCTTCCATCCTTAGAGAATATAGCTTCTTTCGTAGGAACAACTTGTTTACTAGGGATTTAGCTTGATAAACATCACCAAGTTTCTTCCACAGATCCTTCGTTGTTTTCTCTTCATCAACATTTAACAAGACGAAATTAGCCAAACAGAGTCTCACAAAACCCTTGACTTTACGATCTTTGATCTCCCAATCATCTTGGGACATTGCTGCTGGTTTTACACTAGAAATTGCTTCCCATAGGTCTCTATCAATGAGCATGTCTTCCATTATGAGTTTCCACAACTTGAAATTGCTGTCATTAAAATTTTCAACCTCTATCCTTCCAGATGTGCCTACCATTTCCTTCCTGCAACAAGATTTAAGAATACTCTACACAAGCTCCCACTCAATCTAAGATCAGTACAAAAAACCCCTACCTAGCAGCTAGGACCAAAACTAGCCAGGCTCTGATACCAACTAAAAGGAAGCTAGGTGTGCGGAAATCACTTCCTAAACTAATCTAATGAGGGGAGAGGTATGCAAATTCTTTACAACCTTTACAATTGCAGCAATATGAAACATATATAAGAGATATTACAGTAGCAAACATAAAACAAGAATGTGGATAGAGAGAAGTTGACACAAGATGTACGTGGGGAAAACCTTTTCAGGTAAAAAACCCCTCACTCTAAAACCTACACAATGTATTATCTGAAACAATTACAATTTACAATACATGTGCAATGCAAGTTCTTCCAAGGTCTTCAAATGTCAAATTTGGAGTTATTCTGGTAGCATAATAGTACCTGTAAGAACACTATGCAACTACAACTCCAAACTATGCAATATATAGAGATTACAAGGCAAATATTGAGAGCATCTTGGGATAGGCATCCACCTTGGCCACATGGACATTATCCCACATCAAAGGATACTTGTCCTTTCTAAAAATACATCCCTTACATCTGTCATACATGGTAAATTTGACTTTCCCAACATAGGAGCGCTCCATGCTAAAAATAGACTATGACAGATGATCTTACACATCTTACAGCTGTCATAGATTTTCCCAAGATAACAACCTTAAATGTTGTAAGAGAATCTGTCATACAATGCAAAATATAGCATATTCCTCTTTCAACATGTCATAGCCCAACTTGGGTGTCCAAATATGCCTTTCCCTCATGCAAAGATCCTCATCGACACTTGTCATCACTTGTCATAGGAATCTCCAAACTTGGCTCTTACGTGTCATAGATTTTGTCATATGGAATATTGTCTTCCACACACCACAAGATGTTGACACGTGGCATATTAGTGCCACCTCAAATGGGACGCCCAAATCCATGTAGGTTTAACTTGGCCATCCAAGTCACATGACACGTCACCATGCCACCTCAACTATGTGACCAAACTAAATGTACAAGTAATTACAACATTAGGCAATAAATAAATATACAAATAAATAAACAATGCTAGGAAATTGCAAAGGTTGAGACACCTTATTTCCAAACAATATGCACGATATCCCGCCTCCATAGAGGGATTAATGATTGCAACATAAAACAAATATGTGCACTCGTGTGGAGATACAACATCCCGCCTCTGTAGAGGGCTTACAAACATGCTTCATCAATATCAAAATCATCATACAGCTTACCTTATATGCCCCTACCTTAAGATGGTCGATATCATGTACCGATTGTTAGGACTGTCTAAAATCCATTTGGTCCCATCCTATTCCATTCCAACATTTTTATCTTAGAAGGTCTAAGTCCTTTTACCATCCATCAAAATAATCCTTTGATCATTTCCCAGAGGCCCTTCCTATCATGCGTAGAAGTTTAGTCTTTGTACTTTACTCCAAAATGGTGTTTTTAAACATTACCGCAATACTGCAGCATGCCCTAATGGTCCTTTGTGAGTGTACGAGAGCTAAGGGTGATAAATATACTATTACTACATTCCTACAAGGTTTGGTGAATACATATGCGAGATAGTGGTGCCTAATAAACTCAATAGAAGTGTTTACCACTATACCGTAGGGAGCAGAAAATACATTCGTGGGATGGCGGTGAAAGAAAAGACAAGTTCAAGTATCCCGTAGTCCCATGGTGGTTCCAAAATAGGCTTGCAAGCTAGCAGTGAAGAGACTTCAAGTGATATAAGTTGTGTACCATGGTCCCGCGGTGACTTCAAGGTAGACTGGTGGGCGTATGGTATGAAGTTTGATGCAACACATAATGGACACTGTGGTCCCGCAATGACTTCAAAATGGAGTCATGGGCTAGTGATAAAGGGTTTCAAGTGATACATGGTATAAATTGCAGCCCCGCGATGACTTAGATATTGATTTGCGGGAATGTGGTAAAAGTTGAGCTAGTGATAAAAGTGACACTGTAGTCCTACTATAGTCAAATGGAAGGTCTATGGTAATGCAATAAGAGCTAAAAGGTCAACATTGATCCTATAGTCCTACAGCAGCAACCTTAAAGGGTTTGCAGGATAGTGGTGAGCATCAAATTTGATTCTTAACTAATCCTGTGGTTTGGCAATGAGATCCAACATCGCTTGCGGTGTTGCGGTAAAGCATTAAATGTTGCAATAAATACCCCGCCACCCCACAGAGGTCATCATTCATGATAGCGGGAATGCGGTTATCAATGGACATGACCACAAATCTCGTGGTGTTCTCCCAACCATTGGATCTATCCAAATCAATGGTCTACATTTGAAATGACATGAATACTGAGATTTGTCAATCTCTTAGCATAGAGCAGAGTAATGGCAAAGTGACCAGCTAAATAAAATCTAGAATTTATTTGTATTTCATCATCCAAGCGAGTTCAAAGGTGTTTGGTGACAACAAATTCAAGCTATGTGTATGCTCTGCAAACTTCATTTAACTGGGTAAGTCAGCTTTATCAATCTCTTTGTAAAGTTGATATTTAGTTTGTGTTCTTTCAACTTGTTCAGTAGATCAGATAATTGTCAAAACCCTAGCCCATAGAAGTATAAAACCATGTCTCCAAAGAAAACTAAATCTATGAGCAAGGGAGAAGCTTCTGCTCCAAAGAAAAGACCCCTCCAGTAGTCTCTGTTAGATGTCTTTCCTAACTCGGTTGATAAGGGGTATAAAATGTTGTTCAAGGATGAGGTAGAGGGGTGTCGGTATGCTAGGATTCCCATTTTAGGCTAGAACCTCTTCTAGTATTTTTTTGGGAAGAAGGATAGACAAGGTCCTATGGCCAACCCATGGAGACTTGATTTGGCCAAATTGATTGTGCCTAATGTATTTCTAGATGTTGAATTACTCAGAGTGCTATCACAGTACTATCATGCCACAACAAAAATAGTTAGATTGCTAGATGGAGCACCCTTGGTGGCTGTGGACAATGCTTCAATCATTGATTGTTTCATGCTCAACAAATAGGCTCTTACAAAGATTGATCTCTGAAAAAGTGAAGAAGTTTATACAAGGTTGAGGAAGACTCATAGGAGTGATGAGATTCCATTATACATGAGGAAAGGGGTAAACAATAGAAGGATGCATGTTCCATTTATAGCTATGGAGCCATTCTTAGTAGATGATTTTGTAGTGTATTTCAAGAGAACCTACTTTTCTCTATGTCAAGTATTGGGTGTTGATTCTCGGGACATAATCCCAGTTGGCATAATGATGATGGCAATGAGGATTCAAATTCTCAAGGTCAATGAGGAGTATGACTTTGCATCTTTCATTGAAAAGAAGTTGCATGATGGATTGCTTTAGATAACGGAAAACAAAACCCATTTGAATTTCAAGCATTATTCTTTATTGTGCCATTTGATATTGTATCAAAATAGGAGAAAGTGGACCAAAAGAATGGATTTGAGCATGATAGATCAAAGAAGATAGAGGCTACCTATGCAGTGCTGGTGTTACATCTAAGACAATAATTACAAGAACTACAATTACATAGTATTTCATGATGATTTTGTAGTGAGAATAATGGCTTCACTAGGATTTATTTCACCTAGGTTGTCCAAAGGGATTTTGGAAATGCTGAGGCCTCTTTCTTTGAAACTAGATCAAAGCCACATGAACAACTTTGTTGATTGGTTTTTCCTTCCTGACCATACTATAATCAGAGTCCATTGGTTTACCCAACCACATCATGCTTTGCCTAAGTTTGTGCCTGACAAATTACATTTCTTGAATTCATGTGGCAAATGCTTTCAATGGAAAGGGATGTAATGAAAAAACAAAATAAAGGCACATTCTTACTTGATTCAACTGTGTTTTGTGAATTATCAGTGGGTTCAGATACCTTGGAAGAGTTGCAGGCCCATCCGAAATCAAAATATTCTTTGAAATAAAAAATGGAGAGGGTTTGTCATCTAGAGGGACATATGAATTTTGTTCGACAGGTCATTCTCACCAGAGCTAGGATATCCCATCAAGTTGATTTTGATGAGGATGTGATAAGAAACTGCCTCACCCCAGAGGAAGTATATGACAGGAAAAGGAAATGGGAAATTTTGAAAAGGATTGAGGATGATAAGAAGAAGAAAAACCCTAATTTTTTGGGATTCTTTATTGAAGAAAATGACTCATTGAAAATAATAAATTTGATAATTGACAATTTTGAAAGGATACATAGCAAGGCAGAGAGCCAACCTGCAAAGGCTTCTAAGCTCCCAATGAAGAGGTCAGATGGAGTTCTAATTGAAGAACCTACCCCTGATGCCATGTCTGTACATGACACCTCTCTTCCGGATTAGCCACTATCAAAGAAACAAAAGGTTGATGATGTGACTCCATTGGCGCCATATGAGATAACAAAAAGAGTGGGTGACACTGATGAAGTTGGTAATATTTTGAGGCACATGGGAGATGATGAAGAGGTGGATCAACCTCTTGTTGGTCAAGAGATAGAGGCATACAAACTAGAGGCAAGGTTGGATGAACAAGCAAAAGGTGAGCCTGAGATGCAAGAAGATGAAAGAGTTGTGGCCTCAATGAGATTCATGGATGGTGATGATTTCATCAACACTCTAGAATTCAAAGATTTTTGGTTGAAAATGAAGATGAAGGAGTTTGAGGAGAAGGTTGAAATAAATAAAATGGGTGTAGATGAGTCTCAGCATGACCAAATTGTAACCCAGACATTCAAAGAAATGAAGATTGATGAAATAAATGTACGCCCTCAAGAGGCTCGACAACTGGTTTGAAAAGAAATATGTTGCTCATCCCTAGCATGGAATTGAAGAAAATGTTTTTGTTGGATCAAGTGAGAAACCAAGATGATCCCATGATGGTTGCTGAATTTGATTTTGAGAATGGTGTGAGTGGAGTTGGGTATAACCCAAAGACTGAGAATCTAGCATTGTGGGCCACACAGAAGAGCACAAATAAACCAAGATTGTTAGATGTATGTTAGGATTTGAGAGGAATAGAAATGGTCAAGACAATCAAGGATACATCAGCACTTGAAGCAACCACACTCACTATGCATTCTGCCATGTTCACACAAGTTGCTGTCAAAAACATGGAGAAAAAGTTGCTTGATTATGAAAAACTCATATTGAGATGAAAGAGGAGGTGAACAAACTATATTTGGAGAATGTGAAACTAAAGAAACAATTGAAGGGTGGTGATTCTTCTCAAAACAAGGAAATTGTGCCTTATCAACCCCTTGTGCCACAAGAAACTGGTGACAATATTGTTCCTGATGAGTAGTTCAATGCTATGAAACAAAATTTTGAGAAAGAGATTGAGAAGCTGAAACAAGCAAATGAGGCCACCAAGAAGGAAACCAAGTCTAAAATATTTGGCATAATTGAAAATATTTTGGAGTACAGAGTTAAGCTAGTTCTAGATAAGATTGAGAAGGTGTACAATTGTTATTCTTCTTTGTCTCAAGCGTTGGAGGAAATGAATGCCAATGTTCCAATACTCGATCCTTTGTTGAAGAAATTGTAGCTAGTGCACCACACTCTGATCACTCTAGGTAAAGTATTTTAAAGAAGTTCAAATGGCCCTACTTTCTTAAGGCCCATAGAGAAAATGATCAAATTGATCATTGAAGAATTTCAGTATGCATCTGGTGAGAGCTAGAAAATAAAGTCAAAGTTGGAGTCTTTCAGGACCTTCAAACATTAGTTTATCTCAGGTATATTTGGTGAAGATAAAAAGCTCAAGGAATTTTATAAATGGAAGGATGAATATGAAAAATGGTTTATCTCATTATTGAGCACTTGTAAAAGGATGAAAACTTGAATGTCCATTCTTTCAATTTGATCTTGGACAGAATAATTGCACTTGACATAGGCTATGCAAAGTTCGTTTCAGACAGCAAAGGGATCCTCAACAAAAGGTGGAAGGATCATCAGGCCAATCTAGTTCAAATTCAAGAACACAAATGGCCTAGAAACTACACCATGTATGAATTAGAGCAAAAATATCTTTTGAGTAAAGATTGAATAGGCAAAGTATGCAGAGGAGCTAAGTGAGCATCAAGCTGGTGTCATTTGGCACCAAGTCTTCATCAACAAGTTTTGTACATCTTCCTTTTGTCTCTTTCTTGTTTTTATGATTTTTAAAATGTACTCAAAATATATTTGGAAGTCTTATTGAGACTTGTCAAAAACTAAATATCATAATATGTCATATCAAGGGGTGGGCATATGAAAAGTCATTTTTGGAATGTGAAAGGTCTGAAGCTTGTTGCTTCCTTCATCCTTATAAGAAGGAAACCAAGACCTTGGGGTGATCTCTCTGGGAAGTTGATTTTAGAAAGAGACACTGTAAAGGCCTATTCTCTGAAGCATATCAATAAAAGTAAACTGCATTTCTCTGGTGCCTAAAATCTAGTTTTGAATTGCTTGTTTAATGTTATTATTATATTTTATCAGTTTGTCTCCATTTTGCCTTCTCCTTGTTATTTAAATTAGCATATCAAGTATATGTCTAGTTTGTTAAAGCATACTTAATGTTTTGGGTGATTTATCTGATAGGCTTTTCTCAAGTAGTGATACAGGAGCATCCCTAGTTCAAGAACAATCTTTCATTACCCAAAAACATTTGCATTTCAGTTTGTTTACAATTCAGTTTAGTCAGAAGTAGTTTCTGTATTTTGGTCTAGTTGCATTTTAGTCCTTACAGAGCTGGACTTAGCATCTACATTCATTCATCTACATCATATCTAGAATTCAGAGATCCACACATCATTACTGGAAAGATATCACTATCAGAAGATCAACTATTTTCTCAGAACAAAGCATCCTAATAGTCTCTGATAACCAGCTAAAGGAGAAGACTTCTTGAGCATTCCTTGACTTGCATAGCTTAATGACACATCATTCAATGATCTTTGGTTTGTGGTTGACCTTCCCCAAAGATCTGCACATTGTTCTACTCATTTGAGGAAGTGTTCTATGCATTTAGGTCTGACCTATCTGTGTACACATGTTACAACTCTTCATTAGAATTTGTGACCTTCCTTGGCCGACGTGGAGGAATCTATTGTTTCAGAGATGATATATATTGATGTAATAGATCCTTAGGAAAGTAGTTCAGAAGTTATCAAGTTATTATCATCCGCATAAGTTCATAGTTTGGATTTTGTGCGAAGGAGCTTCAAAGCTATATCTTGCGCATGTATGTAATCATACCTGTGAGCCCTAATTATAAGCCCGCATGTTACCGACCAATCTCTAATTAAATTCTTTGATATACTGAATGACTGAATCTGCATTTGTTCCATTTCTCTAAGTTGTTTCCATTGTGTTTACTCTTGTTGCATGGTCCGAATAGTTCATTCTATGAACCCTCCTACCATTACTGTACCAAGTGGTATTAGACCGAAAGTTCAAATCTTTGAGAGCGAATTGAGTGAAGTTGGCAAGGGAATTCTATAAGATCTTACTATGGACAGATCGCTAAATTGAGGCAGGTTACTTGTGTCGCAACCAATCACCGATTGAGAGGTAGTTGTCACCTTGTAGCTCGATCACCAAACTTGAGGTAGTTTGCACTTGATCCTAGGAAGAATGCCATCGAGGAGAGTTACTGCTATTGGAACAATGGCTGGTAGAATGGATGAGATGATGGAGAGGATGAAAACAATGAAAATTTGTTTAGATGTTGTTGAAGAAGATAGGCGAAGAGGATTGACACATAGACCTAATGTTGAAAGCGATGATGAAGAGGAATTTCAATTTGTTGAACAAATTGGCAAAACCTTAGGAGGTGATGAAGAAGAAGAATCAGATCAAGTAAAGATGTTGCGAGCTATTTCAAAGATTGGAAAGAGACCTAGAGTTGATGTGCCAAACTATACTGGTAATTTGAACCTTGAAGAATTGATTGATTGGATAAATGACATGGAAGAATACTTTGAATATGAGGAAATTGAAGATCTGGAGAAGGTGAAATTTGCAAAGAAAAAGTTGAAAGGACATGCTGCTATATGGTGGAAAGAAGTTCACTTGGAAAGAAATAGAAGAGGAAAATAAAAGATTACAAAATGGGATAGGATGGTGACAAAGTTGAAGAATCAATTTATACCTGCTGACTATGAGTTGGAACTGTTGAAAAGATTGCAAAACCTGAGACAAAAGGAGAAATTTGTGAAGGAGTACATTGAAGAATTCCATAAAATGATCATAAGGATAGGACATAGTGAAGCAAACAAGGAGAAAGTGGCTAGATACATCAATGGACTAAGACTAAACATTCAAGAGGAACTAATCTTGGTAAGGATGACATCTTTGGAAGAAGCATATCATTTTGCCCTGAAGGTTGAAGAAAAGATGAATAAGAGGCATGATCAAAGGCAGAGAGGTAGAGGAGGTAAATTTCAGAGAGGTAGAACAATTTCCGGAGGAGATGGATCACATCCAGAGTAGAACAAGTTTGACAGTCCATTTAAGATTGATGACATAGATAACAATGCTTACTAGAGAGATGACATAAATTTTTACCGGAGAGGAAACCCTAGTGCATACCTAAATGAAGGATATAGAAGAGAAGGAAGAGGATTTTATAAGAGAACATTCATAGGTACTTGTTTCAAGTGTGGAGGTGAAGGACATAGATCATTTGAGTGCAATCAGGGTAGTACAAGTAAGAGGACAGAAAATAGTGGAAGAGTAGCATATGTGGAAGAAGAACCTGTTGAATCACCCAGTTTAGTTGGCAAACTTGAGAAAGGAGAATCACTTGTGATGAGGAGAGAACTATTTCAAGTAGAGACAAATGAGGAACCACCACAGAGGAAGAGTCTGTTCAGAACTAGATGCAAATCAGGAGGTAAGTGTTGTAAAGTTGTAATTGATAGTGGTAGTTTAGATAACCTAGTTTCAGAGGAGATGATGACTAAGCTGAAGTTGGAAAGATTGAAACACCCTAAGCCCTATCAGATAGCATGGATTTAGGATGATCATAAGGTACTAGTGAGTGAACAATGTTTGGTGAAATTTCATATTTGGATCTTATCATGATGAAGTCTTGTGTGATATTATGCCTATGGATGTTTGTCATATCTTGTTGGGTAGGCCTTGGCAGTATGATAGAAAAGCTATACATGATGGGAGAAAGAATACATACACTATAACATCAAATGGAAAGATAATTAATTTGATTTCTTTGGAGGATGATCCGAAGAGTGAAGTATGTGGGAATGCTAGAATCTGTTTGCTAGATGGAAGAAAATTTCTGGATGGTTTGAGACATGTGAATATGTGTTATGCCTTGATTCTTATGAAGCCTGAAACATTGAAGAAGTAGACTAAAGAATCACAACTGGAAGAGATAAGAGAATTGCTGATAGAGTATGAAGACATCATATCAGATAATGTACCTAAAGGATTGCCACCTATTAGGAGTATCAATCATCACATGGATCTTATAACGGGAGTAAGTTTGCCTAACAAAGCAGCACATAGAATGACACGAGCAAAGAATGAAGAATGAAATAGAAAATACAAGAGTTGTTGAGGAAAGGTTTGATTAGAGAAAGCTTGAGTCCTTGTGTAGTACCTGCAGTGTTAGCACCAAAGAAGGATGGAGAATGGAGAATGTGTACTGACTATAGAGCAATAAACAAAATCATAGTTAAGTATAGATTTCCTTTACCTAGGATGGATGATATCATGGATTGTTTGAGTGGACCAAGATATTTCACAAAGATAGACTTGAAGAGTGGATACCATCATATCAGAATTAGAGAAGGTGATGAATGAAAGACTGCTTTTAAGACAAATGAAGGATTGTATGAGTGGTTAGAGATGCCCTTTGGATTGACAAATGCACCAAGTACTTTCATGAGATTGATGAATGAAGTCTTGAAGAAATTCTTGGGTAAGTTTGTGATTGCATATTTGGATGATATTCTGATTTTTAGTAAAACAAAAGAGGAACATTTGTGGCATATTAGACAAGTTTTGCAGAGACTAAGAGAAGAGAAATTGCTGATAAACATCAAGAAGTGTAGTTTCATGAAGGAAGAGTTGGTATATTTGAGATTTGTGATTTTTGTGGAAGGATTGAAGATGGACCCTGAGAAAGTGAAATCAATTGTTGAATGGCCTACATCGGAGAGCATTGGAGAGGTTAGATCATTTCATGGATTGGCTAGTTTCTATCGAAAGTTCATCAGAAATTTTAGTTCAGTTTGTAACCCTATGATAGAGATAATGAGAGGTGACAAAAAAGATTTCAAGTGGACACCTGGAGCAGATAAAGGTTTTGAGTTGCTGAAGCAGAAGGTGATAGAACAACATGTTTTGGCATTATCATATTTTAATAAGGTATTTCAAGTTGATTGTGATGCAAGTGGAAATGCAATTGGAGCAGTGTTAAGTCAAGAAGGTAGACCAATAGCATATTTCAGTGAGAAGTTGAATGATGCAAGGAGGATATATTCAGTTTATGATCAAGAGTTGTATGCCATAATTCAATCCTTGAAGAAGTGGAGACATTACTTGTTTCCTAAGGAGTTTGTGTTGTATACAGACCATCAAGCTTTGCAATATTTGAACAGTCAAGGTAAGTTAAATCATAGACATATGAGATGGGTAGAGTTCATGAAGAGTTATGCTTTTGTGTTGAAATATAGGAGTGGGAAATCAAACAAAGTTGTTGATGCATTGAGTAGAAGAAGAAACTTGTTGATAGAGATGAGAGTTGAAGTGTTGGGTTTTGATGAATTGAAGAACATGTATGAGGGAGACACTGATTTTGTAGAACCTTGGAAAGCATGTAAGGAGCCTGTTTTGATAGATAGGAGTAAGTGGTTAGACTATTTCATTCAAGAGGATATGTTGTTCAAAGGAAATCAGTTGTGCATACCTAGAAGTTCAATGAGAGATAGTTTGATCAAGGAGAAGCATAGTGGTGGATTGGCAAGACATTTTGGCATTGATAAGATAGTGGCTTTGGTGAGTGAAAACTACTTTTGGCCTCAGATACATAAGGATGTCTGGAGACTTATTCAGAGTTGTAGAGTTTGTCAAGTTACAAAAGGGAGTAGTCATAATACTAGATTGTATAAAACTTTGACAGTACCAAAGAGACCTTGGGAATACATAAGTATGGATTTTGTAATGGGATTGCCTAAGACATAGAGAGGACATGATTCAATATTTGTAGTGGTTGACAAATTTTCAAAGATGGCTCATTTCATACCTTGTAAGAAGACAATCAATATAGTGCATGTAGATGACCTATTTTTCAAGGAGATTGTGAGATTACATGGATTACCTAGGAGTATAGTTTCAGACAGAGACACTAGATTTCTTGGATACTTTTGGAAGACATTTTGGAAGAAGATGAAGACAAATTTGAAGTTCAGTTCAACATTTCATCCACAGACTAATGGACAGACAAAGGTAGTGAATAGGAGTTTGGGAAACTTGTTGAGATGTTTGGTTGGAGAGAAGAAAGGAAGTTGGGATTTGATTCTTTCACAAGCAGAGTTTGCATACAACAATTCAGTAAATAGGAGCACTGGAAGAACACCTTTTGAGATTGTGACTGGGGTGAATCCTAGAGGAGTAGCGGAATTAAGAGATATCAACATGGAAGAAAAGAGGAGTGCAGAAATAGAAGAATTTGCAGATCCCATGAAGATAGTGCATAATCAGGTGAAGAACCATTTGGAGGATATGAATAGTAAGTATAAGGAAAAGGAAGATGAGAAGCAAAGACATAAGAAATTTGAAGTTGGAGAGGAAGTGATGGTGTACTTGAGAAAAGAAATATTTCTTGTTGGGACATATAACAAATTGAAGACGAAGAAGTTTGGACCCTGTAAAGTACTCAAAAAATGTGATTCATGAAATGCATATGAAGTGGACTTACCGGAGACATTGGGTATATCACCTATTTTCAACATTGCAGACTTATATTAGTATCATGAAGTAGAGTTAAGTGACAACATGGAAGAAGACATGAAGAAGTAGTTACCATACAAAGCACCGGAGTAGATTGAAGACATTTTGGATAGCAGAGTTAGATGCAACACTAGAGGAAGACAATACAAAGAATATCTTGTGAAGTGGAAAGGTAGACCGGAAGAAGATTCATCATGGATTTCTCAGGCTGAGGTGGACCGTCTTGGTTCTCCCCTAGCCCCAGCAAAGTGAGGGACTTACTTTTTCAATAACCCCAGATGTCTAATGCAAGAGCATCCCTAGTTCAAGAGCAATCTTGTATCACCCAAAAACATTTGCATTTCAACTTTTTTACAGTTTAGTTTGTTTCTTTTCATTTTCCCAGTTCAGTTCAGGCAGTTCAGTCAGAAGTAGTTTATGTATTTTAGTCTAGTTGCATTTCAGTCCTTACAGAACTAGACTTAACATCTACATTCATTCATCTGCATCATATCCAGAATTCAAAGATCCACACATCATTACCAAAAAGATATCGCTATCATAAGATTGACTTTTTTCTCAAAATAGAGCATCTTAACAGTCTCTGATAACTAGCTAAAGGAGAAGACTTGCAGAGCATTCCTTGACTTGCGGAGCTTAATGACACATCACTCAATGATCTTTGGTTCGTGGCTGACCTCCCTCAAAGATCCACATGTTATTCTACTCATTTGAGGAAGTGTTCTATGCATTTAGGTTTGACCTATCCATGTACACACATTACAGCTCTTCATTGGAGTTTGTGACCTTCCTTGGCTGACATAGAGGAATCTAGTGTTCCAGAGATGATATATATTGATGTAATAGATCCTTTGGAAAGTAGTTTAAAATTTATCAAGTTATTATCATCCGCACAAGTTCATAGTTTAGATTTTGTATGAAGGAGCTTCAAAGCTATATATTGCACATGTATGTAATCAGGCCTATGAGCCCTAATTGTAAGCCTGCATGTTGCCAGACGATCTCTATTTGAATTCTTTGATATACTGATGACTAAATCTACATTTGTTCCATTTTTTTGAGTTGTTTCCATTGTATTTACTCTTGCTGCACAGTCTAGATAGTTCATTCTGTGGACCCTCCTACTATGACTGCACCAAGTAGGAATTAAAATCCATTAAATAGGTCATTGTAATTTGGAGGATCCAAGCTGGATAACTAAGTAGAACCAGATAGAAATAATCTTACATGTTTATGCTAGTCATATACAATATTATGCCAAGTAATTTGAGTTATAACTAGAGGGAAAGCACAAATCTATCTATGATTAGACTTCGTTGCCCAATTGAGAAAAAGACACTGATCAATTCTTTTCCAAAATCATTTCCTTGTATCATATTCAAAATCCAATTTTAATTTTCTATTGTAGAAGTAGGAGCAATGTGTAGTATAGATAAAATAACTATTCAAATCACATGCCTATCTGAATTAGGTTAAATTGGATGATTTAATTGATAAAATTTCATAAAATCCATAATTTGCTCATAATTCACCAACCAATTTAAGGAGTAAGTATTTCATGGTGAATACAAGGTAACACCCACCTAGGCCAAGAAGAGCCTAAAGTGCAGGGAATTCCAATCATTTTGATTGATTTTGTCAGTTGACCAAATCAGTTGCTTAACCTAATCATAAAGTTTGGCATCCTTTTAGGGTTTTACAAACTACAGATTTGAGAACCAACAAATTAGTGACTCCGCTGGGGAGTTGTAAAGAATTCAAATTCCATCCTGGAACTCTAGAAGACCAAAAGACTTTTCAGTATTTTCCTCTTTCTTGATAAGGAGGTGGTGAATCTTAAGCTTGATTCTCCAAAGATTTGAATTACAGATCAAAGAATTATAACATCACAACTTTCCAATATGGATGACAGAAGAACCCAACAAAACTTGAATAATAAGAATCAAAAGTTTGTAGAGAAGAATAAAGAGAGTTCTAAACCTTTCTCTACTACAAATGCATCTATTGGTGATGAAAGAAATTCAACAAATGAACTTGTAATCTCAAAATTCCATGAGAATCCACAAAGTAATCAAATGAATGTTTCATCACAACCTTATATCATATATAATAGCCATATGATTGAAACTAAAGTACATAATAATGAGTGGTTTAAGCCAAGAGATCTTTTTAACATTCATGAATATCAAAAGGAATTTGAAGACTAGCTTGAAGTAGGAATGAGGTATAATGAGGCAAAGAGAGATTATGAGAAAAAGATGGTACAACAATATGCTGAGAGTTTGCAAAAAGGGTTCATAGAGCAAACGCCCAGATGGTACGTTTTTCTGATGCTAATGTTGTTTCAACCTCAAAAGAAAAATTAACTAAACAAGAGTTAAAATGGGAGGTGGGGCATCTGATAGCAGAAGTTGAAAGGATCAATTTGATAAGATGATAGCAAGAGTTGGAGAAAGAGTTGCTTCAATTGAATTCTTAGCATGTTACAAATGCATTACAACATAGACCTATAAACAATCAGGGTACATGTGGAAATACAAGTAACCCTTTAGTTTCATAGGTAACCCACAATACAATTGGAAGGCATGGCAATTTAAGTAGTGCTCCACATGTACATCATAATATTAATACAAGGCCAGTCTCAAATCCTGCAAATATTTTAGCGGTATCTCAGGGAAATTCTCACCTTGTTCCTCCTAGCCAAAGAATTCAAAATCAAGGATATAATCCATATGCAGGGCAATACCAATACTAATATCAAGCTCCACATCATAATGTACTTGGAAACATGTATCATCCTGGAGGGATGCATCATAATGTGCAAGGTAATGTGAATCCTAATGTAGGGATTAACTATAATGTGCACCTAGGAGTGTACCAGCAGCCTCAACAACAAGGACCTAAGAACCATTAGTATCAACCTCATCAGAGGCAAAATCTATTTGCAAGAGGGCCAATGAATATGGACAGATTTAGATAGATTGACTTCTTTATTATCTAGGGATATCCAAATGACATTGAGAACAAGGTAAGGAAAGCAATTCCTAAGTTTTCTAGTAATAATGCTATCTCTAGAGAAAATCTTATAAGAGAATTTGAAACTGTCATGGATAATTTTGAAGTTGAAAATGAAGATGTATATATGAAATTGTTCATGCAATCACTAATTGATGATGAAAGGGATTGGCATAGAAATTTGCTTGATGCTTCAATCATCTCGTGGGCTAAATTTAAAAGGATATTCAAGGAAAAATATGGTGATCATTCTAATTGCAAATTTGCTTTGCATGAATTGACAAATATTCAGAATAATTATAATGAGTCTGTGGTAGATTTCAATACTAGATTCATGAAGGTGTTTAATAAAATTCCACATCATCTAAAACCAATAGATCCTATGTGCTTGGTCTTCTATTTGAATGCTTTTGATCCTAAAATGGGGTATGAGTTTAGAACAAGAAATCCTCCAGTTCTTACCGAGGCATTCAAGGCTGCTTTGAATATAGAAAACAATAGGAGGGCTTCAGGCAAAATTGGTAGAAGAGATGAGGTTAGAATATTGCAAAACCCTAAGGCTCATCAAAATAGGTAGCCAAAAGAAGAAGACAAGTTGGAAAAGGTCTAGAATGTTGTCAAGGATTTATCATATAAGGTGGCAAGAAATGAAAAAGGAATACCTTATGATAAATCAAATTACCCTAGAAATGAAAGACCAAGGTTGTAGGATATGCCCTATAGAACAAATTGGAAAGATGGGAGGCCTGTGTTTGAAGGTCAAAAGAAAAATGTCAGTAGAGATACACCTAATCCACTGAAGAGACATGCGACAAATATGGTAGATGATACTCCATGGTGTGTGCCTTGGAACTTGCCTCATTCCCCTAATTTTTTGTGTGGTTGCACAGTTAATCCAAGAAAATGAGATGACATATGATCAGGAGAGAGATGAGCATACTATAAATATGTTAGCAATTAGGTCGTATGAGGTAGAAAGGGATTATTCCTTTTCAGAAGAGGATGGATCAGAGTACGATGTAAATCTTCAGAGGTACAACAGTCATGTTGGCCAGCAAGAAGTGTTCTCTGATCAAGAGGATAACAGCATAAGAGATACCCAAGTCTGCTCTACAAAGTCAGAATCAAACCAAACTCAGTTGAGGAGGCCTACTGAAGAGGAAATAAAGACACTTATAGTTTCTTCTATAGAATAAGCTAGGAGAAACTACAATATCAAAAATAGAACTATCAATGTTGATCAAGGTACACTTGGAAGTTTATTCATGAAGAATCCACAAGATGATAATAGGATTGCTCCAGAACCTCAAAGGGATGATGAAAATAGGAATACCTAGAAGGAAACTCAAAAATATGTCCCAAGAGATACAGTGAAGATTGATCAAAATAAGATAAGGAGTGATCCCAAGCAGTAGATAATGGAGAAAAAGAAACTTGCTAAAGTAGAAGTAAGAAAAACAAAACCTCTAATAGGTATGCCCTCTTTTGATATTACTCAAGCTTTGTCTCAAATCAATTTATTGATGAAAATTGATGAGTATAGAGATAGTTCTATGAAATTGATTTCAAACATGCCAAATAAGCCTAAAGTTCATGGTAAGGGTCACAATGACTCAGAAAAGAATAAGAAATAAGTGAACAATGTCAAAGAAGAAGCCATGAAGACTCCTGAGATTTACTCGGGGACTACTTTAACAAAGAGTCCATCCCAAGTTGATCCTTTTTATATCACATTGTTGATCAATAATAAGTTGGTGAAGAATTGCATGATAGACTTAGGAGCTACAATAAATATCATGCCAATGGCAGTTATGAAAGAATTGGGTATGTGGGTTGATTCCACATATGGAAAGTGCTATGCCATAGATAACAAATCAATTCTTGTCATTGGTATTATGAGGGATGTCCAGATAAAGGTTGTTGCATAACCTGAAGCCACATATAAGACTGATATTATTGTAGGTGACATTCCACCATATTATGGCATGTTACTATCAAGATAATGGACTACTGTAGTTGATGAAAATGTTCAATTAGATCTCTCATATTCAACCATACCTATGAATGGGAAAGAGGTCAAGTTATGCAAAGAACCAAGATCTGAGCAAGTGGTAGAAAGAATTGATCCTAATCAAATGAACTGCTTTTGTGATGTTGACTTGGGAAATTTCAGGGTTGAACAATCACAACCTCAACTACAAAACAATTATCCAATTGGCAATGCTATTCAATTGGATAAAGATGGTCTTTGGAAAATATATTTTGATGGAGCCTGTAGAAAATAAGGGAATGGAGCTGGTGTATTTTTTATTGCACCTAGTGGTAAAACCTTCAAATATTCATTTATGTTATCATTTGAATACAAAAATAATATAGTAGAATATGAAGCATTGTTATTGGGTCTAAATTTTGCTGTCAAGAATGAGATCAAGTTGTTGACTGTGTATGGAGACTCTGAGCTAGTGGTCTCACAGGTGAGATCCAAATATGCCACTAAAAATAAAAGGCTCAAACAATACAAGCATGCTGTATGGGATACAATTGAACTCTTAGATGCAATTTCAATAGATTGGGTGGATAGATCAAAGAATTTGATGGTTGATTTCCTTGCTAATTTTGCTCTGAGAAGAAAAGATAGTACATTGACTAGTGTCTCAATGGTAGAATTTAAGACCAGACCTTATATTCCTAACAATATATATAGTTGGCAACTTTTCAATGATGATAAGGATCTGTTGAATTTCCTATAGTGTGTGGATATGTGTGAAGCTTAAGAAATAGACTTCAATGCTTTTTTTGAGAAGGTTGAAGGTAAGGACATTATTTTTGTTCAGGAAGTTGTTCAATTGAAAACAAACAAAATTCCAAAAGGTCTAGTGGCTTTGGAGCATGTTTTTGGTGGAAATGACAGGTCATCTTTGAAGCAAACACCAATCCATCAAGATGATCTGGAAGAAGTACATCTTGGCACTAATAATGCTCCAAAGAAAGTTTATATTGGCAAGAAAATAAGTCCAAAAGTTAGGGACATGCTCATAAGCTTGCTAAGGAAATACAAACATGTATTTGAATGGTCGTATGAAGACTTGAAAGCCTACAGAGAAGACCTATTTTAGCATGAAATTCCATTGAAGCTAGATGCCAAACCTTTCAGGCAAAGATAGAGACCTATCAATCCTATTCTAAATCCAAAACTGCAAGAAGAATTAATGAAGCTAAGGGATGGTAGTATAATTAAGCCTATCAGGAATTCTTCTTGGGTTTCAAATTTGGTACCAGTTAGAAAGAAGAATGGTGATATAAGATTGTGTGTTGATTTTTGAAAATGGTGATATAAGATTGTGTGTTGATTTTTGAAATTTGAACATCTCATCATTAAAAGATAATTATCTTCTCCCAAATATGGAGGCTATGTTGCAAAGGGTAACAGGTTTGTGAATTGCTTTCCATGATGGATGGGTTCTCTACTTATAACCAAGTCAAAGTCAAGGAACTAGAGAAATACAACATTCCCTTCACTACACCTTGGGGCACATATGTGTATGTAAGGATGCCTTTTGGTATCACAAATGTTGGTGCCACTTTTCAAAGAGTTATGGATGTTGCTTTTGCAGACCTAATCAATATTATAATGGTTGTATATCAAGATGATTTGACAGTATATTCAAAGAAAGTAGAGGATCACTTCTTACATTTGGAAAAGATATTTATAAAGGCACTAGAATATGTCATATCATTAAACCCTAAAAAGTATCAATTTGTTGTCAGAGAGGGCAAACTACTTAGGCATATAGTCTCTAAAGAAGGTGTAAGAATAGATCTAGAAAGAGTTGCTGCAATTGATAAGATTCCCATCCCAAAGATAGTGAAAGCCATCCAGTCATTTTTGGGGAAATAAGAAGATTTATCTCTAATTTTGCTAAAATCGTCAAGCCCATTGCAAAGATGTTGAAAAAAGGATCAAAGATTGACTGGACGTCAAAACCAATCGATGCATTTGTATCAATCAAAAGAGCAATTAAAGAGGCCCCTATCCTAAAATCTCATGATTTTGGTATGCCATTCTAGATTTTTTCTTTTGCTTCTTTTCACACTATTGATGATGTCAT
The DNA here is from genome assembly GCA_027924645.1 of Cunninghamia lanceolata. NCBI lineage: Eukaryota > Viridiplantae > Streptophyta > Pinopsida > Cupressales > Cupressaceae > Cunninghamia > Cunninghamia lanceolata. Next base: position 8,463,859 of record BSBN01000596.1, read on the forward strand.
GTTGCAGAAAAATGAAGAAGGGCATGAACAACCAATATTATTTTTAGTAAATCACTTCAAGGAGCTGAGTTGAAGTATGATGCCACTGAGAAGAAATCTTATTTTCTCATAAAAGAAGTTAAAACATTCAAACCCTATTTGGTAGGGGCATAGCTGACTGCCTATGTACTTGTTGATGTATAAAATTGTGCAGGTTCCAACACCAACATGGGAAGTTTCAAGAATGTGAGACTTTCTACTTGAAACAACCTCTAGATTTTAAACAAGCTGGCTCTTCCCATTTCAATTAGCTTTTGAGCAAAGTGAAAGAAATAAACAGCATTATAGATACAATAAGCAAATCTAATTTATGGTGATGCGCCTAAGTAAAAAGTATTCCTTCAATTCAAGCACAGTGAAGCTATTCTCAAGATACAGTTATATTAAAGAGCAGATACTGTGGTGCAGGGGCACCCAGAAAATCATGTTTTCTTTTGTAATAAGGTCTATTGACCAATGCATCTTCATTTCAGTTTATGTCTAGGTTCATTTTTGTAAGTCCTAAGTGACATTTGACTTTTGTAATCACCCAATGCTAAAAATAGCAATAATGCCAAAAATAGGCAGTAGTGTTTCCCAGCCACTTAGAATCAATCTCCCAGCCGCTTGGAGTAGATTTGGTACTACTCTGGGTGAATCTATAAAAACCTAGAGAAATGAACCGAATGCATATATAGATTAGGGATTGAGATTGTGATCAGTCATATGATAATGTGATTGTGCGAATGTAATCAGGCATTGTGAAGGAGAAATCAATCTTTTCTGTGTTGTCAATTTTGTTTTCCATTCTCTGTAAATACAATTGCATAGTCGTAACTTTCCTTTCCTCTCTATTTTCCCATTGTTGCAAAATGTCGATATGAGGCATTCCACTAATAAGATTTCTATCGAAATCAGTGGAATGGCTTCATTGTATATATATTTATTTTCATTTCCTATTTCTTTTATTGTTTTGGCGGTGCAGATGTTCCAGTTTGCAGGTCACGCACAGTAGTTCACCTAGCATTTTGCATGTGCTAGGGTTCAGTGAAGGAAGACTATGTAATGGTGTATGGGAGTAGTAGCGTAAGAAACCCTAATGTTCACCGTTGATGGAAATCTAGCTGACGCATATGTTTTCAGTGTGATTGGTAAAACAGCAACCCCGTGGTAAGCTCAGTCGATAATCCAAGTCCCACCAACGAGTGTGCTCCAAAAGTACATTGTGGATGTACATTGCAAACAGCCCGCAGGAGAATGTATGCTGCGAATGCATATGAGGTATGCATGTTGGGAATGTATCTTTCGGCAGATACAAGTAGTGACCAGTCGTAACGGTGAATTGGTGTATAGTAGCCGGCTATAGCAAGTCATGTTATGCATATACAATAGCTTGGTAGTTTGTTGTTAAGTTTGCTGCTTCCATTGTGTACTTTGCATCATTTTGGTATCAGAGCCAACAAAAGGTCTGCATCAAGTGTTGGCATTATCTATGAATGTTTATGTCAGACAGAGAAAGCGAAGGAGGGGCTAGCGATATGCCTCCAAAGGGGATGACCACCGAAGTGGCCAAGAAATTCAAGGAGATGGAGGATCTGATCAAGACTGGAGTCAAGGAAGCACTCCAGACTGAGTTGAAAACCTTAGCAAATGACAAAAACCAGACAAGAAGTCTGATGGAGAAGAAGAAGATGGGGAAGAGGAAACAACCTCAGCACAGACAGACATATTTATAGATCAGAAATAATTTGTGGAGGCTATAAAATCACTCAGTAAGGAGTCGTCTAAATCAAGAATGGAGATTCTGATGTTCAGCGAAAAGATGGACGTAGAAGAAGTCATCAAATGGATCGAGGCTTTGAACAATTACTTTGAGTACAAGGAGGTACCAGAGAATAGGAGAGTCAAGTTTGCAAAAATGAAATTTAAAGGTGCTGCACTCACGTGGTGGAACTACACCCAGGGAGAAAGGGTGAAGAGTGGCAAGAGCATGATCTCATCCTAGAGTCAGATGGTAGAGAGGATCAAGGCTCAGTTCTTACCAGCAGATTATGAAGTGCAGATATACAGGAAAATGCAGAACCTTAAGCAGAAGGATATGGATATATCCACTTATATAGAGGAATTTCATAAATTAACTCTAAGGTGTGGACATGTTGAGGATGAGAAAGGAAGAGTTGCCAAGTATATTAATGGCCTGAAGTATAGCATACAAGATGAGATTACCATCTTGACACCAGACACCATGGACAAGTATTTCTAGGTCGCACTGAGAGTAGAAGAGAAATTGAAAAGAAAAGGAGAATAATAGAATAGAGGCAGAGGTGGAAAGAATTTTAGGGGCAGAAATAGCTTTGGTGGCAGAAATCAGTTCCAGAAAAATTAAGGGGAGTCTAGTCAGCAAGAACACAGTGAAGAATCTGGTTCCAGAGAGGGTTTCAGAGGAAGGAGACCCAATGGGAGAGGCAGATTTGTTGGACCAGGTAGAGGTCCTAATGTCTTCATGGGAAGATGTTATAATTGTAACCAAATTGGGCACACAACAGGTAGGTGTCTAGAGAAAGCCTCAAGCTCTCATGGAAGAGATAAAAGGAACCAACTGATTCAAGAAGAAGATTGTCAGAGTGTGAGCTCACCTATGAGAAGCGCAGCTCCAGCACAAGATGGAGAGAGTCTCATGATGAGAAGAACAAAGCTAAAAGTACCACAAAACAAGGAACCACCCCAGAGGAAGACACTATTCAGAACTCTGTGTAAAGTTTCCAGCAAAAAGTGTAAGGTAATTGTTGATTTTGGTTCAACTAAAAATTTAGTATCAGTAGAAATGGTAGAGAAATTGAATTTGAAAAGGTTGCCACATATTAGTCCATACAAAGTGTCATGGCTGAACAAAGGGCAGCAAGTCTTGGTTGATGAACAAGCTTGGGTAGAATTTCAGATAGGGGAATATGGAGATAAACTTTTATGTGATATAATTCCCATGGATGCATGCCATTTACTATTAGGTAGACCTTGGCAGTATGATGTACAAGCCCAACATGATGGTAAATCCATTTTTTTTGTGATCACTAAGAATGGTGAACAGTATAAGATGGATCCTTTAACAGAAGAAGGTGTAGACAAGAATGTAGGTTTAAGTTTCATGTTAATGAGTGGGAAAGAGTTTCTCCATACTCTGAAAGAAGAGAGAACCCAGGGTTATGCTCTGATTTTAAAACCTAAAGACAGTTCTGATTTGTCTAAAAATAGCAAGGAAAAGGTCCCCAAAGAAGTACAGGACTTATTAGATAGGTATAAGGGTATCATGGTGGAGGATATACCTAATGTACTACCCCCTGTGAGAGACATAAGTCATCAAATCAACTTCATCCTAGGATTCACATTGCCAAATAAACTAGCTTATAAGATGACACCTAATTAGAATGAGGAGATTGCTAAACAAGTACAAGAAATGTTGGATAAGGGTTTTGTGAGGAAAAGTCTTAGTCCATGTGTTGTACCCACAGTTTTAGCACCTAATAAGGATGATAAATGGAGGTTATGTACTGATTCAAGAGCCATAAATAAGATCACCATCAGATATAGGTTTCCTATGCCCAGAATAGAGGACCTTATGGATTGTTTGGGTGGAGCTCGGTATTTTTCTAAAATTGATCTCAAGAGTGGATACCATCAGATCAGGATTAGGGAAGGGGATGAATGGAAGATAGCCTTTAAGACTAATGAAGGTCTTATATGAGTGGCTGGTGATGCCATTTGGACTATCCAATGCCCCAAGTACCTTCATGCATCTAATGAATGAGGTATTGAAAGATTTTATTGGCAAATTTGTTGTTGTCTATCTTGACGATATTCTAATTTTTAGCATGACAAAGGAAGAACATTTGCAGCATTTGGAACAGTTGAAGAAGCTACATGAGAAGAAATGGATGATCAATATGGAGAAGAGTATCTTCATGAAGGAAGAACTCACATACCTTGGATTTGTTATATCCCAAGGTAGTTTGAAAATGGATCCAAAGAAGGTAAAAGCTATTCTGTCTTGGCCAGCACCTACAACAATGAGTGATGTAAGAAGTTTTCATTGGTTGGCAACTTTTTATAGGAAATTCATAAGAGGATTTAGTCACATTTGTACACCCATTCTAGATACCATAAAAGGAGGACAGAAATGTAAGTTTGTTTGGAATAGAGCAACAGATGACTCTTTTGAGATTCTCAAACAGAAAATAATAGAGAAACCCATTTTGGTGTTGCCTGATTTTAATAAGTTGTTTACTATGGAATGTGATGCCAGTAACCTTGCCATTGGTGCTGTCTTGAGTTAGGAAGGTAGACCTGTTGCCATCTTTAGTGAAAAACTGAATGATGCTAAAAGAAAGTATTCCACATATGATTTGGAATTGTATGCAATGGTTCAAGCATTGAAGAAATGGAGACATTATCTCTTGCCCAAGGAATTCATTATTTATACTAACAACCATGCCTTGAGTTTTCTAAATTTGCAGGAGAAGCTAAATCACAAGCATATGAAGTGGGTTGAACAACTTCAAGTGTATACTTTTTCCATCAAACATAAGAAGGGACAAGAAAACAAAGTGGCAGATGCTTTGAGCAGAAGAGTGTGCACTATACAAGAAATCCAGTTGCAAAGTGTGGGAGTGGATTCTCTGAAGAATATGTACCAAGATGATGAGGACTTCAAGGAGATGTATGCAGTTTGTTCACAATTTTCAGATTCCTATCATTCTATTTTTTTTAAATATTTGTTATAGCAAGGGCTACTATTCAAAGGCAGCCAATTGTGTGTGCCTAGGTGTTCCATGACGGAGAACATCATCCAAGAGAAACACTGCAGTAGTCTTGGAGGTCATTTTGGATTGGACAAGACATTGGAGCAAGTGTGAAGGTTTTATTTCTAGCCTAAGATGCAAACAGATGACGGAAAATTTGTAGACTATTGTCACATTTGCCAGAGAGCCAAAGGAACTTCGTCAAATGCAGGTCTCTACCAACCACTTCCAATTCTGCAAAGGCCATGGGAGTGCCTTAGTATGGATTTTGTTTTGGGTCTTCCAAGAACTCAAAGAGGCTTTAACAGTGTGTTTGTGGTTGTTGACAGGTTTAGTAAAATGGCTCACTTTGTGCCATGTAAATGCACCAATGATGCTTCACATATTGCTGGACTGTTCTTCAAAGAAATAGTTCAAATTCATGGTTTGCCAATGAATGTTGTCACTGATAGAGATCCCAAGTTTGTGGGACATTTTTGGCACACATTGTGGAAGAAATTGGGCACTCAATTATCTTTCGCATCCGCATATCACCCTCAGATGGATGGACAAACTGAGGTGGTGAATAGATCACTGGGTAATCTTTTGAGGTGTTTGACTAAACAACATGGAGACGCATGGGATATGATCATCCCACAAGCAGAGTTTGCATATAATGACTCTGTTAATAGGAGCACAGGAAAGAGCCCTTTTGAAGTTGTATATGGGATTCATCCTAGGGGAATTTTGGAGCTCAGGGATCTCCAAGACATAGAGAAAAGGAGTGCACAAGGCAAAGATTTTGTAGTCAGTATGAAAGATATCCATGATTGTGTCAGAGAAATTATATAGAAGAATACAGGGAAGTACAAAGAGAGAGTTGATCAGAAGAAAAGGGATGTCTAATACAAAGTTGGGGATTTAGTTATGGCATTTTTGAAGAAGGGAAGACTTCTGAAAGGGTAGCCCACAAAACTTATCATGAAGAAGATAGGTCCATGCAAGATTGTACACAAATTTGGACCTAATGCTTACGAGATAGAACTTCCCCCTGGATTAGTAATTTCACCCATCCTTAATGTGGCAGATTTGTTTCCATTCAGCAGAGCCAATACAATAAAGATAGGAGGAGAAGATGCAGAATGGATTTCTGATCTTCCACCCAGCCAGCCAGTTCAGTTGGACTGTATTTTAGACACAAAGGTTTAGAAGAAGACCAGACACAAAACCTACAAGCAGTATCTGGTCAAGTGGCATGGTTTACCTGATGAGGATGCAACTTGGATGAGCGAGGAGGATATCATCAAACATGGGGTTTCCATTCCAGACTTGATTCCTCAAGGGACTTGAGTTTTGTTAACCCCGGGAGTATGGTGCAGGGGTACCCAGAAAATCATGTTTTCTTTTGTAATAAGGTCTATTGACCAATGCATCTTCATTTCAGTTTATGTCTAGGTTCATTTTTGTAAGTCCTAAGTGACATTTGACTTTTGTAATCGCCCAATGCTAAAAATAGAAATAATGCCAAAAATAGGCAGTAGTGTTTCCCAGCCGCTTGGAATCAGTCTCCCAGCTACTTGGAGTAGATTTGGTACTACTCTGGGCAAATCTATAAAAACCCAGAGAACTAAACCGAATGCATATACAGATTAGGGATTGAGATTGTGATCAGTCATATGATAATGTGATTGTGTGAATGTAATCATGCATTGTGAAGGAGAAATTGATCTTTTCTATGTTGTCAATTTCGTTTTCCATTCTCTGTAAATACAATTGCATAGTCGTAACTTTCCTTTCCTCTCTGTTTTCCCATTTTTGCAAAATGTCGATATGAGGCATTCCATTGATAAGATTTCTATCGAAATCAGTGGACTGGCTTCATTGTATATATATTTGTTTTTGTTTCCTATTTCTTTTATTGTTTCGGCGGTGCAGATGTTCTAGTTCGCGGGTCACACACAGTAGTTCACCTAGCATTTTGCATGTGCTAGGGTTTGGTGAAGGAAGACTATGTAATAGTGTATGGGAGTAGCAGTGTAAGAAACCCTAATGTTCGTTGTTGATGGAAATCTAGCCAACGCATATGTTTTCAGCGTGATTGGTAAAACAACGACCCGGTGGTAAGCTCGGCCGATAATCCAAGTCCCACCAACGAGTGTGCTTCAAAAGTACATTACAGATGTACATTGCAAACATCACACAGGAGAATGTATGCTGTGAGTGCATATGAGCTATGCATGTTGGGAATGCATCTTTCGGTAGATACAAGCAGTGACCAATTGTAATGGTGAATCAGGGTATAGTAGCCGGCTATAGTAAGTCATGTTATGCATATACAATAGCTTGGTAGTTTGTTGTTAAGTTTTTCCCTTCCATTGTGCGCTCTGCATCATACTGCATGATCAACATAAACATATATAATGAATATTATCAAAGGCTTATAACTAGATGACTTTGCAAAGACATAGATGATATCAACCAAGGCACAGAACATAGTTCTTCTTATTAATCTTCCAGTAACATAAAAGGCAGAGAAACATGCACAGATATATCGACTTTCTTATCAAGAACAACAAAATAAAGGCAGAATGACATAAACTGGTGACAACAAAGTCTCTGACTCCTCTATTAGATTTCTAATTGAAAACTTATTTCAAAAGTCAAGTCATAATGTTATTTGATTACAAATTCTGTCTATTTATAATCATTGATTTAACACAAGATTGCTTCCAACAACCTGAGTCATCAACGGCCAAACAGAACTAAAGATTACTAGAAGTCCATGGCAGTTATGATCTTCTGAATCTATAATGGCCATCCCTCCATGCGTACTCATTGGCTAGGGTGAAATATTATGTGGCACACTAACTGTATCGAGACTAAGATACATGGCAACACCTACGCACATAAGGCTCAAAAGAAATTATGACAGGTGGGAATGTCTGCATTCACTTAAAAACTCTTTTGCCTTCAAAGAAATTCATAGGAAACAACCACTTGTCGCACTCTGCAGTCTCCAAAAATGATACATGTCCTGGCCCACCAAGCCTTTAGAACCCTGTGTCTTTATACCCGGGTGCCCTCCATTGTGACATCAGTCACAACCTGCTTCACTTAAAAACTAAGACACAATAATAATGGAACCCACTGCATTCATAACTCATTACCCACAAAGGGAATAAAACTGGGACAAATGGCAGCACCTACATAAAAACAAGCTAACATGCGACAACCTCCACAACACTATTGAAACAAATGAAACTTTTTGAAGGATCCTTCGGAAGTTGACACTTGTCACATTTCGCTACAATTGTGAATTAAAATGTTTCATGCTTACAAGAGATTATGAATAAAGTAACCCTTTCTCCATTGTTGCCATGTGGCACCCTTCATAAGCTTGAAAAAAAATGAATTGTGGCCCACCATATATGATGATATCACTATAAATTATAAAAAGGGACATGCAGCATCATCCGCATAAAACTCAAAAAGACACACAGCATCACCTGCAAGCATATAGCAAGAAAGGAAACTTTTTTAGACTGCTTCCGCTAGAGACACATGGCGCGACCCGCGAGCTTGAAACAAAATGAACCAAAACATGTTACTTGATACGTGGTGTGCTCTACAGTAAAATCAAAAGGACACACGGCGGCCTCTGCATAAAACTAGGTGGTTGTTTCATTGTTGTGGCTTTGACACTTGGCGAGACCCGCGCACAGAAACATTTGAGGCACAAAAACATAGAGACACACATATAATAAGCCACTGTAACTTTAATTGCCACACCACCGAAACTGAAAAAAATGTAGAGACACTCTACAGTTCTTGGTGACCATCAGGACTTCTAAGCTTGCTCTGAAAGAACCCAAAATTAACAAAAATATATTGTATTGAAAATAAAACTTGAATTATAGATTTTGCAATGTTGTCTGATATACAAACCATTCTGAATCTGAGAGCCCCTGTCTACTCTGTAAATCTTGAAAAGAAAAATCAAGATTAATTATATCTTTATAGGAAAATGTTTGCAAAATTTGTACTACAGCCTTTAATAGAAATTCCAGGTGGGCCATAGGTATCAACACAGTTTCAACTTCCTTTACTGTTGATGAATCACTCAAATATTGGAAAATTATCTGATCATTTTGCTTGGTGAAAAGAAGGGCCTTGATGTCATCTATCATCAACATTGTGTTACTATCTGGGAAAGGTGAAGGAAGTCCCAGTTGCACCAAATCTTCTATGTTTCTTCATATTCTTTACTCGTTCCTTCACTATATCTAGGAGCTATAGAATTACAACTCAAAACCTCATTGACCTTCTTAGCAGCAACCATTCTATCATTGATACCTGTTGCTGATAATGTTTCATCTGTTGTGTCATACAACTTATTCAACAAAAGCTGAGAGTCAGAAACCCTTAATGAAATAGTGGATAAGGTGGCCTGCATAGAAGTTTCTACCTTCTCACACAGTTACTGAGCATTTAATAGAAAAGTCAAAGATGGCTTTAGCTGAATAATCTCCTCAGAGATTCTCTTCCATACTGAAACATATAGCTCTTTCACCAAATTTAGAACTCTAGCATAAAGTGGCCTATTAGCCAACTCAATTGTCAACTATTTTGTTCTTTGTTGCTTAGCCATGAGTTGTGCCTAAGCTACACTATTGGCATTTTTCTCACTCAACAACTTTTGTTGCAACTGTGTTTCCTCTTGCAATTTATCTTGATACCTCTTTTCTATAGTGGCCTTTTCTTGTCTTAAAACAGTCATTGTAGCCTTCTCCTATGCCAGCTCAGTCTTAAGAGGAGCAATCTAGGCCTATACAACCTAATGTGTCTATAAGGAAACAATGTTCTGCAACTGTTTGTTCAAATTATCAATCTCATTTATTTTAGATTGAATCTCCCAAGCCAGATTATTGTTATTCACTTTCTCTTGAGCCAAATCATTCTCTGCCTTTTGCAACTTCTTAGACACTTTCAAATAGTCTATAGCCACATCAATTGTAGTTTCATTTAGTAGCTCAACCCTATCTTGTGGCCTGAAGAGAGACATATCCATGGCCACAACATTCATAGCATAATCTTGGGGCTACATTTGCTTATTTGGTTTTACTACATTTGGGGACAAATGTGTCACTGTCAATGATTGTTGAATAGGGTCATAGAGTGACCTCATGTGAGCCACAACAGGACTTTTGTTTTCCTTTTTCCTCTTCTTTTCCATCTTAGCCTCTCTAGCCTTTTTTTCTTTGTCTTCTTGAGCTTGGAAGGTAGGAGGAGATGCAATATAACCTCTAGGAAAGGGGTGACCTTGAGGTAGGCCATAAGGAATAGCAGATAACTGTTGGCTAGGGGAAACTTGGGGGGGTCCGTTTAGGCATAGATGGAGAAAATAATGGTAGGGTAATGGCCTATAAGGACATGGTCGGTACACTGGTAGTTTGGATAGAGGTTTGTGTAAGCACAACAGAAGTGGCAGGGGACGTGGAAACCTGAGTACTTGGGATTGCCACTCCTAAATGAGAAGATAGAGACACAAGAGAGAAGGGAGAAGAAGTACTTACTTGAGTCACAAATGAGGTAACTAGCATTTGTTGTTTTTTATAATATAAGGTGGCTAAACAAGGGGCCAAACCCTTACAAAAAGTAGAGAGGCCACAAAGGCAACAAACACAAAAAGTGCCTTAAACCAGATACATCAAATATTGTTTTCCCAGCATAAACAGCAAAACCAGCCACTATAAACTAAGATAGCAAATATAGAGTAGCAGAGTATCATCAAAATAAAAGCAAAGACTAAGGAGGTAGATTCTCTCCTTACTTAACCATAGATTTAATAATGTCATCCAATTTCTTAGCAAGATCATCATTGTCAGCAATAATAGTAACCCCCAAGTTTTGCAGCATAGAAACATTGAGGAAAATAGAATTCCTGAGCATAGTGGAAAGATTTTGTTCCAATTTCTCAATGCGAGCCCTCAGAACCACAATTTTAGCTCCCAGGCCAGCATCAGTGTCCCTTTCATCATCAGCTTCTTCCACAAACATCTCACCTGCTTTGCCAGCATTGCCAGCAGAATTAGCAGCATCCTCAGTAGTAGCCCCCATTTCATGTGTCTCTTGCTTACCATCAGCATCCTCAGAGATTTCTTGAACTTCCATCCCCCTGGGAGGATTCCTCAAAAGCGCTCTCGAAATAATCAATAAGTTTTTCTTTTAGAGTAGGTTTACCAGCAATTCACCCCGATCGCCTAACTCCTGAGGAGAAACCATCCTTAATAACCTTAGCAGAAGAATGAGACTTGCTACTATGTCCCACAGGGGTCCTACTAGGATTTTTTGGGGTCCCTACCACAGCCCCCCAATGCCCATTCTGCCAGCATGAGTCTTCCTCTTTTTTCCCTTCGAACTGATAGTAGAACCTGGAGTATCAACAGGAATCTCCTCAGGAGTAGAAAAGGAAACTTCTTTTGTCTTAGTAGGAATAAGGGAAGGGCATGGTTCTTCACCACCATGAAGATTGTTAGGGTTAGAAGATAATTCTCCACTATTGGTTTGAATGGCCTTCGCTGGCTCTAGGGCAAGATGGTGGTTATAAAGATAAAGGATAAGGCCCTGATGTAGGGGGATGGGTCTCTTAGCAGGTTTCTTATCTAGTTTAGCTCTAACCCTAAGGACAGAGTGCTCCAGGGAAGAAAGCAGATAAAAAGGAAAGCTAATATGAGCATTGCAACAAAAATGATTCAAAAGGGGGAGATGATAGTTGTAAAACCTAGTGAAGCGCCCCTCCAGGGTGAACTATTTCATGAGGAGAAAACACACACAATCCCAAGGCTCGGGCAGCTTGGCTGTGTCAAATCCCCCCTGATAGGGGACTAATTCTTTGCCATCTCCAAGAAAGAGCTTCTAACTGGAAAGGTCTGCAATTTTAGTTTTCCTTTGCAGTTTAATCCCCTAAGTAGACATACCAGTGGCCATGGCAATCACACTTTCAGAAATTTCAAAACTAATTCTGCCCACAGAAACACACTGGTTCTGCCAAGACCTAGCAAACTATTCAAATAAATTCTCATTATACCCATTGAGCTGCTCCAAATAGGGACTAATCCCACCCTCTTTGTAATAATGCCAGACCACCAGGTTGTCTTTGAACTCACAACAAGAGACAGGTTTGGTTCTGATTCTATCGCCACCCATGGAAGAAATACAGAGTAGTTCACAAAAACCCCAAATCTCCCCAGTCGTATTTACGGTAACATTATTCCCTTGATCAAAGCTAATGATGCTAGTGATAAATTAGTACGCATTATCATAAATATGGGAAACCTTACAAAGATGACTCGTGCTCATCCCATGCTTAATCATAATTACATGGTAAGCACCATAATGATCAAGTAGCTCGGGAGCCTTATGAACGCAAGGAGTGGACATGACAAGTAAGAAGGTACAAGAGAACTCGAACTTCAAGAGGCACGTCAGTACCCTCCCAAAGAACTGACAAAGTGAGCTATCTTGCCAATAAATCTGACTCATCCTTAACCAGTTGGCTCCTTAAGAATGAGACCCTTAAGAATGAGACCCTTAAGATTTAAAGGGATATGATCAAATTGGCACCAACAATGCTAGTTTGAATACCTTTGTCCAAGTTCAGCACAGGCATCAGCAACACCATTACCCTCACGGTAAATATTGGAGATATCCATATTGGGAATCTTTTGCAGGAGAATCTGTATATCCCTAATAATATCTTTCAACTTAATGCCAATAGTCGACACGTTAACTGCATTAATAACCATTTTAGAGTCCCCCTAGATATTCAAGTTCCTGATGCCAAGGGATATAGCCAATTTAATCCCCCATAGAAGAGCAGTAGCTTCAGTGTAGTTATTGCTTTGACAGCCCAGACTGCCAGCATAGACAGCAACCATCCACCCTTTGTCATCTCTTATGATCCCTCCCCCACTAGCTGTACCATCGATCTTAGAAGCCCCATCAAAGTTAAGTTTCAACCAGTTAGGAATCGGAGGACTCCATCTGGTATTAAGCCTCTGTAACAATTTGGTATTATTATGAACAGGAATATGATAGAGAATCTTCCAATTCACTGCAATTTGCTCCTCTTCATGAGTTAGAGGTTTCTTCGTAATTCAGATATGGGCATTAGTGATGCTTTCCATAAGAGTCTTAATAAAAGTGTGAGAAACCTGAGAGGCATCTCTAGTAGTATCCCTAAAAAACCTATGATTGCGCTCTTTCCACAAAGTCCAGCTCAAACACGGCAGAGTTTGATTCCATAACTCAACAAGCCAAGGATGAGAGAAGGGAGGATACCAGCTATTAATAACTTCCGTAATATCAGAATTGCAGACCCACTGAATACCAAAATTACTTAGGATTAAGGTCCATATTTCCCTAGCAAAATCACAGTGAAGGAAAAGATGAGAAACAGTTTGCTCCTTATCACAACATAGACAACATCTATTGACCAAGGTAAAGCCTCTCTTCTATAAGTTGTCTTGGGTCAGAATTTTGTTATGAACAGAAGCCCACCAAAACATATTTATTTTCGGCACAAGTTTGTGGTTCCAAACTTTGCCCCATATCTCCTTTCTATGAGCGTCTGGAACCAATAAATGATAGGCAGACTTAACAGAGAAACATCCATGCTTATCTGGCCACCAAAACTACTCATCCTCTCAAGGGAAGAGAGGGATTTTGACTCCCTGAAGTAACTGTTGAACAACCCAAACTTTAGAGGCGAGAGCAGGGCAATGAGTGCAGCAGTGAAATAAATTTTTCCAACTCCTGTTGCCATTATTATTGAACATGTAATCGTTGACTTTATCACCAAAAAACTAAGTAGCAATGCCAGCAATTTCACCATAATCCCCTTGAGTAATGAGAGCCTTATCTTTTATCCAAATGTCAGTCCAGAAATTGATAGACATACCATTACCCAATTTCCATCTAATCCCTTACGTAAGAAGGCTTCTAGATTTCAGCATTTTATTCCATATGACAGATCCCTGAGGTAAACCTTCCTGTTGGAGGAATTGGGACAAGTCCGTGCCATGTAGATATTAGCATGTGTTGTTACTATGGTGCTGCTACTTCTTCTTCTTCTTCCTCTGGTAAGAACAATCTCCTTACTTTCAAAGGCCTCTTTATTGTTTCCTCTATTTCTTCATCTTCAATATTTACAACCACTAGTTGTTGCAAAGGGACCATTCTAGAACCCCCAAATGCTGAAGCTATATGAGTTCCAAGAATTGGTGATGACACAACACCTTTTTACTTCTCTAAGGTGCTAAGGGATTGAGGCCATGAAGATCTAGGATCAGCAGATGACGCTTGTCCTATTTCTTGTATTATTGGGGCTGACTCTATTTCTTCCTCTGGTTCCTCACCCTTCCTTTGAATTTTGCTTGTGTCTAGACTTGAGACTGGGGATGGATGCTACTCATCCCAGATTGACTCCCATATCTAATCATTTTCAACATTCCCAAATGAATGTGTAATCTTAGAAGTCTCTTGCCTATATTTCCAATAGGCTTCAATCTTTTATGTTCTCCATTCTTTTACTTTTAATGATTTCCTTAGACCAGCAGTCATTTTCAGCTTAGGGTCATACTCTTTCTCTTTGACATAGAAGGTTTTCCATGGCCTAGGCCCCTCATAGGGCAAATCAGTTAATTCCACATAGAGATCTAGGTTATCTTCTTTTGGAGACCTCCTGTCTTCCCAGAATGGGCGTCCTTCATTTACCATCTTGGTACGAACCTTATTATTTATTATCCAAGAAGCTAGGAAACTATCTGGGTCATATTTCCATTTATCTTCTATGATAAGAAAACCAAGGGCAACTAACTTCCTTAATAATAGGCTCTCTGTACCTCTAACTTCAAGTGTTATGTTTCCCCTAGCCCATGGGACATCATACATCTTTTTCTTTCTTTTCTTGTGGCTGAAATCATTATCTACAACAGATACTTAACGGGTAACCTATAAGAATATGACCCTAGGGGTCAATACTTTAGGCAATAGCATAGGCTCTCTGGTGAAACCTTGGACTCTGATTATTGTAGTATGGGCTCCAAAGAAGTAATCACATAGAATTGGGCAATTGGTTATAAAACCCCTTATACTATGTGTCATCCTATGTTCCACAGGCTCAGGACTTAACTGGCTAAAAGCGGGGGTGACAAAAAACTCCCAAAACTCATATGGGTCAGAGGTTTCAGATAACACATGTGTCCATGCGGACACAGGGATGGTTCTACTATGATCAAAATTTGAGTCGTACATATTTAAGTGCATATGCTATATAAAAAGACCAAAATTTTGATACTACATAAGATGGAATAGGAAAGCGAAATACCTGAATACTCGCTTTGTTTTGAAATTGGCAAGCTGGTCAATCATGGCTGCAGCAATTTGTTCCAAAAAATCTAGCTGGTACTCCTGAGATATATCCACAATTTTCATTCTGAAAATGATTGCCAATTGCCAGTCATGAACTGTGTTGTCCTCCTTCATTCCAAAAATGAAAGCTATCATTGAAAGGGCGCCCTGAACATTAGGGTTAAATTGTGCACGGCCAGTGGGTAGTGTAGGCATCTAACTATTATCTTCACCTAGATGCACCTCTGCATTCAGAAATTTCAATGTGCTATGTAAATTTGCCCATGTACCTTGCATCTTGGCAATAGTTGGAAATGTTGCCGTTCTATCATATTGTAGGGCCAGCATGTCCCTTATGGTCTTGGGTGTAATATGAACTATAAAAGGACCCTGTTGGATAGAATTTGATGGTGCATGAAACAGCTCTGCACACAATTCAATTAGCTCGAGACAAGGGTGTACATTTGGAACCAGGAACTGTGCCAATTCAAAAGTCCATATTCTCATACCAAAAGTCTCATACTGCCCCTTGTTCACTCGGATGAGGCACCTCTGATGTGCCCCCTCTCAGAGATTCTTGGTGTTCTTTTGAAGAGGTGTGTCATATATGTCATCTGCATAGTCATTCACTTGATCTGGGTCAATAGATAATCCTACTTTAGGAGCCCTTGTTCTTGGATAGGACTTCCTTGGTTGGGCAGGTGCCGAAGCATATGACTTGTTGTTCAACAATTTATCAGTCAACTCAAAAATTCCAAGTCCCTCCCATGGTGACTGTGTCTCAGACATATCTATATCTTTGTGAGAATATTTAAGAAAGCTTTGACATAGAAAAAAGAGGAAAACTATTTTAGTAGAGTGATACTTAGTTGAAAGGCACTTGTGAGGATCAGAGCTCAGACGCGACAGTGATTTAGAATAGAAAGATAGAAACAAATGATGCTTTCAAGGGCTTAAAACCTAGCTTATTGGGCCTTATAGAAACAATAAATGACACATCCCATCTTATTAATGGCATTAATGCCAAGAAATAGTTAATGTATCTTTTCAAAATCTGTGTTGGAGGGAGTGTCAAATATGTTATGAGAGTTGCTATCTTTCTGAAAAAAAAGTGTGTACTTCCGTGGGATTTGGGGATTGCTAAACAACCTTAATAAATGCAAGGGATAAAAGAGAAGGGGCTTTGCGCTGCTAACACATGTTCACTATGTTGGGACAGTAAAAATTTAAAATTTTTACTGTATTCTCACTTCACCATATTTGAGCAAAACCATAAAACATCCCAAAACCATAGCAAAAATTTGATACATCCCACGAGATGTCCATGGCTAAAAAATGCAAAATTAATTAAAATTCAATATATTGGCAAGACTTTGTGTTGCTTATACCGATACATAAGAAATCAATGAAAATGACTATTGGCGTGATAGTAAAGATCAGAAAGAGATTTGTAAGAGTTGCCGATAGGAGAAGTAATACCGATGGCCTTTTATCGGTATGAGAACCAAGCAGTCACACCGATCGGTATGACTAGTAATCATTGAGTGGTGCTTTAAAAGCTACCTTGACGGTATATATCATACTGATGAAATATATCAGCAAGAGTCTCACCGAATATCTTATGGGGACAAAGGCAACAATAACCATCAGCAAGAAATAAACATCGGGATGAAAAGTAAATAAGTCTCTGATACTCCAGTCTCTTAGCGAAGCAATAAAAAAGGCACTTTCGGTGTGAGTCACACCAATACATTTATCCATCAGCGTAACTTAACATATCAGAATAAAGCAATAATGTCTTACTGACTCACAAGTCACAGTGATGAAAAGGTGTCGGTGACACTTTGGTAGATTCTCTCTGATAAGGAATGTAAAGTAGCCATCGGGGAGATAATTGTGATCGGGTGATCTGAAAAGAATTACCCTGATGGTATATCTCACTCCGATGGAAATAAAGTCACACCCATTGATAAGAAGTTTTAACCATATCGGTGAGATATTAAGATAGTCATTCTGATCCAGAGTATAGAAGATTATCGGGAAGATGACGAAGCTCGGGGAAACATAAATATATTATCCCGATGGTATTGGTCTCCCCGATAACAAATTGTTGTCACATATGTCGATGAGACCCTCACCGATAGTTATATCGGTAGGACTCACTATATCGGAGGGAAATCTAAAACACATGGTGATGAAAGAAGTCATGCCGATGGTTGCGCCCACTTAAGATATGACTCAACATAGCATCGGGAATACAATTAAGGGGTCACGTCGATTGATTGTTCATGCCATGAGGAGATATTAAGGTCACCTAGACATTTTGAAAATCATGTCAATGATAGGAGTTATGGCGATGTGACATTTCACAGCGATGAACGACATTGAATTGATCAGATAATTAAATGCATGACGGTGATGAAATCTTTTAAGATCATTGTAATTACAATTGACAGAGTTGTTTGAGAAGAGAATATAGAGGAATTCTTGAAGCACAAGCAGAGGATTTTGATCCCAGCCATAGAACGACAGGTACATACATACGAACCATTGTGTATAGCCTATGTTTGAATTTTCTGCCAAAATTTGAATATAGATACTTTGGGAAAGGGAAAAGGTAGAAAATCACAAGGGGAAACTAGTAAATCTAAGAAACAAAAAACTGATCAAACCCCTGAAGAAAAAATAAAGATAGAAAACTCAATCGGGACTTAATTGATCAATTGCCTGGGTCAACCCCCAATGCCAGAAGATCTACTCAACTTAGGCTAGAAGTTGAAAAATTAGAAAATAAATGTAAGCTCTTGGGAGATATCTGGACCCCAATTAGAGGATATGAGCTTTTTAGATTCCATTACAATAGAAGGTTTAGGAATGCTCCTGTGTCAAACCCATGACACTTGAATTTGGGAAAATTGGTCGTGCCTAATGTATTCCTGAATGTGGAACTCCTCCAACTACTTTCCAAACAATATAGCCCAATGCTGAAAGCTATATGCAACCCACAGGGGGAGCCAATTATACATTTGTCAAAAAATGTCATTTGTGAAGTATTTAATCTAGATGATTTGTGCACTGTCCCCGTTATTTATGAAGACCTAGAGAGTGTATATTGGAGAATGGACACAACCTACAATGGATGGAGGTTGCCCATTCATAGGCCCAGAGTTGAAGGAGAAGTGATGCCTTTAACTGAAAATGACGGTCCTCCTTTTCATGTAGCTATATTTGAACCGTATATACAGCACACTTATTATTCTATGGGCCAAGTCCTTGGTTCAGAGGTCCCTGAGTTCATGACCATCCCTTTAATGGTTATAGCGACTAACATTCAGTGTCATAATGCAAGGCAGTTTGACTATGCTGCCTATATTGTTAATAGAATAGATTCTAGCTTGTCTGCGATAAAAAATAGTTCCCCAGCATGCTCTTTTGAGCATTACTTGCTGCTTATGCACATGGTGTTGTATTTTAGCTAGGAAGTAGGGTTATGGCCAAGTGAACTTAAAGTTGTTTCCATAGATAAGAAGGGAGAAAAATTGCCAATACAAATGTGGACTAGAATATGGGACAGTAGATATGCCTATTCCAGTTATGCCCAATTTGAAGAACATTGTGTAAAAGTACTGTACAGATATTTCAACCACCCTTGTGAATACTCAATCTCAACTGAAATAAAAAGGTTCCTCAGGCCAAAAGATTTTGGTGGCCCCCCTACTGTCACTCATAATTGGGGAGACTGGTATTGTTTTGAAGATGCTACTATGATAAGAGTATATGGTTTTGAAGACAGTCCATTCATATTGCCCAAAACTGTCCCTGACAGAATTGCTTATTTAGAGATAATTAGGTAGATGCACTGCTCAAATGTGATGCATTAGAGCTCACATGATAAACAATCCTTTATGCCCAGCACTTTATGTTTTGGAGATTTTACTGTGGTTTAAAAAGAGGCTTATAATCTCATTATGGATAAGTTGATGCATTATAATATGAGGAGTGCTGAGGCAAGGAAAGGCTTTGACCCTAAAGGATTTATTGACTCTGCACGAAGAAAACAAAATCTCAATGGGTACATGCACATACCTTATCCACATGATGATGTGATTAGAAATTTAGAAGAGGATGAGGTGGAATTGGTGATAGAAAATTATAAAAGGGATTTAAGTGAGAAGAAAAAGTAGCTAGTAGAGATTGAGGTTTTATCCTTTGAAATTGAAGGACAGGTAGAGCAAGAAGAGCCACAGGACAAAATAGTAGAAATGTCCAAAAGGAAAATGCTACAATATTAGCCTTCTGTTGTAATACATGATGAGGAGGGGTCTGCTGATGAGGATCCACGTTAGATAGCCTATGATTCTTTCATTTCTGATGATAAATTTATTCACTCAAAAAAATTTAAGTCATTTTTGTACAAATGCAAAGGAAAAGAAATTAGAGAATCAGTGGATGATGTCTCTGCTGATAATGAAAAACAACTGTTAGATATGCTAAAAGTAACAGTAGAGAAAGAGATACTGGATATGACTCCTAGCAGGGGTAGACAATTGCTTAAAGATGCAGGAGTTATGATTTTTCCTGATCTTGACTTGAATTCTACTTTGGTTTTTGATAGTTTTCTAAATAGTGCAGATGATAAGTATAAACTCACTCCGGAGGTAGTTAATGAAGTATATATGGGTACGAGATACAATAATGATGAAAATTCATTGATGATATGGGTGCTATATCCTCCCCATAAGAAGACAGCCATCATAGATATTGAAAAGACTTTCGGCCATATCATGACTTTAAAAGTAGGGGAAACTGACCCTTTGATTACAGCAGACATTGGCATCAATGTTGTGAAATTAAACAAAGCACAAGCTCAAGTGTTGATCAAGGAAAGGGATGCATATAAATTGAGCTATGAAAGACTAACCAAAGAAAATGACTACTTGAAGGATGCAGTTAAGAGTACTTTTGGGCAATCGACAAAGAGATTGACTCAGGGAGAAAGCTCACAA
Source organism: Cunninghamia lanceolata (assembly GCA_027924645.1). Taxonomy (NCBI): domain Eukaryota; kingdom Viridiplantae; phylum Streptophyta; class Pinopsida; order Cupressales; family Cupressaceae; genus Cunninghamia; species Cunninghamia lanceolata. The sequence goes on from BSBN01000596.1 coordinate 8,484,065, forward strand.
GGCACTCAAGCATTATCCCTAGATCAGGCATTGCAAATTCAGATAGCTACACTTGTCACGGTGCTACAGAGTAGACATACAAACATGATAAACTGGTTCAATTTATTTTGGGATAATTACTCTCAGAATTACAAAGCAATTAAAGAACATGAAAGGCTCGAATAGAGAATGCAGGAGAAGTTGAATGAGATACAAAGCAAAGATGCTTTTGATGGTGCAGATATCTCCAATACTAAAGCATTGATTGAGCAACATCAGAAATACTATGATCAACTCAAAAATGATGCTAAGGAAGGTGCTGAAGCTTCTAATGCAGGAGTGCCCACCTTGTTTAAGAGTGATGGAGAACTAAAAAGCAAGGAAGAGTGGAATGTTGATTGTCAAACTATATTACATGAGGCTATGGGAGCTCTTAAAGACATGAATTCTACATCTGGAGAAGATTGCAAACACCTGGAAAAGATGGTCACAATTGAAATGATTACAAGAAGTGCCATTGAGCTTACTGATTCCCATCGAGATCAAGAGTACTTGTACCATCTGGCTAAAATTTACTTATGGTTGAATAGAGCCTAATCATAGTTATGTAATAGTTGTTAATCTTGTCAAAATCCCAAAAGGACTTATTGAAGAGTTATGTCTCTTCATAGAAATATCTATATAAGTTCAAACAATTGGTGCTGAAAGATCATCAGTAGTAGAATATATATACATATATATAATTTACAATGTTTCAAAAAGACTATGTTGCATGTTTTATTTGAAGAAGTAGATTGAAGTTCTCTGATTCAGTGGTTCTATCTTGGTATCAATTGTTTGTTATAGTTACTCAATTTTGTGGTTGTCTCCAGTTCTATATTTCCTTGTTATTCAAATAAATATATCAAGCATATATTTAATTTGTCAATACACATTCGGTGTATCTGTGTGATTGAGTAAATTGGTTTCCATTTGAGGAATTAAAATCCTTCTGATCAGTCACGGTAGCTTGGAAGTATTAAGTTTGGATTACTAAGTAGAGCCATATAATTAGGATTGCCATTTTGTCTCCAAGATAATATTATCTGTTATTCTTGCTCATTCATTTCAATTGGTTCCTTCAAGTAAGGATTAAAATACCTTCTGGTGAATTATAAGATATCTGATTATATTGGTTGGATTATCAAGAAGAGTTTGTCATTCATTCCCTTGCATGTTTATACAAGTTATAAACTAAAATTGTGCCAAACAATTAGAATTAGTACCCATTGTAAGCCACTAGTCTTGGTCCTTCACTTCAACTCTGTTACCCTATAAAGCACTGGTCTTATTTATATTCATCATTTAAAATCCTTTTTACCTTATACAATTTCTATTAGACCATTCACTAGACATTAGATATAATCAGATAGTAAGCTTTTCATCTATCTTACACCCTTTGCCATTGTAGATAGATTTAATTAGTCAATACATTTACATTTAGTCTGCTTTAAATCCCAAGGTTCACCCACCTAGGTGTAGCAGGACCTGAAGTGTAGGAAATCATCAAACCTTGATAGTTGATTTCATCAAGTTAGTTCAAAAATGTTGCAAATCTAAGCATAGAGCCTGGCATCCTCTTAGGATCAGCAACCTGCATTTTTGAGACCTAACACACTGAACACTTATTTTAAGGGAAAGCGGGAAAATAGAAAGAGAGAAAAGGAAACAAAAACTAACTAACTATGATACATAATGAGCCCCTTCTTAGGTAAAATGTTTCAGAAAGATCCTGTTTACCAGAATCTCTTCACGTTCTCCATTCATGGTCTCCAACTCAAATGAATTTTTTTGCTTGCAAGAATGAACCTTATAAGGGCATGTCCATAATGATTCAAATTTGTTGTGTCGACCAGCCTTGGCAACTCTTTCATCCCATTTTAATACCAGAGAACCAACTTCAAAAATTGGATTAGAAGTCTTCTTATCAAACCAATTCTTAACCATTTTCTGATGTTTCATTACTGATTCATGTGCCTTTTCTCTCTTTTCTTGGACTTCCAATAGCTTAGCAAGTCTGACTTGCATTGGACTATTTTCCTCAATTTCTATCTGTTTTAGTAGTTGTAAAGTGGGAATCTCTAAACTTAGTGGCATTACTGCAGGTTTACCATAAACCAACTCATAGGGAGACATTTTAGTTACTTGCTATGGTGTGATCCTGTCAACCCGCAGTGTTGTATTAAGTAACTTATGCCACTGTCTTTGATAATTAGTCCCTATCCTTTTTATGAGTCTGATAAGGTTCTTGTTTGTGGACTCTGCCAGACCATTACCTTGTGGGTAATAATTTGAAGAAGTTTTCAAATATATCCCATTTCTTAAAGAAAACTCAGATAATTTTGTTCCCAAAAATGCTTTAGCATTATCTGATATGATGGTACGAGGAGGACCAAACTGAGAAGTTATGCCTTCTAAAAATTCTAGTATGACCTTTTCTATTGCCTCTTTGAATGGTACTGCTTCACTCCACCTGGTAAAGTAATCTATTGCTATGAGAATCCATTTGTGTCCCATATTTGATACTAGATTGATCATGCCAATAAAATCCAAACCCCATTGAGCAAAGGGTTCATCCACAACTATGGGACTTAGAGGCATTGCTACATTTCTCCTTTTGCCAGTATAAAACTGACAAGCCTGGCATTCCTTAACCATCTGATGGCAATCTATAAACAGAGTGGGCTAGAAATATCTAACTTGTGTCACTTTGATTACAGTGGTCCTTGCTAAAAAATGTCCTCCGGAGGCTCCATGATGCAATTCATGTAATATTCTTTGAGCTTCATCTTTCTCTATACATCTTAAGAGTATACCATCAGTATTTCTTCTAAATAAGATCTGATCAATTAGTACAAAATGGATTCCTTGTTTCCTATAGTACCTTTTCTTATCATGGGAGAGTTCATTTGGGAGCACCCCATACTTCATAAACTGTATCCTATTTCTGACCCAAGAATCTTGGTCAACCTCTTGGAGTTTCAACATATTTTCATTTTCTATTTCTTTAGACACTGATCTTTCTATGTCTTGGGTCATGTACTAGCATAGTCCTTTGCCTCTGACTAACTTGGTGGGTCTTACTTCTAGATCATATTCTAAAATCTTTGTTATCCAATTGGCTCTTTTCTCCGTGATCTCACCCTCCATAATATATTCTCTTACACTGGGGTGAGCCACTAATATCATAATTTTATTTCCTGTTACCAAATGTCTAAATTTTTTAATGGATTTTACCATGGCATATGCTTGCTTCTCCATGAAATTATATCTTGACTCATACTCCCTGAGAGTCCTAGAGAAGAAATCTATTGGATTCTCTCCTTCCTCTTGATCATCTTTCTGAGTTAGAACTGCAGCAACACTAAATTCTCCCCCATATACATACATTATAAAAGTTTTAGAGAAATCCAGGTTTCTAAGTACTGGGGCTGTTGAAATAGCTCTCTTGACCTCTTCAAAAGCCTATCTTCCTTCTATAGTCCATTTGAAAACTAGATCTTTTTTAAGAAACAGTGTCATTGGTCTAATTACACCTACAAAATTAGATATAAATCGACTGACAAAGTTAATTTTTGCTAAAAAGGATTGAACTGCTTTCTTGTTGACTGGTAGAGATAGATTCATTATAGCTGTGACCCTCTCTGGATCAATGGAGACCCCTTCCTTTGACACTATGTGTCCTAGAAGTTTACCCTGAGGCACAACAAAGATACATTTTTTGGGATTTAGAGACATCCTGAACTCTTGACATTTCTTGAAAACAACCTCTAAATAGTCAAAATGATCTCTAGCATTCTTCAAAAAAATAGTCAGGTCATCTAGATAGATCAGAATGATCTTATTTATAAACTCCCCAAATGCTACATCCATTGCACGCTGAAAAGTAGCTCCATCATTTGAAAGGCCAAAGGGCATTTTACAATATGCAAATGTTCCCCACTTTGTAGTGAATGTAGTCTTATGCTGATCTTCATATGCTAACCAAATCTGATTATATCCTAAGAAACCATCAAGCAAGGAAAACCTTTCTGACCCAGCCATAGTCTGTAAAATCTATTCCATAGAAGGCAGGGGATAATGATCTTTCAAAGATGCTTTATTCAGATCCCTGAAATCTACACAGAGTCTTATGTCACCATTCTTCTTTCTTATAGGCACTAGGTTTGACACCCAAGTTGAATGCTTAATTGGGAAAATAATCTTTGATTCTAGGAGCTTTTGCAGCTCAACCACCATTAGGGGTTCAATTCTAGGATTCACTGGCCTTTGCTTCTGTCAGACTGGTTTGGATCCTTCAGTAAGCTCTACGGTGTGCTAGATGATATTTCTATTATAGCCATGGAGGTCCTCATAGGTCCAAGCAATCACCCTATCATATTTGTCACATAAAGCAATTAGCTTCTCTTTTTCCTCTTGGGTTGTAGCATTACCTACTTTTAACTTTTTTCCTTCACTAACTTGAATTTCAGAATAATCCTCCTTATTTGCCTTAAACCTCCTCTTCTCTAGGCTTGAATCTTCTGGATCAAACAAATTTTCTAGAGTAATCAGTCCTTTAGGGAGTTTATTTGACCTTAGCTGGATAATTTGATCACCATATGCTTCCTCAATTTTGGGGTGTAACTAGTCAGCAAACTCACCTGATTTCAGTAAAAATGAAAGTACTTGAAGGTCATTGTCAAAAACTTGCCAATTTTGATCATTGTCTGGAATTGTTGGTCTTGTTATAACCTTAACTAAATCATTGTTAACTAACAGATCACTTGTTGGGTTAAAATGTGAACCAATTTGTGCCATTCTATCTGCTTCTAAATTTTGGGCTCTGGGCACTACCTCAATATTGAAAGCATCAAAGCCATTTATCAGGTCCCAAATCATGTGCTAATAGGACCTCATTCTTACATTTTTGGCTATTGCTTTCTCTCTGATTTGTTTTACCACCAGTTCTGAGTTTCTTCTCACTATCAAATTCTTAATTTCCTTTTTCTTGGCCAACATGAGTCCATGCTCCAAAGATTCATATTCAGTGTCATTATTGGTACAGGTGAACTGAAAGTGAATGGCTCTTAGAATTTTCTCACCATTTGGGGTAGTAAGGCAAATACCTACTCCAACACCATTCTTACTCCTAGCCCCATCAAAATTTAAGGTCTAGATTTTTGAGTCTCCTTCAAATTCTCCACTTTCTGATACTTCTTTCCTTATAATATTCAAGATTTCTTAGTCTTCTTCAAAAATAACATAAGTGCCTAAACCAGTAGAGTCATAGTTTCCATAAAGATCACTCTGGATCATGGTCAACAACTGATTGTTCTCTTCTTCTTGTTGGTCATGTTCAGTCCAGTCACCTAACTCTTCAACAAAGAATCTCTCCTCTTTATTCATCATGGCATGGGATGCTTCTATTTTTGGGGTTGGTTCATTAGTAATATGGTCTTTGGATAATGGCTTAGACAATACTTTCATCTTTGTCCCATACTTGGTTCTCGGGATTAGGTGTGACCAATCTAGTGACATGTAACCTTCTATTTTGGCTATGAAATCTCTGGACAAGGACAAACCAAATACAGGGGGAATATCTATGACTGCCACATCCTGATTGACAGTTATATTAGGACAAGTATATAGTTGTAATGGAAGTTGTTTGATTTTTCCTATAGTTTGAACAGATTTCCCATCCAACTGCATGACCCCTCTGGTAAGTGGCTCATACTTTATCTTTAAAGCATCTACTATTTTTTTGGCATTACTGTAGTACTGGCTCCAGAATCTATCATTGCATTATGCAGCAATTTTTTCCCAACTATTAAAGTTAGATAAAATGGATCTGGTTTAGATTTACCTACCTCAGGTGCATTGTTCAATAGAGCTATTGTTTGTAGAGGTATAGTATCTTTATGTTGGATTTTCCCTTTATCAGTAGCTCCTTCTTTAGCACTAGTGTACTTAGAGGCCTCTTGACCTTACAGAGCTTCTTGTAATAGTGTCTTCTGCTCAGGAATAGCCAACATATCTGAGATTGATATGTGTGCTGGAGTCCTTTTCAGCTGGTCTACCACATTCATAGGTCCTAATTCTTGTGTCTTTGAATAATAAGGGTACCTTGTCTTTTCTAGCATCTGTCCCGAGGCTACTTGATTCTGCACCGGTTGGGGCACTTCTTTCCTAGAGACTGGATTGTGATGATTTTGAAATGGAGTTCCTATAATCTCATTATTTGTGACTTAAGGCTGATCCATCATTCTCCTCTTTGATCTAGTGTAATAGTCTAAATGTACCAATGGTTTCTTTGAAGTGGATACCTCATTCAAGAACACTTAATCTTCCTCTTCAATCCATGAAAATAAGGCATTTTTCAGGGGTTATTTCCTCTTCTTTTTGTATAGACATCCCTTGCATCTGGGAAGCCATTACTGCATTCTGGACACCAGGCATTTGTGTCATCTACTAAGTTATTTTGCCCTGGAACTATTTCTCTGTTGGGATTATGAGGGATAGTTTGTAAAGGTGTAGGGACTGAAACCAACTGGTTTGAAGGCTGAGGATTATTTTGCCTTTAAGGGCCTTGATATTGATTTGGCTAAAAAGGGGGTCTATTTCCTTGGAAACCTTGATAAGGAGGCTTTGAATAGGGATTTTGTTCTCTCTTTAGGTTAATTATCTCATTTGAAAAGGTCCTTAGAATATTCTTGACATCATCCATTTCATATGGTTGAGCAGAGGTAGTTGCCATAGCAGATTGTTGAGGTAATGGGAATGAATACACGGACACAGGTAAAATTGTAATATTAGGAGCTTCTTGTAGTAAAGGTAGGGAGATTTCTGGGAACATAGGCATAGGGGGGCTTGGGGGCAATTTGCTAGGATCTATCAAGTTATTTTCAGCCTTGACAGCCAACTCATATGCTTCTAGCAGTGTCTGACCTCCTAGAGACTGAATCATTACTGATATATCAGAATTAAAATCTTTGAGGTAGAACACAATAGCTATACCTGATAATGGTCTTGCTATAGCAGGAATTCTATCCCAGGTTTTTTGAAATCTTGAGTTAAAATCAATCATAGCTTATTGTGGTGCCCTTTTGATAGTGATTAATTATTGCAACAGGGAATATTTATCACCTTTCTCTTCAAATCTTGTAAAGAAGGCATCACCAAGTTGATACCATGTAGATATTGTATTTGGAGTGAGAGATCTATACCAGTCGAGAGCTTTTCCTTTCAAAGAAGCTGCTAGCAATCTTATTGCCACATTCTATTTAGTAATAACATGCACTGCACACACATTAGATACATCTTGTAGATGTTCCCTAGGTGTCTTGAAATCTTCTCCACTGAACTTAGGTAGATCCTTCAAAGCATTAGCTAGAATAGGATTGTAAGTGGCTAGTGGTACTGAGAGAATGAGAGGACTGCTGGTGTTCCAATTTGCATAGTTCCTTGTGTTACTGTAACCTCATTCACTCTTCTCCTTGGAGTAGTTACTAATGGTGGTAAAAGAATGCCCAGATTAGCAGTAGACTGAGCTCTTGTTGTAAGTTCATAGCTCTGGCTCCTTATCACTCTTTGGCTCATATGATCTTGATAGCAACTTCAAGAAAGGTCCCACCAGGTGTGCCAAAAATTGTTGATGTATAAAACTGCATAGGTTCCAACACCAACATGGGAAGTTTCAAGAATGTCAGACTTGCTACTTGAAACAACCTCTAGATTTTAAACAAGCTGACTCTTCCTATTTCAATTGGGTTTTGAGCAAAGAGAAAGAAATAAACATGATTATAGATACAATAAGCAAATCTAATTTATGGCGATGTGCCTAAGTAAAAACTATTCCTTCAATTCAAGCACAGTGAAGCTATTCTCAAGATACAATTATATTAAAGAGCAGATACTACATGATCAACATAAATAGATATAATGAATATTATCAAAGGTTTATAACCAGATGACTTTGCAAAGACACAGATGATATCAACCAAGGCATAGAACAAAGTTCTTATTAATCTTCCAGTAACATAAAAGGCACAAAAACATGCACAGATATATCGACTTTCTTATCAAGAACAACAAAATAAAGGTAGAATGACATAAAATGGTCACAACAAAGTCTCAGACTCCTCTATTAGATTTCTAATTGAAAACTTATTTCAAAAGTCAAGTCATAATGTTATTCAATTACAAATTCTACATATTTATAATCATCGATTTAACACAAGATTGCTTACAACAACCCAAATCATCAACGGCCAAATAGAACTAAAGATTACTGGAAGTCCATGGCGGTTACGATCTTCTGAATCTGTAATGGCCATCCCTCCATGCGCGCTCATTGGCTGGGGTGAAATATTATGTGGCACACTAATTGTATCGAGACTAAGACACATGGCAACACCCACGCACATAAGGCTCAAAAGAAATTATGATAGGTGGCAGCGTCCGCATTCACTTAAAAACTCTTTTTTCTTCAAAGAAATTCATAGGAAACAGCCACTTGTCGCACTCCGTAGTCTCCAAAAATGATACGTGTCCTACCCTGCCAAGCCTTTAAAACCTTGTGTCTTTATACCTAGGCGCCCTCTATTGTGACATCTGTCACAACCCGCTTCACTTAAAGACTAAGACACAATAATAATGGACCCACTGCATTCATAACTCATTACCCACAAAGGGAATAAAACTGGGACAGATGGCAGCACCCGCATAAAAACAAGATAACATGCGGCAACCTCCACAACACTGTTGAAACAAATGAAACTTTTTGAAGGATCCTTCGGAAGCTGACACTTGTTGCATTCTACTGCAACTGTGAATTAAAATGTTTCATGCTTACAAGAGATTATGAATAAAGTAACCCTTTCTCCGCTGTCATCACGTGGCACCCTCCGCAAGCTTGAAACAAAATGAATTGTGGCCCACCATATATGCTAATATCAATATAAATTCTGAAAAGGGACATGCAGCATCATCCGCATAAAACTCAAAAAGACACACGACATCACCCGCAAGCATATAGCAAGAAAGGAAACTTTTTGAGACTACTTCCGCTAGCGACACATGGCGCGACCCGCGAGCTTGAAATAGGATGAACCAAAAGATGTTACTTGATACGTGGCACACTCTGTAGCAAACTCAAAAGGACACATGGTGGCCTCTGCATAAAACTAGGTGGTTGTTTCATTGTTGTGGCTTTGACACTTGGCGCGACCCATACACAAAACATTTGAGGCACATAAACACAAAGACACAAATACAATAAGCCACTGTAACTTTAATCGCCACACCGTTGAAACTAAAACAAAATGTAGAGACACTCTACAGTACCAAATGTAGTAGTCAAGGATGTCCTTGTACCAACAAAAGTCATAGGAAGAAGGCGTAGATGAATAAACATAATTCAAGAATTCAATATTGATATCTAGATCACCAAACTTGTAAGAGGACAAGGTTTAGAAAAACTAATGGCTAAATCCAATTTGGAGGCTACACAGGTATGTGAACTTGAACAAGAAGAAGGTATGGTATCAAGCATTGAACATACACCTTGGTACACAAACATAGTTCACTACCTTAGACATATGAAGTGCCCAGATGGTTTGAATGAGAATAAAAAAAGAACACTGAAGATACAAGCATCCAAGTATGTATTCATGAAAGGTGATTTGTTATGGAAGGATAAAGATGGTGTTCTCCTTTTATGTTTGGATCAAGGATAGGCAAATAAGATTCTAAAAGAGATGCATGATTATGTATGTGGTGGATATTTCTCAGCTAAGACCACTGCACATAAAATATTGAGAGAAGGCTATTATTGGCTAATTGTTTTCACTGATGCTCATAGATATGTAAGGAAATGTGAAGCATGACAGAAATTTTCTAGTAAATTGAAATATCAAGGTGGTTTGCCTCTAAGGCCCATGCAAATTGATGCACCCTTTCATCAATGGGGTATTGATTTTATAGGAGAGATAGTTGATAAGTCAAGTGGTGGACATAGATGGATTCTTACTGCCACTGACTACTTTACTAAATGGATTGAAGTAGTTCCAACTAAACAAGCTACTAGTAAAGTGGTCATAAATTGCTTATTGGAAAATATTATCACCAAATTTGGGGTTCCTATAAGAATTGTCACAGATAATGGTATGTGTTTCAGATTAGATAAATTCAAGAAATTTTGTGATTCTTACAGAATAGTTATATCATATGCCTCTCCATATCATCCCCAAGCTAATGGTTAAGCATAATCAAGTAACAAGAGTATCATGAAGATGATCAAGAGGATGCTTGATAATGATAAAAGGGCATGGGACTCCAAGTGAAGGCTTGCATTATGGGCAGATAGAATTGTATATCAAAAAATTTGGATTTACAAATGGAAGTGATCAAACAATTGAAATGCATAACCTAAACCCAAATAATTCAATACTTCAAAGATGCAAGATGAGCTTGATTAATTGATTGCTTTGTTGTGTTGATTGCTCAATTCCGTAGCATAACGTTGATAGAGAGATAGGTGATGGTGATGGTTGATGGTTGATAGATGCAAGCTAGATGGATTGAAAGAGGATGGATGATGGTTTGAGATGAAAATTCAGCAGAGTGAGGTTGCATGAAGAAGAATCATCCCTTCTCCCCAAATGGCTCAAGAGAGGCTTGTTTTATAGGAAAGGCTTGGTTCAAATGGATGGCTAGGATCAATTAGGGCTTTAGATGAAATGGATGGATATGATTAAGTTAGGTTTCCATGCACATTAAGAAATTATAGTCAATTGACATGTGGCAAGGGAAGATAAGGCTTAGGTGTGCTTGTGTAGATAAATACTAAAATTAGGTCCCATTAGTTGTGCATGTGAAAGATAAAAGTTGTACTACAACACATGATTAAGGGGAAATGGACAAGTGTTGGAATGTGATGAAAGGTCATGTGACTTAATTCAAATAAAATATTTGAATTAGTTGGGATATACTTGGAAATTAATTAAATAAATAAAATTTATTTAATTAATTGGGTAGATGAATAGGATGGGATAAGATATGATGTAGAAATTAATTAAATAAATAAAATTTATTTAATTAATTGGGATGAGGATAGGATAAATGGGATTATGCATGTGAAATTAATTAAATAAATAAAATTTATTTAATTAATTGGCTAAGTAGGATGAGGATAGGATTAAGATGGAGATTTTAATTAAATAAATAAAATTTATTTAATTAATTGGCTAAGTAGGATGAGGATAGGATTAAGATGGAGATTTTAATTAAATAAATAAAATTTATTTAATTAATTGGCTAATGGATAAATGAGATTAAGAGTGGGTTTAGGAAAAAAATGCTAAATGATGTCTAAGTAATGGTTTAACAAGGTGTTGCAAGACATGGACAAATTTGGGACAATTTTGGGTGTCTACATTTTGCCCCTCTTTGAGATGATGTTTGAGATGATAACCTTTATGTCGAGTAACATCATTTCAAAGAAGTTAAGGTATGGATAGAGGAAAAGGATAGGGTGATAGAAAGATATGATGATGATGATGCCCCCTCGAGAGGTTAGGCGGGTTGGACAAACACGGGTAGGCTCTCGAAAAGAAATGGCTTGGCTGCAAAAGAAAGATAAGGGGATAGATAGAAGAAATGGATGATGTGTTATGCTGCAATGGAAAGTGATCAACCATGATGTTTGATATAGCACTAGACGTTATGCACCAAGGTATAATGACCAAGGTGATGATGTGTCTTGTGCCCCAGTGTAATACAACCTTGTCTAATGTATGAGGAAGAAAACTTAAAGCATTGAAGTCCTAATGCACAAAAGGTATGATATGACCTTAGATGCAAAGGATAGTGCAAAAAGCTATTCCAACATACACAAGATATGAATATTAGCTGGAATGATTACCGATATGATGCAAATGCAAGATAAAATGATAACACACACAAGCAAGCAAGCAAGCATGCACAAATGATTCAAAAACAAACAAGGTATTGCCCCTGTCAAGCTGTAAACCAATGATTGGTTGTTTAATTGTTTTGTTAATAGTTAAGAGTGTTGTCATGGCAGGAAAAGCTATATCCCTAGATCAACACAAGGTTGTTTGTTGAGTTGGTTCACTGATTGGCTGATTGATTTGGCTTACAACAAGGCTAGGATCAAGACCATGGATTGCATTTGGATAACTTGGCTTGATTGATTAACTTGATTGGTATGGATTAAGGATTGACATGCATTTGGATCATTGCTTGGAATGGTTGGAAGATGATGAAATGTTGATTAGATTGATTTGATGAAGGATGGATGATTTGTGGTGGATTGAGCTACTTTTGATTTGCTGAAGTGATTGGATTTGTTTTGATGTTTGGCTTGATGTGCTTTGGTTTTGATGTTTGGTATTGCTGGGTTGATTGTTTTGAATGATGATAGTGATGGTGTGATGATTGGAGTATCTAATCAATATAAGCATAAGCAAGTGTTCTCAGTATGCTCAAAGGATGTAAAACAAACAAGGTATTGCCCTTGTCAAGTCATAAACCAATGATTGATTATTTGATTGATAATGATAGATAGTGTTGTCATTGTGGGGAAAGCTATATCCCTAGATCAACACAAGGATGTGGGAACGCTATATCCCATTGATGATGATTGATTTAGTTTATGACAAGATTAGGATCAAAAAATTGTTGATTTGATTGGATAATGTTCCTTGATTGATTGGCTTGCTTGATATGGATTAGTGTGACTTGGATTTAAGATCATTGCTTAGATTGATTTGATTGATATGATTGGAAGAAGTGATTGATTGAAATGGATGAATGAATGTTATTGATAGGAAGAATTGATGAGGATGATAATGATTTGATTGAATGTTTATGGAGTTGATTGTTTTGGATGATATGATTGAATTGATCTTATCGCTTGGATTTTTTGTTGGATAGTTGATTTTTTAGATTTTTTGACATATTTTGATTTATTTTTGGAGTTTTTGAAATGTTTTGGAAAATGGCAATGGATTTACAATTTGAGTAGCCTTTGTGCTAGATACCAATGACAAGGGAAAAAACCAAGTCTAGGTGCAAAGGATGGATGAATGGATGGGCTCATAGTAAATGGGATGAAAGGCTCATGAGAGTTGGATGGGATGGAAGGTTCATGAGAGTTGGATGGATATATAAGAGGATAGGCCATATAAGGGATGGATGCATGCCTCATGATAAACAGATAGGTAGGCTATAGTGGAAAGCTTATGATAAACAGATGGGGATAAGCTATAAGATGGAAAGCTCATGATAAGGATACACCATAGTGGATGGATCATAAGGGAGCTAGGATGTGATCTCCAAAGGCTATGTTACATAGGAAGAACTTGCCCCATTCTAGGTGATAATGCTTAGGATTTTTACATGACAAAGTTCATGACCAAGGGATGACATGATGGATTGGTTTAAATGGGATGGAAGGTTGTCAATGGATAGGACTTGGTTTGGAAAGAAGGTATGCCAAGAAAGATCCAAACATGTTTCAATATTTTGCCCTTATGTCTCTATCAAGATCAAAAGGAGAAAAGGAGGATGGATGGAGGATTATGATAGGTATGCGGGATAATGGAAAAGGATGGTAGGATGGTATGGTAATGGTAGGACATGATAGGATGGAAAATGATAGGTTGGAAATGATAAGATGGATGAGACAATTTGCCCCCAAGTGTAAGTGACATAGAAGATCAACCTACACATGACGCCTATTTGCCAGGTTTTCATCATGGTACTTATCCAAGGCGCTTGTTTACCAGGTTTTTACCATTGGATGAAGAGATTTCTCTTTACTTTTTTGAAATTTTTTTTTTTGATGGATTTTTTTTTTCTTTTTTTTCTTTTAGATGGGTTGACAATTACACATGGTGCCTGTTTGCCAGGTTTTCACCATGGTAATGGATAGGAGGGACTCAAGTGGCTAGTGCTATGAGAGATGATATTGTCCCATTAGAGATGGATGTCATCGCATAGACCATGTCATTATGCTCATAGATGTTGATAAGGGATTGTGTGGATGAGAGATGGATTAGGTAGATAGTGGATGATGAAATGGATTATGAAAGGTTCATGCAAGGATAGATGGATGGGGATAGTGGATTTTTGATGTGGATTATTTAGGCTTATGGAATGAAGATGGATGAAAAGTTTATGCCAAAGCATGGGCCATAGGTATAGCATGGGGGAGATATGTAGGATAATGGATGGAAGATGGGGAGATATAGTTATGTGAAGGTGCTGCGGAGTGGAAGGGAACCATGACCAACAGTTGCACACGCCATGATAAACATTGAAGCTTTTGATTGGATGGTGGTGTAGGAAGCAATGGAGATGTTTGCTTAGGGGATGGTTGATGAAGTGATTTAGGAACCCACATAGATTTAGTATTTTTAGTGCTTTTTCTTTGCTTGTGGGATTTTTGAAGGGAATGGAAGTTTTGGATGGAAATAGACTCTTGGATGGAGATAGATGATTGGGATTCTTGAGGTGTAGAGGAGGATGCCTCATTTGACTTGCTAGCTATTTGCTTAGGAACCCAAACCATTTTGTTTTTGGGATTTGCTTTTGGAGGTATGGGCTTGGATAGTTGCTTAGATGAACTTTGCTTTGATTTTGATTCTTTATGTCCTAAGGTATGAAGACCTTTCAGATTTTTAGCTTTATAGATAAAGGCATCCAAATGTTTATTTTGGAATCCCATGGGTTTAGTGGAGTGGATTGAATGATTGGAAGCTTTATGCTTAAACGATGTGTGCTTTTGTTGGTCATGATTAGGGATGTAAGGATACTTATGAATGATAGGTATGTTAGGTGTTGGAAGCAATGGTGGCAAGGTGGATGGAGGGATATTTGGAGTTGGTAAAAGTGGAGGTAAAGTGGATGATAGAAGGTGTATGGTCACATGCTTTTGACATTTATAGGATGATAGAGGTGAAATGACAACATATGTTTTGGGTATATGATAGGAGGTGCGATGGAAAGTGATAGGTTTAGGATGCATGAAGGGATTACCAACATCTTTGCCTTGTTTACCTTGGGGTGTGTATCCAAGGCCATAGGAGCATGGAGGGATTTTGACATGGTTTGGCTCCAAAATACCTTGTTCATAAAGACCTAGGCCTTTACCTTTGTAGTTCATGTTTTGGAGGATGTGATTGACTATGGGACTAGATGTGTTTTGGGAACTAGACTTGAGTTCCTTATTGGATGGAGAAGATGCAGTAGATAAAGGTCGTTGTTGTCCTAAGGAAGAACATTCATGGATGAACGTGGTAAGACCAATAGGACATGATGGTGGACTTGAAGTGGAATCGATGGTGGATGTGGAAGGAGGATCATTAGGATCTTGATTAGCATTGTGTTCACTAAGATCCAAGTTATTTGTTTGATCTTTTATGCTTACTTGGGGGACAAGTGTCTTATCATGACAAGTGGATGTTTGTTCATTATGGATAGGGCTAGATGGCAGATGACTAGGAGCAATTTGGATATCTTGCTCATGGATAGATATAGGATTATGGATAGGATCAAGGTGCTCATGGATAGCTTCTTTATAGGTATCATCTTGATCATAAAGAAGGTAAATGTTAGGGATGGGTTGCATGAAAGTGTTTTGATCTTGAGTTGGACTAGTGCTTAATGTTTCCACATGCTTAAGATCAAACCTTTGACATACCTCTTGGGTTTCTTGAATGGAATTAGAGGAATATTGGATAGGCTCTTGGTCAACAACATGAGAACATGATGACTCTTGACTTGGATTCATAATAGGAGACTCTTGAATAGGCTTGATGGCTTGTAGGTCACATGATGGGCTTGAAGGACTAAGAATGCTAATTGAGGGCTCTTAGATAGGCTCAAGGATATGTGGACCACATGATGGGATTATAGGATTGGACATGACCTTTGGAAGTTCTTTGGTAGGCTCATGAATGGGTGTTTGACATGGAGGTAGTTTATTCCTAGCTAGTAGCCAATGGATCACATCCTTCGCAAGGGTATGAGGGAATGGGCAATATAATGGATGAGCAATAATAGCAGATGATGTTGTAGGATTAGGATTTGGATTGGATGAAGGGATAATCTTACCACAATTTATGAGGTTTATGATCAATCTCTTAAGTTTGACACAATTGGTTGTTGTATGGCCCTTATACCTATGGTATGCACAATAATAGTTTTCATTATACCAATGGGGTTTAAGGATTGGTTCAAAAGGTTCTATTAGTGGCAGCTCAATCAAATTTGCTTGGACCAATTGTTGTACAGTTATGTCCAAGGGATCTTGTGGTGGAGGATTGGTAGAACATGGGGATGAAGGTGATGAAGATTAGTGGACCAATGGACTAGGAGTAGGATCACATGGTGGAATTGGGATAGGACTTGTTGGCTTATGTGTTGGCATGGGATTGGATGGTGGAGGCCACTCTAGATTGGTATCTCCCTTATCAAATGTTATTAGATCTTGCATAGGATAACTTGGACTCATTTGATTTATGTACAAGGGACCACTTGGACTTGGATGTGCTTCTTGTTGGAGAGGTGGACTTAGGTCTATCAATGGTACTTGATGGTCTTGTTGAAAAGGTGTACTTGGACTTGCTTGATTTATGTACAAAGGGCTATTTGGACTTGCATGTTGTTCTTGTGATATCACTTGATTGCCTTGTGGATGGGCTTGGTGGTGCATTGGAATGGTGGTATGAGGGATTGGATAAGCTTGAGGTGGAGGTTGATAGGTTGATGTGGCATTGACTTGATGTGTAGATAGATGAGGTTGGTATGAAGTTAAGGTGGATGACACATAGGATTGAGGTGGAATTTGTTGAGGTTGGGATGGAATTTGGATTTTTTGTTGTTGGAATTGTTGAATGGGTTGTTGTGAAGTGATGTGTTGATGTGGATAAGGGATAACATTAGAAGAAATGGAATAAATTGGTATCGAATTGGGTTGATGAGTGGATAGATATGATGGGATAGGTGCTAGATAGGATGGTCATTGGACTTTACAAGTGGCCATGAGGTGTTGGATTTCTTCCAAGAGGCATTGTATGTGTGAGGATTGGTTTGTTCGACATATATGAATTAGTTCTTGAATGCTTTGAAAGGTTTGCTGCTCTAAAGGTGATTGGCTTGCATGCATGTGGCGAAGCATATGAAGGAGTTTCTAGAGGTCCTCTAAAGTTGACATGATCTGACACAAGTGTTTAAGTCTTAAGTCCTTTTTGGCAAGTTCTTGGTTATGATTTGATGATTATGTGGCCTATTTGGATGAAAGTGATTAGATTTAGATGTTGTTCGAAGAATATGTAGGATGACTTGTCTTTATGTGTTTGGGTGTTTAGAGCTTGATGTGGCAATATTCAAACAAATGATTATGTATACACACACATGAATCACTCACACAAGACACATAAGCAAGTTTTAGTTTGGAAGAATGTGATGATGGTTAAGCAAGCACGTGAAGACACTTCAACAAGTCCTAGTCAAGACAAGGCCACTATCACAAGGAGGTTCTAGTGAAAATCTAGGGGACCGTCACCCCACGAGCATCTAGCAAGCCACTTAAGACTTTAACTAACCCTACTAGGAGTTTTAATATACACAAAGGTACACCTCCTTTCGAGTTAGCATTGTATGGTGAGCGCTAATACCGGTTAGACTTGGCTTTCGCCTTATCCTCTGATTTTTATAGCGGACTGGATGAAAGTACCGCTTGAGGTCATTCCCTTGAGGTGGATACCAAGGCAGGCCTCTCTAAGGCTAAACAAAAGCAACACAAGTAAATGTTTTTGATCTCTAAGTTCATATTGGGACGCAAGGAGAGAGCATACACATTTACTTGGTCACACTTGCATGGGGTTCATTAACCTTAGAAATTCAATGTGTGGAAGACAATGATTTGTTTTAGCCCAATTTTTTGATGTGAATTTGCAAACAATTGTTCATTTTATGCCCAAAATCCAAATGTGTTTGCAAACAATGATTAGAAGATGAGAAATGAAATGATTGCACCTGGTTAATTCACTATCCAAATTGTTGTAGATGTTTATGTCAATGTTGCTCCAGTTCCTTATGATCACCTACAAAAAAAAATGATATTATAATGCAGGCATAAAAAATAGGCTCATCAGGCAAGGAAAATTGTAATTTTAGATGCATAGCCGAATTAGATTTGATTATTTTGATACATTTTTGGTTCGAAAATTAAAAAATCAAAGAAGAGACCTCTATTAATTTTTAGAAAGCTTTCCTAAAATGTAAAGAAATTAGAGAAATTCTCTGATTTGCGCCCAAAAATGCAGATTTATGAAAAAGGTATAGTCGGTAAAGATCTGATATTTTCACACTGTAAACGACCTCTAAATTAAATCTATAAAACATAGACCCCCATTATAATTTCGAGATCTTTCTAGAAATATAAATTTTTTTGAAAAAATCACTAATTTGCACCCAGAATTGCAATTTTATGAAACAACATAAAAATGTGATAAATCCCGCAAAAATCACGATAAACCCAAAATTTTTCTGTTGTAGCTTCCTTATATCATATACAAACTTTTTCTAAAATCTTGTAGAAAAATTCATAGCCGTTTGGAAGATATGATGAAATCTTTAAAACCTAGGGTTTTGTCCAAAAAGTAGCAGATCTGCAACAAAAAGTTAATTAAACCTGCAAAACTCAACAATGGGGGTTATATGAATGTAAATTTTTACTACAAAAACTTGCAAAAAAGATCAAGCGAAGTGAGTCCCACCGAGCGTGCCAAAATGTATATTGAAAAATTTAGATTTACAAATGGAAATGATCAAACAATTGAAATGCATAACCTAAACCCAAATAATTCAATACCTCGAAGATGCAAGATGATCTTGATTAATTGATCGCTTTATTTTGTTGATTGTTCGATTCCGCAGCATAATGTTGATAGAGAGATAGGTGATGGTGATGGTTGATGGTTGATAGATGCAAGCTAGATGGATTGAAAGAGGATGGATGATGGTTTGAGATGAAAATTCAGCAGAGTGAGGTTGCATGAAGAAGAATCATCCCTTCTCCCCTAATGGCTCAAGAGAGGCTTGTTTTATAGGAAAGGCTTGGTTCAAATGGATGGCTAGGATCAATTAGGGCTTTAGATGAAATGGATGGCTATGATTAAGTTAGGTTTCCATGCACATTAAGAAATTGTAGTCAATTGACATGTGGCAAGGGAAGATAAGGCTTAGGTGTGCTTGTGTAGATAAATACTAAAATTAGGTCCCATTAGTTGTGCATGTGAAAGATAAAAGTTGTACTACAACACATGATTAAGGGGAAATGAACAAGTGTTGGAATGTGATGAAAGGTCATGTGACTTAATTCAAATAAAATATTTGAATTAGTTGGGATATACTTGGAAATTAATTAAATAAATAAAATTTATTTAATTAATTGGGTAGATGAATAGGATGGGATAAGATATGATGTGGAAATTAATTAAATAAATAAAATTTATTTAATTAATTGGGATGAGGATAGGATAAATGGGATTATGCATGTGAAATTAATTAAATAAATAAAATTTATTTAATTAATTAGCTAAGTAGGATGAGGATAGGATTAAGATGGAGATTTTAATTAAATAAATAAAATTTATTTAATTAATTGGCTAATGGATAAATGAGATTAAGAGTGGGTTTAGGACAAAATGCTAAATGATGTCTAAGTAATGGTTTAACAAGGTGTTGCAAGACATGGACAAATTTGGGACAATTTTGGGTGTCTACAAGAATCACAGTAAAAAGGGCAACTGGCAAATCACCTTTTGAGTTGGTCTATGGAGCTCAAGCAAGAATGCCAATACATAATCTTTTGCCTATATATAAATTCATATTGTAGGAGGATATTGATGTGCCTAAGCCAATGGAAGAGAGGATGGAGCAACTGGCAGAGTTGGATGAAATCAGGAGCCAAGCACAAAAGAAAAATGAAAAGATGTAGGTACAAATGAAGTATGTTTTTGATAAAAGGCCAAGGACCAGTTGTTCTAGGTTGATGATATGGTCCTTATGTGGAATGCTTGGACTCAAGAAAAGGGAAAGAATGGAAAATTTGAAGCTTTGTGGCTAGGACCATTTTTCATTATTGGCAAATGTGTTGAAGATTCTTATTACCTGTAAAACATGGTGGGTGAGAGTCAAGAATTGCCAGTGCATGGACAATTTCTAAAGTACTTCTCTTCTTAAAGAAGATAAAATTCCATGCACAGTAGTTTAGGTTTTTCTAATTTTAGTTTTCCTTGTTCTGTATAGTTTTGTGTTTTGGTGTGCACCTCCAGAGAAATGTTCCGGATCCTTGCAATGTCTAGTTAGCCATTCATCCCCAACAAGAGCCACTGTTAGGACTGTCCAAAATCCATTTGGTCCCATCCTGTTCCATTCCCACATTTTATCCTAGAAGGTCTAAGTCCTTATCCCATTCATGGAAATAGTCATTTGATCATTTCCCATAGGCCCTTCCTATCATGTGCACAAGTTCAGTCTTTGTACGTTTCTCCAAAATGGTGTTTTTAAACATTACCACAATACCGTAGCATGCCCTAATGGTCCTTTGCGGGTGTATGGGAGCCAAGGGTGATAAATATACTATTACCGCATTCCCGCAAGGGTTGTGAATGCATATGTGGTATAGCAGTGCCTAATAAACTCAATAGAAGTGTTTATTGCTATACTGTAGGGAGCAGAAAATACATTCATAGGATGGTGGTGAAAGCAAAGACAGGTTCAAGTATCCCACAGTCCTGTGGTGGTTCCAAAATAGGCTTGTGGGCTAGTGGTGAAGAGAATCCAAGTGATATAAGTTGTGTATCGCAGTCCCACAGTGACTTCAAGATAGACTAGTAGGCTTGCGATATGAAGTTCAATGCAACATATAATGGACACCGCGGTCCTATGGTGGCTTCAAAATGGAGTCGTGGGCTAGCGGTAAAGGGTTTCAAGTGATACACGGTATACACTGTAGCCCTGCGATGACTTCGATATTGATTTACGGGAATGTAGTAAAAGTTGAGCCAATGACAAAAGAGGCACTATGGTCTTGCTATAGTTGAATGGAAGGTCTTCGGTAATGTAGTAACAGTTAAAAGGTCAACATTGATCCTGCAGTCTCATGGCAGCAACCTTAAAGGGTTTGGGGGATAGCGGTGTGCATTGAATTTGATTTGTAACTGATCCCATGGTCCCACAATGAGATCCAACATTGCTTGCAATGTTTCGGTAAAGCATTGAATGTTGCAATAAATACCCCACCATCCCACAGAGGTCATCATTCATGATAGCGGGAATGTGGTTATCGATGGATGTGAATAAAAATCTTGTGGTGTTCTCCCAGCCATTAGATCTATCCAAATCGATGATCTACATTTGAAATGACATGAATACTGAGTTTGTTAATCTCTTCGAACGAAGCAGAGTAATAGCAAGGTGACCAACTAAATAAAATTTGAAATTTCTTTGCATTTCATCATTCAAGTAAGTTCAGATGTGTTTGGTGACAATGATATCAAGCTGTGTATGCTCTACAAACTTCATTCAACCGGGTAAGTCAACTTTATCAATCTCTTTGTAAAGTTGATATTCAGTTTGTGTTCTTCTTTCAACTAGTTCAATAGATTAGATAATTGTCAAAACCCTAGCCCATAGAAGTATTAAACCATGGCTACAAATAAAACTAAATCTGTGAGCAAGGGAGAAGCTTCTACTCCGATTAAAAGGCCCCTCCAACAATCTTTGTTGGATGTCTTGCCCAACTTGGTTGATAAGAGGTATAAAAAGTTGTTCAAGAATGAGGCAAAGGGTTGTCGTGATGCTAGGATTCCCATTTCAGGCTGGAACCTCTTCTGGTATTTTTGTGAGAAGAAGGATGGATAGGGTCCTATGGCCAAGCCATGGAGACTCAATTTGGCCAAATTGATTGTGTCAAATGTATTTGTAGATGTTGAATTACTCAGAGTGCTGTCACAGCACTATCATGCCACAACAAAAATAGTTAGATTGCTAGATGGAGCACCCTTGGTGATTGTGGATAGAGCTTCAATCATTTATTATTTCATGCTCAACAAAAAGGATCTTACAAAGATTGATCTCCAAAAAAGTGAAGATTATACAAGGTTGGGGAAGACTCATAGGAGTGATGAGCTTCCATTATACATGAGTAAAGGGGTAAACAATAGAAGGATTCATGTTCCATCTACAACTGTGGAGCCATTCTCAGTAGATGATTTTGCATTGTATTTAAAGTTAACCTACTTTGCTCTGTGTCAATTATTGGGTGTTGATGCTTAGGATAGAATGCTAGTTGGCATAATGATGATGGTGTTGGTTCTCAAATCTGCAGTTTACCAAACCCTCAAAGGATGCCAAACTTTTTTATCAGGTCTAGTAACTAATTTGGCCAACTAATAGAATCAATCAAAATGATTGGACTTCCCTGTGCTTCAGGCCCTGCTTCACCTAGGTGGGTGTACCTTCTTATCACCAATGAATGTGAACTCCTCAAAACAAACTGGTAATGATTAAGAAGATTATGCAATTTTGCCAATTAAAGCACCTTTTCAGTCACATTCAAACTAGCATGAGGTTTGAAAATGATTTTATACAATTAATCTATCCACTACCCCTATTCTTATTTCTACAACAGAAAACCAAAATTGAGTTTAAAATATATACAAGGGATGATTTTGGAAGATGTATGATCGGTGCCTTTTCCTCAATTGGGAAACAGAGTCCAAACACAAAAAGATATATGCCTTCCGTCTGGCTACAACTTGATTTGTTTGGCACTACAAGGTCTATGACTGGCATAGACATGCAGAATTGTCAATTTTCTAATTCTTCTTTAATTATCCAATTGAATCCCTTCTATTAGCACAAAATATAAATTTCATTGAAAATAGTAAGAAACTATTGTAAACCCTAGAAACTTATATTAAATGCAACATCAAATATGATCAAAGATGAAAATTAATGATTGAAATAGATGTTACCAAATTTGTTTAAAATGTAGTTGCTCTTGAATTGCATAACTCCAATGTAGTTTTGGCCAGGGGTAAATGAGAGATAAGGGTTGATTTTATAATGTTTGGGAAAATGGTTTGGGTGGTTGAACAACTTGGTAGGTAAATTAACAGGTTTTGCTTTAGTTTTTTTTATGAATAGGTTTAGATTTAAGTTTAGGTTTACGTTAAATAATAAATTAAGTTTACGAAGCTTAATTTATTATTTACGAGAAATGGTAAAAGGATAAGATTTAATTAATTAATTAAAATTAATTAAATTTTTGGATTAAGGGTGGGTTACAAATTAAGGAACATTTAATTAATTAATTAAAATTAATTAAATTTTATGACTTGGGGAAATGATCAATTGGTCAATTTTTTATGTCTACATTTTGCCCCTCTTTGAGACGATGTTGCGAAGCGATGTTGTTTCAAAGAAGATTAAAACATAGGTTTTTGGATTCAGATTTTGGTTTGGGGCTCATAAAAATAAAGCATTGGTAGATAATGCCCCCTCAAGAGGATATGCAAGGATGAAGGAGATGGATAGGCTCTTGAAAAAGGAATTAGAGGGAAGGAAGTAGAGTTATGCTAATTAAACTTGGAGCAACCTGATGGTTGATATAGCACCTGACGTTATGCACCAAGGTATAAGGACCAAGGTGACGATGTGTCATGTGCCCCAGCATAATACAACCTTGTCTAATGTATGAGGAAGTAAACTTAGAGCATTAAAGTCCTAATGCACAAAAGGCATGATATGACCTTAGATGCAAAGGATAATGCAAAAAGCTATTCCAACATACATAAGATATGAATATTAGCTGGAATGATATGGATGTGATTCAAATGTAAGATGAAATGATCACACACAAGAAAGTAAACATGCACAAATGACCCAAAAACAAACAAGGTATTGCCCCTATCAAGCTGAAAACCAATGATCGATTGGATTGATTGATATGATTGATTGATGATTGTTTGATAATGTTGTTGACGTGGGAACGATTTATCCTGAGAACAACGCGAGGATTGATGATTGAGTGATAGCATTGTTGATGTGGAAATGATTTATCCCAAGAACAATGCGAGGATTGTGTTGTTGATATGGGAACGATATATCCTAATAACAACACTAGGATTGGGAATGATATATCCCATTGATGATGATGATTGATCAAGTTCACAACAAGGCTAGGAACAAGACCATGGATGCAATTGGATAATTTGACTTGATTGATTTATTTGATTGGCATGGAGTAAGGATTACTTGCACGTGGATTATTGCTTGGATTGACTTGATTTGATGATTTGGATGAAATGATTGATTGGAAGGATCGATTGGTGGATGATTTGAGTGGAATGATTTGAATGAATTGAAGTGATATGAAGAATTGATGGATTGACTTTGTGTTGGATATTTAGTTTTTTTGTATTTTCAAATGTTTTAATTTTTTTTTTAATTTTTAAATGTTTTGATTTTTTTGGATTTTTATCTTGGGATAGTGCGTGGAGAGCTCTCAGATAGATACCAATGACAAGGAAAAACCAAACCAAAAGGTAAGGAGTATGATAGGATGTGGATGAGCAATTAATAGATCGAATAGGTAAAAGGATTAGATGGATGGATAAGAGGATGGGCAATAGGACAAAGGTAGGCGTAAAAAGATTGGCAATGGGATATATGTAGGATTGGATGGATGGATACAAGGATTGGCGATAGGATAAAGATAGGTGTCTAGATGGATAATGTATGGGAGATATATGATAGATGGATGGAGGGAGCCTAGGATGTGATCTTCAAGGACTACGTCACATAGGAATAACCTGCCCCCACTCTAGATATTATGCCGTAGGATTTAACAAGGTGATTCTAATTAGAATGCATGATAGGGATAATGAATGGAAGGGATGAATGGACTAAGGATGTGGATGGATGTATGGAGGATATTTTTTTAAATAGATGGATGGAATTGGGAGTATGACAAGAGGTGTCTAAAAGCATTTTTCAACATTTTGCCCCTACTCTTATCAAGATCAAAAGGAGGAAGGGAATATAGATGGATAGTGCAATGAGGAAGGTATGATAGATATGATGGATAAGATAGAATGGAAAATGATAAGATAGGATATATGAGATGGGATAGATAGGATGGGATAGATCAGACAACATGCCCCCAGGTGTAAAGCACATAGATAATCATCTACGCATGATGCCTGTTTGCCAGGTTTTCATCATGGTACTTATCCAAGGTGCCTGTTTACCAGGTTTTCACCATTGGATGAAATGATTCCTCTTTACTATTTTGATTTTATTTATTTATTTATTATTTTATTTATTTTTTATTTTTTATTGTGGTAGGGGATAGGATGGAATAGATGGAGACTCAAGATTTTGTTCTCATAGCAAGGTGTTAATGTCCCATGATGGATAGAAGTCACTCAGAGACCATGTCAAATGTCATTTTGCTCATAGATGTTGGTAAAGAATTGCATCAGAGGAAAATAAAGTAAGGAGATAACATAATATGGATGGATAGTGGATTATGTATGGATCATTATAATGAATTATGATGGGGATCAGGATGGAAAGATAGGGAATAGTGGGTTATGATGCAGATTATGGATGAATTTATGCACAAGGATGGATGGAAGGTTTATTCAAAAGCATGGACCATAGGATTATGATGGAAGAAATAAGTAGGATAGCAGATGGGAGATGGGAGGATGGAGGTATATGGGAATGTTGTGGAGTGGAAGGGAACCAAGACTAATGATTACACACACCGAAATGGATTTTGAAGCTTGGAAGGGGGATTTGGGAGTAATGGAGATGTTATCTTATGGATTTGCCTATTTAGGTCTTTAGGAACCCAAATGGACTTATGAATTTTAGGATTTTGTGATAGGGAGCGGGATGTTTGGGATTTTAGCATTGTGGATGCTCCATTTGAACTAGGTACTTTTTGCTTGGGGACCCAAACAATTTTGGTTTTAAAATTATCTTTTTGAGATGTGGACATGGGTAGCATTTTTGAATTTTGATTTTGCATTGATTTTGTGGATTGGTGCCATGTGGCATGAGAATTATTAGGATGTTTTGCTTTATGGGTGGAGACGTCCAAAGTTTTATTTTTGAATCCCATGGGGGTGTTTAGGATAGCTTCATGTTTAATCGATGTGTGCATTTGTTGATCATGATTATGAATTGTAGGGGATTTATGGGAACGAGACATATGAATGGAGGGATTAATAGATTTGTGGCTAAAGTGATAAGGGGATGTGAGGATAGGAATATTAGGAGTTGGAAGAAGGGGAGGTAAAGTAGATGGAGGGATGTTAGGAGTTGGAAGAAGTGGAGGTAAAGTGGATGGAGGAAGATGAATGGTCACATGCTTTTTGGCTTTATAGGATAATGGAGGAGGAATAGAAACAAATGTTTTATGGGTATGATGAGGTACACCTAGGTTGGGCTTAGATGAAGTGGATTTAGGAGGCAGAAACATGGTACCAACATCTTGATATTGCTTACCTTGAGGTGTATAACCAAATACCATACTGTTTTGGGGAGACTTTGACATGGATGGGTTCCAGATTACCTTGCTCATGAAGGCCTAACCCTTTACCTTGATAATTCATGTTTCAGAACATACGATGCGCAATGGGATACTTATTTTTGAGGATAAAAGACATGAGTTCCTTATTGGATGAGGAAGGTGAGGAGGCAGATATAGGTTGCTACTCTCCTAGGGAAGAACATTCATTTAGGAAGGTAGTAAGAACAATAGGACATGATGGTGGATTTGAAATGGTATCAGTATGAGATGGTGAAGGAGAAATAGGATCTTGATGATGTTCATTATGCTCATGAAGATTCAATGTATTTGTTTGATTATCTATGTGCTTGTGGGGACCAAGTGTCTCATCAAGGGAAGTGGATATTGTGGGATGGTGGATAGGAGTGGTGGAGGTTTCTTGAACATGGATAGTATTGGGACCGTGAGTGGAAGGAGTGAGAAGCTCTTGATCACAGATAATATCTTGATCATAGAAAAGATATAGGTTATGAATAGGTTGAAAGGAAGGGTTTTGATCTTGATTTGGTAAGGAGCAAAGTTGATCATGCTTTAGATTTGACTCTTGACATAAATCTTGAGTTTGGATAGGAAAGGAAGGGTTTTGATCTTGATTTGGTAAGGAGCAAAGTTGATCATGCTTTAGATTTGACTCTTGACATAAATCTTGAGTTTGGATAGGTTCAATGTATGGTGGAGAGTGAATTGGGCTTATAGTAGGTGGATCTTCGAGAACATTTGAAGGTTCTTGCATACTTTCAAGGATAGGCATTTGATGGCATGAAGGTGGTCGTTGATTCCTTGCTAGTATCCAATGGATCACATCCTTATTAGCATATGGGTAAATGGACAATATAATGGATGGATAATAAGAGTGGAAGGTGTAGGATTAGAATGCAATGGAGGGATAAAGGGATTAGGTGTGATAGGAGTGGGATTAGGATAGGGTGGATGGACAAGAGGATTGGATATAATAAGATTGGGATTTGGGTTAGGTGCGAGGATGATAGGATTGGTTGTGGTATGATCAAGACTATTGGGCTTAGGTTGATGGATCATAGGATTGGGTGTAGGTGGAAAAATTGATGGTTTAGACTTTAAGGGTGTTCGGGATTAGCTTAATGGATTAGGATTTGGAAGGTTGGAAGGATTATATGATGGAGGTCCCATAGGAATGGATGGATGAGGAGGACTAGTGGATGGATTGGTGTATGAATCCAAACTTGAGGTGGTATCTCCCTTGTCAAGAGTATCATCAAGAAGAATTGTGAATTCTTGCTCATGATATGGAGGATTTTGAGATGGATATTGAGGAATATTCATGAGATTGGTTGATGTGGAGGGACTAGTTTGGCATGATGATGGGGGTGACTCATAGAATTTAGGTTGAATTTATTGATGTTGTATGGATGATGGTGGTGAAGGTAACAAAGGGATTGATGAATGAGAAGGCTGGGGGGCCAATGGATTAGGATTGAAATTAGATAGAATTTGTTGTTGTTGCATGGATAAAGGTATGGAGGATGATGTATTAAATGAAGGTTGTGGTTTTTGGGCTAAGATTTGTTGTTGTTGAAGGAGGGCTTGTTTTTTTTGGCTTTGTTGTTGAAGATATAAGGTGAGGGGACTTGGTATGTGTGAAGATGAAGCATGAGTAGGCATCTGGACCTGTGGTGTTTGAGGTAAAATTATTGTTGAATAGGTTTCAGGTATGGATGTGTTGGGTTGATATGGGTGATAGATTGGTTGTGAGGTTTGAGGTAAAGTCATTGTTGAATAGGTTTGGGGTATGGATGTGTTGGGTTGATATGAGTGGTAGATTGGTCATGATAAAGATTTGTAAGAGGTGGATGGAGATGACTCATAGAGTTGGGGTGTTGACGTGGTAGGATGTTGAAATTGTGAAGATAATTGTGATAGTTGTGCCAATTGAAATCTAAGAGCTACCTCATGTTGTAGTGATTGGACGATTGTTGTCATGATTGGATGAGTTGTTGTTGTAGCTGAAGGACTTGGGGATTAATGGATGTCGAAGTTGAGACCTGGGTAGGATTATAGTTTTGTGAGGTTGAGGGCATGGAAGGAAAATCTTGGGTTGTGTTAAGATGATAAGAATGTTCTTGTGGATAATGATCATCATAGATATGTTGAAGCTCTTATATTTCCTCATATTCTTAAGATGATAGTGATGTTGGTGGAGGCCAAAATGGGGAGATATATGGTTCATGGGTATCAAAATATGCATCATGATCTATCAAATTCCCATTATTATTAGAGCTAGGAGGGCCTCTATGAAGTATGAGTTTTGGTTTTTGATTTGTCCTAGATTTGTTGATGGTCACAACCATTTTGACGAATAAGGATTGGACTAGGTTAAGGATGGAATGTGAGTAGGATGATGATAAATGAATTAGGTGGGAAATGGATGGATCAATTGAATGAGCTTCTTAGGATTCAAAGTGAAAAGATTCCACTTGAGATGTGACACTAAAGGATGATAGGTTCCTAATTCTAAAGGCCAAGTTAATGATATAGGGGACAAGTTGTAGTGGTGATTAGAAAACACAATATGATTATTTGGAATGAATGGATGAAAATAATGTCTAAGGGTGATGATCAGGAAAGCACACGCATCAATCATATAAGACACACAACAATCAGATTGGTTGTTTTTTATGACACCTTGATGTTTTACAAACACTTGTAAACATGCACGATCCTAGGCTAGGAAAGGATAATACTTGCTGAGTTCCCACTTGGTTTTACCCAGCCGTGCCTACTTATGGTGTACAACTCCAAGAACTTGGGGCACGGGCTCCCCCTTACAGTGCACTCACTTCTTAGGCACACCAAGTTCTAGGTCCTAGGATGTGCAGATCATGAGGTACCTTGCTATCTCTGCCATAAGCCATGAAAATGTGGGATGGCTATCAGAGTTTCCTCCTATATCAACAAGTAGAGGGTTTTTGGCCACTAAACAAAGGTTCGTAGTGAATATCCAACTGACCGGAACCCCACGAGCATCTAGCAAGCCACTTAAAGCTCTAACTAACCCTACTAGGAGTTTAATATACACTAAGGTATGCCTCCTTTCGAGCTAGCACTATATGGTGAGCACTAATACCGGTTAGACTTGGCTTTTGCCTTATCATCAATTTATATAGCAGGCTGGATGAAAGTCCCACTTGGGGTCACAAGTGAGTTCTCCTTTCAGATGTATTTCAAGAGTAGGCCCACTCTAAAGGGTAACAAAAGCAAGGAAACATGTTGTTTTTGATCTCCCAAATCGCACGAAATGTAAGGAGAGAGCATACACAATGCCTTTGCCTCACACTTGCATGGGGTTCATTTTAATTCCAAATCCAAATGTGTGGGTGGTTATACAAAATGTCAAATAAATTCTTTTGATTCTCAAGATCATTGGATGGCACTTGAGAAGAGCATACGCATCCAGTGACAAAAATGCAAACCACAAGACATGGCAAACACTTTGCTTATGATGAGACAAACACTTGAGTTTGTTTTTAGACCAATGAATCCAAATGTGATCTAATCTATGAAAATAAGACACAATGTTTCAAGATTAGATTCTCTGACAATCAAGCTTGCAACACACTAATTAGTAGTTTGCAAAATTTGTATTTGACGGGCGTAAAGCTACAATGAAAATGTTAGACCAAGACAAATGAAATAATTAATTATTAATTATTCATCCTAGGGTTTTCACTTTTAGGGTTTTGATCTCCTTTCATAAGGATTGATCTCTTTGTAATTATTCATTCTTGTTAATGCATATTTGCTTCAGGGTTGTAAAGCACCATTATTGTGCCTCTTGATCTCCTTTATGTGACAGGTTATTTGCTTGTAGGTGTTCATTGGGATCTGTGAGGTTGGTTTATCAACTTCAACATGGTATCAGAGCTCCAAATTTGTAGCTTCATGTTCATGTTTTGAGGGATCATTCCTTAAAGCAACATTTCAATGCATCTTGAGTCAATTTGGACCTCACCATTATGTCCAGAAGGTTCAAAATAGTCAAGATTGACCTTTGTTTCATCAATTTTGGTTATACGGTGCCCGATCTATGAAGGTTTGAAGTTTGAGGGGGTTTCTAGATCCAGAGGGTACCTACAATTTTGGAGTATTTTTAGCCCAAACGGACCTCACCATCACATTCAGAGCACCCAACAACCCCAAAATCGACTGTCAAATCATCAAAATCAGACATAGTGACTCCGGGAGGTAATTTTTTTTCATTTCTAGTTTGTACGGCATGAAATCCAAGAAAAAAATAAAAAACATAGTATGCACAAGCGTTGCAGTCAGTTAACTGCTAGCGGTTAATGCTAGTGGCTAGCCAACCGCCAGGCTTCACCCTAAAGCTCTTTTGGAGCAGTTTTGGTATTTTGGCCATAACTTTTGCATACGAACTCAGATTTTCAAAAACAAAAAATTACTAGAAAGCTGGTTCTGAGACCAATCCAGTGGTTAAGTCTTTTTTCTTGGTTTTTCTTTTTTTTTTGCATTTATTGTCAGTCAAAGTCAGACCTTGTTTTTGCACTTCCGGGGGTGTAACTTTTACATACGGACTCTGTTTTTCACAAACGTAAAGGCATCGGAAAGGTCTTTGAATGTGCTTTCTAGATCTACAATTTATTTCATCAGAAAATTTACCAGGTACACAGAGAATTGTTTGAATTGATTTTTTCTTTTTCACGCTTTCCAGCTTTCAAGTTTATACTGAGGTTTAGTTTTTTGTGTTGTGGGTGGTGTTTTTTTTCTTGATTTCTGTATATACACATCATAAATAAGAAACCTCTATCATTAAACACATTTCAAAACCATAAACATCATGGCGGACAACTCATCAGTTGAACACCTTCCCCCACACAATTATCGTACCTGGAAAACACATATGACAACTCTCAAGATAAAACATACTTTTAACTACCAACATAAACAAATATTTACTATTTTCAATTGAACTTTCATTCCTTATAAATGTATTTACAAATAATATCAAGAATAATTAAATACATAGCATTTACAAGGTTGATGGCACCTTAATCCTAAGATAAAGTAGTCTTAGAATGTTGATCAACAACATTACAATCATTACATCTATAATAACTCCTAAAATAAAACTTTCTTTTTATTGTTACCGTAAATAAATATTTACTGTTGTCAATGGAACCTTCATCCCTTGAATGCATTTATAAATAATATCAAGAATAATTAAATACATAGGATTTACAAGGTTGATGGCTTCTTAATCCTAACATAAAATAGTCTTAGAATGTTGCACAACAACATTACAAGTTCATCTACAAAATCAAGAATGTTAAGAAGAACATAAAACAATGGAACACATACTCTTTTGGAAATATCTTCTAGCAAAAGAAAGAGGTCAGTAGAAATTGAAGGAAATCCAATCTAAAATGGACACCAAGGGAGCTACAAAGAAATCTTCCAAGAGGAAAAAGAAACCCTTTGCAACCTTCACAACATAATAGAGAAAGAGGAATCTTCTGGAAGCAAAAATCTAGAATACAATGGCTCAAAACTAGGGATAGGAACACAATTTTTTTTCCATCAGTCCATCTTAAAACATAGGAAAAGAAATAAAATTATAGAACATAAAAAATGATGGAACAAGAATAATTGAAGAAAAAGAAATTCAGATGGAAAGGGTCAAATTTTTTCATCATCTACTCAACCTAGTCCCTATAAAAAATCAATCAAAAGAAGAGGATCTAGTAATGATTATTCCCACTATCATTTCAGATGATGACATAAGGGAAATGAGCAAGTATGCCCTAGAAGAAGAGGTGAGAGGTGTTGTTTTCTCTTTAGATCCTTACATAGCTCTAGGTCTGGACAGCTTTCCCCTTACTTTTTTTCCAATCCTATTGAGAAATTGTGGGGCTAGATCTTACTAAAGTAGCCCCAATTTTTTTGAATCTTCTAGTTGCTTCTTGAAAGAAATCAACAACACTTTCTTTGTTCTCATACCCAAGAAAAGTGGAGCTATGAGAATGATAGACTTCTAACATAGAAGCCTATGCAACACAATCTACAAATCCCTGATCAAGCTTCTTGTTTTGAGGATGTAGCCTCACCATGACAAGATTATCCATTAAAACTTGAATGGATTTGTTCCGCTGAAGTTGGATATCTCCAAGGCCCATGACAAGGTCTCTTGTGATTTTCTACTATGGTCCTCCAAAAATTTGGCTTCAAAGGCAAAATTTTGAACCTTCTGAGGTGTTGTTTCGCCACTCCTACATTTTCAATCATTATCAATGGCACCCCAATTGTCATTTTTCATCTAAAGGAGGACTTAGGAGGCAAGGAGGCCCCCTTGTCCCCCTATTTGTTTATCATGTTTGCAGAGGTTTTGGGTATAAATATTTTATTGAACATCAGTAGGGCTAACATCATAGGGTTTAGACTAGCTTCTTCCCTAAACCCTAGCTCTCACTAGCAATTTGTGGATGACACTATTTTACTTGGGACTGCCACTATTGTTGAAGCCAAAGGATGGAAGAAGATTCTAACTTAGTATGTTGCGGTGTTAGGATAATAGCTAAACTTGGATAAAAATGGGGCCTTTTTTTTCAATATCAATCAATCTCTCTAGACTTAGATAGATAACACTCTGGGTTGCAACATATAGCAATTTTTGGCCACTTACCTAGGAATGCCCTTGATCTTGGGAAGAATCCACAATAGTACATGGAACAACCTAATAGAAATAATTCAAAAGAAGTTGGTTTCTTGGAAGGGAAGCTTACTTAGCCATGCTAGAAAACTACAATTGATAAAATCTTCACTTCAGAGCACCCTAGTGTACCTACTCTCATTATTCAAAATCCCCAGCTGCTTAGTTGAAAAAATTAAACAAATTTAGATAAGATTTCTATGGCCAGGGATAGAAGACAAGCAAGTGATCTCTCTATTGACTTGGGATAAAGTATGCCTTTCCAAAAATAATGGTGGCCTAGGGATACGTAAAATTAAAGACATGAACAAGGTGCTAATAGCTAAAATATGATGGAAACTCATGATAACCAACAATGAATGGAGCAAAATAATGAAAGTTAAATACATGAGCAACGAAGAGGGGTATTTCCTCCTTGCCCTCACCCATCTCCTAGTTGGTTATTCCCTATGGAACAATATTACTAAATCAAGGAAATTCCTAAGAAAAGGAGTAAAATGGAAGGTGGGGAATGGGGAGTTAACTTGATTTTGGGAGGACCACTAGATCTCAAACATGCCTTTGGAGCTCTAACACCCGTGTACTATAATTAATGAGGTGTTGTGTGATTTGGTTGGTGAGATTGTTAAGGATTATTATAAGCGGGAAAATCAAAGGACTATGTGGAAAATTTATCCCAACATGCTAGGTGTCAGAGACAATGCTACCCTGAATGACTTTGTCATGCCCACATTCTCCATGTGGTTATGACACGATAACCACATGTCATGTCCACATTTTCCATGTGGTCATGACATAAATTACCAAAAATTTTCCCACCTGACCCTACAAACCCCCTCTCTCAACATAAGCGCTCGATGACACACACACACAACATAGTTGTCTCAACAACTAACGTGATGTGCATCATCCGAAGGCAAGGAAGGTCACTCATAACAGGATGATGCGACACACACTTCGCCATCCCTATGAAACGTAAGCAACTAAGGGGGTGTATGTTGCAAGGAGAGACACTATGAGGGTTGGATTCCATTTCGGATTCCAACCCTAGAGTCACTAAGATGAAGTGAGTGACCTATACCTTAATCTAACTTTTATTACAAAAAGGAATAAAATAATCGACTTAATGATAACCAATTTAATCAATTAAATGTAGAATAATTTTGGTAGCATAATGAGACAAAATGGAACTGATTAGGGTAAATCCTATAGTGATTTTGGCAGCATAACACCACCTCATCAACTATAGGAGGTTGCAAAATAAATAAATAAATTCCCTAACTTAACCCCTTTCAAAATTAAAATAAATTAAGTGCATATTTAGACTAGGAACCCTATGAAATTAAAAAATCTAACTATCACTATGGTTTAAAATCAAATAATCTAAATACCCACAACTATAGTTTTAATATCAATCATGTAATTTAAAATTGCAAAAGATTTTATTTAACACTACCACAAATAGGTTGATTCAAATACCTAAATGAATAAATTGTACCCATAGGGAAAACCATCCGATTTAATAATTAAAGAAAATTAAATACATCCACACACTCAAATAAGACAAAACTCTACCACCCACTAAGTGGGATTTGCACACACAAAACATGATTTAAATTAATATAATCAATTCCTAACTCCCAGGGCACCAAACCCTAGAGAAGCGTTATAAAAGCACTCAAAACTCTTATTTGTTGTCATAACAAGTTGAATAGGTTTTGGTTGGTTGTGCAGGTTTTCAAGTGAAGCAAGTGGGAAGGTACCTTCCCAAGGAAGTTTTCTCAAATTTTATTTGTTTAGTTTTCTAACATGGTTTTCTACAGGATGAAAAATATTTATTTTCTAACTTCTATTTTCTTCTCAAAAGTTTAAAATAGTTTTTTAAAATGCTTTTCTATGTTGTTCCATTGCTTGAAAACTTTGGTTTTTATTTGGAAACCAGTATATATATATATATATATATATATATATATATATATATATATATATATATATATATATATATATATATATATATATATATATATATATATATATATATATACATTGATTAGATTATAATAATATAAAGACAATATACAAAGGTATTTTGGCTACACTATATACACACTAATTAGTAGTTTGCAAAATTTGTCTTTGACAGGCGTAAAGTTGCAATGAAAATGTTAGACCAAGACAAATGAACCTGCAAATCTGGGCAGAATTTTTGAAGAATGGATTGTGTTTCTATGTAGAGCTCTGAATCACCTTTCTGTCACTTGTAAAATTGTGGAAATCTGAAAAAATGTGAGAAAGTTATGATTATTTGAATAAAATAGCCTCGAAGGGCTACAAATGGACACTCTGTTAGTTCGCAAATTCTCTGTTTGACAATTTTCTCCTAGTCATGTGCAAATGGTTTTGAGTTCAAAGGTTAGATGTAGCATAAAATGACACTTTCTAGCAATTACAAAACCATTAGGGGTTTGAAGTTGAGCGATCACATGTGTTTTACAAACATAGTTGAATAAAATTCTATAGTGATTAAAGATCATCCTATGATTAAAACCAATGTTAAATGTGACAATTGATGGCTAACATTTATAGTGATGGAACAAACATTAAACACTGAATGTTGTGGTCAAGGCTAATTAAAAACCTGCAAGACATCAAACATTGATCATTAGAAATACGACCTCGGGATCAACAAAAGCAACAACAATAAATAGATCCAACATTTAATTAAGAAGGCCGACGGTTTATTAACCACCTTAACAGTGTTTTACCGAGTGAGAGCCCGAAGGAATGTAAACTGTGACAAATTTTAAAGATTACTAGAAGATTATAAAGCTACTGGCTTTCTTATAGAAAAAATACATTGGTGTGATTACTATGGCTTCAAATATTTTAATAAAGGCTCGGTTAACACCAAAAACCCTTAGGGTTGACAGAAATTTACATGCAATTGCACCTGGCAGGATTAAGATACGCAAACATACCTCACTAGAGAATACAATAAACCATATGATGTCGATAGCAAGTTTCGAAGCCAGCAACACTAGATAAGTCCGCTCCAAAATCTGACTGCCACTCTCAATGGCTATCAGAACCACCACCAACTTAATTAATAGAATGCCTGAATGTAAAGCAAGAAAACTACGAGGATTTGAATTTTGCAGTAGTGACGCCTCAAAGAACCATGGGGATCTATTGCAAAGGCTTAAAAAAAAAAACTTAAGACACTTTAAATGGGTAAGTATATAACCAGGTATATAAACACTTTAAGTTGAAACTCCTTTCATGCGTTGGAGTCGGAAGTTGATAGAAACAATCACGAGTTTTATTAGCATTTGAAGCCGTTCAAGGAATATGCCGATAGGAACAAGCCAGTAAGTTTAGAAATTCTTTCCAACGTGATTTGTTTATAAAGCTTGAGATAAATTTTCATAACTTGAATACCTCAATGGGAATAGCCAATGAGTTGAGCAATCTTTCTGACGTGAGGTAGGCGGTGATAGGAACAAATGACGAGTTTAACAAACCAGGGTAAATTATTTTTATAGTATGAGATAATTATTGCTGGTCGTTTTACCATCTCCATTCAAGCTAGAGCCATCATTAGATTATGAGAATGACAGTGATGAAGAGGCCGAGGATCCTGATGAAAGCCTTTTTATTCTGATTTAAGATTATGCAACTCTTGCCAGAACTCACTTGGTTTCCTCTCTGCTCTTATTTATTCAACAGGATATTAGCAAATCAAAAGAAATTGTATTGCCAAAAAAAAGTGTGATTTTGTGATAACAAAAATGAAAAGCATGTAAAAGAACTACGATCTCAAACAATTCAAAAAAAATAGAAGCAGTTTAACATTGAAGATCAAAACAACAAGAATATGTTATTCAAAGAATATACTGATATAAAAACCAATGAGAGACAATCTCCTGAGTAGTAATCAAATCATGATAATTGCTAAAAATACCCAGTGACCTCGTACTGCTGGTACTTTTTGATGATAAAATCAAAACCAAAAGATATATTCCTGCAACCAGACAATAAAGACATAGCATTAACAATTATAGATAAAAGTCTCTAAGAATATCCAAACCAAAAAAACCATACAATTGTTCAAGGGGCCAATAGATTCAAAAACTTAAAAAAAATTCAAAAAATTTCAACTTTTGCAAAACCCCTGATGTTATATGGTGTGGTTTTCTTTATCTGCAAACTGCTCTGGATTCAACGGTGGACTTAAATTTAGGCCAAGAGGACTCCTGCAAAAATTGACCTCCGAGACCTTTTTAAAAATGCCTCACAAACCTGCAAAAGACTCAAGAAGAACTCTTGCAAATGAGGAATTAAGAAGGAGAATGTTCACATCAGGTTCACCAATTGTTAGCACAAAATATAAATTCTATTGAAAATAGTAAGAAACTATTGTAAACCCTAGAAACTTATATTAAATGCAACATCAAATATGATTAAAGATGAAAATTAATGATTGAAATAGATGTTACCGAATTCATTTAAAATGTGGTTGCTCTTGAATTGCATAACTCCAATGTAGTTTTGGCCAGGGGTAAATGAGAGATAAGGGTTGATTTTATAATGTTTGGGAAAACAGTTTGGGTGGTTGAATGGCTTGGTAAGTAAATTAACAGGTTTTGCTTTAGTTTTTTTACGAACAGGTTTAGATTTAAGTTTAGGTTTACGTTAAATAATAAATTAAGTTTACGAAGCTTAATTTATTATTTACGAGAAATGGTAAAAGGATAAGATTTAATTAATTAATTAAATTTTTGGATGGTGGGTTAAGAATTAAGGAACATTTAATTAATTAATTAAAATTAATTAAATTTTATGACTTAGGGAAATGATTAATTGGTCAATTTTTTATGTCTACAATTTCAAACTACTGTGATTTGCTTAAAGGAATTTAATTCCTACTTGAGGAAACCCAATAAACAACCTACAGAGAAACAACAAATGTGCTCCGATAAATCAGAAATATACTTGATAATCTAATTTAAATAGTAAGGAAAAATCAAGTTGGAGACAACCAAGACAAATTTTACCACATAGTTCAACAAACAAATGAGACTAGATTGCAGGCACTAGATTAATATGATCTCTCCATTACTGTACTTCAAAAAATTGGCATTTGCAATATCCTGTACTTCCAAAAATCACATCCCAGCTAACCCCCCAAGGTCTTGGTTTCCTTCTTATATACAAAGGAAGCAACAAACTTCAGACCTTTCACATTCAGAAAAAATTATTCAACTTCCCATCTCTTTACATTAGAACACTTTACAACATTTTCTTTTTATTACATTATGCAACCAAAAATATTTAATTGCCTTTTCGCTACACATCCCGTGAATGATTATTTCACCCACATATTTTTGCAGTAATAGTCAAAATGACTATTCATATTCCCTCTTTCGAGAATTACATTCACCATATTTATTTTCAATATATTAGCTGGGTGAAATAATTACCCATTCCATTATATTTTTATCTTTTCAAAATTATCTATCCCACACATTTTCAATTTATTCCCCAAAATAATATCTTTTTTCCTCTCTCGTGAAAAATATTTGACCATATTTAATTGCAAAACATTAATGCATCATTTTATTATTTTACTACACCTCTATACCATACATATTTTATTTTTTATTTGCGGGAGTGCGCCTGCAGTGATGCAAGAAGAGCTTGGCCTTCATCCTGCAAGCCCACACATGTTTTTGATATCTCCTGCGGTGATGCGGGGAGAGCCTAGCATCCCACAACATCATGCCCTGGCTCCTTGCGAGGTTGTGGGGGAGTCTAGACTGCATCCCAAAAGCTTAGCATTAACTCCATCACTAGCAATGCAATTCTCTTCCTTCCACTTGAGGTAATCAACACAAGAAAACTTCACGAAGCCCCATTTTCTGTTGACAATAATCTTTTGTCTCTCATGAAACTTGAACCTAGCCTAGTGCAAATCTTCCTGTACATGATTTCTATTATTATCTTTGTAGTGCATAGATAAGAGAACCTATCCAATGTCTACTCTGGCACACATCCATCGAGGCTTTCCAAAGGCACCCCCATTCCCGTCTAAAGCCTATCAGCTCCAACACATGAAAGCATCTTGTTGATACGTAATACATGAAGTGGATGAACCCTAACATGAAGATGAAAGGCATCCTTTCCACTAGCCTTTGTCATGTATTTGTTGCAAGCAATTCAGGTAGCTTCAAGTGCTTCACTGCTTACATTTTCTTTCTCCCAACTCACCAAGTGAACACTGACTTCATCTACAAGCTACTACACATTTGCAATCAACACCCTCAGTGAAATATTCATCCAATCGATGTCTTCTTCAATAGGAAGGTGTTCAAATGCAAGTTTCCATATCTTGTACCATTGTATTTCTCTTAACACAGCATCGCAACATTCTTTAAATAGCTAGCTTTTTTACTATGGAATCCAACCTATCATAGATAATGTCTTTTATATTTGCTTCATTTGCATTAGCAATCACCTCAATGGAAAAAATCCCTTTTTGATTTAACATTTGCACCACTCCATGAGTCGCTTCATCCTTAGTCTGCTCGACAAAAATGTTGATACCAAAATTGCAAATCTCTGATCCTTTGGTGGAAGCAAACTACCAGTCTTTTCACTTCCCATGGAATGTACTAGAGTACCTTGAGAAGCCCTCGTTTCAAAAATACCCTCAAGTACTTCCTTTTAGTTCTGTGGAATCCTCAAACAATGGAAGAAATGGAATTTTTAGATCCAAAACATTCAATTTCAAGCTTAGCACAATCTATATGCAATTGCAAACTTCTCACTATGGCAATAAAGAAATAAGTTCCTTTTCCTTTACAAATATTCCAAGCAATGTGTCAAGCACCCATCAAAAACAAATTTTCTCACGAGTCCCATCAAAAACAAATTTTCTCACGAGTCAATGACCTGAATTTTAGAACGACCCCAAACTGGCCGAACATGTTTTAGATGAGTATGAATTCCTTCTAAATTTGACTGGTATTTGCAATCTATTCCTTTGCTCTTGTATAAATCTTTCAAGATCTCCCATATTCTCTCTTACCAATAGTCACTCCTTTGGAAAAAAGATGGAAATATAACATGGCATGATCTTTCCTTTTATCTTCTATCAAAGGAGCTAAAGTTGCATCAATGATTGCCCTGGAATCCATTCTTAGGGACAATTTAAATTTGGGGAATTATGTACATCTCCTTTTGCTAGCTTTGGTGGATTGAAGACAACTTTACTACTCATGAAAAGCAATTCTTCTCCATCTTCACTTTTCTATGAGGTCACTTACCCACCATACAAAAAACCCTCAGTAGATGACCTTTTGGGCCCAACCAATTTCATTGTCTCAAGCCCACTTGACACAACATGTGATTGGACTAATATGCAATATTTTGACATATCAATTCCACAAGCCATATAAATAATTGATGTACCCCTTGTAGCCTTTGACGGTCTTGGCAAGTTACCTTTCTCACAATAGGCTTCAAGAACACAATTGACTTCACAACTGTGTGATGCATGACAGGTCCCATTACAGGTCTGACTAAAAAAAAATCATTTTAAAACAAGTTTTTGTCACGAATTGACCTAAGAATGCCCTCAATATGCTTCTGAGCTAAAAAATTGAAATGGGTAGTAATTAGAATTTGTTTTCTGGCATCTTGCACAGTGACCCAAAATAAGTCAAGTGGCCTCTAAAATCACCCTAGAAAACTGGTCAAACAATCTCCTAAAGCGATGAAAATGCATAGGCATTTAAACATTTGATCCAAGAATTCATGGGAGAAAACCATTTGGTAAAACACATCCTGAGCTGCAAGATATCAACATTCAAAGTGGCTCACTTAGCCTTTTATGCAACTACACCTATTGAAAAACCAACTTGAGCACACCAAGTCACCTCGTTGAAAAAATATCAAATCTCCTCCCACGAAACTACCACTAGAAAGACTAGATCATTTAGGTCCATTAAGTATCTATGCAAAAGGATTGTCACTGATTCATTTCCTTCACAAAATATTAAGGGTCAAAGATGACCTCTCTGAAACATTCGAATGTCAAAATATGACAAACTGCCTTTGCTTTTGACCTTGAAAAATATCAAACTTGATCATGAGGCCCTGAAACTAGACCAAGGAGCATATAAAGGTTAGGGGAATGAAGAATACCAATCCACTTGTCATGATGATCATCCAGATGTGAATTATCAATCTGAACAAGAGGCTACTTTGCAGGCTTGAGAATATGCAAACAACAAAACAGTCCCAGAACCCTCCAACTTGATGCTTCAAAATGCTATAAAAACTCATCACAGGAAGCTAAGATTAAACATACATACTCACATATGACAAATGAACACACATACTAGGTGATTTGACATGAAAGTGAACAACCATCAAATTATGACCCTCTAAATTAGGTCACTAGGGTAGATTTTTTAGATGCATTTCTGAGTGTTGCTGTTGATTTTTTCATCATGGGCAATTCAAATTTTGCAAAATTTTGTAGGTGCCAATAGTGGCTCTTTCTTGGGGATGTATGCCCCTTGTGGGCATAGTAATAATTTAGATCTTTGGTGGAGTAGACCGGTGCTTTATTCATTGGGCCATAAAGTCCAACTTCTCTTTCTCTGCCCTAAATTGGTATGATTTGAAAAATCACACCTTAGCTGATGGTACAAGGCCACCAGAAAAAGAAAAGGCC
Organism: Cunninghamia lanceolata; assembly: GCA_027924645.1. Taxonomy (NCBI): domain Eukaryota; kingdom Viridiplantae; phylum Streptophyta; class Pinopsida; order Cupressales; family Cupressaceae; genus Cunninghamia; species Cunninghamia lanceolata. The sequence goes on from BSBN01000596.1 coordinate 8,526,185, forward strand.
TTGTCATACCCACATTTCCCATGCGATTACAACATGTATCACACGTGTCATGTCCACATTTGTCATGTGGTCATGACATGAAATATAAAAAAAAATTCCACGCTTCCCTAGAAACCCCCTCGCACACGTAAGCGTGCTCGGTGGCGTATGCTTAAGGTGTAAACAATACAGTTGAAAGTGGGGGTAATACATACATGTATGCATACCAATTGCAAGAAGGCCATCAAGGGGGTCATCACGACGCGGTTAACGTCGCTAATAGGGTTAAACTTTCCTAACCTAACTAAACCCTAGATTCTGAGAAAATCTGGTAGCATAACGCCTCATGGGCATGAATAGGGTTTATTGTACTAACACTAAATTTGATCAAGAGGTTTCCTGATTTGGGCTAATAAATTTCTTACATCACACTAGTTGCATTGGTAAGACAGATGATTAAGTTTAATTGAACATTTTTCAACAAAGTCCGATCATTTGTTCTCCTTCACGTTTTCTAAAATTTAATATTAATTTGTTCTCTTTCACATTTTCTAAATTTTAAAACATTTTTCAACAAATTTCGAACACTTGTTCTCCTTCACATTTTTTGAAATTTAATATTAATTTGTTCTCCTTCATGTTTTCTATATTTAAAACATTTTTCAACAAAGTCCGAACATTTGTTCTCCTTCACGTTTTCTGAAATTTAATATTAATTTGTTCTCCTTCACGTTTTCTATCAATTAGAGTTATCTCTGCATCATTTACATTATTCCTAATTTCTTGGTAGATCAGATCTAGGAATCAGGATTTACTAACTTCATTTGATGAAGTTTACTAGGTTTCCATTCTAGGTTCAAATCAACATTTGAATTAATTTTGTTAATTAAATAGGCCACCACATGCTTAAAAGAATATTAAGTTTCAATTAGTACTCTTAGCCCTAAATTCCTCCATCGATAAAATAATATTTTCTTTATGCCAAGAACCCTAGTCCTATTTTGGAAAAGTCATACATTTTCTCCTCTTTATTTTCACTGTTATCTTTCTTTCTCTTTTTCTCTCATTTTTCTCATTTTCTCATTTTGATTTCAGGTTAAAATGGCCACTTATGAAGTGCATAAGATGGCTTCATATAATTAAGATTATATATATATATATATATATATATATATATATATATATATATATATATATATATATATATATATATATATATATATATATATATATATATATATATATATATATATATATATATATATTTGTTGTTACTAGGGTTTCTTTTATAAATATGAAATTATACATTCTTTTTTTTTGTATTTTCATTGGAAAGATATTGAAAAAAGCCTAAATATATATTTTTTTGTTTGGCTTTCATTTTAAATTTGTTGAAGCCCTAAATTCTTTGTTTGTTTTGTTTTGTGTTGGCAGGGCTGTGAGGGAATGGTGGCCGTAGTAGTGGCGGCGGCGCTGAGTAGCGGTGGAGGTTGGGTGGCATAGTGGTGGTCATAGAGTATGGTGGCTGTGGGGAATGTGCGGTACATAGGGCAGAGACTGCGGGGTGTTCGGAGGGTGGTGGAGAGGGAAGCACCGACGGTGGTCAGTACTGTGGAGCTTGCACAGAGGGTGGAGATCACGGGGGTGTGGGTGCGGACTACTCAAAGGGGCCGCGAGGGTTAAAGGGTAGCGGGGAGTGTGGGGAGGGGGGTAGAGCCCCCACCCACACTCCACACAGTGGGGTATGGGTGGGGGCTCCGCCCCCTCCCCACACCCTTGTAAAATAAATGGTGGGGGGTTCGAATACCCCCACCATACTATTTTTTTTTATTCACTGTAAAAAAATGTGACTGCAAAAATGATTACAGTCTTTTAAAAAATTTACTCAGCACTTTATTTTTTTTATTAATATTTTTCTTTAATTTAAGTTTCATTAATATATATATATATATACAGAAATTTCAGTTTCACAGTTTATTTAAAAAAGAAATAAAATAATATATATATAAATATATTATTTTATTTCTTTTATATATATATATATACATATATTTATATAAATATATAAATATATCATTTTATTTCTTTTATATATATATATATATATATATATATACCTTTGAATATATTATGTTATTTATGAATTAAATTTGGTAGCCTAATAAAAAAATCAATTTGTTGTAAATACATTTTTTAAAAAAGAATACAAGCATTTGAATTATTCAAACTATATATAAACTAAATATATTTTCAACATAATTCTTCTTTTTTCTACACTTACAAACTTTATTTTTTTTAAGCAAATATATATATATATATTTCTTTAGTCAAATTTTTAATAAGCAATAATCCATACTTTTCCAACAAAATATATTCATTGCTATATTAAAAATCACAATATTTTTTTTTATTTTTTAAAAGAAGGAATAATACAAACAATTTAGATAGTTCAAATCTATCACAACAACTAATTTTCTCTTTTGCCCCAATTACAATGTGCCATTTTTCATATTTATCACAAAATAAAAACCAACACTTTACTAATTAACAATTGCTTAAAATTTACACACAAATGAATTATCTTGTAAACAAAATTTTCTTCATTCAACTTTTTGAAGGATAGGAATCAAATCAACAAATTTTAACTCTCCTTTACAAAGTAATTAGCATACACACATCTATGAAAAATATAAGTTTTTTACAACAAGAGAGAGAGAGAGAAAACCATGTTCTCCTCTTGGACAACAAACAAAGATGAAACACCTAAATAGGCCAAGCTCTTCTCAATAGCTTAAAGAGTAAAGGAAAATGAAATATTAACTCCAAGCACAAGGAGTTTCTCCAACTTCACATTTAGCTCCAATGACCTGCATATCACAACAAGGGGGAAGAAAACCACACATCTTACTCTCCTCCCTACCATAGACCCACAAGAGGGTCACCCCTGAGCTAGGGAGGTCATCCACACACCTAGGGTCTCATTCCACTTCACAACAAGGCACACAAACATCCAAAACACAATATTACACCCATAGATAATTCACAACACACGAACTCAACCAAGGTGAGTTCAAAGGGGTAGGGGAGTGGACACACTCAACTCAAGAGTGCCACTCCTACAAAATATCCCAACACACTTTCTCTTATGGCCTCAAGCCATCACATTTAACAAAATTTCCAAAAGTTTCCATATTTTGGCTCTCAAGCCATGTCTCAAATTGCTCAAAATCACATATATTGCCCTCAAGGCTTACAAGACCCCCAAAAAAAACTAGGTAATGACCCCGAGGAGGATCACTCCTCCCCTACCCCACACTTGTTGAGCATCTTCTCCCAAGTGGGAGAGGCTCTTATAACACCCAATCAAATTTCCCCACAATAACAATAACACTCAAGGAAATAAACCACACACATATGCATCATGCAAGCAACTAAAATTAAAAAGGAAGGCCTTAGCCTTGAAAACCAACCTTTAAAAGACCTATTATGGAAGAAGTTGATGTAGAGCTTCTCCAAATTCTCCTCCAACATAAGCCACCAAACTCCCTCTATCTTTTCTCCCAAATTAAAATTCAAGCAATTAAAATTTCCAAAAATTCAACAACCCCTCACCTTCTCCCAAGTGGGATTAAAATAAGCTCAACCCATGAGCTTAGTGGAATGGGGAGGTGACACTTGTCACCTCCTCACTCTTCCTCCCCACTACAAGTATGTCCCAAGGGATGGGTGTTGACACATGTCACTCACCCATCCCCAAGTCTCCCTCACCCCTTACCACTTGTCCTCTCTGCAACATGTGGGAGAGAAAGGAGGAGTTAAAGAGGGAATGGGTGACACATGTGTCCCCTTCCTTTCCTCTCAAGAGGGACCACACAACTCCAAGGGTACTCTCACCAATTGTGAGAGAGACTTGGAGTCAAGTCCTCCACAATTGGTGGTTCTTGGAGTCATCTCCAACCTTGGGAAGTGAAAAGGGATGGGTTTGAGTGTTGGTACCACTCATCCTCTCCCTCCCATGCCTCCAATTTCGTCACTTAACTTCAGCGTGAAGTTAAGGTGACCATATGGAGGTTTACCAAGGGTTACCCAAGTCAAAAAGGTCCCTAGACCCATGGGGTATAACCCAGGGTCAAGTTTATCCTAGTTAGATCACCCAGGGTCAAATTAAAACACATGAAAATGGTCTCCAAAATAATATTTTAAAAAAATGAAATTCAAAGACAAAATTCTTACAACACAAATTATAATTCAATTTAAAAGAGGGGTAGACTTAGCCTGATTAACAACAGGCAAATTAACATTACAGAATTTCATCATACACAAAGTTGATCTTAGTTCCTCGTGGAACTAGATCAGCTTCACAAGGGATTACAACATCAAGTGTGGGATGATCTCTAATTTCTGTGGTTTGTTAGAAATACCTGCGCACTCAATTGCAAAGTTAATTTCCACATATATAAATAATAGCCGAAGCAATTTAAAAAATACACTCGCATAAAATATCACTAGTTCACATAAGTATAAAGGAAATCACATTACAATTAGATTCTAAATTCTACATTTCAAACATCCACTCCCAAGATTAAATCACAAAACTAATTTCTATCTAACATCACCCAATTAGTTTTCCTTTAACATCATAATATAACCAAATTTCTATCTAACATCACCTAATTAGTTTTCCTTTAACATCATAATATAACCCAATTTCTATCTAACATCACCCAATTAGTTTTCCCATAATATAAAGCATCAATCTAATATCACCCAATTAGTTTTCCCATAATATAAAGCATCTATCTAACATCACCCAATTAGTTTTCCCATAATATAAAGCATATATCTAACATCACCCAATTAGTTTTCCCATAACATCATAAAGTCTAATAGTTCGGGAATTCGGGATCAACAGTCCCACAAGTTTGAATGTATCAGCAACAGTAAAGTAAATAATCAAATGAACGTGAATGACAAAGGTAGGCCTCACAGGCCTCTACTTACCTCTATCATACACCTTGTTTTCCTTTGACTGCATTAGGTCAAATCTAAAAGCACTATCATTGCAAACTTGCAAACAAACATTACCACTGGCATCCTGAAACAAATCATTATATTCTCCCATGTCAACATCAATTCTATCAAACTGTATCTCAAAATCAAGCACAAATTGAAAAACACCATCACCATGTAACAAACATCTAGCATTGTCTATTTTATCATCAAGATTCAATGAAGGTTTTCCCAAATAGACTAAAAAATTGAAGCATTCATACATTGCTTCATGGCTGATATCACACTGCTGCAAACTCCAAGAATCATGCAAACAATCCTCCAATGTGTGGAAAGCAAAAATTTCATATACAGGCTCATTTAGATCAGAAATTACACACTCATATGACTCCACATTTAGAACATCTAGAATTTGACCACTACTACCATGAATTTCATAATCATCCATCCTTGTGTTACTAAAATGAATTTCTAAGTTTGCATCAGCAATTACACTTTCAGCATATCCATCATTGTTATAGTTTATATGACCATTTTCATGTACATAGCTCTAGTATTCCATGGTCAACAAATCTAAAATTTGCTCACTACTGAGTGAAAATGCCTCCTTATTCACCTCATTGTTCACACATTCTCTTCTTTCATCATTTTTTCAAGATATCATCTAATTTTCTTCTATTGTTTCATCATATAATGAGCATGAAAAACATTGGAGAGCATTCTCAAATGTACATACCTCTTCTTCACTAGCTATATCAGTCTATGGATGCACTTCTTGTTCACTACCAAGTGAACTTGCTTCTTCATTTGCCCCATTGTTGATGCACTCCTCATGCAATGTGTCCTCAAAAGCACCCTCAATGTGGAAGTCCTCCTCCAAGGTGAAGAGTTGATCTTCCACAAGTTTGTTTTCATTCAAATCTGGAATGTTATCATTGAAATATTCCCTGGAATATGTCCCCTCTATTGGTTGATCTTCTCTATGATACGAATCCATTTGCACACCTAGAAATGTTTCATTTTTGGGATGTTTTCTTGCAAATGAATTTTCTCCTTGATGAACTTGATATTGTTGATACTATTGATATTGGGGTGCATATGGCTAATATTGGTGATGCATATTTTGGTAAGCACCTCCTGGGTAGCACATATTACCTTGCATATTTTGGAATGGATCATGATGTTGATACTAATATTCCCCTATATGTTGGTCACATCCCTGATTTTGAATTTTCACACCTCCTTGACCAGGGGAAAAGGATATGCACCTCCAATAGGTTGGATACAATCAGATCTGTATTGCTTCAGGACCCTCCACTGAAGCAATTCTTGCTCCAATTCATGGTATCGCCTCAACAAATTTTGCCTCTCACTTTGTTCCATTTTCTCATTAGGTTCTCGACAGAGCCGCCACCTCTTTCAAACAAGAATGAGTTTCATTTTCTAGGTCTTCCCAAAAGCAAAGTCATTCTTATGTCAAATTTTTCAATTTGATCCCCAGTGGAGTCGCCAATTTGTTGGTGGCTCAGATGGGTAAAAATCTTTCATCAGATACTCCAAGGCATTATTTTCACTTTTCCCCAGTAGAGTTGCCAATTTTTTGCGACTCAGATGGGCAAAACTTCACCAGAGATTCTAGGGTAGAATTTGACAATTTTTTCACTTCAACTCCCTAGCAGAGTCACCAATTTGTTACGACTTGGATGGGCAAAAACTTTCCCCAGAGACTCCAAGGCAATATTTTGACTTCAATCCCCAACAGAGTCACCAATTTGTTGGTTCTCAATTCTGTAGTTTACCAAACCCTCAAAGGATGCCAAACTTTGTGATCAGGTCTGGTAACTGATTTGGCCAACTAATGAAATCAATCAAAATGATTGGACTTCCCTGTGCTTCAAGCCTTGATTTGCCTAGGTGGGTGTACCTTGTAATTACCAATGAATGTGAACTCCTCAAAACAAACTAGTAATGATTAAGCAGATTATGCAATTTTTTCAATTAAAGCACCTTTTCAATCACATTCAAACTGGCATGAGATCTAAAAATGATTTTATTCAATTAATCTATCCACTACCCCTATTCTTATTTCTACAATAGAAAACCAAAATTGAGTTTGAAATATATACAAGGGATGATTTTGGAAGTTGTATGTATTACCAAATTGTACTTTGTAGCCAATTTGGTTGGACTGTAACACCAATTTCTGTTGCTACTTTGGAGAAGTAGACAACTCAAAGGAAGGGGTAGAAAAAAATCTAAGTGCGCAAGGCATCTAGTCAATACCTACTGCCTTAATGGAGGACTAGTTTGCAAATCATGTTACCAAGATAATTTAACAGCTCAAATAGAGCTATTACATGATCTAGATAAAATGAGGAAGTGCCCCAACAAGGCAAGAGGTACTAAGAGAATGACAAAATAAGTTGAAAATAAGCGAGTTCTTTGCAGATCAGGTTTCAGATGTCTCTATTGCAGATCATTCATTACAGAGTGGTACAGTTTCAGAAAGTTATTTATAGCTTTGCCAAAATTTTCATGATTATAAACACATATTTCATTCCATAATATTTAGCTTGTGCTATATGTAATTGATTTACAAAGATAAATTATACACGAGTCATTGCATAAGATGAAACACTTATTATATTCAAAAAGAAGTGTTTATGATCCCACACAAGCCGAGGGAGTAACTATATCTGATAAGATATATGAAAACAAGTACAAAGAAAGAAGTGAAAGCATATAAAAATAGGGATAGGACCCATCATTGCCTAAGTAATGATGAATCCCCTTGTCTGAGACTGCACCAGCATCTCAAGTTGTCTAAGTAGTAGCCCTGAGAGAAAACTTGCAAGGAGAGAAAGAAATGATGCTAGAGCTTGAGGTACTATCTCTGCTTCTATATACAAACAATTCAAGATGTACTGACTATCCCATATCTGATTAGTAAAGTAGAATAGAGAAACAAAACATCAAATTAGAGAGATAAAAGTGTTTCAAGATTAGATATACAAGTATCATGAAGATTCAAGAAAAGTAAAGATCATCCAATCATCATGAGAAGCTCTGGACTTCTTTGTTTTCTTAACATGTTCATTGATTGTGTAGGTATAGGAATAATCTCATCATTCAGATCAGCAAAGAAGTCATGTAATGTTCATCAAGCAAGGCACAAAGTTGGAGGTGACTGTTAGTAGAAGATATAGTTCAGCAAGGAATGATAGTGGCATCAAAGGAGATATCATAGTGTTGTATAAAGAGCTATGAATAAATAGAGCACAAATAGCAAACTTGAGGGCAGTCTAAATGCTATGACTATGATAGTGTTTCAAGGAATATTGTATGATAGTTGAAGAATGAAGGCATTGAATAACAATCTATGGACCTACAAGTAAAGAGTGACAGAGCTAGAGATGCATGTGGATTATGATTTGAATCATAAGTCCAATAGGTGCATGAGCTTCATAGAATAGCACATTGCCTTCTTTTTACCTTTGTCAGAGGTAACAGTGAATCCATGAGGTGCTACAATCCAAATGAGGCAAAGTTGCAACAATGCAGATATCAAAAGACAGGCTTATGTATACCTTCATGAGGTAATCTCACAAGGTTGCTATCATTCTCCAATACCTCAATGAATTCTTGTTATCATGATATCATTGAAAGCATTCATGCCATAGGTCATTGGGATCTTACCACATAAATCACAATGTTCTATTACATTTAAAAGCAAGGAAGACTGATACAAAGAGGGCTAAAAATGGTAAGGATAATGAGGGTAGCATTTGGTAGAAAGTTATCATTTGTAATACTAAATTTGTAAAATATCATATATCACTATGCATTCACATAGGAGACTACAATGGCAGTGACCTCAAAGAAGCCCACATTTTCTGTTATGCTACTTCAAATACTCATCATAGTCAAACAAAAGTTAGGGAGAACATAAGCCATGTCTGGTGAAACAATGAGGCATACATCTGATAGAAAGACTTCAAACAAATGAGGATATTCACCTATAGAGAGGAGAAATGTTTACACAACAATATAAGAGAAGAAACAAATCATCTGTAGTAGCCATTATAAGGAGCAATCATGCAGACTGAAAGGAGCATGGGTTTTTAGATGTGATACAAGTAACACTTTGAGAAACATGATAATAAAGTGTAGCAAGTACAGCTACATAGTGCTATGAAGGGGCATTAACATCAAGTAAAACTGTGAGAGGAAAGGTTGTATAGTCACTAATAAAAATCAAAGGGTACTAATTTCTCTATATGCATGATAAAGCCTACCAAAGATCAAATAGCCTTGTGAAATGCTATGTGTTCCCCATGAACAACTTGAGCATGTCCTCAAAGGATGAGAGAAATAATCCAATAAACCCTAGTGAGGGTTCAAAAGAAAGCAAAGCTAGCCTCAGACCATAATGAAGCATGTCTTTCATTTCATACACAACAAAGCACTTTCCCATTCTTGTTATTATGATGAAAGTATAGAGCAAAAACAGAAATGAAAACTTTGTAGTAGTTTGTGCCAAAAGGATCACTATGTCAGTAGAGAAAATGCCAAATGAATAAGTATAACTAAATAACAGTCAAATCTTTTAGGTTTTCCCAACACAGAGCCTTCAAAACAAAATAAAGTAGATTATTTTTCTTTGTATTTAGCAAGGAAATTATGCACAGAAGAATTTGTTTTTTATTTTCTGTAGAGCATATTGACAGAGTCAAAGCAAGAGGGAAAGAGCACTCAGATATAGAGGTTGTTCATCATGTTCCAGCAAGGTAAACTAATAGAGAAATGTATAGGTTCATGTAGAGAAAGGAGCTTTCAAAAGAGGGATGTACAAAAATAGAGAAAAAGCCCTTCTTCCCCTTTGTCTGAGACAACCAAAACGAGGAGAGAGAAGCATGACTCGTAGGAACATTGAAATAAAGAATTTCTTCAAGGATATAACAGATTCAAAGTGTTTTCCTCATCATTGCATTATAAAACAATGCAGAAAAGAGTGAAGGCCACCTTCAGAACAAGTATGGTGAGCTAGTAGGCCATTTGTGGCAGAGGAGTAGCCATTAAAACCCTTCAAAGTAGATACAGAGAGTTTCAAACCCTAGAAGTCCTCAAGCTTGGTGGTGGCACAGTGGAGAAGAGGAAGTGAAATGGAGGAATGCAAAGAATGAAGTTTAGGTTTTGTTTTGTTCTTTTGTGCCCTAGCCTAAGGAGTTACAAGTGTTTTTGACTTTTGGTTTTAAGAAAATTATTTCAAACCAAATGAGGGTCATGGTCAAGGCATCCTGAGACATGATAACGTAGCCAGTGCATGATGGGTTCATGGAGTAGCAAGTATCATTGTGTTTTTTTACTTTTGTTTAGAAAACATAATGTTCATTAAACCTAATGCACATGAGGGCCGATGGAGAACTAGAGTGACTAAGGGATAATAGAGGTTTTATAATGCATGGAGACTTTTGAAGACTAGAGGCAGAGTAAGGCTTATTTTGTTTTGCCTTTGAAGATAATGATTTGTAATGAGGGTCTTTTGACCTTAGTTGACCAAGGGGTTTAGTTTTGCCTATTTTTATGAGTCAACGGTAGATTGGAGTTTATTTTTTGCATGAAGCATGGGAGGGGTATTTTTGCCTCTAAGGTTTATTATTTTAATATAACCCACTTCATTTTTTTGCACAAATAATAGGCAAAATATATTGTATTTTAACAAGTATTAAATGCAATAATGTTATAAATTGCTTTAATACTTGTTATGGAATAAACATAGGAGAAAATCATTCATTACATGGCATTTAATAAATCAATCACATTGATTGCATTTAATAATTGTTAAAATAGTTTATTTTTTGACTCTCAATCATGCAAAAATAGGAAGGAGAGTTGAACTAAAGTACAAGCTCATGCAGGGGAGTTAATTGGAGTTCTCTCTTTGACTGAGGGTCAAACATGATTATTTTTAGCAGTTTTTGGGTCAAGGACCTAGCCACTTGGAGTTCTGAGCTATTTTTGCTCATTTTGGAGGAGTTTTGATGCCTAAATTGTAGGCTTTTCACTTGTGCTCGCCTAACAACTTGGAGTTGCTTTTTGGGATTCATTCATGCAGATTTTGGAGTCCAGTTGAGCTAGAATTGACTTCCCTTTCATATTTTGGGCACAATTTTGTATTATATGGAAAATGCTTATGCTTTTTCCAGAGTTCTTTCTTTTTCCCTAGCTTTGAACATTACAAAGAAGGAGATCCAAACTTATAACTCATCTATTTTTTAGTTTTCAGTACCAGCAGTTCATTTTTTCCAATAGTTCATTGTTGTTTTGTAGAGATTCCTTCTATTTTCAATACAATTAGGGGTTCATCTATTTGGATTCAAGTGTCTTGTTTCATTTTAAGTGATTTGATAAAGAATTTTCTACTTTTTACTTTGAAACCTCTAAATTCTTCTATCTCATTTGATTGAATGCAAGTATACAAAGTACAAATTTCATTACAGGTCACAGATTATGCAAGTTCTTTCATATTTTTTGTGAAACACTTTTGTGGTGAAATTAATCAGTTTGAGTTGTATGAAAAGATCTTTTGAAGGGTAATTGTGAGTCATATTATAGATTTAAGTTATAATATTGGTGCAACACCCCCTTTATATAGATTTTATGTTTAGTTACCAGCTTATGCAAGTTTTCTTTTATCTTTTTTCTCCATCAATCCACAGATCTAAAGGGATTTTAAAGGGAGCCAGCTCTTTCAAAGGTTCATTCTCATAACAAACAAACCCAGAGTCTGAGAATGTTCCCATGTTGCACGGGATTGCCAAGCATGTAAAGGTTTAGCATTCAGGGCATAATCTTTTGTGACAATAGTTTTTAGCACGCCTAGTGGGACTGATCAGACTATTATAGTAAATAAGTTCCCATCCATTGTTGATATTCAATGTGTATATCAGCAAGATCAGCCTTCGGAGGCAGTTTCTCACACACCTAGTGACTCTACAGGTTCAAATCTACCGATATTAGTAGTCTAGAAGCTTAAAGATTATCAGGAATTAGGATTTAGGTGATATTCTTGATTCTTTCCTTCGCAGAATCCTTCCAACAACTGGCGACTCTACAGGTATGTGTACAAATTTTTGAATCAAGCTTGATTTTCCTTGTTTCAAAAAGAGATTTTCATGAAATCCCAACTCATTCCCATGTTATAAAATGATAAACTTTCATGGGAAATTTATTCCTATTCCTTCATTTTGTCAATGCAATTTTACAGCCTTTCCAACACCCATATCAGACTGAAAATGCTGCTAGTTTTATCCCAAGCAACCATGCACCAACAATATATTAGCAAGCTAAAAATGCTTACCTCCCACCCACCCTGCTCAGCCTTCTTGGCAGCCTAGCCATGTGTGTAATCCACCTGAGGAAGTATATTGGAATCCCTACCAATAGGTTTACCCTCCTAGTCAACTTTAGGACACTGAGTTGGGTGTCATTAAGAGCATTATCCTAGATTCTCAAAACATGATCCTAGATTTTCAAAGACAGATATTAGAAATTGAGAGAGAAAATGAGTATAACATGCAACAAGAAGAGCTTGCTTATCAAGCCTATCTCTATGACTAGGAGCAATAGTCTTATGAGACCTTTTTTTATCAGCAAGAAATGGAAGAAAAGAGAAAGTATGAAAAGAATCTCTAAATAGGTAGATTGATGTTGACGAAGAACAAATGAGTCAAATTCTGGCCCAAGTCCATTAATCCTCAGTTTTAGTGGTATCAAGAGCCTGAACCGAGTAACCAAAGTTTTGAACAACCATGGCAGCCTTCTTGGACTAAGCATCTTGATTTTAAAATGCCAAACCTTGTTAAGGATACTCCTTCCATATCAATTCAAAAACAACAAGAAGAAAGAGTAGTAGAATCTAAACCAACTAAGATTCCAAGTTGGTGTGGTAGGCAAAAGGAAGAGTTTGTGAAGATAAAAAGGGAGTCATCTGTTGTCTACAAGCCTCCATATGATATACAAGATGAGAAATCAGACCTCTTACAAGGAGGTAAGTATGAAAATGAAACTCTATTACACGTGGAAAAAGAGGTTGTTGTTGCTTGTGTTGTGTTCCTAGCTTAATATGAGCATAATGCATGTAAAGAGGATGTTGGTTCAAGCATGACATTGAATCCTTTGCATTTTGATTCATTTGAAAAGTTTTCTAATGTTGTTTATAAGATGAATGAAAGCAAAGTACAAAGGTCACAAGGTGAAAGTCTTCAGTTGCAAAGATAAGATGCCCAAGTTTCATTGGAGGAGGCACTGCATGAATAGGAAGAATTGGTTTCTTTGTTTGATCAACTACCTGGTTTTGTTTAGGAAGATGAGGAAAGCATGCTCATACCAACAACAACAGTAGTTTTGGGATAGCAAGAAGATGTAAATAATTATGATAGGGTGCTGGTTTACCAAGAGCAGAATGAGAATAGTCTTGTTTTGGAGAATGGAGAGATTGATATACATGAAGACATTTGGAGCTTGGAGATTGAATCAGTTGTTCCTAAGAACCTTCACAGATCTGATATCTTTGATGAGTTATTGGCTACCATAATGGAAGAAGATGATCCATTGACCATGGATGAGGAGTTAACATGGCAATTTATCATGCAAGGTGCAAGTAATGATATTATTTCTAATCAGTCAAGTTGTCTTCTCACTTGTCCAAACTTAGCTTTGAAATAAAACAACCATGAACAATAGGAGGAAAGGTTTGAAGAATGTAGCCATGACAACATTATATCAGCCTTCTTGGGTTCTTTGAAGGAAGAAGAGGAAGACCATGAAGTTCCAAATCAGCTGCTTCTCCCACAAGAGCAACAGTTCAACCCAAATCTTTCAAGAGGGTGTCCTATCAGGCATCTAGCTAGGATGGTAGCCAGTAATGCATCACAGGTCATTCTTGCACCCATGCATGAGGATTCTATTGAAAGGAGGTACATCCAACTATCTTATCCACCTCAGAACAATATCATGAATGGTCATCACAAGTGGGTAAGTGGATTTGTTTTCCCTATTCAAGAGGCTTTACAAAAGTTGGTTGGACATTTGTCATTTTTTACCTCTTCTTGGCTACTTAGAAGCATGTAAAATACTGCAAGTTGCAAAGAAAAGGAAGTTATTTCATGGAACCAGCTAATAGTTTCATTTAGCTAGTCTGTTTCATTTGTTAGCTATAGGTAGGTAGGCATTTCAGTTTAGTTGTACTTTCCAAGAAGTGTAGTTGCACAGTTTGCAGGTCCTATTTGGAGCTAGCATTATTTTATTTTCATTTTTGTTTTCTACTGCTATTCAATTTCTAACAGCTCAGTTTTCAAGGAATTTTCTGAGTTGCAAGGGCTAAGGAAGACTCTATTACCCAATGGACATACTAGGCAATTAGCCTTAGAGATTTAGCAAGCAAAACTGGCATAGAGGTCACCAAAAATGTTACCAAATTGTGCTTTGCAGCCAATTTGGTTAAACTATAACACTACTTTCTGTTGCTACTTTGGAGAAGTAGATAATTCAAAGGAAGGGGAAGCAAAAAATCTAAGTGTACAAGGCATCCAGTCAATACCTATTGCCTTAATGGAGGACTAGTTTGCAAATCATGTTACCAAGATCATTTAACAATTGAAACAAAGTTGGACATGATCCAGATAAAATGAGGAAGTGCCCCAGCAAGGCAAGAGGTACTAAGAGAATGACATAATAAGTTGAAAATAAGCTAGTTCTTTGCAGATCAGGTTTCAAAAGTCTCTATTGTAGATCACTCACTATAGATTGGTATAGTTTCAGAAAGGTATTTATAAATTTGCCAAAATTTTCATGATTATAAACACATATTTCATACCATAATATTTAGCTTGTGCTATGCAATTGATTTACAAAGATAAATTATACATGATTCATTGCATAAGATGAAACAACTGTTATATTAAAAAAGAAGTGTTTATGATCCCACACAAGCCGTGGGAGTAACTATATCTGATAAGATATATGAAAAAAAGTACAAAGCAAGAAGAGAAAACATATAAAAATAGGGATGGGACCTGTCATTGCCTGAGTAATGACAAATCCCCTTGTCTGAGTCTGCACCAGCATCTCCAATTGTCCAAGTAGTAGCTTTGAGACAAAACCTACAAGGAGAGAGAAAGAAATGATGTTAGAGCTCGGGGTACTATATTTGCTTCTATATACAAACAATTCAAGATGTACTTACTATCCCATATCTAATCAACAAACTAGAACAGAGAATAGAACATCAAATTAGAGAGATATAAGTGTCTCAAGATTAGATATACAAGTATCATGAAGATTTAAGAAAAGTAAAGATCATCTGATCATCATGAGAAGCTTTGGGCTTGTTTGTTTTCCTAACATGTTCATTGATTGTGCAAGTAAAGGAATAATCTCATCATTCAGATCAGCAAAGAAGTCATGTAATGTTCATCAAGCAAGGCACAAAACTAGAGGTGACTATCAGTAGAAGATATAGATTAGAAAGGAATGACAGTGGCATCAAAGGACATATCACAGTGTTGTATGAAGAGCTATGAATAAATAGATCACAAACAACAAGCTTGAGGGCAGTCTAAATGCCATGACTATGACAGTGTTTTAGGGAATCTTGTATGGTAGTTGAAGAATGAAGGCATTGAATAACAATCTATGGACCTATAAGTAAAGAGTGACATAGCTAGAGATGCATGTGGATTATGATTTGAATCACAAGTCCAATAGTTGCATGAGCTTCATAGCATAACACATTGTCTTCTTTTTACCTAAAGCAACACTCATTCTCATAGGTTTCATTGTTCCCATTATGCAAATTATCGAAGGTCACCTGGCATGTCATCAAGTGCTACAAGGTGCACCAAGAGATACATTGGTAATAGGGTCACTATGCAGTGGAAAAGTGATTACAGTACAAATACCTAGGATATTAAGTTGATTCAATGCACAATGCATAAACTCAAGTGATTAGTGCACTACATACAATGTCATTGGGAAGGTTGGTGTCGAAACCAAGTGAGAGTCTCAATCTTATATTCTGATTTATGTGTTGTTTTAAGATCAAGGATATAGCTAGCCTACTACCAAAGATAGAAAGATCATATAAATCAAAGGACAAAAGGCTTATAATGGTTGAAGACACTTTCAAAGACAATAGAGTTATTAGACCCCTGAGTCTCTCAGTCACAATAGAATTATGAATTCATAACTACCCTTGTCAAGGCATTATCATGATCAACTTATTTCAAAGTAGGCCTTGTCAAGGTAGTCCACAGTAGTAAATACAGACATATGTAAGGACAGTCACAAAAGTCCACTATTGAATTGATAGAAACAATCATGAAGGGCAACCATTGTAATGCAGAGGTACCATGGTTAAATACATAGGGACCTAAATAGTGGGCATCTGCTAATGCAACCTATAACACCAACATACTAGAATGACTAAGACACCCAACAAAGGACTGTAGATAACATTATGAGTATTAGTAGCAATGAAGAAAGATTATTAGTAGCAATCAAGAAAGATGAGATAAGTTGCATCTTTGGTGTGAGTTTTGATCAAACATATATATGCTACAATGAAAATCTTGCCAACAATAAGAGTATTAGGTCAGAGAGAAGAAGGGTATGTGAATTCTGCCTTACATAGACATACACGGATCAGAGGAGGTTGCACAGACCTAAAGTCCAATGCGTTCTATAGGAGCAGTCAAAAGAAATCACTGAATGATTATCTTACCAATTATAAAATATGCAAGATCAATCAACTCAAATGACTCTCTTAATAGTCATATCTCAGCAATAGTTTAAATAAGACTAAAAGATGTCTCTATGAAATGAGAAGTCACCATGGAAGGAGGAAGACTGGCAACAGTCTTGAAGAGAGGTATAATGAAAATAGTACAATAAATTTTGAGAGCATTCAAGAGAAAATCAATCACTACTATCATGAGAAGGTCAGTGTATCTTCATTCATTCTTCTAGACAGTGCTAAGAAGCCATGACAAGTACCCAATGTATAGTGGGATAACACAACGACTGTTATAGTCATCAACATTAAAGACTTGGCAAGGAACAATTAAGGTACCATGACAGTGCATAAAGCTATGGTGATGTTGTTAGAGGTAACAGTGAATCCATGAGGTGCTACAACCAAGAGGGAACAATCCAAATGAGGCAAAGTTACAACAATGTAGATATCAAAAGATAGGCTTATGTATACCTTCATGAGGTAATCTCACAAGGTTGCTATCATTCTCCAATACCTCAGTGAATTCTTGTTATCATGATATCATTGAAAGAATTCATGTCATAGGTCATTGGGATCTTACCACATAAATCACAATGTTTTATTACATTTAAAAGCAAGGAAGACTGATACAAAGAGGGCTAAAAATAGTAAGGATAATGAGGGTAGCATTTGGTAGAAAGTTGTCATTTGTAATACTAGATTTGCAAAATATCATATATCACTAAGCATTCACATAGGAGACTACAATTGGAGTGACCTCAAAGAAGCCCACATTTTCTCCTATGCTACTTCAAATACTCATCACAGTCAAACAAAAGTTAGGGACAACATAAGCCATGTCTACTGAAATAATGATGCATACATCTGATAGAAAGACTTCGAACAAATGGGGATATTCACCTATAGAGAGGAGAAATGTTTACACAACAATACAAGAGAAGAAACAAATCATCTGTAGTAGCCATTATAAGGAGCAATCATGCAGACTGAAAGGAGCATGGGTTTTCAAATGTGATACAAGTAACACTCTGAGAAACATGATAATATAGTTTAGCAAGTACAAATGCATAGTGCTATGAAGGGGTAGAAACATCAAGTAAAACTATGAGAGGAAAGGTTGCACAATCACTAATAATAATCAAAGGTTCCTAAGCTCTCTGTATGCATGATAAAGCCTGCCAAAGATCAAATAGCCTTGTTAGATGCTATGTGTTCCCCATGAACAACTTGAGCATGTCCTCAAAGGATGAGAGAAACAATCCAATAAACCCTAGCGAGGGTTCAAAAGAAAGCAAAGCTAGCCTCACACCATAATGAAGCATGTCTTCCATTTCATACACAACAAAGCACTTTCCCATTCTTGTTATTATGATGAAAGTATAAAGCAAAAAGAGAAATGAAAACGTTGCACTAGTTCGTGCCAAAAGGATCACTATGTCAACAGAGAAAATGCCAAATGAACAAGTATAACTAAACAGCAATCAAATCTTTCAGGTTTTCCCAACACAGAACCTTTAAAAGAAAATAAAGAAGATTTTTTTTCTTTTTATTCAGCAAGGAAATTATGCACAAAAGAATTCATTTTTCATTTCTATAGAGCATATTGATAGAGTCAAAGCAAGAGGGAAAGAGCACCTAGATATAGAGGGTCTTCATCATGTTCTAGCAAGGTAAAATAATAGAGAAATGTATAGGCTCAGGCAGAGAAAGGAGCTTCCAAAAGAGGGACGTACATAAATAGAGCAAAAGCCCATCTTCCCCTTTGTCTGAGATAGAACCAAAACAAGGAGAGAGAATCATGACTCACAGGAATAGTGAAATAAAGAATTTTATTCAAGGATATAACATATTTAAAGTGTTTCCCTCATCATTGCATGATAAAATAATGCAAAAAAGATTAAAGCTCACCTTCATAACAAGTATGGAAAACTAGTAGGTCATTTGTGCCAGAGGAGTAGCCATTGAAACCCTTCAAAGAAGCTACAGAGAGTTTCAAACCCTAGCAGTCCTCAAGCTTGGTGGCGGCACAGTGGAGAAGAGGAAGTGAAAAGGAGGAATGCAAAGAATGAAGTTTAGGTTTTGTTTTGTTCTTTTGTGCCCTAGCCCGAGGAGTTAGAAGTCTTTTTGACTTTTGGTTTTAATAAAATTATTGCAAATCAAATGACGGTCATGTGGTCAAGACATCCTAAGACATGATAACCTAGCTAGTGCATGATGGGGTCATGGAGTAAGAAGTATCATTGTGTTTTTTGACTTTTGTTTAGAAAACTAATGTTCATTAAACCTAATGCATATGAGGGCCGATGGAGAACTAGAGTGACTAAGGCATAATAGAGGTTTTATAATGCATGGATACTTTTCAAGACCAGGGGCAAAGTAAGGCTTATTTCATTTTGCCTTTGAAGATAATGATTTTCAATGAGGGTCTTTTGACCTTAGTTGACCAAGGGGTTTAGTTTTGCCTATTTTTATGAGTCAAGGGAAGATTAGAGTTTATTTTTTGCATGAAGCATGGGAGGGGTATTTCTGCCTCTAAGGTTTATTATTTTAATATAACCCACCTCATATTTTTGCACAAATAATAGGCAAAATATATTGTATTTTAACAAGTATTAAATGCAATAATGTTATAAATTGCTTTAATACTTGTTATGGAATAAACATAGGAGAATGTCATTCATTACATAGCATTTATTAAATCAATCACATTGATTGTTTTTAATAATTGTTAAAATAGTTTATTTTTTCCTCTCAATCATTAAAAAATAGGAAGAAGAGTTGAACTAAAGTACAAGCTCATGCAGGGGAGTTATTTGGAGTTCTATCTTTAACTGAGGGTCAAACATGATTTTTTTTGTAGTTTTTGGGTCAAGGACCTAGCCACTTGGAGTTTTGAGCTATTTTTGCTCATTTTGGAGGAGTTTTGATGCCTAAATTTTAGGCTTTTCACTTGTGCTCGCCCAACAACTTGGAGTTGCTTTTTGGGACTCTTTCATGCAGATTTTGGAGTCCTGTTGAGCTGTAGTTGACTTCCCTTTCACATTTTGGGGATAGTTTTGTATTATATGGAAAAAGCTTATGCTTTTTTCTAGAGTTCTTGCTTTTTCCCTAGCTTTGTACATTACAGAGAAGGAGATTTAGACTTGTAACTCATCTATTTTTTTAGTTTTCAGTAGTAGCAGTTCATTTTTTCCTGCTGTTCATTGTTGTTTTGTAGAGATTCCTTCTATTTTCAATACAATTAGGGGTTCATCTATTTGGATTCAGGTGTCTTGTTTCATTTTTAAGAGATTTGATAAAGGATTTTCTATGTTTTACTTTGAAACCTTTAAATTCTTCTATCTCATTTTGGTTGAATGCAAGTTTATGAAGTACAAATTTTGTTACAGGTCACAGATTATGTAAGTTCTTTCATGCTTTTATGTGAAACACTTTTGTGGTGAAATTTATCAGTCTGAGATGTATGAACAAATTTGTTGAAGGGTAATTGTGAGTCATATTGCAGATTTAAGTTATAATATTGGTGCATCACCCCCTTTAGATAGATTTTTTGTTTAGTTACCAGTTTATGCAAGTTTTCTTCTATCTTTTTCCTCCATCAATCCACAGATTTGAAGGGCTTTTAAAGGGAGCTGACTCTTCTGGAGGTTCATTCTCGTAACAGACAAACCCATAGTCTGAGAATGTTCCCATGTTGCATGGGATTGCTAAGCTTGTAAAGGCTTAGCATTTAGGGCACAATCCTTCGTGACAACAGTATGACCGGTGCCTTTTCCACAACTAGGCAACAAAGTCCAAACACAAAAAGATATATGCCTTCCCTCTGGCTACAACTTGATTTGTTTGGCACTACAAGGTCTATGACTAGCATAAACATGCAAAATTGTCAATTGTATGGTTCTTCTTTAATTATCCAATTGAATCCTTCCGAACTACTATGATTTGCTTAAAGGAATTTAATTCCTACTTGAGGAAACCCAACAAACAACCCACATAGAAACAATAAATGTGCTATGATAAATTAGGAATATACTTGATAATCTAATTTAAATAGTAAGGAAAAATCAAGTTGGAGACAACCAAGCAAAATTTAGCACTTAGTTCAACAAACAAATGAGACCAGATTTCAGCCACCAGATTAATATGATCTCTCCATTATTGTGCTTCAAAAAATTGGCATTTGCAATGTCCTGCTCTTCTAAAAATCAAATCCCAGCTAACCCCCAAGGTCTTTGTTTCCTTCTTATATATGAAGGAAGCAACAAGCTTCAGACCTTTCACATTTAGAAAAAAATATTAAACCTCCCACCCCTTTACATTAGGACACTTTACAACATTTTCTTTTTATTACATTATGCAACCAAAAATATTTAATTGCCTTTTTTCTTCGCATCCTGTGAATGATTATTTTGCCCACATATTTTTGCAATAATAATCAAAATGACTGTTCATATTCCCTCTTTCGAGAACTACATTCACCATATTTATTTTTAATATATTAGCTAGGTGAAATAATCACCCATTCCATTATAATTTTATCTTTTCAAAATTATCTATCCTGTACCTTTTCATTTTATTCCCCAAAATAATATGTTTTTTCCTCTCCCGTGAAAAATATTTGACCATATTTAATTGCAAAATATTACTGCATCATTTCATTATTTTACTCTACCTCTATACTGCACATATCTTATTTTTTATTTGCAGGAGTGTGGGAGTCATCCCTAAATTCACCGCTCACCTGCACATAGGTTTGATAGCACCTATAGTGATGCAGGAAGAGCTTGGCCTTCATCCTGCAAGCCCGAACATCTTTTTGATATCTCTTGTGGTGAAGTGGGGAGAGCCCGCCATCCCAAAGCCTCATGCCCTAGTTCATTGCGGGGCTGCGGGGGAGTCTCGACTGCATCCCAAAAGCTTAGCATTAATTCCATCACTAACAATGCAATTCTCTTCCTTCCACTTGAGGTAAGAGACACAAGAAAACTTCATGAAGCCCCATTTTCTACTAACAATAATCTTTTGTCTCCCAGGAAACTTGAACCTAGCCCCACGCAAAGTTTCCTATACATGATTTCCATTATTATCTTTGCAACACACAGATAAGAGAACCTGCCCAATGTCTACTCTAGCACACATCCATTGAGGCTTTCCAAAGGTACCCCCATTCCTATCTGAAGCCTATCAGCTCTAGCACATGAAAGTATCTTTTTGATACATAATACATGGAATGGATGAACCCTAACATGAAGATGAAAGGCATCCTTTCTAGTAGCCTTTGTCATGTATTTGTTGCAAGCAATTTGGGCAGCCTTGAGTACTTCACTGCTTACATTTTCTTTCTCCCAACTCACCAAGTGAACACTGACTTCATCTGCAAGCTACTACACATTTGCAGTCAACACCTTCAGTGAAATCTTCATCCAATCGATGTCGTCTTCAATAGGAAGGCATTCAGATACATGATTCCATATCTTGTACCATTGTATTTCTCTTAGCACAACATCGTAACATTCTTTAAATAGCCATCTTTCGACTATGGAATCCAACCTATCATAGATAATGTCTTTTATATATGTTTCATTTGCATTAGCAATTGCCTCAATAGATAAAATCCCTTTTTGATTTAACATTTGCACTGCTCCATGAGTCACTTCATCCTTAGTCTACTTGACAAAAATGTTGATACCAAAATTACAAATCCCTAATCCTTTGGTGGAAGCAAACCGCTAGTCTTTTCACTTCCCATGGAACGTACTAGAGTACCTTGAGAATCCCTCATTTCAAAAATAACCTCAAGTACCTCCTTCCAGTTCTGTGGAATCCTCAAACAATGGAAGAAATGAAATTTTTAGGTCCAAAACATTCGATTTCAAGCTTAGCACAATCTATATGCAACTGCAAACTTCTCGCTATTGCAGCAAAGAAATAATGTCCTTTTCCTTTACAAATATTCCAAGCAGCGTGTCAAGAACCTATCTAAAACAAATTTCCTCATGAGTCAATGACCTAAATTTTAGAATGACCCCAAACTAGCTGAACATGTTTTAGATGAGTATGAATTCCTTCTAAATTTGACTGGTATTTGCAATCTATTCTTTTGCTCTTGTATAAATATTTCAAGATCTCCTATATTTTCTCTTACCAATAGTCACTTCTCTGGAAAAAAGATGGAAATATAACATGGCATGATCTTTCTTTTTATATTCTATTGGAGGAGCTAAAGCTACATCAATGATTGCCCAAGAATCCATTCTTGGGGACAATTTAAATTTGGGGAATTCTGCACATCTCCTTTTGCTAGCTTTGGAGGCTTGAAGACAACCTTACTGCTCGTGAAAAGAAATTCTTCTCCATCTTCACTTTTCTATGAGGTCACTTGCCCATCATACAAAAAAACCTCAGTAGATGACCATTTGGGCCCAACCAATTTGATTCTCTCAAGCCCACTTGACATGACATGTGATTGGACTAATATGCAAGCTTTTGACATATCAATTCCATAAGCCATATACAAAAATATTGTACTCCTTGTAGCCTTTGATGCTCTTGGCAAGTTACCTTTCTCACAATAGGCTTCAAGAACACAATTGACCTCACAACTGTGTGATGCATGTCAGGTCCCATTGTGGGCCTGACTAAATTTTTTTTGTTTTGAAGCAAGTTTTTGTCATGAATTGACCTAAGACTGCCCTCAATATGCTTCTGAGGTGAAAAATTGAAATGGGTAGTCGTTAGAATTTGTTTTTTGTCATCTTGCATAGTGACCCAAAACAAGCCAAGTGGCCTCCAAAATCACCCTGGAAAACTAGTCAAACAATCTCCTAAAGCCATGAAAATGCACAAACATGCAGACATTTGATCCAAGAATTCACGGGAGCAAACTGTTTAGCAAAAATCATCCCGAGGTGCAAGATATCAATATTCAAAGTGGATCACTTAGCCTTTTCTGCAATTGCACCTATCAAAAAACCAACTTGAGCACACCAAGTTACCTCCTTGAAAAAATATCAAATCTCATCCCAGGAAGCTGCCACTAGAAAGACTACATAATTTATGTCCATTGAGCATGTGTGCTAAAGAATTTTTCACAAATTCACTTCCTTCACAAAATATTAAGGGTCAAAGTTGACCTCTCTGAAACATTTGGATGTCAAAATATGACAAACTGCCTTTGCTTTTGACCTTGAAAAAATATCAAACTTGATCATGAGGCCTTGAAACTGGACCAAGGAGCATATGAAGGTTAGGGGAATGTAGAATACCAATCCACTTGTCATGATGATCATCCAACTGTGAATTATCAATCTGAATAGGAGGCTACTTCGTAGGCCTAACAATATGCAAACAACAAAATAGTCCCAGAACCCTCCAACTTGATGCTTCAAAACCCTGTCAAAACTCATCACACGAAGGTGAAAATAAACATACATGTTCAACATATGACAAATGAACATACTCACTAGGTGATTTGACATGAAAGTGGACAGGTATCAAATTATGACCCTCCAAAGTGGGTCATTGGGGTAGATTTTTCAGGTGCATTTCTGAGTGTTCCCATTGATTTTTTGTCATGTGCACTTCAAATTTTGCAAAACTTTTTAGGTGCCAATAGATGGCAATGAGGATTCAAAACCCTAAGGTCAATGAGGAGTATGACTTTGCATCTTTCATTGAAAAAAAGTTGCATGATGGATTGCTTCAGATAAGGGAAAACATAACCCCTTTGAATTTCAAGCATTATTCTTTATTGTGCAATTTGATATTGTATCGAAATAGGAGAAAGTGGACCAACAGAATGGATTTGAGCATGATAGATCAAAGAAGACAGAGGCTAGATGTGCAGTGCTGGTGTTACATCTAGGACAGTAATTGCAAGAACTACAATTACATAATATTTCATGATGATTTTGCAGTGAGAATAATGGCTTCACTAGGATTTCTTTCACCTAGGCTATCCAGAGGGATTTTGGAAGTGTTGAGGCCTCTTGCTTTGAAAGAAAAACAAGGCCACATGCACAACTTTGCTGATTGGTTTTTCCTTCCTAACCATACCGTATCAGAGTCTATGGGTGTACCCAACCACCTCATGCTTTGCCTATGTTTGTGCCTAAAAGATTGACATTTCTTGAATTCATGTGGCAAATGCTTTGGATGGAAAGGGATGTAATAAAAAATAAAAGAAAGTCTCATTCTTGGCTGATTCAACTGTGTTTGGTGAATTTTCAGTGGGTTTAGATACCTTGGAAGAGTTCCAGGCCCATCTAAAAACAAAATATTCTTTGAGATAAAAAATAAAGAGTGTTTGTTATCTAGAGGAACACATAAATTTTGATCGACAAGTCATTCTCACAAGAGCTGGGATATCCCATCAAGTTGATTTTGATGAGGATGTGATAAGAAACTGCCTCACCCCAGAAGAAGTAAATGTTGGCAAGAGACACTGCTCCGGTATGGACTTGTATGTTGTCATTGATGGCAACAAGGCTCAGAGATCTCATCAGCATGACAAGGAGACACAACTCTGGAAGATCACATCAGATTTCAGGTCAGGTTGGAAGAAATGGTAAGTATGGATGTGCACAGAGTATAGGACAACACGTTGGATAGTATGCCTCTGCAGATGATGATCCGATAATGCGGTTCAAGTATAATGTTCTTGATGCAGAGGGCTATACCAACCTCTACGAAAACCCTAACATACATTCAGAATAACATACAATCGGCATTGTATGTACAAATCTCCACTTCACTTGTCCATCGGCAACACATCCTTCCGTCGGCACCACCTTTACTTCCTCTGCCGATCACTATCCTCTTGCTGATGAAGAATCGACTTTTCGCCTATCGGCTAGATCTTCGCTATCGGCAAACACCTTAAGCCTCTTGCCGATCTCCTTTGTCTCCTTGACACTACCAATACCAGACTCCACCATCGGCCAGACCTCTACTGTTGGCCCAACTTTGAACCCCTTTGCCGATATCCAACCTCACACCGATACACTTGATAACCATTACACCGATGCCTCGATGATAGCTCTCATCGACAAGACTTTCCTCATCGGTGAATCCCTAAAGTTTCCTGCTGACACTCTTGTCACTCCGACATACTCCTACTGATGCTTTCGCTGAGTACGGACCCACCATACCCCTTGTCTAATGTATGTTTGACTATCTCACAGATTTTCATAGTTTGATCCGCATAATCTCCAGCGATGGCCAGATCCATTTCCTGGGCTATTTCTCAAACTCTTTCTGACCTGCACGACCTAGCACATACCCATGCTAGGGTTCTCAACACCTCTGACCTGCGATCCTGCAAACAAACAGAAAATGCAAACTAAACTCTAAACTACTGTACATGACCATTCCTCTGATTCGCAGAATCAACTGGGGGAATGGATAAAAGAACCCATCCGGCCTCAATATAGGAAATTAATTACACAGTGAATTCAAATGCAATAGGATCTTATTAGCTTTCAAAAGATATGATTACAGTACTCTGTTTTCCAACAGCACAATGCAACAGGTTGATTTCAACTACTATATAACCTAGATGCCTTCGTCCATCAAATCCCAGGGTATTTATCTAGTTACCACTGTAGTACAGACTTGCCTCAAACGGCTAGGAACTACAGCTATTCAATAGACTCTAACTAACTCTAACCAACTGATCTAATAATAGCATATCTTGGTCAAATAGACCTTATTACATTTAATGTCCAATTAGGACCTTATTGAAAACATAAAACTAAGCATAAAACAACTAAATGCCTCATGTAGGCCACTGTAGGATAGGTGCTCCTGCAGCATACTCCCCAACAGAAAAAGAAATCATGTCCCATGAGTTAGGTTGTGGAAGAATTCCACCTTTACTCTTTGCCATCTCAGTGTTCTGACATGTTCCAGCTTTATACTCTGCTGTCTCTTGGCTGCTCCAAGTTTGTAGAACTGTAACTTGCTATCTTGCAAGGAAACCCTCATGTCTGTCAATGTAGGCTCTGTTCATACATACCCTATGTTTGCCAGTTTGTCTTACTAGCACCTCTGTCTGTATACCTGGTTAAATAACCTTAGGAATTACTTCTTGAACTTCTGCAATGTTCAAATCTATCTTCCTTTCAACTTTTATAGGACAAGCAATAGTCCCAACTACAATCACATCCTTGTCTTGCCAATCAATTTGTGGCCACTCATAAACCTGTTGTTTGGTCTGTTGCTGACCTCTGCTAGTCAAAACTGAACCTTTCTTCAAACTGTTGTCCTAAACAACTTCTTTCCCTGTAGTATCCTGAACTGCCTTTATGCCTGCTGCTGTAGGCATCTTCACAAACTCCTTCTTTCCCACTAAAATGGTTTTTGCTGCCTTCTGTGCTGTAACTTCTTCCTATAATGGTATCAACACTGTAGTTTTACCATCTTTCTTGATGGTGTAGGTATTTGCATACCCATCATACAATGCTCTCTTATCATATTGCCATGGCCTACCCAACAATAGGTGACAACATTCCATGGGCAATATGTCACACAAAACTCTATCATGATAATCCCCAATTTGAAAATCCACATATGCCTATTCATATACCAAAAGTGATTGACTATCACTCACCCAAGATTCTTTGTAAGGGTTTTGATGTAGAATCCTTTCTAAATTCAATTTATCTACCATTTCCTGAGATACTATATTATCTGTTGAGCCAGAATTAATTACAACCTTACACACTTTGCCTTTGCTTTTGCAATGTGTCCTGTATAGAGCTCTTCTTTGCATCATCTCCTTAGCTGTCAGCAAACTAGTTCTCCTTAGCATCAATGCTTCTTCCTCCTCCAGATACCCATAATTATTAGGAGTCTCCTTCACACTTTGTTGAGTGTTTGAGCTACTTGCACTTTGTTTATCAGCTTCTTGGATCAGATTTGCCCTCTTTTCTCCTCCTGAACTTGTTGCTTTTGTTGGACATTTGAAAAATGGATGCCCATATTCACCACAAGTGTAACACTTACCAGAAAATGTAGTAGAACCTCTACCACCTCCAAATCTGCCTCTGGTACCTTTCCATCCACCTCTAAAATCAGACTACTCTTGTCCTTTACCAGTGTCTTTTTGATCCTCGTTGGTTTGCCTCATTGTAGGGGCTGATCCTCTTCCCCTCATATTGCTACCTCTTCCTCTCATGGGCTTATCATGTATTCTATTCATCTTCTCCTCAATCCTGATTGCCATTTGATAGCAATCTTCCACATTCTTAGGGTTAGCCAAAACTAACTCATCTTGGATGTTTAATCTCGAACCAGCCAAGTACCTAGCAACCTTTTCTATCTCATTCTCATGATGACCAGATCTCATACTCAATTTATAAAACATCTCGGTGTATGCCTTCACATCCATTTGCTTTTGCCTTAAAAATTGTAGCTTCTTAAACATCTGAATTTCATAATCCTTGGGCAAAAACTTACCTTTGATCCTTGCTACCATCTTATCCCATGAAGTGATCTTTGACTTTCCTTATTTCCTTCTCTTGGATTGTACATAATCCCACCATACCAAAACATGACCTCCCAACTTGGTCTTTGCAATCTTTACCTTCTAATCCTCAGCAACATCTTCACATTCAAAGTGATTATCTAATGCAGCAATCCAATCAAGTAACTCATCTTCATCCAAACTTCCATTATACTTTGAAACATCAACCTTTACCTTAGGTTTCTCACTCTGCACTGCCTTTAATAGTTTTGCAAATCTCTGATCTTCAACATTCAATTATTCATCTACCTCTTCAAATTCTTCATCAGCATCATCTTCTTTCTCAGATTCACTATCTTCCACTTCTCTTTTCTTGTTCATCTCCAAGGCTACAAGCCTGGCTTGAAGTGCTTCAACAAGCTCCTTCATCTTCCTCATCTCTCTAGCATGTTTTTCCTTCATCTCTTGCAACTCCCTTGTAGTACCATTACCTTTTGGAGGCATTTTGTCAACCTCTCACTCCTCTACCTCTGTCTTCTTAGTGACAGAATCAACACACAAACAGCCTAGACCTTTTGCTGAGCTCTGATACCACTATGATCCAGAGGGCTATACCAACCTCTATAAAAACCCTAACATACATTTAGAATAACATACAATCGGCATTGTATGTACAAATCTCCCCTTCACTTGTCCATTGGCAACACATCCTTTTGTCGGCACCACCTTTACTTCCTCTGCCGATCGCTATCCTCTTACCGATGAAGAATCGACTTTTCGCCTATCGGCGGGATCTTCGCTATTAGCAAACACCTTAAGCCTCTTGCTGATCTCCTTTCTCTCCCTGACACTACCAATGCCAGACTCCACCATCGGCTAGACCTCTACCGTCGGCCCAACTTTGAACCCCTTCACCAATATCCAACCTCACACTGATACACTTGATAACCATTACACCGATGCCTTGATGATAGCTCTCATCGCCAAGACTTTCCTCATCGGTGAATCCCTAAAGTTTCCTACCGACACTCTTGTCACTCTGACATACTCCTATCGATGCTTCCACCGAGTACGCACCCACCATACCCCTTGTCCAATGTATGTTTGACTATCTCACAGATTTTCACAGTTTGATCCGTGCAATCTCCAGCGATGGCCCGATCCGTTTCCTGGGTGGTTTCTCAAATTCTTTCCGACCTGTATGACCTAGCACATACCCATGCTAGGGTTCTCAACACCTCTGACCTGCGATCCTATAAACAAACAGAAAATGCAAACTAAACTCTAAACTACTATACATGACCATTCCTCTGATTCGTAGAATCAACTGGGGGAATGGATAAAAGAACCCATCCAGCCTCAATACAGGAAATCAATTACACAGTGAATTCAAATGCAACAGGATCTTATTAGCTTTCAAAAGATGCAATTACAATACTCTATTTTCCAACAGCACAATGCAACAAGTTGATTTCAACTACTATATAACCTAGAGGCCTTCGTCCATCAAATCCCAGGGTATTTATCTAGTTACCACTGGTAGTATAGACTTGCCTCGAAGCGGCTGGGAAATCTCTCCAAGTGGTTGGGAACTACAGCTGTTCAACAAACTCTAACTAACTCTAACCAACTGATCTAAAAACAGCATATCTTGGTCAAATAGAACTTATTACATTTAATGTCCAATTAGGACCTTATTGAAAACATAAAACTAAGCATAAAATAACTAAATGCCTCATGTAGGCCACTGTAGGATAGGTGCTCCTACACCAGTTCTCAATTGTTTCGTAATGTTATGCTTCAGAGATTAAGTCTTAACTTCTTCAAGAAGTCACCTTGAAGAAATGTCTAAGTCTGGGTAAGCAAAGGTATAGCAAGAATAGTGAACAGGGTATAGTGCAGTGGTCCGCATTCCTCCACAAGTGAGCATTTTTTAATGAGGTTTTGAGTTGTAAACATGTATATGAAGTGTCTAATTCTAGAGTTGGGAGATCTGAAGTCCACTGGAAGGATAGATATAAGTTGCTAAGTATCAACATAGTGTTTGACAGAGCTTGACAGAGACAGAGTCTGCATTCTGATGGTCCACATTTCTCCACAAGATGATATCATGCCTTGCAGCTCTTAAGGGTAAGTTGGGGAATGTATGAAGAGTCCCTAATATGATTTTGGAGGTGCTTTGAGATCCGCAGTAAAAGTTGTAAGTCAGCAGATGACCCTGTTAATAATGCTCTTGAGAAACAGGCTGACTAGTATGATAAATCATTGTACGGAGAAGAGAAAATGTTTGAAGGATCTACCTAAGTGATTGAATGATTAGAGATGACCTATATGAACACATTTGGGAAATGTTTTGGGTCTACATAATATATAGTGCATTGGATTAAGCCGATAAGCCACATCTTTCTATGTACACGTTTTATTTCTTGGATGCCAACCTGATCATGGGTCAAATCATGATGTGGATATATAAAGATGATGGGTTTCAGTTGTGAGGTGTGTGAAGGTATGTATGTGATGTGAGTATGAGAATAGCAGAGCAGAGTTAGAAGATCAGCAATAATGAAGACTTGGGATTTAGAGTTCAGTTGATAGATGACTGCACCTTGGCATAGTGACAGATGCTTTTGCAGTATTCAATTTTCATGTGCAATTTACTTTTGAAAGTGAAATTTCTTCATCAAGGTAGTGAGCTTAGCAGTCTCCATTAGGGTTTAATAGCCCTCGGGGTTTAATAACCCTTATTGCAATCTTGCTAGGTTTAGGGTTGAGGTAGTGAGCCTGCTAGACCTAGTTGTACTTCATGGCAGTGAGCTAGCATGTTCTAGGCCCATGGAGTGACCAAGCCTAAACATCACTATTTGTAAAGATTGCAATATATATTTGAGAGCTAATCCTCTCCATGGTTTTTCCCATCTTGGGTTTTCCACATAAAAATCTTGGTGTCTATGTGTCATGTTTTTATGGTTGCTATTCATATGCATGTTATACCTTTGTTTAATTAAATTTGGAAAATGGCTGAAAGATAAAGTGCATCAAAAGATTTTTAGAACACTGATTCACCCCCCCTCTCAGTGTTCCTAATATTTAACAATTCGTATCAGAAAAAGGTTCCTTAGAAGAAGTCTAACTGCTGGAGGAAGATCTGGGATAGTGCAACCATGGCAGCAAGAAGATATGGGAATTATGAAAGCAATGGTGAACTAGAAGAAATTCTTATGGATCTTGAAAATTCTGAGTCATAAATTAGGGATCTAAAGAATAACTTTCAATAAGCTAATGAATGCATCGCAAAGCTAAAGGGACAAGTCAAGAAATTCAAGGACAAATACAAAGAGGTTAGTGACCAATTAATATTAGCAAATGAAACCCTAAATCTCTTGGAAGTAGAAAGAGTAAAAATAGAAGAAGATATAAATTCAATTGTGAAGAGAAAATCAGAAGACTATGTCAAACTTGAAAAAGAAATTGTGAGTCTAAAAGTAGACCTGGAGAAAGCCAAAAGCTTTAAAGAAAAGTTTAAAATAAGCTCTGCAAAAATTGAGAAGTTATTGGTTAGTCAAAAACATCCTGATGACAAGAAAGGATTGGGATTTGAAA
Organism: Cunninghamia lanceolata; assembly: GCA_027924645.1. Taxonomy (NCBI): domain Eukaryota; kingdom Viridiplantae; phylum Streptophyta; class Pinopsida; order Cupressales; family Cupressaceae; genus Cunninghamia; species Cunninghamia lanceolata. The sequence continues at coordinate 8,558,032 of BSBN01000596.1, forward strand.
AGGGAGAGATCTCAAATTCAGGACAAGACAGATCTAAAGAATGAAGAAGCAAAAACCATCCGGTCAAAAATCAAAGAAGAAGACCTCCAGTGAGACAACCAAATGCTCAGAGGTTCCCTTCTTTCAATGGTCACTGTTATAAATGCAATAAGTATGGTCATAGAGATACTCAGTGTAGAAGTAGAATGAATCAAAATATTCCATCTTTCTCTGGTAAATGTTTCAATTGTAAGAAGATTGGTCATAAAGCAAATGAATGCAAAAGTTTCCCAAACTATTCTAGGAACGGTCAATCCTTCAATGGCAAGTGTTTCACATGCAATAGATTTGAACACATGGCTAATCATTGTAGAAGAAGGATGAATTCATTCAAAGGAAGAACCCAAGTACAAGGAAATAATGTATGCTTCAATTGCAACAAACTTGGACATGTTGCAAGATTTTGTAGAAGCAAAAACATAAGAAGAAACTATCTTGAGAAAGGGGGTAAAATAAAACAGAGGAATGAGATGGGAAAAGAAAAAATCAATGCAATTGGAACTGAGGAAGAGATGGACAAGATCTAGGTTGATAAGGAAGTAATTTTAACTGAGGATAGATCTACACCATTTGATGATAACTTCTTTGAAGAATAAGTTGTGAGTACTAGCTCAGGGGGAGCAATGTTGAAAATTCAAAACGCCCAGCTAGAAAGTGGGTGCCAAAATCAAGCACAAAGATGTATGATGGAATCTGATATGACAAAGCTCTTAAAAGAAAAATTAGAAGAAAAGAAGTCAGTACAACACATTGTAGAGCAATCCTAATCAACTATATTCTATAGTAAAGAGTTTAATAGCTTTTTAGAACAAGCATTAATGATGATTAGGTTAAGTCATGTGAAGGATAAAAGAGAGCTAGTTTGAATTTGAAATCACTTTGTATCCGAAGCTATCAAGTGTTTAGAGAGATTGAAGTCGAGCTTGAGCAGCAACAACCAAGATTGAAGCAATTGAAGAAATTTGAAGAAAGGAAACCCTAACACAAGGTATTTTCATTGAAACCTCATTTTTGAATCTATTAAATTTCTGCAATGGCAACTCCACAAGTCGTTGATATCACTAAATGACCTCAGCCTAAATTTAAGAAACACCCATTCAAAGCAACAAAAGTGGATCTGATGGGTGCATTTTCGGATATTCCTCATGGAGTTCTATATTTTGAGGATGTTAGGGCATACATTCATGCTGCCCTAGAAGAACATGGGTGGACCAAACTCATAGACTTATTTCTAGATCACTTACACAATGGAGGTTACGATCTAAAAAATGAATACAAGGCATTGGAGACAAAGAAATTTATTCAATACATTGACTTTCCAACTTTTGTAGAGGATGAATGGGTCTGGTATGTATTGAGTAGGGTTCATGATGAATTCATGTGGCTCGTGAGACCCTTTAAGATCACTAAGGATGCAATCAGATTAGTAACTGGAGTTTGCTCAGCTGAATTTGTACCAATTCTGAAAGCTATAAAGAATGATAAAGTAATGGCGGCCACTGGAGCCAAGTTTGACAAAAGAGTGTTAACAATTAATGATATTGAAGACTATGCTATAAGATTTGCATCCATGGTTATTGGTTACAATGTTTAATTCTCAAACCGTGAAAATTTAGCATCTGGTATAGCAATTTATATAGCCTTTGAGATGGTTAAGGAAGATGCATAGTATGATCTTTGTGAACTACTCCAAAAACAACTGATGGAAAATTTAAGGAAGACCAAAGAACAAAAATATCCATTCAAATATGGTATGTTGATTCTTTGTTTATTCTTCTACTACATGCAAGAATAACTAGGTATGAAGAATCTACTCTGGACAAATGATAAACCTGTAGCAGTTCAAATTAGAAATCATCTAAATAGTATAGGAAGTATTGATGCTCAGAAATCTGCCCTGTGGGGATATTTCAAAAATTTCCAAAGCATGATGCAATCTAGGGAAAGAATCCCTAAGGCAATTGTTGAGAAATTCAAAGAAACCATCTGTTTCATGGTCACTAAGGATCAGTGTTTAATGGAGGCCATTGAGACCAAAATAATTTGGGTTATGCCTATGGGTATGAGGTAGATGGAGTTGTACTGGAAAACTATGTTGAATATATGCTGAGTAAAGCCAGAGATCCCAAGGAAGAAAGATTTGGGACTTATAAGGAATTGCATGCTAAAATTCATGTTGAGGTAAGAAAACCTGAAATCTCTAGGAAAATGAGGAAAGTGGCAAAAGAAATTGCCATAAAACATGGATTCACAAAAGAAGAAGTGGTAAAGGCAAGGGGAAAGGCATAGGCTATTAGGGAAGTAGAAGAAAAGAGAAAAGGTGAATCATCTGGGGCTCCAAAACAACCCAAAGATGAGTAAGAAAGGCCAGAGAAGTCAAAAAGAAAAACCAGAGCCTCCACTTCTGCTGAAGCCACATCCACTCCCTCTGGTTCCACACCATCTGTAAATGTGGAAACTCCTGCCACTAGCTCCAAAAGAAAGAAGACTAAGGCCAAGAGAATGCATGCAAGTATAGATGTTGATGAAGAAGCAACAAAATCAGATGAGGAAGTAAAGAAGATGAAGACCGAGGCCTCAAAAGCCTCAAGAACTAGCAAAAAGGAGTCCTCTAGTAAGAATAGATCTAGGAAAGGGTTAAAGCAAGATGAGCCTCAGACAGAGGAAGCTATTGTAAGCCTTGAAGATGTTCTCAAAGCCATAATAGTTGATAGCAATCTGAACCCCATAGCTCAGTTGTATGATCAATACAATGATCCAGATAAGAGGATCATTAAGACTGGTGTTGTAGAATATCTAAACATCTACAATAAGGCCCTAATTGAAATTATTACTGATCTACCACATAGCTTGGGTAACATAATGAGTACAAGAAAAAAAGCAGCTATGGTAAAATATGTTGAGCTGAGAGAGAACTCATTGATACGATTATGTTCGGGAATCACTCCTGAGGAAAAGATCAAAATCTCAAAAGAAATCAAAGATGCTTTCAGGACTAAGAAAAGAATGAACTTGTTGATGTTGGGAGAAATTGACAAAGTGGTTAAGGAGACAAAGGAAATCACCCTAACAGCATTAAAGAAAAACAATATTCCCACTATCTATGACAATAAAGAAGAAAATGATGAAGATATATCTCCACCAGAGATAATCCAAAATCAAGGACCAGAACAGAGTGATCAAGTCCCCAACACTGATATAGTGGATATAATAGATCAAGGCAAAATTGAAACTGATTTGCCTCTTGAGCAATAGGCTGAGGGTGAAGACAATAGGGATCAGATAAGGAGCCTTACACCAGAACAAAACACAGATCAACTAGAAAATATGGACATGGATCCTTTGGAATGAAATCAAGAGGAAGTATCTAAGAGAGCAAGAGACACTATAGATGTCTTAGTTGGTTCCAGGAGTCAACAAGTTGTAGATGAGTCTAAAATCCTTCAAGGACCAATCAACTTGGCCTCATTGTCACCTGTACAAAAATTTAAGTTAGTATCTTTTGTTCAGACCAAGGCATAGGAAGAGATGATGAAATCACATGACCAAGATAGTAAATTGATAAATGATGCATCCATCATTCTGGAAACGTTAATGCCAAAATTTCAAAAGGATACCTCGTTATTGATGAGACTAGAAATGTATCATCTAAATTCATCTCTAATTTCTCTTAAAATTAGCATTAAAAGTGGATTTAAATGTAGTTTTACAAACTGTTAGCTTATTTAAAAAAGAATATAGATATATATTGGTTTGTTTCTTATAAGTCTATTGCAATTTAATTGATAACATTTTCTAATGTTTATTGGAAAAAATAGAATGCAATATGTTTTAAAAATGATGCAGAATTAGTCTTGAAGTATTCCAACCTCTTTTAGCCAACCTTGAAGCATTCTAAAATCACTTCCAGAGCCAACTTTGAAGTATTTCAGCTTGATTTCAGCCAAAGGGCTTCATCTCTAAAGAGCATAAATTTTGGTGCATCTTCCAGTGATGCTCCAGAACTTGTTTGTTTGAATAGATCCATGTCCTCGTCTTGTCCCAGCATTCTGAAAAATTATTTTAAGAAAATAATAAAAGTAGCAGAATTAAAACCTTTTTCCCTTAAAAGGATGTAGATGTGTTGTCACTTTGTAATGAGGGAATAAAAGATGTTGTTCCTTTAGCATAGGATTAGTAGAGTGAATAAAGGAATTTGTTTCCTATATAGAGAGAATAAAGGAATGTGTTTCCTTTAGCATAGGAGTAGGAGAGATATGTGTAGAGAATAAAGGGAGTTGTTCCTTTATCATAGGAATGGGAAAGAAAAGTGTATTTATGCTTTCCACTAGTTTAGGGAATTGGGTGAAGATCTTCAATGTATAAATAAACCTCTCAACTCTAAAGAAAGGAGTTGTTATTTTGGAAAATTTTTGGAATAAGAAGGCTACAACAGTTTTAGAAGTAAATTTCTAATATTTTGTTGAAGAAATAAGATATATGGAGCATTGAGCACAAAGTTGGGTGAATGATCTTGGTCCAATTCCAAGGGAGGAGCAAGAAAATTGCTCATCCTAAGGAAAAGGACAACATTTGGTACTTATTTTATTGTTTGTATTATTTTAGTTTCATGCATTTCTATTTATTTTAAATGTATTAAATTAGATGTTAATGCAAGAGCTATTTTATTTTTGTATTTTTAATTCATGGAAACATGTTTTAAATTTATAGTTTTAATTTATGCAAGTGTGTTTAAATTTTGCATGTGTGATTTCATTAGATTAATTTAATTTTTCTTTTCTATTTTTGTTAGAAAGAGTTGTTTGCCAAAAAAAATCTTTAAGTTCCTAATGCATACAGCCTTTGGACACCACCCCAGATTGATAAATTAAATGAAGAGGATTGTAACAATCCTTGTCAATTAGTCTTTGTTGATCATTTCAAGGAGCTATTAGACTATGTAAGTACACATTTTGAGTCTTTTGAAAGGTCTACAGAAGCAAAAGTTAGAAAAGAGTTTGATGAAAAGAGATTGATTGAGTTAAAGGTTATGTTAGCAAAAGATAAAACTACATTAGAAAATGTGATAAAATGAATACAAAGTGCCATTGAAGAAGCCTATAAAGTTTATAAGTTCTTCCTATCTTGGCCAAAAGTTACAAAGGAATTAGACGATAAAACCAAAGTTTTGGAACTCAAACTGCTCAATATCTCTGAGACATAATTTAGCAGTTGAGTCAATAAATGCTAAAGAAGCTCAAGTTGCAAGCATTCACAGTGAGTTAAGAAATGTAATGAAGAAAAGGGGAGAAGTTAGAGATAGGTTGTGCCAGCTAAGGGGACTGATAAGTCCAAAAATTAATTCCATGACCAATCTGGCAAATGAAGCCATGAAATCACTTGCACTAGTTGATACACCATTAGATGTGTAGAGGGCAGAGAAGCTAGTTTTTTTTATGAATGGCCATGTCCATATCCTAGAAAGTGCAAGGAATAGATGGAATGGAGAAATAGCTCTGATAAAGACTATCTATAGTGACATTTTTCCTTCAGTCACAAATTAAGATGAAGATTGTACTTGTAAATATGCAGCAGAGTATATAATTTTTTTTATATTTTGATAAATTTTTGGTTTCGTATCACACCCTTTGCCATTGATATCAAAGGGGGAGAACAAGATCAGTGAAAATGGATAAACATCTCAGTGGGACTAGGAGAATGAAGTGTATATAGTAAGGGGGAGCAGTCAAGCATTTTTCACTAAGTGTTGTCATCAATGCCGAAGGGGGAGATTGTTGGCAAGAGACACTGCTCCGATATGGACTTGTATCTTGTCATTGATGGAAACAAGGCTCAGAGATCTCATTAGCATGACAGTGAGACACAACTCAAGAAGATCACATCAGATTTCAAGTTAGGTTGGAAGAAATGGCTAAGTATGGATGTGCACAGAGTATAGGACAGCAAGTTGGATAGTATGCCTCCGCAGATGATGATCCGGTAATGCGGTTCAGGTATAGTTTTCTCAATTGTTTGGTAATGTTATGCTTAAGAGATTAAGTCATGACTTCTTCCAGAAGTCACCTTGAAGAAATGTCTAAGTCTAGGTAAGCAAAGGTATAGCAGGAATAGTGAACAGGGTATAGTGCAGTGGTCTGCATTCCTCTGCAAGTGAGCATTTTTTTATGAGTTTTTGAGGAGTTGTAAAAATGTATATGAAGTTTCTAATTCTAGAGTTGGGAGATCATAAGTCTACCAGAAGGATAGCTACAAGTTACTAAGTATCGGCATAGTGTTTGACAAAGCTTGATAGAGACAGAGTCTGCATTCTGATGGTCCACATTTCTCCACAAGATGATATCATGCCTTGCAGCTCTGAGGGTAAGTTTGGGAATATATGAAGAGTCCTTGATATGATTTTGGAGGTGCTTTGAGATTTGCAGTAAAAGTTGTAAGTCAGCATATGAACCTGTTAAGCATGCTCTTAATGAACAGGATGACTAGTATGATAAATCATTGTGTAGAGAAGAGATAATGTTTGAAGGATCTACCTAAGTGATTGAATTATTAGAGCTGACCTATATGAACATGTTTGGGAAAAGTTTTGGGTCCGCATAATATATAGTGCATTGGATTAAGCTGACAAGCCACATCTTTCTATGTAAATGTTTCATTTCTTGGATGCCGACCTGATTGTGGATCAAATCATGATGCAGATATATAAAGGTGATGAGTTTCAATTGTGAGGTGTGTAAAGGTATGTATGTGATGCAAGTATGTGAATAGTAGAGTAGAGTTAAAAGATTAGTAGCAATGAAGACTTGGGATTTAGAGTTCAGTTGATAGATGACTGCACCCTAGCATAGTGACAGATGCTTTTGCAGTATTTAGTTTTCATGTACAATTTGCTTTTGAAAGTGAGCTTTCTTCATCAAGGAAGTGAGCCTCCATTAGGGTTTAACAGCCCCTATTGTAATCTTGCTAGGTTTAGGTTTGAGGCAGTGAGCCTGCTAGACCTAGTTGTACTTCATGGTAGTGAGCCCGCATGTTCTAGTCCCATGGAGTGACCAATCCTTAACATCACTAATTGTAAATATTACAATATATATTTAAGAGCTAATCCTCTTCGTGGTTTTTCCCATCTTGGGTTTTCCATGTAAAAATCTTGGTGTCTATGTGTCATGTTTTTATGGTTGCTATTCATATGTATGTTATATCTTTGTTTAATTAATTTTGGAAAATGGTTGAAAGATAAAGTGCATCAAAAGATTTTTAGAACACTGATTCACCCCCCCTCTTAGTGTTCATGAAATTGAACAATATATGATAGGAAAAGGAAATGGGAAATTTTGAAAAGGATTGAGGATGATAAGAAGAAGAAAAACCCTAATTTTTTGGGATTCTTTATTGAAGAAAATGACCCATTGAAATGAATAAATTTGATAATTGACAATTTTGAAAGGATATATGGCAAGGCAGAGAGCCAACCTGCAAAGGCTACTAAGATTCCAGTGAAGAGGTTGACCAGAGTTGTAATTGAAGAACCTGCCCCTAATACCATGTCTATATAGGACCCCTCTCTTCCTGATCAGCCACTATTGAAGAAACAAAAGTTTGATGATGTGACACCATTAATGCCATATGAGATAATAGAAGTACTGGGTTGTTGCAAGTATGAGTAGTAAGTGTTTTCATTGATGTCAACACCTAAGATCAGCATGTAAGGAAGTTGTTTGGATGAGCTTGAGTAAGTGTTTGAAAAGTTGGTGTAGTTGCAGAACTGTTTTGTCTCCCAGAATAGTGCAGTGTTTTGCTCCACATATTCTGTAGATTGAATATCTTTGTCTATGGTTTGGAAGATATGCTAAGGGATGTCTGTAGTTGCTAGATTTCAAGTTTGAGCCTCTGGTGTGAAGATTTGAGTGTTCTGTTCACCAAAGTAAAAACTATTTTTCTAAGTATTCAATGGTGACAGGGAGAATGTATTTTTCTCTGCATCTCTCTGCATTTAAGTTTTATGGTTTACTTTTCTAGAGTTAATTTTGGGATGATGTTATCTGTCTTTAGTTGAAGTGGTTCATGGTTTGGTGCTCCATAAGTGATCTTTTCTTTGTGATAGTGGTTGACAATATTGTTTAAGTGGTTCAATTTAAAGAATCTTCTAGAAAGAATGTTTAGAGGTTGTGCAGAAGTTCTTGGTGATTGTAACGTGCTTGTGGATGTATCTAGATCATGTTCCTACCTTTTGATTGGTCTACAAATTGTAATTTGGATCAATTTTGAAGCATGTTCCTAAAGGTCTTAGTGTTAACACCAGTTTTGGTTGACTTGGTTGTTTTCACTACTTGCAGTTATGCTTTAAAGTTTGTGGAAGCATGTTGTTATGTGGGAGACGACATTTGAGTCCCAACTAAGGTGTGGTGTGGTTTGCATTCATTTCTCTCCACCATGGGAATGTTTAGGTCTAGAACTAATTTGAATACTGGTAAAGGTTGTTGTGTGTGCTGACCTTGAAGATTGTTTCCAAGGTTGTGAATGTATAAATATGAGTTGGACAATTGAGAAATGGTGTGAAGTTGTTGAGATAGTCAAAATGGTTGCATGAGAAGCATCATTTGTTGTAGGTGTGATCCGCATGATTTTGTGTTTTATAGTGAGTAGTAAAGAATCTATTTTTGGTGCAGAGAAGTTGCAGTAGATTTGAATAAGTTTGTGGTGGATCCCTAGTTGCTATGAGATTCATTCTCATTGTAACTATATTCTTCTATCTTCTTCCACTTCTGGTAGTGAGCCTTCTTGGCAATGAGCCTTTTGCAGTGAGCATTTTGGACAGTGAGCCCTGAGGTAGTGAGCCTCTGACAATGAGCCTTGTTGTAACTTTGATATATCATTTATATTGTGAGTTAACCCTCACCATGGTTTTTCCCTTATTGGGTTTTCCACGTAAAAATATGGTGTCTCTTGTGTTGAATGTGTGGATGTGCCTAAGTTATTGTTTGCATGCTTTCATGGTTAAATCATAATAATAGTGATTAGGTAGTTGATGTTTTGATGTTTATAAGAAGTTAAGTTTTGGTTCCAACTGATTCACCCTCCCTCTTAGTTGTCTTGTGCATTACAACAATTGGTATCAGAGAAAGGGTTCCTTGGAAGAAAGCCTAACAACTTAAGGTAGATCTAGAATGGCACACAAGAAGGATACTCCACAAGTTGATGGAATTGATTATGCTCTCTGGAAGGTACGGATGAAAAGTCATCTCATTTCTCCCAGTTATAGTGCTTGGAAAATGGTAGAAACAAAGTATACTAGTCCTTAAGCTAGTCCCCCATCTGAAGATAAAGTCAAACAATATGAGTTAAATGGAAAGGCTAGAGATGCTCTGTTGAATGCTTTATCTAACACTGAGTTGGCAAAAGTTTTGGATCTAGAAACTACTCATGAGATCTGGGACAAGTTGAAAATTTTATATGAAGGATATGAATCTATGAAGAGTGCCGAGTTTCAGAACCTGAAGGTGAAGTATGAAGCTCTAAATATGAGTGTTGATGAGAACATAACAATCTACATGTAAAAAGTTGATGAAGTTGTCAATAAAATCAAAGGTCTTGGAGGAACTATTGAGGAGAAAGAGGTTGTGTTGAAGATTCTTAGGTCATTGCCTAAATCCTACAGCCATAAGGTGTCTGCAACTGAAGAACTTATGGATTTGAACAAGCTTACAAAGGATCAGTTGCTTGGAAAGTTTACTACTTTTGAGATGAGAGAGTTTGGTGATGCTCTACCGAAGACTAAGACTACTTTCAAAGCTAGCACATCAGAAAAGACTTCCAGATCTAAGAAGTATGTTGTGGAACTAGATGATGACCTTGATGAGATTGAAGCCAACTCTGTGGATAGAATACAAAGAGGTACTAGTAATTTCAAAGGCAAATTACCATTCAAATGCTTTACTTGTGGTAAGATTGGTCACTATGCTTCTAGGTGTCCGGAGAGAATTGAGAAGGTAAAGAAGAAATTAGAAAGTAGACCTAGGATCGTAAGGAAATGCTATGATGTTAGAGATGATGATGATGAAGGTGTAACTGATGATGAGTATGATGATACTACTACAAATGAGTGCTTGTTTACTGCTATTAAGGAAGAACCTATGTCTGCTAATCCTGCTAGCTATGTGAAGGAAGAAAAACCAGTAGAATTGAGTGCTTTGTCTATCTTTGAGGTTGGGAAAGATAAGGATGAATGGATTATTGACAGTGGATGTTCACATCATATGACTGGTAATAAAAGTAAGATTGTGAGTTTGGAAAAGTATGATGGAGGACTGGTTAGGTTTGGAGATGATGTAGCTGGTAAGATTTGTGGAAGAGGACCTATTTCTTTTGATGGAAAGCACAATACAAATGATGTTCTATATGTGAAGGGTTTAAAGCATAATCTTTTCGGCGTTGGTCAAATGTGTGATAAAGGGTATGATCTAAGATTTAAGGATAATGGATGGAAGATCATGGAAAGCTCTGGAACAGTGATTGCTACTGGTAAGAAGACTAGAGGTAATGTTTATAAATTGAGAGGAACTAATGATTGTTGTTTGTTGGCTTAGACATATGAGAGTTGGTTGTGGCATAGAAGGATGTGTCATGCCAATTTTGACAACTTGGTGGAGATAAGTTCAGTACTGTGAGGCCTACGTTTACCTCACCTGTATTTCTTTTCTTATGGTACTCTTTCGATGGATTTATTATGATCTTATGTATTTTGGGGACTATCGATCCCACACTTGGACCTTATTACCTTATCTTATACTGGATTAGATAGATGGTTATTGCTTTATGGATGGTTACATGACATGTTAGATTTCCTTTTTGATGATATGTTGTTATATGCTAGGATGTCATTTGATGCTATTGATATGTGCATTGATGTCGAGACTAGTGTTATCTCTTACCTTATGTGATTCTGATTTCTACTTATGAGTAATGGATAATTTGAGAGACATTATATTATCATGGATTATCTTGATGTTATATATTGTGATCATGTGTGTGTAATGTATGTTTTTCAATTGCTTCGGCTATTATACCATGTACTATTGATGGGTGCTTGGAAGTGTGCAGGTTCTTTTCCATACCCATGGAAATTCGGAGGTCAGACAACAACCATATGTTATCCCCTGATCAGCTGACCTGGTCCTAAGTAGGACTAAGGTCACATGTGTTTGAGAATGTTGATATTTGTTGTAATTGAATTATGACTTTTTTTGGAATAGTTCATAGCTTTTTAATTTATCTATTGAGGTGTTGTACAAATGTATTGTTGAGTTTGCATTAATTTTAAGTGCTAAATGTTTGAAGCCACTTTTATGTGATTTTATGTGTTTCTAAGGGTTCCTAATGGTCAAATATTGACCCTAGGTCATACTCCAAGGGTCTAGGACCATTTCAAGATTATTTAAACTTGATTCGAACCTTGTATGGTCACCCAAACTTGACCCTAAGGTTAAGTGACGAGTTTCAAAAGTGTGAGGGCGGTTGGAAGGTCACCATCCCACTTAACCCCAACCTCACCCACTTGGGTAAGGTTACCCTTGCTTCTCATGCTTTAGAAGCTTCTCCCATGTGTGAACCTCTTCCCCATTCTCTCACACATGTGAGAGCACTTGTGGGGAAGATTACAACTGAGATGAATGAGGAGGTGACAAGTGTCAGCTCCCCATTCAAAAGAAGCTTCCCTTTGTGTGCTCACATTCCCCTATGCTCTCACACATGTGTGAGAGCACTTGTGGGAGAATTTGTAGCTTTGTGGAATGGGGAGGTGACAAGTGTCACCTCCACATTCATGTGGGGTTGTGAGGAGGGTTATGTGGATGGAGGAGAAGGTGACAAGTGTCACCTTCTCATCCATTAGAGTTTGAGAGCCTTGTCTTTATATCTCCTTTATTTTGATGAGAGGAAGGTTCTACTTTTCTTTTATTTTGGGAATTTTTGGACTTGTGTTGGGAGAGTGAAGGACTTGGAGATTTTGGGAGAACTTATGGAAGCTCTTCACCAAAACTCACTCCAGTCTTGAAGCTTTTGAGGTATTTCTCAAGTTTCAAAGCCATTTTTTAATGTTTACTATTGCAATGTGTTTATGCATGTTTGGTGTTATGTTATTTTAATGTTATGTGTTTTGGATTTTATGGGTTGTTTAGGTGAGCTCTCCTTGTGAGAGAACTCACCTTAGTGTTGAGTGAGAGAGGATGAGAACCTCCTCAATTTCTCCTCTTGTTTATGGTATTTGATTTGTGGCCAAGGGCCTTATTTTTGGAGTTTTGAGAAGTTTGGGTTATGGCATGAGTGCCTTGATGTTGGTGATTTGTGATGTATGGCAAGAGGCCAAGTGATTCAAGAGGATATTGAGTTTAAGAGTGTGGGTCTCTCTGAGTAGAGTGAGTCCACTCTCTCACCCTTTCAAATCCATCTCTAAGGTGGATTAGTTTTGTGATAAGCCTTGGGTTGGGTGTTGTTGTGCATGAAATGAGTGTTGCTTTTGTTGTGGATTGAAACTTGGTTGTTTGGAAGGCCTCCAAGCTTGGGGGTGGCCTATTTTAGGCCTAGGTTGGGAAGTGATCTTCCCATGAGTATGGATACCTTTCGTTGTTTATCTTGTTGTAGGTTCACTTGAAGTCTTGGAGGAGTTGGCTTGTGGAGGAAACATGAGTTTAGTGTTTTAAAGCTTTGTTGTAAAAGGGAGTACATAGAGATGCCTCACCTTCATTATGGGCTTGTAATAGTTCTGTTCATTTTAAGAGTTAGACTCTTAAGGGATGTAGATACCTTGTCTTCTTTGTAAATATTGTTGTTATCATGAATAAATAAGTTATCAAGTTTACTATATTCCATTTTTACAAAAAAATCTCTCTCTCTCTCTCTCTCTCTATATATATATATATATATATATATATATATATATATATATATATATATATATATATATATATATTAATCTTGTTTTACTTTAAAAAAAAAGGGAAGAATATTCATGCATTCTTTAATTAAATAATTCTATGACTTCTTTGAATTCATAGTTATACTTAGCGTTTTATTTGAACTATTCATTTTGCAACTAGGAGTATAAGAATATAAAATTTAGTGTTGCTGCTACACTTATGCTCACTACTTTATTTGTGTGACAGTGGCATATGTATATGTTGCATTACTAGAGAATAATATATATATATAAACACCCTTTGTTATTTTTTTTCTTTAAATCGAATCACATTTAAATGCCTTTTTGTCTATTAAGAAATTGCATGTTTTTAATGTGGTTTTAAATTTAGTTTAGGGTTCAAAGAACTCACCATAGCCCCAGCGAAGGTCGTGGCCTTCTTTTCTTTTGTCTCGGCCCTTACCTTTTTTCTGCCACCACAGGTGGATGAAGGAAAACCAGTCGATGGTCCTACATAAGGGGTTACTACCCCTACGCAGGGGAGTAGACATTGTACTTGGGATGGGGAGGAGCCCCCCATTGATGTTTCCTCAGTGACATTTAGCGCCACACAGAGTTCTCTATTTTATTTTTTTTACCCTAAGTTGTGGGCAGCGACAATAGGGTCGTTGGCCATTAGAGCTAGGGCTCGGCCCTTCCACGAGCCACTGTGACTTTTTTTTTTCAGTTCGTCCCTGTTATATTATCTAGTATGTGGCGTCGGCCCTGCTACGCCTTACTAAATCTGATTTTTTGTGGTATTATTGTTAACAGAGTATACAAATAAATATATAACATATGCCATTTATACTTCTCTGCAATGTTTAAAATGTTGATTTATTTTTGTATTATTTAATTTGGTATTACTACTAAAAGATATAATAGATATATTATTTATATGAGTTGTATTTTAAAAAAAACTATAATACCCATATTACTATATCATGGAAATTATCTCTATGTCTAAAATAATGTCTGGTTTTAAAAAAAAGAGGGGGAGAAAATTTATCCAGAGAGTTTAAACTAAAATTGAGGAACTTAGAAAAGAATAAACAAGCTTGAAAACCTTAGAAGTTAGATCTTTTTTTTTTACAAGAAATAGTGGAACATGGATTCCTATGCATGTAAAAAAAGAAATATTTAGAAACCAAATGAATGTTAGAAGATTTTAGTGCAACTTGTAGATGGAAAACCAATAAGAAAATAATGGGGTTAGAAAACAAATAAACTTGGAGAGCACTTCTTGGGAAAGGTACCTTCCACTTGGGGAGGTACCTTCCCTCTTGTCATCTCTTGAGGAACCTGCACCAATAAACTATTCCTTTCTTGGGATGATACCTCCCACTTGGGGAGGTACCATCCATCTGTCATGCCCACATTTTCCATGTGGTCACAACACACATTGCACGTGCCATAGCCACATCTGTCATGTGGTTATGACACGAGATATGAAAAACTTTTCTCACACTGTCCTAAAAACCCCCTTCGCATGCGTACGCATGCTCGACGGTGTTCTCTCATGGCGAATCACTACAATTTTCGGCAGGATATAAGTACAATTGCGTGCAACCAGACGCATACAGATCAACAAGATGGTCTTTACGACGCCGCTAACGTCATTGCAAGAGTGAGATTACCAAAGTTCCTAAATCTAAACCTTGGCAATTTCCGGCAGCATAACGCCTTACGGTGTTAGTGGGAATTATGCTGCACTCATTTACGCACGTGGTTCGCTGATAGACTAACAACTTCCCACGACGCCTTGTTCCGACTAAACTGGCTAGTGATCTCCCTATTTAGTCATTTTTCAGCCAGGCACGGTTGTCTGTCTCCTCTCTTGTTTCCTGAAACATACTCCTCCCACGACTTAGCATTCTCAACAAGGCGGTTTGTTTGCTCTCTCTTCCCTTTTCACTGGTTCTTAATTTTAATTGTATTTTTATCGCCCTCACCTTAACTATTTCTCTGTTAATTTAGTGTGTTTATATTTCGGTCTCTCTCTCTTTCGTTTTCTATGCTTTCTTTATGTGTATCCGGTCCTTTCTTCATGATTTACGTCAATCAGGGTTATCACTGCAGCTATTGTTGATATTAAACATAACTTCAGGATGGTCTAGGTCACAAAGATTGGTTTACTACTTCGCTGGACTCGGTCTCCTAGTCTTCTCCGATCACAGTATCTCCTCTTCGTTTGTACTTATTAAACTTGTTCCTAAGCAGATTTAGCAGAAGGGTCCGTCAACTTAATTCTCTTATCCCATGTGGGAAATGTCGCACATTTTCTCCTCTGTGTTTTCCAACGTTAGTTTTTCTTCTTCGGACTCTCTTACAGGTTTACTTATGAGGACGTTAACTACAGTTGAGATTAAAATGGCCACATGGAATGTCTGTGATGGCTCCTTAAGTTTATTTCCAGTGATCTTTTAAGCAAGGTGACGTGTAATTTTCCTCTTCATTTTCCTTCATTTTCCCTGGTTATTAACATTATGTTGGTAGAGAAACTTCCGAGAAACTCTTCCCGGGTAACACAGTATATTCCTTTATGTTCTCATTATATTATAATTTTATTTTCTCTTATCTATAATTACTGTTGTTATTATTACTAATCAGTATTATTAATACTCTTATTGTGACTCGTATAACATTGCAAATAGATGTAGGAGGCTCTCCACTTTATAAAACCCTGATCATGGGAATATAACTTCTTTGGTTGTTGTGTTCAACACTTAATAAAAACTAACTGTGAAAATATAATTTGTTATTTTATTTTTGTATATCCATGTGTCACATTTTATTAAGATTTTAAACAAGGGCCCAATAAAATGGCTCATAAAACTATTTCCATAAATATATATATATATATATATATATATATATATATATATATATATATATATATTTTAATGTCCATGTAATTGACGAAATTGTTCTTTTAGTTATTTAATAAACTCCACGTAATCCTTTTTATATATAAATATATATATATATATAGTAATTATTTCATATTATATTGCTATATACATAGGCATATATAGTATCTATATATGCCTATATATATGGCAACTTAATGTGTTCTATTTCAAATAAAATCCAACTTATGTGTTAGGGCCCAAAGCCCTAACCCTTTTTTTTTTGTTTTATTTTCCAGTCAGCAGAGGAGATGGGCGGCGGTGGCCGCAGCCAGCGGAGGACCGAAGCAGAGGAGGCGGGGATGTGGGTTAAAGCTACAGGCCGCGGCAATATTGGCCGCGCTGAGCGGCGAGTGGGAAGCGGGGGTCTCGGTGGAGGGGGCCTGCGCCGATCGCAGATGGGGACGGGAGTGTGGCTTAAGCCATGATGGGGCCGCGGTTCATAGGAGGCGGGGATGTGGGGAGGGGCGGAGCCCCACCCACATCCCACGAAGTGGGGTGTGGGTGGGGCTCCGCCCCTCCCCACACCTCTTGGTTAACAAAGGAATTTCGCGGTGGGGTTTCAACCCCACCGCCCAAATTGTAACCTTCTCTGTGTGTAAAACACAGCAGCCTCTAATCACATTCTTTAGTATTTTTGAAATTTCATTAACAAATTTCCACGATAATACTCAGTTGAATGCAATTTAACTTAAATATATATATATATATTTCTTTATTTATGTCATTTTTACACTAATACTCAGTTGAATACAATTTAAATTATATATATATATATATATATATATATATATATATATATTCCATTTTCACAATAATACTAAAACAATCACAAAGAACAATGCTTTCATTTATTTTGTTTCATTTTAAATGAACACATAAAAACATCAACAATTAAAGAAATAAATAAAAGAGCAAGTATATATATATATCTATACATTTCTCAGTTTTCTCTAATTTCTTTCTATCAGGAAACTAAAAAGACAGATAACAAACTTCCTCAATTAAGGAAATGCATATATTAAAATGTATCAATAAATTCTTAACGTTTATATATATATATATATATTTATCCCAATTTCACTTATTCGGTAGAAATGGTAAATATATATCCACTTCCATTTTCATAAACATGTAATATTCTTAAATTTACAAACAGAAATATATATACATGCTAGATTTCCTCTAATCCTTCCAACTTAACAGAATCCACTAATTATGAAGAATAAACTTAAACAATTAATTCCTTTAGAACAATAAACCATAACTAACATTTCAACTAGTTAAGCAATTCCAAACTTTCAAATGTAAACAACTCAGATTAGATTGCAGTAATGAACTTTTCCTTTCAGTAATACTTGAAACACAAATAAATTGCTATTGAACAAGGTTTACAAACATTAAATCATGGATACAACAACTAACTTCCCAGTTATGAACTTTCTTCTCCCAAACAGTATACAACTGGTAGCTTATGACAACCAAGTAAAAGTCCATTAATAACAAGATCAGGGAGGTGATTTTCTTCACTCCCAGAATAACAATAAATTACAACAATAACAAGAGAGGTGTTCTCTCTTCAACTCTATGAAATGAACCAGGCCTAATTCTCATGACAAAGAAGGTTAACTGCTTCTTCATAAATATTCAACTAGAAGCTCCAAGAGAAAACCTGCGTATCAAAGACAAACAAAGAAGAAAACACCACTCATCTAGCTCTCCTCCCTTCCGTAGACCCGCAAGTGGGTCACCCCCGAGCTAGGGAGACCATACTCACACCTGGGTACTCAAACACTCCACTTCACAACAGTAACAACAACAATCCCAAAGCATACAAACACCCGTGGGTAATTTACACAACACGGAAACTCAACCACAGTGAGTTTCATAAGGGGCAGGAGAGTGGACACACTCGACTCCAGAGTGTCACCCTGACAGATAAGTTAACCAATATAAATTTCTCTTGGTCTCAAACCAAGTGTGATCACAATTTTTAAGAAATCTGTATATGACTCTCAAGTCAAAAATACAGTCACAGATACATGCCCTCAAGGCTTTCAACATCCCAAAAGATGGAAACAGGTATGCACCCGAGGAGGATCTCTCCTCTCCTACCCCAAACTTGATGAGCATTTCTCCCAAGTGGGAGAAGCTCTGTCAAAACAACCCGACAATAACCCCACAGAAAACAACTCGAACACAAAGTCACACACTTTACATACACATTTCAGTTATACGAAAACAAAGGTAAAATTGAGACTAACCTTGCAAAGCCCTCCTGGAATGAAGCTGTTGCAGAGTCCACAGAGTTCACTTCCAACCTTAGCCACCAACTCCCTCCCCCTTCTCTATCTTGCAAACTAACTTCTCTATTTTTGGTAAGGCAAAAATGAAAGTTTTCCCAAAATTCAACTAACTCCCTCTCCTCCCAAAATTTGAAAATAAATAACCCAAATTCTCTTTTTTTTTAGTTTTGAGAAATGGGGAAGTGACACTTGTCACCTCCTCACCCTTCCCCAAAACCACTATTCTGCCTGATGGCTTATGTCACTCTCCATTCCCAAGGGTACTCCTAGTCCTCTCCTCATGTGATTCCACTTTCTCATGGGAGAAATAAAAAAAAGAGTTAAATGGGAAAAAGACAGGTGACCCATGCCTCTTTTTTCCTTTCTTCACATGGGTGTCCTCACAGCACATGGGGGAATCTCACTAAAGGAGAGGGTGACCTTCAATAATGGATGGCATCTCTTATCTTGGGGAAAGTAGAGGGGATGGGTTGGGTGTTGGTACAACCCATCATGTCCCCTCCTACCTCCAATTTTCGCCACTTAACTTCAGGGGAAGGTTAAGTTGACTAGATGGAGGTTACTCAAGGGTTACCCATGCCAAATGGGCCCCTGGACCCATGGGGTATAACCCAGGGTCAACTTTAACCCATACAAGACACCCCTGGTCAAGGTAAAGCACAAGAAAAGGGCCTCATAATTTAAATAAAATAAGAAATTCAAATTCAATCTCTTTACAACACAAATTATAAAATAATGTTACATGAGGGTAACCTAACCCACTCGACCATACGAAAGACCACATTACATCATTACATCAAACACAAAGAGATCTTGGTTCCTCGTGGAACCCGATCGGCTTAACAGGGAATAACAATTAACAAGGTGCGGAATGATCTCCGAGTTCTGTGGTTCGATTAGTAATTCCTGCACACTAAATTACAAGATCAGTAACCACATAAAATCATCATAGCCGAAGCAACTAAAAAAAAACATGCATTATCATGACATAGTATTAATTAACATAAATGAAATCATATTACAATTTTCCATCATCACCTAATTCATTTTTTTGAAATGTAAACTTATCCAAACATCACCCAATTAGTTTTTCCGAAAACATAATAAAGTTTAATAGTTTGACAATTCTGAGAACTGCTATCCCATAATTATCAAAAGTAACAATAACAGTCATGTAAATAGTCATAACAACAGTAGTAAAAAGGGCGGTCCTCACATCCTCTCCCCCTAAGATGGTACTTCCTCCTGGAAGTCATCAAAAAGGTGAGGATAAAGGGTCTTCAGTCTCTCTGCATCTTCCCATGTTGCAGTGACTTCGTCGTATAGGTCCCACTGGACTCTAACCTGGTCCAGCTCTCAACATCGAAGGGCCAGCGTCCAACGAGCCAATATGCGAATTGGCTCCAGCGCCAGCTGTCCGTCTGCCTCTACCTGAAGAGCACTCCAATCCAACACGTGAGATAAGTCAGAAATATATTGACGTAAAACTGATATATGAAATACATCGTGGATACGTGACAAGCTAGGTGGCAAGGCTAGACGATAGGCTACTGGTCCTATCCGCTCCAAGATTTCGAAAGGTCCTACAAATCGAGGTGCGAGTTTAGAGCCTTTTCCATAACGGATTGGACTCTTATGCGGCCGCACTCTCAAAAATACTCTTTCCCCCACAGAGAAGCTTCGGTCTGTCCTCTTAGCATCGGCATACTTTTTCTGCCTGTCCTGTGCTTCCTGAAGCCTCTGTCTTATCTGTTTGACTTGCAGTTCCATATTCTGAACTATCTCTGGGCTAATGACTGTTCTGTCCTCTATCCGATCCCAACTCAAAGGTGTTCTGCATGGTCTGCCATATAACGCCTGGAAAGGAGGCATACCCAACGAGCTATGATGCCCATTATTGTAGGCGAACTCAACTAGATACAGGTACTCCTCCCATCTAGACTGGTGGTCCATCACATACATGCGAAGCATGTCTTCTAACACCTGGTTAACTCTCTCTGTTTGTCCGTCGGTTTCCGGATGATATGCTGAACTGAAGTTGAGCTGTGTGCCCAACGCCTGATGTAAGGCTTTCTAGAATGATGAAGTGAATACGGAGTCTCTGTCAGATATAATGCGGTGAGGTACCCCATGAAGTCGAACAATCTAATCAAGAAACACCTTTGCCACTGATGGTGCATTGTATGTTGTGCATATTGGTGAAAAATGTGCCACTTTGGTCAGCTTGTCAACTGTCACCATAATAGCATCATGGCGACGTGATGACATAGGTAGACCAACGATAAAATCCATAGAAATGGTGTCCCATTTCCATTCAGGTATCTCGTGAGGGTACAATAGTCCCGCTGGATGTTGATGTTCGGCCTTGACCCTCTGACATTCCAGGCAACGAGCAACAAATTCGGCAATGTCACGCCTCATCCCAGCCCAATGATAAAGTTGTCGTAAGTCAGCATGCATCTTCTTCACTCCTGGGTGTGCTGCATAGGGTGCTCTATGAGCCTCTGATAGGATTACTGTGCGAAGATTACCCGCATGGGGTACATAGATGCGCTGCCGATGTCGAAGCATACCATCAGACTCAAGGGTATATCCTATAAATTTGCCCTTAAGGGCCTTCTGATTTAGTAATGCCTGCTACACTTCAAGAAACCATTTGTCCTCCGGCAGATGCTGTAAGATGCGATCCTTCAAGTCCATCTTCAAGGTCAGGGTCTGGATCTCGTGGCATCTTCGACTCAAAGCATCAGCGACCACGTTCTCCTTCCCTTTGATATAGTGGACATCGAAGTCATATTCGCATAGGAATTCCATCCAACGCCATTGGCGGGCGTTCAAATTAGGCTGTGTAAAAATATACTGCAAACTATGATGATCCGAATGGAGTTCAAAGCGTCGACCTAAGAGAAAGTGTCTCCAGCGAACCAAGGCATGAACAACAGCTGTGAGCTCTAAGTCGTGCATAGGATAGTTTAACTCATGTGTCTTTAGTTTCCACGATTCGTATGCGATCGCTCGACCATCCTGCATAAGCACGGCTCCCAAACCTTCTAATGATGCATCTGTGCAAACTACAAACTCCTCTGTAGGATCTGGGACTGCTAAAATAGGAGCACTAGTAAGACGCTCCTTGAGGACTCCAAAAGCCT
Source organism: Cunninghamia lanceolata (assembly GCA_027924645.1). NCBI lineage: Eukaryota > Viridiplantae > Streptophyta > Pinopsida > Cupressales > Cupressaceae > Cunninghamia > Cunninghamia lanceolata. Next base: position 8,579,381 of record BSBN01000596.1, read on the forward strand.
TTTCACACTGCTCGGTCCAAGTGAAACCCTTCCCTTTTCGCTGAAGAGAAGTAATGGGATGTGCTATCCTGGAGAAACCTTCGACAAACCGACGATAATACCCAGCTAACTCCATAAAGCTTCTGACCTCTGTCACGTTAGTGGGTGCCGACCACTCCTGAATTGCTCTAATTTTAGATGGATCTACGGAGATGCCATCGCCTGATAAAATGTGTCCCAAATACTGCACCTCTGTCCTGAAGAAGGCACACTTCGCCAAGTTGCCATAAAGCTACTGCCCTCGTAATTGCTGCAAAACTTGACGCAAGTGCTCTACATGCTCCTCCTCAGTCCGTGAATAAATTAGAATGTCATCTAGAAATATGATCACGAACCGATCTAGGTATGTACGGAACACCCCGTTCATGAGACTCATGAATACTGCAGGAGCGTTCGTCAACCCGAAAGGTACCACTGTGAATTCATAATGGCCATATCTGGTTCGAAAAGTAGTTTTATGAATATCTGACTCCGTGATGCGCAATTGGTGATACCCAGATTTTAGATCAATTTTTGAGAACACTCTGGCTCCCTGCATCTGATCAAAAAGGTCATCAATCCTAGGCAGAGGATAACGGTTCTTCACCGTCACCTTGTTCAACTGCCTGTAGTCCATGCATAGACGAAGAGACCCATCCTTCTTCTTCACGAAGATAACTGGTGCGCCCCATGGCGAGACGCTAGGTTGGATGTGCCCCTTCTCTAGTAATTCCTCTAACTGCAGCTTAAGTTCAGTGAGTTCATGGGTTGTCATCCTATAGGGTGCGTGGGATATCGGCTCTGCACCTGGCACTAAGTCGATGTGGAAGTCCACTTCTCTGTGTGGAGGCATACCTGGTAATTCTGGCGGAAATACATCGGCAAACTCTCTAAGGATAGGGTGATCATCTAAAGTAGCCTCAGGTTCATCCTCTGCTCTATCACTGACTGTGATGGCAAACATCTGACATCCCTTCCGCATACAGTGCTTAAGCTGCTGAGCGGATATCATACGAATAGCCTTGGGCTTTTGAATACCCACTATCTCAACCGACGAACCATGATCGTCTAAACAGCTAATCATCCTCTGGCGACAATCAAGCTTGGCTCTATGTGCCGCAAGCCAATCCATACCCAGAACTACTCCGTAAGACCCTAATGGCATAATCCTAAGGTCACATGTTGTGGTGAATGATCCCAATGTGATCTCACAGTCTTTAACCAAGGTATCTACTGACATCCTGGCCCCTGAGGCCAACTCAACTTCCCACCTAATGTCTTGCCTAGAAGCCACCAGCCTGCAACGCTCCACTAACGATGTAGACAAAAAGGAGTCAGTAGCTCCTGAGTCAAAAAGGATCGAGATGGGAAAGTCTCTAATCGTACCAGCTGCCTCGATGACAGAAGCCTGGAAATCAGCCTGGCGGTTATCAACCACTGCAAACATGTGGTGGGTTCTGCCCACATCACCTACGGTCTGCTCAGATCCTCCTGATCGGGGCTGTCCCCCTGTAGTAAATCCCTGCGGGCACTCTCTAGCCAGATGCCCTACCCCACCACACACATAACATGGTCCTCAAACCTGTAACTGCCCTGACTGTGTTCTGCCCAATTGTTGTTGCCCAGTCCGTCCGGTGGATCCCTGTGAGCCTCTGTAAGACTGCTGGGACCTTGCGGGTCCTGCCGATGAACCCTGCTATCTCTGATCTCTGCGTGGACCCTGCTGCTGCCATCCACAGTTCTGTCCTCCCTGTCCCCTCTGTTGAAATTTGGATTTTTGCTGATGTTGCTGCTGCTGTGGAGGCCTAGGAGGTAATGATGAAGGATTATATCCTCCTCTCTGTGTTGTGTTTTGAGGCCTTCAGAAATTTTGCTGTTGTTGGGGATTACGTTCCTGGTACTGCGGGCGTGGATTCTGTCCTCGTCCCTGAATTTCCTCTGATATAAGGGCCTTTTCAACAGTCTCGCTCATGGTATGGGGATTTGCCATACGAACTGGTCCTGCTATCCCGTGATTTAGCCCTCTGATGAATTTGTGTATTAAGATTTTCTCGTCATGGAGGTATTCCGCGTAATGAGAAAGCTCTATAAATCGGCTCTCATACTGAGTAACGGTGAGTCCCCTCTGCTGTAAATCATGGAACTCATCGATCCTGCGCTGTCTATAATGTTCGGACAAATATCGCGCATTGAAGCACTCAATGAAGATGTCCCATGTGAGTGTATCCACGGAGAGTCGGCGCTTGCACTCCTCTGTGCGCCACCAGGTGGCTGCTGCATCCCTAAGAAGATGAACTGCCACTCGTGCTTTCGTGTTGCTCCCATATGGTCGCAATGCGAAACACCTGTCTAAGCTAATCAGCTAAGCCTCGGCCACAGCTCCCTCTGTAGCACCTGCGAAAGTGGGTGGGTTGATCCTCAGTAGATCTTTGATAGGGTCCCCTCTGTCTCTAAGTCTCACAAGTGGCTCTTCCACACCATCCTCATATAATCCATGCTGAACCTGTTCTTGTCTCAAAAGTCTCGGAGGACTCCTGCTCCGTGCTCGGGAGGCTGACCCTACCTCCTCTACTGTTGTGTCGGGAATCTCAACGAAGGGCTCCACACGTGGCACCTCTAGTGGATCAACGTGGGGCTCCATACGTGGCTCAATACGTGACTCGGCACATGGCTCCTCTCGCGGATCAACATGAGGCGCTATACGTGGCTCAGGAATCACTGGTGGTAACCTGTCTAACATAGTCTGTAGTGCCTGTAAAATCTGTGGCCCTATATCCAATACTGGTGTCGCCTGTGGTACTAGTGGTGCTTGTGGTACAGGTGGTGCAGGTGGTGCTGCTGTAACTACTGGTGTCGCCTGTGGTACTAGTAGTGCTTGTGGTACAGGTGGTGCAGGTGGTGCTACTGTAACTATGGGTGCCAGTCCCTCGGCTGAGGAATCGCTGTGCACCTCGACTGACGCTGTGTGGTGTGATCGCGCTCGTCGAACTCGTCGGGGAGGCATCCTACAAAACAAGGTAGAAACTAATTAGCCAAAGTTGCGGAATAATAACGTGCCCAAATACGCCCAGTGTTTAAAACTGTGCTCTGATACCAAATGTCATGCCCACATTTTCCATGTGGTCACAACACACATCGCACGTGCCATAGCCACATCTGTCATGTGGTTATGACACGAGATATGAAAAACTTTTCTCACACTGTCCTAAAAACCCCCTTTGCATGCGTACGCATGCTCGACGGTGTTCTCTCATGGCGAATCACTACAATTTTTGGTAGGATATAAGTACAATTGCATGCAACCAGACGCATACAGATCAACAAGAGGGTCTTTACGACGCCTCTAACGTCATTGCAAGAGTGAGATTACCAAAGTTCCTAAATCTAAACCTTGGCAATTTCCGGTAGCATAACGCCTTACGGCGTTAGTGGGAATTACGCTGCACTCATTTACGCACGTGGTTCGCTGATAGACTAACAACTTCCCACGACGCCTTGTTCCGACTAAACCGGCTAGTGATCTCCCTATTTAGTCATTTTTCAGCCAGGCACGGTTGTCTATCTCCTCTCTTGTTTCCTGAAACATACTCCTCCCACGACTTAGCATTCTCAACAAGGCGGTTTGTTTGCTCTCTCTTCCCTTTTCACTGGTTCTTAATTTTAATTGTATTTTTATCGCCCTCACCTTAACTATTTCTCTGTTAATTTAGTGTGTTTATATTTCGGTCTCTCTCTCTTTCATTTTCTATGCTTTCTTTATGTGTATCCGGTCCTTTCTTCATGATTTACGTCAATCAGGGTTATCACTGCAGCTATTGTTGATATTAAACCTAACTCTAGGATGGTCTAGGTCACAAAGATTGGTTTACTACTTCGCTGGACTCGGTCTCCTAGTCTTCTCCAATCACGGTATCTCCTCTTCGTTTGTACTTATTAAACTTGTTCCTAAGCAGATTTAGCAGAAGGGTCCGTCAACTTAATTCTCTTATCCCATGTGGGAAATGTCGCGTATTTTCTCCTCTGTGTTTTCCAATGTTAGTTTTTCTTCTTCGGACTCTCTTACAGGTTTACTTATGAGGACGTTAACTACAGTTGAGATTAAAATGGCCACATGGAATGTTTGTGATGGCTCCTTAAGTTTATTTCCAGTGATCTTTTAAGCAAGGTGACGTGTAATTTTCCTCTTCATTTTCCTTCATTTTCCCTGGTTATTAACATTATGTTGGTAGAGAAACTTCCGAGAAACTCTTCCCGGGTAACACAGTATATTCCTTTATGTTCTCATTATATTATAATTTTATTTTCTCTTATCTATAATTACTGTTGTTATTATTACTAATCAGTATTATTAATACTCTTATTGTGACTCGTATAACATTGTAAATAGATATAGGAGGCTCTCCACTTTATAAAACCCTGATCATGGGAATATAACTTCTTTGGTTGTTGTGTTCAACACTCAATAAAAACTAACTGTGAAAATATAATTTGTTATTTTATTTTTGTATATCCATGTGTCACATTTTATTAAGATTTTAAACAAGGGCCCAATAAAATGGCTCATAAAACTATTTCCATAAATATATATATATATATATATATATATATATATATATATATATATATATATATATATATATATATATATATATATATATATATATATATACATATATATATATTTTAATGTCCATGTAATTGACGAAATTGTTCTTTTAGTTATTTAATAAACTCCACGTAATCCTTTTTATATATAAATATATATATATATAGTAATTATTTCATATTATATTGCTATATACATAGGCATATATAGTATCTATATATGCCTATATATATGGCAACTTAATGTGTTCTATTTCAAATAAAATCCAACTTATGTGTTAGGGCCCAAAGCCCTAACCCTTTTTTTTTTGTTTTATTTTCTAGTCAGCGGAGGAGATGGGCGGCGGTGGCTGCAGCCAGCGGAGGAGCAGGGTCTGCGGTGGCCGCAGCCAGCGGAGGACCGAAGCAGAGGAGGCGCAGATGTGGGTTAAAGCTACAGGCCGCGGCAATATTGGCCGCGCTGAGCGGCGAGTGGGAAGCGGGGGTCTCGGTGGAGGGGGCCTGCGTCGGTCGCAGATGGGGACGGGAGTGTGGCTTAAGCCACGATGGGGCCGCGGTTCATAGGAGGCGGGGATGTGGGGAGGGGCGGAGCCCCACCCACATCCCACGAAGTGGGGTGTGGGTGGGGTTCCGCCCCTCCCCACACCTCTTGGTTAACAAAGGAATTTCGCGGTGGGGTTTCAACCCCACCGCCCAAATTGTAACCTTCTCTATGTGTAAAACACAGCAGCCTCTAATCACATTCTTTAGTATTTTTAAAATTTCATTAACAAATTTCCACGATAATACTCAGTTGAATGCAATTTAACTTATATATATATATATATATATATATATATATATATATATATATATATATATATATATATATATATATATTTCTTTATTTATGTCATTTTTACACTAATACTCAGTTGAATACAATTTAAATTATATATATATATATATATATTCCATTTTCACAATAATACTAAAACAATCACAAAGAACAATGCTTTCATTTATTTTGTTTCATTTTAAATGAACACATAAAAACATCAACAATTAAAGAAATAAATAAAAGAGCAAGTATATATATATCTATACATTTCTCAGTTTTCTCTAATTTCTTTCTATCAGGAAACTAAAAAGACAGATAACAAACTTCCTCAATTAAGGAAATGCATATATTAAAATGCATCAATAAATTCTTAACGTTTATATATATATATATTTATCCCAATTTCACTTATTCGGTAGAAATGGTAAATATATATCCACTTCCATTTTCATAAACATGTAAGATTCTTAAATTTACAAACAGAAATATATATACATGCTAGATTTCCTCTAATCCTTCCAACTTAACAGAATCCACTAATTATGAAGAATAAACTTAAACAATTAATTCCTTTAGAACAATAAACCATAACTAACATTTCAACTAGTTAAGCAATTCCAAACTTTCAAATGTAAACAACTCAGATTAGATTGCAGTAATGAACTTTTCCTTTCAGTAATACTTGAAACACAAATAAATTGCTATTGAACAAGGTTTACAAACATTAAATCATGGATACAACAACTAACTTCCCAGTTATGAACTTTCTTCTCCCAAACAGTATACAACTGGTAGCTTATGACAACCAAGTAAAAGTCCATTAATAACAAGATCAGGGAGGTGATTTTCTTCACTCCCAGAATAACAATAAATTACAACAATAACAAGAGAGGTGTTCTCTCTTCAACTCTATGAAATGAACCAGGCCTAATTCTCATGACAAAGAAGGTTAACTGCTTCTTCATAAATATTCAACCAGAAGCTCCAAGAGAAAACCTGCGTATCAAAGACAAACAAAGAAGAAAACACCACTCATCTAGCTCTCCTCCCTTCCGTAGACCCGCAAGTGGGTCACCCCCGAGCTAGGGAGACCATACTCACACCTGGGTACTCAAACACTCCACTTCACAACAGTAACAACAACAATCCCAAAGCATACAAACACCCGTGGGTAATTTACACAACAAGGAAACTCAACCACAGTGAGTTTCATAAGGGGCAGGAGAGTGGACACACTCGACTCCAGAGTGTCACCCTGACAGATAAGTTAACCAATATAAATTTCTCTTGGTCTCAAACCAAGTGTGATCACAATTTTTAAGAAATCTGTATATGACTCTCAAGTCAAAAATACAGTCACAGATACATGCCCTCAAGGCTTTCAACATCCCAAAAGATGGAAATAGGTATGCACCCGAGGAGGATCTCTCCTCTCCTACCCCAAACTTGATGAGCATTTCTCCCAAGTGGGAGAAGCTCTGTCAAAACAACCCGACAATAACCCCACAGAAAACAACTCGAACACAAAGTCACACACTTTACATACACATTTCAGTTATACGAAAACAAAGGTAAAATTTAGACCAACCTTGCAAAGCCCTCCTGGAATGAAGCTGTTGCAGAGTCCACAGAGTTCACTTCCAACCTTAGCCACCAACTCCCTCCCCCTTCTCTATCTTGCAAACTAACTTCTCTATTTTTGGTAAGGCAAAAATGAAAGTTTTCCCAAAATTCAACTAACTCCCTCTCCTCCCAAAATTTGAAAATAAATAACCCAAATTCTCTTTTTTTTTAGTTTTGAGAAATGGGGAAGTGACACTTGTCACCTCCTCACCCTTCCCCAAAACCACTATTCTGCCTGATGGCTTATGTCACTCTCCATTCCCAAGGGTACTCCTAGTCCTCTCCTCATGTGATTCCACTTTCTCATGGGAGAAATAAAAAAAAGAGTTAAATGGGAAAAAGACAGGTGACCCATGCCTCTTTTTTCCTTTCTTCACATGGGTGTCCTCACAGCACATGGGGGAATCTCACTAAAGGAGAGGGTGACCTTCAATAATGGATGGCATCTCTTATCTTGGGGAAAGTAGAGGGGATGGGTTGGGTGTTGGTACAACCCATCATGTCCCCTCCTACCTCCAATTTTCGCCACTTAACTTCAGGGGAAGGTTAAGTTGACTAGATGGAGGTTACTCAAGGGTTACCCATGCCAAATGGGCCCCTGGACCCATGGGGTATAACCCAGGGTCAACTTTAACCCATACAAGACACCCCTGGTCAAGGTAAAGCACAAGAAAAGGGCCTCATAATTTAAATAAAATAAGAAATTCAAATTCAATCTCTTTACAACACAAATTATAAAATAATGTTACATGAGGGTAACCTAACCCACTCGACCATACGAAAGACCACATTACATCATTACATCAAACACAAAGAGATCTTGGTTCCTCGTGGAACCCGATCGGCTTAACAGGGAATAACAATTAACAAGGTGCGGAATGATCTCCGAGTTCTGTGGTTCGATTAGTAATTCCTGCACACTAAATTACAAGATCAGTAACCACATAAAATCATCATAGCCGAAGCAACTAAAAAAAAACATGCATTATCATGACATAGTATTAATTAACATAAATGAAATCATATTACAATTTTCCATCATCACCTAATTCATTTTTCTGAAATGTAAACTTATCCAAACATCACCCAATTAGTTTTTCCGAAAACATAATAAAGTTTAATAGTTTGACAATTCCGAGAACTGCTATCCCACAATTATAAAAAGTAACAATAACAGTCATGTAAATAGTCATAACAACAGTAGTAAAAAGGGCGGTCCTCACACCATCCACTTGCTTACTCAAAACCTGCATATCCAACCAGATATCATTAGCATTTGAAATGAGAAAATGAGAGGATTTTAGTGCTTTTATAAATTAAACTTAGGGTTTGGTACCCTAGTTTTATTATCGAGCAAATTAGTCCTAACCTGGTTTACTGTAAGTAAAACTCACTTTGTGAGAGTTGACCTTTTTGCCTTTTTGAATGTGAGTGACTTTATTAAATTTTTTTTATTTTTATTAATTATATTATGGGTTGTGCACTCTAGTAAAGAATTATTTTAACCCTTAGGATTATAGGCTTTTGGTTTTCTTCAAATTATTGGGATGGGTTGAAGTTAAAGCTTTGTTGAGTTGTTTATTTATTTGCAATTATTGTAAAAGAGAAAATTAGTGATAGAGTGAAATTATGTCTATGATGGTAGATATTCCTTAGATTATTAAATTTAAGTTAATGAAGTTTTATTTAAATCTTGCAATTTAAATCGTTAGTTGCTTTAATATGCTTGTTAATGTTTGTTTAATAGTTATTTTACTTTTCGAAATGAATTGGATGGGAATATTGTCAAAATGATGCATTTAATTTTTATTTAAATTTGGTAAAGGGGTTAGGTGGGGATTTTTATTTAATTTAATTTTGTACCCTCCTATAGTTGATGAGGTGGTGTTATGCTGCCGAAATCACTATAGGATGTATCCTATTTTTTTTTCATTTTTACCCCATTATGCTGGTTAAATTTCCTTAGACTATGTGTGTTTTAAACTTGCTTATTATTAGTTTAATATTCCCTACTTTATGTGATTAGTGTGATTTAAAATGGTTTCTGAGCTATATTCGAAATCGACCCACCTCATTAGGTTTTAACCAAGGTGGAATTCTATGTTGGAATCCAACCCTCTCAACGTCACCTTTCGTAACGTAAACCCCCTAGTGGTTAACATCGTAGGGTTACGATTTGGGATCGTATTAACCCAAACTTGATTGACTTCCCTGCCTACGGGTGTTGTGCATGACATCAGTTGCAAAGTCAACTATGTTGTGAGTGAGTGTCATCGAGCATGCATGTTGCAGGCGAGGGGCTTTTGTGGTGTCGGGTGGAAAATTTTGATAATTCGTGTCATGACCACATCGCAAATGTGGCCATGACATGTGGTTATCGTGTCATAACCACATGGCAAATGTGGGCATGACATTTGGTATCAGATCCCATGTTTAAACACTTGGCATTGAGGGCACATTATTTTATTCTGCGTTTGTGTTAATTTTGTTTTAATTTTAGTTACCATATTCGTGTAGGATGCCACCTAGATCTAGGAGAGGGCATCCACGCACCAATGAATATGGAGGAGCTAGCCAGGGAGTTGATCCACCACCTGAGGGAAAAAATTAGGCACCACCACTGGCACCTTACTTAGGTCCTTAGATCCTTCAGGTTCTTCAGGCAGTGTTAGCATGATTGCCACAAGTTGTGAACTAGCTGCATGTAGAGATTCTGGTTACCATAGTTGAGGATGATGCATCAACTCATCAGGAGCATAGTAGGAGCCCTCCACGCCACGAGGAGTGCGAGGCAGGGATTGGGGTGGACAACATACCTCATGACCCTTTTGGTGTTGGATGGCGAGATGAGGTAGATGGCTCTGTATAAGACCCACGTGACCACAGAGACCCTATCTGGGATTTACTTAGGCTTAATCCACCTACCTTTGTGGGTATGTTAGAGGGAACTGAGGCTAAGGCATGGCTCATCAGCCTTGACTAATGCTTTGCGTTGCGTCCCTATGGGAGAAACACAAAGGCACAAGTAGTAGTACATCTTTTGCGAGACACGACAGCAACATGGTGGTGCACAAAGGAACACAAACACTATCTCTCTTTAGACATTCTTTCATGGGACACTTTTCTAGAGCACTACAATGCACGTTACCTATTAGAGCATTACATATAGTGCCACATTGATGAGTTCCATAATTTATAGCAGAGAGGTTCCATAGTTGCACAGTATGAGTGTAAGTTTGTGGAGTTATCTCGATATGCCAAGTATCTTTAGGATGAGAAGCTACTTGTGAGTCATTTCATCAGAGGATTGAATCCTCACATAGCAGGACTGGTTTGCATGGCAGACCCATGGACTATGAGAGAGGCTTCTAAGAAGGTGTTCATTGTAGAGGAGGTGCATGGATGGGGCCAGGGGTCACGTCCATAGTTTCAGGACCATATCCATCAGCAAGATCAAGGTTTTCGTAGACCCCAGCCACCTAATTGGGGCAGGTTCAGATCAACATCTTTACCACCTAGACCTCCAAAGCAGCAGCAGTAGCAGTATCAACAGAGGTCATGAACACAACAGAGGGGATAGGGTGGTCCTAATCAAGGATGGCAGTCACAGGGTCCGCAGAGAGACTAGCGGTAGCAAGCACTAGCTACAGGACCCGCTAGATCACAGTAGTCCCTTAGAGTATCACTGGGCAGTATAGTTCAACTTGGAGCATAGTAGTCTAGTATGACTCAGACAACACATGTTTAGACACGTGGGCCTTGCTATGTTTAAGGTGGTGCTGGACACTTGGCTAGGGAGTACCCACAGGGTTTCACAGTTGCAGGACAACGAGCTAGTGGTTCTGAGGCTATAGCTGGAGATATGGGTCAATCTCACTGAGTCTCTGTAGTGGTTGATAATCGCTAGGCCAACTTTTAGGCCTCTGTTATAGCGACTGTAGGTACTATTGGGGATATACCCACTACTATTTTTTTGACTCAGGAGCCATAGACTCCTTTATTTCTCCATCGTTAGTGGAGCATTGCAAGCTGGTGGCCTCTAGGTAGGATGTTAGGTGGGAGGTTGAGTTAGCTACTAGGGCTAGGATGGCCGTAGATGTAGTGGTCAGAGATTGTGAGATTTCACTTGGTGCCTTCACAACAGTTGTGGATCTTAGGGTTATACCCTTAGGGTCTTACGGTGTGGTGCTAGGCATGGATTGGCTTGCGGCTCATAGAGCCAAGCTAGATTGTCACCGAAAGGTGATAGGTTTCCTTGATGATCATGGCACAGCAGCAGAGATAGTGGGCATTCAGAAGCCCATAGCAGTTCACATGATATCCACAAAATAGCTTAAGTGCTGTATGCTGAAGGGTTGTTAGATGTTCATGATCATAGTCAGTGATATATCATAGGATGAGCTAGAGGCTACGCTTGATGATCACCCCATCCTTAGGGAGTTCATACATGTGTTTCCTCCTAAGCTTCCAAGGATGCCACCTCACAGAGAGGTTGACTTTCATATAGACCTTGTACCAGGTGCCAACCTAGTTCTCATGCACCTTACAGGATGACCACACATGAGCTCACAGAGCTCAAGCTTCAGCTAGAGGAGTTTCTAGTGAAGGGGCACATTTGACCTAGCGTCTCTCCATGGGGCACACCAGTCATCTTTGTGAAGAAGGATGGGTTTCTTCAGCTATGCATGGACTATAGGCAGTTGAATAAGGTGACGGTGAAGAACCGTTATCCTTTGCCTAGGATTGACGACTTGTTCGACTAGATGCAGGGAGCCAGGGTGTTCTCTAAGATTGAACTGAAGTTTGGATTCCACTATTTATGCATCACAAAGGCAGATATCCATAAGACCACATTTTGGACTCATTATGGTCAGTATGAGTTCACCGTGGTGCCCTTCGGTTTGACGAACGCCCCTGCAGTATTCATGAGTCTCATGAATGGGGTGTTTCACACATACCTTGATTGGTTTGTGATTATATTCCTTGATGACGTTTTGATTTACTCACGGACTAAGGAGGAGCATGAGGAGCACCTTTGCCAGGTACTACAGTGTTTGAGAGAGCAGCAACTTTATGGTAACCTAGAGAAGTGTGCCTTCTTTACATTAGAGGTGCAATATTTGGGTCACATTCTATCTGGTGATGATATCTCCATAGATCCATTGAAGATTAGAGCTATCAGGGATTGGCTGGCACCTACTAGTGTCACAGAGGTCCAGAGCTTCATGGGGCTAGCAGGTTATTACTGCAAATTTGTTGAGGACTTTTCCTGAATAATGTACTCCATCACTTCCCTTCAATAGAAAGGGAAGAGTTTCTTGTGGACAGAGCAGTGTGAGAGGGCCTTTTTGGTCCTCAAGGAGTGTCTCACTAGCACTCCTATCTTAGCAGTACATGATCCAGTAGCAGACTTTATGGTTTGCATAGATGCATATTTAGAGGGATTAGGAGTAATGTTGATGTAGGATGGTCAGGTCATCACGTATGAGTCACGAAAGCTCAAGACCCATGAGCTGAACTACCCAACACATGATTTGGAGTTAGCAACGGTAGTTCATTCTCTCATTCATTGGAGATACTTCCTCTTAGGACGTTGCTTCAAGTTACACTCTGACCATCATAGTCTATAGTACATCTTCACATAGTTGAATCTAAATGGCCATCAAAGGCGTTGGATGGAGTTTCTTTACGAGTATGACTTTGATGTGCATTACATCAAAGAAAAGGAGAATGTGGTTGCCGATGCCTTGAGTCAGAGGCACCATGAGATCCTGACATTGACCTTGAGTGTTGACTTGAGAGGGCATATCTTATAGCACCTACTAGAGGATGACTGGTTTCTAGAGGTTCAGCAGGAGTTGCAGTCACAGAGGGCCCTTAAGGGTAAGTTTGTAGGGTATTCTCTTGAGGCAGATGGTTTTCTTTGACATCATCAGTGCATCTATGTTCCCCTTGCAGAGGATCTTAGATCATTGGTTTTATCAGAGGCTCATAGAGCACCTTATGTAGCACATCCGTGGGTGAAGAAGATGCATGCAGATTTGAGACAGTTGTACCACTGGGTAGGTATGAGGCGAGGTATTGTAGAGTTTGTTGCTCATTGCCTTGAGTTCCAGAGGGTGAAGGCTGAGCATCAGCATCCAACAGGTTTGCTTTACCCACACGAGATACCAGAGTGGAAATGGGACACCATTTCCATGGATTTCATTGTTGGTCTACCTTTGTTAGCTCACTGCCATGATGCCATCATGGTGATAGTTGACAAGTTGACCAAGGTAGCCCACTTTTCATCTATACGGATGATGTACAATACACAAGTAGTGGCGAGAGTTTTCTTGAATGACATAGTGAGACTTCATGGGGTACCTCATCGCATCATATCTGACAGAGATTCATTATTCACTTCAGCCTTTTGGAGGGCATTACAGTAGGCATTGGGCACTCGGCTCAACTTTAGTTCATCTTATCATCCTGAGACAGATGGACATACTGAGAGGGTGAATCAGGTGTTAGAGGACATGCTTCACATATATGTTATGGATCACTAGTCTAGATGGGAGGAATACCTATATCTGGTTGAGTTTGCCTACAATAATGGGCATCACAGCTCATTAGGTATGCCTCCCTATCAGGCCTTGTATGGCAGGCTGTGCAGGACTCCCTTGAGTTGGGACCGTATAGAGGACATAGTGGCTATTAGACCAGAGTTAGTGCAGGATATGGAGCAGCAGGTCACTTTGATCAGGCAGAGATTGTAGGAGGCACAAGATCTCCACACTACAACAAAACAGACAATTAGTGCCTAAAATAGCACCAGAATTTAGTTCATTTGAGTCCATGAATTGGACACTTCTCTCAGTGCCAAACTTGGCACCCAATTGCATTTCACTTTTGCACCAAATTTAGCACCGGGTTTAGTACTGGATATAGTGCCAGGTTTAGCACTGGGTTTAGCACCAGATTTTAGTGTCAGGTTTAGTGCTAGATTTAGCACCAGATTTTGTTGCTTCCAGTTTCGCTTCCAATTTTTCTTCTAGTTTTGCTTCTTGTGTTGCTTCCAAGTTTGCTTTTGGTTTTGCTTCTAGTTTTGCTTCTGGTTTTGCTTTTAGTTTTGCTTCTGGTTTTACTTCCAGTTTTGCTTCTGATTTTGCTTCTAGGTTTGCTTCCAGTTTTGCTTCCAATTTTGGTTCTGATTTTTCTTCCAGTTTGGCTTCCAGTTTTGTTTCTAGTTTTTCTTTCAATTTTTCTTATGGTTTTGCTTATGGTTTTGCTTCTAGTTTTGCTTCCAGTTTTACTTCTAGTTTTGCTTCCAATTTTGCTTCCAGTTTTGCTTCCATTTTTGCTTCCAGTTTTGCTTCCGATTTTGCTTCTAGTTTTTCTTCCTGTTTTGCTTCCAATTTTGCTTCCAATTTTGCTTCCAGTTTTGCTTCCAGTTTTGCTTCCATTTTTGTTTCTAGTTTTGCTTCCAATTTTGCTTCCAATTTTGCTTCTAGTTTTGCTTCCAATTTTGCTTCCAATTTTGCTTCCAGTTTTGCTTCCAGGTTTGCTTCCAGCTTTGCTTCAGGTTTTGCTTCCAGTTTTGCTTCCAGTTTTGCTTCAAATTTTGCTTCTAGTTTCACTTCCAATTTTTCTTCTAGTTTTGCTTTTGGTTTTACTTCTACTTTGGCTTCCAATTTTGCGTCTAGTTTTGCTTCCGGTTTTGCTTCCAATTTTGCTTACAGTTTGGCTTCCAGTTTTACTTCCACTATTGCTTCCAATTTTGCTTCTAGTTTTGCTTTTGGTTTTGCTTCCAATTTTTCTTCCGATATAATGTCACTTGTTGCTTCCAATTTTGCTTCCATTTTTGCATTTTTTGTTGCTTCTAAAATTGCTTCCATTATTACTTCTTTGTTTGCTACCTGAATTGCTTATGTTTTTGCTTCCTAGATAACACCAAGTTTTTCTTCCAAGATTGCTTCTAGTTTGGCTTTTATTGTTGCTTCCTTTTTTACTTCTAAATATGCTTCTTGTTTTGCCTACATTTATTAATTTAATATGTTTTATTTTAATTTAATTAGTTAAATATATCATGCCTCTTAAATAACTCATATGATTATAGAGTAAGTAATTTAATTATTTAACTCATGATTAAATAATAAGATAATTATTATAACATGATCATCATCTATAATTAAAACAAGTGAGTCAAATATCTATAATTTAATTAAATTTGACAACATCCATCCTGAGTAGTAAATTAAAATCATCATAGGTAACAAATATCCATCCAAAAATCATCAACCACTTTCAATATATATAAAATGACAAGTCAATACTAATAAGATCATCATCATATATAACTAAAACAAGTGAAAGTCAAATATGACAATAGATCAATAACATGTCAAAATGATACATGTACAAATGATATAAGTAAAAATGATAAATTATGTAAGTCAAAATGATACAAGTCAAGAAGATACATGTCCAAATGATATAAGTCAAAATGATACATAAATTTATGATACAACTCATTAATATGGTATTGCAGGCCATGAAAATGATACATATGATAGTGACCATGAAAAGAGGCATCATAATGATATATCAACAATGATCCATGATGCAGTCTATATGATCATGAATGTCAATGGTTACTACTAGCAGTTGACTCATCATCATGATCATGATGATGATGATCATCATCATCATCATCATTGTCATTAACCTCGGTGTCTTCTGTATCTGTGTCATCATCATCCTCTACCATGTGATCTGTACTAGAACCAACATAATATGGATCTCTATCATGAGGATCATCTTGATCTTCTGGAAGACCAGTGTTTTGCAAAAAAACATTTAAAATGAAAAGTTATTATTTATTTCGTGCAATAATTTATTTTTCTGTTATATATCTAATATTACAACATATGAAATGAAACCATAATCATATTACATCATATCAAAGTGCACATACCATAATAAAATTTTAAAAAAGTTATAGCTAATATGTCATTCCAATGATGTAAAACATGCAACAATTCTAATAAACGTTAGAATGATGTAAAACATGCAACAATTCTAATAAACGTTAGTAAAGATCATAAAAAAATTTATTATAAATTAACTATCAACTGTAAATTCTATTACATAACCTTAAGTGCCACAAATTTGCTTGGTCCATGTATGTTCTTTTTCGACTATTCATCTAATAACCTGCATTAGATAGAAACATTAAAGAGTTTTTAAGTAGCAGTTGATTAAATTCTCTTACATGTCATTAAGGAATGCACAGTTTTTTTTTAATAATTATTTATCTTAAGGTTCATGAGTAACCTTAAGATAAAGGTCTATTTTGTTTGAAAAAAAAATGAGCTAGCAATATGGCTTTATCCGGACGATTTTAGAAAGAAATAACGTTAGCCCTATTCCCGCTCACAAGTCTTCAATGTGAGCGGGAATAGGGAAAATTTGGATATTTAAAAAGAAAGATAAAGTTTGGTGTCTTCAAGATAGCCAGCATGGGCAAGGAGGTCAACCATGCACACATAATGATCAACTGTAGGTGTAATGCAATAAGGGTTACAAATTGATTAAAGTATGTACAACCTCTCATCCACTAAACATGCATGGCTGCATGCACCTAGAATACAAGCAAATATTACAATATTAGGATATGTTCCAGAGTGCTTAATTAATTCAAATATTTTGAGAGCGTCCTTGCAAAATCCATTTTGTGCATATGTTGCACTCATTGCATTCCATGAGATGACATCTCTTTAAGGAATTCTTTCAAACAGTTTCACATTTTTTGTCTATGATTCCTTATTTTGTGCATATCCTGCAATCATTGCAGTCCATGAGACCACATTTCTTTGAGGCATTCTATCAAATAGTTCATAAGCCTTGTCTATTCTTTGACATTTTGCATACATGTCTAACAGGGTAGTTGCAACTACAACATCTGACAAAATTCCTCTATCATTTTCTATTTATGATGAACAAAGTGCCACACTAAGGGGCATACAACTACAAACTATCTAGTGGTGGGAGCTCAAGCTATTAATGCCATATACTTCCCTCTTGCTCAACAAATACCTAATTGCACCATATGTCATGAGACTCATGAAATTGTCCACTACTGCAAAAGTGAAAGGATGTTCCTATCAATTACTAGTGCAAGGTTTGTCACACATCAATCTCTTGAAGGCAAGGATGGAAGTGAGTCTGAATGGAGGTGGACATAATGAGCGTAGAAGTACTACTAAAGTGCAAATCAGTTGTAGGCTCGACATAGTCCAATCCGCTCATTTGCTAGCCTTGGGATCTGCAGGCTTTGATGAAGCCTCTCAAGGCTTCTATCAAACAAGAGGCTACCGTAGGAGAATTAGGAGAATCCTCAAGTAGGATATGATGGCAAACTTTAAGAATGAACCTACAAATGGAGGTGGTCCAAATGATGCAAATGTACCACCTTCCCATAGGTGGCAAAATCCTGCACAGGGAATGGTGATCCTCAGGATTGGAGGTCGGGGGAGAACTTGCCCATAGGCTTCTTTTTAAGCTAAGGAAAGATTAAGTAAATTATGCTGTTTGTTCTCAGGAATGGTCCAAATGAAGCGATGCCTCAGTATTTTGGAGTGGAGTGTCATTGCGAGGAGGATGAAACTAGAGGGCAATAGATTGCATACCTGTTCAACAAAGCCTCCGATGAAGAAAAAGTGGCCATCTTGAAAGTTATCAGGGCTAGTTTCTGGTCAGGAGGGCACACACATGATGGGACATGTGCTGGAACATGTTTTCTAGAACTATATATAGGTCGTGGGAGCAAGGCTCTAGGGGCTAAGAGCTACGATGAGATTGGTGAGCAAAGATTTAATAGACATAGTCAGGAATTGCCATGGATGGTGTGGCAGTGGAGCCTAAACAAGGATTTACTCTTGCCACCCTCAGCCTGAAAGAGGAGAAGAAGAAGGTGAAGTTGCACAAAGCCTGGGCCTCTACAAAAAGGGTGTGGAGAAAGAAAATAACATAGGAGAGTTTTTGAAATTCCTAGAAGACAACCCGGGTCTGATTGATGAAAATGTAATAGTTAGGATGGTAGATATTGTTGAAGGCATAGGTTATAAATATCACTAGATGTAATGCCTCAGCTTTCTATGTAACTTTTTTTTTGATATTTTAATATAGGGGAGCTACCCCCATATCTGGTAGTGTTTACCAAAAAAAACATTTCTTTGAGGCATTCTGTCAAATAGTTCACATGCCTTGTCTATACTTCCACATTTTGCATACATGTCTAACAGGGCAGTTGAAACTACAACATCTGACAAAATTCCTCTATCCTTCATGTATTGATTGATGTCCATACCCTATTCCAAAGCTCCCATTTTGCCATAGGCAGGGAGGATGGTGGCAAAGATTGTGGAATTTGGCTTTACACCAGCCAATTGCATTTTCTTTAAAATTTCTAAAGCCTTTTCAACCAAATCCATTTTTTGCATATCCTACAATCATTGCAGTCCATGAGACCACATTTATTTGAGGCATTCTATCAAACAGTTCATGTACCTTGTCTATACTTCCACATTTTGCATACATGTCTAACAGGGCAGTTGTAACTACAACGTCTGACAAAATTCCTCTATCCTTTATGTATTGATGGATGTGTTGGGACAAAAATTCAAACCCTAAAGAATTCACCCATCAGATCCATTTCCTACCATGTACTTTTCATTTATTTAATCAACGTCCCCACCATATTCGCCTTCGACCCACAAAAAATTCATATATGGTGTGTCAAAGCCTTAGTCTTTATGGAAGAACCTTCGACATATCAGCAGGACTTCTTCAAAAATCACTTTGACACCCCAAAAAATGTTAAAAGGTGATCAAGAGGTCGGTGTGACACCTTTAATGTGTCACACCAATAAAATGATTAAATTAATATCTACATACATGAACACTTGACAAGTATTTCGAGGTGACATTTTGAGTTTGAAGAGACAAAGATATCAGAGTGTTGGGATGAATCTTTCTAAGGTCTCTTCGACATTCTGGCCAGAAAGGAACCTATCGATGAGATTTCAAAATATAGAAGTAACATTCCATTTCAGCATGACGAGATGACTTAGAGATATGTCCCTTCCGAATGACAGATATTTCGAAGTGTCGAAGGGAGTCCATATTTAGTCTCCCTAAAAAAAATGAACACACCGATAATTAAGAAAACATTAAGGAAAGGGCACATATATCAAAAGGAGGGGATTTTTGTAAGACCACCATTTGAGCTATAATGAGGTCCCGATAAATAAAGAAATAATAAATCCTTCAAATAAAATGATTATTTTGGCGAGGTGACAGTAGGTGATATGTTGCAAAAATTTAATGTTTCCCCAATGATTTAAAAGCTCCCATTAATGATCAAAGTAGAGTAAAAGGGGAAATCTTGAAATATTTGGTTTAGTACGCAAGTACGAGAGTTGGGGAAAGCATCCGCAACTGATACAGTTCAGTTTTCCAAGTAAGTATTCTGAAGCTTAGGCTTTCTAATTTGGAATTGCATCTAAGAAAAATCTCTTGCATTCCATCATGGAAGAAATATATGATAACCCTAAGGCTAAAAGGCAAAAGTTAAACAAAAGACACCTGAATAAGGACTTAATAGACCAATGTCCAAAATCAGGGCAAAAATCTCAGAGGAATGCCCAATTAAATCCAAATGCAGAGAAATTAGAGGATGAATACAAATAAGTAGGAGATGTGTGGACTCCCATAAGGGGGTATGATCTTTTCATCTACCACTACAACAAAATGCATAGGCATTCCCCTGTGTCAAACCCATGGTGGCTGAATTTAGGAAAGTTGGTAGTGCCAAATGTTTTTGTGAATGTGGAATTCCTAAAAATGTTAGCTAAAAGCTACAACCTGTAGAACTGCATGATTGAATTGAAGGATGGTACGAGATTTTTCCTTGTCACCTGTGACTACATTTCAATGGTGTTCCAACTGGATAGTAGCTTTGATTTGAAACTCAGAATTAGGGATTTAATTGGTGAATATTATAACTTGAGTAACAATTACAAAAGATGGAGGTTGCCTATGCACCGACCTCATGATGGAAACAACAAATTAAGGGTTTTTTTCAGTTGCAAAGGAACCCCCATTTTCCATTGAACTGTTTGAAGAATACTTTCAGTATACTTATTACTCTATATGCCAATTGTTAGGAGTGGAGGCCTCAATGTTTATGGAAGTAGCTCCCATGGTTTTAACAGCTGATATCCAAAGCCAACAGGCCCTGCATTTTGATTATGCTGAGTTCTTAGCTAGTACCCTTCACAACGAACTGGTTTCCATCAAGGGAGGAGGTAGTAAATTCAGGTATTACTCCCTATTAATGCATCTCATTTTGTATGAAGGCCAAAACATGGGATTGAGGGACAAATGCCTGGGAGTAAGGGAATTAGATATAAATGGAGATGTGAAGCCCATCGAAAGATGGACTGCCATATGGGATAATAGGTGTGACAAATCCCATTATATCTATTTTGAAGAGTACTTCATGAAACCAGTGTAAAAACACTTAGGGCATCCTTATAATTACAACCTATCACCTAAAATTTAGAAGTTTTTGAGACCAAAGGACAAGTATGAGACTGGAAAATTTACTCATAATTGGGGAGATTGGTATTCTTACACTAACTATACAAAAATAAGAGTGTTTGGGTTTGAAGGGTCTCCTCCGCTACTACCAAAAACTTGTCCTGATAGGGTGGCTTATCTGGAGATTGTAAGGCAGCTTGCTCTTTATGATTTTATGCACTTAAAAAGACATAATAAGAAGTCCTTTATGCCAGGCACTCTATGTTTTGGTGATTTCATAGTTATGCCTGACAAGGGGTACCAGTTAATTGACAAAAAAATAGAACATTATAGGCTACCATCAGGGAGTTGCAGAGAAAGCTTTGATCCAGAAGGTTTCATAAACAGTGTCAAGACAAAACAAAAGCTTAGAGGATATGACCATGTTTTATTTGTCGATGATGATTTGGTTAGAAACTGTGATGAGCAAGCTGTGATTGAAAGAAGAGATTTATATTATAAGATAACACTTGTTGAGGCTTGGAGGGTAGCCAAAAAATCCACTTATAGAAGAGACTTCATGGATGTGAATGATCCTATTGAAAGGATGGATACATTGATAATAAATGCTTCAGATTTGATTCAAAATGTCCCTTCCTATGTTTTTGAAAGAAAAGGAAAAGCTATTAAAGGAACTCAAGTAGAAGATGAGATTCCTATTTGCCAATTATCTCCTCAACAAACTCCAGAAATTTCTTTTGAAGAAGAAAGTGAAGAGGGGGAAAATAAAGACTTGCAAGAATCCTCTTCACATATTGAGGAATATGAGCCCTTGTGGATAGAGACAAAGTTAGAATAGAAACTTTTGACGAATTAATAGATGATATGAGATATTTGGCCAGTCAAAAATTCATTGCAGATGTTGATTTCATTAAAACCTCATAATTCAAAGCCTTCCTTTATGAGTACAAAGGAAAATAGGCCAGGAAAGGATGAAGGACATTACTCCTGAAGTTGAGAACTTCAATCAGAAATAGATAATGACATGAATGACATCACACCATAAAAAGGTAGATAATTGCTCAAAGAAGCAGGAGTGGTATTGGTCCCTGGGTGGGACATGACTTCAGCCATTATTTTTTGATACCTTCAGAAAGAATCAAGAAAAGAAAATGCAACTTAGTATTGAGGCATTGGATAAGATTAAGAATGGATTAGGCTATGACCTTGATAAAATATATTGCTAATATGGTCCCTCTATCCTTCACATAAGAAACCTTAGGTTATAAATAATCCTGATGAAGCATTTGGCCATTTGTTGATCTAGAGAGTTGAGGACACAGACCCTCTTGAAACTGCTGACCTCAATATCAATGTGGCAAGATTTACTAAGGCTCAGATTGAACAGTTGATAAAGAAAGCAATGCTTATATGGCTAAGAATGCAAAACTAAGACAAGAGGTGGCCACTTACAAGGATAGATTGCCTTCAAGTTCTTATTCACCCTACTTGGAAAAAGATCAAAATATCCTTAAAGCAAAATCTGATTCAAATTACTGGAAGTACAAAGAAGAAACATTTTAAAAGAAAAGTGAACAGCTTGAGGTCAAGATAAAATCAATCAAATACCACATGGACTCAACATTGATCAAAAGAAGATTTGATAAAATAATGAAGTTTAGTGACCAAACCTGGAGTATGCATAAAAGGACATATGTTGCACATCAAGAGCATAAAAGGCTTCATTTGAGGCTATTAGAAATGAAAGAAGAATTGAGCACTAAGTTAGGTCTCCAAGGTCAAATACTTGAGCAATATAACAACTTAACTGTCGCGCATGAAAAGTATAACACTACATTGACTGAAGACCTAAATGATTTTGATCAAAACTTTGAGTTAACATTTCCAAACTTCTTTTCTGGAAGTGATCTTCGAGATAAGGATGATAGGGTAAGGCAAATGAGCCAGATGCTGTAACCACTCTTGGATAAGGTGAATGATGAAGAAAAAGTATTGGATAATACCTATCAGTGCCTTGAGAAGCTGTTCACCCTAGAATTTGCTATAAGTGATATAATTGCTTCATATACATGTGTTCAACAAGAGTACATTGATCACCTGGCCAGAGTAAACATGTTTATATCTAGGACACAGTGAATATACAGGAGTGCATAGATACATTTTTTAGTAGATACCTTGGACATGTCAAAATTGATCTTGAAGAGATGACTTTGCCAGACCTATGGGTCACAAGTCTACCTCTAATGAATAACCGAGCACAGTATTGATCACCTTGCATATCTACAAATTATTTTCTTATTTCCTTAATCATTGCATTAGTTAGGAGTATGTTTATGAAAAGGCATGTCCTTTCAGCTTGAAGCTTGTTTTGCATCCCATAAATAAGGCATACCAAGGCTGCTTCAAATTATGAGAACAATTACAAGACTCTTTAATATATATATATATATATATGCAAATCTAAAACCTGCAATACTTATGTTATGTTATATTCTCATGTGCTCTGAAATTATAATTTAATGCAAAGGAGTAGAAGTTATCTGGTGGATTATATTTTTGGTGTTCAATTGCTATGTGGAATTTCATGTTTATGAATTGTGTGGTTGTCTCCAGAATGATTTCTTAAATCAGTTCAAATTAATATATCAAGGGTACGTTTAATTTGTCAGAGCACAATTATTGTTTCTGTGTGATCAATTTGATTGTTTTCTGTGGAAAGTTGATTTAATTCATACTAAAGACACCTGTGTTTATTGGTCTCTACCTAAGAGTTAAAAATCCTTTAAGACTTGTCATCTTGATAGGTTTCCTTTCCACTTGAATAAAAATCCTTTCCTATGATCACAACGATTTAAGAAAATATCATTGGGATTAGTAAGAAGAACCTTACAACTCAACATCTTTGCACATCTACACAAGGTGTAGATTCACCTAAGTAGCCAGTAATCTGAGTTAAACCAATTATAGGGATCCATATACCATTAAATTTTGACTCTATTGCCAAATAGATGAAAGTACTGGTCATTACAAATATCATTTCACAATCCTATTCATAATTTTCAAACTTCAAACACTTTCATTAGGAACTAATAGGTAAAACTCTACATCTACCTCACACCTGTGTGTCATAGTGAGTAGATTTCTCAAAATCAGAATCACTTTCAAGCTTTCAAAATCTACTTTATCATTCAAGTACACCCCCTAGGTTTGTAGAGCCTAAAGAGTAGGGGGTTTTCAATTACATAAACCCTATTTCGTTAGCCAAAAATGTATTAAGAGATTGGCACCCTCTTATGGTTTAATAACTAGTGTTTTTGAGACCTAACAAGATGTCCATACCCTATTCCAAAGCTCCCATTTTGACACATGTAGGGAGGATGGTGGCAAAGGTTGTGGAATTTGGATTTACACCAACCAATTGCATTTGCTTTAAAATTTCTGAAGCCTTTTCAACAAATCCATTTTGTGCATATCCTGCAGTCATTGCAGTCCATGAGACCACATTTCTTTGAGGCATTCTATCAAACAGTTCAAGTGCCTTGTCTATGCTTCCACATTTTGCATACATGTCTAATAGGGCAGTTGCAACTACAACCTCTAACAAAATTCCTCTATCCTTTATGTATTGATGGATGTCCATACCCTATTCCAAAGCTCCCATTTTGACACAGGCAGGGAGGATGGTAGCAAAGGTTGTGGAATTTAGCTTTATAGCATCCAATTGCATTTGCTTTAAAATTTCTAAAGCCTTTTCAACAAATCCATTTTGTGCATATCTTGCAGTCATTGTAGTCCGTAAGACCACATTTCTTTGATGCATTCTGTCAAACAGTTCACGTGCCTTGTCTATGCTTCCACATTTTGCATACATGTCTAACAGGGCAGTTGCAACTAAAACATCTAACAAAATTCTTCTATCCTTTATGTATTGATGGATGTCCATACCCTATTCCAAATCTCCCATTTAGACACAGGTAGGGAGGATGGTGGTAAAGGTTGTGGAATTTGGCTTTACACCAGCCAATTGCATTTGCTTTAAAATTTTTGAAGCCTTTTCAACAAATCCATTTTGTGCATATCTTGTAGTCATTGTAGTCCATCAGACCACATTTCTTTGAGGCAGTCTATCAAATAGTTCACATGCCTTGTCTATGCTTCCACATTTTGCATACATGTCTAATAGGGCAGTTGCAACTACAACATTTGACAAAATTCCTCTATCCTTTATGTATTGATGGATGTCCATACCCTATTCTAAAGCTCCCATTTTGACATAGGTAGGGAGGATACTGGCAAAGGTTGTGGAATTTGGCTTTACACCAGCCAATTGCATTTGCTTTAAAATTTTTGAAGCCTTTTCAACAAATCCATTTTGTGCATATCCTATAGTCATTGTAGTCCATGAGACCACATTTCTTTGAGGCATTTTATCAAACAATTCAAGTGCCTTGTCTATGCTTCCACATTTTGCATACATGTCGAACAGGGTAGTTGCAACTACAACATCTGACAAAATTCCTCTATCCTTTATGTATTGATGGATGTCCATACCCTATTCCAAAGCTCCTATTTTGACATAGGTAGGGAGGATGCTGGAAAAGGTTGTGGAATTTGGCTTTCAAACAACTCATACTCATAGAGTCATGGTTTTAGGTCATGTATGTTATGGTAACAACAAGGGATTCCAACTATGGTTATAATAGCTAAGACTGCCCTCATTTGTAACCATAACAAGGTTCTTGGACAACACTATCTTGCTCTTCACACTGGGTACTATATAGGCCAAGATTGGGTTGAAGAAATCACTTGATGGTTGCCTATATAGTGATACCACACACTAATACACCATGCATTCTAAATAGCTTTAGATTTATACAACACTCAACCAAGATGAAATTGTATCACTATACCACACTTAACTATGACAGTCCCTTCTTGACAACAATTTGTAATCTTTAGACTATTGGTATCCTTGCCACAAATAAATATTAGGTCAATGACACAAGGATTTTAAACCAAAACCATAATACCAACTCTATATCCATCCCCTTGGCAGTCTTAAGGGCCACCTTGAGACAAAAAATGCTATTGTACTATTATGATAGTTATGATTGTCCTCCATTATTTCATTGTGCATTTGAAACTTGAGATGAGGATTAGGGAGGTCTCCATTTGTAAAAACATAGAAAATACTCATGGAAAGATCTTTAAAATAGGCATATTCAACTTCAGGCTTTTTTGCAGAACCTAGGAAGGTGGATGTAAACTTAGTGACTTTAATTACCACCACAAAGACTATCCCCTTTGTGACTATGGCAAGGTAACTCTGTCATGCTCTTTATGACAATTCCTTCTCCATTGGGTGATGGCCTAATAACATTTATCTTCTTTTTGATTTCAATGCATCTCTAATGCACTATCATATGAGTCTTGATAGTCCTTATGTATTAGTGAAGAAGGCTTCCAACAAATCCAAAAGGAGGGCTTAAGATTACATACAAAGTCCTAGTCTTCATACCCTAGTCACATATCACCCCTCTAAGAAGACCTCAAGACAATTGCCCTTTAATACAAGA
Source organism: Cunninghamia lanceolata (assembly GCA_027924645.1). Classification (NCBI taxonomy): domain Eukaryota; kingdom Viridiplantae; phylum Streptophyta; class Pinopsida; order Cupressales; family Cupressaceae; genus Cunninghamia; species Cunninghamia lanceolata. The sequence continues at coordinate 8,605,607 of BSBN01000596.1, forward strand.
AGTCAATGCAGTTTTAAAAGATAAAGTGCAAAAGGCCAAAGGACAAGAAAACTTAAGGCCTTAAGGGGTTTAAAGGAATAAAAATATAGGCTTGTAGACTCGACTTAAAACTCTAACCCTAGGTGGGTACCACCAGATACCACTAGAACCTTTTAACTTGTCACTACAAAACCTTGTCCAATCTGATCATGGGAAGCTGAAATCAAGCATGTACACTCACATATGACAGATAAGTATGCCTACCAAGTGGTTTGGCATAAAAATGAATAGGCTTTGAATTATAACCCTTCAAAGTAGGCCACTAGAGTATATTGTACAGGTACATTTCTGAGTGTTGCAGTCAGATTTTTCATCATGGGAACCTAAATTTTTTGCAAAGAATGGTAGGAAATTTTAGGTTCCAACAAGTCCATTAGTGGAGGTAGGCAAACAAGGGTTTTTTGTTCATTATTATCCCATTAAACTTAAGCATATGAGATAGCATCGCACACACAAAATGTTGTGGATAATGACCACAAGATTAGGTTAATTGCAACCACTTTTTGTAAGCAAGCACAAGACTAGTATACTCATTATGATCCTAATGGCACCAAGAAGGGTCCCCAAAGATATAAGAGTAATCATTTGTCATCTAAGAGAAATCTTACATTTAAGGGCGCTAGGGCCAATAGAGAAGCACTTTAGAACTCATTCTACACATCAATAAACAACTCAACACAAGAAATGCAAATTGACATATTAACACAACAATATCCAACTAAGTTATTGAAAGTCAACTATTGATACCTCATTCTCCATCCAATTACAAAATCGGTCCACTTTTTGCTTTGTAACATTTCCTTTTGAAATTGGCTTGGATGCCAGCCATATTTCTCCTCCTGTCAAAACACGGCACATGGACTAGTTAAACTAATTATGAGGCCTACGTTTTTCACTTCTGTTCATGAGACTATTTACAGTACTATTTCTATTACTTTTATGATTGGGTGACTATTGATTCCAGAATCTTGATTATTAAACCTAATTAATTTTTAAGAAAACAAATTGTGCAATGATAGATAGATATTTGCTTTTAAGAGAATAATGAGTGGATAATATTAGAAAGGGAACTTTAATGTGATTTTAGTATGTTTATATGGTAGAATGTTTAGTTATGCTTGTATTTAAATTGCTTCAGCTATGATATCTTTATGTGTTATTAACTTTGAGATTGAGTGTGCAGGTATTGCTAACAAAACCACAAATACAGGAGATCATTCCACACCCTATGTTGTATCCCTTGTGAGCTGATCTAGTTCCACGAGGAACTAAGATCTACTCCATGTATGGTAGAAATGTTGTAATGTTGTAATGTTATAATGTTGCATGGGGTCAAGGGAATTAGGTCTACCCTCTGATTTACTTGTATTGTGATATGTGTTGTAAAAGATGTTGTTATGAATCTTGTTTAAGTTTATTTCTTTTAGACCCTCTTCTTGTGTTTTTACTTGACTCTGGGAGTCCTAACTAGGTTAAAATCTACCCTGGGTTATACCCCATGGATCTAGGGACCTTTTTGACTAGGATAACCTTGGGATAACCTCCATATGGTCACTTTAACTTCACAATGAAGTTAAGTGACGAATTTGGGAGCTTGGGGATAATGGGATGAGTGGAATCCACACTCAAGCCCACTTCCAAGTCATGGAATGACTCCATGATCCACCAATAATGGAGTGCTTTGTCTCTTTGTGCCTCTCTTTTGGTGGGAGTACCCCATAAAAAGGATGGTGTGTCATCCACTCCCTTTTTATTTCTATTTTACTTATTATATTTTATTCCTCCATGTGTTGGAAAAGGGCTATAGTGGGGAACCTCTTGAGTGGGGTTAATTGTTTTAAGTCCACTAGCGATAATGGATAAGGAGTGGGTTTAGTTTTTTAATGCCACTTGGGAATAAGGGATAATGAAGGGAATTTGTTTTAAAGAGGGAGGAGGGAGAGGGTAAGGAGGTTGGATTATTGTGGAAAGAAGGAGAACTTGGAGGAGGAGACTAAGGGTGGAGCTCTTCTTCAACTACTTACATAATTGGGCTTGTAAAGGTTAGTGAGCCAGTTTACTCACCTATGTATGTTTTGTTCTTGTTTGATGAATGTGGATTTACAAAGGTTGTCTATGTGTTATTTCTGCTATTTTGGGTTTGTGTTGGGTGTTTGAAAGAGCTTCTTCCAGTTGGAAGACAATGCTCATCATGTATGGGGAAGGGAAGGTGTGAACCTCATCAGGTGCATTCTTGTTTTGGTATATGGAAGCCTTGAGGGCATGTTGGTAATTTTGAGCCTAGAGGGCTATAAGGCTTGAGAGCCTATTTGGGATATCCCTGTGATTTTTATTAATTGGATGGCTTGAGGCCATGAGAAAGAATAATTTTGTTGGCTTGAGGCCATGAGAAAAGCTATGATAATTGTTTGAGAAGAATGACACTTTGGAGTTGAGTGAGTCTACTTCCCTACCCCCTTTGAACTCACCTTAGTTGAGTCTTTGTGTTGTGAGTAAAACCATGGGTGCTATGTGTTGTTGTTCTAATGTTGTGAAGTGTTTTTGGTCTATTCTACCCTGGGTGTGTGGATGATCTCCCTAGCTCGGGGGTGACCCTCTTGCGGGTCTATGGTAGGGAGGAGAGCTAGTTGGTTGGTGTATTTCTTCCTTGTGGTCATGCAGGTTTCTCTTGGAGCTTATGGAAGAGAAAAGGGAAAGTTTTATTGTTTGGGGAAAGTGTAACTCATCCTTACTAGCAAGGAGAGTTTGGTTCATTAAGTTTCATCCTGGATAAGTTTTCCTTTGAGGAGAGGTTTACTCCCTCTGAATTTGTAAAATTTGTTATTTGGGGGAAGAGAGTAATTCCTCCCTTTAAGTGTTTGAGAGTTGTGTATTTTTACAGTTGTTTTATACTTGTATAACAAACTTGTAAAGTTGTAAATATTTATCCATTGTATGGTTCAGTGAAGATATTACATTCAAATATTTCTATAGGAAGTAAATTTGTCTTTGGGAAGAAGTTAAGAATTGATTTGATTATGCAATAAATATTCTTCAGAAAATGATTTACTTGCCTGTTATAATGAATTTTTGAAGTGAAAGGTTTAATAATTATTCTGTATTTATTCTTAATTTCTTCTTTATTATGCATTGGAAAGTACATGTGAAAAGATAAATTACAATGGACTAATATATATTTAAATTTATATTTATTTTCTTTTTTTATACAAGAATTTATTTATTATATAAACTGAAATGCTGAAGAAGTTATGAATTTGTAAGTGCCTATGACATATATATATATATATATAAATTGAAAATTACACATTGTGATGATCTTATGCTATATATATATATATATTAATTTAAAAGTATGTTCATATGCTATATATATAATTATTTAATATATATATATATATAATTATTTTTATTTAAAAATTTGATATAGCATATACGATAAAGAAAAGAGGATCGCAGTTATCAAATAATACATAGTCATAAATTTACAAAAAATAATGGTGGGGGTTTAACCCCCACTGAAACATAAGTAAGAAGAGGGTGTGGAGAGGAGAGGAGCCCCACCCACACCCACGAAGTGGGATGTGGGTGGGGCTCTGCCCCTCCCCACATCCCCGCTGTGGCTTATACCCACACTCCCCTCGCCTTCACTAAAACCTCCGCAGCCACCATCTAACCACGGCCTTCCTCTGCTAACCGTCGGGCTTCGGCCGTCCACCTTGCCACTCGCTGCACGGCCCAAACCCCCTCTGCGCCCTTCGATCACCATCCTCTACGGCCTCCAAACCACCCTCCACCTGCGTCCTCCTCCTGCCGCCACTGCGGCCACCAAACCTGCGCCATCCCCACCACAGTGCCTCCAACGCTGCCGTCGTCACCTTCTCTGCCCTACAATATATACAAAATGCAAACAAATGTTAGGGTTATTCACCCTCAAGGAAATGAGTTATGATTTATAACAATATTCTCATTTGTATGAGTGGAGTATAATTTAATATGATAAAATAGATATTAATATATATATATATAAATATAAATATATATTTATATATATATATGTATATATATATATATATATTATTTAATAATAAATGTGTTGTTACTCTTAAATTTTATTGTATACTTACCCATTTGCTATGAGTTGGATTTCATAACAATACTCTATTTAATTACGAGTGGAGTTTCCATTAGCATGATAAAATAAACAATGATATATATATATATAATTTGTTAATAAATAAGATTGCTCTAAAGGATATTGCATATATATATATATAAATTTATATATATATATATATATATATATATATATATATATATATATATATAATTGAACAATATTAATGGGGCAATTGTAATTTACACTAATAATGATTTACATTAATTCGTTTGTAAGGAAATTGTGACTTCGGGATTAGTATTTTCCAAATGAATTACCAAGGTATAAAAAAAAACAAATTAACTTAATAAATTAATTTAAGTTAATAAATAAATGAGTAAACAATTGAACGTGAAGTTAATCAAAGCAATTAGAAAGAGGAGGAAATAATTAATGCAAGGAAGTATTGAAATAGACTGAGAAAACCAATTAGGGGCCAACCAGTTATCCAGTTAATTTATACGCTAAATTTTAAAACCAACGTAAACGTGGTAAATATCATCAAGCAACTAGTAAGTCCAGTATAGTGAAGGCACATGTGTGAGAAATATTCCGTAAACCACAGTATCATTTACGACTTAAACATACGCAACCGAGCACGCTTACGCATGCGAGGGGAAAAGTTCAAGTAGGAAGGGAAAATTTTTGATAGTTCATATCATGACCACATGTCGCATGTGGAGATGACATGCGGGTTAGCGTGTTGTGACTGCATGTGAAATGTGGGCATGGCATTTGGTATCAGAGCACAGTTGTTTTAAACACTGGGCTTGTTTAGGCACATTATCACTTCCACAATCAAACTGACTGGCGATTACCTCATTTTATAGGATGCCTCCCAGACGAGTTCGGTGAATACTGACCCATCGTACTCCACCCACCAAGGTGCGCATTGATTCTTCAACTGTGGGACCGGATCAGCCAGTCCCACTAGAACAGCTAATTCCACAGGTTCAGCTAGTTCTACAGACACAACCAATTCCTTAGGTACCGCAGGCACCACCAGCCTCACCTGATATGGGACCACAGATATTATAGGCCTTACAGGCTATCTTAGATAGGCTTCCATCGGCTACAGTTGAGCCGTGCGTAGAGCCACGTGTCGAGGCCTGCGATGTTCCACGAGAGGAGCCGCGCATAGAGCCATGAGCTGAGACTCATGTCGAGCCACGTGTGGAGCCCCAAGTAGAGCCACAGGGGGTACCACATGTGGAGCCTTATGTCAAGTTGCCTGATACAGAGGAGGTTGATTCGGCTGACAGGGCCCGTAGCAGGAGCCCCACACATCATGCTAGGCATGATGAGATAGTGCAAGTAGAGCAATTGGGTCCCAAGCCTTATGATTATCATACAGATGAGCCTATTAGGGGGTGTAGAGATAAAGGAGATTCCATCAGGGACATATTGAGATTGAACCCTCCTACTTTCATCGGAACCACAGAGGGAGCTGATGCAGAGGCCTAGCTTATCAGTTTAGATAGGTGTTTCGCGTTGCATTCTTATGAGGGCAACACGAAGGCCCGTGTGGTAGTACATTTATTACGAGATGCAGCAGCTACCTAGTGGCGCACTAAGGAGTGCAAGCATCACCTCTCCTTAAACACCCTCTCATGGGAGACCTTTATTAAGTGCTTCAATGCATGATACCTATCAGACTATTACAGACAGCGTCAGATAGACGAGTTCCATGACCTATAGCAGAGGGGACTCTTAGTGGCATAGTATGAGAGTAGGTTTATAGAGTTATCCATATATGCAGAGTATCTCCATGACGAGAAACTCCTGGTGCATAACTTTATCAAATGACTAAACCATAGTATAGCAGGACCTGTTCAGATGGCAGATCCCTAGACTTTGAGTGATGATGCCGAGAAGGCTTATATTGCTAAGGAGATTCAGGGACGGGGGCAGAGTTCTCGCCCTCAGTTCCAGGATTGGGGACAGCAGCAACATCAATAGAGTTTCTATAGACCACCACAGCCACCCCCTAGAGGAGGATTCAGTTCAGCATCATTACCTCCTAGGCCCCCACAGCAACAATAGTCACAGTAGCAGTAGAGAGCTAGAACACAGCCGAGGTCACATGGGGGAAATAATAGAGGTTGGCAGTAGTAGGGCCCACGTAGGGATCAGAGACAGCAGCGACCACCTGCGGGAATCGCGAGGCTGCAGCAGTCGTATAGGGGCTCATAGGGGTCCACTAGTAGATCAGGACAACAATAGTCGAGTACGACTCAGACTGTACAGGTATAGTTTAAGGGGCCTTGTTATGTTTGTAGTGAAGCTGGACACCTAGCTAGAGAGTGCCCACAGGGTTTTACAGCAGGGGGACAGCATCGTGCAGGAGGATCTGAGTAGACTATGGGTGATATGGGTAAATCCCATCGTATGTTTGTAGCGGTTGAAAATCACCAAGCCGATTTCCAGGCTTCAGTCATAGAGACAGTAGGTATGATTGGAGATTTTCCCATCTCTATCCTATTTGATTCCGGAGCTACCGACTCTTTTATGTCTACATCGTTAGTGGAACGTTGCAGGCTGGTGGTTTCTAGGCAGGACATTAGGTGGGAGGTTGAGTTGGCCTCTGGGGCTAGGATGTCAGTTGATACTGTTGTTAGAAATTGTGAGATTTCCTTGGGATCTTTCATTACAACATGGGATCTTAGGGTTATGCCATTAGGATCCTACAGTGTAGTTCTGGGTATGGACTAGCTTGGCGCTCATAGAGCCAAGCTAGATTGCTGCCAAAGGATGATTAGTTGCATAGACGATCATGGCACATCGATCGAGATAGTGGGCATATAGAAGCCCACGACTGCTCGTATGATGTCCTCTCATCAACTTAAGTGCTACCTGCAGAAGGGTTGTCAAATGTTTGCTATCATAGTCAGTGATAGATCGGAGGATGAACCTAAGACTACCTTAGATGAACACCCTATCCTGAGAGAATTTTCTAATGTTTTCTCGCCAGAGTTACCAGGTATGCCTCCACGCAGGGAAGTTGACTTCCACATCGATTTGGTACCAGGGACAGAACCAGTGTCTCATGCACCTTATAGAATGACTACACATGAACTTACAGAGCTTAAACTGCAGTTAGAAGAATTATTAGAGAAGGGACACATCCGACCTAGCGTTTCACCATGGGGCGCACCAGTTATCTTCTTAAAAGAAGGATGGATCTCTTCGGCTATGCATGGATTACAGATAGCTGAACAAAGTGATGGTGAGGAACCAATATCCTCTGCCTAGGATTGACGATCTCTTTGACCAAATGCAGGGAGCCAAAGTGTTTTCAAAAATTGATCTAAAATCTGAGTATCACCAATTATGAATCACAGAGGCAGATATTCACAAGATTGCCTTTCGAACCAAATATGGCCATTATGAGTTTACAGTGGTACCTTTCAGTTTGACAAATGCCCCTACAGTGTTCATGAGTCTCATGAACAGGGTGTTCCACACTTACCTAGATCAGTTTGTGATCATATTCCTAGATGATATTTTGATCTATTTACAGACCAAGCAGGAACATGTGGACCATTTCCGTTAGGTATTGCAGTGTTTATGTGAGCATCAGCTTTATGGCAACCTGGTGAAGTGTGCCTTTTTAAGGTCGGAGGTGCAATATTTGGGGCACATATTATCAGGTGATGGTATCTCCGTAGATCCATCCAAGATCAGAGCAATTCAGGATTGGCTAGCACCCACCAATGTAATAGAAGTAAGGAGCTTTATGGGACTAGTTGGTTACTACCGTAGGTTTGTCGAAGGTTTCTCCAGGATAGCACTTCATATCACTTCCCTTCAGTGAAAAGGGAAAGGATTCACTTGGACGGAGCAGTGTGAGAAGGCATTTGGGATCCTGAAGGAACGTCTTACCAGTGCTCCCATATTAGCTATTCCTGATCCAGCAAAAGATTTTGTTGTTTGCACGGATGCATCATTAGAGGGATTGGGAACTGTGCTTATGCAAGGTGGTAGAGCGATTGCTTATGAATCGTGAAAATTTAAAACACATGAGCTAAACTACCCTACTCACGATTTAGAGCTCGCAGCTATTATTCATGCTCTTGTTCGTTGGAGACACTTTCTTTTAGGTTGACGTTTTGAGCTCCATTCGGATCATCATAGCTTACAGTACATTTTCACTCAGCCTAATTTGAACGCCCGCCAGCGGCGTTGGATGGAGTTCATGTGTGAGTATGACTTTGATGTCCACTACATCAAAGGAAAGGAGAACGTGGTCGCCGACGCTTTGAGTCGAAGGTGCCACGAGATCATGACTCTAACTTTGAAGGTAGATTTGAGAGGACATATTTTATAGCATCTGCCTGAAGACAAGTGGTTTCTTGAGGTGCAATAGGAAATCTAGAATCAGAGGGTCCTAAAGGGAAAATTTGTAGGATATTCCCTTGAGTCAGATGGATTGCTTAGACATAGGCAGCGCATCTATGTACCTCGTGTGGGTGACCTACGTACAGTGATACTCTCTGAGGCTCATAGAGCTCCCTATGCAGCTCATCCAGGAGTGAAGAAGATGCATGCGGATTTGTGGTAGTTATATCATTGGGCTGGGATGAGACGTGACATTGCAGAGTATGTTGCTCGATGCCTTGAGTGTCAGAGGGTCAAGGCTGAGCATAAACATCCAGCAGGACTTTTGTACCCTCACGAGATACCTGAATGGAAGTGGGACACCATTTCCATGGATTTTATTGTTGGTCTACCTATGTCATCATGACGCCATGATGCCATCATGGTGATAGTTGACAAGTTGACCAAGGTGGCGCATTTCTCATCGGTACGCACAACGTACAATGCACCATCAGTGGTGAGAGTGTTTCTAGATCAGATTGTCAGACTGCATGGAGTACCTCACTGCATCATATCTGATAGAGACTCCATATTCAGATCATTGTTTTGGAGAGCCTTACATTAGGCATTGGGCACACAGCTCAACTTCAGTTCCGCTTACCATCCTGAGACCGACGACTAGACAGAAAGAGTTAATCAGGTGTTAGAGGACATGCTTCACATGTATGTTATGAATCATCAGTCTAGATGGGAGGAGTACCTGTATCTAGTTGAGTTCGCCTACAATAATGGGCATCACAGCTCATTGGGTATGCCTCCTTACCAGGCTTTATACGACAGACCTTGCAGGACGCCTTTGAGTTGGGATCGGTTAGAGGACCGTGTTGCCATTGGTCCTGAAATAATTTAGGATATGGAACAGCAGGTCACATTGATCAGACAGAGACTTCAGGAAGCTCAAGATAGATAGAAGAAGTATGCTGATGCGAAGAGAACGGATCGAAACTTCTCAGTGGGTGATAGGGTATTCTTGAGAGTGTGACCGCATAAGAGTCCAATCCGTTATGGAAAAGGCTCTAAGTTTGCACCCCGGTTTGTAGGACCTTTTGAGATTTTGGAGAGGATAGGACCTATAGCCTATCGTTTAACCTTGCCACCTAGCCTGTCTCGTATCCATGATGTCTTTCATGTTTCAATTCTACGTCATTATATTTCTGACTTATCTCACATATTGGATTGGAGTGCTCTTCAGGTAGAGGCAGACAGACAGCTGGCTTTGGAGCCAATACGCATATTGGCTCATTGGACGCTGGGCCTTCGAGGTCGAGAGCTGGACTAGGTTAGGGTCCAATGGGATATGTATGATGAGGTCACTGCAACATGGGAAGATGCAACGAGACTGAAGACACTTTACCCTCACCTCTTTGATGACTTCCAGGAGGAAGTACAATCTTAGGGGGGGAGGATGTGAGGCCTACCTTTTTCACTTCTATTCATGAGACTATTTATAGTACTATTGCTATTACTTTTATGATTAGGGGACTGTTGATTCCGAAATCTTGATTATTAAACCTAATTAATTTTTAAGAAAACAAATTGTGCAATGATAGATAGATGTTTGCTTTTAAGAGAATAATGAGTGGATAATATTAGAAATGGAACTTTAATGTCATTTCAGTATGTTTATATGGTAGAATGTTTAGTTATGCTTGTATTTAAATTACTTCAGCTATGATATCTTTATGTGTTATTAACTTCGAGATTGAGTGTCTAGGTATTGCTAACAAAACCACAAATACAGGAGATCATTCCACACCCTATGTTGTATCCCTTGTCAACCGATCTAGTTCCACGAGGAACTAAGATTAACTCCATGTATGGTGGAAATGTTGTAATGTTGTAATGTTGAATGGGGTCAAGGGAATTAGGTCTACCCTCTGATTTACTTGTATTGTGATATGTGTTGTAAAAGATGCTGTTATGAATCTTGTTTAAGTTTATTTCTTTTAGACCCTCTTCTTGTGTTTTTACTTGACTCTGGGAGTCCTAACTAGGTTAAAATCTACCCTGGGTTATACCCCATGGGTCTAGGGACCCGTTTTACTAGGATAACCTTGGGATAACCTCCATATGGTCACTTTTACTTCATAGTGAAGTTAAGTGACGGATTTGGGAGCTTGGGGATAATGGGATGAGTGGAATCCACACTCAAGCCCACTTCCAAGTCATGGAATGACTCCATGATCCACCAATAATGGAGTGCTTTGTCTCTTTGTGCCTCTCTTTTGGTGGGAGTACCCCATAAAAAGGGTGGTGTGTCATCCACTCCCTTTTTATTTCTATTTTACTTATTATATTTTATTCTTCCATGTGTTGGAAAAGGGCTATAGTGGGGAACCTCTTGAGTGGGGTTAATTGTTTTAAGTCCACTAGGGATAATGGATAAGGAGTGGGTTTAGTTTTTTAATGCCACTTGGGAATAAGGGATAATAGAGGGAATTTGTTCTAAAGAGGGAGGAGGGAGAGAGTAAGGAGGTTGGATTATTGTGGAAAGAAGGAGAACTTGGAGGAGGAGACTAAGGGTGGAGCACTTCTTCAACTACTTCCATAATTTGGCTTGTAAAGGTTAGTGAGCCAATTTACTCACCTATGTATGTTTTGTTCTTGTTTGATGAATGTGGATTTGCAAAGGTTGTCTATGTGTTGTTTCTGCTATTTTGGGTTTGTGTTGGGTGTTTGAAAGAGCTTCTTCCAGTTGGAAGACAATGCTCATCATGTATGGGGAAGGGAAGGTGTGAACCTGCTCGGGTGCATTCTTGTTTTGGTATATGGAAGCCTTGAGGGCATGTTGGTAATTTTGAGCCTAGAGGGCTATAAGGCTTGAGAGCCTATTTGGGATATCCCTATGATTTTTACTATTTTGATGGCTTGAGGCCATGAGAAAGAATAATTTTGTTGGCTTGAGGCCATGAGAAAAGCTATGATAATTGTTTGAGAAGAATGACACCTTGGAGTTGAGTGAGTCTACTTCCCTACCCCCTTTGAACTCACCTCAGCTGAGTCTTTGTGTTGTGAGTAAAACCATGGGTGCTGTGTGTTGTTGTTCTAATGTTGTGAAGTGTTTTTGGTCTATTCTACCCTAGGTGTGTGGATGATCTCCCTAGCTTGGGGGTGACCCTCTTGCAGGTCTATGGTAGGGAGGAGAGCTAGTTGGTTGGTGTATTTCTTCCTTGTGGTCATGCAGGTTTCTCTTGGAGCTTATGGAAGAGAAAAGGGAAAGTTTTATTGTTTGGGGAAAGTGTAACTCATCCTTACTAGCAAGGAGAGTTTGGTTCATTAAGTTTCATCCTGGATAAGTTTTCCTTTGAGGAGAGGTTTACTCCCTCTGAATTTGTAAAATTTGTTATTTGGGGGAAGAGAGTAATTCCTCCCTTTAAGTGTTTGAGAGTTGTGTATTTTTACAGTTTTTTTATACTTGTATAACAAACTTGTAAAGTTGTAAATATTTATCCATTGTATGGTTCAGTGAAGATATTACATTCAAATATTTATATAGGAAGTAAATTTGTCTTTGGGAAGAAGTTAAGAATTGATTTGATTATGCAATAAATATTCTTCAGAAAATGATTTATTTGTCTGGTATAATGAATTTTTGAAGTGAAGGATTTAATAATTATTCTGTATTTATTCTTAATTTCTTATTTATTATGCATTGGAAAGTACATGTGAAAAGATAAATTACAATGGACTAATATATATTTAAATTTATATTTATTTTCTGTTTTTATACAAGAATTTGTTTATTATATAAACTGAAATGCTAAAGAAGTTATGAATTTGTAAGTGCCTATGACACACACACACACACACACACACACACACACACACACATATATATATATATATATATATTTATTTATTTATTTATTTTAATTTAAAAGTATGCTCATATGCTATATATATAATTATTTTTATTTAAAAATTTGAAATAGAATATACGATAAAGAAAAGAGGATCACAGTTATCAAATAATACACAGTCATAAATTTACAAAGAATAATGGTGGGGGTTTAACCCCCACCAAAACATAAGTAAGAAGAGGGTGTGGAGAGGGACAGTGCCCCACCCACACCCATGAAGTGGGATGTGGGTGGGGCTCCGCCCCTCCCCACATCCCCACTGTGGCTTATACCCACACCCCCCTCACCTTCACTAAAACCTCCGCGGCCACCATCTAACCGTGGCCTTCCTTTGCTAACCGCCAGGCTTCAGCCGTCCACCTTGCCACTCGCTGCACGGCCCAAACCCCCTCTGCGCCCTTCGACCACCGCCCTCTGCGGCCTCCAAACCACCCTCCACCTGCATTCTCTGCCCGCCGCCACCGCGGCCACCAAACCTGCGCTATCCCCACCACAGTGCCTCTAACGCCACCATCGTCGCCTTCTCTGCCCTACAACATATACAAAATGCAAACGAATGTTAGGGTTATTCACCCTCAAGGAAATGAGTTATGATTTATAACAATATTCTTATTTGTATGAGTGGAGTATAATTTAATATGATAAAATAGATATTAATATATATATATAGATATATATATATACATATATATATATAAATATATATTTATATATATATGTATATATATATATATATATATTATTTCATAATAAATGTGTTGTTACTCTTAAATTTTATTGTATACTTACCCATTTGCTATGAGTTGGATTTCATAACAATACTGTATTTAATTACGAGTGGAGTTTCCATTAGCATGATAAAATAAACAATGATATATATATATATATATATATATATATATATATATATATATATATATATATATATATATATAATTGAACAATATTAATGGGGCAATTGTAATTTACACTAGTAATGATTTACATTAATTCGTTTGTAAGGAAATTGTGACTTCGGGATTAGTATTTTCCAAATGAATTACCAAGGTATAAAAAAAAAAAAAAATTAACTTAATAAATTAATTTAAGTTAATAAATAAATAAGTAAACAATTGAACGTGAAGTTAATCAAAGCAATTAGAAAGAGGAGGAAATAATTAATGCAAGGTAGTATTGAAATAGACTGAGAAAACCAATTAGGGGCCAACCAGTTATCCAGTTAATTTATATGCTGAATTTTAAAACCAACGTAAACTTGGTAAATGTCATCAAGCAACTAGTAAGTCCAGTATAGTGAAGGCACATGTGTGAGAAATATTCCGTAAACCACAGTATCATTTACGACTTAAACATACACAACCGAGCACGCTTACAGGTGCGAGGGGAAAATTTCAAGTAGTAAGGGAAATTTTTTGATAGTTCGTATCATGGCCACATGTCGCATGTGGACATGACACGCAGGTTAGCGTGTTGTGACCACATGTGAAATGTGGGCATGACACTAATTAATATGCAATCATTTAATTTTTCCTAGGAAATAAAAAAAATATCATTTAACTTATTAAATATACTTACAAATGTACAAATCAAGGCCTGTAAACCTTTCTGGCCACTGTGATGCGTGGCACGAAGTTTGTCAAGCCTAGCCTTAGAGGCCTTATCTTGAAACATATACTAATTCAATTTAACTATGCATAAATAAAATTTAAAAATCATTTAATAAATTTGATATAATCTTATGAGCAAATTCAAATACTTGTGTGCATCAGACTTCCCATATGCTTTTACAAGCTCTTTCCATACTTTCAAACTTACATCAATTGGCCTTTTTTCGAGCCTTTGCTCGGGAGAGAGTTTTTTTATCTTCTTTGTTTGGTTGCACCAAAATCTCTTGTAGTTTTAAGACATTCGTAGCTTTATCTTCTTTACAGACCAACCTGTGCCAAATTTGGTCTCCATGTCTTGGATAACTACTTTTTGCAGGTGCATGGGTATCTTTGAGAATGGCAAATGTAGATGGTCTTTGAACCGTTGAAGGCATGATTCCTTCAACCTATTCACAAATGTTTTTCTAGCATCTATCATTCAGACTTCCCCTGAAACCACATCGTATTCTATCTTGGTATCGTAGGTACCAATTGAAGATATAAAACATGATGTGGTGGTCGAAGAAGTCTGTGTCCCAGGAGTGGATGGGACATTGGAAGCCTCTGTTCCCTGTTCCACATTCTTAGAGGTTATTGTTATTGATTTCCTCCTGGATCTTTTGCTCAATCTAGGACTAGTTGGGGAATCAATTGATTCCCTTTGACAATGTTGATTTGGTTGTAATGTTTCAGGGGCTTTACCAGATCATTTTTCTATGTATCTGGCAAGCATTGTCAAGTCCACACCATCCAATTTGTTCACTGCCTCTACCCCCAATATGGAAGTCAATGCCTCTTTATCTTTGTCAGTCTCATGTTCCTATATATATATATATATATATTCTTCTTTTAAATTTACAAATAAAAAACTAAAAACTAAAAATCAAAGGAATAATGGAAACAATTACAAATCTACAAAATGACAATGAATTGCCTCATTGTGGCCAGAGTGTTCTCCCTTTGCTCTCTTCCCTCTATTGCTTGACATTTTGAGGTGACCTAGGGCAAATTATTTTCATTCAGTCTGTGGAGGCAAATGAAGTACACACTACCAAGTATGGAAGTTTTTGTCCAATTTTTCTGTATTCCTCAAGGTTTTTGACCTTTACATTCTAGAGCAAATCATGAAGTTGTTTTCCTATGAATCAATTGGTGCCTTGGGAGGGAATCTATAGTTTCGGGCCTAATTTTAGTTTGCTCACCCTCATCTCAAAAGCCTTATCTCCTCATTTTGTCTCAACCAACCTCTATTTTAGTTTGCTCACCCTCGTCTCAAAAGCCCTAATTTTAGTTTGCTCACAATTGACTTGTCTTAAAGCACTCAACCACTTTTTAGGAAGGAAGCGAGAAAGTTGTCTTTAGAGAAAGGTATTGATGGGAATGATAAGCAAAGTTGGGCATTGGGGTTTGAAAAATACATTCACTACTCTCAGATGCAGAGGAAATAATGCAATGTCTACAATTTTACCCTCCTCCTTTGCAACCACATAAGACTTGAACAATTCACCTATAAACAAAACAATATTCACAACCCTTTCTTCACAATCCTCTCCATTTAATCAAAACAAAAATATTTTTGGGAACGAAAATTTTTTATTGTAATTGTAACCTTACCTATGGTGTCACAAACTAAATCGAATTTCTCATGTACTTTCTTGTTTTTCCCTTTTTTCTCCTCTCTTTGTGCGGCATTTTTCTACATTTTTCTACTGTAATTATTGAATTTCTCATATAATTTAGGCAGGAAGTTTTTATTTTTTGTTTTTGATTTACAGGTCCCGCCATTGGTAAAATAAGGGCAAACATAAAAAACCCAAACTCTCGATCTATGCATGCCAAATGCTCAATCTCCAAACAAAAAATGAACACCAAAAATCAATAAAGTTTTGTTTTGTTTTTTTTTGTTTTAGGGTATGTGCAGGCAAGAATTTTTTTTAAAATATTTTGATCCAGTAGTCGATGCTATAGTTGGAGTAGTTACCTCTGACTTTATCGCCAACTTTTAAGCCTAAATGTAATCTTTTTGGGGCGCAAAAGGTGGTGCAAAGTGCGCCTAATTTAGCACCAATCAGTGCAAAATGATGTATTTTGCTTGGAAGTTGATAAAAAAGTAACCTCACCAAATTTGGATTGTCCTTATAATAAGTAACTATATCTTGTTTCCATGATAACATTTTGACTTCATGCGTCTCTTATGATTAGATCAATAATGACTCACTCTTTCACAACCTTACACAGATGGTTGGTGACAATCCTTATGCAAGTGATATAGCTTTGGAAAAACCAAACAACTCTTCTCTTAGTATCATGATGACATGATATTGGGACTATATTGACAACTTATGGAGTGTGCTTATGGTATTGTGATTTTCATTTCTATGTTCTTATTAACCTATTTTAGGTTGAAGCATGGTAAATAACCCACTAGCTTTTATGACAATCATATAATGACTAGACAATCCTCTCCACTTTGACTTTGACAATCCTATGCATGGTGTTTTCTTCATGACAGTCCCCAATAATGTGAATTATTGATAGTAGCTAGTTCAAATGGAGTTTTGGATGGTGCAGTAAGTTGTCCCTATGGCTCATGATAGTGCATGCCTTGGTTATGTCCTTGTGACATTACTCTCTAGATATCTCCTCTTTATAGTGACAAGGTTTCAAGAACATGACAACTTAGGTAAGGTATCAACTTGTCTCTTTAACCTCTAGATTGTTATTTTTTAGGAATTGATCTCATTGAAATGCAAAGACAACATGTTGATTGATGACTAACTACATTGTTACTATGATAGGGACTTAACCTGGTCACAAGATTAATGAGACAATTTTATATTAATAACTCTATGGATGCATACCTAGCTATCCTAGGTGTACTATGACAATAATTTAATGTTGCTAGTATTGCTTTTAAACCTCCTATGGTTGTTACCTATGCCTCATGGTATGACAACCTCTACAATGTTAATCCTCATGATCCCACTACAATAGTAGATCAACACTATGATGGTCCCTTGACTTATCATTTTGACACCAATTATTTTAGTTAGAGCCATGACCTTCCATCTAACATTTGAGAGTTGGATTTGGGATTGAAGAGAACCTTAAGATATGTGATAGGAGATTGACAACATTTTAGCTAAGTCATGACAATCTTTGTTTATATTATGTGACTTCACTATAATCTTGAGGCCCCCCCGGTTTAAGAGGCCATGAACTATCTCCTTCACTATCTAACAACATTCCACTTCCTCACATACCTGTGATAGTCCTATTTATACATCTTGTTATTCCTTAGATCTTATCAATCCTTAAGGCATGATGACAACATCCCTAAATACCCCAACTACATCTCAATCGTATCAAAATTTCATTGTAATTTCATTTTCCTACCATGACTGCATACTCCTCCTTCATCATTTGTGACATAGATCATAGGCTTGTCACATCAATGTCAAGGGCTCAGAATTTCATCACCTACGAAAGCATTTTACTAAGATTTGATGGATTGCCCATTAGGCAATCAAATCTTGGTACTCAAAGGATCTTTGCCTCTCTCTTACACCATGCCCTTTATCTTCTTAATTGTTAGAAACCCTACAAGCAAAAGAAAGGATCATTAAGTCTTTCAATATATCTATACATAAATTATAACATCAAACCCTTTACTAAAACTCCAAAATATCAAACCCTAGGTGACAAAACTCTCACATTTAAGCGAAAAAAACTAGAATAAATGTTGGATTTCATGGTAACTCAAAACTTCCCTCTCTCAAACTAATGACTTATTGCATATATGGTTTGAAAGAATAGAAACCAGTCATAGATTAGATGAAAAGATCAAGGAGATGCATGTTATAGAGTATAAAACTCAAAAATCAAAGGTCTTTTTGGGCCTTTTTCCAACAATATGAGAAAAACTCAAACTTTAAACATGTAGCACAGGTACCATACGACTCATTCGCATACATCACACATGTGGGACCACTAAGAAGGGAGGTAAGTGCTTAATATGAGCAATGACAATTGCACATAATGTTTAAGTTCACTTCAAGAGATGGTTGGGGTTACGATAGCTAATGGAGGGTTTTCTTTTCAAAGGAAACCATTAATTTTGGAGTGAAAGGTAATGGTGAAATATAACATAAAGTCCCTATAATTAAAGAATATCGAATGGCTAGGATTAACCTAACAAAGATCTAACGACATGATTTCAAAATTAACATCCAAATTATCCTTCCCTCCATCAAGAATTTAAAATTTTGGTGCCAAAGACTCTTTGAGACTATTTTGAGGGTTCTATGATAGTTTTGAGGGTTTATGGCCACTTGGAGAGATATAGATTGCCTTAAAATGACCCATAAAAGAAAAAGGAGAGTCAAATATGAAATAAATGTCTTTTTGATGTGAATTTGTAGTCATCTTATAATCATAAGATTTGAGCTCTAGTTGTCAAGATTCCGTGTGTAAACTTTTTCTGAAGAGCAAAATGTTGCAATGTCCTATTTTGTTTTTCATAGTGCATCTTAATGAAAAGTGAGTGTATTAACAAGATAAATTCAATAATATTCTCTTGGTGCATAGCTATTATGTGACTATTGTCATTGTTGTGTATTACAGGATCTAGAGGAGGCCATGGAGAGAGGACATGGATGGCGTAGAACTACTAAATCACAGAGAGGAAAGTGGGTGGAAATAGATATGACAATAGAATATATAGATACAATAGAGGTAAGAAGAGAAAGCAACCTCAACCAAAGGAGGAAGGTGTTTATGAATTCACAAATGCTACAACATAGAGGAGATAAAGTCATTTTTCTATCCATGAGGCCTCTGAGGTCAAACTTATTGGTTGAAAATGCACAGGAATGGTGATTAAATGTGATTCTATGATCAAGGGAAAAGTTTGAAAATTAGGATGGCCAAAACATGATATCAATATGTCAAATATATGACTAAAGTGAGGTTTTGTGTTGGATAGCATATTCGTTGAAATGATATAATTGGTGTACTAAACATTATTTACTATGTTGTGTATTATAGGGGCTAGATGAGGCCATGGCAATAGATCGTGTCATATCAAATGAGGACACAACAGATGAAGTGGGAAATCAGGTACTCAAATCCAATTTCCTTAGGAAAAAATGATCTGATGGTATTTTGTGATACGCTCATCTTTTTCACAGTATTATTGAAATTTATAATGTATTATCCAATCTTGACATAAATTAATGCATGTTGTTGATTATTTTAGATGGCGATTGGAGCAAATGCAGAGCATGAGCGCTCAACTAGCAAACAAAAAAGATATGTACATGGACGTGGACCTAAAACTTTTAAATCACATAGATGATAGTGGGTGGAAGAGGATATGAAAATGGATCCTACAAACACAACAAATGATTGTACTGAACAAGAGGTTGGTCAGGACTATAGTACATGGGATGAATACTTTAAGAAAATTGTTGTTTGTGGATGTTCTGTATGTCGTGGAAAGAAACAATTCAACTGAGTGATTGTACAAAGACATTACATATATGATGAGCTTCCAGTCGGTAGTATGCCTCCTACAATTGATTCAAATCCAATAGGAATTGTGGTAAGGAATTCTCCAAATTGATATAAATAACATGTATACTTCGTGTAAACATTGTTTTTATATTATTTAAATAACTAATTTTTTTCTTAATGGATACTTGTAGGATAAAGTTCTTGGTTTAAAGTTTCCTAGATCATCGACTTCCAGCTGAGAGGGCAATGATCATTTATTAGATGATACATTTAACAAAAATATGTGCCAATATACCAGCTCGGAAGATGAGGAATTGATGAAAACAAGAAACAGAACAAAAACCAGTTTAAAGATGCATAATTTGCTTAAAGACAAGGGGAAGGTGGAATACATACCCTATGAGAATGAATGTGATGGAGATGGTGACTTTCCCTTGAGTTTGAGATCAATTTACAAAGAGACATTTGATTGTCAACTATATTGCGCTTGGCCTAGTGATCAATAACTACCTAGAGTGTACGAGGTGTTTCAATTTTGGGGATATAGCTACATGATACGACCCTTCAATATTCATGGAGCAAATCTAGGCCTCTTTATCATCCAAAATGTACATGTGGGATCTAAACATAGAAACAATTTAGAACAAACCACTAGGAGATTAATTCCATATTATGGTCCATCATATTACAGTAGTGAATGGAGAAGGCTAGCAGAATATAAGCCTAGCATGTCAGCATATGGTCTAAATTCGAATATGTATACACATCGTCTCCAGTTGGAAAGTGGAAAATAAATGAATAGAGGTCATCTTATGTATATAGATGGACATGCATACACACACAAAAATATTGCAGGCTTTAGAAATAGTAGTAAGGGAAGGGACCCTATTGTAAGACTGAATTGTCAATTTGTTGAGGTTATAAATGATAAATATGGAGATATGGAAAGAGAGGTTGATAGATTGATAATGGGTGAGGCTACTATGGCCCTTACCATTGGGGATGAGTTATTGATTAATTACCCCTTCTTAAAATGCACTCCTATGTGAAAGAAGAGGGAAGAACAAGGTCTCCCTAAAGATGTTCTTAAGGGAAGAAAACCAAAGAATAATAAATGAGTGTGGACTGATGTTTTATAAACTATGTTGTCAAAATTGTGTTTTATTTAAATTATTGTATAAAAAAGGTAGTTTATATTCAATTGATGTATATGTTGGTAAGAGACACTGCTAGGCATAATAAGTGTTGTCATTGATGGAAACTAACTCTCTACTACACATCTGCATTGCATAATTTGCCCATACCAGAAATCAGATTGAAGACTTGTCTAACTCCAAGAAGTTAAGAACAGAGTGTGTGACACAGTTCGATATCTTGGTCCGAATCTCTCCAATGGTAGATCATAGTTTGCTGCAGATCTGAGGGAGTCATAAGCATTGTCAGAATAATCTAAATCTAGAGTTTTGGCCTCCGGTGATGAAGGATTCAAAAATTATTAGCTTTTGAGTATCAGGTTAATAGTTTGACAGAGCAAACAAAAGAAGAACAGGCTGTCCTTGTAAATAATCTTGGTTCCAGATGTATGGAAGTTGTTGAATAGGAAATTAGTTATGACTAGTGATAGTGACCAACCTGATTGATGATTTGTGATTGCAAGTTTTGGTCTGTGTCTCAAATTATGCATGGATCTAGCTGACAGAGCAAAGTATTCAATAAAGTTCTAAATGTTCTTGAAGCTGACTGAAAAGTGATTGAAGATCAGGATGCGGATATATATACCTGATGGATTTGAATGATTTTGGTGTGTGTGTTGTGAATATGGAGTAAAGGTGAAAAGAGTAGAGATCTACGATCTAAGATAAATGACCCTTTTATGATTCAAAAAATAGAGTCATTATTCTAAAAGTTCTAAAAGTTCTAAATGTTCTTGAAGCCGACTGAAAAGTGCATTTATTACTAATTAGGCACTGTGGAGCATAAAAGGGTCATTCATTCCCTAGTTAGATCACTTTGCATCAGAAGAAAGCAAGAAGAGAAGGAGTGAATGAGCTCAGAGATGAGAATTCTCAAGAATTGAAGTACGAAGAGGATCTTCAAGCAAAACCCTAATCTACAGAACAATGTATTTCTATTTTCTATGAAACTCCTTGAATTCTCAATCTCTACAAATGGCTACACCTTTAGTTGTTAATATCACTGAAAGGCCCCATCCTAAATTTAAGAAGAATCCTTACAAATCTGTTGAAGTCGATACGCTATGTGCTTTTTCAGGTGTTCCATATGGGGTTTTACATGTTGAAGACATTAGGGCATACATTCATTGCAATGTAGAAGAATTTGGGAATCTGAAACTGCTGGAGTTGTTTAAGAGCCATCTAAAGGATGACAATTACCAACTAAAACATGAATTTGAAGCCCTAGAAAGCAAACATTTTCTGCAAATAATTGAATTTTCATCATTTGATGAGAGTGAATGGGTTCGTTATGTGTTGAGTTGAATGCATGATGAATTCATATGGCTACTGAAACCATTTAAGATCACCAAAGATGTTATCAGAATTCTGACTGGATTAAACTCAACCAGGGGACTACCTATGCTAAAATCTGTCAAAAACCAAACTGTTACTGATTCAACCGTTGCAAAATTTGATAAAAGAGCCATGACAATCAATGACATTATAGAACCTGATGTCAAGTTTGCTTCCATGATAATTGGGTATAAGATTTATCACTCAAGCAAAGAAAACTTTGTCTCTGGAATAGCTATATATGCAGCGTATAAAATGTTGAAAGAGAATGCAGACTATGACCTCTGTGAGCTACTACGGGTTCAACTATTTGAAAATTTAAACAAAATCAAGAAAGATAAGAAAAATTCCTTTAAGTATGGTTCCTTGATTATATGCTTATTTTTCAATTTTATGAATGAAGTGTCTGAAGTACAAGGTGTGCACTGGACAAATGACATACCAGTGGAAATCTAGATAAGAGATTATTTATATAGCCATGGAGACTCAGGTGTACAAATGACTGCAATCTGGGGGTATTTCAAAAAAATTTAGAATCTGATGCATGCAAGAGAAAGAATCCCTAAATCAGTTGTTGAAAAGTATGAGAATGAGATATGTTTTATGATTGACACTGGTCAATGTCTATTGGAAGCTGTAGAACCAAGAACAATATGGATAATGCTAATGGGTTAAGAGGTGGATGAGAGAGTTCTGGACATGTATGCTCAGCATCTTCTAGCCAAACCTAAAGACACATCTATTGAAAGATTTGGAACATACAAAGAGCTAAGTCTAAAACTACATGAGGAACTCAGAAAGCTAGAGATTAAAAGAAAAGTGCTGAGGCAGGTTGAAACATATGCTGAGAGTATTGGCATCACCAAAGAAACAGTATGAAAGAATAAAGAAAGGATTGAGGAGATGAAGAGAAGAGCTGAGCAAGCTCCAAAAGAAAGGATAGAAAGTGAGCCAACAGTTGCTCCGAAAGTCCCACCTAGTTCTTCAAGGAAAACAAGAAGCTCTGCAATTGTCTCAGAACAATCCAAGTCTATTCCCATTAAGACACCAGAAGCCACACCATCTAGTGAAGGAGGAAAGAGGAAGAAAACCAAGGCCACAAGAGCCTACAAGAGCACAAAAGATGATGAGGAAACAGAAACAGATGAAGAAGTTAAAGAGATAAGATCAAAGAAATCCAAGACTTCAAAGGCCTCTGAGAACCAACCCTCCGGAAGCAAAAAGGCAAGTAAAAGGCAAGAGACTGGTAAGGTTGCTATGACTATTGAACAAATTGTAAAATCAATTACTGTTCATGGTAATCTAAAGCCTATTAGAATATATTATGATATTTTTGATGAAGCAAATAAGAAAATCTTGGAGGATGTCACCATCCTGTATTTGAATAAATTTAATAGAGCTCTATTGAAAATTTTGCAAGAAATTCCCAAAAATTAAGGAAAATACTAGAAATGAGGAAGGAAGCTGCCAAGGACAAAGACATAGAACTCAGATAATATGTTCTTTCCACCCTATGTCCAGTAATGACTAGAAGAGAAGCTGATAAAATCCTCAAGAAAGTTAAGGAGAAATTTAGAAGCAAGATCCGGATGAACAAGTTAATGCTTGGTGAAACTAAGGAAGTTGTAAAAGAAACAAAAGAAATTTTGAGAAAAGCCCTTGACAAAAATAAATACTATATCATTTTAGAGGAACAAGAAGCTCTAGAAGAAGAAATTGAAAAAGGAAATGATGACCAAGGTAATACTCTAGATCCTCCAGAGCAAACCGATGAGGAGATAGATGATGGAATTGATTCATCAATTCTAGTTGTTGGAGAAGTGAACATCAATGAGCAACAAATAGAGATTGATGACTCCTCTATTCTGGGAGAGGAGAAAATAAACAAAGTAGATACAGAGATGATGGACCAAATTGATGGTGCAGGTGATACTCTAACTCCTCCTAACCAATCAGAAAAGGAAGATAATGTTGAGAATACGGCTCCCACACTAGATCCTCTAGAACAAACTTTAGGTAGTGAGGACAAAGGAGAGAATCCCGCTATAGATGATATAGAGAAAGGTGAAGCAGAGAAAAAGAAAGAAGAGAGTAAGGATGAGAAAATAGAAGAAGATAGTGCAAATGTTGAAGCACCCAAACAAGATAGTCCAGAGAAAATCCAAGAAGAGGAAAGTGTTCTAGAAATTGTTACAAGAGACACTACAAATGTAGTGAAAATTCTCCTGGATAAAGAGATGCTTGAGTTTGATGAACCTGAATTACCCCAAGGACCATTTAATCTAGATGTTCTCTCTCCGGTACAAGTGATGAAGATTGCATCCTTCACTCAAGCCAAATTTGAGAGAAGCTGTTAAAATCTCACACGGAGGACAGTGAATTATTAGGGCTTGCAACCGGAGTCTTGGAGAAGTTATTGCCAACCTACCAAAAGAATCCATTGGATTCCCCCTCCAGTCACCTAAAGAATCTTGTAAATGTTGTAAGTACACATTTTGAGTCTTTTGAAAAATCTACGGAGGTGAAAGTTCAAAAGGAATTTTTGGATAAGAAATTTAGTGAAGTATAGTATCTAATAGGAAATGATAGGATGATACTCAGCATTAGCATGAGTATTCAGAATGCTCTAAATGATGGATGTGATATGTACAAATTTTGTCTATCGTGACCCAAAGTTAGTGAGGATATTGAGAAGAAGATAAAGGAGCAAGAACATAAATTGCCAAATCTTTCTCAAATTTTTGATCCTCTAATAGTTTCGCCTATAAGTCAGGAATGTCAAGTAATTAGCTTGACATATGAGATAAAGAGACTTGTTAAAGAAAAAGGTAACATTATGAAGAGAATGTGTGAGCTCCAAGAATTGATTGCCCCCAAGTTAGAAACCATGTTTAATGCCTTATCAGAAGCTCAGACTGCACTTCAGACAAGTAATCCTCTAGATCTGACAAAGGCAGAAGCATATGCATTTTTACTGAGTGGACACATCTCAATTTTGGATGGAATGAAGGGAACTTGGGCCTCTGAACTTGTACAATTGAAAAATAGTTTTGCAGACATTCTCAAGTTCATGGGAATATAACTTAATGATTAGTTGTACATATACGACACTATACACAAAATTTTTTGGAGAATTTTGGCTTGTGAATCCCACCCTTTGCCATTTATGTCAAAGGGGGAATGAAGATCAATGAAAAACAAAGAATCCAGCAAAGGGGGAGCACCGAAAAGCAGTGTGAACAACAGTATGGAGCACAAGCAAAGGGAGAGTTAGTCAGACACTTAGTCATTTTTCACTAAGTGTTGCCATCAATGCCAAAGGGGGAGATTGTTGGCAAGAGACACTACTAGGCATAATAAGTGTTGTCATTGATGGCAACTAAGTCTCTACTATACATCCACATTGCATAATTTTCCCATACCAGAAATCAGATTGAAGATTTGTCTAAGTCCGAGAAGTCAAGAACAGAGTGTGTGACAAGGTCCAGTATCTTGGTCTGGATCTCTCCAATGGTAGATCATAGTTTGCTACAAATCTCAGGGAGTCATAAGCATTGTCAAAATAATCTAAATCTAGAGTTTTGGCTTCTGGTGATGAGGCATTCAAAAGTTATTAGCTTCTAAGTATCAGGTTAACAATTTGACATAGCAGACAGAAGAAGAACAGGCCGACCTTGTAAATAATCTTGGTTCCAGATGTATGGAAGTTGTTGATTGGGAAATTAGTGATGACCAGTGATAGTGCCTAACCTAATTGATGATTTGTGAGTGCAAGTTCTGGTCCGCATCTCAAATTATGTACAGATCTAGCTGATAGAGCAGAGTATTCAATAAAGTTCTAAATGTTCTTGAAGCCGACTGAAAAGTGATTGAAGATCAAGAGGCAAATGTATATACCCAATGGATTTGAATGATTTTCGTGTGTGTGTTGTGAATATGGAGTAAAGGCAAAAAGAGTAGAGATCTAAGATTTGGATGAAGGTAGAGCAGTAAACAAGGCAGAGTGAAGATGAAATGTGTAAGATTAGTGTTTTGTGCTTAACCAAAACTGAATTCATGCATTAGTAGATGCTTCTCATTAGTTCAAAATCTCTATTATTCTCTTGTAAACATTTGTAGGCAGTGAGCCTCTATTTGAGTAGTGAGCTCTGGGCAGTGAGCCCGAATGCATGTGCATTCTCATTTGTAAAAATACTTTTAACAGGGTATTAATTTTTGTGGGTTAACTCCCACCGTGGTTTTTCCCTTAATTAGGTTTCCACACTAAAAATCTTGGTGTCAAGTATGTTATTTATGCTTCTACTCATGTGTAATTGATTCAAGCTTTAATATTTATTTGATTGCAAATTGTAAAAGAAGATTAAAGGCAGAAAAGATTAAATTGTGTGACAACTGATTCACCCCCACCTCTCAGTTGTCTAGACTAATTCCAATAGTATATATGTTCATACAATTTTTATTTTTATTTTTTAAGCCATATTTGATTATATTTCTTTGAAATTGATACATTTATGATTTATCCAATTGTTGCCCAACATTAAATAATGCTTGCGTTTGTTGATAGGTAGAATATGTTGATGAAACACATACTAATACCCAAGGTCCAATTGGGTTATTAAGATTTGGACGGATGATCCAAACCATCCTTTAAACAATACTAGGGAGAAAAGAGCATTATTGAAGAGAATACTACCAGTTGACAAATTTGAAGAGATGATGAGATCCGCATACACTGATGGCATGCCACCTATCCTTAATGATGATGATCATGATAGTGAAAATGCAGTGCATGAAGAAGGATTGAATGAAATGCTTACAAATTTTTTTGGGGATGAAAACAATGATGACAATAATGATCATATGGTTGACACTAACGATGGTAGCACGGGTAATTACCACCAATGTAATGTTGATGATAACAACCTAAAAGGCTTCATCAAGCAAGCAGCGAAGACACCCGTGTTCAAATCGGGTACAAGTAGAACCTCAAAACTGGCATGCACATTAATATTATTAGAAATCAAGTCACTATTTGGTTGGTCAAACAAAGGATTCACTACCCTACTAAAGTGAGTTGAGATCTATTTCTTACTTTTCAATTGTCAATTGGTGTACATAATTTGTAAACATTCATCAACTTCGTTTATATTTCTTTAAGGGGATTTTAAAACCATATATTGTATATAAATAGTCCTAATATATATTGACATATCAAACATGTTCATCATAAGTCAAACATTCAATTGATATAATCTCTGTCAATCTTACAAAGCACTAAAAACTAAAATATTCCCTGAAGAGAATGGGTTGCCATCAACTAGCAGAGAGGTGCGTCTATTGTTGGTTGAGTTGGGGATTGAATATAAGCAAATTCATTCATGTAAAAATGATTGCATTTTATACAGAGATGAATATCAAAATAAATTAGAATGCCCTGTATGCAAAGAGAAGAGATATCGTACAGATGTATAAGGTACTATAGTTCCAAAGAAGGCTTTATGTCACATGCCAATTATACGTAGACTTCAACGAATGTTTCATTACAAGTCACTTGCACAATTGATGGATTAGCATGCAAAGAACAGGAGTAAAGGTGGATTCATGTGAATTTCAGCTGACTCCAAAGCAATGAAACACATAGAGGAAAAATGGCCAAGAAAATTCAAAGATGAACCCCGTAGTATCAGGTTTGGTCTTGCAATTGATGGAGTGTGCCCATTCTCTTTCCTAATCTCAAATTATAATGTTTGGCCAATCAGATTGATAGTATACAATATTCCCCCATGGATGAGTGTTAGAAAGGAGTACCTTATGCTAACTCTCATTGTTCCAAGAAAACATCAAGTTAAAAACATGGATGTTTATCTTGCGCCTTTTATTGATGAGATGCAAGTGCTATGGAAAGGCATAAGAATGTATGACATATCACATCCCCCATCAAATAGGTCCTTCATGTTGTGTGCTATGTTGGACTATTCATGATTTCCAAGGACTTAGTGTTTGTTCTAGTAAGATAAAATATTTACATATTTACAGTCATAATTTATTTTCATCCCAACTTTCATACTTAGTTTTATACTATTTTTTTGATGTTATTAACATTACTTATTGAATTGTAGGTATTCAAACAAAGGGGATATTTGCATGTCCAAGATGTGCAAAACAATTTCAAGGGTGGTATTCTAAAGATCTACATAAATTTATTTACACAAACAACATGGTTTTTCTACCACTAGATCATAAGTTTAGAAATCGTCTGAAGAATCAATTTGATGGAAAAGTTGAAAATAGAGGCCCTCCCATGATTATGGGTCCAGGTGATTGGCTTAAGAAATATGAAGATGGTGAATTGAAAGATTGGGAGGACTTTTTTGATCAGAATGATTTAATTGAAGAACCAGAACAAGTTGTAGTTAATATGCCAAAAGGAATGAAAAGGAAATCCATATTTTATGAGCTCCCTTACTGGAAGGATCTATTAATATCTCACCTATTAGATCCTATGTATGTCTTCAAAAATGTCTTTGATTCTATATTTTGACATGTATCAAGCAAAGAGAAGGACACCTTGTCTTCAAGGAGAGATATTGCTCTTTCGCATACCAAAATTGATAGAAAACATTTGTGGCCAAATAGGGAAAATGAAACATATGCAGAAGCTCCATGGATTTTGAAAAAAAAGAGCTAGACCAACTAAAAAATGTCATCCGTTCAATAAGGACACCTACTAGCTATGGGTCATCATTGGCTAAAGCTTTTACAGTTGATGGACATATCACAGGATTTAAAACACATGATTTTCATAATTTTATGAAGGTATTATATATCATCATTTAAAATTTACTGGTAACATTGATTAAGTACTAAATATATTTTGATATTTTGTTGTGTGAGAAAAAAATACTAATGACCTTTTGATAAATGTGTTTGATAGCATATCATGCCATTGGCAATTAGGGGGGATTCCTGTCTTACAGTTGACTTAAGGAATGCCATAAGTCGATTGTCAACATTTACAAGGTATGTGGTTATATGAAATGTTCATGTGTGAGAGACATAGAGATATTATATTGCATTTTAATTTTTGACTAAAGGTTCATACTAATTTACTATTCTTATATTAGGTGGGTGACCTCCAAGGAGATCCATGAATGTGAAGTGCCAAAATGGAAGAAGGAAATTACAGAAATTGTATGTGTATTTGAGAAGGAGCTCCCTACAAGTTTCATGGACATACAAGTCCATTTACTTATACACCTAGTCAATGACATTGAATTAGCAGGTGTCATATCAACGAGGTGGATGTTTTTCTTTGAGAGGTATATGAATACTCTAAAAAGATATGTCTGACAAAAGGCACATCTAGAGGGTTGCATGGCTGAAGGGTATATATTGAACGAAGCATTTTTCTTCTAGTGTGAATTCCTTGGTAAGGATTTTGAAGATGGGCCACGCTTCTAGGATGAAGAACAAGAATTAGATATTATTGATGGAGAAAAACCCCAATCTAATGGTGTTCAAGTATAAATTAGTAATTAAATTCATGATCAGTATGGTTTTTTTTCTTGCAATCATTAATTTACTCTATAATTTATTTGTCAAATTAACAGCATGACATTTGGATTTTGAAATAAACATGTTGACATGTAATAGGTGTAGATGAAAGTGCTATACTTGACAAGTTCATTTTGTACCACATGGACTTTATGAACAAATGGATTGATCTGTATGATAAAAAGAGAGAATAAGTGTTAGAAGCAAGGAGACAATTTAAGAAATCAAACCGAAGGAATACTCCACTTCCCACTGATCTGCTTCGGGAATGGGGCAAAGATTGCACACTAGAATGGGTTACTAAACAAATTCAAAATCAAATAGAAGATGTAGGTATAGATTCAAACATAACAGAAGATGAAATCAAAATGTCTAGAGGATGTGAAAGAAAGGTACAGTTGGAATTTTACAAAATGTTGTTTCCTTACAGTTTTGACACTATTAACTATTTTAATATTTGTCATTATATTTGTTTTCACTGAAATAAATGGCCTTTCACAGGCAAGGCAATATCCAGCAATGTGGGCATATGGTTGACATTATCGTGTAGAAAGTGTAGATGTAAAGAGATGATCCTTCGATTGTGGCATCATGGTTGACTTCAAGCAATCCGGTCGATCAAGCTCAAAAGGTAAGAATATAATTGAAGGGAATCTACAATATGTTGGGAAAATACAAGAAATTATTGAGTTGGATTACCACTCTTTTAAATGATGTATTTTTAAGTGTAGATGGTATGAAGCATTTGAGAGGACACGAAGACTTGTTACCCATAGTGGATTGTTTTTTATAGATTCCTCATGTTTACTACCGGAGGATAAGGAGCCTTATGTTCTACAAATTCATTGTGAGAAAGTATTTCTTTAACTCAAACAAGAAGCGGTAGTGATCATTAATCTATTAATTCATGGTTTATTGTGAATATATACATGTGTTTATTAATCAATAAAATTGTTATACCATACATCTAATATATGTATGTTGTTCATGTGCAGGTATTTTTCAATGAAGATATTTTGGACCCGAAATGGAATTTGTCATACATTATGATCCAAGATTAAGGCATGTATTTGAGGATGCATTAGTGGATACTGAGTAAAACAATGATGGCCAACAAAATGAGAGAGAGGGATTAGAGAACATCGAAGAAATTGACATCCATGATGATGTTGAAGATGGTTATGTTCGAGCACAAGAAGACAACAATCTAGAGTTGGATGATGTTATGGAAGACAACAATATGGATGGTATACAAAATGATGATCCAAATACATCTGGTAACAATATAGATGGTCTACAGTTAGATTTCAATGATGATGAAGATGATGCAGGTCAAGATGGGGATGATGATAATATTAAATACTTGAAAGAACATATGAACATTGACAATGATACACTGGATGACATTGTAGCAGACAATAATGTTAATGACCAAGACTTCTAAATTTTTAGAATTATTTACAATCCATGTTTAAAAAAGGATGATTAAATTATTGGCAATAATGTTAATTAAATGGATTGTTCAATTGTTGACAAATTACCTATTGCAACATCCTTAAATTGTTCAATCTTTGGTATGAATTGTTGGAAATAATGTTAATTAAATGGACTGATTGATGTTCTTCATAACTTGCTAATGGATAATCCTTATGTGATGGAAGTATTAAGTGATATAGGTCAAAGGATAAGCTCATCAAGTTCCTTAAATAGTGGGTGTTACCTTGTTTCACCAATGACAATTTACTTTCAAGTTTGCTAGTGACTTCAGAATATATTAAGGATCTTATGTAATTTTGTCAATTAAATCATCCACTTCACTTAACCCAATCTGGCATATGATTTGGATTAATGTTTTATATAAATCTTTAAACCCTGCTCCTAAAACAGAAAAACAAATTTGGATTTTGAAAATATATACAAGGGAATGATTTTCAAAAGAGAAAGATCGGTGCTTGCCACATGAGGAGTTTATTTATCTTTAATTATTTTTCATATATATCTTTAATTGTATCTATGCCATGTTATCTTGTGATAAGTACTTGAGTAAGACCATCAATGAAAAATGAAGTGGACATATTATCATCTATATTAGCTAATTGATTGCACAAATATTTCAATTTATCAATGATCTCATGTTTCTATTCATTTTCAACACTTTTAATAAAGACATCATTATCATAATTTTCTTCATCATTAGAATGCAACATGTTATTGTCATAGGAAGTAGGAGGAAGAGGTAGTCATGTTTGCAAGGTGAGGGTTTGACCTAGTACTTTGTTGAAGGGGACATAAGGCATCGGGTTGTTTCCAACAAATGCAAACCAGAAAATCTTCAAAATAAAAAATCAATCTTTTTTAATCCTAAACATAGGCATGGAAATTGCAAGTTCAAAAAAATGTAGGGAAATAAATCATACCCTATAATAGAAGATTTAAGTCCAATCCTAGATTTAATTAAACTTTAAAGTACAAGGAGTTGAGAGTAGAATAAAATATTGAGATATTAAGTAATGAAGATAGAGAAATGAAATAGTTGAGAAGAAATGCAAAACTTATTTGATCTTTTTAGCATGATGTCAAATGTGAAGTGTGTGATTAACTAATGCATTATGAAAAAATAATGAAAACTAGGATTTTCTACTAGAATAATGATCTTGAGATTGTGCTAGTGATTAACTGATTTTTTGCATTCCTTCTTCACTTGTCCATTGAGCATTGTAACAATAAAGGATTCCAAAGTCACATTTGCAACACTACCATTTATAACAAGCATTATGTTCTCCTAATTTTTGGGTAAAGAAAAAAGTGAGAAGATACATTTGTCTTCCTCATCAATTTTAACATTTATTGAACCTATTTGACTCAAAATCATATTAAAGGTGTCAAAATGTTCTACAGTAGAATATCCTTCCTTCATTTTTAAATAATATAAATATCTTTTGAGATATAACTTATTACTTTATAATTTTAGTTTGATAAATATCACCTATCCTCTTTTGTAATGTGAATGTAGGGGTCTCTTTTGATTTGAATAACAAAGAAAAAGTAAATTGGAGACAACCAAAGAAATTATTAGCAATACAATTCAACAAACAAATGCGAACCAAAAGTTGACGACTAGAGAATAGCAGTTTTTATATTGATTTGCTTCAAAGTACAAGTAGTGCAATGTCTCTTTCAAAAAATCAAAATCCCAGATAGATTCTGAGCCATAAGGTCTTGGTTTCCTTTTATAAAGGAAGCAACAAGATTTAGACCTTTCACATTCAAAATGGCTCTTTGTATTCCTAACCCTTGATATTACAATATTTGTCATTTATAAGTCCAATTTAGATTTTTAAATATATTTGAATACATTTTGAAAACATGAAGAAAACATAAAGAGACAAAAAGAGAGTGTTCAAGATGTGGTGGTGCTATTTAACGCCAGCATATGGCTCATTGCTCCTCTACACCTAAACCTGTGCTACTGATGATTCATTTCTAAGATATTTCTCCTCCCATTTATATATTGTAAAATCACCATGCCATTGGTAAGCTTGAATCTGAAGCAAGTTCTCTTAGTGATCTTTCCATCTTTTATCAAGCAAACCTTTGACATCCATCACAAATTTTGCATACCCAACATCCAAGGCAATTACTCAGTCCAATATCATGTTGAAACTGAGAATGCTAACATCTCCATCCTTCTTCAAAAAATCCATAACTTGGAATACTGTTTGGCTAAATTACATCTTCCATGTGTCAAGACTTTTGATTTTATCTTCTTCTGTTAGTATGAAAGGAATGAATTTATGCTTGAACGTAGTAAAAGATTCAACCTTTGCTTGCATCTTTTGGCTTTCCCCATTCACATACTGGTATTCATCAATGATCATTTTGACTATTTTCTCAGTGGGCTTCAAAGCTATAGGGACATCAAGATTCCTTTGCACTACTAAGCACATCGTAACCAAATTGTGATGATAGGGTTGCCATTTTTTAAACAATAAATCCAAAACAGGAAAGTTTATCTTCAATTGCTCAATGGCCTAAGATAGAGAAGAGTAGAAATCATGCACACTCCCAAGCTTATCCACAACCAATTTTACTCTATGCTCCAAAATTTTCTCAAAATTTTCAAAAACTTTCATCTTTGCCTCATTCTTTGTCATTTCATTTTGTTTATTCAAACTTTCAATTTCCTTTTCAAATTTCAATCTTGTTGCATTAAATTCTTCAATAGACATTGTGACATCATTGGTTGTGTGTGGCACAAGGGGCGGATAGGGTACAATGGCTTGACCTTGAGAAGAATTCACAGCTTGCAATTGTTTCTTTAATTTCACATTTTCAAAATATAATTTGTTTACTTCATCATTCATTACTTTCTGAGTTTGCTCATAATCTGTTAGCCTTTGTTCTAACCTCTTCACAATAGCATGAGTAAAAATAGCAGTATGAACATTGAGAGTAGCTACTTCTATTGCTGATGTATCTTGTAAAGTCTTTACCACAGCTGTACGATATCAAGCAATCTTGGTTTGCTTGTATTCTTTTGAGTAGTCTAGATAGCAAGGGTCATTGTCTTTGGATTGAAACCACATCCACTTATGACATCTTCATAATCAAATTCTAAAACAAGTTGTAGATCATCCTGACTTCTAACTTGATCAAGCAAAAATACCTTTTTTAATTCAAGGCCAGGGATGATCAGCATATTACTTTTCAACACCATTTGTCTTTCCTCCTCTAGACTCACATCAATTTCATCTACTTTCAATTCTTTGAAAGTTTGTGTAATGATTTGATCATGTTGTGCTTCATCAACACCCATTTTATTTATTGCCACTTTTTCATTATATTCTTTCATTTTCATTTTCAGCCAAAAATCATTAAACTCTGGATTTTTTATGAAGTCGTCATCTTCTATGAACCTCATGGATACTATAATCCTTTCATCCTCCTCCAAATCTAGTTTATCTTGGGTTTGCTCACCCTTCCTAGCCTCAGGCTTATGTGCATTAGTGGGTTGACCAACCAATGGATGATCAACCTCTTGCTCATCTCCCATGTGCCTCAAGATGTTAGCTACCTCATCAGTATGCCCCACCTCTTCAGTCATTTCATAGGGGACAAGTGGAGATACCTCTTCTTTCCTCTGCTTCTTTGCTAGTGGTGATTCTGGGACCTGTGGATCTTACACTGACATAACATCAGGAGTAGACTCATGAATCTCAATCCCTGCAAACCTTTTCACTGGAAGTTTAGTAGCCTTAGGAGGCTGCTTCTTATATTTACCATAAATAATTTCAAAATTATCAATGATTGCATCAATTCTTTTTAGAGGGTCTTTTTCTTCAACAAAGAATCCAAGAAATAGGGGATTCTACTTTTTCTTTTCATCTTCAATATTTTTCAAGATATCCCATTTTCTCTTCCTACTGTATACCTCATCAAAAGTGACAAGATTTCTTATCACATCCTCATAAAATAGGACCTGATGGGATACGACCATTTAACTTAGAATTGATTGTCTCACAAGATTCATATGACCCTCAGGTTCACAATTCCTCTCGATACCCAATTTCAAAGAATATTTTTCCTTTAAAAAGGCTTGCAAATTTTCAAGAGTGTCAGAGCCAATAGACCAATCACCAAAAATTGTAGCATCAGGTAGAAATGTACCTTTCTTTTGTCTTTTCATTACCTCCTTTTCCATCCACATCATTTGCCACATAAACTCCATGAATACAATTCTATGTGATACAAATTTTGGCAATATGTGAGGTAGATGGGGGCAGCCATACACTCTAATTATAGTATGATCTGACATAAAAAACCAATCAGCAAAATTACGGTTGTGGCCCTGCTCTGGTTTGTGTACAAGTGGCCTCAGCATTACCCTGACTTCCTTAGTCAACCTAGGAAACTAGATACCAAGAGAATTCAATATCTTGACAACAAACAAATCATGAAATACAATGTAGTCACTATTTTGGTAATAGGAATCCCACTTATAACACCAAAACTGAGTCAATAATGTTTGTCCTTTCTCATCAACCATACTCAGATCCATTTTTCTTAACCATCTCCCTCTATTCTGATACATAATCAAGTGACACAATAAAGAATAGAATTTGAAATCTAAGGGTTGCTTGCTCTCCTACACACAGAAGAATCCTTCATGCAACTTTTTCTCAATATGAGATGCAAAGTCGTATTCAGTGTTCACCTCTAGATGTTGTGTTTTCATAGCCATCATCATTAGGCTAGTTGGCATTCTTCCTTGTGCATTAGTTCCCAAGACCTGGCACAGTGCAAAATAGGTTCTCTTGAAATATACAACAAATTCTTCCATAGGGAAAGGCTCAATAGCATTTGATGGAATCTCAATTTTTCTATTGTTGGCCCCCCTTCTCATATATATTGGAAATTCATCTCTCCTTAGTGTTTTCCTCAGGCTTGTGTAATATTGTTCAAATCTTTGCAAATCCACTTGAGTGAGAGCTTGCTTGTTCAACATAAAATAGTCAACAATTGCATTCCTGTCTACTGTCACCAATGGCAATCCATTTGGCATTCTGACTATTTTAGTGGCAGGATGGTAAAATTTTCCTAGTGCCCTAATCAATTCCACATCCACAAATACAACGAGCACCACCAACTTTGCCAAATCCAATTTCCATGGATTTCCCACTGATCCCTTGCCATACCTTTTTGTATAAAAATACCAAAACAAATCCCACCTGGAGATAGGGATTGTAGTACCCCGACACCCTTCTGCTACGTCTCTGAACACCTTCTTTGGACCCTTGTCTATGGACTGAGGTAATACTTCTAGAAAAGATTGTTGAAGTGGTCTTTTCTTGGGAACTACAGGCTCATTACATTTATTGGCAGACTCAAACCTCTTGGGTACCATGCTTAATAACTTGAATAGGCTAGGGTTTTTTAAAATTCAACTTACTATACCAACAAATGAAAAATAGAGTGAAAGAGCAAATGAACTTGACATGGCCAATTAATGTAGGTAGACATAGGAATAAAATAACAGTATTTAAAATTAAAAATAAACCCATTCAAGAATGGATAAGAACAAGATTTGTATCTTCGGTCAGCATCATAGTCAAATTGGGGAACTTTGCAAGTAGCAGAGATAGAACAGACTACAACCCCCCTACTGTATAACACAAAAGCTTAGCCCCAACCTTTTTTTAAAAGAGAAATTTTATATTAACAAAAGATGTAATTACAAGAACCCCTAGTACCAACAACTGAAAAATAGAGTGAAATATATGCCAACTTCTAATCAGAGAGTGCAGGAATGAACTTACTTGGTCAAATGTAGTTTGTAGGAAACACACTAAGCTGAGTTGTGCCTTCTCCAAGTTATGTTTGAATTCTCTAAAATGAGAAAATGCTAAGAAGTCTTTGAATCTTATTCAGCCAAGGAGCTCATCATATCACCATTACTTTGGTTCATGCCATGAGATCATGAAATCTTAGCATTCAATTCATTTCTCAAGATTTGACAGCAATTCTTGATAACCGCGACCCCACATTGAATGTGCTTTCCATTTTTTTTTACCGCGTCACTGCAAGGCTTGCCCAGATTGGCTACAGGATAGCAAGGGCTTATAGCCATTACATCTCTATTTCATGCTTTACCACTAGACCACAAATGCTTAGATTGACCCCTGTGGGACCATAGGAGATTATTACCTGATGTCCTTCTATTTACCGCCCACCCGCAACTGTTATGAATGATCGTCGCGAGATAGAGGTGGCTTACAACCACTACACTTCTATTTCATCCTTTACTACCAAACCACAAATGTTTAGATTGACCCCTACAGGACCGTGGGAGATTATTACCTGATGTCCTTCTGTTTACCGCCCACCTGCAAATGTTATGAATGATCACCGCATGATGGCGAGGTGAAAACCCATTTCATTCTCCTCTTGCCTCTCTACCATGGGCCTCGGTTGAAACCCTTGTGGGCACGCAGTAATTGATACCTTATGATGTTATTACCACAATTCCACTGGTTACTTTTCAAACCTTCACATGACTGTGGGAAGAGACTATCTACACCCCAAACACCGCCAAGCCGCAAGCGTGAGATGAACCGTCCACGGGGTAGCGGTAGCTTCTTCATATCAACCGCTTCCTACCGCCAATCCATAACCTCTTTTTTTATGCTCTGCGGGAATGCGGTATGTGTCATATTTTATTCCTCTTATTCTCGCATAACCACAAAAGATAATCAATTAACCTGCGGGACATCGGTAATAAACAAATACACTCATATAGTCAAAAATAGTCAAGATTGTTTCACAATGGCCATGATATATATATATATATATATATATATATATATATATATATATATATATATATATATATATATATATATAATTATGGGGGAATGTTGGGGATGATTGATTTAATTAAATAAATGTGGATTTATTTAAGGATGAGACTTTAGAGGAAGGGTTAATATTTAATTAATGTTAGAAGAATAATTAGATTTATTAATTAAATAGTGTGACTTATTAAACTGATATTAGGAGGAATGATCAAAGTGGTTAATTAAACAAATAGGATTTATTTAATTAACAATATTGTAAGAGGAGATGTGGGATAGATCTGGTGTGATGTTAGGCCATGGTAAGATTTAGATGTCTACATTTCTAATAGTGCATTAGTTTTTGGGACGATGAATAATGATCACAATTTATCTTTGGTAATTTTTTCCTTCAGCATATCATGAGACAGTTTTGAGGAACAAAATTGATGACAAATTTATCTATGGGTTGCCCATGTATTTATTTTCCTTCACTATTAAGATAGACTGAATTAGGAATAGGAGAGCATTAAACAAGGATCAAATTAATAAGTGCAATCATGATTATGTTATTGGATTTCAAACTTTGTCAACAAAGATACACCATCAAATTTGTAATGATGAATTTGATATAACACTATCAAATTCTTAGTCTAATGCACTTAAATATCGATGTCATCCTTCAAAATTTCAATAGGAAAATTTAGTTTTCAAAAAGGTGAAAATAAGCAAGAAAATCAACAAAATGCTCACCATGTTGTTAATTTATAGTCAACTTCAGATGTTATTTAATTTAATTCCCAAGGTGAACTGAGGGACAATACTAGATTATCTATTAATGTAAAAAACCATAAACCCTAAATAATGCCCCTAAGCCCTAACCCCTGACCCGCCATAAAACCTAAACCTAAGAAACCCTAAACACTAAACCCAACCAATGCTAAACCTCTATCTCCCTATCTCTATCATTCCTCTACCCCTCAATATCTCTCCCTATGTCTCTGGCCATGTCCCTCACTCTCCATATCTCCATATTGGTCCTCTCTCTCTAAACACTAAACCCTAAACCTCTAAACCTTAACCCCTAAACCATAAACCCTAAACCCTAAATAATGCCCCCAAACCTTGACCCCTAAACCTAAGCAACTCTCTCTCTCTCTCTCTCTCTCTCTCTCTCTCTCTCTCTCTCTCTCTCTCTCTCTCTCTCTCTCTCTCTCTCTCTCTCTCTCTCTCTCTCCAAACCTGAACAACCCTAAACCCTAAACTCTAAATCCAATCAACTCTAAACCTCTATCTCCATATCTCTCCCCTATCTCCCTATCTCTATCATCCCTAGCTACCTCTTAATCTCTCTCCCTATGTCCCTAGCCATGTACCACTATTAAACCCTAGTAAACTCTAAACCCTAAACTTGAACAATGCTAAAATCATAAATGCTAAATAATACTCCTAAACCCTGACCGCTAACCCCAAGCATCTCTCTCTCTCAACTTTGACCTATATATTATCTACCAGCTCCTAGCTAGCTAGTTAAATAATACCTCTAAACCATAAACCCGATTAACCCTAAACCTCTAAACCTTATAATACCCCTAAACCCTAAACCCTAACCCCTAGCCCCTAAAACATATATATAAACCCTAAATAATGCCCCTAAGCCCTAAGCCCTAACCCCTAAATAATGCCCTTAAATCCTAAACCCTAACTCCTAACCCCTAAAACATATATATAAAGCCTATATAATGCCCCTAAGCCCTAAGCCCTAACCCATAAACCCTAAACCTAAGAAACCCTAAACCCCTAAATCCTAAACCCCAAACCCCTAAACCCTAAACACTAAACCCAAGCAACCCTATACTATTGGAATTAGGTCAGACAACTGAGAGGGGGGGTGGATTAGTTGTCCACAACTTTAACCTTTTCTGCTTTTAATCTTCTTTCACAACTTACAAATAGATTAATGATGTAAAGATTAAAGCATGAATTAACAACACATGAGAAGAAACAAAATAAACACACATAACACCAGAATTTTTACGTGGAACCCTGATTAAGGGAAAACCACGATGGGGGTTAACCCACAAGATTTGTACCCTATTAAAAGTACTTAAAAGAAATGGGAAGGCACTTGCCTTCGGGTGTACTACCCAGAACTCACTGCTCAAAGAGGCTCACTGCCTACAAGATTTTATGTTTAATATAGAAAGAATGAACTGAGAAATAGCATTTTCTTCATGCCTGGTTCAGTCCCATTGAAGTGCATAACTCCTCTGCTTTGCTCCCACACTCTGCTCTACTCTACCACATCTTCACTTGCATCATCACCTTTGACAGTCTCACTTGACTTATTTATATATGACATCAACTTTGGAATGATCATCAAAGTCAGCTTTACAAATATCTTATTACAATTGTTCTTCAAGGTCAGCCTAACAAACTATTACAATTACAAGACTTGATTTGATACAAAGTATTACATGTGAATCCTTATAGTGTTGGCCAAACATCTTCTAGGACTTGAATCTTCTTCGATCAACATGCTCCGCTCTAGAGAATTGCTCTTAGATCATCCGCAACATGCTTGAAACATCCGATCGACAAAGACTAGGAAGAACAACAACACCAAGGAAGAAATCTTCAACAACGAGCTCAATCTTCAATGCAGACCTCCAACACAACAGGCACATGATCTAGAGACCTCCACAAGAATAATAAATTCAACAATACCATCAGCACTACTCCAAATCATCAGAATCACTTGCATCTTCATATAAACCTGATCAACCCTAAACCTCTAAACCTTATAATGCCCCTAAACCCTAACCCCTAACCCCTAAAACATATATATAAACCCTAAATAATGCCCCTAAGCCCTAAGCCCTAAGCCCTAACCCCTAAATAATGCCCCTAAACCCTAACTCCTAACCCCTAAAACACATATATAAAGCCTATATAATGCCCCTAATCCCTAATCCCTAACCCATAAACCCTAAACCTAAGAAACCCTAAACCCCTAAATCCTAAAGCCCAAACCCCTAAACCCTAAACACTAAACCCAAGTAACCCTACACTGTTGGAATTAGGTTAGACAACTGAGAGAGGGGGTGGATCAGTTGTCCACAACTTTAACCTTTTCTACTTTTAATCTTCTTTCACAACTTACAAATAGATTAATGATGTAAACATTAAAGCATGAATTAACAACACATGAGAAGAAACAAAATGAACACACATAACACTAGAATTTTTACGTGGAACCCCGGTTAAGGGAAAACCATGGCGGGGGTTAACCCACATGATTTGTACCCTATTAAAAGTACTTAAAATAAATGGGAAGGCACTCGCCTTCAGGTGCACTGCCCAGAGCTCACTGCTCAAAGAGGCTCACTACCTACAGGAGGCTCACTACCTACAAGATTTTATTTTTAGTACAAAAAGAATGAACTGAGAAATAGCATTTTCTCCATGCCTGGTTCAGTCCCATTGAAGTGCATAACTCCTCTTCTCTACTCCCACACTCTGCTCTACTCTACCACATCTTCACTTGCATCATCACCTTTGACAGTCTCACTTGACTTATTTATAATATGACATCAACTTTGGAATGATCATCAAAGTCAGCTTTACAAACATCTTATTACAATTGTTCTTCAAGGTCAGCCTAACAAACTATTACAATTACAAGACTTGATTTGATACAAAGTATTACATGTGAATCCTTATAGTGTCGGCCAAACATCTTCTAGGACTTGAATCTTCTTCGATCAACATGCTACGCTCTAGAGAATTGCTCTTAGATCATCTGCAACATGTTTGAAACATCTAGTCGACCAAGACTAGGAAGAACAACAGCACCAAGGAAAAAATCTTCAACAACGAGCTCAATCTTCAAGGTGGACCTCCAACACAATAGGCACATGATCTAGAGACCTCCACAAGAACATTAAATTCAACAATAACATCAACACTACTCTAAATCATCAGAATCACTTGCATCTTCATTCGGTACCTCAAGAACACTATTTTTCATGACTGTCACACTAGAAAGATTGCTTGCAGACCTCCAAACCACAAACCACTTGAGTTGAGGATACACACTGACTTCCCAAACATGCCTCTAGATCTGTAGATCATAAGTTTTCATTGCGGAGCAATCCGGACCAATTTCTTGTCACTTTGTCTCTTCTGAACACTACAAAACCTAGTTCTACTCAGGTGGCCATAGCTTCTTCAAATCTTTATGCAGTCCTCTCAAATCTTAACTGGAGCTACTTCAGATAATCCTCTACATAGCTATATGGTCTATGTACTTTGATCTTCATTCCTCTAGAAATACGGAGCAATCTATTTTACTGATCTGCATTGTTTCCCATATTTTTGACAAAGGGATATGTTGAAATCAATGACAACACATTATAGGTACATATTTGTAACAATCTCCCCCTTTTTCATTAATGGTAACATATGATGTGAAAAACTGATTCAACCATCAAGACAAGGATTTCTCCCCCTTTCTCTTATCACTTATGCAACCACTTTCTTCATTGCTCCCCCTTTCATCAGCAACTAGTTTTTCATATTACTTCTCTCCCCCTTTGATATCAATGGCAAAGGGCACATATTTGCAATCTTTTCTCCCCCTTTTGTTTCAATGTAATCTCCAAAATTTGCATACTGACTACTCCCCATGAGTAGTATCTCCTTAATATCAATCTAGATCACAAGATATGACTGTGAATTCCATCAGACTAGTGTACATCTTAGTTCTAAACAGGAGGGGTAATAACCCCTAGCTTCCCTCTAAGATACTCAAAAATATCCTTAGGTAGAGGCTTGGTGAATATATCTGCAATCTGATCCTTTGAAGAAATAAACTCCAATTTGGCTTCATTCTCACTTACCTTCTCTCTCAAGAAGTGAAACTTGATGGATATGTGCTTTGTCTTTGAATGCAACACCAGATTCTTTGAGATGTTTATTACACTTGAATTATCACAGAAGATTGTAACAGTCTCTTCAAACACAATTATGATATCCTTC
Source organism: Cunninghamia lanceolata (assembly GCA_027924645.1). Classification (NCBI taxonomy): domain Eukaryota; kingdom Viridiplantae; phylum Streptophyta; class Pinopsida; order Cupressales; family Cupressaceae; genus Cunninghamia; species Cunninghamia lanceolata. Next base: position 8,648,651 of record BSBN01000596.1, read on the forward strand.
AACATTTTCTTCATCCACAAGACTTGAGTACAATTGCTTGCTGCTGTTATATACTCCACCTCTACAGTAGATAGATATATTGCCTCCTATTTTTTTCTCAACCAAGAAACCAATCTCCTTCCTAAGAAGAATGCACCACCACTAGTACTTTTCCTATCATCCACATCTCCTGCCCAATCAACATTTGTATATGCATGAAGAGTGAAGTCATTATCCTTTGGATACCATAAACCATAATCAGATGTTCCCTTTAGATATCTAAAAATTCTTTTGACTGCTACAACATGGGATTCCCTAGGATCAGCTTGAATTCTAGCAATAGATCCAACTACATTCATAATGTCAGGTCTAGTCTGAGTCAAATAAAGCAGTCCTCCAATCATTGATCTATACCTTTTCTGATTTGCCTTAGGTGAATCATCATCTTTACTCAACTTGCATCTGGTTACCATAGGAGTACTTACTAGTTTTGAGTCCTCCATTCCAAACTTTTTCAACAATTCTCTCACATACTTAGACTAAGATATGAATATACCTTTATCTAACTAAGTGATTTGCAGACCTAAGAAGAAATTCATTTCACCAAACGTGGACATCTCAAATTCACTTTGCATCTGATCAGCAAATTTCTTACACATGCTTCCATTTCCACCAAAAAATGATATCATCAACAAATACCTCAACAATTAAGATTTGCTCATGATCAATCTTGAAATAAAGATTACTGTCAGTTGTGCCTTTGCTAAATCCTAGATTTAGTAGATACTTATCTAATCTTGCATACCAGGCTCTTGGGGCTTGTTTAAGTCCATACAAAGCTTTCCTCAATCTACAGACCATATCTTCTTGATCAGACAACTGGAATCCTTCTGGTTGCTCAATGTAGACTTCTTCCTCTAACTCTCCATTCATGAATGCTAACTTGACATCCATCTGGTAAACATTGAAATCTTTGAAAGCTGTAAATGCAAGAAATAATCTGACTGCTTCAATTCTTGCCACTAGAGCAAATGTTTCTTCAAAATCAATTCCCTCTACTTGAGAATATCCTTTGCATACCAATCTTGCTTTGTTTCTCACAACTTCACCATCTTCATTCAATTTATTCCGGAAGACCCATTTGGTTCTAATTACATTTTTGTTTCTAGGTCTAGGAAAAAGATCCAAAGTATGATTCTTTTCAATTTGCATTAATTCTTCTTCCATTGCTTTTACCCAATTTTCGTCATTACAAGCTTCATTCACTTTATTTGGTTCAATCTTTGAAATCAAACAATACTTTACTTGATCTTCAGCAATTCTTCTTCTAGTTTGAACACCTTTATTCTTGTCTCCTATGATTTGATCTTCAAAATGATTCAAACTTACATACTTGGGGGTTTTGGGAGTTTCTTGAACTTATGAGTCTTGAGCTCGTTCCTCAACATATGCACTAACTTCTTGAGTCACCACATTTTCTAGATCAATCTAGATCTGAGTCTAGGTTTGAACTTGCTTTCCTTAATTTTAACTTTCATCTTGATCATCTGAATCATATCCACAAGGCCTGGAAGGTCTTTCTTTGCTCTCATCAACCTTGACATTAGCACTTTCAACAATCTTTTTTAATCTCTTGTTGAAGCACTGGTATGCCTTGCTTTGAGTAGAGTAACCCATAAATATTCCTTTGTCACTTCTTGCATCAAACTTGCCTAGATCCTCATCTCTTTTGATATACATATACTACCAAAAACTCTAAAATATTTCACAATAGGAGGATGACCAAACCATAGTTCATAAGGTGTCTTACCAGAATTGTCTTTGATCTACACCTAGTTAAGAGTGTAGATAGTAGTACTCACAGCTTCTCTCCAATAGACTTGTGGAACATTTGCTTCCATCATCATGGTCCTAGAAGCTTCTTGAATGGTCTGGTTCTTTCTTTCCACAACTCCATTCTGCTAAGGAGTGCTAGGAGTAGATAACTGTCTTTTTATTCCATGCTTTTCATAGAATGTATCAAACTCATTGGAGGTAAACTCTCCACCTCTGTTGGATCTCAGACACTTTATCTTCACACCAATCTCATTTTCCACCATAACCTTGAACACCTTGAATTTGTCAAGAGCTTCTGATTTTTCTTTCAAGAAAGTTACCCACATCATATGGGAGTAATCATCAATTAGCAACATATAATATCTGTCTCCTTGCACACTTCTAATTCTAGCAGGACCACATAGATCAGTATGCACAAGTTCCAACTGTCCACTTGAAAATTGTTCTTTAATCTTTAATGAAGTTTTGTTCTGTTTACCCAATTGACATTCTCTACACATGCTATCAGTAGGTTTCACAAGTTTTGGAAGATCTCTCATAGCCTGAGTAGAACTTATCTTGACAATATTATCAAAATTCACATGACACATTCTTCTATGCCATAACCAACTATGATCAATCTGAGCAATCAAACAACTTTTTCTAGTACCACATAAATGAAAGATGATAGCTTTAGTTTGTGTACCTAATGCAATCACAGTTCCAGAGCTTGCTAAGATTTTGCATTTTCCATCCTTGAATCAGAGATCATACCCTTTGTCAACCAACTGTCCAACACTGAGAAGATTATGCTTCAATCCTTCTACATATAGAAGATCATTAGTGTTATTCTTACCATCAAAAGAGATGGATCCTCTGCCACAAATTCTACCAACTGAATTGTCTCCAAACTTCATGATTCCACCTTCATATCTTTCCAAACTTATGAACTTAATTTTATCACCAGTCATATGATGAGAACATCCATTGTCAATCACCCATTCATCCTTTTCTTCAATCTAAGTAGCCAAGGCACTTTCCACATTCACACAGCTAGTAGATTCAGTAGACACCAGATCTTCTTCTTTGATGGCAATGAACACCCATTCATTTCCTGAGTTACTTCTCATATTAGATTCTTGGACATAGTAACATTTCTTATGATTGTTTGATCTATTAGGGTTTGGCTTTGAAACCCTCTCCAGACACCTTGAGGCAAAATGACCAATCTTATTACAAGAAAAACATTTGAAAGGCAACTTTCCTTCATACTTACCAGATTCTCTTGGTAATCTTTTGGCAATAAGGGCTTCAAGTTTTACAGCCTCAATTTCATCATCTTCAATATCCTTCCTTGCCTTTTCAAATTTGTTTGATCTTCCTAAAGAGCTTTCACCTAGATCATATCTTTGTTTTCCATAAACACTGGCTTTAAATGTAGATGCAGACTTAGGAAGAGAATCACCAAACTCACTCATTTCAAATGTTGAAAGATTACCAACCAACTGATCCCTTGTAATAGTTGTCACAATCCTAATCTCTTCAATGGCAGGAACTTTATGCTTGTATGCCGCAGGTAAGGATCTGAGCACTTTGGCAACAATCTCTGATTCTTCCAATGTTCCACTAGCACTCCTGATACTGGTCACAAGTTCATTCACCTTCTGCATGTAGGAAGTAATGTTTTCATCTTCACTCATCATCAACCTTTTGTATTTACCCTTCAAGCTCTGTAGCTTGGCACATTTGACATATTTATCACCTTCATATAGAGTTTCTAACTTTTTGTAGATTTCATGAGTAGTTTTCAATTCTAGGACATTTGTCATTTTTGTATCAGTCAGGGCACTCAACAATGCTTCTTTAGCTCAAATATTATATTCAGCTTCCTTAAGTTCATCTAGAGTTGAAGGGCCTTTCTCTGAAATCTTATATTCATCCTTAGTTATCAACAAAAAGGCATCACCCATACATTGCAAACGACACTACATGCGTACCTTCCAAAGGGAGTAATTTGTTCCATCAAATCTTGGACTTTCTTTTTTGTAAGTTGACATCTTGGATCTCCTCAAGCGATCAAGATTCTTTAAGAGGAACTGGCTCTTATACCAATTGTTGGAATTAGGTCAAACAACTAGAAGGGGGGTGAATCAGTTGTCCACAACTTTAACCTTTTCTTCTTTTAATCTTCTTTCACAACTTACAAATAGATTAATGATGTAAACATTAAAGCATGAATTAACAACACATGAGCAGAAACAAAATGAACAAACATAACACCAAATTTTTTACGTGGAAACCCAGTTAAGGGAAAACCATGATGGGGGTTAACCCACAAGATTTGTACCTTGTTAAAAGTACTTAAAAGAAATGGGAAGGAACTTGCCTTTGGGCGCACTGCCCAGAGCTCACTGCTCAAATAGGCTCATTGCCTACAAGATTTTATGTTTAGTATAGAAAGAATGAACTAAGAAATAACATCTTCTTCATGCCTGGTTCAGTCCCATTGAAGTGCATAACTCCTCTACTCTGCTCCCACACTCTTCTCTACTCTACCACATCTTCACTCACATCATCGCCTTTAACGGTATCACTTCGCTTATTTATATATGACATCAACTTTGGAATGATCATCAAAGTTAGCTTTACAAACATCTTATTACAATTATTCTTCAAGGTCAGCCTAACAAACTATTACAATTACAAGACTTGATTTGATACAAAGTATTACATGTGAATCCTTATAGTGTCTGCCAAACATCTTCTGGGACTTGAATCTTCTTCGATCAACACACTATGCTCCAGAGAATTGCTCTTAGATCATCCGCAACATGCTTGAAACATCCAGTCAGCCAAGATTGGGAAGAACAACAACACCAAGGAAGAAACCTTCAACAACGAGCTTAATCTTCAATGTAGGCCTCCAACACAGCAAGCACATGATCTAGAGACCTCCACAAGCACATTGAATTCAACAATAACATCCGTACTACTCCAAATCATCAAAATCACTTGCATCTTGATCCAGTACCTCAAGAACATTGTCTGCCATGACTGTCACACTAGAAAGATTGCTTGTGGACCTCCAAACCACGAACCACTTGAGTTGAGGATACACACTAACTTCCCAAACATGCCTCTAGATCCGCAGATCATAAATTTTCATTATGGAGCAATCCAGACCAATTTTCTATCACTCTATCTCTTCTGAACACTGCAAAACCAAGTTCTACTTAGATGGCCATAGCTTCTTCAAATCTTTATGCGGTACTCTCAAATCTTAACTAGAGCTACTTCAAACAATCCTCTACATATCCATATGGTCTGCATACTTTGATCTTCATTCCTCTAGAAATGCAGAGCAATCTATTTAACTGATCTACACTATTTCCCCTATTTCTGACAAAGGGATATGTTGACATCAATGACAACACATCATAGCCACATATTTGCAACATACACCTCTATCTCCCTATCTCTCTATCTCTATCATTCCTCTACCTCTCAATCTCTCTCCCTATATCTTTGGCCATGTCCCTCACTCTCCATATCCCTATCTCTTTTGACTATTTCTATGGCCATGTACCTCACTCTTTATATCTCCTAGCTATTGGTCCTCTCTCTAAACACTAAACCCTAAACCTCTAAACCCTAAACCATAAACCCTAAATAATGCTCGTAAACCTTAACCCCTAACCCCTAAACCCTAAACCTAAGAAACTCTCTCTCTCTCTCTCTCTCTCTCTCTCTCTCCAAACCTGAGAAACCCTAAATCCAAGAAACTCTACACCTCTATCTCCCTATCTATCCCCTATCTCCCTATCTCTATCATCCCTCTACCTCTAAATCTCTCTCCCTATGTCCCTGGCCATGTGCCTCACTCTCTATCTCCCTATCTCTCTCCATAGTCTCCTCTATATCTCCCTATCATTCCTCTCTCTCTATAAACCCTAAACCCTAAAGCTCTAAACTTGAACCCCTAACCCCTATACACTAAACCCTAAACCCTATATAATGCCCCTAAACCCTAACCCCTAACCCCTAAACCCTAAACCTTTATCTCCCTATCTCTCCCCTCTCTCCCTATCGCCTTTGTCCCTCTACCTCTCAATCTCTCTCCCTATATCTTTGGCCATGTCCCTCACTCTCTATCTCCCTATCTCTCCCTTCAGTCTCCTCTATATCTCTCTATTGGTCCTCTATCTCTCTCAAAACCCTAAACCCTAAACCTCTAAACCTTAACCCCTAACCCCAAAACCCTAAACCCTAAACCCTAAATAATACTCCTAAACCCAAGTAACCATAAATTAGGTGCTCAATTTGGCACTAAAACATGCACTAAATTAGGTGGTAAATTTAGGCACTACATCAAATGCTTAATCAGGTGCTAAATCAGGCATTCAATGTGGCACTAAATTAGGCACTAAAGTAGGAGGTAAAGTCGATATTAAATAAGGTGTGACTTTGTGCCTTATTTAGCATCGACTTGTTCTGGTTGGTGCAAAAAATGCCAAAAATAGCGAAATCCTGATAAATAGCATGGACTTTTTCAAAAAAATAGAGAAAAATACATTAACACAGTGGGTGGAAGCAAAAAAGGGAGCTAATCATAGGGAGTTGTTGTAGTGCCAGAAGAAGTATGTCGATGCCAAGAGATTGGATTAGAGCTTCTTCATGGGTGACAAGGTGTTCTTGGCAGTGCGGTCGCAGAAGGGTTCAATCTGTTATGGAAAGGGCTCTAAGCTCGTACCTCATTTTGTTGGACCTTTTGAGATCTTGGAGCAGATAGGACCTGTAGCTTATTGTCTTGCCTTGCCACCTAGTCTATTATGCATCCACGATGTGTTTCACATTTCTATATTGAGACGTTATATTTTTGGCATGACACATGTTTTGGACTAGGATGCCTTACAGGCAGAGTCAGATGGGCAACTGGATTTGGAGCCAATTCACATCTTGGCTCGTTGGATACTGGGCCTTCGAGACCGAGAATTGGACCATGTCAGAGTTCAGTGGGACCATTATGATGAGGTCTCTACTACATGGGAGGATGCACCTAGTTTGAGGGCACTCTATCCCCACCTCTTTACTAACTTCCAGGAGGAAGTATAGTCTTAGAGGGGGAGGATGTGAGGCCTACTTTTACCTCACCTGTATTATTTTCCTTACGGTACTCTTTCGATGGATTTATTGTGGTCTTGTGTATTTTGGGGACTGTTTATCCCGCACTTGGACCTTATTATCTTATTTTATATTGGATTAGATAGATGGTTATTGCTTTATGGATGGTTAGATGACATGTTAGATTTACTTTTTGATGATATGTTGTTATATGCTAGGATGTCATTTGATGCTATTGATATGTGCATAGATGTCGACACTGATGTTATCTCTTACCTTATGTGATTCTGATTTCTACTTATGAGTAATGGATGATTTAAGAGACATTATATTATCATGGATTATCTTGATGTTGTATATTGTGATCATGTGTGTGTAATGTATGTTTTTCAATTGCTTCGTCTATTATACTATGTACTATTGATGGGTGCTTGGAAGTGTGCAGGTTCTTTTCCATACCCATGGAAATTCAGAGGTCAGACAACAACCATATGTTATCCTCTATTCAGCCGACCTAGTCCTAAGTAGGACTAAGGTCACATGTGTTTGAGAATGTTGATATTTGTTGTAATTGAATTATGACATTTTTTTGTATAGTTCATATCTTTTCAATTTATCTATTGAGGTGTTGTACAAATGTATTGTTGAGTTTGCACTAATTTTAAGTGCTAAATGTTTGAAGCTACTTTTATGTGATTTTATGTGTTTCTAAGGGTTCCTAATGGTCAAATATCAACCCTAGGTCATACCCCTAGGGTCTAGAACCATTTCTAGCTTATTTAAACTTGATTTAGATCTTGTATGGTCACCCAAACTTGACCCTGAGCTCAAGTGACGAGTTTGGGAAGTGTGAGGGTGGTTGGAAGGTCACCATCCCACTTAACCCCAACCTCACCCACTTGGGTAAGGTTACCCTTGCTTCTCATGCTTTAGAAGCTTTTCCCATGTGTGAACCTCTTCCCCAGTCTCTCACACATGTGTGAGAGCACTTGTGGGGAAGAGTGGAGCTTAGATGAATGAGGAGGTGACAAGTGTCACCTCCCCATTCATAATAAGCTTCCCTTTGTTTGATCACATTCCCCTATGCTCTCGCACATGTGTGAGAGCACTTGTGGGAGAATGTGTAGCTTTGTGGAATGGGGAGGTGACAAGTGTCACCTTCTCATCCATTAGGGTTTGAGATCCTTGTCTTTATATCTCCCTCATTTTGATGAGAGGAGGGTTCTTCTTTTCTTTTCTTTTGGGAATTTTTGGACTTATGTTGGGAGAGTGAAGGACTTGGAAATTTTGGGAGAACTTGTGGATGTTCTTCACCAAAAATCACTCCATTCTTGAAGCTTTTGAGTTATTTCTCAAGTTTCAAAGCCATTTGGTTATGTTTACTAATGCAATGTGTTTATGCATGTTTGGTGTTATGTTATTTTAGTGTTATGTGTTTTGGGTTTTATGGGTTGTTTGGGTGAGATCTCCTTGTGAGAGAGCTCACCTTAGTGTTGGGTGAGAGGGGATGAGAACCTCCTCGGTTTCCCCTCTTGTTTATGGTATTTGATTTGTGGCCAAGGGCCTTATTTTTGGAGTTTTGAGAAGTTTGGGTTATGGCATGAGTGCCTTGATTTTGGTGATTTGTGAAGTATGGCAAGAGGCCAAGTGATTCAAGAGGATATTGAGTTCAAGAGTGTGGGTCTCCTTGAGTAGAGTGAGTCCACTCTCCCACCCTTTCAAATCCATCTCTACGGTAGATTAGTTTCGTGTTAAGCCTTGGGTTGGGTGTTGTTGTGCATGAAATGAGTGTTGCTTTTGTTGTGGATTGAAACTTGGTTGTTTGGAAGGCCTCCAAGATTGGGGGTGGCCTATTTTAGGCCTAGGATGGGAGGTGAGCTTCCCATGAGTATGGATACCTTTTGTTGTTTATCTTGTTGTAGGTTCACTTGAAGGCTTGGAGGAGTTGGCTTGTGGAGGAAACATGAGTTTAGTGTTTTAAAGCTTTGTTGTAAAAGGGAGTGCATAGAGATGCCTCACTTTCATTATGGGCTTGTAATAGTTTTGTTCATTTTAAGAGTTGGACTCTTAAGGGATGTGGATACCTTGTCTTCTTTGTAAATAATGTTGTTATCATGAATAAATAAGTTATCAAGTTTACTATATTCTATTTTTGCAAAAAACTCTCTCTCTCTCTCTCTCCATATATTAATCTTGTTTTACTTTAAAAAAAAGGGAAGAATATTCATGCATTCTTTAATTAAATAATTCTATGGCTTCTTTGAATGCATAGTTATACTTATCATTTTATTTGAACTATTCGTTTTGCAACTAGGAGTATAAGAATATAAAATTTAGTGTTGCTGCTACACTTATGCTCATTGCTTTATTTGTGTGATAGTGGCATATGTATATGTTGTATTACCAGAGAATAATATATATATATATATATATATATAAACATTAACACCCTTTGTTATTTTTTTTTCTTTAAATCGAATCTTATTTAAATGCCTTTTTGTCTGTTAAGAAATCACATGTTATTAATGTGGTTTTAAATTTAGTTTAGGGTTCAAAGAACCCGTTGTATCCCCAACGAAGGCTGTGGCCTACTTTTCTTTTGGCTCAGCCCTTACCTTTTTGCTACCACTGTAGGCGGATGAAGGAAAACCAGTCGATGGTTTTGCGTAAGGGGTTACTACCCCTATGCAGGGGAGTAGATGTTGTAATGGGGACGAGGAGGAGCCTCCCATTGATGTTTCCTAAGCGATGTTTAGCGCCACATAGAGTTCTCTATTCTTTTTAAAAAAATTTAAATTTTTTTACCCTAAGCTATGGGCAGCGACAATATGGCCCTTGGTCACCAGAGCTAGGGCTCGGCCCTTCCATGAGCCACTGTGATTTTTTTTTTTAGTTCGTCCCATTATATTATCTAGTATGTGGTATTGGCCCTACCGCACCTTACTAAATTTGATTTTTTGTGGGTATTATTGTTAACAGAGTATACAAATAAATATATAGCGTATGCCATTGATACTTCTCTGCAATGTTTAAAATGTTGATTTATTTTTGTATTATTTAATTTAGTATTACTAATGTAAGATATAATAGATATATTATTTATATGAGTTGTATTTAAAAATATATATATAATACCCATATTGTTATATCATGGAAATTATCTCTTTGTCTTAAATAATGTCTAGTTTTTAAAAAAAAGAGGGGGAGAAAATTTATCCAGAGAGTTTATAGTAAAATTGCGGAACTTAGAAAAGAATAAACAAGCTTGAAAACCTTAGAAGTTAGATTTTTTTTACAAGTAAGAAATAGTGGAACATTGATTCCTGTGCATGTAAAAACATAAATATTTAGAAACCGAATGAATGTTAGAAAATTTTAGTGCAACCTATAGATGGAAAACCAATAAGAAAATAATGGGGTTAGAAAACAATTAAAATTGGAGAGGACTTCTTGGGGAAGATACCTTCCACTTGGGAATGTACCTTCCCTCTTGTCATCTCTTGAGGAACCTGCACCAATAAACTATTCCTTGCTTGGGATGATACCCCCCACTTGGGGAGGTACCATCCATCCACTTGCTTCCTCAAAACCTACATATCCAACCAGAGATCATTAGCATTTGAAATGAGCAAATGAGAGGATTTTAGTGCTTTTATAAATTAAACTTAGGGTTTGGTGCCCTAGTTTTATTATTGAGCAAATTAGTCCTAACCTAGTTTAGTGTAAGTAAAACTCACTTTGTGAGAGTTGACCTTTTTGCCTTTTTGAATGTGAGTGACTTTATTATTTTTTTTTAATTTTTATTAATTGTATTATGGGTTGTGCACTCTAGTAAAGAATTATTTTAACACTTAGGATTATAGGCTTTGGGTTTACTTCAAATTATTGGTATGGGTTGAAGTTAAAGATTTGTTGAGTTGTTTATTTATTTGCAATTATTGTAAAAGGGAAAATGAGTGGTAGAGTAAAATTATGTCTATGATGGTAGATATGCCTTAGATTATTTAAATTTAAGTTAATGAATTTTTATTTAAATCTCACAATTTAAATCGTTAGTTGCTTTAATATGCTTGTTAATATTTATTTAATAGTTATTTTACTTTTTGAAATGAATGGGATGGGAATATTGTTGAAATGATGCATTTAATTTTTATTTAAATTTGGTAAAGGCGTTAGGTGGGGATGTTTATTTAATTTAATTTTGTACCCTCCTATAGTTGATGAGGTGGCGTTATGCTGTCAAAATCACTATAGGAGGTATCCTATTTTTTTTTTCATTTTTACCCCGTTATGCTCGCAAAATTTCCTTAGACTATGTGTGTTTTAAACTTGCTTATTATTAGTTTAATATTACCTACTTTATGTGATTAGTGTGATTTAACATGGTTTCCAAGCTATATTTAAAATTGACCCACCTCATTAGGTTTTAACTAGGGTGGAATTTTGTGTTGGAATCCAACCCTCTCAACATCACCTTTAACAACATAAACCCCCTAGTGGCTAACATCGTAGGGTTATGATTTGGGATCATATTAACCTGAACTTGATTAACTTCACCGCCTATAGGCATTGTGCATGACATCAGTTGTAGAGCCAACTATGTTGTGAGCGAGTGTCATCAAGCGTGCATGTTGCACACGAGAGCATTTTGTGGTTTCGAGGGGGGGAATTTTTGATAATTCATGTCATGACCACATGGCAAATGTGGCCATTGTTACACTTAGGGCACACAACTAAGAGGGGGGGTGAATTAATTGTGCAAAACTTTCTCCAATTCACACACTCAAATCCTCTTAGTGATTAGCAGTATATTAAACATGAAACATAATGCATTCAAATCAAAAGAAGAAACTCATCAACACATAAGACACCAAGATTTTGATGTAGAAAACCTGGTCAAGGGAAAAACCACGGGGTGATTAACCCAATAATGTATTCTCTATTAGAAGAATAGAAAGAACAAAATGGCACATGCCAATTAGGGCTCACTGCCTGAGCACACTGCTCACAAGAGGCTCACTGCCTACAAGAGACACACTGTCTACAAAGAAATAAGTATCACATACATGAACTGGAGAATAGCATCTTCACCATGCTTGAATCAGTTCTATTAAGCTCAATACTTCTGCTCTGCCTTTCTCTCTCCTCTTCACTACCACACACTCATCTCCACACACAAAGGTGAGTTCAAACTGACTTCACAATCCCTTATTTATACAAGGCATCGACTTAGGAATAATCATCTAATTCGGCAAACATCCACAAGAACATCCGCAAGACGTGTAATACATCCGATCGACCAGTCTCAGGAAGAACACCATCATCCAGTGGTTATTCTTCAAATGCGCACTCTAACTTCAATGCGGACCACCAACATAAATTGGACATGATCCAAGGATCACAAAAACCTTTCCCGAATCATCAAGAACATCCGCACTTCATCTGTTTACTAGAATTCTTCTCCTTCATCCGGAACCTTAAGAACATAGTCTGTCATCACTGTCACAAAGGAATAGGTTCTTCTGAACCTTCAAATCATGAACCAATCTACTTGACACTTCAAAAGGATGTCCTCAACACTTTCTCAAATCTGCAGAATGGGATAATGCATTACCGGACCCCACCGGACCTATCTGTGTCACTCTGTCACCTCTAGACACCTGTCAGAGCTGGTTCTACTTGAGCGACCATAACTTCTTCAGATCTTCATGTGGACCTCTAAAAACTTGACTAGAGCATCTCAATACTTATATCTAAAAACCCTTTAAACTGCATCCTTTGATCCTTAACCTATCTTGGACTTCTACCTTGTTGTCATCACTGTTCTTCACTGTTCCTGATTGAGACTAATTTTCTCAATATCCTCAGCACACAACTCATTCAATCCTTCTCATTAATGCAACATGAGTATGTTGACATCAATGACAACACCGGTTAAACCCATTCTTGTAACAATCTCCCCCTTTGTCATTGATGGCAACATATAATGTGAAAAACCATCAAGACAAGAACTTCTCCTTACTGTCACAACTCCTCCTATCAACAACAACTATTCACATGTCTTCTCTTCCTTTACTACTCCCCCTTTGATCAGCAACCACTTGTTTTCACTTGTTTTTCACATGTCTTCTCCCCCCCTTTGACATCAATGGCAAAGGGCACATACTTGCAATTTTACCACTTTAGACTCATACCTACTGCTCCCCCTAAGTAGCAGCTCCCCAACATCAATCTGGATCACAAGATGTGATTGTGATACCCACTAGATTGATGCACATCAATGCATCTTAGTTCATCGCCAGAGGGGCAATAACCCCTAACTTCTCCCTGAGAAACTCAAAACAGTCCTTAGGTAGAGGTTTAGTAAAGATATCTGCAATCTGATCCTTGGATGACACAAACTCCAATTTGACTTCACTCTTATTCACTTACTCTCTCAGAAAGTGAAACTTGATAGATATATGCTTTATCTTTGAATGCAACACCAGATTCTTAGATATACTTATAGCACTTGAATTATCACAGTGGATTGTGATAGGCTCCTCATACTCTACTTTAATATCTCTTAGCATCTGCTTCATCCACAAGACTTGAGTGCAACAACCTGCTATTGCTATGTATTCTGCTTCAGTTGTAAATAGGGATATTGCCTCTTGTTTCTTGCTTAGCCAAGAAACCAATCTCTTTCCCAAAAAGAAAGCTCCACCACTGGTACTCTTCCGATCATCCACATCTCCTACCCAATCAGCATCTGTATATGCATGAAGAGAGAAATCATGATCTCTAGGATACCACAGACCATACTCAACCATCCCTTTTAGATATCTAAAGATCCTCTTGATTTCCATGACATGAGATTCTCTAGGATCATCCTGGAATCTCGTAACAAGACCAACAGCCTGCATTGTATCTGGTCTAGTTTGAGTGAGATACAACAATCCTCCAATCATTGATATGTACTTTGTCTAGTCTGCCTTAGGAGAGTCATCATCTTTGCTCAACTTACATCCAGTTGCCATGGGAGTATTCATTGGCTTGGAATCTTCCATTCCAAATTTCCTTAACAATTCTCTCACATATTTGGTCTGAGAAATAAAGATTCCTTTCTTTGTTTGAGTAATTTACAGACCCCTCTCCAAGCATAGACATCTCAAACTCACTTTTCATTTGATTTGCAAAAATTTTACACATACTATCTCTTCCTCCAAAGATGATATCATCAACAAATACTTCAACAATCAAGATGTTTTCACGATCAATTTTGAAATATAAGTTACTATCAGCAGTACCTTTGTTGAAACCAATCTTCAAAAGATGTTTGTCCAATCTTTCATACCAGGCTCTTGGAGCTTGCTTTAGTCCATATAGTGCCTTCTTCAGCTTGCAGACCATATCACTATGCTTAGATAATTGAAATCCATCTGGTTGTTCAATGTACACTTCTTCTTCTAAGTCACCATTCAAGAAAGTAGATTTGACATCCATCTTATACACCTTGAAATCCTTGAAGGCAGCAAATGCAAGAAATAATCTAACTGCTTCAATTCTTGCCACCGGAGCAAAAGTTTCTTCAAAATCAATTCCTTCTATTTGAGAGTAGCCCTTGTAGACCAATCTGGCTTTATTTCTGATTACTTCACCAACTTCATTTAGTTTGTTCTGGAAGACCCATTTGGTTCCAATCACATTCTTGTTTCTAGGTCTGGGAACAAGATCCCAAGTGTGATTTTTCTCAATTTGCATCAACTCTTCCTCCATTGCTTTGGTCCAGTTTTCATCATTGCAGGCTTCATTTATTGTCCTAAGTTTAATCTTTGAAATCAGACAATATTCATCTAAATTTTGAGCAATTTTCCTTCTAGTTTGCACACCTTTTCTTTTGTCACCTATGATCTGATCTTCAGAGTGGTTTAGTCTTACATACCTTGGAACTTTGGGAGTTTCTTGCACTTCTACTTGTTGATCAGGCTCATTTAGACCTATCTCTTCTTCCTGATTTATCGGATTAGTCTGAATCTAACTTTTAGAAGAGGATTGAACTCCTTGAACCAGAACACCATTTTGATCATCTTCATCATATTCATAAAACCTTGAGGGTTTCTCTATTCCCTCATCAACCTTCACATTTGTACTTTCTATCATCTTTCTTAGTCTCTTGTTATAACACCGATATGCTTTTCTTTGAGTAGAGTAACCCAAGAATATTCCTTCATCACTTCTAGCATCAAACTTGCCTAGATCTTCATCTCTTTTGATGTAACATTTGCTACCAAAAAATTTGAAATATCTTACAGTAGGAGTAATGCCAAACCAAAGTTCATAAGGGGTCTTACCGGTATTGCTTCTGATTTGAACTCGATTGAGAGTATAGACTGCAGTGCTGACAGCTTCTCTCTAATAGATCTGAGGAACATTTGCTTCCATCATCATGGTCCTAGATGCTTCCTGGATGGTCCAGTTCTTTCTCTCCACTACTCCATTGTGCTGTGGAGTCCTCAGAGTAGAGAACTATCTCTTAATTCCATGTTTCTCATAGAACTCTATGAACTCATCGGATGTGAATTCTCCACCTCTATCAGACCTCAAACATTTCAACTTTATTCATGTTTCATTTTCTACCATAGCCTTGAATATTTTTAATTTCTCAAGAGCTTCTAATTTCTCCTTTAGAAAGGTTACCCACATCATCCAGGAATAGTCATCAATTAGTAGCATGAAGTATCTATCACCTTGAATACTCTTGGTTCTTGCCGGACCACAAAGATCAGTGTGAACTAAGTCCAATAATCCAGTAGAAGACAGTTCCTTTCTTTTGAATGTGACTCTGCTCAGCTTACCCAACTGACATTCCTTGCACAAGCTGTTAGTAGGTTTCACCAATTTTGGAAGATCTCTTACAACCTGAGTATTGCTTATCTTGATGATATTATCAAAATTCACATGACACATCCTTCTATGCCATAACCAGGTCTAATCAACTTGAACAAATAAGCAACTTTTACCAGTACCAACCAAATAGAAGATGTTACCTTTAGTTTGAGTACCAGATGCAATCTCTATTCTAGAACTTTTAAAGATTTTACATTTTCCATCATTGAATCAGAGATCATAGCCTTTGCCCACCAACTGTCCAACAATGAGAAGGTTGTGCTTCAAACCTTCAACATATAGTACATTACCAGTTTTGTTTCTTCCATTAAAAGAAATAGTTCCTCTTCCTCTGATTCTACCAGCAGAATTGTCACCAAACTTTACCACTCCTCCTTCATACCTTTCCAAATCTACAAACTTATTTTTTTCACCTGTCATATGGTGAGAGCATCCACTATCAATGACCTAATCATCCTTCTCTTCAATTTGGGCAGCCAGAGCTCTTTCCATAGTCTTAAGATTGACAGATACAGAGGACATAGGATCTTCTTCCTTGATGGCAATGAACACCCATTCATTTCTGGATTTGTTTCCTATCTCTGATTCATCATCTGTTACTCCTTCATTATCATCATCTTCATGTACACAGTAACAGTTCTTTTGGAACCTTGGCTTGTTAGGATTTTGCCTTGAAAATCTTTCCGGGCATCTTGAGGCAAAATGACCAATCTTATTGCAGTTAAAACACTTAAAAGGTAATTTTCCTTCATACTTACCGGATCCTCTTGGCAGCCTCTTTGCAATAAGGGCTTCAAGTTGAGTAGTTTCTACTTCTTCTTCCAGATCATTTCTTGCTTTTTCATACCATGACAATTTCCTTGAAGAATTCTCTCCCGGATCAAACCTTTGTTTACCTTTAACTGAGGCACTGACTTTGAATGCAGATTTAGTCTTGGGGGGGTCGTCTCCAAACTCTGTCATTTCAAATGCAGCCAATTTTCCAGCCAATTGATCTCTTGTGACAATTGTATGGGCTCTAAATTCTTCAATGGCAGTAGCCTTGATTTTGTAAGAAGTAGGAAGGGATCTGAGAATTTTACCAACAATCTCATTTTCATCCAAGACTCCACCAGCATTTCTAATTCCACAAACCAACTCATTCACTCTTGGCATAAAAGAAGTAATATTTTCATCATCTCTCATCTTTAGTTTTTCAAATTTCCCTTTTGGACTCTGTAACCTTGCACATTTAACATACTGGTCTCCTTCATGCAAAAGTTGCAGTTTAATCCAAATCTCGTAGGCAGTTGGTAGGTCAATAACATTTGAGAGCTCTGAGTCAGTTAATGCGTTTAGAAGAACCTCTTTGGTCCGTAGATTATTTTCAGCATCTGTGATTTCATTTAAGATTGTCGGACCACCTTTTGGAGGTACATACGCTTTTGTAACCATGGACCAGTACGCCATTCCCATACACTGCAAGTGACATTTCATGCGAACTTTCCAAAGAGCAAAGTTGGTTCCATCAAACTTCAGACTATCCTTCTTGTATGACGACATCCTGGATCTCCTCAAGCAGTTAACCTCCTTTTGGAGGAACTTAGCTCTGATACCAATTATTACACTTAGGGCACACAACTGAGAGGGGGGGGTGAATCAGTTGTGCAAACTTTCTCCAATTCACACACTCAAATCCTCTTAGTGATTAGTAGTATATTAAACATGAAACATAATGCAATCAAATCAAAAGCAGAAACTCATCAACACATAAGACACCAAGATTTTGACATGGAAAACCTGGTCAAGGGAAAAACCACGGGGTGATTAACCCAAGAATGTATTCTCTGTTAGAAGAATAGAAAGAACAAAATGGCACATGCCAATTAGGGATCACTACCCGAGCACACTACTCACAAGAGGCTCACGGCCTATAAGAGACACACTGTCTACAAAGAAATAAGTATCACATACATGAACTAGAGAATAGCATCTTCATCATGCTTGAATCAGTTCCATTAAGCTCACTACTTCTGTTTTGCCTTTCGCTCTCCTCTTTGCTACCACACACTCATCTCCACACACAAAGGCAAGTTCAAACTGACTTCGCAATACCTTATTATACAAGGCATCGACTTACAAATAATCATCTAAGTCGGCAAACATCCACAAGAACATCCGCAAGATGTGTAATATATCCGGTCAGCCAATCTCAGGAAGAACACCATCATCTAGTGGTTATTCTTCAAATGTGCACTCTAACTTCAATGCAGACCACCATCATGAACTGGACATGATCCAAGGATCATAAAAACCTTTCCCAAATCATCAAGAACATCTGCACTTCATCTTTTTACTAGAATTCTTCTCTCCTTCATTTGGAACCTTAAGAACACAGTCTGTCATCACTGTCACAAAATAATAGGTTCTTTTGGAACTTCAAATCATGAACCAATCTACTTGACACTTCACAAGGACATCCTCAACACTTTCTCAAATCCACATAATGGGATAATGCATTACCGGACCTCACCGGACCTATCTGTGTCACTCTCTCACCTCTAGACACCTACCGGAGCTAGTTCTACTTGTGCGACCATAACTTCTTCAGATCTTCATACGGACCTCTAAAAACTTGACTGGAGCATCTCAAGACTTATATCTGCAAACCCTTTAAACTGCATCCTTTGATCCTCAACCTATCTTGGACTTTTACCTTGTTGTCATCACTATTCTTCACTATTCCTGATTAAGACTAATTTTATCAATATCCTCAGTACACAGCTCATCCAATCCTTCTCATTAATGCAACATGAGTATGTTGACATCAATGACAACACTAGTTAAACCCATACTTGCAACAGCCATGACATGTGGTTATCATGTCATAACCACATGGCAAATGTGGCCATGACAAGTACAAGCTATGAGAGATTTGCCTAAGCTTGTAAAACCTGCTAATGCTATTTGCAAGGAATGTCAAATGGGGAAACAAACAAGGACAAGTTTCAAGAGTAAAGAACAATTTTCTACTGGATTGCTTGAGCTGGTGCATACAGATTTGTGTGGTCCTACAAGAACAAGAAGTTTGCAAGGAGACATGTACTTTATGTTCCTTATTGATGATTATTCTAGAATGACTTGGGTCACTTTTCTAAAAGATAAATCAAAAGCCCTAGACAAGTTTAAATATTTCAAGGCAATGGTTGAGAATGAGTTAGAATTGAAGATCAAATGCTTAAGATCTGATAGAGGAGGTGAGTTTACATCAAATGAATTCAATGTTTTTTGTGAAGAACATGGGATAAAGATGCAATTGTGTTCTCCTAGGACTCCTCAGCAGAATGGAGTTGTTGAAATAAAGAACAAGATAGTTCAAGAGGCTGCGAGGTCAATGATGAAGGAAGATAACCTACCAGAAGTATATTGGAGAGAATCTATACATACTGTTGTCTACATTCAGAATAGAGTTCAAGTCAAAGGTAATGGTACTAAAACTCCTTATGAATTGTGGTATGGAAGAGTTCCTGCAATGAAATATTTCAAAGTTTTTGGAAGCAAATGTTATATCAAAAGAGAAGAAGAGTTAGGTAAGTTTGATGCTAGATGTGATGATGAAATTTTCCTTGGATACTCTACTAAGAGTAAGGCCTAGCAGTGCTACAATAAGAGATTGAGAAAGATCATTGGGAGTACTAATGTAAAGGTTGATGAAGATAGGGAAAGAATTTTAGATATGAGTGGCTATGAATCAGATGAACCTACTGTTATAGTAAATGAAGAAAAAGTTGAACAAAAGGATAGTCAAGTTGAAGAAGAAAAGGCTTCAAAAAGTGTTGTTAAGACTCCCAGGTATGTAAAGATTAATCATTTTGAAGATCAGATTATTGGTGACAAAAGTAAAGGAGTATTGTCAAGGAAAAGAGTTGCGGAAGAATAGGTGAACTACTGTTTACTCTCACATATTGAACCTAAAACTGTGAGTGAAGCATGTAAAGATGAAAATTAGGTAAAGGCTATGGAAGAAGAGTTGATATAGATAGAAAAGAATCAAACTTGGGAATTGGTTCCTAGGCCTACTGAAAAGAATGTGATTGGAACTAAATGGGTTTTCAGAAATAAGATGAAAGAAATTGGAGAAGTGGGAAGAAACAAAGCAAGATTGGTATGTAAAGGATATTATCAAGTTGAAGGTATAGATTTTGAAGAGTCTTATGCTCCTGTGGCAAGGATTGGAGCAATAAGAATGTTTTTGGCATTTGCAACACACAAAGATTTCAAGGTGTACCAGATGGATGTGAAGTCTGCATTCTTGAATGGTGAGCTGGAAGAAGAAGTTTACATAGAAAAATTAGAAGGATTTCAGTTATTAGACCAAGGTGACATGGTGTACAGATTAAAGAAATCCTTACATGGACTGAAGCAAGCCCCTAGAGCTTGGTATGCAAGGTTGGATAAGTATTTGTTGCAGTTAGGGTTTAGTAAAGATACTACAAATAGTAATCTCTATTTCAAAATTAATGGTGGTCAAATCCTAATTGTTGTAGTCTTTGTTGATGATATTATCTTTGGAGGAAGTAAAGGTATGTGTAAAAAGTTTGTAGAGGAAATGCAAAAGGAGTTTGAGATGTCTATGTTTGGTGAAATGAATTTCTTTATAGGTTTACAGATTACTCAATCAGAAAAATGAATTTTCATCTCTCAGTCAAAGTATGTGAACGAGTTGTTGAAGAAGTTTACAATGGAGGATTCTAATCCAGTGTGTACCCCTATGGTAACTAGTTGCAAGCTCAGCAAGAATGATGAATCACCTAACGCTAATTAGAAAAAGTATAGGTTTATGATTGGAGGACTACTTTACCGGACTTATACCAAACCACATATAATGCATGCAATTTGTCTTGTGGTAAGATTTCAAGAAGGTCCTAGAGAGTCACATGTGTTGGAAGTTAAGAGAATCATGAAATATTTAAAATGCACTTCAAACTATGGATTGTGGTATCCTAAAGATACTAATTTCACTCTTAGTGCTTATACAGATGCAGATTGGGCCGAAGATGTTGATGATAGAAAAAGTACAAGTGGAGGTATTCGTTTCATGGTTGAGTAAGAAGCAAGATTCAATTTCTATGTCTACTACAAAAGTAGAGTATATAGCTGCAACATGTTGTTGCACTCAAGTGCTATGGATGAGGAAAACATTGAAGGATATAAGAGTTGTGTATGAAAAACCAATTTCAATCTTTTCTGACAATACAAGTGCTATAAACATTTCAAAGAATCTAGTGATGCACTCAAGAACAAACCATATATCAATAAGGTATCACTTTTTGAGAGAAAAGGTAACAAAGAATGAAGTCAAGATGGAGTATGTGTCTTCAAAGGAACAAATTAGAGATATTTTCAAAAATCCTCTGCCTAAGGATACTTTTGAGTATCTCAGGGAGAAGTTAGGGGTTATTCCCCCTCATGCTATAAACTAAGATGCATGGGAAGTGCATCAGTCTAGTGGTGATCAAAGTTTCATTCTTTGATCTGGATTGATGTTTTGAAGGCTACCTATCAGGGGGAGTAGGTAGATGTTGATGATATGTGTTCCTGATAAAGAGCAATAAGTGTTGCAGTGTTGCTGAAAGGGGAGAGAAGTAAAATGTTCTGGCACCCTTTACCATTGATGTCAAAGGGGGAGAGAAGTTCATTTGAAAAACATAAGGAGAATGATACTCATTGATGACAAAGAGGAGAGTGAATTGCAGTCAGAGAAAGCATAAAGTAAGGGGGAGAAAAGAAGTAAAGCAAGTTTGTTTGTCTTGATGGTTTTTCATATCATGTGTTGCCATCAATGACGAAGGGGGAGATTGTTGCAAGTATGAGCAGTATGTGTTGTCATTGATGTCAACACCTAATTGTTGCAAGTATGGGCCTAACCAGTGTTGTCATTGATGTCAACATACTCCTATTGCATTGATGATAAGGATTAGATGAGCTGTGTGCTGAGGATATTGAGAAAATTAGTCATTTCAAGAACAGAGAAGAACAGTGAAGACAGTAAGGTAAATATCCAAGATAAGATGCCTATTAGAGGATACGGTTAAAAGGGTTTGTAGATATATGTCTTAAGATGATCCAGTAAAGATTTTAGAGGTCCGCATGAAGATCTGAAGAAGTTATGGCTGCTCAAGTAAAACTGGTTCCGACAGGTGTTCATAGGTGATAGAGTGACACAGATAGGTCCAGTGGGATCTAGAAATGCAATATCCTATTCTGTAGATTTGATGGAGTGTTTAGGAAGTCCATGTGAAGTGATAAATCAAGTGGTTAGTGGTCTGGGGGTCCACAAGCATCTATTCCATTGTGACAGTGATGACAGTCTGTGTTCTTGAGGTTCCGAATGAAGGAGATAAGGATTTCAGTAAGCAGATGAAGTGTGGATGTTCTTGATGATTCAGGAAAGCTTGTGGCGGTCTTTGGATCGTGTCCAGTTTGTTTTGGTGGTACACATTAGAGTTTGAGCTTGCAATTGAAGAATAACTTCTGGATGATGGTGTTCTTCCTAAGTTTGGCCGACCGAATGAATTACACATCTTACGGATGTTCTTGTAGATGTTTGCTGACTTAGATGATTATTCCTAACTTGATGTCTTGTATAAATAAGGAGTTGTAAAGTCATTTTAAAGATGGACTTGTGGAGATGTGAGTGTGGTAGTGAGGAAGAGAGCGAAAGACAGAGTAAAAGTTTTGGGCTTAAATGGAACTGATTCAAGCATGGTGAAGATGCTATTCTCTAGTTCAAGTATGTGATACTTATTATCTTGTAGACAATGTGTCTCTTGTAGGTAGTGAGCCTCTTGTGAGCAGTGTGCTCAGGCAGTGAGCCCTAATTGGCATGTGCCATTTTGTTCTTTCTATTCTTCTAACAGAGAATACAATCTTGGGTTAATCACCCTGTGGTTTTTCCCTTAACCAGGTTTTCCATGTCAAAATCTTGGTGTCTTATGTGTTGATATGTTTCTTCTCTTGATTTAATGCATTATGTTTCCATGATTGATTTATTAATATACTACAAATCACAAAGTGGATTTAAGTGTTTAATTGGAAGAAAGTTTTTGACAACCGATTCACCCCCCCCCTCTCAGTTGTCTGTCCTGAATCTAACACTAATATCATCATCTAAGGAAGCTGTTTGGATGTGCTTGAGTAAGTGTTTGAGAAGTTGGTGCAGTTGCAGAACTGTTATGTCTCCCAGAACAGTGTAGTGTTTTGCTCTTCATATTCTGTAGATTGAATATGTTTGTCTACGGTTTGGAAGATATGCTAAGGGATGTCTATAGTTGCTATATTTCAAGTTTGAGCCTCCGGTGTGAAGATTTGAGTGATTTTTTTTCACCAGAGTAAAAACTGTTATTTTGAGTATTCAATGGTGACAGGGAGAATGTATTTTGCTCTGCATCTCTCCGTATTTAAGTTTTATGGTTTGTGGGTGTAGAGTTAAGTTTGGGATGATGTTATGTGTCTTGAGTTGGAGTGGTTCGTGGTTTAGTGCTCCAAAAGTGATCTTTTCTTTGTGACAGTGGTTGACAGTATTGTTTAAGTGGTTTAGTTTGAAGAATCTTCTGGAAAGAATGTTTAGAGGTTGTACGAAAGTTTTTGGTGATTTTAACGTGCTTCTGGATGTCTCTATATTGTGTTCCTACCTTTTGATTGGTCAACAAATTGTAATTTGGATCGATTTTGAAGCATGTTCCTAAAGGTCTTAGTGTTAACACTAGTTTTGGCTGACCTGGTTATTTTCACTATTTGCAATTATGCTTTGAAGTTTGTGGAAGCATGTTGTTGCATGGGAGACTACATTTGAGTTTGATCTAAGGTGTGGTGTGGTCCACATTCATTCCTCTCCACCATGGGAATGTTTAGGTCCAGACCTAATTTAAATACTGGTAAAGGTTGTTGTTTGTGCCAACCTTGAAGATTATTTCCAAGGTTGCGGATGTATAAATACAAGTTGGGCAATTGAGAAATGGTGTCAAGTTGTTGCAAGAGTCTAAATGGCTACATGAGAAGCATCATTTGTTGCAGGTGTGATCCAGATGAGTTTGTGTGTGATAGTGAGCAGTGAAAAGTATTTTTGGCACAGAGAAGTTGTGGTAGATTCAGTCGAGTTTGTGGTGGATCCCTGGTTGTTGTAAGATCCATTCTCATTGTAACTATCTTCTTCTATCTTCTTCTACTTCTAGTAGTGAGCCCTCTTAGCAGTGAGCCTCTTCTTTTGGTAGTGAGCCTTTTGCAGTGAACATTTTCGATAGTGAGTTCCTGAGCAGTGAGCCTTGTTGTAACTTTGATATATCATTTATATTGTGAGTTAATCTTCACCGTGGTTTTTCCCTTATTGGGTTGTCCACGTAAAAATATGGTTTCTCATGTGTTGAATGTGTGGATGTACCTAGGTTATTATTTGCATGCTTTCATGGTTAAATCATAATAACAGTGATTAAGTGGTTGATTTTTTTATGTTTATAAGAAGTTTTGGTTACAATTGATTCACCCCCCTCTTAGTTGTCTTCTGCATTACAACATGTGTGACACTGATGAAGTGGCTAATATTTTGAGGCACATGGGAGATGATGAAGAGGTGGATCAACCCCTTGTTGATCAAGAGATAGAGGCACACAAACTAGAGGCAAGGATGGATGAATAAGCACAAGGTGAGCCTGAGATGCAATAAGATGAAAGAGTTGTGGCCTCAATGAGATTCATGGATGATGATACTTTCATCAATACTCTAGAATTCAAAGGTTTTTGGTTGAAAATGAAGATGAAGGAGTTCGAGGAGAAGATTGAAATAAATAAAATGGGTGCAGATGAGTCTTAGCATGACCAAATTGTAACCTAGACATTCAAAGAATTAAAGATTGATGAAATAAATGTCAGCCCTCAAGAGGCTCAACAATTGGTTTTGAAAATAAATATGTTGCTCATCCCTAGCATGGAGTTGAAGAAAATGTTTTTGTTGGATCAAGTGAGAAGCCAGGATGATCCCATGATGGTTGCTGAATTTGATTTTGAGGATGGTGTGAGTGGAGTTGGGTATAACCCAAAGACTTAGACTCTAGCATTGTGGGCCACACAGAAGAACACAAATAATCCAAGATTGCTAGATGTAAGTTAGGATTTGAGAGGAATGGAAATGGTCAACACACTCAAGGTTACATCAGCACTCGAAGCAGCCACACTCACTATGCATTCTATCATGTTCACACAAGATGTTGTCAAAAACATGGAGCAAAAGTTGCTCAAGTGATTATAAAAAAACTTAGATTGAGATGAATGAGGAGGTGAATAGACTATATATGGAGAATGTGAAACTAAAGAAACAATTGAAGGGTAGAGATTATTATCAAAACAAGGAAATTGTGCCTTATCAGCCCCTTGTGCCACAAGAAACTGGTGACAATATTATTCCTGTTGAGTAGTTGAATGCTATGAAACAAAATTTTGAGAAAGAGATCGAGAAGTTGAAACAAGAAAATGAGGCCACCAAGCATGAAACCAAGTCCAAAATTTTTGGCATAATTGAAAAGATTTGGAGTACAGAGTTAAGTTGGTGCTAGATAAGATTAAGGAGGTGCACAATTGTTATTCTTCATTGTCTCAAGCACTGGAGGAAATGAATGCCAATGTTCCAATACTTGATCCTTTGTTGAAGAAATGGTAGCCAGTGCACCACACTCTGATCATTCTATGTAAAGTATTGCAAAGAAGTTCAAGTGCCCCTGCTACCTTAAGGGCCACAAAGAAAATGATCAAATTGATCATTGAATAATTCTGGTATGCATCTGGTGAGAGCCAGAAAATGAAGTCAAAGTTGGAGTCTTTTGGGACCTTCAAACATCAGTTTATCCCAGGCATACTTGGTGAAGATAAAAAGCTCAAGGAATTTGAAAAATGGAAGGATGAATGTGAAAAAATGGTTTCTCTCATTGTTGAGCACTTGAAAAAGGATGAAAACTTAAATGTCCATGCTTTCAGTTTTATCTTGGATAGAATAATTACACTTAACATAGGCTATACAAAGTTCATTTTAGACAGCAAAGGGCTCCTCAACAAAAGGTGGAAGGATCATCAGGCCAATCTACTTCAAATTCAAGAATACAAATGGCCCAATGACTACACCATGTATCAATGGGAGAAAAAATATCTTTCGACTGAAGATTGAACAAGCAAAGTATGTAGAGGGGCTAAGTGAGCATCAAGCTGGCATCATTTGGCACCAAGTCTTCATCAACAATCTTCCTTTTATCTCTTTCTTTTTTCTATGCTTTTCAAAATGTACTCAAAATATATTTGGCGGTCTTATTGATACTTGTCAAAAAGTAAATAATGTAATATGTCATATCAAGGGGTGGGCATGTGAAAATTCATATTTGGAATGTGAAAGGTTTGAAATTTGTTGCTTCTTTCATCCCTAAAGAAGGAAACCAAGACCTTGGGGTGATCTCTCTGGTGTTAGGGATTGCATGCAGAAGATATCAATTAAATACAAATAAAGATTAAATAGAGGAATGAAAATGCACAAAAATAATAACAACGAGAGACAAGATTTTATCGTGGTTCACCCAAACCTGGGCTACATCCACCAATAGAGAGTCCAATATTATTATCCAGTAAATCAAACCGATTACAACCAGCAATTCTTGCAACTCAATACTGCTACAAAATGCTACAATACATCAATGGAAACCCTAACCCTTAGCCACTATTATCAAGCTTTATGTCAGTTACAAAATAGGGTTTTTTTATGTCAGCCAATAGAAAAATAACTCCTGACACCTTTATAAAATAATTAAAAACTATTTGAGGTTTCGAGGGCGCTGCCCCTTGACCCCGTCTTGGGGGCGCTACCCCCAAACCCCCGCAAGGGGCACTGCCCCTTGACCCCCTTAAGTGATTTGGGGGGAAACTGCATCGATAAAAGTGGGGTAAATTTAACCTCCAAGTCTAATTAGGCTCCATATAACAACATCTAGGAAGTTGATTTTGGAAAGAGACATTGTAAAGGCCTGTTCTTTGAAGCATATCAATAAAAGAAAACTATATTTCTCAGGTGCCTGAAATCTAGTTCTTAATTGCTTATTGAATGTTATTGTTATATTTTTTTGGTTGTCTCCATTTTGCCTTCTCTTTGTTATTTAAATTAGCATATCAAGTATATGTCTAGTTTGTCAAAGCATACTTAATGTTTTGGGTGATTTATCTCATAGGGTTTCTCAAGTAGGAATTAAATTCCATTAAATAGGTCACTGTAATTTGAAGGATCCAAGCTAGATAACTAAGTAGAACTAGATAGAAACAATCTTACATGTTTATGCCAGTCATAAACAATATTATGCCAAGTAATTTGAGTTATAACTAGAGGAAAAGCACAAATCGATCTACGATTAGACTCTATTTCTCAATTGCAAAAAAAACACCAATCAATTCTTTTCCAAAATCATTTCCTTGTATCATATTCAAAATCCAATTTAATTTTTTGTTGTATAAGTAGGAGTAGGGTGTAGTACAGATAAAATAACCTATTCAAATCACATGCCTATTTGAATTAGGTTAAATTAGATGATTTAATTGATAAAATTTCATAAAATCCATAATCCACTCATAATTCACCAACCAATTTAATGAGTAATTATTTAGTGGTGAATATAAGGTAACACCCACCTAGGTCAAACTAAGCCTAAAGTGTAGGGAATTCCAATCATTTTGATTGATTCTGACAGTTGGCCAAATCAATTGCTTAACCTAGTCATAAAGTTTGGCATCCTTTTAGGGTTTTGCAAACTACAGATTTGAGAACCAACACCGATATCAAGCACATTAAGGTAGAGAGAAAACACACAAGGGAACACGAGTTCTCACAAAGCCCATGCCTCTAGAGGTGACATGTACTTTATGATCGCCAAATGTTCCCACAAACACACAATTTCCTACAAGAAAAGGTGTTCGAAACCACATAATCATGATAAACAACAATGCATGTAATCATTCACATAGAGAGCCGAGGTTATACTATAGATTTGGAGACCGAGTATAACTGTGGGGCTATACCGTAGAAATCTCAAAACTGAGTGTAATCAAGGCGAGATTCAAAGGTAAACAACGTGCATGGAGCAGATGTATTGTTATGGTTTATTAGTATGGTAAAGTAACATCAAAATATCACACAAAGTGATTCTAGTAGCCAAGCATCAGATAATATATATCAACTCCATTGTCATATATGGACTAGGTCCATTTTTTCTTACTCGTTGAAGAGACATGTGGTCCGTATTAGTATTATTTGTTTTTTGTCATTTGCCAGCTAGATAGAACCACTAGAGGAAGATAAACAATAAATCAAGAGAGGAGAAACAAGTACCTTAGGGTTGTCACGTAGGAAGGTACCCCCAGGTCACCAACCGCAATGCTATGCCCCTAGGACACAACACACAACAATGAAAACAAACAAGAGGCAATATAGAAGAATGATGATACAAATAGAAGAAGGGTGACAATAGAGGTGGTCTCCCGGTATCCTTGACCTTACAAGAATATCAAGGGTCATCCAAGGAGGCCTAAACAACACATAGCACATCATGGGGGGAACACAACACAAGAGGTAAATGGTTAGAAATACTTACCTGATACAACCCAACGTTAACAACATATATATCTAGGAGAAGGTCACCCTTGAGAGCAACTAGAATAGGTGCTATAATAAGTGTAGCTTAGGGAGGGAGAAATACACTTATTCACTATCCTCTTAGGAAATGGAAGAAGTGATTTGTTTTTAGTGACCTTGACATCCATCCATAAGGGATTTAGTGTAAGAGACCTTTCTTCATCCACTAGTGCTACATATTTTGGAGAGAGAGCATAGGAATGAAGGAAAGGTAAGGTGTTGTGAGGATAATTGTTAAAGTTTGTATCTTTAGTGATGTCCAAAGAATATGCAATGAAAGGAGACGTAGTTAATGTTTTTAAATCCTTAGTGATATCTAAATAACTTGAATATTCAATCAAAGGAGGAAGATTAAGGGTCTTCTCTTTCTTAGTGATATCCAAGGTGTGCGAACAACCAACTAAAGGGGGAAGGTCGATGGAATGATCCATAGAGGCTTCATGTATTATGGTAGGGATATAATTTTTAATTTTTTAGGTGAATGCTTGTTGTCTATCCATGGAATCTTCTTTGTTAGAGGGCGTTATTCATTCACTAATGCTTCATCTTGGCCAGAGAAAACATTGGAAATGAAAGATGGTGGTGGTTCTTCATTCACCAATGCCTCATCTTGGCTAGAGAGAGCATTGGAATGAAGAGTTGATGATGTGATGTTAAGGGATGTGTCAATGAATTAATCTACTTGTACTAAAGTGTCCTCATAAGTGGGAACAACTTTGGGAGAAAGATCATAAGGTAGAACTAAGTTACCATCACATGTATTAGAAATAAGAGGCATAGTGGAATGTTCAATAGAGATAAAGTCATCTAGGGCTTTATCTAACATATTGAAGCCATCAGTACTAAATGATGCAACATACCTATTATTATCTATGAATTTAGTGAGATCATCTAATATCGGAGGATATGTTCCCATGAGATTTGTGAAACTATCAAAATTAGATATGTAACAAAGGATTTCATATGTGGAACACATAGAAATGTCAACATCATAGATATATGCAATTTGTTTTAAGACTTGATATTCATCAGTAAAATTGGAAAAGTTATCAATATACATGATGTATGAAAACAAACCTTCCAAAGATGAATAACAAGACATATCCATGATGCTAATTTTAAAGAACTCTAATACACATTGTAGACACCTAAAAATGTCTTCTACCATCTAACCGACTCCATACAACCCTAAACACACCAATTTCCCTTCCAACCAATTAATTAAATTTTTATTAATTACCCCTTTCGCTTTCCAAATCCACACCATTCTATCCCCAAAATTGAATTAATTTCATTAATTCAATAGTCCAAACCTTAGCCAATTAATTTAATAAATATGCAATATTTATTAAATCAATTTCCCCCTTTTCTCTAAATCCAATTAATTAGTTAAAACCATTTTAACTAATTAATCCATCCTATTAATTGACCTATCCCTACCCTAGACAATTAAATAGCTATTATTTAATTGCCTACCCTAGCCTACCTCATCCTAGCCCTAGGATTAATTAAAAAAACCTATGTTTAATTAATCCTAACCTCTCATTTGGGTGGTCAAACCTAGTTTAACACCCTTCCCCACATCCTCCAAATAAAAAATTAAAACAAATCACACATCACATTTACTTCTCTTACACACCCCTTACCTCACCCATCCTCATTCATTATCTCTTATCCCCAAATGAATTCTTAATTCATTTCCCATTCCCCAAATGAATTTTTGATTCATTTCACATTCTTTCACACCCATACCTCATTTATCACCCCTTTTCCCAAAATGAATAAAAGATTTACTTTTATTCCTAGCCCTTGATCTCATCTTTCAATCCTCACCCTCCATCCTCATTTCCAAAACTCTATAAATGAGACCCTCTCCAAGCCATTTTGGAGGGACTTCTTCATGCATCAAACCTTTGCCAAAATCACTCCACAATCTCCTTCATCTCACTATCATAATGTCAAAATTATCCCTCATCCCCATCTCAATCTCTATCTGAATCCACTTGTCTCCTATCTACATTATGTTGAGCATTTGAGCAATCCACATCTACACACTAGTCTTAGGTAAAATTGGAGGAGACTATCGGGTGCAACTCCTTCCCTCTTGGATTTGTGAGTTCATTATGAAGGTATAATCATTCTGTTTTGCATTTGATTCATATTTAATCTTCATTTTGTTCTCATTAATCACATTTGGCATGCCCGGTGGGACCCACAAGGTCCCAATCTAACTATCTTGTGAGTTTTTTTTTGTGAAAGACGTGTTTTTTACAGATTAGCGCCATCTTCTTGCGCAGTGGCGCCATCTTACTCACATTTTGGCGCTATTCTCTATCTGTTGTGGTGCTATTTAACACTTCTTTTTTTCCTATTTTTTGGCCTTTCTAGCAATTTAGCTCTCGGGTTTTGCAGGTTTTACGCAGAAACAAGGGGAAACTATGGCAAAATTTTCCTAAAATCATCCATTGACCAACTCTGTGCTGTATTGGCGCTATTGTCACCCAGTTCAGCGCTATCTTTCTCACTGTAGACTGTAAACTAAAGAAAAAACATAGTTTAGCGCTATATTGCCTCTATATTGGCACTATTTTATGTATTAGCGCTATCTTGCATCTGTATTGGCATTATTTTCTATAGTGGCACTATTTTATGTATTAGCGCTATTTTCTGTATTAGTGCTATCTTCTGTATTAGCGCTATCTTCTGTATTAGCACTATTTTCTGGATTAGCGCTATCTTCTGTATTAGTGCTATCTTTTGTATTAGCGCTATTTTCTAGATTAGCACTATTTTCTATATTAGTGCTATCTTTCCTCTATTTTAGCGCTATTTTTCTGTACTAGCTTAGGGATCTGTGTAGGGTTGGGTCTCTTTTTTGTAGGTCATCCAAGACCATCATCTCGAAACTACTAACATCTTTTGCAGGGATTTAGTAGATTAGACACATCTTCTTTGGTGCACTAAAAAGAACCTTTATTTTCTTAGCTTAGAAAACACTTGAATTTGGTGCATAAAATCAATCTTGCTTGACAAACAAACAATAATCAAACATTTTATTTGGTGCACCTAAAAAGAATCCTTGTGTGCCTTAGTGTAGAAAATATTTGGTCTTGGTGCAACTAAAATTAATCATTGCTTGCAACAAGAACTATCAAAACACTTCAATTTGGGCTTTTAAAAAGAACCACAAATTACATCAATTGAAAGCATTGGATTAAAAAGCACAACAATCTTGCATTCTTCACTCATTTATTCAAGAAAATTATTTTAAATTGTGTGAAGTGTTTTTGTGGTTTGTGTTAGTAGTGTGAGAAGTGTATGCTCTTCCCTCGCACCATTTGGTGACCTTGGGAATCAAAAGCTCCTCACAATACTTGCATTAATCACCCCCAACATAATCCAAAGAAATAAAATGAACCATGTTTAGTGTGATGCAATCATAGAAAATACATATGCTCTCCCCTCGCATCTTTGTATGAACTTGGGGATCAAAAGTATTTTTATGATTGTATTGCTTTTGTAATCCTTAGAGGGCCTGCCACCCCGCTCTGAAAGGTAGGAACGACCCAAGCGGCAACAAGCTAAAGTCAATCTCTTTCAAGCCGCTATATAAATTAATGTGTTTGTGATGACAGTCGTAAGCAATAGGTGTTGTTGTGTTATACCGACAGCCAACCTCCCCCAAAACCCTCCAAGGTGTAACCCTTGGAGGCTGGGAGACTCCATAACGGAGAGTAGTGCTGCCGCATGTATAACCACCTGAATAAAAGCGCTCGCTATGAACCTTTGTTTTAGTGGCCCAAATTCCTAAGGTTGTACATGGTTGATTATCACATTTTTCATAAATCAAACCTTTGGCCATTATGTTTTCTTGCTTGATTATTTGTCTACTTGCCAAGAAAAATCAAATTCATCCATTAATCCAACCATTTGCATCCTTTAATGCCATTCCCCTCTATTTTAGCGCCATTTTCCATCTATTTTAGCACCTTCTTCATCCATGTCTAAAAATCAAATTTTCCCATCAAAAACATCAATTTTATAAGCCCATTTTCAAAAAAATTCTATTTGGGAGGCTACGCCCCCGAACCCCTGTCAGCGGGGGGTCGCCTCCGTCCCCTCGCACCCTCCCTCACGTCAAGCCAGGTTTTCCTCCCAACACCGCTTTACCATCCCCCCATTTATCAAATCTTGCCAATTGAGCTTATCCAATCCCTTTATTTGAGCTTGATCAAATTCTAATCCACTTCCTCTCGATTCATAATCTATCTTCATCATCCTAATCATTCTTATCCACTTCATCTTAATCCAATCACCCATCTATCATAATCATCCTAACCACCTATCTTATCCACATCATCATCCAAATCATTCAATCCAATCTTATCCTAATCACCCTCATCATCCTTAATCCAATTCATCAACATCATTCTAATCTCATCTCATCCAAATCAAATCCAAAATCCAACCAACATCAATCCATAATCTTCCAAACCATATTCCAAGTCCCATCCAAAATCAACATCAATCCTAATCAACATCCAAGTCCCCCAACATCACTATCAAACTCCAAATCTAAATCAACCCAATCAAAAATCAAGACCTTAATTGATCATCCAATCCAATCAACCCAAATCAATTCTATTACCTAAGTGTCATTAGTCCACCTTAAGTATAGACAATCAACCATCCTTTGAAGCAAAATCAAATCACCCTAAGGTCTTGAAATTTGATCCCCAACATCACAATCATCCATCATCCCCCATCATCTCATATCTCTCCCACAAAATGGATCTTTATGAAGCAATAGAACAATTACAAAGACGTAGAAAAGTCTATGAGAACATGGATCCTAATGCTAAGGAACAATTCAAAAATGACATTAAAGATATACCCTTAGCACACCTCATTATTGGAGAATCCCAAGCCCCTACCCAACCTCCATCATATCAACAAACACCCTACACATCATCCCCATCCACATCATATCAATCGTCATTCTTTCAACCTTCATACCAACCTACATCTTACATATCCACACCATCAACCCCCCATCAACCTTCATCATATCAACTTCCATCATATCAACCTTCAACATCCTACATATCCACACCATCAACCTCATATCAACCTTCATCATATCAACCTTTACCCTCATATCATTCACCATCCCCTTACACATCCATGCCATCATACTTATCCAATCAATCAATACCTCCACCTTACCCATCCCCCAACCTTTGTCATACTTACTTTGATCAAGGGAACACCAATCTATCACACCTTATCTCTGAAATCCAAACCTTATATCAACCACCATTTTCCCATACAAATCCCCCATCCATTAATCCCCATCCTCCAATCCTCCCATCACAACATCCCTCCAACATTATCAACCTTAATCCATCACCTTATGTATCTCCCAATCCACCAACCCCTATCACCTATACACCATCAAATCTTCCAAGTCCCAACATTATCACATCCAAAGAATCCTTGTGGGATTTCCTCCAAAGAACATCACCTAAAAATGAAAGCAAAGCAAAGGAATCCCCCCAATCCCCCACCCCTCCAACACCTATCCTTGAACCTACCCACGAACCATCATTACTTAATCCCATCACCCCCCTATCCAATCCCAATCCTAATCCTACACCATCCACCATCATTATCCATCCATTACATTGTTCTTCAACCCATAAACTCATGAAGGATACCATCCATTGGCTATTAGCAAGGAATCAAACACCCTCATGCAATCCAACATCCACCAAATCTCTTGAACAACCCCCTATCATAAGTCAAGAACCATCATGTAGCCATGTTCAAGAACCCATAAGTCAAACACCTATCACATCCAACCAAGCACCTATCACATCCATCCAAGCACCCACCACATCTATCCAAATCACTCCCACTTCTATCCAAGCACATGAGCTATGTCAAGAAATAAATCCAAAGCATGTTGAAACATCAACCCCTTCTCCTAATCAAGATCTAACCATCCCATCTAATCCCATCCACGATTCCCTCCCATCTATTGATCAACTTATTGATCTCACCCCATCTTCTACCACCCCTTCACCATCCCCCATGAATCCTTCATCTCCATCTACCAATCCCATCCCAAATCTATCCTCCTATTCACTTGGACAAAGCACTTTCATCCGTGGTGACTCCTTTGTAGGAGGTGAACAACTTCCATCCACCATCTATCCTTCTCTAACAAATAATGGACTCGCGTCTTGTTTCCAAAGCACCAAACATCCCATTGCATGTTGTATGCTCCAACATATGAACTATCAGGGCAAAGGCTTAGGCCTTCACAGACAAGGCATCTTGGAGCCCATCCACACCACATTCCATCCATCCTCTCATGGCCTTGGCTATGTATCCCAAGGCAAACAATCTAAACATGTTGATACCATCCACCCACCTTCCAAAATCCATTCATCCAATCCCAAACATGGTGCATCACATCACATTCCAAAAACATATGTCGCCATCCCTCCTCCATCATCCTATCATTTGCAAAAGCATGTGACTATCCATCTTCCTCCATCAAATTTAGCTCCACTACTTCCAACTCCAAATATTCCTATTAAATCCACTTTACCTCCTATCCTACCAACTCCCAACATACCTATCCTCAAATCTCCTCATCCATTTATCCATAAATCCACTTTTAATTTCTTCACCCATAAACCCCCTAAAATTCCCAATCAAGACCAACAAAAGAACACATTTTCCAAACATGAAGCTTCCCCCAAATCCAGGGGATTCAAACATTTGAATGCCTCAACTCATAAAGCACAAAAGCCTAAATATATTATCCCTTCCAATCAAAATGAAAAATCTAAAAGGCTATCAAAGCCCACACCATCACAAGAAAAAGAAAAAACAAAAATGGTGTGGGTCCCTAAACAAAAAGCACCAAACTCTAATGAGGCATCCACATCCCAATCCACTCCAAACTCCCAAACATCTTGCTCCACATCTAAAAATCCCATAAATCCTAAGTCTATTTGGGTCCCTAAAACCCCAAATCGATCATACAAAAATCCCCCATCCTGATCCCCATTACTCCCAACTCCACATCCAAAGTACAAGCTTCCAAATACATCACGGTGTGTGCGACCATTGGTCTTGGTTCCCCTCCACCACTTAACATTCCCACATACCCCCACATCTCCATCTTTCGTTAACTATCCTACATATCTTCCCCATCACATTCCTATGGTCCATGCTTTTGTATAATCCACATCATAATCCACACAATCCACATCATAATCCATTCCATCTTCTCCTATCTACCAACAATCCATGCAATCATCATCCATAATTCTATCCAACATGGGACCATCTTCACCTTGCTATGGAAACAGACGCTAGAGTCCCCCTTCCATCAAAAAAGCAAAAAAATCAAAAAATCAAGAAGATAGTAAAGAGAAAAATCCGTCCAATGGTGAAAACCACTCCTTGTGGCGCCTTGGGCAAGTACCTTGATGAAAACCCCTTGTGGGCATCATGCGTAATCCCTTCTCCATCCATTTTTGTATCCCTACACTTGGGGGCAAAACCATCTAATCATCCACATCCATAACATCCTTTTGCATATCCTATCCATGTATATTTATCCTATCATTTCCCATCCATCCTATCCATTATATCTTGCTTTTACCATCTCCCACCTTAGATCTTGATAAAGACAAGGGGAAAAATTTTAACAACATACTTTGGACACCTCTCGGCATACTTCCTTTCTAAGTATATCCTCTAGCCATCCTACTGCAAAGTCCATCCATTCAAACATGAACCCATCATGCAAAATTCTAAGCATTAGGGCATATGATTCCTTGCAACCTAGCCCTTGGAGAAAATCTGAAAATCCCCCATCCATATATCATGCACACCTATCCTATCCCTCATCCCTATCTTCCATCTATCTAACATGCATCCCTATCACTTGTCCATTCATCTATCATGAATCAACTATCCATCTTCTTTCATCACCAATCCCTCTATCCAACCCCATCACTTTCACCTCTAGACTTGGTGTTCCCTTGTCATTGGTATCTAGCATAAAGGTTACCGACACGAAATCCAATGCAACCATTCCTTTTCCAAAATTAGAAAATCCAAAAACAATACAAAATCCAAAAATCCAAAAATCCAAAAAAATCAAAAAATCCACAAAATCCCAAAAACAATCATCATCACAATCACACAAATCATCCATCAACATCTCATCATCTTCCAACATCCTCAAAATCACCCAAATCATCCAACACATCATCATCCCACATCATCATCACAAATCAGAACTACATATCATAACCACTTGCATCTTAATGTGCCTTGATCCCGTGGATACAGGGTATGTAGGCAGTTTGGGATATGAAGGACATTTCTAGTACTCAGGTACATAAGATGCACCCATCCAACCCACTGAGCTTACACTAGATCTAATCACCACATCACCTATCAAAGCATTGTCCCTTAATCAAAATCATCAACTATCAAATCAACATCAACCACAACTTGTCACCATCATATCTTGAGCCCATCTTACAACATCAACAAAGCATGATCCAATCATCTATCAATTCCTGTCTTAGGATATATCTTTCCTACAATAGGCAGAATCTATCCAATCATCATCCATCTTGGCAAGAGATACAATGGATACTTGTTTAATTCGTTGATCTTTTCATTTTTGATTTTTATCTTTTGTCCTATTTGAAGATCACATCAAAGCTACCTTGATCTCACTATATCATAGTATGTGGCAAAAATATCTAGAATGGGGCATAGTCTTGCTTTTGTATGTTGTGCTTGTCGGTTGGTTTCATTACTCCAAGCTAGTATTCATATCTTGTTGATCATAGGTTCAGTTATAGCATTTTTATCCCCTTATGCATCTAAGGTTCATCATACCTTTTGTGTACTAAGGACTTATGCTATGAGTCCCCTTCCCTCATCAGGACAAGGTTGTACTATCTTGGGCATGCATGGGATCATCCCTTTGTTTGCGTGTCTAGTCCATGCAAATGTTGGATAAACATCATCACCTTGGTCTTCTATACCTTGGTGAAAATATCCACTTTGCTATCAAACCTAGGATTGCTCTATTTCATTTTCAACACAATGATCATCCACCAATCAATCTCCCACCATCATCATTCTTTCATCTCACCACTTATCCTCCAACCACTTCTACCAATCTCTTCCATCCATTTCGAGAGCACAACCGTGTTCTTGCAACCTGCCTATCCTCTTGAGGGGGCATCACCCTTACCAATTATCCCCAAACCTTACCGTATTCTTCTAAGCCAAAATCTTTTTTCTATCCAATCCAACTCTATGTTTTAACTTATTTGAAATGATGTTACTTAGCCACAACACCATCTTAAAGAGGGGCAAATGTAGACACCTAAAAATGTCTTCTACCATCTAACTGACTCCATACAACCCTAAACACACCAATTTCCCTTCCAACCAATTAATTAAATTTTTATTAATTACCCCTTTCGCTTTCCAAATCCACACCATTCTATCCCCAAAATTGAATTAATTTCATCAATTCAATAGTCCAAACCTTAGCCAATTAATTTAACTAATATGTAATATTTATTAAATCAATTTCCCCCTTTTCTCTAAATCTAATTAATTAGTTAAAACCATGTTAACTAATTAATCCAGCCTATTAATTGACCTATCCCTACCCTAGACAATTAAATAGCTATTATTTAATTACCTACCCTAGCCTACCTCATCCTAGCCCTAGGATTAATTAAAAAAATCTATGTTTAATTAATCCTAACCTCTCATTTGGGTGGTCAAACCTAGTTTAACACCCTTCCCCACATCCTCCAAATAAAAAATTAAAACAAATCACACATCACATTTACTTCTCTTACACACCCCTTACCTCACCCATCCTCATTCATTATCTCTTATCCCCAAATGAATTCTTAATTCATTTCCCATTCCCCAAATGAATTTTTAATTCATTTCACATTCTTTCACACCCATACCTCATTTATCACCCCTTTTCCCAAAATGAATAAAATATTTACTTTTATTCCTAGCCCTTGATCTCATCTTTCAATCCTCACCCTCCATCCTCATTTCCAAAACTCTATAAATGAGACCCTCTCCAAGCCATTTTGGAGGGACTTCTTCATGCATCAAACCTCTACCAAAATCACTCCACAATCTCCATCTCACTATCATAATGTCAAAATTATCCCTCATCCCCATCTCAATCTCTATCTGAATCCACTTGTCTCCCATCTACATTGTGTTGAGCATTTGAGCAATCCACATCTACACACTAGTCTTGGGTAAAATCAGAGGAGACTATCAGGTGCAACTCCTTCCCTCTTGGATTTGTGAGTTCATTATGAAGGTATAATCATTCTGTTTTGCATTTGATTCATATTTAATCTTCATTTTGTTCTCATTAATCACACACATGAATTTCACAATGACGAGCAAGGCAAAATAAGTGAAACTATTTCGCACCAAAATAGTTGTTTGAGGGAAACGAGTACTAAAAGACACACAAAGTCCACAACAAACATAGTGGGTAGGAGGAAAGAGTATAACACAACAAATCCCAATTGATGATTTTAGAGATTTTGATCAAAAGATGTGAATGAAGTGTGTGGACAACTAGTGTTGAGATACACACCATGTAATTTAAAAAGATGCCAATTTCACACAATTTAATGCAATAATTCCAAATTTTCAAATGATAATTGAATGAATGCTTTAATATGGATGCAAGATCTGAAATGAAAGAGATTTAAGGTGAATGTAATGAAACAACACCAATTTATGTTTGCTTATGTGCCTAAAATGCTCAAATTTTCCACTTTTTCAAAACTTTTCAATGCAAATGACTAAAAGATGAAGTGTTGTAAGGAATTTGATGAGGGGCAGTGAATTATAAACTTAATATCAGTCCAATAATGCATAAATATCCTTCACAACACACCTATAATGCAAATCCAGATAGATGAGAAGACCAAATCTAGTAAAAATGCAAGGTTTTCAAACCCTAATTGTGAAATTAAGGCATGAATATGTGCAAAATGATGTACGAATGTTTTCTAATCAGATTTATGATGTGACATAGCTCAGATCAGATCTGAAAATGATGTCACAAGTTCAACAATGCTCAATGCAAGTGTAATTTTAATGATAAATCAATGAAAAGTGCTAGTTTTTTTGTTGCAAATTTTTGAAATATGAATGCAAAAACACATGAAAATGAAACACTACAAACAAAATCAGCTTTTAATGAGTGCCTAAGATGAGTAGTAAAATCTGAAACAATATTTTAACTACAAACCCTAGCTTTTGAAATCACCAGGTTATAAGAAAAATTCAAAATTTCAAGCAAACCCTAACAATTTTAATATGAAAAATGCAATGCAAAGGATTCTAATATGATGAATTTATATAATTTATATCAGATCTAATTTAAAAATCAGAAATTAAATAAATTTAAATAAAAATTAATTGAAATTATTTGAAAGTGCAAGCCAAAAATGCTAATTTTTTTCAAAATTTTTTAATTTTTTGATTTTTTTTGTAAATTTTCAAATGCAATAAGATGAAAATTAAATGAATGAATGAAATGAGTTTCAAATCTAATGCTAAAATCAGAAATTAAATGAAAATTAATTCAAATTATATAAAAAATGCAAGCTAAAATGCCAAATTTTTCATATTTTTCAAAATTTTCAATTTCTCTGTAAATTTTCAAAAGCAATAAGAAAATGATGAATGAAATGAATGTAAATATGAAGTAAAACACTCAAAAAGGTGAAAATTTCAAATAAACATGGGTTCACCAAAATGTTTTGTGGAAAAAGAGGGGTTTCAATTTCAAGGTTAAATCCTCCTTTCACACCTTAAATTCAAGAACATAAATCGAGTTAAGCCACAATATTTTGCAAGAGGGTTTTGCTACAGATTTAGTGTCCCTTAGAATGCAGAGAAAACTTGGAATTTGCTAATTAATTAATCAATTAAAGTCTAATTATGCTTAAAACCCTAATTTCATGAAATCGTAAGCAAACAAACGAAACATGACAAATGCTCATAGACAGAGATAACAAATGACAATTAGATACATACCAGATTTTAGGATTTTAGATGCAAGAAAGTTGAGGAATAATGAATAGGCACCCAAGTCCAAGGTACCAGATTCTGCCAAGATCTCTGAAAGTTGTCTGTGACTTGTTTCTGCTATTCCAGAGATTTCTGTGTTTTAGGATCCAGAGGACTAATGAGTGGGTACCCAAGTCCAGGTCCTACTTTTCTACTTTGATCTACAATTCTGACAATCTATTATGCTTCCCTGCAACTCCACTCCTTCTGCTTCTGCACCTGTAACCTGCAATCATAGAAAAGGGGGTTGGGGGTTGTGGTGTTTAGAGGCTTGCCTTAGTCAAGCCCTTAAGAGACATTCAAGTCTTCTAAACACTATTGTCAGATAAAGAGTGTGTATCTTGTAGGATAGAGGCAAAAACTAATTGATAAATTATTGAAAACACAAAGATGTAGCTTGTATATAGATGAACATCCTTCACATCATGAGAAGATGAAGCCAAATCTACATAACAAACACAATAACAAGACAAGTTTGCTCTATAACAATGAATATCTTGAATGCTCTAAAATCACTAGTGTGCCAAAAGTTCATAATCATCTTCTAGTTTAGAAATGAATCCCTAAACATGCTTATATATGCAACTAAACATATTCT
This sequence comes from Cunninghamia lanceolata, assembly GCA_027924645.1. NCBI lineage: Eukaryota > Viridiplantae > Streptophyta > Pinopsida > Cupressales > Cupressaceae > Cunninghamia > Cunninghamia lanceolata. The sequence goes on from BSBN01000596.1 coordinate 8,689,927, forward strand.
TGCTAAGAATTTTATAATTCAAACTTAAGGTGTTAGCATATGACCTAATTAATGGTCATATAACTGAAACTTGAATTTAGGTCCTACCTAAAATAGGGCAGGACTAGGACGCGAGCGCCCAAGTCCTCCCTCCCTATTTTAAGCAGGATTCATCACAATAGCATCCCCTAGGTCCTATTTGTCATAAAACTTAAGGGTTTTCTCATTAGGAGTTAACATGAATATGTAAGATGATAAAAATGCTTTCTAAAGGACCCAGGAGCTAAACATAGGAGGGAAAATGTCCTAGGGAGACATTTTCCAACATAACAAATTGCAATAAAAAAGCACTCTCTATGAGGTGAGATAACTTATCTCTTGAGCTAGTGCGTATCCTTTTATACAAAATCCCTCATCGTGAGGCAAGATGGTGTATCTCTTGAGCTAGTGCACATCCTTTTATACAAAGTCCTCATTGAGAGGCGCGGTTGGATCTTGAGCTATCCTCCCTTAAGCATGTTTTTGGTGGTTATTGTGGCATAATCCCAATCATCAGGTGTGTCTATAGTGTGTTTGAGATGGTGGGACTTAGCAATAAGCTCCTTCCATCACCCATGTTTGTTGTGTATAAGACGTATAGTATGTCTATGACATGCTATATGACATTCGTGTATTCCGTGTGTTTTCCCCTGTGTGTGGTTTCAAGGGTGTAGCGATGAGCTCCTCCCACACTTGGGTTTTTATGGCGTGTTTTCCCCCGTGTGTGGTTTCAAGGGTATAGTGATGAGAGCCTCCCACACTCAGGCTTTGTATGGTGCATTTTCCCCCATGTGTAGTATCAAGGGTGTAGCGATGAGCTCTTCCTACATTTTGGGTTTTGTTTTACGTGCTTTCTAGGATTTCATTTTATATATGAAAATGTTGTGAAAATGCTATATCAATGTCTTCATCATGTTTTGTGTGACTACTCTAATGTCTTCTCAGTGTTTTGCATGTCTTCAATACTATCTTCTACATGACTTGCATGCTTCCTATTGTCTTCATTGTGTTTTGCGTGTCTGTGATGTGTTTTCTAGTGCTTACCTAAGACTGGGGGCTAGATATAGTTCCTCAATCTTTGTGTATGTCTTAGCTTCAAGTTCCTAGTGTGTTTGATGTGGTTTTGACCATACTTTCATACATGTATGGGTTGTAAGACCATACATACATTAAAGTGGGGGCTAAATGTTATGTCGTAAAATGTCCCCCTAGGACTTTTACTTATTAAGTTTAGCTCCTAGGTCCCTTAGATTTAATCATGCATGCTAAAAATGAATCCTAGAGAAAAATCCATTGAAACCCATGTCAAACAAGGCCTAGGGGTGCATCTTAAGCTTAATCAAGTCCCAAAATAGGCCCCTAGACTAGGGCACCCACGCCCTAGTCAAGAACTATTTTGTTAGGACCTAAATTTTAAATGTCAGCAAAGTGGCCGTTAAAAGGTTTTCCTTTGTTGGCCTTTTCGATTTGAATCATGAATGTTTAAGCAAGAATGCATATATAAACATGTTTAGGACTTCATTTTAACTAAAGATGGATAATGTGAACTTGTGATCTTGTGCTAAGGATATTCAAGGCTTTCATTGTGTTGTAGAGTAGTATTGTGTTGTGTTTGTACTTGTTGTTACAGATTTGTCTTCATCAATCAATCTCCTTATGGCGTGAAAGATCTCCATCTCCCCATGAGAGCTTCACCTCTGAGGTGACATCTACTTTGTGTTTCAATCAATCAATCTTATCATTTTCTTTTTCCTCTATCCAATAAGGACATGCACTCTATCTAATAATGGTGTTGGAAGGCTTGAATGCCATTTCAGGGCTTGATTGAGACAAGCTCCTAAACACCACAACCCCAAATCCCTCTCTCATGATTATAGATTATAGGCGCAAGATCTTGCAAACATGAGTTATAGGAAGTCAGAGTAGAGGATAAATATTTAGGATCTGAAGAAAAGAAAGAAGAATATTCCTTCCTGGACAAGGTCACACTCCCTTGTGTCCTCTAGTTTGGCTTTTCCAGAAACTCCTAAGCAGGTTGCAGCCTTCATCATCTAATATCTCCAAGCCCTGAGAAAAAAGCTACCTATTGGACACATGAGCTCACCCCAATGTCCTCAAAGTTTCTACTTTCTGGAATCTGAATCATGGTATGTTTTTAATTTGCATTTAGTGTCTTACTGTGCGAGCATTTGTCATGTTTCGTCTGTTTGTTTATGATTTCATATAATTAGGGTTTAAAAAATTAATCAACAAATTCCAAATTTCCTTATCATTCCAAGTGACACCAAACTTGTAGTTGAGTCCTCTTGCAAAAGTTGTGACTTGACTCATTTTAATGTCCTTGAATGTTATATGTGAAAGGAGGATTTAATCACACCATCAACCTCATCATCATTCCCTCTTTTCCTACATAACATAAGCATGAGTAGCTGCCATATACTTAGATTCAATAGTGGATAAAGAAACCACAACCTATCGTTTACTCATCCAACTAATTGCACCACCAAATAAAGTAAACAAATAAGAATTGATGGATCATCTTCTATCAACATCACCTACCCAATCTAAATCCACATAACCATGAATATCAAGGGAATGCATGTCTCCTATAAAATTACCATGATAACACAAGGAATACTCTAACCTTGCAAATATCTAAAGACGCTTTTAACTGCATCCCAATGAACTCTACCAATAATAGACATATATTTGGAAAGAAATCTCATTGCTTGGGCAATGTCTAGTCTAGTATAGACCATACCATACATCAAACTTTCGACAACACTCTAGTAAAGCATGAGCTGCTCATGTCTTCCATCTCTGATGAGGATGTTGGACATTGTGAAGCAAATAACTTTGTTTCAACTATAAAAGCAACACACAATGACCTCTATAATCCTGCCTGTTAAACCTCTATAAAATTGAATTGACATACTTACTCTAGACAAGCCATATTTTTCTATTCACTCTATCTCTTCTCACTTCCATCCCAAGAATGTGTTTATCTGCACCAAGATCTTTCATTTCAAATTTAGCTACAAGTTGAGACTTTAGTTCTGAAATCATTCCTTTCCTTTACCAATAAATAACATATCATCAAAATATAATTCAATAAATAGGAAATGATCACCATCATATTTATAATAAACACAGTGATCAGATTTAGAATTCTCAAATCCCAAACTCAACACATATGTATCAAATTTTTGGTACCATATCCTATGACTTTGTTTGAGGCCATGCAAATATTTCTTCAACTTACAAACCAAATTACTTTTACCTTTCACCATGTAGTGCTTTGGTTGTGTCATATAAATATCCTCCTCCAAACCACCATGAAGGAACATTGTTTTCACATCCATTTTCTCAACCTCTAGATCATAAGAAGCATTAATAGAAAGAAAGAATCTAATGGATTTAATTTTTGCAAGAAGAGAAAATATCTCACCATAATTAACACCCTCAACCTGAGAGTAGCCTTTCGCAACCAACTATGCTTTGTACTTCTCACTACCTCAATTTGAACCAATCTTTTTATTGAACACCTATTTGTAACCAACATGTTTCCATCCTTTAGATAGTGGTACTAGGTCCCATGTATGATTATTTTTCAAATTTTTCATTTCATCTATAGCAATCTTCTAGGACTCTACATCATTCATGCCTAATTCCTCTTCTACTGATCTGGGTTCATCTATGTTACTATTCAAAGCAAAGATACATATCCAGTCATCAAGTGAATAGCTTTCAGGTGGTTATCTATGCCTTGTAGACCTTTGAACAAGATGAGTTGGAGGTTCTTCCTCCTATTTTGAAGATTCAGAGCTAGATGAGCTCTCCTCAACTTCTTGATTGTCTAGGGGCCTCAATTCAACTTTCTCAGGTGTAGAAGGAAGTTAAATCAATTTTTTTTATTCAATTTATTTTGGCTGCAATGTAATAGAAGAAGGCTTGGTTTCTCTAAAAATAACATTTCTACTATATATTACTTTCTTGTGAAATAGGGTCCCAAAGCTTCTATCCTTTCATACCATAACTGTACCCAATGAAGATACATTTAACAAACTTGTTCTCCAACTTTGTGTGCTTCTCCTTTGGTACATGTGCATATGCCTCATAACCAAAAACTCTAATATGTCTCAGTGAAGGCTTGTGCCCCAACCATGCCTCCATAGGCATTTTATTAACAGGAGTTGATGTAGGAGACATGTTAATTAGGTAGCAAGCAGTGGCAACAACTTCAACCCAAAATCTTTGTTCTAGACCTGCACCACTAAGCATACTCCTAACCTTCTCCATCAGTGCCCTATTCATTCTTTTTGTAACTCCATTCTGTTGTAGAGAATTCAAAGTTGTCTTTTGTCTCTGAATGCCACAATCTTTACAAAATCATTATAGCAAAATTCACTGCCATTGTTAGTCCTCAAACATTTTATTTTCTTTCTAGTATGAAACTCAACCATTGCTTTAAATTCTTTAAATTGACTAAAAAATTTAGATTTACTCTTTAGAAAATATACCCATATCCTTTTGCTATAATCATCCATAAATGAAACATAATATGTGGATTTTCCAATGGAAGGAACATCTACAAGACCAAACACATCAGAATGAATAAGATCCAATACACCACAATATTTATGAGAAGTCAAGTAAAATTGAATACGGTTTTTTTTAGCATAAATACAATACTCATAGAAATTGAAATGAAGATTACAATTAGTCAACCCTTCAACAAGTTTTTATTTTTCAAGGTTCTTAGACCCTTTTATCCAATGTGGCCTAATCTTTGGTGCCATAACTTAGTCTTCTCTATAGGCAATTTTGATTCAGAATAAAGCAGAACCCTTAGGTACCCAAAATCCATGACCATCCACTGAAAATGAAACCCTCTCCTTTTCCAATGAAGTAGTCATAGGATATCTTTTCATCGAAGTACTATTGCACTCAACAATGCATGCATCAAGCTTATACAATGTGCCAAATCTAACACGTCTAGAGATCACAATAGCACCTCAGACAATCTTGTGTCAAAAAAGACTACCTACACACCTGCATCTATTAGTTTTCTCACAGATAATAAATTTCATGCTAATCCAAGGATATGCAACACACCATTAATCCTTTTTACTCCACCATGAGGAAATATGAATTTAAATTTACCAAACCAATAGTATTTAAATGAGAATCATCACCCAAGTACACCTTACCTCCATCAAAATTTTCATATTTAGAAAACTAATCTCTATTAGGGGTCATATGGAAAGATGCACCTAAGTCAATTAACCATGTGTCATTACCTGCACGAGTGGCCAAAGTTGCAATGAATGCATCACCATCTTCATTCTTAGACTCAGAATTAGAATCAAATTTCTTCTTTTTCTTCTTCTTTTCTTCTTTACACTCCTTATGGAAGTGTCCAGGCTTACCACAATTACAACAAATAACTGTGGACTTTCTAGGAGATTTGGATCTCCACTTGGACTTGGATTGGTCACACTTCTCGCTCTTCTTTCCTTTTTCTTTGGGTCTTCCTTGAAAATTTAGGGCTTCTTTGGTACTGATGGATACCTTCCTTCTCATCTCTTAAGAAAGCAAAGAACCCACAACATCTTCAACTTTCAAGACAACAGAAGTACTCTCAATAGCCATAACAATATAATCCCATGAATCAAGCAAAGAACAAAGCAAGATCTGACATCTCTCCTCTTCATCCATTTTTACACCAACTGATGCCAATTGAGCCACCAACATATTCAATTCTTCTAGGTGATCTAAAACTTGTCCAACCTCTTATACAATTTCTTCCTCAAGAAAATCTTGTTCACTAAATATTTGGCTTGATATATCTCACCAAGTTTCTTCCATAGTTTCTTTATAGAGTAATCTTCATGGACATTGATTAAAATAGAGTCTACTAGGAAAAATCTTATTAGACCCTTGGCTTTAAAGTCCATAACATCATATTCAGTAGCTAAAGTAGCATCTATAGTCCTTGAAACTTTTCATCAATATCATCCCATGTATCTCGATTAATTAATAGATCCTCCATCTTCATCTTCCACATCTCAAAATTGTTACCAATTTTTTTTCTACCTCTATTTTCCCTGATGTGCTCACCATCTAAAAATTCTTGTAACAAGATCAAAAAGTATCTTCTGCACAAGCTCCCACTCAAAACTAGATTAATTCAAAAAACCCAACAACGCACAATTGAAACCAAAGGTGATCAAGCTCTAATACCACTTGTAAGGAAGCTAAGGTAGGAGGGATATGCCAAAAAATTTAGATCATTTACAACAGTTACAAAAACCATACAAAAATAAATATAACTATCAATCATACCACAACACAATAATTACATGGGGAAAACCCTTTGAGGAGAAAAATCCCACACTCCAAAACCCACCTAATATATTATTCAGAAAAAAAAAAAGATTACAATATACTTGCAGAGAAAGCTTTTGCAAGAGCATAATCAATCAGAGATCTGAAGGAAACTCAAAATCTATAAGACTCTCACACACAACCTCCATCTCAAGCACCTAATATATAGTAGATACAATACTTGAAACATTCAAACAATAATTACAAAACCATGAGCTAAAACCACCCAAAAAATTGGCACCCAAATTATCTCCAATCAAAGATGTCCTATGATGTGTTAAAACACACACCAACATGTGTAACTCCCCCTTACATATCCTTTTTGTGTCCAACACATTTTTACATTTTCTAATATGGGAGACCCAACTTCTGGAGGCCATAACTTTTGGTCTGGGAGGCCGATTGAAAAATTGCTTGATGAGTTGGAAAGATCGTGAAGAGATATATACACTAGTGACCATTTTAGTTACTTATGAAAACTTTTGGGGCCAAAAACAACCTCTAGATGCCTCAAAATTGACTTTGAAACTTTTTGAGTATTTCAAAAAATTGGAAACTTTAATAACTTGACATCCAAACATGACCTTGGGTTGAAACTCACCCAAAATGTTTATTTGGGAATTCCATATCTTTTGGGAAAGCTTTGAATGCATACATGCTCAAATGAAAACTTACTATAAATAGTAACCCTTTTTAATTGCAAGGTTGAGACACCTTTCCTAATAGGTGTGGGGTTGGGCAAGGGATTGCTTGGGATGTGGGGATCTTTATTAACACTATGCTCATTAAGATGTAGTGTTATATGACCCAAGTTGTTTATTTGATTGTCTATGTTTTCTTGGGGACCAAGTGTCCCATCATGGGAAGTGGATGTTGTTGGATGATGGATAGAACTAGTTGGACAATGAATAGGAGTAGTGTGTGTTTCTTGATTATGGGTAATTATGGGATCATGGATAAGAGTTAGAATTTATTGATCATGGATGGTGGTAGCTTGAGTAGTTGGATCTTGGCTAGCTTGGGTAATGTGATCTTGAGGAGCTTGGATAGTTTGATCTTGAGTAGCTTGGATAGTTTGATCTTGACTTGGTTGGATGTAAAGTTGATCATGTGTTGGATTTGATTCTTGACATATCTCTTGGGTTCGGGTAAGAATGAAAGTTTCTTGGATGGGATTAATAGGCTCTAAATGCTCAACAACATGGCAACACGATGGATCTTGACTTGCATTTATGGTAGACAATTCTTCAATAGGCTTGATAGGACTTGAATTGCATGGTGGTATCAGAGAGATATGCATGGTATTATGAGGCTCTTGGTCATGCTAAATTGGATTGGGATCAATAATATCTTTGCATGATAAAGTGGGTTGTTCGTGTTTTAGAAAAGGGTTGTGATAAATGCCCAATTGCTCATTTAGGAATTTTCCTTGACTAAAAAGACTTTTGATATAATGTTAGAGCTTTAGGTAGTCACTAATAGAGTGGTCTTGGATACAATGATATTCACAATATTTGTTCTTTTCATACCATGTAGGTTTAGTGAAAGGGAATTTGATCATGTTTTCTTGAACCAATTTATGGAACATATTCTCAATGGATTTGTTAGGATTTAAATTGCATGGTGGTGTTTAATTCCTTAATAATAGTCCTTGGGTCACATCCTTCATAACTTTATGGGTTGATGGATTAGGATAGGCATTAGATAGATAATATAATGGATGGACAATAAGGACAAATATTGTAGGATTATGATTAGGATCAGGTGGATGGATAATAGAAGTGGACGGATTAGGATTGGGATTAGATGGATAACTAATGAATTAGGATTAATAGGGTGAATTAGATATTGTGATGGAGGAATTGAATGGATTGATTTATTGGAATTGGATAGATGTAAATGGGTAACAAACTTATCTACTAGCTCAGGGAATGTATTGATAGTACCATGAGTGAGATGGTAAAACCAATCCAAGGCTTGTCCTGCCAAACTTAGTGGAAAGTGTTTTAATAGGTAGACATTGTTATAGGAAACCTCTTTACAAGCTATGGAAAATTATTGGATGTGATCTTGAGGATTCCCTTTCCCTTATATTTGTCAAATTTGGGGACTTCGAATTTAGGGGAAAAGAAGTCACCATAATGGATGGATTGAGGAGAGAGGGATAAAAATATTAAAATTTATAATGTTTGCATTGATTCCTAGTTTCTAATCTTTGGATGGCATTTTCCATCTATTGCAACTTGTGGTCCAAGGGGGTCACAAGAGGTGGGGTAGGTGATGATGATAAGGTGTAGTTGGTCGGTCCAAGTGACAAGGGTTGTGTAATGATAGGATAAGTAAAATGTGATGTCATGGGATTGGGTTTGGCTTGTTGATAAGTGTTTTGAGGTGGAATGGATGAATATATGGTAAGTTGGTAGGAGGTCATGAGATAAGTGGACAAGGGATTGCTTTTGTAGGTTATATGTGATGAAATGAGTGGAGATGTAGTGGGTTGAGGTGAAGTATTTAAATAGATGGGGTGTGGATGACTTTCATGTATTGATGAGTTAGATTGAGATGATTGATAGATTGGTTGTGATGACATGACCATATAAGGGGATGAAGGTTGGTAAGAGGTTGATGAGGATGACATATGGAATTGAAATGTAGATTGGATGGAAAGTGTATGTTTAGGAATGGAAAGAGATGGAAGTGAGGTTTGTGGTGGATGGGTGGGATTTTTTAATTTTGCCACATCAAGGTGAGGAGGAAGCTTTCCCCCTCCTCCAGGAGAAGTTTTAAGGAAAAATCTAGATAATGTTTATCTTTGAGATATTCCATTAATTAAGGTGGTAAAGGGCTAGTTTGTACATGAGGATCCATGTTCTTCTTGATTTGAGATCTAGTTATGGGGGCATGAAATGATGATGTAGAAAGTTTACGATTGTTATTCTATTGTGTAAAATGATGACGTGGAAAGGTGTATTGTAAATATCTTTGGATTGGCTTTAAGTTTGAAATATTTGAGAAATATTGATGATGTGGGTAAAGGTTTCTTTATTAGAGATCTTGGGTTTAATTATAGATAATTTGGGATTGGATGGCTTGGATGATTATAGTGATGACTAAGACTTGATTTGAGAAAGTTGGTGGATATGGATTTGTGAGGGTTTGAAGGTTTAGAGTGAGACAACAAGAGTAGGGATGATGTGGATTGGTAGATGTGATTGGGAATGATAAGGCTTGATGGATGATGATGATTTGTATTAGATTTGGGATGAAAATTAATGATAATAAGATGGTTAGGAATGACTTGAAGCTTGACCTTGGGTAACTTTGCAAATAATAGATTTCACACTATGCAAGAAGATTTAGATTTTGAATTAGGGAAGTGTACGGGTTTTGACAAATGAAAACACATGCCAAACACATGAACAAGCCTAATTTATTCAAGTGGGAGTGACTTCCAATGTGAGCCCACAAATGAAAATTAATTCATTAATACTATCTACCTATGAGGGATTGCTAGGGATATCTATGTAGACATGAAATCCCTTACCTTGGAGTGAAAAGGATTCACCAAGATTAGTTCTATCTCAACACATGAAAGTATGCTAGGGATATCCCTGTACACATGAAATCCCTTACCTTGGAGTACCAAAGGATTCACCAAGATTAGTTCTATCTCAACACATGAAAGTACATTGTGAGTAACTTCAAGGGGAAATTCAAATCCCTTGCACCACACTAGAAGATTATTGAAAGATCTTAAGCTAGGCTTGCACAAGTTCTCTAGGGGTGTCCCCAATATACATAAGGTACTTGGGGCTCAATCCATGAATAATAGTCCATCTACAAGCATGGGACTGAAGAAAATGCTTGGATGATCTCTTCACCTTGTATCTTGAATCACCAGGGGCCCCAAGGTTGTTCTAGACATGATGGTGACTATATTGAGGTACATATTTCATTCTCCTACTTTGATATACCACACTAGAACACATGGTTGAGGTCATCCCTTAGGGTGATGAAATCCCCAAGTAGGCCTCCTAATGGGAAAGGTTAATGTTAGGTGTTTTTGATCCCCAAGCTTGCACAAAGCACAAGAAGAGAGAATACACACACTAACACACTTTACTGACAAAAGTGAATGAAGAGGTGTTCTTGATCCCAAAGATGACCATGTAGTGTGAGGGGAGAGAATACACACACACACACACACACTTGATCGAGACAAGAAAAATTAATTAACCCTTAGAAATCAAAGTGTGTTGTGAAAATGAATGTGTCTAAAGGGTGCTTTTGATTCCCAAAATCATTTTCCAATGTGAGGGAAGAGTATATTGAAAAACACAAACTAATACTGAGAGGGGGGTGAATTAGTATTAGTAAAATTTAGAAAAGTTTTTAAAAAATAGTATAACACATAATCAAGAACAAAGATAAAAAACACAAAACATTATTTTTACGTGGAAACCCCTTTTGGAGAAAAACCATGGAAAATTATTTCTTTTATTATTTCACTTGCAATTAAAGGCACCAACCCACTAGAGACACTAATCACACAATACAATGAGAGTACCAATTCTCCAAAATGCAGTGTGGGCACCAACCCAAAGAGAGCACCAACTCCTTGACTACAACTCAAACAATCAAAAATTTGAACAAAATCAACTCTACTGATGAAGACTCCCTCTTTTCTCTATTTTGCAATACTCTGACCTCCTCTACAAGATATCAACATCCATCTCATAGGTGAAGTTTTCCTTTTAAACCTCTAAAATCCCAATCTACTACATACAATTTCAACCTCAATAATAATTGCTCTTTTACAACTCATGCACTCATATCTTCCTTCTAGATACTCTTCTTTCTTAGGTGTTTTACTTCTACCATTTTGCAGCACTACCAGAATATTAAAAAAATGTTTAAAAGAGCCTCTAAGGAGGCATTTTGTTTTTCTTTCTTTCCCTGGAGAAATACCATAAGATGAAGCCTCAGACAAAATGTTCTATGTCCTCCTTTTGCGCTGAAATCTTCTCCTCTCCCTTCTACTTTCAACGTTGCCTACTCACTTTTTCAATGTTGCCCCAAGAAAAATAAAAAATGATTTTACCTATATCCAAGGAAGCGTTACAAATCTTCTAGGTGCTTCACAAAAAAAGTAATAAAGTATCTTTAAAATGCCTCAAATGAGGCATTCATACCTGCACCTTCCCTCCTTTTCCACACTTCTTTTCCTTTGATATTCCTTCAAAAAAAGGCATTACTTTCTCTGCCCCATTTTTAGAGTCTGCAGAAAATAAATGATTATAAAATGCCTTAGGAGAGGCATCTCTACTTTCTTCCTCCTACTTTATTATGGTTTAAAGGAAAATATACAAAAAAAATGCCTCTAAAAGAGGTATTTCAATCGTTATTAGCACCTTATACATGTAGAAATTTGCATCTTCCTTTAATTTTCTGTTGTTTCTATTTTGACTTGATTCATGCCTTGACTCTTTTCCAGATTTAATAATTTAAAAATACCTCATCCTTGATATTAAATGCTCCAAATGAACTTAGCATTATGTGATTAATTTCTAATTTTCCACAAGTGCAAATTTATGGCGAATAGGTGCAATTACGACGAGCACAAAATTGAAACTATTATTGCCCAGAAAAAGATTTCAATTTGTCTCACAAGATGGATGATTAATGAATAAAATCCATTGAAAATAATTATGAAAACTTGAAAACTCCAATCAACACAAAATTCCAAAAATTTAGTTTTGTACCTGTAGCACCTATGTGCCTGAAAATGAATTTCATGGATAACCTTTTCTCACAAAAGATATTTGAACAAAAACTTACCTAAAACTACATAATTCCAAAGCAAATACATACACCAAATTAATTTTCTATAAAACTCACCAAACATGAGAAATTAAATTTCTCGTAAACTTCTAGCATAAGTCACAAAACAATTAATTCTCCCAAATCATAAGAGATATGACCTTGAAACATTTTGCATTAAATCAAAGACACTTCTAAGAAACTAAATGTAAATAGAATTTGAAAATGTCAGCACCAATTGTCTTGAACAATTATTTTTGTGACAACAACTCACCATGCACCAGTCAAGTCACAATGTGCAACTTGCAAACAAGACACTTGTCAATTTGCCAATCCTGTGAGGCCAATAATGTTAATTATATAACCTTAATAATGTTGTACCCTTGACATCAATGCAAACATATTCCAACAATCTCCCTGTTAGTGCCTGAATTGACTGGTAGTTTTTTGAGCAATTTTTCATTCAGGCACTCTCCCTAAGTATCCAAAAAATGTTCTAAGTGTTGGACCTCCTCAGCAGTTTTCAGCTACATCATCATATTTTCCGGAGGAGGAGGTCATCATCATCATGTTTGTTTCGATGGAGGTCATCATCATCATCTTGTCTTCGATGATGGTTTGCATCATCATGTTCTTCATCGACCGGTTTCTCATCGTCATCATCATATTTTATTATCGGGTGATGTTTGGTTTTTATCCTGATGATGCTGATGAGCTACAGTGTAACCTGATATTTGAACATCAGGATGATATTTCCAAATATCCGGTTGCCTTCCGAATATCATGATGATGTTAATATGATGATGACGTCATCAAGATCCGGGGGGGTCATATTTCTAACACTGATCATCTTGAGGAGATCTCCCGATATTTGCAAACATGATGATGACGTCATCCGGATATGAGGAGGTGCGCAGTGGGCAGATATGATGATGACGTCAGCAGGATATGATGATGATGTCATCAGGATGTTCATCGGCCAGACTTTGGGTATAAGCTCAACAGGAAGATGTTCCTTCGATGGATCAGGTTGTGCCGATTATCATGCAGGTTATATTTCAAATATCATGATGACGTCAGGGTGATATTTCGGGCAACAGGATATCATGCTGCTGGAGGATGATGATGATGAGGTCTTATACTAGTGTCGTCAGGAGCAAAAGCACCGACATGATATATGCTCATGACCTAGTATATAAAGTGTTAAAGAGGTCATCGCGGGGTGCATGTGGGATAATTGATATCCTGCATTTTCAAATATCATGATGATGAACCTTGGCGGGAAATGCTTGCGATGCAGAATTGTTGTTCTTCCCAAGGCCGTGGGTTGGTGCGCCATTAATGGCGATTGTTGCAGAGGTATGGGCGATGGCGTGGGTGGATCCTGTACCCGATTGAAGGTGTACATCAGCGGACAATGGCGCAGGGCTCGAGAAATCTTCCTGTCTCCTCCCCTACCTGCTGCATTCTAGTTTGGGCACCAATCTGGTAGTGTTTGAGCGCCATCTTCCTGGTACTGTGTATCTGGCGGGTTTTTTTTGGTCAACCTGGTAGTCAATGCTGAATACACCCTCCTGCTATATAATGGAGACGGTGTTATTCATTCAAGGTTGTTGAAAGTTGATGATTTTTGGCTCTGTAATTCAAAACCAGCTGATCTGGTTGCTCTGTACAGCTTAAACTTGTGAGTTTATGTATCTCCTGTTGTATGATTTGGCATGAATCCACTGATTTCATGGTTGATCTTGTATGAGTAATGCTATCTTAGCATGTGTTGTGTTAATTCTGTCTCCAGTATTGCATGTATTCTTCTTCTGGATCTGGATATTTGGGTAATGTTTAGATTCTAGAGCATAGAATTCCTATGTTGAATGTCTGACCTTTTAACTTCTGCTCAAGGGGTAGATTAAACTGTTTTCAGGTTAAACATTGGGAAGGGTATACTGCAGTAGGGATGCCATAAGTAGAGATAACTCAACACTCTTCATTGGGAGATATCTGTAGGGCAGATATCATGTGTATCCCCCTGAAATCCAGTTTTAGCTAATCATGCTGATCATTCACAGGTGTATGTCTACCGACTCCAAGCCCTGGATAGGCACCAATCATGCTGTGTTCTTGTGTTATACACCATGTCCAGCTTTGCATCCAAACTTCAAACTAAAACATTTCATACTTCCACCTGTTAGTTGTAGGAGTAGGATTAGGAACCCCCTGTATGCTCTCATACCCAACCAGACATCATGTCCAAGAATGTTGCCAGCCTTGTGATCTATCATGCAGATCTTGGTCCATACATGAGAGTATTCTGCCTGTTGTTGTCAAGTTAGATCTTTCTATCTTTGAGCTAGTCAAGGTTACATCTTGAGTTATAGGGATACCCCCCTTGGTGCGGCAGAACCAGAAGTGAAGGGGAGGAGCTCACGCAACCTCCTGTATTCAGTTGGCTGAATCTGCCTGTGCATTAGAAGTGGCAAATCCTAATGCTGATTCAAAGAATGTCAACAGAATGGCGACTCTGCTGGGGAAGGACTGAAAAATGATATACTTGTGGCCCATCCGAGTCACTAACAAAATGATGCTCTGCTGGTGGAATGAACCTGGAAAAGTAGCTTTCAGCTATTAAAATTTTGTCCTCTCTGGAGAGGTGGCGACTCTGCAAAAAAGATCCCAATGCACATGAAAGATAGATGTATGTTATTGGTTGAAAGATGTACATATTTCTGCATCTGTATGAGAAAAGGTACTTTGTTACTTCCCCTTTATTTGCTGTTTTACTGCATAGGTTAGATGCCAGGGGAAGCCTTAGGTCTTAGACAGACAAACAATGTCTAAGAGTAGGGTTTTTATGAATCCAAGTATGAATTATCCCATACTCAGTGGTGAAATGTTGGATAAAGGAATAGAAGAGGTAAGAAATAGGTTGATATTCTTAGAGGCTGAGCAGGCCCAGTTAAGAAGCAGTAACCCTGTTGTGTCTGCCTGTCAGAAAGCTAAACCTCCTGTCGACCCTTTTGATCCTTTGTATGACCAACTGGATTTGTCATGGGTGGATTATAAAGTAGAAACTATGCCTGCTAGGATATACTGTCAGATGCCTAGATTTAGTGGTCACAGTGTATGTGATGGGAATGCACATATCCAAAATTTTCACAGTTTTATGGGAAAATATTCATTCAGAGATGAGGATATGTGGATGAGGTTTTTTGTTAGGTCCTTTGATGCAAAAGCAAAAGACTGGTATTTGAGCTTTCCAAAGAAATCCTTTGCCTGTTGGGATGAACTTGCTGACTGTTTCAAGGAAGAATTTGCAAAAGAACCGGCTGATCTTGTTACAGAATTGATGAGAATCAGAAAACAAGATGAAGAGCCATGTGTTGTTTTCAGTCATAGGTTTGCAGTAGCCCTTTCACATGTCCCTGAAAGTTTCAGACCTGATATTTCAGCCTGTGTTGGCATATTCTTTGAAGCTTTTGAGGAGGGCTTTAGTGCAGTACTGAGGGATTTCAAGGTGACAAGTATGCAGATGGCATACAGGTTCATAGAAAAGATAGAAAAAACCAGAAATGTGTACCTGCTAAAACCCCTGTCCCCAGGCTTTGGTGTGAGAAATGGTTATGAAGCTACAAATGACCAAATGATTATGGCATCATGTGCAGATAAAAATGAAAATAAAAGCATAGAGGTTGAGACTGCTGTATTTGAACATAATGCTAACAATACTGCTCAACTGGATTGTTCACCAGTTGAGGATGCCAGTGAAAGGACTAATGAGGATTCCCATTGCAATGATGAGGCAGCTGACCATGAAAACAATAACGAGGTTGTGGACAGCAATGAGCAATTTTTGGAATGGACCTGTGGAGATAATTGTGAGTATTGTACTCAAGACAGAGAAGATATAAGCAAACAGAGAAGCAGTCCTATGTGTGACCCATTGCCTACCTTTCAAACACATGGAGATCATGAAGAGCAGTCAGAAATTGAAATAAGTGCTAGTTCAGAGCATGATTGTTTTTCATTTGATGGCTGTTTTGCTTATGACACACAGGCTGATACTCCTCCACAGAGTGAATCCATTGGTGATGAAGATGTGTGCTCTGCTGCCCATGAACAAATGGCATACTATGATGAAACTGATGCACCTGGGTCACCCATTTATGACACATATGGTGATGAGGATCTGTCCGAGTATGGTGAGGATCTTGACATTATTTTTGGCTTGGATTCTGTTTCTCATCCTGATGAAAGAGGAAACAACATACATCAGGTAAGTGACTGTGAAAATGTGCTTGATTGTAAAGAGGTGCCAGAGCCTGATCTTTTCCAGCTTGGTGCTGCTGATTGTTGTGTACATGATGTGCACAATTGTGATTTTGAAAGCTTTCCTTTTGATGTGCCAGCATATAATACAATGAGCCCTGATCTTCCTAGTTGTGTGGTGGACTCTGAGTGTTTCCTATTTGCAGTCCAGCTAGGAGATCATGTTGCAATGCATGATGATGATACAGATGATAACCTGTGTTCTATACTATATGAATATGCATTGTTTGATAAATTCTACACCCACATGGCACATGATGTTGAAGGTTATCTGCACAGGGGTGATAATGACAAGCCAAACCAGAGGACTGAATATGCAGATGACAAGATTTGTTTGTGGGTGGACCCTGACAGTATCTCCAAGCTTGACCCAGTGCATGCAGATGAAAACAAGATATTTGACAAAGGGAGATACATGCTTTTCTTTTCTTGGTGGCCTTAGGCCATCAAGTGTGTTTGGTGATGCAGGTCAGTGCAGTATTTGACTCTGTGCCCAATGGATAAGGGACTGGTCTGCATCCCAGAGATCTGGGGTTCTCGCTGCAGGTTTTCACCTGCACGTCCCCAGACAGAGCCACTGTTAGTGCCTGAATTGACTGGTAGTTTTTTGAGCAATTTTTCATTCAGGCACTCTCCCTAAGTATCCAAAAAATGTTCTAAGTGTTGGACCTCCTCAGCAGTTTTTAGCTGCATCATCATATTTTCCGGAGGAGGAGGTCATCATCATCATGTTTGTTTCGATGGAGGTCATCATCATCATCTTGTCTTCGATGATGGTTTGCATCATCATGTTCTTCGTCGACCAGTTTCTCATCGTCATCATCATATTTTATTATCGGGTGATGTTTGGTTTTTATCCTGATGATGCTGATGAGCTACAGTGCAACCTGATATTTGAACATCAGGATGATATTTCCAAATATCCGGTTGCCTTCCGAATATCATGATGATGTTAATATGATGATGACGTCATCAAGATCCGGGGGGGGTCATATTTCTAACACTAATCATCTTGAGGAGATCTCCCGATATTTGCAAACATGATGATGACGTCATCCGGATATGAGGAGGTGCGCAGTGGGCAGATATGATGATGACGTCAGCAGGATATGATGATGATGTCATCAGGATGTTCATCGGCCAGACTTTGGGTATAAGCTCAACAGGAAGATGTTCCTCCGATGGATCAGGTTGTGCCGATTATCATGCAGGTTATATTTCAAATATCATGATGACGTCAGGGTGATATTTCGGGCAACAGGATATCATGCTGCTGGAGGATGATGATGATGAGGTCTTATACTAGTGTCGTCAGGAGCAAAAGCACCGACATGATATATGCTCATGACCTAGTATATAAAGTGTTAAAGAGGTCATCGCGGGGTGCATGTGGGATAATTGATATCCTGCATTTTCAAATATCATGATGATGAACCTCGGCGGGAAATGCTTGCGATGCAGAATTGTTGTTCTTCCCAAGGCCGCGGGTTGGTGTGCCATTAATGGTGATTGTTGCAGAGGTATGGGCGATGGCGTGGGTGGATCCTGTACCCGATTGAAGGTGTACATCAGCGGACAGTGGCGCAGGGCTCGAGAAATCTTCCTGTCTCCTCCCCTACCTGCTGCATTCTAGTTTGGGCGCCAATCTGGTAGTGTTTGAGCGCCATCTTCCTGGTACTGTGTATCTGGCAGGTTTTTTTTGGTCAACCTGGTAGTCAATGCTGAATACACCCTCCTGCTATATAATGGAGACGGTGTTATTCATTCAAGGTTGTTGAAAGTTGATGATTTTTGGCTCTGTAATTCAAAACCAGCTGATCTGGTTGCTCTGTACAGCTTAAACTTGTGAGTTTATGTATCTCCTGTTGTACGATTTGGCATGAATCCACTGATTTCATGGTTGATCTTGTATGAGTAATGCTATCTTAGCATGTGTTGTGTTAATTCTGTCTCCAGTATTGCATGTATTCTTCTTCTGGATCTGGATATTTGGGTAATGTTTAGATTCTAG
This sequence comes from Cunninghamia lanceolata, assembly GCA_027924645.1. Taxonomy (NCBI): domain Eukaryota; kingdom Viridiplantae; phylum Streptophyta; class Pinopsida; order Cupressales; family Cupressaceae; genus Cunninghamia; species Cunninghamia lanceolata. The sequence goes on from BSBN01000596.1 coordinate 8,708,486, forward strand.
AGCATAGAATTCCTATGTTGAATGTCTGACCTTTTAACTTCTGCTCAAGGGGTAGATTAAACTGTTTTCAGGTTGAACATTGGGAAGGGTATACTGCAGTAGGGATGCCATAAGTAGAGATAACTCAACACTCTTCATTGGGAGATATCTGTAGGGCAGATATCATGTGTATCCCCCTGAAATCCAGTTTTAGCTAATCATGCTGATCATTCACAGGTGTATGTCTACCGACTCCAAGCCCTGGATAGGCACCAATCATGCTGTGTTCTTGTGTTATACACCATGTCCAGCTTTGCATCCAAACTTCAAACTAAAACATTTCATACTTCCACCTGTTAGTTGTAGGAGTAGGATTAGGAACCCCCTGCATGCTCTCATACCCAACCAGACATCATGTCCAAGAATGTTGCCAGCCTTGTGATCTATCATGCAGATCTTGGTCCATACATGAGAGTATTATGCCTGTTGTTGTCAAGTTAGATCTTTCTATCTTTGAGCTAGTCAAGGTTACATCTTGAGTTATAGGGATACCCCCCTTGGTGCGGCAGAACCAGAAGTGAAGGGGAGGAGCTCACGCAACCTCCTGTATTCAGTTGGCTGAATCTGCCTGTGCATTAGAAGTGGCAAATCCTAATGCTGATTCAAAGAATGTCAACACTCCCCCTTTGTCATTAATGGCAACACTTCTTCACAATTTCTATGCTCCCCTATGTAACTTCTCCCTCTGAAGTACATTCTCCTCCTTTTACATTAAAGGAAAATTGAACAACCTGCATAACTAAAATGGAGCTGATAAAGTGTGACAATGGAGAGCTCCCCCTGAGTCCAAACATCTACTCAAAGGTGGAGTGAGGTCACTCCCAACTTCTTCCGCAAGTTTTCAAATGTTTCCTTCAGAAGAGGCTTAGTAAATATATCTGCAATCTGTTCTTTAGTAGCAACATATTCTAACTTAACTTGTTGATCACTAATTTTTTATCTCAAAAAATGATACTTGATTGGAAGATGTTTAGTCCTAGAGTGCATAACTAGATTTTTTGAAATATTAATGGCACTCTATTGTCACAAAAGATAGAAATAGGACACATACTCTACCTTTATGTCCTTCAAGGTTTGCTTCATCCATAGGACTTGTGTGCAACACGACACTACTACAATATACTCTACTTTAGATGTAGATAAAGAAATAGAAGCTTTCTTTTTTTCTCAACCAAGACACAAGGCAATCTCCTAGGAAAAAATGTACTTCCACTTGTGCTCTTTCTATCATCAACACTTCCACCCCAATCTGCATCTGTGTATGTTGTGAGAGTGAAATCTTTGCCTTTTGGATACCACAACCCATAGTCCATAGTACCCTTGAGATAATTGAAGATCCTCTTAACAAAATTCACATGTGTGTCTTTTGGAGTAGCCTAAAATCTAGCTACATAACCCGCTGCTTGCATAATGGCAGGTCTAGTAGCTCTCACATACAACAAACTTCCAATCATAGACCTATACAAAGTTTGGTTAGCATTTGGCGACTCATCATTTTTTCTCAACTTGAATACTGTAACCATGGGGGTATTTAAAGGATTTCAATCCTCCATTATAAATTTCTTCAACATCTCTTTAATATACTTGGTTTGAGAAATGAATATGCCTTTATTTGATTAAGAAATTTGCAAACCAATAAAAAAAGACAACTCACCAAGCAAGGACATTTCAAAATTCTTTTGCATATTGGTGGCAAAAACTTGACACATCTTCTTACTATTGATTCCAAAGATAAGATCAACATAAACCACAACAATCAACATATGATTACCTTCATCCTTGACATAGAGATTGTTGTCCACTATCCCTCTTCTGAAACCTTGCTTCTGCAAATATATATCCAATCTTGCATACCATGCATGTGGGGCTTGTTTCAGCCCATAGAGTGTCTTCTTTAGTTTGTACACATAGTTCTAATTTTCTGAAATGATAAACCCATTTAGCTGTTCTATGTACACTTCTTCATCCAAGTTACCATTTAGAAAAGATGATTTTACATCCATTTGATAAACCTTGAAATCTTTGAAAGTGGAAAGAGCTAAAAACATTCTAATAGCTTCTAAACATGCAATATGAGTAAAAGTTTCTTCAAAATTTATACCTTCAACTTGTGCATATCCTTTGCATACAAGTCTTGCTTTGTTCCTTACCACGTGACCATCTTCATTCAACTAGTTCCTGAACACCCACTTTGTGCCAATCATGTTCTTGTCTTTGGGTCTTGGGACAAGTGCCCAAGTTTCATTTTTCTGTATTTGATCAAGCTCTTCCTCCATAGCAGCTACCGAATGCTTATCTTCAATAGCCTCTTCAAAACTCTTTAGCTCAATTTTGGATAGCAAAGTGATGCTTTCTTCTTCAAACATGTTTGCCAAACTTCTTCTTGTGCTAACTCCTTCATCCTTTTTTCCTATGATTAGATCTTCTGGATGATTCCTTTTAAGATACTTTGATGAATTTTTGAATGATGTCTTTGGAGGTGATGTCAAGTCAACTTCTTCATATGTCTCTTCTTCTCCTTTTTTGTCTTTTTGTTTTTGATGCACAACATGAGGAGATGTTGGTGCTGCTTTCAGTGGTGCCTTTGTAGGTGACTTCATATTTTTCTTTTGTGTCTTGACTTCTTTTTCTTCTTCTAGATCTTCATCAATCTGTAACCTATTCTAAAAAAATGCCTCTTCATGCACTTTCACATTTACACTTTCTACAACTTTACGTAACTTTTTGTTGCGACATCTGTATGCCTTACTCTTTGAAGAGTACCCAGGGAAGATACCCTCATCATCTCTAGCCTCGAACTTGCCAAGACTGTCTTCATCCCTCTTTATGTAGCATGGACTCCCAAATACTCTAAAGTATTTTACTAAAGTAGGTTTTCCATTCCATAACTCTTATGGTGTTTTACTCCCATTTGCTCTTATTTGTACACAGTTTTGGATGTAAACAATAGTATGAACTACTTCTCTCCAGTAAGAATCAGGAACCTTTGACTCATTTAGCATTATTCTAGCCATCTCTTGCACTATTCTATTTTTCCTCTCAACCACACCATCTTGTTGTGATGTTCTTGCTGCTGAAAATTGCCTCTTTATGCCACATTTTTCACAATATTCTTCAAACTCACTTGAAGTGAACTCACCACCTCTATCTGAACAAAGTCATTTGGTCCTCTTTCCTATTTCATTTTCAACTAAGGCCTTGAATGCCTTAAACTTGTCAAGTGCTTTTGATTTTTCCTTCAAAAAAGTTACTCATGTCATTCTTGAAAAATCATCAATTAACATAAAATATCTCTCACCATGCATGCTTCTGGTTCTTGTTGGCCCGCATAAGTCTGTGTGAATTAGATCCAAAGGATTTGAGGTGGAATGCTCTTTAGGCTTGAAACTCCTTGTTTGCTTTCCTAATTGACACTCTCTACATGTAGTATCTAAAGGTTTTGAGAGTTGGGGCATGCCTCTTACTACTTCCTTCTTGTTGATTTGTACAAGGTTATCAAAGCTCATATGCCCCAATCTTTTGTGCCATAGCCATCCTTCATCTTATTGAGTCATGCAACATTTCCCATTTCTGATATCATCAAGTATGTAAAGATTGTTGCTAGCTCTACTAGCTGTTGCAATAGGCCTACCTCATTTACTTATTTCACATCCTTCAGAGTTAAAGGTAAGAGTATGACCTTGATCACACATTTGGCTTACACCAAGAAGATTATGTTTCAAACCTTCAACATATAAAACATTTTCTATCTTGGTCTTACCATCATCCAAAGTAAGAGTGCCTTTACCTAAAATTTATGCACATGTATTGTCTCCAAACCATACTGTACCACCATTCATTTTCTTCAACGTGAGAAACTTGATTTTGTCTCCTATCATATGTTTGGAGCAGACACTATCAATGTACCATTGATCACTCTCATTTTGTGTATGTAGGGCTATTTGCACAATCATAGATTTCTCTTCTTCTACCTCTTTCTTCTTCCCCCAAACATTCCTATCAACTTCCTTTTCAGCCACCTTTCGCTCTTTCTGTTTGCTTTGCTTGGAAGATTCTGCAAAATTGCTTCTACAAGTCTTTGCAGTATAACCAAAGTTATTGCATTTGTATCATATAATATTGAAATTCATGAGGGAAGCAAAAAAAATTTCTACCTATGAAAATTTGATTTTTGTTAACTCTCCATGGAAATTTATTCCTAGAATGCTCTGTATGGATGAAATTGTTTCTATCATACATTCTATAGCCCATGGCCTTATGCCCAAAATTTATACACAAAAAATAGTAACTAAAGAATGAATTATTGAACCTGGTAACATGTACTTGTCTTGAGGGAAAAATATATTGAAAGTGTGTTTCCTGACTTTTGGTTGTGTGTCCTCCTTGTGAATGTTCCTTACTTTGTCACTTTCACTTCTGAGTGCTTCAGTATAACTCTTTTTCTTTCCTCCACTTGGTTATTTTGAAGATTGGGCTGCTCCTTCAAAACTAATACCACATCTATCTGAAGTAGACATCTGAGAACTGATGATTTTTTCTAACAACACAACACTCTTTTCATTCTTCATTTCTCTATTTAGCTGATCCATTGTCTTATCTAGTTGTTTTATGAGGGAAACAATTTTAGATTCAAGTTTCTCTCCATTCTCTTCTTTTATCCTTAGCTGATTTGTGATTCCTTCCTCAATCCTCTTTGCCTCTTCAATCTGAACCTTCAAGTCAACAATTAATTTTTCAGCTTATTCAAGTGCTTGAGATGTCTTACCTTTTGTTTCATTCTCTACATTTACCTGCAACTTCAGGTTATGATTTTTCTTCCTAAGTTTTTTGAATTCACTTAGTGCACTTATAAGTTCTTCTTCAAGGTTCACAGGTCTCCTTCTTCATCAAAATGATCTACATCTTCTTCATTTTTAGCAAGGTTTTCTTCTTTAGCCATGAAGAGAACTTCTTCTATAGAAGATTCTTCTTCACTATCATCTAATGAACAACTTTCTATTGCAAATAGGTGCCTAAGCGGTGTTGTCATTGATTTCAACATATCCTCATTGCCATTGATGTCAAATATATCCTATTTTATTTTCCTGGTTAGAAGACTGAAATGTTGAGTAAGTTGAGAAAATTAATGAAGATCTAAGTACGCGAACCATATTGTTGTGTAGAAGATTGTTTGAAGTAGCTCTAGTTAATATTTGAGAGGTCCACATAAATATTTGAAGAAGTTATGGCCATCTAAGTAGAACTGGGTTTTTTAGTGTGTTATCACCCAGATTTGCACCCTTGCTTGCAGTTGTGAAACTTCAGCAATTTGGAGTAACATGGGAATGATCTCTAAGTGTGGGACTTTGCTAAATGAGGTCAGACCTCCAGAGAAGGCTGGCTTCCTTGCCTGATTATCACCTAAAACTACTAAACTTTGAGGGTAAAAGGGAGAAGGAAAGCTTTAAAATGAAGATGAAACAAAAAACTTGAAAACAGAGGGTGATGCACCAGACAGATTAAAAGAGACTTCCACAACACTGAGAGAGTGCACAATATAATCAGATACAGCAAGTAAACATACACAGATTAGATGATTCTAGCAGAGGTAAGGCGCAATAAGGTTGAGAGGAATAGAATGTTCATGGACGACCTTATGCAAATTGACATAGAACTGAAAAATTAGCAAAGGAGGTAAAATAACTTGCATATATCCAATGAAAGGCAAGGTTACAGTATATGAAAACTCTGTTTGGAAATAGAAAGACTAGAATGCCAAAAAATTTCCAACCTTATTTACAACAAAAGCCTTAGCTTATATAGCATTTTAAAAATGCCCTAAGTTGGTTACAGGATTCGCTCAGAGAGCTGCCAGCAAAAATATCTCTGAAAGGACATCCCAGCTGCCAGGAGTAATGGTGCAAAAGATTTGGAATAGGGGCAGGTGGGGAGATATTTAGAGTCTTAATGCAAGTAGCCTACGTGTCTATTCTCAACCATGACTGTATGCAGCGTCTGAAACAAGGCGGTGGAGAGATATTTATGATCATCAATACGAGTTGCTTCCTCTTTATGCAGCAATGAATGCAAGAAATATCTGCAACTACCCCAAAATGGTCATTGAAATGTCCCTTCAGTGAAATATGCAAATCTGGATCATGTACCTCTGGTTTTGGTGCTTAAACTCCTCTTTGAAATTGCCCCCTGAATATGCACCTAGATCTGCATACAACATGGGCCCCTACCTTTTTGAATTGGCCTTTGTATACTTCTCCTTATGAGGGATATGATGGTGACGTCACCATCATGGATGCTTAGGGTGATATATGGAAATCGGGGTGATATTTGGAGATTGGGGTGATATTACAAATATTGGGGTGATATTTGGAGATCAGGATGATATTACAAATATCAGGGTGATATTTGGAGGAAAGGTGATATTACAAATATTGAGGTGATATTTGGAGATCGGGGTGATATTTGGAGGAATGACCCGATGTGTGAAATATCAGGTGATGTTTTAGCATATGAGCATACATAACTTCCATATTTTAGTGAATTTCAGTGTGATGTAAAAAGCAAACTTGCCTATTTTTTCAAGCTCTTTCACATGGTAAGCTTCTTTAGGCAAGCTTCAAACCTTGAGATTTGGGTTCAGACTTCAAGATCACAAATATAGCTTACATTGGGGATATGCACCCTGATTGATGCTGCTTGAATTATTTGATTCTGACTAGAGGAAAATAGGTCAACAATTTGGTGACTTCTATGGGATGTTTGCCTACTAAACATAAGATCAGTAGCCTTAAGCATCCATTGGGCATGGGGTCAAGTCGAAATCATGCTAGAAAACTGGAACCTACCCCCAAAATACAAAAAGGGGGAAGGGCCTGCATTCTCCTAATGACAATGCAGCCTATGCAGAAGCACTTAGGGAAAGAGAAAACTAAAATAGAAATGAAATCTACTCTAATCCTAAACTAACCAATCAGACATGACCTTAAACAAATCCATTAATTGGTTCTTGAAAATAATTGCCCCTTCTTAACATTTTACAATGTTTTTGATGCATGTGGGCAGTTAAAAAGAGATGAGGGGGAAATGGGCATATGACAAATTGGTAAAACACCCCCCACAAAATGGAGATAAACTCACCTATCCACCTAGACTAATTGTTGGTGCTGCTAATTTGTAGTGAATAAATAGGCTGATCCCACCCATTTTGATGCTTAACTTCATGTTTAGAGGTAAGCATGACAAGTGGTGACTCCTCTTGATGTGTCTCCAGCTGGGCTAGATGTCTGATTGGGCATCCCCTTGAAGTGACATGCAAATCATGTTGGATCTCATGTCTCTGCTCTAATTCTCTCTCTTCTTGCTCTTCTAAATACTCTAGCTCCTGTGATTCTACCACAAATATGGCTGCCTTCACCTTATGAACAAGATGCTCATGATTTTCTGATTTAATCTCAGAAAATGAGCCATGTACATGTTCAAAAGAGAAAACTTCCCCACCAAGAAGCTGATATCCCTGCTGGATAATAAAGAACAAATCTGCAATTTGCTCTTGACCATATTCGATCTTCTCATTATTTTCAATAAAGCATGGAAGTTCTCCAAGCATATCAACATAATCAGCCTTTGGATAATCTAGCATAGAGCAACATGCCTGGCCTTCTTTATGGTTTAGAGACTCACTGTCATGCTCAGCCTCAACCTGTAGTAAATTGTCATGATTTTCTGTGTTCTCTTGTTGTTGCAAATTCACAACCAACTGCACATATTCTTCATCTTCAACATAATCAGGTAGCTCATGAAGTAGGGCAGCATCATCCATTTCTGAACTGACCTTAACAATACTCACAGGTGCAATAGGCTCAAACAATTCTACCTTTGTGAGTGTAGGAACACACTACTCCTCATTAGTTTTATCTTCTTCCACCTCCTCTTTTGGCTCATCTTTCCAATTATCTTGGTAAACAACAGGTCCATCCTTGAAGATTGAAATATCATCAGGGAAAGAGGTCTAAAAATCTTCTTGAATTTCTTGGAGGGGAGAGGGTTCTAAACACATTTGTTCCTAGGGGGTGATAATCTGAATTTGCACAGGAACATGGACTTGTGAAGGGATAAAAGCATTGAAACCTGGAAACTTGTGGAGTCTAGGTTGCTCTTGCTTGTGAATTGGTATGAGAGGACTAGCTTTTTCAAGATTTGGTATTTTGTAACTAGGATGCTCGATCCAAGAAGGCTGCCATGATAGAGAAGTTTGAGCCGCCTTCATAGATTCATTTTGATTTAAAAGCTGGACTTGTTTGAAGCTAGGAATAGGCTCCTGTGAAGGCTGAGGGCCTCTAAAACTTGGGATTTGAAAACTGGGAAATGGTTTTGGAGGTGTAGAGGGACTAACCTGCCTGAAGCTTGGAATTTTAAATTTTGGGGCTCCTTCAGCAGCAGGATGAGCAGGTGTTGTCTTTATAGTAAGGTTTTCTCGAAAAACCTCCTCTTGTACTTCTCTCTGCTAGTCACATTTTAACATTTCTATAAATCCATTAGCCTCCTTATTTAGATCTAGAGATAGCTTCTTGAGACCATACATGCTTATGATGCTGAGATCATAAAACTGTTGAGGCCAACTGTACCCTGCTGCTCTTTTGGCCTTATCTAAATTTCCATCAAGCTTTAGAAAACCACTCATGAGTGCATTGAAAGCATCAATATTCTCAGGGGCAACATTAGGGGTAGGAGGGAGGTAAGCATCATGAGGATGTTGATACTCTACAGTGGCAGGGCTATATGGCATAAAATCAGAGGCATTTGGGGACTGGTATTGCTGATATGGGGGCCAATAGCTTGTATATGGATTAGGGGTAGGGGAAAAGCCATGATTTCCATTAAATTTTGACGTTTTTAGCATCTAAATGCTGGATAATCACAAAATATCAGAAATAGAGAAAAATAGGTCTACAACCAAAGAGAAACTGGATACATACTAGAGAGGAAGTCACTAGGTGATTGAAATGCTTATGGAAGCTGAAATAGACCAAGAAAATCACCAAGATCCTGACCTTTGATAAAATTTTAGGTACTTGGGCTGCCGAAAATAGCTAACATTCGGTAGAGTCGCCATATTGTTGAACATTGCCTCCAAAGACTGGTAATACTAGGAGAAACACCAAATCTCTCAGTATCTTGATGAGAAGTTCATCGAACTAGTCCCACCAGGCATGCCAAAGTTGTTATCACCCAGATTTGTACCCTTGCTTGCAGTTGTGAAACTTCAGCAATCTGGAGTAACATGGTAATGATCTCTAAGTGTGGGACTTTGCTAAATGAGATCAGACCTCTAGAGAAGGTTGGTTTCCTTTCCTGATTATCACCTAAAACTACTGAACTTTGAGTGGAAAAGGGAGAAAGAAAGCTTTAAAATGAAGATGAAACAAAAAACTTGAAAATAGAGGGTGATGCACCAGATAGATTAAAAGAGACTTCCACAACACTGAGAAAGTGCACAATATAATCAGATACAACAAGTAAACATACATAGATTAGATGATTCTAGCAGAGGTAAGGCACAATAGGGTTGAGAGGAACAGAATGTTCACAGACGACCTTATGCAAATTCACACAAAACTAGAAAATCAGGAAAGGAGGTAAATATAACTTGCATATATCTAATGAAAGGCAAGGTTATAGTATATGAAAACTCTATTTGGAAACAAAAAGACTAGAATGCAAAAAAAATTCCAACCTTATTTACAACATAAGCCTCAGCTTATATAGCATTTCAAAAATGCCCTAAGTCGGTTACAAGATTCGTTCAGAGAGCTGCCAGCAAAAATATCTCTGAAAGGATGTCCCAGCTACCAGGAGTAATGGCGTAAAAGATCTAGAATAGGTGCAGATGGGGAGATATTTAGATTCTTAATGCAAGCATCCTACGTGTCTATTCTCAACCATGACTGTATGCAGCGTCTGAAACAAGGCGGTGGAGAGATATTTCTGATCATCAATGTGAGTTGCTTCCTCTTTGTGTAGCAACGAATGCAAGAAATATCTGTAACTACCCCAAAATGGTCATTGAAACATCCCTTCAGCCAAATATGCAAATCTAGATCATGTACCTCTGCTTTTGGTGCTTAAACTCCTCTTTGAAATCGCCCCCCGAATATGCACCTAGATCTGCATACAATGCGGGCCCCTACCTTTTTGAATCGGCCTTTGTATACTTCTCCTTATGAGGGATATGATGGTGACGTCACCATCATGGACGCTTAGGGTGATACATGGAAATTAGGGTGATATTACAAATATTAGGGTGATATTTGGAGATCGGGGTGATATTACAAATATCGGGGTGATATTTGGAGATCGGGGTGATATTTGGAGGAAAGGTGATATTACAAATATCAGGGTGATATTTGGAGATCAGGGTGATATTACAAATATTGGGGTGATATTTGGAGGAATGACCCGATGTGTGAAATATTAGGTGATGTTTTAGAATATGACCATACATAACTTCCTTATTTTAGTGAATTTCAAGGTGATGTAAAAAGAAAACTTGCCTATTTTTTCAAGCTCATTCACATGGTAAGCTTCTTCAGGCAAGCTTCAGACCTTCAGATTTGGGTTCAGACTTCAAGATCACAAATATAGCTTATATTGGGGATATGCACCCTGATTGATGCTACTTGAATTATTTGATTCTGGCTAGAGGAAAATAGGTCAACACAGTGTTTAGAAGAGAAAGAGTGACAGGAAATTGGTCTGGATTGCTCCGCAAATGAAACACTATGATCTGCGGATCTAGAGACATGTTTGGGAAGTCAGTGTGTGTCATCAACTCAAGTGGTTCATGGTTTGGAGGTCCGCAAGCAATCTTTATAGTGTGACAGTCATGGCAGACAGTGTTCTTAAGGTACCGAATGAAGATGCAAGTGATTCTGTTGATTTGGAGTAGTGTGAATGTTATTGCCAAATTTAATGTGCTTGTGGAGGTCTCTGGATCATGTGCCCACTGGGTTGGAGGTCCGCATTGAAGATTGAGCTCGTTGTTGAAGATTTCTTCCTTAGTGTTGTTGTTTTTCCCAGTCTTGGCCTATTGGATGATTCAAGTGAGTTGCAGATGATCTTAGAGCAATTCTCTAGAGCGTGCCATGTTGTTTGAGGAAGATTTAAGCCCCAACCATGTTTGGCCGATGGTATAGTGATCCGCATTAAGTCAAGCTAACCTTGATGTTCATTCCAAGGTTGATGAAGCATATAAATACTTGCTGATGAGTTGTGGAAATGTAGGCTTGTGTGAAAATGATTAAATCCTAAGAAAGGTTCAGAGGCAGAGTAGAGAAGAGAAGGAACAAAAAAACAAGAGCAGCAAAGGATTAAGAGACAGTGAAGAAGTGTTTGGGGCAGAGTAGAAGTCTTGTGAGCTTTCAATGAGAATGAACCAGACATGATGAAGATGCTATTTCCCAGTTAATTCTTTCTATATTAAACATAAATTTCTGTTGGCAGTGAACCTCTTTGAGCAGTGAGCTCTAGGCAGTGCACCCAAAGGCAAGTGCCTTCCCATTTTTAAGTACTTTTAATAGGGTACGAATCTTGTGGGTTAACCCCCTTTGTGGTTTTTCCTTAACTAGGTTTCCACATTAAAAATCTTGGTGTCAAGTGTGTTCATTTGTTTCTTCTCATGTGTTTTTGATTCATGCTTTAATGTTTACATCATTAATTAGTTTATAAATTGTAAAAGAAGATTAAAATAAGAAAAGGTTAAATTGTGGGACAACTGATTCACCCCCCTCTCAATTGTTCAGCCTAATTCCAACAATTGGTATCAGAGCAGGTTCCTTTAGAAGAAGCCTAACCACTTGAGGAGATCCAAGATATCAACTTACAAGAAGGATAGTCTAAGGTTTGCTGGAATGAATTACCCTCTGTGGAAGAAGCACATGGAGTGTCACTTGCAATGTATGGGTGATTCCTTTTGGTTGATAACTAAGGATGAGTATAAGGTTTCAAAGAATGTCCCTACAACTCTAGATGAACTCAAGGATGTTGAACACAACATTCGAGCTAAGGAAGCATTGTTAAGTGCACTGACTGATGCAGAAATGACAAATGTCCTGGAATAAAAATTGCTCATGAAATCTAGAATAAGATAGAAACTCTATATGAAGGTGATAAATATGTCAAATGTGCCAACCTAAAGAGCCTGAAGGGTAAATACGAAAGATTGATGATGAGCGAAGATGAAAACATTACTTCCTACATGAAAAAGGTGAATGAACTTGTGACCGGTATTAGGAGTACTAGTGGAGTATTGGAAGAATAAAAAATTGTTGCCAAAGTGCTTAGATCCTTACCTCCAGCATACAAGCATAAAGTTGCTGCCATTGAAGAGATCAGGACTATGACAACTATTACAAGGGATTAGTTGGTTGGTAATCTTTCAGCATTTGAAATGAGTGAGCTTGGTGATTCTCTTCCTAAGTCTGAATCTACATTTAAAGCCAGTATTCGTGGAAAGCAAAGATATGATCCAGGTGAAAGCTCCTCAAGAAGATCAAATAGATTTGATAAGACAAGGAAGGATCTTGAAGATGATGAAACTGAGTTCGATGGAATTGAAGCCCTTTTTGCCAAAAGATTGCCAAGAGGATCTGATAAGTATGAGGGAAAGTTGCCATTTAAATGTTTTTCTTGTAATAAGATTGGGCATTTTGCCTCAAGGTGTCCGAAGAGAGGTTCAAAGCCAAACTCTAACAGACCTAGAGTTTAGAAGAAATGCTACTATGTCCAAGAAGTTGGTGAAGAAGGAGTCAGATGATGAATCTAATCATGGAGGTTCCACAAAAAGTGATTGGGTGTTCATTTCTATCAAAGAAAAAGATCTGGTGCCTACTGAATCTACTAGTGGTACAAATATGGAAAGTGCCTTGGCTGCTCAGGTTGTTGAAAAAGATGAATCGGTAATTGACAGTGGATGTTCTCATCATATGACTGGTGATAAAAGTAAGTTTGTAAGATTTGAAAAATACAAAGGTGGACTTGTGAAGTTTGGAGACAACCCAGCTGGTAGAATCCATGGAAGAGGATTCATCTCTTTGGATGGTAAGAATAACACTAATGATGTTCTGTATGTGGAAGGATTGAAGCATAATCTTCTTAGTGTTGGATAGTTGGTTGACAAGGGTTATGATCTCTGATTCAAGGATGAAAAATGTAGAATCTTGGAAAGCTTTGGAACTAAAATTGCATTTGGTACTCAGACTAGAGGTAACATCTTTCATTTAAGTAGTTATGGTAAAAGTTGCTTGATTGCTCAGGTTGATCAGAGTTGGCTCTAGCATCGGAGAATGTGTCATGTGAATTTTGATAACATTATCAAGATAAGTTCCACTCAGGTTGTAAGAGATCTTCCAAGACTTGTGAAACCTACTGATAGCATGTGCACAGAATGTCAATTGGGTAAATAGAACAGAACTTCATTCAAGAGTAAAGAACAATTTTCAAGTGGACAGTTGGAACTTGTGCATATTTCTCTATGTGGTCCTGGTAGAATTAGGAGTGTACAAGGAGACATATATTTTATGTTGTTGATTGATTATTACTCTTGGATGTTTAGTATCACTTTGTTCAAGATTTGGTTGCAAATGGACAAATTGAGCTAAAGAAGATAGACACTCAAGAGAATGTTGTAGAATCATTGACCAAGCCTCTGAGCATAGAGAAGTTCGTGTTGTGTTAAGAGGCCATGGGCCTTGTTTCTAGTGCCTAATTATATTTCATTTGTTTTCATATGGGTTGATTTACAAGGTATAATGTCCAGTGGGAGAATGTTGGAATAGGGTGCCATAAAACTTGTAAATTCCAATATTGTATTTATCCCACTTATTATTTGTTATTTGTAATTACCCATAAGGGAATGAGGTAGTCTCATTGACAATGGTTATTTCAGAGTTACTGGCGGAAGTTACAGAGTGATATTTACTGTTGGAAAATGTAAAAATCATTAGTAAATGAGGGTAGGTATTCCCGTTGGAGAATATTCTATTTTTGGCATGTATGACAACTTGTCATAATGTGGTGTAAGTGGATTTATGGTAGTTGCAAGTTGTCATAAGATTCCATGCATGTATGATGCATGCAACACCCATTATTTGTTGCGATTTCTATTATTAGACTCAGGTGCCCATATTGGGAAGATTCTTTGTTAGTGGTATCTATGATAGTTATGACACATCATAAGATGCTTTTACATGCTATTCTTGGACCTGGGTGCCCAACCTTGTATGGGCAAGCTATTGCCACTTGGTGGTTGCATGTTGACACCATTTTAATGCTTGCATGTGGGGTTGTTGGAGGAGAGAGAAAGTGGATACCCAAATTGGAGGGAAAACTCCTCTATAAATATTTGCCATTATATTTGTTGTTACAAGTGAGATTTTAGGTACTTAGGTGCTATAAAAAAACTATCAAATTGAAGACTGGTGGAGAGGGTTGGATAGTGATTGTATTGCACAAATATTTTATAGATTAATATAAGCTCGTGCCTCTTTCCTGGTTAAGTTTTTTACTCGAAAAGGGTTTCTCCATGTAAACACTATGTTGTGTTCAGTTTTCTATTTTGCATGTTTCTAGGTTTGCATATTTTGTTTTGCATGTTACAATCTCCATTGGTATTTCACAGTTAAGATTGTAGAAATTACATTTGAATCATATTTCCATTTGTGTAGTTGTGCCTTTCATTTCTAACATAAGCATGGTTGAATAATTCAATTATCTTGACTTCTAAAGTAAGCAAACCTATACATATGGTCATTTAACAATAACATGTACATACATTTTTATTTGCAAACCTGAAGATGGTCATTTAATAATAAACATATGATCATTTTTATTGATAGTCTTATGTATGGTCGAAAGACAAAATATATATTGTTATGTTGTAAAATGTCCCCCTAGGACTTTTATCTCCTAAGTTTAGCTCCTGAGTCCTTTAGATTTAACCATGCATGTTAAAAATGAATCCTGGAGCAAAATCCTTCGAAACCCATGTCAAATGGGAACTAGGGGTGAATCCTAAATCTTAATCAAGCCCTAAAATAGGTCCTTGGACAAGGGCGCCTTCGTTCTTGTCTTTCTCTATTTTGTCAGGGTCCCAATTTTAAATGTCCATAATGTGAGCGTTAAAAGGTTTCTGCTTGTCAGCTATTGAATTTGAATTACGTATGTTTAGCTAGAATGCATATATAAACATGTTTAGGACTTCATTTTACAACTAGATGGATAATGCAAACTTGTGATCTTGTGCTAAGGATATTCAAGGCTTTCATTGTGTTACAGAATAGTATTGTGTTGTGTTTGTTCATGTTTGTTGCATATTTGTCTTCATCAATCCATCTCCTCATGGTGTGAAAGATCTTCATCTCCCTGTGAGAGCTTCACCACTGAGGTGACATTTACTTTGTATTTCAATCATTTATCATATCATTTCTTTTGCCTTTGTCCACCAAGGCCACGCACTCTCTATCTAACAACAGTGTTGGAAGACTTGAATGCCATTCCGGGACTTGACCGAGGCAAGCCCCTAAACAACACAACCCCCAACCCCTCTCTTGTAATTGCAAGTTACAGGTGTCAAATCTTGAGGAGAGGAGTTGTAGGAGATCAGAGCAGGGTAGAAAGAATCTAGATCTGAAGAAAATGATAGAAAAGATCCCTAATTAGATAAGGGCACTCGCTCTTTTTTCCCTTAATTTAGCACTATTAGGAATCTCTGAAGTGGTTGTAGTTTGTAGCAGAAAATACCCAAAAGCCCTCAGAAAAAGCACCGCACTAGACATGGCGCCTGCTCTTTTTTCCCTAAAGTTACCACCTTCTAAAATCCAAAATATGGTATGTCTCTAATCTGCATTTAATGTCTTCCTATGCGAGCATTTGTCGAGTTTCATCTATTTGTTTATGATTTTGCATAATTAGGTTTTTTAGCTTAATCAGACTAAGGTTTAACAAATTATTCAACAAATTCAAAATTTCCTTGTCATTACAAGTGACACCAAACCTATAGTTGAGTCCTCTTGCAAAATTTGTGATTCAACTTAGTTTAATGTCCTTGTATGTATGTAGTGAAAGGAGGATCTAACTAAACTATAAACCTAATTAACAAACCCTCTTTTTCTACATAAAATTTTGGTGAACCCATATTTTTATTGAATTTTTCACCTTTCTTAGTGTTGTACATCAGATTTGCATTCATACATTTCATTTTTACCATCATACATTTGAAAATCTTGCATAAAATTGAAAATTTTGAAAAAATAGGCATTTTTGGCTTGCATTTAGACATAATTTATACTATTTTCATTGCATATTATTGAAAACATTTAATTTTCTAATATTTACATCAGATCTGAGATAAATTTCAGAATTTCATATTTTCATGATCATTTACCTTGTATTTGTATCTCTCATTTGCTAGGGTTTTGCTTGAAATTTTGTATTTTTCATATAACCTAGTAATTTCAAAAGCTAGGGTTTGCAGTTAAAATCTTGTTTCAGATTTTATTACTCATTTTCACACTCATTCAAATTTGATTTTTGAATATAGTGTGGCTGCATTGTACATCTTTGCATCTACATTGAAAAAAGTGAAAAAATTAAGCATTCTAGGTGCATAAACAAACATAGTTTTGCTTTGTTTCATTGCATTTGTCATTAATATCATTCATTTCAGATCTTGCATTCATTTTCAAACATATATTCATCCATCATTCTAAAGTTTTGGCATCATTTAATTCTTTAGATTGAAAATTGGCATATTTGTTCAATTCCACATTGTGTATTTCAACAAGCATATCTTGCTCCCTTGGTTTCTTCTATTAGTTTGTGCATTGAGTGTTGTATTCTTTTGCATGAGTCTTAGAGCCCACTGCCCTCAAAGAAATATCCATTTAAGGAGAAGTCTTAGATTAATAGGTTTTAGTGCTCCTAATAGCAACGATGTTCCTACATCGAAAAATCCATTGAACACCTTCTTTACAAAAGGAGAAACACAAACTTTACAAGATATCATACCTCCTAAAACTACAATGGAAGAATAGACATTTCATGATTTTTAGGATCCTATTGATGTGATAACACATGTACCTAATGAGAAAATAAACAAACTTGATAAGGAACTAGCTGATTTTCAAGCATTTGTGGAAAAAGAAAGGATAGTTGAAGAGGTTGTACCTATTATTCATAATCTAAGAGAGTTGTTAAAATAAGGACAAGATGTACACTATGTGGATTAGCCCATATAGTGTATAACAACATTATGATGGTAACTAAATGTGCAGATACTATTAATATGTCATCACCAACTCATAAACAAGTGTCAGCACCTATACCAACTATTGGAATGTCTACTTTTCATCATCAATTCTTACTACTAATGCACAATATTGTAGTAATGATACCACTAGTATTGGATTATCTAATGACATTAGATCACACAATTACAAGGCTATGAGATTCAATTATCAAAACTTAGCACCTAGGGTGACTTCTTATATGAATATTCACTCTCAACCACCTTCCACTCACAATTATTCTCAACCACCTTTCACCTACAATTATTCTCAACCACCTTTCATTACCACTCACAATCAATCACCTCAAAATTTCATGACCATAGCTTCTAATTCTCAAATTGTATCTCCTAATGATGCCCTCCTAAACCAACTCTTGCAAAGCATGACTTCTTTACAACAGAAGGTGACAAGCTTCACAAATTCTTCTCAACCTAATATACCATCATATCATTCTCATAGCCCTTTATCTATTGCAATCTTAAGAACCCCTATGCCCGACAAATTTGTGACTCCTTGCTTTGGAAAATATGGTGGAAAAGGTGATCCTAATACTCATGTGGCAGCATTCACAGTGATGTGTAGTGATTTCTTCTTTGAAGAGAACGTGTTAGTAAAATTTTTCCCATGATCTCTCAAAGACACTGCTTTGGAATGGTTTTTATCTCTGGCTCTAAATTCAATACTTTCTTTCTCACAACTCGTTGATCAATTATTACAACATTTTCAAGCAAACATTGGACCTTGAGTCTCATTGATTGATTTAGTTAATTGCAAGCAAGGTCTAAAAGAGAAGTTAACTGAGTTTATCAGTCGATATCAAGCTCTATATGCATAGATTCAATACCAGATGAATGATTAGGATATTTAGAAGGTGTTTATTACAAATATACAACCTATTATCTGTGATAAGATCCTCTTGATGAAGTACAACTCTTTTCAACATCTATGCACAACTCTTCATGATTATCATCTTTCATCTAGTCATTAGGAGAATCAAAACTCATCAACTCAAGAACCTCACTTTGATGCTAATGCTTTTTGTCATTATCATTAACAAGAAGGGCATGACACTGAATGATGTATACATCTTAAACATGAAATTCAAGACCTCATCGACTCGAATGTGATACAGGTAACTTGTGTGAATTCCAATGGAAATAATTTGGTGGCCCCTTTGAATCAGATTTTACAGATATTTACTAATTCATTTCCTAAGCATAGCAACAACAATATGGTAGAACAAAACATGATTAAGTAAGAAGATGATTATCTAGACTATGATGAAATAGTTGGTATTATAGAAGTGGATAAGGAGAAAATTGAAGACTCGCCTCATACATGAGGAAAAGGTATGTATGTTGAGGTTCCTCTACCATCATTCCTTCAAGGATTGTGAGTTAATCAAGATGCATCAGAGTTACAAATTGAACAACCATGACAAGATGTTATGATACAAGGAAAGGTTGCCACAGTGGAAAATACTCCATTCCACCACAAAAAGCTTAACAAGAAATCAAAGGATTAGAAAAGAACAAGGTAGTTATCATCAGTGGGAAATAGTAGTGATTCCCCTACTTACAAGAAAAAGAAGATTTTAAATATATAGGGATTTGAGAAACAAGCACCGCATGTTCATCTTCGAAATAAGAATCAATCAGGTACAAATTACTCACACTTTTTACAAAACTTGGTGGAACACCTTTCTAGGATGCTCACAAGTTTGGAATCCTCTTAGATAAAATGTGTGTGTGTGTGTGTGTGTGTGTGTGTGTGTGTGTGTGTGTGTTGTGCTATGTGTTGTTTAGGCCTCCTTGGATGACACTTGATACTCTTGTAAGGTCAAGAATACTAGGAGACCGCCTCTATTGTGACCATTCTTCTATTGTATTATAATTCTTTATTGTTCCTCTCCTCTATTTAATTGTTGTGTGTCATGCCTTAAGAGCATAGCATTGCGGTTGATGACTTGGGGGCATCCTCCTATGTGGTGTTCCAAGGGCACTTGTTCTCCTCTCTCATTTTATTGTTTACCTTCTTCTAGTGATTCTACCTAGTCAGCGAATGATGAAAACAAATAAATATTGATAAAAACCATGTGTCCCTTTAGTGAGAAAGAAAAAATGGACCTAGTCCATATATGAAGATGGGGTTGATATATATATATATATATATGATTCTTGACTAGTAGAATCACTCCATATGATGTATGGTCTTGTGGCATTTCTTGTAACTAACATATTACAATCCACTTGTACACTTTTATTGGTATCTCACCTTGTTTCTACACTCGGTTCTGAGGTACCTACAATATAGCCCAATAGTTATACTTAGTTCCAAACCCATAGTATAGCCTTGGTCCATGATGAGTCTATTTTCATGCATAGATTTTATGATATGGTTGTTATCTTAGAGTAAGATTTTCTAACCATCTTGTTATCTTATCTTATCATATCTTATCAATGTGTTTGTGGGAACATTTAGTGGTTGTGAGCACATGTCACCTTGGGGGCATGGGCTTTGCAAAAGCTCTTGTTCCCTTGCATGTCTTCTCTCTACCTTAACGTGCTTGATATCATTACACGACATCAACCACTTTAAGGTGGGGGTATATATAATGATATATGTCTGATGATTTTGGTACTAACGAAGCATGTTTGTAATCCCTCTCTGTGAGGAGGGATGTTGTATCTTTGGCATGAGTACACATATTTATGTATATTTCAAGTACAAATCCCTCTCCATGAGGTGGGATAGCATATCTGTTATCAAAGAAGCCCTCTGTAGAGGTGGGATAATGTATCTCTTGAGCTAGTGTGTATCCTTTTATTTAAAAGGCCTTCTACGAAAGGTGGTATGGTGTATCTCTTGAGCTAGTGCACATCCTTTTATTACAAAATTCATTCACAGAGGCAGGGTTGGATCTTGAGACTATCCATCCTTAAGCATGTTTTTGGTGGTTGTTGTGGCATAATCCCAACCATCAGGTGTGTCTGCAGTGTGTTTGCAATGGTGGGGCTTAGCAATAAGCTCCTTCTATCACCTTGTTTTCCATGTTTAAGATGTATAGTATGTCTATTGCATGCTATACAATGCTCATGTTTTCCATGTGTCTTTCGTGTGTCTTCCCCCATGTGTAGTGTAAAGGGTGTGGCGATGAGTCCTCCATACACTCAGGTTTTGTATGGCATGTTTTCCCCCTTGTGTAGTGTAAAGGGTGTGGTGATGAGTCCCCCTACACTTAGGTTTTGAATGGCATGTTTTCCCCCTTATGTAGTGTAAAGGGTGTGGTGATGAGTCCCCCCTATGCTTGGGTTTTGTATGGTGTGCTTTCCCCCCTAGTGTAGTGTAAAGAGTGTAGCGATGAGTCCCCCCTACATTTTCGAGTTTTGTATTGCAATTTTATTTCCATATATATATGGAAATGAAAATGTTATGTCACTATATTCATCATGTTTTGTGTGACTACTCTCATGTCTTCATCATGTTTTGCATGTCTTCAATACTATATTCTCTATGTCTTGTGTACTTCCTACTGCCTTCATTATGTTTTGCATGTCTGTGATATGCCTTCTAGTGCTTACCCGAGACTAGGGGCTAGAAATACTCCCTCAATCTTTTTGTATGCCTTAGCTTCAAGTGCTTGGCATGTTTGATATGTTTTCAACCATACTTTAATGCATGTATGGGTTGTAAGATCATACATACATTAAAGTGGGGGCTAAATGTTGTTGTAAAATGTCCCCTTAGGACTTTTATCTCCTAAGTTTAGCTCCCGGGTCCTTTAGATTTAATCATGCATGTTACAAATGAATCCCAGAGAAAAATCCCCTGAAACCCATGTCAAATGAGACCTAAGGGTGAATCCTAAATTTTAATTAAATCTTATGTCACTATATTCATCATGTTTTGCGTGACTACTCTCATGTCTTCATCATGTTTTACATATCTTCAATACTATATTCTTTGTGTCTTGTGTACTTCCTACTGCCTTCATTGTGTTTTGCATGTCTGTGATATGCCTTCTAATGCTTACCCGAGACTAGGGGCTAGAAATACTCCCTCAATCTTTTTGTATGCCTTAGCTTCAAGTGCTTGGCATGTCTGATATGTTTTCAACCATACTTTAATGCATGTATGGGTTGTAATATCATACATACATTAAAGTGGGGGCTAAATGTTGTCATAAAATGTCCCCCTAGGACTTTTACCTCCTAAGTTTAGCTCTCGGGTCCTTTAGATTTAATCATGCATGTTACAAATGAATTCCAGAGAAAAATATCCTGAAACCCATGTCAAATGGGACCTAGGGGTGAATCTTAAATCTTAATTAGGCCCTAAAATAGGTCCCTAGAAAAGGGCACCTGTGCCCTTGTCCTGCCCTATTTTATCGAGGTCCCAATTTTAAATGTCTGTAAAGTGACTATTAAAAGGTTTCCCTTTGTCATCCTATTCAATTTGAATTACAAATGTTTAGTGAGAATGCATATATAAACATGTCTAGGACTTCATTTTACAACTAGATGGATAATGCGAACTTGTGATCTTGTGCTAAGGATATTCAAGGCTTTCATTGTGTTGCAGAATAGTATTGTGTTGTGTTTGTTCATGTTTATTGCAGATTTGTCTTGACACACACTATCTATCTAACAATAGTGTTGGAAGGCTTGAATTCCTTTCTGAGGCTTGACTGAGGCAAGCTCCTAAACACCACAACCCCCAACCCCTCTCTTGTGATTGTAGGTTACAGGTGTTAGATCTTGCAGAGAGGAGTTGCAAGAGATCAAAGCATAGCAGGAAGAATCCATATCTGAGGAAAATGATAGAAAAGATCCCTAATTGGACAAGGGCACCCACTCTTTTGTCCTTAATTTAGCACTGTCAGGAATCTTTGAAGTCATTGCAGTCTGTAGAAAAAAATCTAGAATCCCTTAGAAAAAACACTACACTCGGCAAGGGCGCCAACTCTTTTGTCCCCAAAGTTTGCACCTTCAAAAATCTAAAATTTGGTATGTCTCTAATATGCATTTAGTGTCTTCCTATGTGAGCATTTGTCGGGTTTCATCTGTTTGTTTACGGTTTTGCATAATTACAGTTTTTGGCTTAATCAGACTAAGGTTTAACAAATTAATCAACAAATTCCAAATTTCCTTGTCTTTATAAGTGACACCAAACCTAAAGATGAGTCATGTTACAAAATTTGTGATTCAACTAGATTTAATGTCCTTGAATGTATGTAGTGAAAGGAGGATCTACCTAAACTATCAACCTAATCAACAAACCCTCTTCATTTACATAACATATATGAATAGGATTATAAAAAAATAGTCATGAATAGAATCAAATGATTATAATGCCTGATATTCAACAAAATTTTTGACCTGCAGATGTTCAAAGGACAAAATAGCTTGAACCTATAACAGTTGTAGACCTCTATATGGTCTTACAACATAGAACCATTATTCATTTTCTTACAGACCTAATTATAGTCTAAAACTAAAACTATACTCAAACAGAGATAAGTCTAATTACGGTCGACAACTTCCACATTTTACTTGGTAAAGGTACTACTATATCCAAACCAAAACTGATCTTCTCATAGGTATAAAAAATATATTGATAAAACATAGTGTAATGTGGTCATTAAAATGTTCCTCATTATTCCTAAAAGTGAGTTTCACATGTATTTAAGTACTACTTTCATACAGACCAAAAATGGTCTTGAAGTAACCCAATAATATCAACATAAACCTATTATGGTTACCAGTCTTTAACATCAAGATGCCTCAATATATAGATCATTCATGGGGGTTTTAAATAAAACTAGTTTAAAACCACATGCATATCTACAAAGAAATTAAAAAAAAGCTTCTCACAATTTCCTTAATCATTCTTTTAAACTATGAACAAAATTATGAAACCATGCTCTATAATTTACAAAAGAATGATTGATAAATACAAATAATAAACAAAAATACTTCAAAATACTCTATAAATGTACCAGATTACACAAGAAATAGTTTCCCAAAAAAATTGCAAAGTTGTCCTACTCTTTTCTACCCCTTCCACCTTCTGTCTTCTTCCTCTTCACTATCCTTCATTATGGGCAGTGAAAAACCCTTGAATTTCCTCAATAAAACTTAGTATTCTCTCTAGATTTACCTCCCACTTCCTTCATCATTATGTCACACTAAAGTGGTGCACTATTGAAATTAAGGAACACTGAGAGGGGGGGTGAATCAGTGTTCTGCAAAAATTATTAATATGTTCCTTTATAAATTTACCACATTCATTCAAATGAAAGAAGCATGAACTTAACAACAACAAAAACAAGATCATAACACATGAACACTAGGATTTTTATGTGGAAACCCAATTAAGGGAAAAACACGGTGGGGGTTAACCCACAAGATTTTATACTATGTTAAAAGTATTACAAAATGGGAAGGCATATGCCTTTGGGCACATTGCCCAGAGCTCACTACCTACAAAATTGATTACAAGAGTTTGCTGAAATGTTTGAACTGAAGAATAACATCTAACTATGCAAAATAATAGTTGCAGTTAAGCTCAGTACACTGACTTTACACACTTCATCTTTCTCTGCCCTGCTTTACTATTCTGCCATGATTCGAATCTTAGATCTCCTTGCTTCACACTTGATACTGCTATACTTCACACTTATCGCTTCATATTCACACATCCATGATGGAACCATGAAAATTTTTTCCTTGCTTCTGGTTGTTTTGTTACCTGCTTTATGTCACCTGGTTACAAGATTTCCATGATAAGGGTTTTTCTGTTAAAAATGTTCTGAGTAACCCAACTCTGTCAAAAACCCTAAACCCTTATAGAACGAGGTCGATAGCTACACTCGATATAATTCTTCGGTGACTGCCTATTCTTGTCACTATCCTTTTAAGTTCCCTTTTTATGTCATCCCTCAAAGTTGTTTACCAACTCCTCACTAAACAAATACCATCTATACCCCGCACTGAAAAGAAACCTAATATTAAAGAGAAAATCTATCCAATTGGTCACCCTTCGTCTAGATGGCAAAATATTGTATACGCGTTAGAGACAAGTCCTACTAACTAGTTTTGTGCAGGTGGCACATGTGGATTCATTTCCATCATTCTACCCCACGATGAATTGCAAAGGAAATTGGCCTCGACTGAAAGGTGGAAATGGTGATAGCTAGTTGCAGACAATCCCAGATGGTAAAAAGGTGGGTCCCAGGCACTGCATATCAGTTTTGTCTCAATTTTGATGTTTTGCCATACTCCATCAAGAGGTTTTTTGAGCAACTGCGGAATCACAAAATTGAGATGTGTGGCTTTCTTAAAGTGATGGGACTCTTATATTAAATGCATATCTCAGACGTGGCATCAAACATGACCGTTTCAAGAGATGCTCTGCTCAAAGTACAATGATCTGCCAGTTATCCGCCATTCTGCTGAGATCATATCTCTAACCATATCCTTCATACGTAGAATGGCAGGTGCCATCTTAACTGCACTGCAAAGGGAATTTTTCTCAGGATCACGGTTGGAAAGGGATGTCCAAGTGGCATGTTACTATTGAATCAAGCAAGTAGTAAGGTCTAACCTAAAAAGAGGGTCAAACCAGCACCGTCAAAATGCACCAGTTGGGATCTAGATCAACGGCCTAAATTCAAAATCATGCTAGAAGGATTTGTTGGCGTTGAACCTAGCTAAGTTGCATATCAAAGCATTAACTTCTCAAGGGTGTGCAGGGTCTTCATCACCACCACTTCTAAAGAATTTAGTAATAGAATGACTTGGCTTATGCAAGCTCGACCCTTGGAAATTTGTACCTTTACTAGGAATGACATTTCATCCACTATGTGATGAAATCAGATGTGATGATAATGCTTAAGTGGGAAAACCAAGACACCTGATCTAGCCAAATTCAATACAAGAAGTGATGTTTTCAAGTTATGTAGAATTATGAAGTCTTATCTTTCTATTCAATTATGGCAATCTTTGATAGAATTCCATTTATGGCAGAAATGTACCGAAGTGACTAAAAATTAATACACCACAAATGGGCGGATGTGTTCTTACATCCCTGAATTTCTATAAAAAGGCAAGTGTTGATGTTGCAATTCATACTATCTAAAGATATTTTGACAGTATGGCTTTCCTCTGCTCTTATGTGTTATGTCTGCTCCCCTGTTCTTTAGGATTTTCTTCCTTGTTCTCATGGCTCTCGATCTATCCCTACATAATTAGAAAGACTTGGAATTGTCTCCTCAGGAATCAGTGGTACAGGAAAGATTAAGGGGCAACAACAACACTGTGGAAACTTCTACGAGCATTTCTTCTTCCTTGTTCTTCATCCAGATTGGGATCCTTGATTTTAATCTCCATACTCCAGCCATTCCTTATGACTGTGATTTGGCAGATTAGTATTAGGTGTGGAGGAAACTCATTTTTCCTTCTACCTTCATCCCTCTTCTAGTTTTTCTAACAAAGAATTATCTATAGCTTTAGGGATGTTTCCTCTCTGGATGCAGCATATAAGGATAGAATTCTCCTATTTTTTCATTACTGTTGCTGCCCTCACTGGGTGGATGATATGTCCATACATGGTCTGATGTGATTTCGTCTAGTCTCTGTTTAGTTGAGCTAGTTAGTAACCACTTAATTATGAAAGAGGAATCACATCCCTGCAAGTGACTGTTGAAAGCAAGGCATATAACTGAGAGGGGGGGTGAATCAGTTATCTCAAAATTTCCTTAATTTTTTTATCTCAATATTCAGTTTTATATCAAAACATGAAAGCATATGTAATCATAAGAATAGAAATCAAATCAACACACATAACACAAGGATTTTTACATGGAAACCCTATTAAGGGAAAAACCACGGGGTGACTAACCCAAGATTGTATTCTCTGTTAAAAGAATAAAGGAGTACAAAATGGCACTTGCCAATTAGGGCTCACTACCCGAGCACACTGCTCACACGAGGCACACTACTGACAAGAACTTATATAAGATAATTAGGTGTTTGAACTGATGAGAAGCATCTACAAATACAAGATTTTAGTTCTGGTTAGGCACAATATACTGATCTGATGCACTTCATCCTTTCTCTGTTCTATGTTTTTATTCAATCACATACCAGACTTGAATTGTTGTTCTCACACTTATCCCTACTTTTCTTTGCACCTTTTTGCTTCACACCTTCACCATGCCTTTACATGCTGGAATCCATCTCGTATATATATCCGCATCAAGGATTTCATCAACTTTCTAGTTGGCAATAGGAACACTCAATATATTTGGAAGTTATTGATTTGTCAGCTGAATCCATGCTTGATTTGTGATGCATATCAAAACCTTAAGCATAGAAGTCATTAATCATGTCGGCCAACAATGTATAATCCCACAAATTACTTGATCAACACATTTTACTCATCCAGATTGAAGTCTAATACTCTGTCGATTAGTTCTTCCAATGTCTGCTCTACCTGACTGGAACCCAACACTCAGATGCTCATATATTTTTCTTGATTTAGTACCGGAGGCTAAATCTCTAGAGTACAGTAGTCATAATACCCCTCTTGACTTGTCCAAGTCCGTAACTTACTGAGTTACATCATCTAAGAGATCCAGACCTAATTGTCGGACCTTGTTACATACTCTGTTCTTGTTCATCGGATCAAAACATTTCTTCAATCTGACTTCCGGTGAAGGCATATTATGTACTGTGGATGTGTGGAATAAACTTTGTTGCCATCAATGACAACACTTATGAAGCCACATAGTGTCTCTTGCCAACAATCTCCCCTTTTGGCATTGATGGCAACACTTAGTGAAAAATGGCTAAGTGTCGCAGTAACTCCCCCTTGGTTGATGCTCTATCTTTTGCATTGTTTTACCATAGCTCCCCCTTAGCTGGATTCCACATTTTTCAATACTCCTCACTCCCCCTTTGACATCAATGGCAAAGGCAGGAATCTGCATACCAAAATTTTGCAAAACTTGTCCTATACATGGCCGCATAAGTATATATAAATCATATGTTATACTTACATATACTTAAGTATATCCACAAAAGTAGTTTTCAACTGTACAAACTCTGTGGCCTAGCTTGGCTTCATCCTATCCAAAATGGAGATGTGACCACTCAATAAAAATGCATATGCTTCTGCCCTTCTTAAATCTACTAGATCACTGGTCCAACCTATGGTCTGAGCATCTGTCAAGGCCTCATGCATTGCCTCTAGCTTAGGGATAATTATCCCTCTAAGTTCACCCATTCTGTTCATTATGTTCTTTTCTTTGTCCAGCCTCTTTATTTCATTTATGATAACAATAGCCTGGCATTCTTGATTCATTAGAGAGGAGGAAAGAGGGTCAAAATTCTGAACTAGGCTTGACAGTTTTTCTTCCTGTTCTTTTACCTTTTCTTCAATATCTTTTGTCACTTTGGGCCAAGATAAATAGAATTTATACATGTCCCCACCATCTTTAAGAGCATTTTAAAGGCTCTTTATTCCAATGTCTAGGGTCCTCCTATCATTAGCAATAAGTTCTTGAACTTCAGTGAATCATTTTCCCAGAAACTCCTTCCGGACCTTTGCTTTTACTGATTTCTCTATAGATTCAAAATGAATGCCAATAGAGTTTACTAAGTTTTTCAAGTTACCGGATGGTGAGGCCGAAGGATCCTTTTGATAAGATGGCATGATCTTCTCCAGCATCCCGGATGCAATCTCCAACAGTTCACAGTCCTCCATGTGAGATTTCAAGACTTTTTCTTTAGCCTTGGCTTGGGCAAAAGATGCTATCTTCATCATCTGTACTGGAGAGAGAGTGTCGATATTTAGGGGCCCTTGAAATAGCTCTAATTCATCTAACTCCACCACCTCTTTGTCTAAGAAGTTCTTCACTATCTCTGCAGTGTCTCTTACTGGTGATTGAGTCTTCTTTGAAATATCAAAAGAGTCATCTTTAGTCTTTTCCGCTTGTTCTTCTTCTTTTCCCTTAACCTCTTCTTCTTGAATCTTCTTCTCCTCTCTTCTACCTTCTCCTTCAGCTTCAAAGTCTGGAATGTCTGTCATAGCTATAGTGGGATCTAGAGGAGAGATGTCACCTATGTTTACTGTTTCATCAACTTCCTCTTCTGGAACAGAGGAATCTAAGTGCTTAGACTTCTCTTCATCTATTTTCTTTGATCCTTCTACATCCTTATCAGAAGATTCTTCATTGATTACATTTAATCCTTCAACATCCATGGTAGAAGGTTCTTCATCTATTTCCTCTACAATAGGAAGATTGAATCTCTTCAAAGCATTCCAAAGGATATCTTTAGTTTCACTTGCTACTTGGTCTGTTTCTCCAAGCATGAGTTTGTTCATTCTTGCCTTGCTCCAGAACTCATTCTTACACTCCTTGAAAATCATGTCCATTTGTTTTGGAGTGATGGAAGGATAAAGTTGTATTACTATCTTCTCCTGAATCTCTAGGTCTTTAGCCTTTGCATTCTCTTTTCTCAGCTCAAGTACTTTTTCCAGACTCTTAGGAATTAATGATATAATTTCAATGAAAGCTTTATTGTAAATGTTCAAGTACCTGACAGTAGCTTCTTCCAAAATTCTCTTGTCAACATCACTATATTCATCATAGAACTCTATCACCGGCTGTAGGTTCCCATCCACAGTAACTGGCTTGATGATGTCATCAATGGAAAGAGTGGATTTTTCTACAAATTCCTCTGCCTTCTTTTCCTCATTTTTTCTAGCAAAGAACTTCTCGGATATTCTCTTTTTCTTTATTTCCCTGATTTCTTCATCTGATTCTATTGCCTCATCATCTTTATGGCTTGTATACATCCTTGTGGATTTGGTCTTCATCCTCTTTTCTCCTTTTTTGGATGTCTTGACTTCCAGTTTGGTAGACTTTGAGCTTTTGGAAGTGACAGGAGAAGAGCTCTTAGAGGATCTAGTCCTAGAGGAGGTTTGTGTAGGGGCACTTTCTTTCTTTGCTTCTTGTCTTTCTTTCTCTGCTTTCTCCATTTTCTCTCTATTAGCATCTAGAGCCTCCTTTGATATGCCAAATCTTTCAGCAAATTCCTCTACTTCCCTTCTTACTTTCCTCTTCATCTCTGGCTGTCTTAACTCAACATGTATTTTTACAATTAGCTCTTGAAAGGTGCCAAAGATTTCTACTTCAGTGTCCTTAGGGTGGCTCAATAGGTGTTGAATATGTAGCTCCAAGATTTTTTCATCAACCTCATATCCCATAGGCATTATCCACACAGTTCTTGGCTCAACTTCCTCCATTAGGCATTGATCAGTGTCAACCATGAAGCAAACTATGTCCTTGC
The DNA here is from genome assembly GCA_027924645.1 of Cunninghamia lanceolata. Lineage (NCBI taxonomy): Eukaryota > Viridiplantae > Streptophyta > Pinopsida > Cupressales > Cupressaceae > Cunninghamia > Cunninghamia lanceolata. The sequence continues at coordinate 8,738,220 of BSBN01000596.1, forward strand.
ATTTTTCAACTATGGACTGTGGTATTCTCTCTTTGGCATGCATCATGCTTTGGAAGTTCTTAAAGTACCCCTAGACAACTGTGTTTTGGGCTTGAGCATCACCAAGTCCATTCATGTAGTCTCTGATCTGAGTTGCAACTGGTTTATCATTTTGCCAGACCCAACCAATTGATCCAGGCAGTTCATTCATATAATAGAAGAACATACATAGTATTAGACTACCATATTTAAAGGAATTTTTCTTATCCTTTTGGATCTTTTGAAAGTTCTCTAATAGCTGATTTAGAAGAAGCTCACATAGATCGTAATCTGCATCTTCCTTCAACATTTGATATGCTACATAGATTGTTGTGCCAGACACAAAATTCTCCTTGCTCGAATGATAGATCTTGTAGCTGATTATCATTGAGGTAAACTTGACATCCAGATCTATGATGTCATCTATGGTCATTGCTCTTTTGTCAAATTTAGATCAGGTGGCTTTAGTTATTGTTTGGTTCTTCACAGATTTAAGTGTAGGTAACCCACCGGAAGAATGCAGTCTGGTCACTACCCTCATGGCATCTTTAGTTATCTTGAATGGCCTCATTAGCTACATAAAATTATCATGCATCCTACTTAGAACATACCAAACCCAATCATCTTCTGCAAAACATGGAAAATGTATGTAATGTCTGAAGTGTTTGTCCCAGAGGGCCTTGAATTGAGGTTTGAGTTCAAAATTTTCATCTATTAGTTGTTTGTGATAAATGTCCATCAATTTTGAGTCTCCAAATTCTTCAATGTTGGCATGGATATAAACCCTAACATCTTCTACATGCAATACTCCATGCAGAATGCTAGAAAATGTGCCTAAGGGATCAACTTCTAGAAATTTGTAAGGGTGTTTCTTGAATTTAGGTCTTGGCCTATCAAAAATCTTGACAACCATTGGAGTAGCCATTTTGCAAAAGATTCAGAGAGAGATTTTTAGAATGGAAGTACCTTTTCACACTTTTAGGGTTTGAAGTAGAAGCCAGAATGAATTGCTGGTTGAATTCAATTTTCAATTGATCTTGAGTGAATTTCAGAATCTTCTTTGCAGAGCTCTTCTCTTCTTCTTCATAAGTGTGTAAATAATGAGTGAAGGAACCCTTTTATTCATGCGCAAACCCCAATTTCCTTTTGTAATAAATGCACAACTTAAGTTATTCGGTTGCCCTATTTTGAGAGAGATCTTCTTGAATCACTGTGCGGAACTTAGAATCATTATCTGTGAGGATTGACAACATATCTTCTTTTCTTCAAACATCTCATATGTCCGCAGATTAAATTATTTCAGTTTTGGATCACACCAAATCTATTTGTGAAATTCTTCTTTACCGGATAGCTGCTGGTATAGGAGCTCATCATAACTTGCTCAATCTGCATGCGGATTTGCCAAATTTTGACTAGATGACTTTCCAATGAATCTCCTTAAACCCTTTAAACTGCAACCTCTTATTCTGACTCAATGTGTTGAATTCAGGCACTTACTAGCTGGCTAGGGGAAAAGGATCTTCTCTATTGCTCCCCCTGAGCGAGAGCTTACCTTTTAGTTTCTGGAAGGAATATCGGTACCAAATTCTGGTGTGGATCCATCCCAAATATTCATTGTACTTCTTTTTACCCAAATCTTGCTCATCTCCTCTTGAACTTCATTCAAATTCACTTTACCTTTGCCCTTATCTTGTTTCTGATTGTGTTCCACCAGATCTTTTCTACCCCAATTTCTGCTTCCGCAGAATTTGGCAATATGACCGGATCTATTGCAATTGTAACATACAACATTTCTTTGCTTATTTGATTGATATGCTCTTGATCTACATTGATTAGCCATATGTCCCATTCTATTGCACGCAATGCATCTACCATTGAATGAATTATTTATTTGCATATTTTTGCATTCATGAGATTTGTGACCATACCTTTTGCAATTAAAATATTGCCTGGATAAGGATAGATTATTCTGATTCATTCTCCTCCTACACTAAGTTGCTTTGTGACAGGAATTGTTGCAATTGAAGCAGTATCCATTGAAGGATGGATATCTTTGAGTGTTTGGTTGCCTTACTGGAGGTCTTCTAGGCCTGTTTCTTTGATTTCTTGATCCAAAGTTCTTCTGACTGGATCCAAAGATTTCACCTTTCTCATATCCCAAGCCACACTTATCATCTACCCTCTTTTGGCTTTCAAGAAGAACTTCAAGTTGGGCTGAACTTATCTTGAATTTTTCTTTGCATTCATTTGAAGTTTGAAGATCTTGTTTAATAGTGTCTATCTAATTCTCAAGTTGGTCTTCATTGTCTCTAGCTTCTTCAAGATCATATTCAAGATGCCTGATTATTTTGTCCATTTTGTGGTAGTCCTTTGTTTTCTCCTTGAGAGATTGTTTTAGATTATCTTCAATCTTTCTTTTTCCTTCAATTTCTTGGGTGAATCTCATAACCCCTGATTACATTTCATGCCTTACCATAATGAGTTCTTTTGACAGCTTCTCACATAGCTTATTTTTCTCATTTAGATCTTCATTAGTATCATTGACTTCATTCTGATTGGCTAATTTTTGAAGTAGTTCCTTTCTTTTTTTTCACAGAGATACTAAGTTTTTCTTTTAGCTCACTTATGAAATCATCAACTTGTTTGAGTCTTTCTCTCAAATTATTGACTTCAAAGTGGGATTGTTCAAGATCATCTAGGGTAGACTAAAGTTTTTCCTTCATACCATATGCATCCATTGAGATTCTTAGATCTTCCTCAAACTGTTAGGCTTTGCTCAGAGGAACTTGGCTTTGATACCAATTATTGAAAGCAAGACAGATAATTGAGAGGGGGGGTGAATCAGTTATCTCAAAATATCCTTAATATTATTGTCTCAATATTCAGTGTTATATCAAAACATGAAAGCATATGTAATCATAAGAACAAAAATTAAATCAACACACATAACACAAGGATTTTTACGTGGAAACCCTATTAAGGGAAAAACCACGTGGTGACTAATCCAAGATTGTATTCTCTGTTAAAAGAATAAAGGAGTACAAAATGGCACTTGTCAATTAGGGCTCATTTCCTGAGCACACAACTCTCAAGAGGCACACTGCCTATAAGAACTTATAGAAAATAATCAGGTGTTTGACCTGATGAGAAGCATCTACAAATGCAAGAGTTTAGTTTCAGTTAGGCACAATATACTGATCTGACGCACTTCATCCTTTCTCTGTTCTATGTTGTTATTCAATCACATACCGGACTTGAATTGTTGTTCTCACACTTATCCCTACTTTTCTTTGCACCTTATTACTTCACACCTTCACCACGCCTTTACATGCTAGAATCTAGTTGGTATATATATCTACATCAAGGATTTCATCAACATTCTAGTCGACAATAGGAACACTCAAGATATTTGGAAGTTATTGATTCGTCAGATGAATCCATGCTTGATTTGTGATGCATATCAAAAGCTTAAGCATAGAAGTCATTAATCATGTCGGCCAACAATTTATAATCCCACAAATTGGTTGATCAACACCTTTTACTCATCCGGATTGAAGTCTGATACTCTACCGGTCAGTTCTTCCTCTGTCTGCTCTGCCTGACTGGAACCCAACACTCAGATGCTCATATCTTTTTCTTGATTTAGTACCAGAGGCTAAATCTCTGAAGTACAATAGTCATTATACCCCTCTTGACTTGTCCAAGTTTGGAACTTATTGAGTTACACCATGTGAGAGATCTGGACCTGATTGTCAGACCTTGTTACATACTCTGTTCTTGTTCACTGGATCAAAACATTTCTTCAATCTGACTTCCCGTGAAGGCATATTATGTATTGTGGATGTGTGGGATAGACTTTGTTTCCATCAATGACAACACTTATGAAGCCACATAGTGTCTCTTTCCAACAATGACAATGAGCATAAAGTGAAGAACTCTAGTTAATGGGGTTTTCTTCTGATATTGACACTTGTAGTTGTTCTCAATTGAGGAGGATAAACTGGACAGTGAATGCCCTTATCTGGTAAATAAGAGGCATAGGATGGGGATAAGGGCCTCCACAACATCAAATCAGATGAATCCCCATCAACAATCACTGTCTATTTCCCTCTAAAATTGAGCAGACACATTTGTGGGAAGCGCACACTTCAACATGTGCCATGAAAACAAAGCATACACTTGTGAAGCAGTTGCATCGGCCTCTTCAGCTAAATCTGTTGGTTAGAAAAATATTGTAACTTCTTTTGACATAAGCCTGAAGCTTGTTGCTCCCTTGCATCTATAAAAGGGAATTTAGGGCTTATGAGAAGACATTGGTTCAAGGTCATATTTTCCAGACTTAGTCTGAGATAAGGATCAATCTAATCAGGGAGGAGTTGTAAATAAGTTTGTTTTCTGTTATAGAATTACTAGTCCATTTTCAAGTTTCCAATTTGAGTCTCTTCTGGTTTCTTGATTGAATATTTGAAAGCTATGATGCAAGTTGTCGAATAGTTTATTTTACAGATTTTGTTGAAGAATCATCTTTATTCATTAACACAGTCTTTCTATGTTGGCATATTTCTCTTATGGCCTTTACTCAAGGAGTAATGTAAACATTGCTATTAGAAAATATCAGATATGATTCAGGTATACCGGGATAATTAAGTATGGTTGATTTCAAAGCTAGTAAAAGTATTTATAATGTATGGCATTGTTATACCTTTATAATAAATGAAAGTTTCTTACATCATTATTTGTTTAAGTTTCATCATTTTGACCTTTTTGACTCCTTGGCCTTTGGATAGGCACTAATCTGTTTCATGGATACTATACTGAACTTACACCCCTCTGGTTATCCTCAAAGTATTTTCAATCCAAATATTTTCCTTTCCAGCAATAGGCTTTTTAAGATATTTATATTGATTAAGTTATGTCTTGCATGTTCCTCTGTAAAGAATAAGATAGAAGCTTAAAGAATCTAGCCAATCCTCACTTTATCATACATTCTTTCAAGCAGCCTACAAGGAACATATCTGTGATATAAACAAAGCTGATAATCTAGTATCTCTGGAAAATCCCATCCCTTTTTGAGCAGAACGTTGTTATCCCCAAGATAAGAATACATCAGTTAAAAGAAATAGCCAAAGAATTAGAGATAAGCCCATTTTGAAATAGGAACACCCTCATTTGTTTCACAAAGCCTAAAGTGTAGAGAAAGAACAAGGGGACAGAGAAAAGGCCTCCTCCCCTTAAAATCTCCTATTCATTGGCCAATCCCTCAAGGCAGATCAATCATTATTAAGTGGCTGATTTTATAGGTTTTCTAAGAGAATCAAGTTCAGAATTTAAAACAACCAATAGATTGGCGACTCTACTGGGGATCCTTTTAAGAAGAAGAGGTTGTCTTATCCAAAGAACATAAATCCCTTGCAAAAGGTGCCAATAGTTTATAAGATTCAAAAGGAGTTTCTGTCCATTTAAAGTTTCCTCATGTTTTTTGACTTTATAGAGTTATATTCTCAAGCTAGGAGGTCTTTGATAAATGTGTTAGAAGAACAAAAGTCTATTGGATCATATTCCTTTCAAAGGAAAGGATGGTGACTCTACCATAAATTTTCCATTCACAGTAATGATAGATGCAATACTATTACATAAAGTTTTATATGTCAGAGTATTTTGTGTAACCCTATTGTGAAATAGGATTGAAAGGTTGGTCCTGAGAAGGAAATATATTCCTCTATAAAATAGAGGTGGTGACTCTATGAGAAAGGATCTGGTGACATAGTCTAGTATTATTGATTTTGCATAAAAATCAAGACAAAATCTACGCCAGAAGCAAAAGGCTCTTTTTAGGTATTTTACCAAGCTTTAGAAAACATTCCTAGAAGTTTAGAAATATATAAGCAACAATCACATTTCTTTTGCCAAAGTGGGTTTGTCATGGAAAGATATGGGGCAATTAATTTCAATGGTATTTGGGGGTTTCCAAACCATATACCCAAGGAAGTTAGAAATCAGATAACTTAGTTTAACAATGATAGATCCAAAATAGCTAGTAGCCATTTACAAGATTTTTGTGACTTAATGGGAGATTATGAAATAGATCATGAAGATGTAGTCATAAAATTGTTTGTTCAAACTTTTAAGGGAGAAGTTAGAGATTGGTTTTCATATTTACCCAGTCAGTCTATCTTTTCTTGACAAGAAGTTTGCTTTCATGCAGCAATTTGGGGAGAGAATAGATGTGGGTATATTGATTAAGGAGCTCATGCAGATTGAAAAGGAAAATAAGGAATCAGTCCCAACTTTCAATTTAAGATTTGCTAGAATAGTGAGGGAAATTCTTGAAAATATCAGACCCAATGAGGCTATGTGTTTGATCATATATTTGGGTGCCTTTAATAGAAAGGATAGTTATAGATTGAGAGACAACAACCCTACTACTATGAGGCAAGCATATTCCTTTGCCATAAGTATAGAAAATAATTTGAAGAACATAAAGATAAAGGGTTGTGATTCTGTGAAAAATGGGTGTAAAAGGAATAATGAATCCATTTATCCTCCGATCTATCAAAGAAAAAATGAAATGGACTATTCTTATAAACCCATGCCAAAAAAATCAAATTATAGAGCTCGGTATAATGAAGGGGATACGGACTATGTTCAGACAAGAGGAATCCTAAGTTCCTATACTCCTGCTACTCTTTTCTCCCCTCAGTATCAAAATAAAATGAAATCCCTAGAGCCTTACAAAACAACTTATGAAATAATGGACACCATGATACATAAGGATATATCAGTCAAGGAAGTCCCTATGACTTATGAACAAATTGAAGACATTTCCTTGGACTGTGAGGAAATATATTTTACATCAAAACCTCCTAGGGAACTAGCCTGCTTTGAGTCTGAGTCTTAGGAGGGATTAATCCTTGTCAATCATATAGAAAATAGTGAGCAATTATCAAAATGCTCATATCAAAATGATAGGAGTCCTGGACAAGATGATGATACCTGCTATACGGATAGTGATAATGAAGATTGTGCCAATGAAATGCATATCAAAGATAATCCATTATATGATGAGCCTATAGATTTGTCAACAAGAGATGATATGGATCTTTATGATTGCATAGAAAATCCACTCTTTGAAGAGACTCCTAAGGGAACTAATGAGGCAATATTAGTTCTATATCTAGAGGTATACAAGGAAACAAAAACTATATTAAATAATCAGGGCCTAAATCTCTAGCCTAATAGTGTTTCCCAATCCTGCATTTAGCATCAAAATGAAGAACCAATTCAGAAAGAAGAAAGTAAGAAGAGAATGTCAGATTTCAAAAGGGAAACATAGTATGATTGTTTCAAGTTTGACATTTATTTGGGAGAATGTAAAAGCTCCCCTACTACCAATTATAATGTAGATTATAATTGCTTTTTCTTTTTAGATATATATGAAGGACAAAAATCTAGAGGTAATGATATTTTTACATGGTCAGAAACAATTGAATTGAATGTTGAATCTCCTTCTGATAGTTGTATGTCTCAAATATTTATGATTTAGAATGATGGAAGGAACCATGGAGAAGATGAAAATAATTGTCCAAAAGGTTATCTGAATACATATGTAAGGAACAAATTGAATTTCAATGAGGTTTTCCAAAGCAATTTAACAAAGTCATTGGAAAACAAAATGTTTGATAGAGGCAGGTTGGAGTTTTATTTTTTCTACATAATGGCCTGAGGTCATTATGTGTTTGGTTTGCTCCTCCAGAGTTCTTTTGTGATCTCGCTCTGTTCATTATTGAACATGCATCCCCAACTAGAGCCACTGATGGAACCATGAAAAAATTTTCCTTTCTTCTGGTTGTTTTGTTCCCTGCTTTATGTCACCTGGTTACAAGATTTCCATGATAAGGGTTCTTCTGCTAAAAAATGTTCCGAGTAACCCAACTCTACCAAAAACCCTAAACCCTTATAGAATGAGGTCGATAGCTGCACTCGATATAATTATTTGGTGACTTCCTAATCCCATCACTATCCTTTTAAGTTCCCTTTTCATGTCATCCCTCAATGTTGTTTACCGGCCCCTTGCCAAACAAATACCATCTATACCCTGCACTGAAAAGAAACCTAATATTAAAGAGAAAATATACCCGATTGGTCACCCTTCATCTAGATGGCAAAATATTTTATACACGTCAGAGACCAGTCCTACTAACTAGTTTTGTACAGGTGTCACATACGGATTCATTTCTGCCATTCCCCACGATGAATTGCAAAGGAATGGCCTCGAAGAAAACATGGAAAAGGTGAAAACTGGCTGCGGACAATCTCAGATGGCAAAAAGGTGGGTCCTGGATGCTACATATTAGTTTTGTCTCAAATCCAATGTTCTGCCATACTCCACCAAGAGGTTTTCTGAGTGACTGTGGAATCACAGAATTAAGATGCGTGGCTTTCTTAAAGTGATGGGACTCTTATATTAAATGCATATCTTAGATGTGGCATCAAATGTGATAGTTTCAAGAGATGCTCTGCTCAAATTACAATGATCTGACAGTTATCTGCCATTCTACCGAGATCATATCTCTGATCGCATCCTTCATACACGGAATGGCGGGTGCCATCTTAACTGCACTGCAAAGGGAATTTTTTCTTGGGATTTCGGTTGGAAAGGGATGTCCAAGTGGCTTGTTACTATTGAATCAAGCAAGTAGTAAGGTCTGACCTGGAGAAGGGGTCAAATCAGCACTGTCAAAATGCACCAGCTAGGATCTAGATCAACAGCCTAAATTCAAAATCATGCTAGAAGGATTTATTGGTGCTGAACCTAGCTAAATTGCATATCAAAGCATTAACTACTCAGGCATGTGCAGGGTCTTCATCACTGCTGCTTCTAAATAATTTAGTAACAAAATGATTTGGCTTATGCAAGATCGACCCTTGGAAATCTATGCCTTTACCAGGAATGACATTTCATCCACTGTGTGATGAAATTAGATATGATGACAGTGCTTAAGTGGGAAAACCAAGACACCTAATCTAGCCAAATTCAATACAAGAAGTGATGTTTTAAAGTTATGTGGAATTATGAAGTCTTATCTTTCTGTTCAATTATGGTAATACTTGATAGATTTCCATTTATGGCAGAAATGTACCGAAGTGACTGAAAATTAATCATCACAGATGGGCGGATGTGTACTTACATCCCTAAATTTCTATAAAAAGGCAAGTGTTGATGTTGCAATTCATACTATCTAAAGATATTCTGACAATATGGCTATCCCCTACTCTTATGTGTTCTGTCTCCTCCCCTGTTCTTTAGGATTTTCTTCCTTGTTCTCATGGCTCTCGATCTATCCCTATAGAATTAGAAAGACTTGGAATTATCTCCTCAAGAATCAGTGGTAGAGGAAAGATTAGGGGGCAATAGAAACACTTTACAAACTTCTACGGGCATTTCTTATTCCTTGTTCTTCATCTAGATTGGGATCCTTGATTTTAATCTCCATACTCCAGCCATTCCTTATGACTGTGATTTGGCAGATTAGTATCAGGTGTGGAGGAAACTCATTTTTCCTTCTACCTTCATCCCTCTTCTACTTTTCCTAACAAAGCATTATCTCTAGTTGTAGGGATGTTTCCTCTCTGGATGTAGCATATAAGGATAGAATGCTCCTATTTTGTCATTTCTATTGTTGTCATCACTGGGTGGATGGTATGTCCATACCCAGTCTGATATGATTTTGTCTTGTCTCTATCTGGTTGAGCTAGTTGGTAACCACTCAATTATGAAAGAGGAATCACATCCCTGCAAGTGACAACGGGCATAAAGCAAAGATCTCCAGTTAATGGGGTTTTCTTCTGATATTGACACTTGCAGTCGTTCTCAATTAAGGAGGATAAACTAGAGAGTGAATGCCCTTATCTAGTAAATAAGAGGCATAGGATGGGGATAAGGGCCTCCACAACATCAAATCAGATGAATCCCCATCAACCATCACTACATGTTTCCCTCAAAAATTGAGAGGACACGTTTGTGGGAAGCACGCACTTCAGCATGTGCCATGAAAGCAAAGCATACAGTTGTGGAGCAGTTGCACCAACGTCTTTAGCTGCATCTATTGGTTAGAAAAATATTGTAACTTCTTTTGTCATAAGCCTGAAGCTTGTTGCTCCCTTACATCTATAAAAGGGAATTCAGGGCTTATGAGAAGACATTGGTTCGAGGTCATATTTTCTAGACTTAGTCTGAGATAGGGATCAATCTAATTACGGAGGAGTTGTAAATACGTTTGTTTCTTTCTATAGAGTTAGTAGTCTATTTTTAGGTTTCCAATTTGAGTCTCTTCTGGTTTCTTGATTGAATATTTGAAAGCTATGATGCAAGTTGTCAAACAGTTTATTTTACAAATTTTGTTGAGTTATGAAATACATTGTCTCCTACTTCATGTATACAGTTTCATATTATGAATATATATTTGGTTGAAGAATCATCTTTATTCTTCGACATAGTCTTTCCTATGTTGGCATATTTATCTTATGGCCTTTACTCAAGGAGTAATGTAAAAATTGCTATTAGAAAATATCAGATATGATTCAGGTATACAGGGATAATTAAGTATGGTTTATTTCAAAGCTAGTAAAAGTATTTCTAATGTATGGCATTGTTATACCTTTACAATAAACTAAAGTTTCTTACATCATTATCTGTTTAAGTTTCATCATTTTGACCTTTTTGACTCCTTGGCCCTTGGATAGGTACTGATCTGTTTCATGGATACTATACTAAACTTACACCCCTCTGGTTATCCTTAAAGTATTTTCAATCCAAATAATTTCCTTTCCAACAATAGGATTTTTAAGATATTTATATTGATTAAGTTATGTCTTGCATGTTCCTCTGTAAAGAATAAGATAGAAGCTTAAATAATCTAGCCAATCCTCACTTTATCATACATTCTTTCAAGCAGCCTACAAGGAACATATCTATGATATAAACAAAGCTGATAATGTAGTATCTCTAGAAAATCCTGTCCCTTTCAACTAGAATGCTATTATCCCCAAGATAGGAATACATTAGTTAAAAGAAATAGCTAGACAATTAGAGATAAGCCCATTTTGAAATAGGAACACCCTCCTTGGTTTCACAGAGCCTAAAGTGCAGAGGAAGAACAAGGGGACTGAGAAAAGGCCTCCTCCCCATAAAATCTCCTATTCATTGGCTAATCCCTTAAGGCAGATCAATCATTAATAAGTTGTTGATTTTATAGGTTTGCTGCAAGAATTAGGTTGGCAATTTAAAACAACCAACAAACAAGTCCTCCCTGATTAGATTGATCCCTATCTCAGACTAAGTCTGGAAAATATGACCTCGAACCAATGTCTTCTCATAAGTCCTGAATTCCCTTTTATAGACGCAAGGGAGCAACAATCTTTAGGCTTATGACAAAAGAAGTTACAATATTTTTCTAACCAACAGATGCAGCTGAAGAGGGCGGTGCAACTGCTCTGCAACTATGTGTTCTACCACTTTTGGGGGAGAAGGGAGTAAGGCTTTTGATGATGAATGCATTGTTGGAGGCCATTAGAGCCAGGCACTCCTCAAATACCACCAATGTTTTTAGTAAGAGCACTTACTGTTTTGCCCTTTTGAACCACACACCAAAAGATGAGAAAATGTGCAAGGAACACCATTGAAAGGAGACCCAGGATGACAAAATCTCCTTCACTATTTCTAGGTTCCATTGCACAGGTGAGATTTTGCCCTCCAAGTCTATAAGTTTCATGCAACTTCAATTGAGCAGAAACTTGGGGAATCCACACCAGGCCTACCTCAAAAGTACTGGAAGCCAAGCCAAGAGAACAGTAGCAACAACAACAATTCTTCTCCAATCCCTTATTTGTTTCTTCCTAGGGGACAATCTCCTTACACCTGGAATTAATGCTCTGTTAGGAAAATTAGATGTAAGGGAGGGGTAGAGGAAGCTGAGAAGATTCTCTATTTCAGAAGGGAATCTGTGAACTCACAAAAATAAGGAACTATTGGAGAAGGAAGAATACCCCTTAGAACCCACCGTCAGATGAGATAAGAAAAGGGAGAAGAAATCATAGTGTTACAATGGACACTACTGCTAATCTCTAATTTTCCCTGTACCACCTGTTCTAGAAGAGATAATTCCAAGTCTTTCTAATTCTGTAGGGACAGATCAAGAGCCACGAGAACAAGGAAGAAAATCCTAAAGAACAGGGGAGCAGATAGAACACATAGTATGAATTGCAACATCAGCACTTGCCTTTTTATATAAATTCATGGATGTAACCACACATCTGCCCATCTGTGGTGTATTAATTTTCAGTCACTTCAGCACATTTCTGCCATAAATGGAAATCTATCAAAGATTGCCATAATTGAACAGAAAGATAAGACTTCATAATTCCGCATAACTTGAAAACATCACTTCTTGTATTTAATTTGGCCAGATCAAGTGTCTTGGTATTCCCACTTAAGCACTGTCATCATATTCGATTTCATCACACAACGGATGAAATGTCATTCCTGGTAAAGGCACAAATTTCCAAGGGTCGAGCTTGCATAAGCCAAATCATTCTGTTACTAAATTATTTAGAAGCGATGGTGACGAAGACCCTGCACATGCCCGAGTAGTTAATGCTTTGATATGCAACTTAGCCAGGTTCAGCACCAACGAATCCTTCTAACATGATTTTCAATTTAGGCCATTGATCTAGATTCCAGCTGGTGCATTTTGACGGTGCTGATTTGACCCCTTTTCTAGGTCAGACCTTACTACTTGCTTGATTCAATAGTAACATGCCACTTGGACATCCCTTTCTAACCACAATCCTAAGAAAAAATTCCCTTTGCAGTGCAGTTAAGACAGCACCTGCCATTCCGTGTATGAAGGATGTGGTCAGAGATATGATCTCAGCGGAATGGCAGATAACTGTGGGATCATTGTACTTTGAGTAGAGTGTCTCTTGAAATGGTCACATTTGATGCCACCTCAGAAATATGCATTTAATATAAGAGTCCCATCACTTTAAGAAAGCCTTGCATCTCAATTTCGTGATTCCGCGGTCGCTCAGAAAACCTCTTGATGGAGTATGGCGGAATGTCGAAATTGGGACAAAACTTATATGCAGCACTGGGACCCACCTTTTTGCCATTTGGTATTGTCCACAACCAGCTGTCACCTTTTTGGTGTTTCTACTAAGGCCAATTTCCTTTTCAATTCATCGTGGGTGGAATGGCATAAATGAATTTGCATGCGCCACCTACATAAAACTAGTTAGTAGGACTGGTCTCTAATGTGTATACAATCTTTTTCCATCTAGATGAAAGGTGACCAATCTAGTAGATTTTCTCTTTAATATTAGGTTTCTTTTCGATGCAGAGTATAGGTGGTATTTGTTTTGCAAGGGGCTAGTAAACAATCTTGAGGGATGACATGAAAAGGGAACTTAAAAGGATAGTGATGGGAATAGGCAGTCACCGAAGAATTATATCAAGTGTAACTATTGATCTCATTCTATAAGGGTTTAGGGTTTTTGACAGAGTTGGGTTACTCGGAACATTTTTTAGCAGAAAAACCCTTATCATGGAAATCTTGTAACCAGGTGACATAAAGCAGGGAACAAAACAACCAAAAGCAAGGAAAAAATTTTCATGGTTCCATCAGTACTGATGGTACCATGTAAAATTTTTCCATGGTTTTGGTCATTTGTGATTATGTATTAGATATGTGATTTAGGATTTTAGTAAAACAATGCAAGTCCATACTAAAAATCCTCAAGGGAAGCCCTAGAACCCTTTTGTTGTACTTCTTGTCATACAGTCACTACCTTTTCCCATGACTAAAAACTATTTGTTAGGTTGCCCACTATTTCTGTGTCTGTATCTAATCTTAGCAAGACATGAACTATTTTCAAAAATAGATCTTGTGCTAGGTGTCGGGTACCGCTAACCCTTTTTGGTAGGTAACTTTAGTACATACTTTTCTGCTGATCTGTTGATACTCAACATTGATTAAAAGAGATGATGGCAAAATGGCAGAATCACTGCCAGCTCCTAAGGAAGTATTACATGTCATGAATGGTGGGCCCCATCCCAAGGTTAAGGCAATTTTTAAATGTTTCCACCTTTCCACCAAACTTCATTCAAAGGCCCCAACTAGCATCCGCGGAAAGGTGGAGGAATGACATCTACTTGTTACGTATGAAAAGAGGTATCCAGTTGGAAAGGGGCATGTTCTGACACCATGAGATTTTGGTCCTCCACCATTCTGTTGGGTTATTGATCAGTACGCCCTACCAAATGGTGGAATCGTGGAAGGTTGCCACGTGGCGAAGATGGCACAGTATTTGTAAGTTGCCTATTCCAAGATGCAATAGAGCATGTGAAAAGGGTGTTGAATTAGGTCTGGACAACTGAGAGGGGGGTGAATCAGTTGTCACACAATTTAACAATCTCTTTTTCTTAATCTTCCTTTACTACTTATAATCAAATCAATGATGTGAACATTTCAGCATAAATCAATAACACATGAGTAGAAACATAAATAGTACACTTGACACCAAGATTTTTGACGTGGAAACCCAGTTAAGGGGAAAACCACGGTGGGGGTTAACCCACAAAGATTATACTCTATTAAAAGTATTACAATGGGGAATGCACATGCATTCAGGCTCACTGCCCAGAGCTCACTACTCAAGGAAGGCTCACTACCTATAAGAAAGAAGAGTTACAATAAATTTGAACTGATATTTGGCATCTATTAATGCTTGAGTTCAGTTCTAGTTAAGCACAGAAAACTGACTTGATACACTTCATCTTTACTCTCCTCTTCTAACTACTCTGCTAGCATCTGAACTTTGATCTATGCTTCCTTTCTTAATTTCTACATAGTTGTAACACACACTTAAAATCATCCAATTCCATCGGATATATATATCTGCAACATGATCTACAATCATTTTACCAGTCAGCTTCAAGAATATTTAGAACATTGTAGAGTACTCTACTTTGTCAGCTAGATTCATACATAATATGAGATGCAGATTAAAACTTGCACTTGTAAATCATCAATCATGTCGGCTATCACTACTTATCATCACCAATTGCCCAATAGAAAACTTCTATACATCCAGAAATAGGATCATTCACAAGGTCAGCCTGTTCTTCTTTTGTTTGTTCTGTCGAACTGAAACCCGATACTCAGAAGCTAATATCTTTTGAGTCCTTCATCTCTGGATGATGAGACTCTGGATTTAGAATGTCTTGTCAATGTTTACAACTACCTCAGATCTATAACAAACCATACCTTTCCACCAGAGAGATCCGGACCAAGATACTAGACCCTGTCACCTGCTCTATTCCTGATTGCCCAGACTTAGATAAATTTTGATTCTGACTTCCAGTGTAAACAAATTATGTTATGCGGATGATTGGGATGATCTTAGTTTCCATCAATGACAACACCTATCATGCCTAGTAGTGTTTCTTGCCAACAATCTCCCCCTTTGGCATTGATGGCAACAATTAGTGAAAAATGACTAATTGTTGGAATAGCTCCTCCTTGGCTTGTGCTCCATACTATTGTTCACACTTCTTTTCGATACTCCCCCTTAGCTAGATTCCTCATTTTTCACTAATCTTTACTCCCCGTTTGACATCAATGGCAAAGGGTGGGGTCTGCAAGCCAAAATTCTCCGAAAATTTGTATATAGGACTATGTATGTACAACTAATCATTAATTTCTATTCACATGAACTTGAGAATTTTTGCAAAACTATTTTTCAATTGCACAAGTTCAGAGGCCCAAGTTCCCTTTCTTCCATCCAAAATTGAGATGTGTCCACTTAGTAAAAATACATATGCTTCTACCTTTGTTAGATTCAAAGGATTACTTGTCTGAAGTGCAGTCTGAGCTTCTGATAAGGCATTAAACATGGTTTCTAACTTGGGGGCAATCAATTCCCAGAGCTCACACATTCTCTTCATAATGTTACTTTTTTCTTTACCAAGCCTCTTTATCTCATCTGTCAAGCTAATTACTTGACATTCCTGACTTATAGGCGAAACTGTTAGAGGATCAAAAATTTGAGAAAGATTTGACAATTTTTGTTCTTGCTCCTTTATCTTCTTCTCAATATCCTCACTAATTTTAGACCATGATAGACATAATTTTTACATATCTCTTCCATTATTTAAAGCATTTAGAATACTCCTTATGCTAATGTTGAGTATCTTCCTATCATTTCCTATTAGATTTTGTACTTCACTAAATTTCTTATCCAGAAATTCTTTCCGGACCTTTGCCTCTGTAGATTTTTCAAAGGATTCAAAATGAGTATTTATAGAACTTACCAGATTTTTCAGATGTCCAAAGGGGCAAACAGATGGACTCTTCTGGTAGGAAGGCATTAACTTCTCCAAAATCGTAGTTGTAAGCCCCAGTAGCTCATTATCCTCCATATGGGACTTTAACAATTTTTTCTCTAGCCTTTACTTGGGTAATGTTGTGTGGTTACACAACACACCCCATTTTGACTTGGCAAAACAGGGACCCAACTTTTCTTTTGGCTTGTGTTGTCTGCTTTCTGGCGGTTTGGTAAAAATAAGTCAGGTGCATCATCATCATGAAGGTCAGGATGAGGTTGGTCATCATCATGAGGTTAGTTTGTCAAAGTTCATATTTTGTTTCTATGATCTCATAGCTAGAAAGAGCTTGAAATTTCATGCAGGTTTGCCTTTTACATCAGTTGAAAATTCGTCCATATGAGGGAGTTATGCACAGTCAAAGTTTTGGTCAAACCTGATAATTGCTGTATGATGAGCATCATCATCATCATATTTGAAACGCCCCTGATAATATCCTGAGGTTGAAATATCTGGACGTCAACTTTAAGTCGTAGTAGGTTGTCCCCGTCGAAGCGGTCTTTTGTATCGCGAAAGGTCAGCATCATGATATTCTAACATCACCCGATATTATAATATCATGCTGATATATAATATCCTCCTACTTAAGAAACCCACCATCTGCATAATTTGCACGCGCACGTCAAAGTCCTGGTGATCATCATCATCATGATCTTTCAAGGCAGGATCACATTTCGTATTATCCTCCTGATCTCCTTTTGCGTGATCATGATGATCACCTTATCTTTCAAAGCGGAGGGTGATATTTCATTCCTAAGTCATGTTGTCAAGATCATCATGATCTTGTTTGTCTACCCGACATTTTGCAATATCCTCCTGCCGAGAAGTATAACCTTTTGCAAATATCCTGATGACGTCATCCCGACCTGATAAACGAAGAAGCAAATATCAGGATGACGTCACCATCATCTGGACCTTCGGCAGGATATTTTCCAAGGCATGATCCTGTTCGCCAATATGATGATGACGATGACGTCATGTTCGAAGATTAGCAAAAGCTCCGGATATCCTGATGACGTCATCTGGACATTCAGCAGGATCATTTTTTAAATCACCCAATGCGGATATATGATGATGATCATCATCATCCTGATCTTTCGAGCGGGTTGCTTTGGCCGCGAGGGGTTCATCATATTTTTAGCCTGATCATCTTCCTAAGATGACCCGATATTGCATTTTATCCCTGATTCTAACGAAACATCATGGTAACGTCATCCTTTGCATTTTATTGAAGCCTGATGATGACGATGACGTCACCATGATTTTCCTTTCCTCGGCAGCAGGATCATATTCCACATCCTCCTGTTTGTCTTCATCATGATGATGATGATGATGTCTTTCTTTCCCCAATATGCAGAAGCGAAACATCCTGATGTGCTTTTCATCAGAGCATTCGGAAAGGAGAGGAGCATCATATTTCATGATATCCTGCAGCTGGATTGAAGACATAGAGTTGGGCATCATCATGATTTTGACGTAGATATAACTGTTGCCATCGGCCAAGTCTAATATTGTCACCCTGATCATATGTGGTCACACCGATGCGAATATGATGATGATGACCCGAAACATACAAACAGAGCATGCAGAGCCCGATTCGAAGGATGGTTAAAGGGCGGTTATTTCCTTGTATATTTTGAGATCATCCTGATCATATTTGAACCCGATATAGAAGAAAATGGGCGGGAACATGAAACGATGGAAATTTGAAGACCCGATTGCTGATTTCCCAGTCAACGATGGTTGACCCGAGTATTTTAATGCTGTTTATGCATCTAGTGCATAATTTTCACAGAGTTGGAGCCCGATTTGCCTGTAGCTGTGCATTTTTGGGGGCTTGTTTAATAAAACGTTTTACTTCCTGTTGTTTATCCACATGATGATGAACTTAATGTTTGTCTGTTTATTTGCAGGAAGTCATGATGATGCTGCTGAAGCTGAGCATTGAAGTCATGATGCTGTTAGAGCTGCTGCTGAAGCTGAGCATTGAAGTCATGATGCTGTTAGAGCTGCTGCTGAAGCTGATAATTACAAAGTTGCACATGGAGGCAACATGAACCAGAAATGAGGAGGATATTGTCAAATATGCTGTTCGCCAGCTGGAGACCGAATCAAGTTAAAGATGCTGGAATATTCTGTGCCAGCTGTACATTTGCTAACTGGCGAAGCATGTGCTTTTCATCTGGACCGTTGATTGTTATGAGAGGATCCTGATCCTTGGATCACTGTAACCGTTTTCTGGCTTTTGCTCTATATAAAGGCCAGAGCTTGTAAAATAAAAGAGGATACATTAGAATACACAGACGCATCTGGCGCATTAAGGCCAATTACTGTAGAATCAATTAGGAGATCAGATTACTGAGACTAATGAGGATAGAATTGTTGAAATGTCAAGGTTCTTTCTTCAGATCACTGTAAATGTACCTGTTCTTGAGCATACTGAATGGATATGAAGCTTCAGATTACATCTTGATTGTAAATTTTACGTAATCTTCCTGTTGATTTCTGGATATGTACTGGTGAATGCTGTGTTCAACTGGAAGCGCTTTCATTTCATTACATGTTGTTGTCAACTTTTCCTTTGAAGATTTGCACTAGATCATGCAGATTTGTGGAATGTCCTGGTGAAGTATGATTTTAGTTTCCTTCTTTTCATTGCATGTATGGGAGCTTGTATGTGGATCAGTGATCTACGTCAAGTAGTTTTGGGAATCTTATTCTTTAACCCTTTTTCTTCTTTTAATTTCATAAATTCATCACCATAACTGCAAATCATGATAAATAACAAGCAGAAATAGAGAAATATGCTGAAATCCCGTAGGTAACTGAAAATCATTAGCATATTTGAGTTAAATGCATGCAGTATTGAAAATATCATGCAAAGAATCATAAATAATGGTAGAAATCATGCAAATATCAGCCTGTAGGCACATTATTTGACTAAATTCATAGTGCAGAGGTAGAATTATTGGAGATTTATGCAGAACAAACATCCAGGGCAGGATATTTGAAGATAATGATGATGAACTTTGCAGAAACACGTAAGGCCCCTGAATGGAAAACAGCAACACACATCAACCACTGAGTAACGTCAGTAGATTAAGACCTAATCAACGGAGACTTGGGATCATGAATTCTCTGAATTCATCGTATCTTTCAAGATGAGTAAAGGTTGTTGTGTAACTTTTATTCTATGTTTGTGAATGACTAACATCATGACCAACATAAATTGGCGCTAGAAGGAGGGCTGAGCTGTTTCTCAGCATCATCAACAGAAGGAGGGCAAAGTCCGGAAGATTACGCTCATCATAAGTATCTGCAGGTTCCTCGCTTCTAACGCAACATAAATTGGCGCTAGAAGGAGGGCCGGCCCAGAAGATCACGCTCATCATCAATATTTTCAGGTTTGATGACGCATAGAGTAAGGTAACCTCAGATCATCCGTGAATTTCAGTAAATTACGTAAATACTTGCTGTGAGAAGTTTGTATATGCACATTCTGTGTAAAGATTTCCAGATCTCACATAAATATTGCAAGCTTTACAGTAGATCTTTCTGAATTCACCAATATCCTGTCACATTTCTAAATTTCTGTAAATATTGCATAAATATTTCAGCATTTGAGTTAAATGTCTGCAAATATCTTTTATCTGAGGGGTTCTGACTGTATCTCTGTGAAGATCTAGCCCAAAGCATCAAATATTTGTTTG
Source organism: Cunninghamia lanceolata (assembly GCA_027924645.1). Classification (NCBI taxonomy): domain Eukaryota; kingdom Viridiplantae; phylum Streptophyta; class Pinopsida; order Cupressales; family Cupressaceae; genus Cunninghamia; species Cunninghamia lanceolata. Next base: position 8,758,389 of record BSBN01000596.1, read on the forward strand.
ATTTTCTGGACTTTCAAGTTTTAGTCTGAGATATGATAGATCTCCTTAAAATTGCAAAATACTAAAAAATTGAAGAATAGAGTCTCATTTTGATGGATGTATATGAAGGCAATTGTCAAATTAACATTCCTTTATTTCAAGAAACTTTGAGTAGGCAGCTTTACCCTCACAATTTGTCTAACTTTGGTTTATCTACCTGTTGCAGGATACACCAGACTGTAGAACATAGTGAAATTAATTGTTTAACTTTCCTCACAAGGTTGGATTTATATTTGAAAGGACTAATATTCTTCCCGGATGTGTTCAGAGCTGAAACTTGCCAAGAAAATGAAGAGGTTCGGCAGGAAAATGAAGAAATTCTGGAGCAACAAGCAGATGCAGCACCAGAAGTTATTAATTGTCCAGACACTGAAGTGGACAGATCTGAAGATTTTGAATTATACTTGTCTAGAAATATACAGTGTAGTCAAATATCAGGTTTGCCCATTGATGATGTCTTGATTGAAAGCTGGTGCAGATTACATGATGAAGAGCATTCAAAGAGAGATTGCTACCCTTGCTTGGTCATGTTGAAAAAGATTCTAGAAAATACAATAGCTAAATCAGTTCCAGAAGGTAATGAAGAGGAAACATCTTTCCTAGATTCATTCTATGGTGAGATTGATGGGAGTTCTCTACTTCCTAATACAAGTAAGGATCAGTCAGTATGCAGGTATGAATCTTGTGAAAATTTTAGAGAGGAAATCACTCATCGGGATAATATTTTTGATTTTGATCCTAATACTTTTGATAAAGAAGATGAAATGTCTTTCCTGGAGTCATTCTATGGTAAACAGAAATGTAAACAGATAGTAGAACAATTTAAATGCACTACTGCTGATGATGAAGTTCCTATGATAGTAACTCAGGGAGTCATAGAGAAGAAAATAAATGCTGATTTATTACCTGACTTCTTTGAATTAAATGATCAAATGCAAGAATGTTGCAGGTTAATGGAACCAGATCCTTTACTAGATAGAAGATGTGAATTATTTAATGAACAATTCCTGAAAAATGAAGATGTAGAAGACTTTGGAGTTGTTGTGCATGATCAGATGTCACTCCAGAAATATTTTGAGAATGAAACAGGGGAGTGTCCTTATCAAGTGAAAGTTGTTTCTCCTTTACAGTCAAATGATTTAGAAATGATAAATTTCTGTATATCAGGTTGTGATAATAAAGATACTTATTTAGATGCTGATGTGCAGGAAATTGAAGAAAATATTGAGAGGTTTCCTGAACTGGAAGATAAACTAAACGTCCAGAATGAAGGGATAAGGCTGGATAAAGATGAAGAATTAATACATCAAGGGTCATACATCCTTCAATTTGAAGAGGGACCAGGCACTGAGCCAAGCAGTGAAAATATAATGACAAATGGAAGACCAACTGCCAATGAAGAAGCATGTCCAACAGAGTCAGAAATACACCAGGTTGTATTTCTCCTTTCCACAGTAAATGATGTTGAATACTATTTTAATTATGGAAATTCAGAAGATAAGACATGCATATGGATTAATCATGAACATGATGAGCTTCCTCAGTTGCTGATCATCAAGAGTTGTTCTGTTGA